>JASDDO010000016.1:471075952-473995218 GCA_030015575.1 Agapanthus africanus | reverse complement strand
ACCACTGATATATATATATATATGTATATATATATATATATATATATATATGCATATATAACAGTGTCCCATACCACTGATATATATACTTAGGAGTAAAACGTCCAGAAAACATTATATGAATGTGAACGTGTAGCTATAGCAGGGTATATGTGTAAGCATATAAGTATGCAACATATAAAAAAAAATGTAAGCATATCCGTATATCTCATGCAACGTGGAACAGTGATATGAACATAGCAAGTATATCATGCAACAAAGCATAGTGATGTGAGCATAGCAAGTATATCATGGCATGATGTAGCAATTCTACTGTGTAAGTGACATAGCAATTATCGATGATGAAGTGTGTGAGCCGGCAATCTGTGTAAGAGTAACATACGTATCATCGATAATGGTGTAGGTGTACTAGCACAGATATATGAATTGAAATGAGAATAACATGAATGCAGCATAAAGTGCCTCGTGAACTAAATGCTATAAGGTATACGTGTCTAAAATATGTATCCGAGTCGGTGAATCTATCAATCGGCATTCAGCCTCACAACATCGCGTACGGTACAATCCATTGTACGGCATCCTCTAAACAAGGGTATGGATAAATCAACAGATAAAACTCATCGTGTACGGAAATCTATCGTACGGCAGCATTAAACAAATAGGGATTCTATCAACCTATACAACATCGGGGTACGGATCTAAGTCTTGTACGGCATATTACTCAATACGCAAAACATTATCCATATAAAAGTACCTATCTCTCAGGTCACATCCATGTCATCTCGTATCAGGGGACCGACAAAGGTATCAAAATCTCATATCGACTCGAATCCATAAAATGGCATATCACACTAAATCATCATATCATATCGTATACTCGTTCATCACATTAATATAAACGTCACACTTTTTCTCTTTAAATTCCTACCCATCATGATTCACTTATCATTTCATATTCTCATATGTCAATATGTTCATTAGCATCAACTTCTATCATATTATCGTTTGTAATTCCTACAATCATGTCCGTCGCATATCGTTTATCAGGATAAAATCATCTAGCGGTATTCCATATCAATGTTTGCGGGGGTGCTATACGCCATCCACCAGACTTTCCCCGTAGATATAAATCTACTCACCTGCTAGACTCCTCGCTTAGCCGTAGTCGATGCGCTTCCTCGTCTCGAAATCCACGCGAAGGTACCTACAATCAATATGAATTCGCAAAGCTATTAACATCAAATTCCGAAATCCAAATACGGCACGCGGTGCGCTCATAGGTTAGAACCTATAGCCTATGCATGCAAAACAACCAAACAACCCTCATCATTGACGTAAAAACGTCCAACGCCCAAATACAATATCCAGTCGCAAAATCAAGAAATCCAAATACCGGAAAACATAGCCAAAACCCTTACTAGGGTCGCTATACATGAAAACTGCCACGCCAAAAATCCAATCACACCAATACTCATTCACATCACAATAATTATCGTAGATAAAAATATATACATCATCACCATGTCTATTAAAACCCACGTCTAATTTTTACCAAAAACCTAGTAAGCAGTTTATACCATTTTAGCTCATTTTAACCCAAAGCTAGATGTTTTAAACAATCTAGTGATCACAATCATCACAAAGCGGCTTAATTAAGTCATCCAAACATTTACTACCATTTTAATCTCATCCAAAACATGTTTTAGTAAAACCTAGTTTGCTAATTTTCTCAATTAGACAAATTAGAAATTTAACAAATATCATTCTCACAAAATGATTAGGTTATCCAAATCTACACTATAAGATTAACCACTTAAACACATCAAAATCCTAACTTGAAATTCATAAATCTTATCATCAAAATTCTAAACATGAAATTGAAGCTATATTAAAACACTTAAATAGCTAGTTTAAAGAATTAAGCAACAATAAAGGATTAGGGTTAGGATTTATACCTCACAAATATGCTATCAAACTTGCAAATTGATTTCCAAAATAGCTTCCTAAAAATGCTAACTTTAATGAACTATACTAGTTTAGGCTAAAGAATAAGGAGTATGGATTTGTAATTGAGTTTGTGTGAATATTTCATGATTTTTGATCATTTATTTGAGCAAGAAGAAGATGAAAATGAGCAAGGGAGTTAGGAGGGCAGCAAGAGAAAGAGTTCGGCCAAGAAGGAAAGGGGGTTGTGTAAAATGTGTGGAAATTTCTAGCTACAAATAGAAATAAATGCTAATTAATGCATTAAAGTCTTTTGCGACCTTTTCTTTTCTTTTAAAATTTCAATTTAAATTATAAATATCTAGATATTTCTATGGATGGATTAACTAAAAATCTAGTGATTAGATTAGCATAGATTCACATTAGAAGTAATTAACCCAAACCAAAATGGTAATATCCACTAATTAAGTGCATAATTAACAACTTAAAATAATACTTTAATTAGGGAAAATATCAAAGTGAACCAAAACTTTCAAATGACCACCAAAACCCGCAAACTAGCACTATTCTAGTTAAACTAGGTGTAGTCAAGTCTATACGGAAATTTGATCACATTCCGGGTTTTACGGAAAACACCCACTATTTTACCCTAAAAACGGAAAATTCGCATAACGATTTCCAAAACGTTACAGGTAATTAGCTTAGAAAAAGTCACAAATCCTGCCGTATATGTGCAATAGTTACCGATAACTCCAAAACTAATTCAGGACTTCAATTCATTTTAAAGTGTCTGACTCAGACAGAATCTCAGTCTAATCTGAAATCAATCCATCCTTGAATAAAATTGAAGTACAACTCCAATTCAACATGAATCCATTTATACCAGAATACAATCAATATCAACATGACTTGACCGAACCGAATCATGGATATACTCTATTTACATGCATTTACATGAATTACCGATATCATGGTTTTAGCAAGTCCTACATCTATTAAACAAAACAATACAAATCAATATAAAATACACTACGGGGTTTTAAAGGGGTAGACTGGTACGGAATGTGTTAGAGTGGTACGAGACGGTCACTTTAATACACCCAACCTGAATATCCATTGCTGTTGTTCCGTGGCTTAACGGTTCCTTGTGCTCCGTATACCTTAGTCCACGGAATAGTTGGACTCCTCTCGTATACACTGACATATTCTGTACCAAGCTACAAACATTGCGTTAACATAACAATCAAATTATTTACTAGTTATATACTCTTATCTGTCTATTCAATTTCTATCTTTCTTTGGGACTTACCTAGCGATTGTTCGCTGACGACATTCCTTTTCTCTTCTTTCTTTGGAATGTTGTCAGGTGGATCCGACTCACTAGAGATAGAGCCCAGTGCCGACGACTTGGCGCAGTTCACAGAAGACCCTGAGCTTTAGACACTTGTATATATTTTTCTTTTCAGTTTATTCCATTATTTAAGTATTGCTTTCCATTCTTGTATTTACATTTTCAGTTGTATTGTAAAGAAATGTTTAATAAATAAAAGTTGCTGTTCAATTACATCTCTTGTCATTTTCTTGTGAACTTTATCATATTGCTTATTTATGCTTAGCGTGTTTGCTTTTGAGTAAATATGTAGTGGGCCTGCCACGTCCCCTTGTCCGTGCACCGGGAAGCGGGGTGTGACAGGTTTTGTTGGCGGCCCATGCAGGTCAGTACTGCATGGAACCCTACCATGCAAGTCTGTTTTGCATGGAAACCTAAGCAATATAACATAAGAATTACAACACTCAACAACTAAACATTCTTTATATTTCATAATCTTTGAATCTGTTAGTGTATATGCCCTAGAGGCCATTACTGTATCATACTAGTATGTATATTACTTGATGGAAGCTTGGGATATTCACAGTTGTACAGACAATCTTGCTCAATATAGTAGTATGCTACTTGGTTTGTCTCTGCTTTAATGTGTACATGTGTGTTTATTTATTATATCACCTATACGCATTAGTAGAGCCCTTAGGATCTTTGCTTGATTACCGGCGTTGTGATGGCGATCACACTCGTGGGGGCTGGGTAATCTACAAGCACATCCTTATACACGTCCCTAGTCGTGGGAGTATCGAGATAGGGCATCGATACTCCGGAGTAGACTGGCGTATGCGCTTCTCATCCCAGCACGGGAGACGGTCTGTCCCACAGCCGTCGGTACGTCATACTTGAGATAGTATGCGGGTGCTCGTTAGGTTACGAGTACACTGAACAGGACTCGTCGGGAACTGATGGTTGGTATTATACCTATCGTCAGTTATTAGTTCCCAGGTGACATGAGTACAGCTTAGTCCGCTGACTTGACACTGTCACTTCGCCTCGAGTGTGTTCCCACTGTTCTTTGATGACTACCCTACCACGGCTCTACTGAGTCGTGCAAATAGGTAGTAGTTGGGAGCAGTCCCGAAGTACTTGGAAGCAGTGACGGTTAGACAGGATTCGTCTCTCCCGGTATTGGGGGTTGACATCGCGCTGTGTCTAGGAGAGCCATTACACGAGTAGTTCCTGGCCAGGGCAAGCGAGATATACTGGTAGGTTTCCAGTGTTATCTCAGGGTGTATTGGGCTTCACTCCGACACGACTTGTACCGCTATTAGGGGACTGACGTTTACCGCCCCCCTAGGCCCGCCATGCGATGTATCAGACGAACAGACCGGACTGTACGGAGATTGTCACATACAGACTCAGTAGGAGTTCGGATGGGTTCACCTCATCAGTCTTCTTATCGACATCTACCTGGGGACCGTTACGTACAGCTAGTGCCGCTTGTGGTCTGTGGTTAACCCCACTGCCAGCGTAGTGTCGAGTCTTTAGAGTCCCACACAGGGGGTTACTCGCCTTTGGGCAAAACAGAGTAGAGGTCGCATGGTTTTGCGACAGGGTTCGTTCACATCTGCGCACTTGTGCACGTTTGGTGTCCGGACAGTCATTACTAGCGGGCTCTGGTTTGAGCCGGATCCTAGTATATGCTTTGGGGTTAGTTTTATCTTATTGTGTTCATGTTTCTCGGAACATGAATGCGGGTGTGTATGCACAGTTGATTGAGGCGGAGGAAGAGTTTGTTCATTAGGGTTTTGGAACGGGTGTGTATGCACAGTTGACAGTCGTCTTTTTCCAAACCCTAATGATCTTGTGATTTATCAATTAATAATATTAATTAAATGAAATTGTGTCATGGTTGGGTTTGTTGACTTGTTGACCATGGTTGACTAGTTGACTAGGTTTGAAACATTGACCATCATCATTACCCTTTTTAGATGCTCCTTGATCTTTGCAAAATTCATTTATTGTGATATGATAATGGTCTCTTCAATCCATCCATCGCCTTTTTCATTTTGAATTAATATTATTATTAGAAAATCACATATATGTTATGGTTGTAAAAATACCATCTCATTCTATCATTTTGTTTCTCTCTCTTCACTTCATCTTCTTCCTCCTCTAGTTCAAGGAGAGCAAATCTCATGTGTTGAGAATCATCTCCTTGAAGACAAAACACCCCAAAGCACACTCTACTCACTCTAAGGTAGAAGGTCTAGCAAGCCGGATACCTTAGTTTTCTCAAGATCGAGAAAGGAGCCCAAGGATGAAGCCCTCAGGTGGATCTATCTTCGACAAAGAGGAGACGAAGAGGGGAAGCCATTCAAACTACTACAAAGAGCAAGCAAGAAGAAGAACAACAAGAAGAGAAGGAGTTCAAGTTGAGGTATAACCCCTAACCGAGTAGATGAATCTCTTGTTAGGTTGCTAGTGTATAGTTTAGTAAAGATCCGGCTTTTACGGTCCATGTTACCAAGTCCAGAAAAATTTTTGTTTTACCGTTTCCGCAACCCCGAAAGTACCGGGAGAGGTAACGTGGACCTAACAGAATCTATTCTAACCCTATTTTTCTTTCAAGGTTATGGATTCTCCCAACAACACGAGTACAAACGTCAACAACACACCACAACCACCTCTTCCACTTGCGCCTACCGTTGTAGCTCCGATCAATGAGCAGATGGTACTGCTCGAGACAATTAGAATCCTCCTGGAGGGACAACAACAGCAGACTGCCAACCTCTTAAATCGTTTAGAAACGGAAGCACCCGGAGTGAAACAATTCCGGGCACTGCATCCTAAACAATTTTCTGGGAAAGAGAGCCCCTTGGAAGCTGAAGAATGGGTTCAGAGTATCGAAGACGATCTGCAGCAGCACAAGTGCCAGAGATTGCCTGGGTTAGAGTTGCAAAATTGCAACTCACAGATAACGCCAGAGTTTAGTGGAAGGCGGAAGAAAGCCTTGACCAGTCGATCGAACGGAGGACTTTTTGCGAGATGTTCGATGCGAAGTATTTTCCGGAGACTGCCCAATTCGACATATAGCAGCAATTCATCCACCTACAACAAGACTCTATGTGGAGCAAATCTGTGGATGAATATGATGCCGAGTTCACTATTTTGAGCAGGTAAGATATGTCTCAAATATTCGATTATCTAATATCGCATACTGCATAGCTAACACAATACCATAACAGGTTCACGACACACTTGATATCGACTGCTGAGATCAGGGCCAGAAGATTTTAGCAGGGGTTGGACCAGGAAATCCAAGCTGCTCTAGCTACAGGGGATTTCCCAACCCATGACCTAGATCTGAAAGCTGCCCGTCGATACGAGGCAGTAGTGAAGAAGAAGGGCAAACCTCACTCTGCCGGTGTGAAGCGCCCTGCTACTCAGATTGCAGGAGGAGCCTCTTCCAGGCCACCTTTTGTATCTAGGAGACCGGGAGTACCATTCAACCGGCCCAGTCTAGACTTTTGCACATACTGCAGGAGGGATGGACACCTGGCGTAGGATTGCAGGCGTGCTAATCGCCTCTGCTTAGTCTGTGGCTCACCCACACATGATATTGGGTCTTGTCCTTGTAGACTCAATCCAAATCCTGCACCCAGACCAGCAATCACCTATCAGCAATGACCAACTATCCAGGCACCTGCACAACGTCTTGCTCTCCCTGCTCCACCTCCTCATGGACCGACTGTCCCTCTTCCTTGTTAGTTCTATCAAGCACAAAGGAACCTACTTCAAGGTCAAAGGAATGGACAGAGGAATACTCCTCCAGCAAGGAGGAATGTACCGAGGTGACATGCTTTCACAATGACCGTGGAAGATGCTGAAGCCACATGCCAAGTCATCACCGGTAACCCTTTTCTTTCAAGTTTTCTTTCAATCCTTATACATATCCATATATCTTTTTCTATACCTAAAACCTATCCCACATAACTTAGGTACAGTCTTAGTAGCCTCACTTCCTGCACTAGCACTCTTCGATACTGGAGCATCTCATTGCTTTATGTTGCAACGGTTCGTCCGAACTCATGCGATTCCAGTCAAACCGCTCGTATCCAGCTGGAATTTCAGTTCAGGAAACGGCGTTCTAAAGGCAACAATGGGATACGACCTGTGTCCAGTAGTCATCTGCAGCAGAGAATTCTATGCTGACTTCAAGGTGCTGGACGTTACCATCGACTGTCGTCAAAGGATGGTAGTGTTTGAGATTCCAGAGCATCCGGTATTTTATTTCAAAAGTGGAGACCGTAGCCTGAAGCCAAGCACATACAAAGAAAAATCGAAGAAGGCAGTGAATGTAACTCTATAGGCGAAAGAAGATAAGCTAGGGGCAGTTCGAGAGTTCGACGATATATTTCTTGAAGACATATCAAGTTTGCCTCCCGATCGAGCTCTTGAATTCGGAATTGATTTAGTACCTGGAGCACAACTGGTGATCAAAGCACCGTATCGGTTAAGCCCTGAAGGTTTGAAGGAGGTCCGTACTCAGCTGGATGAACTTCTGCAGAAAGGATGGATTCGTTCCAGCACTTCAAGTTGGGGATCTCCAATTTTGCTTGTGAAGAAGAAGGAAGGTTCATACAGAATGTGCATTGATTATAGAGCTTTGAACGAAGTCACGATAAAGAACAAGTATCCACTACCGCGAATTGACGATCTGTTCGATCAGCTAAGTGGGTCTTGCATTTTCTCAAAGTTAGATTTTTCGTTCGGGTTATCATCAGGTGAAGGTCAAAGAGTCCGATATTCCGAAGACGGAATTCAGGACTCGCTATGGACATTATGAGTTTCTCATAATGCCATTTGGAGTGACCAATGCACCAGCCATATTCATGAACCTAATGAATCAAGTTTTCCGAGAGTACCTAGACCGTTTCATTATCATATTCATCGACGACATCCTAGTATATTCAAAGAATAGGAAAGAGCACGCTGAACATTTACGAATTATCCTAGAGACTTTGTGACAACATCAACTCTATGCCAAGTACAACAAGTGCAAGTTTTAGCTAGAACAAGTCGAATTTCTTGGACATATCGTTTCAGGTGAAGGAATATCCGTAGATGCAGCTAAAGTTGCAGTAGTAAGCGAAAGGCCGACACCAAAGACAGTGAAGGACATTCAAAGTTTTTTGGGATTACCGGGATACTACCAAAGATTTATTGAAGGATTTTTGAAGATTGCAACACCCGTGACCAAGCTCACACGTAACGATGAAGAATTCGTGTGGTCAGAAACATGCGAACAAGTTTTCGTAGAACTCAAGTCAAGATTGACATCAATGCCTATTCTCGTCATACCGGACCAATCTGAAGGTTTCGTAGTGCATTGTGATGCATCCGGTAATGGATTAGGATGTGTTCTACATTAGCACAGTAATGTTGTAGCTTATGCATCAAGACAGCTGAAGGTTTATGAGGGCAACTATCCGACACATGATCTGGTGGCAGCCATTATCTTTGCTCTAAAGATTTGGCGCCATTATCTTCTTGGAGAATGGGTAGATATCTACACAGACCACAAAAGTCTGAAGTATGTGTTTATTAAAAAAGAACTAAATATGCGGCAGAGAAGATGGCTAGAACTTATGGTGGACTTCAACATCGACCTACAATATCATCCAGGGAAGGTGAATGTAGTACCTGATGCACTTAGTCGCCAACCACTATCAATGAATCTTACCACACAGTGGAAGATACAACAAGATTTATATCAGATGGAGATAGAAGTGGTCTTTCCAGGTAACGCTTCAAGTTTGATGAACTTACAAGTTCAGTCTACAATTGTCAATCAGATCAAAGCAGCTCAAGCAAGTGATGCCAAGTTGCAAAAGATCAGAGAATAAGTAGAAAGTGGACTTCGAACATACTTCATCATCTACGAAGACGGATCTTGAAGATACGTCCGTAGATTGTGTGTACCACAAGGTTCTGTTCGGGAAGAATTGATGAAAGAAGCTCACAGCTCTCCCTATTCAGTATACCCTGATGGAACAAAGATGTACAAAGATCTGCGGCAACATTACTGGTGGCATGGAATGAAGCGTGAAGTACCTAGAAGCATCGCTAAATGTTTGGTGTGTCAGCAAGTGAAAGCTGCACATCACAGAACTACTGGTTTACTTCAACCGTTACCTATTCCAGAATGGAAGTAGCAACACATCACCATGGATTTTGTGACTGCTCTTCTTCGCAGCACGAAAGGTAACGATCTGGTATGGGTTATTGTGGATCGACTCACAAAGTCGGCTCACTTTATTCCCTTACAAGTTGGCCAATCTACCGAGAAATTAGCAAAGAAGTACATGGAGGTAAGTTTGAATCTAAGTAAGATTTAACTCTTCAAAATGTAGCATCTCTGATACCCATGAACTTATGAAGGAGATCGTGAGATTATATGGAGTACCGGTTTGCATTGTCTCCGACCGTGACACCAGATTCTGATCGCAATTTTGGCAGAGTCTGCAAGCTAGCCTGGGAACAAGTCTGAACTTTAGCACAGCTTACCATCCACAAACAGATAGACAGTCTGAACGAACAATTCAGATACTTGAAGATATGCTAAGAACGTGTATGTTAGATTTTGGAGGATCGTGGGAAGATCACCTACATCTTGTGGAGTTTTCATACAACAACAGCTACCAAGTAAGTATTGGAATGACATCCTTTGCAGTGCTCTATGGAAGGAAGTGTCGATCACCATTAAGTTGGGACGACATCGGAGATAGAAAACTCTTTGAACCTGAGATGATAGTAGCAACAGTGGATGTGGTTTGCACTATCAGGGAGAGAATGCGCATAGCCCAAGACCGATAGAAGCACTGGACTGATGCAAAGCACCGTCACTTGGAGTTCCAACCGGGAGATCATGTCTTTTTAAAGATCTCACCAAACCGTGGAGTGATTCACTTTGGAAGGTGGGGTAAGCTAAGTACGAGGTACATTGGACCGTTCGACATACTCGAACGAGTCGGAGAAGTGGTGTTGGGTGGTTTTCGTCACCCCATTGAGATGGGAATACGCGCGCACTTGTCGGGCGCATTGCAGATTCCCCCTGCCTAGGGTAGGCCGGGGTTTATTGATTGTGGGGATCAAAATCTCCGGCAGCCATGGACTAAGCTGCCGTTAATTACCCCTCGCCTTTGGAGCGAGAAAACCTCCGATTGACAGGTTAAACAGGTCATGCGAACTCAATGTGCAGTATTGTGTTTTGGAGGGGTTTTGGATATATCGGGGGCCCCGTAGAGTTTTTACGGGGGTCCCACTACCCGGATATCGGGCTGGGGGTCAAGGGGGCTAGCAGCCCCCTTTCGGGATGCGGGACAGCGCCCCGTTTGAAATTTTTTTCTAACAGGGACAGTGTCGTAGAGAGAGAGAGAGAGAAAGAGAGAGAGTGTGTATATAAGGGAAAGGGCATCCAAAGGATGCGTGGGAGAAGGCGCCAGTGCCCCACGTGCCTGGCATACGGGCGCTGTGCGCCAGAGTGCCAGCGTCCCACGTGCCTGGTGATCAGTCGAAAATATTGCATTCTTAATGTAAGTCGATGTACAACACCCCACGACTTGCGGGGAGGCGGAAATATGAAAAACAATCTTGTTCTTTGCTTAAACATCGACTAACCGCATGAATCGAAGCTAAACGATAACTAACAAGAAACATAGAAGTTCTATAATACTATGTTTAGGGATTATACCTAACGAATCGTGTCCTTCGTCTTTGCGAACTCCTCCTCCTCCTCGGCCTTCTCGAAGTAGTAGATGATCCACCCGAGAGCTTTACTCCAAGCTTAGCCTCTAAACTTGAGGCAACTAACCTTCTTTAAGTGCTAATCAAAGAAGCTAGGTGATATAGAGTGAGGGTTATGGTTTAATTAGTCTAACTAATCCTTGTACTCAACACATGAGAGGGAAGGATTAGGGTTTGAAGAGGGAGAGCTTGAGGAGAGAGAAGGTGAAGATAATAATGAAGTGAGAAGAATGAGTTATGATAATATATATCAAGCATTTCTTTTATCAAGAAAAGAAAAGAAATGAATTTAACAACCATGCTTGATAATATCTAGTGATGATTCACATCCATGAGTCATTAAGCATTTATGATGCATTAATGACATGGATGAATCATCCATATGACTCACTAATCACATTCATTGTATATGCTACCTAAACCTCCTTAGTCACCATCTTCTAGAAGCTTCTCGCGCAATTACGAGAATGCCCCTCCTTTCCGCAAAAATACGGAAAAACTTTAGACTGTATAAATCCAATAACCGGATACCAGTAACTGGCTTAAACCAAAGCCGACTGGTAAAAACTGTCCGAAAGTCGTACGTGTGTAAACACACGTATGCGTCCGAACCCTTGTCGTAAAACCATACGACCTCTATATCGTTTCGCCTGGAGTAGGGAAACTCTCTGTGTGGGACTCTAGAGACTCGACTACTACGCTGGCAGTGGGTTTAACCACAGACCGCAAGCGGCACTAGCTGTACGTAACGGTCCCCAGGTAGATGTCGATAAGAAGGCCGATGAGGAAACCCATCCGAACTCCTACTGAGTCTGATGTGACAATCTCCGTACAGTCCGGTCCGTTCGTCTAAGACTATCGCATATCGGGCCTAGGAGGCGGTAAGCGTCAGTCCCCTAATAGCGGTATAAGTCGTGTCGGAGCGAAGCCCATTACACCCTGAGAAACTACTGGAACCTACCAGCAAATCTCGCTTGCCCTGGCCAGGGACTTTGCGTAATGGCTCTCTGACACAGCGCGATATCAACCCTCAATACCGGGAGAGACGAATCCTGTCTAACCGCCACTGCCTCCAAGTGCTCGGGACTGCACCCAACTGCTACCTGTTTGCACGACTCCTTTGAGCCGTGGTAGGGTAGCAATCTAAGAACAGTGGAACACACTCGAGGCGAAGTAGCAGTGTCAAGTCTGCGGACTATGCTGTACTCATGTCACCTGGGAACTGTTCACTGACGACTGGTATAAAACCAACCAACAGTTCCCTGTGAGTCCTGTCCGGTGTACCCGTAACCTAACGAGCACCTGCATACTATCTCCAGTACGACGTACTGACGGCTGTGGGACAGACCATCTCCCCAACTGGGATGAGAAGCGTACACACTAGTCTACTCCGGAGTATCGATGCCCTGTCTCGATAATCCAACGACTAGGGACCTGAATAAGGATGTGCTTATAGACTACCCAGCCCCCACTAGTGTGACTGCCATCACAACGCTGGTAGTCAAGCAAGATCCTAAGAGCTCTATCAATACGTATACTCACATATTAAGATAGAAGAAACCAAGTAGCATACTACCATGTTTAGCAAGACTGTTATATACATGTGAATATCCCAAGCTTCCATTAAGTAATATACAAACTAGTATGATACAGTAATGGCCTTCTAGGGCATAAACACTAACAATCTCCCACTTGCACTAGGGCCATGTACTGGCGTATCGAAGACCGATGATCTCGAGTAGCCTCTCGAACTGAATCTGAGGTAGGGCCTTTGTGAATGGATCAGCAATGTTCTCTTCAGAAGCAACTCTCCGAACCTCGATCTCCTGACGATCAATGATCTCCCTGATCAGGTGATGCCGCCTTAAGATGTGTCTGGACTTCTGATGGGACCTTGGTTCCTTTGCTAAAGCTATAGCTCCGTTGTTGTCGCAATACAGAGGTATTGGATCAACTATGGTAGGAACCACCTGAAGTTCTGTTAGGAACTTCTTCATCCAGACTGCTTCTTTTGCGGCATCGCAAGCAGCTATATACTCCGCTTCCATCGTCGAGTCAGCAACGGTGTCCTGCTTGGAGCTCTTCCAGCACACCGCCCCTCCATTGAGGGTAAAGACATAACCCGACATGGACTTGGAATCGTCCTTATCACTCTGGAAGCCGGAATCAACAAAGGCCTCCAACCTGAGGTCTTTTCCGCCGTAAACCAAGAATATCTCCTTAGTCCTTCTCAGGTACTTGAGAATGTTCTTTACTGCTATCCAGTGCTTCTCCCCTGGGTCTGACTGATACCGGCTTACCACGCTCAGTGCGTAAGCTACATCTGGTCTGGTACACAACATCGCATACATTATAGAGCCTACCGCAGAAGCGTAGGGTATAATAGACATGCGTTCCCTTTCCAAATCAGTCTTGGGAGACATCTCTTTGGAGAGGGTGATTCCGTGACAAGCCGGTAGATTACCGCGCTTAGAATCTTCCATACTGAATCTTTTCAGTACACTGTCTATATATCTGGACTGCGAAAGTCCCAACATCCTCTTGGATCTATCACGATAGATCCGGATCCCCAGAATATAAGAGGCATCACCCAGGTCTTTCATGGAGAACCTGTGTGACAAGAATCCTTTGACAGATTGTAGCATAGGAATGTCATTTCCTATCAATAGAATGTCATCCACGTACAAGACGAGGAATACGACACTTCTGGCTACGACTTTACTATATATGCACGGTTCATCTGGATTTTTGATAAAGTCATATTCTTTGACTGTTTCATCAAAACAGATGTTCCAACTCCGCGATGCCTGCTTTAGTCCATAAATGGACTTAAGCAGCTTGCATACTTTCCCGCTGCTCCCACTCTGATTGAAACCCTCTGGCTGATCCATATAGACGCACTCTTCTAAATTTCCATTCAGAAAAGCCGTCTTTACGTCCATCTGCCAGATTTCATAATCATGGAAGGCAGCAATAGCAAGAAGGACCCGAATGGATTTGAGCATAGCCACTGGAGAAAAAGTTTCGTCATAGTCCAAACCAGGTCTTTGACGAAAACCCTTTGCAACAAGTCTAGCCTTATAGGTTTCCACCTGTCCATCTACACCAATCTTTTTCTTGAAGATCCATTTGCATCCTATGGGTTTTACCCCATCTGGAGCAAAGTCCAAAGTCCATACTTTGTTGGTGTACATGGACTCCATTTCGGTCCGTATTGCATCTAGCCATCGTACCGAGTCGCCGCTCTGGATGGCCTGCTGGAAGTCAGTAGGTTCATCATCATTTATGATGCAATCCTCTCTATCCCCATCTATGAGAAAACCGTAGTATCTCTCAGGCGGATGAGACGGCCTACTACTCCTGCGGAGGGGTGCTGGAATGTCCTGTTCTTCTTGAACTACCGGTTCTACCAAACTTTCAGTATTAGTTTGTGGTTCTGGAATTTCTTCCAGTTCTATTTCGCTCCCACTTGATTCCTTTTCTAAAAACTGATGTTCTAGAAAATGGGCATTACGAGAAACAAATACCTTTTGTTCCTCTGCGTAATAGAATAGATATCCCCTGGAGTTCTTTGGATATCCCACAAACTTACACTTTACTGATCGTGCCTCGAGCTTGTCCACATGCTGCTTTTTAACAAAAGCTGGACATCCCCAAATCTTTATATACTGTAGATGGGGTTTCTTCCCGCTCCACATCTGATATGGAGTGGTAGGCACAGTCTTGGTAGGAACCATGTTCAAAAGATATGCCGCTGATTCTAGCGCATAACCCCAGAAAGATCGCGGTAACTCAGCATTACTCATCATGGATCGTACCATATCCAATAGGGTTTGATTCCGTCTCTCCGATACACCGTTATGCTGTGGAGTGTATGGAGGAGTAAGCTGAGAGAGAATCCCTTTCTCTTTTAGGTAACCTAGGAACTCGGCACTCAAGTATTCACCACCTCGATCAGATCTAAGTGTCTTGATACTTTTGCCGGTTTGGTTTTCTACTTCATTCTTATACTCTCGGAATTTCTCAAAAGCCTCGGATTTATGTTTCATCAGATAAATGAATCCGTATCTTGAGTAATCATCCGTGAAAGTAATGAAATAGGAAAAACCACCTCTTGCATGTGTAGATATTGGACCGCATACATCGCTGTGTATGAGTCCTAAGAGCTCGCTCGCTCTTACTCCATGTCCAGTAAATGGAGTCTTTGTCATCTTTCCTTTGAGACAAGATTGACAAGTGTCATAAGTTTGATATTCGAACGAGTCCAAATATCTTTCTCTATGCAACTTAGTCAACCTTCTCTCATTGATGTGACCCAGTCTACAATGCCATAAGAAAGCTTTATTTAAATCTGGAGACTTTCTTTTTAGTGTGTTCTGGACATTGAAAATTTGGAGTTGGTTTAAAACATATATACCGTTATTTAGTGTACCGGACCCAATCAAACCATGATTAAGGTGGATGTTAACAATATCTCTTACAAACGTGAAATCATAACCTTTATTTGATAACAAGGAAACTGATATGATATTACATGTTAAGCTTGGTACAAAAAAACAGTTATGTAAAACCAAAATGTGTCCACTCGTCAATCCTAGGTGATAATCCCCGACGGACGCAGCTCCCACGCTAGCTCCGTTAGCAACCTTTAGGGTCATATCACCTTCCTTCAGCACTCTACGGTTTCTCAGTGCCTGCAATGAATTGCAAATATGAGATCCTGATCCTGTATCCAATACCCAGGAAGTAGAGTTGATCGACAGACAATTCTCAATTACAAACACACCTGAAGTCGAAACCACAGCTTGCTTCGGTTCCTGGTTCTTGGCATTCCACGCCTTGCAATCCTTCTTCCAGTGCCCTTTCCTGTGACAATGGAAGCACTCATCCTGGCCAACTACCGGTACCGCAAACTTTTTCTTTCCCTTCCCTCCCACCTTACTAACACCTCCTCTAGGTTTGTTGGCGGCCTTCTTCTTCCTTCCTTTGGCCCTAGCCTTGGACCCGGAAGAAGATGCACCGCTAACAAACATAGCGGGTGTTTCCCTTGCTTTCTGCAAGGTGCCCTCTGCACTCCTTAACATGTTCAGGAGTTCCGGAAGTTCAACTTCTTTTCTTTGAAGGTTGAAGTTCAGGATAAACTGGGCGTAGGTGTGAGGAAGGGACTGGAGAATAAGGTCTGTATAGAGCTCATTATCCAAAGTCGTCCCAAGGTCTGCGAGCTCTTCAATATAGCCGATCATCTTTAGGACATGTTCTCCTACTGATGACCCGACAGCCAACCTCGCTCGAAACAAGTTCTTAGAGGTCTTGTATCTTGCTATACGAGATTGCTCTCCATAAAGTTCCTTTGTATGGAGAAATATGCCATCTAGGTTCATATCCTCGTGCCTCCTCTGATGTTCATTGTTCATTGAGGCAAGCACGATGCACTTGGCTTTCGCGCAATCTAAATCCCAGGTTTTGCGGATTTCCTTATCCGCATTGCTGGATTTGGGACCAGGGACAGCAGGTGCCATAGCGGTGAGGACGTACCCCTTTTGTCATAGGTCAAAGCCATTTTGACATTCCGCAGCCAATCTTTATAGTTTGGCCCTGTCAGTATATTTTTCTATAAAAGTAACTTAAGTCCAGTCATTTTCAAGGTCGCTGCAATTAGGAGAGAGAGAAGAAAACTCTTTAGCATGATGCTCTTGCAAGTTTAGAGTGGTTTTTAGTTTATCTAAACTGGATGGCTCCCACTGTTTTTCGAATCCTTCCTCAAACCATAAAAGAAGAATTAGCCAGGACTATTCTCACCGTACAATACTTGCTTAACCGTTCAGCTAGGCCAGTATCGATACTTCGAGGGAGGTTTTCCAACGCTTTCGCGAAGTTCCTTAATTAAATAACCTCTTTTCTCTGGGGGCGTAACCCCGCTGACACCTTTCTTGACACCTACTTGGTTTATAGCATTGATCGTTAAGTGACGAATCTCCTGATAAGTAGCATATACTCACAGTAGGATCGGGATCCAAATATCATCGTATGATAATGTTGAAGGAATCCTACCAACATTCATCAAACTCCAAATGGTATGCATCTCTTTGCAAATTTCAGTTTCTTTAGAAATTCCCGATATATATTTTTTCCCCATGCTCTTATGACCTTGGCGTTAGGTCAAAATGTCATAAGTCACATGTCAAGTTCTACCCATCATTATCTTGTCAATTTGAACCCATCCGTATATATCCTTGACGTTCGGCCAAAATGATAATACGACTGTCCCAAACTAACTCATCTATCTATGCAACAAATGAATACCCAGTAGCTACCAAACACTATGCCTTGGCGTTAGATCAAAATACATAGCTTGAATACTACTGAATACCCAGATGAAATGACGGAGGGCAACGAATGGTTTTGGCGAAACCGTGAACGTAGTGAACTTGATATAACCGAAGGAACCTGATAGCTTTTAAAAGGAATGGTTAAATCTCCGCATTTAAAAATATCTGTTTTTAAAATTAACCGAGTGGTTTCTTCTAAATTGTTCCAACGATTAAACTTTTTGGTTTATTTTCTTTGCATTATAAATAATGCGTCCCATCATTAACCTATCATTGCAGAAAACAACGAAAATACAACGTCCTCTTATGCTATCCGCATTCGCCACGGGGTCCCGTCATCACCCGTTAGGTTACTTAACTAACGACAGAGCGGGGGCTGGGCTAGTACGGGTGTTGTAATACCCAGCCCTTTTATACCAATATCTGTATAGTTATTATTTTTGAATTTTATTTGATTCATTTAAATCCATATTCTTCTAAACCCTAAATTTTCCCTTTTAACCAAATTTCATTTTTCCCTTATGTATATATATATCCCGGCCCAGCCCTCTTTCCATTTCCCTTGATTCTTTTATTCTATATTAAACCCTTTACTAAAAATTCCCTCGGCCCATCACCTAGCCCGCCAATTCCTATTCATTTTATAAATCCCTAATCTATTTTAACCCCCGGCCCGTCCCCTTTAAATTTCCCCAGCCCACTTGGAGTTAAATAAATCTTTTTAATATTACAAAATCCCTCGGCCCAAACCTAATTAAAATTTCCTTTCCCTAATATCTGTATTATTCAGCCCACCCTCTAAATTAATTTAGCCGGCCCATTTTCTTATTCTTTTCCCTTTTTCCTGGCCCACCGTAACCCCCAGCCGAGCCCATTACATTTTTATAAAAAGAATTAAAAACTTTTTCCCCTTAGTTTCCCCTGGCCCGTTCATTTTCCCTAAATTCTTTGTTTCTGAATTTTGGCCCAGCCCATTCCCAGCAGCCGTTTCCTCCAATCGCGCCCTTTTCCCACGACCCGACCGCACCAACAGTGCCTTCTCCTTCCCGTTGCGTTTTCCTGCGCGATCCACGCTTCTCGCCGCCTCCTTCGCCCGCGCTTGCGCCACGTCGTCGCGACGTTACACCACGAAGCGCACCCCCTCTCTAACCCCCGTCGCCTCCTTTCCCTCTCGTCGCTCGTTCTCTTTCCTCCTTTTCCCTCAACCCAGCTCACCACCACAAAATCCACGTCGCCACCACCTCCTCCTCCGAGCACTCCACTTTCCCCACCAGCACTTCCTCAGCAGAGCCTACCTCACCAGAACCCCAACCCATGCACCCCGAGCTCAGACACCATACCCTCGACGCCGGCGAACTTGAAACGCATCTCGTCGACCTCACCATCGTCGTCGTCCTCCACAAGCGCGACCCCGACTTGACTCTCTCCCCTCTCTGTTTACTCTCTCTCTTCCTCGCTCTGTCTCACTCCCTCTCCCAGTCCCCATTCCCTCTCTCTCTCTTTCTCACTGAACTCTCTCTCTCTCTCTCTCTCTTCTCACTGAACTCTCTCTCTCTCTCAGCTCTCTCTCTCACTCTGCCTCTTTCTCTCTCTCACTCTCTAAATCTCACTCTCTCTGTCCTTCTCTCTCACTCTCTAAACCTCTCTCTGCCTCTCTATCTCTCACTCTCTATTTATCTCTCTCTCTCTAACAATCTCTCTCCCCCTCTCCAAATCTCACCGTCTCTCCATTCCCTATCAACCTACACCACCACAGGACATTGCCCGAGCCCGCAACAGCCAACTCCGTCAAGCTCGAGCCAGGATCGAGGTCTTTGTCACTCGGAGCCGTAGCCGTCACGGTGCTTGCCCGTCGCGCGTTCGTGCCTTTACCACTGCCGTACATCTCCGGGACTGCTCCATGCAAGTTTTTACTTGCTTACATGCTATTTACTTTTGGTACAATTACTAAATACATAGATTATAAAGCTGCAAATTTAAACTGACGTTTTGCCATAACCTGCTCGACGTGTGTTCGCAATGGGAAACCTTTCCCAATTTGGCGGAACTAAATAGTTTTGATTGTCCCGTATGGCTTTGAACGTTGTGTATGAATTTCGTTGGATAATTTGATCATTTACGACTAAAACAACTGCCCCCAAGTTTAACCGTAAAACTGTAATTCTGTTGCACTTGAAAACCGTTAAATTCACCATAAATCATATACATAATAGAATAGTGCGTTCGAGGGCTCAAATCGAATCCAACTCGATGAACTTTAACCCTATACTAGTTTCCTGACATTTCTGTATTTAAAACGTGATGATAATTGGATCGGAGTGCGACTCTGGACTGCAGTCCAGAGCAACTCCAGTCATTACTTGCTGTTCCATATTGGATACCACAGGTTTTACTTAACTCGTAGGTTGCGGAACTCCGCTGTTTATTATATATAAATCTGTTATCTAGACAACACAATTGATTTCACTCTGTTTCGTTACCGTTTGATATTTAATCTGTAATTTAGAAGATCGGACACATAACAGTCCCAGCAGAATCAGAATTGACATGTTAATATTAAACAGATTATAACTCCTAACGTACAGACGCGATTGAAGATACGTTTGTTGCGTTGAAAACCTTACTGAAAACCCTAGAATTCATCCAACTGTAGCGTCTCTAAAATCTGATCCCCACTGGGATTAAAATGCGTTGCGAAACGGACTCCTGATTCTGAAATTGGATTTCCAGCCGCGAGCGCTTAAAATGAAATGGTTATAACTAATGATCCTGGAACCCGATTGGCTTGAAACTAAATTCTATGGATGGATAACTGAACATACTAATTACTACCTGCTTATCGTTTCACTAAATTATATACGTACGTTTCATGATAAATTGTGCAAGTGATAGAATACTGTTTTATGACACCTTAACCATGCTTCATATGCTGTTCATGCATCATATCATACCCATATCATCGCAGTGATTACCTAGTGATATCGTGCATTTACCCAGTGTTAGATTTTAGTGATGATTGTGGCAAGTACGTCAGTGTTCGTGTATTCGTGATTAAGTGAAAGTGATACGTACTTGTGCACAATCAGTGACCCTATTATTCTATTGCATTGTCGACGTCTGTGAGATGCGTGCACGTGTGACTAATAAGTGGAATGGGACATTTATGGAAGCGTTTGCACGGGTGTCACAGATAAGACACCAGATACTGCCATTTATCTTAGGTATTAGTCGGGACGTGCTTGATGGAGGTCCTGTGTAATGACCCCAAAATCTTTATACATTTGTATTATCCCTCTTCAAAAATATACCGTATTTATTTGTACTTGGTATTTTCCTCTTTCTATTAAATTTATTATTATTTTATTCCTCAATCTATTATGTATTTTTTTTCTAGATACAATTTCTTTTTCTTATATTTAAGTTTTTAACTTCTCATTCTTATTTTTTCCTTTCATAAATATTTAACCCAAATCCATTATTTTTATTCTCCATAGCCCATCTAAAAAGCCCATTTTCTTTTTAAGCAATATCATATATTTAATTCTAATTAAATATGTGCATGAACAAGCTTGTAGCTCATTGGTTAAGTCATTGCATTGTTATTCCATAAGTCACATGTTCAAATCTTCATTCTTGCAATTATTTTTATCAATTTTTTTATTCTTCTCATAACCTACAAATGAGACCTTTCATTTCCAAAATGAATGGTGACTTTTCATTTCTCTTTTAATTCTTATGTTAAATGCATATATTATTATACATAATTCACCATTACACCATCTTAATTGTCCTCCTCCATCTTTTCCTTCCTCATATTTTTCTATCTCTCATTTCTCCCTCTTCACCTAAAGTCCAAGAAGAAGAACATGAAGAACTCTTCAAGAAGGTCTCGCTACTAACGCGAGGCTATCGGCGGATAGACAAGCCCGGTGACAATACCGGCTTGTGCATGTAAGTCCCTTCTCTCTCCCTCCCTCCATCTCTTTATTCTTCTCTTTTCATATCTCGTGAACCCGTTTTTATCCATATCGTAATCCTTAAGAGAAAAATAAACATATATATATATATATATATATATATATATATATATATATATATATATATATATATATATATAAAAGTCTAGATACATATGGTTATATATGGTTTAATAATATCTTATTACCTCTTGTTCAAATTAAAGTGTTTTCAATTCTTTGTTCATGACTATAAATGTTTATTATGAGTAGTGAGAACATAGATTTCATGCCACAATATATTTACGATATCTCATGGAATCGGTTTGGTTATTAAAAGAAAAGATGAAGCTTGCGTAAAAATTCTAGTTAATCTTTTTGCCGATTTTAGTATACATATCAATATCTTTACCTTTAAAATAATTTGTAGAAATTAATTTTTACTTCTGAAAATTTCATGAAATTTACATATGATAGAATATATTATTTTTTTTCATGCTGTAAAAATTTTAGATCGATCCGCATAACGGTTTACGAATTACATCGTATTTGTTCACTGATCATAAAACAGAAAACTGCAGTTATCGGTCAATTTCTAGGACACATAAATTGGTATACCGGTATCCAAATTGAGCAAACTCAGGTGTTTTTGATATCTACATCGAATGATATAGATTTTCTTAGTTCTATAGTTTTACCGAAAACCTATCTAAGATAAAGAAAACTGCATTACAATATTAAGTGACGGATCTGGACAGAATCTGTTCCGATTCGCACACTGTTTTTAAATTGGACATAACTCGAGCACCCGATGTCCGTTTGTGACAAAATTTAGATGTGTAGATGCACCATTGATAGAACTATAATTTTCTATATATTATATTACTTAGGAATGCATGAAACAACCTGATATAGGCTTTGCAATAGAAGATATAGTTGCTGTCCAGAAATCTGAATTTCTGTTTTAAATGCTGATATTAAAATGATCATAACTAGAGCTTCAGAAATCCAAATCATATGAATCTTGGTGTTTTCGATAAGTACATCGAAATACCTACAATTTTATAATAAGCTTCGTAACCTGAAACCCGATAGAAGTTAACTCAAACTGCGTTTTAAAAATATGTGACGGTGCCGAATAGATTCTGATCTGTTTTGCGCGACGATACGAAAACATATATATCTCTCAAACCGGTAGTCATATTTAGGTAAAACTGGAACTCACGCATGCAAAACATTTAGAGCCATATTTCTGTTTATATTTCGCATTCGTTCAACTTGATTAATTAGTCGTACATAATATTTCTTTACAGCATTGTTTATGGTAGTTACTCGAATAATATACTTGACTCATTTCATGCTATTCGAACATGTATACATATTTATCTTGATCATTAAATTGTTGTATGTACTTAAAGACGATAATTAAATACTTGAGTTATATTTTGAAAACTATACAAAAATATTTTTACATAGAACCCCCTCAAGTTTATAAATCACCCTAAGGACCCTAACAATTATAAGACCACGATTCATAATTCTGATTGTCTGACTCGGGTTTGAGTCAGATTAATTTGACTTGAATATGATTCAAGTCAACCTATAATCTACAAGATTCCAATTCAAAATGAACACATGAATCCATGAATACAATTATCAATTTATACAATTTGGCTGAACCGAACCATGGATATATTCCTTTTACATGATTCTCAGTATTCCATTTACATGACCCTACGGTTACAACCGTTTCCTGATATCATGGTTTCGGTCAGTCAGTCAATCAATTATACAATCAATACAATTTACAAGACAAACAATACAATCAAAACACTACGGGGTTTAAGGGGTAGACTGGTACGGAATATGTTAAAGGTGGCACGAGGTGGTCACTTAAGACGTAATTACATCTATGCCGTTGTTCCGTGGTATTATCGACGGAGCCTTGTACTACATGTTACCAAAGTCCCCGGTGTAAGTGGGACTCCCCTCGTATACACTGGCATCTTCTGTACCAGGCTACAAACAACAGCGTTAATACAACATTACAATATTATAATACAACATTAAAAGCTACACTCTCCCTCTCTTACTCTCTGTCTATTCCTCTCTTATCTTTGGGACTTACCGAGCGACCTGTTCGCTGACGACATTCTGTTTCTCTCTTCTTTGAATGTCGTCAGGTGATTTGGACCCGGCCGAGATTGAGCCACCAGTGAAGACTTGTAGCGGTTCCATGAAGACCTCGAGCTCTAGATATTGTATCTTGTTCTTTCCAGTATTTTTTTCATTTCCTGTTATGCCACTGTTTAGGCATCTTTTATTTCAGTTGTATTTCCTTTCATGTATTGTACAAAGAATGTTAATAAATAAAAGTTGCTGTTCTTTTTATACTCTTGTCTCTTGTGTAATATTTTATATTGCTTAGCTACGCTTAGCGTATGTACTTCTGAGTACATACGTAGCGGACCTCGTCGCGTCCACTTCGCCGTACACTGGGAAGCGGGGCGTGACATCCTGCCTCCAGTTCTCGCGCAGACTTGTCACGGATCGATTAGTATTTAGATTGATGGTTAGCGTTTGATGTAGACCTCGGGGTGTGGGGTAGTTTAAGTGTGAGTTCAACAGAATCTCGGGAGTCCCATGCCGGCTTATATATTTAGGGAGTTATATGGAGATTTACAGGGTATGTGCTTTATACACCGTGATACACTCGTTACATGTTGGGCCCGTGGTCCCTTGCCCTTGGGTTCTACCCTTGGGTGGAGGACACTCGCGAGTGGTTGACTCTCACACTTGGACTGACGATAGGCTTATTGACCTGTACAGTGAGACTTAGAGACTGATAGGGTTACAGACATTTATATACCTTATACTGTGTTGACATTCGTGAAATATCGTTTTACTGCTTTACTGCTCCGCTGTATTGATTACTGCACATTCATATTCATGCTGTCATTGATTTACTGATATTCATATTCATTACCACTGTTAGAACTGTTACTTGATTATATATATTATATTGCTATTGTGTCGCTCTGACGACCTGAGTATCCATGCTCAGTGGGAGGAGAAGATTTAGCCTGGACCAGTGCATCACAGACTTCTTGACTTGCCTTCCCGAGTTACATTCATTTGTTCCACTTCAGGTCAGTCTTTATATTGTTTCTTTCAGTTACTGCATTTCTCATTACCTGCGCATCATTTACTGTTTACCATGAGAAACTAGAAGCCGAAGTGTGACTACGGCAGGACTTTTCCTTGACCGTAGGAGCATGGCTGGCCTTGTCTACCCCTCGTATTCCGTATTTTGGGAAGCGGGGCGTGACATGGTTTAGTTGGTATCAAAGCCAGGTTTTGCATCGATGGGGATTGCAGTTTTCCGTGCATAGTTTGGCAATCTAAGACATTCCTCGGTCTAGATTGTAAACTTGTCATTCTTGATTCATATTCATAGCGTGTGTTCAGCTATCCATTCGCTATGGTTCGGATAACTTGACAAGGTTACGGGATCTGCAATTGCACTACCGTACTTTGTTTAAGTGACCTAAAGTCATACAATTGATTTTCCATTGGTACTAAATTTCATCACATCTGATATTCTTGAATCTGTGTCCAATCCTTATTACATTTGAATCTTATAGCTTGTGCCTTATATAAATCGTCAAAATTGTTGTTTCCAGGATCATGTCTTCCAACGACTCTTCGTCTATATCCGTTCCCCAGAATCAGAGCGTCGAGATTCTGAGTGTACTGCAAGGTTTAAAGGAAGCCCAGGAGCGAACGAACGACTTGTTAGCTGAAGGACTGAGAAGGCAGGTGAATCAGGCACCAGCGGGAGTCTCCAATCATAGAGGAATCCCCATTAAACGAGGAAAAGAGAAGAAGATGAAGCGTCAATTTGTTTCCCCGCGACAGAAGCAACAGAAGACCCCTTGTTGTGGGTATTGTAAGAGACCAGGACATCTTCAGAGAGATTGCCGCCGTGCCCAAGGAAAATGTCTGATTTGTGGATCCAGCGAACATCTCATCAACGGTTACCCAGAAAGGAAGGGGATACAAGGAGGAGATTCGTCCACTCTCACCACTTCTGCCACATGAGGATTATTGCGTAGTTCGCCCTTCGAGGATAAAGCAGACCCAACACCGGATTCAACTCGCGTAACGATGATGCAGCGGTCTGGCGATCGAAGAAGAATTTTTATGTTTTCCTATTTCATTATTATGTTGTCATCTCTTATGAACATTTTTCCGTTTGAAATCTTGTATCCGATGAACTTTTGTTTGAATGCAATAAAAGTTGAATCGTAATATATGTATCATTCTCATGCTTTCTCCATATCAAACTCTATTCATTATCACAGTATTTTAAATTCTGAGCTTTCAATTCCTGCAACCGCATATTTTTCTATACTTCGTACCTTGAGCTTTTCTTGATGTATCCCACTGTCTAATCATGACTTTTCTTTTCAGAGTATGGCCCACCCTAAAGCAGCGCCGCATTTAGATGAGGATACACAATCTTGCGTTTCCTTAGACCGCACGCTGATGAGTTCTGACGATGAGATCGAAGGTCCCCAGGTCAACCTCGGAAACAACGATTCAGAGGACGAAGGAGCAGGCGCCCCAGAGTTTGATATGATAACTGATTCCGACGAAGAAGAAGGAGATCCTGAAGAGCCCCCTATAGAGGAAGACCCCGAGGAAGAACCGATAGAAGAAAATTCAGTTGAGGAAAATCCCGTGGAAGAAAATCCAGAAGAAGAGAATCGCATGGAATCAGACCTTGACGAAGAAGCCCCATCCGAGGAAGAAGGACCAGAAGATCAAGACCCTGCTGTTGAAGAACTTCCAGTGGCGATGCTTGCGAGGCGATGTGGAAATGGACGTCCCTACCTGAGTGCGCGAGCCTACCGCAACCTACTGAACCTCCACAATCGCGGCTGACGGAATTTTCTTTGATGTTGTCTTTCTGGCCAAATAAAATGTGTATAGTTTAGGGCCACTTTTCTCCTTTGGGAATGCCTTGTTTCAATTTTCTTGAATGAAATAAACCTTCTGAATTCGTAAACTTTGTGCTTATTGGTTCAATTGATACTTGTTTATTGCCCTTATCCATTTATTTTCTGCCGAGCCCCCTGACTGTCTACCCTACTCATTGTGTAGTTTTCACTCTTGTTTCGATTGGAGAGTACCGCACACTGATCCCTGGAAGTGAGCCACTATTCATCCTTCGTCTGTACCCTGTTTGAGATCCTTCTGGGAGGAGGACCTTCCTTAGGAATTATCGAGTTCATTAGCTTTTCAAATTCTTGATTCATAGGATTTACCGATCGTTAGTCTCCCCCTATATTTTTACCTTGTAGTCCTTTTGTTGCTCACCATTACTTTCTGTGCTGACCCGATCCCAGTCTCCTTGATCTTCAGCCTAAAGCTGTCACCCTTCGACCTTTGTATCAGCCACATCCCATTGTAATCCCTACCCTACCTAGGCCTAGACATACTTGTGCTTTTTCCTGTTACCCCAACTATATTTAGGGGGCACGATTATTTTAAAATGTAGTTTTAGTATTTTGCATTTGTCAAAGAGTACGTGTTATTGATTATCCCGTTTTATGTATTTTAAGTGCATTATTATTATTCTCACTTTAGTAGCGCAACCTTACACCGCGCATACTTTTGGTCTATGCTTTTTAATTTCACTATACCAGTTTTCTGAAATTTTTTTAACCTATTTTATCGACACCTTACCCTAAACTGTTTTAACCTACCGACTAATTTTCGCTATTTGTTTGTCGTTACTTTATTTTCGAGTATTGTGTCAATGGTTACTATTATTAATGTTTGTGCCTTACGCTATTTATCTCTGACGTATTACTTTTGATATACTTGCATATGCATATAATTGAGTTTCGATTTTTCGAGTATGTCTTGAATATCATTGTTCGTTATTGTTATTATTATTATTCTCATAAGTTATCTTTGTAGTTGTTCTTGTTTTATACATATTTAAACTGGTATTTTATATGATGTTCTCACATATATTTAAACCTTCAAATTTCTTCGTCCTCCTATTTCAAATAAAACCTGATGTGTTAGTTGCAATATAATGGCTTTCGCCTATGTCGTATTATTTATCGTTTATTTTAAATTTCGAGGACGAAATTTTTGTAAGGGTGGTATGATGTAATACCCAGCCCTTTTATACCAATATCTGTATAGTTATTATTTTTGAATTTTATTTGATTCATTTAAATCCATATTCTTCTAAACCCTAAATTTTCCCTTTTAACCAAATTTCATTTTTCCCTTATGTATATATATATCCCGGCCCAGCCCTCTTTCCATTTCCCTTGATTCTTTTATTCTATATTAAACCCTTTACTAAAAATTCCCTCGGCCCATCACCTAGCCCGCCAATTCCTATTCATTTTATAAATCCCTAATCTATTTTAACCCCCGGCCCGTCCCCTTTAAATTTCCCCAGCCCACTTGGAGTTAAATAAATCTTTTTAATATTACAAAATCCCTCGGCCCAAACCTAATTAAAATTTCCTTTCCCTAATATCTGTATTATTCAGCCCACCCTCTAAATTAATTTAGCCGGCCCATTTTCTTATTCTTTTCCCTTTTTCCTGGCCCACCGTAACCCCCAGCCGAGCCCATTACATTTTTTTAAAAAGAATTAAAAACTTTTTCCCCTTAGTTTCCCCTGGCCCGTTCATTTTCCCTAAATTCTTTGTTTCTGAATTTTGGCCCAGCCCATTCCCAGCAGCCGTTTCCTCCAATCGCGTCCTTTTCCCACGACCCGACCGCACCAACAGTGCCTTCTCCTTCCCGTTGCGTTTTCCTGCGCGATCCACGCTTCTCGCCGCCTCCTTCGCCCGCGCTTGCGCCACGTCGTCGCGACGTTACACCACGAAGCGCACCCCCTCTCTAACCCCCGTCGCCTCCTTTCCCTCTCATCGCTCGTTCTCTTTCCTCCTTCCTCCTTTTCCTTCAACCCAGCTCACCACCACAAAATCCACGTCGCCACCACCTCCTCCTCCGAGCACTCCACTTTCCCCACCAGCACTTCCTCAGCAGAGCCTACCTCACCAGAACCCCAACCCATGCACCCCGAGCTCAGACACCATACCCTCGACGTCGGCGAACTTGAAACGCATCTCGTCGACCTCACCATCGTCGTCGTCGTCGTCGTCCTCCACAAGCGCGACCCCGACTCGACTCTCTCCCCTCTCTGTTTACTCTCTCTCTTCCTCGCTCTGTCTCACTCCCTCTCCCAGTCCCCATTCCCTCTCTCACTCTTTCTCACTGAACTCTCTCTCTCTCTCTCTTCTCACTGAACTCTCTCTCTCTCTCAGCTCACTCTCTCACTCTGCCTCTTTCTCTCTCTCACTCTCTCTGTCCTTCTCTCTCACTCTCTAAACCTCTCTCTGCCTCTCTATCTCTCTCTCTATTTATCTCTCTCTCTCTAACAATCTCTCCCCCCCTCTCCAAATCTCACCGTCTCTCCATTCCCTATCAACCTACACCACCACAGGACATTGCCCGAGCCCGCAACAGCCAACTCCGTCAAGCTCGAGCCAGGATCGTGGTCTTTGTCACTCAGAGCCGTAGCCGTCGCGGTGCTTGCCTGTCGCGCGTTCGTGCCTTTACCACTGCCGTACATCTCCGGGACTGCTCCAGGCAAGTTTTTACTTGCTTACATACTATTTACTTTTGGTACAATTACTAAATACATAGATTATAAAGCTGCAAATTTAAACTGACGTTTTGCCATAACCTGCTCGACGTGTGTTCCCAATGGGAAACCTTTCCCAATTTGGCGGAACTAAATAGTTTTGATTGGCCCGTATGGCTTTGAACGTTGTGTATGAATTTCGTTGGATAATTTGATCATTTACGACTAAAACAACTGCCCCCAAGTTTAACCGTAAAACTGTAATTCTGTTGCACTTGAAAACCGTTAAATTCACCATAAATCATATACATAGTAGAATAGTGCGTTCGAGGGCTCAAATAGAAGCCAACTCGATGAACTTTAACCCTATACTAGTTTCCTGACATTTCTGTATTTAAAACGTGATGATAATTGGATCGGAGTGCGACTCTGGACTGCAGTCCAGAGCAACTCCAGTCATTACTTGCTGTTCCATATTGGATACCACAGGTTTTACTTAACTCGTAGGTTGCGGAACTCCACTGTTTATTATAGATAAATCTGTTAGCTAGACAACACAATTGATTTCACTCTATTTCGTTACCGTTTGATATTTAATCTGTAATTTAGAAGATCGGACACATAACAGTCCCAGCAGAATCAGAATTGACATGTTAATATTAAACAGATTATAACTCCTAACGTACAGACGCGATTGAAGATATGTTTGTTGCGTTGAAAACCTTACTGAAAACCCTAGAATTCATCCAACTGTAGCGTCGCTAAAATCTGATCCCCACTGGAATTAAAATGCGTTGCGAAACGGACTCCTGATTCTGAAATTGGATTTCCAGCCGCGAGCGCTTAAAATGAAATGGTTATAACTAATGATCCTGGAACCCGATTGGCTTGAAACTAAATTATATGGATGGATAACTGAACATACTAATTACTACCTGCTTATCGTTTCACTAAATTATATACGTACGTTTCATGATAAATTGTGCAAGTGATAGAATACTGTTTTATGACACCTTAACCATGCTTCATATGCTGTTCATGCATCATATCGTACCCATATCATCGCAGTGATTACCTAGTGATATCGTGCATTTACCCAGTGTTAGATTTTAGTGATGATTGTGGCAATTACGTCAGTGTTCGTGTATTCTTGATTAAGTGAAAGTGATACGTACTTGTGCACAATCAGTGACCCTATTATTCTATTGCATTGTCGACGTCTGTGAGATGCGTGCACGTGTGACTAATAAGTGGAATGGGACATTTATGGAAGCGTTTGCACGGGTGTCACAGATAAGACACCAGACACTGCCATTTATCTTAGGTATTAGTCGGGACGTGCTTGATGGAGGTCCTGCCTCCAGTTCTCGCGCAGACTTGTCACGGATCGATTAGTATTTAGATTGATGGTTAGCGTTTGATGTAGACCTCGGGGTGTGGGGTAGTTTAAGTGTGAGTTCAACAGAATCTCGGGAGTCCCATGCCGGCTTATATATTTAGGGAGTTATATGGAGATTTACAGGGTATGTGCTTTATACACCGTGATACACTCGTTACATGTTGGGCCCGTGGTCCCTTGCCCTTGGGTTCTACCCTTGGGTGGAGGACACTCGCGAGTGGTTGACTCTCATACTTGGACTGACGATAGGCTTATTGACCTGTACAGTGAGACTTAGAGACTGATAGGGATACGGACATTTATATACCTTATACTGTGTTGACATTCGTGACATATCGTTTTACTGCTTTACTGCTCCGCTGTATTGATTACTGCACATTCATATTCATGCTGTCATTGATTTACTGATATTCATATTCATTACCACTGTTAGAACTGTTACTTGATTATATATATTATATTGCTATTGTGTCGCTCTGACGACCTGAGTATGCATGCTCAGTGGGAGGAGAAGATTTAGCCTGGACCAGTGCATCACAGACTTCTTGACTTGCCTTCCCGAGTTACATTCATTTGTTCCACTTCAGGTCAGTCTTTACATTGTTTCTTTCAGTTACTGCATTTCTCATTACCTGCGCATCATTTACTGTTTACCATGAGAAACTAGAAGCCGAAGTGCGACTACGGCAGGACTTTTCCTTGACCGTAGGAGCATGGCTGGCCTTGTCTACCCCTCGTATTCCGTATTTTGGGAAGCGGGGCGTGACAGGTGTAAAACATAAGTGACGTCTAAATAGCTATCATATATAGATATTGTACATTCGTCAGACGCAATAATAGGCATTCCAGATCACAGATGAACTTTATTGGATTTGCAAGCAATCCGTGTTTGTTTTGAGCCTGCAACAAAAGACGGATTACACAGTTGTGATGAATAGCCATTACCCCACCCAAGACCCCAACGGATACGGTAAACTACCCGCCCGACAGTTTGTGCACCCCACCTTGGGTCTGTCCTAGGAGCAAAAACAGTAAAATGAAATAATACATCGGTAGCTACAACCGCAACCTGGATATGCCCCGCAAAATAATATTACAACAAATTACATTTACATCAAATGAATTAAATAATAACCCATCACATAACCCCGGCTATACATCACAACAGTCCAACACAGTTCATATCCACAAACAGTAAAAACCATTACAGAAATGTGCAACCCCCTGCCAACCGACATAATAGCAGTTAGGGGAGGTTTACGAACACATTATACAAATACAGATATAATCCATCAAGCAAATACTGTATAATTTCGATCGATTAAACACTTTTAATTTTGCTCCAATACTTCTCTGAATCTGAAACCTGAGCAAAAATAAAAACTCCCAGAAAATACCAAATATCACAGAGAAGCAACACAGGAAATTTGGGTTCCTGAATCGCCAACTCGGCGGCGGAAGCGCGACGGATCGGTGCGATCCGCCGCGGTTCCGCGGCTCTTTAGGCGATTCAGGGGCCCAAATTTCTTGGGTGTTCTTATACTGTCTTTTTAAGCTTTCTGAAGCTCCCTGAAAAATTTTAGGACTTCATTTAAAATTCGACAGAAACTTGTGATTTCGGGGTTTTCCGGTTTCGTTTTTTCCGTTCGAAATTCATACAAATTTGCAAGTAAGTTATTTATTGTTTAGCGAGGCTCTGATACCACTGTAAGTCGATGTACAACACCCCACGACTTGCGGGGAGGCGGAAATATGAAAAACAATCTTGTTCTTTGCTTAAACATCGACTAACCGCATGAATCGAAGCTAAACGATAACTAACAAGAAACATAGAAGTTCTATACTACTATGTTTAGGGATTATACCTAACGAATCGTGTCTTTCGTCTTTGCGAACTCCTCCTCCTCCTCGGCCTTCTCGAAGTAGTAGATGATCCACCCGAGAGCTTTACTCCAAGCTTAGCCTCTAAACTTGAGGCAACTAACCTTCTTTAAGTGCTAATCAAAGAAGCTAGGTGATATAGAGTGAGGGTTATGGTTTAATTAGTCTAACTAATCCTTGTACTCAACACATGAGAGGGGAGGATTAGGGTTTGAAGAGGGAGAGCTTGAGGAGAGAGAAGGTGAAGATAATAATGAAGTGAGAAGAATGAGTTATGATAATATATATCAAGCATTTCTTTTATCAAGAAAAGAAAAGAAATGAATTTAACAACCATGCTTGATAATATCTAGTGATGATTCACATCCATGAGTCATTAAGCATTTATGATGCATTAATGACATGGATGAATCATCCATATGACTCACTAATCACATTCATTGTATATGCCACCTAAACCTCCTTAGTCACCATCTTCTAGAAGCTTCTCGCGCAATTACGAGAATGCCCCTCCTTTCCGCAAAAATACGGAAAAACTTTAGACTGTATAAATTCAATAACCGGATACCAGTAACTGGCTTAAACCAAAGCCGACTGGTAAAAACTGTCCGAAAGTCGTACGTGTGTAAACACACGTATGCGTCCGAACCCTTGTCGTAAAACCATACGACCTCTATATCGTTTCGCCTGGAGTAGGGAAACTCTCTGTGTGGGACTCTAGAGACTCGACTACTACGCTGGCAGTGGGTTTAACCACAGACCGCAAGCGGCACTAGCTGTACGTAACGGTCCCCAGGTAGATGTCGATAAGAAGGCCGATGAGGAAACCCATCCGAACTCCTACTGAGTCTGATGTGACAATCTCCGTACAGTCCGGTCCGTTCGTCTAAGACTATCGCATATCGGGCCTAGGGGGCGGCAAGCGTCAGTCCCCTAATAGCGGTATAAGTCGTGTCAGAGCGAAGCCCATTACACCCTGAGAAACTACTGGAATCTACCAGCAAATCTCGCTTGCCCTGGCCAGGGACTTTGCGTAATGGCTCTCTGACACAGCGCGATATCAATCCCCAATACCGGGAGAGACGAATCCTGTCTAACCGCCACTGCCTCCAAGTGCTCGGGACTGCACCCAACTGCTACCTGTTTGCACGACTCCTTTGAGCCGTGGTAGGGTAGCAATCTAAGAACAGTGGGACACACTCGAGGCGAAGTAGCAGTGTCAAGTCTGCGGACTATGCTGTACTCATGTCACCTGGGAACTGTTCACTGACGACTGGTACAAAACCAACCAACAGTTCCCTGTGAGTCCTGTCCGGTGTACCCGTAACCTAACGAGCACCTGCATACTATCTCCAGTACGACGTACTGACGGCTGTGGGACAGACCATCTCCCCAACTGGGATGAGAAGCGTACACACTAGTCTACTCCGGAGTATCGATGCCCTGTCTCGATAATCCAACGACTAGGGACCTGAATAAGGATGTGCTTGTAGACTACCCAGCCCCCACTAGTGTGACTGCCATCACAACGCTGGTAGTCAAGCAAGATCCTAAGAGCTCTATCAATACGTATACTCCCATATTAAGATAGAAGAAACCAAGTAGCATACTACCATGTTTAGCAAGACTGTTATATACATGTGAATATCCCAAGCTTCCATTAAGTAATATACAAACTAGTATGATACAGTAATGGCCTTCTAGGGCATAAACACTAACACTTAACACATCAATTTCCCTATTCTTTGTAATCATCTAAAGGTGTTTGGTATAAATATAGCACATATTAGCAATTCGTCTGCAAAATACCAAATAACATGTGTTATACATTATAACCGGTATTATGAGGGAAATTGTGTGTTTATTACTATACGCGTGATCTTTGTATATCAACACTTGTCTCGAGATTGTGTGCAGGAAATTCTCCAGGTAAAAGAACCGGAACTGCTAAAAAATGCTGATAAAACGCATCAAGTTAAAGACTTGAAATCTGGCAGTAAACAAGAAAGTATAAAAATATTCCAGATATTAGGAATGTCCCATAAAGCCAACATCAGAATACCCTGAAAATTTTATGCAGTAACTCCACCAAACGGCCGCGGATCCGCGACCGAGTCAGGCCGATCCGCCGCGGATCCGCGGCCGAGTTGACTCGTCAGCGGTCGAAACTTTTTGCAGAGGCTTTATTTTAACGGTAAAACTTCTTCATGACGCTTCAAAGTCCCTAGAAATCTCCAGAAGCTTCCCTTCTAACAGCCAAGCCTCTTGTGCAAGTTTGATACCTACCAAGCATCTCATGCAAGCTTCATAACAACCTAGCTTCTAGTAGAAGATAAACCAAGCTTCTAGGGTAAGCTAAAGGGATAACTATGAAAAGGAACTTAGGACTTCATTACAAAGGTTGTTCGGTAGTTGTTCATCAATTAGGGTAAAATTTCTAGCAAAATCCATATCAATTCAAATCAAGTGGGGTGACACCATTTGAGCCAAATCAAGATTCATCGAGTACCGATTCAAGCAAGCCTTCAACGAGCCTTTGAAGCAACGCCGATCTTCATCCGAACAAGAGATCCACGACGATCCACGACTCAAGAAGACTGAAGCGAAGCTAGTTTCGACGATTTAGTTCCTCCTCAAATCTTGTAATCTTTGTGTGAATTGTACCTCAACGTTGATTAATAAAAGGTGAAAATTTTAAATCTTGCTTTTCTTTACATTCTTGCATTATGAAGAGTTATAGATTCTTGATTCTTTTCTTTTTCATGATGTTTGAGTGAAATCTCCGCTTGTAGCGGAATCGAGAGAATAGGTAGATGATGATGACTAAATTCTTGAACGATTCTTAAGTCTTATGAGTTTTGTAAACTTTAGGAAATCGAATCATCGAAAACCTAATTTGAGTGAGATCGCTTTCTTGAATGTTTTCGCTCCAAATTAGAGATCAACGATCGGTGATTTAATTTGCTAGAGACTAGAATTTGAATGATAATCAATGAAAGGACAAGGGATGATGATGGAGAAACCCTAGTTTCTTTAATAGATCCCTAAACCTCATCGATCGTCATCGATCTAGCAACAAATCTTCAATAGATAAGAATTAGTAATCATTAGTATTCATCATCATTATCAATTGGATCGATTCCTACAAGCTACTTTACAAATCTTGATAACTAAATTGATTGGGACATTTCTTGATTCTTGATTCTTGATTCTAGATCTTTATTTTCTTTATCTTTCTTGAAATGAAAACTCACAAATCTTGAATCAATTTTCTTGCATTTTCTTTTGTCTTTTAATTTTCGACTCAACTAAAACGATTTCGAACAAATCACACTTTCTCTGTGGATGATCCACACTCGCTAAACGAACCTACAAAAGACACCGTTAATTGATTGCGGTTTATAAATTTCTTTGGTTGTGAAACATTTCCAAATACACACGAAGAGATGATCAATCAAATGGTGCCTTTGCCAGGGATCGTGTGCTAATTTGTTCGTTTTTGTTAATTGAGTTGAAAAATTTATTATTACATAAGAATTTTTAGATCAAAATTCGCAACAAGCGCTTAACGATTTGTTGTGATTTGTTGCAACGAGATCTGGAATCTGTGGAGCGAGAGGAAAATTTTTTAGGTCAGCTCAGGGAGTTCAGTAAGTTAACAGAATCATCTGCACCAATTTTTGTGCAGGGATCTCGTCATAAGACCGCGCATCCGCAGCCATAGAGGCCTTATTGCGGAGGTTCCGCGGTGAATTGAAGGCTTCACTGCACCAAATTTTCTAGGTGAATCTCTGTCTTTCTTATCTTCTCCCTGCTCTATCCAATAACCAATTTCTGTAGGTTTCTTTGCAAAAATTCAAAGCGCCGCAAAAAGAAAAATTGTGCTTGTTTGATCTTGGTTGTTTGCATATTTTAACACGGAAATTAAGGGGCAAAGACCAAATTCAGATTAGATGGGGAGTTCATTACCCTTCCTAAGCCCCAAAAATCACAAACTTGCATCCGCATCACCCTCATTAACTAAAGAATATCTAGACATGACTCTAAGGACCGTCGCGCTCATTTAGGACAGAAGGAGGTCGTGGGTAATCTATTGCTTATTCGTGTTTCTTTTGTGGTGTCTAAGGCAAGTGTGTCTAAGGCAAGTTGTTACTTAATTAGGCCCACTACTTACGTAGTGGAGAACCTCCTACTTACCTGGCACTTACCTGGCCACAAAAAGGGCAAAGAGACAGTAGAGGATCTATCTTACGACATGTCTTCTGGAAGTCGAGGAGTGGCCTAGCGACTTGATCTAGGTGACCACTAGATTTAGGGTTGCTTGTGCATTGTTTGTATGAATTTTTCAAAATTCGTCTTTTTCAAAACAAACACCAATCCAAACTTTCCCCCTAATTATCAAAACGCTGCCACTTGTGCTAAACCATTTAGTGCATGCTCGGCTGGACACGGGATTCTAGTGCCCGTCTTGTCCGCGTACCTCCTATCGAGACTCCGAAGTCGGTATTTCTACATCTTCTTTTTCTTCACCCACTACCACACTCACTTCGATGGACGGTTCTCTATCGAACTTCTTTAACACTACTCTGCCACCGCCTGCAGGTGCACAGAATCTGCCCCGCATCTCTCTCCAAGAGAGATGTTACCCTATTCGAGGTCCTCTTTCGACCTGTCTTACCATTCCACCAGCCAATGGGGCAATTTTGAAATCAAACCATAATATATCAATCTTCTACCAAAATATCACGGTCTCGAGTCTGAAAACGCATACGTCTTTATTACCAAATTTGAAAATGTATGCGCTATGATGGGTACTTCCCAGCTTTCTGTGGATGCTATGAGATTACGTCTTCTCCCATTCACTTTGTGCGATATAGCCGAGAAGTGGCTTTATAACACTGCCGCACATTCCATTTCGAACTGGAGAGAATTCGTAACAGCTTTCCTAAAGAAATTCTACCTAATCATAAGACAACTCGAGTCCGTAGCGAAATAAATCAATTTACCCAACTTTCAAATGAACCATTCTCAAAGTGTTTTGAACGCTTCAAGGATCTGTTAGTTCAATGTCCTCATCACGGAATTCTTAGATGGGATTTGTGCAGAATCATATATGAGGGCATTAATCCTACAACAAAACAGACCCTTGAATCCATGTGTCAAGGCACATTCATGAATAAAGATGATGGTGAAGCCTGGACATTTTTAGAAGATTTCGCTGAAAAATCTTTACAGTGGGAGAGTGTAAACCAATCATCGTCTAGGGGTGGTATTCATCAACTTGATGTTTCCATAGGAGTTAGAGCTGAAATGACAGCAATGCAAAAGAAACTTGAAGCTATTGAACATAAATTTTTAGCAGCCTCCCTAAATCAGATGCCACTCTCCAAAACTGTCTGTGGATGCTGTTCTGATCCATCTCATCTTACGGAAGAATGTCCTTTAAATTCTCCGTTTCAAGGCCAAGAGCATACCAATGCTGCTTTCTAACAAAGACCTAGAAACGATCCGTATTCTTCCACTTATAATCAGGGTTGAAGGAATCACCCTAACTTTGCTTGGAACCAATCACAAAATCAAAACACGGTTCCAAACCAAAATAATTTTCAAAGGGGTCCTCCACCACAACAGCAACCACTTCAAATAAGTCAGCACCCCTACCAATCACAAAACTTTCAAAATCCGGTCAACACACCATACAACAATTCTTTGCAACTGACCGGTACTGATAACTCCTCTTCACTCGAACAAATCATGAGTTTGCTCCTGACAAATTTCATGCAAGTTTCGGCTGAGATGAAGTCTTCCGTCGATAAAATCCAGAAAAACTCCGATTAAATCGATGGAAGCACAAATTGCCCATATAAATGCCGAATTGAGTGCTAGAGAGAAAGGGAAACTTCCAGCTCAACCTTTACCCAATCCTGGCTATTCACATCATGTGAATGCTATCACCACGTTGAGATCTGGAAGAGTGCTTGACAACCATGTCGGTGAAGAGATTGATATGAATAATGATGAATCAATCGATGATATCCCGGCTGAGACTTTTCCTTCCACTTCTACTTCTACTTCTGACCCTAGTTCGTCTACCCCACCGCTTTCTTCCGAGCCTATTCTCCGTTTTCCCCAAGGCTCGAACCCTCAGCACACTTCTTCTATTCCACCAAAGACGATCCCCACTCCTATTCTTGGATCTTTCCTACCCACACGATCTTCTCCAATGTTGGACCCCGCTATTATTGCTAAAGCTCCTTATCCGAATCGGTTAAGGGGAAACAGACCAAGTCCGCAAATGGAGAAGATCACTGAAATCTTTAAGCAAGTTAATATCAATATCCCTCTCCTAGAAGCTATACAACAAGTCCCGGATTATGCAAAAATTCTCAAGGACTTGTGCACTAGGAAGAGGAAGACTCAAGTGCCAAAAATGGTATTCATGTCGAGTACTGTAGACACAGCTTTTCCCCAACAACTACCAAGGAAACGTAAGGACCCTGGCTATCCTACAATTTCTATTTCTATTGGGGGTAAACACATTAATCGTTCTCTACTTTACCTTGGCGCAAGTGTTAACCTGCTTTCTTACTCAGTTTATGAGCAGTTAGGGATCGGAGAGTTGAAACCAGCTCACTGCACTCTCCAGATGGCTGACCGTTCAATCACCAAACCTAGGGGTGAACTAGAGGATGTGTTAATAAAAATCGGGGAATTTTTATTCCCTGTGGACTTTATTGTTCTCGATACACAGCCTGTAGTGAACCCACGGAATCAAATTCCGGTGATCCTTGGTCGACCCTTTTTGGCCACTTCCAATGCTATAATCAACTGTCGTAATGGCTCTATGACCTTATTCTTCGGGAAGATATCAATTGAGCTTAACATTTACAAGTTGGGAAGTGTACCCTCTGAACCTTCTGCTCAGGTCTGTTCTTTCGAATTAATGGATGTAAACAGCAGCGAATTTGATCAGCCTCATGATACTGATCTAGACTCTTTTCATATGTTGTTGTTTGACCCAACTATGTATTATACACATACGGACTCTTCCACCGAGTTGTCCGGGTAAATATCTAACATTGATTATGAACCGTTTTTGGAGTCTGAAGATCACACCGCACTCTTTGATGACATTATTCTTCAGGGAATCGATGAAAGCTTTGAGGAAATTTTCGGTGATGAGCTCGCATTTTTAGCAAACACGGGTGCTGAGATGAATCAACTCCAAAAAGAAATTGAACCTCCACCCCTTCTTCTTGACAATCACAAAAATGTGAAGAATCCATTATCACAATCACTGTGTCGTCTCTCCAAATTGAGACGCAAACCCTTTCCATCATACCACTTATTTCTTCCCCACTTTCTCTTTACTCTATACATCATGTTCTTCCACCAACCGATGCGTTTCACTGATAAATTCTTCGAATGGTTGGTGTTGACTTTCGGTCTTTGCAAAGCTTAGCATTGACCAGTAATTTTGACCCCCTCTTGTGATTTTCAAAACTTAACATTGTTTAACTCAAGTTTGGGAGGTATAATCTGGCTCTTGAAAAAAAAAATTACTCAAAATGGTGAGCCAAAGAATAAGTTTGGGGGGGGGGGATTTTCACGATCATATTTCATGTCCCTGCTAATAAATTTTCCTCCCAAGCTTACAGGTTTTTGAGATTTAGCAGAAGATAACAGTGAAGACACTGCTGAAAACAAGTTTGGGGGAGGTTTGTGCTTATTTACGCATCACTTTGCATCATATTTTGTATAAGCACAAAACATATAAAAAAAATTTGTGTACATAAATAAGATAATAAAAGATTAGATAGTGAAAAATTACATCTAAAAGATTGGAAAAATTTAAGAAAACCATGAAAGTTAGAAGTTTTTTTAAACAAACTAGTAATAAGTAGTTATGAGCTGTTGTCCCAAGGGTTAGTAAGATGAAAGAAGTCACTAATCTGAGAATAAAAATAAGTCCGAAAAATAGTTCCTATTCTAGAAGCCAAACATTTGAACGTTGATACCCTACAATTCGCACTTACACACGTCTTGAAACTCGGGATAGTAGAGGATACCTTGAAATGCTCTTGTCTAAAAGCCAAAGTATGAAGAAAATTATAAATGAATAAAATATAAAATGGTATAGAAAAATGAACACTGGTTTTGTTATCACCAAGGCAGCATAAAAAAAATATAGCGAGGGTGCTTCATCACCTAATGTCTCAGACCAACTGGTTTGGGAGTCACTGCTAAGCCTTAGGTGTTGCAAGACGAGGAAAATACTAATACGCCTAATCAGCAAGCACATGAGTAATCGGTCGGTTAATACCTCAAGAAGTATTAACGGTCACATGAAAAATGTGTGAGCAAATCCATCTAAATATTCACCGATTAAAAAGTACTGAGGTAGATGGACAAGAGTATGATAGCTTGAATTGAATTCTCCGAGTGTAGGAATGTTCTTTACACACACGTAGGGTTATATGATCGATGTTTGGAAGAAAGGTAGGAATGAAGAATAAAGACGATGTTTTATTAAGGGATGATGTGATTTCTAACATCTTTTCATGACTATTAAGATAGGGCTCATGACAACCGAAAAGCTAGTATTAGTTGGAAAGTCTAATTTTCAAAGTCTTTCTTTTATAATTCTTATCTTTATATGTAACTTTCACAGTCTTCCTTTTATTATAGGATTTTATGGGTGCAATCCGCTGAAAACCCTCAGGAGACAACACTCCTCCTACTAGGGACACCTAAAGGTTTAAAGGCTTGTTGCACGTGCTCAGTGCAATCGTGTTTGCCTACGAAAGTGTGCTAGTTAGTTTTTTTCTTTATCTTTTTCTTATATTTTCTCCTTCACCTGAATAAAAGATGTTTGCTCGAGACGACCAAAATTAAGTTTGGGGGAATTTGATCAGTCGAAAATATTGCAATCTTAACACATCAATTTCCCTATTCTTTGTAATCATTTAAAGGTGTTTGGTATAAATATAGCACATATTAGCAATTCGTCTGCAAAATACCAAATAACATGTGTTATACATTATAACCGGCATTATGAGGGAAATTGTGTGTTTATTACTACACGCGTGATCTTTGTATATCAACACTTGTCTCGAGATGGTGTGCAGGAAATTCTCCAGGTAAAAGAGCCGGAACTGCTAAAAAATGCTGATAAAACGCATCAAGTCAAAAACTTGAAATCTGGCAGTAAACAAGAAAGTATGAAAATATTCCATACATCAGGAAAGTGCCATAAAGCCAATATCAGAATACCCTGAAAATTTTATGCAGCAACTCCACCAAACGGCCGCGGATCCGCAGCCGAGTCAGGCCGATCCGCTGCGGATCTGCGGCCGAGTTGACTCGTCGGCGGTGGAAACATTTTACAGAGGCTTTATTTTAACGGTATAACTTCTTCAAGACGCTTCAAAGTCCCTAGAAATCTCCAGAAGCTTCCCTTCTAACAGCCAAACTTCTTGTGCAAGTTTGATACCTACCAAGCTTCTCATGCAAGCTTCATAACAACCTAGCTTCTAGTAGAAGATAAACCAAGCTTCTAAGGGAAGCTAAAGAGAAAACTATAAAAAGAGACTTAGCGCTTCATTACAAAGGTTGTTTGGTAGTTGTTCATCAATTAGGGTAAAATTTCTCGCAAAATCCAAATCAATTCAAATCAAGTGGGGTGACACCATTTGAGCCAAATCAAGATTCATCGAGTACCGATTCAAGCAAGCCTTCAACGAGCCTTTGAAGCAATGCCGATCTTCATCCGAGCAAGAGATCCACGACGATCCGCGACTCAAGAAGACCGAAGCGAAGCTAGTTTCAACGATTTAGTTCCTCCTCAAATCTTGTAATCTTTGAGTGAATTGTACCTAAACGTTGATTAATAAAAGGTGAAAATTCTAAATCTTGCTTTTCTTTACATTCTTGCATTATGAAGAGTTATATATCCTTGATTCTTTTCTTTTTCATGATATTTGAGTGAAATCTCTGGTTGTAGCGGAATCGAGAGAATAGGTAGATAATGATGACTAAATTCTTGAACGATTCTTAAGTCTTATGAGTTTTGTAAACTTTAGGAAATCGAATCATCGAAAACCAAATTTGAGCAAGATCGCTTTCTTGAATGTTTTCGCTCCAAATTAGAGATCAACGATCGGTGATTTAATTTGCTAGAAGCTAGAATTTGAATGATAATCAATGAAAGGACAAGGGATGATGATGGAGAAACCCTAATTTCTTCAATAGATCCCTAAACCTCATTGATCGTCATCGATCTAGCAACAAATCTTCAATAGATAAGAATTGGTAATCATTAGTATTCATCATCACTATCAATTGGATCGATTCCTACAAGCTACTTTACAAATCTTGATAACAAAATTGATTGGGACATTTCTTGATTCTTGATTCTAAATCTTTATTTTCTTTATGTTTCTTGAAATGAAAACTCACAAATCTTGAATCAATTTTCTTGCATTTTCTTTTATCTTTTAATTTTTGACTCAACTAAAACGATTTCGAACAAATCACACTTTCTCATGGACGATCCGCACTCGCTAAACGAACCTACAAAAGACACCATTAATTAATTACGGTTTATAAATTTCTTTGGTTGTGAAACATTTCCAAACACATACGAAGAGATGATCAATCACCTGGTATGCGGGCGCCGTGCGCCAGCGCCTCCACGTGCCTGGCACGCAGGCGCCGTGTGCCAGAGCGCCAGCGCCCCTTGTGCTTGGCATAAGGGCGCCGTGCGCCAGAACGCCATCGCCCCACGTGCCTGGCACGAGGGCGCCGTACGCCAGAGCGCCAGCGCCCCACGTGCCTGGCACGAGGGCGCCGTGCGCCAGAGCGCCAGCCCCCCACATACCTGGCACGCGGGCGCTAGGCGTCAGCAGTAAAAGGGACCTGGTCTCTGCACTGGGTGCTGTGCTCCCGATTTGACTTATGGAGTTGAACTCCTGACAGATTAATTTAGGGAGTTAAACTTCAATGGATCTTGAAAGGAGTTAGACTCCTAAAAATATTTAGAAATGATCAAAGGGGGCTGCTTTGTTTCTCCCTTTGGCTCTGGATCTTCTCAAGATGGGATTTCTGGAGATGGGTCTCCTTCTTCTTCCCATCGGTTGGCCGGATCTTGGAGAAAGGGAGCCAGATTTGAAAAATCGCCCCTTTTGAGATCTAATGGAAGATCTGAGCTCCCCTTTGTGGGTTTTATGGTGAAAAACTATTTAGTTTTGGGAAAGGAAGAGTAAAACTCTTGATTTAATTGAAAAAGGGGAAGAAGGTTTAGACCATTGAGGAAGGAGAAAGAGGCCCGAAGAACCCTCACCTTTTTGAGAGGAATGAAAAGTGTCTTTTATTCATCATCATGTTGCCTTATATAGCCTTACACATTTACATATAGCCCCTTGGGCTTTACAAAATGGCATTTTGCCCATCCCATGCCTCATGTGTTATTTCTTTTTGCACATAAGCCATGGGCTTACAAAAATTTGGCTTTATGCTTATTTTGCTTACATTCATGCATAAAAAAATACATCAAAATTATTTATTACATAACTTTTTATTTTGGCATGGAGGAGGGCCGACCGCTTCATGTTCGGACTCGACTTGGGCATGGGCGCACTTGATCTGGGTTTAGGCCCACTTGGCTTGGAGTTGACCTTGACTTTGACTTGGTCAACCGGGATGCAATTTTCTACCCCAACAAAGTGCCCTCCATCAAAAATGCACACCACCTATGTAGGTCGTATGCATGAAATTGATGGATCTTCTTTCGCGTGGAGGCGACTTGCTTTGGTTCACACTTTTTGGGATGCACTGCCCTTTTTACGACATGGACGGTCGACGCTTGACGCGTCTCCGAGACGGAGTGTTCGTAGTAAATGTTTTCCCAGCATAGAGTGATTTGGTTCCCTCTTTGTAGGAAGCTTGCACTGCCCGTTTTACGACATGGACGGTCGACGCTTGATACATCTCCAAGACGGAGTACGCTTGACGCGTCTCCAAGACGGAGTGTCCGTGGTAGACGTTTCCCTGGCCCAGAGTGATTTAGTTCCCTCTTTGTAGGAAGCCTGCACTGCCCTTTTTACGACATGGACTGTCGACGCTTGACGCGTCTCCGAGATGGAGTGTCCATGGTAGACGTTTCTCTGGCCCGGAGTGATTTGGTTCCCTCTTTGTAGGAAGCCTGCACAGCCCTTTTTACGACATGGACGGTCGACGCTTGACGCGTCTCCGAGACGGAGTGTCCGTAGTAGACGTTTCCCTGGCCCGGAGTGATTTGGTTCCCTCTTTTTGGGATGCACTGCCCTTTTTACGACATGGACGGTCGACGCTTGACGTGTCTCCGAGACGGAGTGTCCATGGTAGACGTTTCCCAGCACGGAGTGTTTTGGTTCCCGCTTTGTAGGAAGCCTGCACTGCCCTTTTTAAGACATGGACGGTCGACGCTTGACGTGTCCCCGAGACGGAGTGTCCGTGGTAGACTTTTTCCTGGCCCGGAGCGATTTGGTTCCCGATTTGTGGGAAGCCTGCACTGCCTTTTTTACGACATCGACGGTCGACGCTTGACGCGTCTCCGAGACGGAGTGTCCGTGGTAGACGTTTCCCTGGCCCGGAGTGATTTGGTTCCCTCTTTTTGGGATGCACTACCCTTTTTATGACATGGACGGTCGACGCTTGACGCATCTCCGAGACGGAGTGTCCGTGGTAGACGTTTCCCCAGCACAGAGTGATTTGGTTCCTGCTTTTTAGGAAACCTGCACTGCCCTTTTTACGACATGGACGGTCGACGCTTGACGCGTCCCCGATACGGAGTGTCCGTGGTAGACTTTTCTCTGGCACGGAGCGATCTGGTTCCCAGTTTGTGGGAAGCCTGCACTGCCCTTTTTATGACATGGACGGTCGACGCTTGACGCGTCTCCGAGACGGAGTGTCCGTGGTAGACGTTTTCCTGGCCCGGAGTGATTTGGTTCACTCATTTTGAGATGCACTGCCCTTTTTACGACATGGACGGTCGACGCTTGACGCGTCTCCGAGACGGAGTGTCCGTAGTAAACGTTTCCCCAGCACGGAGTGATTTAATTCCCGCTTTGTAGGAAGCCAGCACTTCCCTTTTTACGACATGGACCGTCGATGCTTGACGCGTCCCCAAGACGGAGTGTCCGTGGTATAATTTTCTCTGGCCCGGAGCGATTTGGTTCCCGATTTGTGGGAAGCTTGCACTGCCCTTTTTATAACATGGACGGTCGACGCTTGACGCGTCTTCGAGACGGAGTGTCCGTGGTAGACGTTTCCCTGGCCCGTAGTGATTTGGTTCCCTCTTTTTGGGATGCACTGCCCTTTTTACGACATGGACGGTCGACGCTTGACGCGTCTTCGAGACGAAGTGTCTGTAGTAGACGTTTCGCCAGCACGGAGCGATTTAGTTCCCGCATTGTAGGAAGCCCGCACTGCCATTTTTACGACATAGACTGTCGACGTCACTGAGTGTCGCTGTTCGACTTGTCCCCGGCACGGAGTGTCGCTGATCGACTTATCCCAGCACGGAGTGTCGCTGGTTGTTCGACTTGTCCCCGGCACGGAGTGTCGCTGATTGACTTATCTCCGGCACGGAGTGTCACTGTTCAATTTGTTCCCGGCACGGAGTGTCGCTGATCGACTTATCTCCGGCGTGGAGTGTCGCTGGTTGTTCGACTTGTTCCCGGCACGAAGTGTCGTTGGTCGACTTTTCCCCGGCACGAAGTGTCGTTGATCGACTTGTCCCCGGCACAGAGTGTCGCTGATCGACTTGTCCACGGCACGGAGTGTTGCTGGTTGTTCGACTTGTCCTCAGTACGGAGTGTCGTTGGTCGACTTGTCCCCGGCACAGAGTGTCACTGGTTGTTTGACTTGTCCCCGGCACGGAGTGTCGCTGATCGACTTGTCCCCGATACGGAGTGTCGCTGGTTGTTTGACTTGTCCCCGGCATGGAGTGTCGCTGGTTGTTCGGCTTGTCCCAGGCACGGAGTGTCGTTGGTCGACTTTTCCCCAACACGGAGTGTCGCTGGTTGTTCGACTTGTCCCCGGTACGGAGTGTCGCTGATCGACTTGTCCCCGACACGGAGTGCCGCTGGTTGTTCGCCTTGTCCTCGGCATGGAGTGTCGTTGGTCGTTCGACTTGTCCCCGGCACGGAGTGTCGTTGGTCGACTTATCTCCGGCACGGAGTGTCGCTGGTTGTTCGACTTGTCCCCGGCACGGAGTGTCGTTGATTGTTCGACTTGTCCCCGGCACGGAGAGTCGCTGATCGACTTGTCCCCGGCACGGAGTGTTGCTGATCGACTTGTCCCCGGCACGGAGTGTCGTTGATTGTTCGACTTTTCCCCGGCATGGAGAGTCGTTGGTTGACTTGTCCCCGGCATGGAATATCGCTGGTTGTTCGACTTGTCCCCGGTACGGAGTGTCGCTGATCGACTTGTCCCCGACACGGAGTGTCGCTGGTTGACTTGATCCCGAGGCGGAGCATAATTCCAGCAGGGAAGGTAGATGTCCCGAGGCGAAGCATGATTTCGACAGAGGACAAATTCTGTGATGGAGCATGATTCCGCCGCAGAGGTGGTTGGTTTGATTTGATTTGGGTTGACATCAGCATCGCTACACTGGAATATGGTACCAGGAGCGAATCATCATCTGTCATGAGAGGATTTGGGAATTAGTGGCTTAGGAGAAAGGTTTAGATCCCTATCACCTAAGGCTTTCAATTTTATGGGCCGTAAGTGTCCCATAAAAGCATTTTCTCGCTATGAGTCGAAAGGATCTCGTAGGTGTATTTTCTCTTTAGGAGTCGTGGGGACCCCTAAGCGTGTTGCTCCTTTGTGAGTCGTAAGGATCTCACGTGGGAATTTTCTCCTCACAAAGTCGAGAGGACTTTGCGAGTGCATTTCATCTTTTTTCACGAGATTGCGCCCTTTCTGGTTTTCACAAACTCGCCGGCAGTCATGCTGTTTTTACTCACGGAGCCCTTTCGGGTTTTCATCCATGCCCATTTTGCTTGTGGACATACCCTTTTTTTTCAATCGCTGGTGGGACTTTGAGTGTGGTATCGCCGGTAAGACTTGGGAGAGATAGGGGTCATTTACGCCTGTGGATTGTATACGGTTTTGTAGGATGTATGATCCAGACTGTAGGGCCGGAAGAGTTTCGGGACTTTGTCGGCTTCTGCATCGCTGTACTGGAATATGGTACCAGGAGCGACTCATCATCTGCCGTTGGGGTATGATATTTGGAATTTGGTTGGCGTTTACATCGCTGCACTGGAATATGGTACCAGGAGCAACTAATCATTCGCCATTTCCTATTGGGAAGCGATGGCTTACGAGACAGGTTTATGTCCCTATCACCTAAGGCTTTTCAATTTTATGGGTCGTAAGGGTCCCATAAAAGCATTTTCTCCCTACGAGTCGTAAGGATCTCGTAGGTGTACTTTCTCCTTAGAAGTCGTGGGGACTCCCAAGTATGCTTTTCCTTTGTGAGTCGTAAGGATCCCACGAAGGCGTTTTCTCACGAGTCGTAAGGATCTCGCAAGTTTTATTCTCCTCATGCATCGTGAGGACACATGAGTGGATTTCCCTCGTTCCCAGTTTAATGACTTGGGGGTCATCTGCTTCCAGTTTAACTACTTAGAGGTCATCTATTCTGAGTTTAAGGACTTAGCGGTCTACTGTTTCCAGTTTAACGACTTGGTGGTCATTTGTTTCCAGTTTAACGACTTGGTGATCATCTGTTTCCAGTTTAACGACTTAGTGGTCATCTGTTTCCAGTTTAACGACTTGGTGGTCATCTGTTTCCAGTTTAACAACTTGGTGGTCATCTGTTCCTAGTTTATAGACTTAGGGGTCTATTGTTTCCAGTTTAACGACTTAGAGGTCTACTGTTTCCAGGTTAACGACTTGGTGGTCATCTGTTTCCATTTTAACGACTTGGTGGTCATCTGTTACCAGTTTAACGAATTGGGGGTCACCTGTTTCTAGTTTAACGACTTGGTGGTCATCTGTTTCCAGTTTAACGACGTAGTGGTCATCTGTTTCCAGTTTAACGACTTGGTGGTCATCTGTTCCCAGTTTAAAGACTTAGGGGTCTATTGTTTCCAGTTTAACGACTTAGAGGTCATCTATGCCCAATTTAATGACTTAGAGGTCATCTGTTCCCCGTTTAAAGACTTAGGGGTCTATTATGCCTAGTTTAACGACTTAGAAGTCATCTGTTTCCAGTTTAACGACTTAGAGGTCATCTGTTCCCAGTTTCACGACTTAGCGGTCATCTGTTCCCAGTTTAAAGACTTAGGGGTCTATTATTCCCATTTTAACGACTTGGAGGTCATCTGTTTCCAGTTTAACGACTTAGAGGTCATCTGTTCCTAGTTTAATTACTTAGAGGTCTATCGTGCCCAGTTTAACGACTTAGAGGTCATCTGTTCCCAGTTTAACGACTTAGCGGTCATATGTTCCCAGTTTAAAGACTTAGAGGTCTATTGTGCCCAGTTTAACGACTTAGCGGTCATCTGTTCCCAGTTTAACGACTTAGCGGTCATCTGTTCCTGGTTTAAAGACTTAGGGGTCTATTGGATCGGAAGCTTAGAATTTTGGGGTAGGGGTCGGCATCAGCGTTGCTAACACTGAAGCTCATATGCCAGGAGCAATTCATCATTTGCCTTTTCCTGTTGGGGAGTGATGGCTTAGGAGACAGGTTTAGATCCCTATCACTTAAGGCTTTTCAATTTTATGGGCCGTAAGGGTCCCATAAAAGCATTTTCTCCCTACGAGTCGTAAGGATCCCATATGTGAATTTTCTCCTTAGGAGTCGTGAGGACCCCCATGTGTGTTTTTCCTTTGTGAGTCGTAAGGATCCTACGAAGGCATTTTCTTACGAGTCGAGAGGATCTCGTAAGTTTTGTTCTCCTCATGCATCGTGAGGACACATGAGTGGGTCCTTCCAGATGGAGCATAATTCCAAGGGCGGAGATCGGCCACTGGACTGGTGATTGCGGTAGGGTATGGGTATGATGAGAATTATTTGAGCTCGTGGATTGTATACGGTAGTCAATTTGAGGACTAACCATAGGGCTGGGAGAATTTTGGAAATTTGAATTTTTGTTGCCGTCTGCATCGCTGCACTGGAATATGGTACCAGGAGCGACTCAATATTCGCCGTTTGAGAATTTGGATTTTTTTTTTTTGTTGTTTTTTTTATTGTTTTTTTTGTTGTTTTACCGTGATTGTTCTATCATTTCAGCATTTCTTATCGCGAAAGTCGCGATTGCCCTATCATTTCGGCTTTTATTCGCGGTTGCCCTATCATTTCGGCTTTATTTTTCATCTTTATTTTACTCGCTGATTCTTATTGCGAGTTGCCCCATCATTTCGTCTTTTTATGTTTTTTTTGTTTTTTTTGTTTTATTTACACATTTTTACATTCCCAGTTGAATGACTTAGAGGTCGGTTATTCCCAGTTTAATGACATAGTGGTCAGCTGTTTCCAGTTTAACGACGTGGTGGTCGGTTGTCCCCCAGTTTAACGACGTGGTGGTCAACTTGCTTATCCCAGCTCCTCGAACTTTGATCTTGGCGAAGTTGTGTTGATGACCGTAGCTCTGTGGCTTGTCGGTACATCTGACGACTGTGGGGCTTTCCCAAGTTTGTATTGGTTCTTCATCCAATCTTTGAAAATATAGCAGTCTTCGATGGTATGACTCACCATTCTATGATATGGGCAATATATGGGATTGCCGGTCATGTTCATTTCATGTGGCCTCTTCGGAACAGGCAGTTGCAGACCGTTGTTCAAGGCGTCCGCAAATATTTTGCGGACTTCATCCCTCCTGAAGGAGTATACTTTCTTCTTTCTCTCCATTAGAGTAGGTGTCTTTACTGATGCTAGTCCTTGAGGCCGATCAGTCTTTGGTTCACCATTTTCAGATAATGGCACATGTCTGAGAGAATCAAGTTCCCAAAGGGCTCCGGTCTCCATTTGTATGACATCGGCGGTCGTAGCTTGACTGTTTGCTAACACGCCTTTAGAAAGTTCTATCTCTCTCGTCTTGTATTGCTTTTCGACCCAATCTTTGAAGACGAAGCAGTCCTCAATAGCATGACCTATCACTCTGTGATAGGGGCAATATTTTGGGTCGTCGGTCATATTCGCTTCTTGCGGTCTCTTTGACTCTGGCAGTTGTAGACCGTTTCTTAGGGCGTCCTTGAATATCTTGTGGACTTTGTCCCTTTTGAAGGAATATACCTTATCCAGTTTCTCTTTCAGAGGCGATTCCCCTTCAGTGTATGTATCGGAGGGACTGGAGGCTGATCGCGGCCGTTTTTCGCGAAGGCGCTCCGCTCTTAGGTTGAAGGGGGTATTAGTTGGCTGCCTCCGGGTATAAATCCCTGGCTCATGAACCAAAATTTGATTCTACTGTAATTGCAATCGGGTGACTTGGGTCGTGAGATCTTCTGCGACGTTTGCCAATTCGTCGACCTTAGACTGTACCTTGGTTAACTTCTTATCCCTGTCCTAAAGCTGCCTCTGAAGCCATCGGAATAATGCTTATTCTGTAGTTTCGGTTGTGACAACTGGGTCATCCTTATTGCCTGAGCTCAATTCCGCAGGAACCCCAGGCTCTTTTAGCTTATCGGCCTGAGCGAGCTCTTCATCATTTAGACCGAGTCGATGTTGGGTAGCGTCCACCATATCATCACTATGGCTGTGAAGTATAGGAGGGTTCGTTTCTTCATGTCCGACCATGTAGACATTGTAGACCACATATCCAGCCGTCCTTTATCTTTGGCGGGGTAACCCCGTTCTTGGAGTCTCATGAAGATCAGCCTAGCATGAGCCCTAGCCTTTTTGTTGGCTCTGTATCTGAGCCTTTTCTTCCTTAGTTTCTCGATTTTGAGGGCTTGGCGGGCATCCGTTTTCTGGGAAGCCACCATGAGTCGATTGATAGGGAGCTTAAGGAAGATACCCGATCGAGCAGTTGTCGAGGGTACCGCTGGAGCCTGCCCGAGATGCCTCGTTTCTTTGTTGACGTTGATGGCCTTGCCCCCAGCTGAAGCGATGGAGAGTCATTCGGAAACAGATTTGTGCTTGGGTAGTGGTGCCCTCGAAATCTCCACATTTGGCCTCTTGCTTTTCGAGGCCGTTTTGTCTGTTACCAGAGCTTGAGAAGCTGGGATGACGTTAACTGACATAAACAGAATAGAGTCAAATGGTAGCGGCGGCTCCTCCTATTGTCGCCCGAGACTGGCCGGCAGGACCGTCCTGGCATCCATCTTCATCGTGTAAAAGACGGGAGCTGTGTCGAGAGCTGAGCTGATCCTTAGAGACATTTTGTTGCGTCCGGAGATTGCAATTTGAAGTTTGTTAACCTGCATAAAGAAGCATGATTTCAGTACAGGCAATCGATATGTATATTGATTGAGTTCGCATGAACGTTTAATCCGAAATATGGGAGGAGAGATTGGTCCCACCGGGCGTGCCAGAATCTGTAGGGTGTTTTTCGTCACCCTATTGAGATAGAAATACGCACGCGCTTGTCGGGCGCATTACAGATTCCCCCTGCCTAGGATAGGCCGGGGTTTATTGATTGCGGGGATCCGAATCTCCGGCAGTTGCGGAGTAAGCTGTCGTTAATTACCCCTCGCCTTTGGAGTGAGAGAACCTCCGATTGACCGGTCAAACAGGTCATGCGAACTCAATATGCAGTGTTATGTTTTGGAGGGGTTTTTGATATATCGGGGGTCCCGCAGAGTTTTACGGAGGTCCTGCTATCCGGATAGCGGGCTGGGGGTCAAGAGGCTAGCAGCCCCCTTGCGGGATGCGGGGCAGCGCCCTGTTAGAAATTTTTTTCTTACAGGGACAGTGTCGTGGAGTGTGTGTGCGCGTGTGTATACATATATATAAAAAAAAGGGAAAGGGCATCCAAAGGATGCATGGGAGAAGGCGCCATCGCCCCACATGCCGGGCACGAGGGCGCTGTGCGCCAGAGCGCTAGCGCCCCCACGTGCCTGGCACGCGTGCACCGTGCGCCAGAGCGCCAGCACAACACGTGCCTGGCATGAGGGCACCATGCGCCAGAGCGCCAGCGCACCACGTGCCTGGCACGAGGGCGCTAGGCGCCAGTAGTAAAAGGGACTTGGTCTCTGCACTGGGCGCTGTGCTCCCGATTTGACTTATGGAGTTGAACTCCTGACAGATTAATTTATGGAGTTAAACTCCAATGGATCTTGAATGGAGTTAGACTCCTAAAAATATTTAGAAATGATCAAAGGGGGCTGCTTTGTTTCTCCCTTTGGTTCTGGATCTTCCCAAGATGGGATTTCTGGAGATGGGTCTCCTTCTTCTTCCTGTCGGTTGGCCGGAACTTGGAGAAAGGGGACGAGATTTGAAAAATCTCCCCTTTTGAGATCTAATGGAAGATCTGAGCTTCCCTTTATGGTTTTGTGGTGAAAAACTATTTAGTTTTGGGAAAGGAAGAGTAAAACTCTTGATTTAATTGAAAAAGGGGAAGAAGGTTTAGAACCTTGAGGAAGGAGAAGGAGGCACAAAGAACCCTCACCTTTTTGAGAGGAATGAAAAGTGTCTTTTATTCATCATCATGTTGCCTTATATAGCCTTACACATTTACATATAGCCCCTTGGGCTTTACAAAATGGTATTTTGCCCATTCCATGCCTCATGTGCTATTTCTTTTTGCACATAAACCATATGCTTACAAAAATTTCACTTTATGCGAATTTTGCTTGCATTCATGCATAAAAAATTACATCAAAAGTATTTATTACATGATTTTTTATTTTGGCATGGAGGAGGGCCGGCCGCTTCATGTTCGGACTCGACTTAGGCATGGGCCCACTTGATCTGGGCTTGGGCCCACTTGATCTGGGGTTGACCTTTACTTTGACTTGGTCAACCGGGGTGCAATTTTCGACCCCAACAAGTGGCTTATCGCTTGGCATTTCCGCTCTCATTGGAAGGAGTGCACAATATGTTCCACATATCCTAACTCAGAAGGTATGTGAGTAGCCCCAGTCATATTCTTGATTACTCCGAGATCACTGTACAGACGGATCTATCTTGTGAGAACCAACCTGTTGAAATCCTGGATAGAAAGGTAAAGTCACTTCGGAATAAGGAAGTAAACTTGGTTCGAGTGATATGGAGAAAAGACACACCAGGAGAATCAACATAGGAAATAAAAGATAACATACGTGCAAGATACTCTCACTTGTTTATAAATTAGTCTTTAAATAATTGTAAATTTCGAGAACGAAATTTTTGTAAGGAGAGTAGAATGTAACGACTCTGTTTTAATGTACAGAATTTTTTTAAAGTTATTGTACAAATGGAGTATTTGTAAGTCCTGACCACAAGTTATAAATTTGAATCGCTTTTAAACAGTAAGAAAGCACTTGTAGCTCATTGGTAAAACCTTGCATTGCTGTGACATAGCCCCTGTGTTCGAATCCCGTCAGCCACATAATATTTTTGTTGATTTTTCTTTTAAGCTTTTTGGAAGCCTAAAACTTTACACGTGCAAAACACGTAAAAATGAAAAGTCTCAAAAATTAAACATGTGCACTGAGCTATATGAAACGACATCGACACGTGGCAAGAATCCAAGAACCCACCACACCAAGATGGCCGGCGAGACTCTCTTTTGGGCCGGCGCCGCCCCCCTCCCACCCATCCCAAATGCTCCAATTCTGTATCCCTAGCACCCCTTGGATTCCCCCACTAACCCTAATCTGTTTGATTTTCCTGTACATTTCCAGAGAATTAAAATGAGCCTTAAAACTAAATTTTAATGGATTTTTAATTCTCATTTCAATACCCTAAACCATAATTTCTCCTATAAATACCACCCTACACCATAGCCCTCCTCATTCAGAATTCTTTTGCCAGAACTCTCTAAATTTTCCAAGTCCAAAAGTTGTACAAGTGGAGTTAGCCCAAGGCCAAGTTTCGGCGATGACTCGGGGCAAATCCGGTGACACCGCGACTCCACGCCGCTTTCAAAAGTTCCCTGTTCTCCGCCGAAAGACTGGAAAAGACTGACGTCTTGCCTGAATTCAGGGGCAGATGCTATTTGGATTTATCCGTCCACCTCTCCGAAGATGCCAAGTTGATTTATGACACCATTTATCGAAGGTTTAGACGGATGCGGCCGTTGTAGCAGACTTCGTCAGATTCCCCCTCATTTGAGTGGTTTTTGATTATGGGGACGCTCTTCCTTGCAGGCGCAAGCCCCTGCAGTTAATTACGCTACCGCATCACGGTAACCACTTTCTCCTTCTGTAGATGGTCACTTCGTGTCGTGTGTGTTTGTTTTATTTTTGGTTGCCCGTGGATTGTATACGGAGACTAATTTATGTTGTCGCCCGTAGGGCGTGGATTAGTCCAAAACCATATTTTCTTAGATTTGGGTTTTGGTTTGGGTTTAAGGATACGTTAGTCTCATTTGAGACTAAGATCAACTTAAACGTTTGTTAAGGATACGTTAGTCTAATTTTTAGATTAAGATCAACTTAACGTTTGTTAAGGACACGTTAGTCTAATTTTAGACTAAGATCAACTTAACGGGATCATTTAGATCCAACAAAAGATTATTTGGGCCTAATTGTTTTAGTTTAGGGACTTTGCGGTCCAGTTTAAATACGTCATAGTCTGTAAAGTTTAAGGACATTATAGTCTATGAGTTTAAGGTCCACACAGTCCGTAGTAGTTTAGAGATATCATAGTCTGTAAAGTTTAAGGACATCATAGTCCATGAGTTTAAGGACCCTACAGTCCGTGAAATATCTGGTAGTCGGGACCCGTCACCTCTCTGAAGACGTTGAAGGATTACAATGAAAAATATCAGAGGAGTGAAGAGATGTACCCTTAAACCAATATTGGTTGGGAGATCTGTAGTCCAATTTGGGACTAAGATCAAAGATTTATAAGCATATGGGCTCAATTAGTCCGAATTAGGGATATGTGGCCACCTTGGGCTCGACCCATTCAGTTAAAATGTTAAACATTTAAAAATACTGAGCATTGGTTTGAGTTCTGACAATTATTTTTGTCTCTTATTGAGTGCTGAACACTCATCGTGGCTCTGGGGCTTTATTGTTTAAAGAAAAATTTATGTTCTCTTAGCGCTCACGTGAGGAGCACGTGGCGCGCTTGGCGCTGAGCGCCAGTCAATGAGCGCAGAGCGCTTCTGTTGAAATAGCGCACACATGAGAAGCACGTGGTGCGCTTGGTGCTGAGCGCCAGATCATGAGCGCAGAGCGCTTCTGTTGAAGTAGCGCACACGTGAGGAGCACATGGTGCGTTTGGCGCTGAGCGCAAGATCATGAGCGCAGAGCGCTTCTGGTGAAGTAGCGCACACGTGAGGAGCACGTGGTGCGCTTGGCGCTGAGCGCCAGATCATGAGCGCAGAGCGCCAGATCATGAGCGCAGAGCGCTTTTGGTGAAGTAGCGCACACGTGAGGAGCACGTGGCGCGCTTGGCGCTGTGCGCCAGTCAATGAGCGCAGAGGCTTCTTTTAAATTTGGAGCGCTAAGGCTCTGCAGCGCTGTGCGCTAGATTTGGAGCGCTGATGCGCTTCTTTAAACTTGGAGCGCTAAGGCTCTTTTTAGGCAGTTCTGCGCTCTAAGAATTAAATTCTCTCTAATAAGAGACTTTGTCTCATGGATCTAAGAACAAAGTTCTTATTTTATAAGAGATGTTTCAATTTCTTATGTTTTTAGTGAAAGGCTCTGTCTTTATGGATCTATGATCCTAAGAGAATTGAATTATTCTTCCCCTTTTTTGTAATGAGATATTATGATCTCTTTGTGAAAGAAAATTTGTCTTATAGATCTATGAGCTGGCAAAAGAATTAAGTTCTTTTTCTGATGAGATGTTTTGATCTCTTTGTTTTACCTTGAAGAAATTCTTCTTCTGCAGAGAGCTTGTTCTTCTCTTTGAACTTTTCAAAGTTTGGGGGGGGGGTTCCTCTATATCAGACTTGAAGTCTTGGGGCCTTTATATAGGGCAAGCAGATTTGTTGAATCAGTTGAAAAGATCTTTTCTCTAATTGATTTGGGGATTTCCCCACCGTTGGATCTTTGATCCTAGGGCTTCTGTTTTACAGAAGGTAATCTTCTTGTTTTTAACAAGATTGGGAAATCTTTTCTCATGCGGAATTTATTCTGCACCATTATGATTTTTAATCACCATTGGATCATTGATCCAACGGTGCTTTGATTTTCAGAGCAAAATCTTTTTGTTTGGAAAGATTCTGAAGAATATTTTCTTAACAGAATTTTATTCTGGTAACTTGATGATTTATCATCTTCGTTGGATCTTTGATCCAATGGTGGGGAACATTTAGTTCTAGCGCTAGCGCACTCGTGCTTTGCATATGAGCGCTGCTTCAGAGCGCCGGCGGAGCGCCGGCGCACTCGTGCTCTGCACGTGAGCGCTGCTTTAGAGCGCTGGAGATCTTAGCGCTAGCGCATCCGTGTTTTGCACGTGAGCGCTGCTTGCTAGTGCTTTTATGAAGTGCTGCTTCATTTCAAATTTTGAAAATTTGAACAGAGCTTTGCTCTGATTGGGGAAACAAATGCCCTCTTAGATCAACTTAGAAGTTGAAACGGCTCTTAGTGCCTATAAATAGGGCCTCTGGCCCTTGAGATGATCTCTATTCATCTTCTTTCTTGCTTTCTGAGAATTAATTCTCCTTCAGATTATAGCTCTTTGTCTTAAGAATTCTTAAGAGTCAAAACCCTGCCCAATTTTTTGGTAAGATCTGAACTTATTAATAGAGCTTTGCTCTTCTCAGATCATAGAACTAAAAATATTTTTAGGGTTTACCCATTAACAGAGCCATGCTCATCTTTAAATCATAGATCTTAAAATATATTTAGGGGTTTTCCCATTAATAGAGCCATGCTCATCTTTAGATGATAGATCTTAAAAGTATAATCTTTTTAGGGCGATTTTAACTCATGAACTGGAATACTGTTCATCTTCCATAAAGAACTCTTAGAGTTTGTTCATAGATCTTGAAGATCTCAGAATTAAAAACTCTTTAAGTTTTCTGATGGATTATTCCATCATCTTTACAGAGCATATCTCTTCAAAAAAAATTTTTGAGGAATTTTATTCCTTTCATCATCATAGTTGACAGATGTCACTCTGTTGTAGAGCGCTGCTCTCAATGGGAGATTTACTCCTTGGCCCGAGGGGCCCTCATTAAATGAGAATCCTATGAGGATTTCCTCATTTAATGACAGTCTCATTAAATGATGAGATTGTTTTATTAATGATGAACTGTTATCTAGATTGAGTGGGTCCCCTTTGGTCCCTTTTCACTTTATTGCAGTGCGGTACAAATTTAAAGTACCTAGTGATAGAACTTAAACTGTAGCATTGATGGCTGAAAATTTTGTTCTTTTCCACGCAGGTACTATGTCTTTCGACACTTCTTTCCCTTTCGTCCGTTCGGAAGGCGGATTTCCCGAAGCGCCTGTGGATAGGGAAGTCTTCGCGCTGATAAAAGATCACGACCCAGAGCACAGGAATCTTCATCTATGGGGAACATGGTACAATCAAATTATCAGGGGCCGACGGAGCTTTTCTTGCGCGACACCCTCAAATCCCATTTCAGCGATCTCTTACGCCGACCCACCCCTAGTGAACTACACTGTGGAGGAGGTCAATTGGACTTCAAATTGTCTCCTTCAGTCTTCTTTGGCTGCGATACCCGTACAGCCTCCAATGGCGTTGGATATCTTGGGGCGACATATATGTCAAGGTGAGTCGCGCCCTTGGGGACAGCCTTATAACATAGGATTAACTCCCCGTCACCCTGCCGGATATTTGCAGTGGGCCCGGTACATTTTGTCCGCCAAGAGGTTGCAGTTGCTGAGGCTCGGGTTGTATCCAGCGATTTATGTTTCTTTCTTTCAGTACTCCACGCCTCCTACATGGTGGGTAAAAGCCTTTTTGGAACAATGGAACGTTCCAACTCACACTTTCCTTTTGTTGGATCGGGAAGTCTCAATCTCTCTGGAGGAGTTCGCGGAGATCTCTGGCTTGCTTATCAGAGGGGAGCATTATGAGGAACTACTTCCTCATGATGAGTACGTCTTTGCTGCCAGGTCGATGATGATGGGACTTACCCCGGAAAATGCCATTCAACATCAATCCCCAAGTTTGATTAAGGTGTTGAATATCTACGAGGGCTTATTTCTTGAATCTAGGAGCCGTGGGGTTAATTTCACAGACTTCATCGCTCGTTTTCTCCGCTCAGAAGTCCTGTCGAAGGAAGCCGCGAAATTCGCCAAACTCGACGATCCTTTTGGCTTAGGCTTGGGAAACTTGCCGACGGCGGAGGCGGATCAGAAGAGTTTCTTTCTTCCCGACACCCTTGTCGTCTCTTTTACAGAGCTTGCAGCTCCTAGGATCGACGAAGAATCGTTCTTTTTGAGGTTTCTCAGGCTATGGCTAAGCTGGTTTGCGCTTCTGATGCACCCTCGCCGTATGAAGCCGTCCGTTTTCCACCCAGCTCACCGAATAGTTATTGGGGTGAAAGTGGTCGTCAGGGTCACTGGGTTAGCCCATTTGTATCACGGCCTTAGCCTAGCGGCAGATACTACCCAACCGGGGGTGCATCCCGTAAACTTCTCGATGCATTATTTCACCTCGTGGCTTTAGTTGCATGTGCTTGGCGCCTTTGGAGTTCACAAAAGTCCCCCTTTTTATGAAAGATATAACTTTCCTCGCCTGCTGCGGCCATTTGACGCTTCCATTTTGGAACCGACTCTGCGAGAGGCTCGGGGCTTACTCCTTCGCCCGCGTACCGTCGGGGATGGCATGACCTTCGTTGATAAGGTCTTAAATATCGATAAAGAATCCGCAAAGACGATGCAGCCGCTGCGGGACACCTTTAAAGACGGCGCCTCTACCTTGAAAGCTCGGGTGATTCTTCATCTATATTCAATCAGGCCGGGCTTTCTGGTGTTTAGGCAAAATGATGCGGCGTTGTTTATGAGATACAACCCGCATCGTTTTGCCCAACAATCTGGCTATAATCAGGGTGTTCCGCTCAAGGCCTTTCTAGCTGAGCCGATTGCCACAGAAGAAGGCATCCGCAACGCGTTACACCATTTAATGAGGCTCAACACCGGGTCTAACTTCTTTATCAATGAGCCAGGTTGCGTCCTGAAGGTGTTGAACGTGTACGTGGAGTAGTACCAGCACGCGATGGGTGCCGTCATCAGGGAGGAAAAGAAGTTGTTGCTTGATCGTAAGGGTTCAGCCCCTGCTGGTAATCCAGCTATTCCTTTGAAGTAACGGACCGTCGTTCGTCCTCCTTTGAGAGAGGTTGTTGCGGTTGTAGTACCACGTGAGATGCCCGAGTTGCCGCTACCCCATGCTCCCGTCGAAGTGTCAGCTGTAGCGTCTCCTGAGTCCGGCTTGGGTGCGGAGATCGGGACTCGCCGCCCGAAGTTGCCTGCTAAACGCAAACTCGTGTTACCGGCGGCCGGTACTCGCTCGCAGAAGAAGAAGAAGTCGATTCTTTCTGCAGATGTCGTATTCGGCCAAGAGCCCCATGCTCCTTATAGCGAAGTCTTAAGCGAATACGGGACCAACGAGGGTTTATTCATGGCTCCAGATTGTAACGTTTTGAAAATCGTTTCGGTGAAATTTCAAAAAAATCGGTAAAATAAGGGGGTTTTCTGTAAAAAGTCAAAATACAAATATCTTATTATAAAAATTAAATATATATATTCTAGCTATGTAATTGCTATTATTTGGTGTTTATTGAGCCGCTGGTGAAATTTCAAATTTTCTGAAAAAAAATATTATTTTATTATTATTTTAAGCCGTCACTAATACATTTAATTAGGGAAAATTACAAATTGGAATGAGTTGAAAAAAATTTTGTGCATCATAAAACATTAAATAAAATTTTATCATGTGGTTTTTGGAACGAAATCATTTGCCAAAACGGTTTAGAAATTATTGAAGAAAAAAGGCTTTTTTTTAGCGTAAATGGATGTTTGGGGTATTGTATTTATCATTTTTCATCACCCCACACCCGTACCCATACCCACACACCCCCATTCACTTATCCCCTTGAAGAATTCAGCAGCCCCCATTTATTTTCCCCACTTGAATTTCAAAGGAAAGAAATGAAAGAAAAGAAAAGAAAATGGAGAAATGAGGTAGACCTTTGACCTTGAATTGACTTTGACTTCTTCCCCCACTTTCTCTACCTCCCTCTCTCTCCTCTCCCACTCCAATTTCAGCAGCCCTCCCCTCTCCTACTGCAGCAACAGCCCCCCCCCCCCCCCATTTCCCTTCTCTTTTCTCTTCAAAACTTCATCAAAAATTGCCCCAAAATCCATCAAAAAAATCCCAAAACCCAAATCCGACTCCTACCCATTTTAGCTTAGCCCGTATAGCATGGATTTTGGTGACAAGGGAGCATTTTGGAGGGCTATGTGTGCTTGTGGGATCTTCAATTTGTTTGGGTAAATTCTAACCATTTTGCTTGATTTGTTGTTAATTGCTTGTAGTTAGCTTAATTAAGTGTTAAATTGGTTTTATGTGGGTTCAATTGTATGATTAAGGAATTCTAGTTAGGGTTTTGTTTTGAAATTGGGTTGTGATCACTTGTGCATGGTTTTTGATGTGAGCTAACATCTTGAAAATTGTTAAAATTTATCTAGTTGCATATTACAAGTTGTTACTTGAAAAATGTCCAATTAAGCTTTTTTGTGCAAACTAGGGTTTTATGAAATGCATTTATATGTGAGATTAAAAATATGGTTAGGGTTTTTATCATATTATTAACTTTATTAAGTGTAGTTTAACACTTTAGTTCATGGAAATCCAACCTAAATTGTAGTTTGTGTATTTTTGCTATGAAATTGTTAAAAAGGGTATTTTTGTAAACTAGAATATTAGGGTTTTTGGAATTTAATGAGATTAAATTCCGGAAATGGTTTATATGACTTAGTTATGATATTTAGTGGATATTGTGGTCGCTAAATTTGTTTAAACATCGTGTTTTGTACAAAAACGGCGAATTGTGCTTGCTAGATTTTCGGAAAAATGACTTTTTAAGTGAAATTGGCGTTTTTGTGAGTTTTAACCTAGTTTATATTAAAATTAGTGTTCGTGAATGTGCAAATGAGTGTGATTGGATTTTCTCGATGGTTTGACGTTCGTACATCGACATCGAGGGTTGGTTTGACTATTCCTGCATGCGTGGGCGATAGGTTTGGACCTATGCGTGATACGCGTGCCGATTTGATTTTCGTATGCCGTTTCGATTTCGAATTTAGTTTTAATGCGATATGGTACGTTATGATATGTAGGTACCCCCATGTGGACTTCGAGACGACAAGCAAGCGCGTGGCGACGTCGGCACCGGCTAGCGAGGACCAGGTGAGTAGATTTATATCTACGGGGAGAAGTCGGGTGGATGGCGTATAGCACCCCCGCAGTCCGTGGTGGTGTATACGGATGCGTATACACACCAACAATTATTATATGTTATTTGGGAATAATGACGATGCTTAGGATGGATATTGGTGTGTTGGATTATTTTAGCGTTGCGAACCCTAGGGTAGTGTTGCACTACACATACACACATACATACTTGCATACATTCCTATTGATATGTGCTCATGGGATTCTTTATAGTTATGGGTTCACATGGGTATGGGACTATGTGTTCACATACGGATTTGAGGATGATACTTGGGGTTGAGCTGAGTCGATGAGATTTGATTGAGGCCGTGAGATCGGTTGAGCTGAGTCGACTCGTATTTGAGATACGACATGACGTTGTAGTGGGTCCTTGACGTAGTGTTTCACACACGTCCATGCATACGTAGGCGGTATCAGTATGGTACTAGACGTAGATCAGTACCCCGATCATGATATTTGATAAAGAGGATACCAGGTGAATAGTATGATGAATGTGATATTGAACCGTACCCAGATTGGGATGCCGTACGACGGATTTACGTACGAGCTATATTGATGATTGATCCGCACTCTTGACTTGGGATGCCTGATTATAGATATGGTATCGGATATGATATTATTGAGGCGGGATCACCGACTATACATATACAGGTATGTATATGTATCGACTCAGATGATAGGCGGTTTCCTTACCTGTAGTTCAGCTTGTTAGTGCAGCCGTATAGTTTAGTGTAGTTGTTAGATTAGATTAGACTTCTTACCTATTTCAAAAACTAACGAATCGTGGGCATTTTTAAAGACAGCTCAAGGGAATCTACGGATATTTCAAAAACGACGTATCTTTTCATAAAAACACCGTAGCCCCTATTTTCAAAACCCCATGATTCGTGTTATTTCAAAAGGCACCATTTGTAGGACTTATATTAGATTATTGCAGATTAGTTATCGTTGTGTCTAGTATTCAGCTCCCGCACATTATTGTTGTTCGCTCTGCCTCGCATATTTATTTTGCTGCATATTCCATTATTGATATCATGTTGTTAGGACACCAGCACCATTACCGATGATGCGTATGTACCACGTACACCTACTTGCCGGCTCACACACATCTTCATCGGTAATTGCCATGTCACGTACACTTTAGAGAATATAATTGCTTGACTTAGATTGTTAGCTAGTAGTGTTGACATGATATTAGTGTACTTCCCTTATATGTCATATTAGACATTGTAGTTATTACCTACCACTTCATGCATACTGTTATTCAGTTGTTCATGCCTAGTTCATTATCATTGACATATGCACTTGTGATGATTTCTTGAGATTTATGATATTTCTGGATTTCGGGGAAAGCCGCAAAATTTACAACTTATGATCTTTTAAAATATAAAATGTTGCGGTTTTCTAGTGATGTAAAGTGTCGTCCACCATGAGTTTGCTGTGGTTTTGGAGATCCGTGTCGAGGAGTGGAGGAACCGTCACGGGTACATGGTGGGCCCGGTATGGTACCCCGGGGCAAGAGGAATGTGGTGTTGACGTTGAGCCTGGCTGGGGAGCACTACCTACCGGTGATATTACCCGATGCGTCGGATATCCGGAGGATACCGTCGTGGTCTTGAGATGGATGGTAGGGGCCGGTCTGGACTGACGGCGCCCTAGATATTGAGATTGAGACATTGATATTTCGAGACAGTGAGATTTATGTTTTGTGTCGATGCTAGACACTGTTGATACTGATTTCATTATGATACCTCAGTTTAAAAATACGAAGGAAATCTCACTAATTTATGAAAACAGTTTCTTCATTTACATGTATTCTGTTTTCATGCATTCATACCTCATTCATATGATATATTGCTACCTGAGGCACTGACACGGGCACATGAGATTACACTCGGGTTAGATATTTACCCTAGCCTTGTTATAGGCTACGTGTTATATACATTTTTAAGGATATATTATGATCATTGACCTAGGATTGCGTTATTTATGCGATTTCTGTGCGTAGATTTTTTCTATTCACAAGTTGGCAACTCACCCCCGTTGTGCCCCAGTTTCTTGCAGGTTGCCGTACAGGTTTCATTACGGCTTTGCGGGCTCAGTTTCATTCGGGTGACTTGTTAGTAGGTGGGTTTTTCTTGTATCGTACCCATCATATTATCTTGTATATCATTATTCTGTTGTATCTAGAAGTTCCATCAACCAAACATGTATTTTTGAGATAGAGACCAGTGTTGTTTATTCTTTCGACCTTAGAGTCGGTCGTTATGTTTCTAGTGGTTTTGAGTTTCCTTTTGAGTTTTGATCCTCGCCGTTGGCGTTGTATATTATATTGCTTGTGTGGTTGTGACCGTCGATTGACGAAGAGCTAGCTCCCGCTTGGGGATGCCTTTTTCTTGATTTCGTATACTATTCATGTTGTATCCCGTTTGGGAGCCAGTATTTACAAAGGAGACTCTGCCGAAATTTTCAGTAAATTTTTGATGTTTTTAGAAACCCGCATAATTCGGTTTATGCTATTAAAACTACTTGATTTAAATTGGTTTTTCCTACTCTCTACTACTCTTCTTGGTTTGGATTTCTGGATTTTCGGTTTACTTAGATTACGTACGTCTCGAGACGTTCGTAGTTTAAGTGCCGGTCATGTTCCGTACTTTCGGGTCGTGACAAAGATGATACTGATCTGGAGGCTGCAATCGCAGCTTCCGAGCAACTAGCTAGAAACAAAGCAGGACTGATCATCCTCGCACAGTCAGGTATACTTCCGCCGTATCTTTGCGTGGTTACATCACACACATTTTTTTATTATGCTTTGACCGACACTTCTTTTTTAACTGGCGTCTCCACAGAAGAGGCTCTTGCGGCTTCTCTCAAGACTTTTGAAGAGGAAGAGACTTCGCGTTTCCTTAGGCCTCGGTATATTTTGGCTCATTGTGCTTTCATTCCCTCCCTTTTTTATGGGTAGACTGACCCTCTTTTTTCATCTTATCGCAGAGCTACTTCGACCCGAGTTATCCCGAGTGCAGTGCCGATTTCGCAGGGTAGTGTGGAGACGCTTCTAAGGCCGGCTACCGAAGTCCCAGCTTCCCTAGTATTGCCAAAAGAGGCTTCACTTAAGCAACCGATGACGGACGCCATAACGGCTCCAGAGGTAGCTCCTGGCTCGGACGATGACGTCTCCTTTGCGGAGGTCTTAAGAAGATCAGCTCTCACGGCCCAAGCAGAAAGGAAGCGTAGGAGGCGAGCAGCAAGAGAACATAACGCCGCCTTGGCTGTAGGTGCGGGCTCGAGCACTGCTTCCCCTGTCCCTATTTCTCTAGCGGATGCTCCGGCCGCCCTGTCTACCACTCATAGACAGGCGGTACGCGTGGCTAGGGAGGCAATTGAAGGGCCATCCCAAGGTAACGTAACACTAGGTCCTTTTATTAGAGTTTGATCTTCAAATGAGGAGGTGGCCGGTGAGATGACGGCAACCACCGATCCTGAGGTGGCCAGTCTTTCTCAGGAGTCCGGGACTGCCCTAATTGCTACTCTTTCCCCTTATGGTTCCTTGCCATCGTCCGGCATTGCGAGTGTCACGACGGATCTCATAGAATCGGGGGATGAAGCCACTGGTGCCGAAACCCTTCCAATGGAGGAGAGCGAAGGAGTCGCTGCGCCTAATGATGCTCTTGTCGCGGTTTCGATTGGCGACTCATCAGGTAGATTTTGAGTTATTGTTTTCCTTTTTTATTCCGCAATCCCTTTCAATCCCTTCTGATGGCATTTCTTTTGTTTCTAATGCAGGTGTGGTGAGCATTGAGGTCTTGCCACCTGAAGAAGTATCGCCGGTTACCGTTCTGGCGGTCGCCGACCCTTCGCCTTCTCTCGCGTCCTCTCAAATGCTGGAAGGTATGAGTTTGTGATTTAATTTAAATCGAGGATAACATCTTTCGTGTACTGACCATGTATCATCGTAACCTTGTAGGAGTTCTCTTTGATCATTTGTATCAAGTGCTAAACCCGCACTTCTCCTTCCAGTCGGAAATTAGTCTGCCTGCTGGTGCCGGTGAGTATCTTTTCTAACCGACGTCTTTTCTTTTCTTTAACGGATGACCCCTGCCGTTGCTAACTGTAAACTGATTACAGCACTACAAATTGAAGGAGGGGACGAGAGAATTGTCGCGCCACCAGTACTCCAAGCTCTGCCACCTGTCGTAGCCGGTATAGTAGCCTTCACCGCTCTTGCATCTTCTTTGTCTCTTAAACCGATGTCTGACTATGATTTGTTTTGCAGCAATCACACCGGCTCTAGCTCCCTTCGAGTCTCAGATTCCCATGCCGGTAGGGCCTTTTGCTAAACGCCCTTCTTCCAGGGGTGCTGCGAATAGCCTGCGGATGTTAAGCGAGTTCGTCGAGGACCTTGACGCCGAGGCCTTTGCATCTGCTGCAGATTTTTCCACTGAAGTTAATCTCATGTTAGCGATGCTCATGAACTTCCATAGCGAGGGCGTTGTCGAGTCTTGGGTAAACTATTGCAGGAAGATCGAGGCATGTCTGCATAAGATTGAGCTCAGGCGTCTCGTTCCAGAAATGTTGGCTTCGAATTCTCAATGGGCCGCATGGGTTGAGCAGAGCGTTCCTTTCTACTGCCATTTCGAACAAGAAGCGACCTTGAGGAGAAAGGAATGCAAGGAGACTTCAAGTGAATCCTCCCAGCTGCGTGCCCAAGTTGAAGCAAACGCTGCGCAATTGAGGGTTGTCTTTGACAATTTGCGACAATGCATTTCGGACGGATTAGCACTAAGGCAAAAGCTCGACCTTCTGGAGCGGGTTACGCGGAATCGCGGAGTTGCTAAACGGGAAATCGATGAGAAACTTTCATCTGGCTTGAAGCAACAGGCTCAAGTCGAAGCGGAGCTGGCCGTAGCGACTGACCATGAAAAGGAGCTGAGAAGAGCGCACGAGCAACTAGCTGACTTATTGAAAACGCCTACTTCTCACTAGCTGCCTTTCTATCAATTAAACATTTGTAATCTTTGAATCACATGTATCCATTTTTTTATTCTTTTGTATGATTCGTCTTGTATCCAATTGAATTCATGAATAAAAGATACACACATTTTTTTTATCTCCCACTGTTGCTTTCTTCTCTTTGTTGTGTTGTTGCCATGTGATTTTAGCAAGTGTGGCCTGTAGATAGTATGTAGCTGTCCATCATGGACTCTTTGCATGGTGGTGATGGCTTAGGAAACAGGGTTAGGATCTGCCACCTAAGACTTTTCAACTTTATGAGCCGTGAGGGTCTCACAAAGACTTTTCTCCCTACGAGTCGAGAGGATCTCGTAGGTGTATTTTCTCCTTAGCAATCGTGGGGATTCCTAAGTGTGCTATTTCTTGAGAGTCGTAAGGATCTCATAAGAGAATTTTCTTCCTTACAGGTCGAGAGGACTCGTAAGTGATTGATGAGTTGACCTGCACCCGAATCAAAGCATTGCTTTGACGGGAAAATCGAGGGTTGACTTTGGTCGTTTTCCATGGGGTCAGGATTGACTTTGGCTATGTTCCACGGGGTAGGGGGTTGACTTTTGCCATATGGGGTCAGGACTGACTTTAGCCATACGAGGTCAGGATTGACTTTAGCCATACGGGGTCAGGATTGACTTTAGCCATATGGGGTCAGGAGTAGACTCTTGGTTGTCTGTGCACCGCCGAGTCCTGGAACTGGGAACTTTGCCGCGGGTCCGCTTTGATTGTCGCGTCCGAATCATGCTGGAATAAGGAGGAACGCTGTTGTGGGTGTCCAGGCTGTAGATGCGGCCATCGAGACTTGGAACTAGGGACTCTGCCGTGGCTCCAAGATAGTCTCTAGGCTGTCTGTGAACCTTCGAGATTTGGAACTAGGGGCTTTGCCATGGCTCCGCTTTGATGGCGTTGCGTCTGCTGTAACGAGATGAATGTCGAGGTGGTCTCTAGGCTGTCTGTGAACCATAGAGATTTGGAACTAGGGATTTTGCCATGGCTCTAAGGTTAATTGTCGCGTCTGAATCCTGCTGGAATGAGGAGGAACGCTGTTGTGGGTCTCCAGGCGGTAGATGTGACCGTCGAGACTTGGAACTAGGGACTCTGCCGTGGCTCCGAGATAGTCTCTAGGCTGTCTGTGACCCTTCAAGATTTGGAACGAGGGGACTTTGCCATGGCTCCGTTTGTTGACGTCGTATCTGCTTCCGTTTGGAACAAGAAGGAATGCCATTGTTGATCTCTAGGTTATAGATGTTGCCATCGAGACTTGGCTCTCTTTCTGATGGAGCGTGGTGGGATGATATGGTTCCCTTTTTGTTTGTGCCCCTGGATTGTATACAGGGATCGATGTGATCTCACCTGTAGGGCAAAAGTTTCATTTTATATGTATTATTTTTTGTTTTTCTTTCCGCGATGGTTTATCATTTTAGCTTTTTGTATCGCTAAAGTCGCGATTGCCCAATCATTTCGGCTATTTTTCACGGTGCCCAATCATTTCGGCTATTTTTCTTTTTACTCGCTGCTTTTTATTGCGAGTTGCCCAATCATTTCGGCTATTTTGTGTACATATGTTTTACTTGCTGATTTTGTTGCAAGTTGCCCCATCATTTCGGCTATTTCGTATGCATTTTTGCCTCGCTGATTTTTTATCGCGAGTATGGAACTTGGAATCTGATGCCAGTCTTAGCATCAGCATCGCTGCGACTGGAATATTGCCAGGAGCGAATCATCATTTGCCGTGAAAGGACTTGGAATTTGATTCCGATTCAAGCATCAGCATCGCTACAACTGGGACATTGCCAGAAGCGAATCATCATTTGCCTTGAAAAGACTTGGAATTTGATTCCGATTCAGGCATCAGCATCGCTACAACTGGGACATTGCCAGGAGCGAATCTTCATTTGCCTTTATCGATTTAAACAAAGATAGCTTAGCAAACAGGGTTAGAATCCTGTCGACTAAGGCTTTTAACTTCATGAGCCTTAAGGGTCTCATAAAGGTGTTTCTCCCTACGAGTCGTGAGGATCTCGTAGGTGCGTTTTCTCCTTAAGAATCGTGAGAATTCTTAAGTGTGTGTTCTCTTATAAGTCGTAAGAATCTTACAAGAGTGTTTTCTCCTTGCAAGTCGAGAGGACCAACAAGTGTTTGTTCACCGTGTGAGCATATGCCTAGTCGCTGGTGGGACTCTGTTAGGGAAATATTTATTCATACCCGTGGATTATATATAAGGGTCAATATTAAACCGCTTGTAGGGTGGTCGATAGGTTGTGATGGCTTAAGAACAGGTTCAGATCCCTGTAACTTAAGGCTTTTGAATCGTATGAGCCGTGAGGGTCTCAAAGGGGAATTCTCCTTACGAGTCATGAGGATCTCGTAAGTGTAACTTCTCCTTAAGAATCGTAGGGATCCCTAAGTGTTTTTCTCCCTTGTGAGTCGTAAGGATCTCACACAAGTATTTTCTCCTTAAAAGGTCGAGAGGACCTTACAAGTGTCTTTTAACGAGATTGCGCCCTTTCGGGTTTTCACAAACTCGCCGGTAGCCCTGCTGTTTTTACTTACGGAGCCCTTTTGGGTTTTCATCCGTGCCCTATCTTGCTTATGGACGTACCGTTTTTTTAATTTCTTTTTTATTATTTTTTGCGTCAGCCTTGGGATGCTGCGGTCCGTAGTAGTTATAGACGTCTCGGTCAGTCATAGTATTTCTTCAAGAAACGGCCGTTTATTGGCCTGAAGGGTCTTTCGCCATGCATATCCATGAGCAAGTAAGCCCCACCCTGGTAGACTTTGTCTATGATGTACGGGCCTTCATAGTTTGTCTCGAATTTCCCCCGTTTGGCACGATTAGGGATCATAGGTCTCTTGACCACTAGCATGAGTTTGCCTTGACGGAATGTTCTCGTCCTAGTCAATCTCTCGTATGAGCACGTCATTTTTGCTTTGTAAGCTTCCAAGTTTTGGTGCGCCATGAGCCGGGTTTCGTCAAGGGCGTCGAGCTCCTCAAGCCAGATATGAGTATTGTCTTCGTCTGTTAGCTCGTAATGAACCGCCACTCGTAAGGAAGGTAGTTCTATCTCCAAGGGGTGCACTGCTTCTGTGCCGAATACTAATGCATACAGAGTTATGTTTGTGGATGTTTTGAACGTAGTTCGATACGCCCAGAGAGTTTCATACAGTCTCTCGTGCCACTCCTTTTTATTTTTGGACACCGTCTTTTTCACGATCTTCATCAAGGTCTTGTTGAAAGCCTCAGCCAGACCATTAGTTCGGGGATTGTTGACCGAAGAGTATCTCCAGTCCATATTATGTTGTTGTGCGAAGCGGCTGATTTTGTGGCTTCTGTAGGCCGGCCCGTTATCAGAGATAATCCGTCGCGGAGTGCCGAACCGATAGATGACGTGTTTCTTGAAGAAATAGAGGATGTTCTCCGTCTTTAATTCTCTCAGCGGTATCGCTTCTGCCCACTTAGAGAAGTAATCGGTTGTCGCCAATATGAACCGATGTCCTCTGGATAATGCTGATTCGATGGGCCCGATTATGTCAGTTCCCCACATTTCGAACGGCCAGCTAGCCACTGTCGGGTGTAGTGGATTTGGATGCTGGTGGATAAAGTCCCCATGAATCTGGCACGAGTGGCACTGCTTCGCGTATTCGAGGCAGTCTTGGATCATTATGGGCCAATAGTAGCCCATCCTTTTGATCTTCAGTTTCATCTTTGGCCCGGCTTGATGAGATCCGCAGAGTCCGTCGTGAGTTTCTTGGACGACTCTCCTTGCCTCTTCAAGTCCCAGGCATCTTAGCCACAGAGAGTCGAACGATCTCTTATACAAAGTATCATTGACAAAGGCAAAAGAAAGAGCTCTTTTCATGAGCTGATGTCTTGAGAACGCATCTTTAGGTATATAACAGGATTTGAAGTAGTCTATAAAGACATCTCTGCAATCCTTAGCCTTTTCCTGGTCCTTTATTTGTAGGGTCGTCGGCTTGGTCGCTCCCTTTTCTTCGGACGACCCGGGAAATATTTCTGCCAGTGCAAGAACCCGACGGTTTTGCACAACGATCCTTACATCATCGAGGTTCTCGTCAGCCAGTTCTTTAGCGAGCTTGGCTAATGCATCCGCCTTGATATTTTCCCCGCACGGTATGCTTTCCAGGGCGTAAGAGGGAATTTGAGCCAGCAATTGTTGCACTCTCTCATCGTACCTTACCAATTCAGGTTTGCACATTTGATAGTCGCCATTTACTTGACTAACGACTAGCTGGGAGTCTCCGTATATGAGGAGGTTTTCAATTCCCATGTCGACAGCGATCTCAAGACATGCTATCAAAGCTTCATATTCGGCTTCATTGTTCGTCCTCGGCTCTATTGAAGAGAAGGCGAAGCGCATTATCCCTCCTTGTGGAGTCACGAAGATGAGGCCTACTCCAGATTTGATTATGGGGGTACTGTGCTCTCGCTTCTTCATGGAAGATGCCCCGTCGAAGTAGAGTTCCCATCGGGTGTCACTCTCTCCTTTCTCCCCATCGATCGTGTCAAACGCGTGCTCGTCTGGCAATTCGCAATTTAGGGGTGAATCGTCAGGTATCGGATGCTCAGCGAAGAAGTCGGCGATGGCCTGGCCTTTCAGTGCCTTGAGCGGACGATAAGTTATCGAGAACTCCATCAAGAGCAGGGCCCATTTAGCGAGTCATCCTATTAGTATGGCTCTTGACATCAAATATTTGAGAGGATCCACCTTTGATATGAGACGGATCTCATGCGCCAAAGCATAATGCCGAAACTTCGTTATCGCAAAGATTAACGCCAGGCAATGTTTTTCGATAGGGGAATTTCTTTTCCCCCAGGAGAACTCGGCTTAAATAGTAGAGGGCTCTCTCCTTCCTTTGGTCGTTTTCTTGTGCCCATAATGCGTCTAGAGAACCCTCAAGGGCTATTGTATACAGAATGAGAGGCTTTCCCATGACCAGAGCGGTTAGCACCGGAGGATTCTGCAGGTATTGTTTGATTTCGTCTAGTGCGCTTTGGCATTTGCGATCCCAGACGGATGGAGTTCCCTTCTTCATTAGATGACCGTTGTTCCCTGCCGAAACACGGAGACGCAACCGCACAGGTCCGTCCTACCTGAATTTCGGGGCAGATGCTAATTGGTGCTATCCGTCCACCTCTCCGAAAATGCCAAGTTGATTTATGACACCTTATATCGAAGGTTTAAACGGATACGGCCGATGTAGCATACTTCGTCAGATTCCCCATCATTTGAGGGGTTTTTTATTGTGGGGGCGCTCTTCCCTGCAGGCGCAAGCCCCTGCAGTTAATAATGCTACCGCATCGCGGTAACAACTTTCTCCTTCTCCAGATGGTCACTTCGTGTCGTGGGTGTTTGTTTTTTTTTTGGTTACCCGTGGATTGTATACGGAGACTAATTTATGTTGTCGCCCGTAGGGCGTGGATTAGTCCAAATCCATATTTTCTTAGATTTGGATTTGGGGGTTGGGTTTAAGGATACGTTAGTCTCATTTGGGACTAAAATCAACTTAAACGTTAGTTAAGGATATGTTAGTCCAATTTTAGACTAAGATCAACTCAACGGGATCGTTTAGATCCAACAAAAGAGCATTTGGACTCTATTGCTTAGTTTAGAGACATTGCGGTCGATTACTGGTTTAAGAACATGGTGGTCCAATGTTAGTTTAAGGACATCTCGGTCCATTGTTAGTTTAAGGACATCTCGGTCCACGGGTTTTAAATGACCCTACAGTCCAAGGTTAAGGGCATCATAGTCCATGGGTTTTAGAGGACCCCACAGTCCGAGGTTAAGGACATCATAGTTTATGAAATGTATAGTTGTCAGGACCCGTCAATTCTTTGAAGACATTGAAGGATCACAACGACAAATATCAGAGGAGTAAAGAGATGTACCTTCAAACCAATTTGAGTTGGTTGAAAGATCTGTAGTCCAATTTGGGGCTAAGATCTGTTAAAATATTTATGAGTAGATGGGCTCAATTAATATGAGTTGAGCACTTATGGCCAATCTTGGGCTAAGTCCAATCAGGTTAAAATGCCTAACATTTTATTTTGGGTTGTTGAGCCTTTATTTGGGCTTGGCCCTGATAGTTTTTTTATCTTTACTGAATGTTGAGTATTCCTCATAGCCTTGGGCTTATTAAAGAACAATTTATGTTCTATCAGCGTGACACGTGGCGCGCTTGGCGCTTTGCACCAGTCAAAGAGCGCAGTGCGCTTCTGCCGAGTAGCGCACATGTGAGGGACACGTGTCGCGCTTGGCGCTAAGCGCCAAATGATGGGCGCATTACGCCAGTTTATGAGCGCAGAGCGCTGTTAGTTTAATGACGCACACGTGATTGACACGTGGTGCGCCTGGCGCTGAGCGCCAGCCCATGAGCGCAGTGCGCTATTTCAAGAGCGCAAAGCGACACGTGTCGCGCTCGGCGCTGAGCGCCAGTCTAAGAGCGCAGAAGCGCAATTCCATAGCGCAGAAGCGCATATGATCAATTTTGTGATCTAAAAAAAAGACTTTGTCTCAAGATTCTAAGAACAAAAGTTCTTCAAAAGTCTTTGCCTTTATGGATCTATGACCTGTAAGAAAGAAGTAATTCTTCTTTTATTTTATGATGAGAACTTTTGACCTCTTTATGAAAGACTTTTTGTCTTTGTAGATCTATGATCTTTTAAAGAAGTGAATTCTTCTTTTTAAATATGAGATGATTTCATCTCTATATTCATCACCATTCTTTTTTTTTTACCTTGAAGAAAGTTTTCTTCTTCTGAGAGCTTGCACTTTTTCTTTGAATTTCTCAAAGTTTTTTGAGGAGGTTTCTCTCTATTCTTCTGTCTATTAGACTTGAAGCCTAGGGGCCTTTATATAGGGCAAGCTGATCAGTTCAATCAGTTAAGGAGATCTTTTCTCCAATTGATTTGGGGAATTTCCTATCGTTGGATCTATCCAAGGGCTTCTGATTTAAAGAAGGCAATCTTCTTGTTTTTAACAAAGATTGGGAAATCTTCTGAACAGAATTTATTCTGTATTTTTAGTGATTTTTAAATCACCATTGGATCATTGATCCAACGGTGCTCTGATTTACAGAGCACAATCTTGTTATTTGGAAAGATTTTGAGAAATCTTTTCTTAACAGAATTTAATTCTGATCAATTAATGATTTATCATTATTATTAGATCTTTGATCTAACGGTGGGGAGCTTTTAGTTCCAGCGCTAGCGCACCCGTGCTCTGCACGTGGTGCACTGCTTAGAGTGCAGCGCACCTAGTGCTAGCGCATTCGTGCTTTGCACGTGGTGCGCTGCTTTAGATCGCAGCGCACCTAGCGCTAACGCACGTGTGCTTTGCACGTGGTGCGCTGCTTAGGGCGCAACGCACTTGGCGCTGCATCTGAAGCGTTGCATCATTTCAAAATTTAAATTTCAAACAGAGCCTTGCTTTTATTGGGGGAAACAAATGCCCCCCTACCGTTGCGCTCACGTGGCCCACATATGAGTGCAACGGTGGCAGCATCTGCGTCCTTGGATCAACTCAGAAATTGAAAGGCATTTCAATCCCTATAAGTAGGACCCTTGGCCCTCTGAAATGACCATTGTTTATCTTCTTCCTTCTGAGAATTATTATTCTCTTGCAGAGCATAGCTCTTTGGCTTAAGAACTTTCTTAAGGACAGAACTCTGTCAAAATTTAGGTAAAGATTAAAACTTTTAATAATCTAGGGTTTCACCCATTAACAGAGCTTTGCTCTTCATAGATCTTAGATCAAAAAATGTTATTAGGGTTTTACCCATTAACAGAGCTTTGCTCTTCATAGATCTTAGATCTAAAGAAAACCTTTTGAGGGTTTCTTGACTCATTAACAGAGCTTTGCTCTTTTGAATAACGAAGATTTGTTAATCTCTTATAAAGGACTCACAGAGTTTGTTCATAGATCTTGGAGATCTCAAAATTTTAATTCATATATAAAAAATTGATTTCAATTTTTTTCTGATGGGTTTTTCTATCATCTTTACAGAGCCAGGCTCTTGAGGAACTTTTATTCCTTCATCATTAGAACTTGACAGGTGTCATTCTGTCATAGAGCACCGCTCTCAAGGAGAGATTTACTCCTTAGCCCGAGGGATTTCTCATTAAATGAGAATCAATTGAGGATTTCCTCATTTAATTGACAGTCTCATCAAATGATGAGGCTGTTTTATTAATGATGAACTGTCATCTAGATTTTGTGGGTCCCCCTTTGGTCCCTTTTTTACTGCATTGCAGTGCGGTATGAATTTTAAAGTACCAAGTGTCAGAGTTTAAATTATAGCACCGAGGGTTGGCTTTTGTTCCTTTTCGCGCAGGTGACATGTCTTTCGACACTTCTTTTTCGTTCGTCCGCTCAGAAGGCGGATTTCCTGAGGCGCCCGTAGACCGAGAGGTTCTTGCGCTGATCAAGGACCATGACCCGAAGCATAAGAATCTTCACCTATGGGGTAGATGGTATGATCAAATTATCAGAGGCCGCCGGAGCTTTTCTTTTGTGACACCGTCGGAGCCTATCTCTGCGATCCCTTATGCAGATGCACCCCCGATCAATTATACTGTAGAGAAGGTAAATTGGACTTCAGAAGGTCTCCTTCGGCCTTCTATTGCCGCAGTACCCGTGCAGCCGCCGGTGGCTTTAGACACCCTAGGGCGGCGCATATCTCAGGACGAGTCGTGCCCTTGGGGACAGCCCTACAACATCGGACTAACTCCCCGTCATCCGGCTGGATACTTACAGTGGGCCCGATATATCTTATCGGCAAAGAAATCGCAACTGCTGAAGCTTGGCTTATACCCTGCGGTCTACGCTTCCTTGTTCCAGTATTCTGCACCTCCCACATGGTGGATCAAGGCATTTTTAGATTAGTGGAACATTCCGACCCACACCTTCCTCCTATTGGATCGAGAGGTCTCCATTTCCTTGGAGGAATTTGCCGAGGTTTCTGGTTTACCAGTTAGGGGAGAGCACTACGAGGAGCTGCTTCCTCCGGATGAGTATGTTTTTGCCACCAAATCAGTGGTAATGGGTCTTACCCCAGAGAACGCCATTCAACACCAGTTCCCAAGTCTGATAAAGGTGTTGAATATGTATGAGAGCTTCCTTCTTGAATCCGGAGACTGGGGGGTCAGCTTTGCAGACTTCATTGCCCGTTTTCTTTGCCCAGAAATTTTGTCGCGACAAGGTGAAAAGTTTGCTAAACTTGATGATCCTTTCGGCTTTGGCTTGGATCGTCGGCCAATATTGGAAGCCGATCAAAAGGATTTCTTTCTTCCCGACGTCGCGATCGTCCCCCTGTCAAAAATTGTCGCTCCATGCATTGATGAGGAAGCATTCTTTCTCTGGTTCCTCGGTTTATGGTTAAGCTGGTTCGCGCTTCCTATGCACCCTCGTTACATGAGGACTTCTGTCTTCTACCCTGCGCATCGAATGGTTGCCGGAATACAAGTGGCCATCGGGATCGCCGGGTTAGCCTACCTATATCACGGCCTCAGCTTGGAAGCGGATACCACTGAACTAGGGGTGCAGCCCGCCAACTTCTCAATGCATTACTTCACCTCATGGCTAGAGTTGCACGTGCTTGGGGTCTTCGGTATCCACAAAAGACCTTCTTTTTACGATAGATGCAAGTTCCCTCGGATAATGCGGCTGGTTAACGCCTCCATCGTAAATCCGTCACCGCGGGAAGCTAAGGGTTTGCTCCTTCGTCCGCGCACGGTTGGAGATGGTATGTCTTTCACCGACAAAGTCTTGACCGTCGGCCAGGAAACTTCAAAAGCGATGCTGCCATTGCAAGACATTTTTAAAGATGGGGCCTCTGTGTTGAAAGCTCGGGAGATTCTTCATCTGTACTCTATCAGGCTGGGCTTTCTCGTATTCAGGCAAAATGATGCGGCATTATTCATGAGATACAACCCGCATCGTTTCGCCCAGCAGCTGAGTTACAATCAGGGTGTTCCACTTGAGGCTTTCTTGGCAGAACCTGCTGCTACCGAAAAGGGAATACGTAGCGCGCTGCATCATTTTATGCGCCTGAACACAGGGTCCCACTTCCTTATCAGCGAACCAATCTGTATTCCGAAGGCCCTGAATGTGCATGTGGCTTGGTATTAGCATTCAATGGGCGTTGTCATCAGGGAGGAGAAGTGATTGCTGCTTGATCGCAAGGGTACCGCTTCGGCCGGTAATCCAAGTGTTCCTCTAAAGCGACGGACCATTGTCCGTCCCTCCTTAAGAGAAGTTGCTGCGGTCGAGGTCCCGCACGATAAGCCAGAGCTACCGATGCCCCGTGCTCCCATGGAAACGGTGACTGTAGCTTCCCCCGAGTTTGGCGTGGGTTCAGATATCGGGACTCGTCGTTCTAAAGTGCCCACCAAGCGTAAGCTTGTGCTAGCTGCGACCGGAGCTCGCTCGCAGAAGAGGAAGAAGAAGTCGATCCTTTCTGCCGACGTTGTATTTGGTCAGGAGAATCATGCTTCTTATAGTGAGGGCTTGGGCGAATATGGGACCAACGAGGGTCTATTCATAGCGCCGGACGATACCGACCTCGAGGCTGCTATTGCAGCTTCCGAGCGACTAGCAAGATACAAAGCGGGACTGGCCATCCTCGCGCGATCGAGTAAACATCAGCCGTACCTTTTGTCATTGCATCATATTTTTATCATCATGTTATGACTGACACTTTTCCTTCTTTAACAGGCATTTCTACCGAAGAAGCTCTAGCAGCTTCTCTCAAGACTTTTGAGGAAGAGGAAAGACTTTGAGCATCCTTAGGCATCGGTACATTTCAGTTCACCGCGTCTCCACTCCCGTTTCTTATGGGTAATCTGACCCCTTCTTTTCATCTTATTACAGGAACTACCTCTACTCAGGTTATTCCAGGTGTGGTACCGACTTCGCAGGGCGGTGCGGAGACGCTTCCAGGGTCGGCTATCGAAGTCTCAGTTCCGCCGGTATTGCCGAAAGAAGCTTCACTTAAGCAACCGATGACGGGTGCCATAACGGATCCAGAGGTAATCCTTGGCGCGGACGATGACGTCCCGTTTACGGAGGTCTTGAGAAGATCCGCTCTCACGGCCCGAGCGGAAAGGAAGCGTAGAATGCGCTCAGCAAGGGAGCGTAACGCTGCCTTGGCCGCGGGTGCAGGTTCAAGCGCTGCTACCCCTGCCCCTACTCCTTCGGAGGATGCTTCAGCTGCCTTGTCCACCGTCCATAGACAGGCAGCACGTGCGGCTCGGGAAGCCATCGAAAGACCGACCCAAGGTAACGTGATATTGAGTTCTTTTTGTCAAAGTTTTAATTTTCAGATTCTCATATATCCTATCCTACAGGGCCGAGACTTGATGAGGTAGCAGTAGGTGAGATGGCTGCAATCGCCGAGCCTGAGGTAGCGGTAGGTGAGATGGCTACAATCGCCGAGCCTGAGATAGCCACTCTTTCTCAAGAGTCTGGCACTGCTCCAATCGCCACTCTTTCCCCTTGCGGTTCCTTGCCGTTGCCGGACGCTGCGAGTGTCACGACTATTCTCGTGGAGTTGGGGGATGAGGCTATGGGTGGCGAGACCGTTCCGGTGGAGGAGGGTGAAGCATTCGCTACATCCAGTGACGCCCTTGTCGCGGTCTCGACCGGTGGCTCACCAGGTAGATTTTGGGACATTGCTCTCTCCTTTATTCTGCAATCCCTTTCAACCTCTTTTGACAGCATTTCTCTTATTTCTAATGCAGGTGTGATGAGCGTTGAGGTTGTGCCACCTGAGGAAGCATCTCCAGTTGTTTCTTTAACGGTGACCGCCCCTTTGCCTTCTCTCGTACCCTCTCAAATGCTGGAAGGTGCGGATTTATGACCCATCAGTTTCATTGTAGGCAGTATACTTTATGTACTGACATTGCATTATTATATCCTTGCAGGAGTCCTTTTTGATCACCTGTATCAGGTGCTGCACCCACATTTCTCCTTCCAGTCAGAGACTGCCTCTTCTAGCGGAGCTGGTGAGTACAGCCTTTAGCTAACGTCTTTTCTTTTCTTTTACGGGCAGTCAAATCGTTTCTAATTCTTCTTTGTTTTAATTGCAGCCCTACAGATCGAAGGAGGATACGAAAGAATAGTTGCACCACCGGTACTCCCGGTCTTGCCACCTGCTGCAGTCGGTATAGTAAACTCCGTTGTTCATGAACCTCCTTTATTTCTTGAACCATTATTTGACTGTGATTTGCTTTGTAGCTGTGATACCGACTTCAGCTCCGTTCGAATCTCGAGTCATAATGCCAGCATGCCCCTTTTCTCGACGTCCCTCTTCAAAAGGCGCTGTGAATAGTCTGCGCATGTTGATCGATCACCTCGAGGAGCTTACCGCGGAGACACCTGCCCATGCTGCAGATTTTGCTGCTGAGGTTAATCCCATGCTGGCGACACTCGTGCACTTTCATAGTGAAGGTGTCGTGGAATCCTGGGTTAATCACTGCAAAAAAATCGAGGCCTGTCTGCATGAGCTCGAGTTTGGACGTCCTGCCCCCGAGGTCTTGGCTGTGAACTCCCGGCGGGCTGCATGGGTCGAGGAGAGCACTCCCTACTTCCACCATCTTGAACAGGAAGCGGTCTTAAAGCATAAAGAGTGCGAAGAGACTTCAAGCGAATCTGCGCGATTGCATGCTCAAGTTGATGCCAACGCTGCACAGCTGAAAGTTATCTTCGAAAGCCTTCTACGATGTATTTCTGACGGGCTCACGCTGAGGCAAAAGCTCGACTTCATTGAGCGAGATGCATAGAATTGTGGGGAAGCTCAATGGGTCGTCGAAGAGCAACTTTCATCCTATTTGCAGCAACGATCTCAGGTTGAAGCAGAGTTGGTCGAGGCAGCTGACGATGAAAAGGGGCTGAGGGAAGTGCGCGTGCGGTTGATTGGTCTATTGAAAACGCTTCCCTCCCAATAATTGTTTTTGCACCATTTGTAATTTTGAATAAAATGTATCCATTTTTTATTCTTTCATATGATGTATTTTGTACTCAATTGAATTTATGAATAAAAGATACATTTCTTTCATAATATCTTATGTCATCTCTTGCTTTCTTCTTTTCTTTGTTACCGGCATGTCACTTTAGTAAGCGTAGCCTGCAGATGATAGAGAGAGCATTCCGTTTTGAATTCTTCGAGAGGTAGCAATGGCTTAGGAAGCAGGTTCAGATCTGCTGCCTAAGGCTTTTCAACTTCATGAGCCGTGAGGGTCTCATAAAGACTTTTCTCCCTACGAGTCGAGAGAATCTCGTAGGTGTATTTTCTCCTTAGGAATCGTGAGGATTCCTAAGTGCATTTTCTCTTATAAGTCGTAAGGATTTTACAAGAGAGTTTTCTTCCTAACGGGTCGAGAGGACCCGTAAGTGTTTGATGAAATTGACATCATCCGCGTTTCACGAAGTCAGGAGTTTCTCTGGGTGTTTCCCACGGCGTCAGGATTGACATAGGCCGTGTTCCACATGACCAGGATTTGCTCTGGATGCTTCCCACGGGGTCGGATTGACATAGCCGTGTTCCGCAAGGACCAGGTTCCGCTCTGGACGTTTCCCACGGGGTCAGGATTGACATAGGCCGTGTTCCACGTGACCAGAATTTGCTCTGGATGCTTCCCACAGGGTCGGTTTGACATAGCCGTGTTCTGCGAGGACCAGGATCCGCTCTGGACGTTTCCCACGGAGTCAGGATTGACATAGGCTGTGTTCCACTAAACTAGGATTTGCTCTGGATGTTTCCCACGGGGTCAGGATTGACATAGCCGTGTTTTGCGAGGACCAGGCTCCGCTCTGGACGTTTCACACAAGGTCAGGATTGACATAGGCCATGTTCCGCGTGACTAGGATTTGCTCTAGATGCTTCCCACGGGGTCGGATTGACATAGCTGTGTTCTGCGAGGACCAGGCTCTGCTCTGGACGTTTCCCACGGGGTCAGGATTGACATAGGTCGTGTTCTACGTGACCAGGATTTGCTCTGAATACTTCCCACGGGGTCAGATTGACATAGCCATGTTCTGCGAGGACCAGGCTCCGCTCTGGACGTTTCCCACGAGGTCAGGATTGATATAGGCCGTGTTCCACGTGACCAAGATTTGCTCTGGATGCTTCCCACGGGGTCGGATTGACATAGCCGTGTTCTGCGAGGACCAGGCTCCGCTCTGGACGTTTCCCACGGGATCAGGATTGACATAGGCCGTGTTCTACATGACCAGGATTTGCTCTGGATGCTTCCCACGGGGTCAGGATTGACATAGCCATGTTCTGCGAGGACCAGGTTCCGCTCTGGACGTTTCCCACGGGGTCAGGATTGACATAGGCCGTGTTCCACGTGACCGGGATTTGCTCTGGATGCTTCCCACGGGGTCAGGATTGACATGGCCGTGTTCTGCGAGGACCAGGATCCATTCTGGACATTTCCCACGGGTCAGGATTGACATAGGCCGTGTTCCACATGACCAGGATTTTCTCTGGATGCTTCCCACGGGGTCGGTTTGATATAGCCATGTTCCGCAAAGACCAGGTTCCGCTCTGGACATTTCCCACGGGGTCAGGATTGACATAGGCCGTGTTCCACGTGACCAGGATTTGCTCTAGATGCTTCCCACGAGGTCAGGATTAGCATAGCCGTGTACTGCGAGGACCAGGCTCCGCTCTGGACGTTTCCTACGGGGTCAGGATTGACATAGGCCGTGTTCCACGTGACCAGGATTTGCTCTGGATGCTTCCCACGGGGTCGGATTGACATAGCCGTATTCCGCAAGGACCGGGAAGGGTTGACTTTATCCGCATTTCATGGAGTCGGGGGTTAACTCTGGGTTGTCTGTGCACCGCCGAGTCATGAAACTGGGAAATTCGCCGCAGCTCCGATTTGGTGATGTTGTGTCTGTTGAAATGAGACGAATGTTGAGATGATCTCCAGGCTGCTTTGTGAACCGTTGAGACTTGGCTCTCTTTCGGATGAAGCCTAGGGGGAAGGTATGGTTCCCTCTTTGTTTGTGCCCTTGGATTATATACAGGAATCGATGTGATCTCACCTGTAGGACAAAAGTTTCATTCTTTCAGAATTTTTTTATTTCTTTCCGCGATGCTCTATCATTTCAGCTTTTATATCGCGAAAGTCGCGATTGCCCAATCATTTCGGCTATTTTTCGCGGTGCCCAATCATTTCGGCTATTTGTTTTATTTACTCGCTGCTTTTTATTGCGAGTTGACCAATCATTTCGGCTATTTTGTATGCATACATTTTTACTTGCTGATTTTCTTGCAAGTTGCCCTATCATTTCGGCTATTTCGTATGCATGTGTGGTTTGCTAGCTTTTTGCCGCGAGTTTGGGATTGGACACCGATTTCGGTATCAGCACCGCTACAACTGGGATATTGCCAGGAGCGAATCATCATTTGCCTCTGTCAATGTCGAACAAAGGTGGCTTAGCAAACAGGGTTAAGATCCTGTTGACTAAGGCTTTTGACTTCATGAGCCGTAAGGGTCTCATAAAGGTGTTTCTCCCTACGAGTCGTGAGGATCTCGTAGGTGCGTTTTCTCCTTAGGAATCGTGAGGATTCCTAAGTGTATGGCTTCTTATAAGTCGTAAGGATCTTACAAGGGTGCTTTCTCCTTATAAGTCGAGAGGACTTACAAAGGTTGTTCACCGTGTAGACATATCCCCGGTCGTTGGTGGGACTTTGTTAGGGAAATGGTTATTGGCGCTCGTGGATTGTATACAAGGGTCGATACTGAACCACTTGTAGGGCAGTATTGGAGGTTGTGATGGCTGCTTAAAAATAGGTTCTCCTTGCGAGTCATGAGGATCTCGCAAGTGTAATTTCTCCTTAGGAATTGTGGGGATCCCTAAGTGTGTTGCTCCCTTGTGAGTCGTAAGGATCTCACGCAGGTGGTTTCTCCTCACAAGGTCGAGAGGACCTTGCAAGTGTCTTTTAACGAGATTGCGCCCTTTCGGGTTTTCACAAAACTCGCCGGTAGCCCTGCTGTTTTTACTCACGGAGCCCTTTCGGGTTTTCACAAAACATCGCCGGTAGCTACTGCCCGTAATAGTTTATCGACGTTTCGGTCAACAACAAGTTTTAGGACATAGTGGTCCATCGTTAGTTTAAGGACGTTTCAGTCCGTCGCCAGTTTTAGGACATAGTAGTCCATCGTTAGTTTAAGGACGTTTCGGTCCGTAGCCGGCTGCTACTTATAGAGTTTGGGCATAGGAAGATAGCGAGCGGATATAGGCGTCGTCATCCATCATTAACCTAGGCCGTGATTCGTCAGGCGTAGTATTTTTTTAGGAAGCGACCGTTTATTGGCCTAAAAGGTTTTTCACCATGCATGTCCATGAGTAGGTAGGCTCCACCCAGGTAAATCTTGTCTATGATGTACGGGCCTTCATAGTTCGGCTCGAATTTCCCCCGCTTGGCACGATTGGGGATCATAGGTCTTTTGACCACTAGCACGAGTTCGCCTTGGCGGAATGTTCTCGGCCTAGTCAATCTCTCATATGAGCGCGCCATCTTTGCTTTATAAGCCTCCAGATTTTGCTGCGCCATGAGCCTGGTTTCGTCAAGGGTATCGAGCTCCTCAACCCGAAGGTGAGTATTTTTTCGTCTGTTAGCTCGTAGTGAACCACCACTCGTAGAGAGGGTAACTCTACCTCGAGGGGGTGTACCGCTTCTGTGCCGAATACCAATGCATACGGCGTTGTGTTTGTGGCTGTTTTGAACGTAGTTCGATATGCCCAAAGAGCTTCATGCAGTCTCTCATGCCAGTCCCTCTTATTTCGAGACACCGTCTTTTTCACGATCTTCGTCAAGGTCTTGTTAAAAGCCTCAGCTAGACCGTTAGCTCGGGGATTATAGACCGATGAATATCTCCAGTCTATGTTATGCTGTTGTGTGAAGCGGTTGATCTTGTGGCTTCTATAGGCTGGCCCGTTATCGGAGATAATCTGCTGCGGAGTGCCAAACCAATAAATGACATGTGTCTTGAAGAAATGGAGGATATTCTTCGTCTTCACTTCTCTTAGTGGTACTGCTTCTGCCCACTTGGAGAAGTAATCAGTTGTTGCTAGGATGAACCGATGTCCTCTGGACGATGCTGGTTCGATGGGCCCGATTATGTCAGTTCCCCACACTTCGAACGACCAGCTAGCCACCGTTGGGTGTAGTGGATTTGGATGCTGATGGATAAAGTCCCCGTGAATCTGGCACGAGTGACACTGCTTCCCGTATTCGAGGCAGTCTTGGATCATCGTGGGCCAATAGTAGCCCATCCTTTTGATCTTCAGCTTCATCTTCGGGCTGGCTTGGTGAGAACCGCAGAGTCCGTCGTGAGTTTCTTGAACGACTCTCTTTGCCTCTTCAGGTCCAGGCATCTTAGCCATAGAGAATCAAATGATCTCTTATACAGAGTATCATTGACGAAGGCGAAAGACAGAGGTCGTTTCATGAGCTGATATCTCGAAGATGCATCTTCAGGTGTTCGACGGGATTTGAAGTAGTATATAAAGGCTTCTCTCCAATCCATAGCCTTTTCCTGGTCTTTTATTCATAGAGTCGTTTCCTCGGTAGCTCCCTTTTCTTTGGACAACTCCGGAGATATTTCTACCGGTGCAAGAACCCGACGGCTTTGCACAATGATCCTCACGTCATCGAGATTCTCGTCGGCCAGTTCTTTAGCGAGTTTGGCTAATACATCCGCCTTGCTATTTTCCGCAAGCGGTATACTTTCCAGCATGTAGGAGGGAATTTGAGTCAGCGGTTGCTGCACTCTCTCGCCGTACTTCACCAGTTCTGGCTTGCACGTTTGATAGTCGCCGTTTACTTGACTAACGATTAGCTGGGAGTCTCCGTATATGAGGAGGTTCTCAATCCCTATGTCGACGGCGATCTCAAGACCTGCTATCAAAGCTTCATATTCGGCTTCATTATTCGTCCTCGGCTCTGTTAAGGAGAAGGCGAAGCGCATTATCCCTCCTTGCAGAGTCACGAAGATGAGGCCTACCCCGGATTTGATTATGGGGGTACTTTGTTTGCGCTTCTTCATGGAAGATGCTCCATCGAAGTAGAGTTCCCACCGAGTATCATTCTCTCTTCTCTCCCCGTCGATCATGTCAAACGCGTGTTCGTCTGGTAATTCGCAGTTCAAGGGAGAGTCGGCAGGTATCGGATGTTCAGTGAGGAAGTCGGCGATGGCCTGGCCTTTCACTGCCTTGAGGGGACAATATGTTATCGAGAACTCCATCAAGAGCAGGGCCTATTTAGCGAGCCGTCCCGTCAATATAGCCTTTGACATCAAATATTTGAGAGGATACACCTTCGATATAAGATGGACCTTCAATGGGGGAGTAATTGTTTTCTGCCCCCAGTAGAACTCGACTCAAGTAGTATAGGGCCCTCTCTTTACCTTGGTCATTTTCTTGTGCCCACAACATGCCTAAAGAACCTTTGAGGGCTGTTGTGTACAGGACGAGAGGTTTTCCTTTAACGGGAGCGGCCAGTACTGGCGGATTCTGCAGGTATTGCTTGATTTCGTCTAGCGTGCTTTGACATTTGCGATCCCAGACGAAAGGAGTCCTTTTCTTCATTAGGTGACTGTAAGGATGGCACTTGCCGGAGAGATTGGCTATGAATCGCCGGATATACGAGAGCTTTCCTTGGAGAGACCGCAGCTGCTTAAGAGTTCTTGGAAGAGGCATTTCCATGGTCGCCTTGATCTTCGACGGGTCTATCTTGATGCCTCGGTGTCGGACGATGAATCCCAGGAACTTGCCTGAGGAAACTCTGAATGCTCATTTGAGAGGATTCATCTTCAAGTTGTATTTCCGAAGGCGTTGAAACACGATCTTCAGATGCCCTAAATGTTCCTCGTATGATTTTCTTTTAACTACGAGGTCGTCGATATAGCATTCGACGATTTCATGTGTGAGGTCATCGAAAATCTTCGTCGTGGCCCTCTGATAGGTGGCACCGGTGTTCTTTAGACCGAAAGGCATCACCTTGTAGCAAAATATGCCCAAAGGGGTCCGAAAAGCAGTATGCAAAAGTCCTCACGATGCATCTTTATCTGATTGTATCCTGATGAGCCGTCCATGAAGGAGAAAATTTCGTGAGTGGACGTATTATCTATCATCAGCTCGGTGACCGGTACTGGAAAGTCGTCCTTCTGGCAAGCCTTGTTGAGATCCCGAAAATCTATGCATATGCGCACTGTCCCATTTTTCTTCATCACTGGGATGATATTGGCGATCCATTCAGGATACTGAACCTCTTGGATGAAGCCAGAGTCGATTAGCTTCCTGACCTCGGCGTTGATGCTCATCTCAAGCTCGAGCCGCATTCTTCTCGGCGTTTGTTTGATTAGTTTGACGTCCGGAGAAATCGCCAATTTGTGGACGGCTATTTCTGGATCTAATCCTGGCATCTCGTAATAGTTCCATGCAAAGCAGTTTTTAGACTGCATGAGCACGTCTTTGAGCGTAGCCACCTTTTCTTCAGATAACAGCTCACTGACGAACGTCGGCCGTGGGTCGTTTGCCGTTCCCAAGTCGATTTTTCTGAGGTCATTGCAGTAGTATGTATCCCATCTTCCAGCTATTTTGGCGCCGGTGGAAATTCTGAGATCAACTCATCTTCATCGTTTTCAAAGCACCAAGAGAGGTCAGCCATACCCTTGGGCACTTAAGCTTTATTGGGCCTCTTGTTGTGAAAAGCCTCTTTGGTTTTGGGAGGAACCGATATATCAGGATCCGTCTTGGGGTAAGTCCCCTTTGTTAGTTATATGTATGCCCTAGAGGCCATTACTATACATAGGATGTATATTGTAGTGGATGCTTGGACATATATAGGGATGACTTTCTTTCTCGATATGATAGTATGCTATCTGGTTACTGTTTACCTTAACGTGTACACTGATTGTCTCTCTGTTACATGTTGGTAAAGCCCTTAGGATGTGTACTTGACTACCTGGACTATGATGCGGATCATACTAGTGGGGACGTGGTAGTCCATAAGTACATCCTTCAAAGTCCCTAGTCGTAGGTGTATCAAGACGGGGCATCGATATACTAGAGTAGACTAGCGTGTACCTTCTCGACCCATATAGATGGGCAATGGATCATCCCATATCCATTGGTGTTTGACATCAGAGATGATATACGGGTGCTCAGTGGAGACTGGGTACACTGGACGGACTCGCCGAGAACTCCCAGATGGTATTATACCTTACGTCAGATGGCAGTTCTCTGGTGACACTGGTGCAGGTTAGTCTGTAGACCCGAGATCGTCATAGAGTCTTGTGTGATTCCCACTGTGCTTTGATTTCCATCATACCACGTCCAAGAGGGCGTGCAAAAAGGTGGTTTTTAGGTACAGTCCCGAATCACATGGAGGCAATGAGCGATAGGAGGGGTTTCGTCTCTCCCGGTATAGGGAGTTGATGTTGCGCAGTGCTCGATTGGCTATAACAGGAAGTCCTTGGCCAAGGCTGCTTTAGGGATTTACTGGTAAGTGTTACCGATAGTTTCTCGACCCGTTATGAGCCTCATATCGACACGACTTATCGAGTTATTGGGTTCTGACGTTTACCACCCCTAGACGAGGTATGCGACATATCAGACGAACAGACCGGACTGTACGGTAGTGTTACTCGTTGGATTCACAGGAGTGTGAGCGGGCTTGCTCGTTGATCTTCTAATCGCTCAATACCCGGGTGGCCGTTACGTTTAGCAGACCGCTTGCGGCTTGTGGGGGTTTGATATGATCATCACCTGCTGCCGGCGTATTGACGAGTCTTTAGAGTCCTACATAGGGGTTTCCTGGCTCAAGCGAAACGAAATAGGAGCGCATATGAGATATGTGCGGGACCGAGAATAATACCAGTATGTGATACTGTATTCTATTCTCGCGATATGTATCATCGGTCGGGTATATGTGATATAGCCGGGTTACTGAATCAAGTGTTGATTCGATACATTGATACACTTGATATTAGTCGGTTATATGCGATATGACCGGATCGTTAAATCAAGTGTTGATTTAATGATTTAATGTATAATTATATATTTGATATATTACTTTACATTAACTAGTATTGGTTCACTTAAAATTGATTTTCTCACTTGAATGTGCACATTGTTTATATGTGATATATGCAAGTGTACATGTTTGTATCATGCTTGATGATACAAACAAGTTGTGTGTATGAGACTTGAACCAAATCAAGTATAGATTAGGGTTTACTATTTTCCTAAGCATTTAACCAAAAAAAAGTGTGACTTTGGTCAAAGTTATCATGCTTCATGAAGCTTGATGAACATTGACAAAGTCAACTCTCTTTGTCATTTGTTTAAAGATATTAGTTAACCCAACCTTTAACCTAATGGCTTGATTAAATCTCTACATGAGTTAAGCATGAGGGCTTAACTCAACCATGGTGCCTTGATTAAAAGGATAAGTATTCACATTATTCTTTTAATTGATATGATTTCTTTCTTCTTCTTCATCTTCATCAAGCTTACAAAAGCTTGAGAGCTCCAATGGTGCCATGGTAAAAAGAGTGAGAAATCCAATTCTAAAGTGAACCCACTTCCTATTTCTTCATCCTCTACTACTTGCCATGTAGTATAGGGTGTTCTCTTCATAAAGTTTTTGACCAAGTGAAGGAATAGCTTGAGTTTGAGTCTCCCCGACGTAGATCATCTTTGGCCTCGAAGTCAATGACCTAACCCGATCATTTCTCCGACGAAACCATCGCTAGAGTCCAGGATCCGATAATCGCAGCGGAAGGACGTCAACACGGAGCTAAAGAAATGGTGGAGCGGATCTACAAAGGTTGTAGTCCCTTTTCACTTAGCAATAAAGTTGTTTACTTGCTTGCTTTCCGCCTTTACTTCTAGTTAACGATCTAGTTTAGGGTTTCTCGGCACCGGAAAATTTTTGTTTGGCATGGTTGATGCCTTGTGGAACCTCTTGAGTGTGCCTAGTAACCCTACAGTGGTATCAGAGCCTAGCTAGAGCTTTAGGCGAAGTGTAGACTATGTTTTAAGTCCGATCGAAACACGAAACCCTAATCCGACCCCTTCTCTGTACATTTTTCAAAACTATGCATTTTTCCGAATAAAAAATATGCAGAAAAATTGGCAGGGTTTTCTAAGAACTACTGTGCAAAACGAGCTCCTGAATCGATCAAAGCGCCGCGGAACCGCGGCAAAAGCAGGGCTATTGCGGCGGTTCCGCGGCCGTATGGTCACCTTTTTCATTACTTTTTGCACAGTAATTTCTTTCTTTCATTGGTGAGTTTTCTGGGAATTTTTAATGTTTACTCAAGAGTTGAGTTTTCTGGGTTGTATTGGGAGTTCGTAGATTCGATCGGATTATCAAACTTTGTCTATGTGTTTTCCGGATATTTTTAGAACATGTTAAAAAGTTCGACCGGATATAAATACCCACTTTTTCCCCTGCCGGGAAATTTCCAAGTGTTGGATCTTTCCGTAGTTTGAAAACGTTCTAAGTAGTGCAAGTAACGCGATGGACCCTCTAGAAGACAACAAAGCTTAACTCGATTATGTGACCGTCTTGAACTGCTCTTTGAACCTTAAGGTTTGGGGCAGTACGGCGTGCCACATGTGAGGCGTTGGCTTAACCCTTCTACGGCTGGACCGTTGGTACTGTGGCATGAAATGGATGTTTTTGAACTTATTTCAAGAGTTGAGCTGTTTCGGGAAAACTTGGGTGTTTGTTTGTTCGATCGGAAAGTTTAACATTTTCTATTTATCTGGAATGTGATACAATATTTGGAATCCACAAGTAGTTATGAGATAACTAATTTGAATGTTATAAACGTAGCAGTTTAGTCTCGATTGATCGGTTGCCACGGAATTTTGATGCGATCAAAAGTCCGTCGCAATCACATAGCGTACGCAGATACTCGCCGGTAAACTTAAGAGACAGCCACGCCCCATAGCCCCGACCAAGTGACTTTAGGAGAACCCCGTAGCCAAAAGCATCCGTTCGGGTGCTCGCGGCAGCGGTGTTCCGCCTTAGTGCACTTCGTCGACGGCATCCGGGGGTGCGGCCGCCTACTAAAGTTTGCGATGAGCATTCGATCAGTTTTTCGGGAATCTTGTTGAATTGCCCGACTAGATATTGAAAAGTGTTTTCGATATAGAGACTAAAATGCGGGGTTTATAATTGTTAGGCATGTGATGTCTAAGGAATTCAGATGGTTAGGCATGCGATGTCTAAAAAGGTTGCGGATTCCAACTGTTGTAGTTTTACACTTTCTTTTTTGTGACCATAAGTGTAATATGTGACATCGCCGGTTTCGTTGCTATATGTCAACGACAATTGGGATGCGCACATTTACTTACGTTGATGACATGTGATGTTATGTGTTGCTTGATATGTTATATTGGATCGTCGCGTCTTGAATAGCCAAGGGTTTTATGTGAGATGGGTGTTTTTCATTTTCATTCATGTAAAAACTTGTATGTAATATTCTTTTATTGGGGCACTTCCAGGTTGCGGAAGATGTCACCCATTGTATATTATTTACTTTTCCGCACTAGGATAGACCCAAGGAGGAGGGCACAAGTAACCTGGTTCTGGAGTCCAGTGGGAGACCAACTCGAGGAGTCGAGTCCGGGTCTCCTAACTCTAGAATTGGTAGGGTTGCTTGCCGCTCTCGTAGGGGTCTAGGGGTGTGGGTTTGGCTATTCATCACGACCGTGGAATCCGTGTTTTATACAGGCTCGTATTGTAAACACGGACGTCCTAGTATATCCAATATTTCATATGATTCTTCTGCTGCGATATCTGTAATGTGATCATTTGATATGTGATGATAGATACTGTATATGATATATATGATATATTATATAGACGTTACTTATGTTTTGCACTCGCGCTAGCCCTGCCCCGCTCTGTCGTTAGTTACCTAACCTAACGGTGCACGAGGGGACATCGAGACGAATGCGGAAGGCATAAGTGTACGTCGTATTTATCTGTGATGTTTAGGTGATTTAAATGATGGGACTTCATTAATGTGATTAATGAAAGAAAATAAACCTAAGATGTTGTGGAATCGAATTTTCAAAAACAGGTAGCTACAGTTCTTGCTTTGCATCGCGGTGTTCCTTGCAGAACATCCTGCACCTTATTCGATAAGGAAAGGACCGAGATCCCTTCACCGGGAGTGACTCCTTTAGCAATAACAGGCAGATGCTACAACCCTCGGTTTGTCTTTTGATTGCTTCTATAGTTTTTGCTTTGCACAGCAGTATATATGATATATCCTGCACCTTATTCGATGAGGAAAGGGCTGACGATCCCTTCACCGGGAGTGACCCCTTTAGCAAAACTAGAAAAGCCTCAAAAGCACTCCATTTTAAAATCATTTGATTCTACAACGATATCAAGTTCATTACGCAATAGATTTTCAGATAAACCTGTCGTAGCCCTCCGTCATTTCAGATAAGTACTGGTTAGTATTCGTGCTGCGTTTGTTGACCTCCGTCAAGGCGTAGTGTGCGGTAGCTGATTAGTGCTTATCTGTATAAGCATATGATGTGATTGATTTAGGGTAGTCATGCGACCTTGTTGACCTCTGTCAAGGGTCGTGCGGGTGGGCTTACTTCAATCAGGAAATGACGGGTAGAACTTGACTAGCAGCCTATGGTTTGTTGACCTCTGTCAAGGTCATAGGACGCTTAGGGCAAAATATTATTGGGAATTTCAAGTGTTGAAATTTGCAATGAGATTGCATACCTTCTATGAGATAGTTGGATCCCGATACCCGCTGCGAGTAAGAGTTACTCCTGGGAGAGTTTTACATATTACAATTAGCCGATCAAGTAGGTGTCTAGAAAGATGTCAATGGGGTTACGCCTCTGGGAAAACGAGGTTTACTGTAATTAGGTCCGTGCGAAAGCACGGGGAACCTCCCTCAAAGTACCGACACTGGCCTGGCTGAAAGATTGGCGAACTTATAGAGTGTAATTAATCCCGGCTAGTCTTTCCTTTTAGGGTTTGAAGGAAGATTTGATAAAAACAGTGGGAACCATCCTGATTAGATAAAATAATAACCAATCTGATCTTGCAAGAGCGCACGCAGAGTGTTTTCTTCTTTCTCTCTCCAGGTAGCGACCATATCACGCCTTAATCAAGATAATAAAACGGATATATTGACCGAACCCACTTTTTATACTGAGCTGGGGAACATTGGTCCCGCTCCAACTTATAATTGTTATAAGACAGAGCAGGAATTTGGGGATTACCAGAATTCCCGTGCCGCCCAAACGAAGAAAGTGCATACCGATGCATCATCTTCGGGTGTGTTCATTGCAGAGAACTGTTTCTCAGTATCCTTTACGTCCTGGGTATGTGATACCAGATCAGGATCCCGCATATGTAATTTGTTACATGGGCTACAGAAAGGTAGAGAACTGAGAACGGGTGATAAGTTTCATGAGACAGAAAACGGTGTAAGTGTTGCAGCCAAGTCTGTTGGTCACTGTCACCCTGTATTACCAGAATACATTGATTCTGAACAAATGTAATTAGATACCGAACCTGATATACAAAATCATATCAGTCTCTTTATTAGTAAAGAAAGGATATAATTTTGTATTGTTGGATAATGTTTTGAATATTTCCTATATCAAGAGTTGATCGGTTCTGGCACGTTATCTAAAAGCATTAATGTTCTAAATCAAACTACAGTTCTTAGTATACAGAACACACACAAGAGGAAGAGTTCAGAAATGAACGAATCCTTCTTGAGGTATTGTAGACTAGGTCATATCAATGCGACCCAACTGGCTGAAGTTACATTTAGATGCATATTTAAATCAGTTTGAATTTACATCTTGTGAAACTTGCCAGTCATGTCACAAAGATATGATGACTATAGCTCTGTTTATTGGAAACAGAGAAAGAGTTAGTGAACTCTTGGGATGATACATGATGATGTATGAAGGTCCCCTGTCTACACATGCCAAGACCGGTTCTTTGTACTTCATTACATTCTCTGATAATCTCTCAAGATTCAGACATATGTTCCTGTTGAAACACAAGTCCGAACCTTTTGAGATATTCATAGAATATAATTTAGAAGTAGAGAACCAAAATACAGGTAAAAGTATTATGTCCTTTGATGTGATCAAGGAGGAGAATACTTGAGCACGGAATTCCTGGATTACTTTAAAGGAGAATGAGTTTCTCTCTCAGCATTACTCCTCCGTATACACCACAGCACGTCGATGATCGGGGCGGAGCAATAACACCCTATGTGATATGGTGTGCTCTATGATGAGTACTACTGAGTTTCCTATTTCTTTTTAGGGAGTTATGCACTTATGAAGTTGCATACCTATTGAATAGGGTTCCGATCAAATCAGTTGCCTACCATTTCATATGAGATATGGAAAGGGAAGAGCCCATTTCTTAAGTCAGTTAAGATTTGGGGTTGTCCGGCCTATGTCTAAAAAGCAAAATCCGGACAAGCTCGAGGCAAAGTCAGATCTGTGGAAGTTTGTTGGATATCCCAAGCATACGCAAGGGAATATCTTCTACCTAATCGAGGAATAAAAATGTTTTGTTTCTCAGCATGCCACCTTTGTGAAAGGGAATTTCTTGTGAAGAAATTATTGGTTATGAGGTAAAACTGGAAACAGTTCCAGCTATTCAAACTGCAACTGATGATTTGGTAAAACCAAAGGATTCAATAGCAACCAACGAACCTCAGCCTCTCCGCCGATCTAGTAGGGTTCCTCACCCACCTGAGAGATACTTCGGTTTCTCTATGACAGTGGAAGCAAGGATTGCATCATGAGATGATGACCCAACTAGTTTCGGGCAGGCCATCAGGAGTAAGACTCTGTAAGAATGGCTGGATGTTTAGCGATCCGAGATGGAATCCTTATACACCAACAAAGTATGGACTTTGGTTGCTTTATCTGAAGGGTTAAATCCCCATCAGGAGCAAGTATATCTTGAGAAGATTACTTGGTGTACATGGAAAAGTTAAGACTTTCAAAGCTAGACTTGTTAAAGGTTTGCATCATTGGCCAGGTATGGATTATAATGAAACCTTTTCTAAGAAACTATGCTTAAGTCCATCCAGATCCTACTTGCTACGGCTACATACCATGACTACGATATCTGGCGGTTGGGTGTCTTGACTGCTTTTCTAAAGGATGATTTGGAAGAAAGCGTCTATAAGTACACAGCCAGAGGGCTTCGTAGACAGTGGGGGCAGCGAAAACGTATGCAAGATGTTTTATGTGATAAAGCAGGCATCGCGGAGTTAGAACATCTGTTTTGATGAGTTAGTCAAAGAGTTTGACATCATCAAAATGGTAGATGAACCTTGTATATACAAAAGGGTAGTAGGGAGTATACTGGTGATCCTCGTAGAGTACGTGGATAACATACTCTTGATAGAGAAGGAGTTTCCTATGCTACACTCGGTCAATCTCCGCTTATCACAAGGATTCTCCATAAAGGATCAAAGTGATACCTACTAAATCCTAGGTTTTGGATCTATGAGATAGATCTAATTGGATGTTAGGATACTCACTAGTTGTAGTGAGATGGTATCAATTGATCCTGGGGAGAATCACTGGAAAAGTTCCAGAGTGATAAGGATGACTGAATGTCAGTCACAGGCATTGTCTTTACCCTCTGTAAAGAGACGGTATGTTGGAAGAGTTCCAAGCTAGATACCGTGGCATACTAGATGATTAAAGGCAAGATACATCGTTACCAAAGATGCTACCAAAGAGGAAGTCTGGGTGTATATTAGTTCATGAGATGAACTTCGTTCCTCCCATTGTGTGACAATGGAGTTGTGGCCTATGCCTAGGAACGCCAGTCCCATCAGTGATCCAGACATATTCTAAGGCAGTGTCACCTGATCGTGGAGATGGTTGATCTCCAGGGGATCGAGGTTAGGAGAGTAGACTCAGAGGACAACATGGCGGATCCACTCACAAAGGCCTTTTCCCAGAGAGAGACTTTTATGGGATGGTTGAGTATCAGATACTACAACCACTGCTATCAGAAGGCCCTAGTGCAAGTGGGAGATTGTTAGTTATATGTATGCCCTAGAGGCCATTACTATACATAGGATGTATATTGTAGTGGATGCTTGGACATATATAGGGATGACTTTCTTGCTCGATATGATAGTATGCTATCTGGTTATTCTTTACCTTAACGTGTACACTGATTGTCTCTCTGTTACATGTTGGTAAAGCCCTTAGAATATGTACTTGACTACCTGGACTATGATGCGGATCATACTAGTGGGGACGTGGTAGTCCATAAGTACATCCTTCAAAGTCCCTAGTCGTAGGTGTATCAAGACGGGGCATCGATATACTAGAGTAGACTAGCGTGTACCTTCTCGACCCATATAGATGGGCGATGGATGATCCCATATCCATTGGTGTTTGACATCAGAGATGATATACGGGTGCTCAGTGGAGACTGGGTATACTGGACGGACTCGCCGAGAACTCCCAGATGGTATTATACCTTACGTCAGATGGCAGTTCTCTGGTGACACTGGTGCAGGTTAGTCTGTAGACCCGAGATCGTCATAGAGTCTTGTGTGATTCCCACTGTGCTTTGATTTCCATCATACCACGTCCAAGAGGGCGTGCAAAAAGGTGGTTTTTGGGTACAGTCCCGAATCACATGGAGGCAATGAGCGATAGGAGAGGTTTCGTCTCTCCCGGTATAGGGAGTTGATGTTGCGCAGTGCTCGATTGGCTATAACAGGAAGTCCTTGGCCAAGGCTGCTTTAGGGATTTACTGGTAAGTGTTACCAGTAGTTTCTCGACCCGTTATAAGCCTCATATCGACACGACTTATCGAGTTATTGGGGTCTGACGTTTACCACCCCTAGACGAGGAATGCGACATATCAGACGAACAGACCGGACTGTACGGTAGTGTTACTCGTTGGATTCACAGGAGTGTGAGCGGGTTTGCTCGTTGATCTTCTGATCGCTCAATACCCGGGTGGCCGTTACGTTTAGCAGACCGCTTGCGGCTTGTGGGTGTTTGATATGATCATCACCTGCTGCCGGCGTATTGACGAGTCTTTAGAGTCCTACATAGGGGTTTCCTGGCTCAAGCGAAACGAAATAGGAGCGCATATGAGATATGTGCGGGACCGAGAATAATACCAGTATGTGATACTATATTCTATTCTCGCGATATGTATCATCGGTCGGGTATATGTGATATAGCCGGGTTACTGAATCAAGTGTTGATTCGATACATTGATACACTTGATATTGGTCGGTTATATGCGATATGACCGGATCGTTAAATCAAGTGTTGATTTAATGATTTAATGTATAATTATATATTTGATATATTACTTTACATTAACTAGTATTGGTTCACTTAAAATTGATTTTCTCACTTTAATGTGTACATTGTTTATATGTGATATATGCAAGTGTACATGTTTGTATCATGCTTGGTGATACAAACAAGTTGTGTGTATGAGCTTGAACCAAATCAAGGTTAGATTAGGGTTTACTATTTTCCTAAGCATTTAACAAAAAAAGTGTGACTTTGGTCAAAATTATCAAGCTTCATGAAGCTTGATGAACATTGACAAAGTCAACTCTCTTTGTCATTTGTTTAAAGATATTAGTTAACCCAACCTTTAACCTAATGGCTTGGTTAAATCTCTACATGAGTTAAGCATGAGGGCTTAACTCAACCATGGTGCCTTGATTAAAAGGATAAGTATTCACATTATTCTTTTAATTGATATGATTTCTTTCTTCTTCTTCATCTTCATCAAGCTTACAAAAGTTTGAGAGCTCCAATGGTGCCATGGTAAAAAGAGTGAGAAATCCAATTCTAAAGTGAACCAACTTCCTATTTCTTCATCCTCTACCACTTGCCATGTAGTATAGGGTGTTCTCTTCACAAAGTTTTTGACCAAGTGAAGGAATAGCTTGAGTTTGAGTCTCCCCGACATAGATCATCTTCGGCCTCGAAATCAATGACCTAGCCCGATCATTTCTCCGACGAAACCATCGCTAGAGTCCAGGATCCGATGATCGCAGCGGAGGGACGTCAACACGGAGCTAAAGAAATGGTGGAGCGGATCTACAAAAGTTGTAGTCCCTTTTCACTTAGCAATAAAGTTGTTTACTTGCTTGCTTTTCGCCTTTACTTCTAGTTAACGATCTAGTTTAGGGTTTCTCGGCACCGGAAAATTTTTGTTTGGCATGGTTGTTGCCTTGTGGAACCTCTTGAGTGTGCCTAGTAACCCTACACCCTTCACCTGCTTCCACACCTTATATATATAGATGAGGAAAGTCATCTCAGGGAGTGAACTGGTTTCTCCTCTTGTGGGATCTCCATGGGCTACGGAGACTTCTTCAATATTGCGGTAGAGAACTTTGTCTGACCCTTCACAACAATTTGAAGCTGTTGGAATAACAACATTCACCACTGGGTTTGAAACAGGACCATACGGAGAACTGCCCCAGCTCATTTGCATGACGCTGATATCGACGTTGACCGTTTCTTATGGCCGGGATTTGCTTCAGGATTTTGTCGAGCCTGCCCCCTGTTTCCTTTGAGAACTTGAATATTCTGCCCCCTGCGTCGACCTTGGTCTTTGGCAGGTGCCAGTTGTTTGAGGACTGATTTCGTCGGCAAAGTTGCATCTTGGGGAACCAGCCTATGGAAGACAGACTTCCCCTGGGCTTCCTCCATCGGCGTTGAGGCACTGAGGGTGGGAGGTGGGAGCACCGATCCAAAGAGAAGCCTGTTGATTTCTTGAAGAGCCAGATTGCAGGGATTTGGGGCTGCAAGTGGCCCATACTTGACTCCATCAGATGTGACAGAGCCTGAGTTGGGGTGAGTAAAAGCAAACGCCATTCTCGAAAAAGACGAAATGCCGGCTTTAGTATCCACTCCCCTAAGGGCAACCATAAACATACACACCGCGATTATCTGATCGTGGGAAAAACACGACACACGAAGTGTGGAGTGGAAAGAGGAAAAGGTCACACCGGGCGTGCCAGAATCTGTTCCCCGCCGAAACACGGAGATGCGACCGCGCAGGTCCATCCCGCCTAAATTTCGGGGCAGATGCTAATTGGTGCTATCCGTCCACCTCTTCGAAGACGCCAAGTTGATTTATGACACCGTATATCGAAGGTTCAAACGGATGCGGCCGATGAAGCAGACCTCGTCATATTCCCCCTCATTTGAGGGGTTTTTGATTGTGGGGACGCTCTTCCCTACAGGCGCAAGCCCCTGCAGTTAATTACGCTACCGTGCCGCGGTAACAAATTTCTCCTTCTCCAGATGGTCACTTCATGTCATGGGTGTTTGTTTTGTTTTTGGTTGCCCATGGATTGTATACGGAGACTAATTTATGTTGTCGCCCGTAGGGCGTGGATTAGTCCAAATCCTTATTTTCTTAGATTTGGATTTGGGGGTTGGATTTAAGGATACGTTAGTCTCATTTGGGACTAAGATCAACTTAAACGTTAGTTAAGGATACATTAGTCTAATTTTAGACTAAGATCAACTCAACGGGATCGTTTAGATCCAACAAAAGAGCATTTGGACTCTATTGCTTAGTTTAGGGACATTGCGGTCGATTACCAGTTTAAGGACATCTCGGTCCATTGTTAGTTTAAGGACATCTCGGTCCATGGGTTTTAAAGGACCCCACAGTCCAAGGTTAAGGACATCATAGTCCATGGGTTTTAGAGGACCCCACAGTCCGAGGTTAAGGACATCATAGTCCATGAAATGTATGGTTGTCGGGACCCATCACCTCTCTGAAGATATTGAAGGATTACAACGACAAATATCAGAGGAGTAAAGAGATGTACCCTCGAACCAATTTGAGTTGGTTGAAAGATCTGTAGTCCAATTTGGGACTAAGATCTGTTAAAATGTTGATGAGCAGATGGGCTCAATTAATATGAGTTGAGGACTTATGGTCAATCTTGGGCTAAGTCCAATCAGGTTAAAATGTCTAACATTTTATTTTGGGCTGTTGAGCCTTTATTTGGGCTTGGCCCTGACAGTGTTTTTATCTTTACTGAATGCTGAGCATTCCTCATAGCCTTGGGCTTATTAAAGAACAATTTATGTTCTATCAGCGCGACACGTGGCGCGCTTGGCGCTTTGCGCCAGTCAAAGAGCGCAGTGCACTTCTGCCGAGTAGCGCACACGTGAGGGACACGTGTCGCGCTTGGCGCTAAGCGCCAAATGATGGGCGCATTGCGCCAGTTTATGAGCGCAGAGCGCTGTTAGTTTAATGACGCACACGTGATTGACATGTGGTGCGCCTGGTGCTGAGCGCCAGCCCATGAGCGCAGTGTGCTATTTCAAGAGCGCAAAGCGACACGTGTCGCGCTCGGTGCTGAGCGCCAGTCTAAGAGCGCAGAAGCGCAGTTCCAGAGCGCAAAGGTGCATATGATCAATTTTGTGATCTAAAAAGAGACTTTGTCTCAACATTCTAAGAACAAAAGTTCTTCAAAAGTCTTTGCCTTTATGGATCTATGATCTGTGAGAAAGAAGTAAATTCTTCTTTTATTTTATGACGAGATCTTTTGACCTCTTTATGAAAGACTTTTTGTCTTTGTAGATCTATGATCTTTTAAAGAAGTGAATCCTTCTTTTTAATTATGAGATGATTTCATCTCTATGTTCATCACCATTCTTCTTTTTTTTACCTTGAAGAAAGTTTTCTTCTTCTGAGAGCTTGCTCTTTTTCTTTGAATTTCTCAAAGTTTTTTGAGGAGTTTTCTCTCTATGCTTCTGTCTATTAGACTTGAAATCTAGGGGCCTTTATATAGGGCAAGCTGATCAGTTCAATCAGTTAAGGAGATCTTTTCTCCAATTGATTTGGGGAATTTCCCATCGTTGGATCTTTGATCCAAGGGCTTCTGATTTACAGAAGGCAATCTTTTTGTTATTAACAAAGATTGGGAAATCTTCTAAACAGAATTTATTCTGTATTTTTCGTGATTTTTTAATCACTATTGGATCATTGATCCAATGGTGCTCTGATTTACAGAGCACAATCTTGTTATTTGGAAAGATTTTGAGAAATCTTTTCTTAACAGAATTTAATTCTGATCAACTAATGATTTATCATTATTATTAGATCTTTGATGTAATGGTGGGGAGCTTTTAGTTCCATCACTAGCGCACCCGTGCTCTGCACGTGGTGCGCTGCTTAGAGTGCAGCGCACCTAGTGCTAGCGCATCCGTGCTTTGCATATGGTGCGCTGCTTTAGAGCGCAGCGCAACTAGCGCTAGCACACGCGTGCTTTGCATGTGGTGCGCTGCTTAGGGCACAGCGCACTTGGTGCTGCATCTGAAGCGTTGCTTCATTTCAAAATTTAAATTTCAAACAGAGCTTTGCTCTGATTGGGGGAAACAACCGTAGAGGCGGCATTTGCCGGAGAGATTGGCTATGAACCGCCGAATATACGCGAGCTTCCCTTGGAGAGACCGCAGTTGCTTGAGAGTTCTCGGCGGAGGCATTTCCATAATCGCCTTGATCTTCGACGGGTCTATTTCGATGCCCCGGTGTCGCACGATGAATCCTAGGAATTTGCCCGAGGAATCTCCGAACGCGCATTTAAGAAGTTTCATCATCAAGATGTATTTCCGAAAACGTTGGAACACTATTTTCAAATGCTGCAAATGTTCCTTATGCGATTTGCTTTTAACCACGAGGTCGTCGATATAGCATTTAACGATTTCATGTATGAGGTCATCGAAAATCTTCATCATGGCCCTCTGATAGGTAGCGCCGGCGTTTTTCAGACCGAAGGGCATCACTTTTTAGCAGAATATGCCCAAAGGGGTCCGGAAAGCAGTATGCTTCTGATCTTCGTGATGCGTCTTTATTTGATTGTACCCTGATGAGCCGTCCATGAAGGAGAAAACTTCGTGAGTGGACATGTTGTCTATCGTCATCTCGGTAACCGGTACAGGAAAATCATCCTTTGGGCAAGCTTTGTTGAGGTCTCGAAAGTCCATGCAGATGCGCACTGTTCCATTTTTCTTCATCACTGGGACAATGCTGGCAATATAGTCAGGGTACCTCTTGGATGAAGCCAGAGTCGATTAGCTTCTTGACCTCGGCATTAATGCTCATTTCAAGTTTGAGCCGCATTCTTCTCGATGCTTGTTTGATTAGCTTGATGTCCGTAGATATCGCCAATTTGTGGACGGCTATCTCTGGATCTAATCCTGGACATTCAGAATAGTTCCATGCGAAACAGTCTTTATACTGGATGAGCACGTCTTTTAGCATAGCCACCTTTTCTTCAGACAATAGCTCACCGACGAACGTCGGCCGTGGGTCGTTTGTAGTCCCCAGGTCGATTTTTCTGGGGTTATCTGCAGTAATATGTATCCCATCTTCCAGCTCTTTTAGGGCCGGTGGAAACTCTGAGATCACTTCGTCGTCCTCATTTTCAAAGCACCAGGAGAGGTCATCCATATCCTCGCGTACTCCTTCTCCTGACAGCGTTATCGCGTGACAGGTACGAGATCGCTTCTAAGACCGATGTTGATCCGGCTTTACTCTCGCTGCATACGTGGCTTTTGGTTCATGCTTCTGTGGTGGGGTTACCCTCTAACTGTTGGATAAAGCGAACCTGCCTTGCTGATAATGGTCTTCTACCCAGTCTTTGAATGTGAAGCAGTCTTCGAGAGGATGTCCTATCGCTCGATGATAGGAGCAATAATCCGGGTGATGGACCTCACCTGCTTGCTCAGAGTGTTTGGATTTCGGGAGTGTCATCATCTGATATTTTATGACAAGATCGAATATCTTCCTTGTCTTGTCTTAGGGAAAAGAAAACGCTCGACCCATCTTCTTTATAAGAGACGGGTCCGGGCTGCCCAATTCTCGATCGCCGGGCTTCTTGGACCCGCTTTGCTGTCGTCGAACATTTTTGCCGTTCTTCAGTTTGTTTTTACCTCCACGTCGGGTCTACCGAATGACGGGCTGGTGATGAAGAGTATCGCCATTTTCCGTAGCCTGCTGAAAGAGGCGTCGCGTTCTGGCCTTCTCGTAAATGGTCATTTCACGGCTATGGTCATCCCGGACCTTTTGACCCGCTTCCCTTATTAGCTTGTCCATGTGTTCTTCGAACGACGGACTTGGAATTTTTATGACGGGACCTCGTTTTGATTCAGGGTTAGCGTCTTCTAATAGAGCATCTCCTTCTTCATCAAAGTCATGTATAACGTAGCAGCTATGGAATCACTCCCGTTTCTTGGACTGAACATATCCAAGCCCGATCGTTTCCATTCTCCCGTTGGGCAATTTCCGATGAGTTCCGAGGATGCTCCAGATCCTGTTGTAGAACTGAGCTTGTTGAGCAGTCTATTTGAAGGGTACGCCTTGGCGCCTCAACAGCCTTTTTAATCCTTCTGTGTAGTATCTGGGCAGACGGATGGGCTGGAGCCTGTCAAGCGTAGAATCGGCGCCATGCCAGATTTCTTTCTCCACTTTGGTTTCCGCGGATCGATAAAAGAGGATCGCCTTTTCATCTTTTCGCCTGGGAGGGATGTAGAACGTCTGCAGTTCTTGCACACTGTAGGTATCAAGTGCGTCGAGCTCTTTGTAATTCTCTTGCGGAACCATGGCGATCTGCAAACCCTGGTCATCTCCAATGAAGACTTGCACTGATGGACGAGCCGAGAAAACTGCGTTGACCTCGTCTTCAGAGTCACTGCCAAAGATTAGAATTATGGTAGACGGTCCCAGTTTGTTGTATCGGGGAGGTCCCGAATATACTATCTCTTCTTCCTCCTCGGTATCGCTTCCGAAGACCGGAACGATGGTGATAGCTTTTTGCTTATCCTCTGGCTTATGGCACCTTTCCGTGTCTTCGAAGTCTTGTAAGAAGTACTTTGCATTTTCGTACTTTCGGACTTCATTTACGGAGAATGGGTTCAGCTCCTCTGTCACAGTGTATTCAAGTCCATCTTTGAAGTACTTTATACACTGATGCTGTGTAGAAGTGATAATGTTGTACTCGTGTAACCAAGGCCGACCGAGTAAAGCGTTGTAGCAAGTCTTGGCGTCAATGATATAGAACTTGATATCAGTGACGAGCAGCCTAAAGCGTAACGTCGGTATCACAGATCCGAGTGTCCGTGATGAATGGGAGTCGAACCCGGAGATAGTGATTTTATCCCGAGCGAGGTGTTGAACGCTCATGCAGATTTCTTTTAGCACCCTCACATTTAGGAGATTGACAGAGGACCCATTGTCAACTAGGATCTTCCCTATCTTAATGTCATGGCAATACCCGGAGACATATAGGAGACGGTTGTGCTCGCATGTTCCAAGGAGGAGATCTTTATCGCCGAAAGTGATGTCAGCTATGTGAATTTCTTCCAGCTCGTCCTTCATCTTTTCTTCGGCGAGGAAAGCTTGAAACTGGTCAAGCTCTTGTAATGCCTTGATCAGAGAATCTCTCGCCTCTTTGGATAGCAGAAGGGCGTCGAGAATGCTTAGCTACAAGGGTATCTTCCTCAGGTGTACCAGAACGTTGTAATCCACCTTGTTTTTCTTGGGCGGGTCCTTGGCTGCCAGCTCTTCGACGACTCGGTCATCGAGGGTGATATTCTCAGGGACCTTTTCTTTTCCATTATCCTTTTTGTTCGATCCCTTGTTTGCGGATCCGAGATTCTTTTCAGGTAGCGTGCGATTGCGCAGCTGAATGTTCTCGCAGGTCTTCATCTCTTCTGTTTCAGAGATGGATTCCTTGAAGAGAGGGCCGAGGGCTATTTCTTCATCAGAGTCACTCCCGAAGGTGAGAACTTGCGATCCTCCGGAATCAACCATGTGACATTCACCGGCAGTTTTTTTATGCTCATCTGTTGTGCTTCTTTGTTCCTGACGAGTTTTGCGCTTCATCCGCTTGAAATGCTGCCGGTGAGCAACGTATCCTTGCCACCAATTTTTAAAGGCGTTGCATTCTTCAGTAGGGTGTGTGGTCTTCCGATGGTATAAGCTGTAATTTGGATGTGCATCCTCTTCGTTAAGGTGTATCCTATCAGCAGTGTTTCTTCAGAGGGTGGCAGCTTCATTCCCATCAATATGGCTTTGGCGAACCTTTTCCTCGTCTTGAACCTGCTTTTATTTGCCGCGGATGTGCTTTGATCTGGTGGGAGTGTTTTAACCCTTTTGTCTAGTCGCCGGCGTTTGGCTTTTTCAAATATGGCAATTTCGCATTCTCAATCAGCTTTGCTTTTCAGAAGAGCTTCGTTCAGGAATGCGTCAATCATCTCGTCTGACGGTCCTAGGAGTTCCGGTTCGGGATCTGCCCCCAGTTTCTCTGTATCAGGAGCTTCTTCACCATTTACTGACGAGTGAAAGATCACGTGGCAGCTTGCCGTATAATTTTCAGGTTCGTATGACGAGTCTTCTCCCTTATCTTTGTCGCTATCTCCGTCTTCAAGGATGTAGTTGAGAAACTCTTGGAGTGTGACCGGGGTTCACGCCTTTTGGTTGTATTCTTCCAGCACGTCAATATGTTTTTGCAGGTCCGTGCGCTTGTCATCAGGCTTCACGGGATTTTTGGTCTTCTTCTTCTTCTTCAAAGACTTTGACGGCTGGACCTGAGCGTTTTGATTATCGCTACCAATTTTTGGAGTCAGGCGCGGCTTCAGCATTCCCTCAATGACCTTGGGTTCCAGCAGATTTTTCCACCTAATCGTCGGGCATGTTTGGAGATCCTTCAGCATTCTTTTCGTCTTGGCTGAAAGAGCGACCTCTTATGGAGCTTCTTCTATAAAGAAGCATGATGCCCCCGGTGTGTCCCCCCTTTTAACAGCGTACGGCTGTGACGGGCTTACTTTCCAATTCTCGGACAGTGCGAATTTGCCCTGTTGGTATTGGTCCTCAATCCAGCCTTTAAAGAAAAAGCAATCTTCGATTAGATGGCCTACCACTTAGTGATAGGGGCAATAATTGGGATTATTGGCCTCACCCGGTTGCAATGGGCCTTTTGGATCCGGCAAGGTGAAGAGCCTGTTGCGCACCGCTAGTTCGAACAGTCTCCTCGTTTTATCCCGGGGAAACAAATAAGGGCGCTTCAGTTTCTCATTGAAGAATCGCCGTCTTTCATCTTAGCGATCAGTTGGCTTTGGACCACTGGGCTGCTGCTGAGTATTGACAACGAAGGTCGCTTTCCCTTTCCCTTTCTCGTTTCGAGATTCCAACTTCGAAGACGAGGGCCTATGACCCATCTGATCCATTTGGGCCAGTTTGTCAATCAAGGCTTGGAAAGTAGTTGGTTTGAAGAACATCATGAATTGTGAAATGGTCGCATGAGGGTCGAGGGTCCCTACGAACATGCCTACCGCAGTCGCTTCTTCGATGCGTTGCTCGCACTTCGACCATAGATTCCTCTACTGTATCGCATACTGCATCCATGTTTCGTCTGGTTTCACTCTGGCGTTAATTAACATGGTGATCGGGGTGCGTTTGCTAGCGCTGGCGAAACGTTGGGTGAACAGCAATTACATCTCCGTAAAATTTTTGACGGAGTTGTTGGGAAGCTCTGAGTACCATTCGAACGCCGTCTCCGCCAAGCTGCCAACGAATTGGCGAAGCAGTAGCTTATCGTCCCCTCCATTGTTGCCGCAGAGAGCCCTGAACTGAATGACATGTTGATGGGGATTGCCTGTCCCCTTGTACACATGGAATTTAGGAATTGTGTATCCTGGAGGGTACTTTATCTGATCGTACCATCCTGGATATGGTCGTCAAGTTCTGACGACTTGGCCAGTTGCTTCATTCGTTTGATGAGCTCGTATTTGCTGAGCTATATAATCATCGAGCATGGCTTTGGAGATGGTTTCCTCCTTGGTTGCTAACAGAGCCAGCAGAGGATTTGATGTCTCTCCTCTATCATCTTCAATTATTACCGGAGGATCTACGGCTGGAGGGTCCGGCTGGATCATCAGGCCCGCCATATCTTGGAATAAAAGGGCCATTTGTTTTATGTTGGCCGCTTATTCCGCAGCTTCTTTGTCCTTCTTCTCTAGCATTCTCCGAAGGAATTCGACATCCATTTCTTGCTCATGATGCTGCTCCGAAGATGTGTCCGGGCCTGCTTTTGGTCCAGTGAGTGCAGCCATGGCTGTCAGCATTTCTTGGAGCTTTTGTTGTTGTTGCTCCTGAACCTTAGTCACAGACCGTGTAAGCGATCGGTGACCCATAGAGATACGACTATCCTCTTTTCCGGAAGCCATATAAACAGTATGCACCACCATGCCCCCAGACTTGAGACGTTTAAATTCAGTGTCCTTGCAATTTGCCAAAGACTCAGGGATCTTCTCCGGCTTCCTTCTTTTGTGGGCGGTCGAAGTTGAGGGAGTCGTTGCAGCGGGCACCCAAACAGATGACACCTTCAGTTGCTTGACAGGGTGATCCCCTTCTCGCTGAACTTTCATCTTTTTCTGTCGGTGGGGGTAGTCTTGATCAATCACGGAGTCTTGGACCTGTCACCAGACCTTGTGAATTTTGGAGGACGGCCGCTAAGGGGGCTGCTCCGGCTTCGCCTTTGTGGCGTTCTCCACAGGTGGAGGAGATCTCTTCAGTATGGCCGTCGGAGAGTTCTTGCGCACTCTCCTGAGTGGTTCAAAACTGTTCCCAGTTGGAACAGCAGCAGCAATTTCTATCATTGGAGATGGCGGTGTTAGTCCAAAAAGGGAACTGCCCCAGCCTTCCTCACTCGGCGCCAGTGGCGACGTCGAGCATGTCGTGCGGCCGGGATCGCCTCCGCTGTTGGATGAGCTTCCTCATGCCCCCTACTTTGAGGAGAGGCTGTTTTTGGCGCTATCCTGTCGAAGACTGACGTCCGTTGAGAATGGATAGTCAGTCTTGTGAATGCCGATTTTCGACCAGGGGAAGCAGTCTTAACCATTTCGCTTGGAGCGGGAATCGGAACGGCCAATCTTGTGAAGACCGACCCCTTAACAGGAGAAGTCGCTTTGAGGACTTCTTGAGCAGGAATGGCTATCCGCTTTGGGGTAACGCCTTCTGGTATTGCAAGCTTTTTCACGGGCCCACTTGAGCTTTGGCCCAGTCTGTTGAAAACTGAGGCACTGGATTTGGGTGACCCGTTGATAGGGGTCGCGGTAGTTGTAAGCCGATCAAAGACCGAATTCTTCGGAGCTTCTTGCGACGGCAATGGGACGTTGAAGCTCACTGGTGGGAGCATGGTCCCAAAGAATAGCCCTGTAGTGGCTTGCGTCACCTGGTCCACTGGCATCGTAAAAAGGGAGGCTGCTTGAGGCCCGTAGGTCACTCCTCCGGCGAGGACGGAGTGGGAGTTGTTGTTGCAATTAGTGCAGTTTGAAGCCATTGATCTTCTGTTTTTTGCACGGAGCAAGATACCAAATCTTAGTACTTCACATCCAAAGGCAACCATGTCAAACCGCGATTCGTTCGCGAAACACGACACACGAAGTGTGGAGTGGAAAGAGAAAAAGGTCCCACCGGGGGTGCCAGAATCTGTTCTCCGCCGAAAGACCGGGAAAGACTGACGTCTTGCCTGAATTTGGGGGCAGATGCTATTTGGTTTTATCCGTCCACTTTTCCGAAGACGCCAAGTTGATTTATGGCACCATGTATCGAAGGTTTAGACGGATGTGGCCGTTGTAGCAGACTTTATCAGATTCCCCCTCATTTGAGGGGTTTTTGATTGTGGGGACGCTCTTCCCTGCAGACGTAAGCTCCTGCAGTTAATTACGCTACCGCATTGCGGTAACCACTTTCTCCTTCTTCAGATTGTCACTTCGTGTCGTGTGTGTTTGTTTTATTTTTGGTTGCCCGTGGATTGTATACGGAGACTAATTTATGTTGTCGCCCGTAGGGCGTGGATTAGTCCAAATCCGTATTTTCTTAGATTTGGGTTTTGGTTTGGGTTTAAGGATACGTTAGTCTCATTTGAGACTAAGATCAACTTAAACGTTTGTTAGGAATACGTTAGTCTAATTTTTAGACTAAGATCAACTTAACGTTTGTTAAGGACACGTTAGTCTAATTTCAGACTAAGATCAACTTAACGGGATCATTTAGATCCAACAAACGAGCATTTGGGCTCAATTATTTTCGTTTAGGGACTCTGCAGTCCAGTTTAAAGACGCCATAGTCTATAAAGTTTAAGGACATCATAGTCAATGAGTTTAAGGACCCCACAGTCCGTAGTAGTTTAGAGACATCATAGTCTGTAAAGTTTAAGGACATCATAGTCCATGAGTTTAAGGACCCCACAGTCCATGAAATGTCTGGTTGTTGGGACCCGTCACCTCACTGAAGACGTTGAAGGATTACAACGACAAATATCAGAGGAGTGAAGAGATGTACCCTTGAAACAATATTGGTTGGGAAATCTGTAGTCCAATTTGGGACTAAGATCAAAAATTTATGAGCATATGGGCTCAATTAGTCTGAATTAGGGATCTGTGGCCACCTTGGGCTCGGCCCATTCAGTTAAAATGTTAAACATTTAACAATACTGAGTATTGGTTTGAGTTCTGACAATTATTTTTGTTTCTTATTGAGTGCTGAGCAATCATCATGGCTCTGGGGCTTTATTGTTTAAAGAACAATTTATGTTCTCTTAGCGCACACGTGAAGAGCACGTAGCACGCTTGGCACTGAGCGCCAGTCAATGAGCGCAAGCGCTTCTGTAACACCCGAGCCCAATAATACTATTTATATTACTAGTTGAGGGTTATTTATTGCTCATCTCAATTTTCCTGATTGTTTGGTGCTTTTTGCTAAATTTTAACCGGTTAAGTCATTTTGGCACATAACAAATTTTAACTCCTAAAATGAAATTTAAAATGTCCATGTTGGCCTACTCGTCGCCACTAGTCGCGTGGTAGCGTCCGCGTGCCGAGATTCCGTTCCGTTTGGCTAAACGGGCAAGTTTGGGCGACTACGCGCGCGTGCAAGTGTCCGACTTGGGGGCATGCATTTTAATCACTAAACGCCTATTTTCAAAATTTGGAACCCGCTTAAAATCCTATAATCTGAATTTGGAATTTTTGGGCGCAACCCGGGCGCGATTTGGAAATGTTTCATTTCGCGCCAAAAAGGGCCCGTTTCAATTTAATATCTAAAACTAAAATATATATACGAATAAAATCCTTAACAGTTAAATCCTCTCAAATCCTTATCCAAATAATTTCCTCACCTCCCTCCAGCCAATCGCGAGCGTGGATTTCCCCCTCGTGGGCCCCATCCTACTTCTCTCTCTCTTTCCCTCAGTCTCTCTCTCTCATCATCAGAAATCTTCCCCTCTCTCTCTCCAATCCCTCTCTCTCTCCAATCTCTCTCTCTCTTTAAATAACCCATGCACGCAGCCGCCTTCGTTCCCCATCGCGACCACGAGACACCCAAGCAAACCCTAACCCTAGCCTCGCAACCTCACCGCCGACCTCCTCACGACTTCGCCGTCGCCGCCACCACCTCGTCGACCTCACCGCACCTCCATCCCCTCGTTCTCCCGCTCCTTCCCGCAACTGCACCATCCCCGACGTCGCCTTCAAACCCCCGCAGACTTCACCGTCGACGCCACCTCTCGTCGTCGACGACTCCAGCGACATCCTCTCACCCTCCTCGTCCCGACCTCGTCGTCGCTGCCCTCCTCCCCTCGCCGGACCACCAACCCGAGGCCTTAAACCCATCGTTACCTCCGCTGTTCGCCGGAGAACGCGCCGGCGACCTCGCCGTCGTCACCAGGGCCACCTCCTTCTCCCCCTCGACCACCAGAGCCGACCACCCTTTCCTCCAGCTCGCCGCAGCACCCTCTCCCGCACACCCGAGGCCTTTCAGCCTTGCAGCCGCCGCCGCCGTTGCCTCGCCGGCGTTCCAGCGCCGTCGAGCTCGCCGGGGTCACCTGGTATATCTCTCTGTAAGTTTCCTCATCCTTCCTTTTGTGCAAATCACCCCCGCTGATCGTATTAAGTTTATCGTGTGTTGCTAACTTGTTGCCGTGCCGTACCGTGCACCAGATCGCGCTGCAGACCGTGACCGTATCGCGCCCGTACCGTGCACCAGATCGCGCTGCAGACCGTGACCATATCGCGTCCGTACCGCGCAGCAGATCGCGCCTAGACCCAGTACCGTATCGTGACTTGTGCATCAGGCCGCCCGCATCTCGACCCTTGTTCTGAGGCAAGTATCTGAATACTTGCTCTAACATGCTAGCGTGCGAGATCTAGTCTCGCCACGCAATTGAATTCATACTATTTAATACCACAACCTTATGATGGAAATTGATATCCTATTACTGCAGTTATCTTTATAATGGAATCGTTACAACAGTTCCTCGAAATTAATCAACCCACACCAATCCATATTTCAACTAAACAAAACGACTGAATCATATCTGCTTAAACTGTTAAATCATTCACGAAACAATTATTATACCTAATGTAAATTCCTGTAGCCTCATTACTTCAGAATTGTGGATATTGATTTACCTTGTGGCTATTGCACCCTAAAGATGATTGAACCTGTTAATAAGAGAATACAAACATCACCGTGGTTATTTGGAATATTGTGGTTAATTACTGTTTCCTGCTGCTGTTCATTATTGATTGTTTACCTGTTGTGAGCACTTACCCGATTGCACGACATATTGACCTGACCCTGCTACACCTGACATATACATACATACCGACTCATCCTGTTGTACCATGACATTACTTGTCTCATGATTTCATGCCTAATGCCGACAAACCTGACCATTCCCGCTGTCGATCCAGACAGACCTACTTCTACTTGATTTCGTGTTGGCATTAGTCCTTGACTACTGAATACCTGACCTGACATACATAGTTTGGGGGTATGGGGAAATCAAAGGTGAAACCGACTTGTAACTCAACAGTTTGATACTTGTTCTGATCAGTCTTACGGGCTTGGCCAGCTCCGGAGTGGTGATGCTGACACTACTCGTCCATCTTGCTACCTTTTACTGCTTAGCGGCACGTCTCGGATTCAGCCCCGAGGGTCATGACCGTGGTCCCGGGCACGCACGGGATACTATTGAGTTACATCGACGATTCATCAATTGGTTTCAAGGACTATAGGGTAGAAAACCTGATAGGACAGTTTGGACACCATTGCACATTACCCTGCTTGTTATTCCTTGTTACTGCTTTATTCATGTTCATACTTGCATTGCTTAATACCATGTTTATACTATATACTTGATGTCATGACGCGCTGACGTCTGGGTTTTGCATGGCCCAGATTCCGTACCACTGTCGACGACCGAGCAGGAGTACTTCAGCCAGCAGGCTGATTTGAGTTCTCTAGTGGTTAGTTTGTTTATTGCATTTTATTTCCAGGTGCGATCCCGCATTATGGGACGTACCTTTCTATTATTATATTGGATCATTTGCTTCCGCACTTATTGTTTATTGATTCTTGTTATTATGGATTTGGACATGTATTAGATTAGTTTATTATCTTGTTCTTGATATCCTTACAACCGTAATGTGACTGTGGATGGATACTTCCTACCCACAGGTAGCATGGTTGGCTATGTCACGTGCCCAATCTTGCGTACTCTGGGAAGCGGGGCGTGACAGCTTCTGTTGAAGTAGCGCACACGTGAGGAGCACGTAGTGCGCTTGGTGCTGAGTGCCAGATTATGAGCGCAGAGCGCTTCTATTAAAATAGCGCACACGTGAGGAGCACGTGGTGCGCTTGGCGCTGAGCGCCAGATCATGAGCGTAGAGCGCTTCTGGTGAAGTAGCACACACGTGAGGAGCACGTGGTGCGCTTGGCGCTGAGCGCCAGATTATGAGCGCAGAGCGCTTTTGGTGAAATAGCGCACACGTGAGGAGCAGGTGGCGCGCTTGGCGCTGTGCGCCAGTCAATGAGCGCAGAGCGCTTCTTTTAAATTTGGAGCGCTAAGGCTCTACAGCGCTGTGCGCTAGATTTGGAGCGCTGATGCGCTTCTTTAAACATGGAGCGCTAAGGCTCTTTTTAGGCAGTTCTGCGCTCTGCGAATTAAATTCTCTCTTATAAGAGATTTTGTCTCATGTATCTAAGAATAAAGTTCTTATTTTATAGGAGATGTTTTAATTTCTTATGTTTTTGGTGAAAAGCTCTGCCTTTATGGATCCATGATCCTAAGAGAATTGAATTATTCTCCCCCCTTTTTAATAATGAGATATTATGATCTCTTTGTGGAAGAAAATTTGTCTTATAGATCTATGATCTGGCAAAAGAATTAAGTTCTTTTTCTGATGAGATGCTTTGATCTCTTTGTTTTACCTTGAAGAAATTCTTCTTCTGCAGAGAGCTTGTTCTTCTCTTTGAACTTTTTCAAAGTTTGTGGGGAGGGTCCTCTATATCAGACTTGAAGTCTTGGGGCCTTTATATAAGGCAAGCTGATTTGTTGAATCAGTTGACGAGATCTTTTCTCTAATTGATTTGGGAATTTCCCCACCGTTGGATCTTTGATCCTAGGGCTTCTGTTTTACAGAAAGTAATCTTCTTGTTTTTAACAAGATTGGAAAATCTTTTCTCATACGGAATTTATTCTGCACCATTGTGATTTTTAATCACCATTGGATCATTGATCTGACGGTTCTCTGATTTACAGAGCAAAATCTTTTTGTTTGGAAAGATTCTGAAGAATGTTTTCTTAACAGAATTTTATTCTGGTAACTTGTTAATTTATCATCTCCGTTGGATATTTGATCCAACGGTGGGGAACATTTAGTTCTAACGCTAGCGCACTCGTGCTTTACACGTGAGCGCTGCTTCAGAGCGCTGGCGCTCTTAGCGCGAGCGCACCCATGCTCTGCACGTGAGTGCTGCTTGCTGGCACTTTTATGAAGCACTACTTCATTTCAATTTTTGAAAATTTGAACAGAGTTTTGCTCTGATTGGGGGAAACATTCCCTCTACCTTCCCTTTCTTTTCTAAACCAGTAAATCCTTTCTCTTCTCTCTTTTTCACTTCTCAAAAAGATTTCTTTTCAAAACTCGTCGGAAGCGGAGTTATTCCGACTTCCGATTCCAATTTCATCAAAAACACAATTTTTCTTAATAAAAAATTTACCATATTTTTATATATTGTTTAACAAATATAAAACAACATTTATAACAAGTTTCAATTCAAAATAATCTGTATTACAACCTTTATTTCAATATCATCAAGTTTACATACGACATTACTTTATCGTTTTGATCATACCGCCTTTAGAAAACTCATGAGGTAATGAACTATCTCATCACAACACTCATCTTGACATAGCACGATGGCTTTTGTAACAGTTTTTGTGGGATAAAATATAATATCTTACATTAAAATACCTTAAACTATCAAAACCCGTATTCTTTAAATTGTTTTAATTAATTCCTTGCAAATAAGCCTCTACAACCTATTTTGTGGAACCTGATCGGGACTGTGCGAGTTATCACAGGTCCTTAGGACCAGTAAAGCGAGATGCAGATCTCCTCATGGAGCATACGAACTCGATGGAATTTTTATTACAATTTTTAAGAAAACGTGATTTTTATTTAATAAATAAATTCTATGTTTAATAATTATATATATATATAATCAAAATATCTATTTTAAATATATTCCATGTTTTCTAATCAAAAGAAAAGAATCTCAAAAGTTCATGAAAATACCATCAAGAATCAATACAAGTCAAATTACATGAAAATACCATATACTATTCAAGTTAGGTTTATATCCACCAGACTATCTCATCACTCTTAAAAAATTATATCTATGAAAAGCCCTAAAGACGATAATTAAATATTTGAGGTGTATTTTGAAAATATATCAAAACTTTTTTTCATAAAACCCCCTCAAGTTATATTAAATTACAATAAGGACCCTAATAAATATAGGTTTAAGCGGGACCGGTTCTCTTGAGCCTCAGGGAGCCGGAGAATTTGGGTGCTTGCCTATTTAAGGTAGACAACTAAAAACGGGGTTATTAATACGGTAATTGGCTTGGAAAAAGTCATAAATCCTGCCGTCCATGTGCAGCAGTTACCGATAACTCCAAAACTAATTCAGGACTTCAATTCGTTTTAAAGTGTCTGACTCAGATAGAGTCTCAATCTACTCTGAAATCAATCTATCCTTGAATACAATTCAAGTACAACTCCAATTCAACATGAATTCATTTATACCAGAATACAATCAATATCAACATGACTTGACCGAACCGAACCATGGATATACACTATTTACATGACTATCCGTTTATATCCTTTCCGTTGACATGAACTACTGATATCATGGTTTCGGCAAGTCCTACATCTATTAAACAAAATAATACAAATCAATACAAAATACATTACGGGGTTTTAAAGGGGTAGACTGGTATGGAATGTGTTAGAAGTGGCACGAGACGGTCACTTTAATACACCTAACCTGAATATCCGTTGCGGTTGTTCCGTGACTTAACGGTTCCTTGTGCTCCGTATCCCTTAGTCCACGGAATAGTCGGACTCCTCTCGTATACACTGGCATATTCTGTACCAAGCTACAAATAACTGCGTTAACATAACAATCAAACAATTTACTAGTTATATACTCTTATCTGTCTATTCTATTTCTCTCTTTTTTGGGGACTTACCAAGCGATTGTTCGCCGACGACATTCTTTTTCTCTTCTTTCTTTGGAATGTTGTCAGGTGGATCCGACTCACTAAAGATAGAGCCCAATGCTGACGACTTAGAGCAGTTCACAGAAGACCCCGAGCTTTAGACACTTGTATATATTTTTCTTTTCAGTTTATGCCATTGTTTACGCATTGCTTTCCATTCTTGTATTTACATTTTTAGTTGTATTGTAAAGAAATGTTTAATAAATAAAAGTTGTTGTTCAATTACATCTCTTTTCATTTTCTTGTGAACTTTATCATATTGTTTATTTACGCTTAGCGTGTTTGCTTTTGAGTAAATACGTAACGGGCCAGCCACGTCCCCTTATCCGTACACCGGGAAGCAGGGCGTGACAGGGTGATCGATCCTTCGGCCAAGACGGAATGGTTTGTAAACCTGGAGAGGACGTAGGAGGTCGGTTGGAGGTCGGACGGATTTAATCCCAAACGCTGGAAATAGTCGTAAAACGGGATATCTGCCGAGCTCCCCAAGTCGACTAGGATTCTCCAGACTTCGTATCGGTTTACCCAAGCTGTTATCATAAGCGGGTCATTGTGCGGAAGTGATATTTCGTGAAGTTCATCGTCAGGGAAGGCGATTGGATCGTCCTTCTTGCACTTCTTGTTGGGAGGATCACTTAAGCTCATGACCGGCCGGAAACAGCGGGCGTCCTCGTTGCTCGGAGTCGAGCCAACATGGATGACCATGATCTTCCCGACCGTCAATTCTTTGGGAGGAGGTTGGTTCGCTTGCTCCCGATCTGCCTGTCGTTTGTCTCATAGGTACTTTGCAAGTTATTGGAGAGGATCAGTTTCTCAATGTAGTCGCGGAGTTGTTTGCAGTTCTCGGTCGGGTGCCCCTGTGATCGATGGAATGCGCAGTATGGGCTGTGGAGTTGCTTGCCCAGCCTCTGAGTCGTTGGCGGGAGTTTGAAAAATCTCTCGCCCTTAGCCTCCTCCAGCAGCTCAGCCTGAGAGACGTTTAGGGGAGTGTACTCATGAAACCACAGAGAGTAGGGTTTCGGACGGTCGGCTTTTTCTTCTCTTCCCTGTCGCGGTTCTTTTGGTTCGTCCGGTCTCTGCGGGGTAGGTTGGCGTTTACTTCCAATTCGAGTTGGATTTCCCGCTCGGTCCAGACTTTTACTTCGGCCATGGTCTTAGACTGTGCTAATGCGAAAGAGCGAAGCCACTCTTTGTGCCTAAGACCCCCCCTCAAGGCGGTGATGACCATTTCGTCGCGGTGCTCGGAGACTTCCAGAAGAGCATTATAGAAGCGGGTAACGTAACCCTTGAAAGATTCCCTGTCTTCGCTCTTGATGGTAAATAGGTAGCCGAACGTCCTTTTCTGTTGTCGGTTACCGACGAAATGACCAAGGAACTGAGTCGCCAGCTCATCAAAGGTCGAGATCTAGTGTGACGCAAGGCCGCGGAACCAATCTTAGCCGACTCGGATGAGGGTGGTGGGGAAGGCTTGGCATTGAACGGTGTCAGAGTTGTCTTGGAACCTCATGCCTACTGTAAATGCATCCAAGTGGTTCTTCGGGCCAGACTTCCCGTCGAAGAGGGCCATCTTGGATGGTTTGTTCCGAGACGAGACCCGCTCACCTAGTAACTGCTCCGTGAAGGGCCTCATGAGCGAATCTGCGGAGTACTTTACCACACCTCCGGCCGAACGGGCGGTGAGCCACATGTCCTCAATTTTCTTTTCGAGGACCTTGATTCGCTGTTGGTACCTCGAGGATTCCCCACAGTCGGAGTGCCTGCTATCTCGGCTCCGGGCTTACGCGATGGAGCGGTTTCAGTTTCGCTCTATCACGTTCCGTCGATCCTCGGGGTGGATCCTTCGTGGCTGGCCCTGACGTTCGCCATGTGCACGGTCTCGATGAGTGTAGTGACGTCGGTCTTGCCTGGAATCAGGCGACCCGACCGATGTCTCTTTAGGGGGCAAGAGAGTGCGGCGGGCGTTGAAGCGATAGCTTGGTCTCTCCTGAGATCTCGGTGTCGAACTATCCGGTGCCCAACGAGTCATTGAATCATCCCTCGTATGGAGCTCGTGACTGCCGGAATCGACACGCCGGTGTTCGGTGACATCGAGATGGGCATAAGCAAGGTCGAAGGCCTGAATGCTCCCCTCCGTCGCCCCGCGCACGCCGTCGTTCTGGGGAGTGGGACAGCGGTTTAGCGGGCATGGCCGGCCGTTTGAACACGAGCGAGTGCATCTACCATCGCCGTGAGCCTGTCAATCCGCGCCAATAAGATGTCGACGATGATGGAAGGTGGAGTAGAACCGCCCCCGCCTCTATTGTTGTAACATTTCAGAAAATATAAAATATTATTTTTGGAATTTAATATTAAAATAATATATTTCCCGAAAACTGCCAGATTTGCGAAATTGGGGTTTTCGTAAAAGGGTATAAATATATACCAATAATTGTGAAATAAATAGAAATTAAAATGATTTATTCATTTAATAGTATATTTAAAGGATTTGGAATTTTTAAAATTTATTATATGCAGTTTTGATAAAAACCCGATTAGTGCACTGCTAATCGCGATTAAGCCAAATCCATGTTTCTACAGTTTTCCATGACTAGTGCACCATGTCATGTTGTATTTGGTTACGTGGTGTCACATTTGTGTTGTTTTATGGGTGTTTTGTGTTTTGGTTTTAAAGTTTAAAGGAGAAAAGAAAAAGAAATTGAAAAGAGGTAAAAAGGGTATGATTGGAGAGAGAGAGTGTGTGAATAAGTGAGAGAGAAGGGGGCTGCTGCCTAATCCTTTCCCCCCCATCATTTTTCTTCTCCCTCTTCATCTTCCTCAACTCCACTTCCCTCCACTTAAAGCCCTAGATCCATCTCCAAATAATCCCCAAATCCCTAAACCCCTTTCACAAAAGTTAATCCCCTTTTCACCCTCTACACATTGGACCAAGCAAATTTCGATTTTGGTGACTTTGGTCGAGCTAAGGTTTTCTTGGGTTGCCATGGGAGGTATATCTCTTTCTATGTTAGTTTAGTTTGAATTCCTAGCATTTTGGTTTAACTTAGAACTTGTTTAGTGGTGGATTTGTGATGTTAGAAATTTCTAGTGAAGGGTTTGAGTGTTGTGTGGATTGGGTGATGCCTAGTGGCTGTTAACAAGGCTTGAGTGGTGTTTTGCTGACCTAGAATAGGGGATGGAACCCAAAACATGGATTTAGAAACCCCGACATCGGATAAATGTGTGAATTATGAGGGTATTATGGAATCTGGAGTAACCCGGGGGCACCAAAAATAATTTTGCGAACACAGTGACACATGCAGGCACTCAGGAAGCTACCACAGAGACCCGAGCCCAAACCCACTTATCTTGGCCGCAATTTTATTCTTCCTGGCCGCAATTTGCGGCCAGGCTGGGGCAGAACCCCTCCAGACTTGGTCCCTAGCTCCTTTAGCAGTAAATTAGACCCCCTATATGTGCAGAATTGGCCAATTTTACCTGAGAGAGAATCTGGGAGCACTTTGGTGTGTTTTAGGCTACGTTTTCTGTATTTTGAAATGCTAATTCTTGATATTTGGATTTGTATTTGGTTGTTGGATGTTCGTACATCAACAACAAGAGTTGTTTGGTTGATTTTGTACGCGTAAGCTATGGTTCTAACCTATGAGCAATGCGCGTGCCGTTTTGAATTTCAGAACTTGATTTTAATAGCGTTGCGATATGTGTTGTTATTGTAGGTACCTTCTCATGGATTCCAAAGCGACGGAGCGTGGCGTCGTCGACTTTGGCAAGCGAAGACCAAGGTGAGTGGATCTATATCTACGGGGGAAGTCGAGTGGATGGCGTATAGCACCCCCGCAAAGTTTTGTTGGAAACCAATTTGTAGAATATGGTTAAGAAAACCCTAGATTAGAAAACTAGGGTTAGAGTTAAAAGATTGTTAATGAAACCATATTATTAACTAAGGATAGTTAGAAGTGATAAGATACGACTAGTATATGATGACGGAACTTGAGGATGATATTTGATGATATTGCCGTTTAGGGTACTATAGGACTAGATAGTCAACGTAAATGTGTCATCCGAACCATACCGATTTCCAAACTGAAGAATCGTATGTATCTTTTAAATAGATACCCTGAGGGACGTTACGGATTTTCAAATGATATCTTTTCTTTAAAAACACCGTAGCCCCTACTTTCAAAACTACGATTCGCATATTTCAAAAACTGTTTGTATGGTTCGGGTGTGTACGTTAGATTAGTTACGCATGCTTATAGTAAGAAAGAATGTTCATGTAGAATTGATTCGATGTGAGATATAATGCGATGAAAAGAACATATGACGTGATATGTTGGTATACGGATGCGAGTCGATTGAGATGATTTATACCCTGTCGGTCCCCTGATATGAGATTATTGCGGATGTGACCTGGGACATAGGTATATAGATATATATAGAATGTTGTGAATCATGAATGATACGCTGTACGAGACGTTAGGTCCGTACCCTCATTGTCATAAAGGTTGATAGGATCCCTATTGGTATTATGCCGCCGTACGATGATTTTCCGTACGTGATGAGTTGACTTAATGATTGATCCATACCCTTGACTAGAGGTTGCCGTACGATGGATTATACCGTACATGATGCTGTAAGGCTAGATGCTGATGGATAGATTCACCGACTCAGACATATGATAGTTATGTATACCTTATAGGTTTTAGCTGGTGATTTACCTTATGCTGCATTCATGATATTATCCTTGCATTGCATATACCTGTGTTAGTACATTTACACCATTATCGATGATGCGTATGTTACACGCACACAGATTTGACGGCTCACACACTTCATCATCGATAATTGACATGTCACTACACAGTAGGATTGCTGCATCATGATATGACTCTTTGCATAATTTACTTGCTATAGTTACCTGTGCACTTATATACGATGTTGCATTTAACTTTGGAGATATTGGGAACCGCAAGACATATTTTCAAAACTGGAATTATTTAAAAGAGCGGTTTTCCCTTAATATGATACATCACTGTTCCATGTTGCATGATATACGGGTATGCTTACATTTCCAACATATGTCGCATACATCATGCTTTATGATTTTACGCATTGAGATATGTTGTTTTCATGAGATTTCTGGATTTAACAACCGTGGTCATTTTAAAAAGGAAAGTATGCATTGTTTAAAAACCGGGTTTCTCTTGATATGATATTTCAGTGCGTCCACCATGCGTTTTCTCGGTTCTAAGATGTGTGACATGTGAAACCCGATTCGAGGAGCTGGATAAGGCCGATTGTGGGTACATAGTGGACCCGGTATGGTACCCCGGGGCAAGAAAAGGATGCTGTGTATACAGACGGTGAGCCTGGCAGAGGGACTACTAGCTACCGGTGATAGTATTTGGGCTCGGCGGATATCCGGAGGATACCGACCGGAGTCGAGAGATGATATGGGCCGATCCGGACTGACGGAGCCCGATATATGAGGATTTACGTGTCAATGCTGGACACGGTTTTCATGAAGTTTTCGGGTGTCGATGTTGGACACCCAGATTCCATGATTTTGATGTGTCGCGAGGGACACCATTGATTTATATTCTCATACTTTCATGCACACTCTTTTATGATATTTACGTGCATACAGATATTGATTATATGGTTGGACGGGATCCACATGCATACATACCTTGATTATATTGTTGGATTACATCCGCATACATATATGTATTGACTTCCTTGTTGGCACATATGATGACCCGGTCACCCTAGATATCATAGTATTACATTTATGATATAGTTGACCTAGGAGTCGTTGTTTATTCGATTTCTATCTGTTGATATTTTTCTACTCACTGTTCCCCTCCGAAAGACGGCGACGACGACTGAGAGACGTCTTGCCTGAGATTCGGGGCAGATGCTATATAGTTTTATCCGTCCACCTCTCCGAAGATGCCAAGTTGATTTATGACACCGTGTATCGGAGGTTTAGACGGATGCGGCCGATATAGCAGACTTCATCAGATTCCCCCTCGCTTGAGGGGTTTTTGATTGTGGGGACGCTTTTTCCTGCAGGCGCAAGCCCCTGCAGTTAATTACGCTACCGCATCGCGGTAACAACTTTCTCCTTCTCCAGAATTTCACTTCGTGTCGTGGGTGTTTGTTTTGTTTGTGGTTGCCCATGGATTGTATACGGAGACTGAGTAATGCCGTCGCCCGTAGGACGTGGATTAGTCTAAATACGTATTTACTTAGATTTGGGTTTGGTGTTTTTAGTTTAAGGATACGTTAGCCGTATTGAGGCTAAGATCAACTTAAACGTTCGTTAAGGATACGTTAGTCCTGTTTGAGACTAAGATCGACTTAACGTGGTGATCCATTTAATATATGGTCGTTGGGACTCGTCACCTCTCTGACGTCGTTGAAGGATTACAACGATAGGTGTCAGAGGAGTTCAGAGATGTACCCTTGAACCAAAGTTGATTTAGAGTTTTATAGTCCATTTGAATGTTTAAAGATACGTTAGCCGTGTTTAGGGCTAAGATCAACTTAAACGGGACCGTTTAGATCCGGCAAAAGAGCATTTAGAGGCTCTATTGTTCCAGTTTAGGGACGTGGTGGTCCATGTTCCAGTTTAGGGACGTGGTGGTCCATCGCCAGTTTAGGAAACGTAGTGGTCCATAATTAGTTTAAGGACGTTTCGGTCCGTCACCAGTTTAGGGACGTTCCGGACCATCGCCAGTTTAGGGACGTGGTGGTCCATCTCCAGTTTAGGGACGTGGTGGTCCGATATTAGTTTAGGGACGTTTCGGTCCAATATTAGTTTAGGGACGTTTCGGTCCACGAGTTTAAAGACCCCGCAGTCCATATTCATGTGTGGTCGTTGGGACCCGTCACCTCTCTGACGTCGTTGAGGAATTACAACGATAGGTGTCAAAGGAGTTCGGAGATGTACCCTCGAACCGGAGGTAAATTGATTCAGGAGAGCAATCTTGCTCAGTCCATTTAATTTGAGGACTTACGGCCATGATTGGGCTAAGTCCAGTTGAAAAAGGTTCAACACTTTTTTTTTTATTTTTGTACTAGGGCTTGGCCCATTTTTTAAATAATGCATTACACTATTTTCTATTTTTGGTTGGGCTCTGCCCATAAAGGATGCAGAGCATCAATTTATTGTGGGCTCTGCCCATTTACAAATGATGCAGAGCATCAATTTTACTTGGGCTCTGCCCTTTTTATTGCTTTGCAATTTAATTAGGCCTGTTAGGTCTTTTTGACTTGGGCCTGGTCTTTTAGCAAAAGAAATGCATTGCATTTCAGGCGCTTTGCGCCAATCAAATAGCGCAAGCGCTTGAACTGACGACACGTGTCATGCAAGCGCAGTGCGCTGCGCTAGTGCGCTGTTGACACGTAGCGCACTCTGGTGAGTTGCGCCAATTTCAGAGAGCAAAGCTCTGTCTTAAAGCGCATAGCGCAAGTGGTTCAGATGCTGACACGTGGCGCTCTCCCAAGAGCGCAACAGCGCAGTTTGCAAGTGTAAGGCACTATAAATTTGAGAATCTTTTAGATTCAAGAACCAAAGGTTCATAAAAGAAGTGCAAAGCACTGTTTGCTTTCTTGATCTAATTTAGATCAAAGAAAACAAGTTTCTCTTGTTTTTTCTTATCTCAGAGAACCAGAGGTTCATAGAAAAGTGCAAAGCACTATTTTTATTTGTTTTTTATTGAAGATCATTGATATTGTTCTTAGATCAATGATCTATTAGAAGAAATTCTTCTCTTTTAAAGGTTTTTACCTTTTTTCCCCTTGAGATTTCTTCAGAGTTCTCTCTGTTTAAAATTTTTGATTTCTCACCAAATGTTGATGCCTTTGAATTGAGGTCTAGGGTCCTTTTTATAGTGCCCATAAATTAGTTAAATTTGTTAAAGAGATCTTTCTCTGAGTGATTTGGGGAATTTTCCCCACCGTTGGATCTTTGATCTAAGGGCTTCTGTTTTACAGAAGAAAATCTTCTTATTTTAACAAGAACAGAAAGATTTCTTTAAAATCTTAATTCTGTTTGACGCAAATGCCCCAGCGCGTGACACGTGTCACGCAGCGCACAGCGCAGCGCAACTGCGCTAGCGCATCTGCGATGACACGTGTCGCACAGCGCAGCGCATCTGCGCTGACACGTTTCGCGCAGCGCAACTGAAGCGTTGCTTCCTTTAATTTTGCTTTAAATAGAGCTTTGCTCTGATTGGGCGCGCCTTCTTGGGCGCTGCGCTGACGTATCAACGCCTCACAAGTGGCGCGTTGCGCCCGAGATTTGAAGCGTTGCTTTTAAAATTTGAATTTTGAATTTCAACAGAGCTTTGCTCTGATTGGGGAAACAAATGCTGTAAGTCCACGTTGCCAACCCCGGTTCCTGCGGGGAGGCGGAAACGGTATAAAAATCAAATTTTTAGCGCAAGGGGCAACATGGACTAACAAAGTCGGGATCTTTTCTAAACTAAACTATCAAGAAAGCTAAAGAGAGTTAGCTACTCGAAAAGAGGTTATACCTAACTTGAACTCCTTCTTCTTGAAACCTTTGTAGGGGTTTGATGGTGCTTTCCTCGTCGCCTTCTTCCGTCAAAGATGGATCCACCTGAGGGTTCAACCTTCGGGCTCTTTCTCGAACTTTGAGTGAACTAGGATCTTTGGCTTGCTAAAGCTCTAACCCTAGAGTGAGTAGAGAGTGCCTTTGGGGTGTTTTTATCTCAAGGAGATGGATTCTCAACACATGAGAAGGGAGCTCCTTGAACTTGAGGAGGAGGAAGAAGAAGAGAGGAGAGAGAAGAGTTATGATAGAATGAGCTATTCTTTTCATTTTACAACCATAACTAAAATCAAAAGAATTATCAAATTAACAATAATAATAAAAATGAAATAGTTGATGGATGGTTTGGAATGACCATTATCATTACATTCATTAAATGGTTTTGCTAGAATCAAAGAGCATCTTTGATATGTAATGATGATGGTCAAACTTTCAACCATGGTCAACTAGTCAACCTTGGTCAACAAGTCAACAAACCCAACCATGACACAATTTCATTTAATTAATATTATTAATTGATATAACATAAATTCATTAGGGTTTGGAAAAAGACGACTGTCAACTGTGCATACGCACCCGTTCCGGAACCCTAATGAAAATCTTCTTCCTCCGCCTTAATCAACTGTGCATACACACCCGCATTCTTGTTCCGAGGAACATGAACACTATGAGATAAAATCAACCCCAAAACATATACCAGTATCTGGTTCAAACCAGAGCCTGCTAGTAATATCTGTCCGGACTCCAAACGTGCACAAGTGCGCGGATGAGAACGAACCCTGTCGCAAAACCATGCGACCTCTACTCTGTTTTGCCCAGAGGCGAATAGCCCTCTGTGTGGGACTCTAAAGACTCGACACTACGCTGGCAGTGGGTTTAACCACAGACCACAAGCGGCACTAGCTGTGCGTAACGGTCCCCAGGTAGATGCCGATAAGAAGACTGACGAGGTGAACCCCATCTGAACTCCTACTGAGTCTGAATGTGATAGTCTCCGTACAGTCCGGTCTGTTCGTCTGATACATCGCATGTCGGGCCTAGGGGGCGGTAAACGTCAGTCCCCTAATAGCGGTACAAGTCGTGTCGGAGTGAAGCCCAAAACACCCTGAGATAACACTGGAAACCTACCAGTATATCTCGCTTGCCCTGGCCAGGGACTACTCGTGTAATGGCTCTCCTAGACACAGCGCGATGTCAACCCCCAATACCGGGAGAGACGAATCCTATCTAACCGTCACTGCCTCCAAGTGCTTCGGGACTACACCCAACTACCACCTGTTTGCACGACTCCTTTGAGCCGTGGTAGGGTAGTAATCAAAATACAGTGGGAACACACTCGAGGCGAAGTGCCAGTGTCAAGTCAGCGGACTAAGCTGTACTCATGTCACCTGGGAACTGATAACTGACGATAGGTATAATACCAACTTGTCAGTTCCCGACGAGTCCTGTCCAGTGTACTCATAACCTAACGAGCACCCGCATACTATCTTAAGTACGACGTACTGACGGCTGTGGGACAGACTGTCTCCCACACTGGGATGAGAAGCGCATGCGCCAGTCTACTCCGGAGTATCGATGCCCTGTCTCGATAGTCCTGCGACTAGGGACCTGTACAAGGATGTGCTTATAGATTACCCAGCCCCCACTAGTGTGACTACCATCACAACGCTGGTAATCAAGCAAAGATCCTAAGGGCTCCACTAATGCGTATAGGTGATATGATAAAATAAACACATGTACACATTGAAGTAGAAACAAACCAAGTAGCATACTACTATTTTGAGCAAGATTGTATATACAAGGTGAATATCCCAAGCTTCCATTAAGTAATATACAAACCAGTATGATACAGTAATGGCCTCTAGGGCATATACACTAACAATCTCCCACTTGCACTAAGGCCATGTACTGGCGTATCGAAGACCTATCATCTCGATCAGCCGCTCGAACTGAGTCTGGTGCAGGGCCTTGGTGAATGGATCTGCAGTGTTTTCTTCTGAAGCGACTCTCCGAACCTCGATCTCCTGGCAATCCACGATCTCCCTGATCAGGTGATACCGCCTCAAGATGTGTCTGGATCTCTGATGGGACCTGGGTTCCTTCCCTAAATCTATAGCCCCGTTGTTGTCGCAATACAGAGGTATTGGGTCAACAATGGACGGAACTACCTGAAGTTCTTTCAAGAACTTCCTCATCTAGACAGCTTCTTTTGCGGCATCAGATGCAGCGATATATTCCGCTTCCATCGTCGAGTCTGCAACGGTTTCCTGTTTGGAACTCTTCCAACACACCGCCCCTCCATTGAGGGTAAAGACAAAACCCGACATGGACTTGGAATCATCCTTGTCACTCTGGAAGCTGGAATCAGCAAAGGCCTCGATCTGGAGGTCTTTTCCGCCATATACCAAGAACATCTCCTTAGTCCTTCTCAGGTACTTGAGAATGTTTTTTACCGCTATCCAGTGTTTCTCCCCAGGGTTTGACTGATACCGGCTTACCACACTCAGTGCATAAGCTACATCCAGTCTGGTACACAACATCGCATACATTATAGAGCCTACCGCAGAAGCGTAGGGTATAATAGACATGCGATCCCTCTCCAAATCAGTCTTGGGAGACATCTCTTTAGAGAGGGTGATCCCGTGACAAGCCGGTAGGTTACCGCGCTTGGAATCTTCCATACTGAATCTTTTCAGTATGGTGTCGATGTACCTGGACTGTGAAAGTCCTAATATCCTCTTGGATCTATCACGATGGATCCGGATCCCCAGGATGTATGAAGCATCACCCAGGTCTTTCATGGAGAACCTGTGCGACAAGAACCCCTTGACAGATTGTAGCATAGGAATGTCATTTCCCATTAAGAGAATGTCATCCACGTATAAAACGAGGAATACTACAGTTCTCGCTACAAATCTACTATAGATGCATGGTTCATCTGGATTTTTGATAAAGCCAAATTCCTTGACCGTCTCATCAAAACAGATGTTCCAACTCCGCGATGCCTGCTTTAGTCCATAGATGGACTTAAGCAACTTGCACACCTTTCCGCTGCTCCCACTCTGAATGAAACCCTCTGGCTGGTCCATATAGACACACTCCTCTAAATTTCCATTTAGAAAAGCGGTTTTAACGTCCATCTGCCAGATCTCATAATCGTGGAAGGCAGCAATGGCAAGAAGGATCCGAATGGATTTCAGCATAGCCACTGGAGAAAAGGTTTCGTCATAGTCCAAACCAGGTCATTGACGAAAACCCTTTGCAACAAGTCTAGCTTTATAGGTCTCAACCTGTCCATCTACACCAATCTTCCTTTTGAAGATCCACTTGCATCCTACGGGTTTTACCCCGTCTGGAGCAATGTCCAACGTCCATACTTTGTTAGTGTACATGGACTCCATTTCGGTCCGCATTGCATCCAGCCATTTTACCGAGTCAACGCTCTGAACGGCCTGCTGGAAGCTAGTAGGCTCATCATAATCTATGATGCAATCCTCTCTATCCCCGTCTATGAGAAAACCGTAGTATCTCTCGGGCGGATGAGACTGCCTACTACTCCTGCGAAACGGCGTAGGAATGTCCTGTTCTTTTGAACCTTCTGGTTCCTCTAAGCTTTCAGTAATAGCTCGTGGTTCTGGAATTTCTTCCAGTTCTACTGTGCTCCCACTTATCTGGTTTTCCAAAAACTCAGTTTCCAAGAAGTAGGCATGACGAGAAACAAAGACCTTTTGTTCCTCTTCGCAGTAGAAGTAATATCCTTTGGAGTTCTTTGGATATCCTACGAACTTGCACTGTACTGAGCGTGCCTCGAGTTTGTCCGCATGCTGCTTTTTAACAAAAGCTGGACATCCCCATGTCTTAATGTGATTAAGATGGGGCCTCTTTCCACACCACATCTCATATGGTGTGGTAGGCACAGTCTTAGTGGGAACTCGGTTCAAAGGGTATGCAGCTGATTCTAGTGCATACCCCCAGAATGATCGCGGTAACTCAGCGTTACTCATCATGGACCGTACCATATCCAATAGGGTCCGGTTCCGTCTCTCCGATACACCGTTATGTTGCGGAGTGTATGGAGGAGTAAGCTGAGAGAGAATTCCATTCTCTTTTAAGTAATTCAGGAACTCGGCATTTAAGTATTCTCCACATCGATCCGATCTTAGAATCTTGATACTTTTGCCGGTCTGTTTTTCTACTTCATTCTTATATTCCTGGAACTTTTCAAAAGCTTCGGACTTATGTTTCATTAAGAAGACATAACCGTACCTTGAAAAATCATCCGTAAAAGTAATGAAGTAAGAATAACCGCTTCGCGCATGTGTAGACATTGGACCGCACACGTCACTGTGTATGAGCCCCAAGAGCTCGCTTGCTCTTACTCCGTGTCCAGTGAACGGAGTCTTTGCCATCTTTCCTTTGAGACAGGATTGACAAGTGGCATACGATTGATATTCGAACGGATCCAAATATCCTTCTGTATGTAACTTAGTCAACCTTCTCTCATTGATGTGACCCAGTCTACAATGCCATAAGAAAGTCTGATTGATATCTGGAGACTTTCTTTTGTGTGTATTCTGGACATTGAAAATCTGTGGTTGGTTTAATACGTATATACCATTGCTTAGTGTACCTGACCCAATCAGAACTTGATTAAGGTGAATGTTTACAACATTACTTACAAACGCAAATTCATAACCTTCTTTTGAAACCAAAGATACAGAAATGATATTACAAGTTGCGTTGGGTACAAAAAAGCAATTACGCAAAACCAAAACATGTCCATCTGACATTCCCAGGTGATAGTCCCCCACGGCTTTAGCATCCATGCTAGCTCCGTTCGCAACTCTGAGGGTCATGTCACCTGCCTTCAAAACCCTACGGTTTCTCAACGCCTGCAAAGAATTACAGATATGAGATCCTGATCCGGTATCCAATACCCAGGAAGTAAAGTTTATCGAAAGACAGTTTTCAATAACATACACACCTGAAGCTAAAGCCGCAACCTGCTTCAGTTCCTGTGTCCTGGCCTTCCAAGCCCTGCAATCTTTCTTCCAATGTCCACTCTTATGATAATAGAAGCATTCTTCTTTACCCACAAGCTTCCCCGCTATCTTTGTTGCCTTTTCCTTTCCCTTCTTATCCACTTTACTAACACCGCCCCTTGGTTTGGCGGGGGCTTTCTTCTTCTTTCCCTTGGCTTTCGCCTTGGACCTAGAAGAAGAAGATCCTCCTACAAACAAAGTGGGTGTTTCCCTACCTTTCTGTAGGGTGCCCTCTGCGCTCCTCAGCATGTTGAAGAGTTCTGAAAGTTCAACTTCTTTTTCTTGTAAGTTGAAGTTCAGTATAAACTGGGCGTAAGTGGAAGGAAGGGACTGGAGAATCAAGTCCGTATAGAGCTCACTCTCCAACGTGGTCCCAAGTTCTGCGAGCTCCTCAATGTAGCCAATCATCTTAAGCACATGTTCCGCTACCGATGATCCGACGGCCAACTTTGCCGAAAACAACTTCTTCGACACTTCGTATCTTGCGATACGAGACTGCTCTCCATACAGTTCTTTTGTATGGAGAAATATGGATTCCAGGTCCATATTCTCGTGCCTCCTCTGATGTTCGTTGTCCATAGAGGCAAGCACGAGGCACTTGGCCTTCGCGCAATCAATCTCCCAAGTCTTACGGATTTCCTTATCCGCGACGCTGGAGGTGGGACCTGGGACGGGGGGAGCTTTGGTGGTAAGAAGATACCCCAGCTTGTCGTAAGTGATTACCATTCTGACATTCCTGAGCCAATCTTTGTAGTTTGGCCCTGTCAATATGTTTTTATCTAGAAGTAACTTAAGTCCAGTCATGTCGATTGGTCGCTGCAATTAGGAGAGAGAGAAGAAACACTCAGCATGATGCTCTTGCAAGTTTAGAATGGTTTTTAATTTGTCTAAACAGGATGGCTCCCACTGTCTCTCGAATCCCTCCTCAAACCATAAAGGAAGAATTAGTCGGGATCAATCCCACCGCACAATACTTGCTTAACCGTTCAGCCAGGCCAGTGTCGGTACTTCGAGGGAGGTTTTCCAACGCTTTCGCGAAGTTCCTTAATTTAAGAACCTCTTTTCCCTGGGGGCGTAGCCCCGCTAACACCTTTCTAGACACCTACTAGGTTTATAGCATTGATCGTTTAGTGAGAAATTTCCCGAGGAGTAGCATATACTCACAGTAGGATCGGGATCCAAATATCATCGTGTGACAAAAATGAAGGAATCCTACCATAATCATCACACTCCAAATGGTATGCAAATCTAGCAAGTTTCAGTACTTATGAAACTCCCGATGTGGATTTTTGCCCCATGCTCTTATGACCTTGACTTTGGCCAACAAATCATAAGTCACATGTCAAGTTCTACCCGTCGTTATCCAGGTTAATTTGAATCCACCCGTACCTACCCTTGACTTTGGCCAACAAGGCAGTACGACTGTTCTAAATCAACGCATCTATCTATGCTGCACATGAATACCCAATAGCTACCAATCACTATGCCTTGACTTTGGCCAACAAACACAGCTTGAATACTATTGACTATTCATGTGAAACGACGGAGGGCTACGAATGGTTTTGGCTAAACCGTGAACGTAGTGAACTTGATATGATCGATGGAACAAGATAGCTTTTAAAAGGAGTGGCTCAAGCTCCGCATTTAAAAGTTAGTTTTGAAAAGAACCGAGTGGTTTTTCGAAAGTGTTCCAACGACTTTTGCTTGGTTTATTATCTTGCATTAGTTCTTTTAATGCGTGATATTCTTGCATTAGTTCTTTTAATGCGTCCCATCATTTAATCCTACCATTGCAGAAAACAACCAAAATATGACGTACGCTTATGCCATTCGCATTCGCCACGGGGCCCCGTCATCACCCGTTAGGTTACTTAACTAACGACAGAGCGGGGGCTGGGCTAGCGCGGCTGTAAAACATAAGCAACGCCTAAATAGTTATAAATATATAGCAATGATAGACATTACATATCACAGATGAATACATTGGATATACTAGGAATACGCAATCCTTTCGAGCCTGCAACGAAAAGCGGATTACACGGTCGCGGTGAATAGTCAATACCCCACCCAAGACCCCTACGGGTGCGGCAAACTACCCGCCAAGTACCCGAAGTGGAGCAATCTCCCTCATCGCCGTGAGTAGGCCACTCGGCACTTCGAGATACCCGTGCACCCCTCCATGGGTCTATCCTAGGAGCAAAAACAGTAAAAAGAATTATACAATGACGGCTACAACCCCAACCCGGTTGTGCGGCCATACAAATAATAATATTACATCAATTTACATTTTACAATGAATGAAAGAAAAAGAAACATTCATCTCACATCCACCCCGGCTATTCACCCGCGACAGTCCAACGCATTCATATACACAAACCATCATCAAACACAGATCACAGATATGTATAACCCCGACGAATCGACATATAGCGATTAGCCGACGTTCAATAAATAAACATCACAGATATAACCATTATAGTCAAAGTGTAGTGAAGTTTGATAAAAATACGGATTTATAGGCCCCCAAAAATAAATTTCTTTTCTGGAAAACCTGGGTACATATAAACCATCTGAAAAATCCCAAAACCCAACCACAAGAACACTGCAGCAAACCCGGTCGAGAGAGGAGCCCAAACGGCGGCGGTTCCGCGGCAAATGCATACGTATCGCCGCGGAACCGCGGCGGTTTGAGGGAATCGGGCGACCGTTTTTGGTGGGTGTTTTCACAAAACCCTGAGCCGATTTTAGGAGTAAAACTTTTTATTTTTAGAGCACAAAAAATTTCAACAGAAAGTTAGGGTTTTGATTTTCCGGTTTTTGCGATTTTTCCGATCGAACTTCCATACACTTTACTACTAAGCTAGTTTAAGTTTAGTTAGGCTCTGATACCACTGTAAGTCCACGTTGCCAACCCCGGTTCCTGCGGGGAGGCGGAAACGGTATAAAAATCAAATTTTTAGCGTAAGGGGCAACATGGACTAACAAAGTCGGGATCTTTTCTAAACTAAACTAGCAAGAAAGCTAAAGAGAGTTAGCTACTCGAAAAGAGGTTATACCTAACTTGAACTCCTTCTTCTTGAAACCTTTGTAGGGGTTTGATGGTGCTTTCCTCGTCGCCTTCTTCCGTCAAAGATGGATCCACCTGAGGGTTCAACCTTCGGGCTCTTTCTCGAACTTTGAGTGAACTAGGATCTTTGGCTTGCTAAAGCTCTAACCCTAGAGTGAGTAGAGAGTCGATTTGGGGTGTTTTTATCTCAAGGAGATGGATTCTCAACACATGAGAAGGGAGCTCCTTGAACTTGAGGAGGAGGAAGAAGAAGAGAGGAGAGAGAAGAGTTATGGTAGAATGAGCTATTCTTTTCATTTTACAACCATAACTAAAATGAAAAGAATTATCAAATTAACAATAATAATAAAAATGAAATAGTTGATGGATGGTTTGGAATGACCATTATCATTACATTCATTAAATGGTTTTGCTAGAATCAAAGAGCATCTTTGATATGTAATGATGATGGTCAAACTTTCAACCATGGTCAACTAGTCAACCTTGGTCAACAAGTCAACAAACCCAACCATGACACAATTTCATTTAATTAATATTATTAATTGATATAACATAAATTCATTAGGGTTTGGAAAAAGACGACTGTCAACTGTGCATACGCACCCGTTCCGGAACCCTAATGAAAATCTTCTTCCTCCGCCTTAATCAACTGTGCATACACACCCGCATTCTTGTTCCGAGGAACATGAATACTATGAGATAAAATCAACCCCAAAACATATACCAGTATCTGGCTCAAACCAGAGCCTGCTAGTAATATCTGTCCGGACTCCAAAAGTGCACAAGTGCGCGGATGAGAACGAACCCTGTCGCAAAACCATGCGACCTCTACTCTGTTTTGCCCAGAGGCGAATAGCCCTCTGTGTGGGACTCTAAAGACTCGACACTACGCTGGCAGTGGGTTTAACCACAGACCACAAGCGGCACTAGCTGTGCGTAACGGTCCCCAGGTAGATGCCGATAAGAAGACTGACGAGGTGAACCCCATCTGAACTCTTACTGAGTCTGAATGTGACAGTCTCCGTACAGTCCGGTCTGTTCGTCTGATACATCGCATGTCGGGCCTAGGGGGCGGTAAACGTCAGTCCCCTAATAGCGGTACAAGTCGTGTCGGAGTGAAGCCCAAAATACCCTGAGATAACACTGGAAACCTACCAGTATATCTCGTTTGCCCTGGCCAGGGACTACTCGTGTAATGGCTCTCCTAGACACAGCGCGATGTCAACCCCCAATACCGGGAGAGACGAATCCTGTCTAACCGTCACTGCCTCCAAGTGCTTCGGGACTGCACCCAACTACCACCTGTTTGCACGACTCCTTTGAGCCGTGGTAGGGTAGTAATCAAAATACAATGGGAACACACTCGAGGCGAAGTGCCAGTGTCAAGTCAGCGGACTAAGCTGTACTCATGTCACCTGGGAATTGATAACTGACGATAGGTATAATACCAACTTGTCAGTTCCCGACGAGTCCTGTCCAGTGTACTCGTAACCTAACGAGCACCCGCATACTATCTCAAGTACGACGTACTGACGGCTGTGGGACAGACTGTCTCCCACACTGGGATGAGAAGCGCATGCGCCCGTCTACTCCGGAGTATCGATGCCCTGTCTCGATAGTCCTGCGACTAGGGACCTGTACAAGGATGTGCTTATAGATTACCCAGCCCCCACTAGTGTGACTGCCATCACAACGCTGGTAATCAAGCAAAGATCCTAAGGGCTCCACTAATGCGTATAGGTGATATGATAAAATAAACACATGTACACATTGAAGTAGAAACAAACCAAGTAGCATACTACTATTTTGAGCAAGATTGTATATACAAGGTGAATATCCCAAGCTTCCATTAAGTAATATACAAACCAGTATGATACAGTAATGGCCTCTAGGGCATATACACTAACAAATGCCCCCCCACCGTTGCGCTCACGTGGCGCGCACGTGAGTGCAGCGGTGGCAAGCTCTTGACCATTGGATCAAGGGGTAAGCTGAAGGGGCGCTAGCGCCTTATAAATAGGACCTATGGCCCTTAGGAAATCTTCACCATTTCAAGATTTTTGATTTTCTAGAGCTTTAGTCTTGCTTAAGAACTTCAGAGCTTTGCTCATTTCCAAAGTTAGAAACTTTAGGTAAAAATGAATTTAAATCAAATTAATTTAAATTAATCTTAACCAAAGAGCTTTCCTCTCACAGATCTTTTGATCTAAAGAGATCCCCATTGGGGTTTCATAAACAGGGCTTTGCTCTCAAAAACTTATAGATTTGCAGAGATCTTATTCATGGGTTCTAACCCATGAACAGAGCTTTGCTCTTGAATCAACTGTAGATCTTTTAGATCTGAAAAATGAAGAATTTTTCAAAAGTTTTTCATGGATTTTTTTCAAGATTCCAAAAATTTTAATTCTTTTAAGTGTAAAATTTTTTCTGATGGACTTTTTCATTATTACCATAGAGCTATGCTCTTTTAAGGAATTTTATTCCTCTGAGACCAGAATTTGACAGGTGTCATTCTGTGACAGAGCTTTACTCTGAAAGAGGAGATTTTCTCCTTGTCTCTAGGGATTCCCCTCTGATGAGAATATTCTCTTAGAGATCTTTTCTTTAACTGACAGTCTTACCCAATGATGAGGCTGTCTTATTAAATAAGGCATTTTCATCCAGATTTTGTGGGTCCCCATTTGGTCCCCTACCCACTGCACTGCAGTGTGATTAATTTTAATCTAATTAATTTTTAAATTCATTTAATTGAAGATTTTTTAAACGCCAAGCGTTGAAATTACAGCACTAACGGCTACTTCTTGTTCCTTTGCAGCGACCATGTCTTTCGATACCTCGTTCCCGTTCGCCCGCTCGGAGGAAGGTTTTCCTGAAGCGCCCTCGGACCGTGAAGTTCTAGCCATGATTAAGGACCACGACCCGGAATACAAGAGTCTCCACCTTTGGGGGTCGTGGTATAATCAGATCATCATGGGTCGACGGAGCTTCACATGCGCAGTGCCGTCAGAACCCATCACGGCGATTCACTATGCTACCCCACCCTCGGTGCAGTATGCCATAGAGATGGTGGATTGGACCGCGAAGGGCTTTCTTCATCCCGCTGTGGATGCGGTTCCGGTCCTGCGTCCTATGGTCTTGGATATCCTAGGACGCCGTATCTTTCAGGGCGAGGCGAGACCCTGGAGGCAATCATATAACATTGGTATGATCCCCCGCCACCCGATCGGCTATCTGCCATGGGCCCGGTATATCCTTTCGACGAAGAAGTCGCAGTTGATAAGGTTAGGATTGTACACTGCGGTGTATGTCTCTCTATTCCAATATCCCACGCTCCCCACTTGGTGGTTCAAGGCCTTCCTGGAGCAGTGGAACATTCCTACCCACACTTTCCTCGCCATGGATCGGGAAGTGTCAATCTCTATGGAAGAGTTTACGGAGGTATCCGGTTTACCGGTTATAGGGGAACACTATGAGGAGTTGCTCCCGACAGACGAGTACGTCTTCGGTGCTAAGCCGGTGGTAAGGGGGCTCATGCCGGAGAATGCTGTTCAACACCAATTCCCAAGCTTAATTAAGGTGTTGAACATTTATGAGGCCCTTTTCATCGAACATGGGATGCGCGAAGTTAGCTTTGAGGATTTCATCGCTCGGTTCCTTCGTCCAAGCGTCCTCTCATCAGAAGCTGCCAAGTTTGCTACCCTGGATGACCCTTTCGGTCTAGGTGTGGATAACCTGCCGGAGAGAGAGATAGACCAAAAGGGTTTTTTTCCGGACTTCCCGACTATGTCTTTTGCAGAAATTGCGGCCCCTGGGATGGACGAGGAGGCCTTTTTCTTAGGATTTCTCGGGTTGTGGCTAAGTTGGTTTGCGATCCCAATGCACTCTCACCGTATACGGCCCTCTGTCTTTTACCCAGCCCACCGGATGATTATCGGGGTAAAAGTGGCTGTTGGAATCGCCGGCTTGGCACACTTATATCATGGCCTCAGTCGAGCAGCGGATGCCAATGAGCCTGGGGTACTGCACGTGGTCTTCCCGATGCACTACTTTGTATCGTGGCTCGAGCTACACATGGAGGGTGTCTTCGGTATGCACAAAAGGCCCTCGTTCTTCGACAGGTGCAGTTTCCCTCGCATCATACAGCTAATTGGTGCATCGATTGTGACTCCATCGCCACGGAACGCCAGGGGTTTACTCCTTCTCCCACACACCGTTGGAGCCGGGATGTCCTTCATTGACAAGGTATTGACTATTGGAAAGGCGTCCACCACTGTGGTGTGACCATTACAAGACTCCTTTAAGGATGGAACCTCAGTTTTGACGGCCCGGGAGACCCTCCACTTATATTCTATTAGACCGGGCTTCCTAGTCTTCAGGCAGAACGGTGCGGCGATTTTCATGAGATACAACCCGCATCGTTTCGCCCAACAACTGGGCTACGATCAAGGGGTACCCTTGGAAGCTTTCCTACTGGAACTCGCTGCCACCGAAGAAGGGATGGAGAACGCACTGCATTACTTCATGGGCCTGAATACGGGTTCTCACTTTTTTGTCTGTGCGCCGGCTTACTCTCCACGACTCCTCAATGTATATAGAGAATGGTACAATCATTCAACGGGAGCCGTTATAAAGGAAGAGAGGCGAGTGTTGGTCGACCGTAAAGGTACACCTCCCGGCAGCGACCGCAACGCTCCTTTGGTGCCTAGGACTCTGGTAGTTACTCCTCTAAAAGATGTTAGAGCCGGGCCATCGCGTGCGCAAAGTCCTCCGCACGGATTGCCGCTTCCTGATATTACAGATGCACCTCCAGCGCTCTGTGCTCCAGTGGAGACAGTGGTTGTAGCCTCGCCGGAGTCTGGCGTGGGTGCAGACATCGGGACCCGCCGTCCCAAAGTGGCTGCTAAGCGTAAGTCGATACCACGTGTACCTAAGGTCGGAGGGCAGAAGAAAAAGAAGTCGCTCTTCGCTGCAGATGTCGCGTTCGGTCAAGAACCCCACGCTCCCTATGACGAGGGCCTGAGCGAATATGGGACTAACGAGGGATTAGTCATGCCGCCGGATGACACGTACTTGGAGGCCGCCCTCGAAGCTTCAGAGGGTTAGCGAGGCGCGACGCGTGGCTGGCTAAGCTTGCGGCATCAGGTAATCACTAGTCACATTTTTTTTTACTGCATCATATTTTCATTATTGCCTTTGACTAACATTCTTCCTTCTTTTCTTCCAACAGGCATCACCACTGAAGAAGCCATCGCCGCTTCCTTGAAGACTTTCTAAGAGAAGGAGCGTCTTAGAGCATCCATGGGTCTTAGTAAGTTTCAATTCATCAAGTTTTCATTTCCCTTATGTTATGGTCGATCTAACCTCTTCCTTTTTATTGCAGGAACCTCAATGCCATTCCCGCCAAGTGACGCAGATGTTCTGCCAACTGCCGAAGTCCCAGTCTCGTCGGGGCTACAGCAAGAGCCTCGACTCGACAAGTCGACGAGGGATGCCTTGAAGAATTTGGAGACATCCCTGTATACGGACGAGGACGCCTCAATGAAAGAGGCTCTGGTGAGGTCCGTTTCAACGGCCCAGGAGGAAAGGAAGCGGTCGAGGCGTGAAGCGAAGACGCGCCAGGCTGCTTTGGCTACGGGAGCGGGCCCCAGCACCGTCCCTCGTGCTAATACTCCCTCCGAAGAGGCCCCTGTCGCCCTATCCACTGCTCGCAGACAAGTGGCACGCGCAGTTCGGAGCGCAAATGATAACTCCACTTCAGGTAATATTTCTCTCAAAATTTTGTTGTGAGAGTTATAATGCCATCGGTTCTTATATATTTTATCTTACAGGACCAAGTCCGACCGAGGGGGAGGCGGAGACCGTTGAACCCAAGGAAACAGAGGAGGCGGCACCTGCCGAACCTGAGCCGACGGTGGGCAACGTTGCTGAGGCTTCGGAGCCTGAGATGGAGGTTGAGAGGTCTGCAGCCGAGAAGGTCATTGATGCCGAGCCTGAAGTGGCGGCAGATGAAATGATCATTACAACTGAGCCCAGGGTGGTGGCGGACGAGGCACTTGAGGCCGGCGATCTCGTGGTGACGGCGGATGAGCTGATGGTGACCGCGGAGCCCGCAGAAGTAGCGGGTGAGATGGGTACAACCCTTGGGGAAGAGTTAGCCGCTCTCTCCCAAGAGTCCGGCAACGCTCCAATCATTACCCTCCCCGTGTACGATCTTCCGCCGTCTCCAGGTCTTGCGAGCACGACAACGGTCCCTATTGAGTCGGGTGACGAGGCCACGGGCGGTGGCCTCATGTCGATGGAGGAGGGAGTGGCCTCCATTTCGGCCGGCAGCTCGTCAGGTAAATCCCAAGTTACTGTCCTTTTTATTTTGCAATCGTTTCTGACAAGTTCACCTTTTCGTAATGCGGGTGCATCCAGCGCCGATGCCCCACTACTCGAGGGAGCGCCTTCAACGACTGCCTTGGCGGTGGTCACCTCTCAGCCCTCTCTCATACCATCGAAGATGTTGGAAGGTATGGGTTTGCAATTTATTAATCTTGTCTTTCAGACGTATAATTTGTGTACTAAAGTCGTACTTGTTGTGCCCTTTCAGGAGTGCTTTTTGACCATCTTTATCAGGTGTTGCTCCCACACTTCTCCTTCCCATCCGAACTCGCTTCTTCCTATAGTGGCGCTGGTGAGTATGATTTCCATTGATATCTTTCTTTTTCATTGATGGAATTACTTCTAACCTTTTTCATGTCTCAACTGCAGTGCTACAAATCGAAGGAGGGGATGAAAGATCGGCTTCACCACCGACCCTTCCGGCCTTGCCACCTGCCTCAGCTGGTACAGCGACTATCACATTGATAACTCCCCTTTTTTTTATTTCCTGAACTGTTATCTGATCACATCTTGTTTCTTTTCAGCTGTCGTTCCGGTCTCGGCGCCCTTCGAGCCTCGCATCACAATGCCGGCCGGTCCTTACCTGAAACGTCCATCTTAGAAAGGCGCCGCGAACAGCTTGCGTATGTTGAGCGACTACATTGAGGAGCTCGACGTCGAGACCTCTACTTCTGCTGCGGATTTCGCTACAGCGGTTAACCCGATGCTGGTGATACTCGTGAATTTCCATGACGAGGGCATCATCGCATCTTGGGTTAACCATTGTATGGAGATCGAGGCTCGCCTGCATCGGCTGGAGTCGATGCGTCCCGCCCCCGAGACTTTAGCCGCGAGCAATGAAAGAGCGGCATGGATCGAGGGAAGCGCTTCTTACGTCCACCATTTGGAACAAGAAGTAGCTTTAAGGCTAAGGGAATGCCAAGAGACCTCGAGCGAGACGGCCCGTCTGCACGCTGAGGTTGAAGCGAATGCTGCCCAAGTGAAGGCTAACTTTGAAGGTCTCCTGGAAGGCATCTCCCATGGGCTAAACTTGAAGCGAAAGCTTGATGTAGCCGAGCGTGATACCCCAGGCCGGGAAGCTGCTTATCAGGCCGTCAGGGAGCAGCTTGCATCTGTCTTGCAGCAACGGGCCCAAGTGGAAGCGGAGGTGGCCGCGGCAGCCACTCAGGAGGAGGCGCTGAAGGAAGTGCGAAAGCAGCTTGCGGATTTGTTAAAGACACTTCCTCCTCAGTAGCTATCCCTCTTTGTATTGTTTGTACTTGTAAATAAAAACAATGTACATATATATTTTTTTATTCTTTAACACAATGTATCTTGTACCCCATCAAGTTTATGAATAAAAGATACACGTTTTTTTGTAATGTCTTGTGTCATTTCTCCGCCTTTTCTTTCCTCTTATTATCAGCATACTATCTTGATAAGCACATTTGACCGATAATAGAGTAAGCATCTAGATTTCTTCACGAGATAGTGATGGCTTAGGCCGCAGGTTCAGATCTGCCGCCTAAGACTTTTCAACTCTATGAGCCGTGAGGGTCTCATAGAGACTTTTCTCCCTACGGATCGAGAGGATCTCGTAGGTGAGTTTTCTCCTTAGGAATCGTGAGGATTCCTAAGTGTGTTTTCTCTTGTAAGTCGTAAGGATCCTATAAGAGAATTTTTCCCTCTTACGAGTCGAGAGGACCCGTAAGCGGTTGTTTCCCTCCTTGTCGAAACTCGACTTTGGAGAGTGAGACCCGTGAATCGTATGCAAGAGACCGTTTTAGATCGACTTGCAGGGTCCCATTGTTCAGGAAGCAAGTTTTTTAATCTCTGCTGCCTGAGGCTTCATCTTGCAAGTTGAGACGAATCGGGAATTTCCCGCGGAGACACTGGTTTCTCTGCGAGCCAATGCGAATCAGGGGGCTCTCATTAAGAACGCTAGTTTCCCTGAGTTGAGGTGTTTACCAAGGATTATTTGTTTCCCTGGTTCCAAGGATTATTTGTTTCCCTGGTGTTGAAACGAGTCGAGAATTTCCCACGGAGGCACTGGTTGCTCTGCGAGTCGACGCGCATCAGGAGGCTCTCGTCAAGGATTGTTTGTTTCCCTGAGTTGAGGTAATTGTTAAGGATTATTTGTTTCCCTAGTGCCAAGGATTATTTGTTTCCCTGGAGTTGAAACGAGTCGAGAATTTCCCACGGAGACACTGGTTGCTCTGCGAGTCAACGCGCATCAGGAGGCTCTCGTCAAGGATTGTTTGTTTCCCTGAGTTGAGGTATTTACTAAGGATTGTTTGTTTCCCTAGCGCCAAGGATTATTTGTTTCCCTGGAGTTGAAACGAGTCGAGAATTTCCCATGGAGGCACTGGTTGCTCTGCGAGTCGACGCAGATAAGGAGGCTCTTGTCAAGGATTGTTTGTTTCCTTGAGTTGGGGTATTTACCAAGAATTATTTGTTTCCCTGGTGTTGAAACGAGTCGAGAATTTCCCACGGAGACACTGGTTGCTCTGCGAGTCGACGCGCATCAGGAGGCTCTCGTCAAGGATTGTTTGTTTCCCTGAGTTGAGGTAATTGCCAAGGATTATTTGTTTTCCTGGTGTTGAAACGAGTCGAGAATTTCCCACGGAGACACTGGTTGCTCTGCGAGTCGACACGCATCAGGAGGCTCTCGTCAAGGATTGTTTGTTTCCCTGAGTTGAGGTATTTGCCAAGGATTATTTGTTTCCCTGGTGTTGAAACGAGTCGAGAATTTCCCACGGAGACACTGGTTGCTCTGCGAGTCGACGCGCATCAGGAGGCTCTCGTCAAGGATTGTTTGTTTCCCTGAGTTGAGGGGTTTGCCGAAGACACTGGTTTCTTCGGAGTTGGGATGAATCGTTGAGATTTGGCTTCGTTATCTGGTGGAGCATGTTGGGAAAGTAAGGTTCCCTCTTTGTTTGCGCCCTTGGATTGTATACAAGGATCGATGTGATCTCAACTGTAGGGCAAAAGTTTTATCATTATTTTTTGTTTTATTTCCGCGATGCTCTATCATTTCAGCTTTTATATCGCGAAGGTCGCGATTGCCCAATCATTTCGGCAATTTTTCACGGTGCCCAATCATTTCGGCCGTTTATTTTATTTTTACTCGCTGCTTTTTATTGCGAGTTGCCCAATCATTTCGGCTATTTTACGTGCATACGTTTTTACTTGCTGTTTTTTATTGCAAGTTGCCCCATCATTTCGGCTATTTCGTATGCATGTGCGGCCTACTGGCTTTTCGCCGTAAACCTGAAATTAGACACCGATTTCGGCATCAGCACCGTTACAACTGGGATGTTACCAGGAGCGAATCATCATTTGCCTCTGCCGATGTTGACCAAAGGTGGCTTAGCGACCAGGGTTAGGGTCCTGTTGACTAAGGCTTTTGACTTCGTGAGCCGTAAGGGTCTCACAGAGTTATTTCTCCCTACAAGTAGTGAGGATCTTGTAGGTGTATTTTCTCCTTAGGGGTCGTGAGGATTCCTAAGTGTTTTGTTCCTCTGTAAGTCGTAAGGATCCTACAAGAGGATTTTCACCTCATAAATCGAGAGGATTTACAAGGGTTGTTCACCATGTGAACGTATCCCCAGTCACGGATGGGATTTGGTCAGGGAAATGTTTATTCGCGCCCGTGGATTGTATACAAGAGCCCGTATTGGACCGCTTGTAGGGCAATATTGGAAGTTGTAGGGGTTGCTTAAGCACAGGTTTAGGTCTCTGTAACTTAAGTCTTTCAAATCTTATAAGCCGTGAGGGTCTCATAAGAGAGTTCTCATTACGAGTCGTGAGGATCTCGCAAGTATATTTTCTCCTTAAGAATCGTGGGGATCCCTGAGTGTGTTGCTCTCTTGTGAGTCGTAAGGATCTCACGCGGGTGGTTTTTCCTTACAAGGTCGAAAGGACCCTATAAGTGTCTTTTAACGAGGCTGCGCCCTTTCGGGTTTTCACAAACACTCGCCGGTAGTCCTACTGTTTTTACTCACGGAGCCCTTTCGGGTTTTCATCCGTGCCCTTTTTGCTTATGGACCTACCCTTTTTTTATTCTTTTTATATTTTTTTTAAGAGGTCGTGCCCTTTCGGGTTTTCACGAACACTCGCCGGTAGCCCTGCTGTTTTTACTCACGGAGCCCTTTCAGGTTTTCATCCGTGCCCTTTTTGCTTATGGACATACCGTTTTTATCATCATTTTTTTTTATTATTTTCTTTTTCTCTTTTTTTTTCTTCTTTTTTTTTATTCATCTCGTCAGCCTAAGAATGCTGCGGTAGTAGTTTAAGGACGTTTCGGTCCGTTATTAAGAAGGCTGGCTACTGCTTGTAAATCTTGAGCTTAGGAAGATAGCGAGCGGACATAGTCGTCGTCATCTATCATTGACCTAGGCTGTGGCTCATTAAGCGTAGTATTTCTTTAGGAAGCGACGTTTATTGGCCTGAAAGGCCTTTCACTGTGCATATCTATGAGTAGATAGGCTCCACCCTGGTAGACCTTATCTATGATGTACGGGCCTTCATAGTTTGGTTCGAATTTTCCCCGCTTGGCGCGATTGGGAATCATAGGCCTTTTGACCACTAGCACAAGTTCGCCTTGGCGGAATGTCCTCGGTCGGGTTAATCTTTCATATGAGCGTGTCATCTTTGCTTTATAAGCTTCCAGATTTTGTTGCGCTGTGAGCCGGGTTTCATCAAGGGCATCAATCTCCTCAAGCCGAAGGTTAGCATTTTCTTCATCTGTTAGCTCGTAGTGGACTGCCACTCGCAGAGAGGGTAACTTTATCTCGAGGGGGAGTACTGCTTTCGTACCGAATACCAACGCGTACGGCGTTGTGTTCGTGACCGTCTTGAACATAGTTCGATACGCCCAGAGAGCTTCTTGCAGTCTCTCGTGCCAGTCTTTCTTATTTTGGGACACCGTCTTTTTCATGATCTTTGTCAGGGTCTTGTTGAAGGCCTCGGCTAGACCATTAGCTCGCGGATTATAAACCGAGGAATATCTGCAGTCTATGTTATGCTGTTGTACGAAGCGACTGATCTTGTGGCTTCTGTAGGCTGGCCCGTTATCGGAGATGATCCGTCGCGGAGTTCCAAACCGATATATGACGTGCGTCCTGAAGAAATGGAGGATATTCTCCGTCTTCACTTCCCTCAGCGGCACTGCCTCTGCCCATTTAGAGAAGTAGTCAGTCGTCTCCAGGATGAAACGATGTCCCCTGGACGATGCTGGTTCGATGGGGCCGACTATGTCAGTTCCCCATATTTCGAATGGCCAGCTAGCCACCGTTGGGTGTAGTGGATTTGGATGTCGGTGGATGAAGTCCCCATGGATCTGGCATGAGTGGCATTGCTTCGCATATTCGAGGCAATCCTGAATCATCGTGGGCCAGTAGTATCCCATCCGTTTGATCTTCAACTTCATCTTCGGGCCCGCTTGGTGAGAACCACAGATTCCGTCATGAACTTCCTGGACGACTCTTTTCGCTTCGTCAGGTCCTAAGCATCTCAGCCACAGAGAATCAAATGACCTCTTGTATAGAGTATCATTGACGAAGGCAAAAGACAGAGCTCGTTTCATGAGCTGATGTCTTATGGACGCTTCTTCAGGCATTCGGTGGGACTTAAAGTAGTCTATGAAGACTTCCCTCCAATCCTCAGCCTTTTCCCGGTCTTCTATTTGCAAGGTCGTCTGTTCAGTCGCTCCCTTCTCTTCGGATGATTCCGGAGATATTTCTGCTGGGGCAAGCACCCGACGGCTTTGTACCATGATTCAAACATCATCGAGGTTCTCGTCGGCCAGTTCTTTAGCAAGTTTGGCCAACGCGTCTGCTTTGCTGTTTTCCGCGCACGGTATTCTTTCCAAAGTATAGGAGGGAATTTGGGTCAACAGTTGTTGCACCTTTTCACCGTACTTCACCAACTCCGGTTTGCACGTTTGGTAATCGCCGTTTACTTGACTAACGACCAGTTGAGAATCTCCATATATGAGGAGGTTTTCAATTCCCATGTCAATGGCGATCTCGAGGCCTGCTATCAAAGCTTCGTATTCGGCTTCGTTATTTGTCCTCGGCTCTGTTAAGGAGAAAGCAAAGCGCATTATCCCTCCTTGTGGAGTCACGAAGATGAGGCCTACCCCCGATTTGATTATAGGGGTACTTTGTTTGCGCTTTTTCATGGAAGATGCTCCATCGAAATAAAACTCCCATTGGGTATCACCATCGTCGATCGTGCGAACGCATGTTCGTCTGGCAAATCGCAATTCAGAGGAGAATCGGCAGCTATCGGATGCTTAGCGAGGAAGTCGGCGATGGCCAGGCCTTTGACTTCCTTGAGAGGTTGATATGTTATCGAGAATTCCATCAAGAGCAGGGCCCATTTAGCGAGTCATCCCATCAATATGGCCTTTGACATTAAATATTTAAGAGGGTCCACCTTCGAAATGAGACGGACCTCATGCGCCAACGCATAGTGCCTGAGCTTTGTTATCACGAAGATCAACGCCAGACAGTGTTTTTCAATAGGGGAGTAGTTGCTTTCTGCCCCCAGTAGAACTCGACTTAAGTAGTAAAGAGCTCTCTCCTTCCCTTGATCGTTCTCTTGTGCCCATAATGCGCCTAAGGAACCTTCGAGGGCGGTTGTGTAAAGAATGAAGGGCTTCCTTTTGACCGGAGCAGCCAATACTGGCGGGTTCTGCAGGTACTGTTTAATCTCGTCCAGCGCGCCCTGGCATTTTTGATCCCAAACGAATGGTGTTCCTTTCTTCATCAGGTGACTGTAAGGACGACACTTGCCCGAAAGGTTGGCTATAAATCGCCGTATATATGCGAGCTTCCCTTGGAGAGATCGCAGCTGCTTAAGAGTCCTTGGCGGAGGCATTTCCATGATCGCCTTGATCTTTGACGGATCTATCTCGATACCCCGGTGTCGGACGATGAATCCCAGAAATTCGCCCGAGGAAACTCCGAATGCACACTTGAGAGGGTTCATCTTCAAGTTGTATTGTCGAAGGCGTTGAAATACGGTCTTCAGATGCTCAAGATACTCCTCGTATGATTTGCTTTTAACCACGAGATCGTCGATATAGCATTCGACGATTTCGTGTATAAGGTCATCGAAGATCTTCGTCATGGCCCTCTGATAGGTGGCATCGGCATTCTTTAAACCGAAGGGCATCACTTTATAACAGAATATTCCCAAAGGGGTCCGGAAAGCGGTATGCTTCTGGTCTTCAGGATGCATCTTTATCTGATTATACCCTGATGAGCCGTCCATGAAGGAGAAAACCTCAAGAGTGGACGTATTGTCTATCATCAGTTCGGTGACTGGCACCGGGAAATCGTCCTTCGTGCAAGCTTTATTAAGATCCCGAAAGTCTACACATATGCGCACTGTCCCATTTTTCTTCATCACCGGGACGATGTTAGCGATCCATTTAGGATATTGGACGTCTTGAATAAAGCCAGAGTCGATCAATTTTTTGACCTCGGCGTTGATGCTCATCTCAAGCTCGAGCGGCATTCTCCTCGGCGCCTGCTTGACTGGCTTGACGTCCGGGGATATCGCCAATTTGTGCACAGCAACTTCTGGATCTAGTCCTGGCATCTCAGAATAGTTCCATGCGAAGCAATCTTTATGTTGTACAAGGACGTCTTTTAACGCAGTCACCCTTTCTTCAGATAGCAGCTCACTGACGAACGTCGGTCGTGGATCGTTCGCCGTCCCCAACTCGATTTTCTTGAGGTTATCTGCAGTGGTATGTATTCCATCCTCCAGTTCTTTCGGCGCTGGTGGAAATTCTGAGATTACCTCATCATAGCTGTTTTCGAAGCACCAGAGAAGGTTGTCCATATTCTCGGGCTCTTCTTTTAATATTGTTATCATGTGACAAGTGCGAATCCGCTTCCAATCCCAATGTAGAGTTGATTCTGTTCTTGTGGCTTTGGGTTCGTGCTTCTGTGGCGGCGCTATCTTCCAGTTGTCAGACAGAGCGAACTTGCCGAGCTGGTACTGATTTTCGACCCAATTCTTAAAGGTGAAGCAGTCTTCGAGCGGGTGCCCTATTGCTCGATGGTAAGAGCAATAGTTTGGGTCAAAGACTTCGCCTGCTTGTTCGAGGTTTTTGGACTCCGGTAGTGTAAGTATTTGATGTTTTAGAGCAAGATCAAGTATCTTCTTCATCTTGTCCCGCGGAAACGAGTACGCTCGACCCATTTTCTTTATAAGGGATAGATCAATAACGCTCGACTCCTGCCTGCGTGGTCTCTTAGCCCCGCTTTGTTGCTGTTGAGCGCATTTTTGGCCTTTCGATTTGTTTCTGCCTCTGCGTCGAGCCTTTTTTATAACAGGTTGGCAGGGTGCGGCTTTTTCGTCTTTCACGGCCTGTTGAAGGAGGCGTTGCGTTTTGGTTTTCTCGTAGATTGCCATTTCACGATTGTGATCATCTCGGACTTTTTGGCCGGCTTCCCTTATAAGCCTGTCCATTTGTTCTTCAAACGACGGACTGAGCACTTTTGCATCAGGAACTTTTACTGGTTCAGGATTAGTGTCCTCCCGTTGAGCATCCCCTTCTTTATTGAAGTCATGCACGATGTAACAATCGCGGAGCAGCTCTCGTTTCTTGGAGCGAATGTATCCGAGCCCAATCGTCTCCATCCTCCCACTAGGCAGCTTGTGCTGAGTTCCGGGGACGTTCCAGACCTTGTCATAAAATTTGGCTTTTCTAACGTCTGTTTGAAGGGTATCCCTTGGCGCTTCAACAGCCTCTTCAAGCCTTCTGCATAATATCTGGGTAGACGAATGGGTTGAAGCCTGTCCAACGTAGGATCCTCCCCGTGCCAGATTTCTTTCTCCACTTTGTTTTCTTCAGAGCGGTAGAATAGAATTGCCTTCTCGCCTGGGAGGGATATAGAACGTCTGCAGCTCCTCTACACTGTCGGTATCAAGCGCATCCAGTTCTTTATAATATTTAAGCGGCACCATAGCGACTTGTAGACTTTGTTCTTCGTCAGCGGAAACTTGTATTGAAGGTCGAGCGGAGAACACAGCATGGACTTCATCCTCTGAATCACTGCCAAAGATCAATGTAGGAGCAGATGGTCCCGGCTTGGTGTATTGGGGAGGACCCGAATAAACTATCTCCTCTTCCTCCTCGGTATCACTGCCGAAGACAGAGATGGTAGCGTTAGTTTTATTCTCCGGCTTGCGACACCTTTCCGTGTCTTCGAAATTCGGCAAGAAGTATTTGGCATCTTCATATTTGCGAACTTCGTTCACGGAAAACGGATTCAATTCTCCCGTCACGGTATACTCGAGACCATCCCTAAAATATTTCATACACTGATGCTGTGTAGAAGGGATGATGTTGTACTCGTGTAACCATGGTCGGCCGAGCAGAGCGTTGTAGCATGTCTTGGCATCTATGACATGGAATTTAATGTCCGTGACGAGCAGCCCAAAGCGTAGCGTCAGTATCACAGATCTAAGAGTCTTTGATGATTGGAAGTCGAACCCGGAAATGGTGATCTTGTCCCGAGCAAGGTGTTGGACACTCATGCAGATTTCCTTTAACACCCGCACATTGAGCAGGTTAACAGACGACCCGTTATCGATCAGGATTTTGCCTATCTTTATATCATGGCAGTATCCTGAGATATAGAGGGGGCGATTGTGTTCGCACGTCTCAAGGAGAAGGTCTTCATCGCCAAAAGTGACATCGGCCGTGTGCACGTCCTCCAATTCATCCTTCATTTTTTCTTCGGCCAGGAAAGCTTGGAACTGCTCCGGGTCCTGTAGTGCCTTAATTAACGAATCTATCGCCTCCTTTGATAGTAAAAGGGCGTCAAGAATGCTGAGTTGCGAGGGTAGCTTCCTCAGATGCGCTAAGACGTTGTAATCCACCTTATCCTTTTTCGGCGGGTCTTTGGCAGTTAGCTCTTCCGTGACTTGGTCATCCAAGGCGATCTCCTTAGGGACCTTTTCTTTCCCTTTGTCTCTTTTGTTTGGGGGTCCGAGATTCTTTTCGGGCAACGTGCGATTACGCAGCCAGATATTTTCACAAATCTTCGGCTCTTCTTCTTTTCCCAAAGTGGGCTCTTTAAATAGGGGGTCAAGCTCCAACTCCTCATCAGAATCGCTCCCGAATGTGAGTACCTGTGATCCTCCGGCGTTGACCATGCGGCAATTGCCAGTAGTTCTATTAAGCCCTTCGGTCGCACTGTTTTGCTCCCGGCGAGTCTTGCGCTTCTCCCGCTTAACCTGTTGTCGGTGAGCAACATATCCTTTCCACCATCTATCGAAAGCTTTGCACTCCTCAGTGGGATGCGAAATCTTCCGATGATACAAGCAATAGGACGGGTGTATTTTCGCTTCACCAGTAACGCTTCCCTCAGAGGATGGTAGCTTCATACCCATTGACACGGCTTTAGCAAACCTCTTCCTCATCTTGAATTTGTTTTTATCCACAGTGGGTGTACTTTGCTCCAGCGGGAGTATCTCAATTCTTTCGTCAAGGCACTGGCGTTTGACCCTTTCGAATATAACCTCCTTGCGCTCCCGATCAGCTTTGCTTTTTAAAAGAGCTTCATTGAGGAATTCATCGATTACTTCATCCGATGGCTCTAGAATTTTTGGTTCGGGATCTGCCCCCAGCTTTTCAGTACAAGGAGTCTCCTCATCGTTTGTGAGCGAATGGGAAATCATATGACAGCTCGCCACATATTCCTCGGATTCATCCGACGAACTATCTCCCCCATCTTCCTCTTGAAAGACGTGGTTGAGGAACTCTTGGAATGTAATGGGAGTCCGTGCCTTCTGGTTGTATTCCTCCAGCGCGTCAATTTGTTTTTGCAAGTCCGTGCGCTTGTTGCCAGGCTTCACGGGCTTCTTTGACTTCTTTTTCTTCTTCTTTGAAGATTTCGACGGCTGGTTGTGAATGCTTGGGCCACCTCCATCGATCTTTTGAGTTGGACGAGGCTTCAACATCCCTTCAATGATCTGCGGCTCCAACGGGTTCTTCCACCTAATCGCTGGACATGTCTGAAGATCGTTTAGCATCCTCTTTGTCTTGGCTGATAATATAACCTCCCAAGGAGCTTCTTCAACGACAGAGCATGTTGCCCCCGGCGTATTCATTCCCTTAGAGGTGTGGGGTTGCGGTGGATTCACCTTCCATTTGTCGGACAATGCAAACTTGCCCTGTCGGTACTGGTCTTCAAGCCAATTTTTGAAGACATAGCAATCCTCGATCGGATGACCCAGTACTCGATGATAAGGACAGTAGTTGGGCTCATTGACATCACTTGGTTGCGACGGACGTTTTGGGTCCGGCAGATTTATGAGTCGGTTGCGCAACGCCAGCTTAAATAACCTTCTCGTTTTATCTCGGGGAAACGAGTAGGAACGTCCCATCCTCTCCTCAAGGGTTACGTACGGGCGCATATTATTTTGACGAACGACCGGCTTCGAGTTGTTCGGTTGCTGTTGAGCATTAGCGACAACGATCGCTTTCCCCTTTCCATTCTCATTTCGGGAGTCCGGCTTTGGAAAAGGAGGTTTATGGCCCATTTGATCCATTTGCGCCAGCTTCTCGATTAGTGCCTGGAAGGTGGTCGGCTTGAAGAACATCATAAATTGCGAGATGGTTGCTTGCGGATCGTGGGTTCCCACAAACATTCCCACTGCAGGAGCTTCTTCAATGCGTTGCTCGCATTTTGACCATAAATTACACCACCGTATAGCATATTAGACCCATGTTTCGCCCGGCTTCACCCTGGCATTAATCAATGCCGTTATTGGAGTACGCTCGCTGGCACTCGCGAAACGTTGGGTAAACAGCAGTTCCATTTCAGCAAAGGTTTTGATAGAGTCATTTGGGAGCTCGGAATACCACTCGAACGCCGTATCTGACAAGCTACCAACGAACTGGCGAAGTAACAATTTATCATCACCGCCAGTGTTGCCGCAAAGCGCCCTGAACTGGGCGACATGCTGGTGAGGATTGCCAGTCCCCTTATACACATGGAATTTTGGTATCGTATAACCTGGCGGGTACTTGATCTGGTCGTACCAGCCCGGATACGGTCGTCCCGTTTTTACCACCTGACCCGCTGCTTCAGTCGCTTGATGAACCCGGATCTGCTGAGCTATATATTCGTCCAGGTCGGCTTTGGAGATTGCTTCCACCTTGGCTGTTGACAGAGCCGGAGGAGGATTCGACGTTTCTCCCCTATCATCTTCAAGGATGATCGGGAGATCTTCAGCAGGTGGATCATGTTGAATCATCATGCCTACCATGTCCTGGAACAGGAAGGCCATTTTCTTTATGCTGGCTGCCTGTTCCGCAGCTTCTTTATCCTTCTTCTCCAGTATGCGACGAAGGAATTCGACATCAGTTTCTTGTTCCTGACGTTCATCCGAGGACGTTTCAGGGGTTTCTTTTGGCCCAGTGAGTGTGGCCATCACGGTCATCATCCTGGAGCTTTTGTTGTTTCTCCTGAGCCTTGGTCACTGACCGTGTAAGCGGTCTATGAACCGTGGATGCGCGGCTATCCTCCTTTCCCGATACCATATAAACTGTATAAATTATCATGCCCCCGGACTTGGGGCGTTTAGGCTCACCACCTTTGGCATTTGCCGCGGGCGCGGGGGTTTTCTCCGGCCTTCTTCTTTTGTGGGCCGTTGAAGTGGAGGGGGCCGTTGCAGTAGGCACCCTGGTGATTGTCGTCCTTTGCTGTTTAAGAGGACAATCCTTTTCTTCTTGCACTTTCGCCTTTTTCTGTTGACGAGAGTGATCTGGGTCAATCACGGAGTCTTGAACTCTCCGCCAAACTTTATAAATTTTTTAGGACAGCCGTTGAGGGGGATTTTCCTGCTTTGTTTCCGGAACTCTCTCCATAGGTGGAGGAGATCTTTTTAGTGTAGCAGTTGGAGAGTTCTTACGTACCCTCCTCAGCAGTTCAAAGCTGTTCCCAGTTGGAATAGCAGCGTTGACTTCCACCACTGGAGCCGGTGGAGTTAGCCCTGAGGGGGAGTTGCCCCCTGCCTTCCTCATTCAGTGCCAGTGGTGTCATCGGGCGCGGCGAGTCGTCGGTATTGGTTCAGAGACAGAAACAGCCCCTTTTTGCCCCCTATTCAGGTATGGGGCTGTTGCCGGCGCCAGCCTATCGAAGACTGATGTCTTTTGAGCAGCAGGAGGAGGAGTAGGAGTTAGGACGGTCAGTCTTGTAAAGACCGATCTCTTAGCAGGAGAAGCCGCCTTGACGACTTCAGGAGCAGGTTTGGCTACTCCTTTTGAGGTAACCTTTCCTGGGACTGCAAGCTTCATTGCGGGTCCGTGAGAGTTTTGGCCCAATCTGGAGAAGACCGAGGCATTGGTGTTGGGCGACCCGTTGAGAGGGGCCGCAGTAACTGAAAGTCGATCGAAGACCGACTTCTTAGGAGCTTCTTGTACGGGCACGGGGGTGCCGAAGCTTGTTGGTGGAAGCATAGTTCCGAAAAACAACCCCATAGTGGCTTGAGTAATCTGCTCTACAGGCATGGTGAATAAAAAGGCCGCTTGGGGCCCGTAAGTTATGCCCCCAGTTGAGGCCGGACGCGAGCTGCAGCTGCAGTTGGAGCACTTCGAACAGGTAGAGGCCATCGATGCTTGATTTCTGCGCCAGGCAAAAGACCAAATCTTAGTAACTTGAAATCCAAAGGCAACCATTAACAAACCGTGATTCGTTCGCGAAGACGACACACGAAGTGTGGAGTTGAAAGAGGAAAAGGTCCTACCGGGCGTGCCAGAATCTGTTCCCCTCCGAATGGCGGCGACGACGTGAGAGAGACGTCTTACCTGAGATTTGGGGCAGATGCTATATGGTTTTATCCGTCCACCTCTCCGAAGATGCCAAGTTGATTTATGACACCGTGTATCGGAGGTTTAGACGGATGCGGCCGATGTAACAGACTTCGTCAGATTCCCCCTCGCTTGAGGGGTTTTTGATTGTGGGGACGCTTTTCCCTGCAGGCGCAAGCCCCTACAGTTAATTAAGCTACCGCATCGCGGTAACAACTTTCTCCTTCTCCAGAATTTCACTTCGTGTCGTGGGTATTTATTTTGTTTGTGGTTGCCCGTGGATTGTATACGGAGACTGAGTAATGTCGTCGCCCGTAGGACGTGGATTAGTCTAAATCCGTATTTACTTAGATTTGGGTTTGGTGTTTTTAGTTTAAGGATACGTTAGCCGTATTGAGGCTAAGATCAACTTAAACGTTCGTTAAGGATACGTTAGTCCTGTTTGAGACTAAGATCGACTTAACGTGGTGATCCATTTAATATATGGTCGTTGGGACTCGTCACCTCTCTGACGTCGTTGAAGGATTACAACGATAGGTGTCAGAGGAGTTCAGAGATGTACCCTTGAACCAAAGTCGATTTAGAGTTTTATAGTCCATTTGAATGGTTAAGGATACGTTAGCCGTGTTTAGGGCTAAGATCAACTTAAACGGGACCGTTTAGATCCGGCAAAAGAGCATTTGGAGGTTCTATTGTTCCAGTTTAGGGACGTGGTGGTCCATGTTCCAGTTTAGGGACGTGGTGGTCTATCGCCAGTTTAGGGGACGTAGTGGTCCATAATTAGTTTAAGAACGTTTCGGTCCGTCGCCAGTTTAGGGACGTGGTGGTCCATCTCCAGTTTAGGGACGTGGTGGTCCGATATTAGTTTAGGGACGTTTCGGTCCAATATTAGTTTAGGGACGTTTCGGTCCACGAGTTTAAGGACCCCGCAGTCCATATTCATGTGTGGTCGTTGGGACCCGACACCTCTCTAACGTCGTTGAGGAATTACAACGATAGGTGTCAAAGGAGTTCGGAGATGTACCCTCGAACCGGAGGTAAATTGATTCAGGAGAGCAATCTTGCTCATTCCATTTAATTTGAGGACTTACGGCCAGGATTGGGCTAAGTCCAGTTGAAAAAGGTTCAACACTTTTTTTTTATTTTTATACTGGGGCTTGGCCCATTTTTTAAATAATGCATTGCATTATTTTCTATTTTTGGTTGGGCTCTGCCCATAAAGAATGCAGAGCATCAATTTATTGTGGACTCTGCCCATTTACAAATGATGCAGAGTATCAATTTTACTTGGGCTCTGCCCTTTTATTGCTTTGCAATTTAATTAGGCCTGTTAGGTCTTTTTGACTTGGGCCTGACCCTTTAGCACAAGAAATGCATTGCATTTCAGGCGCTTTGCGCCAATCAAAGAGCAAGCGCTTGAAGTGACGACACGTGTCATGCAAGCGCAGTGCGCTACGCTAGTGCGCTGTGCTTGCGCTGTTGACACGTGGCGCACTCTGGTGAGTTGCGCCAATTTCAGAGAGCAAATCTCTATCTTAAAGCGCATAGCGCAAGTGGTTCAGATGCTGACACATGGCGCTCTCCCAAGAGTGCAACAGCGCAGTTTGCAAGTGCAAGGCACTATAAATTTGAGAATTTTTTAGATTCAAGAACCAAAGGTTCATAAAAGAAGTGCAAAGCACTGTTTGCTTTCTTGATCTAATTTAGATCAAAGAAAACAAGTTTCTCTTGTTTTTTCTTATCTCAGAGAACCAGAGGTTCATAGAAAAGTGCAAAGCACTATTTTTATTTGTTTTTTATTGAAGATCATTGATCTTGTTCTTAGATCAATGATCTATTAGAAGAAATTCTTCTCTTTTAAAGGTTTTTACCTTTTTTCCCCTTGAGATTTCTTCAGAGTTCTCTCTGTTTAAAATTTTTGATTTCTCACCAAATGTTGATGCCTTTGAATTGAGGTCTAGGGTCCTTTTTATAGTGCCCATAAATTAGTTAAATTTGTTAAAGAGATCTTTCTCTGAGTGATTTGGGGAATTTTCCCCACCGTTGGATATTTGATCAAAGGGCTTCTGTTTTACAGAAGAAAATCTTCTTGTTTTAACAAGAACAGAAAGATTTCTTTAAAATCTTAATTCTGTTTGGCGCAAATTCTCCAGCGCGTGACACGTGTCACGCAGCGCACAGCGCAACGCAACTGCGCTAGCGTATCTGCGCGGACGCGTGTCGCGCAGCGCACAGCGCAGCGCAACCGCGCTAGCGCATCTGCAATGAATCTGCACGTGTCGCGCAACTGCGCTAGCGCATCTGCGCCAACACGTGTCGCGCAGCGCACAACGCAGCGCACCTGCGCTAGCGCATCTGTGCCAACACGTGTCACACAGCGCAGTGCTTGCGCAACTGAAGCGTTGCTTCCTTTAATTTTGCTTTAAATAGAGCTTTGCTCTGATTGGGCGCGCCTTCTTGGGCGCTGCGCTGATGCGTCTGCGCCTGACACGTGGCGCGTTGCGCGCAGCGCAAAGAATCTGAAGTGTTGCTTCATTTACTAAAGTTTAAATTTTCAAAGTAGAGCTTTGCTCTGATTGGCGAAAGATGAAGCGTTGCTTCATCTTCCGTCTTGGAATTTGAACGGAGTTTTGCTCTGATTGGGATAAACAAATGCCCCCCACCGTTGCGCTTACGTGGCCTCAAACGCAAGCGCAACGGTGGCAGAATTCCAACCGTTGCGGCAACTTTGGAAGTTGAAAGGGCACTTGATGCCTATAAATAGAACCTTTGGTCCTGCACAGATGATTATCATCTTTAAAATTTTCATTTTTAAAAAACTTCAGAGCTTTGCTCTTGCCTTCAAGAACTCCTCGAGTTATATTTTCCTAAACAGAAACTATTTAAGTAAGGATTAGTCTTGAATTAAATCAATCTTAATTAATAGAGCTTTTCTCTCATAGATCTTTGATCTAAAGAAAATCCTTTTGGGGTTTCACCAAATAGAGCCTTGCTCTCAGGAATCTGCTTCAGGGTTTCTTAACCCATGAACAGAACCTTGCATCTTTGGTAAAACATAGACCTCTTTGATCTAAAAGAAAGATGAACTCTTAAGAGTTCGAATATGGATAATGAAAATTAAAGATGGAGTTTTGTATTTAATGGATCATATCATCTTTTAATAGTAACGATCTCAGAATTCTCGGGGGATTTCTTTAAATTCCCCTTATTAAGGTTTTGGTAGTCGCTCCTGTTTACAGAGTATTGCTCTCGAGAAGTTTAACTCTCTGTGTATTTTTTATCGCTAATCTTCCTGTGATGTTTCCCTCCAGGCATAATGGCGGTGCGTCTATACAGTTTGCACGAGTTCATCACCTACGAGGATATCCGCGCACAGGGCCATCATCAGAACCAGGAGTTTACGGATGCCCAGTGTGCGGAGGTCATGGGTCGTCTGAACGCACGTCTTGGTTGGTTACTCCCCCGCCGCTCTGCTCTTTTGAAAGTCGTGTTGGGAGCGATTTGGAGGGCACTCCCGGGGTTCCATGAGGCCCTGCCGCTCAATGTGCTGGATGATGCCGAAGACAAGGTGCATTCAGTGTACCTGTCGGAGCTGATCTCGAAGAAACGGCGAGATAGCCTCATCGACATTCTGCATCAAATTTTCCAGCAGACGACGATAGTTGCTGCTTACTGAAGACCGGGTGGACTTGCCGAGGATCTTGACATACAGGAACGCGAGAGGTTGCGCACGAGAATAATCCGAAAGGCCAGAAGAACTCTGAATGACCTTTCTTTTGAATTCCTCAATCCGTGCCCTGGATCTGAGGTTATTCCATTGTAATAATGTTTTTCGTCTATTGCTTTTATGATTGTAAGAACTTTTGGCAATATTAATGGAAAAATTTTATCCCAGCTTGTCTTTATTTTTCGTTCTGAGTCTTTTGCTTATGCTTGAATGAGTGTGTCTCGAACGCTTGCTCAAATGTAAATCGGATGCTCTTTCTGTTGCTTTCTTCTTTCTCTTATTATCAGCATGTTGTCACAATCGGATGCAACCCACCCCCGTTGTGCCACAGTTCTTGCAGGTTGACCGCTTGGATCAGTAGCAGTTTCGCTGGCACACAGTTGCATTCGGGTGTTTTGCATTGGTAGGTGGGACATTTGTATCGTATCCACTCTTGTATCTATATTTCATATTGTATCTAGTTAACTCCATTAATCAAAATTAGTAAATTGTATAAGTAATGAGACTTAGTGAGATTGTGGTTGCGAGACTTAGAGCGAGGGTTTTTTCGCTACTTGTGATTTTGATGTCTTACTTATTTCTTTATCTTTTGTGGTGATCTTCGCCGTTGGGCGTCGTATACTTATATGTATTGTCTTGCATGGTTGTGATCCGCCGTTTGGCGAAGAGCTAACTCCCGCTTGGGGATGCCTTTATCATTATCTTGTATATGTGGTTTTGGATCAAAGTATACAAAGGATGTGCTGCCCAAATTTTTAAAAAGACAAAACACGTTTTCAAACTAGTAGATTTCACTTGCATTCTTATGTTTCTTTTTTTTATGCATTAAGAAAACTTGATTTTATTATACGTTTATTTCAAAACTTCACCTCTTTTATTTTCTTAAAAAAGTTTAGATTTCTGGATTTTCACCTTACATGAATTACGTACGCCTTTAGACGTTGCGTGATTTAAGTGCTGGTCACGAGCTAATATTTCGGGTCATGACAATTGTGGAGGACGGGACGGCTTGTGCTGGGATCTTGCGATTATCGCTGGCCATTGAATCGAAGGCGGACTATCAACTTTTTAGGTGGAAAAGCTTCTCATTTCTCACAGACGGCGCCAACTGATGGAGGCCGGAATCTCTCTCAGATATTGTCCTCCGTTGATTTTGCTGCCAGCGGGGCTAACGGTTGAGATTCAGTGTGAGGATTGAGTGTGGGGGTCTTAATGGGTTGTTTGTTGTTACTGATACCGAACTACCTGCAAGGGAAGTTCCAGGGTGGGAAACTACCGTAGGACCCTTCTACGATCAAGTAAGTACTGAGGAGTAATTGGATAGAGTAGCGGTATCTTGGAAATGAGTCCAACGCACCTGAGTTGTCTGGGGGAAGGGTTTATATAGGGGTCGCATTGGAGCGAGCAGATGCGAGATTCTTTCCGTCTATTACACCCCTGAGTCACGTTCGCGTTGATGGCGAGATACGTCCATTAATAGCGAGATACGCTAGCGTGGGAAGCGGGACGTGGAACGGTGGAAATCTCGTCGTAGCGAGATACACGGAGCTGTTACGGGGGCTCTTGGGCTCCATGCGCCTGGTCAGACAGGGAGGCTGAGGAAGCTCAGCTCTGTGATAGCTCGGAGACGAGCGAAGAGGCTGAGAAAGCTCTGCTCTGTTAGCTCTGTAATAGTTCGAAGACGAGCGAGGAGGCTAAGCAAGCTCTGCTCTATGACAGCTCGGAGGTGAACGGAGAGGCTGAGGAAGCTCAGCTATAGGATAGCTCGGAGATGAGCTAGAGAGCCGAGAAAGCTCAAATCTATGATTGTTCGGAGATGGGCAATGGCTGGTGGTCAGGCGAAGATAGAAGGTACTCCGGGGAGGTCTTCAAAAGATCGAATGCAATATCGAGTCAAGGCACCGATGAATGTCCCCAATGCATCATACATACTCCATCTCCGCAGTCCCTAGGAATCTGACGGGTTTACATGGATGACAAGTCACCAGCTACGTGTCGTAATCTTGGATATTCCCATTTACAACCATCATCAACCTCCGCCCCTTCAAAAGATCTACTTCATTTCTTCTCCTTCTCTATTATAGATTTCCAAACCCTAGAATCCCATCATTTAGGTACTCAAAAACCTCAGCGAAAAAGCCCTCAAAAGCCTTCAATTCTTCAACCATGGCAACACCAACTATACTACCAAACCCAACTCCTCTACTGACAATCTCATGCTTCGAATTATCGGCTTCTCTGAAGATCAAATAGTACTGCAATGCCTACACAACCCTTTGCTAGACTTAGAAAAGCAAAAACATCTCCTCTGAGCTCTCAGCAGCTCCCAAAAGTTTGCATTCAATGCAATCCAAAATTCGCAGTTGATGAAGGAATCCAATTTGCCACCAAAATCATATCGTATTCAGATAATTAGGATAAAAAGTCGGATTTAGAACACCGTTCATTCATGAAATACAAATGGTCTTGGTAAATTACATGTTAACTGATGACATGCTGTTTATTTGATCAAGAGTCTATAAACCTTAGGTTGCTGCTTGATATATATTGATTTAATTAGAGACCCAGCCCCCTTAAACCTTTCAGCTGGCCATAAAGGGGTATTTTCGGTCTTTTATGCCCCCCAGCTATGTTTAATAGAGAAGCAGTAACAGAGTTTGCAGGAAAAGTAACCGGGGTGCGTGTTTTAGTTAAGTTTTAAGATTGATGTGCGTTATTTAGAAATATTGAGTTCAGAATGTGTTTTTTGAAAATATAAGAGTTTGGTGGTGCAAAATCAAAAATACCCAAAGTTAATTAATAGGTTTTTGTCGAGAGGTATAAACAGTAAACGAGGCCTGGGCCCCACCTGCCCATGTAAAAAACCACTACGGTCAGGGACATGTAATATCACTGCAGTCCCTGTCTCCCCTCTTGTTGGATGATGAGAAAATAATGCTCGTTAAAACTTCATTTCTCATATTCTATCCATTCCATGATAAATCACAACCGAAAAGAAGGGTTGAGTTAATTGAGCAGATTCTTATCTGGATAACAGAATGATTTTGAATTTTATTTCTAAAATACAATGTATCAGGGGTTTTCCCCAAAATATATAAGTTTTGGAGGTGGTATAAAAAGGGAAAACAAAAACCCTAAAAATATCTCATTTGGTTGGATATGCAAAAAATAGTTAAAAAGCGGCATGTTTGTTGATCAAAGAAGAAGCTACATTCTAAAGTTTTTCATTTATATTCCTGCTTTTCCGAACCCAACCACCCCCCTCAAGACAGAGAATCAAACAAATAATATTATTACCCCAAAAAATATCGGGGAAAAACAATTTTAGAAAATAAAATAAAGAGAGACAGTCATGGTTCATTGTAGGTTTATGGAAAGCCGCGTCAATCACATCATCCACGTGAATCTCAAGGTACACGTGGCGTGTCCTCAGGAACCCCCAGAGTTTTAAAGGCTACGGAGGGGACAGGCGTAGGGACACGTGTTCAGAGCCCCAGGGTTCTCCGATCACGTGCCTGCGGTGCCACGTGGCTCCGGCCGTACCCTCTGCATTCATAGCCTGTAAACTAAAGCAGATGCTTTGATTTTTCTTTGGTTTTTGGAGTTTCCATATACACCTCCCTACAAAGGTTTCATCATGTCTATGTATTTATTCCTACTTACTTTTTCTGCCTTTTTGCGTCCTTTGAGAGCCTGTTTGATTGCAGGATTATGGAATTTGGATTCCAAAATTGTACGGTTGAAATTTCTGGGTTTGGTAATTTGTTATTTGGTTGGTTTTGGATTACTAGTATTAGATTTGTAGATCTTTGTAATCTTTGTTTGGTTGGTGAGAAAACGTGGGATTTGGATTTGAGGATCTTAGAGAGAGAGATAGAGAGAGTATTATTAAATAAATAAAGTACACGGGTCCCATCTAAAAGTACAATGAATAGTGCCAAATTCTTGAAAATCCTTGAAATGTTTTAGGATTCAAGAATACTTGTTTTGTGGTGGCCCTCCATAAAAAACAAAGGAATCCTAAAAATCCAAATCTATTAACCAAACACAAAATAATGGAATCCGAGGATTCCACAATCCAAAATCCAAATCCAAATCCATAATCCTGCAACCAAACATGCCCTGATGACACACAAGGTTGAAACTAGGTTTGGATCGGACGGGGTTTTCATCAATTTCATACCTGAAAATTTAACCTTCGGCTTGAAACTTCGCGAAGGCGGACACCGAAATTCTTATATCATACGGTTTCAGCATGCTTTGGATAGGTTTGGGTTTCAATTGATTAGTGGGGTTTTACATATTGATTACAGGTAAATTATAAAATGTTTATTGAAAAAATGCAACAAAGATCATTAATTATCGCCAAAATTACCAAAAAATAGAAAGTGTCACATTCTGCGACCTATGATATATAATTATATTTTAACAAGAGAATAATGGAGAAAAGAGGCCATAGGAGGGGATTTCCTTTTATGGCGTCGAAAAAATACAATCTCCACCATTTTTTCTGACGATTGGTATCCATCATCATCATCGTTGTCATCTAAGATGTGCATACACTAAATTTCATGTGATTCCACCACTTTTTCACCGTTGAATTAACAATATAAAAAGTTCCATTGTCGGTAAACCATTAATTTTGCACCAACTAAATCAACGGTAAAAAAATGGTATAATCACATGAAATTTTTGTATCCACATCTTAGATGATAAAAATGGAGGTGGTGTATGCCGATCGTTGAAAAAATTCATGAAGGATGCATTTTTCCGTCACCATAGGATCTGCAATCTCTTACAATGTTAAGAAAACAGGGTGTATAGTACTTGCCTTCTTTCCCAAAAGATAATAGGGGTAAAGACGGTATTGTCTCCTGTGGAGACCACGAACGCTCTTAACAAACATTTTTATTAGTATCGGAACCCGAAGACTTTTGCGTTGGACGGGTTTATATATCTAAACGGGTTTGAGTTGGCGGATTTAAGTGTGGATTGAGCCGGCATGGATTTTGCTTAACTAAATCTAACAAGAAATTTTGTTAATCAAAGCTAAACCTGTACAAACGATTTCGAACGAGTACATCTGAGTGAAAACCCCCGGCAAAAACTAGGTTGGGTCAGGTTGCAGTTCTAATCAAAACCGACTTGAATTACACCTCTATTGCTAGACGGTATGAAAAGCCACTTATTCGTTGCTCTTCTCCCAAAGATATTTATTAATCACTTGACACGTTTAAGACGTTTATCAGAAAACTACTATACATCATAGTGAAATTTAGGCAAAATATATCCTTTTGGCTTCTATCTATTCTTTCTTCTGATCTTATGTATATCTCTATTATTTTATTATAATTAGAACTCAACAGAGTCCACATATTTTTTTTTCCAAAAAGTTTTGACATATTTCTCCCCCTCACAAGGGATCCACGTCATCAAAAGTTGTCTTTTTAACCTTTTCACACAAGCCCAAGTTATAAAAAGAAAAACACAATGGAGATTATCAAGGATGCCGGATGTAATACATTGGTAAAGAAAAGACAAAAAGAGAGATGATTTCAGGTACGGTCACGCACCGCTTTCCAAAATCGAGAAACGAGAAACAAAAACGACAAATCCGTGATGTATTCATATCGAGAAGCATAATTTCTCGACATGAATATATTAAGCGTCTATCTAAGCAGTTGAGGAAATTATAGTACAAGAATTTTAAGTTTATAAAATATCCAACAATATTTATAATAGCCCCCAAAATAATAACTGAATATAATTCGAAAATTCAAGAAATTAGGAATGGAAAATAGGTTTGAACAAAAGAAGGCATACTTACTGAAAAAGAAAACTAGATCTCGACCTCATTTGAAAAATATTGACTGTCCTTCTCAGTTGGAACCACCTCATACCTAATCTCGTCATTTGTCCCAAAGTCGTCTGACAACATTCTCAAGAAAAGAAAACATGAAAATAGGAATGCCATCAACGAACTAAAATTCGGTAAGTCCCAATTTTATTAGAAAACAATATTTTTCTATGTTAACAGTATTTCCAATGAAATAAGATATTTTGGTTACAATTTAGTTATTGATGTTTATAATCTAATAGGTTTAATAAAGGGTTTCAATCAGTTGGAACAAATGTAACATACTAATAATATTTGTTTAATTTATAGAAAATGGTAATCGTAAAATTTTGTAATTCAGTAATAATAATATGTATATGGTTGCTATTAACATCAATAAAAGGTAATAAAATACAAAGATTCCTGATTATAAAAGTATTTATGGTATATTTTATTTTAGAATTATTTGATAATAAATTAGTTTAGTGAAGTATCATGTCATACTAATAAGAATGTAGTGTAGAATTATTTTTGGTATGCTAATTAAATTATGGTGTATTAATATAATAATTAAACGATATTTGATACGAAATACGGTATACATAATAATAGGCATGACAATAGCTATGAACAGTATACAGTAGAGTGCATGTCAAATAAATGGCATGTGTTAATCAGTGCAATGTAACTGGTGTATCACAACATTCGATATTTCATTACTAGTAACTATAAGAATAAGATCGATTGCGGGAGTTTTATTATATAACCAGAATATTCCGTAATACTTCGGAACAATAGCAACACGAGATTCACGATGCAATGTGTCGTTTTTCTCCGGTACCACGAGGAACAAGACATGATCTTCCATTATACATAAATACCCTCATTTTTGAGCTATCACATCCCCATGATATATATATATATATATATATATATATATATATATATATATATATATATAGTGTACATGTCATATTCACGAGATTCAAGATATTCATTAAATTCACGAGATTCAAGATTTATGGATTCCTGTCGGGTTCAAGCCAAGATAGTATAATCTAACGCAGGAGTATTCATAAACCCAAGCCCATCATCCAGGGGTAAGGAAATACGGGCTCACTCATGAGTAATGGGATTTCAACCACCGCCGGAGTATTCACAGACCTAAGACTATCATCCAGAGGCAAGCAAATACGGGCCCATTCATGAGTTAGTAAAGAGACTCCTGAGTTGCCATTAAGTGTGAGTGTCAATTATCAGGAGTATTAACAGACCAAAGGCTATTATTTAGGGGTAAGGAAATACGGGTCCATTCTTGAGTAATGAGACTCCAACCACCGCCAGAGTATTCACATACCCAAGGCTATCATTTAGGGGCCAGGAAACACAGGCCCATTCATGAGTTGGTCATGTGACTTCTGAGAATATAGGTCAAGTCCTAGATATAATTCCAAGTATCTATATATACACTGTTGGATATAGTGCCCTCAAGACAGTTATTGTAATCACAGGCAGGCGATTATGATGATTGAAAGAGGACCTATACAGGTAGAATAGTCTTACTCGAGATGATAGTATGCTATCTGATTTGTCTTTATCATTATGTGTATACATTTTGATAAAGCCCGTAAGATTATTTCTTGACCACCAGCATTATAATGGCGATCATATACGTGGGATCTGGGTGGTCCATAAGCACGTCCTTAAATGTCCCTAGTCGAGAGAGTATCGAGACTGGACATCGATACTCCGGAGTAGACTAGTGTATACTTTTCGAGACCTCGACAAGGGGCGGTGACCGGTCTCACAAGCGATTAGTGTTGATTCACCTGAGACAATATACATATGCTCACTGGAGGTGAGTACACCAGACGGACTCGCCGAGAACTTCTAGGTAGTATTATAGCTATCGTCAGATGGAAGTTCTCTTATGGCATGAGTACACATTAGTCATTTGACCTAAGATTTTCATTTGTTTCGTGTGAGTTCCCACTGTACTTAGATTACTACCCTACCACGGCTCAAAGAAATCATGTAAACAAGTTTTAGTTAGGTATATTCCCAAGCCACATGGAGGCAGTGAACAATCGTCAGGGATTTGTCTTTCTCGGTATTGAGAGTCGATATCGCGCTGTGTTGGGCCAGCCATCGTAAGAAATTCTTTGCCAAAGTGGATGAAATTTACTGATGTGATATCAGTAGTTTCTCAGTGGGTGATGAGCTTCAGACCGGCACGACTTATCAGGTTAGTAGGGGTCTGACGTTATCCACCCCCTAGACCCGGTATGTGATTATCTCAGATGAAGAGACCGGACTATACGGAAATTGTCACAGATAGGCTCAGCAGGGATACAGATGAGTTTGGTCATCGGACTTCTTTTCGCTCAATACCTGAGTATCCGTTACGTTCATCTAGGGCTGCTGATGTTCTTGTAGTTAAACCCACTGCCAGTGTATTGTCGAGTTTTTAGAGTATCACATAGAGAGTTTTCCCGGTTCAGGCAAAATGATATAGTGGCCGTATATTGATACGTGCAGGGTTCCGATTAGGTATGTGTGCTGGACACATGGACTTCAATCGGACGAATGATAATACTAGCCGGCTTAGGATTAAGCCGAATTATTAAATCAAGTTTTGATTTAATAATTTACATATATAAATTTCGATATGTATATTCTAGTATTATGTTCATTATATTTTTCTATCTCTTGGGTATTTGTAATTTGATATGAATATGTGCATGTATTTGCGGGGACGTATTCTTGTATTTTTACAAGAACACTTTTAGAAGGAGGACACCTCATTTCTAGGTTTTTATTTCTTTTTAAAGAAATAAAGAAATGAGATGGAAGAAAGAAATGGTGGAGGGTATGGTTTAATTTATTTGCATATACTATTCAAGTATGGTTGTAATTTTAAATTGGGAAAAATTCTTTTAACAAAAGATATGAAGTATGCTTGAATTTTAAAGTGATATTCATTTTCATTCTACCATTATAGCTCATCTTTCTTCCATGGTTCCTTCTTCTTCTTCAACACTCTCATGAGTTGAGAATCATGAAGATAAAGAGAATGAAAATGCTAGAACATTCACACACATCACTAAGCATCCTAAATTAGCAACTTAAGATCTTTAGTTACTTCATGGATGAAATTAAAGCTTGAACTTGGTTCCCTCGGGTGGATCATCTTCGACGAAGGAGGACCGGCTTGTAAGTACGATCTGGAGCTCTTGAAGATTGCTTGAGAATGTGAGTATGGCTAATATAGTAGATTAGTATAGCTCACTAGGTTTTTGTTTATAAGTTCTAGCTCTTTAATTCGATTCATGGTTTTGGAATTTTAGCAAACTAGAAAATTTTGAAATCCATATTGTCATCTTCTAAAATTAGTTTGCTGTTATACCTAAGTTTCCAGCAGTGGTATCAGTGCCGGGCTAAAAGCTAAACTTGTCTGCACAAATTTAGAGTTTGATCGACGGAATTTTCCGATTCACATTTCTAAAACTTTGCTTACTGTTCGAATTTCAAAGTTGGTCAAATTTTTTCCAGGTTTTATTAAAAATATTTGCAGGCAGAATTAGAGCTAGGAAAAATATTTGGACACCTAAGCCCAAATTTCGGCCGCTGAACAGCCGCGAAAAGCGCACATTGGCCGTTAATCCGCGCCCAAATTTTGGCTACAGTGCCTTAAATTTTTTCGGGAGCTCTAATACATAGAAATATGATTTTTGGAATATTTGGTTTTGGACCAGATTTGTTTGTGTTCTGGTTTGTACCTGGGGCCAATGCGGAAAGTTTTAATCGATCGAAATTTTAAATTCGTGTCTTTCTGTGCATTTGTTTCTGTGATCATGAATATCATAGCACGGTATAATCCGACTGCTTGCTATATGTACAATCAGACGGGTATAGGAATATGATATTCGCGTTGATGTTCTGTGTTGCTCAGCTGATTATGACTATGTTGGATTCGTCGCGATGGATAGCCCGGCGTATGTAGTATTTGATGTATTTCTTTGTGATATAATGTATATTCATATTGCGTGGCGAGCGTCCGACATAAGGTCTACCGTCACCGCGGACTGTATTATTCTTTAGGGCACATCCAGGTTGAGGACGTAATCACTGTTGTATATTCTTGTTTTCATTACATGCATTAGGATTATCCCGCGGCGGAGTGCTCGAGTAGCCGGGTTCTAGAGGGCAACGGTCCTCCATCTCATGGTGTTGAGACCGGAGTGTCTTACTCTAGAATTGGCGGGCTATCCAACGCACTCGTATGGGGTATAGATTGACCCGCAGAGGGATGCCCAAGTCACCGGATCTTGAGAGTACTAGGTGGCCCACTCACTTCGTTGATTGGGGTTGCCTCATGTTTGCACCTGTTTAAGTGCGCACCAGGTATCAAGAGAGCACTTGATAAAAAAAAATGGTTTGATTGACTTGTGCACTTCATGAAAGTTGATTCAATTGACGTACGCATCTATATACATGCGCACATCATGAAATTGATTCCATTGGCATGCGCACATAAAGGCTAATGCACGATACGTGCACATATGCTAATGACGGGCTTTTGCAACAAAAGTAAACTTCAACACGAATATGAAAAGAAGTGCGAAGGTAAAAGAAAAGAAAATTTTCATTCATACGACAAAAGGAGGATTACAGGCTAATACTAAAAATAATAAAAATACAAATAAAAGTGAAGACTGTTGCATCGTTCAAAGTTCAAAGCGGCAAGATGCTAGCATCGATGCATAGATTTTGGAAATCAAAGAGAAAGTCATGCAAGACGTCCCAGGAAGCATCCTCCATTTGTGGATACTTCCACCGGCGAATACGAGTGTCAGGGTTGCCATTAATATTCTCCGCCCCCGCATATGAAGCTATGATCGTTTTCTGCTGATATATCCTGTGTAGAATGTCTATTGTGTGATCTTTTCAATTCTTGGAGATCAAACACATTAGGTAGACCGAGCGCACCTTATCCTCGGCCTCATATAGTGTATGAAGCAGCAACGTCCCGATAAGCCGAGGTGTAGCATTCCATATCCCGAGAAAAATCATCTGCAAATGGAAAGACCGGTGAGGGAGCAACCGTCCACAATGGTCCTCGAGGCAACGGAGTATAGCCTCGCACTGGGCATCACTATAGGCAGGTTCGTAAAAACGGATGTGGGTGTGGAAGATAATCTCCCTAATCATATAAAGACGGCTGGCCATGACACCTGAAAGGAAAAGACTGGAAAGACGTCAGTTCACTAAAAAGCGTGGACTAAGAATATCCAAATTCAAAATTAATGTTTGATTAAGGTTAAACTTAAGTGATATTATTGAAATAAAAGAAATGTTTTAAGGTTTATCTTAAGTGCGCAACCCAAAAGGGTGCACAAGATATGCTAAATGTCCAACCCAAAGGGTGAGCAAGTTAAATCAAAAGCGCAAATTAAAAGGGGATGCGTAAGGTAGAGGCGCGCAAGTGTACTTACCAAATTAGTAAGGAAGTAAAGACTTTTGGTAGAAAATAAGAACTTTAAAAGGGTACAACTCTAAAGAGAGTGAAGAAACAGAAACTTATTTATAGGATCTGAAAAGACGGTTCACATTCTAGCAAGTCCCGAAACAGAACTAAAAAATCATAACTCGACATTTCTTTGTCGCTTTGAAAACATCCGAAGAAGTAAGTGAGCACACATGTCTAATGACAAACTTATATGACATGAGCGCATATGCAACAAGTGCGCAAAAGATAGGTGCACACATGCACGTGCAACGCATGAGCGCAATGCGCACTTAATTGATAATAAGTGCAAATGCGTGCGCATTCCCTGGAAATAAAAGATTATTAAAAAATAAATAAATCTTGATCAATAAACAATCAGATCTTTAATTAACAGTAAAATATTCTGTTGATTAAATACCTTAACCAAAAAATCAGGAAATCAAAAATTCAACGGTGCGCATGCCATCCATAATTGATATAAATCAACTAAATCTTTTAAATAAATCTAAAATCGGATTGAGATAAAAACAAACTGAACAAAGACTAATTTCTTCTCTCCTATAAATAGGAGCCTCTTATGAAGAAATCAGAGACGGACGAAAAAAACCTCTCCACAAACTTGAAGATATCAAGACTTCTCCTTCATCGAATAATTGCGCAAGGTAGAAAAAAAGAGAAAAATTCTCTTGTTTTTAAAATCTTTTGCTTTTATACAGAAGCCTTTGCTTCTTTGCTAATCTATTGATTCGCCATTAAAAGATGAAATGATCTTAGAGTTTGTCACTCGTTTATAAAGTTCCTAATTTTGTGAGAGATTGATTCTAAGATCTCTATATATATAAAATGCGCATCACAAAAACGCATGAATACTCAACTAAAAAAATAGATGAAAACAGGGGTTTTCACTTCTCGGAAACTAAGAGAAGAAGAAAAGAAAGTGAAACAGAAGTCGTTGCTTCTTAGTGAAAGCTTTTGCTTTCTGACGAAACAAGTGCGTATCCAAATCAGTGCGTACTTAATGAAAATCTGCCAATAAAGGCATGCACATCACGTAGAATTCACGTGTGCGCACTTAACAAAAAACCTGCCAATAAAGGCATGCGCATCACGTGGAACTCACGTATGCGCACTTAATAAAATTTGTCAATAAAGGCATGCACATCACGTGACCTTCATATGTGCGCACTTGATAAAAATTGCCTATAAAGGCATGCACGTTATGTGATACATACAGACGCAATATTCTTACAATAAAACAGTGTGTAACCAGATGCAATGCACGTGCGCACTTTTTAGAAATGAAATAAACGGGTATGTGCGCACCTATATACTTGCATATTTGTTCCATAAAGCATCATTTAATCTCTTAAACAAAGTACAATTAAATGACGGGCCTCGTGTAGATCAAAATATCAACAAGCCCAAGTAATTTTAGTCTCAAAGATGACTAAAATCCATATTTCTAAATTAATCTGAGTCTCATACAAGACTAATGCATCCTTAGTCAAAATAAATTGAGCCCGAATGCTCATATATTTAAGTTGATCTTAATCTCAAATCAGATTAACGGTCCTTAAATAAAATAAAATATTCCTTGAACCGGTAGAACATACAACCTAGGTTCGAACCCAAAATCTAAAATATACAGAACTTGACTAATCCGCGTCCTACAACCGACGACATAAAATAGTCTTTATACAATCCACGGGCAATCATAATAAACAAAAACACAACATGAAATGAAGTGAAATACCGGAGCAGGAGTAAATTGTTATCGCAACGCGATAACGTAATTAACTGCAGGGACTTGCTCCTACAGGAAAGAGCGTCCCACAATAAAAAATCTCTCATAAACGAGGGAGAATCTGATGAAGTCTGCTATATCGGTTTTATCTATCCGAACCTCTGATATACGGTACCATAAATCAACTTGACATCTTCAGAGAGGTGGGTTGATATGTCCAAATAGCATCTACCCCCAAATTCAGGCTAGACGTCTCAACGTCTCAGTTCAGTTTTCGGCAGTAAACAGATTCTGGCATGCTCGGTATGACCTCTTCCTCTTTCCACTCTACATTTCGTGTGTCATGTTTCGTGAACAAAATCATGGTTCACTATATGTTGGTTGCCCTTGGGTTCGAGGTACTAAAACTTGGTGTCTCGCTTCTATGAAGAATTGATGGCTTCTTCCTGCACTTCTTGCAAAAACAACTCCCTCTCCACCCCAGCTGGAGGGGTAGCTTACGGGCATAACGTGGCCTCCATCTTCTCAATGCCAGTGGGGCAGGTTACTCAAGCCATTACTGGGTTGTTCTTCTGGACATGCTCTTGCCTATGAGCTTTGGCACTTCAGAAGCTCCTAGAAGGTTGGTCTTTGATCGGTTGGTGACCGTGACAGCTCCTATCAGCAAGCCGTCCAAATCTGACGTCTTGATCTTCAACAGGATGGGGAATAAATCGAGCGGGCCCATAAAGAAGCCCATGATACCAGAGAGAGCTGCCACAAAACGGCTAGCTCTCCCTACTCCTGCTACGGATGAAGCCGGTAAAAGTGCTTCCCCTCCAAGACGGTCGGTCTTCGAAAAATTGGCCAACTCTGCTCCAATTCCAAAGAGAACGTCGGTTTTTAATAGGCTGACGCCAAGTGAAGCTCCCCAGCAACGCCGGGGGTATGATGAAAGCGCCTATAATACGGTGGCAGTCCCTGCTGTAAGGCATGCTTGATATCGCCACTGGCGCTGAGTGAGTGAAGCTTGGGGTAACTCCTCTTCTGGGCTCACCCCACCAGCTCCTGTGGTGGATATTGACGCTGCTGTTCTAACTGGGAATAGTTTCGACCTGCTTAGGAGGGTGCGTAAGAACTCCCTTTCGGTGGTATTGAAAAAATCATCTCCGCCGGCAGAAGCCTCAGCACAAAAGCAGCCGGCACAATCTCGCCAACGGTGCTCTTCGTAGATATATAAAGTCTGGTGAAAAAGTCCAAGACTCCGTACTTGACGAAAGCTACTTTCGTCGACCCAAGAAATCTAAGGGCCGACAAGAAGAAGACTGCTCCCCCGCCATACAACAGGGGAGTTCTCCTAAACAGGCGCCTGTTATAGCGGCTTCTTCAGCTCCAACCTCTAATAAAAAAATGAGGCCGGAGAAAACTCTATCGCTAGCGGCAAAATCCAATGGCGAAGGATCTAAACGCCCCAAGTCTGGGGGCATATCCATACATACGGTTTACATGGCCAATGGGAAAGAAGAGAGCCGTGCTTCAGTGAGTCACCGACCGCATGCTCGGTCGCTGACAAAGGCTCAGGAGCAACATCAAAAACTCCATGAAATGCTGACTAAAATGGTATCACTCACTGGACCAAGTTGTCGAACAGCACCAAGAGCAAGATACCGATACAGAGTTCTTGCAATGAGTGCTAGAGAAAAAAGATAAAAAAGCTGCGGAGCAAGCTGCTAACATAAAGCAGATGGCTCTGCTATTCCAAGATATAGTTGGAATGATGATCCAACCAAAATCACCGGCTGAAAATCCTCCGGTGGTTATCGAAGATGACAGATCCTCCCCAGGCCTTATCAGTGGCCAAGGAGGAAACAATCTCCAAGACGGCATTGGACGATTACATTGCTCAGTAAATTAGTGCTCATCAGGCCAATGAAGAAGCCAACCAACCGGTCAAAACTGGGCGATCTTATCTGGCCTGGTATGACCAAATCAAGTACCCGCTGGGACATACGATCCTGAAGTTCCACGTTTACAAAGGAACGGGTAACCCCCACCTGCACGTCGCACAAGTTAGAGCTTTGTGCCGCAATACTGGAGGCGACGACAAATTGTTGCTTTGCCAATTCGATGGAAGCTTGTTAGGGATAGCTTTCGAATGGTACTTGGAGCTCCCAAACGACTCCTTGAAAACATTCTCTTAAATGGAGTTATTATTCACGCAACGGTTCGCCAGTGCGAGTGAACACACTCCGATCATGACCTTGATCAATGCTAGGGTAAAGTCGAGAGAAACATAGGTCCAATACGTGATCCGGTGGTGGAACCTGTGGTCTAAATGCGAACAACGCATTGAAGAGCCTCCAACCGTAGGCATGTTCATCGGGACCTTCTATCCTCAGTTGTCACGCCCCGCTTCCCAGAGTACGCCAAGATAGGCACGTGACATAGCCAACCATGCTACCTGTGGATAGGAAAAATCCCTCCACAGTCACATTACGGCTGTAGAGATATCAAGAACAGGAAAGTAAACTAAACTATCTAGTATATGTCCATGAGCCAGAATAAATGAGTCAAGAAATAATTTAATATGCGGAAGCAAAAGATCAAATAAACACCTGGAAAGTAAGACTGGATACCAACAGGATCCTCACTGCTCGGTCTAGCAGCGGCAGTACTCCTAATCCGCCTACGACAAAGGTAGAGGATCTGGGTCATACAAAACCCAGACGTCAGCGTGTCATAACATCAAGCAATAATATATAAACAGGGTAGCAGGACATGCAAGTATAATCATAAATGGTAAAGCAGGTGTAACAGCAATATAAATCAGGGCAGTGAAAGGTAGTGTGCAGTGAGTAATCTAAACTGGTCTATTGGGTTAACTACTCTCAAGTCTTTGAAATCAATTTGATGAATCATCGATGTAACTCAATAGTATCCCGTGCATGCCCGGGATCACGGTGAAGATTCTCGGGCTGAAACCGAGACATGCCGTTAGGCACTAAAAGGAAAAGGGGTAATGATGAATGATGTCCATGGCATCATCCCAAGGCTGGCCTAGCCTCTAAAAGGTAGTGGATAACGATGGATGATGTCAGCAGCATCATCCCAAGGCTGGTCTAGCCTCTAAAAATGATCAGTAAAGATAGCAAACTGTCGAGTTACAAGTCAGGTTTCATCATTGATTTCCCTATACCCCCAAGTTATAAGTGTTCAAGTCAAGTATTAAATAATCTAGAGCTAATGCCAACACATGATCAGGCAGGTACATGTTTGTCTAGATAGACAACAGGAACTGTCCATAAGGACAACAGGTCAGGTTTGTTGGCATTAGACACAAGATCAGGTAACAGGTAAAACCGTGGTATATCAGGTCAAGCCAGGTAGTATATAGGCATCATGTCATGTCGATAGGTGCACGGTACCATGTCGTGTCAAGTAGTAGGTGTAACAAGTCATGTCAGGGTGCAGAAGATGTCATGTGGGTGCTCATAATCAACAAACATAAGCATAGGCATACAAAACAAGCATGGGGTACTAATGGAACAATAAAATGAAACACTGTAATGTAATATGCTATCAGGTATAGATTAAGGCATATAGATGCACAGTTGTGGTTAGAGTTAGGGTTATGGTTCCAATATTAGTAAAATACACTTTAACAAATATGGATTGTTAAAAACTCGTTATTATGGGTTAAAAGATCTAGGGATGCAAATGTATTTAAAACAGGTTAAAGATGTAGACGGGTGTCCACTAGGGTAGAAACTATAAAAAGGTACTATACAACAACAACAACAACAACTGAGCCTTTTATCCCAAGCATATGGGGTAGGCTACATGAACCAACCTGAGAATCACGCCGGGTCCAGCACATGAATCCTCTGTCTCCACTCACTTCTATCGAACAATATACTTTCATTGAGTCCTTTGGCAACCATATCGTTTCGTATCACCTCCATCCATGTTTTCTTCGGTCTCCCTTTTGCCCTTTTGCCATTACCCATATCGAGAGTATCTATTCGTCGAACCGGTGCTTCCATAGGTCTGCGTCGCACATGACCAAACCATCTAAGCCGGTTTTCCCGCATCTTCTCCTCCACGGGTGCTACACCAACTTTTGCACGAATATCCTCATTTCGCACCTTGTCTTTTCTAGTGTTACCGCACATCCAACGAAGCATGCGCATCTCCGCTACGTGCATCTTCTGTGTATGATGCTTCTTAGGAGCCCAGCATTCTGTACCATATAATAAGGCAGGCCGAATAGCGCTCCGATAAAACTTCCCTTTCAATTTTAACGGAAAGTTACGATCACACAAAATCCCTGTTGCACTCCTCCATTTCAACCAACCAACTTGGATCCTTTGATTAACATCACTATCGATCTCCCCATTCTTTTGGATGATGGAACCTAGATATCTAAACTGGTCGCTCGGTGATATCTCTTGCCCTTCCAATGTTATACCAATATGGTTTTAACTTCTCTGGCTACTAAATTTGCAGTGCATATATGCTGTCTTGGACCTGCTCAATCTGAATCCCCGAGATTCCAATGTTTGTCTCCATAATTCCAATTTGGCATTAACCCCTGCTTTCGTCTCATTTACTAGAACAATATCATCAGCGAATAGCATACACCAAGGGACCTCATCTTGGATAGTTCTAGTAAGCTCATCCATCACGATGGTAAACAGGAAAGGACTTAATGCAGATCCTTGATGTAAACCAATAGTAATCGGAAAATCACTTGTTAAGCCACCGCAAGTTCTGACATTTGCCACTACTCCGTCGTACATATCCTTGATTATGTCAATATACTTGACGGGGACCCCCTTTTTCATCATTGTCCCCCATAATACCTCTCTAGGTACCTTGTCGTACGCTTTTTCTAAATCAATAAATATCATATGCAAATCTCTTCTCCTCTCTCGAAAGCGCTCGACAAGTTGACGAAGCAAATGAATCGCCTCTGTCGTCGATCGTCCAGGCATGAACCCAAATTGGTTCTCTGTTATCTTAATATCCTTCCTTAGCCTGTGTTCAATCACTCTCTCCCAAAGTTTCATGGTGTGACACATTAGTTTTATTCCACGGTAGTTTGAGCAACTTTGAATGTCACCCTTATTCTTGTAGATAGGTACAAGGATACTTTTCCTCCATTCATTTGGCATCTTTTTTGTCTGCCAAATCTTATTAAACAGATCTGTCAGCCATTTAACGCCTATTTCTCCTAAGCATCTCCAAATCTCGATAGGAATCCCGTCAGGACCAACCGCTTTTCTTAAACCCATTCTGTTCAAAGCTTCTTTAACCTCAGTAAGTCTTATTTTACGCATGAAATCACGATTTATATCTTGAGATTGAATGACAAGTCCATCCAAATTCTTAGTAAAGCTCTCGTTGAACAATTTGTCAAAATAATCTCTCCATCTTTCCTTGATATCCTCATCTCGAACTAAAACCTTCTGATTTTCATTTTTGACACACTTCACCGCACATAAGTCTCTAGTCTTCCTTTCCCGCATTCGAGCAATCCGGTATATATCATTTGCAGCCTCTTTAGTGTCTAATTTCTCGTACACCTCCTTGTAGACCTTAGATTTAGCTTCCCGAACAGCTTTCTTAACTTCCTTTTTAGCCATTTTGTACTTCTCAAATCTCTCCACATCTCTACTTTTCTTCAAATCTTTATAAGAATCTCTTTTAATTTTAATAGCAGCCTTTACATCTTCATTCCACCATGATATGTCCTTAGATGGTGGAGCACCACCTCTCGACTCACCAAGTAGATCTCTAGCTACTTTCTTGATACAACTAGCCATTTTGTTCCATGTTTTGTCTGGATCATCTTCCGACTGCCAATCCGCTTCTTGTACTACACGATCTATAAAAGCCTTTTGATTACCTTCTTTCAATCGCCACCATTTAATTTTAGGCTCTACCTTACGTCTAATCTTCCTAGGTTCTCTTCTAAATCGAAAATCTAGAACTAAAAGTCTATGTTGAGTAGTTACACTCTCACCTGGCACTACCTTACAGTCGATACAACAACCTCTATCTATTCTTCTCGTCAGAAAAAAGTCTATTTGACTAGCATTTGATCCGCTCCTAAAAGTGATAAGGTGGGACTCTCTTTTCCTAAACCAGGTGTTTGCTAAGATCAAGTCATAAGATAAAGCAAAATCTAGAATCGAGTCACCTACTTCATTCCTTTGTCCGAAACCAAAACCTCCATGGATAGTATCAAACCCACTACGACTAGTACCTACATGTCCATTAAGATCACCACCAATAAATAACTTCTCTCCACTAGGTATACTTTGCACCACCTCGTCTAAATCCTCCCAGAATAGACGCTTACTAGCGTCATCAAGACCTATCTGTGGTGCATAAGCACTAATAACATTAAAGATCTCTCCACCTAGAATAAGCTTAACCAGTAAAATTCTATCACCTTTTCTCCTAATCTCAACTACATCCTCAAGCAACCGTCTATCTATGATTATACCTACCCCATTACGATTTTTATCTCTACCCGTATACCAAAGCTTATAACCCCAAGGCTCTATGACTCTACTCTTTTCACCTACCCACTTAGTTTCTTGCAAACACATAATACCAACTCTCCTCCTAATCATCACCTCCACTAATTCTATTAGTCTACCCGTAAGGGAACCTATGTTCCAGGAAGCTAGACGGATCCTATGAAACCCTTGCTTATTTGTCACTACACCCGGGGTCCGATGTAGCGCGCCGTCTCTGGACGACGACCCTTGCTTATTTGTCACCACACCCGGGGTCCGATGTAGCGGTTCATGTCATAGAATGTGACAAAGTTTTACGTTGGCTGTCACAAGCCTACCACAACCCTCACCCTTTCTCATCCGGACTTGGGACCGGCAACGGTGGGTTTTATAAAAAGGTACTATGGACTATGTAAATAATTATTATGTGATTTAAATACGGATGTGGGTACTAGGTATAGTAATCAAAATGCAACATGATAGGTTCCAAGTCATGAATCTAAAATGATAAATGAACATCGAATATTAAAATGTAACATGAGACGTTGGATTAAATCTATGGGTTTAACATGTAATATAATAAGTATAAAGTATTATGAATAGCATGTAGCAAGTTTCACTTGCCTCGACGGATTCAGAAACGGGTATATGGAACGTCACACGTCGGCAGAACAAGTCGCGACGCGCGCACGGTACACGGAACGAATCCAAACAACGTACAAGGGAATCATACGGATCAGATATGCTCGCTGGGTCGTCAGGATCATCGACGGAGCTCCGGTGAACGATCTTCTTTTGAGGGGGTTTTATTCCAAAAGCTTCTCCCATTGCCATTTTCTCACTAGGCTCTTGAGTAGGTTGTTGATTATAGTTAGCCGAATTCTCTCCAGCATATCAGGATCCTCAACTTTGCGTCCTACTCGTGCAATAAAGAACTTCGTTTGTATGATGGCATCATCAGCATTTACAGTTCCTTTAGTTACATCAAGTCCCAGATCTTTAAGTGCCTTCATCGTGTCAATGAGAGCCCCAAGATGGTCACCAAAACTAAGTTGCATAATTGTTGCAGTAGGATCTGAATCCTGATCGATCATAACAGTTGGCATTGGAACTGCATCTGCGTCCTGTTCAGTTGTCGCGGAGGAAGATCCCAATATTTCCGCTGAATTGATAGGGGATTGAGAAGCACACCATCGGATCTTTTCCTCGTAGCCCGCTGCGATCGGCGGAGGCGACGAATCCATAGAAGAGCAGCTGGGGCTTCGCGAACTCGATGCAAGAACCGAGCGATTGAGGAAACCCTAGGTCCGAAACCCTAGATTTAGGAAGAGCGAGATGGAAGGAAGAGGAGGTGGTGACGATGCCGATGAGATGATCGGCGGCGAAGGGTGCTGCCGAGAGGTGCGGTTTTGGGTTCGAGGTTGGAGAAAAGGGAAGAGGAAGAGGGAGAGGAAGTTGAGACGAGGCGAGGGTGAGGTCGGGGCCGACGAGGATGGTCGGCGGAGGTGGAGGCGACGAGCGCGGTTTAGGGTTAGGGTTGCGTTCTCGTCGCGGGCAGTGGGTTTAACAAGAAAAAGAAATGAAGAAGGAAAGAAATATAAGAGGGAGGTGACCGTAGTGGTGAGGGAGGTGACGGGATTCGAGGAGGGAATAGTAACTGCGAGAGGAGTGAGAAAGAAGAAGAGATAGAGAGAGGAAGAGATAGAGAGAGAGATTCTGTGAGATTTTAAAATATTAAAATATATATGTGAAGAGAAAGAGACAGAGAGAGAGAGAGCGTCAGGAGAGAGAGAGAAACGGAGAGAGAGAGATCAATCAGTTATGATTGATTGTTCAGTTTAGAAAAAATAAATAATATATATATATATATATATAATTCACTGTTAGTATATATATATAAGGACAAAATAATATATTTTAGTTAAAATATATTAATAGTTTATAAATATATAAAGAATATAATATTAGTCCGTTTTGAGATTTTGGTAAATACAAACTTACTCCAAAACACGTCCGGGTCGGATCTAAAAATTCAGATTTAAAATATTAAAAATATAAGTGACTTCCAAATTTCAAAATGAATACTCTGGTAACGAAAATGCATACTCCCAAGAACGGATGCACGTACGTGCGCGTAGCCATCCAAACACGTCCATTTCACTGAACGGGACGAGAACAAGATGAGCGGATGCTACCACAGGGTTTGGGGTATCAAGCAGGCTATGTTAACTATTTTTAAAATATTTTACGTGATTTAAAATGTTATACGGTAAAAGGTGCCATACCAGATAAAATTCTAGTATGTGATAAAATTGAAAATGTACAAGTCTACATAACAAGTCAGGGTGATTCATAAATATGAATCAAACAAGTTTCAAGCAAGCGGGTCGGGTCGAATGCAATGTAAAGTGTAAAATTACCACTCGCACCCAAAATACGTTAAATCAAGGAATACCACGAATAAAGAAATACGAGAACTGGAATAGGTATAAATGAACTCGGGTGTTACATCAGTTGACTGTGCCCCAATTCATGACCTTCCTTAAACCCACAACCTTCCGGGCGCTGATAGACAAGTTGGCCCAAATGGATCAGATGGGTCATGGCCCTTCCTCCTGAAATAAGGACCCTCGAAATAATAAGGGAAAAGGAAAGGCGACCTTCGTTGCCAATACGCATGTAATAATTGTGAAATCGGTTTACAGAAATTTCTTGTTATTGTACAGAAAAGGGTTTTACAGCCCGTGTAAGAGTTATAAATTAGATTTATTTAATAAAAACAAGAAACAACTTGTAGTTCATTGGTAAACCCTCTACACTGCTGTGACGTAACCTGTGTGTTCGATTCCCATCAGACACAATTATTTCTTCTGATTTTTCTTTTTTAATTTTTGGAATCCCAAGAGTTGCACGTGCAATACACGGGGAAATGAAAAGTTTCAGAAAAATTAAACATGTGCAAAATAGAGTAAACACAGATATACCCACGTGGCACGAATCTCGAGGAAAAACCACAAGATCCGACTACCCGTCTCCTCATCTGGCCGGCGCCGACGGTCAAGATGAGCCCAATTGGCTCCGTGCTTTGCACACACACCCCTTCGACTCCCCTTCACTCCTCTGTACTGTTTGATATCCCTGCAATCAAACAGAGACCCTTCATTTCACCATTTAATATCTTTTAATGCATTTTAATCCTATATTTTAATTCCCAAATTCTAATTTTTCACTATAAATACCACGCCATACCTTAGCTCTTCACCATTCTAAAATTCGAGCAAAATTTCTCCCAAAACTCTCTAAGTGCCAAATGGGGTTAAGCCCCTCAAGTGGAGTAGCGAGCTAAACTCGACGACTGGAGTATCTCCGACGAAACCACGACCCACGCTTCTTCAACCTCTTCTTAACCTTCTAAACACCGTAAGTCTTTTCATCCATCTCTCTTTCTATCCCAAAGCTTATTTTTAAAACAAACCGACAAAAGAGTAGTTATCTACGATATAGTTTTCTTTTTAACATTTGTAAGCCATGTGATAAGAAAACGAGATCAAACTAACATGCTACACTAATCCTAACCTTATTCACATCAATTAGTTTTTAGTTGTAACAAATTTTCATATGAAACAAATATATAAGAAACTTTTTTTTCATTAAAATACCATGAACTTTAGTATAACCTCTTTTCGATATCTAGTATACCCAAACCCTAAAACCTTCACGGGGTAATGACCTACCCCACAGGCACACTATGGTTTCATAGCACGGTATTCTAAGTATAAGGGTAATTCAAAGTAAAAGAATTTTTTCATTAAAATACCACACCGTTTCAAAACAGATTTCTTTAAATCGGTATTTTGAAATCCTTAGCAATCATGCTTCTACAACCCTCGTTAGGGGACCCGCTAATGGATGGTGCGGATTATCACACATCCTTGGAAAAGTAGAGCGAGATGCAGAACTCCTCACGGAGTATTCGGTCTCCAAAGGAATAAAAAAAATACGGTTTTTAAAAAACGCGACTTTTCTAATAGAAAACTAATTTTTGAAAAATTTATATAAAATTATGAAATCCGTATTTTCAATAAAAAAAATTAAGAAACTATATTTTTAAAATGAAAGATTGGAATTTATTAATAAAATACCACCAAATTTCCAAAAAAACTAGTTTTCATAAAAATACTACAAACTTTCAAAAAATCTAAGTTTTATCTCCAAAACATCACAACAATTAAAATACATTGTTCTCGCCAAAAAATTTCTGCGCAAAAGAGCCCAAGGTATCAAATGGCAGCGATAAATTTAAGAAAATGTGAACCAGTATTTTCCGAGCTGTACTTTGACAAACTCCCGAATGAGAAACAGCTAAATTCAGATGGAATTGAAAGCGTCTCGAAAAATCCTTCGATTTGACACATGATGATTCTTTAGCTCTGTTAAAAGGCAGAATTAAATTCTGAATAAAATGTTTAATCAAGAGGGTCACGTGCCAACACGTGACAAGTTCCTAAATTCTTTAATTGATAGAATTAAATTCTATTTAATAATCAGATAAAGGGATCACGTGCCAACACGTGATAGACTTTTAAAAGCCTTCTGAAATAATAGAATTAAATTCTAATTAAGAGAAATCAAAGACCCAAACTGGGAAAATATTTCTTTAAATCTTTCCAAACAAAAAAAATGGTGCTCTGCAAAATGGAGCACCGTTGGATTAAAAATCCAATGGTGATTAAAAATCACCAATTTATGGAAAGATTTTATACAAGGAAAGATTTCCCTGAAATTTGCCAGAAATAACAGATAAAATATCATTTGGATTAAAAATCCAATGGTGAATAAAATTCACTGAGTGATCTAAAAGATCATGTTGGTTACAAAATCAATTAAAATCTTTCAATGAAAGATTCACAAAACAAATTGATTCTTTTCTTTCTCCTATAAATAGGAGCCAAGAAAAGAGTAGAAGGGATCTACTTTTTTGGGAGATAACAACAACAGAGAGAAAAAAGAGAGGAGAATTTAATTCTCAAGAGAGAAAACCGTAGGAGAGAAAAAGAAAGGGATCAAAACTTCAAAAAGAGAATTTAATTCTCAATCTAAGAGTTTAACTCTTTTGAAAAAAGAACTTAGTTTTTCCTCTGGTTGAAAATCTGCAGAAGCAAATCTCCCCATAGGTTGAGAATTTAATTCTCATCGGGTTGAGATTCTGCCATACAGATCCAAAACTTAGAGGGGGAATTGAATTTAGAGAATTTAATTCTTTCAAAAATAAAACTAGGGTTTAACCCTATATGAGAATTTAATTCTCCCAAAATTATAGCAATTTAATTCCTCCAAGATAAAACTAGGGTTCAACCCTATATGAGAATTTAATTCTCCTAAATTTATAGGAATTTAATTCCTCCAAATAAAATTAGGGTTCAACCCTGTATGAGAATTCAATTCTCCCAAAATCATAGAAATTTAATTCCTCCAAGACAGAACTAGGGTTTAACCCTATATAAGAATTTAATTCTTTCATATATATAGGAATTTAATTCCTCTAAAACATAATTAGGGTTTAACTCTACAAGAGAATTCAATTCTTAAAAATAAAGAGACTTGAAAGATCTTCATGTATTCAAAGAACTAAGGTCACGTGGCCCCACGTGACCCCTGAGAAGATTCCCGAAAAATAAGAAGGAAAAAGCTTTGAGGTAATGCCTCACGTGCTCCCACGTGACCTCAAAAAACAAAGCAAAGGCAGATTCTAATTTGGGCGCTCTCACATGTTACCACGTGACCCCTTGATAAATGCTTCAATAATCAGCACACAAATCTCCATCACATGCCAACACGTGATGGCTAGAAAATCAAAAGTGTTTAACACTTATTTGCAGAACAAAGTAAAAGGGATCTGGCCCCACTTTTGGGTGTCCTTACGTGTCCCCATGTGACCCATCCCTATTTAGTGTTTAACACTAATTTAAAGGTTTTATTTCCAGTGTTTAACACTGTTGTCCTCTAGTGTTTCACACTAATCTGAGAGTTTTATTTCCAGTGTTTAACACTGTTGTCTTTTAGTATTTAACACTAATTTAAAAGTTTTATTTCCAGTGTTTAACACTGTTGTTCTCTAGTGTTTAACACTATTTCTAGCCAAATCGGCTAATCCTCCAGAGGCAAAAGCCTCCCCTTCAACTGAATCTCAAAATTGAGTAAAATTCAGAGCTATAATGTTTAATGCCCATTCAAAGATAAAAAGTTATCAGAGCCCTCAAACTCTTGTTTAGCATTGCTAAGTGATGAAGGGCTGAACCCAGACAAGTGTTTAATGGTCCAACAAAGGGCCAATATTTCAAACTTAATTGGACTTAGCCCAAGTTGGCCATAAGTCCTCAATTCAAACTTAACTGTGCCAATGTGCTCATAATACAATTAATTGATCTTAGTTCCAAATTGGACTACAGGTCATTTAATCTACCTCGGTTCAAAGGTACATCTCTTCACTCCTTTGATATTTGTCATTGTAATTCCTCAACGTCTTCAAAGAGGTGACGGGTCCTGACAACCACACATTTCATAGACTATGACGTCTCTAAACTATGGACTGTGGGGTCCTTAAACCCATGGACTATGATGTCCTTAACCTCGACCGTGATGTCTTTAAACTAACATTGGACTGTGGGGTCCTTAAACCCATGGACTATGATGTCCTTAACCTCGACCCTGATGTCTTTAAACTAACATTGGACTGTAGGGTCCTTAAACCCACGGACTATGATATCCTTAACCTCGATCGTAATACCGTGGGGTCCTTAAACCCACGGACTATGATGTCCTTAACCTCGATCGTGACGTCTTTAAACTAACATTGGACTGTGGGGTCCCTAAACCCATGGACTATGATGTCCTTAACCTCGACCGTGATGTCTTTAAACTAACAACGGACTGTGGGGTCCTTAAACTCACGGACTATGATGTCCTTAACCTCGACCGTGATGTTTTTAAACTAACATTGGACTGTGGGGTCCTTAAACTCATGGACTATGATGTCCTTAACCTCGACCGTGATGTCTTTAAACTAACATTGGACTGTGGGGTCCTTAAACTCACGGACTATGATGTCCTTAACCTTGACCGTGATGTCTTTAAACTAACGTTGGACTGTGGGGTCCTTAAACTCACGGACTATGATGTCCTTAACCTCGACCGTGATGTCTTAAAACTAACAACGGACTGTGGAGTCCTTAAACTCACGGACTGTGGAGTCCTTAACCTCGACCGTGATGTCTTTAAACTAACATTGGACCACCATGTCCTTAAACTGGCAATTGACCGCAACGTCCCTAAACTAGAACAATAGAGCCCAAATGCTCTTTTGTTGGATCTAAATGATCCCGTTAAGTAGATCTTAGTCTAAAATTAGACTAACGTTTTCTTAACAAATGGTTAAGTTGACCTTAGTTTAAAATTAGACTAACATGTTCTTAACAAACTGTTAAAATGATCTTAGTCTAAAATTAGACTAACATATCCTTAACAAACATTTAAGTTGATCTTAGTCTCAAATAAGACTAACGTATCCTTAAACCCAACCCCCAAACCCAAATCTAAGAAAATACGGATTTGGACTAATCCACGCCCTACGGGCGACAACATAAATTAGTCTCCGTATACAATCCACGGGCAACCAAAAATAAAACAAACATACACGACACGAAGTGACCATTTAGAGAAGGAGAAAGTGGTTACCGCGATGCGGTAGCGTAATTAACTGCAGGGGCTTGCGTCTGCAGGGAAGAGCGTCCCCACAATCAAAAACCCCTCACAATGAGGGGGAATCTGACGAAGTCTGCTAAATCGGCCGCATCCGTTTAAACATTCGATACATGGTGTCATAAATCAACTTGGCATCTTCGGAGAGGTGGACGGATAGCACCAATTAGCATCTGCCCCCAAATTCAGGAAAGATGCATGTCTTCCCGGTTTTCGGTGGAGAACAGATTCTGGCACGCCCGGTGGGACCTTTTCCTCTTTCCACTCCACACTCCATGTGTCGTGTTTTGCGAACGAATCGCAGTTTGACATGGTTGCCCTTGGGTTCGAGGTACTAAGATTTGGTTTTGCACCCATGCAGAAAAGAGAACATCAATAGCCTCTAACTGCTCCAGCTGCAACTCCCGTTTCGCCTCATCTGGAGGAGTAACCTACGGGCCCCAAGCGGCCTCCCTGTTCAAGATGCCAGTGGAGCAAGTAACTCAGGCCACCACTGGGCTGTTCTTCGGGACCATGCTCCCACCCATGAACTTCAATACCCCAATGCCGTTGTAGGAGGCTCCGAAGAGTTCGGTCTTTAATCGGCTCACAACTACTGCGGTCCCTCTCAACGGGTCGTCCAGCTCCAACACCTCCGTCTTTGATAGACTGGGCCAAACCTCATTTGAGCCCATGAAGAAGCCCGCGATACCAGAAAGGGTTATCCCAAAAAGGATATCCATTCATGCTCTCTAAGTCGTCAAAGCGGCTTCTCCCGCCAAAGGGTCGGTCTTCACAAGACTGACTGTTTCAGCTCCCGTTTCAGGCGAAATCGTCAAGGTTGCTTCACCTGCTCGGAAGTCTGCTTTCGATAGGTTGGCCATCCCCACTCAACGGACGTCAGTCTTCAATAGGCTGACAACGATAACTTCTGACTAACACAGGGGGCATGAGGAATTCACTCCTACAGCTGAGATAATCCCAACGTCTCGACACTCTCGATGTCGCCACTGGAGCCTAGAAGGAAGGCTGGGGGCAACTCTCCTTCTGGACTGACTCCGCCAGCTCCAACGGTGGAAATCGATGCTGCTGTTTCAACTGGGAACAACTTTGAACCGCTAAGGAGAGTGCGCAAAAACTCTCCGACTGCCGTGCTGAAGAGATCTCCTCCACCCGTGGAGAGCGCTACTAAGGTGAAGCTAGAACAGCCCCCTCAACGGCTGTCCTCTAAAATTTACAAGGTTTGGCGTCAAGTCCAAGACTCGGTAATTGATCAAGATTACTCTTGCCGACAGAAAAAGATGAAGGTTTGGCAAGAAAAGAACCACCCTGTCAAGTCACAGAAGACGACAGCTACTTGGGTGCCTACTGCAACGGCCCCCTCAACTTCGACCGCCTACAAGAGGAGAAGGCCGGAGAAAATCCCTGAGTCTGCAACGAATCGCAAGACCGCTGAACCCAAACGACCTAAGTCCGGGGGCATGGTGGTGCATACCGTCTATATGGCATCCGGAAAAGAGGATAGCCGTATCTCCATAGGTCATCGACCGCTTACGCGATCCATAACAAAGGCTCAAGAGCAGCAACAGAAACTTCAAGAAATGCTAACAGCTATGGCCACACTTACGGGACCGAAAACAAACCCGGAAACATCCTCGGAGCAGCGCCGTGAGCAGGAAACTGATGCTGAATTCTTTCGGAGAATGCTTGAGAAGAAAGACAAAGAGGCTGCGGAACAAGCGGCCAATATAAAGAAAATGGCCCTTCTATTCCAAGATATGGTGGGCATGATGATCCAGCCGGACCCTCCAGCCGAAGATCCTCCAGTAATAATTGAAGATGATAGAGGAGAGACATCAAATCCTCTGCGGGCTCTGTCAGCAGCCAAGGAGGAGACCATCTCTAAAGCCACGCTTGATGGTTATATAGCTCAACAAATACGAGCTCATCAAGCGAATGAAGCGGCTGGCCAAGTCATCAGAACTGGACGGCCCTATCCGGGTTGGTTAGATCAAATAAAGTAGCCGCCAGGATATAAGATCCCTAAATTCCATGTATATAAAAGGACGGGCAATCCCCACCAGCATGTCGCCCAGTTCAGGGCTCTATATGGCAACACTGGAGGTGACGATAAACTGCCACTTCGCCAGTTCGTCGGTAGCTTGTCAGAGACAGCGTTCGAATGGTACTCTGAACTGCCCAACGACTCCGTCAAAACCTTTACAGAAATGGAGCTGCTATTCACCCAACGTTTTGTGAGCGCTAGAGAACGTACCTCAATCACGGCACTGATCAATGCCAGGGTGAAGCCAGGAGAAACTTGGGTCCAGTACGCAATACGGTGGTGAAATCTATGGTCGAAGTGCGAACAATGCATCGAAGAGGCTCCTGCGGTAGGCATGTTTGTGGGTACTTTCGACCCTCATGCGACCATTTCCCAATTCATGATGTTCTTCAAGCCAACTACTTTTCAGGCCTCGATTGACAAGCTGGCCCAAATGGACCAGATGGGCCATAGGCCTTCCTCTTCAAAGACGGAGCCTTGGAATGAAAAGGGTAAAGGGAAAACAACCTTCATCGCCAACGCTCAACAACAACCGAGTGACCCGAGACCGGTTGTTCGCCAAAACAACAAGCGGCAATCCCTTGATGAGAAGTTGAGACGTCCTTACTCGTTTCCCCGGGATAAAACAAGGAAACTGTTTGAACTGGCAGTGCGCAATGGGCTCATTACTCTACCGGAGTCGAGATACCCACCGCAACCAAACGACGTCAACGATCCCAATTACTGCCCCTACCACCGAGTATTGGGCCATCCGATCGAAGACTGCTACGTCTTCAAAAACTGGGTTGAAGACCAATACCAACAGGGCAAGTTCGCGCTATCTGAAAACTGGAAGGTAAATCCGCCACAACCACATGCTCTGAAAAAGATGGACATACCGGGGGCATCATGCTCATTCATAAAGGAAGCTCTATGGGAAGTTGTTCTTTCGGCAAAAACTAAAAGAATGTTGAAAGATCTTCAAACATGTCCGGCGATCAGGTGGAAAAGCCCGCAAGAGCCGGAGATCATCGACGGGATGCTGAAACCACGCCCAACATCGGGAATTAATAGCAATGGTCAAAACGCTCAGGCCCAGCCGTCAAAGTCTTCGAAGAAAAAGAAGAAGACCAAAAAGCCCGCGTAGTCTAACGACAAGCGCACGGATCTGCAAAAGCATATTGGCGCGCTGAAAGAATACAACCAGAGGGCGCGAACCCCATTCACGCTTCAAGAGTTCCTCAATCACATCCTTGAGAATGAAGATAACGACAATGATGAGAGAGACGACTTGTCAGAAGAATCCGAAGATTATGTGGCAAGTTGCCACATGATCGCTCATTTGTCGCTAGGTAACAAAGCAGCTCACTCGGCGTTAGGAGATAACGTAGAGGGGCTGGGGGCAGGAGCAGTGCCAAAACCCTTGGATTATATGACAAGGTCTATCAAGGAGAAACCTACTTGTTCATAAAGCATCCGGCGAAACTTCGCCTCAAAGCTACAGTGGACCGAAATGTCCCTAAACTAACGATGGACCGCAATGTCCTAAAACTTGCAACTGACCGAGACGTCTATAAACTACTACGGACCGCGGCATCCCCAGGCTGATGTGGTGTGTAAAAAAATATGGTATGTCTACAAGCAAGATGGGCATGGATGAAAACTCGAAAGGGCTCCGTGAGTAAAAACAGCAGGACTACCGACGAGCTTTATGAAAACCCGAAAGGGCGCAATCTCGTTAAAAGACACTTGTAAGGTCCTCTCGACCCTGTGAGGAGAAAATATCTGAATGAGATCCGTACGACTCACAAGGGAGTGACACACGTAGGGATCCCCATGATTCCTAAGGAGAAATTACACTTACGAGATCCTCACGACTCGTAAGGAGAACCCTCTTATGAGACCCTCACGGCTCATAAGATTCAAAAGCCTTAACTTACAGGGATCTGAACCTGTTCTTAAGCCATCACAACCTCCAATGCTTCCCTACAAGCGGTTCAATATTGACCCTTGTATACAATCCACGGGCACGAATGAACATTTCCCTAACAGAGTCCCACCAGCGACTAGGGATATGCTCATACGGTGAACAAACACTTGTAAGACCTATCGATTTATAAGAAGAAAACACTCTTATAAAATCCTTACGACTTACAAGAGACCATACACTTAGGAATCCTCACGATTCCTAAGGAGAAAACGCACCTACGAGATCCTCATGACTCGTAGGGAGAAACACCTTTATGAGACCCTTACGGCTCATGAAGTCAAAAGCCTTAGTCGACAGGATCCTAACCCTGTTTGCTAAGCCACCTTTGTTCGACATCGACAGTGGTAAATGATGATTCGCTCCTGGCAATATCCCAATTGTAGCGATGCTGATGCCTAAATCGGTATCAAATTCCAAGCCCTTTCACGGCAAATGATGATTCGCTCCTGGCAATATTCCAGTCGCAGCGATGCTGATGCTGAGATTGGCACCAGATTCCAAGTTCCACACTCGCGATAAAAAATCAGCGAGCCAAAAATGCATATGAAATAGCCGAAATGATGGGGCAACTTGCAACGAAATCAGCAAGTAAAGATATATGCATACAAAAACAGCCGAAATGATTGGGCAACTCGCAATAAAAAGCAGCGAGTAAAAAGAAAAATAGCCGAAATGATTGGGCACCGCGAAAAATAGCCGAAATGATTGGGCAATCACGATTTTCGCGATATAAAAAGCTGAAATGATAGAGCATCGCGGAAAGAATTTAAAAAAATGAAAGAATAAAACTTTTTGCCCTGCAGGTGAGGTCACATTGACTCCTGTATACAATCCATGGGCACAAACAAGAAGGAACCATATCGTCCCACCAGGCTTCGTCGAAGCGAAGCCAAATCTTGACGGTTCATAGACAACCTAAAGACAATCTCGATATTCGTCGCAATATTGCAGACACAATGTCAACAAACAAAGCGAAAGAAGATCCCTAGCTTCAGAGTCTCGACGTCAACATCGACAATTTAAAGATCAACACCGGCATTCTTCCTCCCTCTAATCGGATGCAGATGTTACACCAACAAACGGAGCCACGGCAAAGTCCCCTAGTTCCAAATCTCGACGGTTCACAGACAGCCTAGAGACTACCTCGGAACCATGGCAAAGTCCCCTAGTTCCAAATCTCGACGGTTCACAGACAGCCTAGAGATCACCAACGGCGTTTCTCCTTACTCCAGCAGGATGCAGATGCGACGTCAACAAACGACCCCAGGGTCAAAACAACGGAACCATGGAAAATTCCCCTAGTTCCAATTCTCGACGGTTTACAGACAGCCTAGAGATCACCAACGGCGTTTTTCCTCACTTCAACCAGATGCAGACGTAACGTCAAAAACCGACCTCAGAGTCGCAACGAAGCGGAGCCATGGCAAAGTCCCTAGTTCCAAATCTCAATGGCCACATCTACGGCCCGAAGACCAACAACGGTGTGCCTCCTAATTCCAGCAGGACACAGATGCTACACCATCAATTGGAGCCATGGAAAATTCCTCTAATTCCAAATCTCGACGGTTCATAGACAGCCTAGAAATCACCAACGGCATTTCTCCTTACTCTAGCAGGATGCAGATGCGACGTCAACAAATAACCTTAGGGTCAAAACAACGGAACCATGGCAAAGTCCTCTAGTTCCAAATCTCGACGGTTCACAGACAGCCTAGAGATCACCAACGGCATTTCTCCTCACTCCAACCAGATGCAGACGTGATGTCAACAACCGACCTCAGAGTCGCAACGAAGCGGAGCCATGGCAAAGTCCTTAGTTCTAAACCTTAACTGCAACATCTACAGCGTAAAAATCAGCAACGGTGATCCTCCTCATTCCAACAGGATTCGGACGCAGCATCACCAAACGGAGCCACGGCAAAGTCCCTAGTTCCAAGACTCTACGGTCTACAGACAACCTAGTGTCAACCAATGACCACCCTGCCAGATCAACGCTCCGTCTCGAAAACAAGTTAACCAACCCCCAGGGAAATCAGTGTCCTTGGCAAAAATCTCGATTCAGGGAAATCAGCGTCCTTGACGAGAGCACCTCGATTCGCGTCGACCTGCAAAGAAATCAGTGTCTTTGCAGGAATATCTCGATTCGTTTCAACTCCGAGGAAATCGGTGTCCTTGGCAATCTCCTCGATTCAGGGAAATTAGCGTCCTTGACGAGAGCATCTTGATTCGCGTCGACTCGCAGAGAAATCGGCATCTTTGCAGGAATACCTCGATTCGTTTCAACTCCGAGGAAATCAGCGTCCTTGGCAAAAACCTCGATTCAGGAAAATCAGCGTCCTTGACGAAAGCATCTCGATTCGCGTCGACCCACAGAGAAATCAGTTTCTTTGCAGGAATACCTCGATTCGTTTCAACTCCGAGGAAATCAGTGTCCTTGGCAACCTCCTCGATTCAGGGAAATCAGCGTCCTTGACGAGAGCATCTCGATTCGCGTCGACCCACAGAGAAATCGGTGTCTTTGCAGGAATACCTCGATTCGTTTCAACTCTGAGGAAATCAGTGTCCTTGGAAACCTCCTCGATTTAGGGAAATCAGCGTCCTTGACGAGAGCATCTCGATTCGCATCGACCCGCAGAGAAATCAGTGTCTTTGCAGGAATACCTCGATTCGTTTCAACTCCGAGGAAATCAGTGTCCTTGGCAACTACCTCGATTCAGGGAAATCAGCGTCCTTGACGAGAGCATCTCGATTCGCGTCGACCCGCAGAGAAATCAGTGTCTTTGCAGGAATATCTCGATTCGTCTCAACTCCAGGGAAATTAGCATCCTTGGCAAAACCTCGATTCAGGGAAATCGGCGTCCTTGACGAGAGCATCTCGATTCGCATCGACCCGCAGAGAAATCAGCGTCTTTGCAGAAATACCTCAATTCGTTTCAACTCTGAGGAAATCAGTGTTCTTGATATTACCTCGATTCAGGGAAATCAGTATCCTTGACGAGAGCACCTCGATTCGCGTCGACCCGCAAAGAAATCAGTGTCTTTGCAGGAATACCTCGATTTGTTTCGACTCCAGGGAAATCAGTGTCCTTGGCAAAAACCTCGATTCAGGGAAATCAGCGTCCTTGACGAGAGCACCTCGATTCGCGTTGACCCGTAGAGAAATCAACGTCTTTGCAGGAATACCTCGATTCGTCTCAACCCCAGGGAAATCAGTGTCCTTGGCAACCTCCTCGATTCAGGGAAATTAGCGTCCTTGACGAGAGCATCTCGATTCGCGTCGACTCGCAGAGAAATCAGCGTCTTTGCAGGAATACCTCGATTCGTCTCAACCCCAGGGAAATCAGTGTCCCCGGCAAAAACCTCGATTCAGGGAAATCAGCGTCCTTGACGAGAGCAGCTCGATTCGCGTCGACCCGCAGAGAAATCAGTGTCTTTGTAGGAATACCGCGTTTCGTTTCAACTCCAGGGAAATCAGTGTCCTTGGCAAAACCTTGATTCAGGGAAATCAGCGTCCTTGGTGAGAGTATCTCGATTCGCGCCGACCCGCAAAATAATTAATGTCTTTGCAGGAATACCTCGATTCGTCTCAACCCCAGGGAAATCAGTATCCTTGGCAACCTCCTCGATTCAGGGAAATCAGCGTCCTTGACGAGAACATCTCAATTCGCGCTGACCCGCAGAGAAATCAGTGTCTCTGCAGGAATATACAACGTCAGTAAAGCGGAGCCGCGGCAAAGTTCCCAGTTCCATGACTCGGCGGTGCACAGACAACCCAAAGTCAACCCTTGACCTTCCTGTTGAAGCAATGCTTTGACTCGGGAGTAGGTCAACTCATCAATCACTTATGAGTCCTCTCGACTTGTAAGGAAGAAAATTCTCTTGTGAGATCCTTACGACTCTCAAGAGAAAACACACTTAGGAATCCTCACGATTCCTAAGGAGAAAATACACCTATGAGATCCTCTCGACTCGTAGGGAGAAAAAAATCTTAATGAGACCCTCACGGCTCATAAAGTTGAAAAGTCTTAGGCGGCAGATCTGAACCTGTTTCCTAAGCCATCGCTTCTTATCTCGATTCAGGGAAATCAGCATCCTTGGTAAGAACTTCTCGATTCGTTTCGACCCACAAGGAAATCAGTGTCTTTGCAAGAATCTCTCGATTCGTCTCAACTTGCGGGGAACTTAGTGTCCCTAAGCATAAAGAAAGTTCTCTTATGGGATCCTTACGATTCTCAAGAGAAAACGCACTTAGGAGTCCTCACGACTCTTAAGGAGAAAAGACACCTACGGGATCCTCATGACTCGTAGGGAGAAAAGCCTTTGTGAGACCCTCACGGCTCATAAAATTGGAAAGTCTTAGGCAACAGATCCTAACCCTGTTTTCTAAGCCATCGCTACCTTATAAAGAGTTCAAGATGAACTGTTATTTACCATCTATGGGCCACACTTACCAAAGTTACATGCCATTGAAATGGAGAAGTTACTCATGAAGCATATAAACTACTTCATGCCAGAGTAAAACATAAAGAAACAGAAGGGTGCGGCTCATGGAGCTGAGGGTTTGGAACTATATCTCTTAAGAATCGAGATTTGAGTCAATGATAAATGACGATGCTTGTGTCCGCTCGTTATCTTCTCAGATCAAGATCCTGAAGATTATATACCAACTCAAAACTGGTCATATGCTATGAATTACTCTACACTACTTCACCCACGTATATACTTACGTGGGCAAAGTAGTAGGGGCATTTGTTCCCGCCAAAAAATTTCTGCGCAAAAGAGCCCAAGGTATCAAATGGCAGTGATACGTTTAAGAAAATGTGAACCAGTATTTTCCTGACTGTATTTTGACAAACTCTGGAATGAAAAACAGCTAAATTCTGATGGAATTGAAAGCGTCTTGAAAACTCCTTCGATTTGATATATTATGGGCTTCATAATTCATCCGGGATCAAAAGTTATGAGTAAATATGCTATGCACGTGTAATCTAAGGAAGAAAATGAGAGCCGGTATTTTCCGAGCTGCATTTTGACAAACTCCCGAATGAGAAACAACTAAATTCTGATGGTATCAAAAGTGTCTCGAGAAAGCCTTCGATTTGATATATTATGGGCCTCATAATTCATCTGGGATCAAAAGTAATGAGGTATCACATGCTCACACGTGACCGGGCATCACGTGCCCACACGTGACCGGGCATCACGTGCAGACACGTAACCATTTACAGGCAAAGCCTGTAGGCACTGAATAAAATAAATAATTGGAAATAATTAATCAGTGGGGTCACGTGCCAACACGTGATGGGCCTTTAAACCCACTGAAAAGAATTAAAGGTATAATAAAACACTAAGGAAAAACCCCAATGGGGCATCACGTGCTCACACGTGACAAAGGGTCACGTGCTGACACGTGATGATTCCTTAGCTCTGTTAAAAGGCAGAATTAAATTCTGAATAAAATGTTTAATCAAGAGGGTCGCGTTCCAACACGTGACAAGTTCTTAAACTCTTTAATTGATAGAATTAAATTCTATTTAATAATCAGATAAAGGGACCACGTGCCAACACGTGATGGACTTTTAAAAGCCTTCTGAAATAATAGAATTAAATTCTAATTAAGGGAAATCAAAGACCCAAACTGGGAAAATATTTCTTTAAATCTTTCCAAATAAAAAAGATGGTGCTCTGAAAAATGGAGCACCGTTGGATTAAAAATCCAATGGTGATTAAAAATCACCAATTTATGGAAAGATTTTATACAAGGAAAGATTTCCCTGAAATTTGCCAGGAATAACAGATAAAAGATCTTTTGGATTAAAAATCCAATGGTGAATAAAATTCACTGAGTGATCTAAAAGATAATGTTGGTTACAAAATCAATTAAAATCTTTCAATGAAAGATTCACAAAACAAATTGATTCTTTTCTTTCTCCTATAAATAGAAGTCAAGAAAAGAAGAGAATGGATCTACTTTTTTGGGAGATAACAACAACAGAGAGAAAAAAAGTGAGGAGAATTTAATTCTCAAGAGAGAAAACCCTAGGTGAGAAAAGGAAAGGGATCAAAACTTAAACAGGAGAATTTAATTTTCAATCTAAGAGTTTAACTCTTCTGCAAAAAGAACTTAGTTCTTCCTCTGGTTGAAGATCTGCAGAAGCAAATCTCCCCATAGGTTGAGAATTTAATTCTCATCGGGTTGAGATTCTGCCATGCAGATCCAAAACTTAGAGGGGGAATTGAGTTTAGAGAATTTAATTCTCCCAAAGAAAAAACTAGGGTTTAACCCTATATGAGAATTTAATTCTTCCAAAGTTATAGGAATTTAATTCCTCCAAGATAAAACTAGGGTTCAACCCTATATGAGAATTTAATTCTCTTAAACTTATAGGAATTTAATTCCTCCAAATAAAATTAGGGTTCAACCCTGCATAAGAATTCAATTCTCCCAAAATCATAGGAATTTAATTCCTCCAAGACAGAACCAGGATTTAGCCCTATCTAAGAATTTAATTCTTTCACATACATGGGAATTTAATTCCACTAAAATATAATTAAGATTTAACCCTACAAGAGAATTCAATTCTTAAAAATAAAGAGACTTGAAAGATCTCCATGCATGCAAAGAACTAAGGTCACGTGGCCCCACATGACCCCTGAGAAGATTCCCCAAAAATAAGAAAGAAAAAGTTTTGAGGTAATACCTCACGTGCTCCCACGTGACCTCCAAAAACAAAGCAAAGGCAGATTCTAATTTGGGCGCTCTCACATGTCACCACGTGACCCCTTGATAAATGCTTCAATAATCAGCGCACAAATCTCCATCACGTGCCAACACGTGATGGCCAGAAAATCAAAAGTGTTTAACACTTATTTGCAGAACAAAGTAAAAGGGATCTGGCCCCACCTTTGGATGTCCTCACGTGTCCCCACGTGACCCATCCCTATTTAGTGTTTAACACTAATTTAAAGGTTTTATTTCCAGTGTTTAACACTGTTGTCCTCTAGTGTTTAACACTAATCTGAGAGTTTTATTTCCAGTGTTTAACACTATTGTCTTTTAGCGTTTAACACTAATTTAAGATTGTTATTTCCAGTGTTTAACACTGTTGTTCTCTAGTGTTTAACACTATTTCTAGCCAAATCGGCTAATCCTCCAGAGGCAAAAGCCTCCCCTTCAACTGAATCTCAAAATTGAGTAAAATTCAGAGCTATAATGTTTAATGCCCATTCAAAGATAAAATGTTATCAGAGCCCTCAAACTCTTGTTTAGCATTGCTAAGTGATGAAGGGCTGAACCCAGACAAGTGTTTAATGGTCCAACAAAGGGCTAATATTTCAAACTTAATTGGACTTAGTCCAAGTTGGCCATAAGTCCTCAATTCAAACTTAACTGAGCCAATGTGCTCATAATACAATTAATTGATCTTAGTTCCAAATTGGACTACAGGTCATTTAATCTACCTCGGTTCAAGGGTACATCTCTTCACTCCTTTGATATTTGTCGTTGTAATTCCTCAACGTCTTCAAAGAGGTGACGGGTCCCGACAACCACACATTTCATAGACTATGACATCTCTAAACTATAGACTGGGGGGTCCTTAAACCCATGGACTATGATGTCCTTAACCTCGACCGTGATGTCTTTAAACTAACATTGGACTGTGGGGTCCCTAAACCCACGGACTATGATGTCCTTAATCTCGGCCGTGATGTTTTTAAACTAACATTGGACTGTGGGGTCCCTAAACCCATGGACTATGATGTCCTTAATCTCGGCCGTGATGTCTTTAAACTAACATTGGACTGTGGGGTCCTTAAATCCATGGACTATGATGTCCTTAACCTCGACCGTGATGTCATTAAACTAACAACGGACTGTGGGGTCCTTAAACTCACGGACTATGATGTCCTTAACCTCGACCGTGATGTCTTTCAACTAACGTTGGACTGTAGGGTCCTTAAACTCACGGACTATGATGTCCTTAACCTCGACCGTGATGTCTTAAAACTAACAACGGACTGTGGAATCCTTAAACTCACGGAATATGACGTCCTTAACCTCGACCGTGATGTTTTTAAACTAACATTGGACCACCATGTCCTTAAACTGGCAATTGACCGCAAAGTCCCTAAACTAGAACAATAGAGCCCAAATGCTCTTTTGTTAGATCTAAATAATCCCGTTAAATAGATCTTAGTCTAAAATTAAACTAACGTTTCCTTAACAAATGGTTAAGTTGACCTTAGTTTAAAATTAGACTAACGTGTCTTTAACAAACTGTTAAGATGATCTTAGTCTAAAATTAGACTAACGTATCCTTAACAAATGTTTAAGTTGATCTTAGTCTCAAATAAGACTAACGTATCCTTAAACCCAACTCCAAACCCAAATCTAAGAAAATACGGATTTGGACTAATCCACGCCCTACGGGCGACAACATAAATTAGTCTCCGTATACCATCCACGGGCAACCAAAAATAAAATAAATATACACGACACGAAGTGACCATTTGGAGAAGAAGAAAGTGGTTACCGCGATGCGGTAGCTTAATTAACTGTAGGGGATTGCGCCTGCAGGGAAGAGCGTCCCCATAATCAAAAACCCCTCACAATGAGGGGGAATCTGACGAAGTCTGCTACATCGGCCGCATCTGTTTAAACCTTCGATACATGGTGTCATAAATCAACTTCGCATTTTCGGGGAGGTGGACGGATAGCACCAATTAGTATCTATCCCCAAATTCAGGAAAGACGCATGTCTTCCCAGTTTTCGGCGGAGAACATACATGTTCATGAAAAAATCTTAAATGTTATAAATCACCCTCGAGCTTTATTTTCAAACTATATTAAAGTATTTTTCATAAAACCCCTTCGAGATATGCAAACAATATTTTAAGGAGTTTAGATAAATATTGGTTTAAGCGGAATCAATTCTCTTGAGCCCCAGGGAGCCGGAGAAAGTGAGTGCTTTCTTATTCAGGTTAGACAAGTTAACGAAGTTATCAATGACAATTGTCTTAGAAAAAGACACAAATCCTGCCGTTCATGTGCAGCAGTTGCCGATTTCTTCCGAACATAGGATTTTAACAATTTACATCAATTCATATAAAAAGACATGAACTCAAATCCAATCTCAAATCTAAACTTAACTCGAACTCTAATCTAACTCGAATCTAAACTCGAATATGAACTCGAATCCAATCTACTCGAACCAACTTGACTTGAACCCAGATTGCAATCGTCATGACTCGCATATTACTTGACTCACTCGAATACTATCTACACCTTTTGCAATCTAGGGTTTCGGTCAAGACATGTCAATCAATCAATCAATCAAACCAATCAAATATATTAGCCCAGTTATATATATTATACACGGGGTGTTTGGGATAGTTTCTTGTGTGAATCTAACGGAGCTTCAGGAGTCCCATATTAACCTTTTTTTTTATTTTCCTTGAATATCAGTCGGGTTGACTTATCCACAGCCTAGAGCCCCGATACTAACACATGAAATGGGCACGTGTTTTCTTGCTTCTAGGGCCCCACTCTTGAGCTCGTGAATACTTCTATGGCTGCGTGATATTCACACATGGAACTTAACGTTAACATAGTGACCATCTAGAGATCTATAGTATATATTTACCCATGATCATATACTCTTATTCGTCATATATATATTCTTCGCTTGTCATTTTCTTTACTCTTACTTATCTTTGGGACTCACCAAACACTAGTTCGCAGATGGGCATTCCACCCACTTTTCATCTCTTAGAATGTTCGTCAGATACGGTCGAGATGGAGGAGGTTGAGCCACAGAAGAGGACTACAACCAGATCGCTACTCAGGGCTAGCTCAGATTCTTTTTTTCTTTCAGTTTATGTTTGCCATTTGTTTAAGCATTTTCCTTATTGTATTTACTTTCCAGCATAAACTCTTGTACTTGTACATATTTGAATTTGAATATAAATAAAGATATTTGTTGAAAATCATGCGTCGGATAATTGCGCTCATGAATCTTTAGCTGTCTTGAAGCATAAGCCACAACCTTTCCGTGCTGATGTAGAACACATCCTAATCCATTACCGGATGCTTCACAATGCACTTCGAAACCTCCAGATTGGTCCGGTATAACGAAAATAGGCGCCGATATCAACCTTGACTTGAGTTCTACGAAAGCTTATTCGCAAGCTTCTGACCACACGAATTCTTCATCTTTACGTGTGAGCTTTGTCAGGGGTGTTGCTATCTTCGAAAAGCCTTTAATGAACCTTCTGTAATATCCAGCTAGACCCAAGAAATTTTGAATGTCCTTCACTGACTTTGGTGTCGGCCATTCGCTTACTGCTGAAACTTACGCTGGATCCAAAGAGATTCCTTCGCCTGATACAATATGTCCGAGGAAACCAACTTGATTTAACCAAAATTTGCATTTTCTATACTTGGCATAGAGTTGATGTTGTCGTAGAGTTTGCAGAACAATTCGTAGGTGCTCGGCATATTCTTTCCGACACTTAGAATATACCAGGATGTTGTCGATGAAGATAATAACGAACCTGTCTAAGTACTCCTAGAAAACTTGATTCATTAGGTTCATGAATATCGCCGGTGCGTTGGTCACTCCAAATGGCATCACAAGAAATTCGTAATGTCCATAACGAGTTTTGAAAGCCGTTTTGTGGATATCATATTCCTTGACCTTCACCTGATGATAACCCTGTTTACCCCAATCAGAGCAAAGCTCTGTTCAAATTTCAAATTTTGAAATGAAGCAGCGCTTTATAACAGCGCCAGCGCTGAGAGTCAAAGACTCTGAGGCAGCGCTCACGTGCAAAGCACATGAGCGCTAGCGCTAGGAGCGCTGCAGCGCACCAGGTGCAAAGCACGTGAGCGCTAGCGCTAAGAGCGCTGCACTCTATGAAGCGCACCACGTGCAAAGCACGTAAGCGCTAACGCTAAGTGCGCTGCACTCTAAGCAGCGCATCACGTGCAAAGCACGAGAGCGCTAGCACTGGAACTAAATATTCCCAACCGTTGGATCAAAGATCCAACGAAAATAATTTTAAAAAAATCATCAGTTGACCGGAATAAAATTCTGTTAAGGAAACATTCCTCAGAATCTTTCCAAACAGGAAAGATTGTGCTCTATAAATCAGAGCACCGTTAGATCAAAGATCCAATGGTGATTAAAATCACCAAGATACAGAATAAATTCTGTATGGGGAAAGATTTCCCAATCTTGTTAAGAAAACAAGAAGGCTGCCTTCTGTAAATCAGAAGCCCTTGGATCAATGATCCAACGGGGGAAACATCCCCAAATCAATTAGAGAAAAGATCTCTTTAACTGATTCAATAAATCAGCTTGCCCTATATAAAGGCCCCAAGACTTCAAGTCTGAGAGAGAGAGGGACCCCCCCTAAACTTTGAGAAATTTCAAAGATAAAGAGCAAGCTTTCAGAAGAAGAAATTTTCTTCAAGGTAAAAAAGAACAGAGAGACGAAATCAGCTCATATTAAAAGAAGAATTTACTTCTTTTTCTAAGATCATAGATCTATAAGACCAAGGTATTTCACAATAGAGATCAAAGTATCTCATCATAAAAAATAAGGAGAAGAACTTAATCTTCTTCAGATCATAGATCTATAAGACAAATTGTCTTTCAGAGATTATAATATCTCATTATAAAAGAGGGGGGAGAATAATTCAATTCTCTTAGGATCATAGATCCATAAAGACGAAGCCTTCCACCAAAAACATAAGATATTGAAACATCTCCTATAAAAGATAAGAACTTTGTTCTTAGATCCATGAGACAAAGTCTCTTATAAGAGAGAGAATTTAATTCTCAGGGCGCAAAACTGCCTAAAAAGAGCCTTAGCGCTCCAAATTTACAAAAGCGCACTATGCTCATTGACTGACGCTCAGCGCCAAGCGCGCCACGTATTCCTCACATGTGCGCTACTTAACAAAAGCGCACTGCGCTCATTGACTGGCGCTCAGCGCCAAGCACGCCACATGCTCCTCACGTGTGCGCTGAAAGAACATAAATTGTTCTTTAAATAACAAAGCCCCAGAGCTATGATGAGTGCCCAACACTCAATAAAAGACAAAAAGATTGTCAAAGCCCAAACCAATGCTCGACATTGTTAAATGTCTAACATCTTTAATTAAATGGGCCGAGCCCAAAGTGGCCACAGATCCCTAATTCAGATCAATTGAGCTCATATGCTCGCAAATCTTTGATCTTAGTCCTAAATTGGACTATAGATCTCCCAACCAATATTGGTTCAAGGGTATATTTCTTCACTCCTATGATATTTGTCGTTGTAATCCTTCAACGTCTTCAGAGAGGTGACGGGCCCTGACAACCAGAAATTCCATGGACTGTGGGGTCCTTAAACTCGTGGACTATGATGTCCCTAAACCTCACGGACCGTGGGGTCCTTAAACTCATGGAGTATGATGTCCTTAAACTTTACAGACAATGACGTCTTTAAACTGGACCGCAAAGTCCCTAAACTAAAACAATAGAGCCCAAATGCTCTTTTGTTGGATCTAAATGATCCCGTTAAGTTGATCTTAGTCTAAAATTAGAATAACGTATTCTTAACAAACGTTTAAGTTGATCTTAGTCTCAAATGAGATTAATGATCCTTAAACCCAAACCAATACCCAAATCTAAGAAAATACGGATTTGGATTAGTCCTCGCCCTACGGGAGACAACATAAATTAGTCTTCGTATACAATCCACGGGCAACCAAAAATAAAACAAACACACACGACACGAAGTGACCATCTGGAGAAGGAGAAAGTTTTTACCGCGATGCGGTAGCGTAATTAACTGCAGGGGCTTATACCTGCAGGAAAGAGTGTCCCCACAATCAAAAACCCCTCAAACGAGGGGGAATCTGACGAAGTATGCTACAACGGTCGCATCCGCCTAAACCTCCGATACATGGTGCCATAAATCAACTTGGAATCTTCGGAGAGTTGGACGGATAAAACCAAATAAGCATCTGCCTCCAAATTCAGGCAAGACGTCAGTCTTCCTGGTCTTTCGGCGGAGAAAAGATTCTGGCACGCCCGGTGGGACCTTTTTCTCTTTTCACTCCACACTTCGTGTGTCGTGTTTGTGAATGAATCGCGGTTTGATATAGTTGCCCCTGGATTCGTGGTACTAAGATTTGGTGTCTTGCTCCCATGCAGGTCAATGGCTTCAAACTGCACTAACTGCAAATGCAACTCTCACTCCGTCCTGTCTGGAGGAATGACTTACGGGCCCCAAGCGGCCTCCCTTTTCACAATGCCGGTGGAACAAGTGACCCAAGCTACCACTGGGCTATTCTTCAGGACCATGATCTCGCCAACAAGCTTCAGCGCTCCTGTATCATCGCAAGAAGCTCCGAAGAAGTCAGTCTTTGATCGGCTTTCAACTACTGCGGCCCCTCTCAACGGGTCGTCCAAATCCAGCACCTCGGTTTTCAAAAGACTGGGCCGAAGCTCAGATGGGCCCATGAAGAAGCCCACAAATCCTAAAGAGGTTATCTCGAAAAGGATAGCCATTCCTACCCCTGAAGTCTTCAAAGCGGCTTCCCTTGCTAAGGAGTCGGTCTTTGCAAGACTGGCCGTTTCAGCTCCCGTTTGAAAGTCAGCTTTCGTAAGACTGACTATCCCTTCTCAACGGACATCAGTCTTCGACAGGCTAGCACCAATAACAGCCTCTCCTCAAAGCAGGGGGCATGAAGAAGCTCATCCAACAGCGGAGGTGATCCTGGCCGCACGACAAGCTCGACGTCGCCACTGGCGCCGAGTGAGGAAAGCTGGGGGCAGTTCACCTTCTGGACTGACTTCGCTAGCTCCAACTGTGGAAGTTGATACTGCTGTTCCAACTGGGAACAACTTTGAACTACTCAGGAGGGTCCGCAAGAACTCTCCGACTGCTGTGCTGAAAAGATCTCCTCCACCTATAAAGAACATTACAAAGGTGAAGCTGGAGCAGCTCCCTCAGCGGCTGTCCTCTAAAATTTACAAGGTCTGGCGTCAAGTCCAAGACTCGGTGATTGCTCAAGATTACCCTCGCCAACAGAAAAAGATGAAAGTTCGGCGAGAAGGGGACCACTCTGTAGTACCACAGAAGGTGTCGTCTACCTGGGTGCCCGCTGCAACGGCCACCTCAACGTCACCAGTCCACAAAAAGAGAAGGCCGGAGAAGATCCCCGTGTCTGTGACAAATGTCAAGGGTACTAAGCCTAAACGCCCTAAGTCTGGGGGCATGGTGGTGCATACCGTCTATATGGCACCCGAAAAAGAGAATAGCCGTATCTCCACAGGTCATCGACCGCTTACGCGATCAGTAACTAAGGCTCAGAAGCAACAATAACAAAAGCTCCAAGAGATGCTAACAGCTATGGCCGCACTCACGGGACCAAAAGCAAGCCCGGAGATATCATCGGAGGAGCGTCGTGAGCAGGAAACAGATGCTGAATTCCTTCGTAGAATGCTTGAGAAGAAGGACAAAGAGGCAGCGGAACAAGCTGCCAACATAAAACGAATGACGCTTTTATTCCAAGACATGGTAGGCATGATGATCAAGTCAGACCCTCCAGCCGAAGATCCTCCAGTAATAATTGAAGATGATAGAGGAGAGACATCAAATCCTATGCCGGCTCTGTTAGCAGCCAACGAGAAGACCATCTCCAAAGCCATGCTCGATGATTATATAGCTCAACAAATACGAGCTCATCAAGCGAATGAAGCAAACGACCAATTCATCAGAACTGGGCGACCATATCCAGGATAGTACGATCAGATCAAGTATCCGCCAGAATACACGATTCCTAAGTTTCACGTATACAAGGGGACAGGTAATCCCCATTGTTGGGGTCGAAAATTGCACCCCGGTTGACCAATTCAAAGTCAAGGTCAATCCCAAGCCAAGTGGGCCCAAGCCCGGATCAAGTGGACCCATGCCCAGGTCAAGCCCGAACATGAAGCGGTCGGCCTCCCCCATGCTAAAATAAAAAATCATGTAATAAATAAATTTTGATGTAATTTTTATGCATGAATGGGTATAAAGCCAAATTTTTGTAAAGCCCATGGCTTATGTGCAAAAAGAAATAGCACATGAGACATGAGATGGGCAAAATGCCATTTAGTAAAGCCTAAGGGGCTATATGTAAATGTGTAAGCCTATATAAGGCAACATGATGATGAATAAAGAGACACATTTCATTCCCTCAAAAAACTAGGGTTTGTGCCTCCACTCTCTCTTTTTCAAGTTCTTCCTCTTCCTTTCCATTTTCTAAATAAATCATGAGCTTTGCTCTCTTTTTTTAAACTAAACAAAGTTTTACCATAAACCCACCTCTCAAGACTCCATCAAGAGAAGAAAAAGGATCTCTTTTTTTATCATCCAAGATCTAGATCTTGGAGTTTCAAGAGAACCCATTTTGGGTTTCTTCTCAAAAGAGATAGGAGAAAATCTTTTAGAGTTTAACTCCACAAATAAAATTATTTTGAAGTTTAACTCCACCACCAGAAAAATTATTTTGGAGTTTAACTCCACTACAAAAATTCTGTTGGAGTTTAACTCCAAATTTTTTTTTGGGAAGTTTAACTCCACATTTTAAATTCTTTCGGAGTTCAACTCCACAATAAAAATTCTTTCGGAGTTCAACTCCATTTAATTTCTTTTGGAGTTTAACTCTACAAACAAAATTTCTTTTGGAGTTTAACTCCAAAATAAAAATCTTTTTTTTTGGGTTTAACTCTTACTTCTGACACCAAAAAAATTTCTTTGGGAGTTGAACTCCGGTTAGTTATATATATGCCCTAGAGGCCATTGTTGTACATATGATGTATATTATAATGGATGCTTGAATATATATAGAGAGGACTTTCTTGCTCGTCATGATAGTATGCTATTTGGTTTCACTTTGTCTTAACATGTTGACTTGTATTAGTTTACTGTCTTGCACTCACATGTTGATAAAGCCCTTAGGATATGTACTCGACTACTGGGATTATGATGAGATCACACTAGTGGGGCCAGGGTAGTCAAAGAGTACATCTTATAACTGTTCCTAGTCGAGGGTGTGTCGAGACAGGGCATCGATACACCAGAGTAGACTAGCGTATACGCATCTTGACCCATATGATGGGCGATGAATGATCCCATATCCATCGGTGTTTGACATCAAAAATGGTGTACAGGTGCTCAGTGGAGACTGGGTACACTGAACGGACTCGCCGAGAACTCCTAGATGGTATTATACCTATCGTCAGATAGCAGTTCTCCGGTGACACTGGTACAGGTTAGTCTGTAGACCCGAGATCGTCATAGAGTCTTGTGTGATTCCCACCGTGCTTTAATTTCCACCTTACCACGTCCAAGAGGGCGTGCAAAACGGTGGCTTTTGGGTACAGTCCCGAATCATATGGAGGCAATGTGCGATAGGAGGAGTTTCGTCTCTCCCGGTATTGGGAGTTGATGTTGTACTGTGTTCAATTGGCTATAACTGGAAGTCCCTGGCCAGGGCTGATATGGAGTGCTACTGGTAAGAGTTATCAGTAGTTTCTCGACCCGTTATGAGCCTTACATCGACACGACTTATCGGTTATTGGGGTCTGACGTATACCACCCCTAGACTAGATATGCAACATATCAGACGAAGAGACCGGACTGTACGGGAGTGTTACCGATTGGATTCACAGGAGAATGTACAGGCTTGCTTGTTGATCTTCTGATCGCTCAATACCTGGGTGGCTGTTACGTTTAGATGACCGCTTGCAGCTTGTGGGTGTTTGATATGATCATCATCTACTGCCGGCGTATTAACGATTCTTTAGAGTCCTACACAGGGGTTTCCTGGCTCAGGCAAAACGGAGTAGGAGCACATATGTGATATGTGCGGGACCGAGAATAATACGATATGAGATACCATATTCTATTCTCGCGATATGAGATATCGGCCGGGTATATGTGATATAGCCGGGTCATCGGATCAAGTGTTGATTCGATGAAAAGGTACACGTTATATTAGTCGGTTATATGTAATATAGCCGGGTTATCGGATCAAGTGTTGATTCGATAATTTAATATATAATCATATATGTGATATATTACGTTACGTTAACTAATATAAGCTCGCTTTATTGATTCATTTTCTCACGGGATAATACATTGATGTATATGCGATATATGTTAATTGTATTATTTTCTATTGTTACAAAATATTTTGTATATATGATATATAATATTGTAACATGTTAGGGTTACAAATTTAACAATGGTTTAGGGTTTAAACTTGATTAGGGTTTGGATTAGGGTTAGCTTTTGCATGAAGCTTCCATGAAGCTTTGACTTTGTCTTTGGCTTGATATTTTGTGAAGATATTATGTTAACCCAATCCAAACCATTAACTCAAGTTAATTCTCTACAAGGGTTAACTCCTTCATGCTTAACCCTTGGTTAGATTTGTAACCACTACAATAATTCATTGTTCATCACAAAAGGAATTATCCATTCATTCTTCTTCTTCTTCAACCTTAAGCTTTGAGAAATCTTTCTAGTTTTTCATTTTGTGGTGAATAAAAGTGAGAATTTGAAAATAAAAGAGAGCAATATTCCTACTCCATCATCCTCATCTAATCTAGCCAATTAGATTAAGGTGTTCACCTCTTTAGAGAGAAAGAGCTTGAGTTATAGAAACTTCAAGGTAGATCATCGGAGAAAAGGAAGACTACAAGCTAGTATGGATCATTGGAGTTGTGGAGCCTCTCTTGAGTCTGGGAGATCATGGATCGCGGCGAAGGGACTTCTACTCGGAGCTTATGAAGCGAAGGAGTGGACTACAAAGGTTGTAATCCCTCACTTTTAGTTGTAAAGATGTTTACTTGCATGTGAAACCCTAATAATCTAGTAAAGATTCCGGCTTTGGGTTGTTCGGCATGTCTAAAATTTTATTCGGGCATGGTTGATGCCTTCTTGACCCTTGTTAGAGTGCCTAGGAACCCTACAGTGGTATTAGAGCCTAGCTAGAGTATTAGGCGACGTGTTTACGAAGTTAAAACTCCGATCGAACCCCGATACATCGAAAAAGACCCCCTCTCTGGAAATTTTTTTAAATCATGATTTCTTCTGTATTAAAAATACCTAAAAAATTCAGCAGGGAATTATAGCTATTACTGTGAAAAATGACAAAGAAACTCGTACGGACCGCCGCGGAACCGCGGCAATACCCTGCTTGTGCCGCGGATTCGCGGCCGTACAGTGAGATTTGGCTGTGGTTTTTGTACAGTAATACCCGTATCTATTAGTGCATATTTATGGGTATTTTTAATCTGACTCAAGTGTTGAGTGTTCTGGGGATTATTTTGAATTCGTTAATTCGATCGGAAAATTTAATTTCGTTCTGTTTTCCGGATATTTAGAAACTGTTAAAATGTTTGAACGGATATCAATAACTCATTTTTTCCCGGCACGAAAAACTTTCAAGTGTTGAATTTTTCTTAAGTTTAAATCTTTCGGAAAAATGTACAAGTAACGCGGTGGACCCTCTAGAAGAACACAAATCTTAACTCGATTATGTGACCGTCTGAACCGCCTTTAAACCCTAGGGTTTGGAGCAGTACGGCGTGCCACATGTGAGGCGTTGGCTTGACCCTTCTACGGCTGGACCATTGCTACTATGACATATTCTGGGATTATTTGAATTCCGCTCAAGTGTTGAGCTATTGAGGAAATCTTGGGTATTTGATTATTCGATCGGAAAGTTTAATATTGTCTATTTATCTGGCATGTGATACAATATGTGGAATTCATATAGTTAGGCATGAAATGCGAAGTATGTGATATTTTGGATTTACGATGTCCAAAGTGATTGTGGATTCCAAATGTTGTAGTTTTACACTTTCTTTTCTATGACCGTAAGCGTAGTATGTGGGGTATCGCCGGCTTCGTTGCTATACATCAACGACAATCGGGATACGCATACTTGCTTACATTGATGATATGGGATATTATGTGTTGCTGTGATATGTTGTATTGGATCGTCGTGTTCTGAATAGCCGGGGGTTTTATGTGAGATGAGGGTTTTTATTTTCATTCATGTAAAATTCATTTGTATGTAATATTCTTTTATTGGGGCACTTCCGGGATGAGGTTGATGTCACCATTGTATATTATTTACTTTTCCGCATTAGGTAAACCCAAGGAGGAGAGCACAAGTAACCGTGTTCTGGGGTCCAGTGGGAGGCCATCTCGAGGAGTCGAGACCGGGTCTCCTAACCCTAGAATTGGCAGTGTTACTTGCCGCTCTCGTAGGAGTCTAGGGATGTGGGTTTGGCTATTCATCGCGACCGTGGAATCCGTGTTTTATACAGGCTCGTATTAAAAACACGGACATCCTAGTATATCCAATATTTCATATATGTTCTTCTACTGCAATGTTCTGTGATGAGATCATATTACTGCCTGAGACGAATGCTTATACTATATATATATATACAGATATATAAATATTACTGCTTTCGTTTCTTCTGTGATACTTAGGAAGCATAAGCTGATGGGATTTATTAATGAGATTAATAAAAGGAAAAGAAACATTAAAGATGTTGTAGAATCAAAACTTTATAAAAAGGGTAGCTACAGTTTTGCTTTGCATAGCGGTATATATGATATACCCTGCACCTTATTCGATGAGGAAAGAGCCAAGATCCCTTCACCGAGAGTGACCTCTTTAGCAAAACTGGCAGATGCTACAAACTCACGGTTTAGTTTTTGATTGCTTCTATAGTTCTTGCTTTACATCTCGGTATATATGATATACCCTGCACCTTATTCGATAAGGAAAGAGCCGAGATCCCTTCACCGGGAGTGACCTCTTTAGCGAAACTAGAAAAGCCTAAAAAACACTTTGTTTCTACAACGATATCAAGTTCATTACGCTTATGGTTTTCTGAAAAACCTGCGTAGCCCTCCGTCATTTCAGATAAAAACTATTTAGTATTCATGCTGCGTTTGTTGGCCTTTGTCAAGGCGTAGTGTACAGTAGCTGACTGGTACTTATCTGTTTAAACATGTGATGTGATTGGATTAGGGTATTCGTACGACCTTGTTGGCCTTTGTCAAGGGTCGTGCGGGTGGGTTTATTTCAATCAAGAAATGACGGGTTGAACTTGACTAGCTTCCTATGATTTGTTGGCCTTTGTCAAGGTCATAGGGGTTAGGGGCAAAAGTATTATTGGGAATTTCAAGTGTTGAAATTTGCAATGAGATTGCATACCTCCTATGAGATAGTTGGATCCCGATACCCACTGCGAGTAAGAGTTACTCCTGGGAGAGTTTTACACAGGACAATTAGCCGATCAAGTAGGTGTCTAGAAATGTGTTAACGGGGTTAAGCCTCTGGGAAAACGAGGTTTACTTTAATTAGGTCCGTGCGATAGCACGGGGAACCTCCCTCAAGTACCAACTCTGGCCTGGCTGAAAGATTGGCGAACTTGTAAGGTGTAATTAATCCCGGCTAATCTTACCTTTTAGGATTTGAAGGAAGATTTGATAAAAACAGTGGGAGATATCCTGATTAGATAAGATAATAACCAATCTAATCTTGCAAGAGCATACGCTAAAGTGTTTTCTTCTCTCTCTCTCTCCAGGTAGCGACCCTGTCAAGCCTTAATCAAGATTATAATATGGATGTATTGACTGAACCTGCTTATTATACTGAGCAGGGGATCGTTGGTCCCGTTCTTTCTTATAAGAGTTATAAGACTGAACAGGGAATGGGAGAATATCTGGATTCTCACGCCTCCCAAACGGAGAACATGTATGTTGATGCACCTTCTTCGGGTGTGTTAGTTATTGAGAAATGTTTCTCAGTTCACCCTACATCCTGGGTATTAGATACCGGATCGGGATCCCACATATGTAAATTGTTACATGAGCTACGTAAAGGTAGAGAACTGGGAAAGGGTGATCATTCCGTACAAGTAGGAAATGGTGCAAGTATTGCAGCCAAAGTAGTTGGCGAATATCACCTTGTATTACCAAGTAGTAATACACTGATTCTAAATGAATGCTATTATATACCGAACATGATGTGCAACATTATATCAGTTTCTTTATTAAGTAAAGAAGGATATAATTTTGTAGTAAAGGATAATGTTATGAACATTTTCCTAGATCAAAAGTTGATTGGATTAGGCTCGTTACATAATGGCATATTCATTCTCAATCAAAATACAGTCCTTAATGTACAAAACACACACAAGAGGAAGAGTTCAGAAATGAACGAATCTTTCTTGTGGCATTATAGACTTGGTCATATCAATGCGACACGACTGGCTAAGTTACATAAGGATGGATATTTGAATCCGTTCGAATTATCATCTTATGATACTTGCCATTCATGTCTCAAAGGGAAAACGACCAAGACTCCTGTTGGGGTAAAAATTTGCACCCCGGTTGACCGAGTCAAAATCAAGGTCAACCCCCAAGCTAGGTGGGCCCAAGCCCAGGTCAAGCGGGCCCATGCCCAAGTCGAGCCCGCGGCCAGCCTCCCCATGCCAACAACAATCATGTAATAAATAATTTTTATGTAATTTTTTATACATGAATGTATGCAAAATGGGCATAAAGCCAATATTTTGTAAGCCCATGGCTTATGTGCAAAAATGAAATGGCACATGAGCCATGGGATAGGCAAAATGCCATTTTGGGAAGCCCAAGGGGCTATATGTAAATATGTAAGCCTATAAAAGGCAACATGATGATGAATAAAATAAGAACACTTTCATTCTCTCAAAAACCTAGGGTTTGTATTTCTTTCCTTTTTCTGAAGGTCTCAAACCTTCTTCTTTCTTCTGAATTAAATCAAGAGTTTTACTCTTCCTTTTCAAAAACAAAATAGTTTTTCACCACCAAACCCACAAAGGGGAACTTGGATCTGTCTTTAGATCCCCAAAAGGAGAGATTTTCAGATCTCACATCTCTTGATCTTCAAGATCCAGCTAACAGAGGAGGAAGAAGAAGAACCTATTTCACTAAACCCCAAAAAAAAAAACACTCAGGAGTCCAACTCCACTCTGATTTCTCTTCCGAGAAATTTTTTTAGGCTAAAAGCCTCTTTTCCTCGCCGGTGCTCCCGCTTGCCGACAAGTGGCGCGCTTGCGCTCAAGCGCGAGTGCTCGAGCGCAAGTCGCCCCGGTGCCGACACGTGGTGCGCTTACGCTCAAGCGCGAGCGCAAGTCGCCCCGGTGCCGACACGTGGCGCGCTTGCGCTCAAGCGCAAGCACTCAGGCGCAAGTCGCCCCCGTGCCGACACGTGGCGCACTTGCGTTCGAGCGTCAGGCGCTGAAGGGCAAAGCACCCACGTGCAGACACGTGGCGCGCCAGTGCTCAAGCGCCCAGCGCTTAAGCACAGAGCGCCCACATGCCGACACGTGGCACTCTAGCGCCTGAGCGCACAGCGCCCAAGGTGCTGCCCCCACGCATCCTTTGAATGCCTTTTCTTCCCCTTTTTTTTCTTATATATATATATACATATATATATATACATAAATACATATGTGCACACACACATACACCACGGCATTGTCCCTGTTAGGAAAAAAAATTCTAACGGAGCGCTGCCCCGCACCCCGCAAGGGGGCTGCTAGCCTCCTTGACCCCCAGCCCGCTATCCGGGTAGCGGGACCCCCGTAAAAACTCTGTGGGACCCCGATATATCCAAAAACCCCTTTCAAAACACATCATATGCACACTGCACATTGAGTTCGCATGACCAGTTTAACCCGTCAATCAGAGGTTCCTTCGCTCCAAAGGCGAGGGGTAATTAACAGCAGTTTAGTCCGCGGCTGCCGGAGATTCGGATCCCCACAATCATTAAACCTCGGCCTACCCTAGGCAGGGGGAATCTGTAGTACGCCTGACAAGCGCGCGCGTATTCCCATCTCAATAGGGTGACGAAAAATAACCTACAGGTTCTGGCACGCCCGGTAGGACCATCTCTCCTCCCATATTTCGGGTTAAGCATTCATGCGAACTCAATCAATACACATATCGATATTTATACTAAAATAATACCCTTTCATGCAGGATTTTCAAGCAATCACCTTCCGACGATGTCTTCGGTGATGAACTCGGCTCCCGTCTCCTACACGATGAAGATAGACTCCAGGACGGTCCTTCCGGCCAGTCTCGGGCGACAATGGGAGGAGCCGCTGCTACCATTCGGCTCTATTATGTTCATGTCTGTTGGCGCCATCCCGGCTCCTCAAGCCCCGGTGGCAGACAAACCGGTCTCTAAAGGCAGGAGACCAAATGTGGTGGTTACGAGGGCACCTCTGCCCAAGCATAAGTCCGTTTCCGAACGACTCTCATTGGCCCCAGCTGGGGGCAAGGCCATCAACACCAACAAAGCTACAACGCGTCCCGAACAAGCTCCAGCGGTGCTCTTGACTACTGCTCGATCGGGTGTCTTCTCTAAGCTCCCCTCTGATCAACTCACAATGGCTTCCCGGATAGCGGATGCCCGCCAAGCCTTCAAAATCGAGAAGCTGAGGCAGAAAAGGCTTAGATATAGAGCCAACAAAAGGGTTAGGGCTCCTGCTAGGTTGAACCTTATGAGGTTCGAGGAACAGGGTTACCCCGCTAAAGATGAGAAAATGGCTGGATATGTGGTCTACACTGTCTACGTGGTGGGCACGGGCAGCAAGAGCAAGGACGGGGCCACCACATCTCAAATCCAATCTGGCTTGAATGTGGTTGCCGCTTCCCAAGAACAGCCGCCCCCGCTGGGTGATGAAAACATTCTCGATGAGGATGATAGGCGGAAAGACCCTTCGGTCCATGAGGAGTCGGGCTCGGAGAGCGAAGATGAGCCAACTTTCCAGCCTAAGAATGCGGAGCAGCAACTTCTCCAAGAGCTCCGAAAATAGCTCAGAAGCAAAGACAAGGAGATGGCCAAGCTCTACTCCAAAATCGATGACTTGACGAATGTCGTGATGCAGCTCACGGCCCGACTTGCCTCTCAGCCGCCCAATCAAGCAGAGGGTTCTGCTCGTGAACCGGGAAATGGTGTCCCAAAGCAGCCGACGCCTATTCCCTCAAATCCAAAGGTGGGCGAACTACATGAAAACCAGTCGCGTCCTATCTCGGGAAATTTCTTGGCTACCGATGACAGTAGCCCGCTAACTCAAGATCAAATCATTGATTTGGTTGCCAGCAAAGTCAAAACATTGGTGGCCAAAACCGAAGCGCAAAAAGATATCAGCAGTAGTGGGAGACCATATCCCGCTCAGCATGATCTGGTAGAATTTTCTAGCGGCTATGTCATCCCCAAATTCGGAAGATTCGATAAGATGGGAAATGCGAATCAGCACATCGCCCACTTCAAAGCCTCATGCGGGAACACTGGGGGCAACGATACGCTTCTCCTCCGCCAGTTCGTTATAGATTGACCGATGTTTCTTTCGACTGGTACGCGAGCATACCGGATGGCTCCGTCACAACTTTTGTCCAAATGGAGTCTCTGTTTCGGCAGAGGTTCATGAGCGTCAGCGATAAGATTACCATTGCCGAGCTCGTAAGGACCAAGCCCAAGAGCGACGAAAGCAGCACGGATTTTATAACCCGTTGGCACAATCTCTCCGTCAAATGCGAACCGCCGATAGAGCAGGACCAATCTGTCAGTCTCCTTGTCGGAAATCTCAACAATTGGATGGCCCCGTTTTTATGCATTGCGGGTCCCAAAACGTTCCAAGAGCTGACTAGGAAAGTCCAGATGCTGGAGCGCTCAAAGCAGGAGTCCTCCTCGGATTCTCAAAATAACAATAGGTCCTAGAGAAACCGAAAGGACGATAATCAAAAAGGCGGAAACTCCGATGATTCTGGATCTTTCAACATTTCGGCTAACCGAAATAAGCAAGGGATGAGCGGGCCTAGCGCCAACCAGCCTCGGAAGCCAGTGTTCGGAGAGGGAGGAGAATCTCCACTGAAAGAGAAGCTGGATAAGGTCTATTCCTTCAGAAGGGATAAAATCCGTAAAATATTCAAAGACGCCATGAAGAACAGTCTACAACTGCCAGAGTCGAAAAGACCGCAGGAAGGGAATAGGACCGACGACCCCAAATACTGCCCCTATCACAGAGTGATAGGTCATGCCATTGAGGACTGCTTCGTCTTCAAAGATTGGGTCGAAAAGCAATATAAGGCAGGAGAGATAGAATTGTCCAAAGGCGTGTTAGTAAATAGTCAAGATGCGACCGCCAATTTCATAGAAACGGAGGCTGAAGTTCTTTGTGAAACGGATTCTCTCAGACATCGGCCTTTCTCTGAAAACAGTTGACCACCATGTCAGTAAACTGGGAACAATCGACCTCTAAGTCGTTAAACTGGGAATGTAAAAAAATTTGTAAATAAAAAAAATGTGTAAATAAAAAGAAAAAAAAGAAAAGCCGAAATGATGGGGCAACTCGCAATAAAAATCAGCGAGTAAAATAAAGATGGAAATAAAGCCGAAATGATAGGGCAACCGCGAATAAATAGCCGAAATGATGGGGCAATCGCAATCTTCGCGATAAGAAAAGCTGAAATGATAGAGCAATCGCGGTAAAAAAAAACAACGAAAAAAGAGAGAAAAAAACGACGAATGATGAGTCGCTCCCGGTACCATATTCCAGTGCAGCGATGCAGACGCCAACCAAAATCTAATTTCTCAAAATTCTTCCGGCCCTACGGCTAGTCCCCAAATTGACTGCCGTATACAATCCACGAGCTCAAATAATTCTCAGCATACCCATTCCCCACCGCAACCACCGGTTACGCGGCAGGTCTCCGCCTTCGGAATTATGCTCTATTGAGAAGACCCACTCATGTGTCCTCACGATACATGAGGAGAACAAGCCTTTGTGGGATCCTTACGACTCACAAAGGAAGAACACATTGGGGGTCCTCACGACTCCTAAGGAGAAAATGCACCTACGGGATCCTTACGACTCGTAGGGAGAAAATACTTTATGGGACCCTTAAGGCCCATAAAATTGAAAAGCCTTAGGCGATAGGGATCCAAACCTTTCTCCTAAGCCATCGCTCCCCAATTCCCAAGTGGCGAATGATGAGTCGCTCCTGGTACCATATTCCAGTGCAGCGATGCAGACGCCAACCGATTCCAAATCCCATACCCCAATGGCGAATGATGAGTCGCTCCTGGTACCATATTCCAGTGCAGCTATGCAGACGCCAACCAAATTCCAAATCCCATACCCCAATGGCGAATGATGAGTCGCTCCTGGTACCATATTCCAGTGCAGCGATGCAGACGCCAACCAAATTCCAAATCCCATACCCCAATGGCGAATGATGAGTCGCTCCTGGTACCATATTCCAGTGCAGCGATGCAGACGCCAGCCAAATTCCAAATCCAAATCCCCAAGTGGCGAATGATGAGTCGCTCTTGGTACCATATTCCAGTGCAGCGATGCAGACGCCAACAAAGTCCCGAAATTTTTATGGTCCTACAGTCTGGATCATACATCCTGCCAAACCGTATACAATCCACGGGCGTAAAACAATCCCAATCTCTCCAAAAATAAAAAAATAAAAAAAAGGTATGTCCACAAGCAAAATGGGCATGGATGAAAAACCGAAAGGGCTCCGTGAGTAAAAACAGCAGGACTGCCGGCGAGTTTGTGAAAACCCGAAAGGGCGCAAACTCGTGAGAAAGAGCTGAAATGCACTCACAAGGTCCTCTCGACTTTGTGAGGAGAAAATTCCCGCGTGAGATCCTTACGACTCACAAAGGAGCAACACACTTGGGAGTCTCCACGACTCCCAAGGAGAAAATACACTTACGGGATCTTTACGACCCGTAGGGAGAAAATGCCTTGTGAGACCCTTACGACTCACAAAATTAAAAAGTCTTAGGTGATAGGGACCTAAAACCTGTCTTCTAAGCCATCGTTTCCTAATAAGAAAACGCAAATGATGATTCGGTCCTGGTACCATATTCCAGTGTAGCGATGCTGATGCCAAACAAAAAAAAACAATCCCCAAATCCTCTCATGACAAATAATGATTCGCTCCTGGTACCATATCCCAGTATAGCGATGCTGATGTCAACCCAAATCAAATCAAACCAACAACCTCTGCGGCGGAATCATACTTCGTCCCAGAATTTACCCCATGTCGAAATCATGCTTCGCCTCGGGATAACGACCTCCTCGTCGGAATTATGCTTCGTCTCATAATACACCCTGTGTCGAAATGATGCTTCCCTGTCGAAATTATGCTTCGTCTCGGAATCAAGTCAGCCAACAAGCTCTGCGCCGGAATCATGCTCCGTCTCAGAATATATCCCGTGTCGAAATCAATGCTTCGCCTCGGAATATTTGCCTCCCTTGTCGGAATTATACTTCGCCTAGGAATCTACCTCTGCATCGAAATCATGCTTTGGTCAGAATGTCTGCCGATCCTCGGAATGATGCTCCGATCTCTGGAATTATGCTCCGCTCTTCGGAATGATGCTCCGAACCCTGGAATTATGCTCCGCTCTTCGAAAAGATGCTCCGAACTCTAGAATCATGCTCCGCCTTTCGGAACGATGCTCCGAACCCTGGAATTATGCTCCGCTCTTCGGAAAGATGCTCCGAACTCTGGAATCATGCTCCGCCCTTCGGAACGATGCTCCGAACCTTGGAATTATGCTCCTCCCTTCGGAACGATGCTCCGATCTCTGGAATTATGCTCCGCCCTTCGGAATGATGCTCCGAATCCTGGAATCATGCTCCGATCATCGGAATGATGCTCCGATCTCTGGAATTATGCTCCGCCCATCGGAACGATGCTCCGATCTCTGGAATTATGCTCCGCTCTTCGGAAAGATGCTCCGATCTCTAGAATTATGCTCCGCCCTTCGGAATGATGCTCCGAATCCTGGAATCATGCTCCGATCATCGGAATGATGCTCCAATCTCTGGAATTATGTTTCGCCCATCGGAATGATGCTCCGAACCCTGGAATTATGCTCTGCTCTTCGGAAAGATGCTCCGAACTCTGGAATCATGCTCCGCCCTTCGAAATGATGCTCTGAATCCTGGAATCATGCTCCGATCATCGGAATGATGCTCCGATCTCTGGAATTATGCTCCGCCCATTGGAATGATGCTCCGAACCCTAGAATTATGCTCCGCTCTTCGGAAAGTTGCTCCGAACTCTGGAATCATGCTCCGCCCTTCGGAATGATGCTTCGAATCCTGGAATTATGCTTCGCTCTTCGGAAAGATGCTCCGAACTCTGGAATCATGCTCCGCCCTTCGGAACGATGCTCCGATCTATGGAATTATGCTCCGCCCTTCGGAACGATGCTCCGAACCCTAGAATTATGCTCCTCCCCTTCGGAACGATGCTCTGATCCTTGGAATTATGCTCCGCGAATCAGAATGATGCTCCGATTCCCGGAAATCATACTCCCCGGGATGATGCTCCGCCCCCGGAATGATGTTCCACCTCGAATTCTAGCTTCAAGATCCATCAATTTCATGCACACAACTCAAATGTGCGGTGTGCATTTATTGATGGGGGGCAATTTGTTGGGGTAAAAATTTGCACCCCGGTTGACCGAGTCAAAATCAAGGTCAACCCCCAAGCTAGGTGGGCCCAAGCCCAGGTCAAGCGGGCCCATGCCAAAGTCGAGCCCGCGGCCAGCCTCCCCATGCCAACAACAATCATGTAATAAATAATTTTTATGTAATTTTTTATACATGAATGTATGCAAAATGGGCATAAAGCCAATATTTTGTAAGCCCGTGGCTTATGTGCAAAAATGAAATGGCACATGAGCCATGGGATAGGCAAAATGCCATTTTGGGAAGCCCAAGGGGCTATATATAAATATGTAAGCCTATAAGGCAACATGATGATGAATAAAATAAGAACACTTTCATTCTCTCAAAAACCTAGGGTTTGTATTTCTTTCCTTTTTCTGAAGGTCTCAAACCTTCTTCTTTCTTCTGAATTAAATCAAGAGTTTTACTCTTCCTTTTCAAAAACAAAATAGTTTTTCACCACCAAACCCACAAAAGGGAACTTGGATCTGTCTTTAGATCCCAAAAAGGAGAGATTTTGAGATCTCACATCTTTTGATCTTCAAGATCCAGCTAACAGAGGAGGAAGAAGAAGAACCCCTTTCACTAAACCCAAAAAAAAAACACTCAGGAGTCCAACTCCTCTCTGATTTCTCTTCCGAGAAATTTTTTTAGGCTAAAAGCCTCTTTTCCTCGCCGGCGCTCAAGCGCAGAGCGCCCGCGTGCCGACACGTGGCGCGCTTGCGCTCCAGCGTGAGCGTTCGAGCGCATGTCGCCCCCGGTACCGACACGTGGCACGCTTGCGCTCAAGTGCAAGCGCTCAGGTGCAAGTCATCCCCGTGCCGACACGTGGCGCACTTGCGCTCAAGCGTAAGTCGCCCCCGTGGCGACACGTGGTGCACTTGCGCTCGAGCGTCAGGCGCTGAAGCGCAGAGCACCCACGTGCCGACACGTGGCGCGCCAGTTCTCAAGCGCAGAGCGCCCACGTGCCGACACGTGGCACTCTAGCGCCTGAGCGCACAGCACCTGGGCGCACAGCGCCCAAGGTGCTGCCCCCACGCATCCTTTGGATGCCTTTTCTTCCCTTTTTTTTCTTATACATATATATATACATATATACATATACATATATATATATATATATATATGTGCACACACACATACACCACGGCCCCCGATATATCCAAAACCCCCTTTCAAAACACATCATACGCACACTGCACATTGAGTTCCCTTGACCAGTTTAACCCGTCAATCGGAGGTTCCCTCGCTCCAAAGGCGAGAGATAATTAACGGCAGTTTAGTCCGCGGCTGCCAGAGATTCGGATCCCCACAATCATTAAACCTCGGCCTACCCTAGGCAGGGGGAATCCGTAGTACGCCTGACAAGCGCGCGCGTATTCCCATCTCAATGGGGTGACGAAAAACACCCTACAACTCCGTTTAGTGGACACGGAGAAAGAGTTACGGAACTCTTAGGACTGGTACATAGTGATATATGCGGTCCCATGTCTACACACGCCAGGAACGGTTCTTCCTACTTCATTACATTCACTGACGATCTCTCTAGATACGGACATGTGTTCTTGATGAAACATAAGTCTGAAGCTTTTGAGAAATTCAGAGAATATAAGCACGAAGTAGAGAACCAAACGGGCAAAAGTATTAAGATCCTTCGATCTGATCGAGGAGGAGAATACTTGAGCAATGAGTTTTGGACTATCTAAAAGAGAATGGGATTCTCTCTCAGCTTACTCCTCCTTATACACCACAGTATAATGGTGTATCGGAGCGGAGGAATCGCACGCTATTAGATATGGTGCGCTCTATGATGAGCACTACTAAGTTACCTATTTTCTTCTGGGGACATGCACTGGAGACAGCTGCATACCTATTGAATCAGGTTCCATCTAAATCAGTACCTACCACACCATATGAGATATGGAGTGGGAAGAGACCATGTCTTAAACGAGTTAAGATATGGGGTTGTCCAGCCTATGTTAAAAAGCAAAATCCGGACAAACTCGAGGCACGGTCAGTTCTTTGTAAGTTTGTGGGATATCCTAAACATTTACATGGATATCTATTCTACCACAGCGAGGAACAAAAAGTGTTTGTTTCTCGACATGCCACCTTTTTAGAAAAGGAATTTCTTGCAAAAGAAATTAGTGGCAAAGAGGTAGAGCTGGAAGAAGTTCCAGCACCACAAACTATAACTGAAGATTTAGTAGAACCAAGGGATTCAGTAGTACCCGACGAACCCCAGCCTCTCCGCCGATCTAGCAGGGTTTCTCATCCACCTTAGAGATACTACGATTTTCTCATTGATGGTGGGAGCGAGGATTGCATCATGGAAGATGATGACCCGACTAGTTTCGAGCAGGCCATCACGAGTGGTGACTCTGTGAAATGGTTGGATGCAATGCGATCTGATATGGAATCCATGTACACCAACAAAGTATGGACTTTGGAAGTTGCTCCTGTAGGGGTAAAACCCATTGGGAGCAAGTAGATCTTTAAGAAGAAACTTGGTGTAGATGGAAAAGTGGAGACTTTCAAAGCTAGACTTGTTGCAAAGGGTTTTCGTCAACGACTAGGTGTGGATTATGACGAAACCTTTTCTCTAGTGGCAATGCTTAAGTCCATCCGGATCTTACTTGCCATTGCTGCATACCATGACTACGAAATCTGGCAAATGGATGTTAAGACCGCTTTTCTAAATGGTGATTTAGAGGAGTGCGTGTACATGACTCAGCCAGAGGGCTTCGTAGATAGTGGGAGCAGCGGAAAGGTGTGCAAGCTGCTTAAATCCATCTACGGGTTAAAGCAGGCATCGCGGAGTTGGAACATCTGTTTTGATGTGGTAGTCAAAGAGTTTGAATTCATCAAAAACGTAGATGAACCTTGTATTTACAAGAAGGTTGCAGAGAGTAAGGTTGTCTTCCTCGTATTGTACGTCGATGACATACTCTTGATAGGAAATGATGTTCCTATGCTGCACTCGGTCAAGCTTTTCTTATCACATAGATTCTCAATGAAAGATCTAGGTGATGCCTCCTGCATTTTGGGGATAAGGATCTATAGAGATAGATCCAAGAGGATATTGGGATTGTCCCAATCCAGATACATTGACACCATACTAAAGAGGTTTAGTATGGAAGAATCCAAGCGTGGGAACCAACCCACGATCTCTGGACTCACTCTCTCTAAAGAGATGTCTCCCAAGACTGATTTGGAGAGAGCTCGCATGTAAGGGATACCCTATGCTTCGGCAGTAGGCTCTATCATGTACGCGATGCTATGTACCAGACTCGATGTGGCATACTCACTAAGTGTAGTGAGTAGGTATCAAGCAGATCCAGGAGAGAATCACTGGACAGCTGTGAAGAACATTCTCAAGTACTTGAGAAGAACTAAGGAGATGTTCTTGGTGTATGGTAACGGAGAACTCCAGGTTGAGTCCTTTACCGATTCAAGCTTCCAAAGTGATAAGGACGACTCTAAGTCGCAATCGGGATTTGTCTTTACCCTAAATGGAGGGGTGGTTTGTTGGAAGAGTTCCAAGCAAGAAACCGTGGCAGACTCGACGATGGAGGCTGAATACATCGCTGCCAATGATGCTGCTAAAGAGGCTGTCTGGATGAAGAAGTTCATCACTGAACTTGGTGTGGTTCCTTCCATTGAGCATCCAATACCTTTGTATTGTGATAACAATGGAGCTGTGGCTTTAGCCAAGGAACAGGTCCCATCAGAAATCCAGACATATTCTAAGGCGGTATCACCTGATCCGGGAGATAGTTTATCGCCGCGAGATCGAGGTCAGGAGAGTTGACACGAAGGACAACACTGCGGATCCACTCACGAAGGTCATTCCCCAGATACAGTTTGAGAGATTATTCGGGATGTTGGGTATGAGATACTACAACACCTGGCACTAATGCAAGTGGGAGATTGTTAGTTATATATATGCCCTAGAGGCCATTGTTGTATATATGATGTATATTATAATGGATGCTTGGATATATATAGAGAGGACTTTCTTGCTCGTCATGATAGTATGCTATTTGGTTTCACTTTGTCTTAACATGTTGACTTGTATTAGTTTACTGTCTTGCTCTCACATGTTGATAAAGCCCTTAGGATATGTACTCGACTACTGGGACTGTGATGAGATCATACTAGTGGGGCCAGGGTAGTCAAAGAGTACATCCTATAACTGTTCCTAGTCGAGGGTGTGTCGAGACAGGGCATCGATACACCAGAGTAGACTAGCGTATACGCATCTTGACCCATATGATGGGCGATGGATGATCCCATATCCATCGGTGTTTGATATCAAAGATAGTGTACGGGTGCTCAGTGGAGACTGGGTACACTGAACGGACTCGCCGAGAACTCCTAGAAGGTATTATACCTATCGTCAGATAGCAGTTCTGCGGTGACACTGGTACAGGTTAGTCTGTAGACCCGAGATCGTCATAGAGCCTTGTGTGATTCCCACTGTGCTTTGATTTCCACCTTACCACGTCCAAGAGGGCGTGCAAAACGGTGGCTTTTGGGTACAGTCCCGAATCATATAGAGGCAATGAGCGATAGGAGGGGTTTCATCTCTCCCGGTATTAGGAGTTGATGTTGTGCTGTGTTCGATTGGCTATAACTGGAAGTCCCTGGCCAGGGCTGATATAGAGTGCTACTGGTAAGAGTTATCAGTAGTTTCTCGACCCGTTATGAGCCTTACATCGACACGACTTATCGGTTACTGGGATCTGACGTATACCACTCCTAGACTAGATATGCAACATTTCAGACGAAGAGACCGGACTGTACGGGAGTGTTACTGATTGGATTCACAGGAGAATGTACAGGATTGCTTGTTGATCTTCTGATCGCTCAATACCTGGGTGGCTGTTACGTTTAGCTGACCGCTTGCAGCTTGTGGGTGTTTGACATGATCATCACTTACTGCCGGCATATTGACGATTGTTTAGAGTCCTACACAGAGGTTTCCTGGCTCAGGCAAAACGGAGTAGGAGCACATATGTGATATGTGCGGGACCGAGAATAATACGATATGAGATACCGTATTCTATTCTCGCGATATGAGATATCGGCTGGGTATATGTGATATAGCCGGGTCATCGGATCAAGTGTTGATTCGATGAAAAGGTACACGTTATATTAGTCGGTTATATGTAATATAGCCGGGTTATCGGATCAAGTGTTGATTCGATAATTTAATGTATAATCATATATGTGATATATTACGTTACGTTAACTAATATAAGCTCGCTTTATTGATTCATTTTCATACGGGATAATACATTGATATATATGCGATATATGTTAATTGTATTATTTTCTATTGTTACAAAATATATTGTATATGTGATATATAATATTGTAACATGTTAGGGTTACAAATTTAACAATGGTTTAGGATTTAAACTTGATTAGGGTTTGGATTAGGGTTAGTTTTTGCATGAAGCTTCCATGAAGCTTTGACTTTGTCTTTGGCTTGATATTTTGTGAAAATATTATGTTAACCCAATCCAAACCATTAACTCAAGTTAATTCTCTACAAGGGTTAACTCCTTCATGCTTAACCCTTGGTTAGATTTTTAACCACTACAATAATTCATTGTTCATCACAAAAGGAATTATCCATTCATTCTTCTTCTTCTTCAACCTTAAACTTTGAGAAAGCTTTCTAGTTTTTCATTTTGTGGTGAATAAAAGTGAGAATTTGAAAACAAAAGTGAGCAATATTCCTAATCCATCATCCTCATCTAATCTAGCCAATTAGATTAGAGTGTTCACCTCTTTAGAGAGAGAGAGCTTGAGTTATAGAAACTTCAAGGTAGATCATCGGAGAAAAGGAAGATTACAAGCTAGCATGAATCATTCGAGTTGTGGAGCCTCTCTTGAGTCCGGAAGATCATGGATCGCGGCGAAGGGACTTCTACTCGGAGCTTATGAAGCGAAGGAGCGGACTACAAAGGTTGTAATCCCTCACTTTTAGTTGTAAAGATGTTTACTTGCATGTGAAACCCTAATAATCTAGCAAAGATCCCAGTTTTGGGTTGTTCGGCATGTTTAAAATTTTATTCGGGCATGGTTGATGCCTTCTTGACCCTTGTTAGAGTGCCTAGGAACCCAACAACTCCATGTAAAAAAATATTTAAAAAAATTAATTAATTAATTAATTAAATAAAATTTAATTTTCGGAAACCTTTTTGCCCCCATCACATGCTAGCACGTGAGGGGGAGAGCTCCCATTTAATGGGAGCCCTTTTATCCCCCCTTGCATGCTTGCATGTGAGGGGTCATAAGTTAGCATGTGACATGCTAGCATGTGACCTTCACATACTAGTCACATGCTAGCATGTGACCCTCACATGCTATTTTGGAGTTTAACTCCACTTCAAAAATTCTTTTGGAGTTTAACTCCACAGTAAAAATCCTTTATTTTGAAGTTTAACTCCACATTAAATCTTTTTTAGGAGTTTAACTCCATACAAAATTCTTTCGGAGTTTAACTCAATATTTAAAATTCTTTCGGAGTTCAACTCCAAAATTCTTTCGGAGTTCAACTCCATTTAAATTCTTTTGGAGTTTAACTCCACAATAAAAATTCTTTTGGAGTTTAACTCCACAATAAAAATCTTTTTTTAAAGTTAAAACTCTATTTAAAAATCTTTTGGGAGTTGAACTCCATTTAAAATTCTTTTGGAGTTTAACTCCGTTTCGGAGTTAAACTCCATTTAAAGTTCTTTAGGAGTTTTACTCCATTTAAATTCTTCCGGAGTTTAACTCCACAAATAAAATTCTTTTGGAGTTTAACTCCGCAATAAAATTTTTTTTGGTGTTAAACTCCATTTAAAACTCTTTTTAGAGTTAAACTCCATTTAAAATCTTTTGGACTTGAACTCCATTTAAAATAAATAAATAAATAAATAAAATCTGGAGTCCTTTTGCCCCCAGCATGTGAGGGGTCACATGCTAGCATGTGATCCCCCCTCACATGCTAGCAAGTGAGGGGTCACATGCTAACATGTGACTCCCCTCACATGCTAGGGTCCCCCCACATGCTAGCATGTGCCCCCCCACATGCTAGGGGTCACATGCTAGCATGTGACCCCCCCCTCACATGCTAGCATGTGAGGGGTCATATGCTAGCATGTGACACCCCTCACATGCTTGCATGTGAGGGGAGGCTCCCATTAAATGGGCGCCAAGGTTCTTCCCTTTTTTTTTTAAATTCTTTTTTTCTTTCTTTTCTTCTTTTCTTTATTTAACCCTTTTTATTAAAAATAATAAAATAAAATAAATAAATATTAAATAAACAAAAATAAATTATAAATAATATTTTAAAATTAAAAAAAATTAATTAAAAAAATTATAAATATTTATTTACTTATTTATTTTTGTTTTTTTTATTTAGAAAAATATATATATCTTTTTTTTAACAAATAGAACAAAAAAAAACACACACACCAACGCACTGCACATTGAGTTCGCATGACCAGTTTAACCCGTCAAACGGAGATTCTTTCGCTCCAAATGCGAGGGGTAATTAACGGCAGCTTAGTCCGTGGCTGCCGGAGATTCTGATCCCCACAATCTATAAACCCCAGCCTACCCTAGACAGGGGGGATCTGTAATGCGCCTGTTAAGCGCGCGCGTATTCCCATCTTAATGGGGTGACGAAAAGTACCCTACAGGTTCTGGTACGTCCGGTGGGACCTATCTCTCCTCCCATATTTCGGGTTAAACGTTGATGCGAACTCAATCAATATACATATCTATATTTATACTAAAATAATGCTCTTTCATGCAGGTTTTTAAGCAATTACTTCTCAACAATGTCTCCAAAGATGAACTCAGCTCCCATCTCCTACACGATGAAGATGGACGCCAGGACGGTCCTTCCGGCCAGTCTCGGGCGACAAAAGGAAGAGCCACCGCTACCATTCGGCTCTATCCTATTCGTGTCAGCTAACGCCATCCCAGCTCCTCAAGCCCCGGTGACAGACAAACCGGTCTCGAAAGGCAAGAGGCCAAATGTGGTGATCTCGAAGGCGTCCCAACTCAAACGCAAGTCGGTGTTTGAATGACTCTTCTTGGTCCTAGCTGGGGGCAAGGCCATCAACACCAACAAAGCAACAAGGCGTCTCGAGCAAGCTCCGGCGGTGCCCCTGACAACTTCTCGATCGGGTGTCTTCTTTAAAATCCCTGCTAATCGACTCACGGTGGCTTCCCAGAAAATGGATGCCCGCCAAGCCCTCAAAATCAAGAAGCTAAGGCAGAAAAGGCTTAGATGCAGAGCCAACAAAAGGGCTAGGGCTCATACTAGGCTGAGCTTCATGAGGATCCAAGAACGGGGTTACCCCGCCAAAGATAAAGAGACGGCTGGATATGTGGTCTACACTGTCTACATGGCCGGACATGAAGAGACGAACCCTCCTATGCCTCACAGCCATAGTGATGATATAGTGGACGCTACCCAACGTCGACTCGGTCTAAATGATGAAGGGCTCGCTCAGGCTGATGAGCCAAAGGAGCCCGGGGTTCCTGCGGAATCGAGCTCAGGCAATAAGGATGACCCGGTTGTCATAACCGGGACTGCAGAACAAGCATTATTCCGATGGCTTCAGAGGCAGTTTCAGGATAGGGATGAGAAGTTAGCCGAGGTACAGTCTAAGGTCGACGAAATGGCAAACGTCACGGCAGATCTCGCGACCCAAGTCGCCCGATTGCAATTACAGTAAAATCAAATTTTGGTTCATGAGCCAGGGACTGATACCCAGAGGCAGCCAACTGATACCCCCTTCAACCTAAGAGCGGAGTGCCTTCGCGAAAAACGGCCGCGATCAGCCTCCAGTCCCTCCGATGCATACACCGAAGGGGAATTGCCTCTGAAAGAGAAGCTGGAAAAAATCTATTCCTTCAAAAGGGACAAAGCCCACAAGATATTCAGGGATGCCCTAAGAAACGGTCTACAACTGCCAGAGTCAAAAAGACCGCAGGAAGCGAATATGACCAACGACCCCAAATACCGCCCTTATCATAGAGTGATAGGTCATGCCATTGAGGACTGCTTCGTCTTCAAAGATTGGGTCGAAAGGCAATACAAAACGGGAGAGATAGAACTGTCTAAAGGCGTGTTAGCAAACAGTCAAGTTACGACCGCCGATTTCATACAAATGGAGACCGAAGCCTTTCGGGAAGCTAATCCTCTCAGACATGTGCTATTATCTGAAAAGGGCGAACCAAAGACTGATCGGCCTCAAGGGCCAGCATCTGTAAGGGCACCTACTCTAATGGTAAGAAAGAAGAAGGTGTACTCCTTCAGGAGGGATGAGATCCGCAATATATTCGAGGAAGCCTTGAACAACGGTCTGCAATTGCCTATTCTGAAGAGGCCACATGAAATGAATATGACCAGCAATCCCGTATACTGCTCATACCATAGGATGGTGAGTCATACCATTGAAGACTGTTCTGTTTTCAAAGATTGGGCAGAGGGCCAATACAAGCTTGGAAAAACCTCACAGTCCTCGGATGAATTGGCAAGCCACAGAGCTACGGTCATCAACACAGCTCCGCCAAGATCAAAATTTAAGAAGCTGGGATAAGCAAAGAGGACTACCACGTCTTAAACTGGGAACACCAACTGACCACCACGTCGTTAAACTGGGAATGATAGACCTCTAAGTCTTTAAACTGGGAACCGCTGACCACCATGTCATTAAACTAGGAATAATCGACCTCTAAGTCGTTAAACTGGGGATGTAAAAATGTGTAAATAAAAATATGTGTGTGTGTGTGTGTGTGTGTGTGTGTGTATAAAGCCGAAATGATGGGGCAACTCGCAATAAAAATCAGCGAGTAAAAATAAAAATGAAAATAAAGCCGAAATGATGGGGCAACCGCGAATAAATAGCCGAAATGATGGGGCAATCGCGACCTTCGCGATAAGAAAAGCTGAAATAATAGAGCAATCGCGGTAAAAAAAAACCGGCGAGTGATGAGTCGCTCCTGGTACCATATTCCAGTGCAGCGATGCAGACTCCAACCAAAGTCCAATTTCCCAAAAATCTCCCAGCTCTACGGCCAGTCCCCCAAATTGACTACCATATACAATCCACGGGCTCAAATAATTCTCATCATACCCATACCCCACCGTAATCATCAGTTACGCGGCCGGTCTCCGCCCTTAGAATTATACTCCATTGGGAAGACCAACTCATGTGTCCTCACGATGCATGAGGAGAACAAACCTTCATGGGATCCTTACGACTCACAAAGGAAAAACACACTTGGGGGTCCTCATGACTCCTAAGGAGAAAATGCACCTACGGAATCCTTACGACTCGTAGGGAGAAAATGCTTTTATGGGACCCTTACGGCCCATAAAATTGAAAAGCGTTAGGTGATAGGGATATAAACCTGTTTCCTAAGCCATCGCTTCCCAATAGGCAACGGCGAATGATGAGTCGCTCCTAGTACCATATTCCAGTGCAGCGATGCAGACGCCGTCCAAAACTCAAATTCCCAATGGCGAATGATGAGTCACTCCTGGTACCATATTCCAGTGCAGCGATGCAGACGCCGTCCAAACTCAAATTCCCAATGGCGAATGATGAGTCGCTCCTGGTGCCATATTCCAGTGCAGCGATGCAGATGCCAACCAAATTCCAAATTCAAATCCCAATGGCGAATGATGAGTCGCTCCTGGTATCATATTTCAGTGTAGCGATGCAGATGCCAACCAAATTCCAAACCCCATACCCCAAGTGGCGAATGATGAGTCGCTCCTGATACCATATTCCAGTGCAGCGATGCAGACGCCAACCAAATTCTAAATCCCATACCCCAATGGCGAATGATGAGTCGCTCCTGGTACCATATTCCGGTGCAGCGATGCAGACGCCGACAAAGTCCCGAAATTTTTCCGGCCCTACGGTCTGGATCATACATCTTGCAAAACTGTATACAATCCACGAGCGTAAAACAATCCCAATCTCTCCCAAGTCCTACCGGTAAGACCACATTTAAAATCCCACCGGCGTTAAAGATTAAAAAAAAAGGTATGTCCACAAGCGAAATGGGCACGGATGAAAACCCGAAAAAGCTCCGTGAGTAAAAATAGCAGGACTGCCGGCGAGTTTGTGAAAACCTGAAAGGGCGCAAACTCGTGAAAAAAAGATGAAATGCACTCGCAAAGTCATCTCGACTTTGTGAGGAGAAAATTCCCACGTGAGATCCTTACGACTCACAAAGGAGCAACACACTTGGGAGTCCCCACGACTCCTAAGGAGAAAATACACCTACGGGATCCCTACGACCCGTAGGGAGAAAATGCTTTGTGAGACCCTTACGGCTCACAAAATTGAAAAGTCTTAGGTGATAGGGACCTAAAACCTGTCTCCTAAGCTATCGCTTTCTAATAAGCAAACGCAAATGATGATTCTCCCCTGATACCATATTCCAGTGTAGCGATATTGATGCCAAACAAAAACCAAAATCCCCAAATCCTCTCAAAGACAGATGATGATTCGCTCCTGGTACCATATTTCAGTATAGCGATATTGATGTCAACCCAAATCGCAATCAACAAGTCAACTTTAACTACGACACCGTAGAAAGCGGAGCAAGTCAGAATCCAATCTCGACACCGCAAAAAGCGGAGTAAGTCAAGTTCACCCCTGACACTGCAGGAAGCAGAGCAATTCAAATAGAGCGTCGACCGTCCATGTCGCAAAAAGGGCAGTGCAGGCTTCCCACAAATCGGGAACCAGATCACTTCGGGCTAGGGAAAATTCTACCACGGACACTCCGTCTCGGAGACGCGTCAAGCGTCGACCGTCTATGTCGAAAAAAGGGCAGTGTAGGCTTCCCACAAATCGGCAACCAAATCGCTCCGGGTCAGAGCGTCGACCGTCCATGTTGCAAAAAGGGCAGTGCATGCTTCCCACAAATCGGGAACCAAATCATTCCGGGTCAGAGCGTCGACCGTCCATGTCGCAAAAAGGGCAGTGCAGGCTTCCCACAAATCGGAAACCAGATCACTCCGGGCCAGGGAAAAGTCTACCACGGACACTTCGTTTCGGAGACGCGTCAAGTGTCGACCGTCCATGTCGTAAAAAGGGCAGTGCAGGCTTCCTACAAAGCAGGAACCAGATCACTCCGGGCCAAGGAAAAGTCTACCACGTACACTCCGTCTAGGAGACGCGTCAACCGTCGACCGTCCATGTCGTAAAAAGGGCAGTGCCGGCTTCCCACAAATCGGGAACCAAATCGCTCCGGGTCAGAGCATCGACCGTCCATGTCGCAAAAAGGCCAGTGCAGGCTTCCCACAAATCGGGAACCAAATCGCTCCGGGTCAAAGCGTCGACCGTCCATGTCGTAAAAAGGGCAGTGCAGGCTTCCTACAAATCGGGAACCAAATCGCTCCGGGTCAGAGCGTCGACCGTCCATCTCGCAAAAAGGGCAGTGCAGGCTTCCTACAAAGCAAGAACCAGATCACTCTAGGCCAGGAAAAAGTCTACCACGGACACTCCACCTCGGAGACGCGTTAAGCGTCGACCGTCCATGTCGTAAAAAGGGCAGTGCAGGCTTCCCACAAATCGGGAACCAAATCGCTCCGGGTCAGGGAAAAGTTTACCACGGACACTCCGTCTCGGGGATGCGTCAAGCGTCGACCGTCCACGTCGCAAAAATGGCAGTGCAGGCTTCCCGCATACAAAGCAGGAACCAGATCACTCCGGGCCAGGGAAAAGTCTTCCATGGACACTCCGCCTCGGAGACGCGTCAAGTGTCGACCGTCCATGTCGTAAAAAGAGCAGTGCAGGCTTCCAACAAATCGGGAACCAAATCGCTCTAGGCCAGAGAAAAATCTACCACGGACACTCCGTCTCGGAGACGTATCAAGCGTCGACCGTCCATGTCGCAAAAAGGGCAGTGCAGGCTTCCCGCAAATCGGGAACCAAATCGCTCCGGATCAGAGCGTCGACCGTCCATGTCGCAAAAAGGGCAGTGCAGGCTTCCCGTAAATCGGGAACCAAATCGCTCCGGATCAGAGCGTCGACCGTCCATGTCGCAAAAAGGGCAGTGCAGGCTTCCCGCAAATCGGTAACCAAATCGCTCCGGATCAGAGCGTCGACCGTCCATGTCGCAAAAAGGGCAGTGCAGGCTTCCCAAAAATCGGGAACCATGTCGCTCAGGATCAGAGCGCCGACCGTCCATGTCGCAAAAAGGGCAGTGCAGGCTTCCTACAAAGCGGGAACCAAATCGCTCCGGGCCAGAGAAACGTCTATCACAGACACTCCATCTCGGAGACGCGTCAAGCGTCGACCGTCCATGTAGTAAAAAGGGCAGTGCATCCCAAAAAGTGGGAACTAAAGCAAGTCACCTCCACGTGAAAGAAGATCCATCAATCTCATGCACACGACCCACATATGTGGAGTGCATTTATTGATGGGGGGCACTTTGTTGCGGTCGAAAATTGCACCCCGGTTGACCAAGTCAAAGTCAAGGTCAACCCCAAGCCAAGTGATCCTAAGCCCGGATCAAGTGGGCCCATGCCCAGGTCAAGCCCGAACATGAAGTGGCCGGCCTTCCCCATGCTGAAATAAAAAATCATGTAATAAATAAATTTTGATGTAATTTTTATGCATGAATGGGCATAAGGCCAAATTTTTGTAAAGCCCATGGCTTATGTGCAAAAAGAAATAGCACATGAGACATGGGATGAGCAAAATGCCATTTTGTAAAGCCTAAGGGGCTATATGTAAATGTGTAAGCTTATATAAGGTAATATGATGATGAATAAAGAGACACTTTTCATTCCCTCAAAAAACTAGGGTTTGTGCCTCCACTCTCTCTGTTTCAAGTTTTTCCTCTTCCTTTTCATTTTCCAAATAAATCAAGTGCTTAGCTCTCTTTTTTTAAACTAAACAAAGTTTTACCATAAACCCACCTCCCAAGATTCCATCAAGAGAAGAAAAAGGGTCTCTTTTTTTGTCATCCAAGATTTAGATCTTGGAGTTTCAAGAGAACCCATTTTGGGTTTCTTCTCAAAAGAGAAAGGAGAAAATCTTTTGGAGTTTAACTCCACAAATAAAATTATTTTGGAGTTTAACTCCATCACCAGAAAAATTATTTTGGACTTTAACTCCACTACAAAAATTCTTTTGGAGTTTAACTCCACAGTAAAAATCTTTTTTTGGGGAGTTTAACTCCACATTTTAAATTCTTTCGGAGTTCAACACCACAATAAAAATTCTTTCGGAGTTCAACTCCATTTAAATTCTTTTGAAGTTTAACTTCACAAACAAAAAATCTTTTGGAGCTTAACTCCAAAATAAAAATCTTTTTTTTTTGGAGTTTAACTCCTACTTCTGACACCAAAAAAACTTCTTTGGGAGTTGAACTCCATGTAAAAAAAAATATTAATTTTTTTTAATTAATTAATTAATTTTTAAAAAAAATTAATTTTCGGAACCCTTTTTGCCTCTATCACATGCAAGCACGTGAGGGGAGAGCTCCCATTTAATGGGAGCCCTTTTGGGCCCCCTCACATGCTAGCATGTGAGGGGTCACATGCTAGCATGTGACCTTCATATGCCAGTCACATGCTAGCATGTGACCTTCACATGTTAGCATGTGTCACATGACCCTCACATGCTATTTTGGTGTTTAATTCCACTACAAAAATTCTTTTGGAGTTTAACTCTGCAGTAAAAATCCTTTTTTTTGGAGTTTAACTCCACATTAAATCTTTTTTGGGAGTTTAACTCCATACAAAATTCTTTCGGAGTTTAACTCCACATTTAAAATTCTTTCGGAGTTTAACACCACAATAAAAATTCTTTTGGAGTTTAACTCCACAATAAAAATCTTTTTTTTGGAGTTAAAACTCCATTTAAAATTCTTTTTGGAGTTGACCTTCATTTAAAATTCTTTTGGAGTTTAACTCCGCAATAAAAATCTTTTTCGGAGTTAAACTCCATTTAAAGTTCTTTAGGAGTTTTACTCCATTTAAATTCTTCCGGAGTTTAACTCCACAAATACAATTCTTTTAAAGTTTAACTCCTTAATAAAAATCTTTTCGGAGTTAAACTCTATTTAAAACTCTTTTTAGAGTGAAACTCCATTTAAAATCTTTTGGAGTTGAACTCCATTTAAATAAAAAATAAATAAATAAAAAAAATTTGGAGCCCTTTTGCCCCCAGCATGTGAGCGGTCACATGCCAGCTTGTGACCCCCCCACATGCTAGCATGTGACTACCCCCTCAGGCTAGCATGTGAGGGGTCTCATGCTAGCATGCGACTCCCTCCTCACATGCCAGCATGCGAGGGGTCACATGCGAGCATGTGACCCCCTTGCATGTGAGGGGAGGCTCCCATTAAATGGGAGCCTAGGTTCTCCCCTTTTTTTTAAGTTCTTTTTTTTTTCTTTATTTAACCCTTTTTATTAAAAAAAATAAAATAGAATAAATAAATATTAAATAAATAAAAATAAATTATAAATATCTATTTACTTATTTATTTTTGTTTTTTATATAGAAAAAAAAAATATATATTTTTTAACAAATAGAACAAAACAAAAAAATACACACACACCCCAACGCACTGCACATTGAGTTCACATGACTAGTTTAACCCGTCAATCGAAGATTCCTTCGCTCCAAATGCGATGGGTAATTAACGGCAGCTTAGTCCGCAGCTGCCGGGGATTCAGATCCCCAGAATCAATAAACCCCAGCTTACCCTAGGCAGGGGGATCTGTAATGCGCCTGACAAGCACGCGCGTATTCCCATCTCAATGGGTTGACGAAAAACACTCTACACCTATCAACATGTCGCTCAGTTCAGGGCTCTCTGCGGCGATACCGGAGGTGGCGACAAATTGTTACTTCTTCAGTTCATCAGCATCTTGGCGGAAACGGTCTTTGAGTGGTATTCAGAGCTACTTAACGACTCCGTCAAAACTTTTACGGAGATGGAATTGCTGTTCACCCAACGTTTCACCAGCGCTAGCGAACATACCCCAATCACAGCATTAATTAATGCCAGAGTGAAGCCGGGCGAGACATGGGTCCAGTACGCGATACGATGGCGAAATCTATGGTCGAAGTGCGAGCAGCGCATCGAAGAATCACCTGCAGTAGGCATGTTCGTAGGTACCATCGATCTGCAGGTGACCATATCCCAGTTCATGATGTTCAAGACGACTACCTTCCAGACCCTGATCGATAAGTGATTTGTACGATGTTTTGTGATCAAAGAATTGTTAACCGCAATCAAGAACGGCGTCGCTTGGTAGCTAGCCGGTGAGTACGGGTCGGTCCACAGGGATTTTTTGTATTCTCAATTTGTTTTAACGAGTTAATTCCAATTGGTGTTGGATTGATTATCACTAAAAACTAAGGTTGATTTAGACTAGGATTAAAACCTTGCTAGAGTTAGGTTTATGTTAAGTTTGGAAAGTCAATATTCCTCACCGCTTTCTATACCCTAATTAAGATCTATTAGGTGTTATGGTAACAATTAATAAAGTGGATTAGTACCATCGGGAAGAAACTAGGTTTCTTCCTCTAGGTTCTTGTCCTTCCTTTCTTAATTCTTATCCTAACCTCCATGGAAAACATATACAACCGGTCTTTTAAACTACGGTATCACCGCTACCTCGTGGGGTAGGGTGCCGTAGTGAGCGGTGTGTATATGTATGCATGGAGTCCTATAAAAATATGTGATGGGTAAGAAAGGGGTGAGAGATTTTCATCTCTCAAACCTCTCCTATTCCTAACCCTAACAAGTGAGGAACTACTCACTCATTAGGGAATTGATTAAAAGAAATATTTTTTTATCTACGGCAAATAATTAAAAGTGCTAAACTAGTTAATTAGGGCAGATAATTAAAATTCTATACTACGGCAGAAAGGAATTTAACTAGGGCAAGGTAAAGAAAATCTACTTACTTTATTTGATACTCTCTTCATACATTACAATGAATTCTGAATTTTTGATTAATGAAAAGAGGCATACCTCAAAAAGAGGTTTAGGGTTTCTATTTATAGATCATAGAAATCCTAGGGTTACATTCGATACATATCTGCATTTACAAATTTTCCCCTAAGAAGTCTAGTCAACGCACCGCCAAACCGTCAAACGACGCACCGACACGTGCTTATTATGGCCGCGGAATCGCGGCTAAAAGCCCTGTTTGGCCGCGGATTCACGGCCATCTTGGAAGCTCTTGGACTGGGGTTTTCTGGGATGCTTCTGGTTGCATTTGGTTTCTTATTTCTTCACTTGGTTTCTCAGATTGTCATCTAGTTTTCTTCCAGATTTTCACAGTGCATAATGTCGTGGACTTTTACCCTTTGCTTCGTGTCGAAGTCTTGAAGCTTGCGCTGCCTTTGTGCTTTGTGAAATTTTCCATTGATCTTCGTTTATTCTTCGAACTGTAAGCATGTTCAAGATTCTTCTATTTTGTTGGTCGTAGTCTCACTTTTGTGCCGTCTTTTCATCATTTTCACTGTTTTTGTTCCTAGAACCTGTAACCTGCAACTATGTAGCAGACATGGATCAAAAACTCCTGTTTATTTGTAAAATGAATAAGAATGGGGAATATAATAATGAAAAATTATGATATGAACAAATACCCCCAAACTTATCATTTGCTCGTCCTCGAGCAAAACTAGTTTTATTCTCGAAAAAGATCTAGCCTCACTTTCGCAAGGAAACGCGATTGCACTGAGCTCGTGCAACAAGCCGTTAAACCTCTAGGTGTCCCTAGTAGGAGGAGTGTTGTCTCCTGAGGGTTTTCAGCGGATACTACCTACAAAATCCTATCAATTCGGCCTATTGAATTTTATTCTTCAATTAGGTTTTCTAACAAGAAACTCTATTATCTTCAACTCAGAAATTATCAATCCATATTTTTCACGCTTCCTTATCATTTAACTTAAGCTTATATATGTTTTGTAGATTTACTTAGCTTTTAGCATCTTTTGAGTTTTCCTTCTAGGGTTCCATATCAACTTAGGAATTTTTATCATCTCTACTAAAGATATAAGTCCTATTTTTCATTCCCATCTCTTATCTAAACCCCAATCACATACCCCTACTTGTGTGTATATTTCACCCCTACACTTGGAAATTCAAATCAAGCTATTATACTCTTGTCCATCGTCCAAAGTACTTCTTAATTGGTGAATTTTTAGATGAAATTTGCTCACACATCCTTCATGCGACCGTTAATACTTCTTGAGGTACCAACGACCGATTACAAAATGTGTTTGCACATTAAAGCGTAATCCCTAGTCTTGTAACACCTAAGGTTTTAGCAGTGACTCCCAAACCAATTGGTCTAAGGCACTAGGTGATAAAGCACCCTCGCTAAATATTTTTTCTATTTATGCAGCCTTAAATAATTACAAAAACCAGTGTTCATTTTTTTTATCTCTTTATTCACACTTGTATTTTTATTTTATTTTTCTTCGTACTAAGGACTTTAGACAAGAGCATTTCAAGGTCTCTTCTACTATTCCAAGTTTCAAGGTTCGTGTTAGTGCAATTTGTAGGGTATATATTTTCAGAATTTAGACTTAAACTTAGGAATTATTTTTCAGACTTATATTTTAATAAAAATATCAATACTTTTCGCTTGTTTTAACTTAGCCGAAGAAGTGAACTCGAAATTTTCCTATTTCTAAATAAACTACAAAGACATATACTTTCTACCGTTAAATTTTAAAAAAGGTTATTTTTAGGGTTTTTAATTTACTAAGTCTAAGATCTAGTTGTTTCTAGCTAGTTAATCTTTTTGTCAAACTCAAGTCAATTGTGGCCAAAATTGAATGTTTTAATTTTTATAATTTTTCAATTTTTTTCAGTTTTTCTTTGATTTTTATTTTTCTATTATTTTTTTTATTTTATTTGTAATTTTTTAATTTTTATGATTTTTATATAAGGATGCAATGCAGAATTTAAATATGCAAAAGAAAAAGAAAAAATATATACAAAAAATATATATAAAATATGCAATGCAAAAGATAACTATATACAACCACCAACTCCCCCAAACTTATCACAAGCAGTGCCCTCACTGCTCGGCCCCACGCCGCGCCCTCGAGCGTGAACGAGAACGCTCAGCCCTACCCAGCAGGGTTTGAATCCCTTGCTCAACCTCAGTCAACCGCCTATCGTGCTCCCTCGATGTCGCCCTCAACTCCTCTATGCCCCTCACAGCTCTCCGCATCAAATGTGCATATTCTAGAGGGGTCATTTCTCGTTCGCTCGCGGTCGAGCTAGTGCTAGGTGTGCGGGCGGGCACGTGCTCCGCCGGTTCAGTCCTAGACCACACGTCTGTCAATCGTGAATAGGACGTAGAAACGCCCTCAATAAGAGGCCTGATAGGTATGCCTCCATGCATGTAAAATTCGAACTCCTCCATGGGGAGGAAATATCGACGGAGTTGTGTAACAAGCATGGGACAAGGGTAATTTGCGGCTCGTTTGCCCGCACCTATAGAGTTTAGCAAAACTGTGCACATGTCGAAACGGGAATTTTTTGTCATGAGGGTATGCACAATATGTAATGAGGGTGTAAAAAATGTTGTGTTGTGGGAGCAACCGAAAATATTATTTTGTGCCCACTGGCACACAGTTAAGACATTTGCGAAAAAGGTTCTCGCTTGGATCCCCTTCCGCGGCTCCCTTGAGCAATCGTTGCCCATCAAGGGCATGTAATCCTCAAATTGTAAAGGTTGGTTATGTGCGGGTATTCGAGGGATTAATGTGACCTCGTGTATAATGTCCCTATCGATGATAATTTCCCTCTCACCCCACTCTAATTTTATAAACCCGAATTGGGTGAGACACCCATCTTCCATCCACTCGTAAAAACGAGTGACAAATTCCGGTGGTGCATAAGCATTAGGATGATTGTATATTAAATAGTTCTATCCTCTACGCGCTATTTCGTTCGTAAAATAACTATCGTACACCTCGTGTGAAAATACTTGTGAAAAATCACGTTTAAGTTGCATGCTACGTGCCATTAGGTGATCTACAGATCTAGAAATATAAAAACAGAGAGGGTTTGGAAAGATTGAACCTCCCGTGAAAAATTCAGGGGGGGAAGAAACTGTAGCGCGGCGGATCAGCGGCAGGAAGGTGGCTTGCGCGGCGGAATCACGGCGGCGCAGAGGAATCTTGATGCAGACTTTCAAGAGGCGGCGGCTAGGGTTTTTTAGAAGATGAATTTAGGGTTTGTGATCAGAGAAAGGGGTCGGGGTCTTTATATAGGGGAAGAGTTAGGGATATTTGCAAATAAAGCTCTCTAAAAAGAGGAAATTATTTGCAAATAACTATTTTATTTTATTTTATTTTCTGAAAATTTAAAAAATTGCCCAAAAAAATTTTTATTTTCAATTTTTATCTCTATTTTTTTATGTTATTTTTTAAAGCCAAATTATACCCCCCAAAATTGAGTTAAACAATATTACAAGTCAATGCCAAGCTTTGCAAAGACCAAAAGTCAACACCAACCATTTGAAGAATTTATCTATGTAACGTATAGGTCGGTGGAAGAGCATGTTATAAAGATCCAAGAAGACGTGGGGAAGAGATAAGTGGTGGTATGGAAAGTGTTTGCGTGAACGTGAATGTGAAGAGATAAGAGGTGATGATAAATAAAAAAAAGAATGGGAATTATCATTTATGAGTGGAATATTGGCATTATCGTATTTTATTAGAAGAAAAGGTGGTGGTTCAACTTCTATAGGTGGAGGTTGATCAACCACAAAATCATCGAGGTATTTCAGTGGATCCTTTACTAGCTTGGCATCATCCATCATATATATATGATGTTCAATTATGAGGGGACTAATCTCCTTGATGTCCGCTATAGTCCAGCCAAAAGTTTGCCAGTTGTTTTGTAAGACCATTAACGGGGCTTTCTCTTGCTCGAGAGCTAGAGATGCCGAGATGATAACAGGAAGGGTCTCATTCTCACCTAAGTGAGCGTATTTAAGATGAGACGGCAATAACTTGAGTTCGAGTTTTGGAGGTGGAACAATTGAAGGTAAAATTGGTGAAATTGTCTCGAACTTGAAGGATTCCATCAAAGGTTCGAAATCACTGTAAACAACCGAGTCGGATGGTTCAACTAACTCATCCGAAAATTTAAATGACTCAAACTCGGGCGGCGAGTTTTCAAAATCATCCGAAAAAGTGAAACGCTCGTAATCATCATCGGTTGTGCAAACTGTGTCAGATTCAAGGAGGAACGCACTATTGGCGTCAAAACTGCTGTGATCGAACAGAAATTTTTCAAGCTCACAGTCCTCCTGCGTGATTTCGTGGATCGAGCAAACATCACGTATACTAGCTTTAGGCACGGAGGGCAGACTTCCTATCTTGTAAATGTTGAACTCACTTGACATATTCCCGAAGGATAGAGTCATAGAGCCATTGCGACAATTGATTACAGCATTGGAAGTGGCCAAAAATGGTCGACCGAGAATCACCGGAATTTGGTTCCGTGGGTTAGCCACAGGCTGTGTGTCCATAACAATGAAATCAACGAGGAATATGAAGTCCCCTACTTTGATTAACACATCCTCTAATTCACCCCTAGGAAGGGTGATGGATCGATCAGCCATTTGGAGAGTACGATGAGTGGGTTTCAACTCTCCAACACCTAATTGCTCATACACGGAATATGGAAGCAGGTTAACACTAGAACCAAGATCTAAAAGTGCTCGATTGATGTTCTTATCCCCAATTGTTATTGAAATTGTAGGACAGCCAGGGTCCTTTCGTTTTTGGGGCAAGGGTTGAGGTTGGGTAATAGCATTGCTTACGGCACTAGCTACGAGCACTTTCTTGGGTTTCTGTGACTTTCTCTTCGTGGTGCATAAGCCTTTTAAGATTTTCGCGTAAGAAGGGACTTGTTGGATTGCATCCAAGAGAGGTATGTTAATGCTCACCTGCTTGAATAACTCCACAATCTTCTCCATTTGAGGAGTTGGTTTATTGGATCTCAACCTGTTTGGAAATGGAACATTTTGAAAATTCGTTGAGTCCAATTTCTGTGGAGTAGATTGCGGAGTTGGAGCGGATCACAGTGTTGGTGTGTTCGTGAAGTGAGATGTGGGTCCGTTTGAATTAGAAGTAGAGCCCTGTGAAGGATGAAGAATAGGCTCTAACGAAGATGAAGATGAAGAAGAAGAAGAGGAAGATGAAGAAGATGATGATGCAGAAGAAGAAGAAGAAGAAGAAGCACCAGGGGTGTCATTACTATTACCCACGTTATTGTGCAACACTCTTCCAGATCTCAACGTGGTCACAGCATTTACATTATGATTTTGTTGTTCATATGCAACATGTGCGTTGTGTGTGTGATCGGGATTTGGCAGTGGTTGAGATGGAAGCTTTCCCTTTTATCGCTCGCTCAACGCAGCATTTAGTTTTGCAATTTGGGCCTCAATTGATTTGATACTCTGATCATGTGGAGCACTGTTTTGCACCAAAGATTGAATGGATGTTTCCAACCTTGCTGCGGATTGTGTAGATTGTTTTAAAAACGCATCTAGACTTTGTTTTAGCGAGGTAACCTTATCGTTATTTGGTTGAACAAAATTGTTTTGAGGATAAGAGTTGTTGGGCACAAAATTGTTCATTTGGTTTGGGTAAGGTTGTGGTTGGAAAGGTTGCTGATATTGAGTTTGTTGAGGTGCTTGTTATTGTGGAGGAGGAGGCCTTTAAAAGTTGTTATTGACTTGGAATTGTTGATTTTGATTCCACGCAAAATTTGGGTGGCTCCTCCAACCCGGATTATAAGTTGAAAAGTATGGATCATTTTTTTGTCTTTGCTGAAAGGCAGTATTGACTTCATCTTGTCCTTGAATAGGTGGATTGTAAGGACACTCTTCGGTAAGATGGGATGGATCCGAACAACAAGCGCAAACAGTTCGTGGGGGCAAAGCAGGGGCAGGAGAAGGCGATGAGATTTTGGTCTCAATTGCTTCTAGCTTTTTTGTAAGTGCGGCCATTTCGGCCTTCATTGCAATCGACATATCTAGTTGATGTATGCCTGCCATAGACTGACCTGTTGAAGAAGATGAGATGGTCTTATTGCTTTCCCACTGAAGTGTTTGTTCAGCAAGATCGTCGAGAAACTGCCAAGCTTCCTCGCTTGATTTTGTTAGAAAGTGACCTTGACAAATGGTTTCCAACAACTGCTTAGTTGCTGGGTTCAATCCTTCGTATAAAGTTTGGCAAAGTTTCCAATTTTCGATACCGTGGTGAGGGCATTGAACAAGTAGGTCTTTAAATCTTTTAAAACGCTTCCAAAAAGGTTCGGAAGGAAGCTGGGAAAATTGAATGATCTCATTGCGAATTCTCGCGGTTTTGTGATGTGGGTTAAACTTTTTAAGAAAAGCTTTAACAAACTCTTGCCAATTTTTAATCGAGTGTGATGCTGTGCTATACAACCATTTCTCGGCTAGGTCACATAAGGTGAATGGAATGATACGTAGCCTTATAGCATCATCTGAAAGTTGTGTTGTCTTCATCATTGCGCAAACATTCTGGAATTTTTTTATGAATATATAGGCATTTTCGGATTCCAGTCCGTGAAATTTTGGCAACATGTTGATGAAGTGGGGTTTGATCTCAAAGTTATCCCCATTTGCCGGTGGAAGTGAAAGACAAGTAGGTAAGGCGGTGTGGATAGGGTAGAAAAGATCCTGGAGCGCGATTCGTTGGGGTGCTTCAACAGGTGGGTATTGTGGGTTATTCGCACCTAGCGGAGGTGGAATCAGTCCCGCGGGTAAGGGGTTGTTAGGATCGAATCCCGACATCTCCTTAAAAGACGAAGAATATGAAGGTGTAGGCAAAGAAGTGGAAGGAATTTCGACTTCGGAGTCGAAACCGTCGTCAGTCGGTACTAACGAGACATGGACTAATCGGGCGCTAGTGTCACTAGTCCAACCGGACATACACTAAAGAGGTAGTGTAGTCAAAAAGATGAAAAACAGAAGGTGGGGGTAAGAAAACGTCAACGAGAGGAAAGTGGGTGTAAGTAGGGTGCAACGGATTTCTTAGCGACAACTTGCAAGTTTTTTGTAAATTTTTTTCCTTTTTGTGTTTTTTTTATAAGGAGCTTTTTGCAAAAATATTTTCAATAAAAGGCTTAGGCATACGTTCAATCAATCACATATGCACAATCAAGCCTAGATCTAGGGTCACCTAGGTCAGCTAGACAGCTCCTAACAATTCCAAAGGGCAAGATGTGAGGACCTCAAACCGCCTCTTCACCGCTAATTGTGGCCAGGTAAGCACAAGTAGAGAAAGGAGGGATCCGCTCATGAATCACCGTGAGACGGGCCTTTTAAAGTTACCTTTCCCTACCTGTCTAGCCTAGGCACCACAAAGTCAGGTTTAGATTAACGGTCGATGCCTACAACTATTCCTTTGTCCTATTAAGCGCGAAATCCTTAAGGCCGAGTCTAATCTTTTTTAATTAACTTGATGGTCAATGCAATGCGCTTTATGTGATTTTTGGGATCCTGGGAAGGGTAATAAAATCCCCACCCGATCTGGATTGGTGTTCAAGCCCCTTAAAGTCAATTTAAAATATGCAGAGCAGTAAACATAATCACTTGCAAACAATTTTTTAGCGCGGCGCAAAGAATCCTGCACAAGATCAAGTTATTGGAGAAGGGGAGAAGTTTTTGCGCAAAGAACCCTGCAGGAAAGATTTTACAGAGGAGATAATGGGGTTTAGAAGAAAAGAAGCTTACAGAGGGATTTTGGGTTGCTGACGTCAGTAACCCGCGGTGGAAGCGCGGTCAAAGACTCCTTCTGGCGGCGGTTCCGCGGTGAGAAAGAAGGATCAGGCTACCAAAAATTTTCTATTGTCTGTTCAGATTATCCTCTACTTGTTCAGATCTGGTTTTTTCTGTTTTGCTCTCTGGATTTTTCCAGATTTGAATTCGTTCGTCGATCCTGCACAGTTCAAACGAAACACCCTTTAAAGAATAACAAGATGATAAATTTTTTATATTTTTTTATTTTTCAGTTTTTATGAATTTTATGATTTTATATTAACCCGAAATTGCAAAAAGAAAATACCGGCAACGGCGCCATTTGATTTGTACGATGTTTTGTGATCAAAGAATTGTTAACCACAATCAAGAACGGCGTCGCTTGGTAGCTACCCGGTGAGTATGGGTCGGTCCACAGGGATTTTGTGTATTCTCAATTTGTTTTAACGAGTTAATTCCAATTGGTGTTGGATTGATTATCACTAAAAACTAAGGTTGATTTAGATTAGGATTAAAACCTTGCTAGGGTTAGGTTTAGATTAAGTTTTGAAATTCAATATTCCTCACCGCTTTCTATGCCCTGATTAAAAGAGATTTTATAGATCAAAAATATAATTACCGCAATTAAGAACGGCGTCGCTTGGTAGCTAGCCGGTGAGTACGGGTCGGTCCACAGGGATGTTGTAAATTTCTTAAATGTTCTTACGAGCTAATTCCAAAGGGTGTCGGATCTTTTAATTAAATCTAAAAGCTAAGTTGAGTTATACTAGGATTAGTAAACTAAGATTATCTAGATCTAAGTCTTGCTAGAGTTAGGTTTAGGGTAAGTTGAGAGATTAAAGGTTTGCTCACCGCTTTCAATGCCCTAATTTAGGTCTATTAGATGTTATGGTAATTATCAATAAAGTGGATTAGAATCATTTGGGAAGATGTTTCTTCCTCTAGGTTCTTGTCCTTCCTTTATCGATCCTTACCCTAACCTCCATGGAAAACATGCGCAGCCGGTCCTTTATACTACGGTATCATCGTTACCTCGAGGGGTAAGGTGCCGCAGGGAGCGGTGTGTGCGTGTATGCATGGAGTTCTAATTATTATTTGTGATGGGCAAGAAAGGGGTGAGAGATCTTATCTCTCAAACCTTTTCCTAAATCTAACCCTAACAAGCGAGGAGACTACTCGCTCATTAGAGAATTGAAAAACATTCTAAATTAAATTAAACTAAGACGAAGAAATATAAGAACTTACTAATTTTTATTGATGGCTCTCTCCAAACATCAACCCAGTACTGATCTGAATTTATGAAATGAAAATAGGCATGACCTAATACAAGAGTTTGGGTATCTACTTATAGGACATAGAAAACCCTAGGTTTACAATTGCCGCATGTCTGTATTTACCAAAATACCCCTAGGTTGACTAGTCAGCGCCGCCTCCAACTTTTGGTAAAAAAATATTCTTCTCTGGGCTTTAGATGGCCGCGGAACCGCGGCCTCAGCAGGGGTTGGGCCGCGGTTCCGCGGCCCAATGTTGGTCTTGAATGCTGAAAACTCTTGTACTTATGGTGGGCTTTCTGGGCTTCTAACTTCTTTGATTGTTTCTTTAAAATAGCTTCTGGTTCTCTTCCAGATTTTCCAGTGAATAATTGTGGTGGACTTTAACCATGGCTTTGTAGTCATGGACCTTGCGTTGCCTTGTACTGATCTTTTGTGTAGGTTTGATTAAGATCTTTCTATTTGTTGGTCACAGTCTCACTTTTGCATCGTCTTTTATCTTTTTCACTGTTTTAGCTCTAAGAACCTGTAACCTGTAATTATGTAGCAGACATGGGTCAAAAGCACCTGTTTATTTCTAAGAAGAATAAGAATGGGAAATATAATAATGCAATATAATGGTGTGAAAAAATACCCCCAAACTTATCTTTTGCTCGTCCTCGAGCAAACTTAGTTTTATTCTCGACAAAATCTTAACTGCACTTTCGCAGGGAATCGCGATTGCACTGAGCTCGTGCAACAAGCCGTTAAACCTCTAGGTGTCCCCAGTAGGAGGAGTGTTGTCTCCTGAGGGTTTTCAGCGGATACTACCCACAAAATCCTCTCAATTAAGCCCATTGACTTTTATTCTTCAATTAGGTTTTCTAACAAGGAATTCTATTGTCTTCGACTCATAAATTATCCACCCATATTCTTCACACTTCCTCATTATCTAACTTAAGATTATATATGTTCTGCAGACCTACTTAGCTTTCGGCATCTCTTAAGTTTTCCTTCTAGGGTTCCATCTCCACTTAGGAATTTTTATCAGCTCTACTAAAGATACAAGTTCTATTCTTCATTCCTCTCTCTTATCTAAATTCCAATCACATATCCCTACGTGTGTGTATATATATCACCCCTACACTTGGAAATTCAAATCAAGCAATCATACTCTTGCCCATTGTCCAAAACACTTATTAATTGGTGAATTTTTAATTGAATTTTGCTTACACATCCTTCATGCGACCGTTAATACTTCTTGAGGTACCAACGGCCGATGACAAAATGTGTTTGCACTTTAAAGCGTACTTCCTAGTCTTGTAATACCTAAGGCTTTTTAGCAGTGACTCCTGAACCAGTTGGTCTAAGGCACTAGGTGATGAAGCACCCTCGCTAAATATTTTTTCTATTTTTGCAGTCTTAAGTAATCAAAAAAACCAGTGTTCATTTTTTTTTTATTCACACTTGTATTTTTTTTATTTTCCATCGTACTAAGGACTTTAGACAAGAGCATTTCAAGGTCTCTTCTACTATTCCAAGTTTCAAGGTGCGTGATTGTGCAAATTGTAGGGTATACGTTTTCAGAATCTAGACTTAAGCTAGGAATTATCTTTCAAACTTATACTCTAATAAAAATATCAATATTTTTCCTTTGTTTCGACTTAGCCCAAGAAGTGAACTCAAAATTTGCCTATTTCTAAATAAACTACAAAGACATATAGTTTCTACCGTTAAATTTTAAGAAAGGTTATTTTTAGGGTTTTTAATTTACTAAGTCTAAGATCTAGTTGTTCCTAGCTAGTTAACCTATTTGTCAAACTAAAGTCAAATACGGCCAAAATTGAATACATTAATTTTTATAATTTTAGAAATTTTCAATTTTTTTTGGGTTTTTCTTTTTCTAATTTTTTTTTTCAAAATTTTCAATTTTTATGATTTTTATATAAGGATGCAATGCAGAAATATACATATGAATGCGAAGGAAGAGTACTTACCGAGCATACCCCCAAACTTAAACTCGACAGTGTCCTCACTGTCATGCTACACCACGAAGGTCAAAATGTCGGCACTCCCCTGTTTATTTATTTACAATAATTTTTTTAATTTTTTTAATTTTTATTGTTAAAAGAAAAACAAAAATATATATACAGACAGCCCCCCCAAACTTCATTGAAACAGTGTTAAACGTCATTGCCAAATTTTGCAAAGACCAAACGTCAACACCAACCATTCGAAAAATTTATCTGTATAGAATATCGGTTGGTGGAAGAATATGTTGTACCGATCCAAAAAGAATTGGGGAAGATAGAAGTGGTGATATGGAAAGTATGGAAGTGAATAGATAAGAGGTGGTGATGAATCAAAACGAGAATGTGAATGATCACCAATCAGTGGAATGTTGGCATTCTCACAGCGTAGTAAAAGAAAAGGGGGTGGTTCAATTTCTAAAGGAGGAGGTTGACTATCCACACTATCCCCAAGATATTTTTGTGGATCCTTTATCGACTTGGCATCATCCATCATATGCATATGATATTCAATTATGAGAGAACTAATCTCCTCGATGTCCGGCCTAGTCCAGCCGAAAACTTGCCGCCTATCTTGTAAGACCATTAAAAGGGCGTTCTCTTACTCGAGAGCTAGAGAGGCTGATATGATAACGGGAAAGGTCTCATTCTCACCTATGTAAGAATATTTAAGGTGAGACAGCAAGGGCGTGAGTTCGAGTTTCGGAAGCGAAACAATCATAGGCAAAATTGGGAAATCTACATCGAACTCAAAGGACTCCAACACAGGTTCGAAATCACTGCAAACAACCGATTCGGATGGTTCAACTAACTTATCCAAAAATTCAAAAGACTCATACTCGGGTTGTGAGTCGTCAAAATCATCCGAAAAAGTGAAACAATCATAATCAATATCGGTTGTGTCAACTGTGGTAGATTCAAGGAGGGACGCACTAGTGGCGTCAAAACTGTTTTCATCAAATAGAAATTTTTCAAGCTCGCAGTCTTCCTGCGTGATTTCATGAATAGAGCAAACTTCTCGTGTACTAGTTTTAGGCACGGAGGGGCAGACTTCCTAACTTGTAAATATTGAACTCACTAGACGTCTTCCCGAAGGATAGAGTCATGGAGCCATTGCGACAATTTATTATGGCATTGAAAGTGGCCAAAAATGGTCGACCGAGGATCACCGGAATTTGGTTCCGTGGGTTAGCAACAGGTTGTGTGTCCATAACAATAAAATCAACGGGGAATATGAAATCCCCAACTTTGATCAACATATTCTCTAGCTCACCTCTAGGATGGGTGATTGATCGATCGGCCATTTGGAGAGTACAACGAGTGGGTTTCAACTCTCCAACCCCTAATTGCTCGTACACGGAGTAGGGAAGAAGGTTAACACTAGACCCAAGATTTAAAAGTGCTCGATTAATTTTCTTATCCCCAATTGTTATTGAAATCATAGGACAGCCGGGGTCTTTTCGCTTTTGGGGTAAGGGTTGAGGTTGGTTAATAGCATTGCTTACTGCACTAGCCACTAGCACTTTCTTGGGTATTTGAGATTTTCTCTTGGAGGAGCATAAGCCCTTTAAGATTTTTGCGTAGGAAGGGACTTGTTGGATTGAATCCAAGAGAGGTATATTTATGCTAACCTGTTTAAATAACTCCACAATCTTCTCCATTTGTGGAGTTGGTTTATTGGGATTCAACCTGTTTGGAAATGGAGCATTTTGAAAATTAGTTGAATCCAATGTCTGTGGGGTAGAATGTGGAGTTGGAACGAATCCCAGTGTGGGTGTGTTTGTGAAGTGAGAAGTGGGTCCGTTCGGATTAGAAGAAGAAGAGCCTTTTGAAGAATGAAGAATAGGCTCTAGCGGAGAAGATGAAGGTGAAGAAGAGGATGTAGAAGAAGAAGAAGAAGGAGAAGAAGGAGAAGAACCACCGGCGGGTGTGTCATCACTAGTACCCACATTATTTTGCGACACTTTTCCAGATCTCAACGTGGTCACCGCATTTACATTGTGATATTCATGTGCGTTGTGTGTGTGACCGGGATTTGGCAATGGTTGAGATGGAAGCTTTCCCTTTTCTCTCTCGCTCAACGCAGCAGTTAATTATGCAATTTATGCCTCAATAGATTTGATGCTTTGATCGTGTGAAGCATTGTTGTGCACCAAAGACTGGACGCAATTTTCCAATCTTGCTGCGGATTCTGTAGATTGCTTCAGAAACGCATCTAGACTTTTTTCTAGCGAGATAACCTTATCATCATTTGGTTGAACCAAGTTGTTCGTTTGATTTGGATAAGGTTGTGGTTGGAAAGGTTGCTGGTATTGAGTTTGTTTGGGTGCTTGTTGTCGTGGAGGAGGGGGCCTTTGAAAGTTGTTGTTTTCTTGGAATTGCTGATTTTGATTCCAAGCAAAATTTGGGTGACTCCTCCAACCCGGATTGTAGGTCGAAGAGTAAGGATCATTTCGTTGTCGTTACTGAAAGGCAGCATTGACTTGATCTTTTCCTTGAATAGGTGGATTGTAAGGACACTCTTCGGTAAGGTGTGATGGATCCGAACAACAAGCACAAACAGTTCATGGGGGTACAGCAGCGGCAGGAGAAGACGATGAGATTTTGGTCTCAATGGCTTCTAGATTTTTCATAAGTGCGGCCATCTCGGCCTTCATAGCAATCGACATATCTACTTGATGTATGCCTGCCCTAGATTGACCAATAGAAGAAGATGAGGTGGTCTTTGTGCTCTCCCACTGAATTGTTTGTTCACTAAGATCCTCGAGAAACTGCCGTGCTTCCTTACTAGATTTGGTTAGAAAGTGACCTTGACAAATGGTTTCTAGCAACTTCTTCGTTGCCGGGTTCAATCCCTCATATAATGTTTGGCAAAGTTGCCAATTTTTGATCCCATGGTGAGGGCATTGAACGAGTAGGTCTTTCAATCTTTCAAAACACTTCCAAAATGGTTCGGAAGGAAGCTGGGAAAATTGTATTATCTCATTGCGAATTCTCGCGGTCTTGTGATGAGGATAAAACTTTTTAAGAAAAGCTTTAACAAACTCGTCCTAATTTCTAATTGAATGTGATGTTGTGCTGTATAGCCACTTCTCGGCTAAGTCACATAAGGTGAAAGGAATGACCCTTAGCCTTATAGCGTCATCACTTAATTGGGTTGTTTTCATCATGGCGCAAACGTTTTGGAATTTATTGATAAAGATATAGGCATCTTCGGATTCCAATTCATGAAATTTTGGCAGCATATTGATGAAGTGGAGTTTTATTTCAAAATTGTCCCCATTTGCCGGTGGAGGTGAAAGACAGGTAGGTAAAGAGGTGCGGACAGGATAGAAGAGATCCTGGAGCACGATTCGTTGAGGCCCTACAACAGGCGGGTGATTCGGGTTATTCACACCAAACGGAGGTGGAATCAGTCCCGTGGGTAAGGTGCTGTTGGGATTATGTCCCGACATACCTTCGGAAGAAGAATTTGAAGGTGGAGGTAAAGAAGTGGAAAGGATTTCGACTTCGGAGTCGAAAGGTTCGTCGGTCGGTACCAACGAAACACGGACTAATCGGGCGCTAGTGTCCCTAGTCCAACCGGACATACACTAAAGGGGTAGTGTTGTCAAAAAGGTGAAAGACAGAATGTGGAGGTAAGAAAATGTCAATGAGAGGAAGTGGTGTAAGTGAAGTGCAAAGATTTCTTTAGCGACAAGTTGCAAGTTTTTGGAAAGATTTTTCCTTTTGCTTTTTATGTGGAGCTTTTGCAAAAAGATTTTTGAAAAGAGACTTGTGACACAAATGCAATCAACCACAAATGCACAATCAGGCCTAGATCTAGGGTCACCTAGGTCAGCTAGACAGCTCCTAACTGTTCCAAAGGGCTAGAAATAGAACCTTAAATCGCCTCTTCACCGCCAATTGCGGCCAGGTAAGTGCCAGGTAAGTGGGAGGCTCCCCACTACGAAAGTAGTGATCCTAATTAAGTAACCACTTGCCTTAGACACACTTGCCTAGACACCGCAAAGTCAGGTTAGGATAAACGGCCGATGCCTATAATTAGTCCTCTGTCCTATTGAGCGCGACGTCCTTAGGGCTGAGTCTAGTATTTTTTAATTAAATATGGTCAATGCAAATGCCTTATGTGATTTTTGGGGTCCTGGGAAGGGTGATGAAATCCCTACCCAATCTGAATTGGTCAAAAGCCCCTTAAAGTCCGATTAAAGATATGCAAAACAGTAAATCACTTGCAATAAAATCTTTTTTTTATTTTTAGCACGGCGCAGAGAATCCTGCAGGAAATCAATTATTGGAAGGGGGAAGATTTTTTAGCGTAAAGAATTCTGCAGAAGATTTGACAAAAAGATATATGGGGATTTGCAAAGAGGGGGAAGAGAAATCAAACAGTGAATTTTCGCGCGCTGACGTGGCAGGGGAGGCATGGTTCCTCGGCGGAATGGGGGTTTTCACGGCGGATTAGCGGCGGTACGGAGGCTTCAAGTCTCCAAAAAATTATGCTGTTATGCTTTTCCAACCCCTTTCTGTTCTGATGTATCTTTTTCTATTTCGCACTCTGGATTTTTCCAGATCCGTCAATCCTGCAGAGATTCACAAAAAAATACCCTTCAAACAGTAAATGATAAAATTTTATATTTTTGATTTTTTAGATTTTTATGATTTTTTTCTTTTATATTAACCTGAAATTACAAAAAGGAAATATTACGCCATCCCCGGCAACGGCGCCATTTGATTAAAAGAAATTTTATAGATCAAAAATATAATTACCGCAATCAAGAACGGCGTCGCTTGGTAGCTAGCCGATGAGTACGGGTCAGTTCACAGGGATGTTGTAAATTTCCTAAATGTTCTTACGAGCTAATTCCAAAGGGTGTCGGATCTTTTAATTAAATCTAAAAGCTAAGTTGAGTTATACTAGAATTAGTAAACTAAGATTATCTAGATCTAAGTCTTGCTAGGGTTAGGTCTAGGGTAAGTTGAGAGATTAAAGGTTTCCTCACCGCTTTCAATGCCCTAATTTAGGTCTATTAGATGTTATGGTAATTATCAATAAAGTGGATTAGAATCATTTGGGAAGATATTTCTTCCTCTAGGTTCTTGTCCTTCCTTTATCGATCCTTACCCTAAGCCCATGGAAAACATGCGCAGCCGGTCCTTTATACTACGGTATCATCGTTACCTCGAGGGGTAAGATGCCGCAGGGAGCGGTGTGTGCGTGTATGCATGGAGTTCTAATTATTATTTGTGATGGGCAAGAAAGGGGTGAGAGATCTCATCTCTCAAACCATTCCCTAAAGCTAACCCTAACAAGCGAGGAGACTACTCGCTCATTAGGGAATTGAAAAACATTCTAAATTAAATTAAACTAAGGCAAAGAAATAAAAGAACTTACTAATTTTTATTGATGGCTCTCTCCAAACATCAACCCAGTACAGATCTGAATTTATGAAATGAAAAGAGGCATAACCTAATACAAGAGTTTGGGTATCTATTTATAGGACATAGAAAACCCTAGGTTTACAATTGCCGCATGTCTGCATTTACCAAAATACCCCTAAGTTGACTAGTCAGCGCCGCCTCCAACTTTTGGTAAAAAATTATTCTTCTCTGGGCTTTAAATGGCCGCGGAACCGCGGCCTCAGCAGGGGTTGGGCCGCGGTTCCGCGGCCCAATGTTGGTCTTGAATGCTGAAAACTCTTGTGCTTGTTGGGGTAAAAATTTACACCCCGGTTGACCAAGTCAAAATCAAAGTCAACCCCAAGCCAGGTGGGCCCAAGCCCAGGTCAAGCGGGCCCATGCCCAAGTCGAGCCCGCGGCCAGCCTCCCCGTGCTAACAACAAAATCATGTAATAAATAATTTTTATGTAATTGTTTATGCATGAATATAAACAAAATGGGCATAAAGCCAATATTTTGTAAGCCTATGGCTTATGTGCAAAAATGAAATGACACATGAGCCATGGGATGGCTAAAATGCCATTTTTGTAAAGCCCAAGGGGCTATATGTAAATATGTAGGCCTATAAAAGGCAACATGATGATGAATAAAGTAACACTTTTTCATTCCCCCAAAAACTAGGGTTCTTTGTGCCTCCTGCTCCTTCTCCAAGGTTCTAAACCTTCTCAATTCTTTTGAATTAAATCAAGAGTTTTACTCTTTCTTTTCCAAAACTAAGTAGTTTTTCACCACAAAACCCACAAAGGGGAACTCAGATCTCCCATCAGATCTAAAAAAGGAGTGTTTTTAAAAATCTCCTACTTCTTGATCTTCAAGATCCGGCCAAACAATAGAAGGAAGAAGAAGAACCCCCTTCATCAGCTTCAAAACATCCCAGGAGTTTAACTCCATACATATATACATAACAAATATTTCCTTTCTGAAGCATAGCTTCTGTTTCTTAGGCTAAAAGCCACTTTTTCTCGCCGGCGCTCAAGCGCAGAGCGCCCGCGTGCCAACACGTGGCACGCTTGCGCTCAAGCGCAAGCGCCCGAGCGCACGTCGCCCACGTGCCGACACGTGGCGCGTTTGCGCTCAAGCGCAAGCGCCCGAGCGCAAGTCGCCCCGGTGCCGACACGTGGCGCGCTTGCGCCCCAGCGAAAGGGCTCGAGCGCAAGTCTCCCCCGTTCCGACACGTGGCGCGCTTGCGCTCAAGCGCAAGAACTCGAGCGCAAGTGTCCCCCGTGCCGACACGTGGCGCGCTTGCGCTCCAGCGCAGGCGCTCAAGCGCAAAGCGCCTACGTGCCGACACGTGGCGCGCTTGCGCTCGAGCGCAAGTCTCCCCCGTGCCGACACGTGGCGCGCTTGCTCTCCAGTGCAGGCGCTCAAGCGCAAAGCGCCTACGTGCCGACACGTGGCGCGCTTGCGCTCAAGCGTCCAGCGCTCAAGCGCAGAGCGCCCACGTGCCGACACGTGGCACTCTAGCGCCTGAGCGCACAGCACCCAGGCGCACAGCGCCCAAGGTGCTACCCCCACGCATCCCTTAGATGCCTTTTCCCCCTCTTTTTATGTACATATATATATATACATATGTATACATATTTACATACACACATACTCCACGACACTGTCCCTGCACATTGAGTTCGCATGACCAGTTTAACCCGTTAATAGGAGGTTCCCTCGCTCCAAAGGCGAGAGATAATTAACGGCAGCTTAGTCCGCGGCTGCCGGAGATTCGGATCCCCACAATCATTAAACCCCGGCCTACCCTAGGCAGGGGGAATCTGTAGTACGCCTGACAAGCGCGCGCGTATTCCCATCTCAATGGGGTGACGAAAAACACACTACAGATTCTGGCACGCCCGGTGGGACCAATCTCTCCTCCCATATTTCGGGTTAAGCGTTCATGCGAACTCAATCTATATACATGTCTATATTTATACTAAAATAATGCTTTTTCATGCAGGTTTTCAAGTATTCACTTTCCAACAATGTCTCCGATGATGAACTCAGCTCTCAGCACAACTCCCGTCTCCTACACAATGAAGATAGACCCCAGGACGGTTCTTCCGGCCAGTTTTGGGCGACAATGGGAGGAGGAGCCGCTACCATTTGGCTCTATTATGTTCGTGTCAGCTAACGCCGTCCCAGCTCCTCAAGCTCCGGTAACAGACAAACCGGTCTCAAAGAGGAAAAGGCCGAATGTCGTGGTCGCGAGGGCACCCCAACACAAACGCAAGTCGGTGTTTGAAAAACTTTCCTCGACCCCAGCTGGGGGCAAGGCCATCAACACCAGCAAAGAAACAAAGCATCCCGAGCAAGCTCCAGCGGTGCCCTTGACCACTGCCCGATTGGGTGTCTTCTCAAGCCACTCCATCACTCAGCCTATGGCGGCTTCTCGAAGAGCAGAAGCCTGCCAAGCGCTCAAGGCAGAGAAGCTGAGGCAGAAACGGCTCAGATATAGAGCCAAAAAAAGGGCTAGGGCTCTGGCCATATTAAAATTTATGAATTTCTAAAGCCCGGACCGCTCCGCGAAACCAGCTGCCAGTGATGAAAGAATGGCTGAGTGTGTTATCCACACTGTCTACATGGCCGGACATGAAGAAACGAACCCTCCTCTTCTTCACAGCCATGGTGATGATATGGTTGACGCTACCCAGCATCGGCTCGATCTAAATGATGAAGAGCCCGCTCAGGCCGATAAGCCAGAGGAGCCCATGGTTCCTGTGGAATTGAGCTCAGGCGATAAAGATTACCCGGTTATCATAGCCGGAACTGCAGAACAAGCATTATTCCAATGGCTTCAAAGGCAATTTCAGGACAGGGATGAGAAGATGGCCGAGGTCTATTCCAAAGTCGACGAGCTGGAAAGCGTCGTGGCAGATCTCGCGACCCAAGTCGCCCGATTGCAATTACAGCAGAATCAAATTTTGGTTCATGAGCCAGGGATTGATACCCGGAGGCAGCCAACTGATATCCCCTTCAACCTAAAAGCGGAGCGCCTTCGCGAAAAACGGCCGCAATCAGCCTCCAGTCCCTCCGATACATACGCCGGGGGAGAATCGCCTCTGAAAGAGAAGCTGGAAAAGATTTATTCCTTCAAGAGGGAAAAGATCCACAAAATATTCAGGGACGCCCTAAGAAACGGTCTACAACTGCCGGAATCAAAGAGACCGCAAGAAGCGAATATGACCGACGATCCAGAATATTGCCTCTATCACAGGGTGATAGGTCATGCCATTGAGGACTGCTTTGTCTTTAAAGATTGGGTCGAAAGGCAATACAAGATGGGAGAGATAGAACTGTCTAAAGGCGTGTTAGCAAACAGTTAAGCTACGATCGCCGATTTCGTGCAAATGGAGACCGAAACCTTTCGGGAACCTAATCCTCCCAGACATGTGCCTCGAGGACCAGCATCAGTAAAGGCACCTACTCCAATGGAGGGAAAGAAGAAGGTATACTCCTTCAGGAGGGATGAAGTCCGCAAAATATTCATGGACGCCCTGAACAGCGGTCTGCAACTGCCTGTTCCAAAGAGGCCACAGGAAATGAACATGACCGACAATCCCATATACTGTCCATATCATAGAGTGGTGGGTCATACCATCGAAGACTGCTATATTTTCAAAGATTGGGCAGAGGACCAATATAAGCTGGGAAAAACCTCACAATCCTCGGATGTATCGGCAAGCCACAGAGCTAGGTCATCAACACAGCTCCGCCAAGATCAAAGTTCAAGGAGCTGGGATAAGCAAAAAGGACCACCACGTCGTTAAACTGGAAACACCCGCAGACCACCAAGTCTTTAAACTGGGAATAATAGACCGCTAAGTCTTTAAACTGGGAATAATCGACCGCCACGTCATTAAACTGGGAATAATCGACCTCTAAGTCGTTAAACTGGGAATGTAAAAAAAAATGTAAAAAATGTAAATAAAAAAAAAGTGTAAGTAAAAGAAAAATAAAAGCCGAAATGATGGGGCAGCTCGCAATAAAAATCAGCGAGTAAAAATAAAGATGAAAATAAAGCCGAAATGATTGGGCAACCGCGAATAAAAGCCGAAATGATAGGGCAATCGTGATTTTCGCGATAATAAAAGCTGAAATGATAGAGCAATCACGGTAAAACAAAAAAAAACAAGGGCGGATGATGAGTTGCTCCTGGCATTATTCCAGTGCAGCAATGCAGACGCCAACAAAAATCCAGTTTCCCAAAATTCTTTCGGCCCTACTGCTAGTCCCCAAATTGACTGCCGTATACAATCCACGGGCTCAAATAATCCTCAGCATACACATGCCCCACCGCAACCACCAGTTACGCGGCTGGTCTCCGCCTTTGGAATTGTGCTTCATTGGGAAGACCCACTCATGTGTCCTGGCACATGTGCTTCAGGGTCAACAACGCTGATGCCGACCCCTACCCCAAAATTCCAAGCTCGCCATCCGTAGACCTCTAAGTCGTTAAACTGGAAACAGATGACCTCTAAGTCGTTAAACTGGAAACAGAAGATCTCTAAGTCTTTAAACTAGAAACAGATGACCACTACGTCGTTAAACTGGAAACAGACGACCTCTACGTCGTTAAACTGGAAACAGATGACCTCCAAGTCGTTAAACTGGAAACAGATGACTGCTAAGTCGTTAAACTGGGCACAATAGACCCCTAAATCTTTAAACTGGAAACAGATGACCTCCAAGTCGTTAAACTGGAAACAGATGACCTCCAAGTCGTTAAACTGGAAACAGATGACCTCTATGTCGTTAAACTGGAAACAGCAGACCTCTAAGTCTTTAAACTGGAAACAGACGACCACTACGTCGTTAAACTGGAAACAGACGACCTCTACATCGTTAAACTGGAAACGGATGACCACCAAGTCGTTAAACTGGAAACAGACGACCTCTATGTCGTTAAACTGGAAACAGATGACCTCCATGTCGTTAAACTGGAAACAGATGACCTCCAAGTCGTTAAACTGGAAACAGATGACCACCACGTCGTTAAACTGGAAACAGATGACCGCTAAGTCGTTAAACTGGGCACCACAGACCCCTAAGTCTTTAAACTAGAAACGGATGACCGCTAAGTCGTTAAACTGGAAACAGTCGACCTCTAAGTCATTAAACTGGGAACGAGGGAAACCCACTCATGTGTCCTCACGATACATGAGGAGAACAAACCTTTGTCGGATCCTTACGACTCACGAAGGAAAAACACACTTAGGAGTCCCCACGACTCCTAAGGAGAAAATACACCTGCGGGATCCTTACGACTCGTAGGGAGAAAATGCTTTTATGGGACCCTCACGGCCCATAAAATTGAAAAGCCTTAGGCGATAGGATCTGAACCTGTCTCCTAAGCCATCGCTCCCCAATCCCCAAGTGGCGAATGATGAGTCACTCCTGGTACCATATTCCAGTGCAGCGATGCAGACGCCAGCCAAATTCCAAATCCCAACGGCGAATGATGAGTCGCTCCTGGTACCATATTCCAGTGCAGCGATGCAGACGCCAACAAAGAACCAAAATGCTTTTGGCCCTACGGTCTGGATCATACATCCTGCAAAACCGTATACAATCCACGGGCGTAAAACAATCCCAATCCCTCCCAAGTCCTACCGGTGAGACCACATTCAAAGTCCCACCAAAAATAAAAAAAAAGAAAAGAAATAAAAAGGGTATGTCCACAAGCAAAATGGGCACGGATGAAAACCCAAAAGGGCTCCGTGAGTAAAAACAGCAGGACTGCCGGCGAGTTTGTGAAAACCCGAAAGGGCGCACACTCGTAAAAAAAAAAGAGATGAATTGCACTCGCAAAGTCCTCTCGACTTTGTGAGGAGAAAACTCCCGCGTGAGATCCTTACGACTCACAAAGGAGCAACACACTTAGGAGTCCCCACGACTCCTAAGGAGAAAATACACCTACGGGATCCTTACGACCCGTAGGGAGAAACTGCTTTGTGAGACCCTTACGGCTCAAAAAATGGAAAAGCCTTAGGTGACAGGGATCTAAACCTGTCTCCTAAGCCACCAATTCCTAAATCCTCTCGGGGCAAATGATGAGTTGCTCCTGGCATTATTCCAGTGCAGCAATGCAGATGCCAAAACAAAACCAAATCCAAATCCTCTCGGGGCACATGATGAGTTGCTCCTGGCATTATTCCAGTGCAGCAATGCAGATGCCAAACAAACCAAATCCAAATCCTCCTGGGGCAAATGATGAGTTGCTCCTGGCATTATTCCAGTGCAGCAATGCAGATGCTAAACAAACCAATTTCCAAATCCTCTCGGAGCACATGATGAGTTGCTCCTGGCATTATTCCATTGCAGCAATGCAGATGCCAAACAAACCAAATCCAAATCCTCCTGGGGCAAATGATGTGTTGCTCCTGGCATTATTCTAGTGCAGCAATGCAGATGCCAAACAAACCAAATCCAAATCCTCCTGGGGCAAATGATGAGTTGCTCCTGGCATTATTCCAGTGCAGCAATGCAGATGCCAAACAAACCAAATCCCAAATCCTCCCGAGGCAAATGATGAGTTGCTCCTGGCATTATTCCAGTGCAGCAATGCAGATGCCAAACAAAAACCAATTCCCAAATCCTCTCAAGACAGATGATGATTCGCTCCTGGTACTATATTCCAGTGTAGCGATGCTGATGTCAACCCAAATCAAATCAAACCAACAACCTCTATGGAGGAATCATGCTCCGTCCCAGAACTTACCTCGTGTCGAAATCATGCTTCGCCTCGGGATATCTACCTTCCCTTCCGGAATTATGCTCCGCCTCGGAATCAAATCAACCCGACACTCCGCGCCGGGGAAAAGTCGATCAGCGACACTCCGTGCCGGGGAAAAGTCCATCAGCGACACTCCGTGCCGGGGAAAAGTCAACCCGACACTCCGCGCCGGGGAAAAGTCGATCAGCGACACTCCGTGCCGGAGAAAAGTCAACCAGCGACACTCCGCGCCGGGGAAAAGTCCGTCAGCGACACTCCGTGCCGGGGAAAAGTCAACATGACACTCCGCGCCGGGGAAAAGTCGATCAGCGACACTCCGTGCCGGGGAACAGTCAACCAGCGACACTCCACGCCGAGGAAAAGTTGATCAGCGACACTCCGTGCCGGGGAAAAGTCAACCAGCGACAGTCCGCGCCGGGGAAAGGTCCATCAGCGACACTCCGCGCCGGGGAAAAGTCGATCAGCGACACTCCGTGCCGGGGAAAAGTCAACCAGCAACACTCCGCGCCGGGGAAAAGTCCATCAGCGACACTCCATGCCGGGGAAAAGTCAACCCGACACTCCGCGCCGGGGAAAAGTCGATCAGCGACACTCCGTGCCGGGGAACAGTCAACCAGCGACACTCCACGCCGGGGAAAGGTCCATCAGCGACACTCCGTGCCAGGGAAACGTCAACCCGACACTCAGCGCCGGGGAAAAGTCGATCAGCGACACTCCGTACCGGGGAAAAGTCAACCAGCGACACTCTGCGCCGGGGAAAAGTCCATCAGCGACACTCCGTGACGGGGAAAAGTCAACCCGACACTCCGCGCCGGGGAAAAGTCGATCAGCGACACTCCGTGCCGGGGAAAATTCAACCAGCGACACTCCGCGCCGGGGAAAAGTCGATCAGCGACACTCCGTGCCGGGGAAAAGTCAACCAGCGACACTCCGCGCCGGGGAAAAGTCCATTAGCGACACTCTGTGCCGGGGAAAAGTCAACCCGACACTCCGCGCCGGGGGAAAGTCGATCAGCGACACTCCGTGCCGGGGAAAAGTCAACCAGCGACACTCCGCGCCGGGGAAAAGTCCATCAGCGACACTCCGTGCCGGGGAAAAGTCAACCCGACACTCCGTGCCGGGGAAAAGTCGATCAGCGACACTCCGTGCCGGGGAAAAGTCCATCAGCGGCACTCCGTGCCGGGGAAAAGTCAACCAGCGACACTCCGCGCCGGGGAAAAGTCCATCAGCGACACTCCGTGCCGGGGAAAAGTCAACCCGACACTCCGCGCCGGGGATAAGTCGATCAGCGACACTCCGTGCCGGGGAAAAGTCAACCCGACACTCCGCGCCGGGGAAAAGTCCGATCAGCGACACTCCGTGCCGGGGAAAAGTCGAACAACGACACTCTGTGCCGGGGAAACGTCAAGCAGACACTCCGTGCCGGGGACACGTCAGCGAGCGACACTCTGCATCGGGGAAACGTCCAACACAGACACTACGCATCAGGGAAATGTCCAACAACGACACTCCGCCTCAGGGAAACGTCGACCAGCGACACTCCGTGCCGGGGACATGTCTACCAAATCGCTCCGGATCAGAGCGTCGACCGTCCATGTCGCAAAACGGGCAGTGCAGGCTCCCCACAAATCGGGAACCGAATCACTCCGGGTCAGGAAAACGTCTACCATGGACACTCCGTCTCGGAGACACGTCAATGCGTCGACCGTCCATGTCGCAAAACGGGCAGTGCAGGCTCCCCACAAATCAGGAATCGAATCATTCCGGGTCAGGAAAACGTCTACCACGGACACTCCGTCTCAGAGACGCGTCAAAGCGTCGACCGTCCATGTCGCAAAAAGGGCAGTGCAGACTTCCTACAAAGCAGGAACCGGATCGCTCCGGGCAAGGGAAACATCTACCACGGACACTCTGTCTCGGAGACGCGTCAAGCGCCGACCGTCCATGTCGTAAAAAAGGCAGTGCATCCCAAAAAGTGGGAACCAAAGCAAGTCGCCTCCACGCAAAAGGAGATCCATCAATTTCATGCACACGACCCACATATGCTGTGTGCATTTATTGATGGGGGGCAATTTGTTGGGGTAAAAATTTACACCCCGGTTGACCAAGTCAAAATCAAAGTCAACCCCAAGCCAGGTGGGCCCAAGCCCAGGTCAAGCGGGCCCATGCCCAAGTCGAGCCCGCGGCCAGCCTCCCCGTGCTAACAACAAAATCATGTAATAAATAATTTTTATGTAATTGTTTATGCATGAATATAAACAAAATGGGCATAAAGCCAATATTTTGTAAGTCTATGGCTTATGTGCAAAAATGAAATGACACATGAGCCATGGGATGGCTAAAATGCCATTTTTGTAAAGCCCAAGGGGCTATATGTAAATATGTAGGCCTATAAAAGGCAACATGATGATGAATAAAGTAACACTTTTCATTCCCCCAAAAACTAGGGTTCTTTGTGCCTCCTGCTCCTTCTCCAAGGTTCTAAACCTTCTCAATTCTTTTGAATTAAATCAAGAGTTTTACTCTTTCTTTCCAAAACTAAGTAGTTTTCCACCACAAAACCCACAAAGGGGAACTCAGATCGCCCATCAGATCTCAAAAAGGAGTGTTTTTAAAAATCTCCTACTTCTTGATTTTCAAGATCCGGCCAAACAACAGAAGGAAGAAGAAGAACCCCCTTCATCAGCTTCAAAACATCCCAGGAGTTTAAGTCCATACATATATACATAACAAATATTTCCTTTCTGAAGCATAGCTTCTGTTTCTTAGGCTAAAAGCCACTTTTTCTCGCCGGCGCTCAAGCGCAGAGCGCCCGCGTGCCGACACGTGGCGCGCTTGCGCTCAAACGCAAGCGCCCGAGCGCACGTCGCCCACGTGCTGACACGTGGCGCACTTGCGCTCAAGCGCAAGTCGCCCCGGTGCCGACACGTGGCACGCTTGTGCCCAGCGCAAGGGCTCGAGCGCAAGTCTCCCCCGTGCAGACACGTGGCGCGCTTGCGCTCAATCGCAAGCGCTCGAGCGCAAGTCTCCCTCGTGCCGACACGTGGCGCGCTTGCGCTCCAGCGCAGGCGCTCAAGCGCAAAGCGCCTACGTGCCGACACGTGGCCCGCAAGCGCTCGAGCGCAAGCGCTCGAGCGCAAGTCTCCCCCGTGCCGACACGTGGCGCGCCTGCGCTCCAGCGCAGGCGCTCAAGCGCAAAGAGCCTACGTGCCGACACGTGGCGCGCTTGCGCTCAAGCGTCCAGCGCTCAAGCGCAGAGCGCCCACGTGCTGACACGTGGCACTCTAGCGCCTGAGCGCACAGCAACCAGGCGCACAGCGCCCAAGGTGCTGCCCCCACGCATCCCTTAGATGCCTTTCCCCCCTCTTTTTATGTACATATATATATATACATATGTATACATATTTACATACACACATACTCCACGACACTATCCCTGTTAGAAAAAAAATTTCTAACGGGGAGCTGTCCCGCACCCCGCAAGGGGGCTGCTAGCCCCCTTGACCCCCAGCCCGCTATCCGGGTAGCGGGCCCCCCGTAAAAACTCTGCGTGGCTCCCGATATATTTAAACCCCCCTCCAAAACAAAATACACGTACACTGCACATTGAGTTCGCATGACCAGTTTAACCCGTTAATCGGAGGTTCCCTCGCTCCAAAGGCGAGGGGTAATTAACGACAGCTTAGTCCGCGGCTGCCGGAGATTCGGATCCCCACAATCATTAAACCCCGGCCTACCCTAGGCAGGGGGAATCTGTAGTACGCCTGACAAGCGCGCGCTTATTTCCATCTCAATGGGGTGACGAAAAACACCCTACAGTGCTTATGGTGGGCTTTCTGGGCTTCTAACTTCTTTGATTGTTTCTTTAAAATAGCTTCTGGTTCTCTTCCAGATTTTCCAGTGAATAATTGTGGTGGACTTTAACCGTGGCTTTGTAGTCTTGGACCTTGCGTTGCCTTGTACTGATCTTTTGTGTCGGTTTGATTAAGATATTTCTATTTGTTGGTCAAAGTCTTACTTTTGCATCGTCTTTTATCTTTTTCACTGTTTTAGCTCCAAGAACCTGTAACCTGTAATTATGTAGCAGACATGGGTCAAAAGCACCTGTTTATTTGTAAGAAGAATAAGAATGGGGAATATAATAATGCAATATAATGGTGTGAACATGCCCTAATTAAGATCTATTAAGTGTTATGATAATAATTAATAAAGTGGATTAGTACTATCGGGAAGAAACTAGGTTTCTTTCTCTAGGTTCTTGTCCTTCCTTTCTTAATTCTTACCCTAACCTCCATGGAAAACATATACAACCGGTCTTTTAAACTACGGTATCACCGCTACCTCATGGGGTAGGGTGCCGTAGTAAGCGGTGTGTATATGTATGCATGGAGTTCTATAAAAATATGTGATGGGTATGAAAGGGGTGAGAGATTTTCATCTCTCAAACCTCTCCTATTCCTAACCCTAACAAGTGAGGAACTACTCACTCATTAGGGAATTGATTAAAAGAAACATTTTTTTTATCTACGGCAAATAATTAAAAGTGCTAAACTAGTTAACTAGGGCAGATAATTAAAATTCTATACTACGGCAGAAAGGAATTTAACTAGGGTAAGGTAAAGAAAATTTACTTACTTTATTTGATACTCTCTTCATACATTACAATGAATTCTGAATTTTTGATCAATGAAAAGAGGCATACCTCAAAAAGAGGTTTAGGGTTTCTATTTATAGATCATAAAAATCCTAAGGTTACATTCGATACATATCTGCATTTACAAATTTGCCCTTAAGAAGTCTAGTCAACGCACCGCCAAACCGTTAAACGACGCACCGACACGTGCTTATTATGGCCGCGGAACCGCGGCCAAAAGCCCTGTTTGGCCGCGGATCCGCGGCCATCTTGGAAGCTCTTGGACTGGGGTTTTCTGGGATGCTTCTGGTTGCATTTGTTTTCTTATTTCTTCACTTGGTTTCTCAGATTGTCATCTAGTTTTCTTCCAGATTTCCACAGTGCATAATGTCATGGACTTTTACCCTTTGCTTCGTGTCGAAGTCTCAAACCTTGTGCTGCCTTTGTGCTTTGTGAAATTTTCTATTGATCTTCGTTTATTCTTCGAACTGTAAGCATGTTCAAGATTCTTCCATTTGTTGGTCGTAGTCTCATTTTTGTGCCGTCTTTTCATCATTTTCACTGTTTTTATTCCAAGAACCTGTAACCTGCAACTATGTAGCAGACATGGATCAAAAGCACCTGTTTATTTGTAAAATGAATAAGAATGGGGAATATAATAATGCAAAATTATGATATGAACAATAAGCTAGCCCAAATGGACCAGATGGGTCATAAGCCTTCTCTTTCAAAGACAAAACCGCGGAACGAAAAGGGTAAAGGGAAAGCGACCTTTGTCGCCAATACTCAACAACAGCTGAGCAACATAAACCCGGTTGTTCGCCAAAGCAACGTGCGTTCATTCCAATCCCTCGAGTCCTTATTCGTTTCCCCAGGATAAAACGAGGAGACATTTTGAGCTGGCAGTGCGCAACAGGCTCATCACCTTGCCGGAGCCAAAACGCCCATTGCAACCCAGGGAGGCCAACAATCCTAATTACTGCCCCTACCACCGAGCAATAGACCATCCGATCGAAGATTACTTCGTCTTCAAAGGCTGGATTGAGGACCAATACCAACAAGGCAAATTCGCACTGTCCGAGAATGGGAAAGTAAGCCCGCCTCAGCCGCACGCTCCTAAAAAGGTGGACACGCCGGGGGCATCGTGCTCTTTTATAGAAGAAGCTTCATGGGAGGTCGCTCTTTCAGCCAAAACGAAAAGAATGCTGAAGGATCTCCAAGCATGCCCAGCGATCGGGTGGAAAAGTCCGCTGGAACCCGAGGTCATTGAGGGAATGCTGAAATCATGCCCGACACCGAGAGTTAATAGTGATGGGCAAAACACCCAAGCCCAGCCGTCAATGTCTTCGAAGAAAAAGAAGAAGACCAAAAGGCCCGCGCAATTTGATGACAAGCGCACGGATCTGCAAAATTATATTGACGCGCTGGAGGAATATAACCAGAAGGCACGAACCCTGGCCACAATTCAAGAGTTTCTCAACCACATCCTTGAGGACGGAAATGATGACAATGATAAGGGAAAAGACTCATCAGATGAACCTGAGAACTATGTGGCGAGCTGCCACGTGATCTCTTATTCATCAATAGATGGTGAAGAAGCTCCTGATGCAGAAAACTGGGGGCAGATCCCGAACCGGAACTCCTAGAACCATCAGACGAGATGATTGACGTATTCCTGAACGAAGCTCTTCAGAAAAGCAAAGCTCACAGAGAGCGGGAAACGGCCATATACGAAAGGGCCAGACGTCAGCATCAAGTTAAAGAAGCTCCGGTGACGGGAAGCCATAGAATACCCCAACCGGATCGATGCATCCCGATCGCCAGCAAAAGCACGCTTAAAGCAAGGAAACGATTTGCTAGGGCCCTGTCAATAGGAATGAAGTTGCCTTCTTTCGAAGGAAATTCCCCTGGCAGTATACATCTTGATGAAGACGATGTACATCCTAACTTCTGCTTATACCATCAGAGGATTGCACACCCTACCGAAGAGTGCATAGCCTTTAAAAACTGGTGGCAGGGATATGTTGCCCACCGGCAGCATTTCAAGCGAATGAAGCACAAGACGCGTCGAGAGCAGAAGAGCACGACAGATGAGCGCAAAAGAACTGCCGGCAACTGTCACATGGTTGATAGCAAGGGATCACAAGTTCTCACCTTCGGGAGCGATTCAGATGAAGAAATAGCCCTCGGTCCTCTCTTCAAGGAATGCATCTCTGAAGCAGAAGAGATGAAGACCTGTTAGAATATTCAGCTGCATAATCGCACGCTACCCGAAAAGAATCTTGGGCCCACAAATAAGGGGTCGGACAAAAAGGATAAGGAGAAAGAAAGATCCCTGAGGATTACAATGTTCTGGCACACCTGAGGAAAATACCCTCGCAGCTAAGCATTCTCGATGCCCTCCTGCTATCTAAAGAGGCGAAAGATTCTCTGATCAAGGCACTACAAGAACCTGACCAGTTTCAAGTTTTCCTTGCCGAAGAAAAGATGAAGGACGAGCTGGAAGAAGTTCACACAGCTGACATCACCTTCAGCGACGAAGATCTCCTCCTCGGGACATGCGAGCATAACCGCCCCTTGATGTCACCGGATACTGTCATGACATCAAGATAGGCAAAATCTTGGTCGATAATGGGTCCTCCGTCAACCTTCTCAATGTAACAGTGTTGAAGGAGATATGCATGAGCGTTCAACACCTCGCTCGGGATAAAATCACTATCTCCATATTCGACTCCCAGTCATCACGGACGCTCGGGTCTGTAATTCCGACGTTACGTTTTGGGCTGCTCGTTACTGACACCAAGTTTCACGTCATTGACGCCAAGACTTGCTACAATGCTTTACTCGGCAGGCCTTGGTTACACGAGTACAACATCATCCCTTCTACACAACATCAGTGTATGAAGTATTTCAAGGATGGTCTCGAGTATACTGTGACAGGGGAGCTGAACCCATTCTCCGTGAATGAAGTCCGCAAATATGAGGACGCAAAATACTTCTTGCCAGACTTTGAAGACACGGAAAGGTTCCATAAGCCAGAGAATAAGCAGAAAGCTATCACCACTATCCCGGTCTTTGGGAGCGATACCGAAAAGGAGGAGGAGACGGTTTATTCAGGGCCACCCCAATGCAACAAGCCGGGGACATCCACCCCTATTCTGGTCTTTGGCAGTGACTCTGAAGATGATGTCAACGTAGTATTCTCCGCTCGTCCATTAGTGCAAGCCTACACTGGAGATGATCAAAGTTTGCAGATCGCCATGGTTCAACAAGACCATTACAAAGAGCTCGATGCACTTGATATCTACAGTGTGCAAGAACTGCAGACGTTCTACGTCCCTCCCAGGCGAAAAGATGAAAAGGCGATCCTCTTGTATCGGTTCGCTGAAACCAAAGTGGAGAAAGAGATCTGGAATGGCGCCGATCCTACTCTTAATAGGCTCCAGTCCATCCGTCTTCTCAGATACTACACAGAAGGATTAAAAAGGCTGTTGAGGCGCCAAGGCGTACTCTTGAAGCAGACTGCTCGACAAGGTCAGTTCTACAATAAAATCTGGAACGTCTCCGGGACTCAGCGAAAGTTGCCCAATGGGAGAATAGACACGATCAGGCTTTGATATGTTCAATCCAAAAGACAAGAGCGTTTCCATGGCTGCTGCGTTATACATGACTTTGATGAAGAAGGAGATGCTCTGTTAGAAGACGTTAACCCTGAACCAAAACGAAGTCCCGCCATGAAAGTGCCAAGTCCGTCGTTCGAAGAACAGATGGATAAGCTAATAAGGGAAGCGGGTCAAAAGGTCCGGGATGACCATAGCCACGAAATGGCCAATTACGAGAAAGCCAGGATGCGTCGCCTTCTTCAACAGGCTACGAAAAATGGCGATGCCCTTCGTCGCTAGCCCATCATAAAGAAGACTCGACACGAAGGCAAAAATAAATTGAAGAACGGAAAAAACGTTCAACAGCAGCAAAGCGGGTCCAAGAAGCCACGCGATCGAAAACTAAGCAGCCGGGATCCGTCTTTTATAAAGAAGATGGGCCGAGCATATTCTTTTCCCCAAGACAAGACAAGGAAGATATTCGATCTTGTCATAAAACATCAGATGATGACACTCCCGTAGTCCAAGCACTTCGAGCAAGCAGGCGAGGTCTCTCACCCAGACTATTGATTCTATCACCGAGCGATAGGTCATCCTCTCGAAAACTGCTTCATATTCAAAGACTCGGTAGAAGACCAGTATCATCAAGGCAGGTTCGCTTTATCCAGCAGTTGGAGGGTAACCCCGCCACAGAAGCATGAACTGAAAGCCATGTATGCAGCGAAAGTAGAGCCGGATCAACATCGGTCTTGGAAGCGATCTCGTACCTGTCACGCGACAACGCTGTCAGAAGAAGGATTACATAAGGATATGGATGACCTCTCCTGGTGCTTTGAAAACGAGGACGACGAAGTGATCTCAGAGTTTCCACCGGCACCAAAAGAGCTGGAAGATGGGATACATACTACTGCAGATAACCTCAGAAAAATCGACTTGGGAACGGCAAACAACCTACGGCCGACATTTGTCAGTAAGTTGTTGTCTGAAGAAAAGGTGGCTACGCTCAAAGACGTGCTCATGCAGTATAAAGATTGCTTTGCATGGAACTATTCCGAGATGCCAGGATTAGATCCAGAAATAGCCGTCCACAAGTTGGCAATTTCTCCAGATATCAAGCCAATCAAACAAGCGCCAAGAAGAATGCGGCTTGAACTTGAAATGAGCATCAATGCTGAGGTCAAGAAGCTAATCGACTCTGGCTTCATCCAAGAGGTTCAGTATCCTGACTGGATCGCCAACATCGTCCCGGTAATGAAGAAAAATGGGGCAATACGCATCTGCGTAGACTTTCGGGATCTCAACAAAGCATGTCCGAAGGATGACTTGCCCGTACCGGTCACCGAGCTGATGATAGACAACACGTCCACTCACGAAGTCTTCTCCTTCATGGACGGCTCATCGGGGTATAACCAAATAAAGATGCATCTCGAAGACCATAAGCATACCGCTTTCCGGACTCCTCTGGGCATATTCTGCTACAAAGTAATGCCTTTTGGTCTGAAGAACGCCGGCGCCACCTATCAGATGGCCATGACGAAGATCTATGATGACCTTATACATGAAATCGTCGAATGCTATATCGACGACCTCATGGTTAAAAGCAAATTGCACGAGGAGCATTGGGAGCATTTGAAGATAGTGTTCCAACGTCTTCGGAAATACAATCTGAAGATGAACCGTCTGAAATGCGCGTTCGGAGTTTTCTCGGTCAAATTTCTAGGATTCATCGTACGACACCGAGGCTTTGAAATAGACCCATCAAAGATCAAAGCGATTATGGAAATGCTTTCGCCAAGAACTCTCAAGCAACTGCGGTCTCTCCAAGGGAAGCTTGCGTATATTCAGCGGTTCATAGCCAATCTTTCCGGCAAATGCCGTCCCTACAGTCACTTGATGAAGAAGGGGGCCCCTTTCGTCTAGAATTGCAAATGCCAAAATGCACTGGACGAAATCAAGAAATACCTGCAGAACCCGCCGGTACTGACCGCTCCGGTTAAAGGAAAACCCCTCATTCTGTACACAACCGCCCTTGAGGGTTCCTTAGGCGTGCTATGGGCACAGGAGAATGACCAAGGGAAGGGGAGAGCCCTCTACTATTTGAGTCGAGTTCTCTTGGGGGCAGAAAACAATTACTCCCCCATTGAAAAACATTGCCTGGCGTTGATCTTCGTGATAATGAAGCTCAGGCACCATGCTTTGGCGCATGAGATCCACTTAATATCAAATGTGGACCCTCTCAAATATTTGATGTCAAGAGTCATACTAACAGGACGACTTGCTAAATGGGTCCTTCTCTTGATGGAATTCTTGATAACTTATCGACCTCTCAAGGCAGTGAAAGGCCAGGCCATCGCCGACTTCCTCGCCGAGCATTCTATACCTGCCGATTCATCCCTAAATTGCGAATTGCCAGACGAGCACGCGTTTGACACAATCGACGGGGAGAAAGGAGAGAGTAACACCCGATGGGAACTCTACTTCGACGGGGCATCTTCCATGAAAAAGTGAAAGCACAGCTCCCCCATAATCAAATCAGGGGTAGGCCTCATCTTTGTGACTCCACAAGGAGGGATAACGCGCTTTGCCTTCTCCTTAACAGAGCCGAGGAAGAACAATGAAGCCGAATATGAAGCTTTGATAGCAGGACTTGAGATCGCTGTCGACATGGGGATCGAAAACCTCCTCATATACGGAGACTCCCAGCTGGTCGTTAGTCAAGTAAACGACAACTATCAAACGTGCAAACCAGAGTTGATGAAGTACGGCGAGAGAGTACAACAATTATTGACTCAAATCCCTTCCTACGCCTTGGAGAGTATACCGCGCGTGGAAAATAGCAAGGCGGATGCATTAGCCAAGCTCGCTAAAGAACTGGCTGGCGAGAACCTCGACGACGTAAGGATCATTGTGCAAAGCCGTCGAGTTCTCGTACCGACAGAAATATCTCTTGTGTCGTCTGAAGAAAAGGGAGCGACTGAGCAAATAGCCCTACAAATAGAGGACCAGGGAAAGGTCAAGGATTGGAGCGAAGTCTTTACAGACTACTTCAAATCCCGTCGAACACCTGAAGATGCGTCCACAAGACATCAGCTCATAAAACGAGCTCTATCCTTCGCCTTTGTCAATGACACTCTATATAAGAGATCGTTCGACTCTTTATGGCTAATATGCCTGGGACCTGAAGAAGCAAGGAGATTCGTCCAAGAAACTCATGACAGACTCCGCGGTTCTCATCAAGCCGGGCCAAAGATGAAGTTGAAGATCAAAAGGATAGGCTACTATTGGCCCACAATGATCCAAGATTGCCTCGAGTACGCGAAGCAGTGCCACTAGTGCCAGATTCACGGGGACTTTATCCACCAACAGCTAAATTCGCTACATCCAATGGTGGCTAGCTGGCCGTTCGAAATGTGGAGAACCGACATAATTGGGCCCATCGAACCAGCATCATCCAGAGGACATCGGTTCATATTGGCGAAAACCGATTACTTCTCTAAGTTGGCAGAAGCAGTACCACTAAGATAAGTGAAGACGGAGAATATCCTCCATTTCTTCAAGACCCACGTCATCTATCGGTTCGGCACTCCGCGATGGATTATTTCCGATAATGGGCCGGCCTACAGAAGCTATAAAATCAGCCGCTTCGCACAGCAGCATAATATATACTGGAGATACACTTCGGTCTATAATCCTTGAGCAAATGGTCTAGCTGAGACTTTCAACAAGACCTTGACGAAGATTATAAAGAAGACAGTGTCTCGAAATAGGAAGGACTGGCACAAGAGACTGCATGAAGCTCTCTGGGCATATCGAACTACGTTCAAAATGGCCACTAACACAACGCCGTATGCATCGGTATTCGGCACTAAAGCAGTACTCCCCTTGGAGATAGAGCTACCCTCCTTACAAGTGGCGGTTCATTACGAACTAACAGATGAAGACAATGCTCATCTTCGTCTTGAGGAGCTCGACGCCCTTGACGAAACCCGGCTCATGGCGCAACAAAACCTGGAGGCTTACAAAGCAAGGATGACACGCTCGTACGAAAGGCTGACAATGCCGAGAACATTCCGCCAAGGCGAACTCGTGCTAGTCGTAAAAAGACCTATGATCCCTAATAGTGCTAAACGGGAGAAATTCAAGCCGAACTATGAAGGCCCGTACATCATAGACACTGTCTACCAAGGTGGGGCTTACCTGCTCATGGATATGCTTGGCGAAAGACCCTTCAGGACAATAAACAGCCGGTTTCTGAAAAAATACTACGCCTGACGAGTTACGGCCTAGGTTAATGATAGATGACGACGCCTATGTCCGCTCCCTATCTTCCCAAGCCCAAACTCTATAAGTGGTATCCGTGAGTAAAAACAGCAGGGCTACTGGCGAGTTTGTGAAAACCCGAAAGAGCGTAATCTCGTTAAAAGACACTTGAAGGTCCTCTCGACCTTCTGAGGAAGAAAATTCTCTTGTGAGATCCTTACGACTCACAAGGGACAAACACACTTAGGAATCCTCATGATTCCTAAGGAGAAATTACACTTACGAGATCCTCACAACTCGTAAGGAGAATGCCCCTTTGAGACCCTCACGGCTCCTAGGATTCAAAAGCCTTAAGCTACAGGGATCTGAACCTGTTCTTAAGCCATCATCACACTACCCATATTGCCCTACAAGTGTTTCAATATTGATCCTTGTATACAATCCACGAGCACGAATAAACATTTCCCTAACAGAGTTCCACCAGCAACTGGGGATATGCTCACACAGTGAACGACCCTTGTGAGTCCTCTCGACTTATAAGAAGAAAACACTCTTGTAAGATCCTTACGACTTATAAGAGAGCATACACTTAAGAATCCTTACGATTTTTAAGGAGAAAACGCACCTACGAGATCCTCATGACTCGTAGGGAGAAATACCTTTATGCGACCTTTACGGCTCATAAAATCAAAATCCTTAGTCAACAGGATCTTAACCCTGTTTGCTAAGCCACCTTTGTTCGACATCGACAACGGCAAATGATGATTCGCTCCTGGCAATGTCCCAGTTGTAGCGATACTGATGCCTACATCGGTATCAAGTTCCAAGTCCTTTCACGGCAAATGATGATTCGCTTCTGGCAATATTCCAGTTGTATTGATGCTGATGCTAAGATTGGCATCAGGTTCCAAGTTCCACACTCGCGATAAAGATTCAGCAAGCCAAAAATGCATATGAAATAGCCGAAATGATGGGGCAACTTGCAACAAAATCAGCAAGTAAAAGATATACAAACGAAATAGCCGAAATGATTGGGCAACTCGCAATAATAAGTGTTGAATATATGTATGCCCTAGAGGCCATTATATGACAGTGGATGTATTTATACATGTATATATATATATATATATATATATATATATATATATATTCAGTGTACATTCTTGCTCGTCATGATAGTATACTATCTAGTTCTTCTTTATCTGATATGTTGATTTGATCATGCTTTTATTTATTCATACATGTTGATAAAGCTCTTAGGATATAGGCTTGACTACTGTGATTATGATGGAGATCATACTAGTGGGACATCTGTAGTTTATAAGCATATCCTGAAATGTCCCTAGTCGTAGGTGTGTCGAGACGGGGTATCGATATACCAGAGTAGACTAGCGTATATGATACTAGACCCATTCGATGGGCGATGGATGTTCCCACATTCATCGATGTTTGACATCGAGATCGTATACGGGTGCTCAGTGGTGACTGGGTACACTGGACGGACTCACCGAGAACTCCTATATGGAATTATATCTATCGTCGGATAGCAGTTCTCAGGTGACACTGGTGCAGGTTAGTCTGTAGAACCGAGATCGTCATAGAGTCTTGTGTGTTCTCCCACTGTACTTTGATTACCACCCTACCACGGCTCTACTGAGTCATGCAAACAGGTGGCCGTTAGGTACAGTCCTGAGACACACGAAGGCGATGAGCGATAGGAGGGGTTTCGTCTCTCCCGGTATTGGGAGTTGATGCTGTGCTGTGCTCGATTGGCTATATCAGTAAGTCCCTGGCCAGGGCTGTTGAGATTTGCTGATAAGTGTTATCAGTAGTTTCTCGATCTGTTATAGACCATTCATCGGCACGACTTATTGACTTATTGGGGTCGACGTTACCATCCCTAGACTCGATATACAGCATATCTGACGAAGAGACCGGACTGTACGGTAGTGTTGCTGGTTGGCTCGACGGGAGTTATGACAGGTTCGCTTGTTTTCTTCTGATCGCTCGATACCCGGATGGCCGTTACGTTTAGCTGACCACTTGCGGCTTGTAGGTATTTGATATGATCATTACCTACTGCCGGCGTATTGACAAGTCTTAGAGTCCCACAAAGAAGTTTTCAGGCTCAGGCGAAAAGATGTGGTGTGCATATGAGATATGCGCGGGGACCCGATTAAATACGGATATGTGATACCGTATATTAATCGGGCATTTTCTATTGGTCGGGTCATATGTGATATGACCGGTTTGCAAAATCAAGTGTTGATTTAACAAATGACTTTTAGATTAATTCTTTAATCAAACTCTTTTTCTATTTTTGTATGCATACATGTATGCACATGATGATGTGCATGGATACATACATACATACATAGTATCATAGTTGTTGATACAAGTTTGGTGGCAATGCAAGACTTACATTGTAGAATTATCTATTTATTTATCATTTTGTAAAAAGGAAAGGATAATTCACAAGAGGTTAATGTTTATCATCTTTGACCATGCTTCAACCACTTCTTAACCTTGAGTTAATTATCCTTTTACCTTTTAACTCAATTTGAAAAAGATCTATATAATTCTAACCATGGTTGAAGTGAGAAAGGATTAAGATATATTATTCTTTTCTCATCTCAATTATTATTCACTCTCATTTCATTTTCTTTGTGTGAGAAATGCTTAGCCACCATCTTCTTCTTCCTCTCTTGATAATTTCTTTGAGTGAGGTTGATTAAAAGAAAGAGTTTTGATTATATAATACAAACCATATCATCATACTACACACATCTAGCCGGTTTGTGTAGGGTGTTTGCTCTACTTCATTCACATATCGAGTAAAGCAAGGAGCTTTGAGCAAAGGAGCTTCGGGTGGATCATCGTGGACTTAGAAGACCTCAAGCGAACCTTTTTCCAACCCTCAAGTAGCCAAGGAGTCTAGCGTAGGGAGCTACAAAGGTTGTACTCTCAAAACCCTAGCCTTTATTACTTGTGATGTTGTCTTTGTAATGAAACCCTAATTTTCTAGTGATGATTCTTTGTATGTTCACTTAGCATCTTAAAAATTTGATTTTGAGACATGTGATGCTTCCAAACCCTTCATGAGGTGCTAGGTAAACCTAACAATAAGCAGCGAGAGGAAAGAAAAAATAGCCGAAATGATTGGGCACCGCGAAAAATAGCCGAAATGATTGGGCAATCGCAACCTTCGCGATAAAAAAGCTGAAATGATAGAGCATCGCGGAAAGAAAAAAAATGAAATGAAACTTTTTGCCCTACAGATGAGATCACATCGATCCCTATATACAATCCAGAGGCACAAACAAAGAAGGAATCGTATCGTCCCACCAGGCTCCATCAGAAAGAGAGCCAAGTCTTGATAGCAACATCTGCATCTCAAGAGATCAACAACGCCGTTCCTTCTCGTTCCAACCAGAAGTAGATGCAACGTCAGCAAAGCGGAGCTACGACATACCCCTAGCTCCAAATCTCGATCGTTCACAAACAACCTAGAGACTACCTCGACGTTCGTCTCGATACAGCAGACGTGATGTCACCACAGCATTCTGCCCCCAGCAGGATGCAGACACGACATAAGCAACGGAGCCATGGCAAAGTACCTAGTTCCAAGCCTTGACGGTTCACAAACAACCTAGAGACTACCTCGACGTTCGTCTCGATACAGCAGACGCGATGTCACCCCAGCGTTCTGCCCCCGCAGGATGCGTACGCGACACAAAACAACGGAGCCATGGCAAAATCCTTAGTTCCAAGCCTCGACGGGTTACAAACAACCTAGAGACTACCTCGACGTTCGTCTCAATACAGCAGACGCGATGTCACCCCAGCGTTCTGCCCCCAGCAAGATGCATACGCGACACAAAAAAACAGAGCCATGGCAAAATCCCTTGTTCCAAGCCTCGACGGTTCACAAACAACCTAGAGACTACCTCGACGTTCGTCTCGATACAACAGACGCGATGCCACCCGAGCGTTCTGCCGCCAGCAGGATGCAGACGCGACACAAACAACGGAGCCATGGCAAAGTCCCTAGTTCGAAGTCTCAACGGTTCACAGACAACTTAGAGACCACCTCGACATTCGTCTCTTTACAGCAGATGCAGTGTCAACAGAGGCGTTTCTTCTCAACTCCAGCAGGATGCAGATACAACGTCAACAACTGACCCCAAGGTCAAAACAATGGAGCCATGGCAAAGTCCCTAGTTCTAAGTCTCAACGGTTCACGAACAACCTATAGACCACCTCGACATTCGTCTCGTTACAGCAGATGCAGTGTCAACAGAGGCGTTTCTTCTCAACTCCAGCAGGATGCAAACGTGACACAAAACAACGGAGCCATGGCAAAATCCCTAGTTCCAAGCTTCGACGGTTCATAAACAACCTAGAGAATTCCTCGACGTTCGTCTCGATACAGTAGACACGATGTCACCCCAGTGTTATGCCCCCAGCAGGATGTAGACGCGACACAAACAATGGAGCCATGACAAAGTCCCTAGTTCCAAGTCTCAACGGTTCACGGACAACTTATAGACCACCTCGACATTCGTCTCATTACAGCAGACGCAGTGTCAACAGAGGCGTTTCTTCTCAACTCCAGCAGGATGCAGATACAACGTCAACAACTGACCCCATGGTCAAAACAACGGAGCCATGGAAAAATCCTTAGTTCCAAGCCTCGATGGATCACAGACAACCTAGACACAACCGCAGCATTCGTCTTGATACAGTAGACGCAATGCCAACAAACGAAGCAAAGGCCAAATTCCTAGCTTCAGGGTCTTGACGGTAACTCATATAAAACCTAAAAGACTATCGGAGATCATCCCACACCAGCGCGGGGTGGTTATGACTCATCGGGGCTCCCCAAAATGAGCCTAACCTCAAGTAAAAAGCGGCATGGCAAAATTCCTAACGCTTGCTCTTCCGACGGTCAAATCACCTAGGAAGATTGCTTGAAGGCCTCTTGTCCAGCCCCCGAAGGGATCAGAGACACGACAGTCGCAAGGCTACTCGAACAGCAAAACTGCCTATCGAGGAATACATCAGCCAACGCAACGGTATGACGGGCAAAACCCTAGTACCACAGACCCTAACGGACCTTTTTCGTAAAGAGCAGAGGTTAACTGTGACGTTAGGACATTCTTGCGAGAACTTCTCGATTCGGCTCGACTTGTGAGGAAATTAGTGTCCTTGCAAGAACCTCTCGATTCGTTTCGACTCGTAGGGAAATGCCTTAGGCATAAAAAAACTGTTTCCTAAGCACTAGGGTCCTGCAAGTCGGTCCAAGATGGACTCTTGCATACTATTCATGGGCCAGACTCTCCAAAGTCGAATCTCGACAAGGAGGGAAACAACCACTTACGAGTTCTCTCGACTGGCAAGCAGGAAAATTCTCTTGTGAGATCCTTACGACTCTTAAGAGAAAGCACACTTAGGAATCCACACGATTCCTAAGGAGAAATTACACCTACGAGATCCTCTCGACTTGTAGGGAAAAAAATCTTTATGAGACCCTCACGGCTTATAAAGTTGAAAAGTATTAGGCGGCAGATCTGAACCTATTTCCTAAGCCATCGCTACCCTACAAAGAGTGCAAGATGCATTGTTCTCATCTACAGACCACCTTTGCCGAAATTACATGCTAGAAAAATGGAGGTGCTTTCGCGCCAAGTCAAAACAAAAGGCATAACCTACAGGCATCAACCACATACCATGCAAGACAATAAAGAGAACATTCGATTCGCATTCAGTTAAGCATTCAGAGCGCGCCCATTCATGTATATATGAAAAGATTTAACGCAGAAAACAAAAGAACGGAAACGCAGAATTTGCCATTCATACTTCAGAAAATTCTTACATTGATGAAAACAGTAAACAAAAGCATCATTAAAATGTTTACAATAGCAAGATATCAAATCCAGGAAATGGATTAAGAAATTCAAAAGTAAGGCCATCTAAAATGTTTCTGGCCTTTCTGACCATTCTTGTATGCTTCCACTCACGCTCGCTAGCGTCAGGATCTTCACTGATGTCCTCCGTCCTTCGATAGTCAGCGATTATCGTCGCCTGTTGGAAAGTTTGATGCAGAATATCAACAAGATTGTCTCGCCTTTTCTTTGAGATTAGGCCCATCAGATATACTGAGTGTACCTTATCTTCGGCATCATCCAATGACTTAAGCAGCATGTCTGCATAGAATAAAGGACGTGCTTCCCAGATCGCTCTCACAATGAGCTTCAAAAGAGAGGAACGACGGGGAAGCAGTCGACCATTATATTCATCAAAGCGACGCATGATTTCGGCGCACTGAGCGTTGGTGAACTCCTGATTTTGGCAGCGGCCTAATGCGCGAATGTCCCCATAAGAAATAATTTAGTCAAGGCCATACAAATGAGCGGCCATAGCACCTGAAAATGAAAACAAGTGGGAGTTTAACGGACAGACCGATCAAAACACGAAGATTCAGACAACTCTTGATATCCGCATGAAGAAAACAAGTGCTGATTAAAACACCCAACAGATTCAAATTTGAGCAATTAAGGGGGGGATCCTAAAAAGGATTCTCATTTAATAAGAGACTCCTCGAGTCAAAGAATTAAACTCCTCGAGAGCAACACTCTACAGACAAGAGTGACACTTGTCAAAATCAATTATGAAGGGAATAAAAATTCCCTAAGAAAAATTCTAAGAGCCATGCTTTGTAAAATGATGGAATAATCCATCAGAAAACTTTAAACAAAGCTTTTAATGAATCAAAAATTCCAAGATCTTCAAGATATGTGAATAAACCCTTAAGTTCTTCATGAACTATATTTCAGTTCATGGGTTAAAATCACCATAACAAAAGATTACATCTTGGAAATGAGCATAGCTCTGTTAATGGGTAAAACCCTAAAGATATATTTTTAGATCTATGATCTAAGGAGAGCAAAGCTCTGTTAAAAAGTTCAATTTTTACCTAAATTGGGCAGAGTTTTGACTCTTAAGAAATTTCTTAAAGGGAAGAGCTATGCTCTGAAAGAGAAATAATTCTCAGAAGAAAAGGTGAGAAAATGAACAGAAATCATCTAAAGGGCCAGGGGTCCTATTTATAGGCACTAAGAGCCGTTTCAACTTCTAAGTTGATCTAAAGGCACAGATGCTGCCACTGCTGCACTCACGTGTGAGCCACGTGAGCGCAACGGTGGCGGGCATTTGTTTACCCTAATCAGAGCAACGTTCTGTTTAAATTTCAAATTTTAAAATGAAGCAGCGCTTCATAACAGCGCTAGCGCTGAGAGTCAACGACTCTGAGGCAGCGCTCACGTACAAAGCACATGAGCGCTAGCGCACCACGTGCAAAGTACGTGAGCGCTAGCGCTAAGAGCGCTGCACTCTAAGTAGCGCACCACGTGCAAAGCACGTAAGCGCTAGCGCTAAGTACGCTGCACTCTAAGCAGCGCATCACGTGCAAAGCACGTAAGCGCTAGCGCTGGAACTGAATGTTCCCAACCATTGGATCAAAAGATCCAACGAAAATAATTTAAAAAAATCATCAGTTGACCAGAATAAAATTCTGTTAAGGAAACATTCCTCAGAATCTTTCCAAACAGGAAAGATTGTGCTCTGTAAATCAGAGCACCGTTGGATCAAAGATCTAATGGTGATTAAAGTCACCAAGATACCAAATAAATTCTGTATGGGGAAAGATTTCCCAATCTTGTTAAAAAACAAGAAGATTGCCTTCTGTAAATCAGAAGCCCTTGGATCAAAGATCCAACGGGAGAAACATCCCCAAATCAATTAGAGAGAAGATCTCTTCAACTGATTCAATAAATCAGCTTGCTCTATATAAAGGCCCCAAGACTTCAAGTCTGAGAGAGAGGAACCACCCCATAAACTTTGAGAAATTTCAAAGACAAAGATTAAGCTCTCAGAAGAAGAAATTTTCTTCAAGGTAAAAAAGAACAGAGAGACGAAATCAGCTCATATTAAAAGAAGAATTTACTTCTTTTTCTAAGATCATAGATCTATAAGACCAAGGTCTTTCACAACAGAGATCAAAGTATCTCATCATATAAAATAAGGGAAAGAACTTAATTTTCTTCAGATCATAGATCTATAAGACAAATTGTCTTTCAGAGAATATAATATCTCATTATAAAAGAGGAGGGAGAATAATTCAATTCTCTTAGGATCATAGATCCATAAAAGCGAAGCCTTCTACCAAAAACATAAGAGATTGAAACATCTCCTATAAAAGATAAGAACTTTGTTCTTAGATCCATGAGACAAAGTTTCTTATAAGAGAGAGAATTTAATTCTCAGGGTGCAAAGCTACCTAAAAAGAGCCTTAGCGCTCCAAATTTACAAAAGCGTACTGCGCTCATAGCGCCAAGCGTGCTACGTGCTCCTCACGTGTGCGCTACTTGATAGAAGCAAAGTACACCCATTATCTGGCGCATAGCGCCAAGCGCGCCACGTGCTCCTCGCGTGTGCGCTACTTGATAGAAGCGTACTGCGCTCATTATCTGGTGCATAGCGCCAAGCGCGCCACGTGCTCCTCACGTGTGCGCTACTTGATAGAAGCATACTGCGCTCATTGACTGGCGCTCAACGCCAAGCACGCCACGTACTCCTCACGTGTGCGCTACTTGACAGAAGCGCACTGCGCTCATTGACTGGCGCTCAGTGCCAAGCGCGCCACGTGCTCCTCACATGTGTGCTGAAAGAACATAAATTGTTCTTTAAATAACAAAGCTCCAGAGCTATGATGAGTGCCCAGCACTCAATAAAAGACAAAAAGATTGTCAAAGCCCAAACCAATTCTCGTCATTGTTAAATGTCTAACATCTTAATTAAATGGGCCGAGCCTAAAGTGGCCACAGATCCCTAATTCAGATCAATTGAGCCCATATGCTCGCAAATCTTTGATCTTAGTCCTAAATTGGACTAGAGATCTCCCAACCAATATTGGTTTAAGGGTACATCTCTTTACTCCTCTGATATTTGTCATTGTAATCCTTCAACGTCTTCAGAAAGGTGACGGGTCCCGACAACCAGAAATTCCACGGACTGTGGGGTCCTTAAACTCATAGACTATGATGTCCTTAAACCTCACGGACTGTGGGGTCCTTAAACTCATGGACTATGATGTCCTTAAACTTTACAGACTATGACGTCTTTAAACTGGACCGTAAAGTCCCTAAACTAAAACAATAGAGCCCAAATGCTCTTTTGTTGGATCTAAATGATCCCGTTAACTTGATCTTAGTCTAAAATTAGACTAACGTATCCTTAACAAACGTTTAAGTTGATCTTAGTCTCAAATGAGATCAACAATCCTTAAACCCAAACCAAAACCCAAATCTAAGAAAATACGGATTTGGACTAATCTACGCCCTACGGGTGACAACATAAATTAGTCTCCGTATACAATCCACGGGCAACTAAAAATAAAACAAACACACACGACACGAAGTGACCATCTAGAGAAGGAGAAAGTTGTTACCGTGATGTGGTAGCGTAATTAACTGCAGGGGCTTGCGCCTGCAGGGAAGAGCGTCCACACAATCAAAAACCCCTCAAACGAGGGGGAATCTGACGAAGTCTGCTACAACGGCCGCATCTTTCTAAACCTCTGATACATGGTGCCATAAATCCACTTGGCATCTTCAGAGAGGTGGACGGATAAAACCAAATAGCATCTGCACCCAAATTCAGGCAAGACGTCAGTCTTCCCAGTCTTTCGGCGGAGAACAAACCCGAACGAAGATCTAACTTAGAGAATACACAAGATCCACTTAGCTGATCGAACAGATCGTCGATGCGCGGGAGTGGATACTTGTTCTTTATCGTTACTTTGTTCAAGGCTCTATAATCAATGCACATTCTGTATGAACCTTCTTTTTTCTTCACTAGTAGAACTGGAGATCCCCAACTTGAAGTACTGGGACGAATCCATCCTTTCGCCAATAATTCGTCCAACTGAGTTCGAACGTCCATCAAACCTTCCGGACTTAATCGATACCGTGCTTTGATCACTGGGGTTGTGCTCCTATATTAAATCAATGCTGAATTCAAGAGCTCGATCGGGAGGCAAACCTGATATATCGTCAGGAAACACATCGTCGAACTCTCGAACCACTTCTGGCTTTGATCCTTCCTCCGCTTGAATTGCCGCAATCACCGCCTTCTTTGGTTTCTTCTTTTAAGTACTTGGCTCCAGGGTATGGTCTCCACTTTTGAAATAGAAAACCGGATGCTATGGAATCTCGAATACTACCCCTCCTTTGATGACAGTCAATGGTAGCATAAAATTTTCTGAGCCAATCCATACCTAGAACCACATTGAAGTTTGGTATGTCCAGCACCTTGAAGTCAGCATAGAATTCTCTGCTGCAGACGACTACTGTACACAAGCTGTTTCCCATTGTTGCTTTTAGAATGTCGTTCCCTGAACTGACATTCCAACTGGATACGAGCGGTGTGACTGGAATCGCACGAGTTCGGACGAACCGTTGCGACATAAAGCAATAAGATGCACCAGTATCGAAGAGTGCTAGTGCAGAAAGTGAGGCAACTAAGATCGTACCTAAGGTATATGGGATATGTTTTAGGTATAGGAAAGTATGTAGATAGGTAGTAAGACTGAAAGAAAAGCTTAAGAAGAAAGGGTTACCAGTGATGTCTTGGCCAGTGGCCTCAGCTTCTTCTACGGTCATCGTGAAAGCCTGTCACCGTGGTACATTCCTCCTGGCCGGAGGAGCATTCCTCTGAACGTTCCTTTGAACTTGATAGAACTGACGAGGAGGAGGTGCAGTCGGTGGTCCTCTAAGTGGTGGAGCAGGGTGAGCGAGTCTTGGAGCAGGTGCCTAAAGGGCTGGTCTCTGCTGGTAAGTGATTGCTGGCCTGGGTGCAGCAATTGGGTTGTGTCTTCGGGGACAAGACCCAATATCATGAGTAGCTGAGCCATAGACTAAGTAAAGATGGTTGGCTCGCCTGCAGTATTTCGCCAAATGTCCATCTCTCCTGCAGTAGGTACAAAAGGCTGGGCTGGGCCGGTTGATTGGTACTCCCGGTCTCCTGGGCATAAATGGTGGCCTTGATGAGGCTCCTCCTGCTATCTTGTTGGCAGGGCGTTTCATTCCGGCAGACTGAGGTCTGCCCCTCATCTTTACCACTGCCTCATAACGGAGGGCAGCTTTCAGGGCCGATTCATGAGTTGGAAAATCTCCTGTGGCTAATGCAGCCTGGATCTCCGAATCTAACCCTTGTTGAAATTAATGGGCTCTAATCTTATCCGTCGGTATCTGGTGTGCCGCAAATCTGTTAAAGTATTGTGTTAGCTGTGTAGTATGTAATTTATTGGACATATCGAATTATTGAGACATATCTTACCGACTGAGCATGGTGAACTCAGCATCGTATTCATCCACTTATTTGGTCTAAATTGAACCCTGTTGTAAGTGGATGAACTGCAATTCCATGTCGAACCTAGCAGTCTCTGGAAAGTACTTTGCGTCGAATATGTCGGGAAAGTCTTCCATTCGATGGGTTGATCAAGACGGCTTTCTTCCGCATTCCGCCAAACCTGTGCATTGTCCGCGAGCTGCAGCTTCGCAACTCGGACCCAAGCTATCTCTGGCACTTGTGCCGCTGCCAGATCATCTTCAATGCTTTGAGTCTATTCCTCAGCTTCTAGAGGGCTCTCTTTTTCTGTAAACTGTTTGGGGGTGTAAGGCCCTGAATTGCTTCACCCCAGATGCTTATGCTTCTGGTCGGTTCATTAGGATAGCAGTCTGCTGCTGCTGTCCTTCCAGGAGGCTGCAGATTGCCTCAAGCAGAACCGTCTGCTCGTTGATCGGAGCAGCGACGACAGGTGTGAGTGGTAGTGGTGGGGGAGTGTTGTTGACATTCGTACTGGTGTTGTTTGGGGAATCCATAATCTTGAAAGAAAAATTTGGGTTAGGACTGATTCAAAGTATATGAAATTAGAAGAAATATGAATTGTAAAGAATATTTTTAGTTGCTGGTTCTTGTGTTATATTGCTTAGGTTGTCCACGCAGAGCTGAACTGCATGATAGGCTTCCATACAGCTCTGACCTGCATGGGCCACCAAAAAAACCTGTCACGCCCTGCTTCCCAGTATACGGGCAGAGGACGTGATGAGGCCGCTACGTATTTACTCAGAGTAAACACGCTAAGCGTATCTAAGCAATATAAAATGTAATGTACACAAGAGTCAGGATGTAAATGAACAACAACTTTATTTATTAACATTCTTTTTACAATACATCTGAAAAGTAAATACATGGAATTGAAGGCAATGCCTAAACAGTGGCATAACAGAAATGAAAAATACTGAAATGAAATGTACAAGTAACTAGAGCTCCGGGTCGAAAACTAGCTAATCCAAGTCCTCGAAGGTGGGCTAGATCTCCTGAAGGTCCGAATCACCTGACGACATTCCAAAGAAAAGAAAGAGAATGTCGTCAGCGAACAAATCGCTCGGAAAGTCCCGTAAATAGACAAGAATGGAATAGGCAAAATAGAGAGTATATTGTTATAATGTTGTATTTAATATTAACACTATTGTTTGTAGCTTGGTACAGAAGAGGCCAGTGTATACGGGAGTAGTCTCACTAGACCAGAGACTACGGTATATGGAGTACAAGGAACCGTTCAGCTACGGTACAACGACAATTGAATTCAGGTTAGGTATCTTTATGGTAGCTGTCTCGTGCCACTTCTAACACCTTTCGTACCAATCTACCCCTTAAACCCCGCGATGTCTTGATTGTATTGTTTGTATTTTTTGAATTGTATATTGTATATAAATGGATGACTTGCCGAAACCATGATGTCAGTAATGGAACGGATATAATGGATGGTCATGTAAATGGAATATATCCATGGTTCGGGTCAGTCAATATAGATTGATTAGATTGAACAGATTGAATATATAGATTCATGGATTCATGTTAAATTGTAGTTTGATACTTGAATCATATTCAAGTCAGATTGATTATATCGAGACTCAGTCTGAGTTAGACAATTAGAAAAGAAATTGAAGTCCTGAATTATGTCTTGGTGCTATCGGTAACTGCTGCACATGGACGGCAGGATTTGTGTCTTTTTCAAAAACAATTACCGTATTGATAACACCGTTTGTTAAATTGTCTATCTTAAATAGGCAAGCACCCATATCTCTGGCTCCCTGAGGCTCAAGAGACCGGTCCCGCTTAAATCTATGTTTATTAGGGTCCTTATTGTAATTTAGTATAACTTGAGGGGGGTTTTATGTAAAAATAGTTTTGTATAATTTTCAAAATACACCTCAAGTATTTTATTATCGTTTTTTGAGTTTTCATTGATGTATATTTTATCAATGTGACATTTCTAGTGAATAAAACCTAATTTCATAATATATGGTATTTATTTGTAATATTGGAATGGTATGGTATTTTCTTGTAAATGAAATGTTTATTCTTGAATTTTCGAAATGTGGAATATTATAAATATTAAAAATAGATATTTTGATATTAATTACATATATATTTATTTATTAAAAATATTAGTTTTATTTATAATAGAAATCACATTTTCTAAAGAAAAATGTATTAAAATCTTTCGAGATCGTATGATCCTTGCGGAGGTCTGCATCTCACTCTACTAAGCCCGAGAATGTACGGTAATCCACACCATCCCGAACGGGTTCCCGAAAATGGGTTGTAGAGGCGCAATTGTAAAGATTTGTTAAAATACACTTCTTGTAGAAAAAAAGTTTTATAAGTTGAGGGTAATTATATGTAAAGTCATGTTTTCCCAAATCTATGTTCTCAAATTCCATCGTGCTATGTTAGATATGAGTGTTGTGAGGAGGTAGGTCATTATCTCGTGAGCTATTATAGGTATAACAAGGAATTATGATGGTTTATGTCGAAACTAAACTATATGGTATTTTTCTGAAAAAGTATAATAAAAGTTAAAAAAATAATTAGTTTGATTTGCAACTTGTTTTATTAAGTTTGTTAATATTTAATAAACAATATGTGATGATATGAAGGTATATTGATTAAGAAAAAATATAGTTTTTAAAGAAAACCGAATCGGAAGTCGGACTAACTCCGCTTCTGTCGGGTTTTAGTTTTGAATGTTTTTAGAATAGAGAAAAGAAGGAGAAGTAGGGACTTACTGGATGATTGGCTAGAGGAGAGAAAGAGGAAGAGGTAGGAGTTGTCGGTGCGTCGTTTCGTCGTCGGAATCTCCTCGGATTTCCGTTGGAAGTTCGTCGGAGCTTCGCCCTTTTGCTAACTCCACTTGCACATAAAAGACTTGGGAATTTTTTTGAGAGCTTGGGCAGGGATTTGGGAGTGAGGAGGGGTGATTTGAGGGTGGTATTTATAGGAAAAATTAGGGTTTTAGGGTAGTGAAAGGTGTATTAAAATGGATTAAATGTGTGTTTTAATGTGCTCTGTAAATGTGCAGGAAAAACAAATAATACAGGAGTTATGGGGGGAGTCCAAGAGTCGCTAGAGTTAAAGAAAAATAGGGTTTGGACCGAGTTAGACCGATGGCGCCGGCCGAGTCAGCAAGTTCGCCGGCCCGAGTAACCGAGTCGGGGGCTCGTATTTGTGCCACGTATCCCTGAAGCTTGGTCTAGCCTCGTGTGCTCGTTTATTTAGGCCGTGACTCATGGTTTTACGGGTTGTGCACGTGTAGACTATTGAGCTTCAAAAAGATTAAAAGAATTTTAAATAAAAAGAATATGTGGCTGATGGAATTTGAACTCTGGTGCTTTGGTTCTGCAGTGCAAGGTCTTACCAATGAGCTATAAGCTCTTTCTTGCTGTTCAAAAGCAAAACAAATTCTTATAGTAATAACAGGAATTGTAAATACCCCAATTGTACATTAATTTTAAATGAATTTTATGTACACTAATATTGGAGTTGTTACAACATGGCATCTTGTGAAGAACTGTCGCAGGGCGAACAACCCATGCCTGATCTCTGAGTCTTCTACTCACGCCATTGGAGCATGCCCACAGAACCGAGGACCCAACAACCCTGCAGGTAGATCGGCGATCCAAGCTCCTTCTACCCGGTTAGCTCTACCATCACCAGCTCCCCGCACCCAGACCACTCAATGCCAAAACCGAGTGTTTAATCAGGCACAGAAAGTGCCACGACGCCAAGCATTCACCATGTCGGTCGAAGAGGCCAAAACTACGGGTTAGGTTATCACCGGTAAATCCCTTCCCTATTCTCTTTCAAGTCCTTTCAATTCATAATCAGCTTACATCTGTTATACATAAACCTATCCCACACGATTTAGGTACAATTTTAGTTTCCTCTCTACCTGCTCTAGCGCTCTTCGACACTGGGGCATCACATTGCTTTGTGTCACAACGATTCATCCGAACTCATGCAATCCCAGTTAAACCACTCGTATCTAGCTGGAACGTTAGTTCAGGGAATGGCGTTCTAAAAGCAACTTTGGGATATGATTTGTGTCCAGTGGTCGGCTGCAGTCGAGAATTTTATGAGGGCTTCAAGGTGCTGAACATACCGAACTTCGACGTAGTCTTGGGAAAGGACTGGCTGCGAACTTTCTTCGCTACCATCGACTGTCGCCAAATAAGGATAGTGTTCGAAATACCAGATCATCCAGTGTTCTATTTCAAGAGTAGAGACCGTACCTTGGAACCTAGCGTCTACAAAGCAAAACCAAAGAAGGCAGAGGTTGCAGTATTGCAAGCGGAAGAATCGAAGCCAGAGGTAGTTCGAGAGTTCGAGAATGTATTCCCGGAAGATATATCAGGTTTGCCTCCTGATCGAGCTCTTAAATTCAGCATCGATTTACAACCCGGCGCACAACCAGTAATAAAAGCTCCGTACCGATTAAGTCCGAAAGGATTGAAGGAGATCCGCATTCAGTTGGACGAACTCCGAAAAAAAGGTTGGATTCGTCCTAGTCTTCAAGCTGGAGATCTCCGGTGCTACTGGTGAAGAAGAAGGAAGGTTCTTACAGGACGTGTGTGGATTATCAAGCTCTGAACGAAGTGATAATTAAGAACAAGTATCCACTACCGCGCATCGATGACCTTCTCAATCAGTTAAGTGGGTCTTGTGTCTTTTCAAAGCTAGATTTTCATTCGGGTTACCATCAGGTGAAGGTCAAAGAGTCTGACATTTCGAAGACAGCATTTTAGACTCGTTATGGTAATTATGAATATCTCGTAATGCCATTTGGAGTGACCAATGCACCTGCCATCTTTATGAACCTGATGAACCAAGTTTTCTAAGAGTACCTAGACAGGTTTGTTGTCATCTTCATCGACGACATCCTGGTGTATTCAAAAAATTGGAAAGAACATGCCGAGTACTTACGGATTGCCCTGGAGACATTACGACAATATCAGCTCAACACCAAGTACAACAAGTGTGAAGTTTGGCTAGATTAAGTCAGATTTCTCGGACATATCGTTTCAGGCTAAGGAATCTCTGTGGATCCAGCTAAGGTATCAGCTAGTGGCCGACACCAAAGATGGAGAAAGATATAAGAAGTATCTTGGGATTAGCAGGATACTACCGACGATTCATCGAATGATTCTCAAAGATCGCAGCACCCTTGACCAAGCTCACACGTAAAGACGAAGCATTCGTGTGGTCAGAATCATGTGAAAAGGCTTTTGTAGAACTCAATTCGAGGTTAACCTCTGCACCTATTCTTGTAATACCGGATCAATCTGGCGGATTCGTTGTACATTGTGATGCGTCCGGTAAAGGATTAGAATGTGTTCTACACCAGCATGGAAAAGTTGTGGATTTTGCATCAAAACAGTTAAAGGTACAGGAACACAACTATCCAACACATGATCTAGAATTGGCAGCCGCCATTTTTGCACTCAAGATTTGGCGCCACTGTCTGTTGGGAGAATGAGTGGATATATACACTGACCATAAAATTTTGAATTATGTATTTACTCAGAAAGAACTCAACATGCGGCAGAGAAGATGGTTAAAACATATGGCAGACTTCGACATCAACCTACAGTATCATCCTGGGAAGGTGAACGTAGTTCCCGATGCTCTTAGTCGCCAGCCTTTAGCAATGAACCTCACCGCTCAGTAGAGACTACAACAAGAATTGCATGGATTGGAGATTGAAGTAGTTATGCCAGGCAACGCTTCATATTTGATGAACTTACAAGTCCAGTCTACTCTTTTCAATCAGATCAAGGCAGCTCATGCAAATGATGCCAAGTTATAAAAGATCCAGGAACAAGTTGAAAGTGGACTTCGAACTGACTTCATCATCCACGTAGATGGATCCTTGCGATATGGAAGTTGTTTATGCGTGCCAATCGGACCTATTCGAGAAGAGTTGATGAAAGAAGCTCATAGCACTCCTTATTCTGTACACCCCAGTGGCACGAAAATGTACAAGGATCTACAGCAACACTACTGGTGGCATGTAATGAAGCGAGAAGTAGCAAGGAGTGTAGCCAAGTGTTTGTTGTGTCAGCAAATGAAGGCTGAACTTCATAGAACTGCTAGTCTGCTTCAGCCGTTACCAATTCCAGAATGGAAATGACAGCACATTACCATAAACTTCATGACTGCCCTTCCTCACAGCACGAAGGGTAACGACGCAATATGGGTTATTGTGGATCGACTCACCAAGTCGGCTCACTTTATTCCATTTCGAGTTGGCCAGTCAACCGAGAAGTTAGCAAAGAAGTACATGGAGGCGAGCATAAATCTAAAGTAAGAATTAACCCTTCAAGATGTACTATATTTGATACCCATAAACACATGCAGGAGATCGTGAGATTGCATGGAGTACCTGTTTGCATCATTTTCGATCGTGATACAAGATTCCGATCACAATTTTGGCAGAGTCTGCAAACTAGCCTGGGAACGGGTCTGAATTTCAGCACGGCGTATCATCCACAAATAAATGGATAGTCCGAGCGAACAATTCAGATTCTAGAAGGCATGCTAAGAACCTGTATTTTAGACTTCGGAGGTTCGTGGGAAGATCACCTACACCTTGTGGAGTTTTTATACAACAACAGCTATCAGGCAAGCATTGGGATGTCACCATTCACAGCACTCTACAGACGGAAATGTCGTTCCCCGCCGAGTTGGGACGACGTTAGAGATCGTGAACTCCTTAGACCATAGATGATCGTGGCAACTGTAGACGTGGTTCACACGATCAGGGAAAGGATGCGTATAGCCCAAGACCGACAGAAATATTGGGCAGATGCAAAGCGTCGAAACTTGGAGTTTCATCCCGGAGAACATGTATTCTTGAAGATCTCTCAAAACAGAGGAGTGATACGTTTTGGAAAGAGGGGTAAGTTAAGTCCAAGATACATAGGACCGTTCGACATACTCGAACGAGTTGGAGAAGTGGCATACCGTTTAGCACTACCACTCTCATTGGAAAGAGTGCACAATATGTTCCACATATCCCAGCTATGACGATATGTGAGTGACCCCAGCCACATACTTGATCACTCAGAGCTTACAGTACAAACTGAATTAACCTGCGAGCAACAACCAGTTGAGATGCTGGACTGAAAGGTAAAAACATTGCGGAACAAGGAAGTAAACATGGTCCGAGTGATGTGGAGAAAGGATTCGCCAGGAAAATCAACTTGCGAAAGAGAAGAGGATATGCGTACACGATACCCGTACCTATTTGAAAATTAGTCCCTATGTAATTGTAAATTTCGAGGACGAAAATTTTATAAGGAGGGTAGAATGTAATGATTCTGAAATCACTGTACAGAAATTTCTTGTTATTGTATAGAAAAGGCTATTACAGCCTGTGTAAGAGTTATAAGTTAGATTTGTTTAATGAAAGCAAGAAACAACTTGTAGCTTACTAGTAAAGTCTCTACACTACTGTGACGTTGTGACATTGCCTGTGTGTTCGATTTCCATCAGACACAATTATTTCTTCTGATTTTTCTTTTTTAATTTTTGGAAGCCCAAGAGTTGCACGTGCAATACACAGGGAAATGAAAAGTTTTCAGAAAAATCAAACATGCGTAAAATGGAGTAAACACAGATATACCTACGTGGCACGAATCTCAAGGCAAAACCTCAAGATCCGACCGCCCATTCTTCTCGTCTGGCCGTCGCTAACGGTCAAGATGAGCCTAATTGGCTCCGTACTTTGCACACACACCCCTTCAACACCCTTTAACTCCTCTGCACTGTTTGATTTCTCTGCAATCAAACAGAGACCCATCATTTTACCATTTAACATCATTTTAATGCATTTTAATCCAAAATTTTAATTTCCAAACCCTAATTCTTCACTATATATACTATCCCATGCCTTAGCTCTTCACCATTCTGAAATTCTAGCAAAAATTCACTCAAAACTCTCTATGTGCCAAGTGGAGTTAAGCCCATCAAGTGGAGTAGCAAGCCAAACTCGACGACCGGAGCATCTCCGATGAAACTACGACCCACGAGAGCTTCTTCAAGCTCTTCTTAACCTTCTAAAAACCATAAGTCCCTTCATCTCTCTCTCTTTCTATCTCAAAACTTATTTTTAAAACATACCGACAAAAGAGGAGTTATCTCCGATATAGTTTTCTTTTTAACATTTGTAAGCCATGTGATAAGCAAACAAGATCAAACTAACATGCTACACTAATCCTAACCTTATTCACATCAATTAGTTTTTAGTTGTAACAAATTTTCATATGAAACAAACATATAAGGAACTTTTTATCATTAAAATACCATGAATTTTAGTGTAACCACTTTTCGATATCTAGTATACCCAAACCCTAAAATCATCACGGGGTAATGACCTACCCCATACGCACACTATGATTTCATAGCATGGTATTCTAAGCATAAGGGTATGTTCCCCTCCGAAAGAGGCGCAAGACGGACGTCTTGCCTGAAATTCGGCGGAGATGCTAATTGATGCTATCCGTCTTCGAAGATGCCAAGTTGATTTATGGGTATGTTTCACCTCTTCGAAGATGCCCAGTTGATTTATGGCACCGTGTATCGAAAGTTTAAACGGATGCGGCCGATGTAGCAGACTTCATCAGATTCCCCCTCGTCGGAAGGGTTTTTAATTGTGGGGACGCTCTTCCCTGCACGCGCAAGCCCCTGCATTTAATTACGCTACCGCATCGCGGTACCAACTTTCTCCTTCTCCAGATGGTCACTTCGTGCCGTGGGTGTTTATTTTGTTTGTGGTTGCCCGTGGATTGTATACGGAGACTAATTTATGTCGTCGTCCGTAGGACGCGGATTAGTGCAAATCCGTATTTTCTTAGATTTGGGTTTGGGGGTTTGGGTTTAAGGATACGTTAGCCTCATTTGAGACAAAGATCAACTTAAACGTTTGTTAAGAATACGTTAGTCTCATTTCAGACTAAGATCAACTTAACCGTTTGTTAAAGATAAATTAGTCTCATTTCAGACTAAGATCAACTTAACGGGATCGTTTAGATCCAACAAAAGAGCATTTGGGCTCCATTGTTTAGTTTAGGGACATTGCGGTCGATTACCAGTTTAAGGACATGGTGGTCCATTACCGGTTTAAGGACATGGTGGTCCATTACCAGTTTAGGGACATGGTGGTCCATTGTTAGTTTAAAAACTTCCCGGTCAAGGTTAAGGACATCATATTCCGTGGATTTAAGGACTCCACAGTCCAATATTAGTTTTAAGACATCACGGTCAAGGTTAAGGACATCATAGTCCGTGGATTTAAGGACTCCACAGTCCAATGTTAGTTTTAAGACATCACGGTCAAGGTTAAGGACATCATAGTCCGTGGATTTAAGGACTCCACAGTCCAATGTTAGTTTTAAGACATCACGGTCAAGGTTAAGGACCTCATAGTCCATGAGTTTAAGGACCCCACAGTCTATATCAATGTGTGGTCATCGGGACCCGTCACCTCTTTGAAGACGTTGAGGAATTACAACGCCAAGTATCAATGGAGTGAAGAGATGTACCCTTGAACCAAGGTAGATTAAATAATCTTTGGCCCAATTTGGAACTAAGACCAATTAATTATATTATGAGCCCATTAGCCCAGTTAAGTTTGAATTGAGGACTTATGGCCAGGTTGGGCTAAGTCCAATCATGTTTAGAATATTGGCCCTCTGTTGGTTCATTGAAGGAGAGGCTTTGCCTCTAGAAACTTAGCCAATTGGGCTAAAGCTAGTGTTAAACACTAAGGACCAACAGTGTTTAACACTGGGAATAAGATTAGCAAGTTGGTGTTAGACACTAAAAGATAATCAATGTTAAACACTAGCAACAGGGCTTCCAAATTAGTGTTAAACACTAAAGCAAATCAGTGTTAAACACTGGAAACAGAAATTTCAAATTAGTGTTAAACACTAAAGCAAATCAGTGTTAAACACTGGAAACAAAGATTTCAAATTAGTGTTAAATACTAAAGCAAATCGGTGTTAAACACTGGGAACAGAGTTTTTTAGATTAGTGTTAAACACTAAGGAGAGAGGGGTCATGTGTGGACACGTGAGAGCGCCCTGATTCCCCTTATTTTATTCTGCCAAAAGTATTGAATACTTCCTATAATTGCTCTTGGAGCATCACGTGCTGTCACGTGATGGGAATGCGGGTTTTTAACTGTTAAAAGCTTTTGACAAGGGGTCACGTGGTAGCACGTGAGGGCGCCCATAGCTTCTGTTTGCTTTTTCTCTGTATCCTCCAGGGGTCACGTGGGGCACGTGAGGTGTTGCCTCAAAGTTCCTTTCTATGGATCTTTACAGGGGTCACGTGGTAGCACGTGAGGCGTTGCCTCAAAGTTCTCTTCTGTGGATCTTTACAGGGGTCACATGGTAGCACGTGACTTTGGTTCTTTGCATGTTTTAAAGATCTGTTCATCTTTTAAGAATTACATTCTTCATAGGGTTAAACTCTAGCAATAAACTTTTAGATGTGCACTTTGCAGATCCTCAACCAGAGAAAGAACTAAGTTCTTTTCTTTATATAAGAGTTAAACTCTTTTGAGAATTAAATTCTCCTTTGAAGCCTCTCTTTTCTTACCTAAGGTTTTTCTTTTGCAGAGAATCAAATTCTTCCTTCTGAATTTTCAAGATTCCAAGGCTCTATATTTCTCTCTTTGTATGTCTCTCTCTCTATTAAAAAAAAAGTCTTTTTCCGCTCTTTCCTTTGGCTCCTATTTATAGGAGAAGGAAAAGGATCAATCTGTTTTGTAAATCTCTCATTGAAAGATTCGATTTATTTATTGAGAGATTTGATTTATTTTCATCATTGATCTGGGCCTTTAGATTATTAGGTGAATTTTATTCACCGTTGGATTTTAAATCCAAAGATATCTCTTTGTTATTTCGGTTAGATTTATGGGGAAATCATTCCATGTCCAAGATTTTTCCATAAATTGGTGATGTTTAATCACCTTCAGATTCTCGATCCAACGGTTTCAGATAATTTTTCTCCATTTTGGAAAGATTTGAATGATCTCTCCTCAGAATATAATTCTGCTAACGAATTAGGCTTTTAAAGCCGGTCACGTGTGGTCATGTAACCCCTGGTCACGTGTGAGCACGTGACCCCTGGAATGTGCTTCTCTTCTTCTGTGCTCTGTTCTCTTCTGAAGCTTTTTCCTGATTTTTAATCAGGGAACAAATGCCCCCACAGCGTTGTTCTCACGTGTCTGCACGTGAGTGCAACGCTGTCACTTTTGTGACCGTCGGATCTGCCTTGGGAGTAGGGTAGATGAAACGTTTTCCATCCCATCCTATAAATGCCCATGTCCTTTCAGAAGAGCCTCCACTTTGCTCATCTTCTTCCTTTGAGAATTTAATTCTCATTTTCAGAGCTTAGTTCTCTGCCTCAAACATTTTCCAGAGTTTAACTCTGTTGAAGAATTCCTTTTTCATCAGGTAATGATCTTTGAACGATCGAGGAACTTTCACAGAAATCTTCACTGGATTCTAAATCCACACCAAGGGCTTTCCCTTTAATCAAGAACCCATTTTCCTTTAAGTTCTTTAGCAAGAACAGAAAACCATTTAACCTTCAAACAGTAGAATCTCTTAGGGTTTCTCTAACCTTTAGGGATCGGTGGCGGGGTTTGTCTTTCCCATGGAGTTTAATTCTATCAAAAAAAGCTCTGGCTATGGGGAAAGAATTTCTGGGAATTTAATTCCCTTTTTTCAAAAAAGGAATTTAATTCCTATGAAGAACTTAGTTCTTCCCAAGGGACTTCTTGGGTTTTCTTGCCCTGAGTTGTCTCTCTCACATCCGAGAAGAAGAAGTTTGTAATGAATTTTCATGATCTTTATTTCAGGTATTATGGACGCCCATTTGTATAATCTTGATGACATCATTTCTTATGGAAACATTCGTGCACTGGGCCACAGCCAGAACCAAGAGTTCACCAACGCTCAGTGGGCTGAGATCATGAGCCGCTTTGATGAGTATAATGGTCGGCTACTCCCTCGTCGCTCTTCTCTTTTGAAACTCATCGTGCTGGCGATCTGGGAGGCGCTCCCTCTCTTTTGCACCGGCGTACCGCTCGGGGCATTGGATGCCGCCGAGGATAAAGTGCATTCGGTGTATCTGATGAGCCTAATCTCGAAGAGAAGGCGAGACAACCTCATTGATCTCTTACACCAGGCTTTTCAGCAGTCGGCCATACTTGCTGCTTATCGGAGGGTGGAGGACATCCGTAAGGATCCTGATACTTGTGATCGCAAGAGAAAACATACTAGGATGGTTCGAAATTCCTGGAAGATCTTGGACAAAGTCACGTTTGAGTTTCTCAATCCATGTCCCGCGTCTGAGGTCCTGCCGTTGTAATCGTTTCTTTTTATTTTGTATGAACTTTTAAAGTATGAGTGATAAGTTTTGTCGTGCCCTTTTGTGTTTGCATGCCCATTTTTTTTTGGATTTTGTCATTTTTGCTATTGCTGCTGCTGATGTGTTTAGTGTGTAAGGCACTATTTCACTTTTCAGTACACATCGAGTGTGGTGCTCACGTGCTCCACACGTGGGGCCCTCTTGATGGGGCTGTTTAATTTTTCATGCCATATTTTTTGTGCACAGCATTAGATGCAGAAAAGGAGCCTTGGAAATAGTCTCATCTCCTTGATTTCTAATGCCTTCCCTTTTTTGGGCCTTGGAAATAGTTCCACCATGCAATATTCTCCGTGCGCAGCATTTAATGCTCCTCTTTATAACCTGAGGCCACAACCTTCTCTTTCTCTTCACAGAGAAATCTATTCTCAATTTAGTGTGATTTATCTTGGGGAAACAACTGAGTGCCATGGCCTGCAACCGCCCCCATGCTCGTCGACAGCCGTGGGAGGTTCCTATCGAGGAGATGATGCCTCGCTTTGCTGCGCGATTGGTGGATCCCCTTGTTACCGATGATGAATGTGATTCAGCGACATATGAACTCTCGATCCGTAGGGGGTCCCTTCTTCCAATGGGATCCCTTTGGCTCCGGATGATTCTCGCTGCCGTGCTTGCTGACATCCCTCCTCACCCAGCGGAGATGACCCTGGCGATGTTTGACGCGGCTGAAGACAAGCTCGAGTGTTTTCACGAAGCGTGTCTGATCACTCAGGCTCTGAAAGATTGCTTGGTTCACCTGTTGGGCCAAATAAGAGCCCGGAGGGCTATTATGTCTGCTTTTGCAGACGAACATGGAGCCAATCAGTGGGGAGCCACTCCTCGTGAAAATCGTCGCTTCGATGTGCTGGAGAAGGCGGCGAGGGAGTTAGAAAATTTTGAATACTGTTTTGTTCACCCTTGTGTCACTGATCCCTTATTTGGCTATCTTTTCCCGGTAGTGTAGTATGCTTAAATCGATGTACTCTTTTTGTCATTGGCTGTTTGTATGCTTTTCTGTTGAATTTTCATGTTTGTCGGGTACTCGTATGTGCGTCTTGCTTGCGTAAATGAGCTTCATATTTCTCCATGGAAATTTTCTTTAATTGCTAGCACTATCGTTATGTCGCATGCACATCAGAGCTTTGGGTATCATTTCCTTTCGAATATTCATATAGTTGTAAATGCATGCTCGGTAGGATATGCATCGGAGATTTTCCTTGTTGCCTCCCATATCAGGTGATTTGTGCGTGTTCTAGATCGAGTATCGTTGTCGAATGGAGGCTTGTTTATACAGTGCTCGAGTGTACCCGTCTTTCCTCGGAGGTTGTGGCTGCGAAAGCGGGCTTGCGAGCTTTGACTGAGCGGTGCGCGGTGAGCATGGTGTCGTGCGAGAAGAGGCTTGGCCGCAAGTTCTCGGAGAAGGAACTGGCTTCTAAGGCGCTGAACGAGCTTCAAGCCAATCTTACCGCCAAGGCCAACAAAGCGTATGAACTCTGGCAAGTGCTTCAAGAGGCCATCAAGGAGGTAGTGGCCATTGACAAGGCCGCTGAGTTTACTCGCGAAAGAATCGAGGCCCATAAATCTACCGAGAAGGAGCTCGAAGGTCGGCTTGTCTCATATCAGGCCCAACAGGCTCAGGCAGAGGCCCGTCTTCTGGCGATATTGAATCACGAAGGCGTGGCCCAGCGAAAGAAGGATGAGCTGACCAAGCTGCTAAATCGCCCGCCAGCTTGAAAACTTGTATCTTTTTCTTTCTTTTGTACATACTCCTGAATGAGAGTATTTTCTTTTTGTTCTTTCATGAGTTGTACTTTGTATTCATTTTGGTTTATGAATAAAGACATATTTTTCTTCTCAATGGTGTGTCTCCTTTTTATTGAATGTGTTCTGCGGACAATTTATCTTGGTCTAGAATCATCATGGTTGATCGTTAGTTTTAAGACATTACGGTCGAGGTTAAGGACATCATAGTCCGTGGATTTTAAGGACTCCACAGTCCGATGTTTGCTCTGGATGCTTCGCACGGGTTCACTGCCGTGCTCTACGAGGACCAGGCTCCGCTCTGGGCGTTTTCCGCGGGGTCAAAGAGTGACGTTATCCGCGTTCTACGTGACCAGGAATTTTGTACTAGATGCTTTATACGGGTTCACTGCCGTGTTCGGCGAGGACTAGGCTCCACTCTGGATGCTTCACACGAGTTCACTGCTGTGCTCTGCGAGGACCAGGATCTGCTCTGAACGTTTTCCACGGGGTCAAAGAGTGACGTTATCCGCGTTCCATGTGACTAGGAATTTTGCTCTGGATGCTTTCTACGGGTTCACTGCCGTGTTCTGTGAGGACCAGGCTCCGCTCTGGACGTTTCCCACGAGGTCAAAGAGTGACGTTATCCGCGTTTCACGTGACCAGGAATTTTGCTCTGGATGCTTTCCACGGGTTCACTGCCGTGTTCTGCGAGGACCAGGCTCCGCTCTGGACGTTTTCCATGGGGTCAAAGAGTGACGTTATCCGCGTTCCACGTGACCAGGAATTTTACTCTGGATGCTTTCCACGGGTTCACTGCCGTATTCTGCGAGGACCAGGATCCACTCTGGACGTTTTCCACGGGGTCAAAGAGTGACGTTATCCGCGTTCCACGTGACCAGGAATTTTGCTCTGGATGCTTTCCACGGGTTCACTGCCGTGTTCTGCGAGGACCAGGCTCCGCTCTGGACGTTTTTCACGGGGTCAAAGAGTGACGTTATCCGCGTTCCACGTGACCAGGAATTTTGCTCTGGATGCTTTCCACGGGTTCACTGCCATGTTCTGCGAGGACCAGGCTCCGCTCTGGACGTTTTCCACAGGGTCAAAGAGTGATATTATCCGCGTTCCACGTGACCAGGAATTTTGCTCTGGATGCTTTCCACGGGGTCGCTGCCGTGTTCGGTGAGGACCAGGCTCCGCTCTGGACGTTTTCCACGGGGTCAAAGAGTGACATTATCCGCGTTCCACTTGACCAGGAATTTTGTTGATTGTATCCGCATTTCACGGAGTTGGGATTCGACTCTCGGTCATCTGTACGCCGTCGAGTCATGGAACTGGGAATTGCCGCTGTTCCGCTTTGCTTGATATTGTGTCTGCTGCAATGTGACGAACGTCGAGATAGTCTCTAGGCTATCTGTGACTCATCGATATTTGCCTTCTTCTGATGATGAAACCTGGGAGAGGAGGAGTGCGATTCCTTCTTTTTTTGCGCCCCTGGATTGTATACAGGGATTGATATAACATCACCTGTAGGGCATAAATTTAATTTTTATTTATCTCTTTTTCCACGATGCTCTATCATTTCAGCTTTTATATCGCGAAGGTCACGATTGCCCCATCATTTCCGCTATTTTTCGTGGTGCCTAATCATTTCGGCTATTCTTCATGCATACATTTTTACTTGCTGATTTTGTCGCAAGTTGCCCCATCATTTCGGCTGTTTCGTATGCATGTGTGGCTTGCTGGCTTTTCGCTGCAAGCTTGGATTTATACACCGATTTCGGCATCAGCACCGCTACAACTGGGATGTTGCCAGGAAAGAATCATCATTTGCCTTTGTCGGCGTTGAACAAAGGTGGCTTAGTAAACAGGGTTAAGGGTCCTGTCGACTAAGGTTTTTGATTTCATGAGCCGTAAGGGTCTCACAAAGGTATTAGTCCCTACAAGTCGTGAGGATCTTGTAGGTGTGTTTTCTCCTTGGGAATCGTGAGGATTCCTAAGTGCATGTTCTCTTGTAAGTCGTAAGGATCTTACAAAAGGGTTTTCTCCTTATAAGTCGAGAGAACTTACAAGAGTTGTTTACTATATTAACATATCCCCAGTCAGGGATGGGACTTGGTTAGGAAATGTTTATTCGCGCCCGTGGATTGTATACATGGGTCATTATTGAGCCACTTGTAGGGCAATATCGAAGGTTGGGGGGGTTTGCTTAAGAACAGGTTCAGGTTTCTGTAACTTAAGACTTTCAAATCTTATGAGCCGTGAGGGTCCCATATGAGAGTTCTCCTTGCGAGTCGTGAGGATATCGCAAGTGTAATTTCTCCTTAGGAATCGTGAGGACTCCTAAGTGTGTTGCTCCCTTGTGAGTCGTAAGGATCTCACGCGGGTGGTTTCTCCTTACAAGGTCGTGAGGACCCTGCAAGTGTCCTTTAACGAGGTTGCGCCCTTTCGGGTTTTCACAAACACTCGCCGGTAGTCCTGCTGTTTTTACTCACGGAGCCCTTTCGGGTTTTCATCCGTGCCCAATTCGCTTATGGACATACCGTTTTTATTTTTATTATTATATTATATATATATATATATATATATATTTATCGGATTTGAGATGCTGCAATCCACCGTAGTTTATTGACATCTTGGTCAATAGCTAGTTTTAGGACATAGAGGTCCATTTTAGTTTAAGGACGTTTCGGTCCGTTGTTAGTTTAAGGACATTTCGGTCCGTTGTTAGTTTAAGGACATTTCGGTCCATTCAGGAGAAGGCCGGCTACTGCTTATAGAGTTTGAGCTTAGGAAGATAGCGAGCGGACATAGTCGTCGTCATCTATCATTGACCTAGGTTGTGGCACATTAAGCGAAGTATTTCTTCAGGAAGCGACCGTTTATTGGCCTGAAAGGCCTTTCACCATGCATATCCATGAGTAGACAGGCTCCACCCTGGTAGACCTTATCTATTATGTACGGGCCTTCATAGTTCGGCTCGAATTTCTCCGCTTGGCGCGATTGGGGATCATAGGTCTTTTGACCACTAGCACGAGTTCGCCTTGGCGGAATGTCCTCGGCCTGGTCAATCTTTCATATGAGCGCGTCATCTTTGCTTTATAAGCCTCCAGATTTTGTTGCGCAATGAGCCGGGTATCATCAAGGGCATCAAGCTCCTCAAGCCGAAGGTGAGCATTTTCTTCGTCCGTCAGCTCGTAGTGGACTGCCACTCGTAGAGAAGGTAGCTCTATCTCGAGGGAGAGTACCGCTTCTGTACCGAATACCAACGCGTATGGCGTTGTGTCCGTGGCCGTGTTGAATGTAGTTCGATACGCCCAGAGAGCTTCTTGTAATCTCTCGAGCCAATCCTTCTTATTTTGGGACACCGTCTTCTTTACGATCTTCGTCAAGGTCTTGTTGAAAGCCTCAGCTAGACCGTTATCTCGCGGGTTATAAACTGAGGAATATCTCCAGTCTATGTTGTGTTGTTGCGCAAAGCGGCTAATCTTGTGGCTTCTGTAGGCTGGCCCGTTATCGAAAATGATTCGTCTCGGAGTTCCGAACCGATAAATGACGTGCGTTTTGAAGAAATGGAGGATATTCTCCGTCTTCACTTCCTTCAGCGGTACTGCTTCTGCCCATTTGGAGAAGTAATCAGTCATCGCCAAAATGAAACAATGTCCTCTGGACGATGCTGGTTCGATGGGGCCGATTATGTCAGTTCCCCACATTTCGAACGGCCAGCTGGCCACTGTCGGATGTAGTGGATTTGGATGCTGATGGATAAAGTCCCCATGGATCTGGCACGAGTGGCATTGCTTCGCGTACTCAAGGCAGTCCTGGATCATCGTGGGCTAATAATAACCCATCCGTTTGATCTTCGGCTTCATCTTCGGACCCGCTTGGTGAGAACCACAGAGTCCGTCGTGAACTTCTTGGATGACTCTTTTCGCTTCTTCAGGTCCCAGGCATCTCAACCACAGAGAATCAAACGACCTTTTGTACAGAGTATCATTGACGAAGGCAAAAGACAGAGCTCGTTTCATAAGCTGATGTCGTGGGGACGCATCTTCAGGCGTTTGACGGGACTTGCAGTAGTCTATAAAGACTTCTCTCCAATCCTCAACCTTCTCTTGGTCTTTTATTTGCAGAGTCATTTGCTCAGTCACTCTCTTTTCTTCGGATGATTCCGGAGACATTTCTAATGGGGAAAGCACCCGACGGCTTTGTACAACGATCCTCACATCATCGAGGTTCTCGTCAGCCAGTTATTTAGCGAGCTTAGCCAGTGCATCTGCTTTGCTATTTTCCACACGCGGTATGCTTTCCAGCATATAGGAGGGAATTTGGGTCAATAGTTGCTGTACTCTCTCGCCATATTTGACCAGTTCGGGTTTGAACGTTTGGTAGTCGCCATTCACTTGGCTGACGACCAGTTGAGAATCTCCATATATGAGGAGGTTTTCAATTCCCATGTCGATGGAGATCTCGAGGCCTGCTTTCAAAGTTTCGTATTCGGCTTCATTGTTCGTCCTCGGCTCTGTCAAGGAGAAGGCGAATCGCATTATCCCTCCTTGTGGGGTTACGAAGATAAGGCCTACCCCTGATTTGATTATAGGGGTGCTTTGTTTGCGCTTCTTCATGGAAGACGCTCCATCAAAATAGAGTTCCCATCGGGTATCACTGCCGTTGATCGCATCAAATGCATGTTCGTCTGGCAGCTCGTGATTCAGAGGGGAATCGGCCGGTATCGAATGCTCAGCGAGGAAGTCGGCGATGGCCTGGCCTTTGACTGCTTTAAGAGGTTGATAAGTTATCGAAAATTCCATTAAGAGCAAGGCCCATTTAGCGAGTCTCCCTGTCAATATGGCCTTCGACATTAAATATTTAAGGGGGTCCACCTTCAAAATGAGACGGACTTCATGTGCCAACGCATAGTGCCTGAGTTTCGTTATCGCGAAGATCAACGCTAGGCAGTGTTTTTCGATGGGAGAATAATTGCTTTCTGCCCCCAGTAGAACTCGACTCAAATAATAGAGAGCTCTTTCTTTCCCTTGGTCGTTCTCTTATGCCTATAACGCGCCTAAAGAACCTTCGAGGGCGGTTGCATAAAGAATAAGAGGCTTTCCCTTGACTGGAGAAGCTAACACCGGCGGGTTCTGCAGGTATTGCCTGATCTCGTCCAGTGCGCCTTAGCATTTGTGATCCCAGACGAACGGGGTTCCCTTCTTCATCAAGTGGCTGTAAGGACGGCACTTGCCTGACAGGTTGGCTATAAATCGCCGTATATACATGAGCTTCCCTTGGAGAGACCGCAGCTGTTTGAGAGTCCTTGGCGGAGGCATCTCCATGATCGCCTTGATCTTTGACGGATCTATTTCGATACCTCGGTGTCGGACAATGAACCCTAGGAATTTGCCTGAGGATACCCCGAACACGCATTTGAGAGGGTTCATCTTCAAGTTGTATTGTCGAAGGCGTTGAAATACGGTCTTCAGATGCTCTAAATGCTCCTCGTATGATTTGCTTTTCACCACGAGGTCGTCGATATAGCATTCGACGATTTCATGTATGAGGTCATCGAAGATCTTCGTCATGGCCCTCTGATAGGTGGCACCGGCGTTCTTTAGACCGAAGGGCATAACTTTGTAGCAGAATATTCCCAGAGGGGTCCGGAAAGCAGTGTGCTTCTGGTCTTCGGGATGCATCTTTATCTGGTTATATCCTGATGAACCGTCCATGAAGGAGAAAACCTCATGAGTGGACGTGTTATTTATCATCAGCTCGGTGACTGGCACTGGGAAATAGTCCTTCGGGCAAGCTTTATTGAGATCCCGGAAGTCCACGCATATGCGCACTGTCCTATTCTTCTTTATCACTGGGACGATGTTGGTGATCCAATCGGGATACTGAACTTCCTGGATAAACCCAGAGTCGATTAGCTTCTTGACTTCGGCATTGATGCTCATCTCGAGCACGAGCCGCATTCTTCTCGGCGCCTGTTTGACTGGCTTAACGTCCGGGGATATCGCCAATTTATGCACAGCAATTTCTGGATCTAGTCCTGGCATTTCAGAATAGTTCCATGCGAAGCAATCTCTATGCTGCATAAGCACGTCTTTTAACGCAGCCACTCTTTCTTCAGATAGCAGTTCGCTGACGAATGTCGGTCGTGGGTCGTTCACCGTCCCTAACTCAATCTTCTTGAGGTTATCTGCAGTTGTATGTATGCCATCTTCCAGCTCTTTCGGCGCTGGTGGAAATTCTGAGATTACCTCGTCATCGCTATTTTCGAAGCACCGGGGGAGGTCATCCATATTCTCGGGCTCTCCTTTTGATATTGTTATCATATGACAAGTACGAACTCGCTTCCAAGACCGATGTGGATCTGGTTCTGCTCTTGTGGCTTTGGGTTCGTGCTTTTATGGCGGCGTTACCCTCCAGCTGCTGGATAGAGCGAACTTGCCGAGCTGATACTGATCTTCAACCCAGTTCTTGAAGGTGAAGCAGTCTTCGATAGGGTGTCCTATGGCTCGATGATAAGAGCAATAGCCCGGACGAGAGACCTCGTTAGCTTGCTCAGGGTGCTTAGACTCCGGAAGTGTAATCATTCGATGTTTTAAAGCGAGATCAAGTATCTTCTTCGTCTTGTCTTGAGGAAAAGAATACGCTCGACTCATCTTCTTCATGAGGGGCAAATCCGGACCGCGCAATTCCCGATCATATGACTCTTTGATCCCGCATTGTCTTTGTCGAATCGCTTTCCCGCTCTTTGACCTATTTTTGCCTCTGTGTCGGGCCTTTTGCACAGCAGGTTGACAGGGAGGAGCATCTTCGTCTTTTGCAGCCTGTTGAAGAAGGCGTTGCGTCCTGGCTTTCTCATAGATGGCCATTTCGCGATTATGGTCGTCCCGAGCTTTTTGACCCGCTTCTCTGATAAGCTTTTCCATTTGCTCTTCAAATGACGGGCTCGGCATTTTGATTGCAGGATCTTGTTTAGGTTCGGGGTCAGCGTTTTCTGACAGGCGTCCCCCTCTTCACGGAAGTCATATATGACGTAGCTAGCATGGACTCATTCCCGTTTCCTGGATTTCACATATCTAAGCCCGAGCGTTTCCATTTTCCCATTGGGCAGCTTGTGCTGAGTCCCAGGGACATCCCAAATCCTGTTGTAGAACCGAGCTTGTCGGACAGTCTGTTTTAAGGGTACCCCTTGGCGCTTCAATAGCCTTTTTAGTCCGTTCGTGTAGTATCTGGGCAAACGGATGGATTGGAGCCTGTCAAGCGTAGAATCTGCGCCGTGCCAGATTTCTTTTTACACTCTTGTTTCCGTGGACCGATAGAATAGGATCGCCTTTTCGCTTGGGAGGGACATAAAATGTTTGCAGGTCTTGCACATTGTAAGCTTCAAGTGCGTCAAGGTCTTTGTAGTGCTCGCGCGGAATCATGGTGATTTGCAAACTCTGATCATCACCAGGGAATGCTTGTATTGACGGCCGACTGGAGAATACAGCATTAACCTCATCTTTTGAGTCGCTTCCGAAGATCAATATGGGGGCGGACGGCACCGGGTTGTTGCGTCGAGACGGTCCAGCGTAAACTATCTCTTCTTCTTCTTCGGTATCACTCCCGAAAACAGGAATGGTGGCGGTGGCTTTGTTCTCCGGTATGCGACACCTCTCCGTGTCCTCGAAATCTGGCAAAAAGTATTTTGCATCTTCATACTTGCGGACTTCGTTCAAGGAGAACGGGTTCAGCTCTCCTGTTACGGTATACTCGAGACCATCCTTGAAATACTTCATACACTGATATTGCGTAGAAAGGATGATGTTGTACTCGTGTAGGCAGGGACGACCGAGTAGAGCATTGTAGCAGGTCTTGGCGTCAATGACGTGAAACTTAATATCCGTGACGAGTAGTCTGAAGCGTAATGTTAGTATCACAGATCCGAGGGTCCGTGACGACTGGGAGTCGAAACCGGAGATAGTAATTTTATCACAAGCGAGATGCTGAACGCTCATGCAGATTTCCTTCAACACCCGAACATTAAGGAGATTGATGGAGGATCCATTATCAACCAGGATTTTGCCTATCTTGATATCATGGCAGTATCCAGAGACGTACAGGGGACGGTTGTGGTCGCACGTACCAAGGAGAAGGTCTTCATCACCAAACGTGATATCGGCTGTGTGCACTTCTTCCAGTTCATCCTTCATCCTTTCCTCGGCGAGGAAGGCTTGGAATTGCTCGGGCTCTTGCAGCGCCTTGATTAATGAATCTCTCGCTTCTTTTGATAATAAGCGGGCGTCAAGATTGCTGAGCTGAGAGGGTAGCTTTCTCAGGTGCGCCAGGATGTTGTAGTCCACTTTATTCTTCCTGGGAGGGTCCTTGGCAGTCAGTTCTTCCATGACTTGGTCATCTAAGGCGATATCCTCAGCGACCTTTTCCTTTCCCTTATCTTTTCTAGCTGCGGGTCCGAGATTCTTTTCCGGGAGCGTGCGATTGCGCAGCTGAATGTTTTCGCAGGCCTCTGGTTCTTCCTCTTTTCCTAAGATGGATTCTTTAAAGAGAGGGCCGAGAGCCATTTCTTCGTAAGAGTTGCTCCCAAAGGTGAGAACCTGTGATCCTCCGGCATTGACCGTGCGACAATTACCGGTAGTTCTTCTGTGCCCTTCTGTCGTACCTCTCTGCTCCCGACGAGTTCTGCGTTTCATTCGCTTAAAATGTTGCCGGTGAGTAACATATCTCTGCCACCATCTCTTAAAAGCGTCGCACTCCTCAGTAGGGTGTGAAATCTTCCGATGATATGAAAAGTAATCAGGGTGCCTCTCCGCCCCATTGAGCGTGTTTTCTTCCGAGGGTGGCAGCTTCATTCCCTTTGACATGGCTTTGGTAAACCTTTTCCTCGTCTTGAACTGTTTTTATCTGCATCGGATGTCTTTTGGTCTGGCGGGAGTGCTTCGACACTTTCGTTTAGTCGTCTGCGTTTGGCTCCTTCTGATGCGGCCGTCTCACGCTCCCGATCGGCTTTACTTTTCAAACGCATCTCGTCTAGAAAGGCGTCGATCATTTCGCCTGTCGGCCACACAAGTTCTGGTTCAAGCCGTGCTCCCAGTTTCTCAGTGCCAGGAGTTTTTTCATCGTCCGTAAACGAGTGGGAGATCACATGACAATTCGCCACATATCCCTCGGATTCATCCGACGAGCTTTCTCCATTATCTTCCTCCTGAAAGACGTGGTTGAGGAACTCTTGGAGTGTGATGGGAGTCCGTGCCTTTTGATTATACTCCTCCAGCGCGTCAATCTGTTTCTGCAAGTCCGTGCGCTTGTCTCCAGGCTTCACGGGCTTCTTGGATTTCTTCTTCTTTTTCTTTGAAGATTTTGACGGCTAGTTATGAGTGCTCGGACCATCACCACCGATCTTTGGAGTTGGGCGCGGCTTCAGCATCCCTTCAATAATCTGGGGTTCCAGCGGGTTCTTCCACCTGATCGCCAGGCATTTCTGGAGCTCATTCAGCATTCTTTTGGTTTTTGCTGAAAGTACGATTTCCCATGGAGCTTCTTCAATGAAAGAGCAAGTTGCCCCCGGTGCGTCCGTCTTCTTAGGAGTGTGCGGTTGTGGCGGGTTCACCTTCCAATTCTCGGACAGCGCAAACTTGCCCTGTAGGTATTGATCTTCAATCCATCTTTTGAAGACGAAGCAATCCTCAATCGGATGGCTTACCGTTTGATGGTAAGGGCAATAATTGGGGTTACTCACCTCACTGGGTTGCGGCGGTCATCTTGGGTTTGGCAAGTTGATAAGCCTGTTGCATACCGCCAGCTCAAATAGCCTCTTTGTCTTATCCCGCAGGAATGAGTAGGGGCGCTTCATTTTCTCGTTATAATACCGCCGTCTTTCTTCAAGTTGATCCGCCAGCTTTAGGGCGCTGGGTTGCTGCTGAGCGTTCGCAATGAAGGTTGCCTTCCCTTTACTCTTGTCATTCCGAGGTTCCGGCTTCGGGGGAGACGGTCTGTGACCCATTTGATCCTTCTGGGCTAGCTTATCGATTAAAGCCTGGAACGTGGTCGGTTTAAAGAACATCATGAACTGTGAAATAGTTGCATGATGGTCTAGGGTGCCCACGAACATGCCCACCGCTGATGCTTCTTCGATGCACTGTTCGCACTTCGACCACAAGTTCCGCCATCGGATTGCATATTGAACCCAAGTTTCACCCGGTTTCACCCTTGCATTAATCAACGCAGTTATTGGGGTGCGTTCGCTGGCGCTCGCAAATCTCTGGGTGAACAACAACTCTATTTGTGTGAAAGTTTTGACGAAGTCATTCGGAAGCTCGGAGTACCACTCAAATGCCGTCTCCAATAAACTGCCGACGAATTGGCGAAGCAAGAGCTTATCATTGCCGCTGGTATTGCCACAAAGAGCCCTGAACTGGGCAACATGTTGATGGGTATTGCCTTTCTCCTTATAGACATGGAATTTCGGGATCGTGTAGCCCGGTTGGTATTTGATCTGATCATACCAGCTCGGATATGGTCGTCCCGTTTTGACAACTTGGCCGGCTGCCTCAGTTGCCTGGTGAACTCATATCTGCTGGGCTATGTAGTCATCCAGGGAAGCCTTAGAGATTGTTTCCTCTTTGGCTGTTGAAAGAGCCGGAGGTGGATTCGACGTTTCTCCTCTGTCATCTTCGAGGATAATCGGAGGATCTTCAGCTGGGGGATCCAGCTGTATCATCATCCCGACCATGTCTTGGAACAGAAGGGCCATTCGTTTTATATTGGCTGCTTGTTCCGCAGCCTCTCTGTCCTTCTTTTCAATATCCTGCGAAGGAATTCGGCATCGGTTTCTTGCTCCTGTCGCTGGTCCGAGGATGCTTCTGGGCTTTCTTTTGGCCCGGTGAGCGCGGCCATCGCAGTCATCATTTCTTGGAGCTTCTGCTGCTGCTATTGAGATTTAGTCACCGATCGCATAAGCAGTCTATGACCTGTGGATATACGGCTGTCCTCTTTCCCTGATGCCATGTAGACGGTGTATACCACCATGCCCCCGGACTTAGGGCGTTTGGGTTCACTGCTTTTGACATTTGCCGCAGGCGTGGGGATTTTCTTTGACCTTCTTCTCTTGTAGGCCATCGAAGTTAAGGGGGCCGTCGCTGTGGGCACCCAGGTGGCCGTCGTCTTCCGTTGCTTAACAGGGCGGTTGTCTTCCTGTCGGGCTTTCAACTTCTTATGCCGATGGGAGAAGTTCGGATCAATCACTGATTCTCGGACTTGTCGCCAAGTCTTTTAGACTTTGGAAGATAGCCGTTGAGGAGACTGCTCCGTCTTTGTTTCTACGACAGTCTCTACGGGTGGCAGAGACTTTTTGAGCACAGCAGTTGGTGAATTCCTGCGTACCCTGTTCAGTAGCTCAAAGCTGTTCCCGGTTGGAACAACAGCATCAATTTCTACCGTTGGAGCTGGCGGAGTTAACCCAGAGAGGGAGTTGCCCCCAGCCTTCCTCATCCGGCGCCAATGGCGACGTCGGGCATGACGGGTTGTTGGGATTGGTTCAGCGACGGCTTTATCTTGCCCCCTGTTCAGGTGAGGGGCTGTTGCCGGTGTCAGCCTCTTAAAGACTGACGTCCGTTGAGAAGCCGTGTCCAACCGGTCAAACACAAATTTCTGAGCGGGAGCGGGAACGGGAGTAGTCAGTCTCGCAAAGACCGACCCTCTGGGAGGAGAAGCCGCCTTGATGACTTCGGGAGCAGCTATCTTCTTTGGGATGGCCACTTCAGGTATTATGGGCTTCTTGATAGGCCCTTTGGAGCTCGAGTTCGGCCTGGTGAAGACTGAGGAATTGGACGACCCGTTGAGAGGGGTCGTGGGAGTAGCAAGTCGATCGAAGACCGACTTCTTTGAAGCATCCGATACGGGTACAGGGATGGTGAAGCTGGCTGGCGGGAGCATGGTCCCGAAAAACAGACCAGTAGTAACTTGGGAAATTTGTTCCACCGGCATCGTGAATAGCCATGCCGCCTGCGGTCCATAGGCTACACCTCCAGGTGAGGCGGAGCGTCGGTTGCACTTGCAGTTGGAGCAGTTCGAGCTGTAGAACGCCATTGCTGTTTGATTTCTGCGCCAAGCAAGAGACCAAATCTTAGTAACTTGAAACCCGAGGGCAACCATTAACAAACCGCGATTCGTTCGCGAATACGACGCACGAAGTGTGGAGTGGAAAGAGGAAAAGGTCCCACCGGGCATGCGAGAATCTGTTCCCCTCCGAAAGACACGCAAGACGGATGTCTTGCCTGAAATTCGGGGCAGATGCTAATTGGTGCTATCCGTCCACCTCTTCGAAGATGCCAAGTTGATTTATGGCACCGTGTATCGAAGGTTTAAACGGATGCGGCCGATATAGCAGACTTCATCAAATTCCCCCTCGTCTGAGGGGTTTTTGATTGTGGTGATGCTCTTCCCTGCAGGCGCAAGCCCCTGCAGTTAATTATGCTACCGCATCGCGGTAACAACTTTCTCCTTCTCCAGATGGTCACTTCGTGTCGTGGGTGTTTATTTTGTTTGTGGTTGCCCGTGGATTGTATACGGAGACTAATTTATGTCGTCGTCCATAGGACGTGGATTAGTCCAAATCCGTATTTTCTTAGATTTGTGTTTGGGGGTTTGGGTTTAAGGATACGTTAGCCTCATTTGAGACTAAGATCAACTTAAACGTTTGTTAAGAATACATTAGTCTCATTTCAGACTAAGATCAACTTAACCGTTTGTTAAGAATACGTTAGTCTCATTTCAGACTAAGATCAACTTAACGGGATCGTTTAGATCAAGCAAAAGAGCACTTGGGCTCCATTGTTTAGTTTAAGGACATTGCGGTCGATTACCAGTTTAAGGACATGGTGGTCCATTACCAGTTTAAGGACATGGTGGTCCATTACCAGTTTAGGGACATGGTGGTCCATTGTTAGTTTAAAGACATCCCAGTCAAGGTTAAGGACATCATAGTCCGTGGATTTAAGGACTCCATAGTCCAATGTTAGTTTTAAGACATCACGGTCAAGGTTAAGGACATCATAGTCCGTGGATTTAAGGACTCCACAGTCCAATGTTAGTTTTAAGACATCACGGTCAAGGTTAAGGACATCATAGTCCGTGGATTTAAGGACTCCACAGTCCAATGTTAGTTTTAAGACATCACGGTCAAGGTTAAGGATCTCATAGTCCATGAGTTTAAGGACCCCACAGTCTATATCAATGTGTGGTCATCGGGACCCGTCACCTCTTTGAAGACGTTGAGGAATTACAACGCCAAGTATTAAAGGAGTGAAGAGATGTACTCTTGAACCAAGGTAGATTAAATAATGTTTGGCCCAATTTGGAATTAAGACCAATTAATTATATTATGAGCCCATTAGCCCAGTTAAGTTTGAATTGAGGACTTATGGCCAGCTTGGACTAAGTCCAATCATGTTTAGAATATTGGCCCTCTGTTGGTTCATTGAAGGAGAGGCTTTGCCTCTAGAAACTTAGCCAATTGGGCTAAAACTAGTGTTAAACACTAAGGACCAACAGTGTTGAACACTGGGAATAAGATTAGCAAGTTAGTGTTAGACACTGAAAGATAATCAATGTTAAACACTAGCAACATGGCTTTCAAATTAGTGTTAAACACTAAAGCAAATCAGTGTTAAACACTGAAAATAGAGATTTCAAATTAGTGTTAAACACTAACGCAAATCAGTGTTAAACACTGGAAACAGAGATTTCAAATTAGTGTTAAACACTAAAGCAAATCGGTGTTAAACACTGGGAACAGAGTTTTTAAGATCAGTGTTAAACACTAAGGAGAGAGGGATCACGTGTAGACACGTGAGAGCGCCCTGATTCCCCTTATTTTATTCTGCCAAAAATATTGAATACTTCCTATAATTTCTCTTGGAGCATCACGTGCTGTCACGTGATGGGAATGTGGGTTTTTAACTGTTAAAGCTGTTGACAAGAGGTCACGTGGTAGCACGTGAAGGCGCCCGTAGCTTCTGTTTGCTTTTTCTCTGTATCCTCCAGGGGTCACGTGGGGCACGTGAGGCGTTACCTCAAAGTTACTTTCTGTGGATCTTTACAGGGGTCACGTGGTAGCACGTGAGGCGTTGCCTCAAAGTTCTCTTCTGTGGATCTTTACAGGGGTCACGTAGTAGCACGTGACTTTGGTTCTTTGCATGTTTTAAAGATATGTTCATCTTTTAAGAATTAAATTCTTCATAGGGTTAAACCCTAGCAATAAACTTTTAGAGCAATTAAATTCCTATTTTCTTCTAAAGAATTATATTCTTAGATAAGGTTAAACCCTAATTTCTTTTCTGCAGGAATTAAATTCCCCATATATGTAAAGAATTAGATTCTGGTATAGGGTGAAACCCTAATTTCTTTTTTAAGGGAATTAAATTCCTGTGAGTTTGAGAGAATTAAGTTCTCAATTAGGATTAAACCCTAGTTCTGTCCACTCTGAAGGAATTAAATTCCTACAATATGGGGGTAAACCCTAATTTTATCTCAAAGGAATTAAATTTCTGTAATTCTGTGAGAATTAAATTCTCAAAACTCAATTCCTTCTCTATGTTTTAGATCTGCATGGCAGGATCTCAACCCAATGAGAATTAAATTCTCAATTCATGGGGAGATGTGCACTTTGCAGATCCTCAACCAGAGAAAGAACTAAGTTTTTTTTCTTTATATAAGAGTTAAACTCTTTTGAGAATTAAATTCTCCTTTGAAGCCTCTCTTTTCTTACATAGGGTTTTTCTTTTGCAGAGAATCAAATTCTTCCTTCTGAATTTTCAAGATTCCAAGGCTCTATATCTCTCTCTCTGTATGTCTCTCTCTATTAAAAAAAAGTCCTTTTCCGCTCTCTCCTTTGGCTCCTATTTATAGGAGAAGGAAAAGGATCAATCTGTTTTGTAAATCTCTCATTGAAAGATTCAATTTATTTATTGAGAGATTTGATTTATTTTCATCATTGATCCGGGCCTTTAGATTATTAGGTGAATTTTATTCACCGTTGGATTTTAAATCCAAAAATATCTCTTTGTTATTTCGGTTAGATTTAGGGGGAAATCTTTCCATGTCCAAGATTTTTCCACAAATTGGTGATGTTTAATCACCTTCAGATTCTTGATCCAACGGTTTCAAATAATTCTTCTCCATTTTGGAAAGATTTGAATGATCTCTTCTCAGAATTTAATTCTGCTAACGAATAAGGCTTTTAAAGCTGGTCACGTGTGGCCACGTGACCCCCTGAAATGGGCTTCTCTTCTTCTGCGCTCTGTTCTCTGCCGCTGCTTAACCATCACGTGCCAACACGTGACCACTGGTCACGTGTGAGCACGTGATACCTCTTTTGAAGCTTTTTCTTGATTTTTAATCAGGGAACAGGGTAATTCAAAGTAAAAGAATTTTTTCATTAAAATACAACACCGCTCAAAACGGGCTTCTTTAAATCGGTATTTCGAAATTCTTGGCAATTACGCCTCTACAACCCTCGTTAGGAGACCCGCTAATGGATAGCGCGGATTATCATACATCCTTGGGACAGTAGAGCGAGATGCGGAATTACTCACGGAGTATTCGGTCTCGAAAGAAATAAAAAATACGGTTTTTAAGAAACGCGACTTTTCAAATAAAAAACTAATTTTCGGAAAAATTATATAAAATTATGAAATCCGTATTTTCAATAAAAACAAATTAAGAAACTATATTTTTAAAATAAAAGATTAGAATTTGTTAATAAAATACCACCAAATTTCCAAAAGAACTAGTTTTCATAAAAATACCACAAACTTTCAAAAAAGCTAGGTTTTATTACCAAAACACCACAACAATTAAAATACTTGTTCATAAAAAAACCCTAAATGTTATAATTCACCCTCGAGATTTATTTTCAAACTATATTAAAGTATTTTTCATAAAACCCCCTCGAGATATGCAAACAATATTTTAAAGAGTTTAAATAAATATAGGTTTAAGCGTGATCAATTCTCTTGAGCCCCAGGAGCCGGAGAAAGCGAGTGCTTGCCTATTCAGGTTAGACAACTTAACGGAGTTATCAATGGAAATTGTCTTGAAAAAAGACACAAATCCTGTCGTCTATTTACATCAATTCATATGAAAAGACATGAACTCAAATCCAAACTCAAATCTAAACTTAACTCGAACTCTAATCTAAATCGAATCTAAACTCGAATATGAACTTGAATGCAATCTACTCGAACCAATTTAACTCGAACCCAGATTGCAATCGTCATGACTGGCATATTACTCGACTCACTCGAATACAATCTATACCTTTTGCAATCTAGGGTTTCAGTCTAGACATGTCAATCAATCAAATCAATCAAGTATATTAGCCAGTTGTATATATTATACACGGGGTTTTGAGGATAGTTTCTTGTGTGAATTCAACGGAGCTTCAGGAGCCCCGTATTAATCTCTTTTTTATTTTACTTGAATATCAGTCGGGTTGACTTATCCACAGCCTAGAGCCCCGATACTAACACATGAAATGAGCCCGTGTTTCTTTGTTCCTTAGGCCCCACTCTTGAGCTCGTGAATACTTCTACAGTTGCGTGACATTCACACATGGAACATAACGTTAACATAGTGACCATCTAAAGACCTATAGTATATATTTACCCATGATCATATACACTTATTCATCATATATATATTCTTCTCTTGTCATTTTCTTTACTTTTACCTATTTTTGGGACTTACCGAGTGCTAATTCACTGACGGGCATTCCACCCACTTTTCTTCTCTTGGAATGTTCGTAAGATACGGTCGAGATGGAGGAGGTTGAAGCAACAGAAGAAGACTATAATTAGATCGCTACTCAGGGCTAGCTCAGCTTCTTTTTTTCCTTCAGTTTATGTATGCCACTTATTTAGGCATTTTCCTTATTGTATTTACTTTCTAGCATAAACTGTTGTACTTGTACATATTTGAATTTGAATGTAAACAAAGATATTTGTTGAAAATTTTTACAGTCTCAATTTATTCTTTCATTGTGTATTATTGTTTCCATACACTTAGTATATTTACTTAGGGAATGGCCTTCTCTGAATAAATATACCGTGGGCTTGCCATATCTCCGTTTCCGTCTATTGGGAAGCAGGGTGTTACAATGCAACAATAACCGAGCGGTCCAAAACCAGCCGCTTGCCAAAACAACCCTCGTACACGTCCATCCTTAGAAGAAAGGCTGGGACGTGCATACTCATTTCCTCGCGATAAAGTGAGAAGATTGTTCGACTGGCGATGCGAAATAATCTCATCACTTTGCCAAACCCACGGCGACCCGCACAACCCGACGACGTTAACAACCCCAACTACTGCTCCTATCATAGGATAGCGAGTCATCCAATTGAAAATTTCTATATGTTCAAAAATTAGGTCGAGGACCAGTACCAACATGGGAAGTTCACCCTATCTGATAGCTGGAGGGTAGATCCGCCCCAAAAGCACGCTCCGAAAAAGGTGGACGTGCAGGGGATATCATGCTCACTCATGGAAGAAGCTCCATAGGAAATAGTTCTTTTAGCGAAAACTAAAAGAATGCTGAAAGATCTACAGGCATGTCCGGCGATCAAGTGGAAGAGCCCGCTTGAACTCGAATTTATCGATGGGATGCTGAAATCACGTCCCACACCGAAAGCCGTTGACATGGGGAAGAGTCTCCAAGTCAAGCCTTCAAAGTCCTTTAAGAAAAAGAAGAAGATTAAGAAACCTGTGCAACCGGCCAAGTATGATGACAAGCACATAGACCTCCAAAAGTACATAGATCCGCTGGAAGAATATAATCAGAAGGCACGAACACTAGTCACACTCGAAAAGTTTCTCAAGCATATTCTTGAGAAAGAGGACAGTGAAGATGATGAGGAAAATGAATCATCAGAAGAAACAGGAACTGTGTAGCAAGCTGCTATATGGTGTCTCATTCATTGTTATATGACGAAGAAGCTCTCCCAGCGTCAAAAAGCAACGTGGAGGAACTGGGGGCAGAATCGGCACTAAATTTTCCAAAATTGCCGGAAGAAGATCTGATTGAAAGACTAATAATTGAAGCTTTTCAAAAGAGTAAAAATGTCCAAGAATGCAAGACAACCATATATGAAAAGGCTATGTGTCAGCGTCTGAATAAAGAAGCTGCGGTGAAAACGAGTCATAAAGCACTCCGACATAACCAAAGCACGCCTGCAACAAATAAGAGCATGTTCAAAGATGAGAAGCGGTTCGCCAAAACCCTATCAATGGGGATGAAGCTACCACTTCTCATGATGCACACTTCTGGAGTCCCATATCTTGACGGTGGAAAGAGACATCCAAAATACAGTGTATATCACCGAGGGATCACTCACCCCATTGAGGAGTGCATTGCCTTCAAGAAGTGGTGGCAAGGATATGTTGTCACCGAAAACACTTCAAGAAGGAGAAACACGAACCTCGCGCTCATCGATGTGAAAGTGATGAGACAAAAACGCATAAAGAAACAACTAGCAACTGTCATATGGTTGGTACCAGTTCAGAAGGGGAAAAACCTCAAGTTCTTACGTCGGGAACGATTCCGAGGATGAAATACCCCTTAACTCACTCTTTGAAAACTCCCCCTTGGAGAAACAAGAAGAAGGAAAGGATTTCGAGAACATTCAGCTGCGTAACCGTACGCTACGTGAGAAGAACCTCAGACATACAAACAAAGCTTTGAGCAAAAAAGACAAAGGGAAAGTGAAGATGCCCGAGGAAATCGCTCTTGAAGAAGAAGTCGTCAAAGAACTCACTGCAAAGGACCCACCTAAGAAAAATAAGGTGGACCATAATATCCTTTAACATTTTAGGAAAATACCCTCACAACTGAGCATGCTGAATGCTCTCCTCTATTCAAAGAGGCACGAGGTTCCTTAATCAAGGCCTTACAAGAGCCAGATCAGTTCCAAACTTTCTTCGTAGAAGAGAAGATGAAAGATGAACTGGCTGAGGTCTATATGGCTGATATTATATTCAGCAATGAAGATCTACTTCTCGGTACATGCGAACATAATCGACCGCTATACATCACCGGGTACTGCTACGACGTCAAGATAGGGAAAATCCTTGTCAACAACGGATCCTCCGTCAATCTTCTCAACATGAGAGTGCTGAAGGAAATATGCATGAATGTTCAGCACCTTACCCGAGATAAGATCACCATCTTTGGGTTTGACTTACAGTTATCACGGACACTTGGGTCTATAATATTAACGCTATGTTTCAGGCTCCTTGTCACTGACATCAAATTCCAGGTCATTGACGCCAAAACTTGTTATAACGCACTACTTGGCAGGCTTTGGTTATACGAGTACAATATCGTCCTTTCTACACAACATCAGTGTATGAAGTATTTCAAGGATGGCTCAAAGTACACTGTCATGGGAGAACTAAATCCGTTCTCGGTGAATGAAGTGCGAAAGTATGAAAATGCGAAATACTTTCTGCCGGACTTCGAGGATACTGAAAAGTGCCACAAGCCGAAGAATAAAAAAAATCCACGGCCACCATCCCCATCTTTGGAAGAGACACCGAGGAAGACGAACAAATAGTCTACTCGGGGCAACCCCAAAGGGAAAACAATAAGCCCAGACAATCTACTCCAATCCTGGTCTTTGGTAGCGATTCCGAGGATGAGACCATTACAGTGTTCTCCATCTGCCCATCGATGCTGTGTCTTACCGAGGTGGATCAGAGTCTACAAATTATGATGGATTTGCCTCAATATTATAAGGAACTTGATGCGCTCGATACATACAGCGTACAAGAACTGTAAAATTTCTACGTGCCTCCTAGGCGAAGAGGTGAAAAGGCGATCCTCTTCGACAAATCTACGGAGACCACGGTGGAAAAAGAAGTCTGGCATGAGGCCAACCCCAACCTTGACAGATTCTAGCCCATCCGTATGCCAAGATATTACACGGAGGGATTAAAAAACTGTTAAAACGCTAAGGCGTACCTCTCGAATAGACGGTTCAGCAGGCCCAATTCTATAAAAAGATTTGGGATATTCCCAGGGCTCAACGAAAGAAGCCAAATGGGAAGATGGAAACAACTGGGCTGAGATATGTCCGGTCCAAGAAACGGAAGCAAATCTACAGCTGCTACGTCATAAACGGCTTGAGTGAAGAAGAAAACACTCTTCCAGATAGCCGTGACGTCAAATCGAAGCAAGATCCCGCCCTGAGAACATGAATTCCATTGCTTGAAGAGCAAATAGACAAGCTAATAAAAGAAGCTTGCCAAGCGATCCGAGACAACCACAACAACGAAATGGTCATATATGAAAAGACCAAGATACAGCGTCTCAACAAGCAGTCAGTGGAAGAAATGGACCGTGATGCTTTTCATCCATAGCCTGCTATATGTTCTGGCAAGGGGGAAAATCACGAAGCAAAGATAAAATTAGGACGAGGAATACAAACAACATTCAAGGATGACAAAACAGGTCCAAAACGCCGTTCAATTGAGAAAACCTCGGTGGAGCCTATCATTTATAAAGAAGATGGGGCAGAAATATTCGTTCTCTCGAGACAAGACAAAGAAAATATTTAACCTTGTCTTGAAGAACCAAATGATGACGCTTTCAGAGTCTCGGCATCCCGAACAAATAAATCAGGTCCATCACCCGGACTATTGCTGCTATCACCGAGTAATAGGACATCCCGTTGAGGACTGCTTCACGTTCAAGAATTGGGTGGAGGACCAATATCAACAAGGCAAGTTTATCCTATCTGACTGTTGGAGGATAATCCCACCATAAAAACACGAGCCAAAGATGACCTACACTGTCAGGTTAGGACCGTCTTGACCGCAAAAATGGAAGCCAACTCGTACTTGTCATATGATAATACTCTCAAAAGAGAGAGGGCGCGAGAATATGATCGACCTCTTCAGATGCTTTGTAAACGAGGATGATGACGAGGAGATCTCAGAATTTCCACCGGCACCAAAAGAGCTGGAGGATGGGATACACACCACGACGGACAACCTAAGGATAATTGACTTAGGAACGGAGAATGATTTGAGGCCGACATTTGTCAGTGAGCTACTATCTGAAAAACAAGTAACCATACTGAAAGACGTGCTTTTGCAGTATAAAGACTGCTTTACTTGGAACTACTCTGAAATGCCGGGTTTAGATCTAGAAATAGCGGTACACAAATTTTCTATATCGCCAGACATAAAACCAATCAAACAGGCACCAAGAAGGATGCGACTTGAACTTGAGATGAGTATCAACACCGAAGTCAAGAAATTAATTGACTCCGGTTTCATCCAAGAAGTTTTGTAGCCCGGCTGGATCGCTAATATCATTCCAGTGATGAAGAAAAATAGGATGGTTCACATTTGCGTGGACTTTCGGGATCTCAACAAAATATGCGCGAAGGATGATTTCTCAGTGCCCGTTACTGAGCCGATGATCGATAACACATCCACCCATTAGGTCTTATCCTTCATGGATGGATCTTCAAGATACAAGAAAATAAAAATGGATCCTGAGGACTTGAAGCATATCGCTTTCCGGACACTGTTTGGCGTATTTTGCTATAAGGTGATGCCCTTTGGTTCGAAAAATGCCGGAGCTACATACCAAAGCGCCATGACAAAGATCTTTGATGACCTCATACACAAGATCATCGAATACTATATCGATGACCTTGTGGTCAAGAGAAAATCTCATGAGGAACACTGGGAACATCTAAAAATCATTTTTGAGCGTTTTCAGAAGTATAATCTAAAGATGAACTCTCTGAAGTGCGCGCTTGAAGTCTCCTTAGGAAAATTTCAAGGTTTCATCATACTTCACGGAGGTATCGAAATCGACCCTTCAAAAATCAAGGCGATCATGGAAATGTCATCGCCACAAACCATCAAACAACCGTGGTCTCTCCAAGGAAAGCTCACATACATCCGGCGGTTCATAGCCAACTGTCGAATGTTTTTCATCACCCCATTGAGATAGGAATGCACGCGTTTGTCAGGCATGTACAGATTCCCCCTACTTGGGGAAGGCTGAGGTATTATTGATTGTAGGGATACAAATCTCCGGCAGCCGTGGACTAAACTGCCATTAATTACCTCGCGCTTTTGGAGCGAGAGAATCTCCGATTGACAGGTCAAACTGGTCATGCGAAATAAATGTGATATGATGTCTTTTAACAATAGGGACGTGTTCATTTTTTTATTTATTCTATTTGTGACAAATGATTCTTTTAAAATTATTCAAAAAAACATTTTTTTTAAAATTTATTTTATTTATTATTTATATTATATTATATTTTTATTTTTAAAATAAAAATAAAAATAAAGGAGGAGAAGCCCCCTCTCACGGGCTCCCACTAAGTGGGAGCCTCCCCTTCACGTGAGGGGGAGGCTCCCACTTAGTGGGAGCTCCCTTCCCCTGCTCCCTTCCCCCCTCATGTGAGGGGGGGAGGGAAGCTCCTACCCCCTCGGGGGAGGCTCCTACCCCCTCGGGGGAGGCTCCCACTCCCCCTCACATGGGGAAGGGAACCCTATCAGTGGGGGAGGTGGAAGGCGTCCGCGGGTTTGGGGTTAAATTTCAAAAGACTTTTTTTTATAATGGAGTTAAACTCCAAAAGATTTTATTGGGAGTTAAACTCTTAAAACAATTTTATTTGGAGTTAAACTCCTAAAAGTTTTTATATGGAGTTAAACTCCAAAAGATTTTAAGTGGGGTTAAACCCCCTAAGAGGATTTTTATTGTGGAATTCAACTCTAAAAGAATTTTTATTATGTAGTTAAACTCTAAAAGATTTTTAATGGAATTAAACTCCAAAAGGATTTTTATTGTGTAGTTCAACGCCAAAAGATTTTAAATGGAGCTAAACTCCCAAAAGGATTTTTATTATGGAGTTAAACTCAAAAAGATTATAAATGGAGTTAAACTCCTAAAAGGATTTTTATTGTGGAGTTAAACTCCAAAAGATTTTAAATGGAGTTAAATGCCCAAAAGGATTTTTATTGTGGAGTTAAATTCCAGAAGAATTTTTATTGTGGAGTTAAACTCCAAAAATATTTTAAATGGAGTTAAACTCCCAAAAGGATTTTTATTGTGGAGTTAAACTCCAAAAGAAATTTTATCATGGAGTTAAACTCCAAAAGATTTTCTCTTTTCTCTTTTGAGAATAAATCCAAATGGGTTCTCTTAAAACTCCAAGATTTAGATCTTGGGTGATGAAAAGTGACTCCTTTTCATCTCTTGATGGGGCCTTAGGAGGTGGGTTTCCCTTTTTCTCACTCTCTCAAATTGGATCTTGAGAAGGGAGAAGAAGGTAGCGAAAATCTTCTCTTTTTTTTGACTGGATATGAGAGTTAATCTCTCCTTCAATGGATTTATGGTGAAACTTTATTTGGTTTTAAGAAAAAGAGAGCTTAGCTCTTAATTTAATTGGAAAATAAAGAGGAAGATGAAGAACTTGAGAGAGTGAGGATGGAGGCACAGATCCTAAAGATTTGATGGGAATGAAAAGTTCTTCTTTTTTTATTTCATTATCATGTTGCCTTATATAGACTTACAAGTTTACATATAGCTCATTGGGCTTTACAAAATGGCATTTTCCCCATCCCATACCTCATGTGCTTATTTCTTTTGCATATGAGCCATGGGCTTTACAAAAATTTGGCTTTATTCCCAATTTCCTTACATTTATTCATAAAAATTATATAAAAATTATTTATTACATAATTTTCATTTTGGCATAGGGGAGGCCAGTCACGGGACTTGACCTGGGCATGGGTCCACTTGACCTGGGCTTGGGCCCACTTACTTGGGGTTGACTTTGATTTTGATTTGGTCAACCGGGGTATAATTTTTTACTCCAACAAAGTGCCCTCATCAATAAATGCACACCGTGTATATGAGTTGTGTGCATGCAATTGATGGATCTTGTTCCGCAGAAGTTTGATTTTGAGGTGGAGCATCATTACGGGGGCGGAGCATCCTTCCGGGAGCATGATTCCGAGGGTCAGAGTATCATTCCGATTTGCGGAGCATAATTCCAGGGTCAGAGCATTATTCCGAAGAGTGGAGCATAATTCCAGGGGTCAGAGCATCATTCCGAGGTGCGGAGTATAATTCCGATAGGGACGGCAGATATTCCGAGGCGAAGCATGATTCGACATGGGGCACATTTTGAGATGAAACGTGATTACGACGCAGAGATTGTTGGTTGACTTGATTCCGAGACGGAGCATAATTCCTACAGGGAAGGCAGATATTCCGAGGCGATGCATGATTTCATCATGGGGCACATTCTGAGACGAAATACGATTCCAACGCAGAGGTTGATATTCTGAACGAAACATAGTTCCAATACAGAGGTTGATTCCCAGGAGAAACATAATTCCGACAGGGAAGGCAGATACTCCGAGGCGAAACATGATTTCGATACGGGGTACATTCTGAGACGAAACATGATTCCAACACAGAGATTGTTGGTTGACTTGATTCCGAGACTGAGCATAATTCCGACAGGGAGGTCGTTGGTTGACTTGATTCTGAGGCGGAGCTTGATTCCGACGGGGAGGTCGTTGGTTGACTTGATTTCGAGACGGAGCATAATTCTGACAGGGAAGGCAGATACTCCGAGGCGAAGCATGATTTCGACACGAGGTACATTCTGAGACGAAACATGATTCCGACACAGAGATTGTTGGTTGACTTGATTCCGAGACAGAGCATAATTCCAATAGGGAAGTCGTTGGTTGAATTGATTCCGAGTCGAAGCTTGATTCCGACGGGGAGGTTGTTGGTTGACCTGATTCCGAGACGGAGCATAATTCCGACAGGGAAGGTAGATACTCTAAGGTGAAGCATGATTTTGACACAGGATACATTCTGAGACGAAACTTGATTTCGACACAGAGATTGTTGATTTGATTCGATTTGGGAGTTTCTTATCCATCCAGCGGGGCCTTTGAGCTTGGGACTTAGAATTTGGGTTTTTGTTCGGTGTTAGCATCGCTATACTGGAATATGGTACCAGGAGCGAATCATCATTTGCCGTAGAGAATATGGGATTTGTGTTGACATCAGCATCACTACACTGGAATACGGTACCAGAAGTGAATCATCATTTGCCATAAGGGGATTTGATGATTTTACTATGGCATCAGCATCGCAACACTGGAATATGGTACCAGGAGCGAATCATCATTCTCCATGAGGGGATTTCCCTAGTTCCCAGTTTATCATCTGTTCCCAGTTTAACGACTTAGGGGTTACCTATTTCCAGTTTAACGACTTAGGGGTCTATTGGATCGAAAGTTTGGAATTTTGGGGTTTGGGTAGGCATTAGCGCTACTGATACTAGAGCACAGGTGCCAGGAGCAATTCATCATTTGCCTTTTCCTGTAGTGGAGCGATGGCTTAGGAAACATGTTTAGATCCCTATCACCTAAGGATTTTCAATTTTATGAGCCGTAAGGGTTCCATAAAAGCATTTTCTCTCTACGAATCGAAAGAATCTCGTAGGTGTATTTTCTCCTTAGGAGTCGTGGGGACCCCCAAGTGTGTTTTTCCTTTGTGAGTTGTTAGGATCCCACGAAGGTGTTTTCTTACGAGTCGAGAGGATGGGTGTGATGAGAATTATTTGAGCCCGTGGATTGTATACGGTAGTCAATTTAGGGACCAACCATAGGGCTGGGAGAATTTTGGGAATTTGGATTTTGGTTGGCGTCTGCATCGCTGCATTGGAATATGGTACTAGGAGCGACTCATCATTCGCCGTTTGGGGATTTGGATTTTGGTTGGCATCTACATCGCTGCACTGGAATATGGTACCAGGAGAGACTTGTCATTCACCGTTGGGATATTCGGGGATTTGAAATTTTGTTGGCGTCTGCATCGCTAACACTGAAGTATGATTTCAGGAGCGACTCATTATTCTCCTTTGGAGGGGTATGAAGTATTTATTTTTAAACACATTTTTTTACTGCGATTGCTCTATCATTTCAGCTTTTTTATCATGAAGGTCGCGCCTGTCCTATCATTTCGTCTATTTATTCATGGTTGCCCTAGTGGTCATGTGTGTTTGCTTATCCCAGCTCCTCAAACTTTGATCTTGGTGGAGCTGTGTTGATAACCGTAACTTTGTGGCTTGCCGGTACATACGAAAACTGTGAGGTTTTCCCAGCCTTGTATTGGTTCTCCACCCATTATTTGAAAATATAACAGTTTTCAATGGTATGACTCACCATTCTATGATATGGGAAGTATATGGGATTGACGGTGATATTCATTTCATGTGGTCTCTTTAGAATAGGCAGTTGTAGACCGTTATTCTAGACGTCCTTAAATATTTTGTGGACTTCATCCCTCCTGAAGTAGTATACTTTCTTCTTTCTCTCCATTAGAGTACGTGCCTTTCCAGATGCTGGTCCTTGAGGCCGATCAGTCTTTGGTTCGCCTGCTGTCCGTTTACCACGTTCAGTGTTAGTATCAGAGAGACTGAAGGCTGATCGCGGCCGTTTTCCGCAAAGGTGTTCCGCTCTTGGGCTGCAGAGGGTATCGGTTGGCTGTTTCAGGATATCAATCCTTGGCTTATGAACCAAATTTTGATTTTGCTGCAATTGCAATCGGACGACTTGGGTCGTGAGATCTGCCACGACGTTTTCCAGCTCATCGACTTTGGAATGGACCTTGGTCAACTTCTCATCTCTATCCTGAAGCTGCTTTTGAAGCCATTAGAATAATACTTGGTCTATAGTTCTGGGTATGATAACCGGATCATCCTTATTCCCTGAGCTCGGTTCTGCAGGAACTACAGGCTCCTTTAGCTTAATGGCCTGAGCGGTCTCTTCATCATTTAGACCGAGCCGATGTTGCGTAGCAATAGCCACGTCATCGTCATGGGTATGAGGCATAGGAGGACTTGTTCCTCTGGGCTCCACCACCTAGATCGTATGGATTGTGTACCCGTCTACTGCCTCTTCATTGGTAATGTTGTTTGTTAGGCTTTTGGCTTGTTGTCTTGGCCCGCTCCTTTCCAAGAAGGGCAGACGATTGAGAGCGGCAGATTTCCGACGGGTTTCGGTCTCCGTTTATATAAAATTGGCGGTAGCAGCTTGATTGTTCGCTGACACGACTTTAGACAGTTCTATCTCTCCTGCCTTGTGTAGCTTTTCATCCCAATCTTTGAAGACGAAGCAGTCCTCAATGGCATAACCTATCACACAGTGATAGGGGAAATATTTGAGGTTGTCAGTCATATTTGCTTCTTGCGGTCTCTTTGATTCTGGCAATTGTAGACCGTTTCTCACGGCGTCCTTGAATATCTTGTAGATTTTGTCCCTTCTAAAGGAATAGACCATATCCGGCTTCTTTTTCAGAGACGATTCTCCTCCCCCTCTCAACAATGGCTCTCGAGGTTGGTTGACATTGGGCTCGCTTGTCCTTTGCCTATTTCGGTTAGCCGAACTATTAAAAGATTCAGCATCGTCAAAATTTCCGCCTTTGTGATTATCGTCCTTTCGGTTTCTCCAGGATTTATTGTTATTTTAGGAATCTGAGGAGGATTCTTGCTTTGAGCACTCCAACATTTGAAATTTCCTGGCCAGCTCTTGGAACGTCTTGAGACCTGCGGTGCATAGAAAAGGATTTATCTAGGTACCGAGATTTTCGATGAGGATATTGATGGATTGGTCTTGTTCTAACGGTGGCTCACATTTGACAGAGAGATTGCACCATCGGGTTATAAAATCCGTGCTGCTTTCGTTGTTCTTTGGCTTGGTCCTTACGAGGTCGGCAATGGTGATCTTATCGCTGACACTCATGAACTTTTGTCGAAACAGAGATTCCATTTGGACAAAAGTAGCAACGGAGCCATCCGGTATGCTTGCGTACCAGTTGAAAGCGACATCGGTTAGGCTATTAATGAACTGGCAGAGCAGAAGTGCATCATTGCCCCCAGTATTCCCGCATGAGCTTTTAAAGTGGGCGATGTGCTGATTTGCATTTTCCATCCCACCAAATCTTCGGAATTTGGGGATGACATATCCACTAGGAAACTCTACCAGATCATACCGAGCAGGATATAGTCTCCCTTTACTGTTGACATCTTTTTGCGCTCCGGTTTTGGCAACCAATGTTTTGACTTTGTTGGCGACCAAATCCATGATTTGATTTTGCATTAGCGGGTTGCTGTCATCGGTAGTCAAGACATTTCCCGAGATAGGATGCGACTGATTTTCATGTGGCTCGCCCACATTTGGATTTGAGAGAATAAGTATCGGATGCATCGGGACACCATTTCCCGGTTCATGAGTAGAGCCTTGCTCTTGATTAGGAGGCTGAGGGGTAACTTGGGCTGTGAGCTGTAAGACGATGTTTGTCAAATCATCAATCTTTGAGTAGAGCTTAGCCATCTCCTTTTTTTTGTTTATGAGCTTTTTCTGGAGCTCTTGGAGAAGTTGTTGCTCTGTGGTCTTGGGACAGAAGATTGGCTCCTCTTCGCTTTCCGAGCCCGACTTCTCATGAACCGTGGGATTTCTTTGCTTATCAACCTCACTGGAAGGGTTTTCATTACCCTCCAGAGGAGGTGATCGCACGCTTTTGGCGTGTCGGATGTTCAAAGTTCTAAAATATAACCGCGATCAGGACGGTGTCGCTATGCAGCTAGCCGGTTTAGCACGGGTCGATCCACAGGGAGATGGTTGTATGTCCGTTCTTGTTTTAGACGAGTCAATAAAGAATGAGTATATGTTTGTTCAATCTAACCTATGTGTATTATTTGCAAGTATAAAGTTGTTAAGAAAAGATACGATAATGTAAGCTAAAGAAATCCGTACTCAAAACCTTTGAGCCGAGTCTTGACCAATTGAAGCTAGAGCAATCGGCAACAACGTGGATTAGGGGATTTAAGCGCGGTATTCGTGAAATCCGGCTTATTTACCCTTGTCCTTCCGTTCTTGTCTCTTGCTTTCGCCTCCGCCCAAACCGAACGCAACCGGTCGCGGTTAAGAATCACCGTTACCTTGTTAGGGTAGGGTGCCTAACGGATCGCTTGCGTATCGTTTGGGCGGAGTTCAATGGAAAATAACGGGAAAAGGAAATGAGCAAAGAAAATCTTAACTTACAATACCGTATTTATTCTTAACAACAACAATAATTACAACCATTCACAAAGAGAACCAAGAAGAGCAAAAGAAAAGAACAAAGAAAAGAAAAGATTACAAGTAAGTAAGTGCATGAATTAAATTGCAAGTAAGTAAAGCAAGGTAATAAAAAGCATGTAATAAAAAGCGAGAAAGAAAACTAGAAACTAGAACTCAAGACAAGTATGGGATCAATAGCCAACCCTTAAACTTGCAAGCTCAATCAAGAGGTTGCAAGATCAAGAGAAGGGTAAAGAACGCATGTGAAATGAAGCACTAATTCCATAAGAAAATACAACCCTTGAGATCAATAACTAACCCTTAACCTTTCAAGCTCAATCAAGAGGTTGAAAGATCAAGATGAAGCAAAAATCTCAAGGGGAAGCTAAACAAATAAGAATGATACAAAAACCCTCATCTTCATTAACATCCACTCAATGCTCTCACTACATTTCCATGGAGGAAGAATGAAGAAGAAGAAGAAGAAAACTAAAACTAACAAAAAGAGGGCATGAGAATGAACACCTTGCAATGGTTAAGATCTGGGGTATTTATAGGAGGGGAATGGGAAACCTAGGGCAATAATCTGCCCATAAATGAAAAGACCAACATGCCCCCAAAATACGACAGAGAGAGGACACTGTACGGCCGCGGTTCCGCGGCCTAAGTATGCTTAGGCCGCGGCTCCGCGGCCATAGTAGGGAGTTGGGCCTTCTAATTTTGTGGTTATCCCTAGTTCCTAGTTGTCTGCTGTTTGGTATATGACTTTTCTCAGAATCTCTTCACATTTCTTCCAGAATTTTAGTAGAACAAAAGGTGATGTGATGTGGATCTTTTGCCATGATTTCCTCGAGCTCCGCATAGATTTCTTGGATCTTGTGTTGACATTGAGCTTTGTGCATGACATGACAATCGATTTGCCATTTTGTCACTTAAACTGGTATGTGGCAACACACGGATAGAGAGCGGAGACCCGTGCTTTATCTGTTGTTGGCAGTAATCCGGAATTTGTCGTACTTTTCCATGATATTCACTGTTTAGAGCTGAGACTAGTATCCTGCAATTATGTAGCAAACACTGATAAAAAGCACCTGCCTATAAACAAACGAGCGTAAGAATGGGCGGTATAAAATGCAATATTCTGGTATGAACAGGAGGCTGGCCTTAGGAAGTGGCAGCCACATTCACACCATACTGGATTTGAGATTTGGTGGCCCCGTCCTTGCTCTTGTTGCGCGTGCCCACCATGTAGACAGTGTGGACCACATATCCAGCCATCTCTTTATCTTTGGCGGCTGATTTTTCGGACCATCGTCGTGGCCCTTCCTCTTCTGGAAAGGATAGGAAACTGAAGACGGTTGGTTTGACTGGGTTCTTGGGTGGCCCTGTTCGAATCGCAGCTTTCTTGACTTTTGTGGTCATGAAATTCTTCAGAACCAATTTCAGTGGTTCAAAAGAGTCAGTGAGCTTCACAGCCGATTCAACTGTTATTGTGGGGTAACCCTGTTTTGGGAATCTCATGAAGTTCCGCCTGGTAGGAGCCCTAGCCCTTTTGTTGGCTCTGTATTTGAGCCTTTTCTGTCTTATCTTCTCAATTTTGAGGGCTTGGCGGGAATCCATTATCCAGGAAGCCATCGTAAGTTGATTGACGGGGAGCTTAAGGAAGATGCCCAATTAAGCAGTTGTCAAAGGCACCACTGGAGCTTGCCCAAGATGCTTCATTGCATTTTTGGTGTTGATGGCTTTGCCCCTAGCTGGAGCAATAAAGAGTCATTCGGAAATGGATTTGTGCTTGGGCTGAAGTGCCTTCGCGACCACAACATTTGGCTTTTTCTCTTTTGTGGCCGGTTTATCTATCATCGGGGCTTAAGGAGCAGGGATGGCGTTAGCTGGTACAAACAGAATAGAGACAAAAGGTAGCACCAGCTCCTCCCACTGTTGCCCGAGACTTGCCGAGAGGACCGTCCCGGCGTCCATCTTCATCGTGTAGGAGATGGCAGCTGTGTTAAAAGCCGAGCTTGTACTTGGAGACATTTTTGCTGCGTCCGAAGATTGCAATTGGAAACTATTAACCTGCACAAAGAATTATGATTTCAGTACATGCAATCGATGTATATTTTCATTGAGTTCGCATGAACGTTTAATCCGAAATATGGGAGGAGACAAAATGTCCCACTGGGCGTGCCAGAATATGTAGAGTATTTTTCGTCACCCTATTGAATAGGAATGCTCACGTTTGTCAGGCATGTAAAGATTCCCCCTGCCTGGGGTAGGCTAGGGTTTTATTGATTGTGGGGATCCAGATCTCCGGCAGCCGCGGACTATGTTGCCGTTAATTACCTCTCGCTTTTGGAGCGAGAGAACCACCGATTGATGGGTCAAACTGATCATGCGAAATCAATATGATATGTTGGTGTTTTTTTGAAAAATAGGGACGTGTTCATTTTTTTATTTATTCTATTTGTGACAAATGATTTTTTTTAAATTATTGAAAGAAATATTTTTTAAAAATTTATTTTAATTATTATTTATATTATATTATATTTTTAAAAAAAATGAAAATGAAAATAAAGAAGGAAAAGCTCCCTCCCACTCAGGAGGGGCTCTCAGTAAGTAGGAGCTTCCCCCTCATGTGAGGCGGTGAGGGGGAGGGAGCTCCCACTTACTCGCTCCCTTTCATGTGAAGGGGAGCTGGAACCCCCACTTAGTGGGAGCCTCCCCCTCATGTGGAGAAGGGAACTCTCTCAGTGGGGGAGGTGGAGGATGCCCGCGGATTTGGAGTTAAACTTCAAAAGACTTTTTTTATAATGGATTTAAACTCCAAAAGATTTTATTTGGAGTTAAACTCTCAAAACAATTTTATTTGGAGCTAAACTCGCACAAGTTCTTATATGGAGTTAAACTCCAAAAGATTTTAAATGGGGTTAAACTTCCCAAAATGATTTTTATTGTGGAGTTCAACTCCAAAAGAATTTTTTATTATGGAGTTAAACTCCAAAAGATTTTAAATGGAGTTAAACTCCTAAAAGGATTTTTATTGTGGAGTTAAACCCCAAAAGAATTTTAATTGTGGAGTTCAACTCCAAAAGATTTTAAATGGAGTTAAACTCCCAAAAGAATTTTTATTGTGGAGTTAAACTCCAAAAGAATTTTTATTGTGGAGTTAAACTCCAAAACATTTTAAATGGAGTATTTTTATTATGGAGTTAAACTCCAAAAGAATTTTTATTATGAAGTTCAACTCCAAAAGAAATTTTCTTATGGAGTTAAACTCCAAAAGATTTTAAATGGAGTATTTTTCTTATGGAGTTAAACTCCAAAAGATTTTAAATGGAGTTAAACTCTTAGAAGGATTTTTATTCTGGAGTTAAACTTCAAAAGATTTTAAATGGAGTTAAACTCCCAAAAGGATTTTTATTATGGAGTTAAAATCTAAAAGATTTCCTCCTTTCTCTTTTGAGAAGAAAACCAAATATGTTATCTTGAAACTCCAAGATTTAGATCTTACGTGATGAAAATAGACCCCTTTTCTTCTCTTGATGGAGCCTTGGGAGGTGGGTTTCCCTTCTTCTCCCTCTTTCAAATTGAATCTTGAAAAGAGAGAAGAAGGTAGCGAAAATCTTCTCCTTTCTTTATTTGATATGAGAGTTAAACTCTCCTTCAATAAGTTTATGGTGAAATTTTATTTAGTTTTGAGAAAAGTGAGCTAAGCTCTTGATTTAATTGGAAAATGAAGAGCAAGTGGAAGAACTTGAGAGAGTGAGGATGGAGGCACAAACCTTCGAGATTTTATGTGGAATGAAAAGTTCTTTTTTCATTTCATTATCATGTTTTCTTATATAGACTTATAAATTTACACATAAACCCTTGGGGTTTACAAAATGTCATTTTGTCCATCCCATGCCTAATGTGCTTATTTCTTTTTGCATATGAGCCATGAGTTTTACAAAAATTTGGCTTTATGCCCATTTTCCTTACATTTATTCATAAAAATTATATTAAAATTATTTATTACATAATTTTCATTTTTGCATGGGGGAGGCCGGCCGCGGGCTCGACTTGAGCATGGGCCCATTTGACCTGGGCTTGGGCCCGCTTACTTAGGGTTGACTTTGACTTGGTTAACCGGGTTGTAATTTTTGACCCCAACACCAGCTTCTCCGGAAAATGTCGTCTCTAAAGCCATCTGATGAAGAAGGGGACCCCGTTCGTTTGGGATCAAAAGTTACAAAACGCACCAGACGAAATCAAACAATACCTGCAAAATCCACTGGTATTAGCCGCCCCAGTTAAAGGAAAACCCCTTATCTTATACACGATGACTCTTGATGGTTCTCTAGGCACACTATGGGCGCAAGAGAACGATCGAGGAAAGGAGAGAGCTCTATACTATCTAAGTCGAGTTCTCCTCAGGGCAGAAAGGAACTGCTCCCCCGTTGAAAAGCATTGCCTGACATTGATCTTTGCAATAACGAAGCTCAGAGACTACGCCTTGGCGCACAAAGTCTATCTTATATCAAAGTTGGATCCTCTCAAATATCAAATGTCGAAACCCATACTGACGGGAAGACTTGCTAAATGGACCCTCCTCCTGATGGAGTTCTCGATAATGTATTAACCCCTCAAAGCGGTGAAAGGATAAGCCATCACCGTCTTTCTCACGGAACATCCGATACCAGCCGACTCTCCCCTAAATTGTGAGTTGCCGGATGAAAACGCGTTCGACGCAGTCGAAGAAGAGAAAGTAGAAAATGATTCCCAATGGGAACTCTACTTTTACGGAGCCTCATCCATAAAGCGGCGAAATAGAAACACTGCTATAATCAAAACCGGGGTGGGTCTTATTTTCGTAATCCCGCAAGGAGGAATACTGCGTTACGTCCTTTCCTTGACGGAACCTAGGACCAATAACGAAGCGGAATATGAAGCTTTGATAGCCGGCCATGTGATCTCTATCGATATGGGAATCAAAGTCCTCCTTATATATGGTGACTCCTAGCTGATCGTTAGTCAAGTAAACGGCGACTATCAGAGATACAAGCCAGAACTAATAAGATATGATGAAAGAATACAGCGGCTGCTGACCCAAATCCCTTCCTATACCCTGGAAAATGTACTGTGAGAGAAAAACAACAATACAAATGCGCTAGCCAAGTTGGCTAAAGAATTGGCCGACAAAGAGCTAGATGACGTATGGATCATTGTAAAAAAATGCAGGATCCTCGCGCAGCAAATACATCCTCGGATGGAGACCTGAAAGGGACATTTGAAGAAAAAGAAACGACTGAACATGAAGTCCTGCAAATAGAGGACAAAGAAAAGGTCAAGGACTGGAGGGTAGTCTTCATAGACTACTTCAAGTCCCCAACGAACGCTCGAAAATGCGTCGTCTAGATATCAGCTCATGAAACGAGCTTTGTCATTCGCCTTCGTCTATGATACTCTATAAGAGATCATTATACTTCTTATGACTAAGGTGCCTAGGGCCGAAGGAAGCAAAGAAAGTTGTCCGAGAAGTACATGACGGAATTTGCGGCTCTCATCAAGCAGGATCAAAGATGAAGCCGAAGATAAAAACGATGGGCTACTATTAGCCCATGATGATTCAGAACTATCTCGAATAAAGCAGTGTCACTCATGCCAAATACACGGGGACTTCATTCATCAGTATCCAAATCCGCTGCACCTGATAGTGGCTAATTGGCCGTTCGAGATGTGGGAAACAGATATAGTCGGCCCCATCGAACCAGCGTCATCCAAAGGACATTGGCTTATACTGGTAACAACCGACTAATTCTCTAAGTGGGCAGAAGTAGTACTGCTAAGGGAGATGAAAACGGAGAATATCCTCCACTTCTACCGGTTCGGGACTCCGAGACGCATAATCTCGGATAACGGACCCGCTTATAGAAGCCACAAAATAAGTCGCTTCGCATTGCAGCAGAAGATAGACTGGAGATACTCCTCAGTCTATAATTCTCGGGCCAATTGTCTAGCTGAAGCATTCAACTGGACCTTGACCAAGATTATAAAAAAGTCAGTGTCCAGAAACAAAAAGGATTGACACGAAAGGCTGCACGAAACTCTTTGAGCGTACCGAACAATGTTCAAAACGACCACCAATACAACACCATACGCATTGGTGTTTGGTGCTGAAGCGGTACTCCCACTGGAGATAGAACTCCCCTTATTATGAATAGCAGTTCAATAAGAGCTAACGGATGAAGAAAATGCTCGTCATTGGCTTAAGAAACTTGATGCTCTCGACGAAATTTGCTTTATAGCACAACAAAATCTGGAAGTTTATAAGGCAAGGATGACACGGTTGTATGAAAGACTGATCAGGCCGAGAACATTCCGCAAAGGCGAACTCGTGCTGGTCGTTAAAAGACCAATGATCCCCAATCGTGCAAAACGGGGGAAGTTCGAGCCAAAGTATGAAGGCCCGAACATCATAGATAAGGTCTACCAAGGTGGAGCATATCTTCTTATGGACATGTATGGCAAAAGGCCATTTCGGCCGATAAACGGTCGATTCCTCGAAAAATACTATGTCTGAAGAGTCACGACTTAGGTCAATGATAGATGAAGACGCTTGTGTCTGTTCTCTATCTTCCGGAGTCAAAACTCTGAAAGTGGTGCTAAGTAATATTCACCCAGCCAAGGTATCAGCCATCAGCGATGTCCAACACCAAAGACGATGAAGGATATTCGAAATTTCTTGGGTTTAGCAGTATACTACCGAACATTCATAGAAGGCTTTTCGAAGATTGCAACATCCCTGACCAAGCTCACACGTAAAGATGAAGTATTCGTATGGTCAGAAGCATGTGAACATAGTTTTATAGAACTCAAGTCAAGATTGACATCAGCTCCTACTCTCATAATACCGGACTAATCTGGAGGTTTCATTGTGCATTGCGATGCGTCCGGTAGAGGATTAGGATGTGTTCTACATCAGCATAGAAAAGTTATAACCTTTGCATCAAGACAGCTGAAAGTTCATGAGCGCAACTATCCAACACAAGACTTGGAGTTGGCAGCCGTTATCTTTGCACTTAAGATTTGGCGCCATTATCTGCTTGGAGAATGAGTGGATATATGCACGGACCACAAAAGTCTGAAGTATGTATTTACTCAGAAGGAGTTGAATATGCGGCAGAAAAAATGGCTAGAACTTAAGGCGGACTTCGACATTAACCTATAATATCATCCAGGGAAAGTGAATGTAGTTCCTGATGTACTTAGTCGCCAGCCATTATCAATGAATCTCACAGCACAGTGGAAGCTACAACAGGAATTGCACGGGATGGATATAGAAATGGTTATGCTAGGTAACATTTCGTATTTGATGAACTTACAAGTTCAGTCTACTACTGTCAATCAGATCAAGGCAGCTCAAGCAAGTGATGCCAAGCTGCAAAAGATCCGAGAACAAGTAGAAAGTGGTCTGCGAACAAACTTCATCATCCATAAAGACGGATCTTTAAGATATGGAAGCAGGTTGTGTGTACCACAAGATTCTGTTCGGGAAGAGTTGATGAAAGAATATCACAGCTTTCCGTACTCAGTACACCCTGGTGGTACAAAGATGTACAAAGATCTATGGCAACATTACTGGTGGCATGGAATGAAGCGCGAAGTAGTCAGAAGCGTAGCCAAATGCTTGGTGTGTTAGCAAGTAAAGACTGAACATCACAGAACTGCTGGTTTACTTCAACCATTACCTATCCCAGAATGAAAATGGCAACATATCACCATGGACTTTGTGACTGCCCTTCCTCACAGCACGAAGGGTAACGATGCAGTATGGGTTATTGTGGATCGACTCACCAAGTCGGCTCACTTCATCCCATTTCGTGTTGGCCAACTATTGAGACATAAGCAAAGAAATACATGGAGGTAAGAATAAATCTAATGTAAGATTTAACCTCAAGATGTACAATTTCTGATACCTATGAACTCATGCAGGAGATTGTGAGATTACATAGAGTACCGGTTTGAATCGTCTCCGATTGTGACACCAGATTCCGATCACAGTTTTGGCAGAGTTTGTAAGCTAGCCTGGGAACGAGTCTGAACTTCTGCACAGCTTATCATCCACAAATAGAAGGACAGTCTGAGCGAACAATTCAGATTCTAGAAGACATGCTAAGAGCTTGTATGTTAGATTTCGGAGGATCGTGGGAAGATCACCTACATCTTGTGGAGTTTTCATACAACAACAGCTACCAGGCGATTATTGGAATGACACCATTTGCAGCTCTCTATGGAAGGAAGTGTCGTTCAGCACTAAGTTGGGACGACATCGGAGATCGTGAACTCCTTAGACCAGAGATGATCGTGGAAACTATGGACATAGTTCGCACGATCAGGGAAAGAATGCGTATAGCCCAAGACAGACAGAAGCACTGGGCTGATGCAAAGCGTCGACACCTGGAGTTCCAACCTGGAGGTCATGTTTTCTTGAAGATCTTTCCCAATAGAGGAGTAATCCTCTTTGGCAAGATGGGTAACTCAGTCCGAGATATATAGGACCGTTCAACATAATCGAATGAGTCGGAGAAGTGGCATACCGTTTGGCATTACTACCCTCATTGGAAGGAGTGCACAATGTGTTCCACATATCCCAGCTTTGAAGATATGTGAGCGACCCCAGCCACATCCTTGATCACTTTGAGCTCACTGTACAGACAGATTTCACTTGTGAGCAACAACCCGTTGATAGCCTGGACAGAAGGTAAAGTCACTGAGGAACAAGGAAATAAACTTGGACCGAGTGATGTGGAGAAAAGATTCGCCAGGAGAATCAACTTAGGAGTAAGAAGATGACATGCATGCAAGATATCCTTACTTATTTGTAAATTAGTTCTTATGTAATTGTAAATTTCGAGGACGAAATTTTTGTAAGGAAGGTAGAATTTAACGACTCTGATTTTACTGTACGAAATTTTTTAAGTTAATGTACAAAATGGAGTTTGCAAGCTTGACTACAATTTAAAAGTTATTTTTGTTTAAGAACGGTAAGAAACAACTTGTAGCTCATTGGTAAAGCCTTGCACTACTGTGACGTAGCCCTTGTGTTCGAATCCCATCAGCCGCATATTATTTTTCCTGATTTTTCTTTCAAACTTTTTGGAAGCCCAAAAGTTTACACGTGCAATACACGTAAAATTGAATAGTCAGGAAAAACAAACATGTGTAAAATGTTGTATGTACTGAAGATGACACATAGCACAAATCCAACCCCTAACACCCACAACTTGTCTGGTGAGATCGGGCCTAGGGCCGGCGGCATCGGGTCCCCATAGCTAATAACCCCCGTGCTCTGCACATAAGTCCTTTGGCCTACCCCCATTACCCCTGCACTGTTTGTTTGCTCTGCAATTTAACAGAGAATTCAATTTTCCAATTAATCCAATTTTAAATACATTTTAGTTCATTCTTTCAATTCCAAAATCCTAATTTCACACTATAAATACAACCCCATACCTTAGCCCCTCCTCATTCTGAAATCCCTAATCAAAATTATCAAATTTTTCTACGTACAAGTGGAGTAGAAGTGGATTTAGCCCAAGGTCAACTTCCGGCTAGGAAAGGAAGCAATTCCGGCGACCCCGCGACATCACGCTGACTACACAATTTTCTTCTACCTTATCTTCACCCTTCTAACTAGTAAGACCCACCCCCTACTTCTCTTTCCACATAAAAAGTCTCTTTTTATAAAACATGTCGGCAAGTGGAGTTATACTGACATTTGATTCTAAAATTTTTGAAACTACAATTTTTCTTAAGAATTGCTCATTCATATTCCTATACATTGCTTGTTAATCTTAAAATTAAAGTTTAGAACAACTTTCACCCTAAATCATCATGCTAAACAACTTTAAATTGAGTTTTACCTTTAAATACCATGAACTTTGTATCGACCATATATATTTGTTTTACTTGCTATTACCTTTAGAAAATATCACGGGGTAACGACCTACCCCTCACATACACACATATTGAAATAACACGATATTCTTAGAAACCTATTTTTGTTATGATTACAACTTTTCATTAAAATACCATAAACTATAAAAACCCGGTTTTCTTTAGAACTGTATTTCAAATTCTTTGTGATTATACCTCTACAACCCATTTTGGGAAACCCGCTATTGGATGGTGCGAATTATCGCACATCCTCGGGCTAGTAGAGCGAGATGCAGACCTCTTCACGGAGCATTTGGTCTCGAAAGAATTTTAATTAATAATAAAAATTAATTTTTTTATATATAAATATTATCAAAACACATATTTTCAAGATATAATAAAATTCCATGTTTTTCTAAAAATAAAAGAATGACAAGTTTTATCAAAATATCATCAAGTATCAATACAAGACAAAGTTTTACATTTAAATACCATGAACTATTCAAGCTAAATTAATATTCAATAAATACCTCAAATCTTAAAAGCTACATCCATGAAACCCTAAATACGATAGATAAATACTCGAGATTTATTTTGAAAGTATATAAAATATTTTTCATAAAACCCTCTTGAGTTATATAAAATTACATTATGGACCTTAGTAAATATAGGTTTAAACGAGATCAATTCTCTTGAGCCTCATGGATCCGGAGAAAGTGAGTGCTTGCCTATTTAAGATAGAAAAACTTAACGAAATTATCAATGGTAATTGTCTTGGAAAAAGACACAAATCCTGCTGATTGGAACGATTTCGGATTGTGTGAATGGAAAATTGAATAGAAATCACAACCAAAAAATTATTTGACCGCAATCAACTACGGTGTCGGATGTAGATTGTTAGTGAGTGCGGATCGTCCACAGGGAAAGTGTAATCGTTCGTCTTTTGAATTAGATGAGTCGAAACTTTAAGAAAAGAAAACAAAACAATTCATGATTTAAATTTTTTGTATTTCAAGAAAAAGAAAATATCTAGATCTAAGAAAAGTAAAAGATAGAATCAAGAATTGATCGTTTGATGATTTTTCCAAACCAAATATCAAGAATCGAAATGAGGCTCGTAGGAATCGATCGGATCTATAGATGTGATGTAATCTTACAATTACCTATTCTTATCCTTCGATGAATTGATACTAGATCGATGATGATCGATCGAGAATTAGGGATTTCTTGTGAAACTAGGGTTTTATCTTATCCCTTGTTCTTTCGTTGATATCATTCACATTCTAGCCTCTAGTAAATTCAAGAAACGATCGTAGATCCCTAATTTCGAGCGATCACAATCAAGAAAGCATCGCAACGAAACTAGGTCATCGATTCTTGAACTTGCTAGGGTTTACAAAACTCGTAGGACTCAAGAATCGTTTAAAGATTTGTTACATCATCATTCTATTGATCATTTCGACTCCTTAACGAGCGGAGTTTTACTCAAACATCACAACAAGAACAACAATTACAAATTGAGATCTAATCATGATGCAAGAATTAAAAGAAAGCAAGATTAAAGAATTTCACCTTTTATTTATATCAACAATTTCATTACATTCGCTCAAGAACTACAAGAGGAAGAATTCGATCGTCGATTTGGCTTCGCTCGTCTCCGTGGGACGCGGATCGGCTTGGATCACTTGCCCGATTGAAGATCGGCTCGGCTCCTAAAAGGTTGAAGGCTTCTTGCTTGATTGGCACTCAAGATCTTGAATTTGGAGTGGAATTAGGGTTAGGGTTTCGCACAAGCCTTGTCACTAGACTTGTGGGAGAAGATGATGAAAGAGGGAATTAGCTAACTAAAAGATTAACAACTAATGATGATCTCCCCAACCCTTAGATCTAGGCTCCTATTTATAGACATCTAAACCCTAGATCTAGGATTTCAAATTCTAAGTTTCCCTCCTAAAGTTTGTTGAGGAAATTCAAATTTCCCTCCAAAAGTTAGTTAGGGGAGAAGCTTCTAGAAGAGGTTAGTTAGGAGCTTAATTAGGATTAGCCTTGCTTAATGATCTTTGCTGATCTGGCAGTAGCTTCGAGGTCTTTCTGGAATTTGAAGTATCATAAAGGAATGTGGGCCCTGGGAGAAGAATTATGCACTAGAAATGAAGCAATGATGTGGCAGAGGCGCGGCGGATCCGCGGCGCAAGCAGGCTCCCGCCGCGGATCCGCGGCGCTTTTGAAGCTTTAGGGCTTGCGCTCTTTGGTACATATTTGGGCTAATACTTGTGGGCTTTTACGATATGTTGAATATTGTAACTCCTTCTGTAGTGCTACCAGATCTGAAATCATGGAGTTGGCGTAACTTTGATCAGCTCTTTGGTTTTTCTTCCGTATTTTCCTGCACAGACTCAAGACAAGTGTTGCGCAAATACAGAAATGATGTGATGCCATGAAATGCGGTCAATTTTTCTTAAAGTGTTGGTTTAAAAGTCTAATACATGCAATCTGGTATTTTACGACTGATTTGCTAATATGTGAAATATGAATACTGAACACTTCTAAATGTATGCAAAAGATGGGGAAATTGTCGTGTTAAAAATACATTATTTTCGACTGATCAAATACCCCCAAACTTAATTTCGATCGTCTCGAGCGAATGTTTTATTAAAAAGAGAAGGAGAAAATAAAGAAAGAGAAAAACTATCTAGCACACTTTCGTAGGCAACACGATTGTACTGAGCACGTGCAACAAGCCTTTAAACCTCTAGGTGTCCCTAGCAGGAGGAGTGTTGTCTCCTGAGGGTTTTCAGCGGATTGCACCCACAAAATCCAATAATAAAAGGAAGATTATGAATATTACATTTAAAGACAAGAATTGTAAAAGAAAAGCTTCGTAAATTAGGGTTTCCAACTAAGCTAGCTTTTCGGTTGTCATGAGCCCTATCTTAATGGTCATGAAAAGATGTTAGAAATCACGTCCTCCCTCAATAAAATATCGTCTTATTTTTCATTCCTATCTTTCTTCCAAACATCGATTATATAACCCTGCGTGTGTGTAAAGACATCCCTACACCCGGAGAATTCAATTCAAGCTATCATACTCTTGCCCATCAGCCTCAATACTTTTTAATTAATGAATATTTAGATGAGATTGCTCACACACTTTCATGCGACCGTTAATACTTCTTGAGGTACTAACCGACCGATTACTCCTGTGCTTACTTACTTGGTGTATTTTCCTCGTCTTGCACCACCTCAGGCATAGCAGTGACTCCCAGACCAGTTGGCCTTAGGGCACTAGGAGAAGAAGCACCCTCGCTATAAATTTTTTATTGCCTTTGGTGATAACAAAACCAGTGTTCATTTTTCTCACCACTTTATATTTTATTCATTTTTTTTATTTCCTTCATACTTTTGGCTTTAAAACAAGAGCATTTCAAGGTATCCTCTACTATCCCAGGCTTTAAGACGTATGTAAGTGCGAATAGCAGGGTAGCAACGTTCAAAATGTTTGGCTTCCAGAATAGAAACTATTTTTCAGACTTAGTTTTATCCTCAGATTAGTGACGTCCTTCATCTTACTAACCCTTGGGACAACGGCTCATAACTACTTATTACTAGTTCGTATAAGAAAACTTCTAATTTTCTTAGTTTTCTTAAATTTTTCTAATCTCATGGATGTAATTTTTCACTATCTAATCTTTCATTATCTTATTTATGTACAAAAAATATTTTTATAATTTTGAAATTTTTTAAATTTTTATAGGTTTTCAAAAAAATGTTTTGTGCTTATGCAAATGATATGCAAATGATGCAAAAATAAGCACAAACCTCCCCCAAACTTGTTTTCAACAGTGTCCTCACTGTTGCCTTCTGCTAAATCTTGAAAAACCTGTAAGCTTGGGAGGAATTTATTAGCGGGGGCAAAATATTTAAGTGAAGATCCTCCCCCAAACTTATTTTTGGCTCATCATTTTGTAAAAATTTTCTTTTTAGGAGCCAGAAAAACATACCCCCCCAAACTTGAGTTATGCAATGTTAGGCTTTGAAAATCACAAGTGGGGGTCAAAAATCATTGGTCGATGCCAAGCTTTGCAAAGACCGAAGGTTAACACCAACCATTCAAAATTTTTATCAATGCAGTGCTCTGGTTGGTGGAAGAAGAAGTGGGGAAAGGTTAAGTGGTGGAAGAGAATGTGTGTGCATCTCATTTTGGAGAGATGATGCAGTGATTGTGATGGATTGCTCGCATTCTTTTTACAGTTCAGAAGAAGGGGTGGAGGTTCAATTTCATTGATTGGGACATGATTCATCTCAACACCCGTGTCATTCAAAAATGCAAGTTCATCAGCGAAGATCTCCTCAAAAGTTCCATCTATACCCCGATGAATAATATCATCACAAAGTGCGGGGTGATCTTCAGACTCTAAAAGCAGTTCATAATCAGTGTTAGTTGTTGACCCGGACATCTCGGTGGAAGAGTCCGTATGTGTATGATACATAGTTGGGTCAAACAACAACGTATGAAAAGAGTCAAGATCAGTATAAAGAGGATCATCAAATTCGCTGCTGTCGACATCCATTAAGTCGACAGAACAGACCTGAGCAGTAGGTTCGGAGGGTACACTTCCCAACTTGTAAATGTTTAGTTCTATTGACCTATTCCCGAAAGATAGGGTCATAGAACCGTTACGACAGTTGATAATAGCATTGGAAGTGGCCAAAAAGGGGCGACCTAAAATCACCGGAATTTGATTCCGTGGGTTCGCTACAGGCTGTGTATCAATTACAATAAAATCTACCGGGAATATAAATTCTCCGATTTTTATTAACACATCCTCCAATTCACCCCTAGGTTTGGTGATTGATCGGTCAGCCATCTGGAGAGTGCAATTGGTTGGCTTCAACTCTCCGATACCTAGTTGCTCATAAACAGAATATGGAAGCAAGTTAAGACTAGCGCCAAGGTCTAGTAGAGTACGGTTGATGTGTTTTTCCCCAATAGAAACGGAAATAGTAGGATATCCAGGATCCTTACGTTTCCTCGGTAATTGTTGGGGGAAAGCCGTGTCTATTGTTTTTTCTATGAATATCTTCTTGGGCGCTTGAGTCTTCCTCTTCCTAGTGCACAAGTTCTTAAGAGTTTTCGCATAAGACGGAACTTGTTGGATGGCATCTAGGAGAGGGATGTTGGTGTTTACTTGCTTAAAAATGTTCATAATCTTCTCCATATGTGGACTCGGTGTGTTAGCTCTTAACCGATTAGGATAAGGTGCTTTAGCAATAAGCGCTGGGTCCATCACAGGAGAAGGAAGTGGGTGTGGAACCGATCCCAGAATAGAAGTGGGGATCGTCCGTGGAGGAGTAAAAGAGGTGGGCTGAAGTGGCGAGCCTTTTGGGAAACGAAGAATAGGCTCGGAAGAAGATGGTGGGGTAGAAGAACTGGGGTAAGAAGTGTGTGTGTGAGGAAAGGTCTCAGCCGAGGTGTTATTGATTGATTTATCAGTATCATCAAACTCTTCCCCAAGGTGATGGTCAAGCACTCTTCCAGATCTCAACGTGATCTCATCCACATGATGTGAATAGCTAGGATTAGGTAAAGGTTGAGCTGGAAGTTTCCCTTTCTCTCTTGCACTCATTTTGGCTTTTAGTTGTGCAATTTGTTCTTCCATCGATTTGATATTATCATTTTGAGAGATAATGATCTTCATCACATTCTCGACGGAAGATTGCAAACTTGCCGTCCCTTGGATGGATTGTTTCATGAAAGTATCCAAAGTTTGTGCTAGTGCAGAGGTATTATCTGTACCGGTCAATTGCAAAAAAATTTCATGTGGTGCAAAAGTGTTGGCCGGATTTTGGAAATTTTGTGCTTGAAAGGGGTGCTGACTCAATTGAAGTTGTGGGTGCTGTTGTGGTGGAGGGGCCCCTTGGAAGTTGTTTTGGGTTGGAACCGTGTTTTGAAATTGGGATTGGTTCCAATCAAAGTTAGGGTGATTCCTCCAACCCTGATCATATGTGGAGGAAGATGGATTGTTTCTAGGTCTTCGAAATGCGGCATTGGTATGCTCATGACCTTAAAACGGACATTCTTCCGTCAAGTGAGACGGATCAGAACAGTAACCACATACAGTTTTGGAGAGTGACATTTGATTTAGGGTGGCGGCTAAAAATTTATTTTCCATATTCTCGAGTTTCTTATTGATAGCTGCAATGTCAGCTCTAACTCCTATGGAAATATCATTGCCATCCCTAGATGATTGACTCACACCCTCCCACTGTAAAGATTTTTCAGCGAAATCTTCTAAAAATTTCCAGGCTTCCCCATCATCTTTGGTCATAAAGTTGCCTTGACACATGGATTCAAGGGTCTGTCTTGTGTAAGGAGTAATGCCCTCATAAATGATTCGGCACAGTTCCCATCTCGGGATGCCGTGATGTGGACATAGGACTAACAGATCCTTGAAACGTTCAAGACATTTTGAAAATGTTTCATTTGGAAGCTGGGTGAATTGATCGATTTCGCTACGGACTCGAGCTGTCTTATGATGTGGGTAGAATTTCTTAAGGAATGCTTTAACGAATTCATCAATTTGAAATAGAATGTGCGGTAGTATTATATAGCCATTTCTCGGCTAAATCGCACAAAGTGAATGGGAGAAGACGAAGACGTAAAGCATCCACAGAAAGCTGTGAAGTACCCATCATTGCGCATATTTTCAAATTTCGTGATAAACACGTATGCATCTTCAGACTCGAGACCGTGGAATTTTGGTAGAAGGTTGATGTATTGGGGTTTTATTTGAAAATTTTCCCCATTGGCTGGTGGAATGGATAGACAGGTGGAAAGTGGGCCTCGTGTAGGATAGCACCTCTCTTGGAGAGAGATGCGAGGTGGATTCTGCGCATCAACGGACGGCGGCAGATTAGTGGAAAAGAAATTCGATGGAGGTGGATCCATCGATGTGGGTGTGGTGGTGGGTAAAAGAAAGGGTAAATGTAGAAATACCGACTTTTGGGTCGATCGGGGGACGCGGACAAACAGGCACTAGAATCCCGTTGTCCAGCCTATCTTGTACTAAAAAGGGTTAGTACAAGTGGCAGCGTGAATTTATAATTAGGGGAAATGAAGTGTTGGTGTTTGTTTTAAAAAAAATTGATACGGATTTTTGAAAAAATGATGCAACACAACAAATGCAACAAGCAAAACCCTAGAATCTAGTGGTCACCTAGGTCAAACTCTAGACCGCTCCTAACTGCCAAAAGACAAGTCGCAGGATAAATCCTCCACTGCCTCTTTGTTCCCCTGTGGCCGGATAAGTGCCAGGTAAGTGGGAAGGTACTCCACTACGTAAGTAATGGGCCTAATTAAAAACCACTAGCCTTAGACAGACACGCCTTAGGCACCACAAGAAAACGCGGATAAGCAATGAATTACCCACGGCCTTCTCTTGTCCTAATTGAGCGCGACGGTCCTTAGAGTCATCTCTAGATTTCTTTTAATTAATGAGGGTAAATGCGGATGCAAGTTTTGCGATTTTCGGGGCCTAGGAAGGGTAATGAATTCCCCACCTAATTTGAATTTGGTCGTGCCCCTTAATTTCCGTATTAATATGCAAACAACCAAAAGAATCAAAACACGCACAAATTTTTATTTTGCTTTTGCGGCGCAGCGATTTATTTGCAAAGAAACCTGCAAGAAATTGTTATTTGGAGCAGATGAGGTAAGAGATAAGAAAGATAGAGACTCACAGAGCAAAATTGATGCAGAGAGGAGCTAGAACTGCGGCGGATCCGCCGCGGATGAGCCTTAATGCCGCGCTTCCGCCGCGGTATGTTGGGATCAGTGCACAAAAATTTGTGCACAAGCTTCTGTTCACCTACACAGCTCTCTGGATGTTTCAGAAAAAAATTTCTCCAGCTCTAATGATTCCAGATTTTCTCGCAACAAATCACAACACACGTTTTAGGGTTTGTACGAGTTTAGATCTAAAAATTATGATAAAATAAATTGTTCAACTCAAATTTCAAAATACGAACTATTAGCGCACTATCCCCGGCAACGGCGCCATTTGATTGGAACGATTTCGGATTGTGTGAATGGAAAATTGAATAGAAATCACAACCAAAAAATTATTTGACCGCAATCAACTACGATGTCGGATGTAGATTGTTAGTGAGTGCGGATCGTCCACAGGGAAAGTGTAATCGTTCGTCTTTTGAATTAGATGAGTCGAAACTTTAAGAAAAGAAAACAAAACAATTCATGATTTAAATTTTTTGTATTTCAAGAAAAAGAAAATATCTAGATCTAAGAAAAGTAAAAGATAGAATCAAGAATTGATCGTTTGATGATTTTTCCAAACCAAATATCAAGAATCGAAATGAGGCTCGTAGGAATCGATCGGATCTATAGATGTGATGTAATCTTACAATTACCTATTCTTATCCTTCGATGAATTGATACTAGATCGATGATGATCGATCGAGAATTAGGGATTTCTTGTGAAACTAGGGTTTCATCTTATCCCTTGTTCTTTCGTTGATATCATTCACATTCTAGCCTCTAGTAAATTCAAGAAACGATCGTAGATCCCTAATTTCGAGCGATCACAATCAAGAAAGCATCGCAACGAAACTAGGTCATCGATTCTTGAACTTGCTAGGGTTTACAAAACTCGCAGGACTCAAGAATCGTTTAAAGATTTGTTACATCATCATTCTATTGATCATTTCGACTCCTTAACGAGCGGAGTTTTACTCAAACATCACAACAAGAACAACAATTACAAATTGAGATCTAATCATGATGCAAGAATTAAAAGAAAGCAAGATTAAAGAATTTCACCTTTTATTTATATCAACAATTTCATTACATTCGCTCAAGAACTACAAGAGGAAGAATTCGATCGTCGATTTGGTTTCGCTCGTCTCAGTAGGACGCGGATCGGCTTGGATCACTTGCCCGATTGAAGATCGGCTCGGCTCTTAGAAGGTTGAAGGCTTCTTGCTTGATTGGCACTCAAGATCTTGAATTTGGAGTGGAATTAGGGTTAGGGTTTCGCACAAGCCTTGTCACTAGACTTGTGGGAGAAGATGATGAAAGAGGGAATTAGCTAACTAAAAGATTAACAACTAATGATGATCTCCCCAACCCTTAGATCTAGGCTCCTATTTATAGACATCTAAACCCTAGATCTAGGATTTCAAATTCTAAGTTTCCCTTCTAAAGTTTGTTGAGGAAATTCAAATTTCCCTCCAAAAGTTAGTTAGCGGAGAAGCTTCTAGAAGAGGTTAGTTAGGAGCTTATTTAGGATTAGCCTTGCTTAATGATCTTTGCTGATCTGGCAGTAGCTTCGAGGTCTTTCTGGAATTTGAAGTATCATAAAGGAATGTGGGCCCTGGGAGAAGAATTATGCACTAGAAATGAAGCAATGATGTGGCAGAGGCGCGGCGGATCCACGGCTCAAGCAGGCTCCCGCCGCGGATCCGCGGCGCTTTTGAAGCTTTAGGGCTTGCGCTCTCTGGTACATATTTGGGCTAATACTTGTGGGCTTTTATGATATGTTGAATATTGTAACTCCTTCTGTAGTGCTATCAGATCTGAAATCATGGAGTTGGCGTAAATTTGATCAGCTCTTTGGTTTTTCTTCCGTATTTTCCTGCACAGACTCAAGACAAGTGTTGCGCAAATACAGAAATGATGCGATGCCATGAAATGCGGTCAATTTTCCTTAAAGTGTTGGTTTAAAAGTCTAATACATGCAATCTGGTATTTTACGACTGATTTGCTAATATGTGAAATATGAATACCGAACACTTCTAAATGTATGCAAAAGATGGGGAAATTGCCGTGTTAAAAATACATTATTTTCGACTGATCACCTGCCGTCCACGTACAGCGGTTACCGATAACTCCTAAACCTAATTCAGGATCCAAATCAGTTCTAAGTGTCTGACTGAAGTCTGAGTCTAAATAAATCTGAATCCAATTCAACATGAATTCAATATATCCAACATGCATACTTGAACCTGAACCTGAATACCAGAACAATATCAACATACAAATATGACTTGACGTAACTGAACCATGGCTATGACTTGACTTGACTACATGACTACTTGATACGTCCTGATACTGTTTACATGAAGAACTTATATCCATGGTCTCGGCAAGTCTGATAACTACAATCTATATAACATACATTACGGGGTTTAAAGGAGTAGACTGGTACAGAATGTGTTAAAAATGGCAGGATAAAGGATACTAAAAGACACCTACATGAACATCCTGTGTCGTTTTCCAATGGGTTTTGATGGGGCCTTGTACTTACACATTACCATAGTCAACGGGATAGTAGGACTCCTCTCGTATACACTGATATATTCTGTACCAAGTTACAAACAACTACATTAGTATAACAAACATATACCTGTTTATATTACCAGTTCTCTCCTCTTTACTCGTTCTATTCCATCTTATCTTTGGGACTTACCGAGCGCTAGTTCACTGATGACATTCCTGTTTCTTTCTTTCTTTGGAATGTTCGCCAAGAGGACCCGACTCTCAGGTGACCGAGCCCATCCAGGAGGACTTGGATCAATTTGCACAGGAGCCAGACTTTTAGTTTTTACTTGTACTTATTTCCTTTTTATTCGTATGCCACTGTTTAGGTATTGCTTTTATCATTGTACATTTCCTTTTCAAATCAGTTGTAATGTAAAGAATGGATATTAATAAAAGTTGCTATTTATGTTACATCTCTTGTTATTCTTATGTATTCATTTATATTGTTTATTTACGCTTAACGTGTTTACTTCTAAGTAAATACGTTGCGGCCCGTCACGTCTACTTCTCTGTATACTAGGAAGCGAAGTGTGACACTAACATTGTTTGCTAAGTCTCCTTTGCTCAAATCAACAAAAGTAAATAATGATTCGCTCCTGACAACATTCCAATTGTAGCGATGCTGATTGTTCATCACGAAAAATTGCATTTCAATACCGCTCATTCATTATCATTTTTGCGATATATCGGTACTATTAATCCGTGTCCGCTCAATAAATACAGATTACAGATATTCGTGACAAAACACTGAAAACACATTCAAATAAACGGATACGACATTTGTGAGTCGACACTGTAACCAGAACAAAAAACCGATCAATATTCAAAGAGTTTCTTTTTGCAACAAACAAGTGTACACATTTTTTATCAAGCATAATGCAACAATATAAGTGTGAACACAAACCTCTTTTGATGCATGAACCTTGGTGGGATAGCCTAGCACAAGTGGGCACACAAGAATCATGAGTTGTGCAAGTGGATGAGACAAGTGGGTGTGTGATGAGTGCAGCAAAAAGGTGTGATGTGATTTAAAATTACAATTTCCCTCCAAATCTACAGATCAATATCTAAGTGTTTATAAAAGAATCAAACAATACTAGTGAGATCATGGAGAGCACACAAAATCACCACAAGAATACGAGCCCCAACACTCAACAGAAAACTGGCAGAAACTTTGAAAATAACGCTACCACCGGTCCAATCTTCTCATTTTGGCTCCATTTTTCTTTTGGTCATTCCTAGTTATCACATCATCTCAATTATATTGTTTGTTTTTGTTGATGAAGTGCCTATAAATACCAGAACAGAGAGCAAGCTTTTGGCTATACTTAGATATACTTTGACACACTTCATTCTATTTTTCATTTTGTAATTTTGTTGAAACTTTGTACATAGTAGTTGGTTAATCTTGAGTTCCTTATTTTTATCTAATCTTGCAACTTCTTAACCAAGCTTGCAAGGTTTGATTTTAGTATTTGAACTCATAGTTTGTATCTTGAAGTTAAACTTAATGAAGCATTCATTTTTGCAATGTGATTCTTAGTATTCTCTTCAATTTTACTTTCTTGCAATTTTAATTCTTTCCATTTACTTACTTGCAATGTGTTTTTCTTTTGATCTCTTATCTTTTTATACTTTCTTTTGATATTGGTTATGAATTGTTAACAGTGTATCTTGTTAGGGAAAGAGAATGGTTATTTTTGTTATGTTTTTCTTTTACTCATTTCCTTTACCCTAGAATTGCTAATCGAACTCCGTCCAAAGCTTATGCAAGCGCTCCGTTAGGCACCCTACCCTACCACGGTAGTGGTAATCCTTAACCATGACCAGTTGCGTTTGGTTTGGCTGGAAGCGATGGATAAGAGATAAGAACGGAAGGACAAAGGTCAATTAGTCAGATTTCTCGAAATACCGTGTTTAAGTACCCTAATCGACGTTGTTACCGATTACCACAGCTTCGATAAGTCAAGTAAGGTACAAATGAATGAGTATGGATTTTCCTAACTTAAACAAAGCTATCTCTATTCCTAACAAGCGTTTCATTGCATATACAAATACACAGGTTAGAATTGAACTTATTCGGACCTTCGACTTAACTCATGAGAACAAGAAGTTAAAACGCACCATCTCCCTGCGGACGACCCGTACTCATCACGGTTAGCTACACATGACGCTGTCTTGATTGCGATTAACTTTAAACCAAGATATGACACGCGAAATCTCTATCGATCACTGATGCCAAAATTGGTATCAGGTTCCAAATCTCGAACTCGCAATAAAAATCAGCGAGCAAAAAATATATGCGTATGAAACAGCCGAAATGTTTGGGCAACTCGCAATAAAAAAAAGCGAGTAAAAAAGAAAAAAATGACATAGCCGAAATGATTGGGCACCGCGAATGAAATAGCTGAAATGATTGGGCAATCGCGACTTTCGTGATATAAAAAGCTGTAAACATAGAGTATCACGGAAATACAAAAAATATATAATAAAAAAAACTTTTTTGTCTTGCAAATAGGTCTACATTGGCTCTTGTATACAATTCTTGGGCACAAATGAAAGGAAGGGAACTATACTTTCCCACCATAATTCGTCAAAAGAAGAACCGAGTTTTGATGGCACATCTACAGTCTGTAGACTATTTGGATGTCCCGCTTACTCCAGCAAAGTACAGGCGCGACGTCAACAAGGACTTGAGGGTCAAATAAAAGTGGAGTGACAACATATTCTTAGCTCTAGATCTTGATGGCAACATCTACAGTTTAGAGATCATCTCGACGTTCCTCCTGATTCCAGCAAGGAGTGGACGTCACTATCAAATCAAATTGGAGCAACGACATATTCCTTGCTCCAAATCTCGATTGCGATACGTATAGCATAAAGATCACAAAGATGTCTATTTTTCTTCAGCAAAGAATCAGTACGACACCAAAACAAAAAAAAATCAAGTGACGGCATATTCCTAGCTTTGGGTCTTGATGGCAAGCCTAGATACCATTAGAGATCATCCCACCTAGAAGTATGTGGTAATGACTCATCGAGGCTTCAAATCAAGCCTAACCTCAAGTAAAAAGCGCCACGACAATACCTAACGCTTGACCTTCCGATGGTAATATGGATATTCCGACCTAAGAAAATTTCTTGAAGACGTCTTGTCCAGCCTTCGAAGGGAACAGAGACACGACAGGCATGAGGCTACTCGAGCAGCAACTTAAGGGACTGTGTATCGAGAATACATTAGCCAACACGACGGTATGATGGTCTTAAATCTAGTACCACAAACCTAACGGACTCCTAGAAACTCCGAAATGAGTGAATAAATTAGAAACTCCCAAAATAAGTGAATAAACTAGAAACTCCAAAATGAGTGAATAAACTAGAAACTCTGAAATGAGTAAATAAACTAATCCATGGCAGGTCGCGACAATCAAGAAAAGAAAAGTGCAGATATGGAAGGGAAAGAGGCTTTTCATTCATACTTTAGGAAAAATTACACATTGATGATGAGGACGACTACAAAGGAAATAAAAAAGAAACAAAATTAAAAACAAACATCATCTAGGATCTACAGTGGCAAGATGCTACGCTCAAGACACGGATTCTTAAACTCAAAAGTAAGTTTGAACAAAGCACCTTCTGCTTCATCGACCATCTTCTTATGCATCTTCTCTTGGATGCAAGCTTCGGGGTCATTGTTGATGTTTTCCATCATCTGGTATGATGAAACTATTGCTATTTGTTAGAAGACGTGGTGCAAGATGGTGACAAGATCATCTATCTGTTCCATTGAGATCAGCCCCATCAGATACACCGAATGCATCTTATCTTCAGCATCATAGAGCGCCTGGAGCGGCATAGCCTCAAGATGACAAGGTAAAGCTTCATATATCTACCCAACGATGATCATCAAAAGAGCAGAGCGACGGGGGAGCAATCGTCCGTTTTGATCATGAAAGCGACATATCACATCATCGCATTGGGCGGCAGTATACTCCTAGCCTTGAAGGAGACCTTGAATGTGAACCTCTTCATAGGAAACAATCTCTTCAATGTCATACAAATGATCGGCCTTAGTACCTAAAAAAAATCAGTGGAAATATGTTAGCGGCCAAGATTGAAGTTCCTAGTATCAGAAGCCAAGAAACTCCAATAGGTCGGGATTGATACATTAAAAGCTGCACTTTGCGCATATCTTGGCGTTCTACTAAGTTAGAGGATGTGCGCGTCTCATGAAAATATAAACGATTTTCTAAGAAGGGATACACAACTCAAAAAAAGGGGGGTACATTACTTGAAGGAAGCGAAGGCTTCAGGTTCGATATGCGTAGTTTACCTTGATGGAAAAGCAAAAGAGACGAAGCAAAGGTTTCAAACAGGAAGAAAAAGTTTCGAACAAGTGCGTAAGCACTAGAGAAGTAAGTGCGCAAAGAGAACAATTCTCATTGTGCGCAAGCAAAGGGAAGAAAGTAAGACACTTCAGAGGGTGTAACCCTTTTATAGGAGGTCGAAAAGTCGGTTCACCTTCAGCGGATCTTGAGGGAAATCTGATGGTTTGTAATTCGACATCAATTGAACCCACATGCAGGACATATGCGCGCGATCGATGGGGGGTATTTGTTCACACTTATTTAAATGCACACCAGGTATCAAGAGTGAACTTGATAAAAAATGGTTCGATTGACTTGCACACTTCATGAAAGTTGATTCAATTGACTTATGCACCTATATAAATGCACACATCATGAATTGATTCCATTGGCATGCACATATATGTAAGTGCACATATAAAAGCTAATGCATGATATGTGCACATATGCTGATGAAGAGCTCTTACAACAAAAGTAAACTTCAGCATGAAAATAAAAAGAAGTGCGAAGGAAAAAAGAAAAGAAGATTATCATTGATATGTCAAAAGGAGGATTACAGGCTAATGCTAAAAATAATAAAAAGACAAATAAAAGCAAAAACTGTTGTATCTTTCAAAGTTCACAGCGGCAAGATGCTAGCGTCGGTGCATGGATTCTGGAAATCAAAGAGAAGGTCATGAAAGACATCCCAGGTAGCATCCTCCATCTGTTGATACTTCCGCTCATGAATACGAGAGTCAGGGACACTGCTAATATCCTCTACCCTCGCGTACGAAACTATGATCGCCTTCTGCTGATATATCCGGTGCAGGATGTCTATTGCGCGATATCTTCGATTCTTAAAGATCAAACACACTAGATAGACCGAGTGCACCTTATGCTCAACCTCATCTAGTGCATGAAGCGGCATCGCCCCGATAAGCCCAGGTGTAGCATTCCATATCACGAGAAAAATCATCTGCAAGTGAGAAGACCGGTAACGGAGCAACATTTTTCTTCTTTCATTTAAGTGCCAAAGTCCTCTAGGTGACGGAGTATAGCCTCACACTGGGCATCACTATAGGAAGGTTTGTAAAAGCGGATGTGGGTGTGGGAGACAATGTCCCTAATCGTGTAAAGACGGTTGGTCATGACACCTAAGAGGAAAAGACTAGAAAAGCGTTAGTTCACTAAAAAGGGTATACTAAGAATATTTAAATTCAAAATTTAAGTTTGATTAAGGTTGAATTTAAGTGACATCCTTGAAATTAAAGAAATGTTTTAAGGTTTTTCTTATGTGCGCAACCCAAAAGGATGTGCAAGATAAGCTATATGTCCAACCCAAAGTGTGAGAACGCTAAATAAAAAGCGCAAATTAAAAGAGGATGCGCAAGGCAGCGATGCACAAATGCACTTACCAAATTAGTAAGGAAGCAAAGACTTCTGGTAGAAAACAAGAACTTCAAAAGAGTACAACTCCAAAGAAAGTGAAGAAACAGACACCTATTTATAGGGCCTGAGTAGACGGTTCACATTCTGGCAAGTCCTGAGGAAGAACTAATAAATCATACCTCGACACTTATTTATCGCTTCGAAAACATGCGAAGAATTAAGTACACATGCATGTCTAATGAAAAAATCATATGACATGAGCGCACATGAAACAAGTGCATAAATGATAGGTGCGCACATGCACGTGTAACGCACGGACGCATTGCGCACTTAATCAATAACAAGTGCAAATGCGTTCGCATTCGCTGAAAATAAATGCTTATTAAAAAAGAAATAAATATTGATTAATAAACAATCGGATCTTTAATTAACTGTAAAATATTCTGTTGATTAAATACCTTAACCAAAAGATCCGGGGGTCAAAGATTCAACGGTGCGCATGACACTTTTAATTGATATAAATCAATTAAATCTTTTAAATCAATCTAAAATCAGATTGAGATAAAAACAAACTGAAACAAACTGAACAAACCCCAATTTCTTCTTTCCTATAAATAGAAGTCTCTTATGAAGAAATCAGGGACGGACGAAAAAAACTCTCTACAAACTTGAAAATATCAAGACTTCTCCTTCATCGAAAAATTGCGCAAGTTAGAAAAAAAGAGAAAAATTCTCTTGTCTTTAAAAGCTTTTGCTTTCATACAAAAGCCTTTGTTTCTTTGTGAATCCATTGATTCGTCATTAAAAGATCAAATGATTTTAGGATTTGTCTCTCGTTCATAAAGTTTATACTTTTGCAAGAGATTGATCCTAAGATATATATATATATATATATATATATATATATATATATATATAATGCGCTTCACAAAAACACATGAATACTCAACTCACAAAACAGATGAAAACTGGGGTTTTCACTTCTCGGAAAATAAGAAAAGAAGAAAAGAAAGTGAAACAGAAGCCATTGCTTCTTAGTGAAAGCTTGTACTTTCTAATGTAACAAGTGCGCACCCAAATCAGTGCACACTTAATGAAAATATGCAAATAAATGCATGCGCATCATATAAAACTCACGTGTGCGCACTTAAAAAAATCTTCCAATAAAGGCATGCACACCACGTGGAATTCACGTGTACGCACTTAACAAAATCTACCAATAAAGGCATGCACAGTTAAGAAAATCTACCAATAAAGGCATGCGCATCACGTGACCCTCACGTGTGCGCACTTCGTGAAAATTGCCTATAAAGGAATGTGCTTCATGCGATACATACAGACACAACATCCTTGCAATAAAACAGTGCGTAACTAGATGCAATGCACGTGCGCACCTTTTAGAAATGAAATAAACGGGCATGTGAGCCACCTATATACTTGCACACCTGTTCCATAAAGCTTCATTTAATCATTTTAATAAAGTATAATTAAATGATGGGCCCCATGTTGATCAAAATATCAACAAACCCAAGTAATTTTTGTCTCAAAGATGACTACAATCTATATTTTTAAATTGATCTTAGTCTCATACAAGACTAACGCATCCTTAGTCAAAATAAATTGAACCCAAATGGTCATATATTTAAGTTGATCTTAATCTCAAACCAGATTAACGGTCCTTAAATAAAATAAAATACTTTTTGAACCGACGGTACGTACAACCTAGGTTCGAACCACAAATATAAAATATACGGATTTGGACTAATCCACGCCCTACGGGTGACGACATAAAATAGTCTCCATATACAATCCATGGACAACCATAATAAACAAAAATACAATATGACACGAAGTGAAATACTAGAGCAAGAGAATTTTTTTATCACAACGCGATAAGGTAATTAACTGCAGGGGCTTGCGACTGCAGGAAAGAGAATCTCCACAATCAAAATCCCCTCACAAACGAGGGGGAATCTGATGAAATTTGCTACATCGGTCGCATCTATTCAAACCTCTGAAATACGACACCATAAATCAACTTGGTATCTTTGGAGAGGTGGGTGGATATGTCCAAATAGCATCTGCCTCCAAATTCAGGCTAGACGTCTCAACGTCTTAGTCCAGTTTTCGGCAGTAAACACCTCTCTTCAAGAATTGACGGGTGGCTTGCCACATCCGCAGGGGTCTAGGATCCGATACTACGGGCTATCCATATGACCGGAAAATTGTATTTCATATTTAGCTCCATTGAAATGTACTTTTCCTAGATTATCCGAATTTCCATACCGTGTTTGCTTCTGTGCTTCTGCTGTGATGCTTCTGTAATGTTACTTGATATCATGCGTAGGATGAATATTTGTATATTATATATATATATATATATATAGTAGACGCTATATATGTTTTCCATCTGCGCTAGTCATGTCCCCGCCTTGCCGTAAGTTAAGTAAGGTTACGGTGAAGACCCGGAACTCTGTGGCGAATACGAATGGCATATGTGCATGCCTATATTCGTTTCCTTTCTGGCATGATATGATTTATTGATAGGACCGTATTAATTCTGATTAATGCAAGGAAATAAACCTAAATGATGTCGGAACCAATTTTTAAAACTACTCGATTTTCTTCAAAAACATAGTCGTAATCTTTTGCTTTGCATAGAGATATTCGGTTTGGAATATTCTGCACCTCATTTTATGAGGAAAGAGTCTTGATCCCTTCATGGGGAGTACACTCTTAAGCAAAAGTTTATGTTACTAGTTTTAAAAGCGGAAGCTAAACCACTCCATTTCAAAGCCACTTTAGTTCCTTCAATGATATCAAGTTCATTACGTTAATGGTTTTTCGCAAAAATCAGCCATAGCCCTCCATCATTTTAGATTAGTATCGTTTAGTATTCATGCTATGTTTTCGACCTTTGCAGAGGCGTAGTGTTCGGTAGCTCTATGATGCTCTTCTGTTGCATGATGATGCGATTAGTTAGGACAGTCGTATGACTTTGTTGACCTTTACCAAGAGTCATATGGGTGGGTCTAATTTAATTCAGGATAATGACGGGTTGAATTTGACTTGTGACTTATGATTTGTTGACATTTGCCAAGATCATAAGTCGCTTGGGGCAAAAACCATATCAGGAGTTTCAAATATAAATAAAACTTGCCAAGTTTGTGCATAACTTCTGAAATGTGGTGATTTTAGTCGGTTTCCGTCAAAGTTATCACACAATGATAGTTGGGTCCCTATTCCCCTCCGAAAGACGCACAAGACGGAGGTCTTGCCTGAAATTCGGGGCAGATGCTAATTGGTGCTATCCGTCCACCTCTCCAAAGATGCCGGGTTGATTTATGGCACCGTGCATTGAAGGTTTAAACGGATGCGGCCGATATAGCAAACTTCGTCAGATTCCCCCTCGTTTGAGGGGTTTTTGATTGTGGGGATGCTCTTCCCTGCAGGCACAAGCCCCTGCAGTTAATTACGCTACCGCATCGCGGCACCAACTTTCTCTTTCTCCAGATGGTCACTTCGTATCGTGGGTGTTTGTTTTGTGTTTGGTTGCCCGTGGATTGTATACGGAGACTAAGTTATGCAGTCGTCCGTAGGGCGTGGACTAGTCCAAATCCGTATCTTTCTTAGATTTGGGTTTGGGGGGTTTGGGTTTAAGGATACGTTAGCCTTATTTGAGACTAAGATCAACTTAAACGTTTGTTAAGGATACGTTAGTCTAATTTTAGACTAAGATCAACTTAACGGGATTGTTTAGATCCAACAAGAGAGCAACTGGGCTCTATTGTTTACTTTAATGACGTTGCGGTCGATTGTCAGTTTAAGGACATGGTGGTTCTTTGTTAGTTTAAAAACATCACGGTCAAGGTTAAGGACATCATAGTCCATGAGTTTAAAGACCTCACAATCAAGGTTAAGGACATCATAGTCCGTGAGTTTAAAGACCTCACAGTCAAATGTTAGTTTAAAGATATCGCGGTCGAGGTTAAGGACATCATAGTCCGTGATTTTAAGGACCCCACAGTCCGTTGTTAGTTTTAAGACATCACGGTCGAGGTTAAGGACATCATAGTCCATGAGTTTAAGGACTCCACAGTCCGTGAAATATATGGTTGTCGGGACCTGTCACCTCTTTGAAGACGTTGAGGAATTACAACGACGAATATCAAAGGAGTGAAGAGATGTACCCTTGAACCAGGGTGGATTAAGTGATCTGTAGTCCAATTTGGAACTAAGATCAATTAATTATACTATGAGCACATTGGCTCAGTTGAGTCTGAATTGAGGACTTATGGCCTACTTGGGCTAAGTCCAATTAAATTTGAAGAATTGGCCCTTTGTTGGACCATTAACACTTGTCTGGGTTCAAGCCCACATTATTCAGCAATGCTAAACATTTTCATCTTTGATTTCCTCAATTTTGAGATTCATTTGGAGGAGGGACTTTTGCCTCTGGAAAATTAGCCAATTTGGCTAATAGTAGTGTTAAACACTAGAGAACAGTAGTGTTAAACACTAGAAAAGGAAGGGTTCACGTGGGAGCACGTGATGGCATCAAAAAGTGGGGCCAGATAACCTTTATTTTGTTCTGCAAACAAGTGTTAAGAACTTTGAATTTTCATAGCCATCATGTGTGGGCACGTGATGTATACTCATGCCCTGATTTATTAAAACATTTATTAGGGGTCACGTGGTAACACGTGAGAGCGCCCAAGTCAGATTTTGTCTTTGCTTTTGTTGCATTTACAATGAGGGTACAATCCGCATCGCTTCGCCCGGCAGTGAACCCGTGGGTCCCGATTCCTGTTAATAGATGTTGCACACCACCACAACTCTTGTGGGTAGGCGGAATTAGCAAACAACAATTTTCGAGCAAGCAACATCTACTTGAACACCCGGATCTTTTCCTAAACCATAACTAGTAACTCTATCCAGGAGATTTAACTACTATGATAGAGGTTATACTTTCTTGAACCAGTCCTTCGGGTCTTCTTTCCGCTTCCTTGCTGCTCTTCTTAGTTCTTTGGGTGCTAGAATTGAACTCGATCTCCGGTCTCCTTTAAGCCATAGATGATCCACTCGAGAGCCTTTGGATCAAGCTTAAAACTCCACTAATGAGGTTACTAAGAAGTCTAGTTTGCTAAAAGACACTACTTAGAGGATGTAGAGAATAACTAGAGGATTATTTGATCTCAAAACCCTATGAATCACAACTCATGTGAAGGGTTAGGGTTTGAGATAGAGGGAGGAGATAATTTGGAGAAAGAATGAAGAAGTAAGAATGAACTAAGTCTTGTGAATAAAAGAATGGCTAAGGTTTTCAATTATTGAAGCATGGATTCATTTTGAGAAAAATAATCTACCATGCTTCAATAGTGAAGCCAAATGAATATAACAAACATTAGCCATGCTTTCATCCATGCTCCAAATTCTACCTCATTTATTTTATTTTCACAAAATAAAATCTTTATATGAGGTGTTTCCTTCTAGAAGTAATTCTTGTACAATTACAAGAATACCCCTCAACGAATATATACACCCGTATTCGTATTCCGAAAAATACGAATACAATGAGATAACAATAATTCAATAATATAATACTGGCATCTGGCTTAAATCAAAGCCAACCAATATTATCCGTCCGAACATCATCTGTGTAGCTAGTACACGTATATTATTGAAACCCTGCCGTAAGACCATACGACCTCTACATCGTTTCGCCTGAACCAGGGAAACTCTCTGTGTGGAACTTTAAAGACTCGACAGTACACTGGCAGTGGGTTTAGCCACAAGTCCGTCAGCAACACTAGCTATATGTAACGGCTACTCAGGTATTTGTTGGAAAGGTGGCCGATGAGCGAACTCATCCTAACCCAACGAGCCTATAAGTAACACTTATCGTACAGTCTGGTCTCTTTGTCTAATATGTCGCATATCAAGTCTGGAGATGAAATCGTCAGAATCCAATAACTTGATAAGTCATCCTGATGTGTGGCCTATAACCTTTCAAGAAACTACATATAACACTTACCAGTAAATCTCATCATCCCTGGTCAGGGACTTGCTGTTATAGCCAATCGGGTATAGCGTAACATCAACTCCCAATACCAGGAGAGACGAAATCCCTCCTATCACTCACTGCCTCCATATGATTCGGGACTGTACCCAAAATCCACCTGTTTGCACGACTTCGATGAGCCATGGTAGGGAGGAAATCAAAGCACAGTGGGAACCATACAATACACTTTGAGATCTCGGGTCTACAGACTAATCTGTACAAGTGTCACCAGAGAACTGCTATCTGACGATAAGTATGATACCATCTAGGAGTTCTCGGCGAGTCCTGTTCAGTGTAACTATTTTCTAATGAGCACCTGTGTACAATCTTTGATGTCAAACACCAATGGTTATGGGATCAACCATCGCCCCTATACAGGGTCAAGAAACATACACACTAGTCTACTTTGGAATAATGATTCCCTGTCTCGATATTCCCTCGACTAGGAAATTTTAAAGGATGTGCTTGCGGAGTACACAAACCCGACTAGTATGATCTGCATCATAGTCCGGGTAGTCAAGCAAAGATCCTAAGGGTTTTATCAACATGTATATAAGATATGAAATACTAAGTACAACACATCACATGTTAAGATAAAGGCAAATCAAATAGCGTACTATCATATTGAGCAAGATTGTTTATGTACATACATATCCCTAGCATCCTATACAATGAAGGCCTCTAGGGCATACATATCCAACAAGCTCCCACTTGCACTAAGGCTTGTAATTGGCGCAATAAGTATCTACTGTCTGAACTTGAGCCAGTTGCTGGCATACCGCATGTTCAACATCTCGAACAGTCTCTCAAACTGGACTTGAGGGATGTCCTTGGTGAAAGGATCTGCCGTGTTGTCCTTTGTGTCCACTCTCTGTACCTCGATCTCCTGGCGATCCACGATCTCCCTGATAAGGTGATACCGCCTCAAGATATGTATGGATTTTTTATGGGACCGTGGTTCCTTTGCCAAAGCCATGGCTCCGTTGTTATCGCAATACAAAGGTATTGGATTAGCAATGGATGGAACCACCTGAAGTTCAGAAACGAACTTCGTCATCAAGACTGCCTCTTTTGCGGCATCGTTGGCTGCTATATACTTAGCTTCCATCGTTGAGTTAGCGACGGTGTCTTGTTTAGAACTCTTCCAACATACCGCCTCTCCATTGAGGGTAAATACAAAACCCGAGATGGACTTTCTGTCATCCTTATCGCTCTAGAAACTGGAATCGGTAAAGGCCTCCATTTGGAGATCTCCGTTACCACACGCCAAGAACATTTCTTTAGTCCTTCGCAAGTACTTAAGAATGTTCATCACAGCTGTCCAGTATTTCTTCCCTGGACTGGATTGATACCTACTTACTACACTTAGTGTGTAAGCTACATCTGGGTGGGTACATAGCATCGCATACATTATAGATCCTACCGCCGAAGCGTAGGGTTTAATGCTCATGCGAGCCCTCTCTTCATCAGTCTTTAGAGACATCTCTTTGGAGAGGGTGATTCCGTGATAAGCGAGTAAATTATCTCGCTTAGAATCTTCCATACTAAACCTCTTTAGTACGGTGTCTGTGTATCTTGATTGGGACAATCCCAACAATCTTTTAGACCTATCTCTATAGATCTTAATGCCTAGAATGCACGAGGTATCACCCATGTCCTTCATGAAAAACCTTTGCGATAAGAATAGTTTGACCGATTATAGCATTGAAATGTCATTTCCTACCAAGAGAATGTCATTCACGTACAATATGAGGAATGTGACAGTACTCCCTACAATCTTTTTATAAATGTAAGGTTCATCTACATTTTTGATAAAATCAAACTCTTTGATTGCATCATCAAAGCAGATGTTCCAACTCCGAGATGCCTGCTTTAATCCATAGATGGATTTAAGCAACCTGCATGCCTTTTCGTTGCTCCCACTGTCAATGAAACCTTCCGGCTGATCCATAAAACGCATTCATCCAATTCACCATTTAGAAATGCTGTTTTAACGTCTATCTGACAGATTTCATAGTCATAGTAAGCAGCAATAGCAAGTAAGATTCGAATGGATTTAAGCATTGCAACTGGAGAAAAAGTCTCATCATAGTCTAATCCTGGTCTTTAACGAAATCTTTTTGCCATAAATCTAGCTTTATAGGTCTATACCTGTTCATCCACACCAATCTTTTTCTTAAAGATCCATTTACACCCTATGGGTTTTACTCCATGAGGTACAACCTCCAAAGTGCATACTTTGTTGGTGTGCATGTATTCCATTTCGGATCGCATGGCATCCAGCCATTTCACTGATTCACTACTCTTGATAGCTTGCTGAAAACTAGTAGGGTCATCATCATTAATGATGCAATCTTCTCTATCACCATCAATTAGAAAACTATAGTATCTATCCGGTGAGCGAGAAGTTCTACTAGGTCTACGGAGTGACTGAGGCACGTTTGGTTTTATTGAAACTTCAGGTTCAACCAAATCATCAGTAGTTGTTTGTGGCTCTGAAATTTCTTCCAGTTCTACCGCATTGCCAATAGTATCAATTGTAAAAAATTCATTTTCTAAAAATGTGGCATATTAAGAAACAAACACTCATTGTTCCTCTTTGTGGTAGAAAAGATATCCATATGAATATTTGGGATATCCCACAAATTTACACAAAACCGACTGTGTCTCGAGTTTGTATGGATTTTGCTTTTTAACATAAGCAGGACAACCCCATATTCTAATTCGTTTAAGAGATGGTCTCTTCCCATACCATATCTCATATGGAGTGGTAGGCACGGATTTGGTCGGAACCCTGTCTAATAGATATACTGCAGTCTCCAATGCATGCCCCTAAATATAAAGTGGCAACTCAGCTTCACTCATCATTGAGCGTACCATATCCAATAGGGTACGATTTCTCTGTTCTAACACATTGTTGTGTTGTGGTGTGTACGAAGGAGTGAGCTGAGAGAGAATCACATTCTCTTTTAGGAAATCTAGAAACTCTGTACTTAAGTACTCTCTCCTTGATCTGATCGAAGTTTCTTGATACTCAATCCAGTTTGTTTTTCTACTTCAAGTTTATACTCCATGAATTTATGAAAGCTTCAGACTTATGTTTCAACAAGATCACGTGTCCAAGTTTTGAGAAATTATCAGTAAAATTTATGAAGTATGAATAACCGCTTCTTACATGTGTAGATATTGGACCACATACATCACTATGTATGAGGCCTAAGAGTTCAGTAGCTCTCTCTCCGTGTCTTGTAAATGGAGTTTTGGTCATTTTACCTTTGATACAAGACAGACAAGTCGCATACGATTTATATTCAAACGGATTTAAATATCCATCTTTATGTAGCTTGGTTAGTCTTGTTTCGTTAATATGACCAAGTCAACAATGCCAAATGAAAGTTTCATTTATCTCTGAAATCTTCCTATTGTTTGTGTGTTGTATGTTAAAAACTGTGTGTTGGTTTTGGACGTAGATTCCGTTATTTAACGTACCATACCCAATCAACTGTTGATTTGGGTTAATGTTCATAACATTACTTTGTAACACAAAATTATATCCTTCATTGTCAAACAAAGATACATATATTACGTCACACAACATAGATGGCACAAAATAACATGGGTTCAAAATCATTATACACCATAATAGCAACCCCAGATGATACTCTCCCACGGATACAGTATGAACATTTGAACCATTTTCTACATGGAGAGTATGGTCACCTTTCTTCAAAACCTTGCTATTTCTCAATCTCTGCACACAATTGCAGATATGAGATCCTGAACCGGTATCTAATACCCAGGATGCAGAGTTTATAGAAAAACATTTTTCGGTAACAAACACACCTGAAGTGGAAGCATCAACATGCTTCTTCTTCTTAAGATTGGCGTGGTACTCAAAACAGTTCCTTTACCAGTGTCCCGACTTGTGGCAGTAGAAGCATTCTCCTTTTCCCGATCCCGCAGCCCCTGACTTGTCTTTCCCCCGTGCCTTTTTAACTCCACCTCTCAAATTGATGGGTTTTTTCTTCTTCTTTCCCTAAGCTTTAGCTTTTGGGACGGAAGAGGAAGATTGCCCAGAAACTAAAGAGGGAGTTTTCACTCCTTTCAGAGTGCTCTCTGCACTTCTCAACATATTGAGAAGTTAAGGAAGTGATCTCTCCAAATTGTGCATGTTGAAGTTCACTATAAACTGAGCATAGGCAGGGGGAGAGACTGTAGAACTTTATCAACATATTGTTCATTTTCCATTGTCCATCTCCGGTCCTCTAGTTCTTCAATAAGACCTATCATCTTTAGGACATGATCTCCTACAGATGTAACAGCAGCCATCCTCATTTGAAACAGCTTTCTTAAGGCTTCTTAGCGAAGAGCACGAGATTGCTCCACATACAACTTCTTTGTATAGAGAAAGATGGATTGCAGATCCATCTTCTCATGCTGCTTCTGATGTTCGTTGTTCATCGAAGCCAGCATGAGGCATTTGGCTATGGCGCAATCGATATCCCATGTCTTGCGGATTTCCTTATCCGCAGCAGAGAATCAGGGCCGGGGAGGGGAGGGGCTGGAGCAGTAAGAACGTATGCAACCTTATCATAAGTAAGGTCAATATTCACGTTCTTCAGCCAGTCTTTATAATTAGGTCCCGTTAGTTTATTTTTGTATAGTAGAGTTTAAGTCTCGACATTGGTATCTTCCATTAGGAGAGAGAAAAGAAAACACTCACCGATAGCTTTTACATGATTAGTCTAGTTATTTATCTTATCTAATAGATGTCTCCCATTGCTTTTATCAAATTTTCCTTCAAATCTTAAAAAGAAAATTAGCCAGGATTAATTACATTCTACAAATTCGCTAACTGGTCGGCCAGGCTAGTGTCGGTACTCCGAGGGAGGTTCCCCGTGCTTTCACACGGACCAAATTAAAATAAAACTCGTTTCCCTAGAGGCATAACCCCATTGACACCTTCTTAGATACCTACTAGATTAGCTAATTGTAAAGTGTAAAATTCTCCTGGGAGTAACTATTACACACAGTGCGATCGAGATCCAGCTATCAAATAGAAGGTATGTAATCACATTGCAAATTTCAATACATGAAATTCCCGATATGGTTTTTACCCCTTGCGTCTTATGACCTTAACTATGGTCAACAAATAATAAGCACTAGTCAAGTTCTACCCGTCATTTCGTGATTGATTTAGACCCATTCATATGACCCTTAACTATTATCAACAAAGTCGTACGAATGTCCAATCGATCACATCATATGCTTTATAGGAAGACATCACTTAGCTACCGTACACTACGCCTTAACTATAGTCAACAAACGTAGTAAGAATACTATGTACTCTACTTCCTAAAATGGCGGAGGGTTACGAATGGTTTTAATGAAAACCTTTAACGTAATGAACTTGAAATCGTTGTAGAATCTAGTGTTTTGAAAAGGAGTGGTTTAGGCTCCGCTTTTAAAATCGAGTAGTTTTCAAAAACAAACCGAGTAGAGTTTGCTAGCTTTTGCTAAAGAGGTCGCTCCCGGTGAAGGGATCTCGGCTCTTTCTTCATCAAATGAGGTGCTGGATATTCATCAAGGAATTCCATTATGCAAAGAAAGAACTAGAGAAGCTAACATGATAAACCGAGTAGGTTGTAGTATTTGCTAGTTTTGCTAAAGAGGTCACTCCTGGTGAAGGGATCTCAGCTCTTTCCTCATCGAATGAGATGCTGAATATTCATCAAGGAATACCACTATGCAAAGGAAGAACTAGAGCTACCTTTTTGAAAAATTTGATTCTACAATATCTTTAGGTTTCTTCACTTAACATTAATCTTATTAATGTTTTCCCATCATTTAACCTTATCACTGCAGAAAAAGAAACGAAAATAGAACGTATGCTTATACCATCTGCATTTGCCACGGGGCCCCGTAATACACCGTTAGGTTACTTAACTAATGGCAGAGTGGAGGCTGGACTAGCGCGGGTGAAAAATATAAGCAATGTTTATTATATATCATATATATATATATATATATATATATATATATATATATATATATATATATATATATAGCCATTTGCCTCATGCAATAATAAGCATTCCAGATCACAGATGAATATATTTGATATACTAGGAATTCCGTGTTTCGTTTAAGCCTGGAACGAAAGACGGATTCCACGGTCATGATGAATAGCTAAACCCCACCCTAGACCCCTACATGTGAGGCAAACTACCTGCCAAATTCCCGAAGTGAAGCAACCTCCCTCAATGAAATGAGTAGACCACTCGGCACTCCATGGACCCGGTAGTTTGTGCACCCCACCATGGGTCTATACTAGGAGAAAAAAACAATAAATGAAATAATACAACGGTGGCTACAACCTCAACCCGGATGTGCCCCGCAAAATAATATTACATCACATTTACAAATTACATGAATGAAAGAAAAGAAAACACTATTCTCACATCCCCCGGCTATTCATCCACGACGATCCAATACTCCATATGCACAAACCATCACATGATACAAATATGTGCAATCCCCACTAATCGTAGTATAGCAATTAGCGGACATTTCGAAACACATATACAAACACAGAAAAACTGATTAGCCAAGAACTTAGAATTTCAATCGATTAGCTAAAACCGTGTCTACCCATTCTCAATCCAGTACACAAACAACTTTTGGTAGAATCTAAATATGCCAAAAACCATAATTCCATATTTAAAACTCACTGAAGAAAATCGAGGCAACTTAGCCTTGACTCGGCCGTGGAACAATGGCTAAACACTGGGTTTGGCCGCGGTTCCGCGGTGGTCTTGGCGAGTTACATCCTCGTTTTTCTTCAGTGTTCTTACAAAACCCTGCTTGTAATTTTAAGGCCTATGAAATGATTTTTTGAACACTTTAAAAAGTCAATAGTAAGCATGGTCTGAAAAATGATTTCGGGCAAAATATCCGTCGATCGAAGTTCTAACTACATACTAACTAGCTAGTTAAGGTTTAGTTAGACTCTGATTCCATGTAAGTAGATGTTTCACACCACCACAAGAGTTAGCAAACAACAATTTTTGAGCAAGCAACATCTACTTGAACACCCAAATCTTATCCTAAACCATAACTAGTAACCCTATCTAGGAGATTTAACTACTATGATAGAGGTTATACCTTCTTGAACCAGTCCTTCGGGTCTTCTTTCCGCTTCCTTGCTGCTCTTCTTGGTTCTTTGGGTGCTAGAATTGAACTCGATCTCCGGTCTCCTCAAAGCCATAGATGATCCACCCGAGAGCCTTTGGATCAAGCTTCAACCTCCACTAATGAGGTTACTAAGAAGTCTAGTTTGCTAAAAGAGACTACTTAAAGAATGTAGAGAACAACTAGAGGATTATTTGATCTTAAAACCCTATGAATCACAACTCATGTGAAGGGTTAGGGTTTGAGCTAGAGGGAGGAGATAATTTGGAGAAAGAATGAAGAAGTGAGAATGAATTAAGTCTTGTGAATAAAAGAATGGCTAAAGTTTTCAATTATTGAAGTATAGATTATTATTGAGAAAAATAATCTATCATGTTTCAATAGTGAAGCTAAATGAATATAATAAACATTAGCCATGCTTTCATCCATGTTCCAAATTCCACCTCATTTATTTTATTTTCACAAAATAAAATCTATATATGAGGTGTCTCTTTCTAGAAGTAATTCTTGTACAATTACAAGAATGCCCCTCAACGTATTTACATACCCCTATACGTATTCCGAAAAATACGAATATAATGAGATAACAATAATCCAATAATATAATACTGGCATCTGGCTTAAACCAAAGCCAACCAGTATTATCCGTCCGAACATCATCCGTGTAGCCAGTATATGTATATGATTAAAACCCTGCCGTAAGACTATACGGCCTCTACATCGTTTCTCCAAAACAAGAAAAACCCTCTGTGTGGGACTCTAAAGACTCGACAGTAAGCTGGCAGTGGGTTTAACCAAAGTCCGTCAGTGGCACTAGCTGTACATAACGGCTACCCAGGTATTTGTCGAAAAGGTGGCTGACGAGCGAACTCATCATAACCCCAACGAGCCTATAAGTAACACTTACCATACAGTCATGTCTCTTCGTTTGATATGTCGCATATCAAGTCTGGAGGTGGAATCGTCAGACTCCAATAACTTGATAAGTCATCCCGATGTGTAGCCTATAACCTTTGGAGAAACTACTGATAACACATACCAGTAAATCTCATCAGCCCTGGCCAAGGACTTGCTGTTATAGCCAATCGAGCATAGCGCAACATCAACTCCCAATACCGGGAGAGACGAAACCCCTCCTATCGCTCGCTGCCTCCATGTGATTCGGGACTGTACCCAAAATCCACCTGTTTGCACGACTCTGATGAGCCATGGTAGGGAGGAAATCAAAACACAGTGGGAACCACACAAGATACTATGACGAACTTGGGTCTACAGACTAACCTGTACAAGTGTCACCAGAGAACTGCTATCTGACGATAGGTATGATACCATCTAGGAGTTCTCGGTGAGTCATGTTCAATATACCCATTCTCTAATGAGCACCCGGGTACAATCTTTGATGTAAAACACCAATGGTCATGAGATCAACCATCTCCCCTATACAGGGTCAAAAAACGTGCACACTAGTCTACTCTGGAATATCGATGCCCTGTCTCGATATTCCCTTGACTAAGAACTGTTAAAGGATGTTCTTGCGGACTACACAAGCCCGACTAGTATGATCTGCATCATAGTCCTGGTAGTCAAGAAAAGATCCTAAAGGCTTTATCAACATGTATACAAGATATGAAATACTAAGTAGAACACATCACATGTTAAGATAAAGGCAAACCAAATAGCGTACTATCATATTAAGCAAGATTGTTTCTGTACATATATATCCCTAGCATCCTATACAATGATGGCCTCTAGGGTATACATTTCCAACAATTCCCACTTATGAGTAGGTTTTACTCCTCGGGTTATCCCAACTAGTTCTCTTTTTAGGGTTTGAAGGAGAATTCGAGAAAACAGTGGGAGCCATCCTGATTAGATAAAGTGATTAACCAATCTAATCTTGATAGAGTGCATGTTGAATGTTTCTTTCCTCACTCTAGTTTGCGACCATGACTACCTTAAACTAAGACTCATGAACCAAATTAACCGAACCTTCTTAAACACTTTGGTTTTTGGATTGTCATGGTTCACGACAAAGTTGCATATATTCCCGCTACTCCTACTGTCCCTTTACCCTTCTCTAGAACACACCGTATCACTACGGAGATCTATACTGTTTGGAAAGGCCATTTCGTATAGTTACAAACGAACTCGAAGAAACTTGTTTCAGTTTGAGGATGGCCACGGGTTCTGGAGAAATTGAATAGGAATATTCGGTTGTCTTTTTTCTTTACCTTCTCTCAGGTTGCAAGGGCTCATAGCATTAGGAGAGTACACCTATTACATTTATTGGATAGTCTTCTTCCAAACCTTAGGCTTATGCCGAAATGCAGGGAAGGAAGAAAACCAACTAGCCTAAGTATGGTGTACAGAAGGTAAGAAGTAAGGACATATAGAGGGATTGCGGTGAGGGCAAGGAAATTTGCGAATACTGTCATGAATCTGGATAGTGGAAGTGGTATTACTAGGAATATCCGGCCACACCCTCGAAACATTTTCATGTTTCAGTTTTCCTATACGGTGTTAATTGAAAACTACTTTCCCAATTAGATTCTGACTTCAGGGTATGTATTCACTAGACTTGATTATCATATCTGTATGGCGTTATAAATGCTGAGTGGGAGTAGAATATTGGGAATTGGGTGATTAGATCCTCAATATCATAATTATTTATAATTGGTGATATTTGAGGAAATCACCTAGGTTTTGCCTGACGGCTGTTTACCCCAATCAGAGAAAAGCTCTGTTCAAATTCCAAGGAGGGAAATGAAGAAACGCTTCTGATTCTCCCAATCAGAGTGAAGCTCTGTTTGAATTTCAAAAATTCAAAAATTGAAGCAACGCTTCAAATTCCTTGCGCTGCGCGCAACGCGCCACGTGTCAAAAACTGATACGTCAGCGCAGCGCCCAAAGCAGCGCGCCCAATCAGAGCAAGGCTCTATTTAAAATAAAATTAAAAGAAGCAACACTTCAGATGACCTGCGCGCTGCGCTGCGCGACACGTGGCAGCGCAGTTGCGCTGCGCTCTGCGTGGCAGCGCAGTTGCGCTGCGCTCTGCACTGCGCGACACGTGGCACACGCTGGGGCGTTTGTGCCAAACAGAATTAAAATTCTAGTAAGATCCTTCTGTTCTTGTTAAAATAAGAAGATTGTCTTCTGTAAAACAAAAGCCCTTGGATCAAAGATCCAACGGTGGGGAAAATTCCCCAAATCACTCAGAGAATGATCTCTTTAACAAACTTAACAAATCTATGGGCACTATATAAAGACCCCCAGACCCCAACTGAAAGAAGATCAACATTGAGAACATCAAGAACTTTAGAAACAAAAACAGAGAGAATTTTTGAAGGATTGTGAGAAGAACTCAAGAACAAAAAAGGTAAAAAACCTTTATAAAAAAGAAGAAGAATTTCTTCTGAATAGGTCATTGATCTAAGAACAAGATCAATGATATTCAATAAATAAATAAATATATATATATATATAGTGCCTTGCACTTTTTTGTGAACCATTGGTTCTGGAATCTTAAAGATTCTTTTCTTGAATCCAAAATTGGATCAAGTTATTGAACCAGTGCCCTGCACTTGCAAAAATGCACTGTTGCGCTCCTGAGTTGGCGCAAGCCACCAGAGAGCGCCACGTGTCAGCACCATAACCACTTGCGCTGTGCGCTTTTAAAATAGAGCATTGCTCTTTAAAGTTGGCGCAACTCACCAGAGCGTGCCACGTGTCAGCAGCGCACTGCGCTGTTGCGCTTGCGCTCATCAGAGTGTGACACGTGTCACCATCACATGAGTTTGCGCCTTGCGCTCCTCAATCGGCGCAAAGCGCCTGACAAGCCACGTGGGGCGTTGTTTGAGCATTTAATGTGATGCATTATTAAGGGCAGAGCCCAATAAAAAGGTCTATCAGACCAAAAAGAAAATGTGATGTGCACTGTTAAAAGGGACAGAGCCCAATTAACAGGCCTAACAGGCCTAATAAAAAAAGAAATGTAATGCATTATAAAAAAGGGGGCAGAGCCCAAATAAAGGTCCAACAGACCAATTTAGATGCTGTGCATCATTCAAAGATGGAAGAGCCCAAATAAAGGCCTAACAAGCCAAATGCAAATAAATTGTTGAACATTCTCAACTGGACTTAGCCCAATCATAGCCGTAAGTCCTCAAATTAAATTGACTGAGCAAGACTGCTCTCCTAAATCAATTTACATCCAGTTCGAGGGTACATCTCCGAACTCCTCTGACTCCTATCGTTGTAATCCTTCAACGACGTCAGAGAGGTGACGGGTCCCGACAACCATATATCAACACGGACTGCGGGGTCCTTAAACTCGTGGACTGAAACGTCCCTAAACTAATATTCGTCCCAAAATGGGAACATTGGACCGAAACGTCCCTAAACTAATATTCGTCCCAAAATGGGAACGTTGGACCGAAACGTCCTTAAACTAATATTCTTCCCAAAATGGGAATGTTGGACCGAAATGTCCTTAAACTAATGCTCATCCCAAAATGGGAATGATGGACCACCATGTCCCTAAACTGGAAATCGACCGCAACGTCATTAAACTAAATAATAGAGCCAATTGCTCTCTTGTCGGATCCAAACGATCCCGTTAAGTCGATCTTAGTCTAGAAATTAGGCTAACGTATCCATAATAAAAGTTTAAGTTGATCTTAGTCTTAAATAGGGCTAACGTATCCTTAAACTAAAACACCAAACCCAAATATAAGTAAATACGGATTTGTACTAATCCACGTCCTACGGGCGACGGCATCACTTAGTCTCCGTATACAATCCACGGGCAACCACAAAAAAAACAAACACCCACGACACGAAGTGAAATTCCGGAGAAGGAGAAAGTTGTTACCGCGATGCGGTAGCGTAATTAACTGCAGGGGCTTTCGCCTGTAGGGAAGAGCGTCCCCACAATCAAAAACCCTCAGACGAGGGGGAATCTGACGAAGTCTGCTATATCGGCCGCATCCGTCTAAACCTCCGATACACGGTGCCATAAATCAACTTGGCATCTTCGAAGAGGTGGATGGATAAAACCAAATAGCATCTGCCTCGAATCTCAGGCAAGACGTCCATCGCGTCGTCGCCGTCTTTCGAAGGGGAACAGATTCTGGCATGCCCGGTAGGACCTTTTCCTCTTTCCACTCCACACTTCGTGTGTCGTCTTCGGGAACGAATCGCGGTTTGTTAATGGTTTCCTTTGGGTTGCAAGTTACTAAGATTTGGCCTTTTGCCTGGCGCAGAAATCAATAATCAATGGCCTCCAATTGCTCGAACTGCTCGAAGTGCCAATGCAACCGACGCTCCACCTAACCTGGAGGTGTAACATATGGGCCTCGTGCGGCCTCCGTCCTTACTATGCCTGTGGAGCAAGTGACTCAGGCCACCACCGGTCTGTTTTTCGGGACCATGATCCCTCCTGCAAGCTTCACCCTGCCAATACCCATACCGGAAGCTTCAAAGAAGTCGGTCTTCGATCGACTTGCTACTCCCACGGCCCCTCTCAACGGGTCGTCCAACTCCTCGGTCTTCACCAGACTGAGTCTGAAATCCAAAGGGCCCGCCAAAAAGCCCATGATACTTGAGAAGGCCGTCCTAAAGAAGACGGCTGCTCCCGAAGTCGCCAAAGCGGTTTCTCCTGTCAAGGAGTCAGTCTTTTCAAGGCTGACTATTCCGGCTCCTGCCCCTGCTCGAGGATCTGTCTTTGACAGATTGAATATTGCCACTCAAAGGACGAACTCCGTCTTTGAGAGGCTGGCACCAGCAGCGCCTCATTCGGACAGGGGGCAAGATGAAGCTGTCCCTATCGCCGAGCCAGTCCCAACGGCTCTTCATGCTCGACGTCGCCACCGGCGCCGAGTAAAGAAGGCTGGGGGCAACTCCCCCTCGGGGCTAACTCCACCCGCTCCAATGGTGGAAGTTGATGCTGCTGTTCCAACTGGGAACAGCTTTGAACCGTTAAGGAGGGTGCGTAACAACTCTCCAACTGCTACGCTAAAAAGATCTCCTTCACCTGCGGAGAGGGTTCCGGAAACGAAGCTGGAGCAGCCCCCTCAGCGGCTATCTTCCAAAATTTATAAAGTCTGGCGGAGGGTTCGAGACTCCGTAATTGACCAAGGTCACTCTCGTCAGCAGAAAAGGGCGAAAGTGCAAGAAGAGAAGAACCGTCCGGACAAACAGCAAAGGACGACCACCACCAGGGTGCCTGCTGCAGCGGCCCCCTCAACTTCAATGGCCCATAAGAGAAGGAGGCCAGAGAAAATTCCCACGCCCGCGGCAAATACCAAAGGCGGTGAGTCTAAACGCCCTAAGTCCGGGGGCATCATGGTCCATACCGTCTACATGGCGTCTGGTAAAGAGAACAGCCGTGCATCTACAGGTCATAGACCGCTTACACGGTCAGTGACCAAAGCTCAGGAGCAACAGCAAAAGCTCCAGGAGATGATGAATGCGATGGCCGCACTCACTGGGCCAAAAGAAAGCCCTAAAACGTCCTCTGATGAACGCCAGGAGTAAGAGACTGACGCTGAGTTCCTTCGCCGCATATTGGAGAAGAAGGATAAAGAGGCTGCTAAACAAGTAGCCAACATAAAGCGAATGGCCCTCCTGTTCCAAGACATGGTGGGAATGATGATCCAACAAGATCCTCCAGTTGAAGATCCCCCGATCTTCCTTGAAGATGATAGGGGAGAAACGTCAAATCCTCCACCGGCTCTGTCAACAGCCAAGGAGGAGACAATCGCCAAAGCCGACTTTGACCAATATATAGCCCAACAGATACGGGTTCATCATGCGACTGAAGCAGCCGGTCAGGTCATAAAAACAGGACGACCATATCCGAGCTGGTACGATCAGATAAAGTTACCCGCCGGGCTATACAATACCTAAATTCCATGTCTATAAGGTGACGGGCAATCCCCACTAGCATGTTGCCCAGTTTAGGGCGCTTTGCGGCAACACTGGCGGTGATGATAAACTGCTGCATCGCCAGTTCGTTGGCAACTTGTCAGATACAGCGTTCGAGTGGTACTCTGAGCTCCCAAACAACTCTATCAAGACCTTCGCGGAGATGGAGCTGCTGTTTACCCAGCGTTTTGCAAACGCCAGCGAACGCACCCCGATGACGGCATTGATTAATGCCAGGGTGAAGCCAGGTGAGACATGGGTCCAATATGCTATACGGTGGCGGAACTTATGGTCAAAATGCGAGCAACGCATCGAAGAAGCTCCTGCAGTGGGTATGTTTGTGGGAACCCTTGATCCGCAAGCAACCATCTCGCAATTTATGATGTTCTTCAAGCCGACTACCTTCCAGGCCCTGATCGACAAGTTAGCGCAAATGGATCAGATGGGCTATAGACCCCCTCTTCCGAAGCCGGACTCCCGAAATGGGAAGGGGAAGGGGAAAGCAATTGTTGTCGCTAATGTTCAACAACAGCCGAGCAACTTGAAACCGGCTGTCCGTCAAAATAATATGCGTCCGCACATACCCTTTGAGGAGAGGCTAGGACGTCCTTACTCGTTTCCTCGAGATAAAACGAGAAGATTATTCGAGCTGGCGTTGCGCCACCGACTCATAAATCTGCCGGATCCAAAACGTCCGTCGCAACCAAATGATGTCAATGAGCCCAACTACTGTCCCTATCATCGGGTACTGGGTCATCCGATCGAAGATTGCTACGTCTTCAAAAATTGGATTGAAGACCAGTACCAACAGGGCAAGTTCGCGTTGTCCGACAGATGGAAGGTGAATCCGCCGCAACCTCACACCCTTAAAAGGATGAATACTCCGGGGGCAACACGCTCCCTCATTGAAGAAGCTCCATGGGAGGTTGTGCTATCAGCCAAGACGAAGAGGATGCTGAACGATCTTCAAACATGCCCAGCGATCAAGTGGAAGAACCCGTTGGAATCTCAGATCATTGAAGGGATATTGAAGCCGCGTCCAACTCCAAAGACTGATAGTAGTAGCCCAAGCACTCACAACCAGCCGTCAAAATCTTCAAAGAAGAAGAAAAAGAAATCCAAGAAGCACGTGAAGCCTGGCGACAAGTGCACGGGCTTACAAAAATAAATTGACGCGCTGGAGGAATACAACCAGAAAGCACGGACTCCTATTACACTCCAAGAGTTTCTCAACCACGTCTTTCAAGAAGAAAATGAGAGAGACAGTTCGTCGGATGAATCTGAGGAATACGTGGCAAGCAGCCATATGATCTCCCATTCATTTACGGACAATGAGGAGACTCCTTGCACTGAAAAGCTGGGGGCAGATCCTGAACCAAAAATTCTGGGGCCATCAGATGAAGTAATTGACGCATTCCTCAACGAAGCTCTGTTGAAAAGTAAAGCTGATCGGGAATGCGAGACGGCCATATTTGAAAGGGCCAAGCGCGAGCGACTTGATGAAAGAGCTAAGACACCCCCGCTGGAGCAAAATACATCCACTGCGGATAAAAGCAAATTCAAGACGAGGAAAAGGTTTGCTAAGGCCATATCAATGGGCATGAAGCTACCATCCTCTGAAGGAAGCATTACTGGTGAAGCGGAAATACACCCCTCCTACTGCTTGTATCATCGGAAGATTTCACACCCCACCGAAGAGTGCAAAGCTTTCAATAAATGGTGGCAGGGGTATGTCGCTCACCAGCAACATCTTAAACGGGAAAAGCGCAAAACTCGTCGGGAGCGGAAAAGTACGACCGAGGAGCTTAACGGCACTACCCACAATTGTCGCATGGTTAACGCCGGGGGATCGCAAGTTCTCATATTCGGGAGCAACTCTGATGAAGAAATGGCTCTTAGCCCCCTCTTTAAAGAGTCCACATCGGGAAAAGAAGAAGAGACGAAGGTCTGCGAAAATATCCGGCTGCGTAATCGGACACTGCCCGAAAAGAATCTCGGACCCTCAAACAAAAAAGATAAAGGGAAAGAAAAGGTCCTGAGGATATCGTCCTAGATGACCAAGTCATGGAAGTGCTAACTGCCAATGATCCGCCAAAGAGAAATAAGGTGGATTACAACGTCTTAGCGCATCTGAGAAAGCTACCCTCGCAGCTTAGCATTCTTGACGCCCTTTTACTATCAAAAGAGGCGAGAGATTCGTTAATCAGGGCACTACAGGAGCCCGAGCAATTCCAAGCTTTCCTGGCCGAAGAAAAGATGAAGGATGAATTGGAGGAAGTGCATACAGCCGATGTCACTTTTGGCGATGAAGACCTTCTCCTCGGGACGTGCGAACACAATCGCCCCCTTTACGTCTCGGGATACTGCCACGATATAAAGATAGGCAAAATCCTGATCGACAATGGATCCTCCGTTAACCTCCTCAATGTGCGGGTGTTAAAAGAAATCTGCATGAGCGTCCAGCACCTTGCTCGGGACAAGATCACCATCTCCGGGTTCGACTCCCAGTCATCAAGAACTCTTGGGTCTGTGATACTGATGCTACGCTTCGGGCTACTCGTCACGGACATTAAGTTCCACGTCATAGACGCCAAGACATGCTACAATGCTCCGCTCAGCCGACCATGGTTACACGAGTACAACATCATCCCTTCTACGCAACATCAGTGTATGAAGTATTTTAAGGATGGTCTCGAGTATACCATGACGGGAGAATTGAACCCGTTCTCTGTGAGCGAGGTCCGAAAATATGAAGATGCCAAATAGTTCTTACCGGATTTCGAAGACACGGAGAGGTGTCACAAGCCGGAGAATAAAGTTAATGCCACAATTCCTGTCTTCGGGAGTGATACTGAAGAAGAGGAAGAGATGATTTATTCGGGTCCACCCCAACACAACAAGCCGAGACAGTCCGCTCCCATGTTGATATTTGGCAGCGATTCGGAAGATGAGGTCCATGCGGTATTCTCTGCTCGACCTTCAATACAAACGTCCGCTGACGAAGAGCAAAGTCTGCAAGTCGCCATGGTGCCGCTTAAACACCATAAAGAACTGGATGCACTTGATATCTACAGTGTAGAGGAGCTGAGGACGTTCTATATCCCTCCCAGGCGAGAAGGCGAAAAGGCAATTCTATTCTACCGCTCTGAGGAAACCAAAGTGGAGAAAGAAATCTGGCATGGTATGGATCCTACGCTTGACAGACTTCAGCCCATTCGTCTCCCCAGATATTATACAGAAGGCTTGAAGAGGCTGCTAAAGCGCCAGGGGATATCCTTCAAACAGACCGCTCGAAAAGCCAAATTCTATGACAGGGTCTGGAACGTTCCCGGGACTCAGCATAAGTTGCCTAATGGGAGAATGGAAACAATCGGGCTTGGATACATTCGGTCCAAGAAACGAGAGCTACTCCACGGTTTCTACGTCGTGCATGACTTCGATGAAGAAGCGGACGTGTTGGCCAAGCTCGCTAAGGAACTGGCTGATGAGAACCTCGATGACGTCAGAATCGTGGTACAAAGACCTAAACCTGTGCTTAAGCAACCTCCACAACCTAAGGAGAAAATACACTTGTGAGATCCTCACGACTCGTAAGGAGAACTCTCTTATGGGACCCTCACGGTTTATAAGATTTGGAAGTCTTAAGTTACAGAGACCTAAACCTGTGCTTAAGCAACCTCCACAACCTTCGATTTTGCCCTACAAGTGGTTCAATACTGACCCTTGTATACAATCCACGGGCGCGAATAAACATTTCCCTAACCAAGTCCCACCCATGACCGGGGATATGTACGCATGATAAACAACCCTTATAAGTCCTCTCGACTTACAAGGAGAAAACCCTCTTATAGGATCCTTATGACTTACAGAGGAACATACACTTAGGAATCCTCACGATTCCTAAGGAGAAAATACACCTACAAGATCCTCACGACTTGTAGGGAGAAATACCTTTGTGAGACCCTTACGGCTCATGAAGTAAAAGGCCTTAGTCGATAGGACCTTAACCCTGTTTGCTAAGCCACTTTTGTTCGACATCGACGAAGGCAAGTGATGATTCGCTCCTGGCAATATCCGAATTGTAGCGGTGCTGATGCCGAAATCGGTGTCTAATTTCAGGTTTACGGTAAAAAGCCAGCAAGCCGCACATGCATACGAAATAGCCGAAATGATGGGGCAACTTGCAATAAAAAGCAGCAAGTAAAGACGTATGCATATAAAACAGCCGAAATGATTAGGCAACTTGTAATAAAAAACAGCAAGTAAAAACGTATGCATATGAAACAGCCGAAATGATTGGGCAACTCGCAATAAAAAGCAGTGAGTAAAAATAAAATAAATAGCCGAAACGATTGGGCACCGCGAAAAATAGCCGAAATGATTGGGCAATCGCGACCTTCGCGATATAAAAGCTGAAATGATAGAGCATCACGGAAATAAAACAATAAAAATGAATGAAACTTTTGCCCTACAGTTGAAATCACATCGATCCCTGTATACAATCCAAGGGCACAAACAAAGAGGGAACCACACCTTCCCAACAGGCTCCGCCAGAAAGCTAAGCCAAATCTCGACAGTTCACCAACAGCCTAGAGACAACCGTGACATTCGTCTCAATACAGCAGACGCAGTGCCAGCAAATGAAGCGAAGATCAGATTCCTAGCTTCACGGTTTTGACGGTAACTTATATAAAACCTGAAAGACCACCACAGATCAGTTCAACCCCCAGGAAAACAAGTGTCCTTGGCAAACTCCTCAACTCAGGGAAACTAGCGTCCTTGATGAGAGCCTCTTGATTCGCGTCGGCTCGCAGAGAAATCAGTGTCTCCACGAAAAATTCGCGATTCGTTTCAGCCCCGAAGAAACCAGTGTCTTCGGCAAAATCCTTCGACTCAGGGGAACCAGTGTCCTTGACGAGAAAATCCTGATTCGCGTCGACCCGCAGAGAAACTAGCGTCTCCGCGAGAAATTCTCGATTCGTTTCAACCCCTAGGGAAACAAGTGTCCTTGGCAAACTCCTCAACTCAGGGAAACTAGCGTCCTTGATGAGAGCCTCCTGATTCGCGTCGGCTCGCAGAGAAACCAGTGTCTCCGCGAGAAATTCCCGATTCGTTTCAACCCCGAAGAAACCGGTGTCTTCGGCAAAATCCTTCGACTCAGGGAAACCAGTGTCCTTGACGAGAAAATCCTGATTCGCGTCGACCCGCAGAGAAACTATCGTCTCCGCGAGAAATTCTCGATTCGTTTCAACCCCAGGGAAACAAGTGTCCTTGGAAAACTCCTCAACTCAGGAAAACTGGCGTCCTTGATGAGAGCTTCCTGATTCGCGTCGGCTCGCAGAGAAACCAGTGTCTCCGCGAGAAATTCCCGATTCGTTTCAACCCCGAAGAAACCAGTGTCTTCGGCAAAATCCTTCGACTCAGGGAAACCAGTGTCCTTGACGAGAAAATCCTGATTCGCGTCGACCCGCAGAGAAACTAGCGTCTCCGCGAGAAATTCTCGATTCGTTTCAACCCCTAAGGAAACAAGTGTCCTTGGCAAACTCTTCAACTCAGGGAAACTAGCGTCCTTGATGAGAGCCTCCTGATTCGCGTCGGCCCGCAGAGAAACCAGTGTCTCCGCGAGAAATTCTCGATTCGTCTCAACTTGCAAGATAAAGCCTTAGGCAGCAGGGATTAAAAAAAAATTTCCTGAGCACTGGGACCCTGCAGGTCGGTCTAAAACGATCTGTTGCATACTATCCATGTGTCTCACTCTCCAAAGTCGAATCTCGATAAGGAGGGAAACAACTGCTTACGGGTCCTCTCGACTCGTAAGAGGGAAAATTCTCTTATAGGATCCTTACGACTTATAAGAGAAAACGCATTTAGGAATCCTCACGTTTCCTAAGGAGAAAATACACCTACGAGATCCTCTCGATCCGTAGGGAGAAAAATCTCTATGAGACCGTCACGGCTCATAGAGTTGAAAAGTCTTAGGTGGCAGATCTGAACCTGCGGACTAAGCCATCGCTATTACTTGAAGAAACTAAGACGCTTACTCTATTTATCTGTCAACCATGTTCACTAAGATAACATGCGGATAATAAAAGAAAGAAGAAAGCGATAGAAAAAACATCTGATTGGCGTTGGATTAAGCATTCAAGACACACTCATTCATGCATGTGCAAAAGACTCAGAACAAGAAATGAGACAAGCTGAAATAAAAATTTTCCATTCATATGGCAAAAGGGTTCTTACAATCATAAAGAAATAAATAACAACATTATTGAAATGTTTACAATGGTATAACCTCGGACCCAGGACATGGATTGAGGAACTCGAAAGTAACCCTATGTTCCCTTCCGAAAGGCGGCGCACAGGACAGTTATGTCCTGGCGCTGGGATTCGGGGCAGATGCTATTTGGTTTTATCCGTCTATCTCTCCGAAGATACCAAGTTGATTTATGGCACCGTGGATCGGAGGTTTAGACGGATGCGGCCGATGTAGCAGACTTCGTCAGATTCCCCCTCAGTGTGAGGGGTTTTTGATTGTGGGGACGCTCTTCCCTGCAGGCGCAAGCCCCTGCAGTTAATTACGCTACCGCATCGCGCTAACAACTTTCTCCTTCTCCAAAATTTCACTTCGTGTCGTGTGTGTTTGTTTTGTTTGTGGTTGCCCGTGGATTGTATACGGAGACTGAGTAATGCCGTCGCCCGTAGGACGTGGATTAGTCCAAATCCGTATTTACTTAGATTTGGGTTTGGTGTTTTTCGTTTAAGGATGCATTAGTCGCATTGCGGTTAAGATCAACTTAAACGTTCGTCAAGGATACGTTAGTCCTGTTTTGGACTGAGATTTGACTTGACGTAGAGATTGATTTAATTATCTGGCCGCCGGGACTCGTCACCTCTCTGACGTCGTTGAGGGATTACAACGACAGGCGTCAGAGGAGTTCAGAGATGTACCCTTGAACCAAAGTTGATTTGGAGTTTTATTGTTTATTTGAATATCTAAGGACACATTAACCGCATTTAGGGCTAAGATCAACTTAGGCGGGACCGTTTAGATCCGGCAAAAGAGCAATTGGCTCTATTGTTCCAATTTAGGGACGTAGTGGTCCAACGTTAGTTTAGGGACGTTTCGGTCCGATACCAGTTTAAGGACGTAGTGGTCCATCGTTAGTTTAGGGACGTCTCGGTCCGATATTAGTTTAGGGACGTTTCGGTCCGTCGCCAGTTTAAGGACGTAGTGGTCCGTCATTAGTTTAGGGACGTTTCGGTCCGATATTAGTTTAGGGACGTTTCGGTCCATTATTAGTTTAAGGACGTCTCGGTCCGTCGCCAGTTTAAGGACGTAGTGGTCCGTCATTAGTTTAAGGACGTTTCGGTCCGATATTAGTTTAGGGACGTTTCGGTCCATTATTAGTTTAGGGACGTCTCGGTCCGTCGCCAGTTTAAGGACGTAGTGGTCCGTCATTAGTTTAGGGACGTTTCGGTCCGATATTAGTTTAGGGACGTCTCGGTCCGTCGCCAGTTTAAGGACGTAGTGGTCCGTCATTAGTTTAGGGACGTTTCGGTCCGATATTAGTTTAGGGACGTTTCGGTCCATTATTAGTTTAAGGACGTCTTGGTCCGTCGCCAGTTTAAGGACGTAGTGGTCCGTAATTAGTTTAGGGACGTTTCGGTCCGATATTAGTTTAGGGACGTCTCGGTCCGTCGCCAGTTTAAGGACGTAGTGGTCCGTCATTAGTTTAGGGACGTTTCGGTCCGATATTAGTTTAGGGACGTTTCGGTCCACGAGTTTAAGGACCCCGCAGTCCATTTGGATGTGTGGTCATTGGGACCCGTCACCTCTTTGACGTCGTTGAGGAATTACAACGAGGGATGTCAAAGGAGTTCGGAGATGTACCCTCGAACCGGTCGTGAATTGATTTAGGAGAGCAGCTGTGCTCAGTCAATTTAATTTAAGGACTTACGGCCAGAATTGGGCTAAGTCCAGTTGAAAATGTTCACATTTTGTTTGCATTTGGCCTATTAAGCCTTTGTTTGGGCTTTCCCTCTTTTTAGAATAATGCATAGCATTACTTCAGGCCATTGACTGGGCTCTGCCCTTTTTAGAATAATGCAGAGCATTGTTTTTGGTCTATTGGACCTCTCAATTGGGCTCTGCCCTTTAAACAATGCATAGCATTATTTTTGGTCTGTTTAGACTTTTTGATTAGGCTCTGCCTTTTTAAAATAATGTGCAATACTTCTATTTGGTCCATTTGACCTTTGATTGGGCTCTGCCCCTTAATAATGCATTGCATTTAATACTCTGACAGTGCCCCACACGGCTTGTCAGGTGCTTTGCGCAATTAAAGAGCGCAAGCGCTCATGGAGGTGACACGTGTCGCGCAGTGGAAGGCTTGCGCGCGCAGACACGTGTCGCGCAGTTGTGCACTTGCGCAACAGTGCTTGCGCGACTGCGCAGACACGTGTCGCGCAGTTGTGCACTTGCGCAACTGCGCAGACACGTTAAGTCCAAAATTTTTTTATTTATTTTGGGCTTTGCCCGACTAGAAAATCAATCCAAACAGGGCTCTGCCCCTTTATTATTTTGCAATTTGATTTGGGCCAGGCCCTTTTAAATAATGGGTTGCATTTGTGCAGAACATCAAGAATTTTTCAGATTTAAGAGCAAAAGTGCATAGCACTCTTGATCTAAATTTGGATCAAAGGAAAACAAGTTTTTCTTCCTGTTTTCCCTGATTTCACAGAACCAAGGGTTCATAACAAGTGCAAGGCACTATTTTTATTTATTTATCTTTATTTTATTTATTTGTTCATTGAAGATTAATGATTTTTAGATCAATGATCTATACTTCAGAGATTTTTCTCTTTTAAAAGGTTTTACCTTTTTTTTGTTCTTCCAAAGTTTCTTCAAGAATTCTCTCTGTTTTCTTTCTGATGTTGATGATGATCAAATGAGGTCTGGGGTCCTATTTATAGTGTTTACAAATTTGTTGGATTTGTTAACAAGATCTTTTCTGAGTGATTTTGGGAATTTTCTCACCGCTGGATCTTTGATCCAAAGGCAGAAGAAAATCTTCTGGTTTTGGAAAGAACAGAAAAGATTTCATTAAATTTTCATTCGGTTGCTGCGCAACTCACCAGCGTGTGACACGTGTCGCGCAGCGGTGCACTTGCGCAACAGCGCTTGCGCAGCTGCGCAGACACGTGTCGCGCAGCGGTGAACTTGCGCAACAGCGCTTGTGCAGCTGCGCAGACAAGTGTCGCGCAGCGGTGCGCTTGCGCAACTGCGCAGACACGTGTTGCACTGTGGACCGCTTGCGCATTGCGCAACGCACGGAATTCGAAGCGTTGCTTCAGAAAATTTGAATTTTCAAAATTCAAATGAGCCTTGCTCAGATTGGGGGAACAAATGCTCCCCCACCGTTGCGCTCACGTGCGCGCAACGTGAGCGCAACGGTGGCAAGACCCCAGCCGTTGGATCAAGGGGGGTCAGTTGAAGGGGCGCAGGCGCCTATAAATAGGACCCTTGGTCCTTGGTGATTTTTCTTATCATCTTCAAGAATTTTAACTCTCAGAGCCTTGCTCTTGCTTAAAAATTTTCAGAGCCTTGCTCTTGATTTCTCTCAAGAACTTTCAAGTTCAGAACTTAGAATTTCTAGGTAAAAGATCAGATTAACTCAAATTCAAATTAAATTTAATTGACAGAGCCTTGCTCTTGTAGATCTTGGATCTAAAGAAAACCCTTTTGGGGTTTCTTCAACAGAGCCTTGCTCTTGGGATCTTTGATCTAAAGAAAACCCCATTGGGGCTTCTTCACCAGAGCCTTGCTCTCAAGATTTACAGAGGTCCTGTTCATGGGTTTTGACCCATGAGCAGAGCTTTGCTCTTGGATGAAATTTTTTTTTTATGAGTTTTCATGGGTTTTTCAAGATTCAAAAACTTCAATTCTTCTAAGTGTTAATGGATTTTCGATTATTACCACAGAGCCATGCTCTTTTAAGGAATCTTGTTCCCCTGAGACCAGAGTTTGACAAATGTCACTCTGTGACAGAGCTTTGCTCTAAAAAAGGAGATTTTCTCTTTGTCTCTAGGGACTTCCCCACCAATGGGTGTATCCTACTGGGAACTTTTTATGAATTGACAGTCCCATCTAATGATGGGATTGTCTTATTAAATGATGTACATCATCCAGATTTTGTGGGTCCCCCTTTGGTCCCCTACCCACTGCATCACAGTGTGGAGCAAGATTTTTTTATTATTATTATTTTTTTTTTAAATGCCAAGCGTTAGACCACTAATGATACATATTTTTTTTGTCTTTCCACAGAAACATGTCTGACGACTTGTCCTTTCCCTTCGTTCGCTCGGAAGGAGGGTTCCCCCATTCGCCGGTGGATCGGGTGGTGTTCGCTCTTATTAAAGCTCACGATCCTGAGTGCAAAAAGCTCCATCTGTGGGGAAGGTGGTATAGCCAGATCATCCGAGGCCGTCGTAGTTTTAGTTCCGCCGCGCCCTCTGAGCCCATAGTTACGATCCCTTATGCGGATGAACCCCCGGTGAAGTATGCCGTGGAGGTTAAGAATTGGAATTCCGATGACCTCCTTCAGCCTGCAATCGGCGCCATCCCCGTGCAGCCGCCGCCGGCGATAGATATTCTGGGGAGGCGAATCTGTCAGGGCAAAGCACGCCCTTGGGGACAGGATTATAACATTGGAATGATCCCGCGACCCCCCGCCGGATATTTGCAGTGGGCCCGGTACATTCTATCGGCGAAGAGGACCCACCTAACGAAGATTGGTCTATACTCGGCCGTCTTCGTCTCGCTTTTCGAGTATCCCTCTCCTCCAACGTGGTGGATAAAGGCCTTCGTTGAACAATGGAATATCCCCACCCATACCTTCCTGACGGCGGATAAGGAAGTCTCTATCTTTTTGGAGGAATTTGCCGAAATTTCAGGTCTGCCAATGAGGGGAGAGCACTACGAGGAGTTGCTTCCTCCTGACGAGTATGTCTTCGCCACCAAGCAGCTGGTATTTGACTTAACCCCGGAGAATGCCATTCAGCATCAGCATCCGGGTTTGGTGAAGGTATTGGAGATCTATGAGGAACTCCATTTGGAATCGGGAGACAAGGGCGTCAGTTTCGCAGCTTTCATTGCTCGCTTTATCCGCCCGGAGTTCTTATCAGAGCAGAGCGAGAAGTTCGCTCAGCTTGACGACCCCTTTGGTTTCGGTTTGGATCGCCGACCCATATCGGAGGATAACCAGAGGGATTTCTATCTCCCCAATGCTGCCATTGTCGCTTTCTCGGAAATCGCCGTCCCCGGCATGGACGAGGAAACCTTCTTTATTGGGTTCTTGGGCTTGTGGTTATGCAATTTTGCGCTCCCTATGCACCCGCGCTTCATGCGGCCCTCTATCTTTTACCCGGCGCATCGGATGGTGGCCGGTCTGCAGTTGTCGGTAGGAATTGCTGGGTTAGCTTACCTCTATCATGGACTCAGCGTAGCGGTGGACGCCAATGATCCTGGGGCACAGCCTGCTAACTTCCCGATGCATTACTTCGTTTCTTGGATGGAGATGCACGTGCGAGGGGTGTTTGGCGCCCATAAGACTCCTCCATTCTTCGAGAAGTACAGACTCCCGAGAGTCATACGGTTAGTCGGGGCTTCAATTGTGTTTGCATCCCCGTGGGATTCTAGGGGACTCCTCCTGCGCCCACATTTGGTCGGAGCGACGATTTCTTTCGTGGATAAGGTTATCACCATAGGCTCGGAGACTACTAAGTCGGTGGTGCCCCTACGTGACGAGTTTAAGGGCGGGGCTTCTATACTGAAGGCTCGGGAAATCCTCCATCTCTACTCCATTCGGCCGGGCTACCTAGTGTTTCGGCAGAATGAGACGGCTTTGTTTATGAGGTATAATCCGCATCGATTTGCCCAGCAATCAAGCTACAACCAGGGGATCCCGATGGAAGCCTTCTTGGAAACGCCCGTGGTTGGCCCAGAGGGGATAAAGAATGCGATGCATCACTTTATACGGCTTAACACGGGTTCCTATTTCTTCATTAGTGAACCCAGCTGTGTCCCAAAGATGCTCAATTCATATGTGGCCTGGTATGCGCACGCTATGGGCCCAATCATTTTAATGGAGAAACGCCTGCTGGTTGACCGTAGGGTTGCGCCTCCTGGCGGTGATCGCAAGGCTCCCTTGCAGCCGAGGCGCCCGGTCCTCCCTCCGCTAAAAGAGGCCGGAGCCGACCGACCACGCGTGTTGGCCCCCCCGCGTGGATTGCCACTGCCTACTACGGTGGATGCACCGTCAGCGTCCCGTGCCCCCATGAAGACGGTTAAAGTGGTATCGCCAGAGTCGGGCGCAGGAGCGGATATCGGGACTCGCCGCCCGAAAGTGACTGCCAAGCGCAAAACTGCTGCGAGTGGATCTAAAGCTGGCGGACAGAAGAAGAAGAAGTCCACCCTATCCCTCGACGCGATCCTCAGCTCAAAGCCTGCGGTTTCTCCTGCCGAGGCCATATGCGAGTACGGCAGCAATGAGGGCTTTGTGGTGGACCCTGAGGATACCAATTTAGCTGCCGCCATCGCAGCTTCGGAGCGATCGGCGAGGCTTGAAGTGATGTTAAGCAAACTCGCTGAGTCGGGTAATCATCAGCCGCTTTATTTGTCATTTCATTGCATTTTTTATCATTACCTTTAACTGATATTTGCTCCCTTTTCAACAGGTGTTTCTACCGAAGAGGCCATTGCTGCCTCCCTGAAAACCTTCCAGGAAGAGGAGGAGAGGCGTGCCCTGGCAGGTGTTGGTATGCTTCCCCCCTTTTCTTTTTTTTTTATACGGAAAGTTTGTTATTTCTTCTGGTGGTCAATTTAACCTTCTTTTGTTTCTTTACAGGGGCTATATCAGTTGATGCGGGGATCCTTCCCGAGCTTGCCACCGAAGCCCCGGCTCCGTCGAAGCTGTCGTAAGAGCCTCGGCTTGACGCAACGACGAGGGATGCTCTGAAAGATCTGGAGGCATCCCTCTATACGGATGAGGATGCTTCAATTAAGGCCGCCCTAGTGGCATCCGTCTCAACGGCTCGGGAGGAGCGGAAGCGGTTGAGACGTGAAGCAAGGGCGCGGAAAGCTGCTTTGGCCACGGGAGCGGGCCCTAGCACTGTTCCTCGCGCTAGTACTCCTTCCGAAGAGCCCCCTGTTGCCCTGTCTACTGCTCGTCGGCAAGTGGCGCGCGCGGTTCGGAGCGCCAATGATAAATCTGCTTCAGGTAGTACTCCTTTCAGAACCTTGTTGTACGAATTGTAAAGCTATTGGCTCATACGTATTTCATCTTACAGGGCCAAGTCCAACTGAGGGGGAGGCGGAGACGATTGTCGAACCCAGGGGAGCGGAGGAAGCGGTACTTGCTGAACCCGAACCGACAGTGAGCAACGTTGTCGGGGTCATGGGGCCTGGAGCCGAGATTGAGGGACCTGCCGCGGAGAGGGTCATTGATGTCGCCCCTGAAGTAGCGGCAGATGAGATGATTGTCTCAACCGAGCCGAAGGCGGTAGAGGGCGAGGTGCTTGAGGCTGGGGACTCATGGTGCCGATGGACGAGGCAGCTGCGACCGCCGATCCTGAGGGAGCAGCGGGTGAGGCGGCCATGATTCCTGAAGACGGGCTAGGCGCTCCTTCTCAGGAATCTGGTAATGTCCCTATCATAGCCCTCCCTGCCTATGGTCCCCCGCCGCCTGTAGAGCTTGCGAGCATAATAACGGTTCCCCTCGAGTCGGGTGATGAAGCTACAGGCGGTGGCCTTCCGTCAGTGGGGGAAGGGACTGCCTCGGTTTCTGCTGGCAGCTTGTCGGGTAAATTTTGAATGACTAATGCTCTTCGTTTATATATACCTCACAATCTCTTTTAACCAATTTGTCTTTATTTTAAACGCAGGTGCGGCTAGTGCCGATGCTCCATTGCCAGAAGGCACACCGTCAACTACTGCTTTGGCGGTGGTCGTTCCTCAGCCTTCTCTCGTGCCCTCGCGGATGCCGGAAGGTATGAATTTACGACTTGTGCATTAATCTTTTAACGTGTAGCTTATGTATTAACGTTATACCACTATGCTCTTTTCAGGAGTGTTCTTCGATCATCTATACCAAGTGCTGCTCCCACACTTCTCCTTCCCATCCGAGCTCGCTTCTCCCTCTAGTGGTACCGGTAAGTGCTATCTTGATCTCTTTTGAGGGAATATAGGATCGTATCTGACTTTTCCTCTTCCTTGTTGCAGTGCCACAAATCGAAGGAGGGGACGCAAGAACTGCCACGCCACCGGCCCTTCCTGCTTTGCCGTCTGTTGCCGCTGGTACAGTACATTCCACCCCCTTTTTATATGATCCTTTAACATCTTTTCAAATCATTGTTTAACCATGTTTCGTTTTGCAGCTATTGTTCCAGCTCTGATCCCCTTTGAGTCTCGCATTCTCTCACCAGCGGGCCCTTTCTTGAAACGTCCGTCTTCAAAAGGTGCCGTGATGAGTTTGGGGATGCTGAGTGGGTATATTGAAGAGCTTAATGTGGACGCTCTCCCCTCCGCCGTAGATTTCGCTGTGGAGGTTAACCCGATGTTGGCGGCGCTCGTAAACTTTCACAACGAAGGCGTCGTCGAATCTTGGGTTAACCACTGCAGAGAGATCGAGGCCCGCTTGCATCGGTTGGAGTCGACACGCCCTTCTCCCGAGGTTTTGGCCGCGAGCGCCCAACGGACAGCTTGGCTCGAGCAAAGCGCCTCTTATCTCCGCCATTTGGAGCAGGAGGCAGCTTTACGGCTAAAGGCGCATCGGGAATCTTCAAACGCGACCGCTCGCCTTCGTGCTGAAGTTAGGACGAATGCTGCTGAAGTGAAAGCCGTCTTTGAAGGTCTTCTCAAGCGTATATCCAGTGGGCTAGCACTGAAGCGGGAACTTGATGCCGCTGAGCGTGATGCCCGAGGCTAAGAAGCAGCTCAGCAGGTTGTTGGAGAACAGCTCACATCCCTCACGCAGCAGCGGGCTCAAGTAGAAGTTGAACTGGCAGTGGCAGTCGATCAGGAGAAGGCGTGGAAGGAAGTACGCGAGCAATTGATAGAGTTGTTCAAGAAGCTTCCTTCCCAATAATTCTCCTTGTATCATTTGTCTTTGTAAAGTATATGTATATATTTTTTATTCTTTAGCACAATGTATCCTGTACCCAATCAATATTTATGAATAAAAGATGCACATTTTTGTAATGTCTTGAGTCATTTCGCCGTCTTTTCTTTCTTTTATTATCAGCACGCCACCTTAGTAACCATGATTGACGGATGATTAGGACGAGTATCCCAACCTTTTTAAGAAATAGCGATGGCTTAGGCCGCAGGTTTAGATCTGCTGCCTAAGACTTTTCAACTCTGTAAGCCGTGAGGGTCTCATAGAGATTTTTCTCCCTACGGATCGAGAGGATCTCGTAGGTGGATTTTCTCCTTAGGAATCGTGAGGATTCCTAAGTGTGGTTTTCTCTTATAAGTCGTAAGGATCCTATAAGAGAATTTTTCCCTCTTACGAGTCGAAAGGATTCGTAAGTGGTTGTTTCCCTCCTCGTCGAAATTCGAATTCAGAGAGTGAGACCCGTGAATAGTATGCAAGAGACCATTTAGGATTGACTTGCAGGGTCCCATTGTTCAGGAAGCAAGTTTTTGAATCCTTACTGCCCGAGATGTGAGTCAAAGAGGCTCTCGTCACGGAGTGTTTGTATCCATGAATTGAGAATTTTGCTAGGGATTATTTGTTTCCCAAGCGCCAAGGATTATTTGTGTCCTTGGGGTTTGAAACGAATCGATGGTTCCCACGGAGGCGCTGGTGGCTCTGCGAGTCGACGCGGATCAGAAGGCTCTCGTTAAGGAGTGTTTGTATCCGTGAGTCGAGGAGTTTGCTAGGGATCATTTGTTTCCCGAGCGCCAAGGATTATTTGTGTCCTTGGGGTTTGAAACGAGTCGAGGGTTCCCACGGAGGCGCTGGTGGCTCTGCGAGTCGACGCGGATCAGAAGGCTCTCGTCAAGGAGTGTTTGTATACGTGAGTCGAGGAATTTTGCTAGGGATTATTTGTTTCCCGAGCGCCAAGGATTATTTGTGTCCTTGGGGTTTGAAACGAGTCGAGGGTTCCCACGGAGGCGCTGGTGGCTCTGCGAGTCGACGCGGATCAGAAGGCTCTCGTCAAGGAGTGTTTGTATCCGTGAGTCGAGGAGTTTGCTAGGGATTATTTGTTTCCCGAGCGCCAAGGGTTATTTGTGTCCTTGGGGTTTGAAACGAGTCGAGGGTTCCCACGGAGGCGCTGGTGGCTCTGCGAGTCGACGCGGATCAGAAGGCTCTCGTCAAGGAGTGTTTGTATCCGTGAGTCGAGGAATTTGCTAGGGATTATTTGTTTCCCGAGCGCCAAGGGTTATTTGTGTCCTTGGGGTTTGAAACGAGTCGAGGGTTCCCACGGAGGCGCTGGTGGCTCTGCGAGTCGACGCGGATCAGAAGGCTCTCGTCAAGGAGTGTTTGTATCCGTGAGTCGAGGAGTTTTGTTGGAATCAATGGCTTCTTCGGTTGAAATGAACCGTTGAAGTTTGGCTTCGTCGTTTGACGGGACCCACTGGGGAAGTATGGTCCTTTCTCTGTTTACGCCCTTGGATTGTATACAGGGATCGATGTGATCTTAACTGTAGGGCCGAAGTTCTATCATTTCTTCTTTTTATTTTATTTTATTTCCGCGATGCTCTATCATTTCAGCTTTTATATCGCGAAGGTCGCGATTGCCCAATCATTTCGGCTATTTTTCGCGGTGCCCAATCATTTCGGCTATTTATTTTATCTTTACTCGTTGCTTTTTATTACGAGTTGCCCAATCATTTCGGCTATTTTGCATGCATACATTTTACTTGCTGCTTTTTATTGCAAGTTGCCCTACCATTTCGGCTATTTCGTATGCATGAGCGGCCTACTGGCTTTCGCCGTAAGCCTGAAATTGGACACCGATTTTTGGCATCAGCACCGCTGCAACTGGGATATTACCAGGAGCGAATCATCATTTGCCTCTGTCGTTGTCGAACAAAGGAGGCTTAGCGATCAGGGTTAGGGTCCTGTCGACTAAGGCTTTTGATTTCATGAGCCGTAAGGGTCTCATAAAGGTATTTCTCCCTACAAGTCGTGTGGATCTCATAGGCCTATTTTCTCCTTAGAAATCGTGAGGATTCCTAAGTGTTTTGTTCCTTTGTAAGTCGTAAGGATCCTACAGGAGGGTTTTCTCCTCATAAATCAAGGGGATTTATAAGGGTTGTTTACCATGCGAACGTATTCCTAGTTACGGATGAAATTTGACTAGGGAAATGTTTATTCGCGCCCGTGAATTGTATACAAGGGTCAATATTGAACCCCCTTGTAGGGCAATATTGGAAGTTTGTGGGGGTTTGCTTAAGCACAGGTTTAGGTCTCTGTGACTTAAGACTTTCAAATCCTATGAGCCGTGAGGGTCCCATAAGAGAGTTCTCCTTACGAGTCGTGAGGATCTCGCAAGTGTATTTTCTCCTTAGGAATCGTGGGGATCCCTAAGTGTGTTGCTCCTTTGTGAGTCGTAAGGATCTCACGCAGGCGGTTTCTCCTTACAAGGTCGAGAGGACTCTATAAGGGTTCTCTAACGAAGTTGCGCCCTTTCGGGTTTTCACGAACATTCGCCGGTAGTCCTGCTGTTTTTACTCACGGAGCCCTTTCAGGTTTTCATCCGTGCCCTTTTTGCTTATGGACATACCGTTTTTTTTTTTTATCCCGTCAGCCTAAGGATGCTGCGGTAGTAGTTTAAGGACTTTTCGGTCCGCTATTAGTTTAAGGACATTTCGGTCCATTGTTGAGAAGGTTGGCTATTCTTTATGAAGCTTGAGCCTAGGAAGATAGCGAGCGGACTTAGTCGTTGTCATCCATCATTGACCTAGGCTGTGACTCATTAAGCATAGTATTTCTTTAGGAAGCGACCGTTTATTGGCCTGAAAGGCTTTTCACCGTGCATGTCCATGAGTAGATAGGCCCCACCCTGGTAAACTTTATCTACGATATACGGGCCTTCATAGTTTGGCTCGAATTTTCCCCGCTTGGCGCGATTGGGGATCATCGGCCTTTTGACCACTAGCACGAGTTCGCCTTGGCGGAATGTCCTCGGTCGGGTCAATCTTTCATATGAGTGCGTCATCTTTGCTTTATACGCTTCTAGATTTTGCTGCGCTATGAGCCGGATTTCATCAAGGGCGTCAAGCTCTTCAAACCGAAGGTGAGCATTTTCTTCGTCCGTCAGCTCGTAGTGGACTGCCACTCGTAGAGAAGGTAATTCTATCTCGAGAGGGAATACTGCTTCCGTCCCAAATACTAACGCGTATGGCGTTGTGTTTGTGGCCGTTTTAAACGTAGTTCGATACGCCCAAAGAGCCTCTTGCAATCTTTCGTGCCAATCTTTCTTATTTCGGGACACTGTTTTCTTTATGATTTTCGTCAATGTCTTGTTGAAGGCTTCAGCTAGTCCATTAGCTCGCGGATTATAAACTGAGGAGTATCTCCAGTCTATATTGTGCTGCTGTGCGAAGCGGCTAATTTTATGACTTCGGTAGGCTGGCCCATTATCAGAGATGATCCTTCTTGGGGTTCCGAACCGGTATATGACATGCGTTTTGAAGAAATGGAGGATGTTCTCCATCTTCACTTCCCTCAACGGTACCGCCTCTGCCCATTTGGAGAAGTAGTCAGTCGTCGCTAGGATGAAACGATGTCCCTTAGACGATGCTGGTTCGATGGGGCCAACTATATCAGTCCCCCACATTTCGAAAGGCCAGCTAGCCATTGTTGGATGCAGTGGATTGGGATGCTGATGGATGAAGTCCCCATGAATTTGGCATGAATGACATTGTCTCGCGTATTCAAGGCAATCCTGGATCATCGTGGGCCAATAGTAGCCCATCCGTTTGATCTTCAACTTCATCTTAGGGCCTGCTTGATGGGAACCGTAGAGTCCGTCGTGAACTTCTTGGACGACCTTTCTCGCTTCGTCAGGTCCTAGGCATCTCAGCCACAGAGAATCAAATGACCTCTTGTATAGAGTATCGTTGACGAAGGCGAAGGACAGAGCTCGTTTCACGAGCTGATGCCTTATGGACGCTTCTTCAGGCATTCGGTGAAACTTGAAGTAATCTATAAAGACTTCTCTCCAGTCTTCGGCCTTCTCATGGTCTTTTATTTGTAGAGTCGTCTGCTCAGTCGCTCCCTTTTCCTTATATAATTCCGGAGGTATTTCTGCCGGGGCGAGCACTCGACGGCTTTGTACCACGATTCTAACGTCATCGAGGTTCTCATCAGCCAATTCTTTAGCAAGTTTGGCCAGTGCGTCCGCTTTGCTGTTTTCCGCGCGCGGTATGCTTTCCAAAATATAGGAGGGAATTTGGGTTAGCAGTTCCTGCACCTTTTCACCGTATTTTATCAATTCCGGTTTGCATGTTTGGTAGTCGCCGTTCACTTGACTGACGACTAGCTGGGAGTCCCCATATATGAGGAGGCTTTCGATTCCCATATTAATGGCGATCTCCAAGCCTGCTATCAAAGCTTCGTATTCAGCTTCGTTATTCGTTCTCGGCTCTGTTAAGGAGAAGGCGAAGCGCATTATTCCTCCTTGTGGGGTTACGAAGATAAGGCCTACTCCCGATTTGGTCATTGACGTATTTTGTTTGTGCTTTTTCATGGAAGACGCCCCATCGAAATAAAGCTCCCACCGGCTATCACCACTGTCGATTGCGTCAAACGCATGTTTGTCTGGCAAATCGCAATTCAGAGGAGAATCGGCAGGTATCGGGTGCTCAGCAAGGAAGTCGGCTATGGCCTGACCCTTTACTACCTTGAGGGGTCGATATGTTATCGAGAACTCCATTAAGAGCAGAGCCCATTTAGCGAGTCGTCCTGTCAGGATGGCTTTTGACATTAAATATTTGAGAGGGTCCACTTTTGAAATGAGATGGACTTCGTGTGCTAATGCGTAATGTCTAAGCTTTGTTATTGCGAAGATCAACGCCAGGCAGTGTTTTTCAATGGGAGAGTAGTTGCTTTCTGCCCCCAGCAGAACTCGACTTAAGTAGTAGAGTGCTCTTTCTTTCCCTTGATCGTTCTCTTGCGCCCATAATGCGCCTAAGGAACCTTCGAGGGCAGTTGTATAAAGAATGAGAGGCTTCCCCTTAACCGGGGCAGCCAACACCGGCGGGTTCTGCAGGTATTGCTTGATCTCGTCCAGTGCGCCTTGGCATTTTTGATCCCAAACGAATGGGGTTCCCTTCTTCATCAGGTGACTATAAGGACGGCACTTTCCTGAAAGGTTGGCTATAAATCGCCGTATGTATGCGAGTTTCCCTTGGAGAGACCGCAGCTGTTTGAGAGTCCTCGGCGGAGGCATTTCCATGATCGCTTTAATCTTTGATGGATCTATTTCAATACCTCGGTGTCGAACAACGAATCCCAGGAACTTGCCCGAGGAAACCCCGAACGCACATTTAAGAGGATTCATCTTCAAGTTGTACTGCCGAAGGCGTTGAAATACAGTCTTCAGATGCTCGAGATGTTTCTCGTATGATTTGCTTTTAACCACGAGATCGTCGATATAGCATTCGACGATTTCGTGTATAAGGTCGTCGAAGATCTTTGTCATGGCCCTCTGATAAGTAGCACCGGCGTTCTTCAAACCGAAGGGCATTACTTTATAACAAAATATACCAAGAGGGGTCCTGAAAGCTGTGTGCTTCTGGTCTTCTGGATGCATTTTTATCTGGTTATACCCCGATGAGCCGTCCATGAAGGAGAAAACCTCATGAGTGGGTGTATTGTCTATCATTAGTTCAGTGACTGGCACTGGGAAATCATCCTTCGGGCAAGCTTTATTAAGATCCCGGAAGTCTACGCATATGCGCACTGTCCCATTTTTCTTCATCACTGGGACTATGTTGGCGATCCATTCAGGGTATTGAACTTCCTGGATAAAGCCAGAGTCTATCAGCTTTTTGACTTCGGCATTGATGCTCATTTCGAGCTCGAGCCGCATTCTTCTCGGTGCCTGTTTGAATGGTTTGACGTTTGGGGATATTGCTAGTCTATGTACAGCAACTTCTGGATCTAGTCCCGGCATCTCGGAATAGTTCCATGCGAAGCAATCTTTATGCTGCACAAGGACGTCTTTTAACGCAGCCACCCTCTCTTCAGACAGCAGCTCGCTGACGAATGTCGGTCGCGGATCATTTGCCGTCCCCAACTCGATTTCCTGAGGTTATCTGCAGTAGTATGTATTCCATCCTCTAGTTCTTTTGGAGCTGGGGGAAATTCTGAGATTACCTCATCGTTGCTGTTTTCAAAGCACCGAGGAAGGCTGTTCATGTCCTCGGACTCTTCTTTTAATATTGTTATCACGTGGCAAGTGCGAATCTTCTGCCAACCCCAATGCGGAGTTGGTTCTATCCTTGTGTTTTCGGGTTCGTGCTCTTGCGGCGGTGCTACCCTCCAGTTGTCAGACAACGCGAACTTGCCAAGCTGATATTGGTCCTCAACCCAATTCTTAAAGGTGAAGCAATCTTCAAGCGGATGCCCTACTACTCGATGGTAAGAGCAATAATTTGGGTTGGAGACTTCGCCCGCTTGCTCAGGGTGTTTAGACTCTGGCAGAGTAAGCATTTGATGTTTTAGAGCAAGATCAAGTATTTTCCTTATTTTGTTCCGAGGAAACGAGTATGCTCGACCCATTTTCTTCATGAGGGCTAAGTCAATAACGCTCGACTCTCGGATGCGTGGCTTCTTAGCTCTGCTTTGTGGTTGTCGAGCACCTTTTCGGCCCTTCGACTTGTTTTTGCTTTCGCGTCGACCCCTTTTTGTAGCAGGCTGACGTGGGGCAGCACCTTCGTTCTTTACTGCCTGTTGAAGGAGACGCTGTGTCTTGGCTTTCTCATAGATTGCCATTTCACGATGGTGATCATCTCGAGCTTTTTGACTCGCATCCTTTATAAGTTTGCTCATCTGGTCTTCAGACGATGGACTGGGCGGTTTTGTATCAGGAACTTTTGCTGATCCAGGATTAGCGTCCTCCCATTGAGCGTCCGCCTCTTCATCGAAGTCATACATGGCATAACAGCTTTTTACTAGCTCCCGTTTCTTTGGCTGGATGTACCCAAGCCCTTTTGTTTCCGTTCTCCCGTTAGGCAGCTTGCATTGAGTCCCGGGAACGTTCCAGACCTTGTTATAGAATTTGGCTTTTCTAACGGTCTGTGTGAAGGACATCCCCTGGCGTTTCAGCAGTTTCTTTAAACCTTCGGTATAATATCTGGGAAGACGGATAGGGTGAAGCCCGTCGAGCGTGGTATCCGCGCCATGCCAAATTTCTTTTTCCACCTTGTTTTCTTCAGAACGGTAGAATAGGATTGCCTTCTCGCCTTTTCGTCCGGGAGGAATATAGAATGTGTGCAATTCTTCTACGCTGTTGGCGTTGAGTACATCCAGTTCTTTGTAATGTTTAAGCGGCACCATGGTTATCTGCAGACTTCGCTCTTCATCAGCGGAAACCCGTATTGCAGGCCGAGCAGGGAATACAGCATGAACTTCATCCTCTGAATCACTGCCGAAGATTAGTGAAGGAACGGATGGTCCTGGCCTGGTGGATTGGGATGGACCTGAATAAATTATATCCTCCTCCTCCTCGGTGTCACTGCCGAAGACAGGGATGGTAGCGTTAGTTTTGTTCTCCGGTTTGTGACACCTTCCCGTGTCTTCGAAACTCGGTAAGAAGTAGTTTGCATCTTCATACTTGCGAACTTCGTTCACGAAAAACGGATTCAACTCTCCCGCCACAGTGTACTCAAGGCCATCCCTAGAATACTTCATGCACTGATGCTGTGTAGAAGGGATGATATTGTACTCGTGTAGCCATGGTCGGCCGAGCAGAGCATTGTAGCACGTCTTGGCGTCTATAACATGGAATTTGATGTCTGTGACGAGGAACCCGAAGCGTAGCGTCAATATCACAGATCCAAGAGTCTTTGAGGATTGAGAGTCGAAGCCGGAGATGGTGATTTTGTCTCGGGCGAGGTGTTGGACACTCATGCAAATCTCCTTTAACACTCGCACATTGAGTAAATTAACAGACGATCCGTTATCGACCAAGATTTTACCTATCTTTATGTCATGGCAGTATCCTGAGACATAAAAGGGGCGATTGTGTTCACACGTCCCGAGGAGAAGGTCTTCATCACTAAAAGCAACGTCGGCTGTGTGCACCTCTTCCAATTCATCCTTCATCTTTTGTTCGGCTAGGAAGGCTTGGAACTGGTCCGGATCTTGTAGGGCCTTAATCAAAGAATCCCTTGCCTCTTTTGATAGTAATAGGGCATCGAGAATGCTGAGTTGTGAGGGTAACTTCCTCAGATGCGCTAAGACATTGTAATCTACTTTATTCCTCTTTGGGGGATTCCTGGCGGTTAACTCTTCCGCGACTCGGTCATCCAAGGAGATATCTTCAGAGACCTTATCTTTCCCTTTGTCTTTTCTGTTCAAGGGTCCGAGGTTCTTTTCGGGTAATGTTCGATTGCGCAGCTGTATATTCTCGCAGGCCTTCGGTTCTTCTTCTTTTCCCGAAGTGGATTCTTTGAAGAGGGGGCCAAGTTCTAGTTCCTCATCAGAGTCGCTCCCAAATGTAGGCACTTGTGACCCGGCAGTGTTAACCATGTGACAATTGTTGGCAGTTCTTTCAAGCTCTTTGGTCGTGTTTCTTTGCTCCCGACGAATTTTACGTTTTTCCCGTTTAAAGCGTTGTCGATTAGCGACGTATCCTTTCCACCATCCATTGAAAGCCTTGCACTCTTGTGTAGGATGCGAGACCTTCTGATGATATAAGCAATAAGAGGGGTGCCTTTCTACCGCACCAGTAATTTTTCCTTCAGAGGATGGTAGCTTCATGTCCATTGATATGGCCTTAGCAAACCTCTTTTTTATCTTGAATTGGCTTTTGTCAGCGGTGGAGGCATTTTGCTCCAGCGGGATCATTTCAGCTCCTTCCTCAAGTCGCTGACGCTTGGCCCTTTCGAATATAACCGTCTCGCGTTCTCGATCAGCCTTGCTTTTCAACCGAGCTTCATTAAGAAACGCGCTAATCATTTCAACTGGTAACCCTGGGGCTCCTGATTCGGCATTTGCCCCCAGCGTTTCAGTGCCAGAGGTCTCTTCATCATTCGTGACCGAATGAGAGATCATATGACAGCTCGCCACATACTCCTCGGATTCGTCCGATGAACTCTCTCCCTCATCTTCCTTTTGAAAGACGTGATCAAGGAAATCTTGGAGCGTAATGGGAGTTCGCGCCTTTTGGTTATATTCATCCAGCGCGTCGACCTGCTTTTGTAGGTCCGTGCGCTTGTCGCCAGGCTTCACGGGCTTCTTAGATTTCTTCTTCTTCTTTTTCGAAGATTTTGACGGCTGACTATGAGCGCTTGAACTACCACCATCGGTCTTCGGAGTCGGTCGTGGCTTCAACATCCTCTCAATAACCTGCGGTTCCAAAGGGTTCTTCCACTTGATCGCTGGACAGGTCTGAAGATCATTTAGCATTCTCCTCGTTTTGGCTGATAATACAACCTCCCAGGGAGTTTCTTCAATAATGGAGCATGTTGCCCCCGGCGTATTCGTCCCCTTAGAGGTGTAGGGCTGCGGAGGATTCACCTTCCATTTGTCAGATAGCGCAAATTTGACCTGACGGTACTGGTTCTCAAGCCAATTCTTGAAAACGTAGTAATCCTCAATCGGATGGCCTAGCACTCGATGATAAGGGCAGTAATTGGGCTCGTTGGCGTCGTTCGATTGCAACGGACGTTTCGGATCTGGCAGATTTATGAGTCTGTTGCGCAGCGCCAGCTCGAATAGCCTCCTCGTTTTATCATGGGGGAAAGAGTAAGGGCGTCCCATCCTGTCCTCAAGGGGTACGTATGGGCGTGTATTGTTTGGACGAGCGACCGGCTTCGAGTTGCTCGGTTGTTGTTGGGCATTAGCGACAATGATCGCTTTTCCCTTTCCTTTATCGTTTCGGGAGTCTGGTTTCGGGAGAGGGGGTTTATGGCCCATCTGGTCCATCTGCGCTAATTTGTCGATCAAAGCCTGGAAGGAAGTCGGCTTGAAGAACATCATGAACTGTGAGATGGTTGCTTGTGGATCAAGGGTTCCAACAAACATTCCCACCGCCGGGGCTTCTTCTATGCGCTGTTCGCACTTCGACCATAGATTACGCCACCGTATAGCGTACTGAACCCATGTCTCGCCGGGTTTTACCCTGGCATTGATCAGTGCCGTCATCGGGGTACGCTCACTGGCACTTGCAAAGCGTTGGGTGAAGAGTAGCTCCATCTCCGCAAAGCTTTTTATAGAGTCGTTGGGAAGCTCAGAATACCATTCAAACGCCGTATCTGATAAGCTTCCAACAAACTGGCGAAGCAAAAGCTTGTCGTCGCCGCCGGTATTACCACAAAGAGCCCTGAATTGGGCCACATGTTGATGGGGATTGCCGGTCCCTTTGTAGACATGAAACTTAGGGATTGTGTAGCCCGGCGGGTACCTGATTTGGTCATACCAGCCTGGATATGGTCGCCCCGTTTTCACGACGTGTCCGGCTGCTTCTGCCGCATGATGAACCCTTATTTGCTGGGCTATGTATTCGTCCAGATCAGTCTTAGAGATTGTATCCTCTTTAGCTGTTGATAGAACGGGCTGAGGGTTTGATGTCTCTCCCCTATCATCTCCAAGGACGATCGGGGGTTCTTCAGTTGGGGGATCTGGTTATATCATCATCCCTATCATGTCCTGGAAGAGGAGGCCCATACGCTGTATATTGGCTGCTTGTTCAGCAGCCTCTTTGTCTCTCTTTTCCAGTACTCGGCGGAGGAACTCGGCGTCGGTCTCTTCCTCTTGGCGTTCGTCTAAGGACGTCCCAGGATTCTCCTTTGGCTCCGTGAGTGCAGCCATTGTAGTCATCATCTCCTGGAGCTTTTGTTGCTGCTCCTGAGCCTTGGTCACTGATCGGGTAAGTGGTCGGTGACCCGTAGAAGTACGACTTTCTTCTTTTCCAGAAGCCATATAAACCGTATGAACTGTTATGCCCTCTGGCTTGGGGCGTTTAGGTTCACCGCTCTTAAACTTTGTCAGTGTCACAGGAGCTTTCTCTGGCCTTTTTCTTTTGTGGACCATTGAGGTTGAAGGAGCCGTTGAAGTGGGCATCCTAACATTTGTTGCCCCCTGCTGTTTAATGGGGCGGTTTTTGTTCTTTTCCACCTTTGCCTTTTTCTGGTGACGAAAGTGGTCTGAGTCAATCACGGAGTCTTGAACCCTCCGCCAAACTTTATAAATTTTTGACGACATCCGCTGAGAGGGATGTTCCTGCTTTGTCTCCGGAGCTTTTTCCTTAGGCGGAGGAGATCTTTTCAATGTAGCAATTGGAGAGTTCTTTCTCACCTTCCTCAGCAATTCAAAGCTGTTCCCAGTTGGAACAGCGGCGTTGACCTCCACCACTGGAGCAGGTGGGGTTAGCCCTGAGGGAGAGTTGCCCCCTGCTTTTCTTACTCGTCGCCAATGGCGACGTCTCGCCCGACGAGCCGTTGGGACTGGCTCGGAAATCGAGATGGTTTCTTGTTGCCCCCTGTTTGAGTGTGGGGTAACTGCCGATGTCAGCCTATCGAAAACTGATACTTTTTGACCAGCTGGAGGAGGAGTGGGAACCGTCAATCTTATGAAGACCGACTCTCTGATGGGAGAAGCCGCTTCAACGACTTCTAAAGCAGCGGCCGTTGCCCTCTTTGGGACGACCACTTTATAGTTCTGACCTAGCCTGGTAAAAACGGAGGCTGTCGGCTTAGTAGCGGGCGACCCGTTGACAGGGGTCGTGGTAGCAGTGAGCCGGTCGAACACCGACTTCTTGTTCGCTTCCGGTGCGGATATCGGCATAGAGAAGCTTGTAGGTGGGACCATGGTCCCGAAAAACAGGCCGGTGGTGGCCTGGGTCACCTGTTCAACCGGTAAAGCGAGGAAGGAGGCCGCTTGGGGCCCATATGTTACACCTCTCGGTGAGGTGGAGCGTCCGTTGCAGTGGTGCTTCGCGCATTTGATGCAGTTAGAATCCATGGATGCTTGAGTTCTGCACCAGACAAAAGACCAAATCTCAGCAACTTGAAATCCGTAGGCAACCACTTAACAAACCGCGATTGGTTCGCGAAGACGACACACGAAGTGTGGAGTGGAAAGAGGAAAAGGTCCCACCGGGCGTGCCAGAATCTGTTCCCCTCTGAAAGGCGGCGCACAGGACTGCTATGTCCTGGCGCTGGGATTCGGGGCAGATGCTATTTGGTTTTATCCGTCTATCTCTCCGAAGATACCAAGTTGATTTATGGCACCGTGGATCGGAGGTTTAGACGGATGCGGCCGATGTAGCAGACTTCGTCAGATTCCCCCTCAGGGTGAGGGGTTTTTGATTATGGGGACGCTCTTCCTTGCAGGCGCAAGCCCCTGCAGTTAATTATGCTACCGCATCACGGTAACAACTTTCTCCTTCTCCAAAATTTCACTTCGTGTCGTGTGTGTTTGTTTTGTTTGTGGTTGCCCGTGGATTGTATACGGAGACTGAGTAATGCCGTCGCCCGTAGGACGTGGATTAGTCCAAATCCGTATTTACTTAGATTTGGGTTTGGTATTTTTCGTTTAAGGATGCATTAGTCGCGTTGCGGTTAAGATCAACTTAAACGTTCGTCAAGGATACGTTAGTCCTGTTTTGGACTGAGATTTGACTTGACGTAGTGATTGATTTAATTATCTGGCCGCCGGGACTCGTCACCTCTCTGACGTCGTTGAGGGATTACAACGACAGGCGTCAGAGGAGTTCAGAGATGTACCCTTGAACCAAAGTTGATTTGGAGTTTTATTGTTTATTTGAATATCTAAGGACACATTAACCGCATTTAGGGCTAAGATCAACTTAGGCGGGACCGTTTAGATCCGGCAAAAGAGCAATTGGCTCTATTGTTCCAATTTAGGGACGTAGTGGTCCAATGTTAGTTTAGGGACATTTCGGTCCGATACCAGTTTAAGGACGTAGTGGTCCATCGTTAGTTTAGGGACGTCTCGGTCCGATATTAGTTTAGGGACGTTTCGGTCCGTTGCCAGTTTAAGGACGTAGTGGTCCGTCATTAGTTTAGGGACGTTTCGGTCCGATATTAGTTTAGGGACGTTTCGGTCCATTATTAGTTTAAGGACGTCTCGGTCCGTCGCCAGTTTAAGGACGTAGTGGTCCGTCATTAGTTTAGGGACGTTTCGGTCCGATATTAGTTTAGGGACGTTTCGGTCCGTCGCCAGTTTAAGGACGTAGTGGTCCGTCATTAGTTTAGGGACGTTTCGGTCCGATATTAGTTTAGGGACGTCTCGGTCCGTCGCCAGTTTAAGGACGTAGTGGTCCGTCATTAGTTTAGGGACGTTTCGGTCCGATATTAGTTTAGAGACGTTTCGGTCCATTATTAGTTTAAGGACGTCTCGGTCCGTCGCCAGTTTAAGGACGTAGTGGTCCGTCATTAGTTTAGGGACGTTTCGGTCCGATATTAGTTTAGGGACGTTTCGGTCCATTATTAGTTTAAGGACGTCTCGGTCCGTCGCCAGTTTAAGGACGTAGTGGTCCGTCATTAGTTTAGGGACGTTTCGGTCCGATATTAGTTTAGGGACGTCTCGGTCCGTCGCCAGTTTAAGGACGTAGTGGTCCGTCATTAGTTTAGGGACGTTTCGGTCCGATATTAGTTTAGGGACGTTTCGGTCCACGAGTTTAAGGACCCCGCAGTCCATTTGGATGTGTGGTCATTGGGACCCGTCACCTCTTTGACGTCGTTGAGGAATTACAACGAGGGATGTCAAAGGAGTTCGGAGATGTACCCTCGAACCGGTCGTGAATTGATTTAGGAGAGCAGCTGTGCTCAGTCAATTTAATTTAAGGACTTACGGCCAGAATTGGGCTAAGTCCAGTTGAAAATGTTCACATTTTGTTTGCATTTGGCCTATTAGGCCTTTGTTTAGGATTTCCCTCTTTTTAGAATAATGCATAGTATTACCTCAGGCCATTGACTGGGCTCTGCCCTTTTTAGAATAATGCAGAGCATTGTTTTTGGTCTATTGGACCTCTCAATTGGGTTCTGCCCTTTAAACAATGCATAGCATTATTTTTGGTCTGTTTAGACTTTTTGATTAGGCTCTGCCTTTTTAAAATAATGTGCAATACTTCTATTTGGTCCATTTGACCTTTGATTGGGCTCTGCCCCTTAATAATGCATTGCATTTAATACTCTGACAGTGCCCCACACGGCTTGTCAGGTGCTTTGCGCAATTAAAGAGCGCAAGCGCTCGTGGAGGTGACACGTGTCGCGCAGTTGTGCACTTGCGCAACAGTGCTTGCGCGACTGCGCAGACACGTGTCGCGCAGTTGTGCACTTGCGCAACACGTTAAGTCCAAATTTTTTTTATTTATTTTGGGCTTTGCCCGACTAGAAAATCAATCCAAACAGGGCTCTGCCCCTTTATTATTTTGCAATTTGATTTGGGCCAGGCCCTTTTAAATAATGGGTTGCATTTGTGCAGAACATCAAGAATTTTTCAGATTTAAGAGCAAAAGTGCATAGCACTCTTGATCTAAATTTGGATCAAAGGAAAACAAGTTTTTCTTCCTGTTTTCCCTGATTTCACAGAACCAAGGGTTCATAACAAGTGCAAGGCACTATTTTTATTTATTTATTTTTATTTTATTTATTTGTTCATTGAACATTAATGATTTTTAGATCAATGATCTATACTTCAGAGATTTTTCTCTTTTAAAAGGTTTTACCTTTTTTTTTGTTCTTCCAAAGTTTCTTCAAGAATTCTCTCTGTTTTCTTTCTGATGTTGATGATGATCAAATGAGGTCTGGGGTCCTATTTATAGTGCTTACAAATTTGTTGGATTTGTTAACAAGATCTTTTCTGAGTGATTTTGGGAATTTTCTCACCGCTGGATCTTTGATCCAAAGGCAGAAGAAAATCTTCTGGTTTTAGAAAGAACAGAAAAGATTTCATTAAATTTTCATTCGGTTGCTGCGCAACTCACCAACGTGTGACACGTGTCGCGCAGCGGTGCACTTGCGCAATTGTGCTTGCGCAACTGCGCAGACACGTGTCGCGCAGGTGTGCACTTGCGCAACAGCGCTTGCGCAACTGCGCAGACACGTGTCGCGCAGCGGTGCGCTTGCGCAACTACGCAGAGACGTGTTGCACTGTGGACCGCTTGCGCATTGCGCAACGCACAGAATTCGAAGCGTTGCTTCAGAAAATTTGAATTTTCAAAATTCAAATGAGCCTTGCTCAGATTGGGGGAACACCCTATCTAAAACTTTCCAAGCCTAGCGAACCATCCTAGTGTGCTTTCTTTCGCGAGCATAAGCGTCGGGGTCCCCCCTGATGTCTTCCTCCCTCTAATAAGCAGCGAGTATGGCGGACTGTTGGAAAGCCTGGTGGAGGAGATCGACAAGATTGTCTCGCCGTCTCTTCGAGATTAGGTGCATCAGATACACCAAGTGCACCTTATCCTCAGCAGCATCCAACGCCCCAAGCGGCACACCGGAGCAGAATAAGGGAAGTGCTTCCCAAATGGCTCCCACGATAAGCTTCAGGAGAGAGGAGCGTCAAGGAAGCAGTTGACCATTGTACGCGTCGAAGCGATTCATGATCTCGGCACACTCGGCGTTGGTAAATTCTCGATTTTGAGAGCGGCTGAGTCGGCGGATGTCTCCGTAAGAGATGATCTCGTCGAGGTCGTACATATGGGCGTCCATTGCTCCTGTAAAAGAAGACTAACAGAATTAGCAGACAGGCTGATTAAGCGAATTCTTATTAAAAACAGGCACAGGGAGTTAAACTCCTCGAGTGCAATGCTCTGCAAACAGGAGTGACACCTATCAAATTCGGTAATGAGGAGAATCTGAAGAAAATCCCCTAAGAACATTGAGAGTTTTGCTCTGAGAAGACAATAATAATAATAATATAAAATGTCATCTTTAACTTCCAAGATCCACGAAGAACTCTTAAGAGTTCTTCTGTACGATTTGGAAGGAGCAAAGCTCCATTAACGCATTAAGAAAATACAAGGAAAATCTTTTAGAGAGCAGAGCTCCATTGATGGAACCTTAACAGGATTCCCTTTAGTTCTCTTTAGATCCTTTAAACCTATAGAGCAAAGCTCTGCTAAGTGAAACCCTAAATGGGTCTTCTTTAGACCGGGGATCTATTGAGAGCAAGGCTCTTAAAATTAATTTAACTTAATCCAAATAAATTTTTACCTAAAAATTTTCTAAAGTTTAACTCTTAAAAACGCTTGAACAAAAAGAGCAGGGCTCTGGACGAAATTCTTATGAAGAGATGAAAATCATCTAAGGGACCAAAGGTCCTATTTATAGGCAATAAGTGTCGTTTCAATTTCCCAACGGTTGGGATTCTGACCACCGCTGCGCTCACGTTTGGGGCCACGTAAGCGCAACAGTGGGGGGGCATTTGTTTACCCCAATCAGAGCAAAGCTCTGTTCAAATTCCAAGGAGGGAAATGAAGCAACGCTTCTGATTCCCCCAATCAGAGCGAAGCTCTGTTTGAATTTCAAAAATTCAAAAATTGAAGCAACGCTTCAAATTTCTTGCGCTGTGCGCAAAGCGCCACGTGTCAAAAGCCGATACGTCAGCGCAGCGCCCAAAGCAGCGCGCCCAATCAGAGTAAGGCTCTATTTAAAACAAAATTAAAAGATGCAACGCTTCAGATGACCTGCGCTCTACGCTGCGCGCCACGTGGCAGCGCAGTTGCGTTAGCGTAGTTGCGCTGCGCTCTGTGCTGCGCGACACGTGGCAGCGCAGTTGCGCTCACGCAGTTGCGCTGCGCTCTACGCTGCATGACATGTGTCACACGCTGGGGCGTTTACGCCAAACAGAATTAAAATTCTAGTAAGATCCTTCTGTTCTTGTTAAAACAAGAAGATTGTCTTCTGTAAAACAGAAGCCCTTGAATCAAAGATCCAACGGTGGGGAAAATTCCCCAAATCACTCAGAGAATGATCTCTTTAACAAACGTAACAAATTTATGGGCACTATATAAAGACCCCCAAACCCCAACTCAAAACAAGATCAACATTGAGAATATCAAGAACTTCAGAAACAAAAACAGAGAGAATTTTTGAAGGATTGTGAGAAGAACTCAAGAACAAAAAAGGTAAAAAAACCTTTATAAAAAAGAAGAAGAATTTCTTCTGAATAGGTCATTGATCTAAGAACAAGATCAATGATCTTCAATAAATAAAATATATATATATATATATATATATATATAGTGCCTTGCACTTTTTTGTGAACCATTGGTTCTGGAATCTTAAAGATTCTTTTCTTGAATCCAAAATTGGATCAAGTTATTGAAGCAGTGCCCTGCACTTGCAAAAATGCTCTGTTGCGCTCCTGGGTTGGCGCAAGCCACCAGAGAGCGCCATGTGTCAGCACCATAACCACTTGCGCTGTGCGCTTTTAAAATAGAGCATTGCTCTTTAAAGTTGGCGCAACTCACCAGAGCGTGCCACGTGTCAGCAGCGCAACGGCGCAGCGCACTGCGCTGTTGCGCTTGCGCTCATCAGAGTGTGACACGTGTCACCATCACATGAGTTTGCGCCTTGCGCTCCTCAATCGGCGCAAAGCGCTTGACAAGCCACGTGGGGCGTTGTTAGAGCATTTAATGCGATGCATTATTAAGGGCAGAGCCCAATAAGAAGGTCTATCAGACCAAAAAGAAAATGTGCTGTGCACTGTTAAAAAGGATGGAGCCCAATTAACAGGCCTAACAGGCCTAATAAAAAAAGGAAATGCAATGCATTATAAAAAAGGGGGCAGAGCCCAAATAAAGGTCCAACAGACCAATTTAGATGCTTTGCATCATTCAAAGATGGTAGAGCCCAAATAAAGGCCTAACAGGCCAAATACAAATAAATTGTTGAACATTCTCAACTGGACTTAGCCCAATCATGGCCGTAAGTCCTCAAATTAAATTGACTGAGCAAGACTGCTCTCCTAAATCAATTTACATCCGGTTCGAGGGTACATCTCCAAACTCCTCTGACTCCTATCGTTGTAATCCTTCAACGACGTCAGAGAGGTGACGGGTCCCGACAACCATACATCAACACGGACTGCGGAGTCCCTAAACTCGTGGACTGAAACGTCCCTAAACTAATATTCGTCCCAAAATGGGAACGTTGGACCGAAACGTCCCTAAACTAATATTCGTCCCAAAATGGGAACGTTGGACCGAAACGTCCTTAAACTAATATTCGTCCCAAAATAGGAATGTTGGACTGAAATGTCCTTAAACTAATGCTCATCCCCAAATGGGAATGATGGACCACCATGTCCCTAAACTGGAAATCGACCGCAACGTCATTAAACTAAACAATAGAGCCAATTGCTCTCTTGTCGGATCCAAACGATCCCGTTAAGTCGATCTTAGTCTAGAAATTAGGCTAACGTATCATTAATAAAAGTTTAAGTTGATCTTAGCCTTAAATAGGGCTAACGTATCCTTAAACTAAAACACCAAACCCAAATCTAAGTAAATACGGATTTGGACTAATCCACGTCCTACGGGCGACGGCATCACTTAATCTCCGTATACAATCCACGGGCAACCACAAACAAAACAAACACCCACAACACGAAGTGAAATTCCGGAGAAGGAGAAAGTTGTTACCGCGATACGGTAGCGTAATTAACTGCAAGGGCTTGCGCCTGCAGGGAAGAGCGTCCCCAAAATCAAAAACCCCTCAAACGAGGGGGAATCTGATGAAGTCTGCTACATCGGCCGCATCCGTCTAAACCTCCGATACACGGTGCCATAAATCAACTTGGCATCTTCGGAGAGGTGGACGGATAAAACCAAATAGTATCTGCCCCGAATCTCAGGCAAGACGTCCATCGCGTCGTCGCCGTCTTTCGGAAGGGAACAACGGCAAATATTTAGTTTTGAATAACCGTTGTTATGCACAAATTTTTAAAATTGAATATCTGTATCTTTAATTTATAAAGTAAGATATAAAATTTGAAAATTGTGTTCTAAATATTTACCTTTATCAGTTGAGGATAAGCTAAGGTGCATTGAATAACGGTATAGATATTCTTAACCAAAATGCAGTTTTTCAATTTATAACTCCCAGATTATGAATTAGTATACTCTTGGGACTTATACATGGTAATATATGTTGTCCGGTGTCCTTTAGGACAACGGGATGGTACTCTTACTTCATTCAGATTTACCTATGAGTTCTCTGGATTTAGACCCGCATTCGTTGAAATACAAGATCAAGATTTTGAGAAGTTTTAGGTATAAGAATATAGTGGAGAACCATACATTGGAAGTATCAGAATTTTTCGAAGTGATCGAAAATGTAGATACTTATACTAGGTATTCCATCATAGTAATATATGAGAACTTGCATCTCTCTCAGGTTACTCATCTGTGGGTGCGCTCCTTGATGAGTAATGCTGCATGGCCCTTTTCCATATGGGATATGCACTGGAGACTGTCGCATACAATTGAATATGGTTTCATCTAAATTAGTGTCTTTGATTCTATATGGACATTGAATGGTTGCATATCTTGAGAATGTTGAGATATGGAGTTACCCGGTTTCTGTTTAAAAACTAAATCCGGACAAACTCAAGGCACGTTTCTGTAACAGTAGTTTGTGGGTTATTCCAGGCTTTTAGTAAGGGTTTAACTTCTACCATTTCAAGATCAAAACTTGATTCGCTCTTGACTCGCCACCTTTTTATAAAAGGAATTTTTTTGTAAAAGAAACAAGTGGGAGTATAGTAGAACTGGAAGTGATTCCAGAAGCATAAATGGTTACTGAAAATTTAGTAGAACCTGTAGATACAATTGGATTCAACAATCCATTAGCCATTCCACAGTTTTAGTGGGTAACTTCAGCCACCTGAGTGGTACTTCGGTTTTCTCAAAGACGATGACAGGGAGGTTTTAATAACCCAAACTTGCCATTACTGCTGTCCTTGACTATTAGATCTGGTAAGTGGGTGACTATAACGTCATTCTAAATTGAATTTCGAAGTGCACGTGTATATGACTCTGTCAGAGGGTTGTTGTAGTCAATGGGAGTAGCAGAAGCGTGGTGGGCAAGTTGCTTATATCTATTTATTGACTAAAGCAAGGAGAGCGGAATTGGTCATCTAGTTAGATGTGAAAGTCAAACTTTTTTACTTCATCAGAACATTAGATGGACCTGGTAAGAAGGCAGTAGGGAGTGAAGTTATGGTATTTGGATGACATGCTTCTGATAGGAAGTGATGTTCTTATACTACGATCGGTCAAACTTTGATTGTCACAAGGTATTTCTCCACATAGGATATGGACAATATATCACGGATTCTGGTAGCTAGATCTATGAATTTAGATCTAGATTTGGAAAGTGTCCCAATCGGGATACTTAGACACTATTTTAAAGTGTTTTAGAACAGTCGACTCTTGGTATGGTGGTGTACCGCAGGTGATGGAGTCACCCTCTCTAAAGAGATGTCTTCTAGATTGATGAGGAGAGTGATTTGCATGATTGACATATTACTTGCTTAGGCAATTGAGTCAATCATGAGATATCAAGTACCACACCGGATATTACTTTTGCTCTAGCTGCAATAACCATATATTAATCTGATTCTGGAGAAATATTGAGAAGCAATTATGAATATAATAGGATGTTCTTGGTATATGGTAACGGCAGCCTACTTAAGGAGACGGTTATCGTTTCAGGCTTCCAAGATGACCTGAATGACAGAGTGGCTGTCAGAGTTAATAGTTTTCTCTCTTTTAAGGTGCAGTATGTTGGATAGATTTCCAAGCAGGATACTAAGGTGGTTATGGCGCTAGGTGTTGATTACATCAGCAATGGATACAGTCTAAGAAGCATGTTTGATTTGGTGTACATGTTATGAATAAGGTCCCATCAGATATCCAGACAAGTTCTAAGATAGGTATCGCTAATTTTTGGAGATAGTCGTTCTCCGCGAAGTTGAGATATAGAGAGATAAAGATAGAAATATTAGAGCGGATTCACTCACCGAGGCTATTTCTCGAACATGTAAGTTTCTCAAAACGAGTTTTGAGAAACTAACTGTCCTCCGCCAAAAGCCGGGAAGACTAACGTCTTGCCTGAATTTGGGGGCAGATTGCTATTTGGGTTTTATCCGTCCACCTCTCCGAAGATGCCAAGTTGATTTATGGCACCGTATATCAGAGGTTTAGACAGATGCGGCCGTTATAGCAGACTTCGTCAGATCCCCCCTCGTTTGAGGGGTTTTTGATTGTGGGGATGCTCTTCTCTACAGGCTCAAGCCCCTGCAGTTAATTACGCTACCGCATCGCGGTAACCACTTTCTCCTTCTCCAGATGGTCACTTCGTGTCGTATATGTTTGTTTTGTTTTTGGTTTCCCGTGGATTGTATATAGAGACTAATTTATGTTGTGGTCCGTAGGGCGTGGATTAGTCCAAATCCGTATTTTCTTAGATTTGGGTTTTGGTTTGGGTTTAAGGATCGTTAATCTCATTTGAGACTAAAATCAACTTAAACGTTTGTTAAAGATACGTTAGTCTAATCTTTAGACTAAGATCAATTTAACGTTTGTTAAGGATACGTTAGTCTAATTTTAGACTAAGATCTACTTAACAGGATCATTTAGATCCAACAAAAGAGCATTTGGGCTCTACTGTTTTAGTTTAGGGACTTTGCGGTCCAGTTTAAAGACGTCATAGTCTGTAAAGTTTAAAGCCGTCATAGTCTATAAGTTTAAGGACCTCACAGTTCATGGTAGTTTAGAGATATCATAGTCTGTAAAGTTTAAGGACATCATAGTCCATGAGTTTAAGGACCTCAAAGTCCATAAGGTTTAAGGACATCATAGTCCAGTTTAAAGACATCATAGTCTATGAGTTTAAGGACCTCACAGTCCATGGAATGTTTGGTTGTCGAGACCCGTCACCTCTCTGAAGACGTTGAAGGATTACAACGACAAATATCAGAGGAGTGAAGAGATGTACCCTTGAACCAATATTGGTTGGAAGGTTCTGAGAATCACTTTGAATGCCATATGAGATGGTCAGTTTTGGAAGACAAGAGTATAATTGAGGTTCAATTTCAAGGGATCTTGCCTCTGGAAGACTTAGCTAATTTGGGCTAAGATTGACTTGAATATAGTATTAAACACTAGAAAACATTCAGCGCTCACGTGCTCCCACGTGAGGCACTTAAAGTAGTGTTAAACACTAAAACTGAAGCGCTCACGTGGGGTCACGTGAGGCGCCTGAAGATTGGGCTGTGCTTCTTTTATTTTACTCCCAGAATATATAAGTGTTAAACACTTGATCTTTATGGCCATTACGTGTGGGCACGTGATGGGTACCCATGCATTGGATATTAAAAGTATTTGTCAGGGGTCACGTGGGGACACGTGAGGGCGCCCATGCGTTTGATATTAATCCTTCAGTTTTACCCCATCTTTAAAATGGCGTTTGTCAGGGGTCACATGGAGACACGTGAGGCATTCTTTAGGTGGGCATTACCCATGGGTAGAATCCTCTTTTGTTTGATAATTGCTAAGGGGTCACGTGGGAGCACGTGAGACGCCCAAAATCTGTTCTGCCTTGGCTTTACTCCCTTTTTATTTTGAGAAGTTTGTTCAAGGATCACGTGAGAGCACGTAGCCCAATTTCATTCGTTCTCTTTTGATCATTGATGAGGGGAGTCATGTGGACACACGTGATCAGGTTGGGTACTGATCTCTTTTACGTGCATGGAGAGTTAGATCCCTTGTTTAAGAATTAAATTCTTTTATAGGGTTAAACCCTAATTTTATTTAGAGGAATTAAATTCCTATATGTTTGAAAGAATTAAATTTTTTACACCCAATTCTCCCTCTAAGTTTTGGATCTGCGTGACAGAATCTCCCCGATGAGAATTAAATTCTCAACTTGTGGCTGCAGATCTTCAACGAGGGAAAAACTAAGTTCTCTTTCTTTTAGAAGTGTTAAACTCTTGGTTTGAGAATTAAATTCTCTTTTGTTTTGTGGGAGCTTATAGAATGATCTCCTTCTTTCTCTTATCTAGAGTTTTATTTCTGTGAAAAGATCTTCTTTTCTCTCTAGAGAATTAAATTCTCTTCGGAGAATTAAATTCTCTTCTTCTTTTTTTCTCTTCTTGTTTCCCCACTCTCTGTTGTTGTATCCTTTCTGTCTATCCCTCTTTCTCTTCCTTCTTGGCTCCTATTTATAGGAGAAAGAAAAGAATCAGTTTGTTCAGCCAATCTCTCATTGGGAGATTTTGATTGATTTTAAAACCAACATGATCTTTTAGATCACTCGGTGAATTTTATTCACCATTGGATTTTTAATCCAAAAGATATTTTATTTGTTGTTCCTAGAAAATTTTAGGAAATTATTTCCTTGTATATAATCTTTCTATAAATTGGTGATTTTTAATCACCATTGGATTTTTAATCCAACGGTGCTTCCTTTTACAGAATGCAATCTTTTCTGTTTGGAAAGATCTAGGGAAATATTTTTCCTTTTAATTAGAATTTAATTCTATTTGTTCAGAGGGTTTAGAAATCCATCACGTGTCGGCACGCGACCCTACCGATTAAGCATCTAGTTAGAATTTAATTCTATTAGTTCAGAGGGCTCAGGAACCCATCACATGTTGGCACGTGATCCCACTGATTAAGCATTTTCAATTGTTTATTTTATTCAGCGCATATAGGCTTTGCCTGTAAAAGGTCACATGTCTGCACGTGAGACCCGGTCACATGTGGGCACATGATGCCCCCTTTGGGTGTTTTCCTTACTGCTTTATTTATATATTTTATTCAGTTCCCATAAGAGAACAAATGCTTTTAATTTCTTTTAATTAGAATTTAATTCTATTAATTCAGTGGGTTCAAGAGCCCATCATGTGTGGGCACGTGACTTTGTCAATTAGACATTCAGGCGTAAATAGAATCTGCCCATAAAAAGGGTCACGTGTTTGCACGTGAGGCCTGGTCACGTGTGAGCACGTGATGTCCCATTTGGGCATTTTTCTTGCTGCTTTATTTGTATTTTATTCAGTTCCCATGAGGGATCAAATTCCCCGACAGTATTGTTCTCACGTGTTTGCACGTGAGTGCAACGCTGTCACCTTTGTGGCCGTTGGATTTGCCTAGGGAACAGGAAAGATGAACCGTTTCTTATCACGTCCTATAAATGCAACGGTCTTATCAGCAACGCCTCCTTTTCTTCATCTTCTTCCTTTTTCAATTTCTTGCCTTGAGAATTTAATTCTCCTTCTCAGAGCTCAGTTCTCTGTTTAACGAAACAAAATCCAGAGTTTAACTCTGTCAACAAAAAGAATCCTTTTTCAGGTAATGGTTTTGAACGGCCGAGGAACTTTTTATAAAATTCTCTTTGGATTTTAAATCCACACCAAGGGTTTTTTCCCCTTAATAAAAACTCATCTTTCCAAGATCTTTAGGTGGTAAGCCCCCAATGTTAAGCGTTTTTCTGCTCTCAGGGGATTGATGATGGTACTTGTTTCCTTCTGGAATTTAATTCCATTCCAAAGAGCTCAGCTCTGAAAATTTTCTTAGAATTTAATTGCTCTATTCAAAAGGAATTTAATTCCCTCATAGAACTTAGTTCTAACAAGTAGACTTCTTGGGATTTTTATCCTCAGTTGTTCTTGACAGAAAAATTTTTAGGAGAGGTTATGTTTGATTTGCACAGAGTTCATGATGGGCTTTTCCTTAGGGGAATGTGCAGAGATGTTTGAATTCCACTATTCATTTATTGAGAATCATCCTTTTGCTCTCATAATGATTACCCTGCCTCATCATTAGTGAGCCGCCATATTGATTTTGTGGGGCCCATGTGTTTTGCAACCAATGGTCCCATAGAATAAGCTGCTTGTCATTTTCTACCATTGTCTCTCTCTCTCTCTCTCTCTCTCTCTCTATATATATATATATATATATATATATATATATATATATATATATATATATATGCACGTGTGGGTTTCATTAATAGTTTTCCCTTCCATTATTTCAGGAACAATATGGCTTCTCTTCCATACTTTCCTTTTACCCGCTCGGAGGCTGCTTTTCCTCAGTCACCATCTGACGAAGAAGTGATGGCAATGATTAGGGCCCTTGACCCCGATCACACCAATATGCTTTTGTGGGGAACCTGGTACGGGCATATCATCCGGGGTCGCCGAAGTTTTATTTGCGGGTAGCCGATGGAACCTCTTCGTCCTATATTTTCGATGGAACGCCCACAGACTGCTTATGCAGTAGAAGTGACCAATTGGACTCTTTCGGGCCGGCTGGAGCCCTCTACCTCTGGGATACCTAACCAACCCTTGCTAGCTATAGACATCTTAGGGCGTTGGATTTGCCAAGGTGAAGCTCAACCTTGGGGGTGGGTTTATAATGTGGGTATCACCCCCGGCACCCAATGGGCTACCTTATTTGGGCTCGCTATATTCTTTCTGTCCACCGTGCAAGACTGCAGAAGGTTGGACTATATCAGGTGGTATATGCATCGCTCTTTCATTACCATGCTCCCCATGTCTGGTGGATCAAAGCCTTCTTAAACCAGTGGAATCTGCCCACCAACACTTTCCTGCTAGGGGATCGAGAGGTGTCAATCTCATTGGATGAATTCCGTGAGATTTTAGGACTGCCCATTAAGGGGGGCATTATGAGGAACTGTTGCCTCCAGATGAATATGTTTTCTCCACCATGTCGGCTATGTTAGTTGGTCTGACAGTCGAAACCGCTGTTCGTCATAAGTATCCCAGTCTGATCAAGGCCTTGAGAATTTTCGATAGATTGTTTGCGAAGTCAGAAGGGCAGGGTGTCACTTTCGAGAGCTTTATCACCTGTTTCATTCGGGGGATATTTTATCCAACGAGGCCCCGAAGTTTGCGAGCATTGATGACCCTTTTGGGTTTTGGTTGAATAAACTGCCGGCCAAAGAAGAAGATCTACTGCAGTTCTACATTCCGATCATGTCAGCCGTGTCTTTTGATGCAATTACGGCCCCTGGCATAGACGAAGAGACCTTCTTCGTCGGCTTTATTAGCCTTTGGCTCAGATGGTTTGTGATACCGTCACACCGATGCTTCATGAGTGCTTCCGTCTTCTATCCCGCCCATCGTGTAGCTGAAAGGGCAAAGTTGGCCGTCGGCATCGCGGGACTGTCGCATCTTTATCAAGGGTTAAGTGTTGCGGCCAACACTTTGGTTCCAGGTGTAGATGTTGTGAATCTCCCCCTTCATTACTTCATATCTTGGACTGAAATGCACGTGTTGGGGGCATTCGCGGCACATCAACAGCCGAACTTCTAGGACTCCTACACCTTCCCCCGAGTTATGAGATTGGTGGATGCCCCCGCTCCTGATCTGACTCAATTAGGGGCCCTCCGTGTTCTGCTCAATACATATACCCATGAGGGAGGAATGACGTTTATTGATCGTGTTCTTTCTACTCCGGCGGGGCCTATCCAGCAGCTATTCGACTTGTCGAAAGGGGGAGCACCCTCTTTAAAGCTTAGAGAGATCATGCATCTGTACTCTATCAGGCCGGGCTATTTGGTGTTCCGCCAGAATGATATGGCTCTCCTTATGCGGTATAATCCGCACCGCTTTGCCCGGCAACTGGGCTATGATCAGGGCGTCCCCTTTGAAGTGTTCTTGGTTGAGCCTACTTCATCATTAGGAGTTATTCGCGATGTTACTCATCATTTTATGCGGCTGAATACTGGCTCCATGTTCATGATCCCAGAACCTGACAATCTCCCCAGGTCTGTGGACTCCTTTATGGGCTGGTATCGCCATCGGGTTGGTCCTATCATTGCCGAGGAAAGGCGGGTGCACTTTGAATATAAAACTCCTGCCCCAACTCAAGCTTCTCACGTTCCGTTGCGACCGCGGTCAGTCATTCGCCCTCTTTTGAGGGATGGTGGTGCAGTCGTCATCTCGCAAGCCGCAGAAACCGAGTCGATTCCTCCCACCGCAGGGATGCCAATGTGTACTAGAGCTCGGGCAAAGGCTTCCGCTAAGGCGCCAGCGGCAGTTCCATCAGTTGCGGTGTCATCGATGGCGGTGTCATCATCGGTAGCACCGCCAAAAGAGGATACTGGAGGCGAGGTTGGGGAACGTCGTACCAAAGCGCCGAAAGGAAGGAAGCGATCATCTTCCAGCGCTAGTTCCGGGTCGAAGCGGAGGAAGAAGACAGTCACCGATCTGCTTGACTTTTTAATGGAATCTGAGCCTATCATTCAAGACGAACCAATATCTACGCAAGAGCCGGATGATGATCTCCTTTTTCCAGGTTCATCTGCCGAGGAAGCCGCACAATTGGCTGAGGCTATAAGGCGTTCCCAGGATGAGACCGAGAATGTGCGCGTCCCGAAGAGTTCCTATCCTGCCGTAATATCCTACGAAGATCCTCCATCTATACGGCGAGTATTTATAGGTCCTCTGGAGCAAGGAGGCGAGATATCCCTCAAAAAGTCTATCTCAGCTGCTTCTGAAGATGAGTTGTCGTTGTGAACCGACGGCCATGAATCTACACTTGAGCCCCAGCGAGCATACCTTCTCAGGAAGGAATGTCGGCTTGAAAAAGCCATACTAGAGGCATCTTAGCGTATCGGTATGCATGTTTTCTATATTTTTCCTTCGGCAAGTAATTTGTTTCGCTTTCTATATCTTCTCATCTTCGTAAAACTTTACAGGGACTTCGGCCATGGCAGAGAATATGAGCTCGAGTAGGGTCTTGACCATGGACTCTGTAAATATCCCTGATGAGACACCAGTAGGTGTGGAGGGGTCGCTACAGTTGCTATTCCTGCTGCAGAGCTTCCATCGGCGGCTTCTGTTCTCCTTGTGCCCGTTCACCCTGAAGAGCTGTCCCTTCCGGCCGTGGATTTAATGGACCTTTCTGATGATGGCCTGGAGATGGTGGAACAGGTAATTGAGATCGCCGTCCCTGAAGTGGTGGCCGTTGCTCCTCAACTGATAGCTATCACACCAGCAAATGTTTCTGATGATATGCCTGAGGGTATGGAGGAGGCTGCCGAAGCTGCTATCCTTCCTGTTCAAAGCGGGAGGAGTATCGAAGGTATTCTTCTATCTTTTGTTTTAATGATCTCTTCATTATCTGAACCCTTCCATTTTTTCAGAATTATGAGGATCGGCTGCGTCCATCGCGGACCTATCCCCCAGAAAATCTTTCCAGCGTTTGCTCGAGATGGCCGCTCCGCAGGCAATATCCCCGCAACGTATCATCCTCTCTTCTGGGCAAGGTTAGTGTTATTTGCTCCTCCTTATGGCATTACTATTATTTCGTATAACGATACTAATGTCTTCTGTAGTTCTGGAAGCTGACGACGGAGTTGAGATCCTTGACGGGCCTGGGGATCTTTTAAACCCTTCTTGCATGACTGTGGGTAAGCAAAGTTTCGACGTTGTTCCATCTACTCTTTGTTTGTAAATCTCGCTGATTGTTTATGAATCTTAACAGCTTTGCCTATTCATACCATGCTGGAATCTCGCATCATTATGCCACCTGGCCCTTATGCCCTACGTGCATCTGAACGGATGGCGAAGCAAAGCCTTCACTCTTTGTTGGCTCTCATCGAAGATCTTCGTGCTGGTAGCTCGATCATGGCCGAAGATTTTGCTGCTGAAGCCAACATTTCTCTTCCCTTTCTTGCTGCTTACCATGATGAGACATTAGTGCATATCTGGGTAGAGTTTTGTCGTCGGGTGGAGGCTTGCTTACATAGTCTTAAGTGCACGCGCCTTCCTTCAGTGGTCGTGGCTACAAAGGCGAGCTTGTGGGGGCTGGTTGAATGGTGTGCTGCAAATATGCAATCATGTGAGAAGAGGCTCAACCGAAAGTTTTCGGAGAGGGATCTGGCTTCCAATGCACTGGGGGAACTTCAAGCTGAACTCACGTCCAAGACCACTCGTGCGTATGAACTTTGGCAGGTGCTTCAAGAAGCTATCAGGGAGGTGGTAGCTATTGATAAAGCCGTCATTTTTACTCGCGAGATGGTTAAAGCTCACAAAGTTACCGAAGAGGAGCTTGAAAGTCGGCTCGCCTCGTACCAGGCTCAACAGTCTCAAGCGGAGGCCCGTCTCATAGTAATAATGAATCATGAAGCTGAGACCCAGTGGAAGAAAGATGAACTGACGAATCTACTAAATCGTCCGCCGGCTTGAAAAATTGTATATGTTTCTTTTATTCTCCTTTTGTGCATACTCCTGAATGAGAGTTATTTTTTATTCTTTTATAGATTGTACTTTGTATTCATTTTGATTCATGAATAAAAGACATATTTTGTTTCATGGTGGTGTGTCCTGATCAGTCGAAAATACTGCATTTTTAACACGGCAATTTCCCTATCTTTTGCATTCATGTAGAGGTGTTCGGTATTCATATTGCACATATTAGCAAAACACCTATAAAATACTGGATTACCTGTACTGTATACTAAAACCGGCATTTTTAGGGAAATTGACTGTCTTTCATGGCATTGCATCATTCTTGTATAGCGCAACATGTGTTTCGAAGTCTGTGCAGGAAATTCCAGAAGAATGGTCAAATTTGTATAACAGTGCTGCTAACGAATTCGCCAACTCAAGGATTTGAAATCTGGTAATGATCTAGAAGTAATTCAGGGATTCAACATATCAAACAGTACACATGAAGACAGAAGAAGACACATCATGAAGTTGTAAACCCTAGCTCTCCTATTGGGCCGCGGATCCGCGGCAGGAGCCGGCTTGCGCCGCGGATCCGCGGCAGGAATGACACGTCAGCAGCAGTTCTTCAGCTCAGAACTCTTCTCTCTGGTCCTACACTTCATCAAGCCACTGCAATTTCCAGAACATTCCTGAACTTTCTTCCAGATCAGCAAAGGCCTTTTGATCTAAACTAATGATGTCCTAGCTTCCTAAACTTGCTTCACCTAAACTATATTAAGAGCCTAGAACCTTCTCCCTAACCTCCTAGCTTAAGCTAGAAGTTAAGCCCTAACTAACTAGTTCTAGAGATTTCTACCTAACTAACTAGCTTACAAGGGAAGCTAACCTAATCCAAGCTTCTTAAGGAAGCTAATCACTCCTATGCCTATAAAAGGGACCCTAGGCCTCACTTAAAAGGTTGTTGATTGTTGTTGAAATTCTATCACTCTATCAACCCAACACTTGCCACCTCCAAACCCTAACCCTAATCCAATCAAGAAACCAAAAGTTCAAGATCTTTGAGTTCAAGCAAAGCAAGCCTTCAACCATCCTTTATGAAGCGAAGCCGGTCTTCATCGGAGCATGAGATCCAAGCCGATCCGCGACTCAAGGAGCCGATGCAACGCTTGATTCGACAATCTTGTTCCTTCTCAAATTCTTGTAGTCTTGAGTAATGTGTAACAAATTGTGGAATAAATAAAGGTGACGATTCTTTTAACTTGCTTATCTTTCAATTCAAGCATTATGATTCAACTTCGATTCTTGAATATATTCTTTGTGATGATGCGTGAATAAAAATCTGCTCGTGGAGGAGTCGAGACGATCGGTTGAATGATGATGTTGACGAATCTTTAAACATTTTCTTAAGTCCAATAACGATTGTAAATTCTTGAAAATTGAATGATCGATGATCTAGATCGATGTGAAATGCTTTCTTGAGTACTTTCGCACGGATCTAGAGATTAACGATCGATCATTCGATTTCCTAGAAGCTATCTTGTGAATGTGATTCATCGAAAGGACAAAAGATGGGATGAGGAAACCCTAATTCTTCACAAAATCCTTAATCCTCGATAAATCGACATCGATTTAGTATCAACTCGTTAATGGATAAGAAAAGGTAATTGCTAGTCTTCTTCACATCTATGATCTAATCGACTCCTACGAGCTACATTTCAATTCTTGAAACTTTAATCGATTGGAATTCTATCAATTCTTGTTCTTGATTTTCTTTAATGCTTTCTTGATTTTTGATGAGATTAGACGATTCTTAAAATTCATTGATATAAATCATATAATCAAGTTTTCTTTTCTTTTCTATTAAATTTTCAATTCAAAACAAAACAAATACGAACCAATCGTACAATCCCTGTGGACGATCCGCACTTACTAACGCGCTACATTTCGACACCGTTATTGATTGCGGTCAAATAATTCTTTGATTGTGATTTCTAAACATATTTTCTAAACCGACACACAAAGAAAAAGATCAACCAAATGGCACCGTTGCCGGGGATCGTGCGCTAATTCGTTCTTTATTTGAAATTTGAATTGAAAGATTTATTCCATTACAATTTTGAGATCAAAATTCGCGCAAAATCTAAACGTGTTGTTGTGATTTGATTGCGAGGAATTCTGGAAGCTGTGGAGCAATTGAAATTTTTTTCAGAATATACCAGAGGACTGAGGGAGCAGAAGGAAGCTCTCTGCAAAATTTTTGTGCAGGTTACTGTTCATATCGCGGCGGTTCCGCGGCATTAAGGGACTCGTGCGGCAATTCCGCGGCTTTGTGGAGTCTTCTCTGTACAAAATTTCCTTAGGTGACTTCTTACTTTCTTATCTCTCTCTCAATCTGCTCCAATTAACAAATTTCTGCAGGCTTCTTTGCAAAAATCGCAGCGCCGCAAAAAGCAAAATAAAATTGTGCGTGTTTTTGGTTTTGTGGTTGTTTGCATATTAATACGAACATTAAGGGGCACGGCCAAATCCAGATTAGGTGGGGAGTTCATTACCCTTCCTAAGCCCCAAAAATCACAAACTTGCATCCGCATTTACCCTCATTAACTAAAAAATATCTAGAGATGACTCTAAGGACCATCGCGCTCATTTAGGACGGAAGAAGGCCGTGGGTAATTCATTGCTTATCCGCGTTTCTTTGTGGTGTCTAAGGCAAGTGTGTCGAAGGCTAGTGGTTATTAATTAGGCCCACTACTTACGTAGTGGAGTACCTTCCCACTTACCTGGCACTTACCTGGCCACAGGGAGACAAAGAGGCAGTGGAGGATTTATCCTGCGACTTGTCTTTTGGCAGTTAGGAGCGGTCTAGAGCCTGACCTAGGTGACCACTAGATTTTAGGGTATTGCTTGTTGCATTTGTGTGCTCGGATCATTTTTTCAAAAATCCGTATATTTTTCAAAGAAAACACCGCATTCATTTATTTCCCCTAATTATAGGTCATGCTGCCACTTGTACTAACCCTTTTTAGTGCAAGATAGGCTGGACACGGGATTCTAGTGCCCGTTTAGTCCGCGTCCCCCCGATCGACTCCGAAATCGGTATTTCTATATTTACTTCTTCTTTACCCACCACCACACCCATATCGATGGATCCGACTCCATCAAATTTCTTTACCACTACTCTGCCGCCGTCCGTTGATGCGCAAAATCCACCGCGCATCTCTCTCCAAGAGAGGTGCTATCCTATGCGAGGTCCTTTTTCGACCTGCTTATCCACACCACCAGCCAACAGGGATAATTTTGAGATTAAACCCCAGTACATCAATCTTCTACCCAAATTCCACGGTCTCGAGTCTGAGGACACATACGTGTTTATCACGAAATTTGAAAATGTATGCGCAATGATGGGTACGTCACAACTTTCAGTGGATGCTATGCGTCTACGTCTTCTTCCACTTACTTTGTGCGATATAGCCGAGAAGTGGCTATATAACACTACCGCACATTCCCTTACGAATTGGGAAGAATTCGTTGCTGCATTCCTTAAGAAATTTTATCCTATGCAAAAGACAGCTCGAGTCCGTAGCGAACTCAATCAATTCACCCAGCTTCCGAATGAACCGTTCTCGAAGTGCTTTGAACGCTTCAAGGATCTTTTGGTTCAATGTCCTCATCACGGCATCCCGAGATGGGATCTATGCCGAATCATTTATGAGGGCATTAACCCAAACACTAAACAGAACCTTGAAGCTATGTGTCAAGGCAATTTTATGACTAAGGATGATAGGGAAGCTTGGAAATTTTTAGAAGAGTTCGCTGAAAAGTCTTTACAGTAGGAGAGTGGAAACATATCATCGTCTAGGGGTGGCGTACACCAAATTGATGTGTCCATAGGTGTTCGAGCTGAGATGGCGGCAATGCAAAAGAAGCTCGAGGCTATGGAATATAAATTTTTAGCAGCCTCCCTAAACCCAATGTCGCTCCCCAAAACTGTATGTGGGTGTTGTTCTGATCCTTCTCACTTAACGGAAGAATGTCCATTAAACTCTCCGTTTCAAGGTCACGAGCATACCAATGCCGCATTTCAAAGACCTAGAAACGATCCATATTCTTCCACGTACAATCAGGGTTGGAGGAATCACCCGAACTTCGCTTGGAACAAAAACCAATCTCAAAACACTGTTCCTAACCCGAATTAATTCCAAAGGGCCCTTCCTCCACAACAGCAACCACTTCAACTCACTCAGCACCCCTACCAGTCACAAAATTTCCAAAACCAGGTCAACACTCCTGCACCGTCTAATCCTATGACCTGTTCTGACGAGTTCTCTCAATTCACTCAAACCATGAAATCACTCTTGTCAAATTTCATAGAGGTGTCAGCTGAGGTTAGATCTTCCGTCAGTGAGATAAAGAAAAACTCAGCGTCCCAAGCTGAGAGTATAAGAACGATGGAAGCTGAAATTGCACGACTTAAAGCCGAAATGAGTGCGAAAGAAAAAGGAAAACTTCCGTCTCAACCCCTACCGAATCCTGTGCATTACAATGTAAATGCCATCACAACGTTGAGATCAGGAAAAGTGCTGAATAACCATGTTGGGGAAGAAGTTGATGATCCTATCAACACCCCGGCTGAGACCTTTCCTCACACACACACTTCTACTTCTGATCCTTGTTCTTCTACCCCACCGCCTTCTCACTAGCCTATTCTCCATTTCCCTCTAAGCTCGACACCTCAGCAACCCTCTTCTAGTTCTCCACAGACGATCCCCACTCCTCTTTTGGGATCACGTCTACCCCCACTTCCTTCTCCTATGATGGACCTAGCGCTTATTGCTAAAGCTCCTTACCCGAATCGGTTAAGGGGTAACAAATCGAGTCCACATAGGGAGAAAATTATGGAAATGTTCAAACAGGTTAACAACAACATCTCTCTCCTAGATGCGATTCAACAAGTCCCCGCTTATGCGAAAATTCTTAAAGACTTGTGCACTAGGAAGAGGAAGACTCAAGTGCCAAAGAAGGTCTTCATGTCTAATAATATTAGCACTGCTTTTATTCCACAGCTACCAAAGAAACGTAAGGACTCAGGATGTCCTACGATATCGATTTCTATTGGGGGTAAAAACATCAACCGTGCTCTTTTAGACCTTGGCGCAAGTGTTAACCTACTTCCATATTCTGTCTATGAGCAGCTAGGGATTGGAGAGTTGAAACCAGCTCACTGCACTCTCCAAATGGCAGACCGTTCGATCACCAAACCTAGGGGTGAACTAGAGGATGTGTTGATTAAGGTCGGGGAATTTGTATTCCCCGTGGACTTCAGTGTTCTCGACACACAACCTGTAGCAAACCCCCGGAGCCAAATTCCGATGATTTTGGGTCGACCATTACTTACCACTTCCAACGCTGTCATTAACTGTAGAAACGGTTCAATGAACTTATCCTTTAGAAATATGACCATTGAACTGAACATTTACAAAGTTGGAAGTCAGCCATCAGAACCCTCTGCTCATATTCTTGATGTGTGCTCTGTCCACGAGATTGCTCCCGAAAGTTGCGGAGTTGATGAACTTTGCTTTATAGATCTCGACGACACTACCACATCACTGTTTGATCTTGCAATTGATCTTAGTGAGGACACCTTTCTCACGCTTGAGTCCGACACTCCTGACTTATCACCACCCGAGTCTGTATCTTTTACAGGCTATGAGCTTCTTTGTGACTCCGAAAATCACTCGATGATCCCACCTTCTTTTATTTCTCCGCCAGCATTAGATCTTAAAATTTTACCTTCTCATCTTAAATATGCATATTTAGGTGAGAATGAGTCTTTACCGGTTATCATATCCGCTTCTCTAGCATCAGAGCAAGAGAATGCACTTTTATCGGTATTGAGATCTAATAGGGAGGCGTTTGGTTGGACCATGGCGGACATCAAAGGGATTAGTCCCTTGATTGTAGAACATCATATACATGTGATGGATGATGCCAGACCAACCCGAGAACCACAAAGACGGTTGAACCCCGTCATGAAGGAAGCGGTGATGAAAGAGATCGTCAAATGCCTTGATAATGGTATTATATACCCAATCTCCGATAGCCAATGAGTGAGTCCAATACATGTCGTCCCTAAGAAATCTGGCATCACTGTTATTACCAATGAGGCAAATGAGTTGATTCAGACACGCGCCCAAACTGGGTGGCGTGTATATATTGATTACAGAAAACTCAATGCCGCCACGAGGAAAGACCACTTTCCTCTACCTTTCATTGATCAGATGCTGGAACGCTTAGCTGGACATGAGTATTATTGCTTTATGGACGGATACTCTGGCTATAATCAGGTCCCCATTGCCAAAGGATCAAGATAAAACCACTTTTACTTGTCCTTTTGGTACATTTGCTTATAGACTCATGCCCTTTAGGTTATGCAATGCTCCCGCTACCTTTCAGCGGTGTATGATGGGGATATTCTCTGACATGGTCGAGAATTTTTTGGAGATTTTCATGGACGATTTCTCGATTTTCGGAGACTCTTTTTCCGACTGCTGTTTCGCCCAATCAGAGCAAAGCTCTGTTGAAATTTAAAATTCAAAATTTTGAAGCAACGCTTCAAATCTCGGGTGCAATGCGCCACATGTCAGGTACTGATACGTCAGCGCAGTGCCCAAGAAGGCGCGCCCAACCAGAGCAAAGCTCTATTTTAAGCAAAATTAAAGGAAGCAACGATTCAGTTGCGCAAGCACTGCGCTGCGCGACACGTGTCAGCGCAGATGCGCTAGCGCAGTTGCGCTGCGCGACACGTGTCCGCGCAGATGCGCTAGCGCGGTTGCGCTGCGCGACACGTGTCACGCGCTGGGGCATTTCCGCCAAACAGAATTAAGATTTTAAAGAAATATTTCTATTCTTGTTAAAACAAGAAGATTCCCTTCTGTAAAACAGAAGCCCTTGGATCAAAAGATCCAACGGTTGGGAAAATTCCCCAAATCACTCAGAGAAAGATCGCTTTAACAAATTTAACTAATTTATGGGCACTATAAAAAGGATCCTAGGCCTCAATTCAAGGCATGAACATTTTTCCAAAAAAAACAGAGAGAGAGAGAGAAGGGAAAGAGAACTCTGAGGAATTCCTCAAGAACAAAAAGGTAAAAACCTTTAGAAAAAAGAGAAAGTTCTCTCATGAACAGATCATAGATCTAAAAACAAGATCAATGATCTTTAAAAAAAATATAATAATAAAATAGCGATTTGCACTTTTATGAACCTTTGGTTCTTTGAGATAAGAAAAACAAGAAAAACTTATCTTTTCTTTGATCTAAGTTAGATCAAGAAATCAAATAGTGCTTTGCACTTCTGTTCTTGAATCTAAAAGATTCTTAGTGTTTTGCGCTTCCAAACTGCGCTGTTGCGCTCTTGGGAGAGCGCCACGTATCAGCTACAGAACAACTTGCGCTACGCGCTCTTGAAATAGAGCTTTGCTCTCTGGAATTGGCGCAACTCATCAGAGCGTGCCACGTGTCAGCAGCGCAACAGCGCAGCACTCTAGCGCAGCGCACTGCGCTGTCGCGCTTGCGCTCACCAGAGCAGGACACGTGTCCTCATCATAAGCGCTTGCGCTCAATAATTGGCGCAAAGCGCCTGACAAGCCACTATCAGATGATTAATACACTGCATTATTTACAGAAGGGCCAAGCCCAATTAAAAAGGGCCTAACAGGCCAAATTAAATGCAATGCATTACTTTAAAAAGGGCAGAGCCCAAATAAAAACAGATGTTGTGCATCATTTATAAAAGAGCAGAGCCCAAATAAAGGTCTAATAGACCAAACAAAAATTCCATGCATTATTAAACAGGAGCAGAGCCCCAGTAAAGGCCTAACAGGCCAAATGCAAATAAAATGTTGAACATTTTCAACTGGACTTAGCCCAATTCTGGCCGTAAGTCCTTAAATTAAATTGAACTGAGCACAAATGCTCTCTCAAATCAATTTACCTCCGGTTCAAGGGTACATCTCTGAACTCCTCTGACACCTATCGTTGTAATCCTTCAACGACGACAGAGAGGTGACGAGTCCTGACGGCCATATAATAAATGGATCACCACGTTAAGTTGATCTTAGTTTCAAACAGGACTAACGTATCCTTAACGAACGTTTAAGTTGATCTTAGCCTCAATACGGCTAACGTATCCTTAAACTAAAAACACCAAACCCAAATCTAAGTAAATACGGATTTGGACTAATCCACGTCCTATGGGCGACGGCATTACTCAGTCTCCGTATACAATCCACGGGCAACCACAAACAAAACAAACACACACGACACGAAGTGAAATTCTGGAGAAGGAGAAAGTTGTTACCGCGATGCGGTAGCGTAATTAACTGCAGGGGCTTGCTCCTGCAGGGAAGAGCGTCCCCACAATCAAAAACCCCTCAAGCGAGGGGGAATCTGATGAAGTCTGCTACATCGGCCGCATCCGTCTAAACCTCCGATACACGGTGCCATAAATCAACTTGGCATTTTCGGAGAGGTGGACGGATAAAACCAAATAGCATCTGCCCCGAATCTCAGCGTAAGGACATCGCAGTCTTGTGCGCCGTCTTTCGGAGGGGAACAGATTCTGGCACGCCCGGTTGGACCTTTTCCTCTTTCCACTCCACACTTCGTGTGTCGTCTTCGCGAACCAATCGCGGTTTGTTAACGGTTGCCTTTGGATTTCAAGTTACTAAGATTTGGTCTTTTTCCTGGCACAGAACTCAAGATTCGATGGCATTTAACTGCACCAACTGCTCGAAATGCCACTGCAACGGACGCTCCACCTCACCAGGAGGTGTAGCATATGGGCCCCAAGCGGCTTCCTTCCTCGCTCTCCCGGTAGATCAGGTGACCCAAGCCACCACTGGCCTGTTCTTCGGGACCATGATCCCACCTACAAGCTTCTCTGAGCCAATACCTGCACCGAAAGTGAACAAGAAGTCGGTCTTCGACCGGCTCACTGCTACGATGACCCCTATCAACGAGTCTCCCACTACCAAACCGACAGCCTCTGTTTTCACCAGGTTAAATCAGAACTATAAATTGGCTGTCCCAAGGAAAGCAATAACTGCTGCTCCAGAAGTCGTCAAGGCGGCTTCCCCTGTCAAAGAGTCAGTCTTTTCAAGACTGACGATTCCTGCTCCTGCCCCTGCCCGAGGATCTGTCTTCGACAGGTTAAATATCATCCCTCAAAGGACAACCTCAGTCTTTGAGAGGTTAACACCAGCGACGCCTCATTCAGACAGGGGGCAAAAAGAAGCTGTCTCTATCTCCGAGCCAGTCCCAACGGCTCGTCATGCTCGACGTCGCCATTGGCGACGAGTGAGGAAGGCAGGGGGCAACTCCCCCTCAGGGCTAACTCCACCAGCTCCAGAGGTGGAAGTCAACGCTGCTGTTCTAACTGGGAACAGCTTTGAACTGCTGAGGAGGGTACGTAAGAACTCTCTAACCGCTACACTGAAAAGATCTCCTTCACCTGCGGAGAGAGTTCCGGAAACGAAGCAAGAACAGCCCCCTCAACGGCTGTCCTCAAAAATATACAAGGTCTGGCGTAGGGTTCAAGACTCCGTGATTGACCCAAGTTATTCTCGTCAACAGAAGAAGGCGAAGGTGCAAAAAGAAAAGGACCGTCCTATTAAACAACAGAGGACAACAATCACCAAGATGCCCACTGCAACGGCCCCCTCCACTTCAACGGCCCACAAAAGAAGAAGGCCGGAGAAAACCCCCGCGCCCGCGGCAAATGCCAAAGGTGGTGAGCCTAAACGCCCTAAGTCCGGGGGCATGATAGTTCATACAGTTTATGTGGCATCGGAAAGGAGGATAGCCGCATATCAACAGGTCATAGACCGCACACAAGGTCAGTGACCAAGGCTCAGGAGTAGCAGCAGAAGCTCCAAGAAATGATGAACGCTATGGCCGCACTTACAGGGCCAAAAGAAAACCCTGAAACGTCCTCGGATGAACGCCAAGAGGAAGAAACCGACGCCGAATTCCTTCGTCGGATATTGGAGAAGAAGGACAAAGAGGCTACTGAACAAGCAGCCAACATACAGCGTATGGGCCTCCTCTTCCAAGACATGATAGGGATGATGATACAGCAAGATCCTCCGACCGAAGAGCCCCCGATCGTCCTTGGAGATGATAGGGGAGAGACATCAAATTCTCCACCAGCTCTGTCGACGGCTAAAGGGGATGCAAACTCCAAAACTGATTTGGACGAGTACATCGCCCAACAAATACGGGTTCATCATGCGACCGAAGCAGCTGGCCAGGTCGTAAAAACAGGACGGCCATATCCAAGTTGGTACGATCAAATCAAGTACCTACCCGGTTACACAATTCCCAAGTTCCATGTCTACAAGGGGACGGGCAATCCTCACCAATATGTTACCCAGTTCAGGGCACTCTGCGGTAACACCGGTGGTGATGACAAGCTTTTACTTCGCCAGTTTGTTGGAAGTTTATCGGATACGGCGTTCGAGTGGTACTCTGAGCTCCCGAACGACTCTATCAAAACCTTCGCGGAAATGGAGCTGTTGTTTACTCAGCGTTTTGCAAGCGCCAGTGAACGTACCCCGATGACGGCTCTGATTAACGCCAGGGTAAAGCCAGGCGAGACGTGGGTTCAGTATGCTATACGATGGCGGAACTTATGGTCGAAGTGCGAGCAGCGCATTGAAGAAGCTCCCGCAGTGGGTATGTTTATGGGAACCCTCGATCCACAAGCAACCATCTCGCAGTTTATGATGTTTTTCAAGCCGACTACCTTCCAGGCCTTGATTGACAAGCTAGCACAGATGGATCAGATGGGCCATAAACCTCCTCTTCCAAAGCCGGACTCCCGAAATGACAAAGGGAAGTGAAAAGCGATCGTCGTCGCTAATGCTCAACAACAACCGAGCAACTCGAAGCCGGTCATGCGTCAAAATAATACGCGCCCATACGTAGACCTTGAGGAGAGACTAGGGCATCCTTACTCGTTTCCCCGCGATAAAACGAGAAGGTTATTCGAGCTGGCATTACGCAACAGACTCATAAATCTGCCGGATCCAAAACGTCCGTTGCAACCAAATGACGTCAACGAGCCCAACTACTGTCCTTATCATCGAGTACTAGGCCATCCGATCGAAGATTGCTACGTTTTCAAAAATTGGCTTGAAAACCAGTACCGACAGGGCAAGTTCGCATTGTCTGACAAATGGAAGGTGAATCCCCCGCAACCTCACACAGCTAAGGGGATGAATACGCCGGGGGCAACATGCTCCGTCGTTGAACAAGCTCCTTGGGAAGTTGTATTATCAACCAAGACAAAGAGGATGCTAAACAATCTTCAGACATGCCCAGCGATCAAGTGGAAGAACCCGTTGGAGCCGCAGATTATTGAAGGGATGTTGAAGCCTCGTTCAACTCAAAAGATTGATGGAAGTGGCCCAAGCATTCATAGCCAGCCTCGAAATCTTCAAAGAAAAGAAAAAGAAGTCAAAGAAGCCCGTGAAGCCTGGCGACAAGCGTACGGACTTGCAAAAACAAATTGACGCGCTGGAGGAATACAACCAGATGGCACGGACTCCCATTACATTCCAAGAATTCCTCAATCACGTCTTTCAAAAGGATGATGAAGGAGAAAGTTCATCTGATGATTCTGAGGAATGCGTGGTGAGCTGTAATGTGATTTCCCACTCGTTCATAGACGATGAGGAAACTTCTTGTACTGAAACGCTGGGGGCAGATCCTGAATCAAAAATTCTGGGGCCATCAGATGAGGAAATTGACGCATTCCTCAACGAAGCTCGATTAAAAAGCAGAGCTGATCGGGAGCGCGAGGAGGTTATATTCGAAAGGGCCAAACGCCAGCGCCTTGACGAAAGAATTGAGATACTCCCGCTGGAGCGAAGTACACCCACTGCGGACAAAAGCCAATTCAAGATGAGGAAAAAGTTTGCTAAGGCCATATCAATGGGCATGAAGCTACCATCCTCTGAAGGAAACATCACCGGTGAAGCGGAAATGCACCCCTCCTATTGCTTCTATCATCGGAAGATTTCGCACCCCACTCAAGAGTGCAAAGCTTTTGATAGATGGTGGCAAGGATATGTTGCTCATCGACAACACTTTAAGCGAGAAAAACGCAAAACTTGTCGGGAGCAAAGAAATACGACCGAAAGGCTTAAAAGAACTGCTGGCGATTGTTGCATGGTTAACACCGGTAGATCACAAGTGCCTACATTCGGGAGCGGTTCTGATGAGGAGCTGGAACTTGCCCCTCTCTTTAAAGAATCCACTCCGGGAAAAGAAGAAGAGCCGAAGGTCTGCGAAAATATCCGGCTACGTAATCGCACGGTGCCCGAAAAGAACCTCGGACCCTCGAACAGAAAAGGTAAAGGGAAAGAAAAGGCCCCGGAAGATATCGTCTTAGATGACCAAGTGGTGGAAGAGCTAGCTGCCAAAGACCCGCCAAAGAAGAATAAGGTGGATTACAACGTCTTAGCACATCTGAGGAAGCAGCCCTCACAGCTCAGCGTTCTTGACGCCCTTTTGCTATCAAAAGAGGCGAGAGATTCGTTGATTAAGGCACTCCAAGATCCAGAACAATTCCAAGCATGCCTGGCCGAGGAAAAGATGAAGGATGAATTGGAGGAAGTGCACACGGCCGATGTCACTTTCGACGATGAGGACCTTCTCCTTAGGACGTGCGAACACAATCTCCCTCTCTATGTCTCAGGATACTGCCACGATATTAAGATAGGCAAAATCCTGATCGACAATGGATCCTCCGTTAATCTCCTTAACGTGTGGGTGTTAAAAGAAATCTGCATGAGCGTCCAGCACCATGCTCGGGATAAGATCACCATCTCCGGGTTCGACTCCCAATGGTCAAAGACTCTTGGATCTGTGATACTGACGCTACGCTTTGGGCTGCTAGTCACGGACATTAAATTCCACATCATAGATGCTAAGACATGCTACAACGCTTTGCTCGGCCGACCATGGTTACACGAGTACAACATCATCCCTTCTACACAACATCAGTGTATGAAGTATTTTAAGGATGGTTTCGAGTATACCGTGACGGGAGAATTGAATCCGTTTTCCGTAAACGAAGTTCGCAAATATGAAGATGCCAAATACTTCTTACCGAGTTTCAAAGACACGGAAAGGTGTCACAAGCCAGAGAACAAAGCTAACGCCACCGTCCCTGTCTTCGGCAGTGATACCGAGGAGGAAGAGGAGATAGTTTGCTCGGGTCCGTCCCAACACAACAAACCAGGACCGTCCACTCCTACGTTGGTCTTTGGTAGCGACTCGGAAGATGAGATCCATGCTGTATTCTCTGCTCGACCTTCAATACAAAAGTTCGCCGACGAAGAACAAAGTCTGCAAGTCGCCATGGTGCCACTTAAACACCATAAAGAACTGGATCCGCTTAATATTTACAATGTAGAAGAGCTGCAAACGTTCTATATCCCTCCCAGGCGAGAAAGCGAAAAAGCAATTCCGTTCTACCGCTCTGAAGAAACCAAGGTGGAAAAAGAAATCTGGCATGGTGCGGATCCTACGCTCGACAGGATTCAGCCTATCCGTCTTCCCAGATATTATACAGATGGTTTGAAGAAGCTGTTGAAGCGCCAAGGGATACCCTTCAAACAGACCATTAGAAAGGCCAGGTTCTATGATAGGGCCTGGAACGTCCCTGGAACTCAACACAAGCTGCCTAACGGGAGGATGGAGACGATCGGGCTCGGATACATTCGCTCCAAGAAACGAGAACTGCTCCGTGACTGTTACGTCGTGCAAGACTTCAATGAAAAAGCAGATGCTCAACGGGAGGACACTAATCCTGAACCAGTAAAAGTTCCTGATACGAAAGTGCCCAGTCCATCGCTTGAAGAACAAATTGACAGGCTTATAAGAGAAGCAGGTCAAAAAGTCCAGGACGACCAAAATCGCGAAATGGCCATCTACGAAAGAGCCAGAACGCAACGCCTCCTTCAACAGGCCGTCAAAAATGAAAGTATCACTCCGTGTCAACCTGTTATGAAGAAGGCTCGACGCAGAAGCAGAAACAAGTCAAAAGGCCAAAAAAGTGCTCAACAGCAACAAAACAGGGCTAAGAAGCCACGCAAACGGGAGTCGAGCGTTATTGATCTATCACTCATGAAGAAGATGGGTCGAGTATACTAGTTTTCTCGGGACAAGACGAAGAAGATACTTGAGCTTGCTCTAAAACATCAGATGCTCACACTGCCGGAATCCAAGCACCTCGAACAAGAAAGCAAAGTCTCTGACCCAAACTATTGCTCTTACCATCGAGTAATAGGGCACCCGCTCGAAGACTGCTTCACCTTTAAGAATTGGATCGAAGATCAGTACCGGCTCGGTAAGTTCGCTCTGTCTGACAACTGGAGGGTAGCGCCGCCACAGAAACACGAACCCAAAACCACAAGAACAGAACCAACTCCACATTGGGATTGGAAGCGAATTCGCACTTGTCACATGATAACAATATTAAAAGAAGAGCCCGAGGACATGGACGACCTTCCCTGATGCTTCGAAAACAGCAATGATGAGGTGATCTCAGAATTTCCGCCGGCTCCGAAAGAACTGGAGGATGGAATACATACCACTGTAGATAACCTCAAGAAAATTGAGTTGGGGACGCTAAACGACCCACGACCGACATTTGTCAGCGAGCTGCTATCTGAAGAAAGGATGGCTACGTTAAAAGACGTTCTTGTACAGCATAGAGATTGCTTCACATGGAACTATTCCGAAATGCCGGGACTAAACCCAGAAATTGCCGTGCATAAATTGGCGATATCCCCGGACGTCAAGCCAGTCAAACAGGCGCCGAGGAGAATGCGGCTCGAGCTTGAGATGAGCATCAACGCTGAGATCAAAAAGCTGATCGACTCTGGCTTTATTCAGGAGGTTCAATATCCGGAATGGATCGCCAACATTGTCCCAGTGATAAAGAAAAATGGGACAATGCGTATATGCGCGGACTTCCGGGATCTCAATAAAGCCTGCCCGAAAAACAACTTCCCAGTGCCAGTCACCGAACTGATGATAGACAACACGTCCACTCATGAGGTTTTCTCCTTTATGGACGGCTCGTCAGGGTATAATCAGATAAAGATGCATCCCGAAGACCAAAAGCGTACCGCTTTCAGGACCCCTTTAGGGATATTTTGTTACAAGGTGATGCCTTTCGGTTTGAAGAACGCCGGTGCCACCTATCAGAGGGCCATGAAAAAGATCTTCGATGACCTTATACATGAAATCGTCGAGTGCTATATCGACGACCTCGTGGTTAAGAGCAAATCATACGAGGAACATCTCGAGCATCTAAAGACTGTATTTCAACGCCTTCGGCAATACAACTTGAAGATGAACCCTCTCAAATGTGCATTCGGAGTTTCCTCGGGCAAATTCCTGGGATTCATCGTCCGACACCGGGGTATCGAAATAGATCCGTCCAAGATCAAGGCGATCATGGAAATGCCTCCGCCAAGGACTCTCAAACAGCTGCAGTCTCTCCAAGGGAAACTCGTGTATATACGGCGATTTATAGCCAACCTTTCAGGAAAGTGACGTCCTTACAGCCACCTGATGAAGAAGGGAACCCCGTTCGTCTGGGGCCAAAAATGCCAAAGCGTACTAGACGAAATTAAACAGTATCTGCAGAACCCGCCGGTGTTGGCTGCTCCGGTCAAGGGAAAACCCCTCATTCTTTATACAACCGCCCTCGAAAGTTCCTTAGGCGCATTATGGGCATAAGAGAACGATCAAGGGAAAGAAAGCGCACTCTACTACTTAAGTCGAGTTCTGCTGGGGGCAGAAAGCAACTACTCCCCCATTGAAAAACACTGCCTGGCGTTGATCTTCGCGATAACAAAGCTCAGGCACTATGCGTTGGTGCATGAGGTCCGTCTCATTTCGAAGGTGGACCCTCTTAAGTATTTAATGTCAAAGGCCATACTGACAGGTTGACTCGCTAAATGGGCTCTGCTTTTGATGGAGTTCTCTATAACGTATCAACCTCTCAAGGCAGTGAAAGGCCAGGCCATCGCCGACTTCCTTGCTGAGCATCCGATACCCGCCGATTCTCCTCTGAGCTGCGATCTACCAGACGAGCATGCGTTCGACGCAATCGACGGTGGTGATACCCGATGGGAGCTCTTTTTCGATGGAGCGTCTTCCATGAAGAAGCGCAAACAAAGTACCCCTATAATCAAATCGGGGGTAAGCCTCATCTTCGTGACTCCACAAGGGGGATAATGCGTTTCGCTTTCTCCTTAACAGAGCCGAGGACGAATAACGAAGCCGAATATGAAGCCTTAATAGCAGGTCTTGAGATCGCCATCGACATGGGAATTGAAAACCTCCTCATATACGGAGATTCTCAACTGGTCGTTAGTCAAGTAAATGGCGACTACCAAACGTGCAAACCGGAGTTGGTGAAGTACGGGGAAAAGGTGCAACAACTGTTGACCCAAATTCCCTCCTATACTTTGGAAAGCATACCGCGCGCGGAAAACAGCAAAGCAGACGCGTTGGCCAAACTTGCTAAAGAACTGGCTGACGAGAACCTCGATGACGTCAGAATCATGGTACAAAGCCGTCGGGTGCTTACCCCAACAGAAATATCTCCGGAATCATCCGAAGAAAAAGGAGCGAGCGAGCAGACGACCCTGCAAGTAAAATATTAGGAAAATACCGAGGATTGGAGAGAAGTCTTCATAAACTACTTTAAATCCCACCGAATGCCTGAAGAAGCGTCCACAAGACATCAGCTCATGAAACGAGCTCTGTCTTTCGCCTTCGTCAATGATACTCTGTACAAGAGGTCGTTTGATTCTCTGTGGCTGAGATGCTTAAGACCTGACGAAGCGAAAAGAGTCGTCCAGGAAGTTCACGACGGACTCTGCGGTTCTCACCAAGCGGGCCCAAAGATGAAGTTGAAGATCAAACGGATGGGCTACTACTGGCCCACGATGATTCAGGACTGCCTCGAATATGCGAAACAGTGTCACTCATGTCAAATTCATGGGGATTTCATCTATCAGCATCCAAATCCATTACATCCGACGGTGGCTAGCTGGCCGTTCGAGATGTGGGGAACTAACATAGTCGGCCCTATCGAACCAGCATCATCTATAGGGCATCGTTTATCTTGGCGACGACTGACTACTTCTCTAAATGGTCAGAAGCAGTACCATTAAGAGAGGTTAAGACGGAGAATATCCTCCATTTCTTAAAGACACATGTCATATATCGGTTTGGAAATCCGCGACGGATCATCTCCGGTAACGGGCCAGCTTACAGAAGCCACAAGATTAGTCGCTTTGCGCAGCAGCACAATATAGACTGGAGATATTCCTCGGTTTATAATCCGTGAGCTAACGGTCTAGCTGAGGCCTTCAATAAAACCTTGACGAAGATCATAAAGAACACGGTGTCCCGAAATAAGAGAGACTGGCATGAGAGACTGCAAGTGGCTCTTTGGGCGTATCGAACTACGTTCAAAACGGCCACGAACACAACGCCGTACGCGTTGGTATTTGGGACGGAAGCAGTGCTCCCCCTCGAGATAGAGTTACCCTCTCTACGAGTGACAGTCCACTACGAGCTGACGGATGAAGAAAATGCTCACCTTCGGCTTGAGGAGCTTGACGCCCTTGATGAAACCCGGCTCATAGCGCAACAAAATCTGGAAGCTTATAAAGCAAAGATGACGTGCTCATATGAAAGATTAACCCGACCGAGGACATTCCGCCAAGGCGAACTTGTGCTAGTGGTCAAAAGGCCTATGATCCCCAATCGTGCCAAGCGGGGAAAATTCGAGCCAAACTACGAAGGCCCGTACATCGTAGATAAGGTCTACCAGGGTGGGGCCTATCTACTCATGGACATACACGGTGAAAGGCCTTTCAAGCCAATAAACGGTCGCTTCCTAAAGAGAAACTACGCTTAATGAGCCACAGCCTAGGTCAATGATAGATGACGACGACTATGTCCGCTCGCTATCTTCCTAAGCTCAAACTCTATCAGCAGTAACCAGCCTTCTCAAAGTCGGACCGAAATGTCCTTAAACTAATAGCAGACTGAAACGTCTTTAAACTAATACCGCAGCATCCGTAGGCTGACGAGATAAAAAGAAAATAAGAAAATAAGAAGAATAAAAAAACGGTATGTCCATAAGCAAGATGAAAACCCGAAAGGGCTCCGTGAGTAAAAACAGCAGGGCTACCGGCGAGTGTTCGTGAAAACCCGAAAGGGCACGACCTCGTAAAAAAAGAAGAAGAAAATAAAAAAGAATAAAAAAAAACGGTATGTCCATAAGCAAAATGGGCACGGATGAAAACCCGAAAGGGCTCCATGAGTAAAAACAGCAGGACTACCGGCGAGTGTTTGTGAAAATCCGAAAGGGCGCAACTTCGTTAAAAGACACTTATAGGGTCCTCTCGACCTTGTAAGGAGAAACCACCCGCGTGAGATCCTTACGACTCACAAGGGAGCGACACACTTAGGGATCCCCACGATTCCTAAGAAGAAAATACACTTGCGAGATCCTCACGACTCGTAAGGAGAACTCTCTTATGGGACCCTCACGGCTCATAAGATTTGAAAGTCTTAAGTTACAGAGATCTAAACCTGTGCTTAAGCAAACCCCCCATAACTTCCGATATTGCCCTATAAGTGGCTCAATACTGACCCTTGTATACAATCCACGGGCGCGAATAAACATTTCCCTAATCAAGTCCCATCCGAGACTGAGGATATGTTCGCATGATGAACAACTCTTATAAGTCCTCTCGATTTACAATGAGAAAACCCTCGTGTAGGATCCTTACGACTTACAGAGGAACATACACTTAGGAATCCTCACGATTCCTAAGGAGAAAATACACCTACAAGATTCTCACGACTTGTAGGGAAGAATACCTTTGTGAGACCCTTGTGGCTCATGAAGTTAGAAGACTTAGACGACAGGACCCTAACCCTGGCCGCTAAGCCACCTTTGTTCAATATCGACAGAGGCAGATGATGATTCGCTCCTGACAATATCCCAGTTGTAGCGATGCTGATGCCGAAGTCGGTGTCCAATTTCAGGTTTACGGCGAAAAGCCCGTAGGCCTCACATGCATACGAAATAGCCGAAATGATAGGGCAACTTGCAATAAAAAGCAGAAAGTAAAAATGTACGCATGCAAAATAGCCGAAATGATTGGGCAACTCGCAATAAAAAGCAGCGAGTAAAAATAAAATAAATAGCCGAAATGATTGGGCACCGCGAAAAATAGCCGAAATGATTGGGCAATCGCGACCTTCGCGATATAAAAGCTGAAATGATAGAGCATCGCGGAGATAAAACAAAAAAAATGATGATAAAACTTTGGCCCTACAGTTAAGATCGCATCGATCCCTGTATACAATCCAAGGGCGTAAACAAAGAGGGAACCATACTTTCCCAACAGGCTGCGCCAGAAGACGAAGCCAAATCTCGACGGTTCAGTCCAACTCTGAAGAAACTAGTGTCTTCAGCAAACTCCTCGACTCACAGATACAAACACTCCTTGACGAGAGCCTCCTGATCCGTGTCGACTCGCAGAGCCACCAGTGCCTCCGTGGGAAATCCTCGACTCGTTTCAAACCCCAAGGAAACAAATAATCCTTGGCGCTTGGGAAACAAATAATCCCTAGCAAACTCCTCGACTCACGGATACAAACACTCATTGACGAGAGCCTCCTGATCCGCGTCGACTCGCAGAGCCATCAGTGCCTCCGTGGGAAATCCTCGACTCGTTTCAAACCCCAAGGAAAAAAATAATCCTTGGCGCTTGGGAAACAAATAATCCCTAGCAAACTCCTCGACTCACGGATACAAACACTCCTTGACGAGAGCCTCCTGATCCGCGTCGACTCGCAGAGCCACCAGTGCCTCCGTGGGAAATCCTCGACTCGTTTCAAACCCCAAGGAAACAAATAATCCTTGGCGCTTGGGAAACAAATAATCCCTAGCAAACTCCTCGACTCACGGATACAAACACTCCTTGACGAGAGCCTCCTGATTCGCGTCGGCTCGCAGAGAAACTAGTGCCTCCGCAGGAAATTCCCGATTCGTTTCAACTTGCAAGATGAAGCCTCAGGCAGCAGGGACTGAAAAACTTGCTTCTTGAACAATGGGACCCTACAAGCCGATCTAAAACGGTCTCTTGCATACTATTCACGGGTCTCACTCTCCAAAGTCGAGTTTCGACAAGGAGGGAAACAACCGCTTACGGGTCCTCTCGACTCATAAGAGGGAAAAATTCTCTTATAGGATCCTTACGACTTATAAGAGAAAACCACACTTAGGAATCCTCACGATTCCTAAGGAGAAAAACCCACCTACGAGATCCTCTCGATCCGTAGGGAGAAAAATCTCTACGAGACCCTCACGGCTCATAGAGTTGAAAAGTCTTAGGCAGCAGATCTGAACCTGCGGTCTAAGCCATCGCTATTTCTTAAGAAAGTCAAGATGTGTGCTCTATTATCTGTTGACCATGTTTACTAAGGCGGCATGCTGATGATAAAAGAAAGAAAAAGCAAGGAAATAGCACAAGACATTACAAAAAAATGTGTATCTTTTATTCATAAACTTGATTGAGTACAGGATACATTGTGCTACAGAATAAAATATATATATATACATTTTTTTATTTATTTACAAGTACAAACGATACAAAGAGGGATAGCTACTGAGGAGGAAGTGTCTTTAACAAATCCGCAAGCCGCTCTCGCACTTCCTTCAGCGCCTCCTCCTGAGTGGCTGCCGCGGCCACCTCTGCTTCCACCTGGGCTCGCTGCTGCAAGAAGGATGAAATTTGCTCCTCCGCCGCCTTCTGGGCTGCTTCCTGGCTGGGTGCATCTCGCTCGACAACATCAAGCTGTTGCCTCAATGATAAGCCTTCGGAAAGACATTGCAGAAGGCCTTCAAAGACAACCTTCAGCCGTGCAGCATTGGCCTCCACCCGAGCATGCAGTTGGGCAGACTTGCTCGAAGTCTCACCGCGCTCCTTATGCCTTGAAATGACTTCTTGTTCGAGATGGCGGAAGTAAGAAGCGCTCTACTCAATCCACGCTGCTCTTTGATTGCTGGCGGCCAAGGTCTCGGGAGCGGGACACAGCGACTCCAACTGATGCAGGCGGGCCTCGATCTCCCTGCAATGGTTAACCCAAGATGCGATGATACCCTCGTCATGAAAGTTCATGAGTATCACCAGCATCGGGTTAACCGCTGTAGCAAAATCCGCAGCAGAAGTAGGGGTCTCGACCTCGAGCTCCTCAATGTAGTCGCTCAACATACGCAAGCTGTTCGCGGCGCCTTTCGAAGATAGACGTCTCAGGTAAGGACCTGCTGGCATTATGATGCGAGATTCGAAGGGCGCTGAGACCGGAACGACAGCTGAAAAGAAACAAGATGTGATCAGATAACAGTTCAGGAAATAAAAAAATGGGGAGTTATCAATGTGATAGTCGCTGTACCAGCTGAGGCAGGTGGCAAGGCCGGAAGGGTCGGCGGCGCAGCCGATCTTTCATCCCCTCCTTCGATTTGTAGCACTGCAGTTGAGATGAGAAAAAAGGGTTTAGAAGTAATTCCATCAATGAAGAAAGAAGGATATCAATGGAAATCATACTCACCAACGCCACCAGAGGAAGAAGCGAGTTCGAATGGGAAGGAGAAGTGTGGAAGCAACATCTGATAAAGATGGTCAAAAAGCACTCCTGAAAGACATAACAGTATGACATTAGTACACAAGTTATACGTCTGAAAAGTGAGATTAATAAATTGCAAACCCATATCTTCCAACATCTTAGATGGTATGAGAGAGGGTTGAGAGGTGACCACCACCAAGGCAGTCGTTGAAGGCGCTCCCTCAAGCAGTGGGGCATCGGCGCTGGCTGCACCTGCGTTACAAGAAAGGTGAACTTATCAGAAAGGATTGTAAAGTAAAGAAAAACAGCAACGTGGGGTTTGCCTGAGGAGCTCCCGGCTGAAACGGAGGCGATTCCCTCCTCTATCGACATGAGACCACCACCCGTGGCCTCATCGCCCGACTCAATGGGGGCCGTCGTCGTGCTAGCGCGACCAGGAGACGGCAGGAGATCGTAGGCAGGGAGGGCAATGATTGGAGCGTTGCCGGATTCTTGGAAGGAAGCGGCTGACTCTTCCCCAAGAGTCGTGCCCATCTCATCCGCTACTTCTTCGGGCTCCGCCGTCTCCATCGGCTCATCCACCGTCACCACGAGGTCGCCGGCCTCAAGCGCCTCGTCCGCCACTACCCTGGGCTCAGTTACGACGATCATTTCATCTGCCGTCGTTTCAGGCTCGGCATCAATGACCTTCTCGGCTATAGACCCCTCCACCTCCATCTCAGGCTCCGAAGCCTCAGCGACGTTGCCCACCGTCGGCTCAGGTCCGGCAGGTGTCGCCCCCTCTGTTTCTTTGGGTCCAACGGTCTCTACCTCCCCCTTGGTCGGATTTAGCCCTGCAAGATAGAATATATAAGAACCGACAGCTTTATGAGTCTAGCAACGAAATTCTGAAGGAAGTATTACCTGAGGTAGACTTGTCGTTAACCTCTCTATTGGCGCGGATCGCCTGTCTATGAGTTGTAGACAGGGCGACCGGGGCCTCTTCGGATGGAGTATCAGCACGAGGGACGGTACTAGGGCCCGCTCCCATAGCCAAGGCAGCCCTGCGCACCTTCGCCTCACGCCTCGACCGTTTCCTCTCCTCCCGGGCCGTCACGATAGACCTTTTTGATGCTTCCTCTATTGAAGCATCGTCGACCTCATTTAAAGATGCCTCCAGAGCCTTTAAGGCATCTCTCATCGGCTCTCCAAGACGAACCTCCTGCGATGGCCCAGAGGAAGCGGGAACGTCGGCAACTGGCAGAACGTCTGCGTCACTTGGCGGGAGCGGCATTGAGATTCCTGTGATGAAAAGGGAAAGGTTAGATCGACCATAACACGAGGGAGATGGAGACTTGATGAATTAAAACTTACTAAGGCCCATAGACGCTCTAAGACGTTCCTCCTCCTGGAAAGTCTTCAAAGAAGCGGCAATGGCTTCTTCATCAGTGATGCCTGTTGGAAGAAAGGAAAGAAAAGCGTTAATCAAAGGCAATGAGGAAGATATGTTGCAATAAAGAAAATGTGACTAGTAACTACCTGATTGCGCAAGCTTAGCTAGCCATGCGTCACGCCTTGCCAACCACGCTGAAGTTTCGAGAGTGGCCTCCAAGTCTGTATCATCCGGGGGTGGCAAGATTAATCCCTCGTTAGTCCCATATTCACTCAGGCCCTCGGCATAGGGAGCGTGGGGTTCCTGACCAAATACGACATCTGCAGCGAAGAGCGATTTCTTTTTCTTTTGCCCGCCAACCCTAGGTGCACGCGGGATCGATTTACGTTTAGCAGCCACCTTGGGACGACGGGTCCCGATGTCCGCACCCACGTCAGACTCCGGTGAGGATACAACCACTGTCTCTATTGGAGCACAGGGCGCTGCAGGTGCATCTGTGACATCAGGGAGCGACAATCCACGTGGAGGACTTTGCGCACGCGGTGGCCCGGTTCTAACCTCTTTTAGAGGAGCAACTACTGGAGTCCTCGGGACCAAAGGAGCGTTGCGGTCACTACCTGGAGGCGCACCCTTACGGTCGACCAGTAGTTGCCTTTCCTCCTTTATAACGGCTCCTGTCGCATGATTATACCAGTCTTTGTATACGTTGAGGAGTCGTGGAGCACAAACCGGCGCACTGATAAAGAAACGAGAACCCGTATTCAGGCGCATGAAATGATGCAGCGCGTTCTCCATCCCTTCTTTAGTGGCAGCGGGTTCCAGTAAGAAAGCTTCCAAGGGGACCCCTTGATCGTAGCCCAGTTGTTAAGCAAAACGATGCGGGTTATATCTTATGAAAATCGCCGCACCATTCTGCCTGAAGACTAGGAAGCCCGGTCTAATAGAATATAAGTGAAGGGTCTCCCGGGCCGTTAAAACCGAAGCTCCATCCTTGAAAGTGTCTTGTAATGGTCGCACCGCGGTGGTGGACGCTTTTCCAATAGTCAGCACCTTGTCAATAAAGGACATCCCGGCTCCAACGGTGTGAGAGCGAAGGAGTAAGCCCCTGGCGTTCCGTGGAGACGGGGTCACGATAGATGCGCCAATCAGCTGTATGATGCGAGGGAAACCACACTTGTCAAAAAACGAGGGCCTTTTGTGCATGCCGAAGACACCCGCCGTATGTAGCTCGAGCCACGACATAAAGTAGTGCATCGCGAAGACCACGTGCAATACCCCGGGCTCATTAGCATCCACTGCTCGGCTGAGGCCATGATATAGGTGCGCCAAGCCAGCGATCCCAACAGCCACCTTTACTTCGATGGCCATCCGGTGGGCCGGGTAAAAGACAGAGGGCCGCATCCGATGAGAGTGCATTGGGATTGCAAACCAGCTCAGCCACAATCCAAGAAATCCCAAGAAAAAGGCCTCCTCATCCATTCCAGGGGCCGAAATTTCTGTAAATGACATGGTAGGGAAGTCCGAAAGAAAAAAACCCTTTTGATCTATCTCCCTCTCCGGTAGGTTGTCCACACCTAGACCGAAAGGGTCATCCAGAGTGGCAAACTTGGCAGCCTCTGATGAGAAGACGCTTGGGCGAAGGAACCGAGCGATGAAATCTTCAAAGTTAACCCCCCGACTCCCATGTTCGATAAAAAGAGATTCATAGATGTTCAATACCTTAATCAAGCTTGGGAATTGATGTTGAACGGCATTCTCCGGTGTGACCCCCCTTACCACCGGCCTAGCACCAAAGACGTACACATTTATCGGGAGCAGCTCCTTATAATGTTCTCCCATGACTGGTAGACCGGATACCTCCGTGAACTCCTCCAAAGAGATGGACACTTCCTGATCCATGGCAAGAAAAGTGTGGGTAGGAATGTTCCACTGCACCAGGAAAGCTTTAAACCACCAGGTGGGGAGCGTGGGATACTGGAAGAGAGAGACGTAGACCACAGTGTACAATCCTAATCTTATCAACTGCGACTTCTTCGTCGACAGAGTATACCGGGCCCACGGCAGATAGCCAATCGGATGGCGGGGGATCAGACCAATGTTATATGATTGCCCCCAGAGTCTCGCCTCGCCCTGACAGATACGACGTCCTAGAATATCCAAGACCATAGGACGTTGGACCGGAACCGCATCCATAGCGGGATGAAGGAAGCTGTTCGCGGTCCAATCCACCATCTCCACGGCATACTGCATCGAGGGTGGGGTAGCATAATGAATCGCCGTGATGGGCTTAGACGGCACTGCGCATGTGAAGCTGCGTCGACCCATAATGATCTGGTTATACCAAGACCCCCAAAGGTGGAGATTCTTGTAGTCCGGGTCGTTTTCTCTAATCATAGCCAAGACTTCACGGTCCAAGGGCACTTCGGGAAACCCTTCCTCCGAGCGGACGAACGGAAACGAGGTGTCGAGAGACATGATCGCTGCAAAAGAACAATCTAGCCGTTAGTGTTGTAATTCCAACGCTTGGCATTTAAAAAGAAAAATACGTTAATCGATTAATTAAATTAAAAACTAAATTAGAATTAATTAATTACACCACACAGCAGTGCAGCGGGTAGAAGACCGAAGGGGGACCCACAAAAGCTGGATGACAATATGTCAGTTGGTCCCCAGGAAAACATTCCCACTAATAATAATAATAAAAGAATACCTAGAGACAAGGAGAAAATCTCCTCTTTCAGAGCAAAGCTCTGTCACAAAATGACACTTGTCAAATTCTGGTCTCAAAGGAATAAAATTCCTTAAAAAGAGTATAGCTCTATGGTAATAATGGAAAGGTCCATCAGAAAATGTTACACCTAGAAGAATTAAAATTTTTGGAATCTTAAAAAAAAAATCCATGAAAAACTTATGAATTTTTTTTCATTTTTCAGATCTAAAAGATCTACAGATGATTCAAATAGCAAAGCTCTGTCCATGGGTTAGAACCCATGAACAAGATCTCTGTAGATCTATAAGTTTTTGAGAGCAAAGCTCTGTTTATGAAACCCCAATGGAGATCTCTTTAGATCAAAAGATCTGTAAGAGCAAAGCTCTATTGGTTAATTAAAATTAACTTAAGATTAATTTTACCTAAAATTTTCTAACTTGGAAAATGAGAGCAAAGCTCTAAAGTTCTGGAAACGAGAGCAAAACTCTGGAGTTCTAAGCAAGAGCAAAGCTCTGGAAATAAAAATCTTGAAACGGTGAGATTTTTCTAAGGGCCAGAGGTCCTATTTATAAGGCGCTTGCGCCCCTTGAGCTCACCCGTTGATCCAACGATCAGGAGTTTGCCACCGCTGCACTCACGTGTGCGCCACGTGAGCGCAACGGTGGGGAGGGGCATTTGTTTCGCCCAATCAGAGCAAAACTCTGTTGAAATTCAAAATTCAAAATTTTGAAGCAACGCTTCAAATCTCGGGTGCAACGCGCCACATGTCAGGCGCTGATACGTCAGCGCAGCGCCTAAGAAGGCGCGCCCAATCAGAGCAAAGCTCTATTTTAAGCAAAATTAAAGGAAGCAACATTTCAGTTGCGCAAGCACTGCGCTGCGCGACACGTGTCAGCGCAGATGCGCTAGCGTAGATGTGCGCTACGCGACACGTGTCAGCGCAGATGCGCTAGCGCAGTTGCGATGCGTTTTGCGCTGCGCGACACGTGTCAGCGCAGATGCGCTAGCGCTGTGCGCTGCGCGACACGTGTCACGCGATGGGGCATTTGCGCGAAACAGAATTAAGATTTTAAAGAAATCTTTCTATTCGTGTTAAAACAAGAAAATTCCCTTCTGTAAAACAGAAGCCCTTGGATCAAAGATCCAACGGTGGGGAAAATTCCCTAAATCACTCAGAGAAAGATCGCTTTAACAAATTTAACTAATTTATGGGCACTATAAAAAGGACCCTAGGCCTCAATTCAAGGCATGAACATTTTTCCAAAAAAAAAAAAAAGAAAGAGAACTCTGAGGAATTCCTCAAGAACAAAAAGGTAAAAACCTTTAGAAAAAAGAGAAAGTTCTCTCATGAACAGATCATAGATCTAAAAACAAGATCAATGATCTTTAAAAAAATATATAATAATAAAAATAGTGCTTTGCACTTTTATGAACCGTTGGTTCTTTGAGATAAGAAAAATAAGAAAAACTTATCTTTTATTTGATCTAAGTTAGATCAAGAAATCAAATTGTGCTTTGCACTTCTGTTCTTGAATCTAAAAGATTCTTAGTGCTTTGCGCTTCCAAACTGCGCTGTTGCGCTCTTGGGAGAGCGCCACGTATCAGCTACAGAACAACTTTCGCTACGCGCTCTTGAAATAGAGCTTTGCTCTCTGGAATTGGCACAACTCACCAGAGCGCACCACGTGTCAGCAGCGCAACAGCACAGCACACTAGCGCAGCGCACTGCGCTGTCGCGCTTGCGCTCACCAGAGCAGGACACGTGCCCTCATCATAAGCACTTGCGCTCAATAATTGGCGCAAAGCGCCTGACAAGCCACTATCAGATGATTAATGCACTGCATTATTTACAGAAGGGCCAAGCCCAATTAAAAAGGGCCTAACAGGCCAAATTAAATGCAATGCATTACTTTAAAAAGGGCAGAGCCCAAATAAAGGTCTAATAGACCAAACAAAAATGCCATGCATTATTAAACAGGAGCAGAGCCCCAGTAAAAGCCTAACAGGCCAAATGCAAATAAAATGTTGAACATTTTCAACTGAACTTAGCCCAATTCTGGCCGTAAGTCCTTAAATTAAATTGAACTGAGCACAAATGCTCTCTCAAATCAATTTACCTCCGGTTCAAGGGTACATCTCTGAACTCCTCTGACACCTATCGTTGTAATCCTTCAACGACATCAGAGAGGTGACGAGTCCTGACGGCCATATAATAAATGGATCACCACGTTAAGTTGATCTTAGTTTCAAACAGGACTAACGTATCCTTAACGAACGTTTAAGTTGATCTTAGCCTCAATACGGCTAACGTATCCTTAAACTAAAAACACCAAACCCAAATCTAAGTTAATACGGATTTGGACAAATCCACGTCCTACGGGCGACGGCATTACTCAGTCTCCATATACAATCCACGGGCAACCACAAAGAAAACAAACACACACGATACGAAGTGAAATTCTGGAGAAGGAGAAAGTTGTTACCGCGATGCGGTAGCGTAATTAACTGCAGGGGCTTGCGCCTGCAGGGAAGAGCGTCCCCACAATCAAAAACCCCTCAAGCGAGGGGGAATCTAACGAAATCTGCTACATCGGCCGCATCCGTCTAAACCTCCGATACACGATGCCATAAATCAACTTAGCATCTTCGGAGAGGTGGACGGATAAAACCAAATAGCATCTGCCCCGAATCTCAGCGTAAGGACATCGCAGTCTTGTGCGCCGTCTTTCGGAGGGGAACAACTGCCTATCGAATCTTGACGCAGTTCTTACTCGTTGCAAAGAGAAGAAATTAATCTTGAAATGGGAAAAATGCCATTCCATGATCCAAGAGGGAATTGTGCTTGGACATGTTATTTCACGAAAAGGTATTGAGGTTGACAGAGCTAAGATAGATGTCATTCAAAACCTTCCTCATCCCAAAAGTGTCAAGGATATCCGATCATTTCTTGGCCATGCGGGCTTTTATAGGAGATTCATTAAGCATTTTAGCAAAATTGCTAGACCCTTAACTCTTCTCTTGGCCAAGGATACGACCTTCCACTTTGACTCGGATTGTGAGGCAGCATTCGACTCACTCAAACACTCCCTCACTACAGCCCCCGTTTTATCGTCTCTAGATTGGGACTACCCCTTTGAGCTTATGTGTGATGCATCAGATTTTGCAGTTGGTGCAGTCTTAGGACAGCACATTGAAAAGATGTCACACGTGATCTATTACGCAAGTAAGACCCTGAATGATGCTCAAATTAACTATACAACTACTGAAAAAGAACTTTTGGTGGTTGTATTTGCATTAGAAAAATTCAGGCCTTACTTGATTGGCTCATCAATAGTTGTGTACACTGACCATTCCGCCTTGAAACATCTTTTAGCGAAGAAAGATGCAAAAGCTAGGCTAATACGTTGGATCCTTCTATTACAAGAATTTGATCTTGTTATCAAAGATAAGAAAGGATGTGAAAACGTTGTAGCCGACCATCTTTCACGCATCTCTTCTTCCCTTGTGACCCTACCGATCAATGATTCTTTCCCAGATGAATAACTCTTGAACGTATCCGAGGAACCTTGGTTCAGGGATATTGTGAACTATCTTGCCACGGGACTGATACCCAGCGATTGGTCAAAACAGGACAAATATCGTTTTCTATCCCAAGTAAAACACTTTTACTGGGATGAACCCTATCTGTTTAAGTATTGTCCTGATCAGATCATTCGCCGGTGTGTCCCGAATAAGGAGTTCAAGAGTGTTCTATCTTTTAGTCATGATCAGGCCTGTGGGGGTCACTTCGGTCCTAAAAAGACGGCGGAGAAGGTTTTGCAATGCGGTTTTTATTGGCCGACCTTGTTCAAGGACGCATTTGATTATTGCAAAACCTGTACACAGTGTCAACACACGGGTAGGATTTTCTGGAGAAATGAAATGCCACAGCAACCCATCTTAGTGGTTGAAATTTTCGATGTTTGGGGCATTAACTTTATGGGTCCCTTTCCCAACTCCTTTGAGAATTTGTACATACTGCTTGCGGTTGATTACGTCTCGAAGTGGGTTGAAGCCATTCCATGTCGCACTAATGACAAAAAGGTTGTCATTAAGTTCTTAAAAGAAAACATCTTTTCGCGATTTGGACACCCACGCGCTATCATTAGCGATAACGGGACACATTTCTGCAACAGGTCTTTCGAGACTCTGATGCGGAAATACGCAATCAACCAAAAACTTTCTACACCCTATCATCCCCAAACAAGCGGGCAGGCTGAGATTTCGAATAGACAGATCAAACAAATCCTGGAGAAGACTGTTGCGAAGAATAGAAAAGATTGGTCGACCAAACTGACAGATGCTCTTTGGGCATTCAGAACTGCATTTAAAACCGATCTAGGGATGTCTCCATATAGGTTAGTGTTTGGGAAGGCGTGTCACTTGCCAGTCGAGATTGAGCATAAAGCATTGTGGGCTATTAAGGAAATCAACTTTGACTTAAACCAAGCTTGCAACTTTCGGAAGCTGCAATTAAATGAGCTAAGCGAACTCCGCGATGAAGCTTATGATAACGCTGTAATTGTAAAGAATAGGACTAAGGTTTTTCACGATAAAAACATTTTGAGGAAAACATTTACACCTGGTCAGCATGTCCTTCTTTATGATTCATGACTACACCTTCACGCAGGTAAGTTTCGATCTCGGTGGAAGGGACCTTTTGTTGTGCGGTCTGTATACCCGCAAGGGGCAGTAGAGGTAGAAAATGTTTAAAACGGCACATTTTTCAAAGTAAATGGACATAGATTAAAGCCGTATTTTTCCACTGACCCCACGGAGGAGCTCCTGTTCTTACAGGAGCCATTTTATCTCGATTAAAATTCCTCCGTCTCACCTCCATGTCCTGTAAATTACTGCATCATCTTTTGAATGGAGGTAAGTGAAAAGAATAAGTTTGGGGGAAGATCTTCACTTATATATTTTGCCCCCACTAAGAAATTCCTCCCAGGCTTACAGTTTTTGTAGGTAGAGCGGTTGGCAATAGTGAGGACACTGTTGAAAACAATTTTGGGGGAGGTTTGTGCTTATTTTTGCATCATTTGCATATCATTTGCATAAGCACAAAACATTTCTTTAAAAACCTATAAAAATTTAAAAAATTTCAAAACCCATAAAAATTAAAAGAAAAAAATTCAAAATATAAAAATATTTAATATTTAAACATTTTTTGTACATAAATAAGATAATAAAAGTTTAGGTAGTGAAAAATTACATCCATGAGATTAGAAAAATTTAAGAAAACTAAGAAAATTAGAAGTTTTCTTATACGAACTAGTAATAAGTAGTTATGAGCCGTTGTCCCAAGGGTTAGTAAGATGAAGGAAGTCACTAATCTGAGAATAAAAATTAGTCTGAAAAATAGTTTCTATTCTGGAAGCCAAACATTTTGAACGTTGATATCCTGCTATTCGTACTTACACACGTCTTGAAGCCCGGGATAGTAGAGGATACCTTGAAATGCTCTTGTCTAAAAGCCAAAGTATGAAGGAAATAAAAAAAATGAAGAAAATATAAAGTGGTGAGAAAAATGGACACTGGTTTTGTTATCTCCAAGGCAGCAATAAAAAAATATAGCGAAGGGTGCCTCTTCACCTAGTGCCCTAAGGCTAACTGGTCTGGGAGTCACTGCTAAGCTTTAGGTGGTGCAAGACGAGGAAAATACACCAAATAAGCAAGCACATGAGTAATCGGTCGGTTAGTACCTCAAGAAGTATTAACGGTCGCATGAAAGTGTGTGAGGAATCCTAAATATTCATTAATTAAAAAGTACTGAGGTGGATGGACAAGAGTTTGATAGCTTGAATTGAATTCTCCGGATGTAGGGATGTTCTTTACACACACGTAGGGTTATATGATCGATATTTGGAAAAATATAGGAATGAAGAATAGGACGATGTTTTATTGAGGGGGGACATGATTTCTGACATCTTTTCATGACTATTAAGATAGGGCTCATGACAACCGAAAAGCTAGCTTAGTTGGAAACCCTAATTTTCAAGGCTTTTCTTTTACAATTCTCTTCTTTAAATGTAATATTCATGATCTTCCTTTTATTATTGGATTTTGTGGGTGCAATCCGCTGAAAACTCTCAGGAGACAACACTCCTCCTACTAGGGACACCTAGAGATTTAAAGGCTTGTTGCACGTGCTCAGTGCAATCGTGTTACCCACGAAAGTGTGCTAGTTAGTTTTTCTCTTTCTTTATTTTCTCCTTCTCTTTTTAATAAAATCATTCGCTCGAGACGACCGAAAATAAGTTTGGGGGAATTTGATCAGTAGAAAATATTGCATTTTTAACACGGCAATTTCCCTATCTTTTGCATTCATGTAGAGGTGTTCGGTATTCATATTGCACATATTAGCAAAACACCTGTAAATTACTGGATTACCTATACTGAATACTAAAACCGGCATTTTTGGGGAAATTGACTGTCTTTCATGGCATTGCATCATTCTTGTGTAGCGCAACATGTGTTTCGAAGTCTGTGCAGGAAATTCCAGAAGAATGGTCAAATTTGTATAACAGTGCTGCTAAAGAATACGCCAACTCAAGGATTTGAAATCTGGTATTGATCTAGAAGTAATTCAGGGATTCAACATATCAAACAGTACACATGAAGACAGAAGAAGACACATCATGAAGTTGTAAACCCTAGCTCTCCTATTGGGCCGCGGATCCGCGGCAGGAGCCAGCTTGCGCCGCGGATCCGCGGCAGGAATGACACGTCAGCAGCAGTTCTTCAGCTCAGAACTCTTCTCTCTGGTCCTACACTTCATCAAGCCACTGCAGTTTCCAGAACATTCCTGAACTTTCTGCCAGATCAGCAAAGGCCTTTTGATCTAAACTAATGATGTCCTAGCTTCCTAAACAAGCTTCACATAAACTACATTAAGAGCCTAGAACCTTCTCCCTAACCTCCTAGCTTAAGTTAGAAGCTAAGCCCTAACTAACTAGTTCTAGAGACTTCTACCTAACTAACTAGCTTACAAGGGAAGCTAACCTAATCCAAGCTTCTTAAGGAAGCTAATCACTCCTAAGCCTATAAAAAGGACCCTAGGCCTCACTTAAAATGTTGTTGATTGTTGTTGAAATTCTATCACTCTATCAACCCAACACTTGCCACCTTTAAACCTTAACCCTAATTCAATCAAGAAACCAAAAGTTCAAGATCTTTGAGTTCAAGCAAAGCAAGCCTTCAACCATCCTTTATGAAGCGAAGCCGGTCTTCATCGGAGCATGAGATCCAAGCCGATCCGCGACTCAAGGAGCCGATGCAACGCTAGATTCGACAATCTTGTTCCTTCTCAAATTCTTGTAGTCTTGAGCAATATGTAACAAATTGTGGAATAAATAAAGGTGACGATTCTTTTAACTTGCTTATCTTTCAATTCAAGCATTATGATTCAACTTCGATTCTTGAATATATTCTTTGTGATGATGCGTGAATAAAACTCCGCTCATGGAGTAGTCGAGACGATCGGTAGAATAATGATGTTGACGAATCTTTAAACATTTTCTTAAGTCCTATAACGATTGTAAATTCTTGAAAATTGAATGATCGATGATCTAGATCGATGTGAAATGCTTTCTTGAGTACTTTTGCACGGATCTAAAGATTAACAATCGATCATTCGATTTCCTAGAAGCTATCTTATGAATGTAATTCATCGAAAGGACAAAGGATAGGATGAGGAAACCCTAATTCTTCGCAAAATCCTTAATCCTCGATAAATCGACATCGATTTAGCATCAACTCGTTAATGTATAAAAAAAAAGGTAATTGCTAGTCTTCTTCACATCTATGATCTAATCAACTCCTACGAGCTACATTTTAATTCTTGAAACTTTAATCGGTTGGAATTCTATCAATTCTTCTTCTTGATTTTCTTTAATGCTTTCTTGATTTTTGATGAGATTAGATGATTCTTGAAATTCATTGATATATATCATATAATCAAGTTTTCTTTTCTTTTCTATTAAATTTTCAATTCAAAACAAAACAAATAAGAACGAATCGTACAATCCCTGTGGACGATCCGCACTTACTAACACGCTACATTTCGACACCGTTATTGATTGCAGTCAAATAAATTTTTGGTTGTGATTTCTTTACATTTTTCATACTACACAATCCGAAATCGTTTCAATCATGTCCCTTTTAGCAAATGCACTTTGTTGATAAACTATTTTGATCTTCTTGTAGGACAACGATGGCTTAGGAGTCAGGTTCAGATCTGCCTCCTAAGGCTTTCCAACTTTATGAGCTGTGAGGGTCTCGTAAAGATTTTTCTCCCTACGAGTTGAGAGGATCTCGTAGGTGTATTTTCTCCTTAAGAATGGGGATTTCTAAGTGTGTTTTTCTCTTGAGAGTCGTAAGAATCTCACAAGAGAATTTTCTTCCTTACAAGTCGAGAGGATTCGTAAGTGATTGATGAGTTGACCTGCTCCCGAATCAAAGCAATGCTTCGATGGGGAAGGTCGAGGGTTGACTTTGGCAATATGGGGTCAGTTGATGACGTATTTCCACGACGGGGTCATTTTGATGACGTATTTCCGCGACGGGGTCATTTTGATGACGTATTTCCGAGACAGGGTCATTTGGATGACGTATTTCCGCAATAGGGTCATGTTTGATGACGTATTTCCGCGACGAGGTCATGTGGATGACGTGTTTCCGCGACGGGGTCATTTTGATGACGTATTTCCGCGACGGGGTCATTTGATGACGTGTTTCCGCGACGGGGTCATATTGGATGGCGTATTTCCGCGACGGGGTCATGTTGGATGACGTATTTCTGCGACGGGGTCATGTTGGATGACGTATTTCCGCGACGGGGTCATTTGATGATGTGTTTCCATGACGAGGTCATTTGATGACGTGTTTCCATGACGGGGTCATGTTGGATGACGTATTTCCGCGACGGGGTCATGTTGGATGACGTATTTCCGCGACGGGGTCATTTGATGACGTGTTTCCGTGACGGGGTCATTTGATGACGTGTTTCTGCGACGGGGTCATTTGATGACGTATTTCCGCAAGAGGGTCATGCTTGATGACGTGTTTCCGCGACGGGTCATTGGCTGACGTATTTCCGTGACGGGGTCATGTTGGATGACGTATTTCCGCGACGGAGTCATTTGATGACGTGTTTCCATGACGGGGTCATGTTGGATGACGTATTTCCGCAACGGGGTCATTTGATGACGTATTTCCGCGACGGGGTCATGTTGATGACGTATTTCCGAGACGGGGTCATTTAGATGACGTATTTCCGCGACGGGGTTATTTGATGACGTATTTCTGCGACGGGGTCAGTCATTTGATAATGTATTTCCTCAACGGGGTCATGTTTGATGACGTATTTCCGCGATGGGGTCATGTGGATGACGTGTTTCCGCGACGGGGTCATGTGGATGACGTGTTTCCGCGACGGGGCCATTTTGATGACATATTTCCGCGACGGGGTCATTTGATGACGTGTTTCCACGACGGGGTCATGTTGGATGACGTATTTCTGCGACATGGTCATGTTTGATGACGTGTTTCCGTGACGGGGTCATGTTGGATGACGTATTTCCGCGACAGGGTCATGTTGGATGACGTATTTCCGCGACGGGGTCATTTGATGACGTGTTTCCATGACGGGGTCATGTTGGATGACGTATTTCTGCGACGGGGTCATTTGGATGTCGTGTTTCCACAACGGGGTCATTTGATGACATATTTTCGCAACGGGTCATGTTTGATGACGTGTTTCCACGACGGTGTCATGTTGGATGACGTATTTCCGCGACGGGGTCATGTTGGAAGACGTATTTCCGCGACAAGGTCATTTAATGACATGTTTCCGCGACGGGATCATTTGAAGACGTGTTTCCGCGACGGGGTCATTTGATGACGTATTTCCGCAACGGGGTCATGTTTGATGACGTGTTTCCGCGACGGGGTCATATGGATGACGTATTTCCGTGATGGGGTCATGTGGATGACGTGTTTTCGTGACGGGGTCATGTTGGATGACGTATTTCCGCGACGGGGTCATTTGGATGACGTATTTCCGTGACGGGGTCATTTGATGACGTGTTTCCGCAACGGAGTCATTTGATGACGTATTTCTGCGACGGGGTCATTTGATGACGTATTTCCATGACGGGGTCATGTTTGATGACGAATTTCCGCGACGGGGTCATATGGATAACGTATTTCCGTGACGGGGTCATTTAGATGACGTATTTCCGCGACGAGGTCATTGGCTGACGTATTTCCGAAACGGGGTCATTTGATGACGTATTTCCGCAATGGGGTCATTAGATGATATATTTCCGCGACGGGGTCATGTGGATGACGTGTTTCCGTGACGGGGTCATTTGGATGACGTATTTCCGCGACGGGGTCATTTAGATGACGTATTTCCGCGACGGGGTCATTTGGATGACGTAGCGTCTGCTGTAACGAGATGAATGTCGAGGTGGTCTCTAGGTTGTTTGTGAACCGTCGAGATTTGGAACTAGGGACTTTGTCGTGGCTCCGCTTTGCTGACGTTGCGTCTGCTGTAACGAGAAGAATGTCGAAGTGGTCTCTAGGTTGTCTGTGTACCGTCGAGATTTAGAACTAGGGACTTTGTCGTGGCTCAGCTTTGCTGACGTTGCGTCTGCTGTAACGAGACGAATGTCGAGGGGGTCTCTAGGTTGCCTGTGAACCGTCGAGATTTGGAACTAGGGACTTTGCTGTGGCTCCGCTTTGCTGACATTGCGTCTGCTGTAACGAGACGAATGTCGAGGGGGTCTCTAGGTTGCCTGTGAACCGTCGAGATTTGGAACTAGGGACTTTTTCGTGGCTCCGCTGTTGATTGTCGTATCTGCTTCTGGTTGGAACGAGAAGGAACGCCGTTGTTGATCTCTTGAGATGCAGATGTTGTCATCAAGACTTGGCTCTCTTTCTGATGGAGCCTGGTGGGATGACATGGTTCTCTCTTTGTTTGTGCCCCTGAATTGTATACAGGATCGATGTGATCTCACCTCTAGGACAAAAGTTTCATGTTATATGTATTATATTTTTTTTCTTTCTGCGATGCTCTATCATTTCAGCTTTTGTATCGCGAAAGTCGCGATTGCCCAATCATTTCGGCTATTTTTCGCGGTGCCCAATCATTTCGGCTATTTTTCTTTTTCTTTACTCGTTGCTTTTTATTGTGAGTTGCCCAAACATTTCGGCTATTTTGTATGCATATAATTTTACGTGCTGATTTTGTTGCAAGTTGCCCCAGCATTTTGGCTATTTCATATGCATTTTAGCTCGCTGAATTTTTTTATCGCGAGTATGGAACTTGGAATCCGGTGCCCATCTCAGCATCAACGTCACTACAACTGGAATATTGCCAGGAGCGAATCATCATTTGCCGTGAAAGGACTTGGAATTTGATACCGATTTACGCATCAGCGTCGCTACCACTGGGACATTGCCAGGACATTTCCAGGAGCGAATCATCATTTGCCTTCGTCGGTTCGAACAAAGGTAGCTTAGCAAACAGGGTTAAGATCCTGTCGACTAAGGCTTTTGACTTCATGAGCCGTAAGGGTCTCATAAAGGTGTTTCTCCCTACGAGTCGTAAGGATCTCGTAGGTGTCGTTTCACCTTAAGAATCATGAGGATTCCTAAGTGTATGTTCTTTTGTAAGTCGTAAGGATCTTACAAGACCTTTTTCTCCTTATAAGTCGAGAGGACTTACAAGTGTCGTTCGCCGTGTGAGCATATCCCTAGTCGCTGGTGGGACATTGTTAGGGAAATGTTTATTCGTGCCTGTAGATTGTGTACAAGGGTCAATATTAAAACGCTTGTAGGATAGTCTGAGAAATGTGATGGTTTAAGAAGAGGTTCAGATCCCTATAGCTTAAGGCATATGAATACTATGCGCCGTGAGGGTCTCAAAGGGGAATTCTCCTTACGAGTCAGGAGGATCTCATAAGTGTGTTTTCTCCTTAGGAATCGTGGGGATCCCTAAGTGTGTTGCTCCCTTGTGAGTCGTAAGGATCTCACGCAGGTATTTTCTCCTTACAGGGTCAAGAGGACCTTGCAAGTGTCTTTTAACGAGATTGCGCCCTTTTGGGTTTTCACAAGCTCACCAGTAATCCTGCTGTTCTTACTCACGGAGCCCTTTCGGGTTTTCATCCGTGCCCATCTCGCTTATGGACGTACCATTTTTTTTTTTGCGTTAGCCTTGGGATACTGCGGTCCGTATTAGTTTATAGACGTCTCGGTCAGGCATGGTATTTTTTCAAGAAACGGCCGTTTATTAGCCTGAAGGGTCTTTCGCCATGCATATCCATAAGCAAGTAATCCCCACCCTGGTAGACTTTGTCTATGATGTACGGGACTTCATAGTTCGGCTCGAATTTCCCCCGTTTGGCACGATTGGGGATCATAGGTCTCTTTACCACTAGCACGAGTTCGTCTTGGCGGAATGTTCTCGGCCTGGTCAATCTCTCGTATGAGCACGTCATTTTTGCTTCGTAAGCTTCCAAGTTTTGCTGCGCCATGAGCCGGGTTTCGTCGAGGGCATCAAGTTCCTCAAGCCGAAGATGAGCATTCTCTTCGTCCGTTAGCTCGTAATGAACTGCCACTCGTAAGGAGGGTAGCTCTATCTCCAAGGGGAATACTGCTTCTGTACCGAATACCAATGCATACGACGTTGTGTTTGTGGCCGTTTTGAACGTGGTCCGATACGCCCAGAGGGCTTCATGCAGTCTCTCGTTCCAGTCCTTTCTATTTTTGGACACCGTCTTTTTCACGATCTTCGTCAAGGTCTTGTTGAAAGCCTCAGCCAGACCGTTAGCTCTGGGATTATAGACCAAAGAGTATCTCCAGTCTATATTATGTTGCTGCGCGAAGCGGCTAATTTTTTGGCTTCTGTAGGCTGGCCCGTTATCGGAGATAATCCGTCGCGGAGTGCCGAACCGATAGATGACATGTGTCTTGAAGAAATGGAGGATATTCCCCGTCTTCACTTCTCTTAATGGTACTGCTTCTGTTCACTTGGAGAAGTAATCAGTTGTCGCCAGTATGAACCGATGTCCTCTGGACGATGCTGGTTCAATAGGCCCGATTATGCCGGTTCCCCACATTTCGAACGGCCAGCTAGCCATCATTGGATGTAGTGGATTTAGATCTTGGTGGATAAAGTTCCCGTGGATATGGCACGAGTGGCACTGCTTCGCGTATTCGAGACAGTCTTGGATCATTGTGGGCCAATAGTAGCCTATCCTTTTAATCTTCAGTTTCATCTTTGGCTCGGCTTGATGATAACCGCAGAGTCCGTCGTGAGTTTCTTTGATGACTCTCCTTGCTTCTTCAGGTACCAGGCATCTTAGCCATAGAGAATCAAATGATCTCTTATATAGAGTGTCATTGACGAAGGCGAAGGATAGAGCTCGTTTCATGAGCTGATGCCTTGAGGACGCATCTTCAGGTGTTCGACGGGATTTGAAGTAGTCTATAAAGACTTCTCTCCAATTCTTAGCCTTTTCCTGGTCCTTTATTTGTAGGGCCGTTTTCTTAGTCGCTTCCTTTTCTTTGAACGACTCCGGAGACATTTCTGCCGGTGCAAGAACCCGATGGCTTTACACGACGATCCTCACATCATCGAGGTTTTCGTCAGCCAGTTCTTTAGCGAGTTTGGCTAACGCATCCGCTTTGCTATTTTCCACGCGCGGTATTCTTTCCAGAGCATATGGAAGGATTTGAGTCAGCAATTGTTGCACTCTCTCGCCGTACTTCACCAACTCTGCTTTGCACGTTTGATAATCGATGTTTACTTAGCTAACGACCTGCTGGGAGTATCCGTATATGAGGAGGTTTTTGATTCCCATGTCGACAGCGATCTCAAGACCTGCTATCAAAGCTTCATATTCGGTTTCATTGTTTTTCCTCGGCTCTGTTAGCGAAAAGGAAAAGCGCATTATCCCTCCTTATGGAGTCACGAAGATGAGGCCAACCTAGACTTGGTTATAGGGGAGCTGTGCTTTCGCTTCTTCATGGAAGATGCCCTGTCGAAGTAGAGTTCCTATCGGGTCTCACTCTCTCCTTTCTCCCCGTCGATTGTGTCAAACACATGCTCGTCTGGCAATTCTCAATTTAGGGGTGAGTCGGCAGGTATCGGATGCTCAGCGAGGAAGTCGGCAATGGCCTGGCCTTTCACTGCTTTGAGAGGTCGATAAGTTATCGAGAACTCCATTAAGAGTAGGGCCCATTTAGCGAGCCGCCCTGTTAGTATGGCTCTTGACATCAAATATTTGAGAGAATCCACTTTTGATATGAGGTGGACCTCAGGCGCCAATGCATAGTGTCTGAGCTTCGTTATCGTAAAGATTAACGCCAGGCAGTGTTTTTTGATGGGGGGTAGTTGTTTTCTTCCCCCAGGAGAACTCGACTCAAATAGTAGAGGGATCTCTCTTTCCTTTGGTCATTCTCTTATGCCCATAGTGCGCCTAAGAAACCTTCAAGGGCGGTTGTGTCCAAGACGAGGGGTTTTCCCTTGACCGGAGCGGTCAGTACCAGCGGATTCTGCAGGTATTGCTTGATTTTCTCCAGTGCGCTTTGTCATTTGCGATCCCAGACAAACGGGGTCCCCTTCTTCATCAGAAGACAATAGGGGCGGCATTTGCCGGAGAGGTTGACTTGGAGTTTTACACCTGTTTAGGCATCTGCATCGCTATAATAGGGATATCGCCATGAGCGACTCATTATTTGCCCATGTCGGTTTGGACAAAGGTGGCTTAGTAGACAGGGTTAGGACTCTCTCGACTAAGACTTTTGACTTTATGAGCCGTAAAGGTCTCATAAAGGGTTTTCTCCCTACGATTCATGAGGATCTCGTAGGCGTATTTTCAACTTAAGAATCGTGGGGATTCCTAAGTGATGTCTTCTCTTATCAGTCGTAAGGATCTTCCAAGAGTGTTCTCTCCTTATAAGTCGAGAGGACCTATAAGTGTTATTCACCATATGGGGGCATTTCTTGCCATTTGTAGAACTTAGCAAAGAAGTATTTATTCGTGCCCATGCCTGTAGGATAATTTGAGAGATATGACGGCTTAAGAACAGGTCTAGATCCCTGTAACTTAAGGCTTTTGAATCCTATGAGCCGTGAGGATCTCACCAAGGGGATTCTCCTCACGAGTCGTGAGGCTCTCGTAAGTGTATTTATTTTAATGAGGTTGCGCCCTTCTGGGTTTTCACAAGCTCGCCGGCAGTCCTGCTGTTTTTACTCACGGCGCCCTTTCGGGTTTTCATACATGCCCATTTTGCTTGTTGACATACCTTTTTTACTTTTTTTTTGAGTGCGTGATTTAGGAAATCAATATCCAACTCGTGCTCTGTTCTTTCTCCAGGTGCGTCTTCAGGATTTGCCTTTAGACGATGGATTAGCGAGTGATGCCGCCTGAGCAAGCATCTCCTGCAGATTTTCACGTTGCAGTTGAACTTTTGTCAGGGACCGAGTTTGAGGTCGATGACTAGTAGAACCTCGAACTTCGTCTTTGGAATTCACCACATAGACTATGTGAACTACCATGCCCCCTGGCTTGAGGTGTTTGGAATTTTGGCCTTTGGAGTTTGCTCCGGGCACTTGAGCTTTATTAGGCCTCTTGTTGTGAAAAACCGCTTTGGTTTTGGGAGGAACCGCTGTATCAGAATCCGTCTTGGGGTGAGTCCCCTTCACCTATTTTCACACCTTATATATAGATGAGGAAAGTTGTCTCAGGGAGCGAACTGGTTTCTGATCTCGTGGGATCTCCATGGGCTGGGGAGACTTCTTCAATATTGCGGTAGGAGAATTTTGTCTGACCCTTCACAACAATTTAAAGTTGTTCCCAGTTGGAACAACAACATTCACCGCTGGGGTTGAAACAGGACCATACGGAGAACTGCCCCAGCTCATTTTGTATGACGCTGATATCGACATCGACTGTTTCTTACGGTCGGGATTTGATTAGCTTCAGGATTTTGTCGAGCCAGCTCCCTGTTTCCTTTGAGAGTTTGAATATTCTACCCCTTGCGTCGACCTTGGTCCTTGGCATGTGCCAGTTGTTTGAGGACTGATTCCGTCAGCAAGGCTGCTGCTTGGGGAGCCCGCCTGTGGAAGACAGACTTCCTCTGGGCTTCCTCCATCTGCGTTGAGGCGCCGAGGGTGGGAGGTGGGAGCATCGACCCAAAGAGAAGCCCGTTGATTTCTCGAAGAGCCGGATTGCAGAGATTTGAGCCTGCAAGTGGCCCGTACTTGACTCCACCGGATATGACAGAGCCTGAGTTGCTAAGGTGGGAGCAAACACCATTCTTCATAAAGACGAAACGCCGGCTTCAGTATCCCCTCCCCTAAGGGCAACCACAAATATATATACCGCGATTATTTGATCGCGGAAAAACACGACACACGAAGTGTGGAGTGGAAAGAGGAAAAGGTCCCACCGGGTGTGCCAGGATCTGTTCTCCGCCGAAAGCCGGGAAGACTGACGTCTTAGCTGAATTTGGGGGCAGATGCTATTTAGGTTTTATCCGTCCACCTCTCCGAAGATGCCAAGTTGATTTATGGCACCGTATATCGGAGGTTTAGACAGATGCGGCCATTGTAGCAGATTTCATCAGATTCCCCCTCGTTTGAGGGGTTTTTGATTGTGGGGACGCTCTTCCCTGCAGGCACAAGCCCCTGCAGTTAATTACGCTACCGTATCGCGGTAACCATTTTCTCATTCTCCAGATGGTCACTTCGTGTCGTGTATGTTCGTCTTGTTCTTGGTTGCCCGTGGATTGTATACGGAGACTAATTTATGTTGTCGCCCGTAGGGTGTGGATTAGTCCAAATCCGTATTTTCTTAGATTTGGGTTTTGGTTTGGGTTTAAGGATCGTTAATCTCATTTGAGACTAAAATCAACTTAAACGTTTGTTAAGGATACATTAGTCTAATTTTTAGACTAAGATCAACTTAACGTTTGTTAAGGATACGTTAGTCTAATTTTAGACTAAGATCTACTTAACAGGATCATTTAGATCCAACAAAAGAGCATTTGGGCTCTATTGTTTTAGTTTAGGGACTTTGCGGTCCAGTTTAAAGACGTCATAGTCTGTAAAGTTTAAAGACATCATAGTCTATGAGTTTAAGGACCTCACAGTCCATGGTAGTTTAGAGACATCATAGTCTGTAAAGTTTAAGAACATCATAGTCCATGAGTTTAAGGACCTCACAGTCCATAAGGTTTAAAGACATCATAGTCCAGTTTAAAGACGTCATAGTCTATGAGTTTAAGGACCTCACAGTCCATGGAATGTTTGGTTGTCGGGACCCGTCACCTCTCTGAAGACGTTGAAGGATTACAACGACAAATATCAGAGGAGTGAAGAGATGTACCCTTGAACCAATATTGGTTGGAAGGTTCTGGGAATCACTTTGAATGCCATATGAGATGATCAGTTTTGGAAGACAAGAGTATAATTGAGGTTCAATTTCAAGGGATCTTGCCTCTGGAAGACTTAGCTAATTTGGGCTAAGATTGACTTGCATATAGTGTTAAACACTAGAATACATTCAGCACTCACGTGCTCCCACGTGAGGCACTTAAAGTAGTGTTAAACACTAAAACTGAAGCGCTCACGTAATCTGCCCATAAAAAGGGTCACGTGTTTGCACGTGAGGCCTGGTAACGTGTGTGCGCGTGATGCCCTATTTCGGCGTTTTTCTTGCTGCTTTATTTGTATTTTATTCAGTTCCTTTGAGGGAACACTAACTAGTAGAGAAGTTAGGTATTCGTTAGCATACGAGCTGTGAGTATGCGATACCATAATAATTGGCCCTAAGTGCAAGTAGGAGATTGTTGGATATAGTGCCCTCAAGGCAATTATTGTAATCGCAGGCATGCGATTATGATGATTGAAAGAGAACCTAAACAGGTAGAACGGTCTTGCTTGAGATGATAGTATGCTATTTGGTTTGTTTTTATCGTTATGTGTATACATTTTGATAAAGCACGTAGGATTATTGCTTGACTATTGGCATTATGATGGCTATCATATACGTGGGAGTTGGGTGGTCCATAAGCACATTCTTAAATATCCCTAGTCGAGGGAGTATCGAGACTGAGTATCGATACTCCGGAGTAGACTAGTGTACACTTTTCGAGACCCCGATGAAGGGCGGTGGCCGGTCTCACAAGCCATTGGTGTTGAGTCACCTGAGATAGTATATATGCGCTCACTGGAGGTGAGTACACCGAACGGACTCGCCGAGAACTTCTAGATAGTATTATATCTATCGTCAGATGGATGTTCTCTTCTTGCATGAGTATTGGTTAGTCCTTTGACCTGAGATTTTCATTTGTCTCGTATGAGTTCCCACTGTACTTAGATTACTATCCTACGACGGATCAAAGGAGTTATGTATACAGGTTTTAGTTGGTCACGGTCCCGAGCTACATGGAGACAGTAAACAATCATCAGGGATTTTCTCTCCCGGTATTGGGAGTCGATATCGCGCTGTGTTGGGTCAGCCATCACCGGAAATTCTTGGCTAAGGTGGATGGGATTTACTTATATGATATCAGTAGTTTCTAAGTGGGTGATGAGCTTCAGACTGGCATGACTTATCAGGTTAGTAGGGGTTTGACGTTACCCACCCCTATACCGGGTATGCGATTATCTCAGAAGAAGAGACCGGACTGTACGGAAATTGTTACAGATAGGCTCAGTAGGGATACAGATGAATTTGCTCGTCGACCTTCCTATCGCTCAATTCCTGGGTAGCCATTACGTACAGCTAGTGCCGCTGACGTGCTTATGGTTAAACCCCCTATCAGCGTATTGATCAGTCTTTAGAGTCCCACATAGAGGGTTTTCCAGTTCAAGCAAAATGATGTAGTGACCGTATATTGATACGTGGAGTGTTCCGATTATGTTTGTGTGTTAGACACACGGAATTCAATCGGATGGATGATAATACTAGCCGGTTTAGGATTAAGTCGGATTATTGAATCAAGTTTTAATTTAATAATTTACATATATATATATATATATATATATATGAATATGTATATGTATATGTATATTCTAATATTATGTTCATTATATTTTTCTATCTCTTGGGTATTCGTATTTTGATACGAATACGAACATATACATATATTTGCAGGGACGTATTCTTGTATTTATACAAGAACACTTCTAAAAGGAGGACACCTCATTTCTAGGTTTTTATTTTTTTTAAAGAAATAAAAAAAATGAGGTGGAAGAAAGAAATGATGAGGGTATGGGTAAATGAATTTTTAATTTATTTGCATATATTATGCAAGCATGGTTGTAATTTTAAATTGGGAAAAATTCTTTTAACAAAAGATATGAAGCATGCTTGAATTTGAAAGTGATATTCATTTTCATTCTACCATTCTAGCCCATCTTTCTTTCATGGCTCTTTTTTCTTCATCATCTTCAACATTCTCATGAGTTGAGAATCATAAAGATAAAGAAAAAAAATGCTAGAACACTCACACACATCACTAAGCATTCTAAATTAGCAACCTAGGATCTTTAGTTATTTTATGGATGAAGTTTAAATTTGAACTTGGTTCTCTCGGGTGGATCATTTTGGGCGAAAGAGGACCATTCTGCAAGCGCGATAAGGTGCGCTTGAAGATAGTTAAGGATGTGAGTATTGCTAACATAGTAGATTAGCATAGTTCATTAGGTTTTTGTTTACAAGTTCTAGCTCTTTAGTTCGATTGATAGTTTTGGAAGTTTAGCAAACTAGAAATTTTTGAAATCCATATTGCCATGTTCTAAAATTAGTTTGGTATTGTGCCTAAGTTCCCAACATACACGAAGTATATAATAATAGTACAGTTTAAAGCCAAAAATAACCATACGTTTGCATGCAGAAATCGATGGTATTGGTTTAGAATCAGGGGATCTTATACAAGGAATAATTTATAGTTCAGAGAGTCGTGTAAGTAACAAGCCTTTGTTTGCCTTGATCGGGTTCCTGATGAGAGAGTTAGGGAAACTTCTGTAACGCTGTGTAGAGCAGGCCGGTACACATTTCAGAATTCGTACACCGATAGTATCTTGTATTTTTGGTACGTTTTGGTTCAGATTATGGTTTTCTCTATTAGACATAAAATTGAGCGTCTGTGAGTCGCGAACGATTCACAATAAGCAAATCCCGATTACAATAAGTGAGCAGGGAGTTATGCCCATTTTAATACAGCCGCGCAGATAATTTCTGCTGCTGTCCAGATTTGTCATATTTTATTAGGACCCTATTTTCATAAACTTCTGTAATTTTTCAGATAAATTAATATAGAAATAAAATGTAGATAACTCTCCGTTGATGTTCCATAAATTTGAGTTTGCTCAAATTAAACTTCAGAGTTAAGAGATATGTCTGTTCTAAGGTAAGAGAAAATCAGTTTCAGCATATTAACAAAAACCGATTTGAATTAAAAGAACAGATAACAGTTAATCACATATATAATAATATGAAATATTAAAAAGACATGAACTGTATACAAAATTAATAATTTATTATCATGTTGAGAAAATAATATAAATATTTAGATAATCATATGTTATCTGTTGAGTATATCAAACTCAACAAACCACACATATCTAATGAAACTAATATAACAAACAAACTAATATTACATATGAACTTGATCTAAGTATAAATAAATATACATGTAACATATAATATGAAAATCATCATATTGAAACAACCACATGAACTGAAAGATTCGATGATATCATATGAAACAAATTAAATATAATCTACTTACTAAATTTTTAATATTAAATCCTAACCACTTCTTCAATCACAATAATATGCGTATTGTTAATTCTCCAAAACAATGTTGTTAATGCATTAATGATTTTAAACACTACCATAAAATGATATACTTATAAAATTGATCTTTTACTCACAAATAAGAATCAGGATTTATGTTCCGATCCTTTATAAAAAATAACCTCTTTTTTCATGAAAATTATAACTTTAAACCGAAAGAATCCTTTTTATTAAGTTAAACCAGCTTTTCTTTTATATAGAAAACAAAAGGACCGAAGGGACTCACTTCTTCAAAAGCAACATTATTTTTTTTCTTCTAGATCTATAAATCCAAATGCATGCAAACTCTTTCTTTTATAAGTAAAAACTAAAACCCATTTAGGGTTTAATTAGAAATACTTACTTTTGTTTATACTTTCAATTTTAAATGTGTAAAAAGGAAAATGTGAGAGAGGAACTTACAACTTGATAGCTAAATGTAAATTTTATGAAATTACATGAGGTATAAAATAAAAATAATACCAATAATAACTGTAAACTTAGTGTATATGAAAACTCAAACAAATTTTAACATGAAAACTGTATGTATAGTAATAAGCTATTACTTAGTTTGACAAATGGTTGCTAACCAGCCCATCAAGTACATCACAAAATTATAGACAATAATATGATAATAAATAGATCGTGTTTATAACTCAATGATCTCACGCATCATCTTAAGTTTGACTTTATAATATTAGCAAATATTTCTACCACACAAATCAACGTGACAAAAATCCAATAGTATACTCATGAATAATTTCTGGTATTAAATTAACCTGATGATATGCGCTTGATTTGCTCATATTTAATGCAAGACCTATTATGCACTTCGTTCAATGACAATCCCAAATGCTAAATTTCGTAACTAACTACACAATAATCAAAAACATTTTAACTGAATGGCAAAATTATGATGTAATTCATTTTTCTTTTCTTAGAAGTTAGAACTTTGAAGGAACCCAAAACATTAGGATGGTTTAATTGCATGTTGCATGCATATCTATATTGACACATATATACAGCATAGAATTAAATAAAGGTATTCACTTGACGAATCAATTAATTAATTTCTGTGACTCCTGGTTTGTATCAACTTGCAACAAGTGTCTTTTTGTTAAGTACAAAGAAACCCCTTTTTCTTTAAAATTTAGGGTTTTAATTAAAAAATAAAATAAAAAGGGAAAGGGAGGATCTCACAGCCGGGAGAAGGAAGATCGGATCGACGACGACAATGGCGGCTGCACTGACGACGATCGGGAGTTGGGGCTACCCTGGTAGGATAAAGAAGAAGATGGAGATCTGACGCGGTGCGGATCCGCGCCAAGATGTTACCTTCCGTTGGTCTGCTGATGGCGGCGATGGACGGCTGAGATTTGATCTGGAGGCTGGCTCCTGAAGCGTGTGGGTCTCAATGGGTTTGAGGTTGTTTCCGCCGAGCTACCTGCAAGCAAGTCCCGGGATGGTTGTACCACTGAGGACCCTCCGACGGTCAAGTTAGAGAGGAAATCCGAGCAGAGTAACGGCTTAGTGGAGTAAAAATGGTTTACTTGAACCGTCTGAAGAAGGGGTTTATATAGCGGTGGCAGCAGGCAGGGCAAACGTGAGAATCATGCCTGGCCGTTACGCTCCCGACGTCACGCCCGCGTGATGAGCGGGATCTCCCATTAATGGAGAGACGGGCTCGTTAATGGGGATCGTGATGGAGTGGAACGTGGGATGCGACCGGCGGATATCTCGCGTATGGCGAGATTCGCGGGATGGCGGTTGCGCTTGTGAGCGGTGTTGTTGATCGGTCGATGAGACCGAAGAAGATGACCTCGGCGGGAGAGCTCACGGACGAGCGGGAAGTCGAGGTATCTTGGTTCTGCGGTAGCCCGGAGACGAGCTGAGAGGGCCGAGGAGGCTCGGGCCTGTGATAGCTCGGAGTAGAGTAAAGGGACAGTTGGCTTGGCTGCTGAGGTGCTCGGGGGGAAGAAGTGGGGTGCAATCTCGGAGACAGGGTTTGAGGGAAGCCCCCACTGTAGCATACTGGTTCTCCCTCCGTGGTCCTCAGGGGCCTAACTGGCTTACGCATGTGACACGTCATCCGCCACGTGTCATGGTCTAACAAATTACCGTTATCGAGCATCATCAAGATCGCTTAAAGATGATGACGATCTTGACGGCGAGGATCGATTTGGCGATGACGATCTTGACGGCGACGAGGAGGAGAGGGAAACAAAGATGGGTTTCGCTCAGCCTAGATTAAGGGAACAATCTTGGGTTTCGAGAAGATGAGAGAGAAGAGATGATCATGCATTATGGTTATGAGCGAAAGATAGAGATATATGTTGGGCTTTGATTTGAGATTGAAAGAATGATAGAGAAATTTTGAGAAGAGAGAGAGAAGATGGGGTTAAAATATAATTGGCTTGATATCATTCATTTGTTACTTAAATTAGTTTGGTATAAAATATTAGTTATTATAAAACATTCTCTAAATAACAATCCAATTACCATAATCGTAAAATCAATACAGATATATTTAAAAATGTAATATGCATTAATTTGTCTATATTGATTTAAAATTGTATGTGTAAACTACAATAAAACTAAAATATATAATAATTGGTCAAATATTCAAACTATAAATATAAATCAGTAAAAGATTATGAATGATAAAACTCATAAAAAACAATCAACACTAATTACCATACTATATGAAAACTACAACAGTAATTAAGACAAACTGCTAACTAACAAGAATATAAATACAAAATAAAAATAAAACAAAGAAAAAATATAATCAAATAAAAGAATATAATAAACTAATAATTATAATAAAGAAATGAATAATTTAGGGAGGTTGGATTTGAACTTGTGGCCTGTGAAATAGCAATACAACATCTTAATCAATAGGATATAAGTAATGATCATATATATATTTAAATAAAAATGAATATATACGAAGTTTAAAACGAAATTATCTTATTATACTGAAAAGAGTACATGGATTTTCCGGTTGTTACATTCTACCCTCTTTAAAATAAATTTCATCCTTGAAATTCATAAGGATTGTGCCACTGCTGGACAAGGTAGAGATAACGTCGTCGCTCGTCTCCTTCGCGCCCCATCAGTCGAGTAAGAAGGGATTCAATGAACTAGAAGGACATGAGACATTTTCGAATCTGAAGTTCCAAAGCCAGGATACCGACTACTAGGATAGATCAAGAATAGTTCAAGCACGTATGCAAGGGATATACCAAGAGGCGCACGCAAGAAAAGACCAATAGAGGTTCAGGAAATCCATATGGAACCAAGGAGGTTATGATAAAAGATCACGAAAGAGATAAAGGGTTCGAACTTCCATTTTTTCTTAGTCGAGATTTGATCGTCGAAAGGATAGGAAAGGACTCAAGATGGATTCAAGAGAAGAAATTTAAAAGAACAAAATAAATGGTAGGGTCCACGCGGAGTCATGATCGTTAAGAGAGTCAAGAAAGATTTACGGGACTATAATTCAAGAATGAAACCGTGGTGCAATTGTTATAGTCTACCTTCTTTAAAAGAATTTTGTCCCCGAAATTCTCTTAAGGATATCTTGCAACAGGGTATGGAAAAAATTGACGAAAAATTCCTAACCAGTTCATGCCTAATACGATATCGAAAGTCAGCATGTCGATCACTAAGAAGTCGATGAAATTTTTTTGATTGCTCTTAGTATTTGAGCTAATAGGCCACGATCATAAATATCTATCCTTGCTGCAGGATAGCAGTTTGTTGCCGCTAGTTCTTTTACATATCTCGCATAAACTCCAACAAGGCCGTCTGATCGGACGGAGAAAAGTTCGCATCGAAACAAGATATTCGAGAAAGATAAGCAAGGATCAGAATTGATTCAAAGAACATGAATTAGAATAACTTGAAGAAGAATTAGAATGATTCAAGGTGATGGAATTCAAAAAGGGAAATAAATGTTGGATTTTAAAATTCTTGTATTATCTGTTTTTAATGGTCATGCAGAACGGACCTGTATGGGCCACCAATAAAACTTGTCATGTTCCGCTTCCTAAAAATGAGAAACGAGAGCGATAAACCCACGATATATTCATATCGAGAAGCACTCTTTCTCGATATGAATATGCTAAGCGTTTATAAGCAGTTTACGAAATTATAGTACACGAATTTTAAGTTTATAAAATATCCAACAATATTTATAACAGTCCCAAAAATTATAACTGAACACAAATTCGAAAATTTAAGAAACTAGAAATGGAAGATAGCCTTGAACAAAAGAAGGCATATTTACTAAAAAGGAAAACTAGAGCTTGGGTTGATTTGAAAGATATTGATTGTTCTCCTCAGTTGGTGCCAGCTCGTACCTAGTCTCGTTACCTGTCCCAGAGTCGTCTGACAATATTTCCAAGAAAAGAAAACATGAAAACAGAAACACTGTCAACGAACTAAAGTTCGGTAAGTCCCCATTTTATTAGAAAAAAAATATTTTTCTATGTTAACATTATTTACAATGAAACATAATATTTTGGCTACAATTTAGTTATTAATGTTTATAATCTAATAGGTTTAATATAGGTTTTCAATCAGTTGGAACAAATGCAACACAATAATAATATTTGTTTAATTTATAGAAAACAGTAATAATAAAGTTTTGTAATTTAGGAATAATAATATGTATAGGATTGCTATTAATATCATCAAAAAGTAATAAGGTACAAAGATTTATGATTATAAAAATATTTAAGGTATATTTTATATTAGATTTATTTGATAATAAATTAGTTTAGTAAAGTATCCTGTCATACTAATAAAAATGTAGTGTAGAATTATTTTTGGTATAGTAGTTAAATTATGGTGTATTAACATAATCATTAAACAATATTTGATATGAAACATGGTATACATAATAATAAGTATGAGAATAACTGTGAACAGTAAACAGTAGTGTGCATGTCAAATAAATGGCATGTATTAATCAATGCAATGTAACTAGTGTATCACGATATTCGATATTTCAATGCTAGTAATTACAAGTATAAGCTCGATTGTGGGAGTTTTATTATATAACCAGGATATTCCGTAATACCACGGAGCAGCAACAACAATATGAGATTTACGAGATTCAAGATATATATAATGCAATATACTATTTTTCTCCGGCACCACGAGGAACAAGATATGATCCTCCATTACACATAAATACCCCCATTTTCGAGTTACCCCTCCCCATAATATATATATATATATATATATATATATATATATCCAATAAATAGTGTATATGTCATATTCACGAGATTCATGAGATTCAAGATATTCATTAGATTCGTGAGATTCAAGATTTACGGATTCATGTCGGGTTCATGTCAAGGCTGTCATCTAGGGGTAAGAAAACACAGGTCTACTCATGAGTAATGAGAATTCAACCATAGACGGAGTATTCACAGACCGAGGGCTATCATTCAGGGGTAAGGAAACATGGGCTCATTCATGAGTTAGTAATGGGACTCCTGAGCTGCTGTTGATTATGAGTGTCACTACAAGGAGTATACACATACCCAACGCTATCATCCAAGGATAAGCAAACACGGGCCTACTCATGAGTAATGAGACTCTAACCACCGCCAGAATATTCACAGAAACAAGATTATCATCCAAGGGCCAGGAAATACGAGCCCATTCATGAGTTGGCCATGAGACTCCTGAGAATATATTACAAGTCCTAGATATAATTCTAAGTATCTATATATATACGAAGTATGTAATAATAGTTCAGTTTAAGGTCAGAAATAACCATACGTTCGCATGTAGAAATCGATGGTATTGGTTTAGAATTAGGGGATCTTATACAAAGAGTAATTTGTAGCTCAGAGAGTCGTGTAAATAACGAGACCGAGTTTTCCTCGATCGGGTTTCTGATGAGAGAGTTATGGAAACTTCCGTAACGCTGTCACGCCCCGCTTCCCAGTATACGGGCATAGGACGCGACGAGGCCGCTACGTATTTGTTCTAAAGTAAATACGCTAAGCGTATCTAAGCAATATAAAAAAATGCACAAGAGATAAAAGATATAATTGAACAACAACTTTATTTATTAACATTCTTTTGTACAATGTATGGAAAAGTAAATACATCTGAATGAAAGCAATGCCTAAACAGTGGCATAACAGAAATGGAAAAATACTGAAATAAAATGTGTACAATGAAGCTAGAGCTCTGGTTTGTAGGCAAGCTGATCCAAGTCCTCACTAGTAGGCTCGATCTCCTGAGTGTCCAGATTACCTGACAACATTCCAAAGAAGAAAGAGAAGGAATGTCGTTAGCGAACAATCGCTCGGTAAGTCCCAAAGATAAGGGAGAAGTAGAATAGACAGAGAGAGAGTGTGTGTGTAGTTTTTAAAGTTGTATAATATTTTTATAATGTTGTATTTAGTGTTAACGCCGTTATTTGTATCTTGGTACAGAAGCATGTCAGTGTATACGAGAGAAGTCTCTATATGCCAGAGACTAGAGGCAAATGGAAGTACAAGGCTCCGTCGATAATACCACGGAACAACGGCATGGATGTAATTACGTCTTATGGTTGCTGTCTCGTGCCACTTCTAACACCTTCCGTACCAATCTATCCCTTAAACCCCGTGATGTCTTGATTGTATTGTTTGTATTGTCTTGCAACGTGTATTGTCTTGTAATATAGATTGCATAATTGGATGACTTGCCGAAACCATGATATCAGTAAATGGATGTAACTGGAGAATCATATAAATGGAAGTATATTCATGATTCGGTTCAGTCAATATAGATTGAATAGCTTGAACGGATTGATTATATGGATTCATGGATTCATATTGGGTTGTAGATTGTAGATTGTACTTGAATTATATTCAAATTAGATTATTTATAATGAGACTCAGTCTGACTCAGAAAAATTAGAAAAGAAATTTGAAGTCTTGAATTAGGTTTTGATGTTATTGGTAACCACTGCACATGGACGGTGGGATTTGTGTCTTTTTCAAAGACGATTACCGCGGTGATAACACCGTTGTTAAGTTGTCTACCTTAAATAGGCAAGCACCCACTTCTCCGGCTCCCTGAGGCTCAAGAGATTGGTCCCGCTTAAACCTATATTTACTAGGGTCCTTAGGGTAATTTATAGAACTTGAGGGGGTTTTATGTAAAAATACAATTTGTATAATTTTCAAAATACACCTCAAGTATTTAATTATCGTCTTGAGAGTTTTCATGGATGTAGATTTTATATTTGTGACATTTCTAATGAATAAACCTATTTTTCATAATATAAGGTATTTAATTGTAATATTGAACTTGTATGGAATTCATGGTATTTTAATGTAAAGTGATTCTTGTGATTTTAGAAAAAGTTGGAATATTGATATTATAACAAAAATAGATATTTTGGTAATGCATATATATTTATATATTTATAAAAATAATTTTAATTTATTATTTTCTAGAAATCTCATTTTCTTAAGATATTTGTATTTTAAATTTCTCGAGATCGAATGCTCATTGCGGAGATCTGCATTTCGCACTACTAAGCCCAGGGATGTGCGATAATCCGCACCATCCCAGTCGGGTTCCCCAAAATGGGTTGTAGCGACGCTTTGCAAAGATTTATAAAAATACGAATTCTTATAGAAACGGTTTTAATAGTTAGTGGTATTTATATGTAAAGTTTCGTTTTCCCGTATTCTATGTTCCTGAAAGGTATTGTGCTATATTGCATATGAGTGTTGTGAGGAGGTAGGTCATTACCTCGCGGTCAAATTAAATGTATAGTAAGATTGTGATGTTTTAAATGCCGGAATTAAACTACATGGTATTTTAGTGAAAAAAATACGATAACAATTGAAATAGAAATCCTTTTGATATGGAACTTGTTCAGTATGACTTGTTAATGTTTAATAGTCAACATGTAAGAATTTAGTATGATTTTTGTAGGGTGTTTTTCGTCACCCCATTGAGATGGGAATACGCGCGCGCTTGTCAGGCGCAGTACAGATTCCCCCTGCCTAGGGTAGGCTGGGGTTTATTGATTGTGGCGATTTGAATCTCCGGCGGCCGCGGACTAAGCTGCCGTTAATTACTCCACGCTTTTGGAGTGAGAGAACCTCCGATTGACGGGTTAAACTGGTCATGCGAACTTAATGTGCAGCGTGCATGTGTTGTGTTTTGAAAAGGAGTTTTGGATATATTGGGAGCCACGCAAAGTTTTTACGGGGGTCCCGCTACCCGGATAGCGGGCTGGGGGTCAAGGGGGCTAGCAGCCCCCTTGCGGGGTGCGGGGCAGTGCCCCAGCACAAATTTTTTTGGGAGGGACAGTGTTGTGGAGTGTGTGTGTATCTATATATATATATATACATGTATACATATGTATAAAAGGGGGGAAAGCGCCCAAAGGACGTGTGGGGCCAGCGCCTTGAGCACTTAGGTACCGTGCGCTTAGACGCTAGCGCACCACGTATCCGACACGTGGGCGCTAGGCGCTTGAGCACTGGACGCTTGAGCACTAGGTGCTCGAGCGCTAGCACACCACGTGTCGGCACGTGGGCGCTGGACGCTTGAGCGCTGGGCGCTCTAGCGCTAGCGCACCACGTGTCGGCACATGAGCGCTAGGCACTTCAGCGCTGGGCGCTTAAGCGCTAGGCGCTCGAGCGCTAGTGCACCACGTGTCGGCACGTGGGGCACTCGGCGCTCGAGCGCTCGGCACCCCATGTCGGCACGTGGGCGCTGGGTGCTCTTGCGCAAGGCGCTCGGGCGCCGGCGAGAAAAAGAGGCTTTTTTCCCGAGAAACTCTCGAAAGAGAAATTAGAGTGGAGTGAAACTCCTAAAATGTTTTGAAGCTGATGAAGGGCTTCTCCCCTTGAGCCCTAGTTCTTCCCCAAAGTGGGGTTTCTGGAAATGGCTCTCCTTCTTCTTCCTTTGTTGGCCGGATCTTAAAGATCAAGAAGTATGAGATTTTAAAAATCTCTCCTTTCTGAGATCTGATGGCAGATCTGAGTTCCCTTTTTTGGGTTTTGTGGTGAAAATCTATTTTCTTTTGTAAAAGGAAGAGTAGAACTCTTGATTTAATTCAAAAGAAAAAAAGAAGGTTTTAGAACCTTGAGGAAGAAGAAGATCACAGATCTGGATTTTTTTTGTAGAGAGAAAAAATTGTTGAGATATTTCATTATCTTTGCCTTTATAGGCCATACATTTTACTTATAGCCCCTTGGGCTTTACAAAAATGGCATTTTGGCCATCCCGTGGCTCATGTGCCATTTCTTTTCGCACATAAGCCATGGGTTTTACAAAAATTTGGCTCTATGCCTATTCATGCATAAAAAATTACATAAAAACTATTTATTACATGATTTCATTTTAGGCATGGAGGAGGGTCGGCCGCTTTATGTTCGGACTCGACCTGGGCTTGAGCCCACTTGATCCGGGCTTGGGCCCACTTGTCTTGGGGTTGACCTTGATTTTGACTTAGTCAACTAGGGTACAAATTTTGTCCCTAACAAAGTGCCCCCCATCAATAAATGCACGCCGCACATTAGAGTTGTGTGCATGAAATTGATGGATTTTGAAGCTGAACTTTGAGGTGGAACATCATTCCGGGTGCGGAGCATCATCCCGGGGAGCATGATTCCCGGGGATCGGAGCATCATTCTGATTCGCGAAGCATAATTCCAGGTTCGGAGTATCCCTCGGGGAGCATGATTCCCGGGGATCGGAGCATCATTCCGATTTGTGGAGCATAATTCCAAGGATCGGAGCATCATTCCGAAGAGCGGAGCATGATTCCAAGGATCGGAGCATCATTCCGAAGCGCGGAGCATGATTCGAGGGATCAGAGCATCATTCCGAAGCGTGGGGCATAATTCTAGGGATCGGAGCATTATTCCGAAAAGCGGAGCATCATTCCAGAGGGATCAGAGCATCATTCCGAAGAGCGGAGCATGATTCCAGGGGATTGGAGCATCATTCCGAAGAGAGGAGCATGATTCCAGAGGGATCGGAGCATCATTCCGAAGAGCGGAGCATGATTCTAGGGGATCGGAGCATCATTCCGAAGATCGGAGCATGATTCCAGGGATCGGAGCATCATTCCGAAGAGCGGAGCATCATTCCGAAGATCGGAGCATCATTCCGAAGAGCGGAGCATGATTCCAGGGATCAGAGCATCATTCCGACGAGCGGCAGACATTCTGACCGAAGTATAATTTCGATGCAGAGGTCGATTCCCAGGCGAAGCATAATTCCGATGGGGAAGGCAAATACTCTGAGGCGAAGCATAATTTCGACACGGGGTACATTCTAAGACGAAGCATGATTCCGACGCAGTGCTTGTTGTTTGATTCCGAGCCGAAGCATAATTCCGACAGGGAAGGAAGATACACCGAGGTGAGGCTTGATTTCAACGCGGGGTACACTCTGAGACGAAGCATGATTCCGGCGCAGAGCTTATTGGTCGACTTGATTCCGAGGCGGGGCTTAATTCCGACGAGGAGGTCGCTGGTTAATTCTAAGCCAAAGCATAATTCCGACAGGGAAGACAGATACACCGAGGCGAAGCTTTATTTCGACGCGGGGTACACTCTGAGACGAAGTATGATTCGGACGCAGAGATGGTTGGTTGATTTGATTCCGTGGCGGAGCATAATTCCAGCAGGGAAGGTAGATATCCCGAGGCGAAGTATGATTTCAACGCGGGGTACACTCTGAGACGAAGCATGATTCCGGCGCAGAGCATGTTGGTAGACTTGATTCCGAGGCGGGGCTTAATTCCGACGAGGAGGTCGCTGGTTGATTCCGAGCCGAAGCATAATTCCGACAGGGAAGGCAGATACACCGAGGCGAAGCTTGATTTCGACGCGGGGTACACTCTGAGATGAAGTATGATTCTGACGCAGAGCTGGTTGGTTGATTTGATTCCGAGGCGGGGCTTAATTCCGACAAGGAGGTCGCTGGTTGATTCCGAGCCGAGGCATAATTCCAACAGGGAAGGCAGATACACCGAGGCGAAGCTTGATTTCGACGTGGGGTACACTCTGAGACGAAGTATGATTCCGACGCAGAGCTGGTTGGTTGATTTGATTCCGAAGAGGAGCATAATTCCGGCAGGGAAGGTAAATATCCCGAGGCGAAGTATGATTTCAACGCGGGGTACACTCTGAGACGAAGCATGATTCCGGCGCAGAGCTTGTTGGTCGACTTGATTCCGAGGTGGGGCTTAATTACGACGAGGAGGTCGCTGGTTGATTCCGAGCCGAAGCATAATTCCGACAGGGAAGGCAGATACACCAAGGCGAAGCCTGATTTCGATGTGGGGTACACTCTGAGACGAAGTATGATTCCGACGCAGAGCTGGTTGGTTGATTTGATTCCGAGGCGGAGCATAATTCCGGCGGGGAAGGTAGATATCCCGAGGCGAAGCATGATTTCGACATGGGGTAAATTCTGGGACGGAGCATGATTCCGTCGTAGAGGTTGTTGGTTTGATTTAATTTGGGTTGACATCAGCATTGCTACACTGGAATATGGTACCAGGAGCGAATCATCATTTTCCATGAGTGGATTTGAGGATTTCGGTTTTTGTTTGGCATCTGCATTACTGCACTGGAATAATGTCAGGAGCAACTCATCATTTGCCCCGGGAGGATTTGGGAATTAGTTTTTGCTTGGCATCAGCATCGCTACACCGGAATATGGTACCAGGAGCGAATCATCATTTGCGCCTGCTTATCAGGATGCGATGGCTTAGGAGACAGGTTTTAGGTCCCTATCACCTAAGACGTTTTCAATCCATATTCTACTGTTTTGGTATAATTGTTTTTGTGTGCCGTAAGGGTCTCACAAAGCATTTTCTCCCTACGGGTCGTAAGGATCCCGTAGATGTATTTTCTCCTTAGGAGTCGTGAGGACCCCCAAGTGTGTTGCTCCTTTGTGAGTCGTAAGAATCTCAAACGGGAATTTTCTCCTCATAAAGTCGAGAAGACTTTGCAAGTGCATTTCGTCTCTTTTTTACGAGTTTGCGCCCTTTCGGGTTTTCACAAACTCGCCGGCAGTCCTGCTGTTTTTACTCACGGAGCCCTTTCGGGTTTTCATCCGTGCCCATTTTGCTTGTGGACATACCATTTTTTTTTTGGACTTTGAATGTGGTCTCACCGGTTGGACTTGGGAGAGATTGGGATTGTTTTACGCCCATGGATTGTATACGGTTTTCCAGGATGTATGATCCAGACCGTAGGGCTGGAAAAATTTTGGGACTTTGTCGGCGTCTACATCGCTGCACTAGAATATGGTACCAGGAGCGACTCATCATTCGCCGTTGGGGTATGGGATTTGGAATTTGGTTGGCGTCTGCATCGCTGCACTGGAATATGGTGCCAGGAGCGACTCATCATTCGCCATTTAGGGATTGGAATTTGGAATTTGGTTGGCGTCTGCATCGCTACACTGGAATATGGTACCAGGAGCGACTCATCATTCGCCACTTGGGGATTTGGGAGTGATGGCTTAGGAGACAGGTTTAGATCCCTATCGCCTAAGACTTTTCAATTTTATGGGCCGTGAGGGTCCCATAAAAGCATTTTCTCCCTATGAGTCATAAGGATCCCGCAGGTGTATTTTCTCCTTAGGAGCCGTGAGGACTCTTAAGTGTGTTTTTCCTTTGTGAGTCGTAAGGATCGCACAAAGGTTTGTTCTCCTCATATATCGTGAGGACATATGAGTAGGTCTTCTCAATGGAGCATAATTCCAAAGGTGCAGACCAGCCGCGTAACTGGTGATTGCGGTGGGATATGGGTATGATGAGAATTATTTGAGCCCGTGGATTGTATACGGTAGTCAATTTGGGGACTGGCCGTAGGGCCGGAAGAATTTTGGGAAATTGGATTTTGGTTGGCGTCTGCATCGCTGCACTGGAATATGGTATCAGGAGAGACTCATCATTCGTCGTTTTTTTTTTGTTTTTGTTTTTTTTACCATGATTGCTCTATCATTTCAGCTTTTCTTATCGCGAAGATCGCGATTGCCCTATCATTTCAGCTTTATTTTCATTTTTATTTTACTCGCTGATTTTTATTGCGAGTTGCCCCATCATTTCGGCTTTTCTTTATTTTTCTTTTATTTACACATTTTTTTGTTTATTTACATATATATTTTTTTTACATTCCCAATTTAACGACTTAGAGGTCGATTATTCCCAGTTTAATGACATGGTGGTCAACTGTTACCAATTTAATGACATGGTGGTCGATTGTTTTCAGAGAAAGGCAGATGTGTGAGAGAATTAGTTTCACGAAGAATTTCGGTCTCCGTTTGTATGAAATTGGCGGTTGAAGCTTGACTGTTTGTTAACACGCCTTTGGACAGTTCTATCTCTCCTGCCTTGTATTGCTTTTCGACCCAATCTTTGAAGACGAAGCAGTCCACAATGGCATGACCTATCACTCTGTGATAGGGACAGTATTTGGGGTCTTCGGTCCTATTCGCTTCCTGCGGTCTTTTTGACTCTGGCAGTTGTAGACCGTTCCTCAGGGCGTCTTTGAATATTTTACGGATTTTTTCCCTTCTGAAGGAATAGACCTTGTCTAGCTTCTCTTTGAGTAGAGTTTCTCCTCCCTCTCCGAACACTGGCTTCCGAGGCTGGTTGGCACTAGGCCCGCTCATCCCTTGCTTATTTGTGTTAGCCGAAATGTTGAAAGATTCAGAATCGTCGGGATTCCCGCCTTTGCGATTATCGTCCTTTCGGTTTCTCCAGGTCCTATTGTTATTTTGGGAATCCGAGGAGGACTCCTGCCTTGAGCGTTCCAACATTTGAACTTTTCTGGTCAGCTCTTGGAATGTTTTGAGACCCGCGGTACATAGAAACGGGGCCATCCAATTGTTGAGATTTCCGACGAGGAGACTGACAGATTGTTCCTGCTCTATCGGCGGTACGCATTTGACGGAGAGATTGCGCCATCGGGTTATAAAATCTGTGCTGCTTTCGTTGTTCTTTGGCTTGGTCCTTACGAGCTCGGTAATGGTGATCTTATCGCTGACGCTCATGAACCTTTGTCGAAACAAAGATTCCATTTGGACGAAAATAGTAACGGTGCCATCCTGTATGCTCGCGTACCAGTCGAAAGCAACATCGGTCAAGCTATTAATGAACTGGCGGAGGAGAAGCGCATCGTTGCCCCCAGTATTCCCACATGAGGCTTTGAAGTGGGCGATGTGCTGATTCGCATTTCCCGTCTCATCGAATCTTCCGAATTTGGGGATGACATAGCCGCTAGGAAATTCTACCAGATCATACCGAGCAGGATATGGTCTCCCACTGCTGCTGATATCTTTTTGTGCTTCCGCTTCGGCTACCAATATTTTGACTTTGTTGGCAACCAAATCCATGATTTGATCTTGAGTTAGCGGGCTACTGTCATCGGCAGACAAGACATTTCCTGAGATAGGATGCGACTGACTTTCATGCGGTCCGCCCACCTTTGGATTTGAGGGAATAGGCGTCGGCTGCCTTGGGACACCGTTTCCCGGTTCATGAGCAGAGCCCTGCGCCTGATTGGATGGCTGAGAGGCAAGTCGGGCCGTGAGCTGCAAGGCGACATTTGTCAAGTCTTCGATCTTTGAGTAGAGCTTGGCCATCTCCTTGTCTTTGCTTCTGAGCTGTTTTCAGAGCTCTTGGAGAAGTTGGTGCTCTGCGGTCTTAGGATGGAAAGTTGGCTCATCTTCACTTTCTGAGCCCGACTCCTCATGAACTGTGGGCTCTCTCTGCCTATCATCCTCATCGGGAGGGTTTTCATCATCCAGAGGAGGCGGTTGTTCTTGGGAAACGGCAACCACATTCAATCCAGATTGGATTTGAGATGTGGCGGCCCTGTCCTTGCTCTTGCTGCGCGTGCCCACCATGTAGACAGTGTGGATAACACATTCAGCCATCCCCTCATCTTTGGCGGGGTAACCCTGTTCCTCGAACTTCATGAGGTTCAGCCTAGCAGGAGCCCTAACCCTTTTGTTGGCTCTGTATCTGAGCCTTTTCTGCCTTAGCTTCTCAATTTTAAGGGCTTGGCGGGCATCTGTTTCTTGGGAAGCCACCGTGAGTCGATTAGCGGGAAGCTTAGAGAAGACACCCGATCGAGCAGTTGTCAGGGGCACCGCCGGAGCTTGCTCGAGGTGCCTTGTTGCTTTGTTGGTGTTGATGGCCTTGCCCCCAGCTGGGGCCAAGGAGAGTCGTTCAAACACCGACTTGCGTTTGAGTTGGGGTGCCCTCGAGATCAACACATTTGGCTTTTTGCCTTTCAAGGACGGTTTGTCGGTTGCCGGAGCTTGAGGTGCAGGGATGGCATTAGCCAAGACAAACAGAATAGACCCAAATTGTAGCAGCGGTTCTTCCCACTGTCGTCCGAGACTTTCCGGGAGGACCGTCCTGGAGTCCATCTTCATCGCGTATGAGATGGGAGCTGAGTTCATATTTGGAGATATTGTTGAGAAGTGATTGCTTGAAAACCTGCATGAAAGAGCACTATTTTAGTATAAATATAGATATGTATATTAATTGAGTTCGCATGAACGTTTAACCCGAAATATGGGAGGAGAGATTGGTCCCACCGGGCGTGCCAGAATCTTTAGGGTATTTTTCGTCACCCCATTGAGATGGGAATACGCGCGCTTGTCAGGCGCAGTACAGATTCCCCCTACCTATGGTAGGCTGGGGTTTATTGGTTGTGGGGATCCGAATCTCCGGCGGCCGCGGACTAAGCTGCCGTTAATTACCCCTAGCCTTTGGAGCGAGGGAACCTCCGATTAACGGGTTAAACTGGTCATGCGAACTTAATGTGCAACGTGCGTGTGTTGTGTTTTGAAAAGGGGTTTTAGATATATCAGGACCACACGGAGTTTTTACGGGGGTCCCGCACGTGGACGCTGGGCGCTCAAGCGCCCAAAGGACGTGTGGGGCCAGCACCTTGAGCGCTGTGCGCTTAGGTGCCGTGCGCTTAGGCGCTAGCGCACCACGTATCCGACACGTGGGCACTAGGCGCTCAAGCGCTAGCGCACCACGTGTCGGCACGTGGGCGCCGGGCGCTCGAGCGCCGGGCGCGCCACGTGTCGGCACGTGGGCGCTTGGCGCTGGAGCACTGGGCGCTCGAGCGCCAGCGCGCCACGTGTGGGCGCTGGGTGCTTGAGCGCTGAGCGCTCTAGCGCATGGCGCTCGGGCGCTTGGGCGCCGGCGAGAAAAAGAGCCTTTTAGCCCTAGAAACTCTCGAAAGAGAAATTAGAGTGGAGTGAAACTCCTAAAATATTTTGAAGCTGATGAAGGGCTTCTCCCCTTGAGCCCTAGTTCTTCCCCAAAGTGGGGTTTCTGGAGATGGGTCTTCTTCTTCTTCCTTTGTTGGCCGGATCTTGAAGATCAAGAAGTATGAGATTTTAAAAATCTTTCATTTCTGAGATCTGATGGCAGATCTAAGTTTCTCTTTGTGGGTTTTGTGGTGAAAAACTATTTTGTTTTATAAAAGGAAGAGTAGAACTCTTGATTTAATTCAAAAGAAAAAAAGAAGGTTTTAAAACCTTGAGGAAGAAGAAGATCACAGATCTGGATTTTTTGGAGAGAGAAAAAGTTGTTGAGATATTTCATTATTTTTATCTTTATAGACCATACACTTTACATATAGCCCCTTGGGCTTTACAAAAATGGCATTTTGGCCATCTCATGGCTCATGTGCCATTTCTTTTTGCACATAAGCCACGGGCTTTACAAAAATTTGGCTCTATGCCTATTCATGCATAAAAAATTACATAAAAATTATTTATTACATGATTTCATTTTAGGCATGGAGGAGGGTCGGCCGCTTCATGTTCGGACTCGACCTGGGCTTGGGCCCACTTGATCCGGGCTTGGGCCCACTTGGCTTGGGGTTGACCTTGACTTTGACTTGGTCAACCGGGGTAAAAATTTTGTCCCCAACAATTGTATTTAAGAAAAAGTTGAATTTTTAGGAAGAACCGAATCGGATATCGGATTAACTCCGATTCCGTCGGGTTTTATTAAAAGAAGTTTTAAGACTAGTGAATAGAATAGGAAGGTGGGACTTACAGGTTTAGATTCAAGAGAAGAGGGAGAGGAATCGGTAGGAGGTGCCGGTGCGTCGTTTCGTCGCCGGGAGCTCCCAGGGTAGTCGTCGGAAGATCCCCGGAGTTTCGCCCTTCGCTAACTCCACTTGTATACAAAATTTTTAGAGTTTTTCTTGAGAATTTTGACAGAATTGTGAGTGAGGTGTGTGTGTTTAGGGGTGGTATTTATAGGATAAAACTAGGGTTAGGGTAGGTGAAAGGTTGAATTGAAAATGTATTAAAAATGTATTAAAAATATGGTTTAATGGGATTTTAAAGTGTTCTGTTCATGTGCAAGAAATTTAAACTATACAGTGGTGTTAAGAAGACCAAGAGACACAACTTTTGTGTTGGAGGATCGGGGATCCGGCCGTAGTACGGCCGGCGGCGGCGGGCTGAGCCGGCCGAATCGCCGGCCCGAGTCGGCCGAGTCAGGCCGGGGCTCACCGCCACGTGTCCCTCGTCGCTTGGTGTAGCCCCTGGGTCAGTTTGTTTTATATGTGTAGTAGGGTATTTATAGCCCCTGGGTCAGTTTGTTTTATATGTGTAGTGGGGTATTTATGAGTTATTCACGTGTAGGCTCTTGGGCTTCTAAAAATCTAAAATAAAACAATATTAAAAATAATGCGGCTAATGGGATTTGAACTCTGGTGCTTTGGATCAGTAATGCAAGGTCTTACCAATGAGCTACAAGCTCTTTCTTGCTATTAAAAGGCAAATCAAACTTATAACTTGTGCTCAGGAAAAAATACCCCTTTCTGTATTTTTTTTGAAAAATTTATACAGAAAGTTGTACAGAAAATTTAGGGTTGTTACATTCTACCCTCCTTATAAAAATTTCGTCCACGAAATTTGTAAAAGGAAAGTGTAACATATTCAAGGAAAGTTTGGTGATAGAACTATTGGTAGTGTATAAAAAATATGTGAAAGAACGAAAGAATGCGAAGGTTTTGGTAAGATTATAAAGGAGGTGAGGAAATTTTGGGTTAGAACAAATTCAAAATATATGAAATGATAAGATTCAAGAATTGTAAAGAATATTTTCAGTTGCTGGTTTTTGTGTTATATTGCTTAGATTGTTCACGCAGAACAGAACTGCATGATAGTGTTCCATACAGCTCTGACCTGCATGGGCCACCAACAAAACCTGTCACACCCCGCTTCTCAGTATACGGGCAGAGGACGCGACGAGACCGCTACGTATTTACTCTGAAGTAAATACGCTAAGCATATCTAAGTAATATAAATAAAAATGCACAAGAGACAAAAAATATGATTGAACAACAACTTTATTTATTAACATTCTTTTGTACAATACATGGAAAAGTAAATACATCTGAATGAAAGCAATGCCTAAACAACGGCATATTAGAAATGGAAAAGTACTGAAATAAAATGTGTACAATGAAGCTAGAGCTCTGGTTCGTAGGCAAGCAGGTCTAAGTCCTCACTAGTAGGCTCGATCTCCTGAGTGTCCAGATCACCTGACAACATTCCAAAGAAAAAAGAGAAGGAATGTCGTCAGCAAATAATCGCTCGGTAAGTCCCAACGATAAGGGAGAAGTAGAATAGACACTGAGAGAGAGTGTAGCTTTTAAAGTTATATCATATTGTTATAATATTGTATTTAGTGTTAACGGTATTGTTTGTAGCTTGCTACAGAAGGATGCCAATATATAGGAGAGGAGTCTCTATATGCCAGAAACTAGAGGCAAATGGAAGTACAAGGCTCCGTCGATAATACCACGGAACAATGGCATGGATGTAATTACGTCTTATGGTTGCTGTCTCGTGTCACTTCTAACACCTTCCGTACCAATTTACCCTTTAAACCCCGCGATGTCTTAATTGTATTGTTTGTATTGTATTGCAACTTGTATTGTCTTGTAATATAGATTGTATAATTGGATGACTTGCCGAAACAATGATATCAGTAAATGGATATAACTAGAGAATCATGGATATAACTGGAGAATCATGTAAATGGAAGTATATCCATGGTTCGGTTCAGTCAATATAGATTGAATAGCTTGAACGGATTGATTATATAGATTCATGGATTTATATTGGGTTGTAAATTGTAGATTGTACTTGATTCATATTCAAGTTAGATTATTTATAATGAGACTTGGTCCGAGTCAGAACAATTAGAAAAGAAATTTGAAGTCCTGAATTAAGTTTTGATGTTATCGGTAACCACTGCACATGGGCGACAGGATTTGTGTGTTTTTCAAAGACGATTACTGTGTTAATAACACCGTTGTTAAGTTGTCTACCTTAAGTAGGCAAGCACCCACTTCTCCGGCTCTCTGAGAATCAATAGATTGGTCCCGCTTAAACCTATATTTACTAGGATCTTTAGGGTAATTTATAGAACTTAAGGGGGTTTTTACGTAAAAATACTTTTGTATAATTTTTAAAATACACCTCAATTATTTAATTATCGTCTTTAGAGTTTTCATAGATGTAGATTTTATATTTGTGCCATTTCTAATGAATAAACCTATTTTTCATAATATAAGGTATTTAATTGTAATATTGAACTTGTATGGAATTCATGGTATTTTAATATAAAATGATTCTTGTGATTTTAAAAAAAAGTTAGAATATTGATATTATAACAAAAATAGATATTTTGGTAATACATATATGTTTATATATTTATAAAAATAATTTTAATTTATTATTTTCTAGAAATCTTATTTTCTTAAGATATTTGTATCTTAAATCTCTCGAGATCGAATGCTCCTTGCGGAGGTCTGCATCTCGCACTACTAAGCTCAGAGATGTGCGATAATCCGCACCATCCCAGTCGGGTTCCCTAAAATGTGTTGTAGCGGCGTTTTGCAAAGATTTATAAAAATACGAATTCTTATAGAAAACGGTTTTAATAGTTGGTGGTATTTATGTGTAAAGTTTCGTTTTCCCGTATTCTATGTTCCCGAAAGTTATTGTGCTATGTTGCATATGAGTGTTGTGAGGAGGTGGGTCATTATCTCGTGATCTACTTAAAGGTATTGCAAAATTGTGATGTTTTAAATGTCGGAATTAAACTACATGGTATTTTAGTGAAAAAATACGATAACAATTGAAATAGAAATCGTTTTGATATGGAACTTGTTAAAATGACTTGTTAATGTTTAATAGTCACCATGTAAGAATTTAGCATGATTATATTAAAGAAAAAGTTGAATTTTTAGGAAGAACCGAATCGGAAATCGGATTAACTTCGATTCCGTCGGATTTTATTAAAAGAAATTTTAAGACCAGAGAATAGAAGAGGGAGGTGGGACTTACGGGTTTAGATTCAAGAAAAGAGGGAGAGGAATCGGTAGGAGGTGCCGGTGCATCGTTTCGTCGCCGGGAGCTCCTAGGGTAGTCGTCGGAAGATCGCCGGAGTTTCGCCCTTCGCTAACTCCACTTGTACACAGAATTTCTAGAGATTTTCTTGAGAGTTTGGACAGAATTGTGAGTGAGGGGGTATGTTTAGGGATGGTATTTATAGGGTAAAAATAGGGTTAGGGTAGGTGAAATGTTGACTTGAAAATGTATTTAAAATGTATTAAAAAATATGGTTTAATAGGATTTTAATGTGTTCTGTTCATGTGCAGGAAATTTAAACTATACAGGGGTGTTAAGAAGACCAAGAGACACAACTTTTGTGTTGGAGGATCAGCGATCCGACCGAGTCCGGCTGTCGGCGGCGGGCCGAGCCGGCCGAGTCACCGGCCCGAGTCGGCCTGGGGCTCACAGCCACGTGTCCCTCGTCGCTTGGTGTATCCCATGGGTCAGTTTGTTTTCTATGTGTAGTGGGGTTTTTACGAGTTACTCACGTGTAGGCTCTTTGGCTTCTAAAAATCTAAAAAAAAACAATATTAAAAATAATGTGGCAAATGAGATTTGAACTCTGGTGCTTTGGATCAGTAGTGTAAGGTCTTACCAATAAGTTACAAGTTTCATCTGGCTATTAAAAAGCAAATCAAATTTATAACTTGTGCTCAGGCAAAAATACCCCTTTCTGTATTTTTTTTGAAAAATTTGTACAGAAAGTTGTACAGAAAATTTAGGGTTGTTATAAACGCTGTGCAGACCAGGCCGGTGCAGATTTCAGAATTCGTACACCGATAATATCTTATATTTTTGGTAGGTTTTTTTTTTCAGATTATGGTTTTTTATATTAAGCATAAAATTGAGCGTATGCACGTAATGAAAGATTCGCAATAAGAAAATCCCGTTACAATAAGTGAGCAGGGAGTTATGCCTATTTTAGTACAGCCGTGTACATAGTTTCTACTGTTGTCCTGATTTGATACATTTTATTAAGACCATGTTTCCTTGAACTTCTGTAACTTTTTGAGATAAATTAATATAGGAATAAAATGTAGCTAACGCTCTCTGTTCATATTCCAGCAACTTGAATTTGCTTAAATTGGAATTCAGAGTTAAGAGATATGTCTATTTTAAGGCAAGGGAAAATCAGTTTCAGCATACTAGTAAAAACAAATTTAAATTAAAATAACAAATAACAATTAATCACATATATAATAATATGAAATATTAAGAAGACATGAACTGTATACATAATTAATAATTTATTTTCATGTCGAGAAAATAATGTAAGTATTTAGATGATCATATGTTATGAGGATATCAAACTCAACAAACCACACGTATCTAAATGAAACTAATATAACAAATAAACTAATATTACATATGAACTTGATCTAACTATAAATAAATATACATGTAACATATAATATGAAAATCCCCATATTGAAACAACCAAATGAACTAAAAGATTTGATGATACCATATGAAACAAATTAAATATAATCTACTTACTAAATTTTTAATATTAAATCCTAACCAGTACTTCTTCGATCACAATAATATGCATATTGATAATTCACCAAAAACAATGTTGTTAATGCATTAATGATTTTAAACACTACCATAAAATGATATACTTATAAAATTGGTCTTTTCCTTACAAATAAGAATCAGGGTTTATGTTCCTTTATAAAAATAATCTCTTTTTCATGAAAATTATAACTTTAAACCAAAAGAAATCCTTTTTATTTAGTTAAACTAGTTTTTCTTTTATATAGAAAACAAAAGGACCGAAGGGAGTTACTTCTTGGAAAGCAACATCAATTATTTTTTTTCCTAGATCTATAAATCCAAATGCATGCAAACTCTTTCTTTTATAAACAAAATAAAAAAGAAACGATTTAGGGTTTAATTAAAAATACTTACTTTTGTTTAAACTTTCAATTTTTAAATATGTCAAAAAGAAAAGGTGAGAGAGGAATTTACAACTTAATAGCTAAATGAAAAATTTGTGAAATTACATGACATATAAAATAAAAATAATACCAATAATAACTGTGTACTTCATGTATCTGAAAACTCAAACAAATTTTAACATGAAAACTGTATCTATAGTAATAAGCTATTACTTAGTTTGACAAATGGTTGTTAACCAGCCCATTTAGTACATCACAAAAGTTTAGACAATAATATGATAATAAATAGATTGTGTTTATAACTAAATGATCTCATGCATCATCTTGAGTCTGACATTATAATATTAGCAAATATTTCTACCACACAAATCAGCAAGACAAAAATCCAATAGTATACTCATGAATAATTTCTGGTATTAAAGTAAGTTGATGATACGCACTTGATTTGCTCATATTTAATGTAAGACATATTATGCACTTCGTTCAATGAAAATCCCTAATGCTAAATTTTGTAACTAACTACACAATAATCAAAAACATTTTAACTGAATAGCAAAATTATGACGTAATTCATTTTTCTTTTCTTAGAAGTTCGAGCTTTGAATGAACCCAAAACATTAGGAAGGTTTAATTGCATGTTGCATGGATATCAATATTGAAACATATATATAGCAGAGAATTAAATGAAGGTCTTCACTTGACGAATCAATTAATTAATTTTATGTGACTCCTAGTTTGTATCAAGTTGCAACAACAGCCTTTTTTTAAATACAAAGAAACCTCTCTGTCTTTTTTAAATTTAGGGTTTTAATTAAAAAATAAAATAAAAGGGGAAAGGGAGGAATTTAGAGTCGAGAGAAGGAAAATCGCGATGACGATGGTATCGACGGTGACAATGGTTGCTGCACCGATGACGATCGGGTTTTGGGGCCACTCTTGTAGGATGGAGAAGAAGATGGAGATCTGATGGATCTCTGAATCTCCTTCAGATGTTACCTTCGTTGATCTGCAGAGAGCGCTGATAGATGGCTGAGATTGAGTTGGAGGGTTGCCTCCTGAAGATTGTGGATCTCAATGGTTTTTGTGTGGTTGAGGCCGACCTACCTGCAAGGATGTTCCTGGGTGGTTTTGCCACCGAGGACCCTCCGACGATCAAGTTAGACGGGGTATTTTGGCAGAGTAACGGCCTATTGGGGGTAAAATTGGCTTACCTGAGTCGTCTGAGAGAGGGGTTTATATAGTGGCAGCCAAGGGGTGGCGAGCGCAAGATTTACGCCGGCCGTTACGCCCCTGGCGTTACGCCCGCATGAAAGGCGGGATACCTCATTAATGACGAGATATGCTCGTTAATGGGGGAACGCGGGTGGCGTGGAATACGGGATCATGGGTGGCGGATATCTCGCGTATGGCGAGATTCGCGGAGCAATGGCGGAGACGCCGGTGATCAGTGCTGGGGGTCGGTCGATGAGACCAAGGAAGCAAGGCTCGACGGGAGGCTCGGGAACGAGCGGGAAGCCGAGCAGGCTTGGTTCTTGACAGCTCGGAGGCGAGCCGGGAGGGCCGAGGAGGCCCATCGTGCAGGAGGCTCGGAGGCTAGCCAATGGTTGTTTGTAAGGCGGGCAAAGGAGTGGTCTGGACGGTCACTGAAGGTCGGAAATATCATCGGATCGAAGGCCCGGGGCATACTTCTAATGTACCGTTGTCACTCCTTTCCCGTGAGCCATAGGACACGTCAGTCACCACGTGTCGTGATCTTAGGAAATACTACTTCTGAGCATCATCATTAGCCCCCCGCTCTCGTTCCGACCTATTTATGGGTCGGGTCGAGATTAGACTATACGGAGAATCATCTGCTTGGTTTGGCACCGAGAATCGTGATGTCGATTGCCCAGGAACGAATGGAGGCGTCGTTTCGTCTATTAGGGCTGGCTATCGACAGAACTCGAGCTCTCCTATTTTTGCTTAGTTGAGCCATGTTGGGAGCTTGCCTTCTTCGGATGCATGCGCCGGGCAGAGGCTTGCTAGCTGGTTCAATGTGAGGCTCAGGGATCCACCATTGAGACCGAGCATGAAGATGTCTGGCGGCTTCATGACGAAGGCCTTGATCCATTTCTTTGTAAGGCAGGAAGCTGCCTGGAGTGGACGGACCGAGTAGGAGAATTCCCGGTCGCCTCTTAAGGAGGGCTTTCGATCCTTGGCGTCAAGGGGCAGGTAGCTGCCCGCCAGGATGAACCGAGCACGAGGATGCCCGGTCTCCTCATGATGAAGGCTTCGATCCTCAGCGTCGTAGGGCAGGAAGCTGCCCACCAGGATGACCCGAGCAGGGTAGATGCTCGGTTGCCTCTTGATGAGGGCTTTGGTCCTTAGAGTCGATGGGTAATGAACTGCCAGCAATGGATGGACCGAGCAGGGTAGCTGATCGATTGCCTCTTGGTGAGGGCTTTGATTCTTGGCGTCGTTATGTAAGAGATTACCAGCCAAGGATGGACCGAGCAGGGAAGCTGCTCGGTGGCCTCTTGATGAGGGCTTTGATCCTCGGCGTCGTTGGGTAAGAGATCACCAGCCAAGGATGGACCAAGCAGGGAAGCTGCTCGGTGGTCTCTTGATGAGGGCTTTGATCCTTGGCGTCGTTGGGTAGGAGATTACCAGCCAAGGATGGACCGAGAAGGGAAGTTGCTCGGTGGCCTCTTGACGAGGGCTTTGGTCCTTGGCGTCGTGGGGTAAGAGATTACCAGCCAAGGATGGACCGAGCAAGAAAGCTGCTCGGTGGCCTCTTGATAAGGGCATCGATCCTTGGCGTCGTGGGGTAAGAGATTACCAGCCAAGGATGGACCGAGCAGGGAAGCTTCTCGGTGGCCTCTTGATGAGGGCTTCGATCCTTGGCGTCGTGGAGTAAGAGATTACCAGCCAAGGATGGACCGAGCAGGGAAGCTGCTCGGTGGCCTCTTGATGAGGGCTTTGATCCTTGGCGTCGTGAGGTAAGAGATTACCAGCCAAGGATGGACCGAGCAGGGAAGCTGCTCGGTGGCCTCTTGATGAGGGCTTTGATCCTTAGCGCGGGAAGGCATGGAGATGGACCAAGCAGGGTTGCTGCTCGGTGGCCTCTTGATGAGGGCTTTGATCCTTGGCGTTGTTGGGTAAGAGATTACCAGCCAAGGATGGACCGAGCAGTGAAGCTGTTTGGTGGGCTCTTGATGAGGGCTTTGATCCTTAGCGCGGGAGGGCATGGAGTGGCCTGCTAAGGATGGACCGAGCAGGGTCGCTGCTCGGTGGCCTCTTGACGAAGGCTTTGATCCTTGGCGTCGTTGGGTAAGAGATTACCAGCCAAGGATGGACGGAGCAAGGTAGCTGCTCGGTGGCCTCTTGATGAGGGCTTTGATCTTTGGCGTCGTTGGGTAGAAGATTACGAGCCAAGGATGGACCGAGCAGGGAAGCTGCTCAGTGGCCTCTTGATGTGGGCTTTGATCCTTGGCGTCATGGGGTAAGAGATTACCAGCCAAGGAGGCCTCTTGATGAGGGATTTGATCCTTGGTATCGTGGGGTAAAAGATTACCAGCCAAGGATGGACCGAGCAGGGAGTTGCTCGGTGGCCTCTTGATGAGGGCTTTGATCATTGGCGTCGTGGGGCAAGAGATTACCAGCCAAGAATGGACTGAGCAGGGAAGCTGCTCGGTGGCCTCTTGATGAGGGCTTCAATCCTTGGCGTCGTGGAGTAAGAGATTACCAGCCAAAGATGGACCGAGCAGGGAAGCTGCTCGGTGGCCTCTTGATAAGGGCTTTGATCCTTGGCGTCGTGGGGTAAGAGATTACCAGCCAAGGATGGACTGAGCAGGGAAGCTGCTCGGTGGCCTCTAGATGATGGCTTTGATCCGTAGCGCGGGAGGGCATGGAGTGGCCTGCTAAGGATGGACCGAGCAGGGTTGCTGCTCGGCGGCCTCTTGATGAGGAATTTGATCCTTGGCGTTGTTGGGTAAGAGATTACCAGCCAAGGATGGACCGAGCAGGGAAGCTGCTCAGTGGCCTCTTGATGAGGGCTTTGATCCTTAGCGCGGGAGGGCATGGAGTTGCCTGCTAAGGATGGACCGAGCAGGGTAGCTGCTCGGTGGCCTCTTGATGAGGGCTTTGATCCGTGGCGTCGTGGGGTAAGAGATTACCAGTCAAGAATAGACCGAACAGGGTAGCTGCTCAGTGACCTCTTGATGAGGGCTTTAATCCTTAACGCGGGAGGGCATGGAGTTGCTTGCTAAGGATGGATCGGGTAGGGTAGCTACTCGGTGGCCTCTTGATGAGGGCTTTATCCATGGCGTCGGTAGGTAGTAAATTAGCAGCCAAGGATGGACCGAGCAGGGTAGCTGCTCGGTGGCCTCTTGATGAGGGCTTTAATCCTTAGCGCGGGAGGGCATGGAGTGGCCTGCTAAGGATGGACCGAACAGGATAGCTGCTCGGTGGCCTCTTGATGAGGGTTTTGATCCTTAGCGTCGCGGGGTAAGAAATAACCAGCCAAGGATGGACCGAGCAGGGTTGCTTCCTGGTTGCCTCTTGGTGAGGGCTTTGATCCTTGGCGTCGGTGGGAAGTGAACTACCAGCCATGGATAGACCGAGCAGGGTTGCTTCCCGGTGCCTCTTGGTCAGGGCTTTGATCCTTGGCGTCGGATGGTAGGGAACTACCAGCCATGGATGGACCAAGCAGGGTTGCTGCCTGGTGGCCTCTTGGTGAGGGCTTTGATCCTTAGCGTCGGTGGGTAGCGAACTACTAACCATAGATGGACCGAGCAGGGTTGCTGCCTGGTGGCCTCTTGGCGAGGGCTTTGATCCTTGGCGTCGGTCGGTAGTGAATTACCAGCCATGGATGGACCGAGCAGGGTTGCTGCTCGGTGGCCTCTTGGTGAAGGCTTTGATCCTTGGCGTCGATGGGTAATGAACTACCAGCCATGGATGGACCGAGCAGCGTTGCTGCCCGGTGGCCTCTTGATGAAAGCTTTGATCCTTGGCGTCGTTGGATAGCGAACTTCCAGCCATGGATGGACCGAGTAGGGTTGCTGCCCGATTTTGCGAGATTCTGTCTGACCTTCCTTGGTGTGTGAACATCGGGAAGAGCGACCGTCGCGGGCGACATGTGTCATGAACGTATGGGGGGAGGTGTTCATATCAGATTTTTGCATTTTTATACCACTCATTTTTTATCACATTGCTTATAGGTAGGTACTCTTGATCCGTGTTTGCTAGATAATTGCAGGTTACAGGCTCTCAGCTCTAAGCAGTGAAAATCATGGAAAAGCGCGACAAATTCCAGATTACTACCAACCACAGATAAAATATGGGTCTCCGCTCTCTATTCGTATGTTGTCGCACACCAGTTTAAAGGACAAAATGGCAAATCAATGGTCATTTTCATGCACAAAGCACAATGTCAACACAAGATCCAAGATTTTCTACGCAGAGCTCAAGAAAATCATGGCAAAAGATCCACATCAAATTACCTTTTGATCTGCTAAAAATCTGGAAGAAATGTGAAGAGCTTCTGAGAAACCAAGTATACCACACTGAAGGGAAGAGCAAAACAGGGAAACCCAAAAAATACGACATCATAACTCCCCAATATGGCCGCGGATCCGCGGCCAACATGGCGACTCGGCCGCGGATCCGTGGTCGAGTTAACTCGGTGGAAGATGCTTTTTTGGGGGCAGTTTGGTAATATCATTCAGGGCCAGATTGTTGCCCTAGGGTTTCAGTTTCCTGCTTATAAATAGCCCAGAACAATGCCAAGTGAAGGGTGCTTATTCTTGTGTTAAATTTTAGGATAGATTTTGTAGTTCTTCTTACTCTTTTCATCTTTTCTCCATTAAACCTTATAGTGAGCTTTTATGAGTGAAGTGATGAATAAAAGAGTTCTTTTCTTGATCACGCTTGTCTTGTTATCTTGTTAATTATATTTGCTTGTAATTTTCATTTGCTAATCTAGTTCTTGTTATTTGTTGTTTGTTTCTTTCTTCTTCTATTTTTCTTTATCCTTAACAACAATGATGCTTAAGCTTGAAGTGAGGTCTCAAATAGCTAGTTGTAATCTTCGAACCTCTTTCTTTCTATCTTCCTCTTTTTGTTGTATTTTTCCTTTTTTTAATGGGTGAGTAGTTTCTTAGTTGTTAGGGTAGGATAAGAAAAGTTTGAGAGAAGGAAATCTCTCTCACTCTTTTCTTGCCCAACTTCTTAATTCGGACTCCCGTTAATTGAACCACAATCTGCTCCTTACGGCACCCTATCCTACATGATAGCGGTGATTCTTTAGCAAGACCGGTTGTGGTTGAATTAACCGGAGGTTAAGGCTAAGAGCCAAGAACGGACGGACAAGGACCAAAAGGAAGAAACTAAGCGTTGGAAAGCCTAGCTTATACTCGCAAGTTCCTTCCTAGTCGTGCTAATCCCCGTTGTTGCCGATTACCGTAACACCAATATTAAGAGTGGCAACGAAAGAAGTGAGCGGCTCCTATCTCAAACTAACCTAATCTTAACCCTAACAAGCTCTCTTTATATACATTTTAGCACATAGTTAATCTCAAACAAACCTGGACATTTGGACTTAACTCGTTAAAGCACATAGAAAAAGATTCCCATCTCCCTGCGGACGACCCGTACTCAACCGGCTAGCTACCAAGCGAAACCGTCTTGATTGCGGTAATTAACTAAGCACGCAAAATCTCTATCAATCAAATGGCGCCGTTGCCGGGGAGACGGTAGTTTATTTCTTTGTGTAATTTCGGATTAATTGTGAATATACATATAACCAAAAACTAAAAAAAAATTATTTTGTAAAAATCATCTTGTTATTTTGATTAGTTTTTGTGCAGGTGTGCAGGATAAAAAGGAAGGTCGAGTTCAGTGCCAAAGACGTGGGAAGTTAGACCCATATCTCGCGGCTACACAGCGACGGATCAAGCCAGAACCAACAGTCTACTGTAAAAATCTGGAGCTAACCCAGTGAGCAAACAAAGATTCAGGGACTCTAAACAAGAAGAGGAGACCGAAGTCAGCAAAGGTGAGAATTTTGAAGCCTCAAGTCAACAGAGAAGCCGCGGATCCACGGCCACAGTGCTTGTTTGACCGCGGTTCCGCGGTCAAACTCTGACGTCAGCATCCTAAATTTTTTGTGAGTATTTCCACCCTCTTCCCCACTCCTCTGAACTCCACTGAACTGTTTTTTCTGCAGCATTCTTTGCACAAACTCTTTTCCCCTCTCCAATAAATTGTTTTTGTGCAGGATTTTTTGCGCCGTGCTAAAAAAAAATTGATTGCAATTGATTGTTACTGCTTTGCATATTTTTAATCGGACTTTAAGGGGCTTGAGACCAATCCAGATTGGGTGGGGATTTCATCACCCTTCCCAGGACCCCAGAAATCACATAAGGCATATGCATTGACCATTATTTAATTAAAAAATACTAGACTCAGCTCTAAGGACGTCGCGCTCAATAGGACAGAGGACTAGTTGTAAGCATCGGCCGTTTATCCTAACCTGACTTTGCGGTGTCTAGGCAAGTGTGTCTACGGCGAGTGGTTACTTAATTAGGTCCACTACTTGTTGTGGAGAGCCTCCCACTCACCTGGCCACAACTCGGGAACATGAGGTTGGAATGGCACTTACCTGGCCGCAATTGGAGGTGAAGAGGCGGTTTGAGGTCCTATTTCCAGTCCTTTGGAACAGTTAGGAGCTGTCTAGCTGACCTAGGTGACCCTAGATCTAGGTGTGATTGTGCATATTTTTTATGTAATTGTTTGAAGCCGTAAGTCCGTACATATTTCTGCAAAACTCTTTCTAAGAAAAACACAAAACAAAAACTTTTATAAAAACTTGCCCTTTGTCGCTGAATCCCATTTTTTCACCCACCTCCCATCGTATTTCTCCATTGACGTTTTCTTACCCCCACCTTCTCCGCTTTGACTACACTAAAATCGTTTAGTGTATGTCCGCATGGACTAGGGACCCTAGTACCCGTTTAGTCCGCGTTTCGTTAGTCCCTACGGACTACGCGATCAACACCGCGGTCGAAACTCCTTCCACCCCTTTATCAACCCTACCCTTACCGGCCAACTCCGACGTTGACCGGGATTCTGTTCATACATCCTCACCTTCACTATCACCAACTTCTTCTTCTGCGATGTCAGGATTTAATCCTAACATCCCTTCAATTCCCCGGGGATTGATTCCACCTCTTATGGATGCGAATAACCCACAACCACCGCCTGTTGTAGCGCCACAGCGAATCGCGCTCCAGGATCGTTTCTATCCCATCCGCTCCGCACTTCCTACCTGTCTTTCCCTTCTACCGGCCAATGGGGATAATTTTGAAATTAATCCCCACTTCATTAACATGCTTCCGAAATTTCATGGGCTTGAATCTGAAGATGCCTATATCTTCATCAACAAGTTCCAGAATGTTTGTGCCATGATGAAAATGACCCAGCTGTCAGACGATGCTATACGGCTACGGGTCATTCCGTTCACTTTGTGCGATCTTGCTGAAAAGTGGATGTATAGCACTGCTTCCCACTCCATAACCAATTGGGACGAGTTTGTGAAAGCGTTTCTCAAGAAATTCTATCCAAATCACAAAACCGCGAGGATCCGTAACGAAATCAACCAATTTTCCCAGCTTCCTACTGAACCTTTTTAGAAGTGCTTTGACCGATATAAAGACCTTCTTGTTTAGCGCCCTCATCACGGTATTGAGAAATGGCAACTTTGCCAAACTTTATACGAGGGCATGAATCCAGCAACCAAGCAGTTGTTGGAAACCATTTGTCAAGGCCACTTCCTATTGAAATCTGACGAGGAAGCATGGCAATTCTTCGACGACCTTGCGAAACAAACGCTTCAATGGGAGAGCACCAGACCAAGTACTTCTTCTTCTTCCTCTACTTCTACTGGTTAGTCTAGGGTAGGCATTCACCAACTCAATATCTCTATTGCAATGAAAGCCGAAATGGTTGCAATAACGAGAAAACTTGAAGCGATAGAGAGAAAATTTTCATCTCCTGCTCCTGCCCCTGCTCTTCCCCTTCGTACCATTTGTGCTTGTTGTTCCGATCCATCTCACCTAACCGAAGAGTGTCCTTACAATCCACCATCTCAAGGACAGGATCAGGTTAATGCTGTATTTCAGCAAAGACCAAGAAACGATCCATACTCCTCCACCTACAATCCCGGTTGGAGGAACCACCCCAACTTCGCCTGGAATCAGAACCAGCATCAATTCCAAGGCAACAATTTCCAGAGGCCCCCTCCTCTGCAACAACAAGCTCAGCAACAAACTCAATATCAATTTCAGCAGCCCTTCCAACCCCAACCTTTTCAAAATCAGACGAATAATTTTGCACCCAACAATTCTTTTCCTCAAAACAACTTTGTTCCGTCAAACAACCATAAGGTTTCCTCGCTAGAACGAAGTCTTGAGGCGTTTGTAAAGCAATCAACTCAATCCACCGCCAACATCCAGTCTTCCATTCAGTTCTTTGGTGCAACACACTGCCGCTCATGGGCAAAGCATCAAAACCATCGAAGCCCAGATAGCACAACTGAATGCGGCCTTAAGTGAGCGAGAGAAGGGGAAGCTTCCATTTCAACCACGCCCAAATCCTGGTCACCCACATAATGTACATGTTGCTCTTAAACAACAGAACCATAATGTGAGTGCCGTGACTACATTGAGATCTGGAAGGATGCTGCACAACAACATTGGGACACAGATAGATGATGACACCCCGGCCGCTTCTTCTTCTTCTTCTTCTTCTTCTCCTTCTCCTTCCTCATCTTCTGAGCCTATTCTTCATTCTTCAAAAGGCTCTTCTTCTTCTTCTGCTCTAAACGGACCCACTTCTCACTCCACGAAAACTCCAGCTCTGGGATCCATTCCAACTCCACAATCTCCTCCACAAATATTGGACTCAACCAATTTCAAAAACGTTCCATTTCCAAACCGGTTGAGGTCCAATAAACAAAATCCACAAATAGAGAAGATTCTGGAGTTTTTTAAGCAGGTTAACATCAACATTCCTCTTTTAGATGCTGTCCAACACGTCCCTTCCTACGCAAAAATCTTAAAGGACTTGTGCACGAAAAAGAGAAAATCTCAGGTACCCAAGAAAGTTTTCTTAGCTAGTGCTGTGAGTGATGCTCTTACCCAATCTTTAACTCAAAAATGGAAGGACCCTGGTTGTCCTACAATTTCTATTACCATTGGGGATAAGAACATCAACCGCGCACTTTTGGATCTTGGTGCCAGTGTTAACCTGCTTCCGTACTCAGTATATGAGCAACTAGGTGTAGGAGAGCTGAAACCCATACACTGTACTCTCCAAATGGCCGACCGATCAATTACCCATCTTAGGGATGAGCTAGAGGATGTGTTAATCAAGGTTGGGGACTTCATATTCCCCGTTGACTTTATTGTTTTAGACACACAGCCTGTAGCTAACCCCCGGAATTAAATTCCGGTGACACTCGGCCGCCCATTCCTTGCAACCTCAAATACTGTGATCAATTGTTGAAATGGTTCGATGAACCTATCTTTTGGAAACATGACAATTGAACTCAACATTTTTAGGTTGGGGAATCAGCCCTCCGAACCTAATGCTCATATACTAGACGTTTGTTCAATCCAGGAGATCACCTTAGAGGACTGTGAATTCGAGGAGTTTTTGTTCGATCACAACAATCTTGACGCCACTAGTGCGTCCCTCTTTGAACCTGCTGCTGCTTCTGCGCCCGACAATGACTACGAGTGTTTCACTTTCTCGAACGATCTTGGCCAGTCACCACCCGAGTTTGAATCCTTTGATTTTCTGGATGAGTTACCTGAACCATCCAACTCGGTAGCTTACACTCATTTTGAACCTCTGCTGGAATCCTTTGAGTTCGAGACCTTTTCACCAATCTCGCCTTCAATCGTTTCACCTCCAATGCTCGAACTCAAGCCATTGCCGTCTCACCTTAAGTACGCTTACTTGGGTGAGAACGAAACCCTTCCTGTTATCATCTCGGCTTCTCTAGCTCTAAAGCAAGAGAAAGCCCTTCTTACGGTCTTGCACAGCAATAGGCAGGCCTTTGGCTGGTCAATGGCGGACATCAAGGGGATTAGTCCCCTGATCGTTGAACATCACATTCATCTGATGGATGATGCTAAACCAACCAGGGATCCACAAAGGCGACTCAATCGAGTCATGAAAGAGGCTGTAAAAAAAGAGATCGTAAAGTGTCTGGATAGTGGTATCATTTACCCTATCTCTGATAGCCAGTGGGTTAGCCCGATTCATGTTGTCCCCAAGAAGTCGGGCATAACGGTCATAACCAATGAGGCGAACGAGTTAATCCCTACCCGCACCCAGACAGGGTGGCGAGTATGCATCGATTATAGAAAACTCAACGCCGCAACGCGGAAAGACCACTTTCCGCTACCTTTCATTGACCAGATGCTTGAACGATTGGCTGGACACGAGTACTACTGCTTTCTTGATGGCTACTCCGGCTATAATCAGATTCTCATCGCCGAAAAAGACCAGGACAAGACCACATTCACTTGTCCTTTCGGCACGTTTGCATATCGTCGCATGCCCTTTGGGTTATGCAATGCGCCCGCTACCTTCCAGCAGTGTATGATGGGAATCTTCTCAGACATGGTAAAAAAATTCTTGGAGATCTTCATGGATGATTTCTCCATTTTCGGCGATTCCTTTGATGAGTGTTTGCTGCATCTCGACGCTGTCCTTACCCGGTGTAAGGACAAGAACCTTACTTTAAATTGGGAGAAATGCCACTTCATAGTGCGCGAAGGTATTATCTTAGGACATATCATCTCGCAAAATGGCATTGAGGTAGATAAAGCGAAAATTGAAGTCATTTCCAATCTCCCTCCTCCCAGATGCGTCAGAGACATCTGAGGCTTCCTTGGCCATGCTGGTTTCTATAGACGGTTCATTAAGGACTTTAGCAAGATTGCTAGGCCCTTGACACTTTTGCTAGCCAAGGACACGACATTCGACTTCAACTCGAGCTGTGTGACTGCATTCGAGTCATTAAAAAACTCACTCACTTCTGCTCCCGTTCTTTCTTTTCCTGACTGGACGCACCCATTTGAGATTATATGCGATGCATCCGACTTTTCCATCGGTGCTGTCCTTGGACAACACATCGACAAGATGCCGCACGTAATCTATTATACTAGCCGAACCCTGAACGACGCCCAACTGAACTATACAACAACCGAAAAGGAATTCTTGGCTATTGTATTTGCTTTAGAAAAGTTCAGGCCCTACCTCATCGGCTCTCCAGTCATCGTCTACACGGACCATTCTGCTCTACGCCATCTTTTTGCGAAGAAGGATGCAAAATCTCGGATGATAAGTTGGATCCTCTTGCTTCAAGAGTTTGACCTTGTCATCAAGGACAAAAGAGAATGTGAAAACGTAGTCGCTGACCATCTCTCACGACTTCCTTCTTCGTCGTCGCTTCAAATTCCGATCAACGACATTTTTCCGGATGAACAGCTCTTGACAGTATCTTGCGAACCCTGGTTCGCAGATATTGTGAACTATTTGGCCACAGGATTACTACCGACTGAATGGTCAAGTCAGGACAGACTTCGATTCTTATCCCAAGTAAAACACTTTTACTGGGACGAACCCTATCTCTTCAAGTATTGTCCCGACCAGATTATTCGTCGGTATGTCCCTGACAATGAATTCAAGAGTGTGCTGTCATTTTGCCACGATCAAGTATCTGGCGGGCATTTTGGCCCCAAAAAGACAGCCGAGAAGATCTTGCAGTGTGGTTTCTACTGGCCACAACTCTTCAAAGACGCTCATGACTACTGCAAGACTTGCTCCCGGTGCCAACACTTGGGCCGGATATCCAGGAGAAACGAGATGCCGCTCCAACCAATCTTGGTTGTGGAGATTTTCGATGTTTGGGGGATTGATTATATGGGGCCGTTTCCCAGCTCTTTTGGAAACTTGTACATTCTTCTCGCTGTTGATTATGTCTCTAAATGGGTCGAGGCTGTGCCCAGCCGGACTAACGCCAACAAGGTTGCCATTAGATTTCTTAACGAAAACATTTTCTCCCGGTTTGGGCACCCCCGAGCGATCATTAACGACAATGGATCTCATTTCTGTAATAAGACTTTCGAGGCCTTGATGCGGAAATATTCCATTAATCATAAGCTATCTACGCCCTACCACCCCCAAACATGTAGGCAGGCCGAAGTTTCAAATCGGCTTGTTTACGGAAAGGCTTGCCACCTTCCTGTGGAAATAGAGCATCGCGTATTTTGGGCGATAAAAGAGCTGACTCTGTCTCTCGAAGATGCGGGCAGCCATCGGAAGCTGCAGTTGAACGAATTAAGCGAGATTCGGGATGAGGCTTACGAAAACGCGGTTGTCGTTAAGAACCGAACAAAAGTGTTTCACGATAAACACCTTTTGCGCAAAACATTCGCACCTGGTCAACAGGTGCTGCTTTACGACACCCGGCTACATTTCCATCCAGGTAAGCTCAGATCTCGCTGGAAAGGGCCATTATTTATGTGGAATGTGTATCCGCAAGGCGCTGTGGATTTGGAGAATCCAAAGGACGGTTCATTTTTCAAAGTAAACGGACACAGACTGAAACCGTACGTTAACGCCGAACCAACAGAGGAGCTCCTGGTCTTACAGAAGCCGGTTTACCCTGCATAATCTTCCTCTGCCTACCACCAAATTTCGGTTATCCAACCAAAACAGTGGACACTGTTTCAAATAAGTTTGAGGGTATGTATATACCATTTTGTATATATATGTGGATATTCTTGTCCGGTGCATATCCATTTTTAACAATTTTCTTTAAAATATATATATATATATATATATATATATATATATATATATATATATAATGTGTATATCTAACCGACAATTTTGACCCTTTAATAATTTTTTCATGCAATAACGGTGAGGCCACTGTCCAGCTTAAGTTTGGGGGTACGCTCGGTACGCATTTCTAACCTTCGCATTCATATGTATATTTTGCATCTGCACACTAAAATCCATAAAAATCAGAAAATTTTCTAAAAAATATAACAACTTTTTCGTCAAGTTAGCTAGTGGGAAAACTCGGATTCAACATTTCGACGGTTTTGTTTGACAAGATAAGAATAACTAAATCTTATTTTTAAATTTTGAAAACCTGAAAGATAACTCTCCTTTGAAGTTAACTATAGCTGATATACGTTTTTACATCACACTACACGTGTCGTGAGTTTTGAAAATTAGATGCAAGTCTATTATGTCTGAAAACGTTTAAATGGATAAATTATTTTTTGAGGATCAAATAGGTTTGTTCTGAAATAAGTAATATCAAAGAATAGTTTATGAAGTGAAGCGGATATGAAAGGATGTTATTGATGCCTTAATTGGAACTAATTCTGAAAAATAACCCATCTGGAACTTGATTGGAATGATTACACACCTAACCCACTAAACACGTTTTTTATCCAAAATAAATAATTGAACTATCAGTTATATCTCCGTTCGCATTAAATAGTCATGTTTTTCACGCTAAAATTGTCTTTTGTTTTTGGGCCTAGCTAACTTGAGTAATTAAGTCCGCCGGGGTGTCTCTACACCTAATGCCCTAAAACCAACTGGTTTAGGAGTATTGGCCCAAAACTCGTTAAGAAGCCTAGAAAGTCCAGATTAAAACAAAGTCAAGCAAGTGTTCTCTCCGAGTTAAAATTCCTAACGGTTATTTGTGTGAGAATAATCTTGACAAAAGACAGGTTTTTATAAAAATAAGTATTCTAGCGGAGATATAAAGGCTTTATTCTATGATAAAGACTATTGCACGTTCACAAAGGTGTTTATGAAATGAAAACAAGAAAAAGGTGGAGTGAAAAAATAAGACCTAGTTTCCTGTTAAGGAAGATAGAAATTCTGAAATTGAAACCTTACTGGAAAACGAAACTTGAAAATTGCTTAACTCTTTATAAAACTTATGTGATCCTTTTTAAATTTTTATCTGGGCTTTATTTTGTGACATAATGACTTAAATCGATCCTTCTGAAACTTAACGACACTATTTGCACTACAAGTAAAGACATATAAAATCTTGAGTTAAATAAGAAGCGAGGTGTGAAAAATAAAGGTTCGATGGTCTAGAATTAGGATAATAGAATTGTTATTTTTTAAAACAAAACCCTAGGGTTTGAATCATAGTTATTTCGCAAAACTAGCTTGACGGGATTTTGTGGGTAGTATCCGCTGAAAACCCTCAGGAGACAACACTCTTCCTACTAGGGACACCTAGAGATTTAACGGCTTGTTGCACATGCTCAGTGCAATCACGTTCCCTGCGAAAGTGAGATTAGGAATTTTTGTGAATAAATTGGCTTTTCTCGGGACGAGCAAATGATAAGTTTGGGGGTATTTGTTCATATCAGATTTTTGCATTTTTATACCGCCCATTTTTGATCACATTGCTTATAGGTAGGTACTCTTAATCCGTGTTTGCTAGATAATTGCAAGTTACAGGCTCTCAGTTCTAAGCAGTGAAATTCATGGAAAAGCACGACAAATTCTGGATTACTGCCAACCACAGATAAAATACGGGTCTCCGCTCTCTATCCGTATGTTGCCGCACACCAGTTTAAAGGACAAAATGGCAAATCAATGGTCATTTTCATGCACAAAGCACAATGTCAACACAAGATCCAAGATTTTCTACGTGGAGCTTAAGAAAATCATTGCAAAAGATCCACATCAAATTACCTTTTGATCTGCTAAAAATCTGGAAGAAATGTGAAGAGCTTCTGAGAAACCAAGTATACCACACTGAAGGGAAGAGCAAAACAGGGAAACCCAAAAAATACGACATCATAACTCCCCAACATGGCCGCGGATCCGCGGCCAACATGGCGACTCGGCCGCGGATCCGCGGTCGAGTTAACTCGGTGGAAGATGCTTTTTTGGGGGCAGTTTGGTAATATCATTCAGGGCCAGATTGTTGCCCTAGGCTTTCAGTTTCCTGCCTATAAATAGCCCAGAACAATGCCAAATGAAGGGTGCTTATTCTTGTGTTAAATTTTAGGATAGATTTTGTAGTTCTTCTTCCTCTTTTCATCTTTTCTCCATTAAACCTTGTAGTGAGCTTTTATGAGTGAAGTGATGAATAAAAGAGTTCTTTTCTTGATCATGCTTGTCTTGTTATCTTGTTAATTATATTTGCTTGTAATTTTCATTTGCTAATCTAGTTGTTGTTATTTGTTGTTTGTTTGTTTCTTCTTCTATTTTTCTTTATCCTTAACAACAATGATGCTTAAGCTTGATCCTTGCCAAAGTGAGGTCTCAAATAGCTAGTTGTAATCTTCTAACCTCTTTCTTTCTATCTTCCTTCTTTTATTGTATTTTCCTTTTTTTTAATGGGTGAGTAGTTTCTCACTTGTTAGGGTAGGATAAGGAAAATTTGAGAGAAGGAAATCTCTCTCACTCTTTTCTTACCCAACATCTTAATTCGGACTCCCGTTAATTGAACCACAATCCGCTCCCTACGGCACCCTATCCTATATGATAGCGGTGATTCTTTAGCGAGACCGGTTGTGGTTGAATTAACCGAAGGTTAAGGCTAAGAGCCAAGAACGGACGGAAAAGGACCAAAAGGAAGAAACTAAGCGTTGGAAAGCCTAGCTTATACTCGCAAGTTCCTTCCTAGTCGTGCTAATCCCCGTTGTTGCCGATTACCGTAACACCGATATTAAGAGTGGCAACGAAAGAAGTGAGCGACTCCTATCTCAAACTAACCTAATCCAAACCCTAACAAGCTCTCTTTATATACATTTTAGCACATAGTTAATCTCAAACAAACCTGGACATTTGGACTTAACTCGTTAAAGCACATAGAAAAAGATTCTCATCCCCCTGTGGACGACCCGTACTCAACCGGCTAGCTACCAAGCGAAACGTCTTGATTGCGGTAATTAACTAAGCACGCAAAATCTCTATCAATCAGGAGGCGAAGCGTAAGAGCCGCGTCGCTCCGATTCGGTTCGCCAAGAAAGACAGGATACCCGCCGTGTGGCTGTACAGTATTGGAAGAAACGAGCGAATATTGGACTCTTGGGGGCGCTGTGGGGCTATAAAACAGAGAGGCGTGTTGATCATTCCTTTCTCCATCTTCAAAACGTAAGATGGATCAATTCCCTTTCTCTATCCCCGAGATCATTTCTTTCGAGGACATATACTTGTACGACCAGCTGTGCTCCGAGGAGACGCTGCAGGCGGTGATCCGGCGTGTCGAGGATCATGACGTTGTCTTCTTCTTCTCTTCCCTGACCCTTTCTTCTGATCAGCATGCTCTGTCTCGAGAAAGTTGGCGTTCACCTCAGACTCAAGCTGGATCTCACGTTCGGTCCAGGCCTTTACCTCGGCCATGGTCTTAGGTTGCGCTAATGCAAAAGAGCGTAGCCACTCCTTGTGCCTAAGACCTGACCTAAGAGCCGTAATGACCATCTCGTCCCGATACACTGGGACCTCAAGAAGGGCGTTGTAGAAGCGGGTGACGTATCCTTTGAAGGATTCTTTGTCCCCGCTCTTTATGGTGAAGAGATGATCAATGGTCCGCTTATGCCGTCTGTTCCCAACGAAATGTCTGAGGAACTGGGTGGCCAGCTCATCAAAGGTAGAGATTGAGCATGGCGTGAGTTCTCGGAACCAGTCTCGTCCAGAGTGGATGAGTGTGGTGGGGAAAGCGCGGCATTGTGCGGTATCGAAACAGTCCTGGAAACTCATCCCGGCAGTGAACGCGTCCAAATGGTCCTTCAGGTCGGACTTTTCGTCGAAGAGGGAGACCTTCGGGGGTTTATTCCGGGAGGAGACGTGGACGACGAGTAGTTCTTTGGTGAAGGGATTTGTGAGCGAGTCGGCGGTATATTAAGCCCCGTCGCTTGAAGGACGATTTTCCCGATGCATGCCTTCGATATTCTTTTCGAGAGTGTCGAGTCGGCCGTGGTATCCCGATGATTCGGCATACTCTGATTTTTGGCCTCTGCTGCCGGAGACCTACGCCTGGCCACGGCCCCAGTTTCGTTCGATGAGGCTTCTTAGGTCCCTTGGCGAGGTCGTCTTCGAGCTACCGCAGCGGGCCCCGTCCGCGCGACCCGGTCAAGGCAGGGGGTGTCGGTCATGCCTAGGTGCAGGCGAGCTGATCGACACCTCCTCAGGAGGGACTGGGGCACGATGGGCCTCGAGGCGAGGTGCTCTGGCGTGAGAACTCGGCGTTCCGCTGTGCGGCGCCCAGCGGGTCATTGAATACGTTGTCCTGGGGGATCTGTTACCGCCGGAGACAGCGAGGCGGTTCAGTAGTGCCAACACGGGCAGAGTCTTCTCTCCCTCTGTAGGGGTCCCGGTCCCGAGGTGGGGGAGCGACGACCTGCGGAGCTTTCCCGGCCGTTTAGACACGGACGAGTGCATCCACGACGGACGCGAGTCGATCTATCCGAGTGGATAGGGCATGAATGGCGTTCGGGTGAAGAGGGGATCCATCCGCGCCTCTATTATGGGGAAGGCGGCGGATAATGCTTGGATCGTCGCGGTGATCGCTCGCCATGAAGTTGAGATTGGAAGGTGAACTTTAGTTGAGTGGAACTAGCATTTCCACAGACGGTGCTGTTGGGGTAAAAATTTACACACCGGTTGACCAAGTCAAAATCAAAGTCAACCCCAAGCCAAGTGGGCCCAAGCCCAGATCCAGTGGGCCCATGCCCGGGTCGAGCCAGAACATGAAGCGGCCGGCCTCCCCATGCTAAGATAAAAATTTTGTAATAAATAATTTTGTTGCATTTCTTTTAGTTTATTTTATGGATAAATGTAAGAAAAATAGGCATAAAGCCAAATTTTTGTAAAGCCCATGGCTTATGTGCAAAAAGAAATGGCACATGAGCCATGAGATAGGCAAAATACCATTTTGTGAAGCGCAAGGGGCTATGTGTAAAGTGTATAGCCTATAAAGGCAAAAAATAATGAAAATATCTCATAAATTTTCTCTCTCCAAAAAAAGGTTTCAGATCTGAGATCTTTCTCTTTCTTCAAGGTTCCAAAACCTTTTTCTTTCTCTTGAATTAAATCAAGAGTTCTACTCTCCTTTTTATAAAACAAATTAGTTTTTCACCGCAAAACCCATCAAGGGGAACTCAGATCTTCCATTAGATCTCAAAAAAGAGTGATTTTTAAAAATCACATATCTCTTGATCTTCAAGATCCAGCTAACAGAGGAGGAAGAAGAAGAACCCCTCCCATTAACCCAAAAAAAAACACTCAAGAGTCCAACTCCTTTCTAATTTCTCTTCCGGGAGTTTCTGGGGTTAAAACCCCTCTTTTCCTCGCCGGCGCGCTAGCGCTCGAGCGCAAAGCGCCCACGTGCCGACATGTGGCGCGTTTGCGCTCCAGCGCACTGCGCGCGAGCGCAAAGCGCCCACGTGCCGACACGTGGCGCGCGCTTGCGCTCCAGCGCAGTGCGCCCGAGCGCAAAGCGCCCACGTGCCGACACGTGGCGCGCTTGCGCTCAAGCGCACTGCGCCCGAGCGCAAAGCGTCCACGTGCCGACACGTGGCGCGCGCGCTTGCGCTCCTGCGCACTGCGCCCGAGCGCAAAGCGCCCACGTGCCGACATGTGGCGCGCTTGCGCTCAAGCGCACTGCGCCCGAGCGCAAAGCGCCCACGTGCCGACACGTGGCGTGCGCGCTTGCGCTCCAGCGCCTTGCGCCCGAGCGCAAAGCGCCCACGTGCCGACACGTGGCGCGCTTGCGCCCTAGCGCCCAGCACTCATGCGCAAAGCGCCCACGTGCCGACACGTGGCGCGCTTGCGCCTGAGCGCACAGCACCTAAGCGCACAGTGCTCAAGGCGCTGGCCCCACGCATCCTTTGGATGTCTTTCCCCCCTTTTTTTGTTTATATATACATGTATATATATACATATGTATACATATGTACACATACACATACTCCGCAACATTCTCCCCCTCCAAAAATTTTTTGGGCCGGGGCGCTGCCCCGAACCCCGCAAGGGGGCTGCTAACCCCCTTGACCCTCAGCCCGCTATCCGGGTAGCGGGACCCCGTAAAAACTCTGCATGGCTCCCGATATATCCAAAACCCCTTTTCAAAACAAAACACACGTACACTGCACATTGAGTTCGCATGACCAGTTTAACCCGTTAATCGGAGGTTCCCTCGCCCCAAGGGCGAGGGATAATTAACGGCAGCTTAGTCCGCGGCTGCCGGAGATTCGGATCCCCACAATTATTAAACCCCGGCCTACCCTAGGCAGGGGGAATCTGTAGTACGCCTGAGAAGCGTGCACGTATTCCCATCTCAATGGGGTGACGAAAAACACCCTACAGACTCTGGCACGCCCGGTGGGACCGATCTCTCCTCCCATATTTCGGGTTAAACGTTCATGCGAACTCAATCAATATACATATCGATTGCCTATACTGAAATAAAGTTTTCTTTTCGTGCAGCAATCAACTTTCGACGACAATGTCTCCCAAGATGAACTCAGCTTCCAAAGCGACCCTGATTCCGTACGTGGTCAAGATCAACGCTCGTGTGGTTCTTCCCGCAAGCCTCAGTCGACAGTGGGAGGAACCGGCCCGCCAGTTTGGCTCCATCATCATCTACCCTGCCGGAAGCGCTCATCTGGCAGAAATCCCAGCAAAGCCGGCGGCCAAGCCGATCTCAAGGGGCAAGAGGCCGAATGTTGTGATCGCCAAGGCACCACAAACGAAACTTAAAACGGTGTCTGAACGGCTCTCTGGCGCTCCAGCTGGGGGCAAGTCTTCCAGTACGAAGGGCAACATCAAATGTTGCGGACGAGCTCAGGCGATGACTCCAACAAATGCACAATCAAGCGTATCTCCAAGGCCCTCCATCGCCCGGTCTGCGGCGTCTTCCCAAAGAGCCGAAGTCTGCCAGGTGCTTAGAACAGAAAAGTTAAGGCAGAAGCGGCTCAGGTATCGAGCCAACAAGCGGGCCAAGGCTTCGGCCAAATAGAATCGTGTGAAGTTCCAAGTGCAGGGTTGCCCGACGACGACGGCTGAGTCGGACGTAAGAATCAGCAATTCTTTCGAGCCTCTGAAGTGGGTTCAGAAAAATGCCATGACCGCCAGAATCAAGAAGACAGCGGTCCGAACAGTGCCACAAAGAGACGTGTCATGGCCCCAACAGAAAAAGTATGACACTGTCTCTTCAAGGGTCTAGCAGGCGCTTTGTGCCGCACGAAAGCAGCGGGGCAAATCCAGAAAAGAAGCGCCAGCATTATTCAAGAACCTGGTTAGGCCAGCCGTCTTCAATCGACTACCAGCTACCGACGCAAGGGGGTCAAGACAGCGATCTGTGAAATCAACCGCCGACAATAAAAAGACGGCTGGATATATTATCCATAGGGTCTATATGGCGGGCGGGCGCCCCAGCGACAACCTTCGCAGCAAAAGCAAGGATGGGGCCACCACATCCCAAGCCTAATCTAGCCTGAATGTGGTTGCCGCTGCCCAAGAACAGCCACCCCCACTGGATGAAGAAAACCCTCTCGATGAGGATGATAGGCAGAAAGACCCCTCGGTCCATGCAGAGTCAAGCTCGGACAGCGAGGAAGAGCCAACTTTCCGCCCCAGGACTGCGGAGCAAGAGCTGCTTCAAGAGCTTCGAAAACAGCTCAGGAGCAAAGATAAAGAGATGGCCAAGCTCTATTCGAAGATTGACGACTTAACGAACGTGGTGATGCAGCTTACGGCTCAAATTGCTCGAGCGCCTCCCAATCAAGCACAAGCCGCTACTAATCAGCCGGGTGATGACAATCCGAGGCAGCCAATGCCTGTTCCTTTGGGACCAAGAATGGTCGAGCCGCATGAAAGCCGGCCACATTCCGCTTCTGGGGACGCCTTGGCCCCAGATAACACTATCCCGCTAACACAGGATCGGATAATGGATTTGGTCACCAGCAAGGTTAAAACATTGGTGGCCGAAGCTGAAGCTCAGAAAGAAATCGGCAGTAGTGGGCGGCCATACCCTGCGCAGTATGATCTGATTGAGTTCCCAAGCGGCTACGTCATTCCTAAGTTCGGAAGATTTGATGGAACGGGGAATACAAATTAGCACGTCGCCCACTTCAAAGCATCGTGCGGAAATACAGGGGGCAATGACGCGCTCCTTCTTCGTCAGTTTGTCAACAGTCTGACCAGCGTCGCCTTCGACTGGTATGCGAGTATACTGGACGGGTCCGTCATTACCTTTGCCCAAATGGAGTCCCTGTTTCGACAAAGGTTCATGAGTGTCAGTGATAAAATCTCCATTGCCGACCTTGTGAGGACCAAGCCGGGGAAGAATGAAAGCAACACCGACTTTATCGCTCGATGGCGTAATCTCACAGTCAAGTGCGAAACGCCGCTGGAGCAGGACCAATCCGTTAGCCTTCTCATTGGGAACCTCAGCAACTGGATGGTCCCATTCTTGTGTACGGCAGGCCTCAAGACATTTCAGGAGCTAACCAAGAAAGTCCAAATGCTGGAACGCTCAAAGCAAGAGTCCCCGCCGGATTCTCAGAGAGACAAAACTTGGAAAAGCAAGCGGGACGACAACCGTAGAAGCGGGAGTTCCAGCAGTACCAATGTCTTCAATGCGTCCGACAATGAAGAAAAGCGAAGGGCGGGCGAATCCAAAACCAACCGGTCTCAAAAGCCATTGCTGGAAGGAGATGGGCCTTCCCTAGAGGAGAAAAAGAACAAGGTTTACTCTTTCAGAAGGGACAAGGTCCGTAAGATATTTAAAGATGAATTGAACAATGGCCTACAATTGCCAGAGTCGAAAAGACCCCAAGAAGCAAAAATGACCGACAATCCCCTGTATTGCCCGTACCACCGAGTGGTGAGCCATGCGATCGAGGCTTGCTATATCTTCAAAGACTGGGTCGAGAAGCAGTACAAGGCTGGAGAGATCGAGCTGTCCAAAAGCGTGTTGGTGAACAATCAAGTTGCAACCACCAACTTTATACAGACAGAAACTGAAGCCTTCTGGGAGCAGACAGCCGAACCCGCTGCCCTGAGAAACGAAACGGACTCATCGCGGCCTCCGTGGAGTACGCACATATCTAATAAGACGAAGAAGATGATAAAGCTACTTCGGAAAGAACCCAGGACGGAACGGGAAGGGCAGAAGAAGCCTACCAGTCCAGCTGCCAATGCGGCTCCATCAGGCTCAAAATCCAAGAAGCTCAAAAAGAAGAAAAGTGCAGCTCGGCGCGAAAAAGAGTCTGCAGGGAAATCGACCATTCAAAAATATATCGATTCCCTCGAAGAATATGAACAAAAGGAAAGAACATTGATTCAATTGAAGGAGTTCTTCCCTGTACAAGCGGCTGAAATTCTGGAGGAGTTAGAAGAAGACTCCAATGAAGAGATCCCAGTAGTGACCTGCTACGCCATCCATCTTGGCAGCGACACGGAAGAGGAGCTCTGTTTTCCCGAAGAGGACGAAGAGCTCGCCACAACGGCCAATCAAATCCAGCTCAGAAGCGGCAGGGCTCTACCGCCAAATCAGGGCAACGCCCCAAAAGGGAAGGAAAAATAAGTCGCTAATGAAGAAGATGGCAGAGAACCAGCTGATGAAAACACAAGTCCTTCCTCGGTGGACTAGAATGTCTTAGCACATCTCCGGAAGCTTCCGTCTCTCCTGAGCATCTATGACGCCTTGGTCCTATCTAAGGAGCTTAGAGATGTTCTCATTCACGCTCTACAAAACCCCGAGCGGTATCAGGCTCACTTTGTGGAAATTGATATGAAAGAAGCCCAGCACGCTTTGCATGCCGCCGCAGTCACATTTAAGGATGAAGACTTGCTACTGGGAACGGCTGAGCATAATCGGCCGCTTTACGTGACCGGGTACAGCGACGGAGATCGAATTAATTGCATATTGATTGATTCGGGGTCCTCAGTGAACATCATGAACTTGCGAACTCTGAAGAGTTTGTCAATGGACGTCCGACACCTGTCAAGGGAAAGGATTGTCATTCAAGGCTTCAACCAAAATTGCCAGCAAGTTCTGAGGTCTATAGCTTTGCCAATGAAATTCGGTGATCTGCAAACTGAAGCTAAGATATACGTGATCGACGCCGACACGTCTTATAAGATTCTCTTGGGGCGGCCATGGCTCCACGATTATGGCATCATTCCGTCAACTCTCCATCAATGCATGAAGTATACTAAAAATGGCGAAGAAAGACGCATTGACGGAGACATCCAGCCGTTCGGTGTGCATGAAGTCCGCTATAAAGATTCTCGGTACTTTATGAACTACCAAAATGCTAAGCCACAACTGACTAAGGATAGACCGGCCCCAAGTCCCAAAAGAAAATCTGCGCCGGTTGTCACTTTCAAAAGTAAAAACGCCCAAGTGCGCCCATATTTCGGTAGCGACACTGACGAGTCCGACGCTGGAAGCCCGTCCTTCCGTAAAACTCGCCCTCGTTTCGGCAGCGATACAGACGAATCTGTCACTGAAGCCCCATCTAGCAGTAATGTCCGCCCTCATCTTGGCAGTGACACTGAAGAGTCAGAGGAAGAGGACCTGTCATGCAACAGCGGTGCAGATCGGACCCCCATGCAAAAAGCGAAACTACGAGAAACCCTCGAAATTGCAGAAGGGTCCCTAGCCGTCACAAGGGTGCCGGAGCAGATGTGCAAAGAGCTCGACGCATTGTCAGTCTCTACCGTAGACCAGCTGAAAACTTTCTACGTGCCCGGGAGGAAAAATGGACAGAAGGGCATCCTGTTTTACGGGTCAACCCCCGTTGTGCACCCGGACGATCTTTCTGTCGCGTGCCTTCCCTATGAGAGAGGCATAAGAGCCGTCCTCAATCCCAGATACTATGCGCCCGAGATGCGGGAATACTTTAAAAATTGCGGATGCCGGTTATATCAGACGGAGTCCGAAGCAAAGTTTTACGAAGGGCTATGGTATCCACCCCAGGTCCGAGCACTCATCGATGGACGAATTCCAGATAGACGGGGCATAGGCTACATTCAACCTGATTCCAAAGCGTGCTATATGATCCATGTTGGTGAGGCCAGCGAAAGATCAAATGATGATAACGAGATAGCCGAGCCAGAAGAAGCTCCTCAAGAGCTCGAAGATGGCGGACAAGCAACCTTTGATGAGCTAACCGAGATTGACTTAGGAACGCCCGATAATCCAAGGCCGACCTATATCAGCTCACTCTTGTCGGAGGAAATGAAAGAGCAGATAATTGCCCTGCTGCATGAGTTCGTCGACTGCTTCGCGTGGACGTACAAAGAAATGCCTGGCCTTTCCCCTGAAGTGGCCGTACATAAGTTGGCTATATCTCCTGATGCTAAGCCAGTCAAACAAGCTCCTCGAAGAATGAGAAGGGAACTAGAAGAAAAGGTCATCGAGGAAACTAAGAAGCTCATCGATGCCGGCTTCATCAGGGAAGAGAAATATGCAGACTGGATCGCATGCATAGTCCCAGTGAAGAAGAAAAATGGGCAGATCCGAGTTTGTGTCGATTTCAGGGACCTCAACAAGGCATGTCCTAAAGACGACTTCCCGCTACCAGTCATGGAAATGATGGTCGATGACACCTCAAATTACGAACTGTTCACCTTTATGGATGGCTCGTCTGGATATAATCAGATCAAGATGTCGCCTGAGGATGAGAAACACACAGCATTTCGAACCCCGATCGGAATATATTGCTACAAGGTGATGCCGTTCGGACTGAAGAACGCAGGTGCTACATATCAAAGGGCAATGACCAATACCTTCGATGACCTAATTCATAAAGTCGTCGAATGTTATGTTGATGATCTGGTCGTTAAGACTGAAACCAAGGCCGATCATATCCAGGATCTTAGGACCGTTCTCACCAGACTGAGGGAATTTGACCTGAAGATGAATCCTCTGAAATGCGCTTTTGGCGTGTCATCGGGAAAATTCCTGGGCTTCATAGTTCGACATCGAGGGATCGAATTTGACCCATCAAAGATAAAGGCCATCATGGAGATGCCCCCTCCGAAGAGTCTGACGCAGCTAAGATCTTTTCAAGGCAAGCTTGCTTATATACGGAGGTTTATCTCAAATTTATCGGGGAAATGTAGGCCCTTCTCAAAGCTCATGAAGAAAGGAGCTCCTTTTATCTGGGATGCTGAATGTCAAGCAGCGTTCGAAAGCATCAAACGGTACTTGTTGCACCCTCCAGTGCTGGCCACTCCCATTCCAAATAAACCGCTGATTCTCTACACTGCCGCGCTGGATGAGTCACTCGGTGCGCTCCTTACCCAGAATAACGAGGAGGGAAAAGAAAATGCCCTCTACTATCTCAGTCGAACTCTAGTCGGGGCAGAACACAACTATTCCCCAATCGAGAAGCAATGCCTGGCTCTGATATTTGCTGTAAAGAAGCTGAGGCACTATCTGCTTGCTCATCGGGTTATGCTGATCTCCAAGGTCGGCCCGCTCAAACACTTGATTACCAGAGCGAGCCTAGCCGGCAGAATGGCAAGATGGGCTGTTGTGCTACTCGAGTTTGACATAGTTTATACTCCCCAGAAAGCAGTAAAAGGGCAAGCTCTTGCAGACTTTCTCGCTGCTCATCCCATACCAGAGGGATCGCCGCTAAATTGTGAGTTACCCGACGAACAAGTGCTGCACCTCGAGGAAGACGAGCCATATTGGGAGCTCTACTTTGATGGGGCTTCATCAATAAGGAGCTCCGGCAGATCAAGCGTACCAGAGGTAAAAGCGGGGATAGGATTGGTGTTCACCACGCCATCAATGGGAACCCTGCGGCGTTCTTTCGCTCTCACCGAGCCTCGGAAAAACAATGAAGCTGAGTATGAAGCTCTGATAGCTGGTCTGGAGCTCGCCATAGAAATGGAAATCCGTCGGCTACGAGTTTACGGTGACTCCCAGCTCGTCGTCAACCAAGTAAGCGGCGATTATAAAATATACAAACTCGAGTTAGCTCGGTACAGAGGCCGAGTGGTGGAACTCATAAAACGGTTCACTCACATTGAACTAATGAGAGTCCCTAGAGCGTTGAATGGGAAGGCTGACGTACTCGCTCGCTTAGCCAAGGAGCTGGCCGATCCTGACATGGACGAAATTCTGATCACAGTCAGGAGCCGACAAATTCTACCCCCAGTCTCTCTACGAGAAGAGGAAAGCGCGGAACAGAAGAGCAGTCCTGCCGAAGAAGCTTCGATCATCCAAGACGAGCCCGATTGGAGAGAACCCTTCATAGAGTACCTCCGATACGACAAGCTGCCCGAAGAAAAATCTGCGAGGATTCAGCTGAAGAAGAGAGCTCTCCGATACGTGTTTGTAAATGACACGCTATACCGCAGGTCATATGACCAACTCTGGCTCAGGTGCCTGTCATCGGCCGAAGCCTAAAAAGTCTTGAAAGAAGTTCACTCAGGCGTTTGCGGTGCTCACCAATCTGGCCCTAAGATGCGACTGCAAATTAAACAGCTTGGGTATTACTGGCCCACCATGGTACGGGATTGCGGAGAGCATGCAAAGAAATGTTATATCTGCCAAATTCACGGTGATTTTATTCACAAGCATCCCAATCCATTGCATCCTACGGTGGCGTCGTGGCCCTTCGAAGTCTGGGGCACCGACATCGTTGGCCCAATTGATCCTCCATCATCCAAAGGCCAACGGTTCATACTGGCCGCGACAGACTACTTCTCCAGATGGGCTGAAGCTGTCCCGCTGAAAGAAGTCAAGACAAAAGATATTCTGACATTCTTCCAGCATAATATTCTATACCGCTTCGGTACACCAAGGAGAATCATTTCTGACAACGGGCCTTCTTTCAAGAGCTTCAATGTCTCAAGGTTCGCTACTCAGCACAAGATAGACTGGAGGTATTCCTCCATCTATAATCCAAGAGCCAATAGGCTAGCCGAAGCCTTCAATAAGACTCTATGCAAGCTCCTAAGGAAAAATGCTTCAGCCAACAAGAGAGACTGGAATCTCAAGCTTCACGAGGCATTGTGGGCATATCGTACCACGCACCGTACTCCAACACAATCCACTCCATACTCATTGCTCTTCAGAGTGGAGGCGATCCTCCCTCTCGAAGTCGAAGTTCCAAGTTTAAGAATGGCCGTTCAGCACGAGTTGACGGAGGAGGAAAACGTGCTCCTTCGACTTGAAGAGCTCGATGCCCTCGAAGAAAAGAGGCTCGCGGTACAGCAAAATCTGGAGCTATACCGAGCCCAAATGTCACGGGCCTATGACAAGATAACCCGTCTCCGCGCTTTCAAGAAAGGTGAATTGGTGTTGGTCCTCAAAAGACCAATTATCCCCAATCGACATGCCAAGGGAAAATTCGAGCCAAACTGGGAAAGACCATATGTCATCGAGAAAGTGTTCGACGGAGGATCCTACCAATTAATAAGTGCCGAGGGAGAAAGGCCCATGTCACCCATCAATGGCCGATATCTCAAGAAATACTACACATGAATGCTCCAAGTCGCAGGCGAATTGAGCATATCAGCCCTACGGTCTAGATCAGACATCCTGCAAAACCGTATACAATCCACGGGCGTAAATGACCCCTATTTCTCCCAAATCTTGCCGGTGAGACTACTTTTAAAGTCCCACCAGCGGCAAAAAAAAAAAGAAGAAAAAAAGAAAAAAAGAAAAGAAAAAAAGAAGAAGAAGAAGAAATAAATGGTATGTCCACAAGCAAAACGGGCACGGATGAAAACCCAGAAGGGCTCCGTGAGTAAAAACAGCAGGACTACCGGCGAGTCTGTGAAAACCCGAAAGGGCGCAAACTCATGAAAAGAGATGAAATACACTCGCAAAGTCCTCTCGACCTTGTGAGGAGAAAACCCCTGCGTGAGATCCTTACGACTCACAATGGAGCAACACACTTAGGAATCCTCACGATTCCTAAGGAGAAAATACACCTGCGGGATCCTTACAACTCGTAGAGAGAAAATGCTTTATGGGACCCTCACGGCCCATAAAATTGAAAAGCCTTAGGTGATATGGACCCAAACCTGTCTCCTAAGCCATCGTTCCCCAACGGGCAACGGCAAATGATGAGTCGCTCCTGGCATTTCGCTTCAGTGTTAGCGGTGCTGATGCCGACCAAAAACCCAAATCCCAAGTCCTCCCAAGGCAAATGATGAGTTGCTCCTGGCATTATTCCAGTGCAGCAATGCTGATGCCAAACAAGATCCAAATTCCAAGTCCCCAACCCCAAAGTGGCGAATGATGAGTCGCTCCTGGTATTATTCCAGTGTAGCGATGCAGACGCCAACCAAATTCCAAATCCCATACCCCAACGGCGAATGATGAGTCGCTCCTGGTACCACATTCCAGTCCAGCGATGCAGACGCCAACAAAGCCCTGAAATTTTTTCGGCCCTACGGTCTGGATCATACATCCTGCAAAACCGTATACAATCCACGGGCGTAAAACAATCCCAACCTCTCCCAAGTACTACCGGTGAGACCACATTCAAAGTCCTAAAAAAAAAAGGGCAGATGATGATTCGCTCCTGATACCATATTCCAGTATAGCGATGCCAAGTCCTCCCGGGGAAAATGATGAGTTGCTCCTGGCATTATTCCAGTGCAGCAATGCAGATGCCAAACAAAAACCAAAATCCCAAAATCCCCTCAATGACAGATGATGATTCGCTCCTGATACCATATTCCAGTATAGCGATGCTGATGTCAACCCAAATCAAAATCAACAAGTCAACTTCCACTCCGACACCGCAGAAAGCGGAGCAAGTCAGAATCCAATCTCGACACCGCAAAAAGCGGAGCAAGTCAAGTCTACCCCTGACGCTGCAAGAAGCAGAGCAAGTCAAATCAAGAACCGACCGTCCACATCGCAAAAAGGGCAGCATCGACCGTCCAAGTCGCAAAAAGGGCAGAACCGACCGTCCAAGTCGGTAAAATGGCAGCATCGACCGTCCAAGTCGCAAAAAGGGCAGAACCGACCGTCCACGTCGCAAAAAGGGCAGCACCGACCGTCCAAGTCGTAAAAAGGGCAGCATCGACCGTCCAAGTCGGAAAAAGGGCAGAACCGACCGTCCAAGTCGCTAAAATGGCAGCACCGACCGTCCACATCGCTAAAAGGGCAGAACCGACCGTCCACGTCGCAAAAAGGGCAGCACCGACCATCCAAGTGGCAAAAATGGCAGAACCGACCGTCCACGTCGCTAAAAGGGTAGTATCGACCGTCCAAGTCGCAAAAATGGCAGAACCGACCGTCCACATCGCTAAAATGGCAGCACCGACCGTCCACGTCGCTAAAATGGCAGAACCGACCGTCCACGTCGCTAAAATGGCAGTACTGACCGTCCAAGTCGCAAAAAGGGCAATATCGACCGTCCAAGTCGCAAAAAGGGCAGCATTGACCGTCCATGCCGTAAAAAGGGCAGTGCAGGATTCCTACAAAACGGGAACCAGATTACTCCGGGCCAAGTAAACGTCTATCACGGACACTTCGTCTCGGAGACATGTCAAGCAACGACCGTCCATGTCGTAATAAAAAAAGGGTAGTGCCAGCTTCCCAAAAAGCGGGAATGAAATCAGGTTGCCTCCAAGTAAAAGAAGATCCATCAATTTCATGCACACGACCCACATATGTGGTGTGCATTTATTGATGGGGGGCAATTTGTTGGGGTAAAAATTTACACTCCGGTTGACCAAGTCAAAATCAAAGTCAACCCCAAGCCAAGTGGGCCCAAGCCCAGATCCAGTGGGCCCATGCCCAGATCCAGTGGGCCCATGCCCGGGTCGAGCCAGAACATGAAGCGGCCGGCCTCCTCCCATGCTAAGATAAAAATTTTGTAATAAATAATTTTGTTGCATTTCTTTTAGTTTATTTTATGGATAAATGTAAGAAAAATAGGCATAAAGCCAAATTTTTGTAAAGCCCATGGCTTATGTGCAAAAAGAAATGGCACATGAGCCATGGGATAGGCAAAATGCCATTTTGTGAAGCCCAAGGGGCTATGTGTAAAGTGTATAGCCTATAAAGGCAAAAGATAATGAAAATATCTCATAACTTTTCTCTCTCCAAAAAAAGGTTTTAGATCTGAGATCTTCCTCCTTCTTCAAGGTTCCAAAACCTTCTTCTTTCTCTTGAATTAAATCAAGAGTTCTACTCTCTTTTTTATAAAACAAATTAGTTTTTCACCACAAAACCTATCAAGGGGAACTCAGATCTTCAATTAGATCTCAAAAAAGAGTGATTTTTAAAAATCCCATATCTCTTGATCTTCAAGATCCAGCTAACAGAGGAGAAAGAAGAAGAACCCCTCTCATTAACCCAAAAAAAAAACACTCAGGAGTCCAACTCCTTTCTAATTTCTCTTCCGGGAGTTTCTGAGGTTAAAACCCCTCTTTTCCTCGCCGGCGCGGTAGCGCTCGAGCGCAAAGCGCCCACGTGCCGACAAGTGGCGCGTTTGCGCTCCAGCACACTGCGCGCGAGCGCAAAGAGCCCACGTGCCGACACGTGGCGCGCGCGCTTGCGCTCCTGCGCCTTGCGCCCGAGCGCAAAGCGCCCACGTGCCGACACGTGGCGTGCTTGCGCCCTAGCGCCCAGCACTCATGCGCAAAGCGCCCACATGCCGACACGTGGCGCGCTTGCGCCTGAGCGCACAGCACCTAAGCGCACAGCGCTCAAGGCGCTGGCCCCACATATCCTTTGGATGTCTTTCCTCCCTTTTTTGTTTATATATACATGTATATATATACATATGTATACATATGTACACATACACATACTCCGCAACATTCTCCCCCTCCAAAATTTTTTTGGGCCGGGGCGCTGCCCCGAACCCCGTAAGGGGGCTGCTAGCCCCCTTGACCCCCAGCCCGCTATCCGGGTAGCGGGACCCCCGTAAAAACTCTGCGTGGCTCCCGATATATCCAAAACCCCCTTTCAAAACAAAACACACGTACACTGCACATTGAGTTCGCATGACCAGTTTAACCCGTTAATCGGAGGTTCTCTCGCCCCAAGGGCGAGGGGTAATTAACGGCAGCTTAGTCCGCGGCTGCCGGAGATTCGGATCCCCACAATTATTAAACCCCGGCCTACCCTAGGCAGGGGGAATCTGTAGTACGCCTGAAAAGCGTGCGCGTATTCCCATCTCAATGGGGTGACGAAAAACATCCTACAGGTGCCAGTTGATGGATCTCTAGATCTCCTTCAGATGTCACCTTCCATTGATCTGCAGCGAGCGTTGATGGATGGCTGAGATTGAGTTGAAGGGTTGCCTCCTGAAGAGTTTGGATTTCAATGGGTTTTTTGTGGTTGAGGCCGAGCTACCTGCAAGGAAGTCCCGGGGTGGTTGTGCCACCGAGGACCCTCCGACGATCAAGTTAGATGGGGTATTTTGGCAGAGTAATGGCCTATTAGGGTAAAATTGGCTTACATGAGTCGTCTGAGAGAGGGGTTTATATAGTGACAGCCATGGACTGGCGGACGCGAGATTTACGCCGGCCGTTACCCCCTGGCGTTATGCCCGAGTGAAAGGCGGGATACCCCATTAATGACGAGATATGCTCGTTAATGGGGGAACACGGTGGCGTGGAACACGGGATCATGGGCAGCGGATATCTCGCGTCTGGCGAGATTCGCGGAGCCGTGGCAGATACGCCGGTGATCAGTGCTGAGGGTCAGTCGATGAGACCAAGGAAGCAAGGCTCGGCGGGAGGCTCGGCGGGAGGCTCGGGAACGAGCGGGAGGCCGAGCAGGCTTGGTTCTTGATAGCTCGGAGGCGAGCCAACTGTTGTTTGTAAGGCGAGCATAGGAGTGGTCTGGACAGCCACTGGAGGTCGGAAACATCCTCGGGTCGAAGGCCCGGGGCATGCTTCTAATGTACCTTGTCGCTCCCATCCCATGAGCCATGGGACACGTCAGTCGCCACGTGTCGTGATCTTAGGAAATACCACTTCTGAGCATCATCAAGATCACTTAGAGACGATGATGATCTTGGCGGCAAGGATCGATTTGGCGATAATTATCTTGACGAGGAGGAGGAGAAGAGGGAAACAGAGATGGGTTTCATTAGTTTTAGATTGGGGGCTCGGTCTTGGGTTTTGAGAAGAGGAGAGAGGATATGATCATAGCTCAGAGTTATGGGCGAAAGATAGAGATATGTGTTAGGGTTCGATTTGAGATTGAGAGTAGGATAGAGAAATTTTGAATAAAGAGAGAAAAATGGGGTTAAAATATAATTGGCTTGATATTATATATTTGTTACTTAAATTAGTTAAGTATAAACTATTAGTTATTATAAAATATTCTCTAAATAACAATCCAATAACTATAATCGTAAAATCAATACAGATATATTTAAAAAATTAATATGCACTAATTTGTCTATATTGATTTAAAATTGTATGTGTAAACTACAATAAGACTAAAATATATAATAATTGGTCAAATATTCAAACTATGAATATAAATCACTAAAAGATTATGAATGATAAAACTCATAAAAAACACTCAACACTAATAACCATACTATATGAAAACTACAACAGTAATTAAAACAAACTGCTAACTAAAAAGAATATAAGTACAAAATAAAAATAAAACAAAGAAAAATATAATCATACAAAAGAATATAATAAATTAATAATTATAATAATAAAATAATTAATTTAGGAAGGCAAGATTTAAACTTGAGAGCTGTGGAATAGCAATGCAGCGTCTCAATCAATAGGATATAAGCAATAATCATATATATATATATATATATATATATTCAAATAGAAATGAATATATACAGAAAAAAGTACATGGATTTTGCGGTTATTACAGGCACATTTTGGACATGTTGGTGGAGTCGTGTTCATGTTTTTTTCATGATCGGGCATGCATGACTAACACTTTTCCTACCCGCAAATTGTCTACTAAAAAGTTTACCTAAGAGACAAACACCATGAGCCTACATATTTGGCACTATTATTTAGGTGTTCTGGATCCTATCATTTTGTCTGTTCGGTAAAGCATTTGATAGAAAAATTGTGGGTAAGAAAAGCATTGCTCGACATATATGGTCAATACACCATAGAATTTTCAACTTAATAGGGCCCAATGTATTAAATACTTGGACTGTCTATTTATTTCATTTTGTTAAGGGTGGTGATATTGTCATACCTTTATTTGATAAATCCACACAAAAACTTGTGTGTTGACAAAATTAACCTCAACTACATCAGTTTTTAATTCCTTCCTCTGTCTGCAACCCTTCACTCACTGCACCGTTGCCCTTGACCTCTCCTCTCCCAACCACATCGGCCCCCATCCCCTCCCTTCCTCTGTAACATCAGTGTTTTTCAAATACATAATAAATGCTTATTACAAATTTTTTCTTGAGTCATGATAATTATTTAATACTAAATTAGTTGGAAAACACTTTTAAAAGGTTGTTCTATTTTTAAGACTAATTAGTATAATTTTTAGAAAATTTTAAATATTTAATTTGAATTTTTAGAAAAGGATAAAAGTTTATGGGATATTTTTAATACCAAAATAGAAGGTTATTTTTGACCAAATCTTATTACAAAATGAAGAAAACATTAAAATAGATATTCTAGAATTTTCCCTATTTAAAAATAATTTTTCTAATTAAAATTCCATTTTATTAAAATAAAAAAGTTTGATTTTTTGAAAGGAAAAGAAAAAAAATTATTTAAAATTCGGGGGAACAAAGACCGTTGGATCAATCCAAGGGTTCAGATTTCCCACGTGGGGAGCGGCCGCATAAGGGCCACGCGCCTGCGCCCACGTGGGCCACTTACATCCACGGGCGGGAGCGTGGGCCGTTAGATCATTCGATCCAACGGTGGAAGTGAGCGGGAGCCAATCGTCGCGCGATGAGCGCGTAACAGCGGTGCGGGTTTTGGGCGGCGATCAGTAACGGATACGGGTTGATTTAATGTTCGAAACCCTATAAATATCGCTCCATTCTTTCTTATTTTTCTCACAAAGTACTCAGCCAAAAATTCTGAAAAAAATATCTTGTTCTTCATTTTCTCGATGCCGACACTGTGGTGCTGCCCGTTCGTCCATTAAAAATCTGAGGACGAAGATATCCACATTACGGCGTCCCTCGATGTTTTCGCCCCATTCCTTCGCTCATCTCAAAAGGTAGGATCTGTTTCGCTCCCATTTGATCCCGTCCCTTTTTTAATCTATGCTTAAAATGAATAAACTTCTTTTTCATGTTTTTATTTCAAATAACAACTATTCACACTAATTCTATGAACCCCCGAAATATTGAACCGTTATATCCGAAAATCTAATTATAATAATCTTACACTGGTAGATAGTTACGTACGGGGTAATGACCCTCCCCACTCTTTTATACTCATGATATAACCCCTGAGTAAATTGTTGTAATGCCCGATTCAAGATTATTAAAATGCCTTTTTACAAGCCGAAAGGCTGCTGAAAAATATATACGATCTTTAACGCTAAAGTACCCTGAAGATACCAATGAACGTTTTCCCTTAAGATACCTAAAGTCTTATAACTTCGTACTGGCGCATAAATACTTCAATGTTTCCTAAAGTCCATATTGTCATGTAAATACTATACGCTTTCTAAACATCATATTTTCATTTAAATACCATATGTTTCCAAAACCCGTGTTTTCATACAACTACTATAAAATTTCCAAATTGTATATTTTTACATAAAACCCTCTCGAGACTTTAAATAGCACATTTTTACATAAAACCCTCTCGAGACTTTAAATAGTATATTTTTACATAAAACACCCTCGAGAGTTTAAATAGCGTATTTTTACCTAAAACACCCTCGAGATTATAAGTAGAATATTTTTCCTACATAAAACACTCTCAAGTTTCCAAAATACCCTAAAAGTTTCAAATGCAGTATTTTTACATAAATACCCTATAGTTTCTAATTGTCGTATTTTCATATAAATACCCTAAAGTTTTCGAATATAGTATTTTTACATAAATACCCTAAAGTTTCCAAATGCCATACTTTCACATAAATACCCTTGGATTACCAAGACCGGTATTTTCAATCAATTTGACAGCTGGTGCATTAACGTGGAATCTTATCTCTGGAGTCTCGGGGAGCTGGAGCTAAGACACCCTACACCTACCCCTATAATGTAGAGATTTAATAATTAACAGATATCTGTAAAAGAATTTCCCAAGATAACATGTCCCTAAAATACCATGAACTTTATGGGAACCAAATTGCATGAGTATTGTCCTACACATAACCCAACACATGATACCCTAAATGACATGCTATCTGGTACGGTTAGGGTTAGACATGCGAGTCTTAGGTATAGAATACTTATTGATGACTCCTATATACGAATATGAACTTATACTATTGACGACTTCGATATACGGATGTGAACATATACTTATTGATGACTTAGATATACGGATGTGAACTTATACTATGAAAATTATATGCTTAGTAGAATTACGTGCTAACACCAACCTGCACCACTACCAAACTAAGAGGTTCATAATGCTTAGTAAATACCTTGTTTACTAATACACACATATGACATCATACATCGCACACACATGTTTCCTTACCTGCCTTTCCTTATGAGACATCCTATCCGAGTTTAACTCGCCGACGGACTTTCTTTCCTTCTATCTTTTCCTAGAACATCCGTCAGATGAGAATGAAGCACGTGAACGAAGACGAAGGAGTGGAACCTACTGAAAAGGACTATACGGACATATCGACCTATTATTAGGATTAGTTCTTTTTCCTTTTCCAGTTTCCCACCTGTTTAGGTCTTGTCTTTCTTTGAAGTATCGAATAATAAGTTTTATTTTAGTGCCTCTGTGAGGTAATAAATGTTTAGTTAATGAGAATAAATGCTTTTGCTTTTATTTGTTGTTTTTATACATTGCCTGCATATTTATTTTTACATTTAACATGACTGTATCAAGTTAGACCATTCTCGGTATAGTTAGATTGTGGACCATGCCACGTCATTGCTTCAGTACTTTGGAGAGCAGGGCATGACATATTTTAGTAGTGGTCCATTGTCACGCCTCGCTTTCCAAAAGACAGGAGCTGGCACGTGACGAGACCCACGATGCATTTATTTTAAGAAGGTCATTTCCCAAAATAAATATGCCGAGAATTAAAATTTCAACAATTTTATTTACATTCAACATTTCTATATGGTCTGGACGAATACAAGATAACATAAAGCAAAGGAGTAAAGGAAATGCCTAAACAAATGGCATAATTGAAAATAAACTGCTGAAGAAACTAATAGTCGGTGTCCGCTGCAAGCTGAGCGTTATCCTCTTGTCTTGGCTTGATCTCCTCAGTTCTCAGATCACCTGACGAACATTCCAAGGAAACAAGAGTATGGATAGAAAAGTGAATAAGGATATGCATGTACACCGAATATGAATTCTAATATAATAGCAGTCAAGTAAAAGTATTCGTTAAATCTGAGCATGTCTATGTATAAGCATGTTTAATCTATTCTAACGTGATTGTTTGTCGTTCGATAAAGAAGGTATGTATATATACGAGAGTGGTCCGTCAAACCCACGGACCAACAACATAAGAAATACAAGGCCCCGTCAAATCCATGGGATAACATCACACGAGATTCAAGTTAGGTGATTTTTAGTGGACTCTCGTGCCACGACATACATTCTTTACCAAACTACCGTTTATTCCCGCATATGTTAATTTACATATTTAATTACATGTCTTGCCCGAACTCCATGAATACAAAGAGAGAGTACAAATCAAGTTCAAGTCGAGTCAAAGTATTCAAGCCAAGTTCAAGTGTTCAAGTTAAGTCGTATTCATGGTACGGGACAAGTCAAATCTAACATGGAATAAGTTTAATCAAATAATTCAAGAATGTGGTTCATTTCATAGGATCAGTATGATAACAAAAATGATTCGGGTTACAAGTCAGTTATTAAAACCAATTTATATTTTGAGACGATACGAATTGACATTGTTTAAATAGTAAGGTAGGCAAGTGATAACACTTATTGTCTCTGGTTCTCCAAGCCTCAAGAGAGAATAGGTCATTTAAACCCATCTATTTTCTAAATACTTAACATATACCAGTCTTAGAAATCTTATGGTATTTATGTGAAAATATTGTATTAAGAAATCTCATGGTATTTATGTAAAATAAACCATTAAATTCTCAAGGGGTTTTATGTAAAATATTATAATTAAAAATCTCGAGAATGTTTTGATAAAATATTATTTAGAATATCGAGGTGCTTTGATAAAAATATGCTTAGGGTATTTTAGTGAAAACCCTGATTTTAGGGTATTTTAGTAAAAATCCAGCCTTTTAAAAGTTAAGGGAATTTGTTGAAAAATCTAATTTTAAAACCTTGTTTTTTTTTCTAACTAATTAGAAATGATAAATTAGGGGCATTAACCCAATTAATTTAATTTATGATCTTTTCTTTTAATTTAATTTTAAAGCAACTGTTTTATTTTTCTAAATCCACCTTTTCTTTCGAAACCATGCTCCGTGAAGAGCTCCACATCTCACCCTATTAAGTTTTGTTGAGGTATACATTTTTTCTTTCTCTTTCCTTCCTCTCCTAAAGAACTGAAAAAAAGGTGCGAAGTTTTAGTCACGTTACCTAGAATTGTATCTCAAATTTTTCGCATATCAACAACTAGAATTAAAAAAAAGGGAATGACAAAGCATGTGGAAATAAACGATGTGTGATAATCTACACCATCTTTAACAGGGTTCTCTTAACGAGGTTTGTAGAGGTGAAATTGCAAAGGAAAGGATAAGGTTAAATTTATTGTTTTAGAACTTCGATAGTATTTTAGTGCAAGTCTATTCATTTAGAAAAACCGCTACGAACATGTGAGCATGTGAGCGTGTCAATTCAAAAATGTGTATGTAGGGTAGACCGTTACCCGTGCATTATCTACAATATCCTATATTAGAAAAAAAAAAACTAGTACTGTATAGCAAAAACCAGTGACCATTGTGATTGACATTTAGTTACTACATATGGATTGATACGATGTACATTGTTATGATAAACAGAAGTAAACAATCAACTAATAGGAGCAGTAAGCAACATCATTCAGTAATATTAATGATTAGGATCAGTATACAGTCATAGCGTGATTTTGATTAATTAATTAGCATTATATATATATTAGTCAATTGATTAATACATTCTCATAAACTATTATAATATGTCAGGATGATCTTAATACATTAGTAGTTAGCAAACTTTGATGTTGAATATCGATGGGGACAAAGTAGAGGGGGAAGGGATTTACCTAGTTGACGAGATAGAGAAAAGACAATGGCGATCGAGGAAGGTGCGATTAGAATGACGGAAGTTCATAGGGGCATTTCATCGAACACGTTCAGGTGCAAATCCGAAATGTAGACGGAACGGAGATCGGAGGTATGGAAATGATCATGGCATTCACGCGGACTCGGGCCTAGCCTTGGAGTCACGGTTCTCGGCCCGGAACGCGTCCAATGAGCTATCGAAGGTTGAGGGTTGATATTGTTGGGTTTGGTGGTGATGCTATCGACGACGATGATGGCGACAGGTTGCTGCAATGGGGCGAGGGGTCCGTCAGAGTGGCCAAGGTGGTGGGTGAAGCAAGACAAGTGATGGAGGCGCGTTTCCGGTCTCCTTCAGATGTTGTCTCCCGTTGATCTGCCGATGGCTGCCATTGACAGCTGAGATTTGATCTGGGGCTTGATCTCCTGCGATGTGTGGATCTCAATGGGTTGGAGGAGATATGCGCCGAGTACCTGCAAGGAAGTCCCGGGGTAGTTTGGTACCACCGAGGACCCTCCGACGATCAAGTCAGTAACGAGATCCGAGCAGAGTAACGGCTTAGTGGAGTAAAAATGTCTTACTTGATCCCTCTAGGAGAGGGGTTTATATAGCGGCGGCGGCATGCAGGGGCAGGCGCGAGAATCACGCCGGCCGTTACGCTCCCGACGACACGCCCGCGTGATAAGAGGATCTTCCCATTAATGGCGAGACAGGCTCGTTAATGGGGATTGTAATGGCGTGGAACGTGGGATGTGGCCGGCGGAGATCTCGCGCATGGCGAGATTCGTGGAGCGGCGGTTACGACTGCGAGTGGCACCGTTGTCGGTCGATGAGACCGAGGAAAATGGCCTCGGCGGGAGAGCTCGGGGGCGAGCGGGAGAGCCGAGGCATCTTGGTCCTGTGATAGCTCGGAGGCGAGCAGGGAGGCCGAGGAGGACAATTTGTGTATGGGGGCTCTAAGGAGACCCAGCTTGTGTTTGAGGGTCGGGCACAGGGGTGGACTGATCGGTCCCTGTAGGCCCTTTCTTCTGAGCTCAGCGACACGTTATCTGCAACGTGTCACGATCTGGGAGATCGCCGATATCGAGCATCATCATTAGCCCCCCACTCTCGTCCTGATTTGCTTATGGGTCGGGTCGCGAGTGGACTGCCGGGCCACCCGAAGTGAGCTCCATTCGAAGATATCGTCGGGACATATCCCCGGGCAATCTGTTGTTTTTCTGCTAGCGAATCATGGGCGAGATCTCTGCATTTAAGAAAGGTACGCCGGTTCGTGCGTTCCGTCCCTGAAGCGATGGCCCACGTGTCGAGCGTCGGTTGGGCAACGCGACGTGTTGTAGACCTGCGACGTCTGATGGGATGCAGCCCAATGCTGGAGTGACAGGTGGAGCAATCGGGGTCGTCGGACGCGAGGAGTCGTTTTGGCGGGGGATGAAAGGCGCCGTTAGATGAGGGCGATAGCAGCAATAAATAGGGATGGGGTCCACTCCGGGGCCCCTATCTTTCCATATTTTCCTCGCTTTAAGTCCTGATAGCTCGGCGCTCTTCTTCTTTCTTCTACTTTTACCTCGCGAGGACCCCTCTTCTCCAGGTTAGATATCTTCCTTTGTATAGTTTGTAAATGTGGTAGGAGTAGGCTCTAGAGACCCTCCAGTCGAGCCCGAGTCTTCCCGGGGAGCAAGGGTCAGATCCTCTTCCCGGGATCGTGCGACTGGGGCAATTCCTAGGGAGGAGACGGCGGGCGTCGCTCCTGGCGCGCCGTCCTTGATGAGGCACAAGGATGCGCTCACCAACGCTTAGGCTCGCTTCCATATCCCTTCTGGCTATACGCTTCGCTTGGCCAAGGAAGGAAAGAGGGCGGACCAAGTACGGGGTACGGAGATCGCTCTGTACCTGAAAGCCTTTTAGGGCGGAATGCGCCTGCCCTTCCCTCCGGAGGTCGTCGAAGCGTTGAACTTCTTCAGCTTAGCTCCGGGCCAGTTAGTGCCAAACTCATGGAGGATCCTCCTCAGGTTCCTGGTCCACCTGAAGCTACAGGCGGTCCCCTTCAGTCTCTCCATCCTTGATTCCTCTTTCATCTTCAAAAATCATCCTAGGGGTCGAGCGGGAGACCCGAGGTGGGTCTACCACTCCTTTAGGAAGCGACAGGGGGGTGCCGTCGGGTCAGGAGTTGTAGTCCTGCCTTCTTCTATCCATGACTGGAAGAAGAAGTTCTTCTTTGTTGCGCCGCCTGAGGGCGAGGACTGGCCCGTGCCGACCCAATGGTCAAGGGATAAGTGCTTCCCGGGAAATCAGTCCAATGACTCCGCCGCAGTGAGAGTGGCATCGTGGGAGCTCATTCCCCGACCTGACGTGCTGCTATCTGAGTGGGCCTTGAGTTGGGCCGGGCACAGCCCTGTCGAGTTCGTCGGTGAGTTAGGCTTGCGTTTTTCTTTATTTTTGTATGCGGCGCTGACTCCACTGCATCTTGTTTTGTGCAGAACCCATAGATATGAATGAACTCCGAGCCTCCATGCGGCAGCCGAAGAAGCGCTCGAAGGCTGGAGGCGCTAGTTCTTCCCGCTCGAAGCCTGTCCCAGTTCCTTCGGCAGCCATCCCGGTGCCTCCGGTGGCCGTACCTCCTCAGCGTTCGGGGGCGGGCCCCGCCCCGGAGTCCAGCAAAGCACCGAGCCGGAAGCGGGTGCATGAACATGAGGGCCCAACCTCGGAGGAGGAGACCGGGTCTCCATCAGCCCCCCTCAAGAGGGTCTATCGAAGGGCTCCTCGGACCCCGGCGTCCCCGATCAAGGTGGAGGAGAAGGGCCTCTGCTTTGCGGTGCCTTCGGGGCTCGCCGTCGCCGACAGCCTGCTGTTCGACATCGAGAAGTCGGCAGGGGGCAGGGTCCCCGAGGGGACCCTCAGAGGTCAGATGGCGTCCATCGCCCAGGAGGCCGTGCAGGTAGGCGCTCGGCTATTCGTGAGATTTGGTGACTCCTTTGTCTTTCTGACCTCTCTTTGATTATCTCAGGTCCTCCAACATGTCGCCCTCGCCATCCGCATGGAAAAAGAGGTAATAACCCCGGCGATGAAGGCCGCGGGACAGCTTACCTCGCTGGAGGAGAGCTCCAAGCGGGACCTAGAGGTGGTGATGGTGAGGGTCACCGCTCTAGAAGGCGAGGTGGGGGCCGGGAAGCAGGAGGTGGCCGCTACGGCGCGGGCGGCGGCGGCTTCGAAGCAGGAGGCTGCCCGGCACCATGAGGCTACCCTGGCCGCTAAGGCCCAGCTCCAGGACGCCAGGGTGCTCGTCGGCACCATGAAGAAGACGGTGGAGACCCTCCGGAAGGAGTTGGAGGTGGCGGCCGAGGAGGTGAAGCGGGCCAACCTCGGGACGTCTAAGGCGGTGGAGGACTATAAGAAGTCGAAAGAATACTACTCCGACCTAGCCGTGGCCACTACAAACATCTGGCACGAGGCCCTCGACGCTGTCAAGGCCCGGATACCGGAGTTCGCTGATGAAGAGCTACGGGCTGAATACCCCCTCGCGGGTGCCGACGAGCAGGGGGGTGACCTAGGAGAAGAAGAGGCCCCTAACGAGGAAGTGGCCGAGGACCCTGCCCGAGCCATGGTAGATATTGAGTTTCCTGAGGTCACGCCTGGCCCCGAGGCCTGAAGCCCCTTGTCTTCCTGCTTTTTTATTTTGTCTCATCTGGAATTTTGTAAGGCTGGGGAGCCCCCAATACCTTTGTAAAGAATTTCGTTTGTGCGAATAAAACTTTTGCTGTTTCATTGCGTGCACATTATCCTTTGTTCGGTGAAGAATACTAACATTCGGATTCGCACCGTTGAGCTTCCATGTCAGATCAGTTCTTCGTCTGGCGATCGCGCGTCGAATTGATTTTGTTGGAAAGAAAGTATCTCCATGGCCCCGAAGTCAAGGGGGGATCGCTCAGGCTTATATAGACCTGGTGTCTCTTGGAGAGTGCTTCAGATCGGCATCGTTCGATGGGCGGTAGGCTTCCTGCTGTAGATGTGTCGAGCCGAAGAGAGCTCGGTGCCTCACTCTAAGGGCTTCACATGCTTCTTGGCTAGGGCTTTGATCCCTGGCATCGTGGGTAGGGAGCTACCAGCCAGGGATGACCGAGCAGGGTATCCGCTCGACTGCCTCGTAGGGAAGGCTTGGATCCCTGGCGTCGTGGGTAGGGAGCTGTTCATATCAGATTTTTGCATTTTCATACCGCCCAATTTTTATTACATTGCTTATCGGTAGATACTCTTGAGCCGTGTTTGCTAGTCAAATGCAGGATACAGGTTCTCGGCTCCAAACGGTGAAATCCATGGAAAAATACGACAAAATCCGAGTTCCTGCCAACCACAGATAAAACACGGGTCTCCGCTCTTTATCCGTCTGTTGCCACACTCCAGTTTAGGAGACAAAATGACAAATCAATTGTCACCTTCATGCACAAAGCACTATGGCAACACCAAGACCAAGAAATCTACGCGGAGCTCAAGAAAATCCATGTCCAAATTCCACCTTTCCCTCAACAGAAATTCTGGAAAAATCGTGAAAACAAATTGAGAAAATACATATACCAGAATTAAGTACAATGAAGACCAGGGAAGCACCAAAAAACAGAGCCTCCAACTCATCATTATGGCCGCGGAAACGCGGCCTAAGCATGCTTAGGCCGCGGTTCCGCGGCCGTACTGGCGCCACAGACAGAGACTTTTCAGGGGTAGTTTGGTCATTCCATGTTGGTTCTGCTAGTTGCCCTAGGTTTTCATTTTTCAGCCTATAAATAGCCCAGAACTTTGTGAAGGAAATGGTCCATTCTTGTATTTTCATTTTGCTAGGTTTAGTTGTGTTTCTTCTTCCTCTTCTCACCTCTTCTCCATTGAAACTTGTAGTGAGCTTGTGAGTGAAGAGTGATGAATAAAGAAGAACCATTTATTATCATGCTTGTCTCTTTATCTTGTTAATTGTTGTAATTTTAATTTGTTAAGTAGTTGTTGTTATTTTCTTGTTGTTTCTTTCTTCTCTCTTTTTCTTTATCCTTAATACGACAATGATGCTTACGCTCGATCCTCGCCAAGGTGAGGTCGCAAATAGCTAGTTGTATCCGTCTAATCTCCTTCTTTCTATCTTCCTCTTTTGTTTTGTTTTATTATTCCGTATCATGATGTGTGAGTAGTTCATACTTGTTAGGGTAGGATAAGGGAAGTTTGAGAGAAGGAAATCTCTCTCACTCTTTCCTTGCCCAACAGCTTAATTCGACTCCCGTTAATTGAACCACAATCCGCTCCTTACGGCACCCTATCCTACATGATAGCGGTGATTCCGTAGTGAGACCGGTTGTGGTTGAATTAACCGGAGGTTATGGCTAAGAGCCAAGAACGGACGGACAAGCACCAAAAGGAAGAACTTATGCGTTGGAAACCCTAGCTTATACTCGCAAGTTCCTTCCTAGTCGTGCTAATCCCCGTTGTTGCCGATTACCGTAACACCGATATTAAGAGGGGCGACGAAAGATGTGGAGACTCCTAACTCAAACTAACCTAATCTTAACCCTAACAAGCTCTCTTTAAATATCAACTTAACACTTAGATAATCACAAACAAATCTGAACTCTCGGACTTAACTCGTTAAAACACATTGAAAAAGACTCCCATCTCCCTGCGGACGACCCGTACTCAACCGGCTAGCTACAAGCGAAACCGTCTTGATTGCAGTATTTAAACTAAAACTTGAACACGCAGAATCCCTAACAATCAAATGGCGCCGTTGCCGGGGAGACGGTAGTTTATTTCCTTGTGTAATTTCGGGTTAACTTGTAAATTCAACCAAAAAAACAAAACAAAAAAATATACTTTGTAAAAGAAACCATCTTGTTATTCTTGATAAGTTTTTGTGCAAGTGTGCAGGAAAATACGAAGTTCAAGATCGACGCCAAGGACGTCAGATAATACGGAGTTCAAGTACAGTGCCAAAGACGTGGGAAGATAGACCCACATTTCGCGGCTACACCGCGACGGACAAAACGAAGCATACGGTCTACTGTCAAGATCTGGAGCAGGTACAGTGAGCAAGTAAAAATTCAGAAGATCCAGACAAGCAGAGGAGACCCATACCAGCACCCACAGAAAACATGAAGTCCCAATCTCTCCTTACTGCCGCGGATCCGCGGCAATAGAGGGCTTAGGCCGCGGATCCGCGGCCACTTGGTGCCCTTGGGCTGCCAAATTCTCTCTGTAAGTCTCTCTGCTCCTCTCCACTCCTCTGGACTCCACTGAATTGTGTTTTCTGCAGCCTTCTTTGCGCAAATTCTTCTCCTCCTTCCAATAAACTGTTCTTGTGCAGGATTCTTTGTGCCGCAAATAAAAATTGTTTGCAGTTGATTTGTTACTGCTTTGCATTTCTTTAATACGGACTTAAGGGGCTTGAAACCAATCCAGATTGGGTGGGGATTTCATCACCCTTCCCAGGACCCTAAAAATCACTAAAACATATGCATTGTCCATTGTAAATTAAAAAATACTAGACTTCAGCCCTAAGGACTTCGCGCTCATTAGGAGAAGATAAATCGTGTTTAGAACCTCGCTTAACGGTATATTGTTTACGGGGTGTCTAGGAAAGTGTTAAAGGCGCAACCGCCGAAAGAGAAAGGGTTATTTAATTAAGGAACTTCGCGAAAGCGTTGGGCAACCTCCCCTTATCTCTGCACTTACCTGGCCTCGTGATCAGTGTATTTTTAAGCCCGTTTCTCAACACTGTTTAACTTCGATAATCAAGTTCAGGAGCAGGTCTAGTAGACCTAGGTTACCCTAGATCTAGGTGTGATTGTGCATACCTTGTTTGTGATTGCTTAAGCCGTATTTCCGTACATATTTCTGTAAAAATCTTTCTAAAAAAAAAAGAAAAAAAAACCAAAAACTTTTATAAAAACTTGCCCTTTTGTCGCCAATTCCATTTTTCACCCACCACCCATCGCCTTTCTCCATTGACGTTTTCTTACCCTCACCTTCTCCGCTTTGACTATACTAAACTCGTTTAGTGTATGTCCGCTTGGACTCGGGACACTAGCGCCTGTCTAGTCCGCGTTACGTTAGTCGCTACCGACTACGCGATTGACTCCGAAGTCGATACTCCGTCCACTCCTCTTTCACCCCTTCCTTTGCCGGCCGACTCCGACGTTGACCGGAATTCTGTTCATACATCTTCACCTTCACCTTCACCAACCTCTTCTTCCGCGATGTCGGGATTTAATCCGAACATCTCTTTGATCACCGCTGGATTGGCTCCACCTCCTACGGAGACCAATATCCCACCACCGCCGCCTGTAGTAGCGCCGCAGCGAATCGCGCTCCAGGATCATTTCTATCCCACCCGTTCTGCACTTCCCACCTGCCTTTCTCTTCCTCCGGCCAATGGGGACAACTTTGAAATTAAGCCCCACTTCATCAACATGCTCCCACGTTTTCATGGGCTTGAATCTGAAGATGCTTATATCTTCATCAATAAATTTCAAAACGTTTGTGCCATGATGAAAACCACCCAGCTGTCGGACGATGCTATACGTCTACGGGTCATTCCGTTCACTTTATGCGATCTTGCTGAAAAATGGCTGTATAGCACCGCTTCCCACTCAATCACCAGCTGGGACGAGTTTGTTAAAGCGTTCCTAAAAAAATTCTATCCGAATCATAAGACCGTAAGGATTCGAAATGAAATCAACCAATTCTCCCAGCTTCCTTCTGAACCCTTCTGGAAGTGCTTTGACCGGTACAAAGACCTTCTTGTTCAGTGTCCCCACCACGGTATAGAGAAATGGCAACTTTGCCAAACCTTATACGAGGGACTGAACCCAGCAACGAAGCAGTTGCTGGAAACCATCTGTCAGGGCCACTTCCTATCGAAATCTGACGAGGAAGCGTGGCAGTTCTTTGACGACCTTGCGGAGCAAACGCTACAGTGGGAGAGCACCAGACCGACTTCTTCTTCTTCTACCTCCACTTCTACCGATCAGTCTAGGGTAGGAATCCACCAACTTGACGTCTCTATTGCGATGAAAGCTGAAATGGCTGCTATAACAAGAAAGCTTGAAGCAATAGAAAGCAAATTCTCTGCTCCTGCTCCTGCTCCTGCCCCTGTTCTCCCCCTTCGTACCATCTGTGCTTGTTGTTCCGATCCTTCCCACTTGACCGAAGAGTGTCCTTACAATCCACCCTCGCAAGGACAGGATCAGGTTAATGCTGCCTTCCAGCAAAGACCGAGGAATGATCCATACTCTTCCACCTACAATCCCGGTTGGAGGAACCACCCAAATTTTGCCTGGAATCAGAATCAGAATCAATTCCAGGGCAACAATTTCCAAAGGGCCCCTCCGCCGCAACAACAAGCGCAACAACAAACTCAACATCAATATCAGCAGCCCTTCCAACCCCAACCTTTCCAAAATCAGACGAACAACTTTGCACCCAACAACTCTTTTCTACCAAACAACTTTGTTCCGTCAAACAACGATAAGGTTTCCTCGCTCGAGCGAAGTCTGGAGGCGTTTGTTAAACAATCGACTCAATCCACCGCCAACATCCAGTCTTCCATTCAATCCTTAGTGCAACACACTGCCGCACACGGGCAAAGCATCAAGACCATCGAGGCCCAGATTGCACAGCTGAACGCGGCCTTAAGCGAGCGAGAAAAGGGGAAGCTCCCGTCCCAGCCACTTCCAAATCCCGGTCACCCACATAATGCACATGTTGCTCTTGACCAACAAAACCATAATGTGAGTGCCGTGACCACACTGAGATTGGGGAGGATGCTGCAAAACAACATTGGCAAACGGATCAACGATGACACCCCGGCCGCTTCTTCTTCTTCTTCTTCTTCTTCGTCTTCTGAGCCTATTCTCCGTTCTTCACAAGGCTCCCCTCCCTCTTCTTCTGCTCTGAACGGACCCACTTCTCACTCCACGAAGACACCTATTCTGGGATCCGTTCCAACTCCACAATCTCCTCCTCCAGCATTAGACTCAACCAATTTTCAAAATGTTCCATTTCCAAACCGATTGAGGTCTAATAAACAAAATCCTCAAATGGAGAAGATTCTAGAGTTATTTAAGCAGGTTAACATTAACATTCCTCTTTTAGATGCTGTCCAACAAGTCCCGTCCTACGCGAAAAACTTAAAGGACTTGTGCACGAAAAAGAGGAAGTCTCAGGTACCCAAGAAAGTTTTCTTGGCTAGTGCTGTGAGTTATGCTCTTACCCAATCTTTACCACAAAAACGGAAGGACCCTGGCTGTCCTACGATTTCAATTACTATTGGGGATAAGAACATCAACCGCGCACTATTAGATCTTGGTGCCAGTGTTAACCTGCTTCCGTATTCAGTATACGAGCAATTAGGCGTCGGAGAGCTGAAACCCACGCACTGCACTCTCCAAATGGCCGACCGATCGATCACCCACCCTAGGGGTGAGCTAGAGGATGTGTTAATCAAAGTCCGGGACTTCATATTTCCCGTTGACTTCATTGTATTAGATACACAGCCTGTAGCTAACCCCCGGAATCAAATTCCGGTGATACTCGGTCGCCCATTTCTCGCAACCTCAAATGCTGTGATCAATTGTCGCAATGGTTCGATGAACCTCTTTTTTGGAAATATGACGATTGAACTCAACATTTTTAGGTTGGGGAATCAGCCCGCCGAACCTAATGCTCATATACTGGACGTCTGCTCGATCCAAGAGATCACCCCAGAAGAGTGTGAATTCGAGGAGTTTCTGTTTGATCACGACAATCTTGACGCCACTAGTGCGTTTCTCTTCGAACCTGCTGCTGTTTCTGCGCCCGACAACGACTACGAGTATTTCACGTTCTCGAACGATCTTAGCTGCGCACAACCCGAGTTTGAATCCTTCGACTTTCCGGATGAGTTACCTGAACCATCCAACTCGGTTGCCTACACTCGCTTTGAACCTTTGCTGGAGTCCTTTGAGTTCGAGACCTTTGCACCAGTCTTGCCTTCCATCGTTTCACCTCCAACGCTCGAACTCAAGACGTTGCCGTCTCACCTTAAGTATGCTTACTTAGGTGAGAACGAGACCCTCCCTGTCATCATTTCGGCTTCTCTAGCTCCCGAGCAAGAGAAAGCCCTTCTCGCGGTCTTGCACAGCAACAGGCAAGCTTTTGGCTGGTCCATGGCGGATATCAAGGGGATTAGTCCCCTGATCGTTGAGCATCACATTCATCTGATGGATGATGCCAAACCAGCCCGGGATCCACAAAGACGGCTCAATCCAGTCATGAAAGAGGCTGTGAAGAAGGAGATCGTTAAATGTCTAGATAGTGGTATCATTTACCCTATCTCTGATAGCCAGTGGGTTAGCCCCATTCATGTTGTCCCCAAGAAGTCGGGCATCACGGTCATCACTAATGAGGCAAACGAGTTAATCCCTACTCGCACCCAAACTGGGTGGCGAGTATGCATTGATTACAGAAAACTCAACGCCGCAACGCGGAAAGACCACTTTCCGCTACCTTTCATTGACCAGATGCTTGAACGATTGGCCGGACACGAGTACTACTGCTTTCTTGATGGCTACTCCGGCTATAATCAAATCCCCATCGCCGAAAAAGACCAGGACAAGACCACATTCACTTGTCCTTTCAGCACGTTTGCATATCGACGCATGCCCTTTGGGTTATGTAATGCGCCCGCTACCTTCCAGCGGTGTATGATGGGAATTTTCTCAGACATGGTGGAAAAATTTCTGGAGATTTTCATGGATGACTTCTCCATTTTCGGCGATTCCTTCAACGAGTGTTTGCTGCATCTTGACGCTGTCCTTACCCGATGTAAGGACAAGAATCTCACTTTGAACTGGAAGAAATGCCACTTCATGGTGCGCGAAGGTATTGTCTTAGGACATATCATCTCGCAAAATGGCATAGAGGTTGACAAAGCAAAGATTGAGGTCATTTCCAATCTGCCTCCTCCCCGATGCGTCAGAGATATCCGAGCCTTCCTTGGCCATGCCGGTTTCTATAGACGGTTCATCAAGGACTTTAGCAAGATTGCTAGGCCCTTGACTCTTTTGCTGGCCAAGGACACGCCATTCGACTTCAACTCGAGCTGTATGACTGCATTTGAGTCATTGAAACGCTCACTCACTTCTGCTCCCGTGCTTTCTTCACCTGACTGGACGCACCCATTCGAGATTATGTGCGATGCATCCGACTTTGCCATCGGTGCTGTCCTTGGACAGCACATCAACAAGATGCCGCACGTAATCTATTACGCGAGCCGAACCCTGAACGACGCCCAACTCAACTATACAACAACTGAGAAGGAATTCTTAGCTGTTGTATTTGCTTTAGAAAAGTTCAGGCCCTACCTCATCGGCTCTCCAGTCATTGTCTACACTGACCATTCTGCTCTGCGCCATCTTTTTGCGAAGAAAGATGCAAAATCTCGGTTAATACGTTGGATCCTCTTGCTTCAAGAGTTTGACCTTGTCATTAAGGACAAACGAGGATGTGAAAACGTAGTTGCCGACCATCTCTCACGACTTCCTTCTTCGCCTTCGCTTCCAATTCCAATCAACGACGTTTTTCCGGATGAACAGCTCTTGACAGTATCTTGCTAACCCTGGTTTGCAGATATTGTGAACTATTTGGCCACGGGATTACTACCGACTGAATGGTCAAGTCAGGACAGACTTCGCTTCTTATCCCAAGTAAAGCACTTTTACTGGGACGAACCCTACTTGTTCAAGTACTGTCCCGACCAGATTATTCGTCGGTGTGTCCCTGACGAGGAATTCAAGAGTGTGCTGTCATTTTGCCACGATCAAGCGTGTGGCGGGCATTTTGGGCCCAGAAAGACAGCTGAGAAGATCTTGCAATGTGGTTTCTATTGGCCACAACTCTTTAAAGACGCTCATGACTATTGCAAGACTTGCTCCCGGTGCCAACACATGGGCCGGATATCCCGGAGGAACGAGATGCCGCTCCAACCGATCTTGGTTGTGGAGATTTTCGACGTTTGGGGGATAGATTTCATGGGGCCGTTTCCCAGCTCTTTCGGGAACTTGTACATCCTTCTAGCTGTTGATTACGTCTCTAAATGGGTCGAGGCTGTGCCCAGCCGGACTAACGACAACAAGGTTGTTGTTAGGTTCCTTAAAGAAAACATTTTCTCCCGGTTTGGGCACCCTCGAGCGATCATTAGCGACAATGGAAGTCATTTCTGCAATAGGACTTTCGAGGCCTTGATGCGGAAATATTCCATTAATCATAAGCTTTCTATGCCCTACCACCCCCAAACCTGCGGGCAGGCCAAAGTTTCAAATCGGCAAATCAAGCAGATACTGGAGAAGACGGTTTCCAAGAACCGTAAGGATTGGTCGCTGAAACTCACTGATGCCCTTTGGGCATTTAGAACCGCTTATAAGACCGACCTTGGCATGTCTCCCTATCGGCTTGTGTACGGAAAAGCCTGCCACCTACCTGTCGAAATAGAGCATCGCGCATTTTGGGCGATAAAGGAGCTGAATCTGTCCCTCGAGGATGTGGGCAGCCATCGGAAGCAGCAGTTGAACGAACTAAGCGAGCTTAGGGATGAGGCTTACGATAACGCGGTTGTCGTTAAGAATCGAACGAAGGTGTTTCACGATAAACACCTTTTGCGCAAAACCTTCGTACCTGGTCAGCAGGTACTGCTTTACGACACCCGACTTCACTTCCATCCAGGAAAGCTCAGATCTCGCTGGAAAGGGCCATATTTTGTGCGGAATGTGTATCCGCAGGGCGCTGTGGATTTGGAAAATCCAAAGGACGGTTCACTTTTTAAAGTAAACGGACACCGATGCAAACCGTACCTTAGCGCCGAACCAACAGAGGAGCTCCTGTTCCTACAGGAGCCGGTTTACCCTGCTTAATCTTCCTCTGCCTACCTCCAAACTTCGGTTATCTCGCCAAGAATAGTGGACACTGGTCCAAATAAGTTTAGGGGTCTGTATAAACCATTTTGTATATACTTGTGTATATTCTTTTTCTTTTCTTCAAAAACAAAAACAAAAATAAAAATTCGTGTATCGCTAACCGACAATTTTGACCCTTCAAATGATCTCTTCATGCAACGACAGTGAGGACACTGTCCAGTTTAAGTTTGGGGGTACGCTCGGTACGCAGTTCTTACCTTCGCATTCATATGTATATTTTGCATCTGCATATTAAAATCCATAAAATCAATAAAAATCTAAAAATTTTCTAAAAACATAAAAACTTTTCTGTCAAGTTAGCTTGTGGAAAAACTCTGATTCAAAATTTCGACGGTTTTTTGTTTGAAAAAATAGGAATAACTAAATCTTATGTTTAGATTTTGAAAACCTGAAAGATAACTCTCCTTTGAAGTTAACTATAGCTGATATACGTCTTTACATCACACTACACGTGTCGTGAATTTTGGGAATTAGATGACAAGTCTTTCATGTTTAAACTTTTAAACAGATAAATGATTTTCTGAGGATCAAATAGGTTTGTTCTGAAATAAGTAATGTCAAGAATAGTTTATGAAGTAAAGCGAATATGAAGGAATGTTATTGATGCCGTAATTGGAGCTAAGTCTGAAAAATAACCCATCTGAAACTTGATTGGAATGATTACACACCAAACCCACTAAACACGTCTTTTATCCAAAAAAAATAATTGAACTGCCGGTTATATCTCCGTTCGTATTAAATCATCTGATTTTCACGCCAAACTGTCTTTTGTCTTTGGACCTAGGTAACTTGAGTAATTAAGTCCGCTGGGGTGTTTCTACACCTAATGCCCTAAAACCAACTGGTTTGGGTGCATTGGCCCAAAGCTCGCTAAGAAGCCTAGAAAGTCCAGTTTAAAACAAAGTCAAGCAAGTGTTCTCTCTGAGTTAAAATTCCTAACGGTTCTTTGTGTGAGAATAATCTTGATAAAAGACAGGCTTTTATAAAAATTTTAACGGAGATATGAAGGTTTTATTCTATGATAAAGACTATTGCACGTTCACAGAGGTGTGTATGAAATGAAAACAAGAAAAAGGTGGAGTGAAAAATACGACTTAGTTTCCTGTTATGGAAGATAGAAATTCTGAAGTTGAAACCTTACTGGAAAACGAAACTTGAAAAATGCTTAACTCTTTATAAAACTTATGTGATCCTTTTAAAATTGATATCTGGGCTTTATTGTGCGACATGATGACTTTAATCGATCCTTCTCGAACTTAACGACACTATTTGCACTGCACGTAAAGACATATAAAATCTGTAGTTAAATAAGAAGCGAGGTGTGAAAAATAAAGGTTCGATGGTCTAGACTTAGGATTATAGAATTGTTATTTTCTAAAACACAACTTTAGGGTTTGAATCTTAGTTATTTTACAAAACCAACTTGACCGGATTTTGTGGGTAGTATCCGCTAAAAACCCTCAGGAGACAACACTCCTCCTACTAGGGACACCTAGAGATTTAACGGCTTGTTGCACATGCTCAGTGCAATCACGTTCCCTGCGAAAGTGAGGTTAGGAAATTTTTTGTGAATAAATTAGCTTTGCTCGGGACGAGCAAATGATAAGTTTGGGGGTATTTGTTCATATCAGATTTTTGCATTTTCATACCGCCCAATTTTTATCACATTGCTTATCGGTAGATACTCTTGAGCCGTGTTTGCTAGTCAAATGCAGGATACAGGTTCTCGGCTCCAAACGGTGAAATCTATGGAAAAATACAACAAAATCCGAGTTCCTGCCAACCACAGATAAAACACGGGTCTCCGCACTTTATCCGTCTGTTGCCACACTCCAGTTTAGGAGACAAAATGACAAATCAATTGTCACCTTCATGCACAAAGCACTATGGCAACACCAAGACCAAGAAATCTACGCGGAGCTCAAGAAAATCCATGTCCAAAGTCCACCTATCTCTCAACAGAAATTCTGGAAAAATCGTGAAAACAAATTGAGAAAATACATATACCAGAATTAAGTACAATGAAGACCAGGGAAGCACCAAAAAACAGAGCCTCCAACTCATCATTATGGCCGCGGAAACGCGGCCTAAGCATGCTTAGGCCGCGGTTCCGCGGCCGTACTGGCGCCACAGACAGAGACTTTTCAGGGGTAGTTTGGTCATTCCATGTTGGTTCTGCTAGTTGCCCTAGGTTTTCATTTTTCAGCCTATAAATAGCCCAGAACTTTGTGAAGGAAAGGGTCCATTCTTGTATTTTCATTTTGCTAGGTTTAGTTGTGTTTCTTCTTCCTCTTCTCACCTCTTCTTCATTGAAACTTGTAGTGAGCTTGTGAGTGAAGAGTGATGAATAAAGAAGAACCATTTATTATCATGCTTGTCTCTTTATCTTGTTAATTGTTGTAATTTTAATTTGTTAAGTAGTTGTTGTTATTTTCTTGTTGTTTCTTTCTTCTCTCTTTTTCTTTATCCTTAATACGACAATGATGCTTACGCTCGATCCTCGCCAAGGTGAGGTCGCAAATAGCTAGTCGTATCCGTCTAATCTCCTTCTTTCTATCTTCCTCTTTTGTTTTGTTTTATTATTCCGTATTATGATGTGTGAGTAGTTCATACTTGTTAGGGTAGGATAAGGGAAGTTTGAGAGAAGGAAATCTCTCTCACTCTTTCCTTGCCCAACAACTTAATTCGACTCCCGTTAATTGAACCACAATCCGCTCCTTACGGCACCCTATCCTACATGATAGCGGTGATTCCGTAGTGAGACCGGTTGTGGTTGAATTAACCGGAGGTTATGGCTAAGAGCCAAGAATGGACGGACAAGCACCAAAAGGAAGAACTTATGCGTTGGAAAGCCTAGCTTATACTCGCAAGTTCCTTCCTAGTCGTGCTAATCCCCGTTGTTGCCGATTACCGTAACACCGATATTAAGAGGGGCGACGAAAGATGTGGAGACTCCTAACTCAAACTAACCTAATCCTAACCCTAACAAGCTCTCTTTAAATATCAACTTAACACTTAGATAATCACAAACAAATCTGAACTCTCGGACTTAACTCGTTAAAACACATTGAAAAAGACTCCCATCTCCCTGCGGACGGCCCGTACTCAACCGGCTAGCTACAAGCGAAACCGTCTTGATTGCGGTATTTAAACTAAAACTTGAACACGCAGAATACCTAACAATCAGGAGCTACCAGCCGGGGATGACCGAGCAGGGTAGTCGCTCGGTGCCTCTTGGCGAGGGCTTGGATCCCTGGCGTCATGGGTAGGGAGCTACCGGCCGGGGATGACTGAGCTGGGTAGTCGCTCGGTGCCTCTTGGCGAGGGCTTGGATCCCTAACGTCGTGGGTAGGGAGCTACCAGCCCGGAATGACCGAGCAGGGTTGCCGCTCGGCTGCCTCGTGGGGAGGGCTTGGATCCCTAGCGTCGTGGGTAGGGACCTACCAGCTGGGAATAACCGAGTAGGGTAGCTGCTTGGTGCCTCTTGGCGAGGGCTTTTATCCCTGGCGTCATGGGTAGAGACCTACCAGCCGGGAATGCCCGAGCAGGGTAGCCGCTCGGCTGCCTTGTGGGGAGGGCTTGGATCCCTGGCGTCATGGGTAGGGACCTACCAGCCGAGGATGACCGAGCAGGGGAGCTGCTTGGCGCCTCTTGGTGAGGACTTTGATCCCTGACATCTTGGGTAGGGACCTACCAGCCGGGGATGACCGAGCAAGGGTCGGGCTTGGCCGCCTCTAGGGCGGGCTTTGATCCTTTAGGACGGAGGCCGAGCAGGGTTACTGCCCGATGCCTCCTTGCGAGGACTTTGATCCCTATCGGTTGTGGTAGGAAGCTACAGCCGGGGATAGCCGAGCAAGGATCGGGCTCGGTTGCTTCTAGGGAGGACTTTGATCCTTAGCACGGAAGGAGCTGTAAGAAGCCTACTAAGGATGGGGGCCGGGCAGGGTTACTGCCCGATGCCTCTTGGCGAGGGCTTTTATCCTTTAGGATGGGGCCGAGCAGGGTTACTGCCCGGTGCCTCTTGGTGAGGACTTTGATCCCTGGCGTCATGGGTATGGAGCTACCAGCCGGGGATAGCCGAGCAGGGTATCCGCTCGGCTGCCTCTAGGCGAGGGCTTTGATCCTTAGCGTTGAAGGGGCCATAGGAGGCCTGCTAAGGATAACCGTGTAGTGAAGCTGCGTTGTTGCCTCTTGGCGAGGGCTTTGATCCCTGGCGTTGTGTGTAGGGAAGCTACCGGCCAGGGATAGCCAGGCAGGGTAGCTGCGTGGCTGCCTCTAGACGAGGGCTTTGATCTTTGGTGCTGGAGGGGCCGTAGGAGGCCTGCTAAGGATAACCGGGCAGTGAACCTGCGCGGTTGCCTCTTGGCGAGGGCTTTGATCTCTGGCGTTGTGTGTAGGGAAGCTACTGGCCGGGGATAGCCGGGCAGGGTAGCTGCGCGGCTGCCTCTAGATGAGGGATTTGATCCTTGGCGCTGGAGGGGCCGTAGGAGGCCTGCTAAGGATAACCGTGCAGTGAAGCTGCGTGGTTGACTCTTCATGGTGTTCTGTTCGACCTTCCTGGTGTTGGTATAGGGAATTGGAACAGTCGCGGCGAATACGCGTAACATGCGCATTGAATGCTTGGGGGAGGTGAAGCGCAGAGCCGCGTCGTTTCGATTTTGCCAGAAAGGGCTCAATGGGTGCCGCGTGGCGGCACCTTTGTGGGCGAAAATGGGCGGCTGTTGGGTCTTTTGGGAGCACAGCGGGCTATAAATCGGAGGGAGTGTTGGTCCTTCCTCTCTTCACAAGTAAATCGTAAAGATGGAAGACTTCTCCTTCACCATCCCTGACATCATTCACTTCGAAGACGTGTACCTCTACGAGCAGAACTGCACCGAGGACACGGTGCAGCTGGTTTTTAGCAAGATCAAGGATCACTTCGGCTGGCTTCTCCCCCAGCGCTCGCCCTTGCTGCAGCTGCTGATGTACTCCATTTGGAGGGCGTCGCTGGGGCTCTACAACCCCATGTCCGAGCAGCTTCAAGACGAAGCCGTGGGCAAGCTACGGTCTCTGAGGCGTTTTGTTCTGATCTCTGCGGATCGGCTGAACCGCTCGGTGGCGCTCCTTCGTGAGTGCTACCAATTGGGGCTCGATGCTAATGCGCGTGGGGGGAATCGAGGGCAGAGGCTGGATTCCGCGAGGCCTCGGCTGGGCGAAATCTTCTCAGAGTACCATGAGCAGTGCTCTCTGCACCCCCTTCCCCCGCTGTTGTAATTTTTTTCGATGTTTGGCCGAGGAGCCCCTACTACCCCCCCTTTTTTTTGAATAAATAAGACTATTTTCTTCTTTTTTGTAATGTTCCATCGATCTTTTTTATTACATAAGCAGCAGATTCTAGGAAGAGTTTACATTGCCTTTGAAAAAGAAGTACATGCTAGTAGATGACCTTATCTGCACAGTCCGAGCCCCTCGGATGCCTGTTGGTCTCCATGCTCGTCAGAGGGTACCGGGCTCCGCGGGCGCCGGACGTATCATCTGTTGATACGAGCATGATTTGGCCGATGGTCAGCTCGGCGGGAGAGGGACGCTGCTCCTGCTCGTGGTCGGCTTGGCGCTTATCCCTCAGGTAGGCGGCGAGGTGCCCTGATCGGATGAGTTCCTCGATATAGTCCCAGAGCTGCTTGCAACTCTCCGTGGAGTGGCTGAGCGACCTGTGGAAACCGCAGTAGGGGCCCCGGGTTCGCTTCGAGGCCTGACGCAGGATCGGAGGGAACTTGAAGAACCCATCGCCCTTAGCCTCCTCCAGTAGCACTGCTTGGGAGACGTTGAGCGAGGTGTACTCCTGGAACATCGGATAGTAAGGCTGCTGACGCTCTGGTCTCTCTTCCCTTGCCCTCTTCTTCTGGTCGGTTCAGTCTTCCCAGGGAAGGTTCGCATTTACCTCGGACTCGAGCTGGATTTCGCGCTCGGTCCATGCCTTCACTTCGGCCATGGTCTTAGGTTGCGCCAATGCAAAGGAGCGTAGCCACTCCTTGTGCCTGAGACCCGACCTGAGTGCCATGATGACTGTTTCGTCCCGGTGCTCGGGGACCTCAAGAAGGGCGTTGTAGAAGCGGGTGACGTAAGCTTTGAACGTCTCCTTGTCCCCGCTCTTGATTGTGAAGAGGTAGTCGACCATGCGCTTCTGCCGACGGTTCCCGACGAAGTGGCCGAGGAATTGAGTGGCCAGCTCATCGAAGGTTGAAATCGAGCGAGGCTCGAGTCCTCGGAACCAGTCCCGTCCGGAGCAGATGAGGGTGGCCGGGAAAGCTCAGCACTGGGCGGCGTCAGAGTGGTCTTAGAAACTCATCCCCGTGGTGAAAGCATCCAAATGGACCTTCGGGTCGGTTTTCCCGTCAAAGAGAGAGTCCTTTAGGGGCTTGTTGCGCGAGGAGACATGGACGGCGAGCAGCTCCTCGGTGAATGGCTTAGTGAGCGAGTCGGGGGGTACTTAGCCCCGTCGCCCGAGAGGTGACCTTCCCGACGTTTGCCCTCGATCTTCTTCTCGAGGGCGTCGAGTCGGCCGTAGTACCCCGAGGTTTCAGCACCCCCCGATCCGTGGCCTCTGCTGTGGGAGACCCGCGTCTGGGCGCAGCCTCAGTTCCTCTCGATGAGGTTCCTTAGATTCCCGGGCGAGGTGGCCCTCGAGCCGCCGTGGCGAGCCCCGTCCTCACGACCCTATCGAGGGAGGGGGTGTTGGTCATGTCCGGGAACAGGCGAGCTGACCGACATCTCCTCGGGAGGGTAAGGGTCGTGAGGAGGCTCGAGGCGAGGTGCCCTGGCGGTGGATCTTGGCGTGGAGTTATAAGGCGCCCAGCGGGCTGCAGAGAGTACCGGTCTGGGAGATTTGTGGCCGTGGGAGGTAGCTTGTCGATGGTCGACCGTGCCAACGCGGGCGGAGTCTTCTCGAGGCAGAGGAGCGACGATCTGGGGTTCAGGCCCTGCCGTTTGGACGTGGACGAGCGCCTCCATGATGGACGCTAGTCGGTCTATTCGGCCGGCAAGGGCGTTGATGACAATCGCCGGGGGAGGTTCATCCGTGCCTCCGTTGAGGGGAAGGCGGCGGCCGGTGCTTGGATCTTCAGGGTGATCGCTCGCCATGTGGTTGGAGATCGGGAGACGAACTTTTATTTTTGTAGAGTTAACTTCCCACAGACGGCACCAGCTGATGGAGGCGTGTTTCCGGTCTCCTTCAGATGTTGTCTCCCGTTGATCTGCCGATGGTTGCGATTGATGGTTGAGATTTGATCTGGGGCTTGATCTCCTGCGATGTGTGGATCTCAATGGGTTGGAGGAGATATGCGCCGAGTACCTGCAAGGAAGTCCCGGGGTGGTTTGGTACCACCGAGGACCCTCCGACGATCAAGTCAGTAACGAGATCCGAGCAGAGTAATGGCTTAGTGGAGTAAAAATGGCTTACTTGATCCCTCTGGGAGAGGGGTTTATATAGCGGTGGCAGCATGCAGGGGCAGGCGCGAGAATCGCGCCGGCCGTTACGCTCCCGACGTCACACCCGCGTGATAAACGGATCTTCCCATTAATGGCGAGACATGCTCATTAATGGGGATCGTAATGGCGTGGAACATGGGATGTAACCGGCGGAGATCTCACGCATGGCGAGAGTCGCGAAGCGGCGGTTACGCCTGCGAGTGGCACCGTCGGTCGGTCGATGAGACCGAGGAAAATGGCCTCGGCGGGAGAGCTTGGGGGCGAGTGGGAGAGCCGAGGCATCTTGGTCCTGTGATAGCTCGGAGGCGGGTTGGGAGGCTGAGGAGGCCAATTTGTGTATGGGGGCTCTGAGGAGAGCCAACTTGTGCTTGCGAGTCAGGCACAAGGGTGGCCTGGTCGGCCCCTGTAGGCCCTTTCTTCTGAGCTCTAGGACACGTCATCTGCCACGTGTCACGATCTGGGAGATCACCGATATCGAGCATCATCAACAAGTAAGAGGAAAAAGAAGCAGCAGTTGAAAATGTGTGTATGTGTGTAGGTATATGTATGTATGTATATGTAGGGGAGAGAGAGGGAGAGTGTGGGTTATTTAAGTAGAGTAAGGGAGAAGAGAAGTAATAGGGTCGGTTCTGTTTTGAGCAAGGAATTGAAGTGGGGGTGTTAATGAGGTTTTAATATGGTAAAGAGAAGGGTTAGTTTCAATGGAGGAAGAACAGCTGAGTTGAGGGAGTTTTAATGTGCGGTTTTAATTAAAAGAAGGGAAAGTGAAAGGAATTGTGATTTTAGGAGAGGAGAGGAGAAAAGAAGTAAGAAGGAAGAAGAAAATGGAGAGCTGACGGAGGCGCGTTTCCGGTCTCCTTCAGATGTTGCCTCCCGTTGATCTGCCGATGGCTGCGATTGACGGCTGAAATTTGATCTGGGGCTTAATCTCCTGTGATGTGTGGATCTCAATAGGTTGGAGGAGATATGCGCCGAGTACCTGCAAGGAAGTCCCGGACTGGTTTGGTACCACCGAGGACCCTCCGACGATCAAGTCAGTAATGAGATCCGAGCAGAGTAACGACTTAGTGGAGTAAAATAGCATACTTGATCCCTCTGGGAGAGGGGTTTATATAGCGGCGGCGGCATGCAGGGGCAGGCGCGAGAATCACGCCGGCCGTTACACTCCTGACGTCACGCTCGAATGATAAGGGGATCTTCCCATTAATGGCGAGACAAGCTCGTTAACGGGGATCGTAATGGCGTGGAACGTGGGATGTGGCCGGCGGAGATCTCGCGCATGGCGAGATTCATGGAGCGGCGGTTACGCCTGCGAGTGGCACCATTGGTCGGTTTATGAGACCGAGGAAAATAGCCTCGGAGGGAGAGCTCGGGGGCGAGCGGGAGAGCCGAGGCATCTTGGTCCTGTGATAGCTCGGAGGCGAGCTGGGAGGCCGAGGAGGCCAATTTGTGTATGGGGGCTCTGAGGAGAGCCAGCTTGTGCTTGCAGGTCGGGCACAGGGGTGGCCTGGTCGGCCCCTGTAGGCCCTTTCTTCTGGCTCTGGGACACGTCATCTACCACGTGTCATGATCTCGGAGATCGCCGATATCGAGCATCATCATTAGGCCCCACTCTCGTCCTGACCAGCTGATGGGTCGGGTCGCGAATGGACTGCCGGGCCACCCGGGGTGAGCTCCCTTCGAAGATATCGTCGGGACGTGTCCCCGGGCAATCTGTTGTTTTTTCTGCCAGCGAATCATGGGCGAGATCTTTGTATTTAAGGAAGGTGCTCCGGTTCGTGCGTTCCGTCCCTGAAGCGACGGTCCACGTGTTGAGCGTCGGTTGGGCGACGCGACGTATTGTAGACTTGCGACGTCTGATGGGATGCAGCCCAATGCTGGAGTGACAGGTAGAGCAATCGGGGTCGTCAGACGCGAGGAGTCTTTTTGGCGGGGCATGAAGGGCGCCGTTGGATGAGGGTGATAGCAGTAATAAAAAGGGATGGGGTCCACACCGGGGCCCTTAGCTCTCCATATTTTCCTCGCTTTAAGTCTTGATAGCTCAGCGCTCTTCTTCTTTCTTCAGCTTTTGCCTCCCGAGGATCCCTCTTCTCTAGGTTAGATGTCTTCCTTTGTAGAGTCTGTAGATGTGGTAGGAGTAGGCTCTAGGGACCCTCCAGTCAAGCCCGAGTCTTCCCGGGGAGTAGGGGTCAGATCCTCTTCCTGGGATCGTGCGACTGGGGCAATTCCCAGGGAGGAGGTAGTGGACGCCGCTCCTGGCGCGCCGTCCTTGATGAGGCACGAGGATGAGCTCACCAACGCTTGGGCTTGCTTCCATATCTCTTCTGGCTATACGCTTTGCTTGGCCAAGGAAGGAGAGAGGGCGGACCAAATACGGGGTAGGGAGATCGTCCTGTACCTGGAAGCCTTTTAGGGCGGAATACGCTTGCCCTTCCCTCCAGAGGTCGTCGAAGCGTTGAACTTCTTCGGGTTAGCTCCGGGCCAGTTAGTGCCAAACTCATGGAGGATCCTCCTCGTGTTCCTGGTCCGCCTGAAGCTACAGGCGGTCCCCTTCAGTCTCTCCATCCTTGATTCCTCTCTCCTCTTCAAAAATCATCCTAGGGGTCGAGCGGGAGACCCGAGGTGGGTCTATCTCTCCTTTAAGAAGCGACAGGGGGGTGCTGCCGGGTCAGGAGTTATAGTCCTGCCTTCTTCTATCTATGACTGGAAGAAGAAGTTCTTCTTTGTTGTGTCGTCCGAGGGCGAGGACTGGCCCGTGCCGACCCAATGGTCAAGGGATAAGTGCTTCCTGGGAAATTATTCCAATGACCCCGCCGCGGTGAGAGTGGCGTCGTGGGAGCCCATCCCCCGACCTGACGTGCTGCTATCTGAGGGGGCCTTGTGTTGGGCCGGGCTCAGCCCCGTCGAGTTCGTCGGTGAGTTAGGCTTGCGTTTTGCTTTATTTTTGTATGCGGCGCTGACTCCACCGCATCTTGTTTTGTGCAGAACCCATGGATATGAACGAACTCCGAGCCTCCATGCGGCGGCCGAAGAAGGGCCCGAAAGCTGGAGGCGCCAGTTCTTCATGCTCCGAAGCCTGTCCCGGTTCCTTCGGCAGCCGTTCCGATGCCTCCGGTGGCCGTACCTCCTCAGCATTCGGGGGCGGGCCCCGCCCCGGAGTCCAGCAAAGCGCCGAGCCGGAAGCGGGTGCGTGAAAAAGAGGGCCCAACCTCGGAGGAGGAGACCGGGTCTCCATCAGCCCCCCTCAAGAGGGTCCGTCGAAGGGCTTCTTGGACCCCGGCCTCCCCGATCATAGTTGAGGAGGAGGGCCTCTGCTTTGCGGTGCCCTCGGGGGTCGCCGTCGCCGATAGCTTGCTGTTCAACATCGAGAAGTCGGCAGGGGGTAGGGTCCATGGGGGGACCCTCAGAGGCCAGATGGCGTCCATTGTCCAGGAGGCCGTGCAGGTAAGTGCTCGGCTATTCGTGAGATTTGGTGCCTCCTTTGTCTTTCTGACCTCTCTTTGATTGTCTCGGGTCCTCCAACATGTCGCCCTCGCCATCCGCATGGAGGAAGAGGTGATAACCCCAGCGATGAAGGCCGCGGGCCAGCTTTCCTTGCTGGAGGAGAGATCCAAGCAGGAGCTGGAGGCGGTGATGGTGAGGGTCGCCGCTCTAGAGGGCGAGGTGGCGGCCGGGAAGCAGGAGGTGGCCGCTGTGGCGCGGGCGGCGGCGGCTTCAATGCAGGAGGCTGCCCGGCACTATGAGGCCACCTTGGCCGCCAAAGCCAAGCTCCAGGACGCCAGGGTGCTCGTCGGCACCATGAAGAAGACGGTGGAGACCCTCCGGAAGGAGTTGGAGGTGGCGGCCGAGGAGGTGAAGCGGTCCAATCTCAGGGCGGCTAAGGCGGTGGAGGACTATAAGAAGTCGAAAGACTACTACTCCAACCTAGCCGTGGCCACTACGAACATCTGGCACGAGGCCCTCGACGCCGTCAAGGCCCGGATGCCGGAGTTCGCTGATGAAGAGCTACGGGCCGAATACCCCCTCGCGGCTGCCGACGAGCAGGGGGATGACCTAGGAGAAGAAGAGGTCCCTGATGAGGAAGTGGCCAAGGACCCTGCCCGAGCTGTGGTAGATATTGAGGTTCCCGGGGTCGCGCCTGGCCTCGAGGCCTGAAGCACCTCGTCTTCCTGCTTTTTTATTTTGTCTCATCTGGAATTTTGTAAGGCTGGGGAGCCCCCAATACCTTTGTAAAGATTTTCGTTTGTGCCAATAAAACTTTTGCTGTTTCATTACTTGCACATTATCCTTTGTTCGGTGAAGAATACTCGTAGAATATTCGAACTCGCACTGTTGAGCTTCCATGTCAGGTCTGTTCTTTGTCTGGCGATCGCGCGTCGAGTTGATTTTGTTAGAAAGAAGGTATCTCCATGGCCCCGAAGTCGAGGGGGGATCGCTCAGGCTTATATTGACCTGGTGTCTCTTGGAGAGTGCTTCAGATCGGCGGCGTTTGATGCGCGGTAGGCTGCCCGATGCAGATGTGTCGAGCCGAAGAGAGCTCGGTGCCTCACTCTGAGGGCTTCAGATGCCACTTGGCTAGGGCATTGATCCCTGGCGTTGTGGGTAGGGAGCTACCAGCCGGGGATGACTGAGCAGGGTAGCCGCTCGGCTGCCTCGTGCGGAGGGCTTGGATCCCTGGCGTCATGGGTAGGGAGCTAACCGTCGGGGATGACTGAGAAGGGTAGCCGCTCGGTGCCTCTTAGCGAGGGCTTGGATCCCTGGCGTCATGGGTAGGGAGCTACCGGCTGGGGATGACCGAGCAGGCTAGCCGCTCGGTGCCTCTTGGCGTGGGCTAGGATCCCTGGCGTCGTGGGTAGGGAGCTACCAGCCGGAAATGATCGAGCAGGGTAGCCGCACGGCTGCTTCGTGGAGAGGGCTTGGATCCCTGGCATCGTGGGTAAGGACCTACCAGCCGGCGATGACCAAGCAGGGTAGATGCTTGGTGCCTCTTGGCAAGGGCTTTGATCCTTGGCATCGTGGGTAGGGACCTACCAGCCGGGAATGACCGAGCAGGGCAGCCGCTCGGCTGCCTCGTGGAGAGGGCTTGGATCCTTGGCGTCATGGGTAGGGACCTACCAGCCGGGGATGACCGAGCAGGGTAGCTGTTTGATGCCTCTTGGTGAGGGCTTTGATCCCTGGCATCGTGGGTAGGGACCTACCAGCCAGGGATGACCGGGCAAGGGTCGGGCTCGGCCGCAGAGGGCTTTGATCCTTAAGGACGGTGGTCGAGCAGGGTTACTGCCCGGTGCTTCTTGGCGAGGACTTTGATCCTTGTCGGTTGTGGTAGGAAGCTACCTGCCGGGGATAGCCGAGCAAGGGTCGGGCTCGACCGCCTTTAGGGAGAACTTTGATCCTTAGCACGGGAGGGGCTGTAAGAAACCTACTAAGTATGAGGGCCGGGAAGGGTTACTGTCCGTTGCCTCTTGGTGAGGGCTTTTGTCCTTTAGGATGGGGCCGAGCAGGGTTACTGCCCGGTGCCTCTTGGCGAAGGCTTTGATCCCTGGCGTCATGGGTAAGGAGCTACCAGCCAGGGATAGCCGAGCAGGGTAGCCGCTCGGCTGCCTCTAGGCGAGGGCTTTGATCCTTAGCGTTGAAGGGGCCATAGGAAGCCTGCTAAGGATAACCGTGTAGTGAAGCTGTGCGGTTGCCTCTTGGCGATGGCTTTGATCCCTGGCGTTGTGTGTAGGGAAGTTACCGGCCAGGGATAGCCCAGCAGGGTAGCTGCGTGGCTGCCTCTAGACGAGGGCTTTGATCCATGGCGCTGGAGGGGCCGTAGGAGGCCTGCTAAGGATAACCGGCTAGTGAAGCTACGCGGTTTCCTCTTGGCGAGGGCTTTGATCCCTGATGTTGTGTGTAGGGAAGCTATCGGCCAGGGATAGCCGGGCAGGGTAGCAGCGCGGCTGCCTCTAGACGAGGGCTTTGATCCTTGGCGCTGGAGGGGCCGTAGGAGGCCTGCTAAGGATAACCGAACAGTGAAGCTGCGTGGTTGACTCTTCATGATGTTCTGTTTTACCTTCCCGGTGTTGGTATTGGGAATTGGAACAGTCGCGGCGAATACGCGTAACATGTGCATTGAATGTGTGGGGGAGGTGAAGCGCCAAAGTCGCGTCGTTTCGATTTCGCCAGAAAGGGCTCAATGTGTGCCGCGTGGCGGCACCTTTGTGGGCGAAAACGGGCGGCTGTTGGGTCCTTTGGGAGTGTAGCGAGTTATAAATCGAAGGGAGTGTTGGTCCTTTCTCTCTTCACAAGCAAATCGTAAAGATGGAAGACTTCCCCTTCACTATCCCCGACATCATTCACTTCGAAGACATGTACCTCTACGAGCAGAACTGCACAGAGGACACGGTGCAGTTGGTTTTTGGCAGGATCAAGGATCACTTCGGCCGGCTTCTCCCCCGGCGCTCGCCCTTACTGCAGCTGCTGATGTACTCCATTTAGAGGGCGTCACCGGGTCTCTACAACCCCCTGTCCGAGCAGCTTCAAGACGAGGCCGTGGGCAAGCAACGGTATCTGAGGCGTTTCGGCCTGATCTCTGCGGGTCGGCTGAACCTCTTGGTGGCGCTCCTTCATGAGTGCTACCAATTGAGGCTCGATGCCAACGCGTGCGGGGGGAATCGAGGCCAGATGCTGGATTCCGGAAAGCCTCGGTTGGCGGAAATCTTCTAGGAGTACCACGAGCAGTGCTCTCTGCACCCCCTTCCCCCGCTGTTGTAATTTTTTTTCGATGTATGGACGAGGAGCCCCTAGTACCCCTCCTTTTTGAATAAATAAAAATGTTTTCTTCTTTCTCGCAATGTTCCATTGATCTTTTTTATTACATAAGCAGCAAATTCTAGGAAGAGTTTACATTGCCTTTGAAAAAGAAGTACATGCTAGTAGATGACCTTATCTGCAAAGTCCGAGCCCCTCGGTTGTTTATTGGTCTCTGTATTCGGCAGAGGGTACTGGGCTCCGCGAGCGCCAGACGTATCATCTGTTAATACGAGCATGATTTGGCCGATGGTCAGATCGGCGGGAGAGGGACGCTGCACCTGCTCGTAGTCGGCTTGCCGCTTATCCCTCAGGTAGGCGGCGAGGTGCCCCGATCGGATGAGTTCCTCGATGTAGTCCCGGAGCTGCTTGCAACTCTCCGTGGAGTGGCCGAGCGACCTGTGGAAACTGCAGTAGGGGCCCCAGGTTCGCTTCGAGGCCTGACGCGGGATCAGAGAGAACTTGAAGAACCCCTCACCCTTAGCCTCCTCCAGTAGCATTGCTTGGGAGACGTTGAGCGGGGTGTACTCCAGGAACTTCGGATGGTAGGGCTGCTGACGCTCTGGTCTCTTTTCCCTTGCCCTCTTCTTCTGGTCGGGTCGGTCTACCAGGGGAAGGTTCGCATTCACCTCAGACTCGAGCTGGACTTCGCGCTCGGTCCATGCCTTCACTTCGGCCATGGTCTTAGGTTGTGCCAGTGCAAAGGAGCGTAGCCACTCCTTATGCCTGAGACCCAACATGAGTGCCGTGATGACTGTTTCGTCCCGGTGCTCGGGGACCTCAAGAAGGGCGTTGTAGAAACGGGTGACGTAAGCTTTGAACGTCTCCTTGTCCCCTCTCTTGATTGTGAAGAGGTAGTCGACCGTGCGCTTCTGCCAACGGTTCCCTACGAAGTGGCCGAGGAACTGAGTGGCCAGCTCGTCGAAGGTTGAAATCGAACGAGGCTCGAGTCCTCGGAACCAGTCCTTCCCAGAGCGGATGAGGGTGGCGGGGAAAGCTTGGCACTGGGCGGCTTCGGAGTGGTCTTGGAAACTCATCCCCGCGGTGAAAGCATCCAAATGGTCCTTCGAATCGGTTTTCCCATCAAAGAGAGAGACCTTTGGGGGCCTGTTGCACGAGGAGACATGGACGGCGAGCAGCTCCTCGGTGAATGGCTTGATGAGCGAGTCAGGGGCGTACTTAGCTCCGTCGCCCGAGAGGTGACCTTCCCGACGTATGCCCTCGATCTTCTTCTCGAGGGCATCGAGTCGGCCGTGGTACCCCGAGGATTCAGCACCCCCCGATCCCTGGCCTCTGTTGTGGGAAACCCGTGTCTGGGCGCGGCCCTGGTTCCTCTCAATGAGGTTTCTCAGATTCCCGGGCGAGGTGGCCCTCGAGCCGCCGTGGCGAGCCCCGTCCTCGCGACCCGTCGAGAGAGGGGGTGTTGGTCATGCCCGGGAATAGGCGAGCTGACCGACATCTCCTTAGGAGGGTAAGGGTCGCGAGGAGACTCGAGGCGACGCGCACTGGCGGCGGATCTTGTGGGGCGCCCAGCGGGCTGCAGAGAGTACCGGTCCGGGAGATCTGTGGCCGTGGGAGGTAGCTTGTCGGTGGTCGGCCGTGCCGACGCGGGCGGAGTCTTCTCGAAGCGGAGGAGCGACGATCTGGGGTTCAGGCCCTGCCGTTTGGACGTGGATGAGCACCTCCACGATGGACGCTAGTCGGTTTATTTAGCCGGCAAGGGCATTGATGACAATCGCCGGGGGAGGTTCATCCCCGCCTCCGTTGAAGGGAAGGTGGCCGCTGGTGCTTGGATCTTCAGGGTGATCGCTCGCCATGTGGTTGGAGATCGGGAGACGAACTTTTGTTTTTGTGGAGTTAACTTCCCACAGACGGCGCCAGCTGATGGAGGCACGTTTCCGATCTCCTTCAGATGTTGTCTCCCGTTGATCTGCCGATATCTGCGATTAATGGCTGAGATTTGATATGGGGCTTGATTTCCTGCGATGTGTGGATCTCAATGGGTTGGAGGAGATATGCGCCGAGTACCTGCAAGAAAGTTCCAGGGTGGTTTGGTACCACCGAGGACCCTCCGACGATCAAGTCAGTAATGAGATCCGAGCAGAGTAACGGCTTAGCGGAGTAAAAATGGCTTACTTGATCCCTCTGGGAGAGGGGTTTATATAGCGGCAGCAGCATACAGGGGCAGGCGCGAGAATCACGCCGGTCGTTACACTCCCGACCTCACGCCCGTGTGATAAGCAGATCTTCCCATTAATGGCGAGACAGGCTCGTTAATGGGGATCGTAATGGCGTGGAACGTGAGATGTGGCCGGCGGAGATCTCGCGCATGGAGAGATTCGCGGAGCGGCGGTTATGCCTGCGAGTGGCACCGTCGGTCGGTCGCATCATTGGCACATATGAATTTTCAAAGCATCACTGAAGGTTAAGAAATTGCGTAGAAAAGGAGATTCACTGCTCCATACTTACGTTTGTTTAAACATTTCACTTCTTCTTCGGAATTTGGACTCTTAGGTGTTTCTTGATATTCTTCATGGCTCTGTAGGCAATGCTTGATGATTCTTTTAGTGATCAAGAATGATTCTGAGTTCTTCAAAATGATAATGAGTGCTTCACCCTTTCTTCAGTGTAAAAGAGGAGCTTTTATAGCCTTGTTGGCGTTTTAGGACCATAGACTCGTGGTACTGAACGTAGGCCACGATTGGAGACATGAAGCATACAGCTCGCCACTCCCCTCTTCTCATGGGTACCACCCACCATCAGGGACCCCCTCTTGCGCTTGGGGTTTGGGATTCCCACTTCAGAGTCCCCCCTGGCTTGGACTAGGGGCTCCCGCTTTGAGGACCATGCTTCTCTTGGATTAGGGTATTCCCGCTTCAGGGGCCCCTCTCTGTTTGAGTTAGGGGTTATCGTTTTAGGGACCCCTTTTGCTTAGGCCAGGGGTTCCCACTTTGGGGACCCCTCTTCGATTAGGTTAAGGGGCTCTCGTTTCGGGGACCCTCTTTACTTGGGCCAGGGGTTCCCGCTTCGGGGACCCCTCTTCACTTGGGTTAAGGGGCTCCCGCTTCGGGGACCATTCTTCGCCTGAGTGAAGGGGGCCCACTTCGGGGACTTCATTGTGCATAACGATGACCGAGACACTTGTTTGACTCCTTTATGATTTTTTGATCTGTATTCTCCTCTTTTTTCGGTGTTTTCCCTTGATCAACGCTTGAGAATTTTTTCTTCTTTAATACCTTGTAATGTTTGTTATGCTAGGGTTTAAGTGCTCTCTTTTTATATATTAAAAGAGAGCTTCATTTTCTTCTTCACTTGCAAAGAGAGAGAACCATGACTTGTAATCGTCTGTATGCTCCCCGATGTGCCCCTCGGAGATATTATCTCTCATTTCGTTGCGCGTCTGATATATCCGAACTTCACGGATGATCAGTGCGATGAGATGATGCATGAGCTTGTAACTCATGTAAGGTCTCCTCTTCCGGTCGATTCCACCTAGGTTATAATGGTCTTTCTTGCCATCTGTTCATACCATAATTTTGCATTATTTTATTCCCCATTCTTATTCAGTTTACAAATAAACAGGTGCTTTTGACCCATGTCTGCTACATAGTTGCAGGTTACAGGTTCTCGGGACAAAAACGGTGAAATTGATGAAAAGACAATGCAAAAGTGAGACTACGACCGACAAACGGAAGAATCTTGATCAAGCCTACAGCTTGGAAAATAAAGGAAGATCAATGGAAAATTTCACAAAGTACAAAGGCAGCGCAAGGTTCAAAAACTTCGACACGAAGCGAACGGTAAAGTCCACTACATTATTCACTGTGGAAATCTGGAAGAGAACCAGAAGATATTCTGAAGAAAAATGTGAAGAAAACAGATGACAAATGAAACCGACCAAGACCAGAAAAGATGAGCTCATGATCCCTCTATTTGGCCGCGGAACAGTGGCCAAACAGGGGTTTTGGCCGCGGAACCGCGGCCATGAAGGACACATGTCGGTGGAAATTTCTCTGGCGGTGCGTCGACGCGTTGACTAGTCTTCCTAGGGGTATTTTTGTAAAAGCAGATGTGCGTCGATTGTAAACCTAGGGTTTTCTATGTCCTATAAATAGAGACCCAAAAACTTGTTTTAGGTCATGCCTCTTTTCATTGAATAAAATTCAGAATTCTTTTCAAATTTTGAGAGCATCAATTTTGTAAGTAGTTTCTTTTATTTGCCCTAGTTTTAATTCTTCTTTCTGCCCTAGGTTAAATTTATTCTTTGCCCTAATTTAATTTAGATTAGAACTTCTTATTAATCTGCAGTAGTAAGATACTTAATCTCTTAAATCAAAAACTCATAAAAATCATGTTTTTCATAGATCCCCTAATGAGCGAGTAGTTCCTCGCTTGTTGGGGTTAGGAATAGGGAAGGTTTGAGAGATACAAATCTCTCACCCCTTTCTTGCCCATCACTTATTAATAATTAGGACTCTATGTATACATACACATACCGCTCCCTGCGGCATCCTACCCATGAGGTAAATGTGATACCGTAGTATAAAAGACTTGTTGTGCATGTTTTCGATGGAGGTTAGGGTAAAGATTAAGAAAGGACGGACAAGGACCTAGAGGAAGAAACACCGTTTCTTCCCAATCGTCCTAATCCCCTTTATTAATAATTGCCATAACACCTAAAGAAGATCTAATTTAGGGCATTGAAAGCGGTGGGAAATCTTTACTTTCCAAACTTAACCTAAACCTAACCCTAGCAAGATTTCTAATCCTAGTCTAAATCAACTTAGTTTTTAGTGATAAAGATCCAAACACCATTTGGAATTAACTCGTTAGAACAATTAGGAAATACACAACATCCCTGTGGACCGACCCGTATTCACCGGCTAGCTACCAAGCGACGCCGTTCTTGATTGCGGTAACAAATATTTTTGATCACAAAATCTCTGCGAATCACCATCCTCGATGACATTCCTCATCATCCAGTGGAGATGACTTTGCCAATGCTCGATGCTGCGGAGGACAAGATTGGTGCTATCCATGAAGCTCGTCTAATTACTAAACCTCTGACAGAGACCGCTCTGTCTATCTTTTAAGCAAGATGCATGCTTGTTGGGTCGTCATGTTTTCTTTTGCCTACGGATGTAGCGAAAATAGGTGGAAAGATACTCCGCATGAAGGGCGTCGCTATGACATGGTGGAGAAGGCCGAAAGGAAACTCTAAAACTTGGAGATTTTTTTTGTTCACCCTTATAGTCCAGATCCCGAGTTCGGAAATCTCTTTGTATAGCCTGAAGTGGACATATGATGTATGCTTGTCTTATCTAAATGAAATAAACATTTGTCTTTAGTTGGTGCTTTTTTCATGTCAAACAGCTGTGCTTGCTTTACTTGTTATCCGTTCGCGTTATGGTTATATTGATACCATTACACTGTACATGCTTATATTTACCTTTCGTTGTTGTAAATTTAATTATACGTTGTTGTTTCCATGTGATTTATGTTTTCAATGAAATTTGAGAACTCGCATGGTTCTATTTTATGAAACTTGGTTATGTTTGCAAATTGCAGTTTACTCTTGAAAGGATGATGATCCATCCATCATGATTTTCTATGTATTTATGGTTTGATGATATCTGATAATCGAGATGGGGATAGTATCCGATTATGGATACATTGTGAACTGGTTTGATGATATCCAGTAATCGAGAAGGGGATAGTAGCCGATTACAGATACATGGTGGTATCCAATATCGAGGTGGGGATAGTAACCGGTTACGGATATATGGAGAATGAAATGAGGGATGGTCTGAGAGACAGCGCCTTCTGAAATTGAGATATTTGAGTGTCGATGATTGACACATGAGATTTGATGATGATTTTATTGATGATGTTTTCTATTATGCTCGATTCGTTATGATGCGCTTATATTTATTTATGAAACATATATGTTCTCATATATTATATTTGCCTGGTTCTTTACGATTAGTAGGTAGTCCGTCTATGCATACGATTTCTATCTTTTTGTGTCTTTCTACTCACAAGTTTGCAACTCACTCCCGTTATGTCATTGCTTCTTGCAGGACCGACCGTTTGGATTAGTAGAGACTTCGTTGGCACACTTCTTTCCTTTTTAGGGTGTGATCGTTTTTGCTGGTGGGTTATGAAATCTTATCATTGCCGTCTCTTATGTGCTTATCGTTTTGTATCTAGTTATAACTCCATCTACCACTTGTATATTCCTTAACTTAGAGATGAGATTTAGGCGTAGTGTATTTTTTGGTGTCGAACTCGGGTGGAGTCGGTTATAAGCTTTTATTTATGCATTTCCTTATATTTGCATGTGTTGTTCTTCGTCTTCGCCGTCGTATATTATTGCGTGGATTGTGTCTCTGCCATGTGGGCGTCAAGCATGCTCCCATGTAGGGATACTTTTATATTTATTATTGTACATGAAATTTCTTTAGAATTTACAAGGGAGGTGATGCCGGATTTTTAAAACGACAAATTGTTTTAAACAAATTTTACTTCCATTTTAAAATAACAAGCATTTCAAAACAAGTTTTATTTCATTTTATAAATATTTCTTAAAACTTCACCTCTATTGCTTTCAATTTTTAGGTTTCGATCCCAGTTTAGGCTTATTTGGATTACGGTGGGGTCCTCTGAACTTCACATGATCTTTGTGCCGGTCGCATGCCTTTTCGGGTCGTGACACCACGTGCGGGTACTTCCATTGAGGGTCCCCGCTGCGGGTTCTTCCAAGGGGGTTCCCACTGGCGATCTCCTCACGGAGGGTAAGCAGCGGAAAATCCCCTCTCGGGGATTTTTAAGACAAAAAATCCCCTTGAGGGGACTTCTGAACGTAATGGATACGCTTTTATGGGGTATCCGACGCGAGTCATCCTTTCACGGGAGTATGAGGTTTTTCATCGAGTTTTCTATTTGAGATTATGCTTGCTCAGGGTGAAAGCCCCGAGAATCCTTGTTCTCTCTTGTTCTTCAAATTTTATAAAGAAAACTTGCTCATTTGTTGGGTTTTATTTTTGGACCTTGAGTTTTGAGAAATGGAATATTCTTCAAGAGATGAGTTCTCTTTTGATGGGTTGATTTGGGAAAGAATGATATAGAGAAGATGAGAGAGTCCCAAAAGAAACCCTCTTTTCTTTTGGAGCTCTCTCTCTCTCTCTGCGCAAGAAGAAGAAAATGAGTAAGACGAAGACCTGCCTTTTTGTGGAGGCACAAAACCCTAGAAAGATTGAGAGAATTAAAATATTTATTGATTTCTTCATATGTTTGTCTTATATAGGTTTTACATTTTACACTTTGCCCCTTGGGCTTTACAAAATTGCTCTTTTGGCTCCCCCATGTTCATGTGCTCATTTATTTTTCATATGGGTCATGGATTTTACATAATTTAGGGTTTTTTCCCATTTAATTTATAATTTCACACTTACATATAAAAATCTATTTATTAAAAATTTCTTTTTTTTTCCTTCTTCAATGGTAGACCGATTTCGTTTGGGCTTGAGACGCTTTGGGCATGGGCCCAGTTGCTTGGGGTCAGACCCGGGTTAGTCGGATCCAGGTCAACTTGGTTGTTGATTTTGATTTTTTGACTTTGACTCTGTCTCTCATATTTTGACTTTTGATTTTTGATCTCAGCACTGAGGTGTAAATTTCGACCCCAGCAATTTGTTCAAGACTAGAAACATATCTTTAGATCCCTCCGATTGAGACTATCCAAACATGTTTTCAGAATCTTGATATGAAATCTCTTGAAAGGGATTGATAGCAAAATTTGCCCTAGGTCTTTATAGTGGAGCTTTATTCTCCTAATTGTAGCCATTAGCATTTAATTGGGTGATCAAAGTAATCAAGGGGGGCATTGATTTTATTAGTAGACTAAGAAAAAGCAAGCTAACTTTCATTTCATTTGCGGAATTATTTATAAGGTTAATTTCCTTTTGTCAACAAAATTTCGTAGCTTGATTTTAATCTCGTGGGAAGCTGTAAGTTTGACTGATCGAGACTTTAACGTGATGAGATTAGCTAGAGACAAGAAGCATTAGACTCTTGGGTGTGTACGCTAGCTAATCAATCAAATTTATAGTGTTAATTAAGTATTGAAATTGATATTTGATTATTATCAAGGGATTTTTTAATGTTGTTTTTTAGGGGTCCTTTAGTTGAATGGAAACTAAAGTTAGTACTTCATTTTGTTGCATCCATACTTATATTCATGTGTTTGATGGGTAATATATAATTGTCGGTAAGAAAAAAGGTAAATAAACCTATAAATTACTAGTGTTTTGCATGCGTGATGCACGTATATGTTTATATCATGCATGAAAAATTAATATTGGAAATAATTTTAACTTAATTAAGAACATGTTATAGGCATCTATAAATTTTATTTCCATGACCAAATATTGGAAATCAAATTTGTGACGGTTTGATGCCATTGAGATAATTGGTTGAAGATCTTTATTTTCCTTTCGACTTAGATCAATTATAGTAAGATGAAGATATTTGTTATGTTCGATATGTGGAAGGTTGATCATGATTAGAAATAAAACAAAAACTAAGTAGCTATCAAGAACCTGAGATAAATTGATTGAGGACAGGAAGAGCAACAACATGCAATTTTAGGTAAAAGATTTAGCAAGAGTGTTCTAATATATTCGTTTATTTTTCTTTTGAAGGGGATAATGCGCTGAGATCGTTTTCTATGAAGGTCTGAGAATTAAGGTTTTTTTTATATTAAGAGAAATAGAAAAGCGCACTGGAGTAGATGCAAGTTTGCTCGTCTGTTTTGTATCTGCATTTTGGGCAGTTTTATGTTCCGTCTCTTTTTAAGGTTCAAGCAGAAACATATTTTTCAAAAACCACTCTAAAGAGAGGAAAAAGAAGCAACTTCAAAGCATATGTTAAGCGAAGGTTAAAGCAAAGGTTACCCAAGCTTCCAATAAGGGTCACTGTAACATTTCAGAAAATATAAAATATTATTTTGGAATTTAAATAATAAAATAATAAATTTCACGGATATTATATATATATAGATTTGAGTTTTTTTAGAATGGTATGATTATATACCGATATTTGGAAAATAATTGGAATTTAAAATAAATTATTAATTATAAAAGCATTTATTTGATTTGGGTATTTAACAAATTAATATATATTTATTTACATACAAGTTTAATATTAAACTTGAATAGTACTTTGCTAATTACTACAATAAAATATGTTTTAAAATGTTAACCATATTTGTGTACATGACATGTTATTTGCATATTTCCCCTTCTTTATTTGTTATGGTTTCTATGTTTTATTTAAATAAAAATAAAGAAAAATAATAAGAAAAAATGAAAATGGGAGACAAGGAAACATGAAAGGATGGTGCATTTTATGAGAGAGAGAGAGAGAGAGAGACGGTCATAACAATATAGCTAGTTTTCTCCACCCCATTCTTCATCTTCCTTCTTTTCTTTCCCTTCTTATCCACCTTCACCGCTTCTCTACCACCATGAAAACACCCTTAAAACCACTTCAAATCTCCATGATCCTTTCACAAAAATTGTTCCTCGCCTCATCCTATACGTTTTGGCATGATCAAATTTGGGTTTTGAGCTTCCTTGGCCATCTTAGAAATTTCTTCAGTTGTTATTCAAGGTAAAACACTTATCTTTTGTTAAGTTTTTAAATTTCCTTACCTTCACAACCAGTTTAGAGTTAATATAAACATATTTTATGAACTTAGAATTTTCTAGGGTGATCTTTAGTGGATAAAACTTGTAGTGGAGATATAGTAAAGGGTGTAATGAGTGTATACCGGTCTAGTAGTGGTGGTAGGCTTAATTGAAATGAGTTTAGAAGGTTCAAAGACGAATTTAGAATTTTCCAATGTCGGTTTTGTGGAGATATTGATGATCAATTGGAATCTGGTATTACTCAAAGACTATGAAAATTTAATAGCAGATATAGTGAGATGTGCAGACCATTAGGAAGCCATCCTAGAAGCCCGAGTCCTAATCTTCTGGCCGTCGTTTTATTCGATTTAGCCTCAATTTGCGGCCCAATTTTGGAGATAGGGTCTGAAATTTTGTCTATAGCTTACTTTTTAGATAACTAGACCTATCCTATATGCAAAAAAGTTTAAGAAAAATCTGGAGTCATTTTACTTGTATTCTGTCAATATTTTCTGACTTTTGAAACTTGGTTTTTGATATTTGAGCTCTGAATCGGTCGTTTGAAATTCATACGTCAATGTCGGGGGTTATTTTGTTATTTTAGCACGAGTGGACCATAGATTCTAACCTATATGCCCTTCGCTTGTCGTATCGGTTTTCGATTTGGATTTTTATGTGATACGATATACTTTTATTGTGGGTACAAACGCGTGGACACTCGGGACGACGATAGAGGGCAAGTCATCCGTCGGGATCGACTAGAGTGAGGCGTTGTAGGTGAGTAGATGTTTATCTACGGAAGAAGTCGGATGGATGGCGTATAGCACCCCCGCAACCGTGGTATTAGGGTATATATGTATATATATACTTAGGATACAAATACTTAGCTTATAGTGTTTTTAGAATATTATAGGTGATGGTATTATACTAGTAGAATGACATATCCTCAGTACTAGTTCTTAGTTTATGATCTATATCTACTTATGAAAGTATATAACTATATATATTTACAATATGATACGAGATGATGAGGATATGATCCAATATGATGAAACGAGTTGATATGATTTGATATGATGATGTAACGACTCTAAAATCCTTGTAAGGAAATTTTACTGTTAATATATAAGAAATGAATTTTACAGCCTGAGATTGAGTTATAAATTACTTATGTTAAATAACAGCAAAAAATAACTTGTAGCTCGCTGGTAAAGCCCCTGCATTGCTGTGACGTAGCCCCTGTGTTTGATTCCCATCAGACACATTATTTTTTTCTTATTTTTTTTCAACATTTTGGAAGCCCAAAAGATTACACGTGTAATACACGGGGAAATGAAAAGTTCAGAAAAAATCAAACATGTGGAAAATAGAGTAAACATGGATTTAATCAGCTGGCATGAGTCTCGATGCCAGATGTCACAAATCGACCGGCCAAATAGCCTATAAGGCCGACGCCGACGGTCAGATCAGAACCAATGAAACCCGGGTTTTTCACACACACCCCTTTAGCTGCCCCTAACTTCTCTACACTGTTTGATTTCCCTGCAATCAAACAGAGACTTTTCATTTCACAATTTATCACAATTTTATTGCTTTTAATCCATACTTTTAATTCCCAAACTCTAATTCTCCACTATAAATACTACCCCCTACCTTGGCTCGGCACTATTCTGAAAATTCTAACCAAAACTCTCTAAAAAGTTCCTAGTGTAAGTGAAGTAAAGAGGAGTTAGCAAGCATGTTGGTTCCGGTGAAGACCGAAGCCTATTCTAGAGCTCCCGCGACGTCACGAAACGCATCCCCTTTTCTTCAACCTCTCCTTGAAATTTCTAAACAGTAAGTCCCTTTCAAATCTCTTCCTTTCTATTGAAATTCTTCTTCAAATTTTATATCGGTAAAAGTGGAGTTAATACCGACATTTTCTTTTCTAAAACACATAACTCCATTTTCCTTTACAATTTAATCAATCTAATTTTACTACATCACTTGTAAGCCTAAAATCTAATATTTAAAATCAAATTTCATCAAAATTCTCATGTGAAACAACAAAAGTAGCACTTTTTCATTAAAATACCTTGAACTTTATAAACACTTCTTTTAGTAATTGCTTAACAATACCTTAGAAAAATTTCACGGGATAACGACATACTCCATATGCACACTTATTTTTATAGCACGATATTCATTATATGTATTTTTGTTTCGAAGAATAATATTACAATAAAATACCATATAATTTAAAAACCGGATTTCTTTTAAAACGGTATTTCATATATTTTGCGATTACGCATCTACAACCCTCTTTAAGGGACCCGCTAATGGATGATGCGGATTATCGCACATTCTCAGGTTAGTAGAGCGAGATGCAGATCTCCTCATGGAGTATTCGATCTCGAAAGGATTTAAATATGGTTTTTAAGAAATACGAATTTTCTAAATAAAATAAAATTATTTTTAAAATTAAAATTATATAAAATTATAACTCCATATTTTTAAAATATAATAAATCTATGTTTTTTCAAAAATGAAAAGATAACAAATGTTAATAAAATACCATCAAGATACCAAAAAGTCAAGTTTTACAATAAAATACTATGAACTTTCCAAAGCTAATTAATTGTCACTAAAATACCCCAAAACCTAAAATCTATGCTCATGACAAGCTCAAATAATACTAATCACTCTCGAGGTTTACTTTTAAACTATATTAAAATATTTTTTTCATAAAACCCCCTCGAGATATATAAAACAATATTTAAGAATTTTAGTAAATATAGATTTAAGCAGGATCAATTCTCTTGAGCTCTAGGGAGCCGGAGAAAGTGAGTGCTTGCCTATTTAAGATAGACAACTTAACGAAGTTATTAATGTTAATTGTCTTGGGAAAAAACACAAATCATGCCGTTCATGTGCAGTAGTTACCAATGACTCCCAAACCTAATTCAAGACCTAAATCTGTTTATAAGTGTCTGACTCGGTCTGAATCCAATTCAAACCTGAATTCAAAATCACACATGAATACTTGATCAAGAACATAAATACTTAAAATCAAATATCAATATCAAACATGTATACTTGACTTGACTTGACCGAACTATAATTATAATTTGACATGACTACTTGAATACTTGATTACATCCTGAATATGAATACTTGAACATTTTGTATCCATGGTTTCGATAAGACTTGTAATTATAATCTATACAAAATATTACGCGGGGATATAGGGGTACATTGGTACGGAACGTATATCGTGGCACGAGAGGTCACTTAAAAGACACCTGCATGAATTTTTGTGTCGTTATCCCGTAGGTTATGACGGGGCCTTGTACTACATATTACCATAGTCTACGGGGTAAGATGGACTCCTTTCGTATACATGAATATTTTCTGTATCAAGTTGCAAACGACCATGTTATAATAACCATCATATACCGGTAATCAATCATACACAACTTATCTGTTCATTTCATATTACTCCTTATATTTTCTTTCTTATTTTTGGGACTTACCGAGCGCTAGTTCGCTGACAACATTTTTTTCTATTCCTTTCTTTGGAATGTTCATCAGGAGGACAGGACTCTCAGGAGATCGAGCCTAGCCAGGAGGACTTGGACCAGCTTACGGTACAGCCTGATTTCTAGTTCCTTGTACTTACTTTCCTGTATGCCATTATTTAGGCACTGATTATTATCATTGTATCTTTTCATTTTCAAACAGTTGTATGTAAAAATGAATGTAAATAAAATTGTTGTTTTATTTTAATACTCTCGTCATTCTTGTACATTTTATATATTGCTTAATTACGCTTAACGTATTTATTTCTCAGTAAATACGTTGCGGGCCTGCCACGTCACCGTTTCCGTCTGCTGGGAAGCGGGGCGTGATAGATGATATGAGGCGATATATATACAGGATGCGAGACAAGATGATATGACATTTGACGATATATGACGAGATGAGATGATATGATGTACGTGATGTTAGATCCGTACTACTTGATTGATGATATCGTACAATGAATTATACTGTACGTGATATGATGTATGTGACGATAGATCCATAATATTTGATTGATAATATCGTACGATAGATTATACCATACGTGATATGATGTATGTGCCGATAGATCCATACTATTTGATTGATGAGATCGTATGATGGAATATACCGTACGTGATATGATGGATCGCCGACTTATTTATATATCGACTCGAGAAATATTGTTTTTAAATCACTTAAGTAGATATTAAGATATATTTAGAGCCAAAGTTATTTTCAAGACTAATGAATCGTCATGCACTTTTAAATGATAACTTCAAAGGACGCTATGGATTTTCAAATGGTATCTTTTTTCAAAAATATCGTAGCCCCTATTTTCAAAAACAATGATTCGTACTATTTTAAACTATAACTGTATGACTCATACGTAATTGCGTATTTTATACTGTTCGCGTTTATGTTTTCTTTATTCTGTTTACGCTCGCGTTACAAATTCTTATTTCTGCATACGCTCGTATTATTTTCATTTACGACACATATACTACTTTTTGTGTACTTATCTTTATACGACTTCGTCTGCTAGGACACACGCACTATTACCGATGATGTGCATGTTGCACGTACAAATACACGCCAGCTCACACACACGTCATCGGTAATTGCCATGCCACGTACAAATTAGAAATCGCTATATCACTGTATCGCCTTATAACCTGTATGTCACGCCCCGCTTCCTAGTATACGGAGAAGAAGACATGACGAGGCTCGCGACGTATTTACTCAGAAGTAAACACGTTAAGCGTAAATAAGCAATATAAATGAATAACACAAGAATAACAAGAGATGTAATAAAACAAGAGCTTTTTATTGATAAACATTCTTTACATACAACTGAAAAGTAAATACAATGCTGGAAGGTGATGCCTAAACAATGGCATATGAACTGAAAGTAAAATAAGTACAAGTAGATTTAGAACTCTGTATCTTCAGTGAACTGCTCCAAATCGTCCTGACTGGGCTTGATCTCCGAGAGTTGGGTCCTCCTGACAATATTCCAAAGAAAGAAGAAATAGGAATGTCGTCAGCGAACTAGCGCACGGTAAGTCCCAAGAGGTAGAATATAAATAGACACTTAAGAGAATAGAATAGTTAATTTATAGTTTGTTATACTAACGTAGTTTTTTTTAGCTTGGTACAGAATGTGCCAGTGTATATGAGAGGAGTCCAACATGCTCCGTGGACTAAGGTAATATGTAAGTACAAGGCCCCGTCAAAACCCATGGGACAACGACACGGCATGTTCATGTAGGTGTCTTTTAGTGACCATCATCGTGCCACTTTTAACACATTCCGTACCAGTCTACCCCTTTAAACCTCCGTAATGTATATTGTATTGTTTGTAGATATAAGACTTGCCAAGACCATGGTATAAATTGTTCATGTAAACAGATCAGGATATAAATGGATAGCCATATAGTCAAGTTCATTATATATCCATGGTTTGGTCAAGTCAAGACATGTTGCATGTATTGTTCGGTATTTATGTTCAAGTGTTCATGTTTGATATATTGGATTTATGTTGAATTGGAGTTATAGTTGGATTCATATTTGGATTGTATTCAGACTAGACTGAGACTCAGATTGAGTCAGACACTTAAACAGATTTAGGTCCTGAATTAAGTTTAGGAGTTATCGGTAACTGCTGCACATGGACGGCAGGATTTGTGACTTTTTCCAAGCAAATTACCATTGATAATCTCGTTTTAGTTTTCTACCTTAAATAGGAAAGCACCCACTTTCTCCGGCTTCCTGAAGCTCAAGAGAATTGGTCTCGTTTAAACATATATTTATTAGGGTCCTTATTGTAATTTAATATAACTTGAGGTGGTTTTTTGAAAAATATTTTACATATACTTCCAAAATAATCCTCAAGTATTTATTTATATTCTTTAGAGTTGTTATGGATGTGAATTTTATAGAATGAGGTGTGTGTGTGTATAGTTTGAATAATTCAAGGTATTTTAGTGTAAACTTAACTTGAATGGATTCTTGATGTTATTTTCATGAAATTTGTAATTCTTTTCTTTTGTTTAGAATAACAAGGAATTTATTATATATTTAAAATAGATGATTTGATAATATCTATATATAATTATTAAAAATAAAAATTTATTTATTAAATAGAAAATCACGTTTTTCTTAAAAATTGCATTAAAAATTCCATCGAGATCGTATGCTCCGTGAAGAGCTCTGCATCTCGCCCTACTAGTCCGATGGATGTGCGATAATCCGAACCAACCGAATCAGATTCCCCAAAAGTGGATTGTAGATGCACAATCGCAAAGAATTTAAATAACACAATTTAAAGAATACGGTTTTTTAATAGTTTATGTTATTTTGATGTAAAAGTCGTATTTGCCACAAAATTGTTGTTCAAGAGAATCGTGCTATGTCAAAATACGTGTTTGTGAGAGGTAGGTCATTACATTATGAGATTTTTCTAAAGGTAAAATAAGCAAGAATAATTAAACGATGTCATATGTAACTTCATGGTATTTAAGCGTAAAAACTTAATAAAAGTTGTTTTACATGGAGTTTTTAATTGAAAATTATTTCTAAAAATTGTTTAATGATTAACAGGCAAGGTTTGATGATTTGGATGATTGGTTCTTAAGAAAAATTGCAATTCTAAAGAGAATAAAATTTAAAAGATCGGTATAACTCCACTTACTGATGCGATTTGAAAAAACGAAGTTTTATAATAGAAAGAGAAGTATAAATGTGAGACTTACCAGTTGTTTAGTTTAAGAAAAGATAGAGAAAGAGTTTGAGGTCACTGTGGCGTCGAGGAGTCGCTGGAAACGTTTCGAATCTTCGCTGGAACTTGACCTAGCGCTAACTCCACTTGTACTCTTCTTTGACTTGGAAATTTTAATGAATTTTTAACAAGAGATTTCAGAATGAAGAGAGCTAGGGTATGGTGTTGTAATTATAGGGAAAGGTTTTGAGAATGAAGAGAGAATTAAAAATGCATTAAAATATAATTAAAGAGGTGAATTAACACTCTCTGGATAAATGCAGGAAAATCAAACAACATAGGAGTAGTTGGGGTAGGCCAAGGGACTGGGGTGCAGAGTCAAGGGGCATTTGCTACGGAGGGCCCAGCGGCGCCGACCCAAGTGCCAATCTCGCCTTCCATCTGTAGGGGGTGGGGCTCTGGATCTATGCCACGTGTCCTAGTCTGTATAAATACCCCTTTGCACATGTTTATTTTATCTGACTTTTCATTTTTACGTGTATTGCACGTGTAAATTTTTGTGCTTCCAAAAAGTTTAAAATAAAAAATCAGTAAAAATAATATATGGCTGGGGGGTTTGAACACATGGGCTATGTCACAGCAGTCCAAGGCTTTACCAAAGAGCTACAAATACTTTCTTGTTGTTCTTAAACAAAAACAACATTTAAAGTATACTCAGGGTTGCAAACTCCTTTCTGTACTTTTAAAAGAAAATTTTGTACAAAAAATTCATGGTCGTTACATTCTACCCTCCTTATAAAAATTTCATTCTCGAAATTTATAGAAGCAAGTTGTAACAAATAAAAGAAAATTTTGATGACAGCAGTGGTGAAAGAACTACTGAAAATGCATGAAAAATATTTGAAAGAAACGAAAAGATGCAAGGGTTTTGAAAAGGTTGAAGGGAATTACCTGTGTTACCTTGACCTAAAACTTCGGCTTCCACAGCCGCTAAAGTGAAACCCTGTCGTCTGGGTACATTTCTCCTAGCTGGAGGCACATTCCTTTGTCCTTGGGGCATGTTTCGCTGCCTTTGAGGCATGTTCCTCATAGCCTGGTGGAACTGACGAGCAGGCAGTGCAAAAGGTCCACGAAGAGGCGGAGCAGGGAGAGAAAGACGGGGTGCAGGAGCTTGAATAGCTGGCCACTGCGGAAAGTTGATGTGTGCTGGTTGCGTCTATGAGGACATGTCCCAATATCGTGAGTGGATGCGCCACAAATTAAGCACATGCCATTTGTGCGTCTGCAGTCTTTCAACGGGTGTCCATCTCTCTTGCAGTAGTAGCAAAAGTCTAGACTTGGCAGGTTAAATGTTACTTCCGGTCTCCTGGGTGCAAAAGTTGGTTTTGAAGAGGCTCCTCCTGCTATCTGAGTAGCAGGGCGCTTCACACCGGCAGATTGAGGTATGCCCCTCTTCTTCACTACTGCCCCATATCTTCGGGCAGCCTTTAGTGCAAGATCGTGGGTTGGGAAATTCCCTATAGCTAAAGCAGCTTGGATCTCCGGGTCCAACCCTTACTGAAATCGTCGTGCTTTGATCTCAACAGTCGATATGAGATGTTCTGCAAACCTTCTGAGCATGGTAAACTCAGCATCATACTCATCCACAGATTTACTCCACATAGAGCCTTGTTGCAGGTGGATGAATTGCTGCTCCATGTCAAAACGGGCAATCTGAGGAAAATATTTCGCGTCGAACATGTCGCGAAATGTCTTCCATTCGATCGGCTGGGTAAGTCGGCTTTCTTCAGCCTTCCACCATACCTTAGCATTGTCAGTTAGTTGCAACTTCGCAACTCTTACCCAGGCAATCTCTAGCACTTGTGCTGCTGCCAGATCGTCCTCAATCGACTGAGCTCATTCTTTGACTTGTAGAGGGCTCTATTTCCCTGAAAAGTGCTTTGGGTGCAAAGCCCGGAATTGTTTCACTCCGGGTGCCTCGGCTTCCGGGCGGTTCAAGAGTATAGCAGTCTGTTGCTGCTGTCCCTCCAAGAGGCTCTTTATTGCCTCAATACCGTCTGCTTATTGATAGGAGCTGCTACGGTAGGTGTAAGTGGTAGAGGTAGTAGGGTGTTTCTATTAACGTTCGTGCTCGTATTGTTAAGAGAATCCATAACCTTTGAAGAAAAATAGGATTATGATAGATTCAAGAAATATGAAATGTAAAGAATGTTTAGTTGCAGATTCTTATAATTCTTGTGATATATATTTCTTAGGTTTCCATGCAGAACTAACCTGCATGGGCCACCCACAAAACCTGTCACGCCCCGCTTCCCAGTATACGGAGAAGGAGACATGATGAGGCTCACGACGTATTTACTCATAAGTAAACACGTTAAGAGTAAATAAGCATTATAAATGAATAACACAAGAATAACAAGAGATATAATAAAACAACAATATTTTATTGATAAGCATTTTTACATACAACTGAAAAGTAAATACAATACTAGAAAGCGATGCCTAAAAAATGGCATATGAACTGAAAGTAAAACAAGTACAAGTAGATTTAGAACTTTATATCTTCAGTGAACTGCTCCAAATCGTCCTGGCTGGGCTCGATCTCCTGAGAGTCGGCTCCTCCTGACAACATTCCAAAGAAAGAAGAAATAGAAATGTCGTCATCGAACTAGCGCTCGGTAAGTCCCAAGAGGTAGAATAGAAATAGACAGTTAAGAGAATAGAATAATTAACTTATATGATTGTCATGCAAACGTAGTTGTTTGTAGCTTGGTATAGAATGTGCCAGTGTATATGAGAGGAGTCCAACTTTCTCCGTGGACTAAGGTAATATGTAAGTACAAGGTCCCGTCAAAACCCACAGGACAACGGCACAGGATGTTCATGTAGATCTCTTTTAGTGACCATCATCGTGCCACTTTTAACACATTCCATACCGGTCTACCGCTTTAAAACCCCGTAATGTATATTGTATTGTTTGTAGATATAAGACTTGCCAAGACCATGGTATAAATTATTCATATAAACGGATCAGGATATAAACGGATAGTCATGTAGTCAAGTTCAATATATATCTATGGTTTGGTCAAGTCAAGACATGTTGCATGTATTGTTCGGTATTTATGTTCAAGTGTTCATGTTTGATATATTGGATTCATGTTAAATTGGAGTTATATTTGGATTCATATTTGGATTGTATTCAGATTAGACTGAGACTCAGATTGAGTCAGACGCTTAAATAGATTTGGGTCCTGAATTAAGTTTAGGAGTTATCGGTAACTGCTGTACATGAATAGCAAGATTTGTGACTTTTTCCAAGCCAATTACCATTGATAACCCCGTTTTAGTTTTTTTCCTTAAATAGGCAAGCACCCAATTTCTCCGGCTCCCTGAGGCTCAAGAGAATTGGTCCTGCTTAAACATATATTTACTAGGGTCCTTATTGTAATTTAATATAACTTGAGAAGCTTTTATGAAAAATATTTTACATATACTTCCAAAATAATCCTCAAGTATTTATTTATATTCTTTAGAGTTGTCATGGATGTGAATTTTATATATATATATATATATATATATATATATATATATATATATATAGTTTAAATAATTCAAGGTATTTTAGTGTAAACTTAACTTGAATGGATTCTTGATGGTATTTTCATGAAACTTGTAATTCTTTTCTTTTGTTTAGAATAACATGGATTTATTATATATTTAAAATAAATGGTCTGATAATATTTATATATAATTATTAAAAATAAAAATTTATTTATTAAATAGAAAATCACGTTTTTCTTTAAAATTGCATTAAAATTTCCATCGAGATCGTATGCTCTGTTAGGAGGTCTGCATCTCACCCTACTAGTCCGATGGATGTGCGATAACCCACACCAACCGAATCGGATTTTCCAAAAGTGGGTTATAGAGGCACAATCGCAAGGAATTTAAATAACACAATTTAAAGAATACGTTTTTTTAATAGTTTATGGTATTTTGATGTAAAAGTCATATTTGCCACAAAATTGTTGTTCAAGATTATCGTGCTATGTCAAGATGCGTGTTTGTGAGAGATAGGACATTATCTCGTAAGATTTTTCTAAAGGTAATATAAGCAAGAATGATTACACGATATCATATGTAATTTCATGGTATTTAAGCGTAAAAGCTTAATAAAAGTTGTTTTATATAGAGTTCTAAATTGAAACTTGTTTTTAAAAATTGTTTAATAATTAACAAGCAAGGTTTGATGATTTAGATGATTGGTTCTTAAGAAAAATTGCAATTCTAAAGAGAATAAAATTTAAAGAACAGTATAACTCCATTTACTGATGTGATTTGAAAGGGTTTTTTTTCGAAATAGGGTGATTATATATTAAAATTATTAAAATAATATAATTTAAATTATATTTAGCACAATAGGACGGTTTATTGAAAGCGGGATCTCATAACCCGCCTTATCAACCCCCATCCCGTCCCCACCCCGCCCTCTTCATTTGAATAAAAAGAGTGAGTTCCTAGAACCTGCCCATGGAATAAAGAGAGTGGGTTCCTAGAACCCGCCCTCTTCATTTGGAGGGTAGGGGCGGGTTCTAGGAACCCAAACCCGCCCTAAAAATTGTTTAAATTTTAAAAAATTAAAGTAAATCAAAAAAGAAGTTTTTAAATCTCGGTTTAGAAAACCCTTTATTCAGACAAATAAAGTATAAGATTGTTGTTTTTGTTACGGACGTGGTGGCAAGTGTTATTACAGTTTATATAAAATTAATTCAATATTTAGATCTTACTATAAATATGAATCTTGTATACACTTCATTAACAAAATGAATCTATCAAAAGAATTGGACACTTTGACATCCATTTGTAAAAGTATACAATTATCGCTTTTCGTTTCTCTTTCCTTTTCCCTTTTCCTTTCCCAATCCGAGGAGGCTTGACATAAGCCTATGCCTTTTAGAGTGACTGGAAGACTCCCCCGTGTCTTGGGTATATGGCAGCGGTGGATCTTCTGCTTCGTCTTCAGTATCATCTTGGACAGGCTGTTGTTCCGCAAATCTTGAATGTGGGATAGGTGTCGGATATGTGCTGCCTCCTAACAATTGTATGTAGGACAATAAATCTGTCTCCCAACTGGGTTGTTGCTGCGAAGAACCTGTCCCGGTTTCATGATACTGATGTTGCACAAAACCTGGCTCCCAAGGCTACGCAAAATCTGTTCCCCAAGACTGTTGTTGTTGCGCAAAGCCTGACCCCCAAGACAACTGTTGTTGCGCAAAACCTGTCCTCCAAAACTATCGTTTCTCTGGTTGTTGCGATTGTTAAATATGCCAGGGTTGCTGCTGACATTATGGTGCTCCGAACCACTGATCCCGCTGCTTTGGATCTGCCTAATGCCGCGGCTCTGGTTCCGGCTCATGCTGCGGTTCTGATGCTGGCTCATGCTGTGGCTCTAGCGATGGCGATAAATGTGGAAGCATATGATATGAACTGAATATACCGCCAATATATAAGTCTACAGCAAAAAATAAAGCCCGAGTATCCGGACCAGCATCAGTCGGATATGAATCTTATATCAATAATTGTATATGATGCAACCCACGAGCTTGTCGTGACAGTAAAAATAAAATATAATTATTGAATCATACCGCCGGATGTTAAAAACTAATTTAATTTAAAAATTTTAACTTACCATTTCTCATACCACGTAGCCACTAGGCTCGTACAGCCGGATATTTGGAAAGTCGTTAGGGGGAGCAAAAAAATATAGTACAGTGACACGCTTATACCATTGTAGATCTGTTTCTGTAGCGTCGGTAGTTGTTTGGTCACCTATTTACTGTAAGATATGTTTCTGTAGCGTCGGTAGTTGTTTGGTCACCTATTTGCTGTAAGGCAATATTACGCTGCCTATCTTCCCATCTCAGCAAATATTGATGATGATGCTCCCTCTAATCACGCTCCGCCTTTCCTCCTCGCATGTCTCCCTCTATTGTCATAGGCGCAGGCGGCGGAACAGGAATATGTTGTAATCTTCTATACTATCGTAACACCCGGTCCGGTAGGTGCATGACCACGATATTAATGCATAGTAATGGGCATCGAGCCCGCCAAACTGGCTCTCCTTCGATACAGATACCGGGTAATCCTTGCAGATGATCTACTGTATAAGGCGTCCACGTGAACAACACAAATAATATAGTACAAAAATTGTAATGAAGCTAAATTAAAATTTTTAAACAAAGTTAATTGCCCAATGTATGGTTACCTGAGTCGCCTCCATGCGATCCAACTCATCTCTACAATACTTAAGCACTCGACGAGGAGCCTTATAAGATTTCTTGCCGCTCCACCAAGAGCCGAGAGACATTCCAGGGGTATCCACGGCAGAAATATGAATGCGATCTGGTCTTCCCATAAACATGTACTTCCATGACCAAATCTATATATAAAGTGTCATAATATTAGAAAGAACCAATATTACAATTTTCCAAATGCCAAGCTATTAAAAAATATTATATATCTGAAGTAATGTAATGCGGCTACAAATTTTATTTTTCGTAGTAGCACATGCCTTATCTAGTTCTTTATAAAGATAGGCCAGGACCCCTGCTCCCCAAGCATACTGTCCACACACATCAAAGTCTGTAAGAAACCTAAAGTATAAAAGATGGACACGCGTTGCCGATTGGTCCGGTATCAACCAAGAACCGATCATGTACAGAATGTAGGCACGTGCATGTCTATCCAAGACATCATCGGTAGCTTCATCAGGGATATTAGTAAATGTATTTTTGAGCCAGTTTAAACTGATCTTATATCCTTTAGTATACCCTTCTGGTACCTGAATTTTACAATTAATTATTAATTAATATCACTGTAACATACTTAAACTTTTTATTTAAAAAAATTGTGAATTATATTTGTCCAAGAGCAGACTCAATATATGAATCCCAATATGGATGCTCGGTTTCTGGACCCACAATTGTACCTCCAATTAATCCAAGTCCATTCATCCGTAAACTAAGTAAAAGGCCAATATCCTGGAGTGTAATAGTGATCTCACCCCATCTAAAATGAAAAGTGTGAGTCTCTTTTCTCCAATACTCAACAAGAGAGGTAACGAGACTGTGGTCGGGTTGGATATGACGAAGTAATGAAGCTTCATAAAATCCGGCTCTTGGAATCCGCTCGATTATACGATAATCCGAAACTTGCCACTTATAAGAACAACGACTGACCACTGTAAAATTATCTCCACCCTGCAATATTTATTCATATTATTTTCAAATATTAGAATTAAAAGAAATGGGAAATTGAAACAAATTTAATAAGTTTTGAATTTTTCCTCCCTGTGTAATATACTGAAAGATCTATACTCGTTTTGATTTACGAGCAGTGATTTGTCGAATGGTTGATTCTCCATTGAAATATTTTTGAAATTACAATTACTTGAAAAATTGGGAAAGTTGGTGGGTATAGAAGGGGGTTTGGACAGAGATAGTGAAAATCAGAGTGAAGAAACCGGGTTTTATAGGACAAGGAGGACGTGTTCCAAGAACCCGCCCTCACCTTTGCCCACAGAAAGCTTTTGTTTTTTCTTAAAACAAAATCCCATGCCCATGTGTTGTCAAATCATCCTTTAAAAAAGGAGATGTGATAATATGAACCTTTTATTTGTTTTAAAAAATAATCTATGCTCATGCGTTATCAAATCTTCCTTTAAAAAATAAGATGTGATAATACGAACCTTTTGTTTGTTTTAAAAAATAATCTGAGGTGTATTGTCAAATCAATGTTTAAAAAAGGACAACACATAGGTTTTGTTTTTTTCAAAAAGAATCTCAGTCCCTTTTCCAAGATGCCGCTCTCTCATTTCAAAAGGAGAGGGTGGGTTCTTATAACACGCCCTCCTTCAATAATTTTGTTGCCAGACACGCCTGTGACCCGTGACCCCTTTGTATTGTCAAATCACCCGTATTTGCGAATAAGGGATAGCGGGTTCCTAAAACCCGCTCTCTTAGTTAAAAATAAGGAATCTAAATAATTTTACTTAACCCAACAGCCCGTGACTCTTAACACAATAGCGCATGATTTTAACCCCTTGTATTGTCAAATCGAATTTGTCAGAAGGGAATAGCGGGTTCCAAGAACCCGCCCTCTCATCTAAAATGGAGAGGGCGGGTTCTTGAAAAACGCTCTCCTTAATATTTTATATAATTTTACTTAATTCAAGACAAGCCCGTGACCCCTTTATCTCCCTTTGTATTGTGAAATCACCCATCTATTCTCTCTCGCAGTGTGTTGTCAAAAGGGGATAGCGGGTTCCAAAAACCCGTGACCCCTTTACCAGCAAATACCTATAAAAACCTGTCATACCTCCTCCTATTTGCTCTCCATTCTGCTCTGATTTGTATCTGCACCTCCTACAAAATCTCATCTGCAACCCTTCAAACGGAACTCGCCCTCTCATTTTCTCTATCCATATAGCTCTATCTGTCGAAATTCAAATGTATATAAATTTAATTTAACGTTTATTTAATTTTCAATGAATATAATCAATATATCAGTTGTTAACATTTTTTATTTATTGTTGGGTTGATATTGTTTGATGCAGATAATAGCAAGATCAAGTTTATTTGTTATATGTAAATACGATGGCCAGATTGTGACAAGTGCACAAGGTCCCGAGTATATGGGCGGGTGCGCAAGAATTATGCGATTAGAATTATCAACGACTTATAATGAATTCGAGAATAAAGTGTTTAAAATCACGAAATATGATCTCCATGAAATTAAGTTTAAGTTAAGTTGTATATGGCCTTTGTTTAGTGGAAATGCATTGGTTGAAACTATAGACGATTTTTCAATATCTTCGATGATAGATTTCGGTCTGGCAAACACCCAGCATTCTTTTGAACTTTTAGTTCAGAAGGAACAATTGGAAGTATCAGATGTCGCTCCAACGGGTAATTTTGATGGTACTGCTGGAGGTAGTTCCTGGGGATACGGTCCGATGGTTAACGATGATACCTGTAATCTCGGTGGATACGACTATACTCATGATTATTCAAACCTTCAAACTCAAGAGTATACATTTTATAAATTGTCTTTTTGTAATACCAAAATACTAATATATTTTATATATTAAATACATATTTTCCCAATCGACTGTTGCAGTTGTATGCACACCTGAAGAACAACAAGGATTACCATATACAACTTTCCAAAGGTAAATCAATCTGAAACAAGTGGTGATTATATTTTTATTCTTTGTAATACAAAAATATTAAGAAAAAATTATATAAGAAAAATTTATATACTTAACGCAGATTTTTCCATACCTCCGCATCATTCCAACACGGTCCAAGTAGTGCATTCCAAGCATGTTCGTCCAAACCTTTCCGGTCTTTTCACCCCGAACCATCCACATTATACCAACCTCAACTATCGTATATTGCACCCGAGCCTTATATTGCTATGGGTGACATTGCTATGGGTGACAGTGATGATGATAAAACTGGTGAAGGTAATCAAGGGGAGGATAGCGTGGATTATGCCGTTAGATTGAATGAAATAGCATTGATTGATGACATGGCTGTGAATAATGATTTTGTCAAACTAGAAGATCCCGGCCTCGATCTGTTGGAAGATGATAGTTGGGTAGACTTAGCCGTGACAGAAGTAAATACTGAACCCTATTTGGAAGCGACTGTAGCAAGCTAAGATTGCGTCACTGTTGGAGATATGTTTCAGGAAAAAAGAGATCTTATTTGTAAATTGAAGTCGTAGGTTATTCAAAAAAAAGTTACATTTAAAACCGAAGAGTCAAATAAGACGTACTATACCGTGGTATGTACGAAAGCACCTGAATGTAAGTGGAGATTGCATGCATATTGTTCCAAAAGAGTCAAAGCAAGGAAGGTCACGAAATACAATCAAGAACGTACTTGTATCAATTCTATTATATTAAAAGATCAAAGGAATTGCACTTCATCTTACATTTGCTCATTAATCATGTCACTAATCCGTACAGATGTGGCGATAAATCCCTGAGAGATACGGCTCTACGTTAGCGGAGAGCACAAAATTAAGATTTCGTATGTGAAAGCATAGGATTCTCGTAGAAAGGCATTTTGCAAGATATTTGGGGATTGGGAAAGCTCATACAACTCACTAGTCCATTTTATAGAAACCATGAAAGCATCAAATCCGGGGTCCGTATACCGATTAAAAACCACAGAAACAGATGTCGATGGCTGAGTCAGATTTCAAAGAATTTTCGGGTGCTTTGCTCCTTGTATGGCTAGTTTCACACACTGTCGGCCGGTATTGTGCATGGATGGGACGTATCTATATAGTAAGTACAGAGGTTGCATGTTGGGTGCACATGATTTAGATTTTATGGCTGCACATGATTTGGATTTTCGCGCATGTAAGGCGCATGATATGAGATGCGATTTTGGTGCACACCAGATACACTAAATCGAGATTCTTCGTGCATATCAGATACACCTGATATTGCCGTCAGGCACACCCGTTGCCCTTGACAGAAGTTTCGTGCACACCCGATACACTTAGATGTTGTTTCTGTGCACATGTATGGCACATTCATGGGTTTCGATTTCCGTGCGCACCAGACGCACGTAGCATTCATATGCACATTTTGGGATTGATATCTTATGGAGCAGTACGTTTTTATAATAATTGCTATTTGTTTTCGTACTGAGTAGGACTAGTCAGAGAACAGTATCTTGATATATTTTGCATGCATTGATAGTTATCGAAGAGATTTCCAAAAAGAGAGCTATAGTCTCAGTATTTACCTACGTGTCTGATATGACACGAAACGTTTAAAACAAGAAAACCTTTCTAAATTTTTTTCAAAATTGCGGGACGTACATATTAAACAAAGGATAAGTATATATATAGTTATTTTCTTACAATAGACGTCTGCCACTGTGCCGCGATACACGCATCGCACAACAACATGAAAGGTTTGGCATGCATTTCCTTCAGATGTTTACATGTATAGTTTTGATGTATATCATATTGGTTTTCGTATTGGATTTGACATTGGTGTCTTCACCATGACTCAGATGATTGCGAGATGCTTGACGGAGTTTTGATTTTGAGTTATCTGCTCATTGTTCATGCGCATGCATTGCGCTATGTTGGGTTTTAGGTTTGATGATTTCGGAGCCCCGGCGACTAGGACTTTTTACTGAAATGTTTTAGTATTTGAGGGGTTTAAATTTAAATTCGGGGACCGAATTTCTTTAAGGATGGAAGATTGTAACATTTCATAAAAATAAAATATTATTTTTAGGAATTTTTATAATTAAATAATAAATATATTGAATATTTTAATATTTCGGTATAATTAAATACCGATAAATTGGGAAAAACTTGGAAAATTATAGAAATTACTAAAAAGAGCGTGTTTTATGTGATTTATGCAAATTATGAAATTATATGATTTATTATACACTAATTTAATGCTAATCGCGATTAAACATCGCTAATCGTGCATTAAGCGCGTTTAGGCTTCATGACATGCACCATGTTATTTTACACTTGTTACATTTTGAACATGGCTTTTCTCATTTATCATGCATGGTTCTAATTTAAAAAGAAAAGAAAAGAAAAGATAACAAAAGAAAAGAAAAGAAAAGAAAATGGAATAAACAATAAGGTATGGGTGAGAGAGAGAGAGAGAGGTGAAGGGTCAACCTTGGACCATATCTCTTTGTTCCTTCATCATCTTCCTCATTCTCTCTTCTCTCTTCATCCCCATGGCAGCACACATCACCCCTCCTCTACCTCTTCATTACAACACCAAAAACAACTTAAAACTTCATTTCTTTTTCACAAAAAACATGCACTAGCTCACTACAAGAATGGAGAATCAAGCAAAATTTGATTTTGAGCACTTGGGGCAACTCAAGAAAGTTCTTGAGTTGCCAAATGAGGTAATTCCTTTACCATTAGAGTTGTATTTCATTTCCTTTAATATTCATATAAGTTTAGAATCGATATTGTTTAGTTTTGTGAGCTTTGAAAATTCCAAGTTAAGCTTAGGATTTTGAATTGAATCCAAATGTGCAATTGAGATGTAATTAGGGACTACGACCCCTGTAGGGATGGTATAGTGGGCTAAACCATAGAGTAAATCCCCAATTCCCAAACTTAAAAACTCCGATATTGTATTTTGATAACAGCTGCGATGAAGTTTTGTGATCTGCTATAACCCGGGTGACCTGAAAAATATTTAGCGAAGACTGAGAGATGTGCAGGCAACCTAGAACCTATACCCAAAACCTGAGACCCCCACTCCAAGTTATGGCCGCAAATTTACTCATTTTGGCCGCAATTTGCGGCCTGGGTAGAGTGGAAATGATCCGTGTTTGGTCAAGGGCTTTATCTTCAGTAAACTAGACCCCCCCATATGCAAAATTGGCAGATTTTACCTAGGGTAAAATCTGGGACCATTTTCATGAGTTGATGCCTTGTATTTCATGATATTTATGAAATGAAGTTTTGGTATTGGTGTTTTGATCGGTCGATTCACGTTTATACGTCAATCGTCGAGAGTTGTTGGTTATTCTTGCATGCGTAAACGATATGTTTTAACCTATGTATCATACTCGTGCCGATTTGGTTTTCGTGCGTGATTTCGGTTACGATATCTTGTGTGTATATACGTAGGTACCCCCACATGGATTTCAAGACGACGAGGATGAGCGTGGCGTCATCGAATCCAGCAAGCGAGGATCAAGGTGAATAGATTATATCTACGGGGGAAGTCGAGTGGAGGGCGTATAGCACCCCCGCAGTTCTTAGTATAGTGTATGGTATATATATTTTATATGGATATCTTTATATGTAATTGTGAGATTATGATTATCTAGATAGACTTTGGGAGTCATGGATATTTTAGTATCATTGGATGATGGTGTCGCTAGTTAGTTTAGTCACGAGCCCTAGAATGAGGTTTACACCCTCACGCACACACATACTTACTTTGTTTTACTTGTGCGTGTATGGGGATATGTATATATATACACACACACACACATAGGTATGAGAATATGTATATATATATATATATATACGTATACTTATACATGGATGATGAGGATTGTACATGGTATTTGGAGATGAGTCGATGAGATTGGGTACGATGCCATGAGATTGGTGATATGTTTTGTTTCGTATTAGGAGATACGACATGAGATTATAGCGGGCCTTTAGGCGTGTGTTTTCACACACGCATATGTATATATGCAGATGGTATCAGTTTGTACGAGACTTAGATCAGTACCCCAGTTCATGAGATATGATGATAAGGATACCAGATAAATGATGAGATGAATGTGATATTTGACCCGTACCCAGATTGGGATGCCGTACGATGGATTTACCGTACGAGCTTTATATTGATGATAGATCCGCAATCTTGACTCGAGAATGTCATGTTATATATATTGTATCGTATGTGATACTATTGAGACGAGATCACCGACTATTATATTTATATGTCGACTCAGATTTAGGTGGTTTTCCCTTACCCTTTCGGTTAGACTGTTCATTTAGTCTTGTAGTTTACTTGTAGATGTTAGACTAGACTCGAATCATACCTATTTCCAAAACTAACGAATCATGAGTATTTTAAAGACAGGCCAAGGGATTCTACGGATATTTCAAAGAACGTACCTCTTTTTTAAAAAAAACACCGTAGTCTCTATTTTTCCAAAACACCACGATTTGTGTGATTTTAAATGACAAACTGTATGACTCGTATAAATAATGTAGATTCCTTATTGTTGCATTTACTTTCTATGTCCATATATTCATGTGGTTATTAGCGCATTGCATGCTTATATACTTGTGATTTATGTTATATTAAACCCATGCTGTCAGGACACCAGCACCATTATCGATGATGCGTATGCTCCACGTACACCTGCTTGCCGGCTCACACACTTCATCATTGATAATTGTCATATCACTACACAGTAGGATTGCTGACATCAGGATATGACTCCTTGCATGACATACTTGCGCACATACATATTGTACACCATACTTGTGCACATACTTATTGTACACTCATACTGGCGTATATACCCACTTGTACATCCATATTGGCGCACATACATATCTTGTGCATTCATGCCTATATACATACACATTGTACTTACATAGATGATCCTGGCTTTGATTTTGGAGAATTGGGGACAGCATGTTATATTTTAAAAACTGGATCCATTTAAAATAGCGGTTTTCCCTTAATATGTCATATCACTGTTCCATGTTGCATGATATTTGGATATGCTTACATTTCTGCTATATATCGCATACATCATGCTTTATGATTACACGCATTGAGATATGTTATTTTCATGAAATTTCTGGATTTGAGAACCGTGACTATTTCAAAATGAAGCATGTACTGTTTTAAAAACCCGGTTTCTCTTGATATGATATTTCAGTGCGTCCACCATGCGTTTTCTCGGTTCTGAGACATATGACATGTGAAACCCGATTCGAGGAGTTGGATAAGGCCGATTGCGGGTACATGGTAGACCCGGTATGGTACCCCTGGGCGAGAACGGATTAGCTGTGCAGTAGACGGTGAGCCTGGCAGAGGGACCACTACCTACCGGTGATAGTATTTGGGCTCAGCGGATATCCGGAGGATACCGACCGGAGTCAAGAGATGATATGGGCCGATCCGGACTGATGGAGCCCGTGGGTCGATCCGGACTGACGGAGCCCGAGATATGAGGATTTACGTGTCGATACTGGACACGGGTTTCATGATGTTTTCAGGTGTCGATGTTGGACACCCAGGTTCCATGATTTTGATGTGTCGCGAGGGATACCGTTGATTTATGTCCTCATATTTTCATGCACACTCTTTTATGATATTTACGTGCATACAGATATTGATTATATGGTTGGACGAGATCCATATGCATTCATACATTGATTACATTGTTGGATGATATCCACATACTTAGACTTGAGTATATTGTTGGCACTAGTTTCATGGTAATTACATTGATCACACCTCATGTTTATGATATGTTGCTACCTGAGGCACTGACACGAGCACTTGGTATTACACTTATATATAGATGTTTACCCTTGCCATCTTCTTATGCTTCAAACTTTATCATTTTGAGGATATATATTACTGATCGTACTGACCTAGGTTTGAGTCATACATACGATTTCTGCTCTGTGATGTTTTCTACTCACGAGTTGGCAACTTACCCCCGTTATGCCACAGTTTCTTGCAGGTTTTGCCGTACAGGTTTTTCCTTGGCGGCTTTGTTGGCACATTACTTCATTTCGGGGGATTGCTTTGGTAGGTGGGTTCACTCGCATCATGACCACCATTGTACTTATTTACATTCAGTTGTATCTATTAAACTCCATCAACCAAACTTGTACATTATTTCAGGCTTAGAAAACCATTTGTGTATTATTTCGACCTTAGAGTCGCGCGTTGTATTATTATGGTTTTCTTGATGCGTTTGAGTTTCCTTTGAGTTTTGATCCTCGCCCTTCGGCATTGTATATTATACTGGTTGCGTGGTTGTGACCGTCGATTGACGAAGAGCTAGCTCCCGCTTGCGGATGCTTTTATTCATATTTTGCATGTTGTACCCCTTTTGGAGCCAGTATTTACAAAGGAAACTCTGCCGAAATTTTCAAAAAAGACTTGAGATTTTAAAACGCATAATTCGGCTTATGCTATTAAAACCACTTGCTTTTAAACAAGTTTTCCCCTATTTATTATTTAAAATGGTTTTAGATTTCTGGGCTTTTGGCTTACTTGAATTAGATGTGGTCCTATAGACTTCATATGATTCGAGTGCCAGTCACGTGCTATTTCGGTTCGTGACAAAGTTGGTATCAGAGCGCTAGGTTAACCTTGGTTCGAGTCTAAGTTTGACTATGCGGATCCTAGAGCATTTGTATATATTCGAAACTTAGGCTTTACCTTACTGAAATTAGACTTAGTCGAGGGGGTATTATACCCGAACTTTCGTCGCGTAGGTTGACCTTGGTTGATGGAGTAGGTGACTTAAGGAGAGTGACGTACCGTGTGTATGTTCCGCAACATACTTACAATATGCTACTCTGCTTAGGGAGCCTTAGGATGTACATTTCCTTACACAGCATTATATTCATTCCTACGATCTATCCTCATCATTACCGGTTTATGGTTTTGCTGCCACAATCACACGAGCAGAGAGAGCTACGGCTAGAGTTGCATCAGCACGAGCTCGTCACGGACGAGGACTGACCAGGGCATGATTCCAGGGACATACGATTTGCTTAGAGGTGTCATTTTATTATGTTTTCGCGCCATGAGCGTTTGATGGATCGCTTTTACGAGATTTCTTGGACGTGCAGATCAGCACCAGAGGATCAGGCTATTGCTAGAGGCCAGCCGGAATGTGATGACCGTCGATGCACCGATTATTTGATGATTGAGGAACTTTTCAGCGTGCGGACAAATGAGCCAGTTGTTGCTACGAATGATGAGATATCGCCCCAGAGGTTTGGAGCTGTTGCCGCACGAGTTATACTTAGAGATATGACAGAAGATCGCTAGTCACCATGGAGGAAGGACTAGGACATGTGATTCGTTGCCTACCCCGATGCGAGGTCATCAGATTGATTGATTCCAGCTAGAGACGACTTCACACAGGTACGTTGGGAGTCGATAGAAACGATCGAATGTCAGAAGCTCATTTTCCAAGTTTAAAGTATTCATAGACAAATGCAAGTAATGCTATGGACCCTCTAGAAGAATGAAACCCTAACTCGACATAATGACCATGAGAACACTTTGCAATCTTAGGGTTTGCAGCAGTTCAGCGGTGCCATTAGTGAGGCTTGGGTTTGCCCTTCTACAGTTGGTCCATAGGTACTGTGGCATGTACTAGAATACTATTAAACCGTACCCAAGATATTGAGCTCTTGGGGGATTATGGAACCTTGACGAATCGATCGAAAGGTTCGACATCATTCGGATATCATGTGATGGGATACATTTCTTGGGAGACTCCAGATACGAGTATAGCCGTTAGCCCAATCCATGCAGCCACGAAGAGACGAGTCTGAAGCAGTCGACATTAGAGAAAAGTGGAGTAAGAGGTTCGTACGAGATCTTGATGAGATGACGTTCCACTCCACCGACATCAGAAATGTGAAATGCATGCAGAGGCGTTGTCTATGGATATATCTTCCAGAAGGAGTCGCGATGAGTATGCAGCCGTTCCGGAACAAGATACAGATTTAGTAAAAGATGACAATTTCCGGGCAGTTCAGCAGAAACGACATTTGGGAGAGACCTCGACAGGACCTTTCTGGAATACTGTACGAAAATACTTGGACCCAGGAGCGGTCATATTGTGCACACCCAGTAGACCAGAGTTCGGCATCGTCGATGAGATAGTTGGACAGAGATCTTTAGAGGAGTGCCAGATCGGGACTGTTTCCGTCGTCATTCCATATTGGGCCGTTGAGCCGAGGAGCTATATATCTAGCAATTCGCAGTGAGAGACAAGAGCCTAAAGGCACCAGGTGCCAGATGATTGTCGTAAAAATTCCGATTGTGTGTATCAAATCAAGTGAATAAGTTTCTTTGTGTCGGTATTTAGAAAACTGTAAAGAAATCACAACCAAAAATTATATTTGACCGCAATCAACTACGGTGTCAGTTGTAGATCGTAAGCGAGTGCGGATCATCCACAGGGATTGTGCGATTCGTTTCTTTGTTTAATTTGTTTGAATCGAAAAGTTAATCGAAAAAGAAAAGAAAACATGATTCAAGAATTTATCAATTGATTCAGGTGTCACGATGTTTAATCAAGAATCAAGAAACTGATAAACAAATCAAGAATCGGTGTTTTGATAATATTTCCAACCAAAATGTCAAGAATCTTAATGAGGCTCGTAGGAATCGATCGAATTTATAGACGTGATGTAATTTCAAGCTTTCGTGTTCTTGTCCTTCGAAGGATTGATACTAGATCGATGATGATCGACAAGAGTTAGGGCTTTCTTGATGAAACTAGGGTTTCATCGTTTAACCCTTATTCTTTCATCGATATCATTCACATTCTAGCCTCTAACAATTTCAAGAAACGATCGTAGCTCCCCAATCTCGAGCGATATCAATCAAGAAAGCATCGCAACGAATTGGGTCGTCGATTCTTGAACTTGCTAGGGTTTACAAAACTCGTAGGATTCAAGAATCGATTTAAGATATATTACATCATCATTCTATTGATCGTCTCGATTCCTCGACGAGCGGAGTATTACTCAAACATCACCATACAGGAAGCATTCAAGAATTGAAAAGATATCATGATGCGAGAATTTAAAGAAAACAAGATAAAAGAATATCACCTTTTATTTATATCAACAATTTGATTACAGTCGCTCAAGAACTACAAGAGGAAGAACTAAATTGTTGAATTGGCGTCGCTCGGCTCCGTGAGTCGTGGATCAGCTTGGACCACTTGCTCCGTTGAAGATCGGCTCGGCTCATAAAAGGTTGCAAGGCTTCTTGCTTGATGGGTACTCGGGATCTTGGCTTTTGATTGGAATTAGGGTTAGGGTTTCACACAAGCCTTCTCACTAGACTTGTGGAAGAAGAAGATGAAGAAAGAGAGTGAATGGATCAATCAATTTTAATGAATCAATAATCATTTTACAAGTGAGCCTAGGGTCCTATTTATAGATTTCCCAAACCCTAAGCCTTGAGTTTGAAATAGAAGTTCCCTCCAAAAGTTTGTTGAAAGACTTCTAGAAGTAGTTAGTTAGGCTTAGCTTAGGGTTTAAGCTAGGATTTAGGGAGAAGTTTCTAGAATGATAGGCTAGTTTAGTGTTGATCCCAAAGCTTACTGATCTGGCAGAAGTCTCTGGAGTCTTCTGGAAATTGTTATGTCTTTCTGAAGTGTGGGCCCTGAGAGAAACGTTTTGCACCAAAATTGAGGAGCTAACTTCTTGGATCCACCGCGGATCCGCGGCTCAAGCAGGCTCCTGCCGCGTATCCGCGGCACTTTGTGGGGCTTGGGCCTTGGTTTTTCTGGTGTGGTCTTGGGATGCCATTTGGGGCTTTATCTGATACGTTGAATTTTATTTGTCCCTTTGGATTGATACCAGAATTGAAATCATTGAGTTGGCGTCATGTTTTAGCGGTACCCTGTAAATTTTGGCCTTTCTCCTGGATTTTCCTGCACATATCTTAAAACAAGTGTTGCGCAATATAGGAATGATGCGATGCCATGAAATGCGGTCAATTTCCCTAGAAATACTGGTTTTAGAGTCTAACACATGCAATCTGATATTTTGCGATAGTTTTACTAATATATGAAATATGAATACCGTACACTTCTAAATGAGTGCAAATGATAGGGAAATTACCGTGTTAAAAATACAATATTTTCGACTAATCACCAGACCATGAACAGGAGGCAAGTAGATATCTTGCTCTGCTAGCTTTGGATGCACCGGCACCTTCTCGACTTTGAAGGAAAGACATATCGAAGACAGTATGTATGATTTATGATTTGGTGATTCAATTATCACGTATCCGTCACCTTAGATTTCGGTATATTGGGCGATCTATTTGCATGATTTAGTTTTGAAGACCGAGTTTCATGATATTTGTTTTCGTGCATCATGGCCGCACCTACTGGGTATTTATATTTTGTGCATAGTTATTACACTTGAGATATGCTTTATACACCGTTGTATTGATTTATGATTTATGTACAGTATCGCACTTGATATCGTTTTGTGCCTTGGCGGCACATGTTTATGATTTCATGGATTTTATACAGTTGGGTTGATTTTGTGCATATGGTACGCATTCGATTTGGTTTTTGCACTCGGCATAGTTCACATATGCTTGCAGTGCATTGATACATATTTTGTGCACCACAGTTGCACCTGACTTCGTTTTGATGTCATTTGAGACATTGATTTTGATTTCATGCCTAGGGCATGCATATGATTTGGCTTATGCTTTCGTCATAGTTTTCATGCATTTTTAGTATTTTGATTTTCTTTTGTGCACGATGATGCACAAGGTTGTGAGATTATATACCACGGTATACCTGATTTGGATTTGGATTGAAATGCGTAGTATACCGTCGATTTCGATTGTGATACTCGATATTTTTTTTGTGCACCCTGTGCACCTGATTGGATTCTTGCGCATATTTGACGCGCTTGGATTGGATTTTGCGTATGCTCGGCGCTTGATATTGGATTTCTTGATTTCGTGCATGTTGGGTGCACATGATTTAGATTTTATGGCTGCACCTCATTTGGATTTTCGCGCATGTAAGGCGCATGATATGAGATGCGATTTTGGTGCACACCAGATACACTAAATCGAGATTCTTCGTGCATATCAGATACACTTGATATTGCCGTCAGGCACACCCGTTGCCTTTAACAGATGTTTCGTGCACACCCGATGCACTTAGATGTTGTTTCTGTGCGCATGTATGGTACATTCATGGGTTTCGATTTCCGTGCGCACCAGACGCACGTAGCATTCATATGCACATTTTGGGATTGATTTCTTATGGAGCAGTACATTTTTATAATAATTGCTATTTGTTTTCGTACTGAGTAGGACTAGTCAGAGGACAGTACCTTAATATATTTTGCATGCATTGATAGTTATCGAAGAGATTTCCAAAAAGAGAGCTATAGTCTCAGTATTTACCTAAGTGTCTGATATGACACGAAACGTTTAAAACAAGAAAACCTTCCTAAATTGTTTTCAAAATTGCGGGACGTACATATTAAACAAAGGATAAGTATAGATATAGTTATTTTCTTACAATAGACGTCTGCCATTGTGCCGCGATACACGCATCGCACAACAACATGAAAGGTTTGGCATACATTTCCTTCAGATGTTTACATGTATAGTTTTGATGTATATCATATTGGTTTTCGTATTGGATTTGACATTGGTGTCTTCACCATGACTCCGATGATTACGAGATGCTTGACGGAGTTTTGATTTTGAGTTATCTGCTCATTGTTCATGCGCATGCATTGCGCTATGATGCGTTTTAGGTTTGATGATTTCGGAGCCCCGACGACTTGGACTTTTTACTGAAATATTTTAGTATTTGAGGGGTTTAAATTTAAATTTGGGGACCGAATTTCTTTAAGGGTGGAAGATTGTAACATTTCAGAAAAATAAAATATTATTTTTAGGAATTTTTATAATTAAATAATAAATATATTGAATATTTTAATATTTCGGTATAATTAAATACCGATAAATTGGGAAAAACTTGGAAAATTATAGAAATTACTAAAAAGAGCGTGTTTTATGTGATTTATGCAAATTATGAAATTTTATGATTTATTATACACTAATTTAATGCTAATCGCGATTAAATATCGCTAATCGTGCATTAAGCGCGTTTAGGCTTCATGACATGCACCATGTTATTTTACACTTGTTATATTTTTAACATGGATTTTCTCATTTATCATGCATGGTTCTAATTTAAAAAGAAAAGAAAAGAAAAGATAACAAAAGAAAAGAAAAGAAAAGAAAATGGAATAAACAATAAGGTATGGGTGAGAGAGATAGAGAGGTGAGGGGTCAATCTTGGACCATATCTCTTTGTTCCCTTCATCATCTTCCTCATTCTCTCTTCTCTCTTCATCCCCATGGAAGCACGCATCACCCCCCTCCTCTACCTCTTCATTACAACACCAAAAACAACTCAAAACTTCATTTCTTTTTCACAAAAAACATGCACTAGCTCACTACAAGCCTGGAGAACCAAGCAAAATTTGATTTTGAGCACTTGGGGCAACTCAAGAAAGTTCTTGAGTTGCCAAATGAGGTAATTCCTTTACCATTAGAGTTGTATTTCATTTCCTTTAATATTCATATAAGTTTAGAATCGATATTGTTTAGTTTTGTGAGATTTGAAAATTCCAAGTTAAGCTTAGGGTTTTGAATTGAATCCAAATGTGCAATTGAGATGTAATTAGGGACTACGACCCCTGTAGGGATGGTATAGTGGGCTAAACCATAGAGTAAACCCCCAATTCCCAAACTTAGAAACTCCGATATCGTATTTTGATAACAGCTGCGATGAAGTTTTGTGATCTGCTATAACCCGGGTGACCTGAAAAATATTTAGCGAAGACTGAGAGATGTGCAGGCAACCTAGAACCTATACCCAAAACCTGAGACCCCCACTCCAACTTATAGCCCCAAATTTACTCATTTTGGCCGCAATTTGCGGCCTGGGTAGAGTGGAAATGATCCGTGTTTGGTCAAGGGCTTTATCTTCAGTAAACTAGACCCCCCCCATATGCAAAATTGGCTAATTTCACTTAGAGTAAAATCTGGGACCATTTTCATGGTTGCTTCCTTGTATTTCATGATATTTATGAAATGAAGTTTTGGTATTGGTGTTTTGATCGGTCGATTCACGTTTATACATCAATCGTCGAGAGTTGTTGGTTATTCTTGCATGCATAAACGATGTGTTTTAACTTATGTATGATACTCGTGCCGATTTGGTTTTCATGCGTGATTTCGGTTACGATATCTTGTGTGTATATACGTAGGTACCCCCCACATGGATTTCAAGACGACGAGGATGAGCGTGGCGTCATTGACTCCAGCAAGCGAGGATCAAGGTGAGTAGATTATATCTACGGGGGAAGTCGAGTGGATGGCGTATAGAACCCCCGCAATTCATAGTATAGTGTATGGTATATATATTTTATATGGATATATTTATATGTTATTGTGAGATTATGATTATCTAGATAGACTTTGGGATTCATGGATATTTCAGTATCATTGGATGATGGTGTCGCTAGTTAGTTTAATCGCGAGCCCTAGAATGAGGTTTACACCCTCACGCACACACATGCTTACTTTGTTTTACTTGTGCGTGTATGGGGATATGTATGTATACACACACACACACACACACACACACATAGGTATGAGACTGTGTGTGTGTGTGTGTGTGTACGTATACTTATACATGGATGATGAGGATTGTACATGGTATTTGGAGATGAGTCGATAAGATTGGGCATGATGCCATGAGATCGGTGATATGTTTTGTTTCGTATTAGGAGATACGACATGAGATTATAGCGGGCCTTTAGGCGTGTGATTTCACACACGCATATGTATATATGCAGATGGTATCAGTTTGTACTAGACATAGATCAGTACCCCCAGTTCATGAGATATGATGATAAGGATACCAGATAAATGATGAGATGAATGTGATATTTGACCCATACCCAGATTGGGATGTCGTACGATGGATTTCCCGTACGAGCTTCATATTTATGATAGATCAGCACTCTTGACTCGAGGGTGCCATGTTATATATATTGTATCATATGTGATATTATTGAGACGGGATCACCGACTATTATATTTATATGTCGACTCAGATTTAGGTGGCTTTCCCTTACCCTTTCGGTTAGACTGTTCATTTAGTCTTGTAGTTTACTTGTAGATGTTAGACTAGACTCGAGTCATAAATATTTCCAAAACTAACGAATCGTGAGTATTTTAAAGACAGGCCAAGGGATTCTACGGATATTTCAAAGGGCGTACCTCTTTTTTAGAAAAACACTGTAGTCCCTATTTTTCCAAAACACTACGGTTTGTGTGATTTTAAATGACAAACTGTATGACTCGTATAACTAATGTAGATTCCTTATTGTTGCATTTACTTTCCATGTCCATATATTCATGTGGTAATTAGCGCATTGCATGCTTATATACTTGTGATTTATGTTATATTAAACCCATGATCTCAGGACACCAACACCATTATCGATGATGCGTATGCTCCACGTACACCTGCTTGCCGGCTCACACACTTCACATCGAAAATTGCCATATCACTACACAGTAGGATTGCTGACATCAGGATATGACTCCTTGCATGACATACTTGCGCACATACATATTGTACACCATACTTGCGCACATACTTATTGTACACTCATACTGGCGTATATACCCACTTGTATATCCATATTGACGCACATACATATCTTGTGCATTCATGCCTACGTACATACACATTGTACTTAGATAGATGATGCTGGCTTTGATTTTGGAGAATTGGGGACCGCATGTTATATTTTAAAAACCGGATCCATTTAAAAGAGCGGTTTTCCCTTAATATGTCATATCACTTTTCCATGTTGCATGATATTTGGATATGCTTACATTTTTTCTATATATCGCATACATCATGCTTTATGATTGCACGCATTGAGATATGTTGTTTTCATGAGATTTCTGGATTTGAGAACCATCGCTATTTCAAAATGAAGCATGTACTGTTTTAAAAACCCAGTTTCTCTTGATATGATATTTCAGTGCGTCCACCATGCGTTTTCTCGGTTCTGAGACGTATAACATTTGAAACCCGATTCGAGGAGTTGGATGAGGCCGATTGCGGGTACATGGTGGACCCGGTATGGTACCCCGGGACGAAAACGGATTTGCTGTGCAGTAGACGGTGAGCCTGGAAGAGGGACCACTACCTACCGGTGATTGAATTTGGGCTCGGCGGATATCCGGAGGATACAGACCGGAGTCGAGAGATGATATGGGCCGATCCGGACTGACGGAGCCCGTGGGCCGATCCGGACTGACGGAGCCCGTGGGCCGATCCGGACTGACGGAGCCCGAGATATAAAGATTTACGTGTCGATACTGGACACGGGTTTCATGATGTTTTCGGGTGTCGATATTAGACACTCAGGTTCCATGATTTTGATGTGTCGCGAGGGATACCGTTGATTTATATCCTCATACTTTCATGCACACTCTTTTATGATATTTACGTGCATACAGACATTGATTATATGGTTGGAAGAGATCCGCATGCATGCATACATTGATTACATTGTTGGATGATATCCACATACTTAGACTTGTGTATATTGTTGGCACTGGTTTCATGTTGATTACATTGATCACACCTCATGTTTATGATATGTTGCTACCTGAGGCACTGACACGAGCACTTGGTATTACACTTATGTATAGATGTTTACCCTTGCCACCTTCTTATACTTCAGACTTTATCATTTTGAGGATATATATTACTGATCGTATTGACCTAGGTTTGAGTCATACATACGATTTTTGCTCTGTGATGTTTTCTATTCACGAGTTGGCAACTCACCCCGTTGTGCCATAGTTTCTTGCAGGTTTTGCCGTACAGGTTTTTCCTTGGCGGCTTTGTTGGCACATTACTTCATTTCGGGTGATTGCTTTGGTAGGTGGGTTCACTCGCATCATGACCACCATTGTACTTATTTATATTCAGTTGTAACTAGTAAACTCCATCAACTAAACTTGTACATTTTTTCAGACTTAGAAAACCATTTGTGTTTTATTTCGACCTTAGAGTCGCGCGTTGTATTATTATTGTTTTCTTGATGAGTTTGAGTTTCCTTTAAGTTTTGATCCTCGCCCTTCGGCGTTGTATATTATACTGTTTGCGTGGTTGTGACCGTCGATTGACGAAGAGCTAGCTCCCGCTTGGGGATGCCTTTATTCATATTGTGCATGTTGCACCCCTTTTGGGGCCAGTATTTACAAAGGCAACTCTGCCGAAATTTTCAGAAAAGACTTGAGATTTTAAAACGCATAATTCGGCTTATGCTATTAAAACCACTTGCTTTTAAACAAGTTTTCCCTTATTTATTATTTAAAATGGTTTTAGATTTCTGGGCTTTTGGCTTACTTGAATTAGATGTGGTCCTATAGACTTCATATGATTCGAGTGCCAGTCACGTGCTATTTCGGGTCGTGACATCACCAAATCATCATCTGTTAGTTTGTCCAGCTAGAACTCTTCCAGTTCTACCTCATGACCACTAATTTCTTCATAAGAAATTCCTTTTCTAAAAAAGTGGCATGCTGAGAAACAAAACACCTTTTGCTCCTCAGTGTGGTAGAAGATATTTCCTCGCAAATGTTTGGGATCTCCTAACAAACTTATACAGAATTGACCTTGCCTCAAACTTGTCCGGATTTTTCTTTTCAACATAGACCGGACAACCCCATATCTTAACTCGTTTAAGACATGGTCTCTTCCCATACCATATCTTATATGGAGTGGTAGGCGGTGATTTGGATGGAACCCCATTCAATAGGTATGCAGTTTCTCAAGTGCATAACTCCCAACGGAAATAGAAAACTCAGTAGTACTCATCATAGAGCGCACCATATCTCATAGGGCGCGATACCTCTGTCCGGATACACCGTTGTGCTGTGGTGTATACGAAGGACTAAGCTGAGAGAGAATCTCATTCTCCTTTTAGAAACTCCAGGAACTCCATGCGCAAGTATTCTCCTCCTCGATCACATCGTAGGACTTAATACTTCTACCCGTCTGGTTCTCAACTTCAATCTTATATTCCATGAATTTCTCAAAAGTTTCAAACTTGTGTTTCAACAGGAACACATGTCTGAATCTTGAGAGACCGTCAATGAATGTAATGAAGTACAAAAATCCAAGCCTGGATTTTGTAGACATAGGACGCATACATCACCATGTATCCGTCCCAAGAGTTCAGTAACTCTTTCTCTGTTTCTAGTAAACGGAGTATTGGTCATTTTACCTTTGAGACAAGACTGGCAAGTATCATAAGATGAAAATTTGAACAGATTCTCATATTCATCCTTATGTAACTTAGCTGGTCGTGTCGCATTGATATGACCTACTCTACAATACTACAAGAAGGATGCATTCATTTCTAAACTACTCCTCTTGTGTGTGTTCTAGATACTTTGAACTGTAGTTTGATTTAGAACGTATATGCTATTACATAGCGTGCCTGATCCAATCAACTCTTGATTCAGAAAAATGTTCACAACATTATCCTCCAATACATAATTATATCCTTCTTTAACTTAATAAAGAACCTGATGTAATATTGTATATCAGGTTCGGTATGTAATAACATTTGTTCAGAATCAATTTATTTGGTAATATAAGGTGATATCTGCCAACTGATTTGGCTGCAACAATTGCACCATTCTCTAACACTTAGAGATATATCACCCAATCCCAATTCTCTACCTATCTGTAGCCCATGTAACAAATTACACATAAGGGATCCTAATCAGGTATCTCATGCCTAGGACGTAGAGGATACTGAGAAACGGTTCTTTGTAATGAACACACCTGAAGAATATGCATCAACATGATTATTCCTCGATTGGATGGCGTAGCAATCCGAATATTCCCCTATTTCCAGCTCGGATTTATAACAATCATAAGATAGAGCAGAACCAATGTTCCCTAGCTTAGTATAATAAGCAGGTTCGGTCAATGCATCCATATTATTATCTTGATTAAGGCGTGACATTGTCGCTACCAGGAGAGAAAGAGATAGAGGAGAAAACACTCAGCGTATGCTCTTGTAAGATCAGATTGGTTATTATTTTATCTAATCAGGATAGCTCCCACTATTTTAATCAAATCTTCCTTCAATCCCTAAAAGGTATGACTAGCCGGGATTAATTGCACCCTACAAGTTCGCCAATCTTTCGGCCAGACCAGTGTCAGTATTTTGAGGGAGGTTCCCCGTTCTTTCGCACGGACCTAATTAAAATAAACCTCGTTTTCCCAAGGGCGTAACCCCGTTAACACCTTTCTAGATACCTACTTGATTGGCTAATTGTAATGTGTAAAAGTCTCCCAAGAGTAACTCTTACTCGCAGTAGGTATCGGGATCCAACTATCTCATAGAAGGTATGCAATCTCATTGCAAATTTCAACACTTGAAATTCCCGATAATATTCCGCCCCTAGCGTCCTGTGACCTTGACGCAAGCCAACAAACCATAGTTCGCTAGTCAAGTTCACCCGTACATTTCATGATTGAATTAAACCCACCCGCACGACCCTTGACGCAGGCCAACAAAGTCGCACGACTACCCTAATCCAATCGCATCGTATGCAGCAGATAAGCACTAGTTAGCTACCGCACACTACGCCTTGACGCAGGCCAACAAACGTAGCACGAATACTAAATAGTACTTATCTGAAATGACGGAGGGCTACGACAGGTTTTTAAGAAAACCCTTTGCGTAATGAACTTGATCTCGTTGTAGAATCGAGTGATTTTGAAAAGGAGTGTTTTTGAGGATTTTACTAGTTTTGCTAAAGAGGTCACTCCCGGTGAAGGGATCTCGGCTCTTTCCTTATCGAATAAGGTGCAGGATATTTCATAAATACCACTATGCAAAGTAAAAACTATAGAAGCAATCAAAAGACAAACCGAGTGTGTTGTAGTATCTGCCAATTTTGCTAAAGAGATCACTCCCGGTGAAGAGATCTCGGCTCTTTCCTTATCGAATAAGGTGCTGGAAATTTTACAAGGAATACTGCTATGCAAAACAAGAACTAGAGCTACCAGTTTTTAAACAAGTTTCTACAACATTTTTAGGATTCTTTTATTTCATTAATCTCATTAATGAAGTCCCATCAATTATGCTTCCTAAGCATCACATAAGAAACGAAAGTATCAATAGTTATTATATATCATATATATAATGTAGGCATTCGTCTCAGAATATCAAGTGATCACATCACAGAATATTAGCAGCAGAAGAATCACATATGAAATATTGGATATATTAGGAATTCCTTGTTTTAGATTAAGTCAGTATAAAACACGGATTCCACGGTCGCGATGAATAGCCAAACCTACATCCTTAGACCCCTACGAGAGCGGCAAGCAACCCTTCCAATTCTAGAGTTAGGAGACCCAGTCTCGATTCCTCGAGATGGTTTCCCACTAGACCCTAGAACCCGGTTACTTATGCTCCCCGCCTTGGGTCTATCCTAATACGGAAAAGTAAATAATATACATCAATGGTGATATCATCCTCAACCCGAAAGTGCCCCAATAAAAGAATATTACATACAAGATTTTACATGAATGAAAATGAAAAACTCTCATCTCACATAAAAACCTCCGGCTAGTCAAAACACGACGATCCAATATAGCATATCACAGCAACATATAACATCACATCTCATCAATGTAAGCAAATATGCGTATCCCAATTGTCGTTGACATATAGCAACGAAACCGGCGATACAATACATATTACACTTACGGTCGCAGAAAAGAAAGTGAAAAACTACAACAATTGGAATCCGCAACCACCTCAGACATCATAAACACAATTTATCACATAGTTTGGATTTCATGCCTAACCAAATGAATTCCTTAGACATCACATGCCTAACAATTATAAACCCCGCATTTTAGTCTCGATACTGAAAACACTTTTCAATAACCCGTCAGGTAATTCAACAAGATTCCCGATAATCTGATCGAATGCTCGTCGGAAACTTTAGTAGACGGCCGCACCCCCGATGACGTCGACGAAGTGCACTAAGGCGGAACACCGCGGCCGCGAGCACCCGAACGAATGTTTTTGACGACGGGGTTCTCCTACAGTCACTTAGTCGGGGTTATGGGGCGTGGCTATCTAGTAAGGTTACCCGGCGAGTATTCGCGTACGCTATGTGATTGCGACAGAATTTTGATCCACATCAGAATTCCATGTCAACCAATCAAATGAAACAAACTTACTAGATTTATAAAATTCAAATTAGTTTTCATAAAACTAAATATGTGGATTCCAAATATTGTATCACAATCACAGATAGCTAGACGATATTAAACTTTTCGATCGAATAAACAAACACCCAAAATTTTCCAAAGAGCTCAACACTTGAGCGGAGTTTAAAAAAATACCCAGAACATGCCACGGCACCTATGAACCGTCCGTAGAAGGGCCGACCCATGCCTCACTCATGTCGCCATGGAACTGCCGCAAACTCTAGGGTATGACCGCGGTTCCGCGATCCAAAATGTCGAATTTTGGTATCGTTCTTCTTGAGGGTCCACAGAATCGCTTACATGATTTTCTGAAGATTTTAAACACGAAAAAATCCAACTCTTGGAAAATTTCCAGCGGGGGAAAATATGGGTTATTGATATCCGTTCGAACCTTTTAACGTCGTCTAAATAACCCGAATAGATGTTAGAATTACAATCACGAAACACTCCGAATTGCCTTTACAGAAAGTTAACATCTCATGCAATTTCAGTAAAAACAAATAACACCTGAAACACCAAAACCCAGAGACTGGAACACCCTAGAAATTTCAACCCGGAACAACACCACAAAACCGAGCCGGCCGGTTTTTAAGGCATTTGACCGTCCAAACTCCGGCGAGGGGGGTTGAAATTTCTACTGTGTTCATGTTACATCTCATACAACATTCTGCAGTTGCTTAAAAAAAATTTGACACTTTGAAAATTTCGACAGAAACTAGATTTTTATATCGGGTGTTTCGGAGTTGGTTCGGTTTTGCAATCTAACAAATATCGTCAAATTCTCTAGTTTGGCTCTGATACCACTGCAGGCTTATCTAGCACAACAGCAAAGTTTCGGGAGGCATCGTCTATACCAGTTTCAAATTTTTACCATACTAAAGAACCCTAAGCTAGAATCTTAACTAGAGATTTAGACGAAACAACAATGTAAACAACTTTACATCTAAATGAATGAGGAATATAACCTTTGTAGACCGGTCCTTCACTTCTAAAGCTCCGTGTAGTAGTCCCTTCACTCCAAGTAGTGAACACCCGAACTCTAGTAATGGTTCACATGAAGAAATGAACAAGCTTGCTCGAAATTTTCGAGGCCGAAGATGATCTACGTCTATTTCCCCCAATCAGAGCAAAGCTCTGTTCAAATTTCAAATTTTGAAATGAAGCAGCGCTTCATAGCAGCCCCAGGTGCGCTGCACCCCTAGTAGCGCACCATGTGCAAAGCACGTGTGCGCTAGCGCTAAGAGCGCTGCACTCTAAGCAGCGCACCACGTGCAAAGCACGTGTGCGCTAGCGCTAAGTGCGCTGCACTCTAAGCAGCGCACCACGTGCAAAGCACGAGTGCGCTAGCGCTGGAAGTAAAAGCTCCCCACCGTCAGATCAAAAATTCAATAAAGATGATAAATCTTCAATTAACCAGAATAAAATTCTGTTAAGGAAAGATTCCTCAAAATCTTTCCAAACAAGAAGATTGTGCTCTGTATATCAGAGCACCGTTTGATCAATGATCCAAAGGTGACTAAAAATCACTAAAATACAGAATAAATTCTGTATGGAAAAATTTCCTAATCTTGTTAAAAACAAGAAGATTGCCTTCTGTAAATCAGAAGCCCTTGGAGAAAAGATCTCTTTAACTGATTGAACAAATCAGCTTGCCCCATATAAAGGACCTAAGACTTCAAGTCTCAAGAGGAGAGATATGAAAAAGAGATAGAAAAACAGAGAGAGGAACCCCCCTAAAAACTTTGAGAAATTTCAGAAAGAAGGGCAAGCCCTCGGAAGAAGAAGAACTTTTCTTCAAGGTAAAAAGAACAGAAAGATGAAATCATTTTATATAAAAAGAAGAGTTTTCTTCTTTTCTAAGACCAAGGTCTTTCACAAAGAGATCAAAGGATCTCATCATAAAAAAAAATAAGAAGAAGAACATAATTCTTCTCACAGATCATAAATCTATAAGACTAAGGTCTCTTACAAAAAGAGATCATGAACATCACATTATAAAAGAGGGGGAAGAATAATTCAATTCTCTTAGGATCACAGATCCATAAAGGCAAAACCTTTCATCAAAATAAGAGATTGAAATATCTACTATAAAATAAGAACTTTTGTTCTTAGAATCTTGAGATAAAGTCTCTTATAAGCGAGAATTTATTTTCTCAGATCATAAAACTGAAATAGCACTTTGCGCTCATGGACTGGCGCTCAGCGCCAAGCGCACCACGTGCTCCTCACGTGTGCACCACTTAACAAATAGCGCTTTGCGCTCATAGACTGCCGCTCAGCGCCAAGTGCACCACGTGCTCATCACGTGTGCGCCACTGAACAAATAGCGCTTTGCGCTCATAAACTAGCGCTTTGCACTCTTGGACTGGCGCTCAGCGCCAAGCGCGCCACATGCTCCTCACGTGTGCGTTACCCAGCAGAAGAGAGAGAGCTCTTTGACTGCCGCGAAGCGCCAAGCGCGCCACGTGCTCCTCACGTGTGCGCTAAAAAGAACATAAATTGTTCTATAAATAAAGCCCAGAACTATAATGAATGCTCAGCATTCAATAAAAGACAAAGGCTGTCAAAACCCAAATCAATGCTCAGCATTATCAAATGTTTAACATTTTAACTGAGTGGGCCAAGCCCAAGTTGGCCATAAACCCCTCATTCAGATCAATTGAGCTCATATGCTCATAAATTTCAGATCTTAGTCCCAATTGGACTACAGATCTCCCAACCAAAATTGGTTCAAGGGTACATCTCTTCACTCCTCTGATATTTGTCGTTGTAATCCTTCAACGTCTTCAGAGAGGTGACGGGTCTCGACAACCAGACATTCCATGGACTGTGGGGTCCTTAAACCCATGGACTATGATGTTCTTAATCTTGGACTGTAAGGTCCTTAAACTCATAGACTATGATGTCCTTAACCTCGGACTGTGGGGTCCTTAAACCCATGAACTATGATGTCCTTAAACTTTATAGACTATGACGTCTTTAAACTGGACCGTGATGTCCTTAAACTAATTATGGACCGTAATGTCCCTAAACTAAACAATAGAGCCAAATGCTCTTTTGTTGGATCTAAATGATCCCGTTAGGTTGATCTTAGTCTGAAATTAGACTAGCGTGTCCTTAACAAACGTTAAGTTGATCTTAGTCTGAAATTAGACTAACGTGTCCTTAACAAACGTTAAGTTGATCTTAGTCTGAAATTAGACTAATGTGTCCTTAACAAATGTTTAAGTTGATCTTAGTCTCAAATGTATCCTTAAACCCAAACCAAAACCCAAATCTAAGAAATGACGGATTTGGACTAATCCATGCCCTACGGGTGACAACATAAATTAGTCTCCGTATACAATCCACGGGCAACCAAAAACAAAACAAACACATACGACATGAAATGACCATCTGGAGAAGGAGAAAGTTATTACCGCGATACAGTAGCGTAATTAACTGCAGGGGCTTGCGCCTGCAGAGAAGAGCATCCCCACAATCAAAAACCCCTCAAATGAGGGGGAATCTGATGAAATCTGCTACAACGGCCGCATCCGTCTAAACCTCCGATATACAGTGTCATAAATCAACTTGGCATCTTCGAAGAGGTGGACAGATAAAACCAAATAGTATCTGTCCCTAAATTCAGGCAAGACGGACCTACACGGTCGCGTCTCTGTGTTTCGGCGGAGAACAACGTCGAGGAGACTCAATGTCATGATCCGAAATGGCACATGACTAGCACTTGAATTATATGAAGTCTGTAGGACCCCATCTAATTCAAGTAAGCCAAAAATCCCAGAAATCTAAACCATTTTAAGAAAAAAGTGAAGAAAACTTAATTCAAAACAAGTGGTTTTAATAACATAAGCCGAAGTATTACATTTTTAAAATCTCAAGTCTTTTCTGAAAATTTCGGCAGAGTTTCCTTTGTAAATACAGTCCCCAAAAAGGTACAACATGCATAATATGAATAAAGACATCCCCAAGCGAGAGCTAGCTCTTCGCCAATTGGCGGTCATAACCACACGAGCAATATAATATACAACGCCGAAAGGCAAAGATCAAAACTCAAAGGAAACCCAAAATCATGAAGAAAACTATAATAATACAAGCGCGACTCTAAGGTCGAAAGAATATACACTGGTCTTCTAAGTCTAATAAATATACAAGTCTGGTTGATGGAGTTTACTAGATACAACAGAATATAAATAAGGTACAATAGTGGTCACGATATAAGTGAACCCACCTACCAAACCAATCACCCGGAAATAAGCAATGTGCCAGCAAAGCCGCCAAGGAAACCTGGACGGCAAAACCTGTAAGAAACTATGGCACAACGGGGGTGAGTTGGCAACTCGTGAGTAGAAAATATCACCGAGCAGAAATCGTATGTATGACTTAATCCTAGGTCAATACAATCAGTAATATATATATCTCCTCAATATGATAAAGTCTGAAGTATGATAAGATGGCAAGGGTAAATATCTATACATAAGTGTAATACCAAGTGCTCGTGTCAGTGCCTCAGGTAGCAACATATCATAAATATGAGGTATGAATGCAATATAATGAAAACAAAATACATCATGAATGTGAAAACTGTTTTCTTTCTTTAGTGAGATTTCTGTATATATAAATTGAGGCATCATCAATGAAATCAATATGAAATCAGTGTCAAGTATCGACACAAAACGTAAATCCCAATATCTCAATATCTCATGCTCCGGCAATCCGAACTGGCCCATACTCCGATCGGTATCCTCTGGATATCCGCCGAGTCATAATACAATCACCGGTCAGTAGTGCTCCCATGTCTCAGGCTCAACGCCATCATCTGCGACCTTCTCATCCCGGAGTACCGCACCAGGTCCACCATGCACCCATAGACGGTTCCTCCTCCTCCTCGAATCGGATGTATGATATCGCTCAAGAGCCGAGAAAACTCATGGTGGACATATCTCAAATCATATCAGGAGAAAACCGCACTTTTATCTTTAAAAATGATAATCAGTTTATAAAATCCTTGCGGTTTCTCCAAATCCATAAATCTCATGGATATCCGAAATCAACAAATCACGATGTAAATAAATAAATAATGAATACTGGGCTCCGGCAATCCGAACTAGCCCATGCTATCGCATGGCAAATGAAGATATGAATATACACGCATGAGATAACGCAGTAAATAAATGCAATATCTAAACTAGCATATGAAAACAATAACATATAGAAACCATCAGCTAGCAAGCTACGTCAATGAAGTAATGTTCTCTAAAGTGTACGTGACGTAGCAATTACCGAAGAAGATGTGTGTGAGCCGGCAAGCAAGTGTACGTGGAGCATACGCATCATCGGTAATAGTGCTGGTGTCCTAACAACAGATTTCATCATTACTCATGAAAATACATATAGACATGCAATGCAATGCAAACAGCAGAATAAATGGCAAATGAATAATAAATGCAGCAATAATATGCGGAACATGAATAATAACGCAACAATAAAGAATTTGCATTACTATATATGTATCATACCGTTTTGCCATTTGAAATAATACGAATCGTGGTGTTTAGAAAATAGGGCTACGGTATTTTTAAGAAAATGTGCGTCCTTTGAAATATCCGTAGAATACCTTACCCTGTCTTTAAAATACTCACGATTCGTTGGTTTTGAAATAGGTATGACTCGTGCTCAGTATAACATCTACTAAGTAACTACAGGACTAAACTAACAGACTGGTTGAAAAGGTAAGAAAATCCACCTAAATCTGAGTCGATCTATATATATATAATAGTCGGTGATCTCGCCTTAATAGTATCAAGTACGATACAATATATATAATATGACATTCTCGAGTCAAGAGTGCAGATCTATCATCAATATATAACTCATACGGTAAATCCATCGTACGGCATCCCAAATCTGGGTACTGGTCAAATATCACATTTATCTCATTATTTATCTGGTATCCTTATCATCATATCATGAACTGGGGTACTGATCTAATGTCTAGTACATACTGATACCATCAACATATATATATATATATATATATATATATATATATGCGTGTGTATGAACACACAATGCCTAAAGACCCACTATAATATCATGTCGTATCTCATGATACGAACCAAAATCATATCACCGATCTCATGGCATCATGCCCTATCTCATCGACTCATCTCCAAGTACCATGTACTATCCTCATCATCCATATACACACACACACACACACATAGTCCCATACCTATGTGTGTGTGTGTGTGTGTGTGTGTGTGTGTGTGTATACATATCCCCATATACGCATAAGAAAATAAAATGCATGCAAGTGTGTGTGTGTGTGTGTAAACCTTATTTTAGGGTTCGCGACTACAACTAACTAAGTTACTTCTAATACACTAAAACTAACCCATGAACATCTAAAGTCTTACTTACTAATCATCCAAGTTTCACAACACATAATCATATATATAACATATATATCATATACTACACTATGAACTGCGGGGGTGCTATACGCCATCCACCCGACTTCCCCCGTAAATATATATCTACTCACCTCGATCATCGCTTGCCGAAATCGATATCGTCATCCTCTTCTTCATCATCCGAAGTCCACGTGGGGGTACCTACATATCACACATAGTATCGTAAATCGAAATCGCACATGAAAACCAAATCGGCACGTGCATCATACGGAGGTTAAAACTTATGATCTATGCATGCAAGAAAGACCAAAAAACCCTCGAGATTGACGCGCAAACGTCACACCATCGAGTCAAAACCAAATTACTAAAATCCAAAACATAAATAACCGCAAAACCAAAGCAGCAACACAAGAAAACACTTCCAGATTTTGTTCCATGTGAAATTAGCAAATTCTGCATATGGGGTAGGTCTAATTTACCTAGAATGAAGCCATGGACCAAGCACAGGACGATTCCAACGTACCAAGGCCGTAAATTGCGGCCAAAAAGAGAAAAATTGCATCCTAAACATGAGTATATGGTCTCGGGTTTTGGGGTTAGCTTCTAGGTTGTCTGCAAGACTCTCTGTCTTCGCTAAATATTTTTCAGGTCACCCGGGTAATAGCAGTTCTCTAAAAAACCTCACAATTTCCAAAAATTCCTGATATCGGGGTTTCTAAGTTCGCTAAAAGGGTTCTTAGTCTCAGGTTTAGTCCAATATACCATCACTAGAGAGATTGTATAGCCTCTACTAATCCCAATTACACTTTCACAACTCAAGAATCCCTCAAAGCCTAACTTGAAATTCTCAAAGTTCACAAAATCAAACTTAAACATTTCTAAACATGCATGGACACTAAAGAGAATGGATTACTACACTAATGGTGAAGAAATTATCTCATTTGGCAACTCAAGAATTTTCTTGAGTTGCCCCCAAGTCTTCAAAATCCGATTTTTTTTGGTCCAAAGTGTTTGTTGTAGACGTGTGCATGTTTTTAATGAAAGGGGGACGAAGTTTTGATGTTGTTTTGAGGGTGTTTTGAGGTGTTTGAGGAGGGAGGAAGGAGGTGGGCAGCCATGGTGAGATGACGGAAGGAAATGGAGAAGAAAATGAAGGGGAAAAGAAATGGGAGAAAGGTCAAAGACACCTCACCTCTTTCTCATTTCTCTCTCTTGCCCATACTTCTTTCTTTATCATTTTCTTTTCTTTTCTTTTCTTTTCTTTTCTTTTTCATTTTCAAACCAAACATTCATGAAAAATAAGAAAAGCCATACAAGAAAAATGTAACAATGTGTAATGTGATATGGTGCATGTCATGTGCACAATTCAAGCTTAATACACGATTAGTGATATTTAATCGCGATTAGTATTAAAATGGAATATAATTAATTATATAACAATCTATAAATGCTCAATCTTGTAATCTCTTTCAAATTCAAAATTTAACATAATTTCCAAATATTTCCTAATTTATCGGTATTTAATTATACCGTATTAATAAAATATTCATAATATTTATTATTTAATTATAAAAATCCTCAAAAATAATATTTTATTTTTCTGAAATGTTACACTCAAGCTCATGCTATCTCTTCACTAATGGTAGATTAGTGAAGCAAACACCCCAAATTAAATAGCTAATATAGTAGAGAATGATGAAGTAGGAATTGGGCTCACATTAGATTTATTTTTCTCACAATATTTCTTCACCATTTCAAAAACTAGCAAGCCTTTTCATGAGGAAGAAGAAGATGAAGTGGTGATGATAATGAAACTCATGGGATGAGAATAGCAACCATGGGTGAGTTAGTGTCATACACTAACCCATGTAGAGAATAAACCATGGCTAACAATAATGGTCAGGTTAATAAATATTTACAAGTAAAACAAAATTAGTGGACTTAGTCAATAGTTCCACAAGCTTCTACAAGCTTCAACCATGTGACTAATTACCATTAATTTTGATTAGCTTTATATAAATAAAACCTTAGGATTATCATAACCATGGTGTAACTCTCATACACCCATGTTGCATGTGGCATCAAGTATGACACAATAAAATGTACATTAATATATATCACATATATATTATATGCACACAAGTGAGAAAAAGAAATGTTTAAGTGAGATAATATTAGTTAATGTAAATTAATATATCACATATATAATTATATATTAAATTATTAAATCAACACTTGATTTAATAATCCGACTATATCATATACAACCGGCTAATATCTAATGTAACAATCTATCGAATCAACACTTGATCTGATAACCCGGTTATATCATATATAACCGACCGATATCACATATCACGAGAATAGAATGCGGTATCACTTACGCACATTAATTCCGGTCCCGCACATATCATATATATGCTCCTATTTCGTTCACATGAACCAGGAAACCTCTGTGTAGGACTCTGAAAGCTCGTCAATACGCAGGCAGTAGGTAATGATCATATCAAACACCCACAAGCCGCAAGCGGTCTGCTAAACATAACGGCACCTGGGTATTGAGCGATCAGAAGATCAACAAGCAAGCCTGCTCATACTCCTGCGAATCCAATCAGTAACACTACCGTACAGTCCGGTCTCTTCGTCAGATATGTCGCATATCGCAGCCTGGGGGTTGTATAACGTCAGACCCCAATAGCCTGATAAGTCATGCCGATGCAAGATCCATAACGGTTCGAGAAACTACTGATAACACTTACCAGTAGATATCAGCAACCCTGATCAGGGATTTCCTGTTATGGCCAAGCATAGCGCAACATCAACCCCCAATACCGGGAGAGACGAATCCCCTCCTATCGCTCATTGCCTCCATGTGACTCGGGACAGTACCCAAAAACCACCATTCTGCACGATCTCTTGAACGTAGTAAGCTGGAAATCAAAGCACAGTGAGAATCATACAAGACTCTATGACGATCTCGGGTCAACAGACTAACCTGTACCAGTGTCACCAGAGAACTACTATCTGACGATAGGTATAATACCATCTAGGAGTTCTCGGCGAGTCCGTCCACTGAGCACCCAGTCTCCACTGAGCACCCGTATATGTCAAACACCAATGGATATGGAATCATCCATCGCCCATCACATGGGTTGAGAAGCGTATACGCTAGTCTACTCTGGAGTATCGATACTCCCACGATTAGGAACATTTGAAGGATGTACTTACCAACTACATCTTCCCCACTAGTATGATCCGCATCATAATCCTGGTAGTCAAGTACTCATCCTAAGGGCTTTATCAACATGTAATAGAGAGACAATAAGTGTACATGTTAAAATAAAGTGCAACCAGATAGCATACTATCATGTCGAGCAAGAAAGTCCTCCCTATATATGTCCAAGCATCCACTACAATATACATCACATGTACAGTAATGGCCTCTAGGGCATACATATAACTAACAAAAAGTATCCCATCTATTATTGATAAAACAGATTTATGCATCATATCTGATAGACATCTAGGAATACTAGCTGCAATGAGAGCTGTATTTCCAACGACCCCACATAAGTTTTGCCTGGGGCACTTCAGACAGACTTTTGATAGAAAATTTAAAATTTCATATCTACATAAACTTATGTACAAAGCCGGTGAAGTGTCTGACCCTAATGTTCATGACATGTACATAATGAAAATTGGAGAGATGGGTCAAGCAGCGAAAACGTGATTAGATGAGTATCCAGTATGCATGTAGACACAAGCACATGATAATGGATGCAGATATCTAATAATGACCACTAATATGTCTGAAAGCTTCAATGGGATCCTTAAAGGTATTAGAGGCTTACCGATACAGGGGTTGATTGTTCGAACCTTTTTCAGAGTGAATACTTACTTTGTGCAAAGAAGGGAAAAGTCTTTGGCGATGGAGACTCCACTCACCGCGTATTACGAAAATATATTCCGGAAAAGAGCGCGCGGATCACAATACTACAGATCTGAAAGGTTTGACACAGCGGATTTTCAAGTTACGGGGAATAATGGGAATCAATATACCGTAAATTTTAGAGATGAAGGGCTCTCTTCATGCACATGCAGTGTTTTCCAGCAACAACATTTACCTTGTGCCCATGCAATTGCTACTGCGTGCAGCATGCATAACTCACATTACAATTTTGCTTCCCGTTACTATACAGTTTCCAATCACCAAGGCGCATACGATCCAAAATTTCATCCTATACCAGACAGTCGCTATTGGCACTATTATACTGGGAACAGACAAACACCGACTGTATTACCGCCGAACAAAAATATAGGACCCGGAAGACCTAAGGTGCGTCGAGACCGAATGACAATGGATACTGATTCTCAGCAAAGGCAGGGCAGATGTAGCCTATGCAAACAACCAGGTCATTATAGGACCATATGTTCAGGACAGTCAATAGGGATGGGACCTTCAAGATCGTGAGGAAGCAACGGAAGGAAAATCAGTTAGCGCTTGTAAAGAAACTTGTACAATTTACATTTTAGTATGATATGATTTTTTTGCATTATTATTTTGATAGATTCATTTTGTTAATGAAGTGTTTACAAGATTCATATTTATAGTAATTCTATATAAACTGTAATAACACTTGTCACTACGTCCGTAACAAAAAAAAACAATCTTATACTTTACGTTTGAAGAAAGGGTTTTTTAAACCGAGATTTAAAAAATTCTTTTTTAAATTTAATATTTGATTTATTTTAATTTTTTAAAATTTTAACAATTCTTAGGGACTAGAACCCGCCCTCTCCTTTTCAAAGGAGAGGGCGGGTTCCTAGAACCCGCCCCGCCCTCCAAATGAAGAAGGCGGGTTCCTAGAACCTGCCCTTTTCATTTGGAGGGTGGGGGCGGGTTCTAGGAACCCGCTCTCTTTATTTCATGGGCGGGGTGGGGACGGGATGGGGGCTGATAAGGCGGGTTATGAGATCCCGCCTTCAATAAACGTCCTATTGTGCTAAATATAATTTAAATTATATTATTTTAATAATTTTAATATATAATCATCCTATTTTAAAAAAAACCCGATTTGAAAAGGTGAAGTTTTATAATAGAAAGAGAAGTATAGAGGTGGGACTTACCAGTTGTTTGGTTTAAGAAAAGAGAGAAAAAGAGTTTGAGGTCGTTGTGGCGTCGCGGAGTTGTCGGAAACGTCTCAAATTTTCGTCGGAACTTAACCTAGTGCTAACTCCACTTGTACCTCTTTTTTGACTTGGAAATTTTTGAGAATTTTTAAAAGAGATTTCAGAATGAAGAGTGCTAGGGTATGGGGTTGTATTTATAGGGTAAAATTAGGGTTTTGAGAATGAAGAAAGAATTAAAATAGGATTAAAGAGGTAAATTAACACTCTCTGGATAAATACAGGAAAATCAAACAGTATAGGAGTAGTGGGGGTAGGCCAAGTGACTGGGGTACAGAGTTAGGGGGCATTTGCTACGGGGGGGCCCAGCGGTGCCGGCCCAAGTGCCAATCTCGCCGCCCATCTGTAGGGGTAGGGCTCTGGATCTATGCCACGTGTCATAATCTGGATAAACACCGTTTTGCACATGTTTATTTTATCTGACTTTTCATTTTTACGTGTATTGCACGTGTAAATTTTTAGGCTTCCAAAAAGTTTTTAAAAAAAACAGTAAAAATAATATGTGGCTGGGGGGATTTGCACACAAGGGCTATACCACAGGAGTGCAAGGCTTTACCAATGAGCTACAAGTGTTTTCTTATTGTTTTTAAACAAAAACAACATTTAAAGTATATTCAAGCTTGCAAACTCCTTTCTGTACTTTTAAAAGAAAATTTTGTACAAAAAATTCAGGGTCGTTACACTGTAGAATTTTAGTTATTGTTTAGTACCCAGTACCGCACATACTAGTTCAGATATTGTACTTCCTTACCTAGTTGCACGACACGCTCATATGAACACACTTACTATACATTGCAGTACTATTCTGTGCATGTACATATTGTTTCATCATTATTACATGCTTATAAGATTCTGTTTTCATGAGATTTCTGGATTTAATAAACCGCAGATACATTTTTAAAACTTATGATTATTTTAAAAGCGCGGTTTCTCTTGATATGATATTTCGACGTCCACCATGAGTTTTCTCGTTACTGAGCTATGATGATTACTCGATTCGAGGAGTGAAGAGTCCCGTCTGCGGGTAAATGATGAAGCCGGTACGGTATACCGGGACAAGAAGATCGTATAGAAAGGCGTTGAGCCCGGCAGGGGAACACAACCTTCCAGTGACAATATTGGATTCGACAGATATCCGGAGGATACCGACCGGAGTGGAATGAGACGGATGGATATGAGGACCGATCTGATAAGACGGTGCCTAAGATATGAAGATTTACGTGTCGATACTGGACACGGGTTTTATGATGATTTCTAGTGTCGATACTGGGCACTCAGGATTTTATGATGATTTGATATGTCGTTGATGGACACACGTTGGATGATATATATATATATATATGAAATAGTTGACATAGTACTATATTTTGACACAGACACGACTTTATATATTTTATTATACGTATGAATACACGATCACCTTCGTTACCACACGGCATGATATCATTATATTACTGTATGACCTAGGAGATCGTCATACATTCGATTTCTACCTGCTGATATTTTCTACTTACGAATTGGCAATTCACCCCGATTGTGCCATAATTCTTGCAGGATCAATAGCGGCTTGCTGGCACACTGCTCTTTTCTGGATGATTTGCATTGGTAGATGGGTTACAGTTCAGAGCGTAACCACCATTATTTACTTTTATATTTCTTTGTATCTAGTTAAAAACTCCATCAACCAGACTAGGTATATTTGGTAGACTTAGAAACCAAAGACTTGTATATTCTTTCATAGTTAGAGCGATGTGTGTATTATACTTTATTTTTGGGTTTGCTGATACTTTGGTTTTCTTTACTTACTTTCTGTGTTTGATTTTCGCCTCGGCCGTCGTATATTCTTATTTGCTGTGGTTATTTCCGTTGATTGGCGAATAGCTAGGTCCCGCTTAGGGATGCCATATTACCATTGATTATGTACTTGTTTTTATCAAAATTTACAAAGAAGGTGCTGCACAAATTTCAAACGGCGAAAATATTTCAAACTTTAGTTTACGAATCCCCTGTATTTCAAATGAACCTTATTTATATACTTTGAAAAAAAGAACTTGATTTCATTACACCATTATTTCAAAAACTTTGCCTCCATTATTTTCCTAAAGGGTTTAGATTTCTGGGCTTTCGGCTTACTTGGATTACGGTGGGGTCATATAGGCTTCACGTGATCTAAGTGTCGGTCACGTGTCATTTTTCGGTCGTGACAGTCAAGTTTCTACTGTATTTATTAATATCGGCTTATCTTTGTAAAACTCCTAAGACCTTTGCATGTTAGGCATTAAAACTACTAAAATGTTTGTAATCTCCATAAAACTATATGTCGTGACTAACATCATCCAAAAGTTCAAGAAAAAACCTTTTTGTGTGCGATGCAATTTATTCTTCAAATTAACAAAAAAGAGAAACAAAATTCTTAATTCTAAGATGGTCCAGATCATCGAATTTTTTCACGTGTGATACGCATAGACACATATGTTAGCACTATAGAGAAAGGATTGGAAAAAAGTTCTATGAGACTTTCTGTTAAGATAATAGATTTTGAGTCGTTCAGTCAAGAAAATAAAAATAATCATGTGGAACCTTTAAATCGCTACATGTATAAAAAATACTTAGTAACTAGTGCCCGAGGGAAAGGGACGCTTCCAGTTTCAATTCGAAGGATGTAAAAGATGAGAACTTGACTCCTTTTATTACAATAAGTTGTCTTATTCATATAAATAGGACTATATTAAAGAGGAAACAAAATAATCTTAGAAATAAAAATACTTTATTAAATATTTACCAATGATTTAGGGAAAAGATATTCTAGATAAGATGACATAAATTTTTTTCTTTTGGAAATGGAGAAAAGGCAACATAATTAATCATGATGAATACAATCGGATTTGTTGCTTGTTTTTTTTCCTGAAATAGGGTATTTTAGAATTAAAATTATTAAAATAAAACTATTTTATTTTAATTTAAGGAAATAGGACGGTTTGGAACCGACCCTACCCATATATTTAGAGGACGGGTTCTTAGAACCCGCCCCTACCCCTATATAGGAGAGGGCGGGTTCTAAAGGGCGGGTTCTTAGAACCCGCCCCCTACCCCTATATAGGAGAGGGTAGGTTCCTAGAACCCGCCCTCTCCTATTTTGTGAAGAGGGCGGGTTCTGGGAACCCGCCCTATTAAAAAATAATTAATAATAAGTAAAGTAAAAATATCGAATAAAATAATAAAAATTTGATAATATTATTGTTGTTTAAATATGAATTTGGTATACACTCTAATAACAAAATGAATCCGTCAATTTATAATACAAAAAAATCATATCTGTTTCTAAATGATATAACTATCGCTTTTCCTTTCCTTTTCCCTTTCCCTTTCCAAATCCGAGAAGGCTTGACATAAGCCTATACCTCTTGGGATGACTGGAGGACCCTCCCGTTTCTTGGGTATATGGCGGCGGCGGCGGCTGCTCTTTTGCTTTGGTTTCAGCTTCGGCTTCAGCAGCGTCTTGGACAGGCTGTTGTTCCTCAAATCCTGAATGTGGGACAGATGTCGGATATGTGCTGCCTCCCAACAACTGTATGTAGGACGAAAAATCCGTCTCCCAACTGGGCAGTTATTGCGAAGAACCTGTCCCAGTTTCATGCGGTTGCTGTTGCACAAAACATAAGCCCTATGGCTGCGCAAATCCTGACCCCTAAGATTGTTGTTGTTGCGCAAAACCTGACCCTCAAGACGGCTGTTGTGCAAAATCTGACCCCCAAGACTGCTGTTGTTGCGCAAAACCGGACCCCCAAAACTGTTGTTCCTCCGGTTGTTACGCTTGTCCAGTATGCCAGGGTTGCTACTGACAGTATTGTGATCCAAACCACTGATTCTGCTGCTCTGGATCTCCCTCATGCTGTTGTTCTGATGCCGGCTCATGCTGCTGCTCTGGTGCCGGCGATAAATGTGGAAGTATATTATATGAACCAAATATACCACCAATATATGAGTCTACATTTGAAAATAAAGCCTGAGTATCCAGACCAGCATCAGTCGGATATGGATCCTGCATCATTGATTGTATATGATGCAACATACGAGCCTGTCGTTACATTAGAAATAAGAAATAAGTATTGACTCATACCGCCAGATATTAAAAAGTAATATAATTTAAAGAATTTAACTTACCATTTCTTGTTCCACGTGGCCTCTAGGCTCGTACCGCTGGATGTTTGGGAAGTCGTTGGGGGGAGCAGAAAGATATCTTATGGTGACACGCTTATACCACTGTAGATATGCTTCGGTAGCGTCGGTGGTTGTTTGGTCACCTATTTGCTGTAAGGCGATATCACGCTGCCTATCCTCCCATCTCAGCAAATATTGATGATGATACTCCCTCCAATCACGCTCTGCCTTTTCTCCTCGCATGTCTCTCTCTATTGTCATGTGCGCAGGCGGCGGGATAGGAATATGTTGCAATCTACTGAACTGTCGCAACACCCGGTCCGGTAGGTGCATGACAACGATATTAATGCAGAGAAGTGGGCATCGAGCCCGCCAAACCGGCTCTCCTTCGATACAGATGCCGGGTAATCCATGCAGACGATCTGTTGTAAAAGGCATCCACGTGAACTGCGCAAATAATATAGTACCAAATTGTAATGAAGGTAATTTAAAATTTTAAAACAAAGCTAATTACCTAAGTTATGGTTACCTAAGTCGCCTCCATGCGATCCAACTCATTTCTATAGTACCTAAGTACTCGACGATGAGCCTTATAAGCTTTCTTACCATTCCACCAAGAGCCGAGAGACTTTCCAGGAGTATCCACGGCAGTGATTTTAATTCAATCCGGTCTTCCCATACACATGTGCTCCCATGTCACGACCGAAAGTTTGGCCCGTGACCGGCACTTAACCACGTAACGTCTACAGACGTAACGCGACTAAGTAAGCCGAAACCCAGAAATCAAAACCATTAAAGTATTGAGTGTTAAAACATTTAGTAGAAACATTTGTTAAAACGTTTAGAAAACCTTAAGTAATTTAGTAAAATTCTTTAAAATTTGAGTTATTATCTTAAAAAATTTGGCAGCATTTCCTTTGTAAAAACTAGCCCCCGAAATCGGGTACAAGGCAATATATGAGTAAAATGATATGCAATAAGAAATAAGCATCCCAGACAGGAGAAATCACGCCCAACAGCGGAAACAAACACCACAATGATAATATACGACGCCGTAGCGAAGAATGAGTAAAAATAAGTGAAGACAACATGAAATATGAAACTGCATAAATAAATTCGGCTCACAACGAGCTCGACACCAGAGTACAAATAATATACATCGTTCTCACAACTGGTCTCTAAGTCAAGACATGAAAAGTAGATGGAAAGTACTAGATACAACAGTGTATACAACTGGAAAATAAACTGATACCGCACAAAAACCCACCTATCAGCAAAGGGCTCACACGCCAACTGCAATGGTATCTGTATCAAAAGATGCAAGAAAACAGCCTGCCGCGACTACTCTGAGGGGCAACCTGCAAACACTGTGGCACAACGGGGGTGAGTTGCCAACTCGTGAATAGTAGATGACATATAAAGGTAATCGCGAGTATGCACGTGCTGCGATACTCTAACCTATACCAACAGATAATATCTATATGATGAGCTAGATGAGCAATAATCATGCAACAAGTGCGATCTGATAACATCTCTATATGATGAGCAGGGAATGCAATAATCCTGCATAGAAAATGCAATCTAATAACACCTATATGGGGTGAGCAGGGTATGCAATAATCGTGCATAGCAAGTGCAATCTAACAACACCTATATAGGGTGAGCAGAGTATGCAATAGTCGTGCATAGCATGTGTACTCTATCAGGTACTACAGGTACAGGATGAGATGTATAATACTGAAAGCTGAGCATGGGGATAAATAACATCTACACGGAATGTCAACATGGAAAATAATCGGTGTCCACCAATACACCCAAATCCCAGTAAAACTCAGGCGCCGTCATCCTCATCGGCCCTCAAATCCTGTAAATCTCATAGAATCGTGAGTGCCCAACATCGGCACTCGAAATATCATAAAATAGTCGTGTCTAGCATCGACACGCAAATCCTTAAGTATCGGGCTCCGTCCGTCCGGATCGGCCCACGAGCTCCGTCTGCGGAATCGGCCCTCGGCCCCGGCAGTACGCGTCATCTCGTATCCATCTATCGACTCTGGTCGGTATCTTTCGGATAACCACCAGGTCCAACCAATCACCGGTAGGTAGTAGTCCCTCCGCCGGGCTCACCGTCTAACAATACGAGTCTTCTTGCCCCGGGGTACCGTACCGGGTCCACCATGTACCCGCAATCAGTGCCTATCGCTCCTCGAATCGGGTATACTCACACAAGCTCTCTGGAACCGAGAAAACTCATGGTGGACGCACTGAAATATCATATCAAGAGAAACCGGGTTTTTAAAACAGTGCGTATTTTCTTAAAATATTACCACGGTTCTCAAATCCAGAAATCCCATAAATCCAAACTCAATGCATAAATCCATGCAATGTGTCGTATGATACTAAGAGTAAAAAGGGAAAACCGCTCCTTTAAAAGAATCCAGTTTTTAAAATATCTCATGCGGTCCCTATTATTCATGAAATCAAATCGATATCATCCATGTATGTAGCATATGTAGGTATGGATGTGCAAAAGGATATATACGCGAATATGAGTGTAGCACTACTATGAAAATACAGTGTGCATGTGCGCAAGTATGAAGATATCAATATATGTGTGCACTGGAATGAATATACAGTGTGCATGTGCGCAGGTATGAAGATATCAATATATGTGTGCACTGGTATGAATATACAGTGTGCATGTGCGCAGGTATGAAGATATCAATATATGTGTGCACTGGTATGAATATACAGTATGCATGTGCACAGGTATGAAGATATCAATATATGTGTATACCGGTATGAATATACAGTATGCATGTGCGCAGGTATGAAATATCAATTTATGTGTATATGCGACAAGTCATAACAATCATCAATGATGCGGCAATCAAAGCGATATGTAATGCGTAGCAATTCTATAGTGCAAGTGTCATGGCAATCACTAACGGTGTGAGTGTAACATACAAATAGTGCTCTTGCAGTTTTAACCGTTAGTGACAGTGCAGTGTTATATACTACCAATTCTATATGCAACAAGAAGGTATACTACAATCGTCCATATGAACATCTACGACTAAATATCCAATCACGCCCTGACGCTTAACGCCATACGGGCGATTTCACCGTAGATGTTAAATCTACTCACCTGGTCGCGTGCTACACGTAGCTGACCACTTGCTTCCCTTTCTTCGCTGCGTCCGACGTACCCGCCTGCGAACCTGGAATTTACATAAGGAATCCATATATAAGCAAAATATCTCGCAAAACGCGATATCGAAATCAAACGAGAAACTCGTGTCGCGAACTAAACGCGCGTGTGTCCGATACGCTGAAACGTGTGTATACGCGTCTAAAACTACCCCGACACGTCGCGATACGCTGGAACACAAAACCCACTCACGTATCACACGTGTCGCGCAAACAAAACGTAAAGGAAAAACGATATATCGTCCCAGATTCTAACTCAGGTGAAAACTTACAAAATTGCACATATCACAGATCCTAAAAATATAGTAGACTCCTCTAGCCAAAACCCTAACCCCTAAGTCCCCTGTCTAGCCGCAATTTGCGGCCAGAACGATTAAAACAGCGGCCTGAACAAGGGTAAGTGGTCTCGTGATTTGTGTGTGTGGAACCTAGTATACATGCTCCAGTTTTCTCAGTTTTCTTCTGAAGGAGCCGGGTCAAAAGCAGATCACAGAAAGATCTAAGTTTGCTTTAAAACGTTAAATTTTGCACAAAAAGGAAACCTAGGGTATTTTAGTGAAATCTGGGGTTTATCAAGGTTTAAGTGGCCCTAACAACACTTAACTAAGTTAATCTAACCATCACTAACATCACTTAACCAAAAGTCCACACTAATCACCATTTTTAGCACAAAAACTCACTTTTATCACTAACCGAAGCTAATTCTACACATAAGTTTAGCAAAAGGAGTTAAGCTCAGATTTTATACCTCACTCTCAACCCTAGGAAGCAGGAGAAGGAGGAGAAGAAGAAGATGAGATGTTGTTGTTGCTGCTGGAGCTGCTGCTGATGCTACTGGAGCTGCTACTGCTTCTATTGCTGCTGTTGCTCTATGTTGTTGCTGTTGTGGCTGCTTGCTATTGCTGCTTCTGCTGCTGTTGCTTCTTCTGCTGTTGCTGCTGCAGCTGCTGGTGTTGTGTTGCGTGTGTGAGTGAGAGTGAGAGAGATGTGAGAAACAAATGAGAGGCAAAAGAAATGAGTGCACAAAGTGTCAACCCCCCTCTCTCTCTCTCTTCATTTAATGCAAGCATGGTAAGGCCATCATGCCCATTCTCTCTCTCTCTCTCTTTCTCCCTCCAAGTCAACCAATTTTAAATTCTTTCTCATTTTTAAAAAAAAACACACTTAATTAAAACCCAAAACACTTAAGGAAAATGGCTTAACCCACCATGGTTGCTAATCATGGTTTAACCCCATTTTAACCCTAATTTACATGCACAAGTGTGTGCAAGCCTAGGAAAATTCCAATAAAATACTCATTAAATTTGATAAATTATTTGAAAATCAATTTGGTAAACTTTTTATTAAAAACCACATATTAACATATAATTATCCATTAATCGCATCCTAAGGTGTTACAATCTTCCCCCCTTAAAGAAATTCGTCCCCGAATTTAAAAATATAAAGCTATGCATACCTTCAAAGAGATGAGGGAATTTCTTCCGCATCTCGCCCTCGGCCTCCCAAGTGATCTCTTCACCATTCGGGCTGCACCAAAGCACCTTCACTGATGGCAAAACCTTCGATCTAAGTTTCTTCACCTGCCGGTCCAATATCACGACTGGCTGCTCGGTGAACGAAAGATCGCGCTCGAGCTGAACGGTTTGATGCTGAATCATGTGCGAAGGGTCATGTAGGTATCCGCGAAGCATAGTCACGTGGAATACGGGGTGAACATCTAGGAAGTCGGGTGGAAGAGCCAAATGATATGCCACTGCGGTCACACGCTCGAGGATCTCGAAGGGACCTATGAATCTGGGGCTAAGCTTCCCATTCCGTCCAAACCTCATCACTCCCTTCATCGGAGAGACCCTCAGAAAGACGTGATCGCCAACTACGAACTCTAAACTGCGGCGGCGTCTGTCAGCGTACGATTTCTGCCTGCTTTGAGCTGTCCTCATCCTGTCTCGAATCAGCTGTATCTTCTCGGTCGTCTCCTGTACGATCTGTGGCCCCAAAATACTGCTCTCACTGAGCTCTGTCCAACAGACGGGCGATCTACATCTTCTCCCATACAAGGCCTCGAAAGGTGCCATCTGAGTAGTATCCTGGAAACTATTATTGTAGGAGAACTCCACCAAGGGTAAATGATGATCCCAGCTACCACCAAAGTCTAACACGCATGCTCGGAGCATGTCCTCGAGAGTCTGAATAGTCCGCTCTGACTGACCGTCGGTCTGCGCATGAAATGCTGTGCTGAAACTCAAGCGGGTGCCCAAAGCCTCCTGAAGCCTCTGCCATAGTCGGGTGGTAAACTGGGTGCCTCGATCGGACACGATACACGTCGGGACCCCATGCAGTCATACAATCTCGTCGATGTAAATCTGGGCATACTGAGCAAATCCGAAAGTCGTCTTCACCAGCAGGAAGTGAGACGCTTTCGTCAAACGATCCATGATTACCCAGATGGAGTCATACCCTCGCCTAGTCCTGGGTAGACCCACAATGAAATCCATAGAAATCTGCTCCCATTTCCACTCCGGAATGGGTAACGGCTGTAGCTCTCCCGCTGGCCTCTGGTGCTCGGCCTTGACTTGCTGACAAGTCAGGCATCTCGACACGAAGTCTGCGATGTCCCTCTTCATTCCGTCCCACCAGTAAACATCCCTCATATCATGGTACATCTTGGTGGAACCCGGATGAACACTATACACCGATCGATGTGCCTCCTCAAGAATCTCACGCCGCAATCCCTCAGTATCTGGTACGCACAGTCTAGTCCCAAATCGCAGTATCCCTTGATCATCGATCACGAACACGGAAAATCTACCCTGTCCAATCTGTGCCATGATTTCTGAACAACGGTCATCACTGTACTGTGCCTCATGTATACGGTCAAGCAACTGTGGGCGTGCACGAACATGCGCAAGCTGTCCCCCGATCGGCGTGAACTCGAACTGCACTCGACTGTCGCATAAAATCTGCCAATCTTCCGACGACTGCCTCTGCACTTCACTCAAATAAGATAGACTACCCCCGGGCCTCCTGCTCAAAGCATCCGCCACTACGTTCGCCTTGCCCGGGTGATACAAGATCTCGCAATCGTAGTCCTTCACTAATTCCATCCAACGGCGCTGTCTGAGATTCAGGTCTCGCTATTGAAATATATACTTTAAGCTCTTGTGATTAGTGAATATCTGGCACGACTCGCCGTATAAGTAATGTCGCCAGATCTTGAGTGCAAAGACCACTGCAGTCATCTCCAAATCGAGAGTGGGGTAGTTCTGTTCATGTCTCTTCAACTGCCGTGAAGCTTATGCGATCACCCTGTTGTAAGTCTACGGTAGCGCCCCGGCCCTCTGTCCGAGGCCAAAATGCGGAAACGAAAACTTTTTCTAAACTAGAAACCGGCGCTATCGCAAACTTTAATCCCGGATCGAACCATTAACCTATAACTAGCAAACTAGAGAAGGGATAGAAAAGCTATACCGATCGATCCGTGTCCTTCGGTCTTTGGCCACCATCCTAAGCTCCTCACGGTATCTCCGAGCTCGATCTCCTCGTCGGAAAGGACACCACATCTTCGAGTCTTTTTACGGGCTCCCGCTTCGTTCGAAGAAACTCAGGCACAAAGTTCGCTAGCGGACGTGTCCAAGGCGATGTAGAGAATGTGTGTGATCACTTTGTCTCAAGCATCCATTGATTCTCAACACATGAGAGTGTATAGATGGAGGTTAGAGATGATGTCATTAATGGAGGTTGTGAGCTAGAGGAAGAAGAAGAAGAAAGATCCTTTCTTTCTTATCTTTTCTTCTGATAATATGAGAGAGTCCAAGCAAAATAATACAAGAGCAAACATTATCATGGCTGCCCTTCTCTCTCTTTCCCTCATTTCAAACCACAAATCAATCATATAATGTGACATTAGCACAAGAAAAGTGACCATGAGTCACTAATGAAGTCTATGTCACATTAAATGATCAAAATGATGATTTAAGCTCACAATTTTCATTTGTAAACATTAATCCAAATGTTTACAACAATAAAAAGATACGGCAACATCTAAAGTAAACTCGTGATGGATCACAAGGATACCCCTCACCTGTATATACATACCTGCATCCGCATTCCGACTGAATGCGAATGCGATGAGACTAAAGTAATCCAACAAATCTAATACTAGGATCCGGCTTAAACCAAAGCCTACTAGTACGATCCGTCCGATCATGATCCGTGCACTACCGCATGTATATGATCGAAACCTGCCATATATCATACGGACACTACAACGTTTCGCTCGAAACTTGAGAAACTGTCTGTGGGGGACTCTAAAGACTCGTCAATACTTTGGCTGTGGATTTAACCACTAGCACATCAGAGGTACTAGCCATACGTAACGGGCTACCAGGTATTAACCAAAAGGGAGGTCGATGAGAGAACTCATCCTGATACCCTACTGAGCCTGTCAGTGACAATATCCGTACAGTCCGATCCGGTCGTCTATGAGCATCGCATGTCGGGCCTAGGGAATTGGTAAAAGTCAGACCCCCAAAATTGGTACAAGTCGTGTCGGAGTGTAGCCCAGAACACCCTGAGATACTACTGGAATACCTACCAGTAAATCTCCTGCCTTGGCCAGTCGTGTCGGTGTGTAGCCCAGAACACCCTGAGATACTACTGAGATACCTACCAGTAAATCTCCTGCCTTGGCCAAGGACTTCGTGTAATGGCTCTCCTAGACACAACGCGATCTCACCCCCAATACCGGGAGAGACGAAACCCCTGCTGATCCGCTCACTGCCTCCATATGGCTCGAGACTGTACCCAACTAAAACCTATTTGCACGACTCCTTTAAGCCGTGGTAGGGTAGTAATCAAAGTACAGTGGGAACTCACACGAGACAAATGACGATCTCAGGTCGATGAACTAACCTGTACACATGTCACCAGGGAACCGCTATCTGACGTCAGGTATAATACCAACTAGCATGTTCCCGGCGAGTCCTGTCCGGTGTACTCATAACCCAATGAGCACCTATATACATCTTAGGTGAACCAACTGACACCAATGGCTTGTGAGACCGGCCACCGCCCCTCGTCGGGGTCTCGACTGTATACACTAGTCTACTAATGGAGTATCGATGCCCAGTCTCGAAACTCCCACGACTAGGGACCACTTTAAGGATGTGCTTATAGACCCCAGCTCCCACGTATATGATCGCCATCATACTGCTGGCAGTCAATCAAGAATCCTAAGGGCTCTATCAACGTGTAATAGCGACCTGTAAGGTCACCTAAAGCAGTGCACGATGATAAAGATAAACCAGATAGCATACTATCATCTCGAGTAAGACTGTCCTACCGGCAAAGGTCCTCCCTCAATCATTGTAATCACGTGCCTGCGATCCAATAATTGACTCTGAGGACACTATATCCAACAATCTCCCACTTGCACTCAAGGCTAATTATTGCGATGTCGCATACTCACAGCCCGTGTAATACCGAACACCCAACTCCTCTACTAATCAGTCTCACAAAGCCCGTTTGCGAAACTATTGCGTTCAAGGAATAGCCTCAGTGAGTGGATCCGCCCTGATATTTCTTTCTATGTCTCTCTTTATCTCAAGTTCGCGGAGAAAGACATTTCCCGAAATGAGCAATACCTGTCTTAGAATATGTTTGGATATCTGATAGGACCTAGTTCATAAATGAACTCCAAATCCAAACTTCTTAGACTGTATCGTCAACTGAATTTAATCAGTATCATGCGCCATGCCTCTCTCAGTATCCGCTTGGACCACCTGTCCAAACTACTGCCCCTCGTCAGAAGGAAAACTATAACTCTGACAGTCGCTTTGTCATCCAGGTCTCCTTGGAAGCCTGGAATGATAACCGTCTCCTAAAAGAGGCTGCCGTTATCATATCCCTAGAACATCCACTTATATTCTAAAACTACTTCCGAACGTTTCTCCAGAATAGGATTAATATCAACTTATTGCATCTAATGCAAAAACAACATCTGGTATGGTACTTGACATCTCATGATTGACTCAATTGCCTAAGCAAGTGATCTGCCAATCATGCACATCCCTCTCCCATTTAGTCTGTAAGACAGCTTTAGAGAGGGTGACTCCATCACCTGCAGGTACACTACCGTGCCAAGAGTCATCCACTCTAAAAACACCTTTAGAATGCTGTCTAAGTACCCAGATTGGGAAACTACCCAAATCTAGATCCAAAACCATAGATCTAGTAACCAGAGTGTCTGATATTATATCTATATCCTATGTGGAGAAACCACTGTGTGACAACCAAAGTGTAACCGATCGTATTATAGGAATTTCACTTCCTACTCTGTGTATGTCATCCAAATATCAGGACATCACACCCTACTACCTTCTTAACAGATCCATCCACTATTCTGATGAAGTCAGACCTATGACTATTACATCAGAAATACATGATCTATCTCCGCTATATCTGCTTTAGTTTATAAATAGACATAAGTTACTTGTCCACTATGCTTTCGCTGCTCCCAGTGACTACGACAACCCTCTGGCAGAGTCATATACACGTGCACCTCCAAAGCTAGTTTAGAACGATGCTATACTCATTCTCCTGCTGGGTCTCATAGCCTGGAACAACAGTTGTGTCAAGTCTGGGTAAACAAGAACCTCCCTGTCACCGTCCTTGAGGCTACCGGAGTATCTTTCGGGTGCCTGATGTTACCCACCATATCTGCGGAGTGGCCAATGAAATGTCAAACCAGATTGAATCTTTAGGTCCTATTAAATTTTCAGTAATCGTTTGCGGTTCTGGAATCACTTCCAGTTCTACCATACTCCCACTACTGTTTTATGAAAAAGTCCATTTTACTAAAACTGTGGCGAGTCAAGAACAATATCACTATTGAACTTCCAGATGGTAGAAAATCAACCCTCGTCATAGCCCGGGTCAACCCACAAACTGCCATTACAGAAACGTGCCTTGAGTTATCCAGAGTCTGGTTTTAAGCATAAGCCGGACAACTCCCCGTACCTTAACATTGTTAAGATATGAACTATTCTATATCCAATATAGAAACAGAGGCACTGATTTAATCAGAACCAGATTCAAATCATGCAGCTGTCTCCAGTGCATGTCAACTAAATGGAAAGAGGCCTATCAGCATTACTCAACTTAGGAATACATCCAGATATGAGTAACCTGAAAAAGAAGCAAGTTCTCATAATCATTACTATCAACTGAATACCATACACAAGTATCTATATCTTCGATCACCTTGAAGAAATTTGATACTTGCAACGCCTGGTTCTCTACTTTATTCTTATACCTATAACTTCTCAAAACTTAGACCTTGTATTTCTACGAAACACATGTCTAAGAACTAGAGAAATCATAAGTAAACGGAATATAGTACGAGTACCAACCCCTCTGTCCTTATGGACACTGGACAAAATACAATACTCTGTATAATTCCCCTGAGTCTAATAACTCATTCGCTGTGTGTCGTAGGTTGAAAACTGTACTTATGGTTAAGAAGAATTACACCGCTGTTTAATGCTCCTTACCTAACCATCCATTAATATAAGTAAATGTCATAGACATAATTTCAAAAAGTTATATCTTACTTTATAAAAATAAACGTACAGATATATCAATTTGAAATTGGTGCATAACAATGGATATTCAAAACCAAATATTTGCCGTTCGGCAAACAACCCAGGTGATTTCCTCAAATATCACCAATTACAACGAATCCCGATATAATGAGGATGATCGCCCAATTTCCAATAACTTACTCCCACTCATCATCTGTAAAACCATACATATGTGAGAATCAAACCTGGTAAATACATACCATGGAGTAAGAACTAATTGGGAAATCAGTTTTCTATTAACAATACACAGTGAAACTGAAACATGTAAATGTTTCGAAGGGGTATCCGGGTATTCCTAGTAATGCCTCTTCCATTATCAGATTCACAACTGTAACTGTATATTTCTTTGCCATCTCTCCAAATCCCTTTATATGTCTTTAGTCGTTACCTTCTGCACACCATCGTTAGGCTAAATGGTTTTCTTCTTTCCCTACCGTTCGGGACCAGCCTATGGTTTGGAAGAAGACCCTCCATTAAGCGTAATAGGTGTACTGTTTTAATCCTAGGAGCACTCGCAACCCAAAAAAAGGTAAAGATAAAAGACAACTGAATAAAACCTTATTCCTATTTCTCCTGAACCAGAATCCATCCCCGAACTGGAACAAGTTCCTTCGAGTTCGTATATAACCATACGATGGAATATCCAAATAACTGTGGATCTTCATAGTGATACGGAGTGTCCTGGAGAAATACAAAGGTGAAGTAGGAGTGGCGATGAAATACTTGGTTTGGTCGTGAATAGCAGTCTCAATTTACTTTGCCCTCTTACTAATCCCTTTATTTGTCTTAACTTATTACCTTCTGTACACCATCGTTAGGCTAATTGGTTTTCTTCATTCCCTACCGTTCGGCACCTGCCTATGGTTTGGAAGAAGACTATCCAATTAGCGTAATAGGTGTACCGTCCTAATGCAAGGAGCACTCGCAACCTGAGAGAAGGTAAAAGGAAAAGACAACTGAATAGTCCTATTCATTTTCTCAAGAACAAGAAACCATTCTCGAATCTGGAACAATTTCTTTCGAGTTCATATATAACCATACGATGGTTTTATCCAATGGAAGTGGATGTTCGTAGTAATACGGGGTGTTCTGGAGAAAAGGGTAAAAGTAGGAATGGCAATGAGGTATGCAACTCTGACAATCCAAAAGCCAGTATTTTAAGAAGGTTCGGTTAATCTTGGTCACCGAGTCATAGTCAAGAGTCGGGTCATGGTCGCTGCCAAAGAGAGAGAGAAAAGAAACACTCATCGTGCACTCTAACCTAGATCAGAATGGTTATCAATTTATCTAATCAGGAAACCTCCCACTGTAACCTCAAATTCTCCTCCAAATCTGAAAGAAGAATTAGTCGGGATCACCCGAGGAGTAAACCAACTCATCAGTGAGAATCGGAATCCAACTATCATCGCATGATAATGTGATGGAATCCACTCACGTTATCACACTCCAGAAGGTATGCGCATGCCTAGCAAGTTTCAGTTTCTTTAGAAACTCCCGATGTGATTTTTTACCCCTAGGTCCCAAGTGACCTTGACACAGTCAACAAATCAAAGAGTCCTAGTCAAGTTCAACCCGTCATTATCCTGGATTGCATTAAACCCACCCGTACGAGCCCTTAACACAGTCAACAAGGCCGCACGACTGTCCTAACTAATCGCATTAATATGTCACAAACAAACACTACTTAGATACCGCACACTATGCCTTGACACAGTCAACAAACGCAGCACGAATACTAAGTAATACTTGTAAGAAATGACGGAGGGCTACGGCTGGTTTTTGGCGAAAAACCTTTAACGTAATGAACTTGATATCGTTAAAGGAACCGGATAGCTTTTTATAAAAATATAGTGGCGAAAACCTTTGCTAAAGAGGTCACTCCCGATGAAGAGATCTCGGCTCTTTCCCCGTAGAATAAGGTGCAGGATATTCCTACTGAATACCACGATGCAAAGCAAAAGGCAATCGGCTATAGTGAAGTTATTACCCTGACGCAAACTTCTGTCCAAGGGGTCACTCCCGGTGAAGGGATCTCGGCCCTTGCCTCGTCGACTGAGGTGCAGGATATTCATAACCGAATACCACTGTGCAAAACAAAAAAGAACGTCTTTGCAATAACAGCTTTTTGAAAAATGTTCCAACAACATCAGAATAGGTTTGTTTAGCTTGCATTGATCCGAATCAACGCAGTCCCATCAATTGATCACACCACAAAAGAACGAAAATATGATGTACATATATGCTATCCGCATTCGCCACTGGGTCCCGTCATCACCCGTTAGGTTACTTAACTAACGACAGAGCGGGGACTGGACTAGCATGGATGTAAAAGATATACAACATCTACTAGTATATATATCAATATATAGTATTCGCACATGGCGTGATAAAATGCAACATCACAGAAATATAATAAGCATCACAGAACAATACAGATAATCTGGGATCCCCGGTTTTCATAGAGCCGCTACTGAAACCCGACGTTCCCCTGGTCGTGTGGATAGCCTGTGCAATGAAATCCTAGACCCCTACGGGTGCGGCAAGTTAAGCCCCCTTCAGCAAAGTGAATGGACCACCCAGCACTTCACGGAATCCGGTAACTTGTGCACCCCTCCTTGGGTCAACCTATACCCCCTACGAGTGCGGCGAATAGCCCGACAATTCTAGAGTAAAGCCCCCTCCATCTCAAAGCCATGAGATGCGGGGCCGTTGCCCTCTAGAACCTGGTTATCCGTGCACCCCACCGCGGGGTAATCCTAGTACAGAAAGTAAAATATATACAACGGGTACATCGACCTCAGCCCGGTCGTGCCCCAAAAGAATAATATACAAACAGGCAGTGATGGCAGTCCACATGTCGGACGCTCGCCCCACAATATCAAATGTACAAATACAACCAAACTGTACTACCATTGCATCCAGGCTATCCACCATGACAAATCCGCAACATCACAGCACAACACAGAACATCAACATGAATGTCACGTTCGCAAATCCGTCTAAAAGGGCTATAGCAATTAGACAGGATTTACCACTCGAATGACATTCACGGTCGCAGATTTAAAGTAAGCACTGTGAACTAATATATTTAAAATTTTCGATCGACAAAATTTTCCGAAGTGGGCCCCAAGTACAACTGCAGCACTCCAAATAATCTGGGCCAAAAATAAACATTCCAGAAACCCCAATTCCAAGAAAACAACCACTGTAGAAATTTTGGTGCAGAGAAGCCACTAAATAGCGGCGGAACCGCGGTCAAAACATGGGTATGGCCACGGTTCCGCGGCTCTACTGTAGCATCATGCTACCAAATTTTCTCAGATGTCTTATAAAAGCCTGCCTGAATTTCTGCAATTCTCAAAATAATTTTTCGACAACAAAACAATTTCGACAGAAACTGCATAAATTGGAATCGCGGTTTTGAAAATTTCGTTCGATCAAAGTTCTAAACACGTTAGACCAAGCTAGTAAAAGTTAATGGCGTGGCTCTGATACCATGTAAGTCAACGGTAGCGCCCCGGCCGTCTGTCCGAGGCCAAAATGCGGAAACGAAAACTTTTTCTAAACTAGAAACCGGCGCTATCGCAGACTTTAATCCCAGATCGAACCATTAACCTATAACTAGCAAACTAGAGAAGGGATAGAAAAGCTATACCGATCGATCCGTGTCCTTCGGTCTTTGGCCACCATCCCAAGCTCCTCGCGGCATCTCCGAGCTCAATCTCCTCGTCAGAAAGGGCACCAAATCTTCGAGTCTTTTTACGGGCTCCCGCTTCGTCCGAAGCAACTCAGGCACGAAGTTCGCTAGCCGACGTGTCCAAGGCGATGTAGAGAATGTGTGTGATCACTTTGTCTCAAGCATCCATCGATTCTCAACACATGAGAGTGTATGGATGGAGGTTAGAGATGATGGCATTAATGGAGGTTGTTAGCTAGAGGAAGAAGAAGAAGAAAGAGCCTTTCTTTCTTATCTTTTCTTATGATAATATGATAGAGTCCAAGCAAAATAATACAAGAGCAAACATTATCATAGCTGCCCTTCTCTCTCTTCCCCTCATTTCAAACCATAAATCAATCACATAATGTGACATTAGCACAAGAAAAGAGACCATGAGTCACTAATGAAGTCTATGTCACATTAAATGCTCAAAATGATGATTTAAGCTCACAATTTTCATTTGTAAACATTAATCCAAATGTTTACAACAATAAAAAGATACGGCAACATCTAAAGTAAACTCGTGACGGATCACAAGGATACCCCTCACCTGTATATACATATCTGCATCCGCATTCCGACTGAATGCGGATGCGATGAAACTAAAGTAATCCAACAAATCTAATACTAGGATCCGGCTTAAACCAAAGCCCACTAGTATGATCCGTCCGATCATGATCCGTGCACTACCGCACGTATATGATCGAACCCTGCCATATATCATACGGCCTCTATAACGTTTCTCCCGAAACTTAAGAAACTCTCTGTGGGGGACTCTAAAGACTCGTCAATAGTTTGGCTGTGGATTTAACCACTAGCACGTCAGAGGTACTAGCCGTACGTAACGGGCTACCAGGTATTGACAAAAAGGGAGGTCGATGAGCGAACTCATCCTGACACCCTACTAAGCCTGTCAGTGACAATATCCGTACAGTCCGGTCCGTTCGTCTATGAGCATCGCATGTCGGGTCTAGGGGGTTGGTAAAAGTCAGACCCCCAAAAGTAGTACAAGTCGTGTCGGAGTGTAGCCCAGAACACCCTGAGATACTACTGGAATACCTACCAGTAAATCTCCTGCCTTGGCCAAGGACTTCGTATAATGGCTCTCCTAGACACAACGCGATCTCACCCCCAATACCGGGAGAGACGAAACCCCTGCTGATCCGCTCACTGCCTCCATATGGCTCGGGACTGTACCCAACTAAAACCTGTTTGCACGACTCCTTTGAGCCGTGGTAGGGTAGTAATCAAAGTACAGTGCGAACTCACACGAGACAAATGACGATCTCAGGTCGATGAACTAACCTGTACACATGTCACCACGGAACTGCTATCTGACGTCGGGTATAATACCAACTAGCATGTTCCCGACGAGTCCTTTCCGGTGTACTCATAACCCAATGAGCACCTGTATACATCTTAGATGAACCAACTGACACCAATGGCTTGTGAGACAGGCCACCGCCCCTCGTCGGGGTCTCGACTGTATACACTAGTCTACTAATGGAGTATCGATGCCCAGTCTCGAAACTCCCACGACTAGGGACCACTTTAAGGATGTACTTATAGACCCCAGCTCCCACGTATATGATCGACATCATACTGCTGGCAGTCAAGCAAGAATCCTAAGGGCTCTATCAACGTGTAATAGCGGCCTATAAGGTCACCTAAAGCAGTGCACGATGATAAAGATAAACCAGATAGCATACTATCATCTCGAGTAATACTGTCCTACCGATATAGGTCCTCCCTCAATCATTGCTATCACGTGCCTGCGATCCAATAATTGACTCTGAGGGCACTATATCCAACACCTGTCATGCTGCATCAATACGCCCCTTAGCCCCACTCGAGAGGCATCACAATAGACCACAGATCCGCCTGATCCTGAAGGCAATGATAGCACCGGCGCCGTAGTCAAACAAGTCCGTAGATACTGAAAGCTATACTCACACTCCTCCGTCCAATCGAAAGGAACTCCCTTCCGGGTTAACCCGGTCAAAGGTGCGGCAATACGGGAGAAGTGCTGCACAAATCGCCTGTAGTAGCCAGCCAGTCCTAGAAAGCTGCAGATCTCCGTAACTGATGCGGGTCTGGGCCAACTCTGAACGGCCTCAATCTTTCTCGGGTCCACACATATACCGTCTCGTGTAATCACGTAACCCAAGAAGTCTACGCTGTCAATCCAGAATGCGTACTTGGAGAATTTCGCAAATAGCTGGTGCTCCCTCAAAGTCTGCAGTGTGATCCGCAGGTGCTGCTCGTACTCCTCTCTGCTCTGGGAATACACTAAAATATCGTCAATGAATACGATGATGAACAAATCAAGTTACGGCCGGAAAATACGGTTCATCAAGTCCATGAATGCTGCTGGGGCATTAGTGAGTCCAAACGACATCACCAAAAACTCATAATGGCTGTAGTGCGTGCGGAAAGCTGTCCTCGGAATATCCTCCTGTCGAACCCGCAGCTGATGGTATTCTGATCGCAAGTCGGTCCTCGAAAAATATCCTGCCCCCTGAAGCTGGTCGAACAAGTCGTCGATGCGTGGCAAAGGATATCTGTTCCGCACGGTAACCCTGTTCAGCTGGCGGTAGTCGATACACAAACGCAAACTGCCGTCCTTCTTCTTGACAAACAGGACCGAAGCACCCCAAGGAGAAACACTGGGTTGAATAAGTCCCTTTTCCAGCAAATCTTGCAACTGACCTTTCAACTCACTAAGCTCCATCGGGGCCATCCGATAAGGCAGTATAGAAATAGGCCCCTTGTCGGGAATTAAATCAATACAAAAAACAACATCGCGCTCAGGCGGTAGCCCAGGAAGCTCGTCAGGGAAAACATTAGGGAACTCACAAACAATTGGAACCTGGTCCAACGGAATGTCCGTAGCTCTAGTATCGCAAACATAGGCTAGAAATCCCTGACATTCCTTCCTCAACAGCTATCCAACGCGAAGAGAAGAAATCAAAATGTGAGGGGCGGCACCACGGTCCCCCTGCACAACAAAAGCCGACTCGCCGGGAAAACAAAATCTAACTGTCTTCTCGCGACAGTCCACAGATGCATAGCACGTGGCTAACTAATCCATGCCCAAAAGAACGTCGAAGTTCAACATCTCAAGAAGGATCAAGTCGACAGGCAACTCTCTCTCGCCAATACAGGATCGGAACACGTGCCTAGCAACAAACGACTCTCCTACAGGGGTGGTCACAACAAGCGGCTGATCAAGCAAACCGGACTCTTTACCCAAACTCGGCACAAAGTGTATGGAAACGTACGAGTGCGTAGATCCAGGATCAAACAATACGTGTGCGTCAACAGAACATACGGATAGGGTACCTGAGACCACAGCATTGGACGCGTGCGCGTCTTGATGCGTCAACGCGAAAACCCGTGCCTGTCCTCTGCCTACAGCTGGCGGTCCACTACTAGCAACTGGCTGTACTCTGCCGGCAGCTGGCTGTCCTCTGTCTCGGCCACCTCGTCCTCTATGAGTAAACCCTCCATGACTATGGCCTCTCTGTGCATGAGTCTGACGCGGAGCAACAGTAGGTGCAATAGGCAACGCCCTCTGGGGTGGAGAAGGTGGAAGTGTGACATGTGTTACTGCTGCCTCCCTCCGGCGTATCTCGATACAATCTCTGACGCGGTGACGGGGACTACCACATCCAAAGCATCCATGCGACGACTGCTGACCCTCCTGGGGATAAGAGCTAAACATCTGACCTCGCCCCGAGTCTCTGCCACCTGTACGACGTCTATCACGGCGTCCGAATGGAAGTCTCTGTGCTGCTGTATCAGTACAAACCCTCTTCGTCCCTGGAACTACCGAAGTCTCTGCAAGACGCTCCTCGACTAATAGGGCTGTGTCTACCGCTGCTGCATACGTCTCGCAATGCTGTGCGCTGATCGCGAGGAACAGTGGGATAAGTAAGCCTCGAACAAATCTCTTGACTCGCATCTCCTCAGTAGCCACTAGGTATGGGGCATAAACTGATAGCTCGGTGAATAGCACATCGTACTCTGCCACAGTCATCTCCGGTGTCTGGCGTAAAGACTCAAATCTGCGTGCTCGGGCATCCCTAACACTCCGGGGAAGGAATCGGGCTAGAAATACCGTCACAAACTCGGTCCAAGTCATAGGAGGAAGACCTGCTGCTCTGCCCTTCTCGATCAATTCACACCATTTCTGCGCAAGACATTCCAGGAGAAAGCTCGCGAACCCTACCTATCTCGCATCTGAGCATCTGAGTGAGCGACATATCCGGGCCATCCTATCAATGAAAGACTGTGGGTCCTCGGCTGCATCGGTGCCTGTGAAGACCAGAGGCTTCAGCCTCATGAACTCTGATAGCGATACCGTAATAACCTTCGTAGCTGCAGGGGCAACTGCCTATACTGCAGGAACCATCGCGGTCCCCATAATGGGTGGAACTACCTCTGGTCGCTGAGCTCGAAGCGTCTCAACTAGCGATCCTATTATCTGGCGTATCTCCTGCATACCGGCCCCTAGCATGGAGATCTGATCTGTCGTAGGAGGAACAGTCTGCTCTGGTACAACCGGTGTACTATCCGGATCAGTCCTCGTCTCGGACGAGTCAACTCGAATCTCGGCTCTCGCGGCCGCTCTCTGCGCCCTCGTAGTCTTTGGCGGCATAATAGCTGAAAAGAAAGTAGGATTCGATAAGGATACGGAGATCGATTCACAAGAATGTATACAATCATGAAGGAATTTCAATCAATAAGTCCTAAAGTCGCTTAGGCGGAGTACCGTGTCGTGAGTATGCCGCGGAACATACACACGCTACGCCACTCTGCTTCAGCTACCTACTCCATCATACCAGGGTCATCCTACACTCCGAAGGTAAAACCTACGCTCTGATACCAACTTTGTCACGATCCAAAGTTCGGCCCGTGACCGGCACTTAACCACGTAACGTCTACAGGCGTAACGCGACTAAGTAAGCCGAAACCCAGAAATCAAAACCATTAAAGTATTGAGTGTTAAAACATTTAGTAGAAACATTTGTTAAAACGTTTAGAAAACGTTAAGTAATTTAGTAAAATTCTTTAAAGCTCGAGTTATTATCTTAAAAATTTTGGCAGCATTTCCTTTGTAAAAACTAGCCCCGAAATCGGATACAAGGCAATATATGAATAAAATGATATGCAATAAGAAATAAGCATCCCAGACGGAAGCAATCACGCCCAACGGCGGAAACAATCGCCACAATGATAATATACCACGCCGTAGCAAAGAATGATTTAAAATAAGTGAAGACAACATGTAATATGAAACTGCATAAATAAAGTCGGCTCACAACGAGCTCGACACCAGAGTACAAATAATCTACATCGTCCTCACAACTGGTCTCTGAGTCAATACATGAAAAGTAGATGGAAAGTACTAGATACAACAGTGTATACAACTGGAAAATAAACAGATACTGCACAAAAACCCACCTATCAGCAAAGGGCTCGCATGCCAACTGCATTGGTATCTGTATCAAAAGATGCAAGAAAACAGCCTGCCGCGACTACTCCGAAGGGCAACCTGCAAACACTGTGGCACAACGGGGCTGAGTTGCCAACTCGTGAATAGTAGATAACATATAAAGGTAATCGCGAGTATGCACGTGCTGCGATACTCTAACCTATGCCAACAGATAACATCTATATGATGAGCTAGATGAGCAATAATCATGCAACAAGTGCGATCTGATAACATCTCTATATGATGAGCAGGGTATGCAATAATCGTTCATAGCAAATGCAATCTAATAACACCTATATGGGGTGAGCAGGGTATGCAATAATCGTGCATAGCAAGTGCAATCTAACAACACCTATATAGGGTGAGCAGGGTATGCAATAGTCGTGCATAGCATGCGTACTCTATCAGGTACTACAGGTACAGGATGAGATGTATAATACTGAATGCTGAGCATGGGGATAAATAACATCTACATAGAATGTCAACGTGGAAAATAATCGGTGTCCATCAATACACCCAAATCCTAGTAAAACTCAGGCGCTGTCATCCTCATCGGCCCTCAAATCCTGTAACTCTCATAGAATCGTGAGTGCCCAATATCGGCACTCGAAATATCATAAAATAGTCGTGTCTAGCATCGACACGCAAATCCTCAAGTATCGGGCTCCGTCCGTCCGATTCAGCCCACGGGCTCCGTCTGCGGAATCGGCCGTCGGCCTCGGCAGTACGCGTCGTCCCGTATCCATCTATCGACTATGGTCTGTATCCTCCGGATAACCACCAGGTCCAACCAATCACCGGTAGGTAGTAGTCCCTCCGCCGGGCTCACCGTCTAACAATACGAGTCTTCTTGCCCCGGGGTACCGTACCGGGTCCACCATGTACCCGCAATCGGTGCCTACTTCTCCTCGAATCGGGTATACTCACACAAGCTCTCTGGAACCGAGAAAACTCATGGTGGACGCACTGAAATATCATATCAAGAGAAACCGGGTTTTTAAAACAGTGCGTATTTTCTTAAAATATTACCACGGTTCTCAAATCCAGAAATCCCATAAATCCAAACTCAATGCGTAAATCCATACAATGTGTCGTATGACACTAAAAGTAAAAAGGGAAAACCGCTCCTTTAAAAGAATCCAGTTTTTAGAATATCTCATGCGGTCCCTATTATTCATGAAATCAAATCAATATCATCCATGTATGTAGCATATGTAGGTATGGATGTGCAAAAGGGTATATACGCGAATATGAGTGTAGCACTACTATGAAAATACGGTGTGCATGTGCGCAAGTGAAACAACTCCAATTTTTTTATACATAAAATTGATTTAAATTTGAAGTATACTTGTGGTATTTAATGTTGCTGTTACCATTTTAACTATTTATTTTCACACCATAATTACAAGAAGGAGCTTGTAGCTCATTGGTAACACCTTGCACTGCTGAAACAAGCCACCAGAGTTCAAATTCTCTGCCCCACATTATTTTTATATTGTTTTTGTTTTAAATTCCTTGGAAGCCCAACAGTCCACAGACCATAACTCCCAAACTTTGAACTTCACCCAGAAAAGTAAAAATACCAGGAGCCACGTCTGACGACCCCCCACCCAACGACCACCGGAATCGGCCGGGATTGGCCGAGTCGGCCGGCCGACTCGGGCCGGCGCCGCCGGCTGGACTCGGCCGGACCGCCGAGTCCCCTGAACAAAAAACGTGGCTCTTGGCATTCCTAACTCCCCTGCACACACCATTTATTTGGATCGGTTCCCGAGAGTTAAATATACCCCATTTACTACAATTTTTAATGATTTTCTATAATTTTTACAATTTTTTTTAATTAAAAACCTTTCACCTACCCTATCCTAACCTACCCTATAAATACACCTCCTACCCTCTACCCTCTCATCCCAAAACCCTAGGCTCACTCTCTCAAAAATTTTCCAAGAAGTGTGTACTTTGAAAACAAGTTCGCGGCGAAGCTCTGACGGAATTCTGGCGGGAATTCCGGCGACGAAGCAACGCCTCGGCAACTCTTTTAGTTCCCCTTACACTCCTTTGCCCAATCGAAACCCGTAAGTCCCATTCTATCTCCCTTTCTATTTCTCTAAAATATGAAACTACTAAACCCAACGGAATCGGAACAAATCCGATTTCCGATTCGGCTTTCTATAAAAGTTCACTTCTCACCAATACATTTATATTTAAACATCTTTATGTTGACTATTAAACTTTTAAAAATCAATTTGAATAAGTTTCATCACATGAAATAATAACCTTTCCAATTTATCGTATTTTTCACTTTAATACCACATACTTCGATTTCACATTTAACCCCTTAACTTTCCTATACATTTAAAGTAGAGAACGAGATAATGATCTACCTCCACACACACGCAAATACAACCCTAAGCGACATCATCAAAAACTTAGAATACGATAAAAACAATACTTTCATTTAAATACCATTTTCTTAATAAAATCAATTCTAAAAGTTTATCTTTGATACACTTTTAAATAAATACCTTTTATTAGGAAAACACGATAAGTCGTGGACATCGATCGTTTATCTAAACCTGACTTTGTGGTGTCTAGGCTAGGCAAGTGAGCAAAGATAATTTTAAAGGCCCGTCTCACGATTCGTGAGCGGATCCCTCATTTCCTCATTTGTACTTACCTGGCCATAATTGGCGGTGAAGTGGCGATTTGAGGCTTCTAACGACTTGTTGTTTAGACTATTTAGAAATAGGCTAATTGACTTAGGAAACCCTAGAATCTAAAATACGGAAAATTTACACATTTGCAAATAAATACATTTACTTTATAAAACCGTTTTCTAAAAGATTAGTATTTTACAATCTTTGCAAAGCGCCGCTACAACACATTTTTGGGGAACCCGTTCGGGATTGTGCGGTTTATCGCGCACCCTCGGGCTAGTAGTGCGAGATTCAGACCTCTGCAAGAAGCATTCGGTCTCGAAAGGTTTAAAATACGACATCTTAAGAAAATGAGATTTTTGGAATATAAAAAATTTATTAAAATTATTTTTTGTATAAACATATGTATATTTATCATTTAAATACCTATTTTATTATAATATAAATTTTCCACCTTTTCCTAAAAATCACAATAATAAATTTTACACTAAAATACCATGAACTTCAAATAATCAATATTACAGATAAATACCTAAAACTACGATATTTTCACTAGAAATGTCACAATATAAAATCCACCCTCATTACAACTCTAAAGATGAACAATAAATACTTGAGACGTATTTTGAAAAGTATATAAAAGTATTTTTATATAAAACCCCCTCAAGTTTTATAAATTACCCTCAGGACCCTAGCAATTATAAGACTTCTGATTGTCTGACTTGGGTTTGAGTCTGATTAATCTGACTTGAATATGATTCAACTCAATCTATAATCTAAAATATTCCAATTCAAAATGAACACATGAATCCATGAATACAATTATCAATTTATACAACTTGACTGAACCGAACCATGGATATATATTCCTTTTACATGATTCTCAGTATTCCATTTACATGACTCTACGGTTATAACCGTTTCCTGATATCATGGTTTCGGTCAGTCAGTCAATCACTCATACAATCAATACAATTTTACAAGATAACAATATAAACAAGACATCGCGGGGTTTAAGGGGTAGATTGGTATGGAAGGTGTTAAAGGTGGCACGAGGTGGTCAGATTTAATACACCTAACATTAATCCAGTTGCTGTTGTACCGTGGCATAAACGGTTTCTTATACTATACGTGCCTCTAGTCTCTGGCATATAGAGACTCCCCTCGTATACACTAGCATCCTTCTGTACCAAGCTACAAACAACAGCGTTAATACGACATTACTACAGGATAATACAACTTTAAAATATATCTTCTTATTCTGTTTTTTTCTACTTTTCTCTTACCTTTGGGACTTACCGAGCGACCTGTTCGCTGACGACATTCTGTTTCTGTCTTCTTTGAATATGGTCAGGTGTTTCGGACCCGGCAGAGATCGAGCCATCGCAAGAAGACTTGGAGCAGTTTGCTGAAGACCCTGCACTGTAGTTTCATTGTACACTTTTCCTCTCTTTACTTTTCATTTTCTGTTGTGCCACTGTCTAGGCCTCTTTTATATCAGTTGTATTTCCTATCATGTATTGTACAATGAATGTTAATAAATAAAAGTTGCTGTTCTTTTTATTTCTTGTCTCTTGTGTATTTATTTTATATTGCTTAGATACCCTTAGCGTATGTACTTCTGAGTATATACTTAGCGGACCTCGTCGCGTCCCCTTTGCCGTACACTGGGAAGTGGGGCGTGACAGGTTTTGTGGTGGCCCATGCAGGTCAGAGCTGTATGAAACCCTATCATGCAGTTCTGTTCTGCGTGAACAACCTAAGCAATATAACACAAGAACCAGCAACTAAAACATTTTTTACAACTCATGTTCCTTGAATCTTACAATTTCATATTCCTTGAATCTTATCATTTCATGTACTTGAATCTGTCCTAACCCAAATTTTTCTTCAGGGTTTTTGGATTCTCCGAACAACACCAGCACCAACGTCAACAACACACCTCCAGCACTACCTCTCACACCAGCTGTTCCTGCGCCACCTACCGAGCAAACAGTGCTACTTGAGGCGATCCGTAGCCTTCTCGAGGGACAGCAACAACTCCTGAACCGTCCTGAGACTGATGCTCCTGGGGTAAAGCAATTCAGGGCTTTACATCCGAAGCAGTTCTCCGGAAAAGGAAGCCCTATTGAAGCTGAAGAATGGACACAAAGTATAGAAGATGATCTGGCAGCAGCTCAAATGCCAGACATAGCTTGGGACCGTGTGGCGAAACTACAGCTCACGGACAATGCTCGCAACTGGTGGAAGGCGGAAGAAAGCCGTCTTGTACAGCCTGTTGAATAGAAGACTTTTCACGAGAAGTTCGACGCGAAATACTTCCCTGTGACTTCGAGGTTTGCCATGGAGCAGCAGTTCATTCATCTACAACAAGGATCGATGAGGGACAAATCAGTAGATGAATATGACGCTGAATTCACCATATTAAGCCGGTAAGATATGTTGCAATAGTTCAATTTCTAAAAATCACATACTACACTGCTAACACAATCCTTAAACAGATTCGCGGAACACTTGATACCGACGGACGAGATCAGAGCCCGTCGCTTTCAACAAGGACTGGACACGGAGATTCAGGCTGCTCTAACCACAAGAAAAATTTTGACTCATGAGGATGCTCTGGAAGCTGCCCGCAGTTATGAGGCAGTGATAAAAGCAAGAGGTAGACCTCAGTCTGCAGGAGTCAAGCGCCCTGCCAACCAGATGGCAGATGGAGCCTCGTCCAGACCACCTTTTGTGCCAAGATGTCCTGGAGCACCAATCAACAGGCCCAGCCCTTTGTAACTACTGCAAGAGAAATGGGCATCTGGCAAGAGATTGCCGGCGTGCGAACAACCTTTGCTTGATCTGGGGCTCAGCTGCTCATGGTATTGGGGCTTGTCCCCAAAGGCAAAACCCAGTTGCTGCACCCAGGCCAGCAAACAATTATCCACAGCGTCCAGCCATCCAAGCCTCCGCTCCAAGACTTGCACTACCTGCACCACCCAGAGGACCATAAGCTGCACCACCTCCTCGTCAGTTCCATCAAGCTCAAAGGAACGTTCCGAGGAATGCTCCTCAGGCCAGGAGGAATGTGCCAAAACGCCAGGCTTTCACGATATCTGTGGAAGAAGCTGAGGCCACTGGCCAAGTCATTACTGGTAAACTTTCATTCTCAAACTTATCTTTTAGTCTTGGTTATCTACACACTTTTCCTATACCTAAAACATATCCCATATACCTTAGGTACAATCCTAGTAGCCTCACTACCTGCACTTGCACTGTTTGATACTGGAGCATCCCACTGCTTTATGTCGCAACGGTTTGTCCGAACCCATGCGATTCCAGTCTCACCACTTGTATCCAGCTGGAATGTCAGTTCAGGAAATGGCGTTCTAAAGGCAACTATGAGATACAGCTTGTGTCCAGTCGTCGTCTGCAGCAGAGAGTTTTATGCTGACTTCAAAGTACTGGACATACCGAACTTCGATGTGGTTCTAGGACTGGATTGGCTTGGAACTTTTTATGCTATCATTGACTGTCGTCAAAGGAGGGTAGTATTCGAGATTCCTGACCATCCGGTCTTCTATTTCAAAAGCGGAGACCGTACCCTGGAGCCAAGTACCTACAAAGCGAAGCCAAGGGAAGCAGTAATTGCAGCAGCTCAAGCAGAAGAAGAATTAAGACCAGAGGTAGTTCGAGAGTTCGACGATATATTTCCTGACGATATATCAGGTTTGCCTCCCGATCGAGCTCTTGAATTCAGCATTGATTTAGTACCAGGAGCACAACCGGTGATCAAAGCAGCTTATAGACTAAGTCCGGAAGGTTTGAAGGAAGTCTGAACACAGTTGGACGAATTATTGGCGAAAGGATGGATTCATCCCAGCACTTCAAGTTGGGGAGCACATGTACTACTGGTGAAGAAGAAGGAAGGTTCATACAGAATGTGCATCGATTATAGAGCCTTGAACGAAGTCACTATAAAGAACAAGTATCCACTTCCGTGCATCGATGATTTATTCGATCGGCTAAGTGGATCTTGTATTTTCTCTAAATTGGATCTTCGTTCAGGTTATCATCAAGTGAAGGTCAAGAAAGCTGATATTCACAAAACAGCTTTCAGAACTCGCTATGGACATTACGAATTTCTAGTGATGCTATTTGGAGTGACCAATGCACCAGCAATATTCATGAACCTAATGAATCAAGTTTTCCGAGAGTATTTAGACAGGTTTGTTGTCATCTTCATCGACGACATCCTGGTATATTCTAAGAGTCGGAAAGAGCATGCAGAACACCTACGAATTGTCCTGAAAACTCTTCGACAACATAAGCTTTATGCCAAGTACAGCAAGTGCGAGTTTTGGCTAAATCAAGTTGGTTTTCTTGGACATATCGTATCAGGAGAAGGAATTTCTGTGGATCCAGCCAAAGTCTCAGCAGTTAGCGAATGGCCTACACCAAAGTCAGTGAAGGACATTCGGAGTTTCTTGGGTTTAGCTAGATATTACAGAAGGTTCATTGAAGGATTCTCAAAGATAGCAACACCCCTGACCAAGCTCACACCAAAAGATGAAGAATTTGTGTGGTCAGAGGCATGCGAACAAGCTTTCGTAGAACTCAAGTCAAGATTGACATCTGCACCTATTCTCGTAATACCGGATCAATCTGGAGGATTCGAAGTGCATTGTGATGCATCTGGTAAGGGATTAGGATGTGTTCTACATCAGCACGGTAAGGTTGTGGCTTATGCTTCAAGACAACTGAAGACTCATGAGCGCAATTATCCGATGCATGATCTGGAGTTGGCAACCGTCATCTTTGCTCTCAAGATTTGGCGCCACTATTTACTTGGTGAACGAGTGAACATCTACAGAGATTATAAAAGTCTGAAGTACGTGTTTACTCAGAAGGAGTTGAATATGCGGCAGAGAAGATGGTTAGAACTCATGGCGGACTTTGACATCAACTTGCAATATCACCCAGGGAAGGTGAATGTAGTACCTGATGCTCTTAATCGCCAACTATTATTGATGAATCTCACCGCTCAGTGGAACCTTCAGCAAGACTTGCATCATATGGAGATTGAAGTAGTCATGCCAGGTAATGCTTCAAGTTTGATGAATGTACAAGTTCAATCAACCATTGTCAATCAGATCAAAGCAGCTCAAGCAAGCGATGCTAAGTTGCAAAGGATCAGAGAACAAGTGGAGAATGGACTCAGAACAGACTTCATCATTCATGAAGACGGATCTTTGAGATACGGCAGCAGATTGTGTGCACCAAAAGGTCCTGTTCGGGAAGAGTTAATGAAAGAAGCTCACAGCTCTCCCTACTCAGTACATCCTGGAGGTACCAAAATGTACAAAGATCTACGTCAGAATTATTGGTGGCATGGAATGAAGCGTGAAGTAGCCAGAAGTGTCGCAAAATGCTTGGTGTGTCAGCAAGTAAAAGCTGAACATCACAGAACAGCTGGACTACTTCAACCGTTACCAATCCCAAAATGGAAGTGGCAGCACATCACGATGGATTTTGTGACCGCTCTTCCTCGCAGCACAAAGCGTAACGATGCTATATGGGTCATTGTGGATCAACTCACAAAGTCGGCTTACTTCATACCATTTAGAGTTAGCCAATCAACTGAGACACTAGCAAAGAAGTACATGGAGGTAATAATCTATTTAAGATTTAAACTCTTCATAATGTACTATCTCTGATACCCATTAACTCATACAAGAAATTGTGATACTTCATGGAGTACCGGTCTGCATTGTCTCCGATCGTGACATCAGATTCCGATCGCAATTTTGGCAGAGTCTGCAAGCTAGCCTGGGAACAAGTCTGAACTTCAGCACGGCTTATCATCCACAAACAGATGGTCAGTCAGAACGAACTATTCAGATCTTGGAGGATATGCTCAGAGCGTGTATGCTAGACTTCAAAGGATCGTGGGAAGATCACCTGCATCTTGTGGAGTTCGCGTACAATAACAACTACCAAGCAAGCATAGGAATGGCACATTTTGCAGCATTGTATGGAAGGAAGTGTCGATTACCATTAAGTTGGGACGACATCGGAGATAGGGAACTTCTTGGACCAGAGATGATAGTAGCAACCGTTGATATGGTTCGTACTATCAGGGAAAGGATGCGCATAGCCCAAGAACAACAGAAACACTGGGCTGATGCAAAGAGACAACACTTGGAGTTCCAGCCAGGAGACCACGTATTCTTGAAGATATCTCCGAACCGCGGAGTGATCCGATTTGGAAGACGGGGTAAATTGAGTCCGAGATACATTGGACCATTCGACATACTCGAACGAGTCGGTGAAGTGGCATACCGCTTAGCGCTTCCACCCTCATTGGAAGGAGTGCATAACGTGTTCCACATATCCCAACTCAGAAAGTATATGAGTGACCCCAGCCATGTTCTTGATCATTCCGAGCTCACTATACAGCCCGACTTGTCTTGTGAGCAACAGCCTGTGGAGATCCTGGACAGGAAAGTGAAGACACTTCGGAACAAAGAAGTTAACTTGGTCCGGATAATGTGGAGGAAAGACACTCCAGGAGAATCCACTTGGGAAAGGGAAGATAAAATGCGTGCAAAATATCCTCACCTCTTTGTAAACTAGTCCTCAAATAAAAGTTGTAAATTTCGAGGACGAAATTTTTGTAAGGAGGGTAGATTGTAACAACTCCAATTTTTGTATACATAAAATTGATTTAAATTTGAAGTATATTTGGGGTATTTAATGTTACTGTTACCACTTTAAGTATTTATTTTCACACCATAATTACAAGAAGGAGCTTGTAGCTCATTGGTAACATCTTACACTGCTGAACCAAACCACCAGAGTTCAAATCCCCTGCCCCACATTATTTTTATATAGTTTTTGTTTTAAATTCCTTGGAAGCCCAACAGTCCACAGACCATAACTCCCAAACTTTGAACTTCACCCAGAAAACTAAAAATACCAGAAGTCACGTCTGACGACCTCCCACCCAACGACCACCGAACTCGGCCGGCGGACCGGCCGACTCGGGCCGGCGCCGCCGGCCGGACTCGGCCGGACCGCCAAGTCCCCTGAACAAAAAACGTGGCTCTTGGCATTCCTAACGCCCATGCACACACCATTTATTTGGATCGGTTCCCGAGAGTTAAATATACCCCATTTACTACAATTTTTAATGATTTTCTATAATTTTTACAATTTTTTTAAATTAAAAACCTTTCACCTACCCTACCCTAACCTACCCTATAAATACACCCCCTACCCTCTCATCCCAAAACTCTAGGCTCACTCTCTCAAAAAATTTCCAAGAAGTGTCTACTTTGAAAACAAGTTCGCGGCGAAGCTCCGACGAAATTCCGGCGGGAATTCCGGCGACGTTTTTAGAAACAACCGGCGACGAAGCAACGCTTCGGCAACTCCTTTAGTTCCCCCTACACTCCTTTGCCTAATCGAAACCCGTAAGTCTCATTCTATCCCCCTTTTTATTTCTCTAAAATACGAAACTACGAAACCCGACGGAATCGGAACAAATCTGATTTCCGATTCGGTTTTCTATAAAATTTCACTTCTCACCAATACATTCATGTTTAAACATCTTTATGTTGACTATTAAACTTTTAAAAATCAATTTGAATAAGTTTCATCACATGAAATGATAACATTTCCAATTTATCGTATTTTTCACTTTAATACCATCATGTTTCGATTTCACATTTAACCCCTTAACTTTGCTATACATTTAAAGTAGAGCACGAGATAATGAGCTACCTCCACTTACACGCAAATACAACTCTAACCGACATCATCAAAAACTTAGAATACGATAAAAACAATACTTTCATTTAAATACCATTTTCTTAATAAATTCAATTCTAAAAGTTTAGCTTTGATACACTTTTAAATAAATACCTCTTATTAGGAAAATACGATAAGTTGTGGATATCGATCGTTTATCTAAACCTGACTTCATGGTGTCTAGGCTAGGCAAGTGAGCAAAGGTAATTTTAAGAGGCCCGTCTCACGATTCGTGAGCGGATCCCTCCTTTCCTTATTTGTACTTATCTGGCCACAATTGGCGGTGAAGAGGCGATTTGAGGCTTCTAATGACTTATTGTTTAGACCATTTAGAAATAGGCAAGTTGACTTAGGAAACCCTAGAATCTAAAATACGGAAAATTTACACATTTGCAAATAAATACCTTTTACTTTATAAAACCGTTTTCTAAAGGATTAGTATTTTACAATCTTTGCAAAGCGCCGCTAAAACCCATTTTTGGGGAACCCGTTCGGGATTGTGCGGTTTATCGCGCACCCTCGGGCTAGTAGTACGAGATTCAGACCTCCGCAAGGAGCATTCGGTCTCGAAAGGTTTAAAATACGACATCTTAAGAAAATGAGATTTCTGGAACATAAAAAATTTATTAAAATTATTTTTTGCATAAACATATGTATATTTATTATTTAAATACCTATTTTATTATAATATAAATTTTCCACCTTTTCCTAAAAATCACAATAATAAATTTTACACTAAAATACCATGAACTTCAAATAATCAATATTACAGATAAATACCTAAAACTAGGATATTTTCACTAGAAATGTCACAATATAAACCTCATTACAACTCTAAAGATGAGCAATAAATACTTGAGGCGTATTTTGAAAAGTATATAAAAGTATTTTTACATAAAAACCCCTCAAGTTTTATAAATTACCCTAAGGACCCTAGCAATTATAAGACTTCTGATTGTCTGACTCGGATTTGAGTCTGATTAATCTGACTTGAATATGATTCAAGTCAATCTATAATCTACAATATTCCAATTCAAAATGAACACATGAATACAATTATCAATTTATACAACTTGACCGAACCGAACCATGGATTTATATTCCTTTTACATGATTCTCAGTATTCCATTTACATGACTCTACGGTTATAACCGTTTCCTGATATCATGGTTTCGGTCAGTCAGTCAATCACTCATACAATCAATACAATTTTACAAGATAACAATACAAACAAGACATCGCGGGGTTTAAGGGGTAGATTGGTACGGAAGGTGTTAAAGGTGGCACGAGGTGGTCAGATTTAATACACCTAACATGAATCCAGTTGCTGTTGTACCGTGGCATAAATGGTTTCTTGTACTATACGTGCCTCTAGTCTCTGGTATATAGAGACTCCCCCCGTATACACTGGCATCCTTCTGTACCAAGGTACAAACAACAGCGTTAATATGACATTACTACAGAATAATACAACTTTAAAATATATCTTCTTATTCTGTCTTTTTCTACTTTCCTCTTACCTTTGGAACTTACCGTGCGACATGTTCGCCGACGACATTCTGTTTCTGTCTTCTTTGAATATCGTCAGGTGTTTCGGACCCGGCAAAGATCGAGCCATCGCATGAAGACTTGGAGCAGTTTGCTGAAGACCCTGCACTGTAGTTTCATTGTACACTTTTCCTCTCTGTACTTTTCATTTCCTGTTATGCCACTGTCTAGGCATCTTTTATATCAGTTGTATTTCCTTTCATGTATTGTGCAAAGAATGTTAATAAATAAAAGTTGATGTTCTTTTTATTTCTTGTCTCTTGTGTATTTATTTTATATTGCTTAGATACGCTTAGTGTATGTACTTCTGAGTATATACGTAGCGGACTTCGTCGCGTCCCCTTTGCCATACACTGGGAAGCGGGGCGTGACATCAAGTATGACGATATCAATATATGTGTGCACTGGAATGAATAATATGTGTGCACTGGTATGAATATACAGTGTGCATGTGCGCAGGTATGAAAATATCAATATATGTATGCATTGGTATGAATATACAGTATGCATGTGCACAGGTATGAAGATATCAATATATGTGTACACCGGTATGAATATACAGTGTGCATGTGCGCAGGTATGAAATATCAATATATGTGTATATGCGACAAGTCATGACAATCATCAATAATGCGGCAATCAAAGCGATATGTAATGCGTAGCAATCCTATAGTGCAAGTGTCATGGCAATCACTAACGGTGTGAGTGTAACATACAAATAGTGCTCGTGCAGCTTTAACTGTTAGTGACAGTGCAGTGTTATATACTACCAATTCTATATGCAACAAAAAAGTATGCTACAATAGTCCATATGAACATCTACGACTAAATATCCTATCACGCCCTGACGCTTAATGCCATACGGGCGATTTTCCCGTTGATGTTAAATCTACTCACCTGGTCGCGTGCTACACGTAGCCGACCACTTGCTTCCCTTTCTTCGCTGCGTCCGACATACCCGCCTGCGAACCTGGAATCTACATAAGGAATCCATATATAAGCAAAATATCTCGCAAAATGTTATTCCCCTCCGAATCGCGGGGACGCGACCGTGCAGGTCCGTCTCGTCTGAAATTCGGGAGAGATGCTAATTGGTGTTATCCGTCCACCTCTCCGAAGATGCCAAGTTGATTTATGGCACCATGCATCGAAGGTTTAAACGGATGCGGCCGATATAGCAAACTTCGTCAGATTCCCCCTCGTTTGAGGGGGTTTTGATTGTGGGGACGCTCTTCCCTGCAAGCGCAAGCCCCTGCAGTTAATTACGCTACCGCATCGCGGTAACAACTTTCTCCTTCTCCAGATGATCACTTCGGGTCGTGGGTGTTTGTTTTGTGTTCGGTTGCCCGTGGATTGTATACGGAGACTAAATTATGCTGTTGTCCGTAGAACATGGATTAGTCTAAATCCGTACTTTCTTAGATTTGGGTTTAGGGGGGTTGTGTTTAAGGATACGTTAGCCTTATTTGGGGCTAAGATCAACTTAAACGTTTGTTAAGGACACGTTAGTCTAATTTTAGACTAAGATCAACTTAACGGGATCGTTTAAATCAGACAAGAGAGTAATTGGGCTCTATTGCTTAGTTTAATGACATTGCAGTCGATAATTAGTTTAAGGACATTACGGTCCAATGTTAGTTTTAAGACATCACGGTCGACGTTAAGGACATCATAGTCCGTGAGCTTAAGGACATCACAGTCCGATATTAGTTTTAAGATATCACGGTCGAGGTTAAGGACTCCACAGTCCGTGGATTTAAGGACTCCACGGTCTGATATTAGTTTTAAGACATCACGGTCGAGATTAAGGACATCATAGTCCGTGGATTTAAAGACTCCACAGTCCGACGTTAGTTTTAAGACATCACGGTCAAGGTTAAGGACATCATAGTCCATGAGTTTAAGGACCCCACAGTCCGTAGTAATGTGTAGTTGTCGGGACCCGTCACCTCTCTGACGACGTTGAAGGATTACAACGACAGATATCAGAGGAGTAAAGAGATGTACCCTCGAACTGAGTGTAAATCGATTGGGAAAGCAGGTATGCTCAGTTCAATTTAAATTAAGGACTTATGGCCAGGATTGGGCTAAGTCCAATTAAAAATGTTTAACATTTTATTTTTGCTATTAAGCCTTTACTTGGGCTCGGCCTTTTTTAATAATGCCAAGCATTGGGCTCTGACATTTTGTCTGGTATTAAATGCATAGCATTTATCAGGGACAAAGTGGTATTCTGACAGTGCGCCACGTGGCGCAACAGGCGCTTTGCGCCAGTCAAAGAGCGCATTGCGGTAGCGCACGTGAAGGTGACACGTGTCGCGCTTAGCGCTAAGCGCCGGTTTGTTAGCGCACTGCGCTTTTAATTCATGAGCGCGCTGCGCTGGTTCATGGGTGTGCCAGTGAATGACACGTGGCGTGCTTGGCGCTGGGCACCAACCCAAGAGCGCAGTGCTCTGTTTTCAGGAGCGCAAAGCGCAAGCTGTGTCTGTGGTTGACACGTTGCCTGTTTTGGCGCAGAGCGCCGGTCCAGGGAGCGCAAAGGCGCAGTTAATGAGTACAAAGCACTTTTCAGTAGCGCAAAGCGCATCAGATCAAATTTAAGAACAAGGAACAAGTTTTTGTTCTTCAAAGGAGGCCTTGCCTCAAGATCCAAGAACCAAAGTTCTTGTTTTTATTAAAAGGCTCTGCCTTTGTAGATCAGAAGATTTGTAAATGAAGTAAAGTACTTCTTTTAGTCTTTTTATGATTAGATCTTTTTGATCTTTTCTTTTTTATTAAAGACCTTATTCTTTTTCTTGGATCTCTGATCTTTTTAGAAGAGAGTTCTTCTTTTTTAATGAGATGATTTCATCTCTGTTATTCAAGAACATAGTTCTTTACCTTTAAAGATGAAGAAATGATTTTCTTTCTTCGAAGGCTTGCCTTTTTTTCTCTTTAAGTTTTTCTCAAAATTTGCAGAGGGTTTTTTCTATCGCTTTCTATCTCTCAGACTTGAAGTCTAAGGGCCTTTATATTGGGCCAAATGATTTGTCGAATCAGTTTAAGAGATCTTTCTCTGATTGATTTGGGAATATTTCCCACCGTTGGATCTTTGATCCTAGAGTTTCTGTTTTACAGAAGGCAATCTTCTTGTTTTTAACAAGATTGAGAAAATCTTTCCATAACAGAATTTATTGTCTTTGGTAATTTTTATTTACCATTGGATCATTGATCCAACGGTGCTCTGATTTACAGAGTAAAAATCTTGTCATTTGGAAAGATTTTGAGGAATCTTTCCTTAATAGAATTTAATTCTGATTAATTAATGATTTATTATTATTATTAGATTTTTGATCTGACGGTTGGGGAGCTTTTAGGTTCCAGCGCTGGCGCACCCGTGCTTTGCACGTGGTGCGCTGCTTAAAAGGCAGCGCACACGTGTATAACACGTGGTGGGCTGCTTGGAGCGCAGCGCACCTAGCGCTAGCGCATACGTGTATGACACGTGGTGCGCTGCTTGGAGCGCAGCGCACCTAGCGTTAGCGCACACGTGGTGCGCTGTTTAGGGCGCAGCGCACTTAGCGCTGCATCTGAAGCGTTGCTTCACAATGTTTTAACTCTTGGCTTTGAGGCATTTGTTACATTCTTTGCATGTGGAGTTTTTCCCTTCATTTTTAATTTTATTATTATTTTTTATTTTATTATTTATATATATATATATATATTTATAAGGGAGCAGGTTGTGAGCCAAAATTTTGGCGGGAACAAATGCCCCCCACTACTTTACCCACGTAAGTATGTACGTGGGTGAAGTAGTGCAGAGTTATGCATGGCCACATAATTGAGGGCTTAGGAGATAAGTTTAGGGTCCTTGTAGCCTAAAACTTTCTTCGTATTCATGAGCCGTAAGGGTCTCAAGAAGGTTTTTCTCCCTACGAGTCGAGAGGATCTCGTGGGTGCAAATTCTCCCTGGAAATCGTGAGGATTTCTAAGTGTTCATTACCTCCGTAAGTTGTAAGGATCTCACTCGGGTATTTTCCCTTACAAATCGTGAGGATCCGTAAGTAGCTTCTTCACTTCAGTGGCGAATGTGGCTTTGGTAAATGTGGCCCATAGATGGTAGATGACATTTCATCCTGAACTCTTTATAAGGTAGCGATGGCTTAGGAGACAGGTTCAGATCTGCCGCCTCAGGCTTTCCAACTTTACGAGCCGTGAGGGTCTCATAAAGAATTTTCTCCCTATGGGTCGAGAGGATCTCATAGGTGTATTTTCTCCTTCGGAATCGTGAGGATTCCTAAGTGTGTTTTCTCATGAGAATCGTAAGGATCCCACAAGAGAATTTTCTTTATGCGTAGGGACACTAATTTCCCCGCAAGTTGAGACGAATCGAGAGATTCTCGCAAAGACACTGATTTCCTTGCGGGTTGAAACGAATCGAGAGGTTCTCGCTGAGGACGCTGATTTCCCTGAATCGAGATAAGAAGCAATGGCTTAGGAAATAGGTTCAGATCTGCCGCCTAAGACTTTTCAACTTTATGAGCCGTGAGGGTCTCATAAAGAATTTTCTCCCTACGGGTCGAGAGGATCTCATAGGTGTATTTTCTTCTTAGGAATCGTGAGGATTCCTAAGTGTGTTTTCTCTTGAGAGTCGTAAGCATCTCACAAGAGAATTTTCTTCCTTACAAGTCGAAAGGACTTCGTAAGTGATTGATGAGTTGACCTACTTCCGAGTCAAAGCATTGCTTCAACAGGGAGGTCGAAGGTTGACTTTGGTTTGTCTGTGCACCGCTGAGTCATGGAACTGGGAACTTTGTCGCGGCTCCGCTTTGCTGACGTTGTATATTCCTGCAGAGACAATGATTTCTCTTAGGATCGGCGCGAATCGAGATGTTCCCGTCAAGGACGCTGATTTCCCTGAATCGAGATTTTGCCAAGGACACTGATCTCTCTGGAATTGAAATGAATCAAAGTATTCCTGCAAAGACACTGATTTCTTTGCGGGTCGACGCGAATCGAGATGCTCTCGTCAAGGACACTGATTTCCCTGATTCGAGGAGGTTGCCAAGGACACTGACTTCCTTGGAGTTAAAACGAATCGAGGTATTCCTGCAAAGACGCTGATTTCTCTGCGGGTCGACGCGAATCGAGATGCTCTCGTTAAGGATGCTGATTTCCCTGAATCGAGGAGGTTGCCAAGGACACTGATTTCCTCGGAGTTGAAACGAATCGAGGTATTCCTGCAAAGACGCTGATTTCTCTGCGGGTCGACGCGAATCGAGATGCTCTCGTCAAGGACACTGATTTCCCTGAATCAAGGAGGTTGCCAAGGACATTGATTTCCTCGGGTTGAGACGAATCAATGTATTCCTGCAAAGACGCTGATTTCTCTGCAGGTCGACGCAAACCAAGTTGCTCTTGTCAAGGACGTTGATTTCCCTGAATTGAGGTTTTTTCCAAGGACACTGATTTCCTCGGAGTTAAAACGAATCGAGATATTCCTGCAAAGATGCTGATTTCTCTGCGGGTCGATGCGAATAGAGGTGCTCTCGTCAAGGACGCTGATTTCCCTGAATCGAGCTATTTGCCAAGGACACTGATTTCCCTGGGGTTTGGTTGAATTGTTTCCGAGACGGAGTGTTGATTCGGCAGGGTGGTCATTGGTTGACTCTAGGTTGTCTGTGGACCGTAGAGTCTTAGAACTAGGGACTTTGCCATGGCTCCGCTTTGTTAACGTTGCGTCCGAATCCTGCTGAAATGAGAAGGAACGCCGTTGTTGGTCTTCAGGCTGTAGATGTGGCCGTCGAGACTTGGAACTAGGGACTTTACCATGGCTCCGAGATTGATTTTCGCGTATAAATCCTGCTGGAATGAGGAAGAACGCCATTGTTGTTCTCTAGGCTGTAGACATGGCTGTCGAGATTTGGAACAAGGGACTTTGTCACGGCTCCGAGATTGATTGTCGCGTATAAATCCTGCTGGAATGAGGAGGAGCATTGTCGTGGGTCTCCAGGCTGTAGATGTGGCCGTCGAGACTTGGCTCTCTATCTGATGGAGCCTGGTGGGATGATATGGTTCCCTTTTGTTTGTGCCCCTGAATTGTATACAGGGATCGATGTGATCTCACTTGTAGGGCAAAAGTTTCATTTCATATGTATATTTTTTGTTTTCTTTCCGCGATACTCTATCATTTCAGCTTTTTGTATCACGCAAGTCGCGATTGCCCAATCATTTCGGCTATTTTTCGCGGTGCCCAATCATTTCGGCTATTTTTTTATTTACTCGCTGCTTTTTATTGCAAGTTGCCCAATCCTTTCGGCTGTTTTTGTATGCATACATTTTTATTTGCTGATTTCGTTGCAAGTTGCCCCATCATTTCGGCTATTTCGTATGCATTTTTGGCTCGCTGATTCTTTTATCGCGAGTGTGGAACTTGGAATCTGATGCCAATCTTAGCATTAGCATCGCTGCGACTGGAATATTGCCAGGAGCGAATCATCATTTGCCATGAAAGGACTTGGAATTTGATACCGATTTAGGCATCAGCATCGCTACAACTGGGATATTGCCAGAAGCGAATCATCATTTGCCTCTATCGATGACGAACAAAGGTGGCTTAGCAAACAGGGTTAGGATCCCGTCGACTAAGGCTTTTGACTTCATGAGCCGTAGGGGTCTCATAAAGGTGCTTCTCCCTACGAGTTGTGAGGATCTCGTAGGTGCGTTTTCTCCTTAGGAATCGTGAGGATTCCTAAGTGTGTGTTCTCTTATAAGTCGTAAGGATTTTACAAGAGTGTTTTCTCCTTATAAGTCGAGAGGACTTACAAGGGTCGATCACCGTATAAGCATATCCCTAGTCGCTGGTAGGACTCTGTTAGGGAAATGTTCATTCGTGCCCGTGGATTGTATACAAGGGTCGACATTGAGCCGCTTGTAGGGCAGTAATGGAGATTGTAGGGGCTGCTTAAGAACAGGTTCAGATCCCTGTAGTTTAAGACTTTTTAATCTTATGAGCCGTGAGGGTCCCATAAGAGGATTCTCCTTACGAGTCGTGAGGATCTCGCAAGTGTAATTTCTCCTTAAAAATCGTGAGGATTCCTAAGTGTGTTGCTCCCTTGTGAGTCGTAAGGATCTCACGCAGGTGGTTTCTCCTTACAAAGTCGAGAGGACCTTGTAAGTGTCTTTTAACGAGATTGCGCCCTTTCGGGTTTTCACAAAATTCGCCGGTAGCCCTACTGTTTTTACTCACGGAGCCCTTTCGGGTTTTCATCCGTGCCCTTTTTGCTTGTGGACATACCGTTTTTTTTTTTTCTCTTTTTTTTATTCTTTCTTCTTCTTCTTCTTTTTATTCTAACGAGGTTGCGCCCTTTCGGGTTTTCACAAAACTCGCCGGTAGCCCTGCTGTTTTTACTCACGGAGCCCTTTCGGGTTTTCATCCGTGCCCGTTTTGCTTATGGACATACCGTTTGTTTGTGTTTTTTTTTGTTTTTTGTTTTCACCACGTCAGCCTGAGGATACCGCGGGTTGGTAGTAGTTTAACGACGTTTCGGTCATAAGTCGACGCACGATTATGCAGCTAGATTTTGCCGCGAATCTTCGCATGTTTTATGTCGGAGGTGGAGTCCTTGAAGAGAGGGCTGAGGGCGATTCCTTCGTCAGAGTCGCTTCCAAAGGTGACAACTTGCGATCCCTTGGTGTCGGCTATGTGACAGTTGCCAGCAGCTCCTTCGCGCTCATCTATCGTGCTTTTCTGTTCTCGACGAGCCTTGTGCTTCACTCGTTGAACGTGTCGTCGATGGGAAACATATCCCTGCCACCAGTTTTTAAAGGCTATGCACTCCTCGGTAAGGTGTGTGATCTTCTGATGGTATAGGCAGAACTTAGGACGTATGTCCACTCCATCCAGGCATATGTTGCCAGGGGGATTTCCTTTGAAGAGGGCAACTTCATTCCTATTGCCAAGGCCCTAGCGAATCGTTTCCTTATTTTAAGCTTTCTTTTGCTGGCGGTAGGGATGCTTTGCTCCAGTTGGGGTGTTTCGACCTTTTCCTCGAGTCGTCGGCGTTTGGCTTTTTCGAATATAGCCAGTTCACACTCTCGATTGGTTTTGCTCTTCTGACGGGCTTCGTTCAGTAGCAAGTCGATCGTCTTGTCAGACGGTTCCAAGGGTTTTGGCTTAGGACTTGCTCCCAGTTTCTCGGTGCAAGGAGCTTCCTCACCGTTTATTAACGAGTGAGAGATCATATGGCAGCTTGCCACATAGTCCTCAGATTCACTCGACGAGTCTTCTCCATCATCTTCGTTCTCAAGGACGTGGCTGAGAAACTCTTGGAGTGTGATTGGAGTCCGCGCCTTCTGGTTATACTCTTCCAGCGCGTCAATCTGCTTTTACAGGTCCGTGCGCTTGTTATCAAGCTTCACGGGCTTTTGGGTCTTCTTCTTCTTCTTCGAAGACTTTGGCGGCTGGGTGAGAGCACTTTGACTATCTCCACCAATTTTTGTAGTTGGGCGCGATTTCAGCATTCCCTCGACAATCTCGGGTTCCGGTGGATTTTTCCACCTGACTGCCGGGCACATTTGGAGATCCTTCAGCATCCTTTTAGTTTTGGCTGAAAGAGCGACCTCCCACGGAGTTTCTTCTATAAAAGAGCATGATGCCACCGGCGTGTCCACCTTTTTAAGGGCATGAGGTTGTGTCAGTCTCACCTTCCAGTTTTCCGATAACGCGAACTTGCCTTGTTGGTATTGGTCTTCAACCCAGTTTTTGAAGACATAGCTGTTCTCGATCGGATGGCCCAATACTCGGCGGTAGGGACAGTAATTGGGATCATTGACGTCGTTTGGCTGCAATGGACGTTTTGGATTCGGCAAATTTATGAGCCTGTTGCGCACTGCCAGCTCGAACAGTCTCCTCGTTTTATCTTGGGGAAACGAGTCGGGACGTCCTAGTCTCTCCTCAAAGGATGGGCGTGGACCCATATTGTTTTGGCGAACAATCGGCTTTAAGTTGCTCGGTTGTTGTTGACTATTGGCGACGAAAGTTGCTTTTCCTTTCCCTTTTTCATTTGGAGAATCCGGCTTTGGAGGAGACGGTCTATAACCCATCTGATCCATTTGGGCCAACTTGTCAATCAAAGCCTGGAAAATAGTGGGCTTGAAGAACATCATGAATTGCGAGATAGTCGCTTGAGGGTCAAGAGTGCCCACGAACATGCTTACTGCAAGAGCCTCTTCTATGGGTTGTTCGCATTTCGACCATAGGTTCCGCCACCGTATCGCGTACTGAACCCATGTTTCTCCAGGCTTCACCCTGGCATTGATCAACGCCGTTATTGGGGTGCGTTCACTAGCACTCACGAAACGCTGGGTGAATAGCAACTCCATCTCTGCGAATATCTTGACAGAGTCATTTGGGAGTTCGGAATACCACTCGAATGCCGTCTTCGACAAACTGCCAACAAACTGGCAGAGCAGTAGCTTATCGTCACCTCCGGTGTTGCCGCACAGAGCCCTAAATTGAGCAACGTGCTGTTGTGGATTCCCCGTCCCTTATATACATGAATTTGGGGATCGTGTATCCTGGCGGATACTTTATTTGGTCAAACCAGCCCGGATACGGTAGTCCAGTCTCGACAATTTGGCCAGCCGCTTCATTCGCCTGGTGAGCTCGTATTTACTGAGCTATATAATCATCCAGGACAGCTTTTGAGATGGTTTCCTCCTTGGCGGCTGACAGAGCCGGCAGAGGATTCGACGTCTCCGCTCGGTCATCTTCGAGGATAATCAAAGGATCTTCGGTTGGGGGATCCGGCTGGATCATCATGCCCACCATATCTTGGAATAGAAGGGCCATTTGCTTTATATTGGCCGCTTGCTCTGCAGCCTCTTTGTCCTTCTTCTCAAGTATTCTCCGAAGGAATTCGGCATCAGTTTCTTGCCCATGACGCTGCTCTGATGACGCTTCCAGGCTTTCTTTTAACCCAGTGAGTGCGGCCATTTGCGTCAGCATTTCCTGAAGCTTCTGTTGTTGCTCCTGGGCTTTGGTCACGGATCGGGTAAGCGGTCGGTGACCCGTCGAAGCGCGGCTTTCCTCTTTTCCGGAAGCCATGTAAATAGTATGGACCGTTATGCCCCCAGACTTGGGGCATTTGGGCTTAGCGTCTTCGCGATCTGCCGTAGTCACAGGGGCTTTCTCTGGCCTCCTTCTCTTTTGAGCAGTTGATGTCGAGGGGGCCGTTGCAGCGGGCACCCAGGTAGTTGGTGTCCTTTGCGGCTTGACATGGCGGTTCTCTTCCTGCTGAACCTTCACCTTTTTCTGTCGGCGAGGATAGTCTTGATCATTCACCGACTCCTGGACCCGTCGTCAGACTTTGTAAACTTTGGAGGACAGCCGCTGAGAGGGTTGCTCCGGCTTTATTTCTGCAACATTCTCCTTCGGAGGAGGAGATCTTTTCAGTACGGCGGTGGGAGAATTCCTGCGCACCTTATTCAGTAGCTCGAAGTTGTTCCCAGTTGAAACAGCAGTATTGATTTCCACCGTTGAGGCTGGTGGAGTTAGTCCAGAGGGGGAGTTGCCCCCGGCCTTCCTTACTCGGCGCCAGTGGCGACGTCGAGCGTGTCGAGCAGATGGAGTTGGTTCGGTGACGAGGATGGCTTTGTCTTGCCCCCTGTTCAGGTGAGGGGCTGTTGCCAGTATCAGCCTGTTGAAAACTGATGTCCTTTGAGTAGCAGGAGTGGGAGTGGGAGTTGGGACAGCCAGTTTTGTAAAGACCGACCCCTTGGCAGGAGAAGTCGCCTTGACGACTTCAGGAGCAGGGTTGGTTACTCTCTTCGGAATAACCTTTTCTTGAGGTGCAGGCTTCATTGTGGGCCCACAGGAATTTTGGCCCAGTCTGGCGAAGACCGAGGAGCTGGCGCTGGACGACCCGTTGAGAGAGGTCGCAGTAGGTGTAAGCCGATCAAAGACCGACTTCTTGGGAGCTTCCGGTGTCAGCACAGGAGCGGTGAAGCTCGTTGACGGGAGCATGGTCCCGAAAAACAACCCTGTGGTGGCTTGAGTTACCTGTTCCACAGGCATCATGAATAGGGAAGCCGCTTGGGGCCCGTAGGTTATGCCCCCAGTTGAGGCAGGACGTGGGTTGCAGCTGCATGTGGAACACTTTGAGCAGGTGAATGCCATTGATTCTTTGCTTTCTGCACCAAGCAAAATGCCAAATCTTAGTACCTCGAAACCTAAGGGCAACCATTAGCAAACCGTGATTAGTTCATGAACACGACACACGAAGTGTGGAGTGGAAAGAGGAAAAGGTCCCACCGGGCGTGCCAGAATCTGTTCCCCTCCGAATCGTGGGGACGCGACCGCTCAGGTCCGTCTCGCCTGGAATTCGGGGCAGATGTTAATTGGTGCTATCCGTCCACCTCTCCGAAGATGCCAAGTTGATTTATGGCACCATGTATCGAAGGTTTAAACGGATGCGGCCGATATAGCAGACTTCGTCAAATTCCCCCTCGTTTGAGGGGGTTTTGATTATGAGGACGCTCTTCCCTGCAAACGCAAGACCCTGCAGTTAATTACGCTACCGCATCGCGGTAACAACTTTCTCCTTCTCCAGATGGTCACTTCGTGTCGTGGGTGTTTATTTTGTGTTCGGTTGCCTGTGGATTGTATACGGAGACTAAATTATGCTTTCGTCCGTAGGACGTGGATTAGTCCAAATCCGTACTTTCTTAGATTTGGGTTTAAGGGGGTTGTGTTTAAGGATACATTAGACTTATTTGGGGCTAAGATCAACTTAAACGTTTGTTAAGGACACGTTAGTCTAATTTTAGACTAAGATCAATTTAACGGGATCGTTTAAATCCGACAAGAGAGCAATTGTGCTCTATTGCTTAGTTTAATGACATTGCGGTCGATAATTAGTTTAAGGACATTACGGTCCAATGTTAGTTTTAAGACATCACGGTCGAGGTTAAGGACATCATAGTCCGTGAGCTTAAGGACCTCACAGTCCGATTTTAGTTTTAAGACATTACGGTCGAGGTTAAGGACTCCACAGTCCGTGGATTTAAGGACTCCACAGTCCGATATTAGTTTTAAGACATCACGGTTGAGGTTAAGGACATCATAGTCCGTGGATTTAAGGACTCCACAGTCCGACGTTAGTTTTAAGACATTACGGTCAAGGTTAAGGACATCATAGTCCATGAGTTTAAGGACCCCACAGTCCGTAGTAATGTGTAGTTGTCGGGACCCGTCACCTCTCTGACAACGTTGAAGGATTTCAACGACAGATATCAGAGGAGTAAAGAGATGTACTCTCGAACCGAGTGTAAATTGATTAGGAAAGCAGGTATGCTCAGTTCAATTTAAATTGAGGACTTATGGCCAAGATTGGGCTAAGTCCATTTAAAAATGTTTAACATTTTATTTTAGCTATTAAGCCTTTACTTGGGCTCGGCCATTTTTAATAATGCCAAGTATTGGGCTCTGACATTTTGTCTGGTATTAAATGCATAGCATTTATCAGGGACAAAGTGGTGTTCTGACAGTGCGCCACGAGGCGCAACAGGCGCTTTGCGCCAGTCAAAGAGCGCATTGCGCTAGCGCACATGAAGGTGACACGTGTCGCGCTCAGCGTTAAGCGCCGGTTTGTTAGCGCACTGCGCTTTTAATTCATGAGCGTGCTGCGCTGGTTCATGGGTGTGCCAGTGAATGACACGTGGCGCATTTGGCGCCGGGCGCCAACCCAAGAGCGCAGTGCTCTGTTTTCAGGAGCGCAAAGCGCAAACTGTGTCTGTGGTTGACACGTGGCATATTTTGGCGCTGAGCGCCGGTCCAAGGAGCGCAAAGTCGCAGTTCAAGAGTACAAAGCACTTTTCTGTAGCGTAAAGCGCATCAGATTAAATTTAAGATCAAGGAACAAGTTTTTGTTCTTCAAAGGAGGCCTTGCCTCAAGATCCAAGAACCAAAGTTCTTGTTTTTATTAAAAGGCTCTGCCTTTGTAGATCAGAAGATCTGTAAATGAAGTAAAGTACTTCTTTTAGTCTTTTTATGATTATATCTTTTTTGATCTTTTCTTTTTTATTAAAGACCTTATTCTTGTTCTTGGATCTCTGATCTTTTTAGAAGAGGGTTCTTCTTTTTTAATGAGATAATTTCATCTCTGTTATTCAAGAACATAGTTATTTACCTTTAAAGATGAAGAAATGATCTTCTTTCTTCAAAAGCTTGCCTTTCTTTCTCTTTAAGTTTTTCTCAAAGTTTGCACAGGGTTTTTTCTATCGCTTTCTATCTCTCAGACTTGAAGTCTAGGGGCCTTTATATAGGGCCAAATGATTTGTCGAATCAGATTAAGAGATCTTTCTCTGATTGATTTGGGAATATTTCCCACCGTTGGATCTTTGATCCTAGGGCTTCTGTTTTACAGAAGGCAATCTTCTTGTTTTTAATAAGATTGAGAAAATCTTTCCATAACAGAATTTATTGTCTTTGGTAATTTTTATTTACCATTGGATCATTGATCCAATGGTACTCTGATTTACAGAGTAAAATCTTGTCATTTGGAAAGATTTTGAGGAATCTTTCCTTAACAGAATTTAATTCTGATTAATTAATGATTTATTATTATTATTAGATTTTTGATCTGACGGTTGGGAAGCTTTTAGGTTCCAGCGCTGGCACACCCGTACTTTGCACGTGGTGCGATGCTTAAAAGGCAGCGCACAATGCGCTAGCGCACACGTGTATGACACGTGATGCGCTGCTTGGAGCGCAGCGCACCTAGCACTAGCGCACGCATGTATGACATGTGGTGCGCTGCTTGGAGCGCAGCGCACCTAGCGCTAGCGCACACGTGCTTTGCACGTGGTGCGCTGTTTAGGGCGCAACGCACTTGGCGCTGCATCTGAAGCGTTGCTTCACAATATTTTAACTCTTGACTTTGAGGCATTTGTTACATTCTTTGCATGTGGAGTTTTTCCCTTCATTTTTTATTTTATTATTATTTTTTATTTTATTATTTATTTATATATTTTTTTTTTTATAAGGGATCAGGTTGTGAGCCAAAATTTTGGCAGGAACAAACGCGATATCGAAATCAAACGAGAAACTCGCGTCGCGAACTAAATGCGCGTGTATCCGATACACTGAAACGTGTGTATACGCGTCTAAAACTACCCCGACACGTCGCGATACGCTGGAACACAGAACCCACTCACGTATCACACGTGACGCGCAAACAAAACGTAAAGGAAAAATGATATATCGTCCCAGATTCTAACTCAGGTGAAAACTTACAAAATTGCACATATCACAGACCCTAAAAATATAGCAGACTCCTCTAGCCAAAACCCTAACCCCTCAGTCCCCTGTCTGGCCGCAATTTGCGGCCAGAACGATTAAAACGGCGGCCTGAACAAGGGTAGGTGGTCTCGTGCTTTGTGTGTGTGGTCTAGACCTAGTATACATGCTCCAGTTTTCTCAGTTTTCTTTTGAAGGAGCCGGGTCAAAAGCAGATCACAGAAAGGTCTAAGTTTGCTTTAAAACGTTAAATTTTGCACAAAAAGGAAACCTAGGGTATTTTAGTTGAATCTGGGGTTTATCTAGGTTTAAGTGGCCCTAACAACACTTAACTAAGTTAGTCTAACCATCACTAACATCATTTAACCAAAAGTCCACACTAATCACCATATTTAGCACAAAAACTCACTTTTATCACTAACCGAAGCTAATTCTACACATAAGTTTAGCAAAAGGAGTTAAGCTCAGATTTTATACCTCACTCTCGACCCTAGGAAGCAAGAGAAGGAGGAGAAGAAGAAGATGAGATGTTGCTGCTGCGGATGCTGCTAGAGCTGCTACTGCTTCTGCTGCTGCTGCTGCTGCTGCTCCATGCTGTTGCTGTTGTGGCTGCTTGCTGCTGCTGCTGCTTCTTCTGTTGTTGCTGCTGCAGCTGCTGGTGTTGTGTTGTGTGTATGAGTGAGAGTGAGTGAGAGTGAGAGAGATGTGAGAAACAAATGAGAGGCAAAAGAAATGAGTGCACAAAGTGTCGACCCCCCTCTCTCTCTCTTCATTTAATGCAAGCATGGTTAGGCCATCATGCCCATTCTCTCTCTCTCTCTCTCTCTCTCTTTCTCCCTCCAAGTCAACCAATTTTAAATTCTTTCTCATTTTAAAAAAAACACACTTAATTAAAACCCAAAACACTTAAGGAAAATGGTTTAACCCACCATGGTTGCTAATCATGGTTTAACCCCATTTTAACCCTAGTTTACATGCACAAGTGTGTGCAAGCCTGGGAAAATTCTAATAAAATATTCATTAAATTTGATAAATTATTTGAAAATCAATTTGGTAAACTTTTTATTAAAAGCTATATATTAACATATAATTATCCATTAATCACATCCTAAGGTGTTGCATCCCATGACCAAATCTATAAAAAAAAGTGTTAGAGTATAAGAGAAAGAACCAATATTACAATTTTGCAAATGTCTAGCTGTTAAAAATAAGGAATGTACCTGAAGTAATGTAATGCAGCCACAAATTTTATTCTTCGTTGAAGCACATGCCTTATCGAGTTCCTTGTAAAGATAGGTCAGGACCCCTGCTCCCCAAGCATATTGGCCACACATATCAAAGTCCGTAAGGAACCCAAGGTGTAAAGGATGGACATGCGTTGCCGATTGGTCCGGCATCAACCAAGAACTGATCATGTACAGAATGTAGGCACGTACATATCTATCCAAGACTTCATCGGTGGCTTCATCAGGGATATTAGTAAATGTATCTTTCAGCCAGTTTAAACTGATCTTATACCCCTTACTATAGCCTCCTGGTGCCTGAGATTAGCATTTTTTTGTGAAATACTAAAGCTAAAAATAATGTACAAAATGTACATGCAATAGGTACACTAAATAGGGGAAATAAGAAAGAATCTGAATTTACAGTACAAATGACTTAATAAAATCATAAATTTACGAGTCTAGCTTAAGAAAAAGAAAAAAGCAACGACTCTAATTTGCTCAGCAGATATGACCCCAAGACCCCAAGACACGTGATATGACCCCTTCAATAATTTAATAAGGGCGTGTTCTAAGAACCCGCCCTCATCTTTTATTTTACAGTGTGTTGAAGTAATATTATCATTTTGAAACGAAGAGGACGAGTTCTTAGAACGCGCCCCCTTCAATAATTTGATGCCGGCGTGTTCCTATAAATACAGCTCTCTCTCTCTCCTCTCCAGCAACTCTCCATTCCGCTCCAAGCACCCTTATTCTGAAATCTATAGCAAAAATTCTCTAAAAATTTTCAAGTATAAGAGGAGTTAAACTAGTTAAGTGGGCGTTTTCTCAAGTTTTGTTTAGAACTCTTGAATTAATATAATTTGCATTCTCTTTAATCTCTTGAGCTCTTGTCCCTTTGTCTTAACCTTGCAACTTCTTCATTGAACTTGCCAGCTTAAGGCTTAGGTTCATGACTTCAAGAATACTTGTAACTCGTTTGAAATTCAATAAAAAGTTCGGATACTATTACCATGTCTTGCTCTTTACATACTTGAACTTGTGAAATCTTTGCTTTATTTTGATCTTGCAACCTCTTAAGTGAGCTTGCAAGTTTAAAGTTTGATATTTGGATTTCACATTGCACCGAGCTAAAGAACCCTTGAAGATATTCGCTTTACTTGTTAAAGGTATAATACGGTTAGTTTGCGTTAGGAAATATTTTGCTAAAGCCTTAAAAAGCTTAACCTTGAAATTGAAACTCCGAGCAAACCACTCGCAATTCCGCTCCGTTAGACATCCTAATCCTACTACGATAGCGATGAATTCTAATCGTGACCGGATTGCAAGTGGTTTGCCGAAGGCTAAAGTCTAGAGATATCAACGGAAGGACAAGGGACAAAGAATACGGATTTAGTTTAAAACCACAAATACCGTATTTCAAGATCCCTAATCCGCGTTGTTGCCTATTACCTAGCGTCAAAGTCAAGGTTGGGTCTATAAGGAAGCGGAAACATCATCCTAACACAAGCTAACCTAAAAATACCCTTAACAAGTCTTGTAATTGAACATATCCTAGTTACGATGCTTAGCATAAACCACAACTCAAAATACGGTATTAACTCGTTAAAACAAGTCTAAAAACCTAAAAATACCCTAGAAAAGTCCTGTAATTGAACATTAGCCTAGAAATACCCTTAACAAGTCTTGAATATAAGCATTATATAAGTTGTTAACGCTTTTTTTATTGTTGGCTTGATATTGTTTGATGCAGATTATGGCAAGTTCAAGTTTATTTGTTGTATGTAAATACGATGGCCGGATTATCATAAGTACACAAGGTCCCGAGTATATGGGCGGGTCCGCAAGAATCATGCGATTAGAACCATCAACGACTTATAATGAAATCGAGAATAAAGTGTTTAAAATCACGAAATACGATCCCCATGAAATTAAATTTAAGTTAAGTTGTATATGGCCTATGTTTAGGGAAATGCATTGGTTGAAATTATAGACGATGCATCAATATCTTTGATGATAGATTTCGGTCTGGCAAACACCCAGCATTCTTTTGAACTTTTGGTTCAGAAGGAACAATTGGAAGTATCAGATGTCATTCCAACGGGTAATTTTGATGGCAATACTGGAGGTAGTTCCTGGGGGTACGGTCACATGGTTAACGATGATACCGTCAGTCTCGGTGGATATGACTATACACAACATTATTCAAATCTTCAAATTCAAGGGTAAACATTTTATAAATCCACCTTTTGTAATACCAAAATACTAATATATTTTATATATTGAATACAGGTTTTCCCAATCGACTGCTGCAGTTACATGCACCCCTGAAGAACAACAAGAATTACCATATACAACCTTCCAAAGGTAAATAAATCTGAAACAAGTGGTGATTATTTCGTAATACGAAAATAATAAGGAATAATTATATAAGAACAATTTATATACTAAACGCAGATTTTCCCATACCTCCGCATCATTCCAATACAATCTAAGTAGCGCATTCCAAGCATGTCCGTCCACATCTTTCCAGTCTTTTCACCCCGAATCATCCACATTACACCGACCCCAACCATCATATATTGCACCCGAGCCTTATGTTGCTACGGGTGACATTGATATGTGTGGCAGTGATGATGATGAAACTGGTGAAGGTCATCAAGGGGAGGATAGCGTGGAATATGCCGCTAGATTGAATGAAGTAGCATTGTTTGATGATACGGCTGCGAATAATGATTTTGTCGAACTAGAATATCCCGGCCTCGATCCCCTGGAAGATGATAGTTGGGTAGACTTAACCGTGGCAAAAGTAAATACTAAACCCTATTTGGAAGCGACGGTAGCAAGCGAAGATTGCGTCACTGTTGGGGATATGTTTCAGGAAAAAGAAGATCTTATTTGTAAGCTGAAGTCTTGGGCTATTCAAAAAAACGTTACATTTAAAACCGAAGAGTCAAATAAGACGTACTATACCGTGGTATGTACGAAAGCTCCTGAATGTAAGTGGAGATTGCATGCATGTTGTTCCAAAAGAGCCAAATCTTAGAAGATCACGAAATACAACTAAGAACGTACTTGCATCAATTCTATTATGTTAAAAGATCACAGGAATTGCACTTCATCTTACATTTACTCACTAATCATACCACTAATCCGTACAGATATGGCGATGACTCCCCGAGAGATACGGCTCTACGTTAGCGGAGAGCACAAAATTCAGATTTCATATGTGAAGGTATGGGATACTCGTAGAAAGGCTTTATGCAAGATATTTAGGGATTGGAAAAGCTCGTACAACTCACTAGTCTCTTTTATGGAAGCCATGAAAGCATCAAATCCGGGGTCCGTATACCGATTAAAAACCACAGAAACAGATGTCGATAGCTGTGTCCGGTTTCAAAGAATTTTCTGGTGCTTTGCTCCTTGTGCTGCTGGTTTCACACACTGTCGGCCGCTATTGTGCGTGGATGGGACGTATCTATATAGTAAGTATAGAGGTTGCATGTTAATTGCTACAGGTGTTGATACTAATAATTGTATATTTCCGTTGGGATTTTCTATTGTCGATGGTGAAAATATATCATCCTGGTCATGGTTTTTCCGTCAACTCAAAAGTATCCCATCTGTTATTGATAAAACAGATTTATGCATCATATCTGATAGACATCTAGGAATACTAGCTGCAATGAGAGCTATATTCCCGACGACCCCATATAGGTTTTGCCTGTGGCACTTTAGGCAAAATTTTGGTAGAAAATTTAAAAATTCAGATCTACATAAGCTTATGTACAAAGCCGGTGAAGCGTCTGACCCTAATGTTCATGACGAAAATTGGAGAGATGAGTCAAGCCGTGAAAGCGTGGTTAGATAAGTATCCAGTACGCATGTGGTCACAAACACATAATAATGGATGCAGATATCTACTAATGACCACTAATATGTCTGAAAGCTTCAACGGGGTCCTTAAAGGTGTTAGAGGTTTACCGATACAGGGGTTGATTGTTCGAACCTTTTTCCGAGTAAATACTTATTTTGTGCAAAGAACAGAAAAGTCCTTGGCGATGGAGACTCCACTCACCGCGTATTACGAAGATATATTCCGGAAAAGAGAGCGCAGAGCACAATACTATAGATCTAAAAGGTTTGAGACGGCGGAGTTTCAAGTTACGGGAGTAATGAGAATCAATATACCGTAAAATTTAGAGATGAAGGGCTCTCTTCGTGCACATGTGGTGTTTTCCAGAAAGTGCATTGTGCCCACGCAATTGCTGCTGCAAGCAGCATACATAACTCACATTACAATTTCGCTTTTCATTACTATACAGTTTCTAATTACCAAGGTGCATACGATCCAAAATTTCATCTTATATCAGACAGTCGCTATTGGCACTATTATACTGGGAACAGACAAACACCGACTGTATTACCGCCGGAAAAAATATAGGGCCCGGAAGAACTAAGGTACGTCGAGATCGAATGACAATGGATGCTGATTCTCAGCTAAGGCACGCCAGATGTAGCCTATGCAAACAACCAGGTCATTATAAGACCAGATGTTCAGGACAGTCAACAGGGACGGGACCTTCGAGATCGTGACAAGTGCGCCGGAAGAAAACGCCCGGCGCTTGTAAAGAAACTTGTACAATTTACATTTTAAAAACAGATATGAATTTTTTGTATTATAAATTTGACGGTTTCATTTTGTTATTAGAGTGTATACCAGATTCATATTTAAACAACAATAATATTATTAAATTTTTATTATTTTATTCGATATTTTTACTTTATTATTTTTTATTTTTTTTAAAATAGGGCGGGTTCTGGAAACCCGCTCTCTCGTATAAAGGAGAGGGCGGGTTCTGGGAACCCGTCCTCTTCACAAAATAGGAGAGTCTCGCCCTCTCCTTTTATAAAGGAGAAGGCGGGTTCTGGGAACCCGCCCTCTCCTATATGGGGGTGGGGAACCCGCCCTCTAAACATTTGGGGGTGGGATCAGCTCCAAACCGTCCTTTTTTCTTAAATTAAAATAAAATTATTTTATTTTAATAATTTTAATTCTAAAGTACCCTATTTCAAAAAAAAAAGGGTTTGCTTTTAACAAAAGGGAAAAAACAAAAAATATTAGAGACATCCTGAATAACTAGTACAGGCCACCTGATCTATAATTTAATTGCGACATTGTGGGGGTAAAGAAACGGCACACCCGCTACCTACAAAGTATAATTACAGGTCATATCAAAATCAAAATTCTGACAACATGATATACAATCTTTATTCCCCATGGCGCTCCAGGGTAAAAATAATCAAAGTGACTCCAAATCTATGATAGTAATTTTTATTTCTAAGGCCTATCGGTATGCATATTTGTATCCATCTATAGTCACCGGATACGGATTCGAATACATCAATATCTATATATCCACACCAAATCAGAAACGTTTACATCCCAATGCATCTCACACATAAAAAATTATAGTCGATATTTATTTATGGCATTTTAATGCAATCTGCACCTAAATTTTTTAATTCGAAATCGGTCATCACAAGTAAGGATATGGTAAAATTTCCAGCAAACTTTTTTTTGGACAGAAACCAATTAACTACAGGAAGAATAAGATTGAAATATTAAAATCAAAAATCATATTTTGAAAAGACGGTTCCTGCATCATATCATGGACGGTGAATGATGGAGCTTCGGATCTCCTTCGGATGTTGTCCTCCGTCAATCCTGAGATGGCGGTCTTTAACGGCTGAGATTTGAGTTGAAGGTTGTCTCCTAGAGTGTGTGGATCTCAATGGGTTGAGTTTGAGGTGAAAGCTGAGGTACCTGCAAGTAAGCCCCGGGATGGGTGACCGCCATAGTACTCTCGGACGATCAAATTAGAGCCGAGAAATATTGGCAGAGTAGTGGCTTATTGGAATCAAGATTGCCTTATCCGAGTCGTCTGAGAGAGAGGTTTTTATAGTGGTCGCATAGAGCGAGCATGTGCGAGATGTTCGCCGTCAGTTACGCCCCTGACATTACGCCTGCGTGAATGATGGGATCTCTCCATTAATGAGGGATACACTCATTAATGAGGGATGCGCCAGCGTGGGATGCGGGATGTGGACGGCGGTTATCTCGCTTTGGTGAGATACGCGGAGCCGTTGCAGAAGCGCTAGAGATCTGCGTTCTCGTTTGATTGGAAGAGCTGGGGAGGTTTAGCTCGGCGGATGGCTTGGAAACGAACCGGGAGGCCGAGAAAGCTCAGCTCTGCAATAGCTCGGGGACGAGCAAAAGAGGAGGGGTGCAAGTTCGGCTGCCAGATTGCTCGTGGGCAAGAGGTGCGGTGCCCACACCGATCTTAGCTCGGTAGTCTTTAGGAGTCTAATGGGCTGTCACAGGAGACCCGTCATTTGCCATGTGTCGAGATCTGAGGAAATCCTGCTTATGAGCATCATCATCAGTGAATAACAGGTGTGTCGGCAATGAGTCTTGAACCCAGATTCGAGCATATCTCAGAGTCTCCGTTTTAAATCGCGAGAAGACACTAGGCCCAGCATCCAAGGGCATTCCAGGCCACATTATTTTTATTTTTTTAACGTACGGACTCTGCTTATCTTATCCCCTCGCTCCCAGCTTAAGCTTTATCCTATCACCCCACACTACCCGTTCCCATCCGCTCTTTTCTCGGAGGGGCACTTCCGCCCCAACCTTAAAAATTACCCATCCGCGCACGTTATAACTCTCCCGTGCTCATCTGCTAACCTACGCCGATCCACGCCACCGGCTCGTACCGGCCGGCTGCCTAGCGGCAGCCAGTACGTTCGTACCCCGCTTCTGTATTCATATCCTCCCTCAATCCGGTGCCATAAATAAACACCAAACAGCGAATCGCTCCCAAAGACAGCATCCCATCTCAACCTCGAATAAAATACGTGTCCGGCAGCCGAGGCTCCCACCGTACCACCACGCCATGCGCATGTCTGACACCACCCCCATCTCCCTCCACGTGTCCCGACCACACACACAACCCCCAAAAAAAAAATACTCTTTCCATCACAGCCCTTCATATTCCCACCGCCTTCTCATAGCACCTCAAACGCCGTCAGTTTTCCCTTTTCCTTAACCCCAGTTAACTAACCCCACCCCCTTCGCTCACCATCTCAGTTTATATATACACACCACCTCGCTTCATCACCACCATCTTCATCCTTGTTTCTTTTCTCAACGAAACCTGAAGAAATTAAATACATCGTTCTATAAACAATGATGATGATGCATCAGAAGCCCGACGCCGTGTTTGTCCCGCCGTGGACCGCCCTCTACGAAGAGGACCCCATCTTCGTCGACGAGGACTCCGTATCCGCGGCGGCCATGGCCGCGGTCCAGATGTACAACGACGACTCCTCCGACTCGGACGCTCCCGACGCCGCCGTCGACGCGTACTCGTGCGACGAGTTCCGCATGTACGAGTTCAAGATCCGGCGGTGCATTCGGGGCAGGTCCCACGACTGGACGGAGTGCCCGTACGCGCACCCGGGGGAGAAGGCCCGGCGCAGGGACCCCAGGAAGTACCATTACTCCGGCACGGCCTGCCCGGACTTCCGCAAGGGGACCTGCAAGCGAGGCGACGGCTGCGACATGGCGCACGGGGTTTTCGAGTGCTGGCTCCATCCGGCCAGGTATCGCACCCAGCCGTGCAAGGATGGGACGGGCTGCCGTCGGCGGGTTTGCTTCTTCGCGCACACCCCGGATCAGCTTAGGGTGCTGCCGCAGAACCCCAAGGTCTCCGCTGCGCCCGTCATCGATTCTTACGATGGGTCGCCGATGCGGCAGCAGCAGCACCTGCCGATGACGTTTTCGTCGCCTCCGATGTCGCCGACGGCTGGTCATGAGGAGGTGCTGGCCTCGCTGAGGAAGCTGCAGCTTGGGAAGGTGAAGTCCATGCCGGTCGCAAGGAGCCTGGGCCTGAGCTTTGGCTCGCCGACGGCTGGCTTGGGTGGTGCACATTCTGGGTTTAGAGGTGGCGCTGGGTTTTGTAGCTTGCCGACGACGCCGACGAGGGTTGTGAATGGGTTCAATAGGGGGGTGTTTGTAGATCGTGATGAGATGGAGGAGGAGCATGTCGAGAGGGTGGTCGAGAGCGGTAGGGCACTGAGGGCGAAGATGTATGAGAGGCTCAGCAAGGAGAACGGAGCGCTGCAGCAGCAGCAGCAGGCGGCGGCGGGGGCCGGGCCTGATGTGGGCTGGGTCTCTGAGCTGCTCAAGTGAATGATGGGCAGTGAAGGTGCATGGATTTTTTGTGAATATATGGTGCTGGTGGTCTTTTTAATGTAAATATTAATGGAAGGTGAAGATGATCAATGGGGTGGCTTCCGTTTTGGGGTTGAAGATGAAGTAATTAGTTAATGTTTCTTGTTATATTTTGGGATTTTGTATATAGATGATTAAGTGATTTTGGCTGCCGAAGATTGGTGGTTATGGTATTATTGTCGATTATGTGGAAATTTCGACTATAATTTCAAGCAAAATCTCATGTATTTTGAAACTTTCATGTAATATTTTTGGTTTATATATAAATATATAGATATATATATATACAGGGAGAATAATGGAGGAAAGTGGCTCTAGCAAGAAATTTCCTTATTTTCCTTCTACGACGTCGAAAAAATACATCTTCGATGAAAATTTACACCTTTCACCAATACACCTTTCACCATTTTTTTCGAACGACTGGATCGAGGATCATCTTTATTATTTAAAATATGGATGCACCAAATATCATATATGATTCTGCGACATTTTCACAGTTGAATTAAAAATGTATAAAGTTGTATTGTTGGTAAACCGTTAATTTTGCATCCACTAAATCAACGGTGAGAAAGTAGTAGTCACATGAAATTTAGTGTGTCCACGTCCTAGATGAAGATCGTGAGTTCCGAACGTCGGAAAAAATGATGGAGGGTGTATTTTTGCAACGCCATAGTTGGAATTTCCTGCAATCTCATCTTTCCCCTTCCCCCGTCTCTCTCTCTCTCTCTCTCTATATATATATATATATCAAGTTGATATTGTGAAATCAAAGAGGGATGCAAGTGAAAATTTCCAGGGACATACTGTTGAGTCATGATAAATGTGATGCTGTTGAGTCATGATAAATGCGATGCGGCAAGGTATTCGAAGAGTACTGACCGAATGCGGAGAATTTTTAAGTTCCACAAGGCCGGGTAACTAAACTCACCGTGTTTAAGGGCAAGACGACAGGACCGTAGAGTTTGGTCAAATCTACGACCATGTCGAATCCACGGGAAAGAGAGATTTAAATTTTTATTAATTTTCAATATAATTTTACAAGAGGCCATAAACTTTATTTATAGCTAAATACCGTGAGATAGAAGACGGTTTAAAGGTTAAGAGATAATTAGGAATAAAAGCAATCCTAATCTACCAAGAAAAAGATTCAAAAATAAATCTAGCCTAATAAAAGTAAATCAAACTATTCAATTATAATCTATCCAAATATGGGAATACAAATAAATCCTAATTGATTAAAAAATCTAATTATGTTCTTTCCAAATATATATAAATCCTAATTAATTGAAAAAATCCCTGATTTGCCTTCTAGCTACTCAATCTCGGACCGGTTGCGCTCGTACGTGGTGCACATTAAGGTGCGCTACATCAGACTCCCTGGCTTTAGAAAAACTCGTCCTCGAGTTAGTAGTGATATGCACGGGAAGTTTTGGTTCCTCTTCCAGTGGGTATTGGTTAAAAAGATCTGCCACGTTGAATGTCCTTGAGATGTTGAACTCTTCTGGAAGATCGATGACGTAGGGGTTGTCATTGATTTTCCTGAGCATGCGGCAAGGGCCGATCTTGCGGTTGGCGAGCCTGTGATACGTGTTGACCGGGAAGCGGTCTCTGCGTAAATGCACCATAACGAAGTCGTCAACTTGTAAAGTATGTTGCCGTCGGTTTTTGTCCGCTTTCTCCTTAAACTTGGCGTTCGACTCATGGAGGTTTTGGCAAACTTTTTTATGAATTAACTGGCCATGCTCTACCATGTTGTCAGCCGAGATGTTTTGGCCCGGGAGTTTTGGTGAAGGAACAAGGTCAAGGAGATGTCGAGAAGGTTGGACATAGACGATGGAGAACGGAAATCTCCCTTCAACCGGTTTTCCATGGAGTTATAAAAGAACTTTGCTTGCGCTAAAACGACGTCCCACTGCTTCGTTCGAGTCCTGGTAAAGCTGCGAAAGATATTTCCAAGAGTACGACCCACGACCTCCGTTTGCTAATCGGTTTGCCGGTGACTGATACTGCTAAAATTTAGCGTTGTATTGAAACGTCCCTACAAACTCCTCCAAAAGTGTGAGAAATTTCGTGTCACGGTCCGATATGATTGTCTTTGGCACACAATGAAGTCATACTACCTCGTGAAAGAATAGTCCCGCCACATTAGTGGCGTCATCCATTTTTCGACACGCAACGAAGTGTGCCATCTTCGAAAATCCGTCGACCACCACCATTACAGTGTCTAGACCCCGTTGAGTGTGAAGATGGCCGAGTACGAAATCCATTGATACGTCTACCTAAAAAACCGTCAAAGGTTGATAAAGGCTGGTGTTTTGTCCTTGTCCTTTGCCAACTTGGCACACTTAACACCTCTGCACGAAATTCTCAACCTCTTTTCGAAGTTGAGGCCAATAGTAGCGCTTCTCCACCAAAGATAATGTCTTTTCATGTCCAAAGTGTCCACCGAGACCGCCACTATGAAGCTCCCGGTCGTGAAGGCGAAGCGAATGGAAGACAAAGCTGGTTGCCTCGAAATAAGAACCCTTCTTATTGGTGGTAGTCGTCGCTTGCTCCGTAGATGGAGCACTTCTCCTATTTCAGCAAAATTTTCATTTTCAGGGTATAATTCCTTGAGTTGTCCAAAACCGACCAATTCATTATGCAAAGTAACCAAGAGGGAAGCTCTTCGGCTTAAGGCGTCCGCTACTTTGTTCAACTCCCCGGCTTTATGATTGAGTACAAATGTGAACAATTGGAGGTACTTGATTCAGTGCATATGCATCTTGTAGAGGGTCTTCTGGCCTTCAATAAATTTAAATGCTTGGTTGTCAGTGTTGAGAATAAACTCCATTTGGACGAAGTAATGCTCCCATTGTTTCAACACTTGTATGATGGAGTAAAATTCCAGCTCATACGTCGACCGTCTTTTCCTTGCGTCGCTAAGCTTCTCGCTACAGTAAGCGACGGTTTTTTTTGTCTTGCATAAGGACTGCTCCCACGCCAACGTTGCTCGCGTCACAATCGATTTCGAATACCTTCTCAAAATCCGGCAAAGCGAGGACAGGGGCAGTTGTGAGCTTCTCCTTTATGAGGTAGAAACTTGCTTCAGCTTCGAATGTCCAACGAAACGGTCCTTTCTTCGTGCACTCAGTGATTGGTGCCATAATGCTACTGAAATTTTTAACAAACCGGCGGTAGAAAGAGGCAGAACCGTGGAAACTGTCATGGTAGTCGGTGTAGGCCAATCACAGATCGCATGAAATTTTTTCTCATCAATGATGGTGCCTTCCGCGCTTACGATGAATCCGAGAAAGATCAAACGATTCGTCATGAAATAGCACTTCTTAAGTTGGATGTACAATTTATTTTTCTGCAGTACTAGCAAAATCTTCCTCAATTGCATCATATGATCTTTTCCGTTATGACTAAAAATTAAAATGTCATCAAAGTAAATGATTACAAATTTACCGATGAGCCTTAGGTCTTGGTTCACGAGCCGCATAAATATGCTTGGTGCGTTGGAGAGCCCGAATGACATGACAAGCAACCCGCAGAGACCTTCTCGGGTCTTAAAGGCGGTCTTCCATTCATCTCCAGACCGTATGCGAATTTGGTGGTAGTCACTCTTGAGATCGATCTTCGAGAAGACACGAGCACCCGCCAATGTATCCAGCATGCCTTCTAACCGAGAGATGGGGAACTGGTACTTTGTTGTGATTTTGTTGATTGTTCGGCAATCGACGACATCCTACATGTTCCATCCTTCTTAGGTATGAGTACCGCAGGAACGGCGTATGGAGTAAGGCTCTCGCGAACAAAGCCTTTCTTGAGATCTTCCACTTGCGTTTGCTGGATTTCATTCTCCTTGGGGCTCATGCGGTAGTAGGGAAAATTGGGGAGTCTTGAGACCGGCACAAGATCAATCTCGTGTTGCATATTTCTCATTTGTAGGAGTTCTTTGGGTAAATCGTCGGGTAGCAGCCCTTTGAACTCTTCCAACAGGGACTTCACAGTGTCAGGTAGCAAGAATATCGGTGTCGAGTTTTCGCCTTTATCCACGATAACTATCATCTACTGGACTTTAGATGCTTCCCTTTCAAATTCGTTTTTACAGAGTACTACAAAGGAATTGCTTTCAAATTTTTGGGCTATTGGCATAGGATCTCACTTCAATAGCTTTAAAGCAATGATTCGGCATCCCTTCTTCATCTTCACAACGTTATCTCTTCCGTGGTATGTGATGTCATGGTCGTATTGCCACAGTTTCCTCAAAATGAGGTGGCACATATCCATATCGACTATGTCGAAGATAATTTCATCGGAGTAGAAGTTGCAGAAGGAGAAAGTGATCTTGCATGTCTTGGAGATGACTTGGCTATTTTCACGCTTGATCCATCCAATTTTGTACGGGTTCGCCTTCTCTTGAGTAGGTAGTTGGAGTTTTTCCACCATGCTTTTCGAGACGACATTTTCGGTGCACCCATTGTCGATGACGATGATGCAAGTCTTTCCTTGCACGATGCATTGGATAAGGAAGATGTTGCGCTGCTGAATTTGCGTTTCTTTCTGGGGCACAAGCATGATACGATGGAGGACGAAGGAGAGGTGTTCATCCTTGTCTTAAGGCTCGAGATTGTCATATCTTTCGACTTCTTCCTGCTGTCCGTTATCTTCATTTAGGCTTCCGCCTTCAATTAGGCCCACCGTTTGTTGAGTGGGACACACGTTGGATCTATGTCCGAACCCATAGTATCGGTAGCACTTGGATCCACTGGCTTCTCATACGGGTTGCCATGCACCTGTGATGGTCTTATCTTGACCAATGGTTGGGGAAGTTGATTTTTTGGGCCGCCGGCTTCCTGGTTGTTAGGAGGGCTTGTCATGGGCCGTTTCTCTTGTGTTGCCCAGTTTTGGGGGTTTTGAAGTTAGGGCGATGTCTTTCCCACATCAGTGTTCGAATGTTTTTTTCGGCTTTCTTCGCAACGGAATGGGCTTTCGCAAGGAAGGTAATACACCCATATCGGATGGCTCTCGCTATCTTCGGTTGCAATCCGCCAACAAACCGCAAACGTAGTAACTCGTCATCTTTTTCAACGTTAAGACGAACTTGGAGCGCGCTAAACTCCGTCCAATACTCATGCACCGAGAGTTTCCCTTATGTACAACGCTGAATATTTTGGAACACGTAGTACTGCCAATCTTCCGAAAGAAATCTTCGACGAATGGCGATCGCCATCTCTTTCCATGTAGCCACATCGGGGTAGCCGGAATTTGTGCCGTCTTCCTTGTATTTTGTCCATCATGCGAGGGATCCTCTTTCAGACCGTGCTTCCACCATAAAGTTTTGTCGACAAGGGGAAATTTCGGCGGTGTGGAAGAAGGTCTCGACCTTGGCAAAATAATCAAACAAATATTCGGCTTCGAGACTCCCATCAAAAGAAGGAATCTCATTTTTTATGTGATATTCATTGTTGCGGTTGGGGTAGTGCTCGTAGCGGCCTCCTTGGTAGTAGTGTTGAACCTCTTGGCTGGGTTCTTCGTCGTTGTGACAAAAAGGGAATTCACGAACATTGGGGGCCGATTGATAAGGAGTTGTTGAGGTGGTCGTTTGGTTGCCCTTGGTAAACGCCATAATCTCTGCCAATTACGCCTTCACTTCTTGCATATCAACGCCGAGAGTCTCAATTTTGTTGACGAAGGCATCTACTTTGCCACTGAGGGTGTCGTGCTCCTCACAGGTTACGTTGCGGGCTTCCGTCATGATGGAAGATGAAGATCGGTGAAGATGGGAAGAAGAAACGCTGCTGCGGAAGTCGAGGTGCATGTAAATCCCCAGTTTCCGTATATATTTTTCCGTATTTTTCCATATTTTTATTCCTATTTATTCCCATTTTTTTATATATATTTTTATATTTATATTATATTTTAATTATTCCTAACCTAAACTCTAAAAAAAATCCTAAACCTACCCAACCGACCTGACTCACCTCACCCAACCTGCTACGCCACTTCTCTTCTTCTTCACGAGACCCGCACCTTCTTCGTCGTTCCTTTTATTTTCACGCTCTTTTTCCCTCGTTTCCCCTCTTCGTGCGCCGCGACGACCATGCCCACCTCCACGAGACCCGCGCCCCGTCGCCAATGAACTTCCCGCGATCCCCTCCACCAAAATATTCTTCTCTCTAACGGCTCCACCTCTCTCCCCTCGCCGACATCCCCGCGAGACCCGCTCCCCCACGACCTCGTCCTCACCACGTCCCAACCGCCTCCGAGTTCTTGCGGCCCATCCCTATGACCTGTTAGTTATATGTATGCCCTAGAGGCCATTACTATACATGAGATGTATATTGTAGTGGATGCTTGGACATATATAGGGAGGACTTTCTTGCTCGACATGATAGTATGCTATCTGGTTACTCTTTACCTTAACGTGTACACTGATTGACTCTCTGTTACATGTTGGTAAAGCCCTTAGGATGTGTGCTTAACTACCTGGACTATGATGCGGATCATACTAGTGGGGACATGGTAGTCCATAAGTACATCCTTCAAGGTCCTTAGTCGTGGGTATATCGAGACGGGGCATCGATATACCAGAGAAGACTAGCGTATACCTTCTCGACCCATGTAGATGGGCGATGGATGATCCCATATCCATTGGTGTTTGACATCAAAGATGATATACGGGTGCTCAATGGAGACTGGGTACACTGGACGGACTCGCCGAGAACTCCCATATGGTATTATACCTTACGTCAGATGGCAGTTCTCTGGTGACACTGGTACAAGTTAGTTTGTAGACCCGAGATCGTCATAGAGTCTTGTGTGATTCCCACCGTGCTTTGATTTCCACCTTACCACGTACAAGAGGGCGTGCAAAACGGTGGTTTTTGGGTATAGTCCCGAGTCACATGGAGGCAATGAGCGATAGGAGGGGTTTCGTCTCTCCCGGTATTGGGGGTTGATGTTGCGCTATGCTCGATTGGCCATAACAGGGAAGTCCCTGGTCAGGGCTGGTTTAAAGATTTATCGGTAAGTGTTATCAGTAGTTTCTCGACCCGTTATGAGCCTCATATTGGCATGACTTATCGGTTATTGGGGTCTGACGTTTACCACCCCTAGACTTGATATGCGACATATCAGACGAAGAGACCGGACTGTACGGTAGTGTCACTGTCAGGCTTTTTGCAGGAGTTGGAGCGGGCTTGCTTGCTGATCTTCTGATCGCTCAATACCCGGATAGCCGTTACATCCAGCTAGTACCGCTGACGGCTTGTGGGTGCTTGATATGATCATCACTTACTGCCGGCGTATTGACGAGTCTTTAGAGTCCTACATAGAGGTTTTATTGGCTCAGGCAAAACGAAATAGGAGCGCATATGTGATATGTGCGGGACCGAGAATAATGCGAGTATGAGATACCGTATTCTATTCTCGCGATATTTGTATCGATTGGTTATATGCGATATGACCAGGTTATCGAATCAAGGGTTGATTCGATAAGTCGATACATTGGATGTTAGTCGGTTATATGTGATATAACCGGATTATTAAGTCAAGTGTTGATTTAATAATTTAGTGTATAATTGTATATGTGATACTAATTTACATTAACTAACATTGGTTCACTTAAGCATTTGTTTTTCTCACTTATGCACAACTTAATATATATGTGATATATATTTATTTGTGTTCATATTGTATCATGGTTGTTGATATAACTTACATGGGTGTATAAGACTTATACCATACTAATTATAGTGTTAGGTTTTTTATATTTAAAGTAATTCTAAAATTAGTGGATAATGAGTTCACATGCATGAAGCTTCATGAAGCTTATGGTTGCATTGACTTAGTCCACTAGTTTTGTTTTACTTAAGATATTAATTAACCTAACCACTATAATTAGCCATGATTATATTTCTACATGAGTTAGTATATGATACCCACTTACCCATGGTTAGCTCTCTCTCTCTCTTTAGTTAGTTTTCATTCTCATTTTTTAGCTCATCTTCTTCCTCTTGCAAATTCTTGCTAGGGTTTGATAAAAAGAGAGAAACATTGTGAGAAAAGAAATTCTAAAGTGTACCCATTTTCTATTTCATCATCCTCTACTAGACTAACACTTTAGTTTAGGGTGTTTACTTCAATAATTCTCTAGTTAGTGAAGTAGAAGCTTGAGTTCGTATTCTCTCGACGTAGATCATCTTCGGCCTCGAAGACTTCAAGCAAAACCGTTGCCCTCTTCTCATGGAGCCGTCCGAGAGTCCGGGAGCACAATGATCGCAGCGAAGGGACTACTACAAGGAGCATAAGAAGTGAAGGACCGATCTACAAAGGTTGTATTTCGTATTCACTTAGATGTAAATGTTATTTACTTGCATGTGTTACCCTAATTATCTAGCAAAGATCTTGTTTAGGGTTATTCGGCACGGCTAAAATTTTAATCGGGCACGGTTGATGCCTTGTAGAACCTTATTAGAGTGCCTAGTAACCCTGTAGACCCCCCCTCATCCCTAACAACTCGATCTCTCTCTCACTTTCCCCTACAAACTCCGCACTTCCTTTCTCCCTCAACCCGACTCCTAGCCAACATCACCGATGCGTCAAGCCCGCCCCTCCAAACACCCACCAACTCCACTATCGACGATGAGCCTCGACCTCCTCATCTCACTCACTCTTTCTCTACCCCTCTTACCCTCTGCCTCAACACACCACCGGCTCCCCCGCTGCCAGCACCGATCCCTCCGCATCGTCGACGACCACCACGAGCTCTCCGAGCATCCCCACCACCACTTCCTCCGAGCATCCTTACCACCGACAACCACCAGCAACAACGCCATCATCGGAGCCGTCTCTTCTAATCCATATCACCTCCTCTCCTCCACGACACCGAGCCCTCATCCTCTTCATCCACCATCGTCGGAGCTCACCATCTCCAAGCTACATGCTCCGAGCATCCCCAACACCGAGCCCCTGCATCCATCGCCGCAGCCACCACCAGCTCCAGCTCCCCGACGAGCCCCGAGCTCCCTGCAACCGCAGTACCCCGAATGCCTCATCCGAGCCACTGCGAACCCACTGCCCCGTTCCCGCCTCCATGCCAGTGCCGAGCCCCCAAGTCCTCCCTTGAGCCAGCCGAGTCGCACGTGTAATGTGCCGTGATCGTGCCCGTGTCGTGCCGCCGTCTCAGTCGTGCCACTTTCGCCAAAGGCAAGAGAAAACCCATCTCTTATTATTCATGCTATTTTAATACCTAGGCTAGAAATAATGTTAGATTATTTTGTTATATAGTAGTGTAAATATGTGTTTTCGACCAATTACCAAACAATGCCCTAGTGTTCGATACGAACTATAATCCAAAACATATTTTGTTATGGCGGAACCTAAGATAGTTAGGCCCCTTTATTGGTTACAAATACCGGGTAAGAATTTGGATGCAAAATATTGTGTTATTAATCGTGTAAAGTCGCCCCCTAAAGGCGACACAAAATCTGAATTTTACCGCCCATGCTACCTTATTAAAATCATTGTAAATTCAATACAATTTGGAACATAACTTTCTATGGCTCATATCGAAGCCGACTCGATAATATAAAATCATCCATAGTTTATTTCTCGACATTTATAGATTACTGTAACGATATTTGGCTGCGAATGCGGCGCTGGACTACAGTCCGGGGCAGTGTTTCGCGTGGATACCTGACTTTGAATACCTATACATCTCTGATTCAAACTGAAAATGTGCGGAGCCCCATATAGTCACGTAGATAATTTAATTATCTAACACATGAATCTGGTCCCATGTAGTTTCACTATCGTTTGATATTTAGTTTATATTTTTGAGTATCGATGTGTTCTGCAGTTTCTGCAGTAGCGTTTCTTACCGTTTCACATTAAATAGGACATAATTTCTAGTACAAGAAGTCTATTGATAATCTGTTTGATGCGTTGGAAATCTAATAGATAGAAATAGATTTCATTCAACTAGGGCAACACCTTAATCTAAACATAATCACTAGTAAACTGCGTGCGAAGTTGGACCTTTAGTTCTGAAACTGGAATCCCAGCAATCGATCGCTAATGTAAAATGAGGATAAGTCCCCAACTTGAGTTCCGTTTGACATGAAATTAATTTTGCTGCTTAGATAATCAAGTGTGCTTCGTACGCCTCTTATATTATTTTGATCGATGCTATACGTGTGATTTATGGTAAATTTTGCAAGTGATATGGCGTAGGGTGTCATAATATAGTGAATATCTGTTCAATGCATTTCTATCTACTTTTGTGTTTGCTTTATACTTTCTGCACTGTGATTGTTTACATTGAGAACTAGTGACTATTTTGCATTGTCGATATATTAGTGTTAGTGATTGAGCTGTGGTAAGTACGAAAGTGATATTGACAAGTGGATACGTGATTGAAAGTGAAAGCGATACGTATTTGTTCACAACCTATCTAATACATGAATTCATACTATAAGCTGGGGAATGGGGGAAATCAAGATGAAATTGAACTCGTATTTAGCGAGGTACAGTGATTTAGAGGATGATCATTCGTAATTACACACACACACACACATTAAGTCGTGGGCCTAACGGGACGGCTACAGGGTTATGTCCCGGGCAACAGTGGACCGTAGTCTCGGGCATGCACGAAACCCTTGTTAAACACGAACATCATTTCCACCAATTGATTTCATTAACTTAGTGACTGATAAGTAGTGACATACACATTGCCTAGTTTACTGATATAGTACTTATATCACATTGTTCATATGCAAATGATGTTCATTAATTTCATGTTCTGCATTCTGTTGCATTTTTTATGTTTAATAACATTGCACACCCATTATATAATTATTGCTATATGTGTCGTCCTGACGATATAAGTGTGCATGCTCAGAGGACGAAATGGATCCAGCCCAGGAGCAGAACCTGCCATTCGAGATCGCGGAGGTCTGGACTGCATCATCAGGGCTATTTCTTTTGCTTTCAGCACTTTATATTCCGTTAGTTAGTTTTTATTCTGCAAAATAAATATATTTCGAACTCTTTTATTGCAATGTAATAAAGTTGTGAACTGTGATTTTCCTTTACTCTAGTATTGTTTATTGACTACCATGTAATGCTAGAAGCCGAAGTGTGACTACGGTGGGATTATTCCCCGGTCGCAGGAGTATGGCTGGTCTAATCACTTCTCGTATTCCGTATTTTGGGAAGCGGGGCGTAACAAGATGCTGGTGCTGTGAGAATGCATGAGGGTGCAACGAGGGTGCGGTGCTGGTGGAGCAAGGGTGCTCTGAGGTTGCATGAGGGTGCGACGAGGTTAGGATGCAGTGCTGGTGCAGCGAGGGTGCTTAAGGGGGCGACGAGAGGAGGCTGTGATACCACCTGATGCGGCAAGGCATCCGAAGAGCACCGAACCACATATTGGGATGCGAAGAATTGTTAAGTTCCGCAAGTCCGAATAACTCGACGCGCCGCTGCTAAGTGCAAGACAATGAGGCCGTAGAGTTTGGTCGAATCCTCGACCATGCCGTATCCATGGGAAAGTGAGAGACTCAAATTTTTATTAATTTTCAAGATGATTTTACAAGAGACCATAGGATTTATTTATAACTAATTACCGTCTTGAAAAGCAAGTCGGTTTAAAGGCTTAGAGATAATTAGGAATAAAATCAATTCTAACATAGTAAGAAAAAGATTCAAAAACAAATCTAGTCTAATAAAAGTAAATCAAACGCATCGATTATAATCTTTCCAAATATGAAAATATAGATATATACTAATTGATTGAAAAATACAATTATAATCTACCCAATCAATTATGATCTATCTAAATATGGATAAATATTAATTGATTGAAAAAAATCCCTTAATTAACTTTCAGCCGCTCGACCTTGAACCGGTCACGCTTATACATGATGTACGCATTAAAATGAGCTGGATCAAAATGTGTGAAGGTCTGTGAAAAGCATTTATCTGGACTGCAACCCCAAAAGCCCTTGGGTTCCCCATCTTCACGCAACAACAAATACCTTTTCTATTTATTGCTTGTACTCGTCTGAGTTGTCTCTTTAAAAAAAAAAAGAAGCAACAAAGCATCATGGGGATGATTTTGCGAAGTGAGAAATCGTGGAGGGTGATATTTTGTAAAGTGAGAAATCGTGGAGGGTGATTTTGCAAAGGGATATGCGTGTTAAGGGTGCCAAAAAGGATAAATATAGTAGTCTTATAATGGTGCGATGGTGCATGCAATCTAAGCATAGGATCCAGATCCGTCTTATAATTGACCTTTAGAAGTTTCAGTATTTTTTTTAAAGAATAATGTAGAAAAAATGTCATGGCAGGGGATTTACTCATATGGTGTCAAAAAATTACAGAATCCATCATCTTTCACGACAATCGGCACCCATCATCCTCATCTTTATCATCTATGATGTAGATACACCAAATTTCATGTGATTTTACAACTTTTTCTCCATTGATTTAGCGGGTACAAAATTAACGATTTACCGACAATATAACTTTTTACATTGTTAATTCAACGGTGAGAAAATGGTAGAATCATATAAGATTTGGTATATCCATATCTTAGATGATAAGGATGATGGTAATGGACGCCGGTCATTGAAAAAAATTATGGAAGGATGTATTTATTCTACCGGTGACTTCCTCTATTGGTTTCTTTTTTAAATTATGAGTATTTTGATGGAGTTAGATAATCTATCCATAAGATGACGTCGCTGTCACGTGAAGGAAAATCTAGTGTAAGATCATGAAAGGGGTTGTTCTTGGGGCCCACCTGATCTTTGTGCAAATAATGAAGTAGATGGGGGCATGTCGGAAATTAATGGAATGTTTTTGCTTTAGATGTTTGAGCTTGGGGTGTGAATCTTGTGATAACCGTGAGTATCAATTATTTATTCAGGCAGATGCTGTCGGAAAGATTATTTCGTGTTCCGGATACAATATATTATGATAGAAAAAGGGAAATAGATAATATCTATTGGATCTTTAAGGCAACCTGGTATTTATATTTCCTTTTCTTTTATGATCGAGCACATTTATATAGCTGGCATCGACCGTCTTTGAAACAAAAAGTAAGATTATTGTTATTAAAAAGTGGGGTTTCTTTTTCTCTGCCCTCTAGGAATTTTTGTCTTTTTATGTTTCATCCTAAAGCCCACGATGCATGTTCCCGTCAGAAGAAGGGGTATGTTATTTCGATCTAAATCTTCAATTAACCAAAAAAGAATTAAAAAACCCACCATGATTTCCATTTTAAATAAATTGTTAGGAAATAGATATTATATGTATACAATAGTATGGAATTTTATATAAAAGGATCTGTATTAGGCTTTTATGTATAAAGCTAATTAGATCCTTATAAATATAAAACCCAACAACGAATTGTTGGGATATCTTGCTCTCAAATTATTTTTTGATTAATATAGTATCAGAGTCTAGATCAACAGAGGCTATAAGCATTTGAGGGTGCTAAATGCATTAGAAAGATTAATTCTATGAGCCTCGTGTGTGCATAAAATAAAATGTAAAAAAAAAAAAAGATAATAAAAAGGATTGTGGTTAAACATTAGAAATTTTTGACTTTTCGGTAAAATTTTGATAGGTTTTCAGGTGGATAGCAAAAGTATTACTCATTCCGAATAGTTCTCATGTGAGAAACAACAAGAGTGTGGGAATAATAGTCCAACATAAATAAGATATGGTACAACATTGTAGGATATAGATGAGCACCCAAAGAATTGGCTAAAAGCTGTTGGATGACACCCAAACATATCGAAAGCCCATATACTCTCCTAAAAGACAAACACCCGAATCACTTAAAATTCTAACATAAACTAACCCTAAATTTGAATTCAGAGAAAATCGCTAACCCTGTACCGATTTGTGAGATGTAGAAAAATGACCAATAAGGATAATTTGATCTTTCTTATCAACTTTTCAACATATTTTAACTCAGTTAAGATGTAGAGTTTTTGTCAAGCTGATGGTTCTGGGTTAAATTTAGAATAATGGAGGTTCTGGATGAAATATGGAATATGAAACATGAGGCCTGATCTGGCACCGACGGTTACGGTTTTTGAAACAATGATTTCATGGTAAACATTTAAAACTTGTAACCAAATGACAATCTAAATGGAGTTTCTTAAAGCGCGGTTTCAAAAGGTTTCGAGAGATTAAAACCCTTTTTTTAAACTCCAAAAAGATCGAGTTTCGAAAAGTTTCAACCTGCCTCCTCTATCTCTTGTATTTTGAAAAAATTAGTGCTTCTATTTTTTGTCACGCTTATTTTTTTCTCTCTCTCACCATCTTTCTGACATGTCGTCTCTACAGATCATTTTCTCTGCTCTTTACTCATCTCTCATACATCCTTCCCTCCATCTGTCTCTCACTCATATCAAGATCTATGATAATAGATCTTTTTTTGTTGGCAATGTTCGTTGTTTAATAATCTAAACGTAAAAAGCTTATTGATGATTTCGTTGTTTCGACCAACCAAGTAGTTCCCACAAAGAAATATTTTTATTCAAATGCTTTGTCTTTGTTGTCTCGGTTTTATCAAATGAGAATATGAATGAAAGTAATATATAAATTTATTATTTATTTACTATGATTTCTTTCATAATATAAGATGGTCTTAATTAAAAATTGTTCCTAGTTTCTTTTTTAAAAAGTTAATTACATGAAACTAGGTTTTCAAAACTATTTGTTTGCGAAAATATTAAAAAAAAAAATCCTAAAGGCGAAACCCAGATTTAAAACTTGTAACTGAAAGCAAACTGTGTTTGCCCGAATCATTATTGCCAAAGCAGCATTAGTTTGGTGAAATATAAATAAATTAAAAAAACCAAATTTTCATGTGAGAGGGGAAAAGTTAAATACTCTCCATCAATTATATAGAGCCAACTTATATGAATAAAAAATGGGTATATTGTCAAACCCCCCCCACCCCCCCCCCCCCCCCCAAACATTTTTTCCATTGTCAAAAATCCCCTGGCCTCAAAGCGTTAGCAAAACCCTCTGAAAATGTTTTTAGATGTCAAGAAACTCCTTATTCGTGATATCTAGTAGTTGTATGCCATATCCAGTTTACCACGATATCTAAGCAGGGGTCAGCGATATCTAAATAGTTTGTGTGAATTGGTTAAATATAACATGCTACTATATAAATACCACAGGAAAAAAAATCCAAGGGGCATTTGAATATCGTTTCGAGGGAGGCCGGGGGATATTGACATCGGAAAAAATGCTAGGGGAATTTTGACAATTTGCCCCTAAAAAATCCAAGATGTAAAATTTAGTGACCTTTGGAGTGTTGTCGCTCATAAATCTTGAAATTTTTGCTTTAACCTAAACCTTTTGTGGGTTAGTTTGTGAACACTAAACCTCAAACTCGGGGATTTTGCTTTGGCTTTTTGTTGTGTAGTGGTGCACTTTGCTTGGGGTGATTATTAAAAGGGGTTTTTAGCGTCCGGTTCCGTCCAATCAGATAATAATGCCATGCGTTTTTACAGAAGCATAGATCAATTTTGCTCCTTCTCTTAACAAATACTCATCAACTCAATCAATTAAACAGTCTTCATTTTGATCGAAGTGCAGAATTAATCATACATTTGATTACAATAAGAGCAATATTTTTCCTACTGGTGTTGAGGCTAGCAGGAAATGTACCTAGCCCCGGGTCCAACATGAAGGCCTTCTTGTACTTGGCATCCAATAAGAGGCTAGGTACATTTACCTCATAAGCCAGTGAGAAAGATATATTCCTTAAATCAATAATAAAAAATTTATAGCTTTCATCTTGATTTTTGCATATTTGGCATGAATTTTTATACTCATAATTAGGATGAGGATCCGATTAGAATTATTGGATGACTTTGAAGGATTTTTTGTACTCTGAATGAGTGTCTGCTTGTTTTTTAGATGGAAAACTCAACCTTTAAACATTTATCATTCCATAAGAAAGTTTTATACCAATACACCTTCTACAATATAAGCGTTTGCAATTTTAGAATGTCTTTACTGATTGGTTTTAGTAGATACATTTGTTCTGTTAATATATATATATATATATATTGCTGTGGTTTATTTTGACCGTTCTAATGTGAATAAATTAGATGGTTTGAATTACTTTATATCCATGTTCACCGGCACATCTTGACGTGGCAAATCTCACCCATTGAATAAATTTTATATTTGGAAAGAATGAACTTTAAAAATTTTTACAAGTAAATTAAATTGAGACCATGGCCTTTTAATGCTGACTTGGCCCCCCATCCTCAAATTCCGGAGTTGAAAGCAACATGGTCTGTACATTGTGTCTTATGGATCTTTGAAGTGAAGCTTAAGCAATTGTTTTTTGATTCAAAAGCTTCAAGTATCGGTCCTATACAATTGCTAGGGTTTGTCCATTGTCTTCATTATATTCAAATAAGAAATTGACTTCCACATTGAGAACAAATTAAGGGAGTGATTTAAAGGTCAAAATCATGAGTAAAATCAACTAAACATTTGTGTCTTTTTTTGTGCGATGTCATAATGAAAGTACTTTTTCTAGAAATTTTAGCCAAATAAATAAAACAATAAAGATGGAGCCAACATGATAGCAAAAGAATTGGAAAAGTGTTGCCAAGGATTATCCATAAGATGTCATACTATTGAAAAATCGGGAATTTGGAAACCACGGCATGTGATTTAGAGTGGTCTCGTTCTCATCTTAACACGTAAGGTATGGTTGAAAATGAGATTTAATTAGGTATGTTAATATTGATAGGTACATCGCCGAACATACACATTATAGTGGAAATATTCTCCTTTCAGTACTAAACCTGCTAAATTATTATTTCTATTTCAACTTATTTCAGTTTGTTGGTGTGCTAAATTCGTTTTGCTTCACAAAACCATCCAAGAAAACTGCTTTTGTTTATGACAAAATAATCTTGTAAAATTAAAACACTTGATTTAATTCCAACAAAAGGTATTGGTGGTGGAGGACAATGCTTTTTTGCCCCCTTTGCAAGCTTAGACCCAAAAATCGGAATAAATTTATTATCCGGGTGAAATTCTAAGACGACTTGAACATTATTATTGCATTGTGTGATTCATAAGGATTCCTTTATAGAATGGACATGCGGGTTCGTGTATGATCAAATAAAAATTGCTTATCAAGTCATGTGACTTGAAATAAAATAGTTAAGCGAGTGAGAATAGAGACGTAAGAGAAATTATTTCTTATTCCAGACGCATTGCACATCTACATGAAAAAGAAAAAGAAAAAGATGAGAATTTTCCCTCCGTTTTGCGGTAGTCATGATCCGATCTTATTTCCTCTTAGCGCGAGCATATGGCCGACATAAAGTTTTTTCAATATTTACTGGTTGCATTTTGATGTTGAAGTAATTTCCAAAATAGAGATCTTTCACTTTTTTTATTTGAAGGGAATACACTTTTGGATTTGAATTGATGTAATTATACTGCAGATGAAAGCCCAGGGGTGATATCTATTGAGCTGTTCTCACTCCATCAATAGATGCAGAGATCATGTCAACAACAACAACAACAAAAAAAAGGTCATCTCCTTTTATAGCTTGTAACGGACTTGTTGCTTGTACAACCTAAAAATGGCAGCAAATTTTTAGAAGGGGGAGTCATGAGGCTGATGCGTGCCAGTAGTGACTCATGTCTGGTCCTTTTTCATTGATGAGATCCAAGTTAATATTGATGTGCACACATGTCCAGCCCTTGATACCCCAAATCTTGGGATGATGGGGTCATTCATTCTTTAGCGTTGATGATGACACAGATGGGCAATTTTGTTTGTCCCTGTTTCTTTGTTCAATCATACCTTTTCTTTTCAGCCCTAATTTATCTAAATTTAATTATTATTATTATATTTTTTTTTTTGCTTCCAAAGTATGGCACTTGTTTCTCTACTGTAAGCTGTGGAATTGAATTTATTTAGGGTGTGCTTGTCGGGCGGAAACTTCAAATTTCAGAAAGTTGCTTTCTTTTTGTTTGTTTGGTTGCCTCTTAAAGAGGGTGAGAAAGGTTGTTCTGGTATAAAAATACTTTTACATGTTATCGTGCATGTCGTATATGAGTATATTTTAAGAATATTCCAAAAATTTAACGATATTGGTTTTTTTTCCTGAGTTCACGGGATCTGTTTTTGCTAATGGAGCAAACCGCATGGATGTTTTTTTGTCAAAAAATAAATCATATGGGGATATTTCGTAAATGGATAAAACCACGCGGTAGTTTTTTGTAAATATCCATTCTGAATAATAAATAAAATGCTATATGACAAATACCCCATCAAAATTGATAGGGGTTTTGAACCATCAAAATCAATTTTGTGCAGCTGCTTCTTTTGACGGTAGTTCTTAGCCACATAATCTTCCGCAGCGACAACGACTTCGAGACAACTTTACATCTAGATTATGCAAAAGAGATCACGGATTATCAAGTCTAAAAAGACTAGAAGCCTTTACTCCGTCATGCTCCATGTAGTATTATGTTATTTCCCACCGTCGCATTTCGAGCTGCATACTCACGGTTATCCACTGTGTGAGTTTAAATTAGATAATTTCTTCAGATAATTATATTGGGTGTCATGAATATCATTGGTTCGTTAAATTAAGATGAGGAAAAGGAAGAGTTAATTTCCGAATTCTAACATAAATTGGCGGCAAAATCATCTTTTGGAAAAAGCTAAATTGCATAAATGTACCAATCAAGTTTCACTTTTTTTACGATTGATACAATAAACTAATTTAACTGCAGATAAGCACCATAAACTACCACCTCCGACTGCAACTAAATACCATCAATTATTGTCTGTCTATAAACGTCATGTTTAGCTGCCACTCAGCAATATTTGACCTGTCTTCCCCATTTTACCCTTATAAGATGTTCTCGGTCAACCCTCTAACCATCAATTTAAAAAGGTTTTTTTTTGAAACAGGTTAGTTTTAATTTAAAATTATAAAAATAGGGTAATTTTAATTTTATTTGGAAGAATATGACGGTTTGGTGGACCTCATCCACTCCACAGATTAGAGGGCAGGTTCCTAGAACACGCCCTCTATCTAGAACCCGCCCTCCCCTAAATTATGAAGAGGGCGGGAAACCCGCCCTCTTTTCTAAAAAAAAAAAATTAAATAAAATTATCGAATTTAATTAAATATTAAATAAATGAGTAAATTAAATATTAAATAAATGAATAAAAATAGTATAATATTAATTGTTGTTTACATATGAATCCAGCGTACACTCTAATAACAAAATGAATCCGTCAAATTTATAATACAAAAAATCATATCTGTTTGTAAAATGTAAATTTTATCTCGACGGTCAAATTTATAATAACAAAATAAATCCGTCAAATTTATAATACAAAAAAATCCTATCTGATTGTAAAATGTAAATTCTTTTGAACTTTTGGTCTTCAAAAACATGTGCAATCATACCTAGAGCTATGGTCTTCAAAGTCCACTAGACTGCTCCTAACTGTTCCAAAGTGACAAGTTGTGAGATAACCCTCAAATCGTCTCTTCACTGCCAATTGTGGCCAGGTAAGCACAAGTGAGGAAAAGAGGGTTCCGCTCACGAATCACCGTGAGACGGGCCTTTTAAAATTTGACGAATTTATTTTGATATTATAAATTTGACCATCGAGATAGAATTTATATTTTACAAACATATAGGATTTTTTTGTATTGTAAATTTGACGGATTTATTTTGTACACCGCATTCATATAATACAATTTTATTGTTTTATTTCCATTTTTTTTGCATTTTCGTTTATTTATTTAAAAAAAATTAATTAAAACCCGCCCTCTCCTTCATATAGGAGAGGGCAGGTTCTGGGAACCCGCCCTCTTTATATTAATAGAGAGGGCGGGTTCTAGGAACCCGCCCTCTTCTATACTATGTAGAGAGCGGGTTTTAGGAACCCGCCCTCTAAACTGGGGACGGGATGGGGTCCACAAACCGTCCTATTCTTCTAAATTAAAATAAAACTATCCTGTTTTAATAATTTTAAATAAAAAATACCCTATTTCAAAAAAAACCCAAAAAGGGTTCGAAAGAAAGAAAAAGTAAAATCATCAATGGGCCACCCTGCGCTCCTCACCTCCCTCTTCCCCACCTTCACGAGCATCACATGCTGCACCGCCTCCTTTGCCTTCTCATCAACAGCAAGAACAAGTTCTTCTCCAACGGCCTCGCCCTCGACTAGGCCGTAGCCCTCTCCTCTGATCACTTCCCCCCTCCTCTTTTCTTAAGCAAACCGTTCGGCAATCCTTAAAACACAATCTCTCTCTCTCTCTCTCTCTCTCTCTCAAAAACAAAGCAAAACCCTAAAACGACGAGGAATGGGGAACTACAAAGCCTTGAAGCTCGTCGACGACTTTGAGGAGGACACGGTGGCTCTATGTAGGGAGCGGAGACCCTTCCTCAAGCTCGTCGACACCCACCACCTCTTCTTCCTCTTCCCCCGCTCTCTCGTCGCCCCCGCTCTCTCGTCGCCTTCCTCAACCTCTTCATCTACTGTCATTCTTCCTCTTTTCTCATTCAGCAAATCCTAACAGAGCTAAAAATCGAAACTTTACCCACTTCCCTTCTTCATCAGACCACCACAAAGTAAAAGATCCAAACGTTACCAATTACTTCTTCTTGTTCTTCTTAGAAATGTGCGTACTTTTACTCGTCGCTGCCTGCACCACCGTCACAAGTGAAGGATTTTAGGTGGGATTTATAAAAGAAATCACATGCGGATAACAACGGAAGTAATGCATATGATCTTCAATAATCCATCTATATGAATGATAAAAGACATATCTTTACAGATCTGAATATCTGTCGGTAAAAGAATTTTCTTTTGAAGCTGCTATAATCGTAGAATCCTCCAATCAAGTCCACCACCTTACGTAGTAGGCAAACCAAAACTAGACCGATAGGTACCCTTTTATTTTAGGAGAAGAAGTTTTTAATAATCCTTTTAATTATTCTTCCTTTTTTCATCCTCCTTTATGGTCTGCTATAACCATCCTTTTATAAGATTGTGGTACAATACATCTTCCTTATCTTACCGATGTGGGACTAAACTTCCTAACATGATAACACAACATATTGTGTCATATTATTTCTTCTTTTATTTGTTTTGTTTGCTCTTCTACTTTAAGGCATTGTGGTGGGACCAATTAGGTCTCACATCGAGAACCAATTGTCAATCTTAATTAATTCACAATCAATCAATTGACTATTTTAATTTAATAATCAAAGTCTTATCATGCCAATTGTTCATAAAAGTCATACCTAATGTGAGAGAATAATTAATATTAATTTACATTCATTCCCTTCCAATATCAAGTTACTTTTCTCTATGTCTTTTAACTGAGCAGGATAAAATTGCCTAATTACTCAAAACCCAAATCTTCAATTACCCATAAACACAATAAATTCATTTCAAAAATAAATATAATAATAATATAATTTTGAAAAAACAATTTCCAAAATATATGATCAGGATTTGACGCTTTCATGGGATTGAACAGTAAATTTATTCTCATCAATATAAGAATATCGGATCTTATCTAGACATCCATAATTTTCCTAAATGTATTCAAGCAGCCTAATATTTTAGGTTTCTTATTCATGTCTAAACGATAAGATTTACCATCATATCAAATCTTACTTGTCAACAAATCAAAAAATACAATATTATCAAATCAAAAGGATTATGTACCGGTTTGAATTCTCCATCTCTATAGATGACATATCCTAGAGATTTCAAACATCATCCTGTACTACACATATCATTATATGCGTTCATGACATACACATGGAGAATCTCCATTTTTGGTGATTGAGACACATTACCACATCTCATATGTCAGTGTCATGCATGATAACCTGTCACAACTCTAGTTACCGTATGCTAATTGTAGGTTAAGTACTTGATTTAAGAAATTACTAAATTAGATTATATCTCCATTTAAGTGACACATCACAGTGCATGATCTAACAATATAATTTCTAAGAATATTATGACAATTATAAATAAATAAGAATACCCATATTATAAATCATTAAGTGTAACTATAAAACTTTATTAATATTCAACTAATATTACATGAATTACAATGGATATACAAGGACACATATCTACTCTAGCAATCTTCCACTTGTCCTCACATCCATTCAACTACAATTTCAACTCCCATCTAGTTCAAGCGTTTGTCAAAAATCTTGTAAGACAATGGTTTAGTGAATGGGTCAGCTATGCTATCATGTGTGTTCATTTTCTGAATGTCCACATGTTCCTTTGCTAATCTCTCTAACAATATGGTGTTTCTTGATGTAGACTTTCTATCATTGGGATCAAATTGGAAATCAGAACAATACTCAAATTATTTGCATCATAAACTAAACAGTAATCTTTAAGTCGACGCAAATACTTAAATATGGATTTTACAGCAGTCAAATGTTCCTCAAAAGGATTGGACTGAAATCTACTTACAAGGCCCACTGCATAGGCTATGTTGGGTCCAGTACACAACATAGCATATATCAAACTACCAACTGCCGAAACATATGGTATACTTTTGAAGCGTTCAATCTCATTCTCAATTTTAGGGCACATTTTTTTAGAGAGTGAGATTCCATGTCTAGCAGGAAGCATTCTCTTTTTTGGAATCTTGCATATTAAACCTTTTAAGGATCTTATCCACGTAAGTAAATTATGACAATCATATACATTTTTTTATTCTATCTCTATAAAATTTGAGATCCAAGATATACGAAGCTTGACCAACATCGTTCATAGAGAACTTGTCTGAACACCGCAATTTAACAAATGTTTTCAAACCTACATCATTCTCAATGAGTAGTATGTCATCTACATAGAGTATTAGGAACAAAATAGAATCGTTTGTTGCTTTTATGGGTTAAGTGATTGTTATAATTTTTCTTGTACATGTTTATGGTAAATGGTAATATTATTAGTTTATGAGAAGGAATGAATCATCACTCTATATTGTATGTCATCTCAATGAACCCGATCTTTTATTTAAAAAAAATAAAGTTGCAAATAAATACCATAATTTTGTTATTCACACATACGACCTTAAAATACCTTAATATTCGAAATAAATTCTAGCAAATCAATCTTGATTTCTGAACATTCTAGAAAAATTAGACTATATATTAGATAGAATTTAAGATACAGTAAAAGTCTCAGATCGAATCACATTACGATTTAGAATTTACGACGTCTTTTTATTCACTGTTGTTAAATATAGAAAACCGCTTTTAAGGGTTTTTTTCGAGAAGCCGTAATTTTGTCATATGTAATCCAAATTAAGTGTTTTCAAATGTTTTGGACATCAGTCGTAATTTTGTCATATATAATCCAAATTAAGTGTTTTCAAATGTTTTGGACATTTAGATTGAAAAATCTAGGTTTTCTTAGTATATATTTTCTGAAAATCGACTTAAAATATAGAAAATTGCGTTACAAAATTAAGTGATGAAGTTGGACAGAATCTGTCCTGATTCACACACTATTTTTAAATACGACATAACTTGAGTTTTCGATATCCGTTCGAGACAAAGTTTAGATGTATAGATGCACAACTAATAGATCTAGAATTTACTATATACTTGGTGATCCGGAAATCCATAGAATGATCTGATATATGCCTGACAATACACTCCCATAGTGGCTGTCCAAAAATCAGAATTACTTTTTTAAACCTTGACGTTAAAATGACCATAACTAGAGCTTCAGGAATCCAAATTGTGCGGAACTTAGTTGTTTGGATAAGTACACCGAAAAATCTACAAGTTTATAGTAATTTCTGAAACCTAAAAACCGGCGGAAATTAACATAAACCGTGTTTTAAAAACGTGTGTCGGGACTGGACAAATTCTGATCTGTTCTGCATCACGATACGAAAATGCTTATATCTCCCAAAACAATATTCGTATTTATCTGAGACTTGAACTCATGTTTGCATAATACTTAGGGCTATGTTTTCCGTTTATATTCTGAATCCAATTGACTTGAGTAATTAGTCATGCATAACACTTCTTTATAGTATTGTTTCTGGTCATTACTTGAATCATATATTTGTCTCATTTCATGCTCTGTAACTGTTTATTTATTATATCAACATGACTTGTGTGATAAAACCTATTACATGCTCGACCTTATTTGACTCGAACTATGAATACAACTTGACACGAATATTTAGACATAACATGAATACTTGGAACTTGACATGAATACATGCACTTGACATGAACTCAACTCGAAACCTGAACTTGTACTCTCTCATTTGTATTCATGGATTCAAAAAAAACTTGTGACATTATCTACAATCTAGAATACGCGGGGTGTTGGGGTAGTTTGAGTGTGAATCCAGCGGAATCTCAGGAGTCCAATTACTCTCTTGACATGGGCCAACTCTTCCACGGCTTGGGGGCCCGTTGCTTGGGCCCGTGGTTTCTTGCCCTTGAGGACCTACCCTTAGGTTCAAGAACACTCTTGAGATTGGTTGACATTCACTCTTGAACTTATGTTAGTTTATCCTTGTAGAGACCTTTTTGGATACATTGAAAATCACCTCATGTTCACCAATACATATTTATTACACGCTTATTTTGAACAACACATACTATACCATATTGCCATGCTCATGTATCATATATTACCATACATTTCCATGCTTATGATACCTTGCCATATTCATATAGTTGCCATGTTTAATTGACATTCTTACTTGTCCGCTACTGCATTAGATTTCATGTCCTACTTAAATGCACGTCCTTTATCACATTTATACATATATCCTCTTTGGGGACTTATAGAGCGGAAGTTCGCCGACGGGCATTCCATCTTGTTTTCTTTTCTATCTTGGGAATGTTCGTTAGGTGACTTAGTGACGGAGGAGTACTCTTAAGTTGCATCACAAGCAGAATTCTTTTTCATTTCAGTTTTGTTTCAGTATACCTATCGCTTAAGGCTTCCTTGATATTGTATCTTTGTTTACAACATCAGTGTTGGCTATAGTGCCCTCAAAGCAATTATTGTAATCACAGGCAAGCTATTATGATGATTGAGAGAGGACCTATATGGGTAGAACAGTCTTACTCGAGATGATACTATGTTATCTGGTTCATCTCTATTATCATGTACATGTATAATGTGGTATTACAGATCACTATTACACGTTGATAGAGCCCATAGGATTCTTGCTTGACTACCATGGTTATTGTGGCGATCACACTTGTGAGAACTGGATAGTGTATGAGCAAATCCTTAAATGTCCCTACTGGGTATCGATATTTCAGAGCAGACTAGTGTATACATTTCTTGATCCCGACGAGGGGCAATGGCCGGTCTCACAGCCATTGGTGTCAGTTAGTCACTAAAGATAGTATACAGGTGCTCATTGGGTTATGAGATACACTGGACAGACTTATCGGGAACATGCTAGATGATATTATACATATTGTCAGATAGTAGTTCTTAGATGATATGAGTACAAATTAGTCTTCTGCCTAAGATCGTCATTTTTCTCGTGTAAGTTTCCACCATGCTTTGATTACTACCCTACCACGGCTCAAACGAGTTGTGCAAGCAGGTTTTAGTTAGGTACAGTCCAGAGCCACATGGAGGCAGTGAGCGGATCGTCGCGGATTCGTCTCTCCCGATATTGGGAATAGATGTCGCGTTGTACATGGGTGGTCATCACCAGAAATCCTTGGCCAAGGTTAACGAGATTTACTGATTTGGATCAGTAGTTTCTCAGTAGGTGACGGGTTTCACACCGACAAGACTTATTACGTTATTAGGGGTCTGAGTTTATCCACCCCTAGACCTGATATACGATACTCTTAGACGAACAAATCAGATTGTACGGAGATTATCACAGACAGGCTCAGTAGGGGTACATATGAGTTTGTTCATCGGCTTTCCTTTTGTTCAATATCTGGGTAACCGTTACGTACGCTAGTGCCGCTAACATGCTTGTGGTTATGGATTTATCCAGTTATCACTGCCAGCGTATTCTCGAGTCTTTAGAGTCCCACACACAGAGTTTTCCCGGTTCAGGCGATATGATATAGATGACGTATATTGGTACATACATGTGTCCAATTAAATATGTGTACAGACTACACAGACTTTAATCGGACGGTTGATAATACTAGCGGTTTAGGATTAAGCCGGATTATTAAATCAAGTTTTGATTTAATAATTTTTATATATATTTTTAATATATATTCTAGTATTATTGTTCACTATTCATTTTCTCTCTTGTCTATTCGAATTTTTATACGGATACACGTATATGTATTTCGATACGTATATCGGATTATATTCCGTATTTATATGGAATTTGTTCTAGAAGATGGACACCTCATTTATGAATATTCATAAAATGAGGTGGAGGGTGAGGTGACATTGAGTATGGTTGAAGACATGTAGAGAGGAATGGGCTTCATTAGTTTATTAAAAAATGTTGTGAGATTTTTTATTTTGCATGGTTGTGAAAAATATGAAGCCGTTCTATTCTTCCTTCACTCTCTCATGCTTTATTACACTTGCCCATGGCTAAGTTTCCTCACCTACTCCTCCTTCTTTACTTGCTCTCTTAAGCATTATATTTGAGAGAAAATTATAATGGAAAATTGCTACATTCCTACTCTTCATTACTAGCGAGTTTAGAGCGTCGGTTGCTTCACGAGGTGAAGCCGAAGCTTGGATTGGTTTCCTCGGGTAGATTATCTTCGGTGAAGAAGGACCGAATTGCAAGCGCAATCTGGAGCTCTTGAGAGTATGCTAGAGTCCAACCCAATTGGAGCAAATGAAGAGGCTACAAAGGTTGTGATTTCTATCTTGTCGTTGTTCTAGTTTAAGTGTTTGGTGTTGATTCTTGGGGTTTAGTTTCTAGTGTCATCAAAAATTTTGTTTTCGAATTCCGCAGTGGCCGTGGGATAGCGGCGAGAGAACTTGGAACTTTCAATGGTATCAGATCCATCCAAACACCCTAAACTAGATAGATACGACTCCCGAATCCCGCCAGTTTTGCCTCGCAAAAACCGTCGTAAAACTAGTGAACAAATTGATGCTAATTTGATGTTTTGACTCCCTGCGGGCTCTCGGTTTGAACCGAGAAGCCACGGGGAGGTGCACAGGGACCCCAGGGACGCTCCGGAAGGACCTAGGGAGGGACATACCCCCGAGACCACTCTAAGGTGGCCTTAGGGGGTAGGGACCCGAGACCTGCCCAAATGGGCATGCTCGGGTCTGCCTGAACTCCATGACCACCTTAGGGTGGCCTAAAGGGTGGGTACCCCCCTAAGTTCCTCCGGGTTGACATTAATTTTGTGCCGGGGCCCTCCGCGAAGTTTTGGATCAATCCGAACTCATTTCGGACTCCCAGAGTAGGTTTTAGAATGGAATTTTGCCAGTTTTTAGCACACTTGATTTTCAGTGTTTCGGAAAATTGAAGTGTTGGCTATTTGTGTGCGGTATTCGATTGTCGTAGATTTAGTGATAGTTGTATGTATCATAACGTTTGGTAAAACGTCGTCTAATTGCTATACATATAAATTGGACGGGGTTATGGAATTGATACTCGCAAGTTTGCATGTTCTGTGATGATTATTGCTATAGTGATTATGATTGTGTTGGATTTGTCGCGATGGATAGCTCGGTGTATATGGTATTTGATGTAATTCTCTATGATGTAATGTATATTCATTATTGCGTGACGAGCGTCCGACATGTGGACTGCCGTCGTCGCGGCTTGTATTATTCTTTGGGGCGCGTCCTGACTGCGGACGTAGTCACCATTGTATATTCAGGTTTTCATTACATGGACTAGTATTACCCCGCGGTGGAATGTTGAGTAGCCAGGTTCAAAAAGGCAACGGGCCACCATCTCATGGCGTTGAGACCGGGATGCCTTACTCTAGAATTGGCAGGCTATTCGCCGCACTCATAGGGGGTATAGGTTGACCCATGGAGTAGTGCCTATGTCACCGGATTTTGAAAGTGCTGGATAGCCCACTTACTTCGTTGACTGGGGTTGTCTTGCTTCTGGGATTGGAAGGTGGCTTGCCACACTTGTAGGGGTCTAGGATCCGATGTTACGGACAATCCACACGACCGGAAAAATTGCATTTTATATTTGGCTCCATTGAAATGTACTTTTCCTAGATTATCCACATTTTCATACTGCGTTTGCTTTTGCTGTGATGTTTCTGTGATGTTACTTGATATCATGCGTGAGACGAATGTCGCTATATATATTATATATATCTAGTAGATTCTATATATGTTTAGTACCCACGCTAGTCTTATCCCCACCCTGCCGTAAGTTAAGCAACCTTACGGTGAAGACCTGGGACCTTGTAGCGAATGCAGATGGCATATATGTGCGTGTCTATTTTCGTTTCTTTCTGACATTATATGAGTAATCGATGGTGAAAGTATGTTTTAGCACTTCTACTATATTTCTATGAGCATCAAATATGCAATTTTAAAATTTTAGAGGTCTAAATATACTAAACAAGAATCGAACTAGAGAATTAGGATTTTATAGTAAAGCAAACACGTTCTAATCTAAGTGAAGAGTGTTTACAACCTTTGTGGTCTAGTCCTTCACTTTTAAAGCTCCAAATTGTAGTCCCTAGAACTCTACTTTGACTCCACTTGAAGAAAGGAACAAGCTTGCTTGTCGTCTTCGTTGTCGAAGATGATCCACCTTGAAGTCTCTCTCACTCATGCTCACACTTCACTAATCAAGATATTAGTGAAGCTAACAACCTAAACTAATAGGCTAGAGTAGTGTAGGTTGATGAAGTAGGAATTTTGCTCACAAAAATTATCTCTTCTCTTCTCTTTTTCACAACCCTACAAAATTCTAGTGGGGAGATGAAGAAATATGAACTTGGAATGAGTGTGAACCATCAACTGAAGAGATAAGATTGAGTTTTCTAAGAGAGTGACAAATATCTATGAATAAAAAAAAAGTGAAAATGAGTCATGGCTTCTCAATACTTTTCCAAGCATCTTGAGCTATGAATTATGCTTCTCTTCTTTTTAATTCAAAAATATTTATCATTATCTTACTCAATTTACTTCATTGTGATTCTCACACATCCTAGTTCCATGTATTATCAACCATGATACAAACACACACACACACACACACACACCACACACACACACAGTTTATATATATATATATATCAAATATATAAATATATATCGAATTATTAAATCAACACCTGATTCAATAATCTGATTATATCATATATAACCGGCTAATATTTAATATTAGTTAATATATATACATATATATATATATAATTATTAAATCAATACTTGATTCAATAATCCGGTTATATCATATATAATACGGTTAATATCAAATATATAAACATATATATAAATCAAATTATTGAATCAACACTTGATTCAATAATCCGGTTATATCACATATAACCTGGCTGATATCAAATATCGCTATATGAGAATACAGTATCATATGCTCGTATTTAATCAAGCTCCCGCACATATCCCCATACATGCCCTACTTCGTTTCGTATGAGCTAGAAAATCTCTATGTGAGACTCTAAAGACACGTCAATACGCCAGCAATAGATAATGATCACACCAGAAACCTACAAGCCGTTAGCGGTACTAACTGGACGTAACGGCTACCCAGATATTGAACGAATAAAAGATCAACAGGCAAACTTGTCCAAACTCCTGTAGAGCCTATAAGAAACACTTACCGTACAATTCGGTCTCTTCGTCTGATATGTCGCATATCGAGTCTGGGGGTGGAATTGTCAGACCCCACTAACTCGATAAGTCATGCCGATGTATGGCCTATAACCTTTCGAAAAACTACTGATAACACTTACCAGTAAATCTCATCAGCCCTGACCAAGGACTTGCTATTATAGCCAATCGGGCATAGCGCAACATTGACTCCCAATACCGGGAGACACAAAACCCCTCCTATCGCTCACTGCCTCCATGTGACTCGGGACTGTACCCAAAATCCACCTGTTTGCACGACTCCTTTGAGCAGTGGTAGGGAGGAAATCAAAGCACAGTGGGAACCACATCAGACACTATGGTGATCTCAGGTCTACAGACTAACCTATACAAGTGTCACCAGAGAACTGCTATCTAACGATAGGTATGGTACCATCTAGGAGTTCTCGGTGAGTCCTGTTCGGTGTACCCATTATCCAATGAGCACCTGTGTACAATCTTTGATGTCAAATATCAATGGTTATGGGATCAACCATCACCCTATATAGGGTCAAAAAACGTACACACTAGTCTACTCTGGAATATCGATGCCATGTCTCGATACTGGAAGGGGTGCTCCTAGGTGTGTGTAGAGGGTGTGTTTGTTCGCGAGAATGGATTCCTCGTCAAGTCAGGGGGGTGTGGACACACTTGCGCGAATTCGGGTAACGGCTACAAGGGATATGCTTATGGACTACACAAGCCTCACTAGTATGATCTGCATCATAGTCCTGATAGTCAAGCCAACATCCTAAGGGCTTCATCAATATGTATCAAAATGACAGTAAACTAAAATAAGTGTACATGTTAAGATAAAGAGCAACCGGATAGCATACTATCATGTCGAGCAAGAAAGTCCTATATATATATATATAGATATAGATATATGTCCAAGCATCCACTATAATATACTATAATGACCTTTAGGGCATACATATTCCTAACAATCTCCCACTTGCACTAAGGCCAGTTGTTGTAGTATCGTATACCCAACATCCCAAAAAGTCTCTCGAATTGTGTCTGGGAGAGGGCCTTCATGAGTGGATCCGCCGTGTTGTCCTTCGTGTCTACTCTCCTGACCTCGATCTCACGGCGATCAACTATCTTCCGGATCAGGTGATACCGCCTCAGAATATGTCTGGATCGCTGATGAGACCGGGGTTCCTTGGCCAAAACCACAGCTCCATTGTTATCATAATACAAAAGTATTAGATCTACAATGGATGGAACCACACCAAGTTCATTAATGGACTTCTTCATCCAGACAGCCTTTTTGGCAGTATCATTAACAACGATGTATTCAGCCTCCATCGTCGAGTCTGCAACGATATCTTGCTTAGAACTCTTCCAACATACCCCCTCTATTGAGGGTGAAGACAAAACCCGAGACAGACTTGCTGTCATCCTTATCACTCTGGAAGCTCGAATCGGTAAAGGACTCCACTTGGAGATCTCCGTTACCATACACCAAGAACATTTCTTTAGTCTTTCTCAAGTACTTAAGAATGTTCTTTACAGCTATCCAGTGCTTCTCTTCTGGGTCTGATTGATACCTACGTACCACACTAAGTGCGTAAGCTACTGTTGGGGTCAAAAATTACACCCTGGTTGACCAAGTCAAAGTCAAGTTCAACCCTAAGTAAACGGGCCCACGTCCAAGTCGAGCCCCGCGGCCAGTCTCCCCCATGCCAATATGAAAATTATGTAATAAATAATTTTAATGTAATTTTTATGAATAAATGTAAGAAAAATGGGCATAAAGCCAAATTTTTGTAAAGCCCATGGCTCATGTGCAAAAGAAATGAGCACATGAGGCATGGGATAGACAAAATGCCATTTTGTAAAGCCTAAGGAGCTATGTATAAATTTGTAAGCCTATATAAGACAACATGATAATGAAATGAAAGAGAATAATTCATTCCCCTCAAAATCTAGGATTTCTGTGCCTCCTTCTTTTTCCTCAAGGTCCTAAACCTTCTTCCCTTCTTTTGAATTAAATCAAGAGTTTAACTCTTCTTTTTCCAAAAAGAAACAGTTTTCACCATAAAACTCTTGAAGGGAAACTCCGATCTCCTATCAAATCCCCAAAAGGGATGATTTTTAAGCCTCACCTCCCCTTTTCCTCTAAGATCCAGCAACAAATAGGAGGAAGAAGGAGACCCATCTCTAAAAATCCCACTTTGGGAAAGATCCAAGGCTCAAGAGAAAACCCAAGGCTCAAGGGAGAAGAAAGAAGTACCCTTTCATCATCTCCGAAAATCTCTTAGGAGTTTAACTCCACAAAATATATATATATATATATATATATATAATAAATCATTTTTTTAGGAGTTCAACTCCAAAAGTCAATTAGGAGTACAACTCCCACTGCAGGGGCTAAGCCCCTTTGTCCTTCTTTTAGAAGTTTAACTCCAAAAGTTAATTGGGAGTACAACTCCTAGTACAGGGGCTAAGCCCCTTTTTTCTGCAGGCGCCCAGCGCCCACGTGCCGGGCGCGTGAGGCGCCGGCGCCAAGCGTCCATCGCCTGCATGCTGGACATGTGAGGCGCTGGCATCCATGCGTCCTTTGGACGCTATTCACCCTATTTTATATATATACACATTCCACAACACTTTTCTCGTTAGAAAATTTTTCTAACGGGACGCTTCCCCGCACCTCGCAAGGGGGCTGCTAGCCTCCTTGACCCCCAGCTCACTATTCGAGTAGTAGGCCCCCCATAAACTCTGCGAGGCCCTTGATATACCCAAGACCCCTCAAAACACAATACATGCACACTGCACATTGAGTTCGCATAACCAGTTTGACCCGTCAATCGAAGGTTTCTTCGCTCCAAAGGCGATGGGTAATTAATGGCAGCTTAGTCCGCGGCTGCCGGAGATTCAAATCCCCACAATCAATAAACCCCCGTATACTCTAGGTAGGGGGAATCTGTAGTACGCCAGACAAGCGACGCGTATTCTCATCTCAATAGGGTGACGAAAAACACCCTACAGATTCTGGCATGCCCGGTGGGACCTTTTCTCTCCTCCCATATTTCGGGTTGGCGTTCATGCGAACTCAATCGACCTACATATCGATATTTATACTAAAATAATTCTCTTTCATGCAGGATTTCAAGCGATCAATTCTCAACAATGGCTCCAAAGATGAACTCAGCTCTTAGCATTGCTCCCATCTCCTACACGATGAAGATGGACGCCGGGACGATCCTCCCGGCCAGTCTTGGGCGACAATGGAAGGAGTAGCCGCTACCATTTAGCTCTATTCTGTTCGTGCCAGGTAACGCCATCTCAGCTCCTCAAGCTCCAGTAACAGACATACCGGCTTCGAAAGGTAGGAGGCCAAATGTGGTGATCTCGAGGGCACCACTATCCAAACGCAAGTCGATGTTTGAACGACTTTCCTTGGCCTCGGTTGGGGGCAAGGCCATCAACACCAACAAAGCAACAAGGCATCTCGGGTAAGCTCCAGCGGTGCCCCTGATAATTGCTCAATCGGGTATTTTCTCTAAGCTCCCCGTCAGCTGACTCACGGTGGCTTCCCGGAAAAAGGATATCCGCCAAGCCCTCAAAATCGAGAAGCTAAGACAGAAAAGGCTCAGATACAGAGCCAACAAAAGGGCTAGGACTCCTGTTAGGCTGAACTTCATGAGGTTCTAAGAACAGGGTTACCCCGCAACAACAGCTGAACCGGCTGTGAAGCTCGCTAAATCTTTTGAACCGCTGAAATTGGTCCAGAGGAATGCCATGACTATGAGAGTCAAGAAAGCTGCGATCCGGACAACGCCACCCAGGGACCCAGTCAGACCAATCGTCTTCAGTCGCCTGTCCTTTCCAGAAGAGGAAGGGCCACGACGATGGTCCGAAAAATCTGCCGCCAAAGATAAAGAGATGGCTGGATATGTGGTCCACACTGTCTACATGGTCGGCACGCGCAGTAAGAGCAAGGATGGGACTACAACATCTCAAATCCAATCTGGTGTGAATGTGGCTGCCGCTTCCCCAGACCACCCTTTTCTGGAAGACCCTTCCAGTGAGGCTGATAAGCAGAGAGATCCCTCGGTTCATGAGGAGTCGGGCTCGGAAAGCGAAGAGGAGCCAATCTTCCATCCCAAGACCTCAGAGTAGCAACTTCTCCAAGAGCTCCAGAAGCAGCTCAGAAACAAAGACAAAAAGATAGCCAAGCTCTACTCGAAGATCGACGACTTAACAAACATCGTCTTACAGCTCACGGCCTAAGTTGCCTATCAACCGCCCAATCAAGCGCAGAGCTCTATTCATGAACTGGGAAACGGTGTCCCGAGGCAGCCGATGCCTATTCCCTCAAATCCAAAGAAGGGCGAGCTGCATGAAAGTCGACCGCATCCTATCTCGGGAAATGTCTTGACTACCGATGACAGCAACCCGCTAACGCAAGACCAAATCATGGATTTGATCGCCGACAAAGTCAAAACATTGGTATCCGAAGCCGAAGCGCAAAAAGATATCAGTAATAGTGGGAGACCATATCCCGCTCGGTATGATCTGGTAGAGTTTCCTGGCGGCTATGTAATCCCTAAGTTCGGAAGATTTGATGGGACGGGAAATGCGAATCAGCATATCGCCAATTTTAAAGCCTCATGCGGGAATACTTGGTGGAAATGATGCGCTTCTCCTCTGCAAGTTCGTTAGTAGCTTAACCGATGTCGCTTTCGACTGGGATGCGAGCATACCGGATGGCTCCATTACTACTTTCGTCCAAATGGAATCTCTGTTCCGACAAAGGTTCATGAGTGTCAGCGATAAGATCACCATTGCCGACCTCGTAAGGACTAAGCCAAAGAACAAAGAAAACAGCATGGATTTTATAACCTGATGGCGTAATCTCTCCGTCAAATGTGAACCGCCGATAGAGCAGGACCAATCTGTCAGCCTCCTCGTCGGAAATCTCAACAATTGGATGACCCCGTTTCTATGCACCACGAGTCTCAAAACATTCCAAGAGCTGACCAGGAAAGTTCAGATGTTGGAGCGCTCAAAACAAGAGTCCTCCTATGATTCCCAAAATAACAATAGGACCTGGAGAAACCGAAAGGACGATAATCGCAAAGGCGAAAATTCCGACGATGCTGAATCTTTTAACACTTTGGCTAACAGAAATAAGCGAGGGATGAGCGGGCCTAATGCCAACCGGCCTCGGAAGCCAGCGTTCGGAGAGGGAGGAGAATCTCTACTGAAAAAGAAGCTGGATAAGGTCTATTCTTTCAGAAGTGACAAAGTCCGTAAAATATTCAAGGATGCTCTAAGAAACGGTCTACAATTGCCAGAATCAAAAAGACCTCAAGAAGCGAATATGACCGACGACCCCAAATATTGCCCCTACCACAGAGTGATAGGTCATGCCATTGAGGACTGCTTTGTCTATAAAGATTGGGTCGAAAATCAATACAAGGCAGGAAAGATAGAACTATCTAAAGGCGTATTAGCAAACAGTCAAGCTGCAACCGCCAATTTCATACAAACGGAGACCAAAATCATTCGGGAACCTGATTCTCTCAGACATCTGCCTTTCCATGAAAAGAGCGGACCAAGGCAACAAGGTAAGAGCCAAATGAGCAATATTGCCAATGAAGAAGCGGTAGATGGGTACACAACCCATACGGTCTACATGATGGAGCCCAGAGGAACAAGTCCTCATACACCTTATAGCCATGATGATGACGTGGTTGTTTCTATCCAACATCGGCTCGGTCTAGATGACGGAAAGCCCGCTTATGCAATTAAGCCAAAGGAGCCCATGGTTTCTGCAGGATCGAGCCCAAGCTCCAACAGATGACCACTACGTCGTTAAATTGGAAATAGTCGACCACCACGTCGTTAAACCGGAAACAATCGATTTCTAAGTCGTTAAACCGGGGATGTAAAAAAATGTGTAAATAAATAAATAAATAAATAAATAAAAGGGGCCGAAATGATGGGGCAATTCGCAATAAAAATCAGTGAGTAAAATAAAAATGAAAATAAACAGCCGAAATAATGGGGCAACCGCGAATGAATAGCCGAAATGATAGGGCAATTGCAACCTTCGCGATAAGAAAAGTTGAAATGATAGAGCAATCATGGTAAAAAAAACCTCCAAAGGCGAATGATGAGTCGCTCCTGATACCATATTCCAGTGTAGCGATGAAGACGCCGACCAAAATCCAAATCTCCAAATGGCGAATGATGAGTCGCTCCTGGTACCATATTCCGGTGCAGCGATGCAGACGCCTACCAAAATTTCAAATCTTTGAATGTCCCAATGGCGAATGATGAGTCGCTCATGGTACCATATTCTAGTGCAGCGATGCAGACGCCAACAAAGTCCCAAAATTCTCCCAGCCCTAAGGTTGGTCCCCGAACTGACTACCGTATACAATCCACAAGCTCAAATAATTCTCATCACACCCATGCCCCACCACAATCACCAGTCACGCGGCCGGTCTCCGCCCTTAGAATTATGCTCCATTTAGGAAGACCCGCTCATGTGTCCTCACCATACATGAGGAGAACAAATTTACAAGATCCTCTTGACTCGTAAGAAAACACTTTCGTGGGATCCTTACGACTCACAATGGAAAAACACACTTGGGAGTCCCCATGACACCTAAAGAGAAAGTACACTTACGAGATCCTTTCGACTCGTAGGAAGAAAATGCTTTTATGAGACCCTTACGGCTCATAAAATTGAAAAGTCTTAGGTGATAGGAACCTAAACCTGTCTCCTAAGCCTTCGCTGCCCAACAAGCAAAGGCAAATGATGAATTGCTCCTGGCACCTGTGCTTCAGTGTTAGCAACGCTAATGCCGACCCAACCCCAAAATTCTAAACTTTTGACCCAATAGACCCCTAAGTCTTTAAACTGGAAAGAGATGACCCCTAAGTCATTAAACTGGGAACGAGGGAAATTCCTTCACGGAAAATGATGATTCGCTCTTGGTACCATATTCCAGTGTAGCGGTGCTGTTGCCAAACTAAAACCAAAATCCCCAAATTCTCTCATGGCAAATGATGATTCGCTCCCGGTACCATATTCCAGTGTAGCGATATTGATGTCAACCCAAATCACATCAAATCAGCAAGACAACTAACGACCTCCCTGGCGGAATCAAGCTCCATCTAGGAAACAAGTCGAATCTCGACACCGCAGAAAACAAGTCAACTTCAACCACTGACACCGCAGAAAGCGGAGTAAGTCAAATCTAATGACCTCTCTATAGGAATTATGCTCCATCTCGGAATCAAGTCAACTAATGACCTCCCTGTCGGAATTATGCTCCGTCTCGAAATCAAGTCAACCAATGACCTCCCCGTTGGAATTATGCCCCGACTCGGAATCAAGTCAACCAACAACCTCTGCGGCAGAATCATGCTTTGTCTCAGAGTGTACTCCGTGCCGAAATCATGCATCGCCTCGGAGTAATTGCTTTCCCCGTCGGAATTATGCTTTGCCTAGGAATTAACCTATGCGTCGGAATCATGATTCGTCTCAGAGTGTACCACGTGTTGAAATCATGCTTCGTTTTGGAGTATCTACCTTCCCTTTCGGAATTATGTTTCGACTCGGAATCAACCTCTGCATTGGAGATATACTTCGCTCAGAAGGTCTGCCCTGTGCCGGAACTAAGCTTCGTCTCAGGATACACCTTTCCCATGTCGGAATTATGCTCCAATCCCCAGAATTATGCTCCGGTATTCAGAATTATGCTCCGGTCCCCGGAATTATGCTTCGCTCTTTGGAATTATGCTCCGATCCCTGGAATCATGCTCCGCTCTTCGGAATTATGCTCCGCTCTTCGGAATGATGCTCCGATCCCTCGAATCATGCTCTGCTCTTCGGAATGATGCTCCAATCCCGGAATTATACTCTGATCCTCGGAATTATGCTCCGATCTCCGGAATGATACTCTCGGAATGATACTCCGCCCTCGGAATGATGTTCCACCTCGAAGTCTAACTCCAAGATCCATCAATTTCATGCACACAACTCATATACGCGGTGTGCATTTATTGATGGGGGCACTTTGTTGGGGTCAAAAATTACACGCCGGTTGACCAAGTCAAAGTCAACCCCAAGTAAACGGGCCCAAGCCCAGGTCAAGTGGGCCCATGCCCAAGTCGAGCCCCGCAGCTAGCCTCCCCCATGCCAATATGAAAAATATGTAATAAATAATTTTGATGTATTTTATGAATAAATGTAAGAAAAATGGGTATAAAGCCAAATTTTTGTAAAGCTCATGGCTCATATGCAAAAGAAATGAGCACATGAGGCATGGGATGGGCAAAATACCATTTTGTAAAGTCCAAGAGGCTATATGTAAATTTGTAAGCCTATATAAAACAATATGATAATAAAATGAAAGAGAATAATTCATTCCCCTCAAAATCTAGGGTTTATGTACCTCATTCTCCTTCCTCAAGGTCCTGAACCTTCTACCCTTCTTTTGAATTAAATCAAGAGTTTAACTCTTTTTTTTCCAAAAAGAAACAGTTTTTCACCATAAAACCCTTGAAGGGAAACTCAGATCTCCCATCAAATCCCCAAAAGGGGTGATTTTTAAGCATCGCCTTTCCTTTTCCTCTAAGATCCAGCCAACAGAGAGGAGGAAGAAGGAGACCCATCTCCAAAAATCCCACTTTGGGAAAGATCCAAGGCTCAAGAGAAAACCCGGCGCTCAAGGGAGAAGAAAGGGGTCCCCTTTCATCATCTCCGAAAATCTCTTAGGAGTTTAACTCCACAATATATATAATAATAATAATAATAATAATAATAATAATAATAAATCTTTCTTTAGGAGTTCAACACCAAAAGTCAATTAGGAGTACAACTCCCGCTGCAGGGGCTAAGCCCCTTTGTCCTTCTTTTAGAAGTTTAACTCCAAAAGTCAATTGGGAGTACAACTCCAGGTACAGAGGGTAAGCCCCTTTTTTCCGCAGGCGCCCAGTGTCCACGTGTCGGGCGGGTGAGGCGCCCAGTGCCCACGTGCCGGGCGTGTGAGGCGCCGGCGCCCAACGCCCGCATGCTGGGCACGTGAGGCGCTGGCGCCCACACGTACTTTGAACGCTATTCACCCTTTATATATATATATATATACATATTCCACAACACTTTTCCCGTTAGAAAAAATTTCTAACGGGACGCTACCCCGTAAGGGGGTTGCTAGCCTCTTTGACCCCCAGCCCACAATCCGGGTAGCAGGACCCCCGTAAACTCTGTGAGGCCCCCGATATACCAAGACCCCTCAATACACAACACTCGCACACTGCATATTGAATTCGCATGACCAGTTTGACCCGTCAATCGGAGATTCCTTCACTCCAAAGGTGAGGGGTAATTAACGGCAGTTTAGTCTGCAGTTGCCGGAGATTCGGATGTCCACAATCAATAAACCCCCGTCTACCCTAAGCAGGGGGAATCTGTAGTACGCCTGACAAGCGACGCGTATTCCCATCTCAATGGAGTGACGAAAAACACACTACAGCTACATCCGGTCTGGTATATAACATCGCGTATATGATAAACCCAACTGCAGAAGCATAGGGTATCACATTCATGCAAGCCCTCTCCAAATCAGTCTTGGGAGACATCTCTTTGGAGAGAGTGATTCTTGAACAAGCGGTTAAATTACCACGCTTAGAATCTTCCATACTAAACCTCTTTAGTATGGTGTCTATATAACTGGATTAAGACAATCCTAACATTCTTTTAGATCTATCTCTATATATCTTTATCCCAGGATGTAGGAGGCATCATCCAGATCTTTCATGGAGAACTTTTGTAATAGGAAGAGTTTGACCGAGTGCAGCATATGAACATCATTTCTTATTAGGAGTATATCATCCACGTACAATATGAGAAAGACAGCCTTACTCTCTGCAACCTTTTTATATATATATGGTTCATCTACGTTTTTGATGAAGTCAAACTTTTTGACTCCTACATCAAAACAGATGTTCCAGCTCCGCGACGCCTGCTTTAATCCGTAAATTGATTTATGCAGCTTGCACACATTTTCGCTGTTCCCACTGTCTACGAAGCCCTCTGGCTGTATCATATACACGCTCTCTTTTAAATCACCATTTAGAAAAATGGTCTTGACATCCATCTGCCAGATTTCATAGTCATGGTATGCAGCAATGACAAGAAGGATCCTGATGGACTTAAGCATAGCCACTGGAGAAAAGGTCTCATTATAGTTGACACCTGGTCGTTGACGAAAATCTTTTGCTACAAGTCTAGCTTTGAAGGTCTCAACCTTTCCATCAACTCCAATTTTCTTCTTGAAGATACACTTGCTCCCAATGGGTTTTACCCCTTCAGGAGCAACTTCCAAAGTCCATACTTTGTTGGTGTACATGGATTCCATCTCAGATCGAATAGCATCCAGCCATTTCACAGAGTCCCCACTTGCGATGGCCTGCTCGAAACTAGTTGGGTCATCATCTTCCATGATGCAATCCTCACTCCCACCGTCTATGAGAAAACCATAGTATCTCCCAGGTGGATGAAGAACCCTACTAGATCTGCGGAGTGGCTGAGATTCGTCGGGGACTATTGAATCCTCCGGTTCTACCAAATCTTCTATTGTAGTTTGTGTATCTGGAACTTCTTCCAGCTCTATCTCATTACCACTAATTCTTTTACAAGAAATTCATTTTCTAAAAAGGTGGCACGTTGAGCAACAAACACATTTTGTTCCTCAGTGTGGTAGAAAATTTACCCTCGCGAATGTTTAGGATATCCAACAAACTTACATAGAACAGACCTTGACTCGAGCTTGTCCGGATTTTGTTTTTTAACATAAGCCGAACAACCCCATATCTTAATGAAATTAAAACATGGTCTCTTCCCCTCCCATATTTTATATGGAGTAGTAGTTGCAGATTTGGTAGGAACCCTATTCAATATGTATGCAGCTGTCTCAAGTGCATAACTTCAAAAGGAAATAGGTAACCCGGCAACACTCATCATCGAGCACACCATATCTAATAAGGTGTGATTCCTCCACCCCGATACTCCATTGTACTGTGGTGTATATGGAGGAGTAAGCTGAGAGAGAGTCTCATTTTCTTTTAAATAATCTTGGAATTCCGTACTTAAGTATTCACCTCCTCGATCAGATCGAAGGATTTTAATACTTTTACCCGTCTGGTTTTCTACTTCGCTCTTATATTCCTTCAATTTCTCAAAAGATTCAGATTTGTGTTTCAACAGGAACATATGTTCGAATCTTGAGAGATCATCGGTGAATGTAATGAAGTATGAGAAACCATTCCTGACATGTGTAGACATAGGACCGCATACATCACTATATATCAGTCCCAAGAGTGCAGTAGCTCTTTCTCCGTGTCCCGTAAACGGAGTTTTGGTCATCTTTCCTTTGAGACATGACTAATAAGTTTTATAAGATGTAAATTCGAACAGATTCAAATATCCATTTTTATGCAACTTAGCTAGTCTGGTTGCATTGATATGACCAAATCTACAATACCACAAGAAGGCTTCGCTCATTTTTGAACTTTTCCTCTTGTGTGTGTTTTGTATATTCAGAATTGTATTTTGATTTAGAACGTATATACCATTACACAACGTAGCAAACCCAATCAACACTTGATTTAGAAAAATTTTCATAACATTTTTCTCTAATACAAAGTTATATCCCTCTTTATCTAATAAAGAAACAGATATTATATTGCACATCATCGACGGTACGAAATAACAGTCGTTCAAAATCAATATATTACCATTTGAAAATACAAGGTGATATTCGCCGATAGCTTCGGCAGCAACAATTGCTCCATTCCCTATTCTGAGAGACATATCACTATTTCCCAGTTCTCTACTTCTCTTTAACATTTATAACAAATTACAATTATGAGATCCTGATCCGGTATCTAATACCCAGGACGTAAAGCAGACTGAGAAACAATTCTCAATAACTAACACACCCGAAGAAGATACATCAGAATGTTCTTTCTTCATTCGGGTTGCGTGGAAATCCTTGCATTTCCCTATCCATTACCCAGGCTTATGACAGTTGTCATAAGATAGAGCGGAACCAACGTTCCCCAGCTCAGTATAATAAGCAGGTTCGTTCAATACATCAATATTATTATCTTAATTAAGACGTGACATGGTCGCTACCTGGAGAGAGAGATAAGAAAATATTTTAGCGTGCGTTCTTGCAAGATTAGATTGGTTATTATCTTATCTAATCAGGATGGCTCCCACTGTTTTTATCAAATCTTCTTTCAAACCCTAAAAGGTAAGATTATCCGGAATTAATTACACCCTACAAGTTCGCTAATCGGTCGGTCAGGCAGGTGTTGGTACTCCGAGGGAGTCTCCCCGTGCTTTCGCATGGAACTAATTAAATAAACTCGTTTCTGCAGGAGCATAATCCCGTTAACACCTTTCTTAGACACCTACTGGATTAGATAATTGTAAAGTGGAAATATCACGACCCGGAAAAGGCACGTGACTGGCACCTGAATCATGTGAAGTCTATAAGACTCCACCCAATCCAAGTAAGCCAAAAGCCCAGAAATCTAAATCTTTTAGAGAAAATAGTGGAGGTGCCGTTTTGAAATAAAGGTACACTGAAATCAAGTTGATTCCTTTTATACATAAGTAATAGTATATGAAAACGCCATATTCATATCTAACTTGAAAACCTTTTTATCATTCAAAATTTGGCAGCACCTCCTTTATATATTTTACCCGAAAATAAATACAAGTAATAATAATAATAGGCATCCCCAGACGGGAGCCAGCTCTTCGCCAAATGACGGAAACAACCACGCAAGATAATAAATATACAACGCCGAAGGTGAGGATCAAAACTCAGAAAGAAAATAAAGAAAACATGCATCATTAAGAAAATCAGGAATAAAGAATAACACATAATCGCGACTCTAAAGCCGAAAGAATATACAAACCGTAGTTTCTAAGTCTACTAAATATATATAGTCTGGTTGATGGAGCTTTAACTAGATACAACTGAAATAATATACAAATACAATGGTGGTCACGATGCAAGTGAACCCCACCTACCAAAGAAATCACCCAGAAGCAAATGGAGTGCCAGCGAAGCCGCTATGGAACCTGTGCGGCCAAATCTATAAGAAACTGTGGCACAACGGGGGTGAGTTGCCAACTCGTGGGTAGAAGGCATCACCGAGTAGAAACCGAATGTATGACTATCTCTTAGGTCATACAATATAATAACATAAGGACAACGAGTGATAATAAAGGTAACACTATAACATAAGTGTGATATCAAGGGTAACACTGTAACATAAGTGTGATATCAAAGGTAACACTATAACATAAGTGTGATATCAAGGGTAACACTGTAACATAAGTGTGATATCAAAGGTAACACTATAACATAAGTGTGATATCAAGTACTCGTGTCCGTGTCGTAAAGTAGTAACATGTCATATGTATGATGTATGAATGCATCAGTCAACGAGTGTCCAACAACGACACACAAAATCATGATAAAACCTGAGTGCCAAGTATCGACACTCGAAAACGTCATGAAAACCATATCTGTACGTGACACATAAATCTCATATCTCGGGCTCCGTCTATCCGGATCGGCCCCATATCATCTAATCTCACGACTGCGGTCGGTATCCTCCGGATGTCCGCCGAGCCAAATATCACCGGTCGGTAGTGCTCCCTTGCCGGGCTCAACGTCTCAATCTCTATACAGCCTTCTTGCCCCGGAGTACCACACCGGGTCCACCATGTACCCGTAGTCGGTGTCGCCTCACTCCTCGAGTCGGGTAATCATATATCATATATGCTCCAGAACTGAGAAATCTCATGGTGGACGCCACACATCATAACAAGGGAAAATAGCATTAGTCTTTTAAAAGGAGCATAGTTTTCGATTTCACATGTGGTTTCCCAAAATCCAGAAATCTCATAAAAATCGGAATCTCAAAATCATGAGCTAATACTGAATAATGAATATTGGCATAAAGCCCTTCAACAGTGCATAAACAGTAAGTATATATAAATGCATGCGGCATCTAATTAAGAAATGTGAATGTCTAAACTAGCATGTGAGAGTAAGAATACTAACAATATATTTAAACTACCAGCTATCAGGATATACAAGTGAAATAACGGTTCTCTAATGTATACGTGGCATGACAATTACCGATGATAATGTGTGTGAGCCGGCCAGTAAGTGTACGTGCAACATACGCATCATCGATAATGGTGCATGTGTCCTAGCAGACGAGATCATAACTTTTAATGAAAGAACAGATATAAGTATACAATGCAATGAAAATGATATGAGCAATGCAAAAAAGTAAACGCAATATTATAAAATATGCATACACACACACACACACACACACACACACACACACACACACATACACAAGCCATACAATTACCGTATTTAAAATAGTATGAATCATTGTTTTAGAAAAGTAGGGGCTACAGTGTTTTTGAGAAAAGAGATATCATTTTGAAAATCTGTAGCGTCCCTCGGTTACTCTTTGAAAATACCTACGGTTCGCTGGTTTTAAAAATAGGTATGACTCTAACTCTAATCTAACATCTACCTAAGTAATTAAGAAACTAAACTGGAAGGCTAAACTAAAACTGAGTCAAAAGTAAGTAGAAATCTATACGTATCCGAGTCGATATATCTAATAGTCGGTGATCCAGCCTCATAGCATCACGTACTGTGTAACCCATCGTACGGCATTCTCAGATCAAGAGTGCGGATCAATCATCATATATATATCTCGTACGGTATGGTCTGTCGTACGACATCCTCAAAATCGAGAGTACGGTCAAATATCATATATATATCATCATTCGTACGGTATCATTCATCGTACTATATTAATATCAAGGTACGGATCTAAGGTCTCGTACGTTCTATTATATTATCAGGTCACATGTTATCGCATGTATATATATAACGCCCAATGATTCTTTAATATATCATATCATATACGAGGTCTCATTCGATCAAATATCATTACCTCACGACATCATGTCCGATCATATCGACTCATATCCAATAACATAATATCCTCATCTCACGTGTATATGTGTGTGTGTGTGTGTGTGTATAAACACACACACACACACACACACACACACACACATCAAGTGTATGTGTGCGTGTGCGTGTGTGTGACAACACATAATCTACGATTCATGACTAAGGTGAGGATAGAGTAAGAGTATACCTTCCTATGAGTATGCATAATCTAACCTAAGGTCTCATCGAAAACCCTATTTGCTAATTATCCATATATCACATCAACATATATAAGTAATATAGAAATATCCTATTCTACGGTTGCGGGGGTGCTATACGCCATGCATCCGATTTCCTCCGTAGATATACATCTACTCACTTTCGATCCTTGCTTGCTAAAAATGATGACGCCTTGCTCTCTCTTGTTGTCCCGAAGTCCATGTGAAGGTACCTACATATATAAACGCATCGTATCGCATCAAAATCCTTTTCGAAAACCGACACGATACGCGAAGTGCTCATAGGTTAGAACCTATAGCTTACGCATGCAAAAACAACCAAGTAACCCTCATCGTTGACATACAAACGTCCAACGACCAAATCCAAATTCAAATACCAAATACTAAGTTTTATAAATCGGAAAAACATAGCCAAACCAACTCAAAATGTTCCCAGATTTTTGCTCAGGTATATTGGGACTAAACTAACAATACAGGGGCTAGATTATAAGGATTGAGAGCTACAGGCCAAACCCCTACACCATATCCTATAACATGACCTAAAAGCCCGGTTTCGCCGGTCCAAGTGGGGAGATTTGGTCCCGTTCTCCTGTGGTGGACTTTTAGTGGTCCATCTAGGTCAATGTAGTTGTTTGTTTTTCTTATGAATATCCCAAATTGCTCCAGATTCCTTATAGTTCTCAAAAATCAAAGAAACCGACATCGGGAAATTCTAAGCTCAAGTCTTGGAGTTTCTATGCTCAGTTGGTCCAGGATTCATACACTAGAAGGGTTGCAGACTATGTAATCCCCAAACACACCATCACAACTCAATTCATATCCTAAACCTCTTCTAGGAAAATTCTAAAATCACTAAACCACACAATTTTAATTCTAACTCACTATAGGATGTAAGAAACACTAAAAACTTAACTAAAGATATAGGATTTACCTCATTTGGCAACTCAAGAAAGTTATTGAGTTGCCCAAAGTCTTCAAAACCTTAACTTGATACCACCATGGGGTTTGTAGGGAGGTTTAGAGTGATTTTTGTGAAGAGAGTATGGAGTTTAGTGGTGGTTTTGGAGGTGATTGAGGGCGGTAGAGGAGGTGGAGGATGAGGGAGAAGGAGAAGGAGGAGGAGGAGGAAAAATGAGATGAATATGGGAAATGAGAAGGGAACCATGTGAAGAAACCCCCCCCCCCTCTCTCATGTCACATGTCACCCCCCATCAAAATATCTTCTCTTCTTTTCTTTTCTTTTCTTTTTCTTTTTCATATATAAAATCAAAACAAAAACTATATATATGCAAATTAGGATTTAAAGCCATGGTTCATGACACAAAATGTAACAAGTGTTTTGCAACATGATTTGTTGCATGCCATGTACATAAGCAAGATTAATGCATAATTAGTGAAATACTAATCGAATTTAGTAATAAACTTGTTTACAAATAATTGTATAAATATTTATAAAATATCCAAATCACATTAATACCTTCAAAATCAATAATTCATATTAATTTTCCAAATATTTTCCAAACTATCGGTATACAATTATACCATTTTATTTACAACCAATCTCCATACTTTTAAAATATCCATAATATTTATTATTTAATTATTTAAATTCCGAAAATAATATTTTATTTCTTGAAATATTACAGGAAAACTCTCCCAGGAGTAACACTTACTCGCAATGAGTATCGGGATCCAACTATCACATAGAAAGTATGCAATCTTATTGCAAATTTCAACACTTGAAATTCTTAATATCTGTTTTTACCTCGAATGACCTATGACCTTGACAGAGGTCAACAAAGCATAGGCCGCCAGTCAAGTTCAACCCGTCATTTCTTGATCGATTCGAACCCACCCACACAAACCCTTGACGGAGGTTAACAAGGCAGTGTGACTACCCCTACCGATTGCATCAACATGCTGTATATAAGTATTATCCAGCTACCATACACTGTGCCTTAACGAAGGTCAACAAACACATCACGAATACTAAATACTATATATCTGAAATGACGGAGGGTTATGGCTGGTTTTGAAAAAAATCCTTTAACGTAATGAACTTGATATCGTTGTAGAATCTAGTGGTTTGAAAAATGGGTGGTTTAAACTCCACTTTAAAAATCGAGTAGTTTTCAAAACAAACCGAGTGGGTTGTAGCATATGCTAGTTTTTGCTAAAGAGGACATTCCCGGTGAAGGGATCTAGGCTCTTTCCTTATCAAATGAGCTGCTGGATATTCATAATGGAATACCACTATGCAAAACAAGAACTAGAGCAACCTTTTTAAAAAATTTGATTCTACAGCATCTTTTAGATTTCTTTTCTTTTCATTAATCTTATTAATGACGTCTCATCAATTATGTTTCCTAAACATTACAGAAGAAACGAAAATAAAATACACATATATACCATCCGCATTCGCCACAGGAACCCGGGTCTTCACCGTAAAATTACTTAACTTTCGGCAGGGCGGGGTCAGGACTAGCGCGGATGCAAAACATATATAGTGTCTACTAATATATCATATATATAAGTAGTATTCGTCTCACGTAGTTATATGATCACATCAGATCATAGAAACAACAGAAGCAGATATATGAAATATAAGATATACTAGGAGGTCCGTATTTTAGATTAAGCCAATAACGAAAAACACGGATTCTACGATCATGATGAATAGCCAAGCCCACACCCCTAGACCCCTACGAGAGCGGCAAGAAACTCTGCCAATTCTAGAGTTAGGCGACCGGTCTCGACTCCTCAAGATGGCCTCCCACTGGACTCTAGAACCCGGTTACTTGTGCTCCCTGCCTTGGGTCTATCCTAATGCGGAAAAGTAAATAATATATATCGAATGAAGACAACAACCTCAACCCGAAAGTGTCCCAATTAAATAATATTACATACAATAATTTACATGAATGAAAATTGAAAAACTCTCATCTCACGTAAAACCCCCGGCTATTCAATCACGACGATCCAATATAACATATCGATAGCAACATAATAACATCACATGTTATCAATGTAAGTAAATATGCGTATCTCTAATATCGTTGTCGTATAGCAACACATATTACACTTACGGTCGCAGAAAAGAAATGAAAACTATAATAATTAGAATCCGCATCATCTTTAGACATCATAAACCCGGATTATCACATATTCTGAATTTCATGACTAACCCTATAAACCTTGCATTTAAGTCTCGAATTGAAAACAATTTTCAAAAATTAAGTCGGGTAATTCAACAAGATTCCTGATAAAAAGATCGAATGCTCGTCAGGAACTTTAGTAGATGGCCGCACCCCCGAAGCCGTCAATGAAGTGGACTTCGGCGGAACAACGTGGCCGCGAGCACCCGAGTGGATGCTTTTGGCCATAGGGTTCTTCTATATTCACATGGTCGGGGCAATAGGGCGTGGCTATCTACTAGTGTCTCCCGGCGAGTATTCGCGTACGATATGAGATTACGACGGAGTTTCGATCCAAATCAAAACTCCGTGGTAATCCATCATTTGAGACTAAAATGCGAGATTTACAAATCATTAACTATTTTTCACAAAACTAATCAATGTGGATTCCAAAAATTGTATCACATATCCAAAGCAATCTAGATGATATTAAACATTTCGATCGATTTTTCAAACAACAACATTTCACAAAGACCTCAACCACTTGAGCCTCAATAAAAATTTTCAGAGAACCCAGAATCTCAAAATGATGCAGAACAAGAATAATGAGCTCCTAATTCCATACTTGGGCGGCGGAACCGCGGCCAATACATGGTATAGGCGGCGGTTCCGCGACCATGTTTTGGAATTACTTGCTCGTTTTTCTTGAGCCTTCTTATAATTACCTGCATGATTTTCTGAGAATTTTTAATTGTGAAAAACATGAAGTTTTAAATATTGGACAGAAACTACCAAAATCCGTGTTTAAAACTTCGATCGAACACTTTAACTTCGCCTAATGCATTCCTAAGCCTCTAACTTGGCTCTGATACCATGAAAGTATGTCTTAGCACCTCTACTATGTTTCTATGAGCATCAAGTATGCAATTTTAAAATTTTAGAGGTCTAAATATACTAAATAAGAGTCGAACTAGAGAATTAAGGCTTTATAGTAAAGCAAACAAGTTCTAATCTAAGTAAAGAGTGTCTACAACCTTTATAATCTAGTCCTTCACTTCTAAAGCTCCAAGTTGTAGTCCCTAGAACTCTTCTTTGATTCCACTTGAAGAAAGGAACAAGCTTACTTGTCGTCTTCGTCGTCGAAGATGATCCACCTTGAAGTCTCTCTCACTCAAACTCACACTTTACTAATTAAGATATTAGTGAAGTTAACAAGCTAAACTAATGGGCTAGAGCAGTGTAGGTTGATGAAGTAGGAATTTTGCTCACAAAAATTATCTCTTCTCTTTTTCACAACCCTAGAAAATTCTAATGGGGAGATGAAGAAAGATAAACTTGGAATGAGTGTGAACCATCAACTAAAGAGATAAGATTGAGTTTTTAAGAGAGTGACAAATATTTATGAATAAAATAAGAAGTGAAGATGAGTCATGGCATTTCAATATTTCTCCAAGCATCTTGAGCTATGAATCATTCTTCTCTTCTTTTTAATTCAAGAATATTTATCATTATCTTACTCAATTTACTTCAATGTGATTCTCACACATCCTAGTTCCATGTATCATCAACCATGATACAAACACACACACACACACACACACACAAAAATATATATATATATATATATAAAGAGAAGAAAATCTTAAGTGAGATTAATATTAGTTTATATATATATATATATATATATATATATATATATATATACATACACACACACATATATATATCAAATATAAAAATATATATCAAATTATTAAATCAATACATCAAATTATTAAATTAATACTTGATTCAATAATCCGGTTAAATCATATATAACCGGCTAAATCATATATATATATATATATATATATCAAATCAAATTATTAAATCAACGCTTGATTCAATAGTCCGTTTTATCATATATAACCGGCTAATATTTAATATTAGTTTATATATATATATATATCAAATTATTAAATCAACACATGATTCAATAATCCGGTTATATTATATATAATCCGGCTAATATCAAATATATAAATATATATATAAAAATCAAATCATTGAATCAACACTTAATTCAATAATCTGGTTATATCACATATAACCCGGCTGATATCAAATATCGCTAGATTAGAATACGGTATCATATACTCGTATTTAATCAAGCACCCGCACATATCTCCATACGTGCCCTACTTCGTTTCGCTAGAGCTAGGAAACCTCTATGTGGGACTCTAAAGACTCGTCAATACGCCTGCAGTAGATAATGAACACATCAGAGAGCTACAAGCCGTCAGCGGTACTAGCTGGACGTAACGGCTACCCAGGTATTGAATGAATAGAAGATCCATAAGCAAACTTGTCCAAACTCCCATATAGCCTATAAGCAACACTTACCGTACAGTCCGGTCTTTTCGTCTGATATGTCGCATATCGAGTCTGGGGGGTGGAATCGTCAGACCCCACTAACTTGATAAGTCATGCCAATGTGTGGCCTATAACCTTTCAAGAAACTACCGATAACACTTACCAGTAAATCTCATCAGCCCTGACCAGGGACTTGCTATTATAGATAATTGGGCATAGCACAACATTAACTCCCAATACCGAAAGAGATGAAATCCCTCCTATCGCTCATTGCCTCCATATGACTCGGGACTGTACCCAAAATCCACCTGTTTGCACGACTCCTTTGAGCCGTGGTAGTGAGGAAATCAAAGCACAGTGGGAACCACACAAGACACTATGGCGGTCTCGGGTCTACAGACTAACCTGTACAAGTGTCACCAGAGAACTGCTATCTGATGATAGGTATGGTACCAACTAGGAGTTTCAGGCGAGTCCTATTCGGTGTACCCATTCTCTAATGAGCGCATGTGTACAATCTTTGATGTCAAACACCAATGGTTATAGGATTAACTATCGCCCCATACAGGGTCAATAAACGTACATACTGGTCTTCTCTGGAATATCGATGCCCTGTCTCGATACTCCTTCGACTAGGAACTGTTAAAGGATGTATTTATGGACTACACAAGCCCCACTAATATGATCTGCATCATAGTCCTGATAGTCAAGCAAACATCCTAAGGGATTTATCAACATGTATCAAAGAGACAGTAAACTAAAACAAGTGTACATGTTAAAATAAAGAGCAACCAGATAGCATACTATCATGTCGAGCAAGAAAGTCCTTTATATATATGTTTAGGCATCCACTATAATATACAATAATAGCCTCTAGGGCATACATATTCCTATCAGATAGGACTGTATTAATTCTGATTAATACAAGTAAAACAAACCTAAATGATGTTGTTGGTACCAATTTTTGAAAAATATAGGTGTTTCCTTTTTTTTGCGTCGAGATATTCAGTTAGGAATATCCTGCACCTCATTCGATTAAGAAAGAGTCTAGATCCCTTCACAGGGAGTGACTTCTTTAGCAAAAGTTTATGTGACTATAAACTACTCGGTTTCTTCAAAACCATCGGTTTTCTACAAAACCACTCTTTTTAAAAAATGCGGAAACCACTCTTTTTCAAAACTGATCGAGTTCCTTCAATGATATCAAGTTCATTACGTTAAAGGTTTTTCGTCAAAAAACAGTCGTATCCCTTCGTCATTTCAGACGGGTAGCGCTTAGTATTCATGCTATGTTTGTTGCCTCCATCAAGGCATAGTGTGCGGTAGTTATGTGTTAATTTTCTGCAGCATAGAGATGCATTAATCTAGGACAGTCGTACATTCTTGTTGGCCTCCGTCAAGGGCGAGTATGGGCGGGTCTAAATTAATCAGAACAATGATGGGTAGAACTTGACTTGCGACTTATGATTTATTGGGCTCCGTCAAGGTCATGAGCCATTTGGGGCAAAAAACATATCGGGAGTTTCAAATATAAGGGAAACTTTCCAGGCATGTGCATGCCTTCTGAAGTGTGGTGACTTGAGTGGCTTCCATCAAGTTATCACGCGATGATAGTTGGGTCCCGATTCCCACTGATGATTAGGTATTACTCCTCGAGAGATTTTCACTTCACAACTAGCTAACCTATTAGGCGTCTAGAGAGTGTTAACAAGATTACACCTCTGCGGAAACAGGGTTATTTAATTAGATCCGTGTGAAAGCATGGAGGACCTCCCTTGGAGTACCAACATTGACCTGACTGAACGGTTAGCAAACTTGTAAGGTGTATATGATCCATACTAGTTCTCCTTTTAAGATTTGAAGGAGAATTCGAGGAAATAGTAGGAACCATCCTGATTGGATAAAGTGATTAACCAATCTAATATAAGTTAGAGTGCATGCTGGGTGTTTCTTTTCTCTCTCTGGTTTGCGACCATGACTTACCTTAACCTAAAACTCATAAACCAAGTTAACCGAACCTTCTTACACGCCTTTTCCTTTCGGATAGTCATGATTCACGACAAAATCGCATATATCCCTGCCATCCTTACTTCCCCTTTGCATTTCTCCATAACACTCCGTATCACTACGAAGACCCATATTGCTTGGGTATGCCATCGTATAGTTAAATACGAACTCGAAGAAACTTGTTTTAGATCGAGGATGGATTCCAGTTCTAGAGAAATTGAATAAGATTATTCGGTTGCCTTTTCTCTTTACTTTCTCTCAAGTTGCGAGGGCTCCTAGTATTAGGAGAATACACCTATTACGCTTATTAGATGGTCTTCTTCCAAACATTAGGCAGGCGTCAAAAGGTAGGGAAGAAGAAAACCAATTAGCCTATTTATGGAGTACAGAAGGTAAGAAATAAAGACATATAAAGGGATTGCAGTGAGAGCAAGAAAATTTAACACTACTGTCATGAATCTGGATAGTGGAAGAGGCATTACTGGGAATACCTGGCCACCATCTCGAAACATTTTCATGTTTCAGTTTTACTGCGCGATGATAATTGAAAACTGCTTTCCCAATTAGATTCTGACTCCAAGGTATGTATTTACCGGACATGATTCTCACACCTGTATGGCATTACAGATCCTGAGTGAGAGTAGAATATTAGGAATTTGGTGATTAGATCCTCAATATCAGAATTTTTTGTAATTGGTGATATTTGAGGAAATCACCAGAATTTTGCCAACGGCAAATATTTGGTTTTGAATCTCCGTTGTTATGCACCAATTTCAAATTGATATATCTGTACAATTATTTTATAAAATTAGATATAACTTTTTGAAATTATGTTTATAACATTTACCTTTATCAGTTAATAATTAGGTAAGGTGCATTTAATAACGGTGTAATTCTTTTTAACCATAATACAGTTTTTAACCTACGACGCACAGGGTTTGAGTTGTTAAACTCAGAAGACTTATACAAAGTATTGTATGTTGTCCGATGTCCATTAGGATAAAGAGGTTAGTACTCGTACTATATTATGTTTACTTGTGACTTCTCTGTTTTTAAACACGCATTTCCTTGAAATATAAGATCCAAATTTTGAGAAGTTACAGATATAAGAATAAAGTAGAGAACCATACGTTGCAAGTATCAGGATTCTTCGAGGTGATCGAAAATGTATATACTTATGCTAGGTATTCCGTCGTAAGTAATATATTTAAGAACTTGCTTCTCTTTCAGGTTACTCATCCATGGGTGCGCTGTCACGACCCGAAAGAGCACGTGACTGGCCCTTGAACCATATGAAGTCTATAGGACCCCATCTGATCCAAGTAAACCAAAAGCCCAGAAATCTAAAACCATTTAAAGAGTAAATAAGGAAAACTGGTTTTAAGAAGTAAAGAAATCGTGTTTCGAAAATCCAAGTTTTTAAATAACTAAGCCGAATATGTATTTTTAAAATGTGTAACCTTTCCTGAAAATTTCGGCAGAGTTTCCTTTGTAAAAACTGGCCCCGAACGGGGTACAACAAGAATAATATATATGAAATGATAAAAGGCATTCCCAAGCGGGAGCTAGCTCTTCGTCAAACGACGGTCACAACCACGCAAGCAATAATAATATACAACGCCAAAGGGCGAGGATCAAAACCCAAAAAGAACTCGAAACAGCCAGAAAACCGTAATACTACAAGCGCGACTCTAAGGTCGAAATAATACAACACTGTTTTCTAAGTCTGAAACAATATACAAGTTTTGGTTGATGGAATCTCTAGATACAATGGATAATACATGAACAATGGCGGTTCTGATACAAAAGAACCCACCTACCCAAGCAAGTCACCCATAAGGAAGCAGTGTGCCAGAAATGCCGCTATGGAATCTGTACGGCATAACCTGCAAGAACTGTGGCACAACGGGGGTGAGTTGCCAACTCGTGAATAGAAAATATCTACAAGCAGAGATCGAATGCATGACCCATCCTAGGTCAATACGATCAGATATAAATAAACCTCAATATGAATAAAGCTGAAGCATGCTAAACTGGCAATGTAATCTCTATACATGAGTGTAGTGCCAAGTGCTCGTGCTAGTGCCTTAGGTAATAGCATATCATGAATGTGAGGTATGATCAATGTAATCAAATCTGCATATACGTGGATCCCGTCCACTCGTCACCCAATGACAATAACCATCATGCAAGTAAATATCATAAAACCTGTGCATGGAAATATGAGGATATAAACCATCTGTGTCCCTCACGCGACACGTCAAAATCATGGAACCGGAGTGCCCAGCATCGGCACTCGAAAACATCATGAAAACTGTGCCCAACATCGGCACGTAAATCCTCATATATCGGGCTCCGTCAGTCCGGATCGGCCCACGGGCTCTGTCTGCGGTATCGGCCCTCGGCCCCGGCAGTACGCCCATATTCATCTATCGACTCTGGTCAGTATCCTCTGGATAACCGCCAGGTCCAACCAATCACCGATAGGTACTCACCACCCTGCCAGGCTCATCGTCTACTCCACGAAAAACATTTCTTGCCCCGGGGAACCATACCGGGTCCACCATGTACCCGCAATCGGCCTCATCCGCCTCCTCGAATCGGGTTTCACATGTCGCTCTCAGCACCGAGAAAACACATGGTGGACGCACTGAAATATCATATCAAGGGTAACCGGGTTTTAAAACAATTACATATTCTCTTTTTGAAACACCCACGGTTCCCAAAAACCAGAAATATCATGAAAACAACATATCTCAATGCGTATAATCAGAAAGCAGAATGTATGCGACATGTAAAGAAATGTAAGCAACATACACTGAATGCAACAGTACTACAGTGTAGTGACATGGCAATTATCGATGAGGAAGTGTGTGAGCCGGCAAACAAGTGTACGTGGAACATACGCATCATCGATAATGGTGCTGGTGTCCTAGCAGCATGACTGCAATATATCAACAATACAAGCGATGCAATGCAAATAGCATGAATATGCGGAATCGAATAATCAACGCAACAGTAAAGAACCTGCCTCAATAGATATATCATGCAGCCTTGACATTTGAAATAAGACGAATCGGGGGTTTTTAGTAAAATAAGGGTTACGGTGTTTTAAGAAAAGATGCTTCGTTTGAAAATACCCGTAGAATCCCTTTTTGTCTATCTTTAAAATATCCCCGATTCGTTAGTTTTGAAATGGGTATGACTCGGGTCAGTCTAATGTCTACTAAGTAATCTAAACAGGAGGGGTATGAAACCACCTATATCTGAGTCGATATACATATATATATATATATATATACAATAGTCGGTGATCTCGCCTCAATAGTATCACGTACGATACGGTATATCATATAACATCCTCGAGTCATGAGTGCGGATCTAACATCAATATAAAGCTCGTATGGTAAATCGTCGTACGGCATCCCAATAGCTAGGTACGGGTCAATATCACATTCATCTCATCATGTATCAGGTATCATTACCATCATATCACATAACCTAAAGTACAAATCTAAGTCCATTACCATCGATACCATCTATATAAATATGAATGCGGGGTAAAACCATGCCCAAAGGCCCGCTAAAACTATCCTGTCGCATCTCAAAAACGAACTATGCCACATCGCCGATCTCACGGCCTCACATCAAATATCATCTCAATCCCACGTATCATCCTCAATCCGTATATGAACACATAGTCCCATACCCATGTGTAGATATACACACCATCATATGCTCACAGATAAATGAAAGAATGTATGCAAGTATATGTGTACGTGTATGTGTGAGTGCAACCACTACTCTAGAGTTCGCACTAAACCAAACCAATACATCCTTATCATTGATAATCCATTATTACCATTAATAGTCCTAACAACACATAATAATTATATGTGTGTATACGTATTCGTATACATCACCACGGACTGCGGAGGTGCTATACGCCATCCACCCGACTTCTCCCCGTAGATATAAATCTACTCACCTTGCTTCTCGTGTGCCAATGCCGATGTTGCTATCTTCATCTTCTTTGCCTCAACATCACGTGGGGTACCTACAAGGATATCACAAACGCTAAAGCACATGAAAATCACATCGGAAACCAAAACGGCACACGCTACGCCTATAGGTAAAAACCTATGACCTCGCATGCAAACACGATCAATATCCACTTGTCGTTGACGTCCAAACGCCACCCGACAGGAACGAAACACCAAATACCAAAATCCATGCTAAAACAGGTCGTAAACCATGCACCAACATAGGAAAATCATCCCAGATTTTACCCTAGATGGAATCAGTCAAAACTAGACATACCCAGGGTCAAGTTTATAGGGCAAAAGGCTACAGAACAAAAACGAAGGGGTTCCAACCTGCTCTGGCCGCAATTTGCGGCCAGAGGGATTAAATCTGCGGCCCAAACAAAGAATTAGGGGCTAGGGCTTGGTGTGGTGGTTCCATGGTGCCTGCACATCTCACTGTCAACTCAGTTTTATTTTTGGGGTCTCGGGGTGATAGCAGATTCCTAAAAACAGTGACAGATTCACAGTTTTTCCCGATATCCACTCCGTAAATCCGTATTCTGGTTCTAGTTCCAGGTTTGGGTCCAAGTTAGCATCACACAAGGGGTTCTAAGGTCACAACAAGCCTCAATTTCATCTTTAATCTCAGGTCCCACATAAACCCTAACTTGATGTTTCACAAATCCACCAAACAACACCATATCGATACAAAACTAGTATTGATGCACAAGAAATGAGACACTACTCTAATAGGTGCAGAAATTACCTCCCTTGGCAACTCAAGAAAATTCTTGAGTTGCTCAAAGTCCTCCAAATCCAATCTTGCTAGGTTCAATGTGTAGCTAGTGAGCTTGGGAGCAAGTTTTGTGAAGTGGGAATGGGGTTTTGGGGTCGATTTCATTGTGGATCTAGGGTTTCATGAAGAGGGAAAGAGAGAGGGAGAGGGAGCAGCAGCAGCTCAATAGAAGAGGGAAGAGAAAATGAGAAAGGAAATGATGGGGGGGCATGGGTCAAAAGAGGTTTGACCTAGACATTCTCTCTCATCCTCATACTTACTTTTTTCCTTTTCTTTTCTTTTCCTTTTCCTTTTCCTTCTCACTCCAATAGTGAATCCAAAAGAACAACCATGGCAATGCAAATGTAACACAAGTGTAACAAGTGTGGAAAAATGGTATATGCACATTTTTGCACAAAAATGCTAAAAATCCAATTAGCGATTTTTAATCGCGGTTAGCACTAAATTAGCATGTTACTAATCATAAAAACTTAAAAATGGCATAATTCCATAAAATACCCTATTTTAGAATTTTCCAAAATTTCCCCCCATTTATTTGTATTTAATTATACCGGAATATTAAAATATTCATTAAAATAATATTAAATTATAAAAATTCCCGAAAATAATATTTTATTATTTTGGAAACGTTACATGCGCTCCTTAATGAGTAATGTTGCATGGCCTTCTTCCATTTAGTCGATATGCACAGAAAACAGCTACATGATTTTTGAATCTGGTTCCAATTAAATTAATGCATTTGTTTTCTATATTGGATATAGAAAGGATTCATAGCTTAACGATGTTACGGTATATGGAGTTGTCTGGTTTATACTTAAAACCAGAATCCGGATAAACTCAAAGCACATTTCAGTAATAGAAGTTTGTGGGTTATCCCGAGTTTTGACGAGGGTTAACATTCTACCATTTGCAGGATCAACAGTTTATTGTTCTTAATTCGCTGCCCATCTTAGTAAAATGAATTCTTTTCAGAAAACATTAGTGAGAGTATGGTAAAACTGGAAGTGATTCCAGAACCATAAGCGGTTACAAAAAATTTAGTAGAACCTAAGAATTCAATTGGATTCAACAATCCATTAGCCACTCCGCAAATTTGGTGGGTAACCTCAGCCACCCGAAAGGTACTTCCGTCTTCTCAAAGACGGTGACAGGGAGGTTTTGATGATCCAAACTTACCACTACTGCTATCCTAGACTATGAGATCGGGCAGGTGGATGACTATAACGTCGTTCTAAATTATCTTTAGAAGTGCACGTATATATAACTCTGCCAGAGGGTTATTATAGTCAGTAGGAGCAGCGGAAGCATGGTGGGCCAGTAGTTTATGTCTATTTATAGATTAAAGCAAATATAGCGGAGATAGATCATATATTCTTGATGTGACGGTCATAGAGTTTGACCTCTTCGAGACAACAGATGGACCAGGTAAGAAAGTAGTAGGGAGTGATGTCCTGGTATTTGGATGACGTGCTCCTGATAGGAAGTGATGGTCTTATCCTACGATCGGTTATACTGTGGTTTTCACAAAGTGTTTTCTTTATTCCCCTAATATTTAAACATAATAAAAAGAGCTAAGCTCTGTTAAATTTTAATGAGGCAGCGCCTCACGTGCTTCCCATAAGGATACCGGCGCCAGCATCAACCCCTTAGGATTAAATCTTATAATGGCGTCGCACGTGAAGCTCACGTGGGTACCAATGTGCAAAGCATAGGAACGCCTATCATATATAAGAATTAAATTCTTAAGTGGAGCCCACGTGCAAAACACGTGAGCGCCGACGCCCAAGTTAAAATCAAGTAGAATTAAATTCTACATGGAGATATTTCCCTAAAATCTGGGATATTCTCTGTTAAACAGATCCGTTGGATCAAAGATCCAATAGTGATGATAAATCATCAAATAATAGAATTAAATTCTATTAGGAGAAAATATCTCCTAAATTTTTCTAAGTGAGAAAAAAACTCTCGATTGGATCAAAAATCCAATGATAGAATTAAATTCTATTTTGGGAATATATTTCCCTAATCTTTCTAAGCAAAGAAAGATTGCTCTCTGTAAAACAGAGAGCTCTTCAATTAAAAATCCGATGGTAATTAAAAATCACCATTTGACAAAATAAAATTCTGTATGTGGGAAAATATTTTTCTAATCTTGTTAAAAACAAGAAAATATATTCTGGATAAACAGAAATCACTGGATCAAAGATCCGACGGTGGATAAAATTCCCCAAATAATCTTTGAGACTAATTAAATCAATTGGTGTCTCTCAAATGAGAGATTTTCCCAAAACTGATCAACAGTTTGCCTCCACTATATAAAGGACCCGAGACTTCAAGTCTCAGAGAGAGAGAGAACCCTCCCTAAACTTCTGCAAACAAAAAGATAGAAACTGTAACTGAGAATTCAATTCTCTTTCAACGAAGATCCACTTGTTCTTTTAAACTCTAGGTAAAGAAAAAGAAGAGATCAAAATATCTCCTTTTCCTGATATAAAAGAAAATAAAGGTTTAACCCTTCATAAAAAGAACTCGGTTCTTCCTCTGATCTGAGATTTGCAAAGCAAATCTCCCCATCTCCCCACAAGTTGAGAATTTAATTCTCATCGGGGCTATTTTTTCTTTCAAACTCAAAATGTAGGGGAAAGAAATAGATTAAAAAAAACTTATATTCTACGAATTTAATTCCTCTGAAGATAGGATTTAACCCTAAAAAAACATAACTTAGTTCTTAAAGAAAACTTGATCCTAGATCTTTAAAACAAAAATCTTTGTAATCATTAATGGTCAAAATGCCATTAACAGAAATTCAATCTCTAAAAAAAGAAAAGGAATCGGTGCCTCACGTGATTCCTACGTAGGCGCTCAAAACAAAAAGGCCAGCGCCTCATATGAAAGAGACATCAGCGCCGAGTAAAAGTGCTTAGCACTCTATATACAGCCAAAACTGCTGAGTGCTTAGCATTGATTGGACAGTGCCAAGCGTCTCACGTGAAAAATACGTGGGCACCCAACAAAATAAAATGAAATAGCGCCACACATGCTCCTCATGTGGACGTCATATAAAAGTGCTTAGCACTATATATATATATATATATATATATATATATATATATATATATATATATTCAGCCAAAAGGACTGAATGCTTAGCGCTGATTGGGCAGCGCCAATAACTGAATGCTTCACACGATACCCATATGAGCGCCAGAACTCCAAACAAGTGTTTAGCACTTTTGCATAAAAAAAAGGGAGGGCTGAACAAACAGAGCCCAAATAAGTGCTTAGCACTTTTGAACAAAAAAAAGACTGAGCAGACTAAGCATAAATTGGCTAAGTCTCCGAAAAGTTTTTCCTTACAACTGAGCCCAAATGCTCTGTTGTTGGATCTTAAATAAAAATGATCCTTAAAATGTTACTAAGTTGATCTTAGTCTCAAATAAGACTAACGTATCCTTCGTTAAAAATAAATTGAGCCCAAATACTCACATATTTAAGTTAATCTTAATCTCAAACTAGATTAACGGTCCTTAAATATAACAAAATATTTTTGAACTAAAGGAATATATAACCTAAGTTCAAAACCCAAGCTTAAATCTAAAATATACGAATTTAGACTGATCCGCGCTCTACGAGCGATGACATAAAATAGTCTCCGTATACAATCTATGGGCAACCCTAACAAACAAAATAACACACGACACGAAGTGAACTATTGGAGAAGGAGAAACTGGTTATCGCAACGCGGTAACGTAATTAACTGCAGCGGCTTGCGTCTGTAGGAAAGAGCATCCCCACAATCAAAAACCCCTCACAAATAAGGGGGAATTTAATGAAGTCTGCTACAACGGCCGTGTCTATCCAAACCTCCGATATACAGTGCCATAAATCAACTTGGTATCTTCGGAGAGTTGGGTAAATAAGTCCAAATAACATATGCCCCCAAATTCAGGCAAGACGATCAATCCCAATTCATCTCTGTTTTCGGCGGTAAATATTCTCCACATAGGATATGGAAAATATATCAGGGATTCTGATGACTTGATCTATGGTTTTAGATCTAGATTTGGGAAGTGTCCGATTTGGATACTTTGATACTATTCTAAAGTATTTTATAATGGACGACTACTGGCATGGTAGTGTACCCGCAGGTGATGGAGTCACCCTCTCTATGTCTTCTAGACTGATGAGGAGAGAGATTTGCATGATTGACATATCACTTGTTTAGACAATTGAGTCAATCATGAGATGTCAAGTACCACACCAGATATTGCTTTTGCACTAGCTGCAATAAGTATATATTAATCCAATCCTGGAGAAATATTGGGAAGCAGTTATGAGCATAAGAGAATATTCTTAGTATATGGTAACGACAGCCTCCTAAAGAAGGCAGTTATCATTGCAGGTTTCCAAGGTGGCATGGAAGACATGGTGGCTGTCAAAGTTAATAGTTTTCCCTCTTTTGAGGTGTAGTATGTTGGATAAGTTTCCAAGCAGGATACTGAGGTGGTCATGGCACTGAGTGCTGATTACATCAGCAAATAGATACAGTCTAAGAAGCTTATTGGATTTGATGTTCAAGTTATGAACACGGTCCCATCAGATATACAGACAAGTTCTAAGACAGATATCGCTCTTTTCGGGAGATAGTCGTTTTCCGCGAAGTTGAGATATAGAGAGATAAAGATAGAAATATTGGAGTGGATCCACTCACTGAGGCTATTTCTCGAACGCGAATGTTTCGCAAACATACTTTGCGAAACTGATTAGTAAAGAAGTTGGGTAATCGGTGGCACACGGGCTGTGAGTATGCGGCACCGCAATTATTAGTCTTAAGTGCATGTGGGAGATTGTTGGCATGTGGGAGATTGTTGGCTATAGTGCCCTCAAGGCAATTATTGTAATCGCAGGCAGGCAATTATAATGATTGAGAGAGGACCTATATAGGTAGAACAGTCTTACTCGAGATGATAGTATGCTATCTGGTTCATCTCTATCATCATGTACATGTATAATGTTGTATTACAGATCACTATTATATGTTGATAGAGCCCATAGGATTCTTGCTTGACTATCGGGGTTATTGTGGCGATCACACTTGTGAGAATTGGGTAGTCTATGAGCAAATCCTTAAATGTCTCTAGTCGTAGGAATATTGAGACTGGGCATCGATATTCTAGAGTAGACTGATGTATATGTTTCTTGACCCAGACGAGGGGCGATAGCCGGTCTTACAGCCATTGGTGTCAGTTAGTCACCAAAAATAGTATACAGGTGCTCATTAAGTTATGAGTTACATTAGACGGAGTTGTCGGGAACATACTAGATGGTATTATACCTATTGTCAGATAATAGTTCTCAGATGACATGAGTACAGATTAGTCTGTCGACCTGAGATCGTCATTTGTCTCGTTTGAGTTCCCACCGTGCGTTAATTACTACCCTACCATGGCTCTAAGGAGCCGTGCAAACAGGTTTTAGTTGGGTATAGTCCTGAGCCACATGGAGGCAGTAAGCGGATCGTCGGGGATTCGTCTCTCCCAGTATTGGGAGTAGATGCCACGCTGTGCACGGATGGCCATCACCAGAAATTCTTGGCCAACGTGGACGAGATTTACTGATTTGGATCAGTAGTTTCTCAGTGGGTGATGGGCTTCACACCGACATGACTTATCATATTATTAGGGGTCTGACTTTATCCGCCTCCTAAACCCGATATGCATACTCTTAGACGAACATACCAAACTGTACGGAGATTGTCACAGACATGCTCGGTAGGGGTACAGATGAGTTTGCTCGCCGGCCTTCCTTTCGTTCAATACCTGGGTAGCCGTTACGTACAGCTAATGCCGCTGACGTGCTTGTGGTTATGGATTTATCCAGTAATCACTTCCAGCATATTGTCGAGTCTTTAGAGTCCTGCACATAGGGTTTTTCCGGTTCAGGAGATATGATGTAGATGACGTATGTTGGTACATACAGGTGTCCGATTAAATATATGTACAGGTGACACGGAATTTAATCGGATGGTTGATAATACTAGCAATTTAGGTTTAAGCCGGATTATTAAATCAAGTTTTGATTTAATAATTTATATACATATACATATATACATATATATATATATATATATGTATTCTAGTATTATTGTTCACTATTCATTTTCTCTCTTGGCTATTCGAATTTTTAAACGGATACGCGTATATGTATTTCGATACGTAAACCAGGTTGTATTCCGTATTTATACGGAATTTGTTCTAGAAGATGGATACCTCATTTTTGAATATTCATTTATAAATATTCATAAAATGAGGCGGAGGGTGAGGTGACATTGAGCATGGTTGAAGACATGTAGAGAGGAATGAGTGATTTGTCTCAAAAACTATATCTAAACCGCAATCAAGAACGGCGTCGCATGAAGCTAGCCGGTGAGTACAGGTCGGTCCACAGGGATGTTGTGAATTTCCGATTCGCGCTTACGAGTTAATTCCGAAGGGTGTTCGGATTAATTATTAAATCTAAAAACCTAAATTATTCTATCTACGATTATCTAGATCTATTCTTGCTAGGGTTAGGTTTAGGGATGGTTTGGAAATGCAAGTAAATTTCAATGCTTTCTATACCCGAATGAAGATCTATGAAGAGTTATGGTAATTATCAATAAAGGGGATTAGATCCATTCGGGAAGGTGTTCCTTCCTTGAGGTTCTTGTCCTTCCTTTAGAGATCCTTACCCTAACCTTCATGGAAAACGCGCGCAACCGGGCCTTTACACTACGGTATCACCGCTACCTCGAGGGATAGGGTGCCGTAGGGCGCGGTGTGTGCGTGTATGCATGGAGTCCTATTGAAAATATATTATGGGTAAGAAAGGGATGAGAGATCTCATCTCTCAAAATCCTTCCCCAAAGCTAACTCTAAACAATTTATCTACGATAAGAAATTAAATCTACCTAGGGCAAAGAATTGAAATCTAAACTAGGGCAAGGAATTAAATTTACTTACAGATGCATCTCTCCAATCATCAATGCAGGTTTGTCAGATCTGAATCCATGAATTGAAAAGAAACACCGATGCTTTCCATAAAGAGATCTGAATTTATTATTAAAAGGAGGCATAAGAAATTATAATGGTTTGGATTCTATTTATAGGACATAGAAACCCTAGGGCTACAGTTGATACGCATGTCTACAATTACAAATATACCCTCAGGAAATCTTTTCAGCGCTGCAACCATATTTTGGTAAAATTTTATATAGGTCCGGGCACTAGACGGCCGCGGAACCGCGGCATAGGTAGGCCTTGGGCCGCGGTTCCGCGGCCCTTTGGTGAGCTTGTATGCTGAAATTTTGTGTGTTGTTTGTGGCTTCCTGGGCTTCTTTATTCTTCAGTACTTTTCTCAATTGGGCTTCTGATTCTTTTCCAGATTTTTCAGTGAATAATTATGGTGGACTTTAACCGTAGCTTCGCGATCTTGGACTTTGCATTACCTTGTACTTTGTGAACTCTATCTTTTATGTAGGCTTGATCAAGGTCCTTCTATTTGTTGGTCAAAGTCCATTTTTTCATCGTCTTTACATCGCTTTCACTGTTTTCTGTCCAAGAACCTGTAACCTGTAACATGTAGCAGACATGCGTCAAAAGCACCTGTTTATTTATAAAAAGAATAAGAATGGGGAATATAATAATTCAATATTATGGTGTGAACAAATACCCCCAAACTTATCTTTTGCTCGTCCTCGAGCAAACTTATTTTTATTCACTAAAATCCTAACCTAACCGCACTTTCGCAGGGAGACACGATTGTACTGAGCACGTGCAACAAGCCGTTAAACCTCTAGGTGTCCCTAGTAGGAGGAGTGTTGTCTCCTGAGGGTTTTCAGCGGATACTACCCACAAAATCCTATCAATTCGGCTTTTCGACTTTAGTTTTCCCATTAGGTTTTCTAACAAGGAATCCTATTATCATTGACCCGCAAATTATCCATCCATATTCTTCACACTTCCTCATTATTTAATTTAAGATTATATATGCTCTATAGACTTACCTAGCTTTCGGCATCTCTTAAGTTTTCCTTCTAGGGTTCCATCTCCACTTAGAAATTTTTATCAACTCTACTAAAGATACAAGTTCTATTCTTCATTCCTTTCTTTTATCTAAACTCTAATCACATATCCCCACGTGTGTGTATAAATCACCCCTACGCTTGGAAATTCAAATCAAGCAATCATACCCTTGTCCGTTGTCCAAAGTACTTATTAGTAGGTGAATTTTTAATTGAATTTTGCCTACACATCCTTCATGCGACCGTTAATACTTCTTGAGGTACCAACAACCGATTACAAGTTGTGTTTACACTTTAAAGCATAATTCCTAGTCTTGCAACACCCAAGGCTTTAGCAGTGACTCCCAAACCAGTTAGTCTAAGGCACTAGGTGATGAAGCACCCTCGCTAAATATTTTTCTATTTTTGCAGCCTTAAATAATCACAAAAACCAGTGTTCATTTTTTTTTCTTTATTCACTTTTTTTTTCTTTTATTTTCATTGTACTAAGGACTTTAGACAAGAGCATTTCAAGGTCTCCTCTACTATTCCAAGTTTCAAGGTGCGTGATTGTGCAAATTGTAGGGTATATATTTTCAAAATCTAGACTTAAGCTAGGAACTATTTTTCAAACTTATACTCTAATAAGAACATCAATACTCTTCCCTTATTTTGACTTAGCCCAAGAAGTGAACTCAAAATTTGCCTATTTCTAAATAAACTACAAAGGCATATACTTTCTACCGTTAAGCTTTCGTTAAACTTTAAAGAAGGTTAGCTTTAGGGTTTTTAATTTACTACGTCTAAGATCTAGTTATTCCTAGCCAGTTGACCTATTTGTAGAACTCAAGTCAATTATGGCCAAAATTAAATACATTAATTTTTATAATTTTTGAAATTTTTTAATTTTTATGGGTTTTCAAATAAGTATGCAAATGCAAAAAAATATTTACAAATGAATGCGAAGGAAGAAGACGTACCGAGCATACCGCCAAACTTGAACTTGACAGTGTCCTCACTGTCATGCTACACCAAGAGGGTCAAAATGCCGGAACTCCCCTGTTTATTTATTTATAATTTTTTTTATATTTTTAATGTTTTGAAATTTTTTTTTATAGAAAAAGAAAATAAAAATATATATACATATATACAAAAAGGTTCCCCTCCAAACTTAAGCTTGGCCTTACACAAGCCAAAGGTTAGCACCAACCATTCAAAAATCTTATCGTGATAATGGTATAGTTGGTGCAAGAATGGGGTGTGGAGGAAAGAAATGAGAAACACGTGAGACCGTGTGGAAAGAAGAATGGTAGAATATGGTCTTGGTGGGGGAGAAGAAGGGCGGAAAGGAGAAAGAAGGGTCGCGCGATCTTGAGGGTGTAAATCGATTGAATAAATTAGCGCAATATGTGATGACCGATATGTTATAAGCGATTGCGCTAACCTATCAACCCGTCGGGAAATGGGATCAAATCCCTCAAGATTCGCAAGAAAACATGGGTACGCCGAACTTGGTATAGGAGATGAAAGCGTAACGGTCACTTGTACGGTCGGAACAATAGGAAGGACGAAAGGAAGTGAATTAGGGATAGTATCATTCTCACCGTAGTAAACTGTCTCGAACTTAAAAGATTCCATCAATGGTTCGAAACTACTGTAAGCAACCGAGTCTGATAGTTCAACTAACTCATCTGAAAATGTAAAGGACTCAAACTCGGCCGGTGAGTCATCAACATCGTCCGAAAAAGTGAAACACTCGTAAGTGTTATCGGTTATGAGAACTGTGTCAGATGCAAAGGAAAATTTTTCAAACTCACAGTCTTCAAGCATGGTCGGAACGATGGAAAGGAGGGAGGGTGATTTAGTTAAATGTTCAAGAGGATGAATTGGAAAATCAGACATATCAAACAAAAATGGTTCAACCTCAATATGATCCTCAAAACTCTCCTCAATATTATCCTTATAATTCTCCTCAAAATTCAACTCATCCATACCATTGTCATCAAAATCAAGACGCATACGAAGTTCGGAAGAAACATCTAATGACTCGGAATGATGATTTGAACATAACATTTCAATTAAATCGACAGGTTCATCATCCGAAATATTCCCGGGGTCTATATCCTCAATCAAGTGAAAATCAATTTCTTTAGACACCTCATCAAAAGTATGGATATTTATCAATTTAGGTTCTAGAGTGGAGGTGTAAAGGTCAAACGGTTTAGGTGCGGTTTCACTCGAAAGGGGTTCTTCACAATTTGGCAAATCAAACACTACAAAATCACACAACTCGTTTTTATTTTCAACAGGTGAACTATTTAGGGCAATTGATGGAAAACCGGAGTTGTGGGCTTCAATTGGGTAAGGGTAGGTTTGATTTGGAAATCCTCTCTCATTCTCACTCTGTCCAACCGCCTTCTTATACATTGAAAAATTTGAAGCGAGCGGGAAACTAGCTACCGGTTCAGCAGGTTGCATAAGGGCGGCCACGGACGCTTCCACATTCCTAGTTATTTTGTTTGTTGCTGCGATATACGCCTCCAACGACTCTTCCAAACTAGATTTGGGTGGTGAGGGGGTTTCGGTAAAAGATTCGAAATTGTTTGGATATGTGAAACTCCCAAAAGGCTGTGTAGAAACAGTGTCTAGTGACGGTGTGAAATTCGGGTAGGACTGGTAGGAAGTGGGTGGTCGGATAGGGGTAGGGTCAACATGTGGATAAAAAGGTGAATAGTCTTGTGGATCCCTAGAACTAGATGAGTGGAGAGGGATGAAAGATCGGCTGCAAGATTGAGCAATATGCTCAGCAATGGACATCGGCTTAGGAGTGACGGCAGGACTTGAAAAAGTGGTATCAACATATGGAGGTGGTAAAGGTTGACTCGGTTGACACAAAGTGGGTTGAAAAGTCAAACTGTTTCTCCTAGACGCTTCTATTTGATCTTTCAAAGATATTTTTGGCAAGGAAGGATCGTCTTTAAATTGACCAAACAAATTGACGTACGACGCAAAATTAGGTTCGGGTTACCAAAGTTCGGCAAGTGATTTATTATGTGGGGTACCCATGTTGTAAGAAAAAAATGGTGAAAGAAAGAAAGTTGGATGGTGCAAGAATTTATTGGCGGCAAAAGTTAGCAAGTTTTGTAATAAAATTTTTCCTTTTTTCTTTTTCTCTTTATTTGGAAATTGTTGCAAAAAAGATTTTGATAAAAGATATGCAACAGAAATATATTACTTGCAATCTATTTCTAATTTAAACTAGGCGCATAAATCCTGCACAAGATTTGTTATATGGAAGGGAATATATTTTATAGCTCACGGAATCCTGCAGGAATTTCCAGAAAAGATATTTCAAAAATTACAGAGGAGGAACAGAGGAGGCTTACAGAGCAAATTTCACGAACAGAGGACACTGTTCAGCCGCCTATCCGCGGTATAAACGCGTTCCTGCCGCGTTTTCGCGGCAGTCTAGTCAGCATGAGTCCCCAGAATTTTTCTGTTGCTCTGATTCGACAAGGCGGCCGCGGTTCCGTGGCCTAAGGTAGGTTTTGGCCGCGGAAGGACGGTGGGGTGGGCAGTTCGAGACACCAAAATTTTTTTTGCTGTTCCGTTGTTTAAAATCTCTTCTGTTCCGATATCCCGTTTTCTGTTTCGCTTTCTGGAAATTTCCAGATCCGTCTCGATTGTTCCTGCAAGATTCACACAACAAAGTACCCTTTCCAAAAAATAACAATTGATATATTTTTATAATTTTTGGAATTTTTTTGATTTTTATGATTTTTTTTAATTTTAAGATTAACCCGAAATTGCAAAAAGGAAATTTCTACGCCATCCCCGGCAACGGCGCCATTTGATTGGTATGTCAAAAACTATCTATTACCGCAATCAAGAACGGCGTCGCATGAAGCTAGCCGGTGAGTACGGGTCGGTCCACAGGGATGTTGTGAATTTCCGATTCGCGCTTACGAGTTAATTCCGAAGGGTGTTCGGATTAATTATTAAATCTAAAAACCTAAATTATTCTATCTACGATTATCTAGATCTATTCTTGCTAGGGTTAGGTTTAGGGATGGTTTGGAAATGCAAGTAAATCTCAACGCTTTCTATACTCGAATGAAGATCTATGAGGAGTTATGGTAATTATCAATAAAGGGGATTAGATCCATTCGGGAAAATGTTCCTTCCTCGAGGTTCTTGTCCTTCCTTTAGAGATCCTTACCCTAACCTCCATGGAAAACGCGCGCAACCGGGCCTTTACACTACGGTATCACCGCTACCTCGAGGGATAGGGTGCCGTAGGGCGCGGTGTGTGCGTGTATGCATGGAGTCCTATTGAAAATATATTATGGGTAAGAAAGGAATGAGAGATCTCACCTCTCAAAATCCTTCCCCAAAACTAACTCTAAACAATTTATCTACGACAAGAAATTAAATCTACCTAGAGCAAAGAATTGAAATCTAAACTAGGGCAAGGAATTAAATCTACTTACAGATGCATCTCTCCAATCATCAATGCAGGTTTGTCAGATCTGAATCCATGAATTGCAAAGAAACACCGATGCTCTCCATAAAGAGATCTGAATTTATTATTAAAAGGAGGCATAAGAAATTACAATGATTTGGGTTCTATTTATAGGATATAGAAACCCTAGGGCTACAGTTGATACGCATGTCTACAATTACAAATATACCCTCAGGAAATCTTTTCAGCGCCGCAACCATATTTTGGTAAAATTTTATATAGGTCCGGGCACTAGACGGCCGCGGAACCGCGGCATAGGTAGGCCTTGGGCTGCGGTTCCGCGGCCCTTTGGTGAGCTTGCATGCTGAAATTTTGTGTGCTTGTTTGTGGCTTCCTGGGCTTCTTTATTCTTCAGTACTTTTCTCAATTGGGCTTCTGATTCTCTTCCAGACCTGTAACCTGTAACATGTAGCAGACATGCGTCAAAAGCACCTGTTTATTTATAAAAAGAATAAGAATGGGAAATATAATAATGCAATATTATGGTGTGAACAATAAGCTTCATTAGTTTATTAAAAAATGTAGTGAGATTTTTTATTTTGCATGGTTGTGAAAAATATGAAGCTATTCTATTCTTCCTTCACTCTCTCATGCTTTTCTACACTTGCTTATAGCTAAGTTTCCTCACCTCCTCTTTCTTCTTTAGTTGCTCTCTTGAGTTTTAGATTTGAGAGAAAATTATAGTGGAAAATCCCTACATCCTCACTCTCCATTTCTAGCAAGTTTGGAGTGTCAGTTGCTTCACTAGGTGACGCTGAAACTTGGATCGGTTTTCTCGGGTGGATCATCTTCGGCGAAAAAGGACCGGCTTGCAAGCGCGATCCGGAACTCTTGAGAGTATGCTAGAGTCCAACCTAATTGGAGCAAATGAAGGCGCTATAAAACATGTGATTTCTATCTTGTTGTTGTTCTACTTTAAGTGTTTGGTGTTGATTCTTGGGGTTTAATTTCTAATGCCATCAAAAAATTCGTTTTCGAATTCCGCTTTGGCTGAGGGTTAGCGGCAAAGACACTAGGAACTTTCAATCAGTTTGAAACTCTGTGGAAATCTTGAATGTAATATACAGTAGTTGGATTTTATTCTCCTGTTTATTCTTGTCTACTTTATATTGCTTATAGTACGTTTAACGTATTTATTTCGAGAAAGTCCCTTCTCAGTATAAATACATTGCTGACCTCGTCACGTGCCTGCTGCCGACTTTTGGGAAGCGGGGCATGACATTTGTTTTCTAACATGAGTTGGACAGCCCCAAATTTTCAAGTGACTTACACTCGGTTTTCTTCCTTTCCATATCTCATATGGAGTAGAAGAAACGTATTTGGTAGGAATTCTATTTAACAAATAATTCGCAGTCTCTACTGCAAAACTCCGTAAGAATAGAGAAACATCTGAATGACTAGTCATTGATCTAACCATATCTAATATAGTTCGGATCCTTCTTTCAGAAACACTGTTATGTTATGTGGTGCCGGGTGGTGTCAAATTATAAACAATTCAATTTTTGTAAGAACCTTTTGAACTTATCTGATAAATTCTCTCCACCATGATCTGATCGAATGGCCTTGATATTTCTATCAAGCTCTTTCTTAACTTCGGGTTTATATTCTTTGAACTTTTCGAAGCATTCAAATTTGTTCCGCATTAAGTAAATATAATCATATCTTGATGTGTCATCTGTAATTGTCACAAAATATGAATATCCATCCATTACTTTAATATTTAAAAGTCCACATATATCTGTATGTATGATACCAAGGGTACCTAATGCTCTAGCATGCTTTCATGTGATAGGTAATTTGGTCATCTTGCCTCTAAGACAATGTTCACAAGTTGAAAGATTTTCTACTTTTAGAAAATCTAAAGGACCATGTTTTACCAACCTGTTGATCCTATCAATATTAATATAACTTAATCTTATGTACCAAAGATAAGTTGAATCATTTTGATCCATCTTACGTTTTAAAGATTTATTAGTCTCAATCACATTTACATAAGAATAATGGGCAGCATCAATACAATATATTCCATTATCAATCACGTAATGAACAATAACAAAATTACTAACTTAAATAGAAGTTTTACTGCTAAATAAAATAGAGTAACCACTTCCACAAAATTTCGAAATACAAATCAAATTTCTCCTAACTTAAGCAACATAAATACAATCTTTAAGTTCCATTACATGTCATTTATTTAAATACAAATAATAAGTTTCTAAAGACACGGCTGAAACTATAGCTCTATCTTCCATTGTCAAAGCAATCTCCCAATCTCTAAGCTTTTGTTTCTTCCTTGTACCTATGCAAGGAATTAAAAACATACGAAGAAGAACTTGGGTCAATACAACAAGTATAAGAGAAATAACTCACAATATTAGTCTCTACTAAGAAGTGAGATAATCATGTCTTCCGAAGTTTTCTCCTTCTTCAAGAAGGCAATATAACATTTACAATTTCTCTTTCAATGACCTTTCTTATGACAGTAATGACATTCATCACTAAGTTGATCCCTTTTTGAATTTTTGGAAACACGTTTTCCTTTAGCAATTATAGCCAATTTTTTCAGCAGTAAGTATAATTATCAAATTCCTTTTCCAATCAATATAATTTGACCCAACCAGTTTATAGTAATCAAGTAATTTTCCAAATGGACTCTACTTAGCCATCTACACAGAAAAAGGACAACATTATAAATAACTCAATTCATATATTTATAGTTGCGCAATCATTTTTAGGGTTTATTTTAAGTAATGTTTTCACCATCAGTATTTCTTTCATGCATCTATTAGTGTACAGGAAATCTAAGTTTATTCGTACATTTCCAGATTGTCAAGATAAAGCAAGAACAAATAAGGCAACATATAACATATCCAATCATTTATATAACTTTCCTTTTATATTCGGCTTACTGATTTGTAGCATTGCTTTTAGCGAGATTATTACATCATCAATCAAGTGTGGACCCACCTTTTCAACTTCTTATGTAAATTAGGTTGCACCTCCTCTTGTAGCCAAGTGGTTCTATTAAATATGAAAAATCTAGCATCTTTAAGTAAGATATACGTAAGACAAGCACTTTAACAAATTCTATCTTGTCCGGTTTCGAATAAATTAAAATATCTATTTTAAATATATCCCTACGATGGAAAGACTTTAGATCTAAATTTCAGAAATAATAAATCTATCTATAGTTGTATACAATTATTGTAAAATTAATAGAGAGAACGTTTAATTTATAAAAAAAATAATTATTATTATGTCATCATTATAATTCGTAATTAAATAAACGAAAATCCACATAATAACGCATAACAATTTATGGAGTTTTAAAATTATTCCATAAACACAATTTATCAAATATAAACTTTATTAAACCGATGCAATATCATATAAAGTATCTTTACAAACTAATTACAAAATTAGTTCACGCCTTTTCATTAAAGAATCACATATAAATCTAATTTATATCATATAAAGTGACTAATATTTAATTTCAGAAATTTACATTGGTTAACAGATAATTATCCAAGCCTATAATCAAGTAATACGCTCTTGAATCAAATTAATAATTATCCAGAGGCTTCTGAATATTTAATCTTATTAAATAAAGGTTCTGAAACACTTTAAATATAATCTATGTAAATTCAAACTGATTTAAATATGCATCTACATGTAACTTTAGGGTAAAGAGCAACCAGATAGCATACTATCATGTCGAGCAAGAAAGTCCTCCCTATATATGTCCCAGCATCCACTACAATATACATCCAATGTACAGTAATGGCCTCTAGGGCATACATATAACTAACAATCTAGAGATCTGAAAACATTTTTTCAAATCCTAGAAATCACAAACAGTCATATGTTCTATAATTAAAACAATATGGATATTGGGTATTGGGTCGGGTTTCAATTAAACCCGACCCGCTAAAGTTTCAAACAATGAGGAAGCAACAACTATTGCTGCCTCCGTGACTTGTGGTCGGCTCCGGGCCCCACTTTTAGCGGCCAAGCCGGCGGGTTCGCCGGCGACCATCGTGACCGACGGTGAACAGTAAAAACTTTTTTTATTTAAAAATTAACAATTAGTTTTGATTTCAAAAATCAAAAACTCAATTTTAAAAAATAATTTTGATTTCAAAAAACTTAATAAAAATTATCATTATAGATATCATTATAATTTTGATTTGGTTTCAAAAATCCAAACTTGATTTCAAAAAATTTTAATTATAATTTTGATTTGATTTCAAAAATCAAAACTTAACAGAAAAATATAATTTTGATTTCAAAAATCAAAATCTTGGTTACAAAATCTATCAATATAAATTTCACGCATAACAATTATAATCTTCATAGATCTAACAAAAAACATAATTTTTATCTAATCTATTTATTTAATCTCATTAAATAATATAGATCTAATAATTTTAGATTTATGAAAATATAATTATTTTGAAATCTAGGGTTTTAATTATTTTCAAAAACCTAATTAAAAATCTATCAATATAGATTTCATGCATAACAATTATATTCTTGATAGATCTAACAAAAAACATATTTAAATATTATCTATCTAACTTATTTAATCTCATTAAATAATTTAGATCTAATATTTTTTTATTTATTAAATTAAAATTATTTTGATCTTGATTTGATTTCAAAAATCAAAACTTTGTTTCAAAAAAGATAATTGAGAAATCTATCCTTATAGATTGCATTAATAATAATTATTATCTTGATTTGATTTCAAAAATCAAAACCTGGTTTCAAAAACACGATTAATAAATCTATTTTATAGATTACATGCTTAATAATTATAATTTTGATAGATCTAACAAAAACATATTTTTATATTATGTATCTAACTTGTTTAATCATATTAAATAATTTAGATGTAATAATTTTTTATTTATAAAATTAAAATTATTATGGGATCTAAGTTTTTAATTAAAAACCCTAACCCAACAAGAGCAACAATGTGCTCTATACCAATTGAAGTAAATCGCATGCGAATAGCAACGGAAATGGTGCATATAATCTTCAATAATTCATCTATATAAATAATAAAAGACATACCTTTGCAGATCTGAATATCTATTATAAAAAGATTTTTTTTTGAAACTACCACCATCGCAAAAGCCTCCAATCAAATTCACCACCTTGCATAGTACGCAAACAAAAAAACTAGGCCGATAGAAACCATTCTATCTTAGGAGAAGAATTTTTTAATAATTCTTTTAATTATTATTCCTTTTTTGCATCTCCTATATAACCTACTATAACCATCTTTTTATAGGGTTGGGGTACAATACATTTTCCCTATCATACCGATGTGGGACTAAACTCCCTAACATGATAATACAATATATTGTGTTATATTATTTATTCTTTTATTTGTTTTTTGTTTTTTTGCTCTTCTACCTTAAGATTTTGCGGTGGGACCAATTGGGTCTCACATTGAGAATCAATTGTCAACCTCAATTAATTCATAATTAATCAATTAACAATTTTAATTTAAAAATCAAACTCCTATCACGTCAATTGTTCATAAATGTTCTTTTTTAATGCGAAAGAATAATTAATATTAATTTACGTGCAACCCCTTCCAATATCATGTTACTTTTCTTTTTCTTTAGGTCTTTTAACTGAGCAGGATAAAATCATTTAATTGCTCAAAACCCAAATTTTCAATTACCCATGATCAAAATAAATTCATTTTGAAAATAAATATAATAATAATATAATTTTGAAAAAACAATTTCTAAAATACCTGATCGGGATTTGACACTTTCATGGGATTGAACAGTAAACTTATTTTCATCAATATGAGAATGTTGGATCATATATAAACATTCATAGTTTTCCTAAATGTTTTCAAACAGTCCAATATTTCAGATGTCTTATTCCTGTCTAAACGATAAGATTTACCATCATATTAAAATTTACTTGTCAACAAATCGAAAACTACAATATCATCAAGTCAAAGGGATTATGTAACAGTTTGAATTCTCCATCTCTATAGGTGACATATCATAGAGAATTCAAACATGGTCTTGTACTACACATATCATTATATGCGCTCATGACATACACCTAGAAAATCTCCATTCTCGGTGATTGATCACCACATCTCACTTGTTAGTATCATGCATGATGACATGTCACAACTCTAACTATCCTATGCTAGTTGTAGATTAAGTACTTGATTTAAGAAATTACTAAATTAGATCATATCTCCATTCAAGTGACACATCACAATGCATGATTTAACAATATAATTTCTAAGAATATTATAACAATTACAAATAAATAAGAATACCCACATTATAAATCATTAAGTGCAATTATAAAACTTTATCAATATTCAACTAATGTTACATAAATTGCAATGGAAATTCAAGGACATATATATCTGCTCTAGCAATTTGGTCAACACTTTCGATGGGGGTGAGGATGGCGGGCTCTGCAGGAGCTCCGATGAGAATCTGAGGATGAGGATGGTGAGGGAGGAGGAGGGGTTCTCTGATCTCAAGGATACAAAAGATGAAGAGAAGATGAGGGTGAGAGTATAAATGAGAAGTAATAAAGATATAATTTTTAATAGGGAAATGATTAATAAAAATCGAGTGTATGACGGTCCTTTCATGCAGCATATTTAGCGCTTTATGGTATTTATCCCAAGAAGAAAAGTTCATGGTATTAATCCCCAAAATGGTGAAAGTTCATGCATACATTTGTGCAATTTAGCTTTTGGAAAATGTGTCGTGCATGTTTCAAAGCCTTTAATTCTGTCTTTTGTGTGTCTGAGATCGATCGAGATCTACTAAAGAATATATATGAAAATGACAAAGAACCAAGTGTTGCCTCCTAGCATGCAACCAAGAACTCCAAGCCCGCTTGCATATCAAACATCCTTGGATTGCGATTTGCAAACTTAGATTCTAGAAAGCAATTCACGAAGTGTAGGCATCAGTGTTTTATAATTTCCAGCAGTTAGTATAACACTCAACTACCGAAAGCAGTATTTATCATACTAATTAAGTTAGTTTATCATCTTTGCACTTTTGGATTATATTATGAACAGGTCAATTCCTTGGTCGACAACCTTATTAATATAAATCTAATCAATAGTAAATTAGATATTGTACATCATTTACATCAGCACATAGTTTAATTGCATTAAATAGGGTTATGGATTTGTTATTATTGATCTAAGATGGATAGCATTTTATATTAATCATATAACATTCTTAAAACAATGAACTACAAGAAAATTGTATGTATTCCGTCGTCATAAGCCCGACGGATTAATTTGGTATCCGACGAAATAACTTTATTCCATCGGACATTACCCGTCGTATAAAAGTACGACGTAATAAGATTTATTACGTCGGGTCTTTAACTTATATCGTCGGCAATTGTTTTTCCGCCGCTTTCATCCTGACGGAAAAGGTTAAAAAAACCTGGAAAGGTAAGTCATTTTTTCCCAAGTTTGAAGGCTTTTTCCATCGGCTATTTACCTTTTTCGTCGGGTATGGCCCGACGAAATAAATTGACAATAGAGGAAAAAAGTCTGAACTACAATTGCTTCGTCGAAAAAATTCGATATAAAAAAATATATAGCTGTTATAAAATGCAGTTCCAACTCCAATTCAAAATCCATTTCCATTTCACCAATTCGCGTAAACGATACATATTCAATTCAATATATTGCTATACAAGATGTATGTTCACTACAAACTCAATACAATTCACGACAAATTCAAATCAAATATCCACACAATTAGTTTAGTTCACAACAAATCAATTCAAATATATACAAATCAATTGAAATACATACAAATTAATTCAAATATATACAAAATCATGGGCTTACATCCGGTACTTTTTTCCTTTGGTAGGTTAACCTCTGGATGAACACAATTGTATACAACAGCGATCGACTTCATTCTCATCCGACTCTGACAATGCACACATCAAATATTTAATTGTATGCTCAAAATTTCTATAAATAATAACTATACAACCGAAGCAGTTACCTTACCCGGCACAAGTAAAATTTAGCTTTGAAACAAGCATGTATCAATTTGATTTCGCAAAAGTATCTTTTGAGTCACCAACGGTCTTATAAATCAAATTAGATCGTACAAATTAAGTTATGATGTCAATGATGTTAACAAAAGATGGTCTACATCAAGCAAATATTACACTTCAAACACAAGTTTCTTGGTTGATTGTCCTATACTGCAGGTAGACTTCATATTCCTTCCGATGCTAGATAAGGAGTGAGACACAAGACACAAAACAAACTACCTAATAGATCTCTCGTCACAAATAAACAAGCAACCATCTCATTATCTCTCCATCTATCCACTTCTTTTTCACATCAAAAAGATGGATAGAGCTGAGACACAATGCACATCACTAGGCGATACTCGATGACATACTTTCATCCCAATTCCAATTTGGAAAAGTATTTCATCGAACATCGACGAGTATTGTGCATTGTGTCTCGCTCCCCATCCATCTTTTCGATGTGAAAAATAAGAGGATAGAAGGGGAGAGACTGAAATGGTTGTCTAGTTTATTTGTAGTAAGAGATATACTGGCTAGATGTACATAATAAGCTGGGGGCCACTGCAAATGAGGAAGAAATCGATAAATTAGCTCAATTTTACTAATTACACTACAATGCCCTAAACTGCTGCTATTTATTCACTTGTGTATGTACGCGCGCGCTTGTGTGTGTATGTGTGTGTACACAATACACATAAACACACACAGACATGCACACACACACACACACATACTCTCTCTCTCACACACACATACCCACATGCAAATGGTTTATTTATGGCAAGAGACTAGCTAGATATGCATAATAAACCGGGGCACTGCAAATGAGGAACAAATCGATAAATTAGCTTAATTTTGCTCAATTTTTCTATAGTGTTATCCATATATAAGTATTAATTAGTATACTTTACTATCGATAATTATATGAAAAATGTATATAAAGTAAGAATTATCAAACTTACATCCGGTACCTTCTTCTCTCGGTGTCTCAAGAGAGAATGGCGACTATTGATTTGTATATCTTGCATATTTCACGCTGGAATATGAATCCAAACCCTAGTTCTTCTACCGTTAACTCATTTTTCATATCGAAAAGATGAATAGAGAGTACGAGGAGACGAGCCACAACCACAAATCCAAGCATTCCTATAAATTAAGCATTCCAAGCATTCATAATCTAAGCCTTCACAATATGAAAATTTAAGGAATGATCCGGGAAAAGAATGCGTTATATGCCTTTTCGGTCTACTTGAACTCTAGAATTCATTTTTTTAAATGATCATCCCATCAATATGAAAATCTAAGACGCGTTTCGATTTTTTGAATGTGAGATCCTCAATGACAACAAGAATATTTCATGTTATTATCGAGTTTCATCCACTAAATATAAGATTTTCGTGTTGTTTTGATTTTTAATGTTCGATTTTTTGAATGTGAGATATTCGATGACAACAAGTATATTTCATGTTATCATTGAATTTCATCCACTAAGTATAAGATTTTCGTGTTGTTTGATATTCAAGATTCGATATTTTTTATTGTTAGATCCTCAATGACAACAAGTATATTTCATGTTATTACCAAGTTTCATCCTTAACCCTAACCCCAACACTTAACACTTAAATGTTGTTACTTTTCAAGCATTTAACCCTAATCCCCAGCCCTAATATTAACTCTAACCGTAACACAAGCACTTAACCCTAACTCCTAATCCGAACAGTCCCTAACCCGTCGACAACAGCAACAGCATCAACAACAACAATAGCATCGACAACATCATCGATAACATCGCAAAAAAATTTAAATTGAAAAAAAAATTAAAATTAAACCAAAATCAATTATCTCTAGGTCTCGAAGGCGGCAGGTCTCAGCGGAGGAGATCAGCGGCGGAATAGACAATCGGTGATGGTTCCAGATTGACTGGATCGGTGATGAGGGGGCGGGGTTGGCGATGATTGGGACGGTCGATGAGGAGGAGGTCAGGGTTTCCTGCGAGAGAATGAGAGAGAGTCAGTGAAAGAGGGAGAGAAGGACTTACTAGAGGAGGCAGTCGCCGCTTAACCACGCCACCGGAGGGAGAGGAACGGAGGAAGGGGAAAGAAGATCGGAGGACGAAGAGGGCTTGGCGATGAGAGGGACGGGGTCGTCAATGAGAAAGCCGGGGTGTATGATGAGGGGGACGGTCAGCGATGAGAAAGCCGGGGTGGATGATGAGAGGGTCGGGGTCGGGGTCGGGGATTCCTGCGAGAGAGCTAGAGAGGGAGAGTCGGTGAGAGAGAGGGGGGGGGGACTTACCAGAGGGGGGCGGTCGCCGCCGAACCAGGCCATCGAAGGAAGAGGATCGCAGAAGTGGGAAAGGGGATCGGAGGAGGGAGAGGGGATTTATGATTATTTTTGGAAAAGAATTTGGGGATTGGTCTGAGTCGAGAGTTTATTTTATGTATTGGGTTATTCCGTCGGTATGTAGCCGATGGAAAAACCCAATTCAAAAATTTATTAACAATATTCCAGACTTTTTTAATAATTGTTTTATTTCATCGGCTTTTATAGCCGACGGATAAACCTAACGGACGAAATAGCTTGTATTTTCTTGCAGTGATAAAATAGAATTATTACTAAAAGGAAATCGCATCTCATTTAGCTCGAGAGAAACAGTAACCTTTGGTTCTTAAGTTCATAGCCTTTACAGCCGCATAGTTCCCAACAATTTTCTCGTCTTGTTTAATGTTTATATATTAATGGCTCGATCAGTGACCGGTTTGTGCAGAAGCCATGTACATGTATTGACAGTTGTTTACACATAATTTGTCCGCTCTATGTGAAGATATTAAGCATCCGTGTCAATACATCTTTCACTCCTATCGGTTTAATTATGTCTCCAAATGGGAGGCTGCTACTTTCTCTTGCATGTTTGATGGTATGAGATATTTAAAGAATAATATTGGATTTCTGGAAAAAAAATTCCCCAGAATTAAAGAAATATGTTATTGCAGAAATGTCCAACATTTCACTTAAATTCTATCGTCCCGCAAATCTTTGACGCTCGACCCAAATTCTCTCAACAATCCCGAAAATTTTCTTCATTTTCTTTGAAAACAATTTCCTAAAAGTCTTTTTGAATTTATGCCTTTATCCATTTTCTGTATGTATTCAATAAATGCTAGATCACATTCGAAAATCCTCAGGTTCGAAAATTCTCAGGTCCGTCGACGTGTCCAGGATGGAGATGTCAATTCTTTTTTATCAAGATAAAAAAACATTATTACTTTCTTAAATCTATATTTAGACATTATTATTTTTTGGACAAAAAACTTAAGCCAAACAGCATGCATAAATTCCTATACAATATTATGTGATTTTATCAGAAACGATAAAAGTTTTTTCCGACGATCGGCACCCATCATCTTCATCTTCACGATTTTTTTCGGCGATCGGCACCCATCATTTTCATCTTTATCATCTAAGATGTGGATACGTGTGATTCTACCACTTTTTCCCCGTTGAATTAGAAATGCGAAATGTTCTATTGTCGGTGAACCGTTAATTTGCACCTAATCAACGGTGAAAAAGTGATGGAACCATATAAAATTTGGTGTATCCACATCTTAGATGATAAAAATGGAGGATGTATTTTTTCGACGTCATGAGAGTAAATTCCCTCATATGGCATCTATTCTCTTTATATATATATATATATATATATATATATATATATATATATATATATATATGCGTGTAGGTGTGGGGGATGTGGGGAAGAGGAGGGGGGTGGGGGGCAGCCCAATTTCTTTCTCATATAAACATCCCAAAATTCTTGGGCAAAAAAACAAAAAAATAAAATAAAGCCCTATGTCTATTTGTAGTACCTAAACAGCAAATTATGGGTGCGCTGATAATGGCCCATATCAAGTCATTTTCATTGATCACTTAGCACAACACATGTCCTCTTTTTGAACCACTGGCTTGAGATATGTTGGTCCCGTTCTAGCTTTGGATAGAGCACATTCCACATGGGGTAATATTCATATATTTCGTTTTCTTTTGCACCTGTCCCTTATTTTTGTCAATGAATCTATGATAATATTTTTTTTTTACTGTACAACGAATCTGTGATCAAATGGCGTGGTCTACGTTATCAAATGAGCTTAGCTCCTAAAGCTCATATGTGATACTTCTCTTTCAGAACAGTTCTATTCTGTAGGCTCATACCCTCATCATCAATGATGCGACAATATGATCTTGCTTTGTTTTTCCATAAAGAAGCCCTAGATACAATTTTATTACCAAAAGAGTTTATAAAACCGATGTACACCCGTTTTTAAGAGATTTTAATATATCACAGCAGGCGAAATGCGGATCAAAGATGAATATGAACTGAGAAGATAAAAACTTAATTATAGTTATGGCATTCCAGATTTAATTTTAAAGATTTTCTATTAGGATAGTAAACAACGTCTAAGAAGGCAAGACAACGGGTTAAAACATGAAGATTATGAAGAAGGGTCTCAAAAGCTTAAATTATGCAACCAACATATGAAAAGGAGACCCAACCTCCGTTGATAGGGGAGGCGGAAGGTACCATATGAGATAATTCTTATAACTCAACTCAAAACTAAAGTATTATATGCTGAGCTCAAAATATATTTTTTTGGGTAAAAAATGGATGCATATGTAAGGTTGGAAGTCTTGAGGCTACCCTAAATCTTGAAATGCAGAAATCTATTTTTCCAGCTTTCGGAAGATATAGGAGCGTGAAACAATCAACCTATCATACCCCCGTACACTAATAGATAGGCCTCCGCCAGTCTCTTATAGACATTTCAGCTATGTTCGGTGCCTCCTTCACTTTCCGAAGATCTCTTCCTTCTCTTCAGGATCGAACGTCAATTGCAACGATTCTATAGATCGTCCATTTGGATAGATGTAAGGCTCAAATTCAGGTATGGTTGCGTGAAAGAGATCAAGCTAGGCAGGCCCGGAAAGCCAAACATGAGTTCGAGTTCTTTTTTCCGTAACACCTCGCTATTCACCCGGACCGATTTGGTGACAAAAGATAGACGATTCGAAGCTTTTTCCTAGAAGTTTCAACCGTCGCTGGGTATGACAACAGTCAACAGTCCTGAAACATAGGCTTTCTTGTTTTAAGAAGACTTTCAAACCCTCAAACCAGGTGATGTGATGAGATTGCTTAGGATATTAAAATTTCGATGATAGCTAAATGATGATGCTCAATATTGGCGATCTCCAGGATCAGGACACGTGGCGAGTGACGTGTCCCAGAGCTCAAAAGAAAGGGCCCACAGAGGCCGACCAGGACACCCTGTATCCGGCCTGCGAACACAAGCCGGCCCTCCTCAGGGCCCCCTACAAATTGGCCTCCTCGGCCCCGTAGCTCGCGGCAAGCTGCCACGAGTCCTGGACTCCTCGGCCTCCTCGCTTGTCCCGAGCTCCAGGCCGAGGCCGTCTTCCTCGGCCCTCCGACCAAGGTCACCGCTCACAGGCGTAACCGCCGCTCCGCGAATCTCGCAATGCGCAGATTCTACGTCAGCAACATCCCACGTTCCACGCCATTGCGATCCCCATTAATGGGCGATCCGTTCTCTACGCGGGCGTGACGTCGAGGGCGTAACTGCCGGCGAGATTCTCGCGCCTGCTGCTGCGTGCTACCACCGCTATATAAACCCCTATCACAGAGAGGTCAAGTAAGCCATTATTTACTCTTCTAAGCCGTTACTCTGCTCGGATCTCATCACCAACTTGATCGTGGGAGGGTCCTTAGTGGTACCAAACCATCCCGAGACTTCTTTGCAGGTACTCGGCACCAAAACTCCTCATACCAGCTCTTCCACCAAAACCCATTGAGACCCACACGCAACAGAAGATAATCATCAAAATCCACCGGAAGATCGACGGAAGACAACATCTGACGGAGACCCGAAAAGGACCTCCATCAGTTGGCGCCGTCTGTGGGAACTCAGCTCCACAAAACACAAACTTGGCCTTCCGATCTCCGCCCAAATGGCGAGCAACCATCCTGAAGATCTCGGTACCAGCCGCCGCCTTCCACTCACCGAAGGCAGGGATGAGCGTCCTCCAGCGACCGTCATCAGCGCCCTCGCAGGCCGGATAGATCGGCTGCAGTCCCTCGTGGAGGCGCTCGTCCGCGTCCAAACGGCTGGGTATGGGCCCCAGATCGCCCCTCCCCCCACCTCCAGAAGGCTCAGCCCCTGTCTGCACGGCTGACCACCAGCAGGCTGCAACTCCTCGCCACCGATCTCTCGAGCCGGTGCTCCCTGAGGCCCGCTGGGCGCCCCACGGCTCCACACCAAGGTCCGCCGCCTGAACGCCTCGCCTCGAGCCTCCTCGCGACCCCTATCCTCCTGAGGAAATGTCAGTCACCTCGCCTATCCACAGGCATGATCGACACCGCCACACTCGGCAGGGCCGCACAGAAGGGGTTCACCTCAGCGGCTCGAGAGCCACCTCGCCCAAGGATCTGAGGCACCTCATCGCGAGGAACCGGGGCCGCTCCCAGACGCAGGTTACCCGCGGCGGAGACCAGGGATCCCAAGGCGCCGATTCCCCGGGATATCACGGTCGGCTCGACGCCCTCAAGAAGAAAATCGAGGGCATGCGCCGGGAGGCTCACCTCTCGAGCGACGGGGCTAAGTACGCCTCCGACTCGCTCATGAAGCCGTTCACCGAGGAACTGCTCGTCGTCCACGTCTCCTCGCACAACAAGCCCCCGAAGGTCTCTCTGTTCGACGGGAAGACCGACCCGAAGGACCATTTGGACGCTTTTACCGCGGGGATGAGCTTCCAGGATCACTCCGACGCCGCCCGGTGCAGGGCCTTCCCGGCCACCCTTATCCGCGCAGGTCGGGACTGGTTCTAGGGGCTCGAGCCCCGCTCGATTTCGATCTTCGACGAGCTGGCTACTCAGTTCCTTGGCCATTTCATTGGGAACCGTCGACAGAAGCGCACGGTCGACTACCTCTTCACGGTTAAGAGTGGGGACAAGGAAACGTTCAAGGCCTACATTACCCGTTTCTACAACGCCCTTCTCGAGGTGCCCGAGCACCGGGACGAGACCGTCATCACGGCGCTTAGATCTGGCCTAAGGCACAAGGAATGGCTGCGCTTCTTCGCGTTGGCACAACCGAAGACCATGGCCGAGGTCAAGGCGTGGACCGAGCGCGAGGTTTAGCTGGAATCCGAGGTGAACGCTAACCTCCCCCGAGCGGAAAGATCCGACTAGAAAAAGAGGACTCGGGAGGAGAAGCCGGAGCGTCAGCAGCCCTACCACCCGAAGTTCTAGGAGTATACCCTCCTCAACGTCTCCCTCGCAGTATTGCTGGAGGAGGCCCAGAACGAGGGGTTCTTCAAGTTCCCTCCGATCCCGCGTCAAGCCGCAAAGCGAACTCGAGTCCCCTACTGCGGTTTCCACCAGGTACTGGGCCACGCCACAGAGGACTGCAAGCAACTCAGGGACTACATCGAAGAGCTCATCCGATCTGGGCACCTCGCCGCTTACTTGAGGGACAAACGGCAGGCTGACCGCGAGCAAGAGCAGCATCACCCTCCCGCCGACCTGAACATCGGTCAGATCATGCTCGTTTCAGCGGACAGCCAGCCCGGAACTCAGGGAGCCCCGTACCCTGTGCCAAGCGCGGGGGCCAACAGTCCTTCAAGGAGCTCGGGCCGAGCCAATAAAGTCATCTACTAGCTTGTACTTTTCTTTTAGAGCGATGTAAACTCTTCCTAGGATCTGTTGTTAATTTATAAAGATCAAGGGAACATTGCGAAAAAGAAAGAAAAGCTTTGTTTATTCAAAAGGTATTATAGGCTCCTCAGCCATACACGCAAAAAGAAAAGGAAATTACAACAGTGGGGGAAGGGGGTGCAACGAGCACTGCTCGTGGTACTTAGTAAAAATCTCTGCCAGCCGGGGCCTGGCAAGGTCCAGCCTTTGTCCCCGGTTTCCCCCCGTGCGTGTCGATCCCAAGCCTCAGCTCGTAGCATTCGCGGACGAGCGCCTCTAAGCGGGCCAGCCGGTTCGCGAAGATCAGGCCGAAGCGCCTCAAAGACCGCAGCTTGCCCACGGCCTCGTCATAGAGCTGCTCGGACAGGGGGTTGTAAAGCCCCGGAGATGCCCTCCAGATGGAGTACATCAGCAGTTGTAGCAAGGGGGAGTATCGAGGTAGCAGCCGGCCGAAGCGGTCCTCAATGCTCCCATAGGCCAGCTGCACCGTGTCCTCGGTGCAGTTCTGGTCATAAAGATACACGTTTTCGAAGTGGATGATGTCGGGAATGGTAAACGTGAAGTCTTGCATTTTCGGCGATCTGTTTATGAAGGATGAAAGGACCAGTACCTCTTCAACCTTATATAGCCCACTGCGCAGCTCAACAGTCGCCCGCTTCCACCCAAAAGGGCGCCGCCACGCGGCGGTCATCAAGCTTTCTCTGATGGAGTCAAAGCGACGCACCCCTAGCGCTTTGCCTCCCCCCGTATTCAATACGCATACTACGCGCACTGTTGCCTCGACTGTTCCTATTCCCCATGCCTACAGCTGGACGGTCGGGCTCAACCCTACCAAGATTCAACCCGGCAGCTACCCTGCTCGGTCACCCCTGGCGAGTAGCTTCCCTACCACAACGCCAGGGATCATAAAGCCCTCCCGGAGGCAGTCGAGCCTGAGGATCTCTCGCTCGGCTATCCTCAGCGGGCAGCTTCCCTGCCACAACGCTGGGGATCAAAAAGCCCTCACAAAGGCAATCAAGCTCAAGGATCCCTCGCTCGGCTATCCCCAGCAGGCAACTTCCCTGCCACAACGCCGGGGATCAAAAAGCCCTCACAGAGACAGTTGAGCCCGAGGATCTCTCGCTCGGCTATCCTTCAGGACACAAGCCCTCGCCAAGAGGCACCGGGCAGTAACCATGCCCGGCCAAGGGTCCTTGGTAGGCTTCTACAGCCCCTCCCGCGCTAAGGACCAAAGTCCTCCCAGAGGCAGTCGAGTCCTTGCTCGGCTATCCTCGGCTGATAGCTTCCTACCACAACCGACAGGGATCAAAGTCCTCGCCAAGAAGCACTGGGCAGTAACCCTGCTCGGTCCCCGTCCTGAATGATCAAAGCCCTCGCAAGAGGCAACCGAGCAGCTAACCTGCTCGGTCATCTCCGGTTGGTAGCTCCCTACCCATGGCGTCAAGGATCGAAGCCCTCGCAAGAGGCATCCGAGCAGCTACCCCGCTCGGTCGTCCCAGGCTGGTAGTTGCCTACCCCCGATGGCAGAGGACATAGCCCTCGCCACGAGGCGGTCGCGCAGCTGCCCTGCCCGACCATCCTTTATGGGCTTCTTACAGCACCCCCCCAACGCTAAGGATCGAAGCCCTCGCAAGAGGCGACCGACCAGCTACCCTGCTCGGCCATCCCTGGCGGGTAGCTCCCCTCCCACAACGCCAGGGATCAAAAAGCCCTTGCAAGAGGCAACTGAACAGTTACCCTACCCAGTCACCCCCGGATGGTGCTCAACTCTCGAAATCAAAGATACCCTGTGGCCCGCGGAGGATCCGAGACCCCAATGAGAGGCGTAAGGTCTATCCGAGTCTAAACGATCTCCCCTCGACTCCGGGGCCCATGGGGATACCTCCTCAGCAGTGCTTGGCATGCTCGTCGGTCAGTGATTGAAGTCAACTCGACGGACGATCGCCAGAAAGATGGTCAACCTGACATGAAAGCACAACGGTACAAGCAAAAACATCTTACGGGCATTCTTCACACACAAAAGATGAAATGCAAACCGATGAAAACAAGGATTTTCTTTTATTGACAAAAAATTACAGAGGGTATTTTTCAGGGCTCCCCAGCCTTACAAAATTCAGAAAACAAAATAAAAGGAGGAAAACGGGGGCTCTACACCTCGGGGCCATGTACGACCTCAAGGTTCTCGACCTCCACCACGTGGCGTGCGGGGTCCTCGGCGACATCCTCGCCAGGAACCTCTTCCCCCTGCTCGTCGGCGCCCACGAGGGGGAACTCAGCCCGGAGATCTGCGTCGGCGAACTCCGGCATCCGGGCCTTAACGGCATCGAGGGTTTCGTGCCAAATGCGGGTCGTGGCCACGGCCAAGTCGTCATAGAAGTCCTTCAACTTCTTATAGCCCTCCACCGCCCTCGATTCAGCCGACTTGGCCGCCTCGGCCGCCGTCCCCAGCTTCTTCCGGAGGGCCTTCACCGTCCTCTTCAGGTTGCCGGTGAGCACCTGGGCGTCCTCGAGCTTGACCTCGGCAATCACCGCAGCCTCGCGGTGCCGGGCCACCTCCCGTTTCCCGGCCTCCACCTCGCCCTCCAAGGCAGCGACCCTCGCCGACATCGCCTCCAGCTCCCACTTGGAGCTCTCTTGCAGCGAGGCGAGCTGACCCACAACCTCCAGCGCCGGGGCTACCACCTCGGCTTCCATGTGCAGGGTGAGGGCCACGTGCTGGCGAACCTGGGGAGACACGGAAAAGATCAGAAAGATGAAGGGGGCACTGAATATCACAATGAACCAAAAAACTTACCTGCACGGACTCCTGGGCGATGGACGCCAGTTGAGCCCTGAAGGTCCCCCCGGGAACTCTGCCCCCGGCCGAGATCTCTATTTCATGCAGGAGGCTATCCGCAACGGACAGCCCCGGCGGCACCGCGAACCGGAGGCCCCCTTCCTCCACCATGGTCGATGAGGACCGACCCCAGGAGGGCCTCCGGGAGCTCCTCTTGAGCGACTCCGAGGGAGAGCCGATCTCCTCTTCCTAGGCCGGGTCCTCCTGGATCAGGGCCCGCTTCCGGCCCGATACTCTGCTGGGACCCAGGGCGGGATCCGCCCTCAGGCGCTCGCGGGACACCGCCACCGGAGCGGTAGGAGCCGGGGCGAGCTTCGCACGAGAAGAACTGGCGCCCCCGGCCTTCGTAGGCTGTCTCGGCTGGCGCATGGAGGCTCTGAGGGAGACGAAGTCCATGGATCCTGCACGAAACAAATACCCAACAAATCAACGACACGAGTAAAACACAAACCCAAAAAAGCAAGCCTAACTTATCGACGAACTCGACGGGGCTAAGCCCGGCCCAGCTCAAGACCCTCTCGGACAGCAGCATGTCAGGTCGGGGGATGGGCTCCCACGACGCCACTCTCACCGCGGCGGGGTCATCGGACTGGTTTCCCGGCAGACATTTCTCCCTCGACCACTTGGTAGGCACGGGCCAGTTCTCGCCCTTAGGAGGGGAAACGAAGAAAATTTCTTTTTCCAATCATGAATGGAGGAGGGCAAGGCCACGACCCCCGGTCCCGGAAGCGCACCCCGGCCGCTTCCTGAAAGTGAGATAAACCCATCTCGGGTCGCCCGCTCGACCACCAGGGTGACTCTTGAAGACGAGGGAAGAATCGAGAAGGGAAAGGCTGAAGGGAACCGCCTGTAACTTCAGGCGGATCAAGAACCCGAGGAGAATCTTCCACGAGTTCAGCACTAGCTGGCCGGAGGCCAAACCGAAGAAATTCAGCGCAGCGACGACCTTGGGGGAGAAGGGCAGACGCATTCCACCCCAGAAAGCTTCCAAATACAGGGCAATTTCCCTACCCCGTACTTGGTCCGCCCTCTCTCCCTCCTTGACCAGGCGGAGCGTGTAGCGCGAGGGGGTGTGGAAACGAGCCCGAGCATTGGCGAGCTCGTCCTCATGCCTCACCCAGCAATAGGAGCCAGGGGCCACACCTATCCCCTCCCCCTGGAGGCGGCCCCTGCCTCACGATCCCGGGGAGAGGATCCAACCCCTGCTCCCCGAGGAGACTCAGACACAGCTAAAGGGGCCCTAGAACCTACTCCTACAACGTCTACTGATTCTACAGAGGATGACATCTAATCTTGGAAAAGAGAATCTTCAGGGATTGAAAGCGGGAGAAAGGAGACGAGCGCCGAGCAACCAAGACTTGAGAGAGGGAAAAATGAAAGATTGGGGGCCCTGGGGCGGGCCCTACCCCTGTTTATTGCTACATACGGCCTCATCCAATGACGCCCGTCATCTCCCGCCGAAACGACTCCTCTCGCTCAGCGGCTCCGATCGCTCCACGCGTCGATCCTGCGCTGAATCGCGTCCCATCAGACGCCGCAGGCCTGCATACGTCGCGTCAGCCAGTCGACGCTTGACACGTGGACCGTCGCTTCAGTTGCAGAGTGCACGAACCGGCGCACCTTCTTTAAATACAGAGATCTCGCCTTGATTCGCTAGCGGAAAAGACAACCGACGGACCGAGGACTCGTCCCGGCAAAACCCTAGAAAGGAACTCACCTCAGGAGGCCCGGCAGTCCACTCCTGACCCGACCCGCTAGCTGGTCGGGACAAGAGTGGGGGGCTAATGATGATACTCAATATTGGCGATCTCCAAGATCAGGACACGTGGCGGGTGATGTGTCCCAGAGCTCAGAAGAAAGGGCCCACAAGGGCCGACCAGGACATCTTGTACCCGGCCTGCGAACACAAGCTGACCCTCCTCAGGGCCTCCTCCAAATTGGCCTCCTTGCCCCCGTAGCTCGCGGCGAGCTACCACGAGTCCTGGACTCCTCGGCCTCCTCGCTCGTCCCGAGCTCCAGGCCGAGGCCGTCTTCCTCGGCCATCCGACTAAGGTCACCGCTCACAGGCGTAACCGCCGCTCCGCAAATCTCGCCATGCGCAGATTCTACGCCAGCAACATCCCACGTTCCACACCATTATGATCCCTATTAATGGGCGATCCGTTCTCTACGCGGGCGTGACGTCGGGGGTGTAACTGCCGGCGAGATTCTCGCGCCTGCTGCTGCGTGCCACCACCGCTATATAAACCCCCATCACAGAGGGGTCAAGTAAGCCATTCTTTATTCTTCTAAGCCGTTACTCTGCTCGGATCTCATCACTAACTTGATCGTCGGAGGGTCCTTGGTGGTACCAAACCACCCTGGGACTTCTTTGCAGGTACTCGGCACCAAAACTCCTCATACCACCTCTTCCACCAAAACCCATTGAGACCCACACGCAACAGAAGATAATCATCAGAATCCACCGGGAGATCGACGGAAGACAACATCTGACGAAGACCCGAAAAGGACCTCCATCACTAAAGCTTTAATGTCTTCTTCATTATGATTAGAATGCAAACTGAAAGCCTAGTCCATTTTGGTTTAAATAATCATTAGGGATTAGTGAATCTAGTGAGAACTTTAATTAAAACCAATGTAAATTATGTAATCAAAGATGATAAGGTTGTGCCAAATGCAAGATTAGGAGTAATATATATATCATCTTCAAAGTGCTAAATCTCGCAAATCGCAGTCATTGCCATCACAGCAGACTCCGCCATAATCCTTACAATAAAATATGTCGTGTGTATGGTTATAATACTTTGAGGTTGAAAAAAACAGATGGCACAATAAGCCTGTACCCTATTTTGCAAATCCCAGCCTTTCGATTCCTATGCTCTCCAAAGGCTTTAAAATATATATCTTATGTAAAGCTACTTTTGATTCTTTAATGAAACAGATCTATCATAGCATTTTCGGTAAATTTCTTTATCTAATTATTTAATTATTTCTCGAAAAAGCTCGAACTAATAAACACAAGAATATCAGTTAATTGTCAGATATTTTTATCTTTCCCCGTCATCGGTTTTTCAGTTATTTATTCATATTATTAGGAATTTTTTTATTTTTGACAAAAAGATTTGGATAACCCCATTAAAATTTCATTAAAAAGATTTTAATCTCGTCGTCATCATCTTTATCAAGTAAGATATTGATACACCAAATTTCATGTGATTCCACGTCTTTTTCACCATTGAATTTGCAATATAAAAAGCTCTATTGTCGGTAAACCGTTAATTTTGCACCCACTAAATCAACGGTGAAAAGGTGATAAAATCACATGAAATTTGGTGTGTCCACATCTTAGATGATAAAGATGAAGATGATGGATGCCGATCGTCCAAAAAATCCGTGGATATAATTAGTTGCCTTAATGAATTCATATAGAAAATATCCTAGTGGAAGTCTGTTTCCTACTTGCCTTCCACTCAAGCTTTGTTCAGTGGAAAAGTAATTATAGTTTTCACATCCAGAAAACTGCTTAAAGCATCTCTTTAAGTTTTATATCCTCATGTAGGTATTTTCAAGACCTACAAAAGTTTGGAATATTTTTGAAGATCCCAGTGAAATTTTGTCAAATTTTCCAGTGTCTGATGTAGTGTTCCAATTATTGAGAAGCTGATGATAAAGAGCCAGATAAGTGACTTGATGTGACAAAACGTTGTTGACAACAGCGATGTATAATACTGTACCAAAAGATGTTACAAACTCGTTCGCTTAAAAATTCAAATATGAAATAATTTGAACAATTGAGATGCACGAATAACAGTTGCGTCTATAAGAAAGGATCAAGATGGTACACACATAGTTATAAATAAAAAATTATATCCACAAACATTTCAATTTGGATTATGTAATTTTTAATGCTGTTTAGACAGTCGATTGAAAGGGGCTATGTATTGATGGGATATATATCCTGATGAAAGCAACATTAGCGGTCTCTGAGCACCACATATTTCCTCTTATGGTTGGTTTAAGACTACCCAATCAAGATATAAGAATATGACATATTAACTTACTCGATTCAATAATGTGTTTTGCTCATTTTGTAAACCTTTATCTGAAAGCGACCCATAATCCTATCATGTTCCAAGAAAATTACGATCACAAAACATGGTGAGTGTCACTATGATTATGGTAAAAACAGAAGAACAAGAGATAGGTCTGGAGTCTAAACCCTACGTGTTGGGGCCTTTTATTCCACCAAAATATTTAGACCAGAAATTAACAAAACATTGGAGGAAACTCCTATTGTTCCAACAACAAAAAGGGAAAAATAAATAAATTTGAAAAAATCACAAAACATACAGGAGGGAAACAGGGGAGGCCTTCAATACATCCCTCCCGCTTCTTCCAAACAGATTCATGTAAGAACCCAAACCATGTAATATTAATATTTCAAAAACCGAAAACATTATAAATAGACATAACCAGGCAGCGAAATAACATTACTCATAATACATATAAATAGCCGGAGAGTGTAGTTGAGGAAAAGCATTGTCCCAACATAAATTTTTTAGAAAACCATCTCTAAAAATATCTTGCAGAAAGGAATGAATACAAACAGCTCACTAAAAAGACAAGGTTTCTGAATAACATAGGTCCATACAACTTCTCAGGGTATCCAAGATCATCTTCATGAATTACAAAGTTTGCCTCAACATTTTCTCAATAATTTTTCACGACTATTATTCATGTATAACTTGAATACTACATCACACCAAACAGAAACATAAAAGGTGGGATAAAAAACACACGAGGATATGAGATGGTTCACAATATACACCAACCAAACTGCCTGCAGATAATTTTCAAAAGCATAAACTACTGTAGTTTTTCCATACCGCATATCATTTCTTCAATACACTGCAACAAAGAGAAACAATGACATAAGGTCCAAAAAACGCAAAAATGGAAAATGAAATAAATAAGAATAATATCTACACATGAAGCAGGGAAAAAAGAAGATGTCAAACAATTAAAGTACATTTTCCGATAACTTGAGGTTAGCTATGAATTTAATTACAGAACATCACTCTAAAATTAACTGATATCATATCTTCGTAAAATTTAAAATGCCTTTGTGTATGCTGTTTAGGCCTGCTACCTTTGGCCCCTCCATTACGTGCATTTTTGTCGCTTCTCTTGACTGGCATACTTACTAGAGTCCCTTGATAATGTCTAAGCCACGTCTTAATTTATCTTCCATTGAAGCTACCTCAAACTTCTTACAAGTGCAATTCCTATGTCTGTTGATTAACATGCTCGTTTTTAACCTATACTCATTTTTGGGATGAAAAGCAGCAAATGATATCACATCCAGGCATACTAACTTCAATGTTTAAATGGAAACTGGTACATTGGCTCTAATGCAATTGCACCCAAATAGAAACTAAAAGACCAAAGGTGATAAATGCTAATGAGCAGGTTTGATTTAGTAGATGGGCGAATCAGATAAAATAATAATAATAATTCAGGTTTCAGTTGAATAAATGAGCTAAAATTCAGACACAGCTTCTATCAGAAAGAAAATGAGTCAACAATTTTCGAATATCCAACTCTTTGGTAACATAAATAGGGGGGAGTAATCTATTGCAAACCGGTCCGTGTTTTTTAAAAACGGGAACTCTTGATCTACGGGATATTTCGATGATCCAATCCGTTCAAGTTGATCACCCCACCCTCAAATATATGTGCATGAAAAATTAATTTGAAGACCTCTAACATATGCAATGGATAAATTTTATGTTGCACTATTGAAAGACATACATTTTTGCACCCATTGTGCATATAGGTTAGAGGTCTTCAAATCCTTTAATTTTTCATACACATGCATTTGCGGGTAGGGTGATCAACTTGAACGGCTCAGATCGTTAAAACATATCGTAGATCGAGAGTTCCCGTTTCTAAAAAAACACAAACCGGTTTGCAATGGAGCACTCCCCAACACAAATATGCAACTTACTTATAAAGATATGCTGCAATGCCAAGAATTATGCAGAGGAGGATTATATCAATGCAGAAGTTTCGACTGGATCTCAGCTGAAACAAAAAAATAATAATGCAAGAATTAGCGAGTTTAGATTAAAAGAATAACCCTTCTCCAAGCTAGTACATCAATAATTAAAATCTAATAAGTTAACTACACAATTTCCTTACCTGAGTAACAGTTTCTTTGAGTCTCACATTCGTATTTTTTAAATCTGCATTAGCCCTGTCCACCTGTATCAAGGAAAACAAACTGATTACTACATTATCAAACTCAACTCATTATTCAAATTCTAGGCATAAAAGCTAAATTAGAAATTTGACCTTGGTGTCTATCTCATCCATTAGCGGGACTTGCCTGTCCAATTCCTGTGCAGTAAAGATAAAAAATCGTTATATTCAAGTAGTTTGTTTATCTCAAAAATGGACATGCTCGAGGACCAACCTCATTCATGTCATGGGCCATGTTCTTCAGTGTATCCAATCCTTCAGCGATTACGTCCAAACCTTGATCCTGCAAACAATTGCAAGGGAGATTTATGATGATGGCTTCAGCTTCTAAAATGCCAAGACTCCCAACCGTGTTCATAGATCAGCACTTGCCTGTTTCATTTTGCGCATCTCATACTCTTGCCTAAACTGTTTAGATTCTTCAGTTTGCTGAAAGTACTCGTCATCAAATTTTCCATCTGCAGTAAGTAAAAGAAATACAATCTGTTTATAGAAGTGAACAGCTAATGAAACATAAAGGGCAAGAAGAATTGATGCATTTAAAGATGCAGAACTAGGGAAACAGAAAAACCTGATGTTCGCAAAAAATAAAATAGAAGATATTATTGATGAAGAAAATGTTTCCCGGTTTAATGTATATATTTGAAAGCAATGGAAGGCGTTTTGAAATTTGCAAAGTCACCTTGAAGATCAAATTTGTATTATCTTTAGAAAATTGGATTTTAGATTTATATTTATCTATCTAGTAGTTAGTACTTCGAGTTTAAACCTTTGAATAGGATTAACATATATATTTGAGCTATTTGGACATATGTACCGATCAGCAGACAAGTAACAAATAATTTAGATTTCCTTTTCTTGGATAGAGAACGGTAAATGATTAGAAGAATGGGAAAAGAATAAATATAACATGCATTTTTAATATATCACAAAAATGAGCACAAATGACCCCTAAATTTTTAAATCACAATAAGTAAATAAATATTGTAAAACATGTGTTTTCCACAACAATATTGGCCTCCTCTTTTCATTTTGGATAGCTACAAAAATAGGTGATATTCAAAGCTGTGTCTTATCGCCCTTTCTTCAACTAGTATCAAAGCATTATGTTAAGAAGTGCAAGTTGCAAGAAAAATATCGCAGTCAAAGATTATGAACGCAAGGCTTGAAACTTAATTGGAAAAGGAGAATATTTATTATTTCTTTTTGTAATTTTATTTATTTTCTTTTCTACATGAGCGGAAAGGATGATGGGCATGATGACAACGAAAGAAATGTCTAAAGAACTGCAACTGTTTAAATTTTATAGGCAATTGAAATAGAATTTGGCCTATGGGGGGTCCAAGGTTGTAAACAGTGCTAGGCGGTATAGGGCGGTAGGAGCACCACCTGGTGCCCAAGTGCCTAGGCGACACTTACAATTTTTAAGTATATATAAGTATATATGCTGAAGTTAAAAAAGAGAAGCATGACTAATTTACAAATATTCTAATAAAACATATAGATATGGAAAAAAAAATATTCAGAACGTAGAAAATATACATGTATTAATGTAAGAAACAATTTAATATGTGTATCATTACTTGGATAATAATGATAAACCAGTAAATTGACTCACAAAGTATAAAACATCTAATCAGCCTAACTCTGCTTAAACAACCCGAACCGCTTAAGATGTGGGCTAGGATCTTTAATGGCTTAATCCACCGCTTAGCCGCAAAGCGGAGCAGTCTAAGTCTGCATCCACCTAATTGGCCGTCTAGACCTCTTTTTAGAGCTATGTGGGGTCATGCACTCATGCCCTTCATCTTGCCTAAAGTTATGATAATAAAGAAAAAGCAAGGATAATAATGATAAACCAGTAAATTGACTTAACAATGTATAAAACATCTAAATCAGCTTAACTCTGCTTAAACAACCCGAACCGCTTAAGATGTGGGCTAGTATCTTTTATGGCTTAATCCACCGCTTAGCCCCAAAGCGGAGCAGTCTAAGTCCGCATCCGCCTAATTGGACGTCTAGACCTCTTTTTAGAGCTATGTGGGGTCATGCACTCATGCCCCTCATCTTGCCTAAAGTTATGATAATAAAGAAAAAACAAGGAAAGAGGAAAATATGAGAATAAAATTTGAAAGGATTTTAAAGAAACATAAAAGAAGCCTTCAATACAACAAGAAGCCTATATCATAAGCTTTCAGGGTCAGTCATATAAATCCGTCCCTTTCAATCCGCTCAGTTAAGGTAGTCTTCTAAATAAATTTGAGAAATATATAGTTTTCAACGGTCTCCATCCATGTTCAATGTCCATCCATGTTTGTACAGGTTAACCTCTAGCTCACTGCACCATTAACTATGCTTCTACTTAAACCATCGTTAAGTTTTTGCATTTTGTATTCCTAGAATGCCTGACTATAATTTTGATATGAACAATTGACGAACCAACCAAGGTCGCACCCACATGGACACGACGCGATATTGAGACACATCAAAATCCCAAAATATAGGATACGAGGATAGGATATACACACACACATATTATGAATTATAATATAAAACTACTACAACATAAAACAATAAATTTAACAAATCTACTATCCAAATAGACACATCTTAAGGATAACATACAACCATAAGACTCGAGACAATTGCCATGTTCCCATCTGCTCTCTATCATCAACAATAACACCGATTCAAACTCTGGTTCATCCATAGAAAAATAAACACATCTCGACCAAGTCCCATACTTTAATTCTCATTTTTCATATTGGATGGGGAAGACATAGGTTGGACATGCATAGGACACAAATATGTCTTATAGAACAAGAAAAATTAAAAAGTATAAATTTAAATAGTCACATGATGACAATAATATACTAAAGACATGCTTTAGACACATAGGCGTTGTGTCTGACAGTTATGTGGTGTCCAATACGTGTCGTGCATGTCGGTGTTCGATCTGTGTCAGACACGAACATGTTAACCCATCGGAAGTATCAATGCAACCTAGGAAATAACATTACAAAAATATGATTGAAAACTAAAAGGAAGTGGGAATAAATATTTGAAAAAACGAAGATAATAACATCATTAGTTCGGAGGGTAAATGGGGGGTTCTTCGCTATTGACTAAATGCTCGGAGTTATCAATATATATTCAAACACCATTATGTGCACTTTTAAAAGGGAGCCGGTGTTTATCCTTTTCTAAAAAAAATTATGAATTTTCTATCATAACACCGTATGGTTTTGCAAAATCAAGAGCAATATCTCTCCTATAATTCTTACTTTATATCAATGCTCTCCATAAATCCACTCATCTCTGCTATCACCTTTACATAAACATTTAAGTCTTTTCCGGAAAATAAATAGTTGTTTCTATCATGGAATTTCTACATTACTTCATCCATATGCTCACAAATATTTCTTTCATTGTTATATGGCAATCCTACCAATGGTGATTGTACATTAATACTCTTCATAATACAAATCGTGCAAGTATTATTCAAAATTCAATTCTATACATCAATTAATATTCTCCCATTTTATCCACTGGTATACACTTCAATAAATTCTTTTTTTTACATCAACAATATTCACTTTTCCTTTATCCTGATTCGGATAGGTAAAGAAAGATTAACAAACCATGACTCAATAAATATGAAATTAATTCAAGCCTCCATCAAATTAAATTATCAGTGGTGCTTAGCATGTAGATACTGTGCAGGCATAACACTAGGTGATAAATAAATGCGTTACACAACTATATTTTTTGAACTATTATATTTTTGCGTGTGATGCACATATAAATCTATTAGAGACTGCATAAAAAATGAATGCATCTATACTTGAAATCTTAAAAAAGTCGAATGCAAAAAAAGAAAAAAGAAAAATAAACTCTTAAAAGGTATATTGAAAAATATTTGATAAGTTGTAGAATTTCAGGTAAGCCTAAATGTCGTTCACAGTTTTCAAATTTCAAGTAACCCTACTTGTTGTTCAAAAGTTAATTGTGTAGGATCTTCATGAAAAGTAATTGCGATAAAAGGATTTGGAAAAAAAAAAACCAAAATCTACATTTTTTAACAATGAAATTGAAATACCTTGTAGCACTAGGGGATGTGGAGCCACTATTCAAGCAGTTCCATTGCAATAATTTTTTAAGTGCTTCTTTTGGATAATTCACTAAGCTACGTTGGAGTTTTTGGGTTTTCAGTAAAATCCCCTAAACTTTTCTATGATTCGGAACTCGCTTAAACTTTTCCTTATATTTTAATAAAACTCATTGTAGTTAATTTTTCTTTAAAGATAATATGTAGCTATTACATTTTTTACTAAAATGCCCGTGACTTACTAAAATCCAACTACTATCATTTTTTTCTTTTTCCTGATAGATAAGTGTTTCAACTTTCAACTGATTACTATATGAGATGCTTAAACTCAAGTTACATCTAACTTATTTTTTTGAGAAGACCAAGATTTGATTATGGTGGTGATTCAAGGAACCACGGAGGAGGAAGATGGCAAGGAGTTGAATGAAGATGGAAGATAAAAAAACATATATGTTTGATTGGCTTAAGAGAACAGCCAGGCATCTTATCAATTTTTGATTTGTAACACATCATATAAAGATCAAATCTTAGGATCAAGAATGCCATCATACTCGTACTTCTTTATTTCAAACAGGATGGTAATAGTTAATTACAGGTTTGCTCCTTATTTGATTAACTAATCAAAATGAGTAAAATCCTTATTTTTGAATTTCAAATATGTTGATGAAAAATAGAAATTAAGATCAGAAATTTGAATTAAAGTTCAGAAATTAAAATGTTGGTGGCCAAGGAGAATTTACGGTGGTGGGGTTTAGAGGAACACAGTCACTTAGCAAGACTGGGAGACGTGCCATCATGAATAGAGTGTACTGATTTGAGGGGGAAATTAGGATTGTGGCATGTGTAAGAGGGTGCTTGTTTTACAATTGTCACAAATAATGAAAAGAATGTCCATGGTAGTTTATTAAAAAGGACAAACATTCAGGTAGTTTAATAAACTGAACCCTTTAATATAACATACCCAGTGTCAGTCCCTTAATGCTTCTTTTCATTCCTATGCTTTCCTCGAATGCCAAGAAGCATTCCGCAAGATGCTTATGAAATATTTGAATTTATAGTGCAAACCCCCTCAGATATTGCAACTAAATTGTGTGTATGTGTGCGTGTGCGCACATCTTGGAAAATATCACCAGAATTGTTAGGATGACTTGAAAATCCTCATAAAACACATAGACATGAGTTTGAAATTAAAAATGGAAAAAGAAAATCCTCATAAAACATATAGACATGAGTTTGGCATAAAAAAATGGGGAAAATTAAAGAACAAAAGAACCAAACAAATAAATGCATTGGTAAGCTACTTCCTGAAATCAATATTAAAACAACATTAATGCTTTCAGATAGTTGAAAATAGCAAGTCACCTGAAGTTGAGTCAAATCTGATTCCTGTCCGAGAAGCTGAAGCTCCCCATCCTCCACCTTGTTTTGTTGCAGTTGCGGTCCCATCTGGAATGGACTGAATTCTTTCTGGCAGTGCAAGAACCAAGTCATTTCGTGTGGCAAGTTCTTCTTTTGTAAGCCCTTTGACCTGAAGTAAATTTAATCCAGCATTTAATTTTAAAAGTGTGCGATAATAACAAAGGTCTCGTATCAATCTTTGAGTTAGACTGCATGGATCCTCATTCTTCTTTTTTCTATGAAATTTTATATTGTGGCTCACCAATAAATTGATGTATAGTCAAGAAACTCCAGAAACCAAATAACAAAAACAACTAGTCAGTTGTCACACATACAAAAGAAAAATACTATATAAGGTTTCAAACAAACATGTCTCTAATTAATTTTAATCAATTCAATTACACCTCAGACAGCAACTGAAGTTATAGCAAATTCAATCAAATAATGTCCTTAATATGTAAGCAATTATATTCGTATAAGTTAAACTATGCCCTCAAGAAATTTGATATTCTTCAGATATAATCATTGAATAAAAAATACAAATGACACCATTAAACTGCCATTTTCATTCTAATGATGCTATATGTAACTCCAAGCAGTGGTCCAATGATGTCATACGTAATTTAGAAAGTTCAATGGAAAAACAGTGAAAGCTTGTAGGGTTTATTTCCCTTAAAATTATAACCAAAGACCAAATGAATTTCAAGTTGAAGCAACTTTATGACCTTTGGAGAGAGAGAAAATACAGATAACAAGTTGTGAACAATTAAAAATATGTAAATGCCAATAGTCGTGATTAATCACCATTGCATGGTAAGATGTGGCAAAAGAAATCCTTGGCATGATATTTGGTGTGCTCGTCATACTCTTGGAATGCATTAGGAAAAATAATGCAAAGAATTAGGCATAGTGTCTAGATAGATGGCTAAGAAATACCTAGCCGTGACAGTAGAAGTTACTTAGGATAAACCAAGTAGATCAATGATGATTTGGTTCATAGGATTAAAACAAGATGGTTAAAGTGCATATATGCTTCTGGCGGTCATATAATACCAATCATTCCACCAAATTGAAATTTGATGGGGAGATTTTATGGATGGCTGCAAGCAAGACCAACAATGTTTAATGGGTTAAAATATTAGAAAAAGAAACATCTGAAGAAAATAGGTCGTGGTAAAATAAGAATATGTTGCAATAGATGAGTTGATAATCTCTAAGATATAGAAAAAAAAGTGTGTCGTAAAAGATCCGAAATAGCTTAAATGGAGAAGATAAAAGGAAAAATCAATTCAGATCATTTGTACAACTGCAAGAAAAATCGATAAGTAAACCAGTTAGGAGTGATGGATTATAGTTAATGGAACAACAAGGCTAGAGGTGGGTGTAAACATACATGGGAAGGAATTTGGATCATGCCAACCAGTGATTTATAATTATGAAAAGCTCCTCTCTTCAAAGTTATCTTAACCATAATTGTTTAACTAATTAAGAGAGGGTTACGTCAAACCAACAGCCAATGGTAAAAAAATTGTCGAGCCTTACATAATGTTTTGCTGCATGGCTGACCATTTTGATGGAAAAATGCTTGGATGATAATGATATTAGGAAATCGAACTTAAATTATTAATTTCTTGTACCCAAATAACATTTGCATCAACAAACTATGAGAGCTAGGTCTTTTAGCTGACGCCATTTTGATTGGGAAAGAACTGGTATGATGGTAATCTTTGGTAATCAACTTAAATTATTATTTTCTTGTGCACAAACGATATTTGCATCAATTTATTCCAAGGGTTGGTCTCATGCTGTTGATGCACATGGCATAAAGCATTGATCAAAGACAAGAAGGAAAGTTAACAGCATTAAATAATTGGAGAACATGATAACTTACCAGAATAAAAAGAAGAGAAATTTAAATGGTTCATGATTTATAATAATCCAAGCCATGTTATATCCCCTTCTGAAATTCTGAATCTATACTTCTTATCAAACAATAGTAATTTTAAATGAATTCATAGACGAACAATGGCATTTTCACAACTAAGCAGATTGAATGAGCATCTGAAGATGACTTCCCCCAAATTTCCATAAAACGGACTTCACCTGGCAGCTAATTAGATAAGACAAACATGTGATGAATAAAACTTGTCAATAACAAGCTAAATTGCCTAAAATCAATAACTTTAAATAATTTCTATATTTACTCAACAGTTTGTTGCAAAAGATATAGATGCCATTCATCATATCTTATGGTCAACAGCACAACCCTGAATCCAGATAGCTGAAGGACATATGCTTCTAGAAAAGGCAAGATACCCTATGGCTTTCCACATTGAAACAACTAACAATGGCTTTGTAGAACATTTTTTGGCATGCATCCCTGACTACCATTTCCTTTCTAGAAGTGATGAACTGATCGCTAATTCTTTTTCCATCAAACAAATACTTTAATTCATCAGCCAACTCCAATAAATGCCATTTCACAGATCTTTTCATCACAGCTTCTTCTTCCAAGGAACTAATTATTACAAAAAATTCTGCTTTATATCGACTTCTAGTTCTTCATACACCCTAACATAATTATGTAAAAGGGCAGACTGCATTACACCAACCACTGATAAAACTATTAATGAAATTACAGAAAATGAACAATACACTTCAAAAATGGCATGTCAATTGATCATTTCCTTAAACAGAGAGCATGACTAAGAGTCAGACTCTGTAATTCTCTAATTTATCCAAATGATCCATTTGTTAATCGAGGAGATGCATTATTCATTCATATATCAAATCAATTGCACATGATTAACCTAATAATGAGACGCATCAAAAAGAATCAAACCTTCTTAAGGGCCAATCTCTGCAATTTGGGCACCTCCTCCGCCAACCTAGCCTTCGTTCGCCGGATCTCCGCATTCATCGCCACTGCCGCTGCTCGATTCTTCTCTTGAGATGCTTGCTCCGCTTTCTACACAATAACAACAAGATCCATCACCAATCCCCAAAATAAAACCCTAAATAAAAAAATCGAAGTTAAAAAAACCCTAGAATTCCAGAATCGATACCTCAAGAGCGGCGTCGATGTCAGCCTCGACGGAGGTGTAGAGACGAGCGAATCCATCGTCGCCGGCGAAGTTGCTGGGATCGCCGCGATGCTTGTCGACGTCGTACTTATCGTACTTGTTGCAGATCGCATCGACTCGAGTAAGGATATCGATTACGCTCATTGTTCTTTCCTTCTTCTTTTTTCCCTCTCTTTTTGATCGATTTAGTTTTATCTCCGATCTGTTATTTTCTCCATGAGAGAGAGGGGAGAAAAATAGAGACAGATCAAACAGGCTGTCTCATGGTGGAAGCTGAGGCTGAGAGAAATAATAGAAAAGAAAAAATTAAAAAAATTTGAGGGTGTGTTTTAAATTTAACAAACATTTAAAATTCCATTAAATTTTGGGTAAATGGTCAAAACCCCAGTCGGTGTTTCGAGTGCAAAGAACCTTGGTCTCACGGTTGTCAAAATCCCATTGGAAAATTTTCATGCCATATCTGTATAATTACATGTTATTCAGTTGTATATATCGTAGGCAACTGTATAAATATTGCAAGTAACTATATAAATATTTCATAATAACTAAAGAGAATAATGGAGAAAAGATGCCATAGGAGGGATTCCCTCCTATGGCGTCGAAAAAATACCCCCTCCCTAGTTTTTTCCGACGATCGGCACCTACCATCTTCATCGTCATCATCTAAGATGTGGATACACCAAATTTCATGTGATTCTACAACTTTTTCACCGTTGATTTAGCAATGGAAAAAGTTCTATTGTCGGTAAACCGTTAATTTTGAACCCACTAAATCAACGGTGAAAAAGTTGTAGAATCACATGAAATTTGGTATACCCACATCTTAGATGATGACGATGAAGTTGGTGGGTGCCGATCGTCGGAAAAAACTAGGGAGGAGATGTTTTTTCGACGCCATAGGAGGAAATCCCCTCCTATGGCCTCTTTCCTCCATTAATCTCATAACTAAATATAGCGGAAACTAAATACAGCAGAAGGTTCTTTTACAACTGAAATCTTTTTCAGGAGTGCTTGGAACTAGGAATTTGGAAAACCTGGGGGGTTTGTCAATTTACCCTTAAAATTTTATTCCAAAAAACTCCATTAACCAACGGTTGATATTCTTCTGCCTGTTTCCACCACAAACGAAGCCCCAAACCGCTGCAAGAAAACAGAAACCCCAATTCTAAAACCCTAACTCCCAAATTTCCCTTCTCTTATCCCAGCCATGGCCACCAGCAGCAGCAGCAGCAGCAAGAACAAAAACCTAATTGCCCTCGGCATCGAGGGGTCGGCCAACAAGATCGGCATCGGCATCGTGACCCTCGACGGCAGCATCCTCTCCAACCCCCGGCACACCTACATCACGCCCCCAGGCCACGGCTTCCTCCCCCGCGAGACCGCCCACCACCACCTCCGCCACCTCGTCCCTCTCCTCCTCTCCTCCCTCTCCTCGGCCTCCCTCTCCCCCTCCGACATCGACTGCGTCTGCTACACTCGCGGCCCCGGCATGGGCGCCCCGCTCCAGGTCGGCGCCGTCGCCGCCAGGATCCTGGCTCAACTCTGGAGGAAGCCGATCGTCGCGGTGAATCACTGTGTGGCGCATATCGAGATGGGGAGGGTGGTGACCGGGGCGGAGGACCCAGTGGTGCTGTATGTCAGCGGAGGGAACACGCAGGTGATCGCGTACAGCGAGGGGAGGTATAGGATCTTCGGGGAGACCATCGATATTGCCGTCGGGAATTGCTTGGATCGGTTTGCTAGGGTTTTGGAGCTGTCTAATGATCCCAGCCCTGGGTACAATATCGAGCAGGTTTGTCTTTTTAGTGCTTTAAAACTTTAAAGCTGCAAACTTTCTTCTATCACGGTACTTTATCTACAAGTTTTCAGGAAATTTACAAAATTGACTACAAAATCATAACTTTACCTTATGCGGCTGTCGTATTGGAGTTGGGATAACGGAGTTTTCTGTTTAAGTTTGAGCTATGTAAGATTTAGTTTGCAACGCTCGTTTATGAAAATAACTGTATCGAATTGTGGGGTTTGAGTTATTTTAGCTACAAATCCGAAAGGGTTGTCTTCCATTTGTCTGGAGGTAAAGATAGATGAAGCCGCATAGGAGTTTAGATAATCTGGTCATCCAAACTCCTAAAACTGATAGTCAAACAAAGTAATTGATAATTCAAACATTTAGATTAACATAATTAATCAGGAATGGTTGATCGGCTCCAAAGAATCCTGGGTTCAGTGGATGCGAATTTGTAATTATTTTTTTTTGAAAAATTCCAGAGGGAAGTTGTTGTAGAGAAGAAAGTCTGGAGCTTTAGAAACGGACAAGAGAGAAGAAAACGTTAGAAATGGGTATAGTTGGATATTTCTTAATGACTTGGAAGTAGAAAACATTTTTATGGTCATTGGTGTCACTTAAGCTAATTGCAAGATCTCTTGCATATTCCGATAAATCTTGTCTCTTTCAATTGTGTAAAATGCACTGAGTAACTACTAATGTGTGGACACCACTCACTTAGGCCATTTAGATATCGAACGTCTTCCAATCAAGGAAATGTTAGTGCTTAGTAGTTCTGTGGCTATAGCGACCAGGCCTTTTTATTGTAACCTTGCATAATGTTAGTGCTCAGAATCTGTCATGAAAATCTGGGCTTTTCTTTATAGCTGACCCAACCTGAGACCAAAAGGCTAGGATGAAAATGATGAGCTATGGTTAGTTAAAATTTTAGATCTTCCACGGTATCTTGAATTAGTTTACATTAGCATTATACTTTTAATTGCATTTTTAATAAACATTAATATAATTTTTTTTATTGTGTTTGCAAGTTTTTCTTATAGTTTGAAATCTGCAGGTAATTGTCTTATTCCTAGAACTTTAGGCTCTCATCCAATATAAATATTAAAACAAGCTCAAATATTGTTGGCAGTTATGCTTGACATTGTTAACTGTATGTGAATGCCCTATGTTATATTATGCCTATACACCTTCGTGCACTATATTTAGGTTCAAGCAAATGCATTTGGATTGTGCATTGTGGATATATCTGTGTATTGATACCATTGTTCGTTATCGAGGTTTGGAGGATTAATGGCAGGTTTGTACCCCTGCTTGCCCTGTCCACCTGTTGATCCATTGCAGGATCGCACACTTTTTATTGTAAGCCAAGTCTGGAAATTGAAGCCCACTGAAAATGTGTGTTGGGTATAGGTAGAATCTGAACTTACCCTGACCTGGTTATGCTCAATCTGGATATGACCCTACCGCCTTTAAATATGAAAACCAGAATAAGCTAACATTTTTAAATATGAAGACAAATTTTAATTGTATTTTTATAATATGTGAGATATTTTATGGAATGTTGGTTTTTTCGTTCTTTTCATTCAAAGACTAATTTTTTGCACCTGAGACACGCGTGGACATATATAAGAAAATATATATTTATAACCAATCCATATGTATACGATGGATGCCTTACTAATTAAAAAGGTTTGAAGCCAATTTGGTAGAAAGATGATGTAGAGAAATCTAGAAGACCATCAAATTTGGAATTTTTTTTCTGGATTGGAATCTGAATTAAAGGTGACTATTATTAATCCTAACTAAAATCGAATTTGAATTCAAGCTAGTTTCCTCCTTTCTTTTCATTCTTTATCATTACGTGATGATGTGACATATGTAAAGTAGCAAGAGAGAAGGAAATGAATTATGAAATAAATTAAACATTCCACATGGCTTGTCTTGGTTTAAATTCAAATCCTATGTAGCATCTCCCATTGATTTCACAAAGTATTAAGTATCAACAGTCCAAAAGGGGTTTCATTATAAGAGTGGATATAAAACTTAATTATTTCTAGCTCTGGACAACCACAATAGCACCAGGTCAATTGTTACCACATTTCTGATATTGGACCTACCATGAAATTGTCATGTTGTATCAATTCATTTGCTGGTCATCCTATGAAGCATATCCATTTTATCTAATGCTTTTAGTGTATGATTAATAAACTGACCTTCTTTATCTTCTATTTTCAGCTGGCAAAGAAAGGAGAAAAGTTTCTGGATCTTCCTTATGTTGTGAAAGGAATGGATGTGTCATTTAGTGGGATACTGAGCTACATAGAAGCTACTGCTGTGGAAAAGCTCAAAAACAATGAATGCACTCCAGCGGACCTCTGCTATTCATTACAGGTGAAATCCATTCTATTCTCGGCGTTAAACTATTTTGAGTAAAGCTAGAATGGCATCTTGTTATAATGTGCAATAAGACTGATGTTATCTTAGTTTCAAAATTAGTAATAAGGCAGATTCATTCCTAGGATATAATCTGGATTTGGTAACTGCAAAAATATTAATTGAAGTTCAACATTTATTCAGAGAACTCTTGCATGATAGAATTAAAGGTCATGAAGAAACAGCGAGATCTTGTGTGTTTTAATGTTTAAGCACAGAATTTCTAGGATTACATCTCTCACATTTTCATTTACTTATTGCATAAGTAGATTGTTGATGTTTCAGAAACATGTTGCATATGGTTAATGATTCAGGAATGTTATATTGATAAAGAAAGATATATAAAATAGTCTTTCTATCAGTTTTTAAAAAGCGGTCACTTAAGCGCTTAAACGGCCGAGCGGGTTTCGCCGCTTCGCTTTATCCCGCTTAAGCAGGTGATATTGCATAACCTATTTTATTGTTGTATACACCCCATAAGTGTTATAAAGGGTATATAAGTATTGTTATTGGAGTAAGAATACACAAATACCAATTAATACAACATTCCATCTTTTCTTTTTCTCTTTTTCTACGTTTCTATCATTCACGCTCGACTCAATAAATCCCACGGTTGTCAAACCGACTTTGAAACACTTCAAGATTTGGGTTTCAAAACTCCGAAATTTTAGATTTATCAACTTCAAAAAGTCGAGATCTAAATCGATTTCGAGCAATTCCTGAGTTTTCTATTTCGATTTCGAGTAGTTTTTGAATTTCAATCATGAATTCCTATTCGATTTTGACTCCATCTGGTTTCGAGTTATAATCTTTTAGATACTTTTTTTAATAATTTGGTAAGTATTTTTACTGATTTGAGCATGATGCTTGATGTTGGGTATCAAAAAGCTTATAAGCACTATATAAACTAATAAATCTAAGAAAATTTGCATTGCATTATTTAAGAATATTTTAGCAAATAATATATTGTCTAAGCAAATTTGTTAAATTTTGGGTTAAATTTAGGCATTTGCTAGTACAAAGGTAACATAAAAATAGTTAAAATGTAATGAGAATCATTATGTATTGACAAGAAAAGGAATATTGATGAAACACCACTGTTCTGATTTCTGAGCGGTCTAAGCCGCGGCTCTTAAGCGTTTTGGCTCATCGACTGCACCGTTTTTCTTTTCCGCTTTTAAAACACTGCATTCTATTTGATAATTTGGATGATAATATTCTTAATCCCTACATGAGATTTATAAACCTGCATCCAACACTTATCGTGGATGAAGGGAAGATTGGGAGATCGATCCTGCATTCTGTAGTATCTTTGGATGTTGTAATACTTTACACTATGGTTTTGGCATGTGCCTACCACATGCATAAGATGGAATATTGAAGGGACCCGTAAATCTCAATTTCATTTATGTTTAAAAGATCTACAAAATGTATTGTTCAAAGAATTTTATTGCTTTCTGAAAGAAATGTATAGAGGATAGTGGATTGTGAATAAAATTTTGTAGAAGATGCCACAGCCACATGACATTGAAATAAATGGATGTCCTAAACTAATGCCAAAATTCAAATTCCTAAAGCATTATAATGCTTATAATTATAGCATGGTAAAAGAATGGGTTGTGGGTTGCAACTCATAGTGTGCATGCCATTCGGCCTAATTGACTCTTCCAGATGCCACTCCCTCTATACAAAAGATATTTCATGCTTATCATCTTAAGTTGCAGCATACGGTCAACATCCTCACCTCTCTTTGATAACGGCACAGGAAACACTGTTTGCGATGCTCGTAGAGATCACGGAACGTGCCATGGCACACTGTGACACAAAGGACGTTCTCATTGTTGGTGGTGTTGGATGCAACGAGCGGCTGCAAGAAATGATGAGGATAATGTGCTCAGAGAGGGGAGGCAGGCTGTTCGCCACCGATGATCGTTATTGCATTGATAATGGAGCAATGATCGCATATACTGGCCTCTTGGCCTTTGCAAATGGTGTGACTACACCCTTGGAAGTATCCACTTTTACTCAGAGGTTCAGAACTGATGAGGTGCTAGCAGTTTGGAGAGAGAAGACCAGTTCTGCAGCTTCTGAAGAGAACTCGGAGAAAATGATCTCTTAGGGTTAGGGAAGGCATCAGGCTATCTATCTGCCTAGCTTATAAGATGCATTTATTAGTGTATGTGCCCGATGGTTTAAATTATTTCAGGATGTACTAATCACGTAATCAATTAACATTATTGGATGGCCAAGATTTCAAATGCGAAAAGGGTTGCATTTTTATTTGTTTTTAGAAGTGCCGGGTTTGAGATGACTTTCGAAGCTAGTTTAATGATGCAGCTTCAGCTTATATCACTGTTGTGATCGGTTGATTAATTATTGTTGAAAGATTGTGTGATAGTGAATTTGCGGCAAACACTTATTATTAGATGGTTATATCATTGTCCATGCTGAACGAACAATCTGGCCTCTGCTGAAAATCCTGCCTGAATTCTCTCTTTTGGAGGGTATAAACAGGAGGAGCCACGATGAGCCGAAGGTTATAACAGGAGAAGCGATGATATCAAATGTACTTTTTCCGAAACGATAAAGGATGCAAGTAATTAGCTGTATACATAGCATGATTGTTTCTACTGTAATGCAAGTAATTAGTTGTATGCATAGCATGATTGTTTCTGCTGTATTTTTTATGGTGTGCCGAAGCTTGTGCTTATTAGATTTAACTGATAAAATTCGTGATACTTTATGTATGAACCTGGTAATTTTCACATATATCAAGGTGGTGATCAGCTAAAATCACGTGTTAAAAGGATTTTAAAGGATTTTTGACATTGAACCAGAGCACCCGTAATGGATTTAAGTTTTTATCATACCAACACACATGCTAATAAAAATTGAAATAAATCGGTTTCCTTCCTGGGGACTCATTAAGCCAAACCCACTAATATATATTCAGGGGAAAATGTGTCTTGGTTCCTGAAAGATAAAAGCCAAACGATAACCTCTCAAAAGAAATTTGAGACTTTTGCAACACAATGAAATCATTTATGTGCCTTGTAAGTGCCAATACTGGTATGAACTTCTATTCGATTATTTTCTTTTTGGCCAAGGCGGCCTATATTGTGGTGTATAAACTGCTCTCTGAAATATTGAGCCGTAACAAAAGAAAGAATAAAATGATAATAGAATTCTAAAGCAAATCACAATGTTCTGATAGCTGGAATGTTCTTTCTTTTCTTTCTGAAAAGTAGGGCTCCAAGAGCCAGGCTCATTGCATTACATTATAAGTAAAGAAAATATAATTATTCTCTCCGTTTCACAATATAGGTCATCTCTCTCTCTCACGCATCAAAACATCAGTCACTTTTCAGAATGAAGAAGAAATTTCGATTACCAATACATAATTAATATACTAGTTTCCTAAACTCCCTCCCTCATTAAACCCCATGTTTGTTTAAATATCAGGAAATTAATGAACAGTTAATAGGGATAATGTGAGGAATCTGCATTTATAACATCATAAATCATAAATTTAAGAGGACTCAATATTTTTTATAGGTGTGAAAAAAGCAAAAAAGAACTTAGATTGTGAAATCGGAGGGTGTATATATAAGAGGAATAAGAACAAGGAGTACAAGCGGGTGGGTGTATGGTTTGTTGACTGAGTTTTGGTTTAGGGAGTTAAGTATTTTTGTGTTTGGTAGGGTTTAAAACGAAATTTTAACTGCTAGGTTTTGTGTTGTGGTTAGGGTTAAATGTGTAGACATGTGCATGCATTTGGGTGGTAGCTAAAGTGAAGATAACGATGGTTGAAGAAAGGATCCAGGGGTTTTTTGTTAATGAAGTGATAGTGTATTGTTCCAATCTTAATCCTTTGTGTTTTCCCCATTAATCTTCCTTTCTTGTGAATGTTCTTCAAATCTCCTCCATTTTTGTAGCAGTATGCAGACTACACTATTTGGCACGTGGCCATAATTAGAAGCCATTTAAAATTCAAGAAAAAATTTTCCATTCCAAATATATATTTTTTGGAAGTGCCCATGCCCCCTTTGTGTTTCAGTTATAGAAGTACAGATTCCGTTTGGTTTTGGGAGAGTAACTTGACCTATTAAAACCAAGTGGGCTTATCTCTCAGTTGGTATCTATTTCCTCTGCAACGTGAGAAGTCGTAAGTTCGATCCCAAAAAGAGTTGAGTTCAAAAAAAGAAAAAAGGTAGGCAGATGAAAAGACCTTTGAACAAATAGTAAGGTTTTAATTTGAGCGAAAAATAAGAGCAAGATGACATACTCAATAAATTAAATTTAAAAAATAAAGTATTAATAAGATACAAAACTCGTGCATTGAGATAAACAATTCTTGATAAATCATTAAAAATTACAAATGGATCAAAAAATGTTTCTGTAAATTTATTTCGAACGCGTTCGCTGCCGCTAAATTGAATGCATTGCAAATCCTAATTTTTGAAAGCAAAATATGTTCCCTCTCCGAGAGCTCCAAAAAGAATCAAGATCCTCTCTTGTTTATGCTCTTATCCAAAAGACGAATACTGATACTGAAAGAACCCGCAACATTCATAATAACGTTATCATCAAAATCGTTAAGAAATTTAATAGAAGTTTTAATGGAGCATTTCAAACATGATTTTTGCTCGGAATCCTTGAACGAAAAGGAGGTACCACATGACAAGGAAAAATGTTTATTAAAAGCAATGGTAATTAATTTTATTTTAGTGGTCTTTTTCTTGACATGAGGTTGTTTAAATCCAAGAGGAATCAGGGATCATCTTTCGAGTCTAACTCAGTCGAGATGGTAGATTCATTTTGCATAATTGAATTATTTGAGTAAGCAGATTTAGCCATCAAAATTACAGTATTCTTCATATTCCGAGATAATGATCCATCGTGTAAAACCTTATTATCCAAATCATTAGCGATGATATGCGGAGAAAGTGAAAGCAGCAAATCAACGCCGGTATCCATGCAATTAGACTTTGCGATTACCAAATTTGCTGAAATTTGAAAATAAAAAACGTGGAGCTACCTATTTACCCTTTTCTTCTTTAAATAAATAGGACTCGATATGACGATTGATAGTGTTGGGATCTTAATTATCGGTAGTAACATCAAGAACAACAAAAGCTCGAACATCAAAAGTTGATGGTTGATATCAAACATATGAACATCAAAGATTTGATCGTTGGATGGAGAAATAGAGGCTTCCAAAAATGGACTGACAAGAACAGGGGAGAGTTGTTAAATAATCTTATTGGTGTTTTCATTCTCATGTACCTAATAATGCTACAGAATCTTTAATTTGATTAATAGCATTAGTAGACGCATTGCATCAATACATACAGGGGACAAAACAATGGTATTGTCTATATGTTTCCACTTTCCTATTCTTTTATTATTCGGCATTATTCGATTGGAGATGACATCAAAATTTTCCTGTCCTTTATCAGATTTTTTAGCATTCGTGGATAAATTATTGTTCAAAGTTTGTTCTTTTTTCTTGCATGTATTCCACACATGTTCATGTTTAACATAAAAACTGCAATTTAAATTTTTTTCCAAATATAATCTTTTGTCAAAATTTGATGGAATGAGAAATGCCAATCCATAATCTTGGAATAATAGGTTTTTGCAAATCCAACCCGACACAAACCCTAATTTTATCTGTCATGATGCAGTGAATTGTATGAAAATCCAATTTAATAAGCCTTCTAACAAGTTTGACAATGGAGCACAGCATATTTACACGAAAAAAATTTGGAGGCAAACCTGGAAGATTTAGCCACATAAAAACGATGACAGGCTCTTGATCTAAAGAGAGAAAAGACGCCCACTTGAAAAATCTAAATAAAAAACCTTTAACAAAAATGAATTCCTTCAGCTATATCTCATTGAAATCTTCTTGCTTATGGAATCTTAGTATAAGATGTCTGCGGTCCAAAATACCGATAACAAAGTCCTTAACAATGAAAAATCGCTGCTTTAAAATTTGTTTCGACTCAAGAATTGATGGTCTTCCGTGAGAACCTTTAACCACCCAAAAATGGTTGAAAGGAATTGCAGACCTAGAGAGCAAAAAAATACTGCAGGTTCACCATCAACAGTTAAAACGATATTCTTTTCAAACACGTTGATCAGTGGAAGATAAAGAGTAGTTATCGAGGGTTGCGGCATATGAGGGCTTATGAGGGACCTTCAGAGACGAAAGCCTCCTCATTGACTGCCATTAAGCCAACGAAATCTGAGAAAATGATGGCCGCCAAGCAAAACAGAGAAACAATAAGGTTTGAGCGAGTAATATCAAATTCAATAAGATTCAAGGAACTTTTATTCGAAGAAAACTTTAAATTTTAGACAGTCAAGATTTATATTGATGAAATATTGAATATTAAAGGTTGTTTAGCCAAATAAAAAAGAGTTAATTTACTATTTCACTTTTATTCCTTAATTGTATGAAAACACTTTTTCCCTCCTCTTTTCTCTCTCTCACTCCAAAACCCTAATCAATCCCAATGTCCAAAAACCCTATTGTCCTCCACCGCCGCCCCTCCACCACCACCACCAAGCGCCGCCTCCAATTTCCTCTAGGATCCAAAGTAGAGGTCCGATCGAGCGAGATCGGCTTCGATGGCGCGTGGTTCGAGGCCACCATCACCCAAACCCCTGGCCCCAACCAACCTCCGCTACCACGTCACCTACGACGACAGCAACAGCATCAAGAAGAAGCAGAAGCAGAAGCAGCCACTCAAAGAGGCGATACATCCATCCTTCATCCGCCCTCGGCCCCCGCGGCAGCACAATGCTGCGTTTGGGGTCCATCAGCAAGTGGAGGCCTTCCGTTACGGCGCTTGGTGGCCCGGGGTTGTCACGGAATCTCCTGCTGCTGAAAGTGATGCCAGTTTGTATACCGTTTGCTTTCCGATGTCGAGAGAGGAGCTTTGGTTTGAGGCCAGGGAGCTGAGGAGGATGCTGATGTGGGTCCAGGAGATGTGGGTGCCTGTGGTTGATGAAGAGGAAAATGCTCGGCCTCAGGTGACCATCGATTCTCCAACCGTAATGTTTATTAACTGGTCCTAATTAATATTTTAACCCAGGAGTATTTTAGGAATGAAAATTATTACTCCTATTATTATTATTATTATTATTGAACTGGCCGTAGGTCTAACCCATGCACACAATGCACACACGATCACGCAACACAGGCATCTAGGGACCCATGAATTTGCCCCGAAAGCCACTTCCCCTCATGGGGATCGACCCCCGCACTCTTCCTAGGAGGGAAAGTAACATACCAACTGAGCTATTGCTCATTGTTAGGAATGCAAATTATTGGTACAAAAAAAGTTTATGGTGATTGAAGGTAGGGGTAGAGTGCAGGTTTTTGGTGGTTTCTTTCTGTCCGGGCAGAAGCAAAGGTTTTTTTTTCCTGCAACTTAGGCTAAAAAATTTCGTTTGAGTGGAGATACTAACAACCAATGCGGTCTACAGGAATATGGTTTCATGTAAATGGCCATTTACTTCTAACTGCCATACATGCTAAATTTAGGCCTGGTTTTTTTTTCCCTTTCTATGTTGGATTATGGTTTAAAGATTACAAATTTTCGGCATGTGCTCTGCACATGACCAATATAAACCCGAGTTGCAGTTGCTTTCTTCCTTTCATCTTCCATCCACATGCACCTTCACAATTTTTTGTCTGAAGTCCAGAGAGTACGTAGCAGTAAATGGAAGTATTAATTGTAAGCCCTTTGCTCTTCTGAGTTGAAGTAGGCAAACAGTTAGTAGTATATTTGTCGTTTTACATGATTTGGTGTTATGAAAGGAATATAGAAGTTGTAGGTTATTTGACATTTTCTTGCGCTCTTATTTCGATATTACGACTGTTTGATATGCTTATTTCTGTTTGTTTAACCTGTAATACTGAATTAATGTGCAGACTAATAGTGTATTTATGCCCAAATTTTGGACCGGGTTGTTATTACACTTTTCAGAACATTTGCCCTTATTTCTTTAGCATAATTAAGCTCACAAATAGCCAATTCTAATAATTCTGAATGTGATTGTGCAAAATGTTATAAAAGTAAATTATTTGATGAGTTCTTGAAGGCTGTTCATCAGCTCAATAACGTCTTCAAAACTTTGGAAATTACTCAAAACTTGATTATAAAAGCTCAATGTCATACTTTAGAACTGTAGGAATTTCTCATAAGCTAATCGTCGACGCGATAACATACTCCAAGACCGTAGAAATTGCTTTAGGTTTCAAATTTGCATGGCAGGAATCAAGTTATCATAGCGGGTGTTAATATCGGGCATATCATATATCGGCATATCGGATGTCAATATCGGAAATTTCTACATACATATTGGACATGTTGGTCTAATCTACAACGAACATTATTCATATTCATTTTTACAAATTTTATAAATATTGAATTTATGGTAAAATCTTAAAATATATCGTTCATAGACAAATGTGGTAAGGTACTTGCTTATATGCAACGAAGTGCAATCAAATAAATCATGCCAGAATAATATGTAAATAGAAAAAATAAAAGATTTGGATTTGTTTTGCAGCGATTGATGTATATCGAAGGTGTTTATAGTGAGCATTGGGTAATGGGTTTGAATTTTTTAACAAATGAGCATTGGGTAATGGGTATTGGCCAACATCAAGCCTAAATGATATTCTTCGAAAATGATACATCTTGACACAATGGCATGTCGACAACGAGATATCGACTGATAACAAGCTGATATTACACATTGGCTTTGAATATGATTATTATAGCCACTTCTTGACTTAAAGAATGAATGTCATGAATGCCCAAGCAGCCCAACTTGCTTTGTAAATGAAAGAAGGATTCTTTTCAGAGGGGATGGGTAATTTGCTTTATAAGAATTATGCAACATTGGGGTTTATCTCGACCGATATGATATGAGATGGAAATATTCTATATGTTTACTGCACTTGTAATAGAAGGATCTTGTGTTGATTGGAAAATGGATGCATTATTTGAAAAATTCTTTGGAGCATGGCTTTGAGAATTATGATCCTCAAGCTCCATCCAAAACAGCTTTGGATGTCTTTATGTTTATTAATAATACCTTGTGCAATGTTGGATTGAATGAAGTTTACAATTCAAGAAAGAACCATGTCATTGCACCCCTCCAAAAGGTTAACATTAGAGTCAAAGAAGGTTGGGAATTTTATATAGATGCAGCATGACTTGCTTTTAGACAAAGGGCCATTCACACATAATGGTGCTGCAGAAAATAGTTTTTCGCCATTAAGTATTAAGAGAAATACACATGCAAGTGTCTTTATACAACATGCATAGTATTGTTCTGGTCCTCGCTCGTGTTTTTGGGCCATTCACAAATAAATGTGTAAGGTTTAGATTTGATTTTCAATAAATAAATGCTGAATTTGAATAAGACAATAAGTGTATAAAACTACCCCTTAAGTTGGAGAATGTATATCATGAATGCCCAACTTGCTTGATAAATGAAGGATTCCAATGTAGCCCTCAATTAAGGGGATGGGTAAAGTTGATAATCTGAGAAAGCTTGGGATGCCTATGTTTTTAATAGTACTTGTGCAATATTGGAAGAAATAAAGTTTAACATTTACGAAACAACCATATCATTGCATCTCTTCTAGAGGGCAACATCAGATTAAGGGGAATAAGAATAAGGAATTATACTATAGATGAAGCATAATTTAGCCAAAGGGAATACACATATTACAGTGACAAAGAAAATACTATTGCCATTAAGTTATTAAGAGACATGCATGCAAGTGTCATCTTATACAACAGGCGAGCATTACTTTTTTCCAGAGACGTGGGCAGTGAGGCATCAAAGCTCATTATCTTCACTGTTTATCGTAAATTTTTAATCTCTTTACATTTGAGGCCACATTAGAAAACTACAACTTTCTATACTTCTCACCCTGTCAAGGGGCCATATAACGATCAATTAAACAAATGATGGACGTCATAGCACTGTGATGGAAGAATGGAATAGAGAAAACAGTTTCAGTGCACTTTTTGGTTAAATTTGGATATCAAGTTTTCCGATAATGCAAACATGTTTAATATTTCCTGCACAACCAGACATGTTGAGATGCACATATGCATATGGAAAGTATACTCGGAAGGTATGGCTATGCTATTATTCTTATTATGTACTTTTGTTCACTGTGCCTTTCTTTTGAAACATTTTGAATCAATTCTATTAAGTCAAAAGACTAGATGCTCCAGAAGATGTCGAGATCCACTAGAAACAAGAAGCTTTAAAGTTCCTAACCCCATGAGTCTCTGTATATATTGATGTTAAAGTATCGGGTCATTTTAAATATTTGCAATTATTTACGACTTATATAGTGTACAAATAAATTTTACCTCCGTACGCTCCCCTTTCCTCTTCGCTTCTTGTCATGCCAATTCTTTAACATTTTGTTGGCTGTAAGAAATAGGGATAATTGCCTCTTTCTGTTGTGTTTTTCTAGCATAATAAATTCTAGATGATATAGTTTGATCCATCATCTTCATCATCACGTCATCATCAATATCTTTACCTAGCCTTCTTCTCTAATTATGTTGTGATGGCCTCAGGATGGCTCACCATAGTATAATAGGAGCCGAAAAGAGAAACTTACCCAATTTGCTATTTCTTTCAACTTCATAAGTTTAATTAGTGAAATTGTGCAGTAATTTATTTGTTTTCTTCTATCTCTCTATCCTGCATTTTCTGTTCCAAATCCATCCATTACCATTATTGTGATATCCATAACTATATACAATTAATGCCTATTATGCTTTCTTCTAGAAACCCGTCCAAATTGAAATGTATATTTGACCGATTCATACAACATGATTCCTTTTGCAGGATGGAGAGCTTGACATGTTTGGTGAGGGAACATGGTAGAAGTAAGTGGTGACAGAGACAAGTATGGGGCAATTTGGTTTTTTGCTACTGTTCGGAAAGTCATAGGGACGAGATGTTTTTTGGTCGAGTACGAGAATCTAACAGTAGATAGAGATGGTTCTACTGAATCCCAAAAGGAGATTGTTGATGTGCGCTGCATTAGACCTTGTCCACCCGTGCTGAAGTCTACTGATTTCAATGTTCTGAATGAGGTAAGGTATTTATTGAGGGTGGCTGGTATTTTGCGGTGATCTTAGTGGTTCGTCCTGGGCCTATATATATGGTTAAATACAAGCATGATAAGGAGTTGCTGGTACTTGATTGCAATTCATTAAGGCCCCGTCAAGTTTGGACCGACGGCCACTGGGCTCAAACTTCTGAGGTATTAAATTACTTCTATCAGTTCTTGGTTTCCCTTGTTATCGTATCATCCATCCTGTTAGTATTTGTATGCTGATCTTCATGCTGGTTAATTGAATAGCCTTTGAACAGCATGTGCATACAATCTTATATTCTTGTCATATTTTGATCTCGTATGTATAAGATGACATATAGCGACTTTCACTTGTCTTTAACAATGCATATCAAGCAACCTTAATACCTACCCTATTCAATATTGCTAACGTGTTGAAATTTATGATGTTTCGGGATAATCATGAGGTATATTACTGATGGATCCAATAATACAAATTTGAAGGGTAAGGACGCGAAGAGACCCAGTGTTGAAAGAGGGGACAGATTATCTCCACCATGCAAGAAATCGAAGAAAGGAAACTTGCCAGAAGAGCACTTAGAGTTGGAAGCTGAGGCCAATTCGGTTATGCAATTTAGCAGGAGAAAGAGATTCATGATACGCAAACTCAGAAAATCTAATGTTCGTCTTTGTTTGCCGGAGCAAACTTGCAGCAATAATGATGGTGAAGTTGCTGACATATCTGGTGTATTGAATTTAAAGGGTAAAAAGGTCGAGAAGTGCATCTTTAAAGTCAACTCATCTCAACCTAGCAACAATGATGGTAAGCCTTGTAATTGCATATCTAATTTATGCCCGGTTATCTGTTTAAAAGTGTTTGTTCTGATTAAATAAGTAATCTGAGATATGAGTCATGACGCAAACTCTTGATACTAACTAGATCTTATCCGCTTACGATTTAGCAGGAAATGTTCTGGCTGGAAATGGCACGACTTTTCTCAAGATCTGTGCAGATAAGCTTGCCAAGGCCAGAGCTGAAACAGAACCCCCCCCCCCCCCCCCCCACACACACACACCTTCTAAGGAAGACATCGTACATAAAAATCATGAGCTTATTATTCCATATCTCTCAAATAAGGTTGTTGAGACGGCGAAGGCTCCAGCTGATTCTACACTTTTCAAGGAAGATGCTTTTTGTAATGTGAATAAGTCTAGTCCGATGAGTTTATTATCGGAAATGGATTTTGGCGAGGGTGAGGGCAGGGCCATTATTGATCTGGTGCCTAATGGGTCTTCAGTTTCTATCGAAGACGGTGTTTCTGATCATCGTGGGCATATTTTTACTCCATATAGTTCTCTGTTTGAAAAGACTACCGTTGCCAATGATATGGCATCAGTATCAAACTCCTTGGGCTATCATGTCGAAGAAACCCAAAACTGTTTCAATGAACTTGGTGATGATGTCAGGGAAAGAGAAGGCAAGGCTCTTGCAGAGCATTCTACTGAAGATATTACCAGACAAAGTGATGAAAGCCCAGAACTGCCATTCATCAAAACCGCGGATCTGTGGGAATTTTTGGACTCAAATGAAGTATTCCGCTCATTTCCTCAATGACCACATTTCCACCCATTGTTGCAATATGAGGAGGAGTTACGTGAAGGAGTTGCATGTGGTTTGATGGTAAATTTCACTAATGTGGTAACTGGTTTAAGAAAATTGCAAATTTATGATTCTGGAAAAGCTTTTGAAGGAAAATTGAAAGCCCTGCATCACTTGGGAGAACATGGATTCAATATTCAGCCAGTGAGTGCTCGGCTTGACAAATTATTAGAAATACGTAGAATGGCAAGTAAATTGGAGTGCAGAAAGAGTTTACTAGGAGCAAAAGTACAGGAGTTAGAAGAGGTGAAAGTGGGAGATAGTTTGTTATTGTTGGAAGTGGAAGAATGTATCTCTCAACTTGAAGAGAAGAGAGCATCCATTATTCTGAAAGTCCGCAAGAATGAATCTGAGATTGTTGATCTTAAATCAGATGTGCAAATGGTGGAAGAGGAGAATATTTCTGCTAAAGTCAAGTTTGATGCCTTGTTAACTGCCCCATGGTGAAGAATATATTAATTTTGCAGAGCTTCTTACTTTTTGCGGATAGAAAGCCTCCAGGTTAGAAATGCTCACCCTTTCCGTGTTCATTTTCTTGAATGGCAAGAGCAGCGTTATAGGATTCTGAAGCTGTTTCTGTAATGGTGTGGATAAAGAAGTAGTTTAACTTACCATAGTATCTGTATACATGTTTAACTGACAGTAATATCACAAATCCTTAAAATATACTGGGAATGGTAACATATCATTAACTAGCTGTCACTTATAGCAGCCATGCTAATATTGGCAGAAATATCAAGTATTTCCCATAGATGCGCTACTTAACATAATTTGATTTCAGTAGATTGCTTATTCTATCATCAATGATTGTTTTCGTTGCATGATTGTTTTTATTGTCTGTAAGTATAATATAGCATTCATATGGCTGGCTGTTAGTATTTTCAGTCAATCAACTCCATATATGGCTTCGTGTTGAGAGGGATAAATTGCTGAATAATAACTCAATGTTTCATCACTTTTGCATTTTAATACCCTATAGTTTTATTCTCAACACTTTAATAATGCATTTCGCTGTCTTTGCTACCTTGTACTTTCACCGCCGTGTCTATTTTGCTTCGGATTATTCATTGCGAATGGTTTTCGTAATTTTTTGTCTACATGATCCTAGGAATAAACCGATGCAAAATAGACACGACTGTGACAAGAGATAGGAAAGTGCTAATAGCGAAACACATCAGAGTATTAAAGTGGTGAAACATTGAGGTGTTATTAAGCAATTTACCTATGTTGCGAGGCTGTGCCCCATAAAGAAATAGGTTTGCAGTTATAAATTCTAGGGTAAATTGTCAAAAAATCCAAGCATTTTTTCTGTTGTCAAAACCCCCCTCCCGGTCTTGAAAAGTTAGTCAAAACCCCTCTAAAAATGCTTTTAGTTGTCAAGAAACCTTTTACCTGTGATATCCAGTAGTTGCCTACCATATCTAGTTTCCTGCGATATCTAAGCAGTAGTCAGCGATATCTAAGCACTTGATATCTAAACTGTTTCCTGTGATATCTAAACTGTTTTTATGAATTGGTTAGATATAACAGCTTACTATGTAGATACTTTTAGGAAAAATTTCGGAGAGTTTTTTGCCTGCCGTTTCAAGGCCGGGGGTTTTTGACAGCGGAAAAAAGTGTTTGGTTTTTTTTGACAATTTACCCTAAATTCTATTCAAGGAAATAGGGCAAGTTTCTCTTTCTCTTGAATCAATACTAGAATTAATTATTTATTTTGTATATTATGAATATAATGTATACTCTGGATCTGATATTTCGATGTTTCATCACCTGTACCGCTACCCTAACGCTGTCTCTGTCGCCGCCATCTTTTTTCCTGATATAACATGCACAGTAACCATGCATCCATTTCTCTCTCTCTCTCTCCCTCCTCTCTCTCTCCCTCACACACACACACACATTTCCCTCCCTCTTTGATTTGTTTTGTTTAGTAACGTGATCCAAGTCTCAGCATGCTAATTGATATTAGAAGCAACCAAGTAGATCACATTGTAAATGATCCTAATGTTCCGTAAATATGTTCTATTGATACAACGAATCATACATATAGAGCCTCATAATTACGAACTTCATATTAAGATTTACAAACATAACAAGTTACAGGTGCCAATTTCCACAGAGCACATATATAAAGAACTATTAAGTGTGCTTACACGGCATTTTATTTCTGAATCAAACCTTCATGAAATTTAATAAAATTGAAGAGCATGAGTGACAATCTGGAGGATTCTACAACATCTGCACCCAACGCCTCACTAAGCATGTGGAAGGGAAAAGCAAACTACTTGCAACTATATTCATGCTCCGTTCTGCAACAGGGTTCACTATAACTGCTTGTATTTCCAGTAGATTCTTTTTATTGGGATGCTCACTGTTTAGTGAGGGAACCCATTCTTTCTGAGATTTAACTTGCTGAAAGCAAAAGGTTTAGCTTTCAAGTCTCTGTGTTGTGGTTGAAGAGTTTTTGTTGTACCCCCCCCCCCCTTCTCTGTGTGTTTGTGTGTGTGTTGGGGGGGGGGGGGTGTTGATGCAGCAAGCCCTCAAGTTTTAAGTTCACAGCCAGCATGACCTTGCAGCGTCCTTCTAGACATCTCCCTTTGACAAACACTATCGAATCAGGTAAAATTAATTTTAACGTAACTGCATAAATAAAAGCAATATATATATATATATATATATATATATATATATATATATATATATATATATATATATAAATAGTTGATAAATTAAGACCGATGCTCATTATAAAATAAGGCCAACTTTTTAAACACCCGACCCCCATGTTTTATACCGGTCCAAACCGGTCATCTTGATCTACATGTTTTAGATAGCTCATGTATCAAATTTCTCGAGATTTGGAGACCTCTATCATATCCATTTAGTGATCGCATTTTTCACATATCGAAGAACCTTTAATTATTTACTCCATCTAATAGATATGTTAAAGATCTCCAAATCTCGTGAAATTTGATACATAAAATGTAGATCATGATGACCGGCTTAGATTGATTTAAAACATTAGGGTGGGGTGTGGGTTTGAAAAGTTGACCTCATTTTATAAAATGAGCACCGGCCTCAATTGATCTGCTTCATATATATATATATATATATATATATATATAATGAAGGAAATGTGCTATAGAAGGGAATTTCCTTCCGTGGCCTCAAGAAAAATACACCCTCCACGATTTTTTCCGACGATCGGCACTCATCGTCTTCATCCTTATCATCTAAGATGTGGATACGCAAAATTTCATTTGATTCTACCGCTTTTCACTGTTGAGTTATTGGATGCAAAATTAACGGTTTACGGACAATAGAACTTTTTACATTGCTAATTCAACGGTGAAAAGTGGTAGAATCAAATGAAATTTGGTGTATTCATATCTTAGATGATAAAAGATGATGATGGGTGCCGATCATTGAATAAAATGTTGGAAGGTGTATTTTTTCGACGTCACCTAATGAAAAACCTTTCTAGGACCTCTCTCTCTCTACAACAACAACAATTGAGCCTTTTATTCCAAGCATATGGGGTAGGCTACATGAACCAACATGAGAATCATGCCGGATCGAGCACATGAATCCTTCGCCCTCTCTCTCTCTCTCTATATATATATATATATATATATATATATATATATATATATATATTTCGCTGTAGATAATGGAGGACAAAGGCCCTAGAACATGATTTCCTCTTATGGCGTTACAAAAAGTCTGTCCTTCCAACGTTTTTCTCACCGATCGGCACACGCCATCATAATCTTCATCGGCTAAGACATAACAAATTTCATGTTATTCCAACATTTTTTCCCCGTTGATTTAGTGGGTTCAAAATTAACGGTTCTCTGATAATTGTACTTTTAAAAAAAAAAATTAAATCGCTTGATCTGCGGTGAAAAGGTGTTGGAACTACATGAAATTTGGTGCATATACGTATTAGATGATAAGGATCAAGGTGGATAGTGCCGATCGTCGGAGAAAACGGTGTAAGTAGTACTTATTTCAACGCCATAGGAGGGTTTCCCGCCTAGGGCCTGTGTGTGTCCCCCCTAATGTACCTGAATCATTGTTTGTTATGATTTATCAAAAACTATTCAATGCTCTTTTGGCAAATTTGTATGTTTTTTATTTGCTGGTAATTATTAATCGGACAACTTATTCCATGCAGTTAGTATAGACATTTTAGGACTATAATCCTCTCTTACATTTTTTTCTTTTCTTTTAGAGTATATCAAAGAGGTAAAAAAACAGTAGAAGCATAAATGACATTTTAAGACTATAACCGCTAGATCAGCAGTGAAAAGGTGTTGGAACTACATGAAATTTGGTGCATATACCTATTAGATAGGATCAAGGTGGATAGTGCCGATCGTCGGAGAAAACGGTGTCAGTAGTACTTATTTTAACGCCATAGGAGGTTTCCCTCCTAGGGCCTGTGTATGTGCGCATGTCCCCTAATGTTCCTGTATATGATCGTTTGTTATGATTTATCAAAAACTATTCAAAGCTCTCTTGGCAAATTTGTATGTTTTTTATTTGTTGGTAATTATTAAGCGGACAACTTATTCCATGCAGTTAGTATAGGCATTTTAGGACTATAATCCTCTCTTGCATCCCCCCCCTCCTTTTAGAGTATATCAAAGAGGGAAAAAAAACAGTAGCATAAATGTCATTTCATGTTTGTGATGAATTTTTCCAATATTGGTAATAAGAATTAGCCATTGATTTGATGAAAAGCAGGAATTGCACAGTAAGAATTGTTTAATTTTGTGTTCACTGCATTGCACACACAGTTGGTGAGACTTCAATTTACTAAGCTCTCTTTCTTGTATAGAAAAAACTAAAGGCATTTATGGGATTTTAGTATATATACTCAAGAAAACTGAGACTTCAGTTTAGTACCGGACATGCCTTGAATTTTTGAAAGCATGATTTCTTAGGTGTTGCTTTTTAAAAAAATTGGCGTCATAGATTCATAGGCTGAAGACGTTCTTTATAATTCCCTTCATTTTAGTGGTCAGTGATATGAATTTCTTGACCTTGCAGTCGTTCACCCTAGAGGTTGTCCAGTGATCAATATTCGCCAGTAACGGCTTGTAAAATTCACTATTGATCATTTTTGAGTTTTACATGATATTAATATGAGGCTTAATTTATGCTGCTATAAACCCGTAAAGATACTAATCTCAAGGTCAATACTCTTTTAACTCTTGATCCGGTTCTTGCCTACTTACTATGGTATAGATTGCAGATTTCTAATTATTGTCTTCGATATAATCCTTATACTTTTTCCATCTACAGATCAATTCCCGATTCTATTCAAATGTTACTAGAACCAATTTGTTAGCATTGAGCGTTGCTTATTCTGATCGATATGGATTTCTCCCCTAAAAGGCCTCTTTTCACCTGAGATTTTGATCATGATGCTGTCCATATTGATAGTAAAGTGCGACAGGCATCCGATAACATTTTCTTTGCTCGCTGTCTCAGAATTCTAGACTAGATAATGGTTAACAACATTTCTGTGCACACCATCTTTGAATTCTGGAGCAGGCACTGCTTTAAACATCTTGTGCACACCATCTTTTTACATAATGTCATATTTGTTGGATTCTGCTTTCTTCAAAATGCTTTGTATTCACTCCGGGCTCTGGAGCACTCCCATCCTTCACCTTATTATTGCATTACTCAGGGCTGTTCACTTTAGGGATGTAAACGGATTGGATATGGAGTAGGAATAGGTGTTCCATATCTGTTTTCTATAGTCGTAGGCAATAGTCGTAGGCAGAGTCGAGTATAGGATACAAGATAGATACCGATAGTTTTCGGGAAATAAAAATAACTATTCGTATTTGGTAAAAATCCGGCATGGATATAGCCATGAAATGAATATTAGATAAAATATACCCGATAAAATATAAACATTTCTATTTTTCATATTGGATATGGAAGAAAAACAGGCGATGCCATTTCCATATTATACATTAAACCTGTCAATAATATAGAACTCCAGAAAAGATGACTAAGACATCATTCAAATACCTCATTGAGGATGATTGATCTATATAAAGAGAGCTTTTTCTAATGGAAAGAAAGAAGAATTAGAATAAAGAGTTTGATCCCTTGAATTGGATGCAGCCGCTGTGACAATCTAGGCTTTCCAGATGATGGTAAAAACAGCAACTCGCGTAATGGGTCTCAGATTCGGAGTGCCTGCCATTACCAGCTCTATGTTATTATGAACTATTGCATCCGATGTTGAGAAGTGGGTAAAACATGAGACTTTTTGTATATTTGGTTTGCTTAGTAACTTCATGGGACCGTTTCTTATTGAACGCTGCTGTTTCTTAAAAAAAAAATAAAAAATAATCATTATCATGTTTTGCTCAACTTGAAAATTTGCTCGTTGAGTCGTGTTTTTGTTGGTTGAGTGATTGGGTTCGAATCTTGTATTAGAATTCTTTTTTTGTATTGTGAAACAAATGCCCCAGTAGCAGAAAGTATCCGTAACATTTTAAAACCCGGATTTTGTCTACCTCATCTTTAATTTATTTTCAAAATCTCTTTATTTAAATATTTAATTAAAAAATACTTCTCCTCTCTTGTTTATGAAGGCAATTTTTGGAATGAATCGAAGTTTGTTTTATTTTTCTGCTATTGTGACAAAAGCTATGAGTATTCCTTGCAATTTAGCCAATTATTTATGTACTATGTATAGTCTATTAAAATTAGAATTTTGAGTCTAGTAAAAGCATGCTCATTAAATTTAGCATATCTCTAATATTACCATTTTTTGTCACTTATTCATTAATGAGTTCGTAAACTAAAATTTTCACAATTAAAAACTACATTAATCTTTTTACTGGTTGTCTTGGCATTGTTACATTAATCTTATATCGTACGAAAGTAAGGTAATCAATTTTTTTTTGCAATCACTAAACACATTACGCAATATGTTTGTTCCTCATTCCATCATTATAACGATTCTATTACATTCTATTACATGGTAAAAATTTATAGCGTTGTTCTAGGTTTGATGAGGAAACTACCCCTATAGCTGTCACTGTGGGCCCGAATCTATTATACGTGTATCAAATTTTATGTTAGATTAAACCCTGCCACTTTTTCTCTTGTTAGCATAAATCATCATTTGTATTAAAGAGTAATGCTTTATCTACCGGGCTTGAAATCCGGTCATAATCCATCTAAGTGACAAAATGGTGGGACTCACAACATCTAGATACTAGTGCCAAACAAGTGGGCCTATTTTTCTATATTAAAAGAGCAAAAGTTTATTTAGCTGCATGATATCCTATCAAAATCGATCCAAGAGAGAAAATGATAGAACCCACAACATCTAGATAATAGTGCCAAAACAAATTGGCTCATGGTAACCGTCTCTTGGGTAAAGTTTGGAATAAATTTCAAGTGTGCAGGTCAAGTATTTTTCATATTAAAACCTCTGGTTTGCATTCTTTTTTCTTATGATTGGAGTACCTTAACCGCTTATGTTTTTGTAAAATGTATGCGTATAGTATTGTTTAATAAAATATCAGTTCTGAATTATTAATAGAACAAAGGGGAAAAAATAGAAGTTTAGGTAGCTTAAACATAAAAATTTGAGTTTCTTTAGTGGAGAAACAAAGCACGGGTTTTCAATAGATTGTGGTTTTCAGAAAATGAAGAAGGATACCATGCGATTATTTCCCTACTTTACTCGAAAATATGGTTCAGTTCAGAGAAAAATAATGAGTTGCATTTTTTTCTTCTTTTAACACTATTGTTTCCTTTGTTTTTCTTTCTTCAAAACAAAGAGCTATGTAGGGTGTTATCATGTATTTTTTCCACATAATTTACATCAAATTTTGTTAACCACCTTGTCATGACATCAACTGGGCTTAGCTTATTTGATATTACATTTACGGTTAGTTAAACATGCACAATCAGATACTTTTCTTCAAAAAAGAAATCATGTATTCAGATAATTTCCTAGACGGTCTTTTTGGTATTATGTATTGGAAGTAGTATTGTATCATCAAGTACTTGTTATTGGCGGAAATATCTAAGTATTTGTCCTAGTATAGATGCACTCTTTTAACACCCACGTGTCGTGCGGGAGATGCACGTGTTATAAATCATTACAATACCCTTGATTATTTTTTGTTCAATTTGTATCGTTAGAGATGCTATAATTGAGAAGAAATATTAAGAAGTCTACTAATGCTTTCAAAATGTAAAATATCTAGAAAGTATCCTACAATATCTTGCGGCCTTGTCTTCCAACATGAAAATTTATCAATTGAGAAGTAAATCAAACAATTATAAAAGTAAAAGCCAAATCAACATAGAAATTTTCGCCTTGTTATATATAAAGGGACAGATTAGGTATACATTTGTGAAGTGTTTTTAGTTGAATCTGACAAGTTTTAAGTTCTTTAGATTGATTGGCTCCGTCAATTTCAAGGAGTTATTTTTCTACTATTCAAAATTTCTTCTCTTTTGATTCCCTGAATAATTCTCATTAAGGTTTTGGGTTTTTTACTTCTATCCCCAAATCATATCTAATTACTTCGATTGAAACACTTTGATTCTTCTACAAATACATAGAACTTGTGTCATTAAGTTCATAATATAGGGCTTTGGTTCTCTTCCCTTTGATTTGTATCGATCTGGACATGATGTTCCGTTATTTTCTCTTTAACGAAGCTTGGTAGTGATCCCACTATTTCTATTGGAATAAAAAGAAAATCCGGCTTCCCTCATAGTAAAGCTCATGATATACCTGGAACGAACACACACACACACCATTTTTCACCATTAGATTAATTTTGAAATTTGTGCATTCAATTATATTATATTTGGTAATAAATAAATACTTTTATTCATAATTCGTTAGCACATATTCCAAAATTAATCTAATGATAAAAATGTCGGAATGATTTGTTTCCAAATCCTTCTGATAAGATTCTAGTATGTGTGTATGTGGACTAGGATCCTATCAGAAAGATTTGTTTCCAAATTCTTTCCAAATTTTCACCATTAAATTAACTTCGGGATTTGTGCATTCAATTATATTTTGTTTGGTAATAAATAAATTCTTTTATTCATAATTGTTAACATACATCCCAAAATTAATCTAATGGTGAAAAATGGGAAGAATTTATTTTCAAATACTTCCGATAAAATCCTAATATATATATATATATATATATATATATATATATATATATATATATGAGTTCGACTAGGATCATATCGGAATGATTTGGAAACAAATATTTCTCACTTTTTCACTATTAGATTAATTTTAAGATTTATGAATTCAATTATGTTATATTTGGTAATAAATGAATACTTTTATTCATAATTATTAGCACACATTCCAAGTTTAAATGGTGAAAAGTGGGAAGAATTCATATATAGACTAAGATTTTATTGGAAGGATTCACCATTAGATTAACTTTGGAACGCGTGATTACAGTTATGAATAAAAGCATTCATTTATTTCCAAACATAACATAATTGAATGAGCAAATCCCAAAATTAATCTAATGGTGAAAAATGGTAAGGATTTGAGATCCTGGTCGAACTCATATATATATATATATATATATATATAGAGAGAGAGAGAGAGGGGGGGGGGATTCTATCAGAAGGATTTGAAAACAAATTCTTCACATCTTTTCACAATTAGATTGATTTTGGAATGTGTGCTGACAATAATGAATAAAAACATTCATTTATTACCAAATATAACATAATTGAATGCACAAATCTCAAAATTAATATAATAGTGAAAAAGTGGGAAGGAAATAGATACTTTCCATTTTTTCATCGTTAAATTAACTTTAGAATTTGTGCATTCAATTATATTATATTTGGTAATAAATGAATGCTTTATTCATAATTATCAGCACACCCTCCAAAATTAATCTAATGATGAAATGGTAGGAAAGATTTGTTTTCAAATTCTTCCGATGGAACCGTAGTCTATATATGTATTTATATATAAATTTTCACTACTACAATAAGAGTTTGCCCCTACGGCTACAGGAATTCGTAGGGGCAACTTATTATTGCTCTTATGAATTAATCCGTAGGGCCATCTGGTTGCCCCTATGGTGCTCTACGGATTAATTTAAAAATATTAAAATGTAATATTTTATTTGGCCCTACGGAGCCGCAAAAGAAGACCCTACGGATTAATCCGTAGGGACAACTAAGAGTTATTTATAAAAAAAATAAAACCTAGAAATTCCCCACCCCCAATTTTTCCCACCAACTTTTCCGCGCGTCGACACCTCAGTCTCATCACCCGTCGAACCCACTTCTCATCGCCAAAACTTCCCGCCGCCGTCGTCACCTCAGTCTCCGCCACCACCTCGTCGAGCTCCTCCACCTCAGTCTCGCTACAGTCTCGCCAAAATTTCCCGCTCGTCGCCATCTTGCCGCCGCCACTTCGTCGAGCTCCATCCCCGGCCTCCTCTACCTCGTCGAGCTCCATCCGTCGGCAAAACTACAAGTAAGGTAATTTCCATTTTGAACTATTAATTTTTCTTAATTTTTGTGTCATTGTTGATTTTAGGGTTAGGGTTAGGGTTAGTTCCGGGTTAATTGGGGTTAGGGTGATGGTTAGGGTTAGGGTTCGGTTTAGGGTTAATTAGTTAGGGTTAGGGTTAGGGTTAGGGTTAGGGTTAGTTAGGGTTAATTAGATAAAATTGGGTTGGTGATGATTAGGGTTAGGGTTAATTAGGGTTAATTTTGGTTTGGATTAAAGTTAATTTGGGTTGGGATTTGGGTAATGATTAGGGTTAGATTGATTTGGGTTAGGGTTTAGGCTAGAGTTAATTTGGATTAATTAGATAAAATAGAGTGTATTTGTGTTAGGGTGTTGATTATGTTTTATTTGTATTAATTTTAGGTTGATTAGGTTTATTTGGGTTAGGGTGATGATTAGGGTTAATTTGGGTTAATTAGATTAATTTAGGTTAATTTTGGGTTAATTAGGGATAATTTGAGTTAGGGTGATGATTATGATTTAATTTTGGGTTAATTAGGGATAGTTTGGGTTAATTAGGGTTAGAGTTTAGGGTGCACTAGTTCTTTCAGTAGAATACTCGATGACAACGTAAATGCACAACTTTACCGTAAACTTAACCCTTCATATAAGAATTTAGTTTTTCCTCTGGTTGAGATTTGCAGAAGCAAATCTTCGCACAAGTTGAGAATTTAATTCTCATCAGGAAAATTTTGTTCTGCAGATTCAAAATTTAGGGGAAAAAAACTAAGTTAAAAAAAAATAACAGGAACATATGGGAATTTAATTCATCCAAAAATTAGGGTTAGGGTTTAGGATGCACTAGTTCCTTCAGTAGGATATTCGAATATAACGTAAACGCACAATTTTACCGTAAACTTAACCCTTCATGTAAGAACTTAGTTATTTCTCTGGTTGAGATTTGCAGAAGCAAATCTCCCACAAGTTGAGAATTTAATTCTCATCGAGGAGATTTTATTCTGCAGATTCAAAACTTAGGGGAAAAGAACTAAGTTAAAAAGGAATAACAGGGACATATGAGAATTTAATTCCTCCAAAAATTAGGGTTAGGGTTTATGATGCACTGGTTCCTTCAGTAGGATACCCGATGATAATATAAACGCAAAACTTTACCGTAAACTTAACCCTTCATATAAGAACTTAGTTCTTCCTCTGTTTGAGATTTGCAGAAGCAAATCTCCCTATAAGTTGAGAATTTAATTATTATTGGGGAGATTTTGTTCTGCAGATTCAAAACATAGGAGAAAAAAACTCAGTTAAAAAGAAATAACAGGGACATATGAGAATTTAATTCCTCCAAAAATTAGGGTTAGGGTTTAGGGTGCACTAGTTCCTTCAGTAGAATACTCGATGATAACGTAAACGCACAATTTTACCGTAAACTTAACCCTTCATATAAGAATTTAGTTCTTTCTCTTGTTGAGATTTGCAGAAGCAAACCTCCCCACAAGTTGAGAATTTAATTCTCATCGGGGAGATTTTGTTCTGCAGATTTAAAACTTAGGGGAAAAGAACCAACTTAAAAAGAAATAACATGGACATATGGGAATTTAATTCCTCCAAAAATTAGGGTTAGAGTTTAGAGTGTACTAGTTTCTTCAGTAGGATACTCGATGATAACGTAAACATATAATTTTACTGTAAACTTAATCCTTCATATAAGAACTTAGTTTTTCCTCTGATTGAGATTTGCAGAAGCAAATCTCCCCACAAGTTGAGAATTTAATTCTCAACGGGGAGATTTTGTTCTGCAGATTCAAAACTTAGGGGAAAAGAACTAACTTAAAAAGAAACAACAGGAACATATGCGAATTTAATTCCTTCAAAAATTAGGGTTTAACCCTATATAAAGAACTTAGTTCTTCAAAAAAATGATGATGATCCAAAATCCTCAAAATCGAAATCTTGATGATCATCGATGACTAAAAATGTCATTAACATGAGATCAATATCTCTAAGAAAACACAAGAATAGTTTGGTGACTCGTTAGTGCTTAACACTATTTTGAAGCTTCACGTGGGTTTGAAGCTTCACGTGTTCCCACGTGAGTACTTCAAATGAACAAAAAGAAATAACAGGAACATACGGGAATTAATTCCTCCAAAAATTAGGGTTTAACCCTATATAAAGAACTTAGTTCTTCAAAAAAATGATGATTTTTTTTTCAACCGTACACAAAGCACATACACACCAACAACTCTAAACTTAAGCGAAATCATAAGTTGAAACACAGATACACAGAATATAATTCATACTTAGGTATTTTCAAATCTAACTTTGTTTATCAATAATTTATTCTTTTTAACAACAAACTTGTATTTACGGATTTTCTTCTTTGTCAGTAACCATCCCGTTCTTAGATTTCACAATATAGTCATCATAACCTACAATTTATATGTTATACAGTCTAACATGGCCCATCAGTACATCAGAGTTAAGGAATGGATGTACGTGGATTGGCAACAATGTATTCAACCTAAATTTGTCGCAGGAGTTGCTGCTTTCATTGAATTTGCACGTGCACATAATAAGATCGTGTTAGAGAAGATTCTCTGCCCGTGCGATAAATGTGGGAATAAGTACTGGCAGAAAGTAGAATTCGTAGAGTTTCATATCGTTAAATATGGTTTTATAAGACTTTATACAACTTGGTTATATCACGGGGAAAGACAAGAAGAAGACGGTAATGCGGCAGAAGAAGAAGGAGAAAACAGTAATGCGGCAGAAGAAGAACACAATAACTTCTTTCCAGGAGAAAAAATGGAGGATATGGTAGAGGCTGCCCTAAGTGATAATATTGCGACCGAAGATGACATTCCTTTCGGCCAAGGACCGCGTGCGGAAAATTATGAAAAGTTCATGAATGATGCTGGAAGACCAATTTATGAGAATGCAAAGTATTCCACCCTATCATGGTTCGTCCAACTTTTCCAGATTAAGTGCCTAAATGGATGGAGCAACAAGTCATTCACGATGCTTATGAAGTTCTTGAAAGATTCTATGCCCCCGAGAAATAACGTGCCCGACAACTGGTACGGAGCCCAGAAGATGAGTCTGATTTGGGTCTGAACTATGAGAAGATTCAAGTATGTCCCCAAAATTGCGTGTTGTACTGGAAAGAGAATTCAGATTTGAAAGAGTGTCCAACATGCAGAGAGGCCAGGTATAAACCGAAAGATTCTGATAAAAAGCCCGATATACCTGTCAAGATAGCACGATACTTTCCCATAACATAGAAGCTGCAGAGGCTATTCAGGTGCAAGAAAACAGCCGAGGCAATAATTTGGCATCACCGTGCTCCTCCAAGTGAAGATGGAAAAATGAGTCATCCAAGAGATTCACCGGTATGGAAGGATTTCGATATGAGACACGAAATATTCAGAAGTGATCTTTGCAATGTCAGGTTCGGACTCGCTAGTGATAGCTTCTGTCCATTCAACTATATGGTTGGAAGCCACAGCACATGGCCCGTTGTAATGATAGTTTATAATCTGTCGCCTTGGTTGGATATGGATCAATCCTACTTTATGATGCCTCTTCTTATCGACGGACCAAACTCACTGGGAAACAATATCAACGTCTATCTCTGACCTCTGATCGATGAGTTAAAATCTTTATTCATTGATGGCGTATAGACTTACGATGCAAACACAGATACAACCTTCACACTGCGTGCGGCTTTAACGTGGACAACTAATGATTTTCCTGCGTGTGGAATGCTATCAGGTTGGTCCGTACATAGTTACAAATCATGCCCTTATTGCCATCAATATACAATATCGAAATTCTTGAATTTTAGCAGGAAGGTTTTTTATTGCGGTCATCGACGTTTTCTGCCGCTAGACCATCCCTACAGGTTAGACGCTGCTCACTTTGATAGTCATCAGGAGCTTCTTGGGCCTCTAGCCTCATTGTCCGGAGAGCACGTGACTGCTCAGTGGGATGGTTACAATAATGTGACCTTCGGGATAGATCTGGCAAAACATGTCAAACCACCATACTGGAACAAGTTAAGCATCTTCTTCGAGCTTCCGTACTGGTCAACAAATTTAGTGCGTCATTGCCTGGACGTCATGCACATAGAGAAGGGAGTATCCGAGTACGTACTCAACTTGCTTCTTTGTAAAGACGGAAAATCGAAAGACAACCTTCGTGCTCGGATGTATCTTTAGGACCGGGAAATTAGAAGTGAATTGCATCCTAAACCGATAATGGGTAAACCAGGCAAATTTGTACTTTCCAATGCCGCATATCATATGTCACAACCGGAGAAGAAAAGATTCCTGCAGGTGTTGCATGATTTGAAAGTTTTCACAAGCTTCTCAGGATCATTTAGCAAGAAAATAAAAATTGTGAAAGGCAAGATCGACAGGATGAAAAGTCACGATCATCATGTTATTATGGAGCACCTTCTCCCATTAGCTCTCAACACTTCCCTTCCTGAATCGGTTGGTCTAGTAATCAATGACCTTTGTTGGTTTTTTAGAGAATTGTGTGCTAAAACCCTGGATGTTGTGACGATGGAGAATCTAGAAAATTCTATTTCGTTGATACTTTGCAAGCTTGAGCGTATTTTCCCACCGTCATTCTTCGATATCATAATACATCTAACGGTTCATCTTGCAACTGAGGCTAAGTTAGCCGGACTGATACAATATCGATAGATGTATCCGGTCGAAAGGTACATGGAATTTTTCGTTTCACGCAATTTGTAAAATTATTGTTGTCCTATATGCCCGTATTTATTTATTTAACATATTTTTTTTTAGGTTTCTCTACACTCTAAAAAAGTATATACGCAATAGAAATCGACCAGAGGGTTCTATCATGCAACGTTATTTTCTAGATGAAGAAACCACATTTTGTTCCTACTATCTGGACGAGAATATTGAGACGAAACTTAACCGGCATCGGAGAATTCAGGATGGGAAATATGATAAAACTGGTTATAAGAGAGTAGACACTATGTTTATCAACAAGATATATCGGTTTATCCTCCTCAATAGTGCATGTCTCGAAGAAATTAGAGAGTAAGTTTTTTTGGATTAATTGTTATATTTGTGTTTGTATCTATGAAATGATATAATATTAATGTCATAATTTATTGTTGAGAACAGAAATCATTTTAACGAGGTACGGGAGAGGCATCCTGATTGGAATGATGAACGATTGGAAAAATATCATCAGGATAATTTTTGCGATTGAGTTGCAGATCATGTAAGTTGTTCGAATAATATGTTGTTGCTACCAGTCTTAATCTAAACTTATATCGTTATATATTTGTCGTAAAAATTATTTTGTCAGATCTACGATCCGAACTTGTCTTCATCATTAGAGAGTGATTCAAGATGTTTAGCTCGCTTTCCTAGTATAGAGGTTGCATATTATAAAGGATTCGTTGTCCTTAGATACAAATTTGAAGTTAAGGACATAGCAATATCTCGAACCACTCAGAATAGTGGGATTGCGACTGTAGGATCGAATGATGTGATTTATTATGGATACTTAAATTTCATACTTGGCATCCAATATCCCGGACGATCAGAACCGTTTTATATATTTCAATGTACTTGGTACGATATACGAACCGATACGGATAAGTGGAGAAACAATCTCGGGACTTGGAAAGATGAATATGGATTAACTAGTGTGAACACACTTCGATTTTACGGTCAGGACGATCCATATATCTTTCCGAACCAAGCATTTGAAGTATACTACTCACAGTGCTTGAAGCATCCTGGATGGAGTATCGTATGCCGTTGGAAACCCAGGGATGTTTACGATGTCCCAGAATTCGAAGATCGTATGGAGGACAGCGATGAGGACGAAGAAGAGAGAAGACTTAGAGTGCTCCACCGTCTGTTTCAAAAGATGGGCTGTCTTCGGCTGATCGTGAAGGTACATGGATTAGAAATGATATCGATGATGAAATCTAATTAGATATGTCTAATGCGTCCACGAAATGAATAAGGTTATCAGTAATGTTATATTATTACCTCATATTTTTACGATCTATACATATATAGAATGCATATGTAATGATTGTACTCTTGTCTAGATTTGATGATGATGGCCGGAGCAGCGAGGGGCGGCAGGAGCACCAGCTCCAGCAGAGGCAGAGGCAGAGGCAGAGCGGTTCTGCCGTTCAAAGAGCTGCGTAGGGAGCTTCAGAGGGCCGGTCTTGCACCTCGATCGGAGACCCTTTCGGATAACTCCTTCCATATGGACTTTGCCACACCTCCAGGTATATTGCACGCATATTCATTTTGAATGTAATATTATAGATATACATGCATATTTATTTCAAAATTGCTTATATAGTCAATATTTGATTGTCTAGCTGTTGGTGGTGTGTCACACCCCGCTTCCCAGTATACGGGCAGAGGACGCGACGAGGCCACTACGTATTTACTTTGAAGTAAACACGCTAAGCGTATCTAAGTAATATAAGTAAAATGCACAAGAGATAAAGACAATAGATATAATAGAACAACAACTTTATTTATTAACATTCTTTTTACACTATATCTGGAAAGTAAATACATGGAATGACAAGTAATGCCTAAACAGTGGCATAACAGAAATGGAAAGTACTGAAATGAAATGTACAAGTAACTAGAGCTTCGGGTCGAAAGCTAGCTGGTCCAAATCCTCGTTGGTGGGCTCGATCTCCAGTGAGTCCGAAACACCTGACGACATTCTAAAGAAGAAGAAAGAGAATGTCGTCAGTGAACAAATCGCTCGGTAAGTCCCGTAAATAGACAAGAATGGAATAGACAGAATAGAGTATTTATTGTTATAATATTGTATTTAGTGTTAACGCTGTTGTTTGTAACTTGGTAAAGAAAAATGCCAGTGTATACGAGAGGAGTCCCACTATTCCGGAGACTAAGGTATACGGAGCACAACAAACCGTTCAACCACGGTACAACAGTAGTTGAATTCAGATTAGGTGTATTATGGTTACAGTCTCGTACCATTTCTAATACCTTCCGTACCAGTCTACCCCTTATAAATCCCGCGATATCTTGATTGTATTGATGTATTGTTTGAATTGTATATTGTATATAGATGGATGACTTGCCAAAACCATGATATCAGTAAATGGATGTAACTGGAGAATCATGTAGATGGATGTATATCTATGGTTCGGTTTAGTCAATATAGATTGATTAGATTGAATAGACGGATTCATAGATCCATGTTGTATTGAAGTTTGATACTTGAATCCTATTCAAGTCAGATTAATTATATTGAGACTCAGTCTGAGTCAGACAATTTGAAAAGAAATTGAATCCTGAATTATGTTTTGGTGCTATCGGTAACCGCTGCACATGGACGACAGGATTTGCATATTTTTCAAAGACAATTACCGTGTTGATAACACCGTTTGTTAAGTTGTATATCTTAAATAGGCAATCACCCATATCTCCGGCTTCTTGAGGCTCAAGAGACTGGTCCCGTTTAAACCTATATTTACTAGGGTCCTTATTGTAATTTAATATAACTTGAGGGGATTTTATGTAAAAATAATTTTGTATAATTTTCAAAATACACCTCAAGTATTTTATTATCGTCTTTAGAGTTTTCATGGATGCATATTTTATCAATATGACATTTCTAGTGAATAAAACCTAATTTCATAATATATGGTATTTATTTGTAATATTGGAATTGTATGGTATTTTCTTGTAAATGAGATATTTTCTTGAATTTTGGAAATGTGGAATTTTATAAATATTAAAAATATATATTTTGATATTAATTACATATATATTTATTTATTAAAAATATAAGTTTTAATTATAATAGAAATCACAATTTCTAAAGAAAATTGTATTTTAAATCTTTCGATATCGTATGCTCCTTGTGAATGTCTGCATCTCACTCTAATAAGTCCGAGGATGCGCGATAATCCGCACCGTCCCGAACGGGTTCCCCGAAATGGGTTGTAGAGACGCAATTGCAAAGATTTGTTAAAATACACATCTTGTAGCAAAAGGTTTTTATAAGTCGGAGGTAGTTATGTGTAAAATCGTATTTTTCCCAAATCTATGTTCCCAAATTTCATTGTACTATGTTACATATGTGTGTTATGATGAGGTAGGTCATTATCTCGTGAGTTTTCTAAAGCTAGCATGGTTAAAAGGTATAAACATGTCGATATGAAATATAAAGGTATTTTAATGTAAAATTTAAATAAAACTGGCTATTGTTATCATTTTAATGTCAAACTTGATCTATTGTCTTAGTTAATGAGTATCAAACAATATATCAAAAGTTGTAGATTTGTTATTAAGAAAATGTTGTATTTTTTGAAAGAAAAGAGAATCGGAAGCTGGATAACTCGGCTTCCGACACGTTTTAAGAATTAAGAATTTGAGAATAGTAAAAGAGAGAGAGAAGAGAGACTTACAGGATTAGGGTCAAGAGAAGAGGAAGATAGGGGAAGCACCGGTGCGTCGTTTCGTCGCCGGAAAGTCCTCGGATTGCCGTCGGAAGTTCGTCGGAGTTTCGCCCTTTGCTAATTCCACTTGCACACAAAAAGTCTCGAGAATTTTCTTGAGAGTTTGGGCAGGGGTTTGGGAGTGAGGGGGTGATTTGAGGTGTGGTATTTATAGGAAAAATTAGGGTTTAGGGTAATGAAAGGGTGTATTAAAATTTTGTATTAAAAATGGATTAAATGGGGGTTTTAATTTGCTCTGTAAATGTGCAGGGAAATTAAATAGTACAGGGGTTATGGGGTAGGCTAAAGGTTGTAGAGGATAGAAGAAAATCGGGATTTTAACTGAGTCGGACCGGCGCCGCCGGCCGATTCGACCGAGTCGCCTGCCCGACTCGGCCGAGTCAGGCCGCGTCTCCTCACCATGTGTCCCCGTTGCTTGGTCTACTGCAGTGGACTCGTTTATTTTATGTGTGACTCTTCAGTTTACGTGTTATGCACGTGTAGACTCTTGGGCTTCTAAAAGATTAAAAGAATTTAAAATAAAAATAATCTGTGGCTGGGGGGATTCGAACACTAGGGCTATGTCACAGCAGTGCAAGACTTTACCAATGAGCTACAAGTGCTTTATTGCTTTTCAAAATTGAATCAAATACTTATAGCACTCACAGGAAATATAAATACCCTAAGTATACATTAACTTTTAATCAAATTTATGTACACAAGAATTGGAGTTGTTATAGTCTACCCTCCTTACAAAAATTTCGTCCTCGAAATTTACAATTTATTTTAAGGACTAGTTTACAAATAAGTGAGGATTTCTTGCACGCATCTCGTCTTCCCTTTCCCATGTCGATTCTCCTGGAGTGTCTTTTCTCCACATCACTCGAACCAAGTTGACTTCCTTGTTCCGAAGTGACTTCACTTTCTGTCCAGGATCTCTACAGGTTTTTGCTCACAAGATAAATCGGGCTGTACAGTGAGCTCGGAATGATCGAGAATATGGCTGGGGTCACTCACATACCTTCTGAGTTGGGATATGTAGAACATATTGTGCATTCCTTCCAATGAAGGTGGAAGTGCCAAGCGATGTGCCACTTCACCGACTCGTTCGAGTATGTCGAACGGTCCAATGTATCTCAGATTTAGCTTACCCCGTATTCCAAATCGAATCACTCCGCGGTTTGGAGATATCTTCAGAAATACATGATCTCCCGGCTGGAACTCCAAATGACGGCGCTTTGCATCAGCCCAGTGCTTCTATCGATCTTGGGCTATGCGCATTCTTTCCCTGATAGTACGAACCACATCAACAGTTGCTACTATCATCTCAGGTCCAAGGAGTTCTCTATCACCGATGCCGTCCCAACTTAATGCCGATCGACACTTTCTTCCATAAAGTGTTGCAAAAGGTGCCATTCTGATGCTTGCTTGGTAGCTGTTGTTGTATGAAAACTCTACAAGATGTAGGCGATCTTCCCATGATCCTCCGAAGTCTAACATACATGCTCTGAGCATATCTTCCAAGGTCCGAATAGTTCGCTCAGACTGACCATCTGTTTGTGGATGATAAGCCGTGCTGAAGTTCAGACTTGTTCCCAAGCATGCTTGCAGACTTTGCCAAAATTGTGATCGGAATCTGGTGTCACGATCGGAGACAATGCAGACCGGTACACCATGAAGTCTCACGATTTTCTGTATGAGTTCATGGATATCAGAGATAATACATTTTGAAGAGTTTAAATCTTACTTAGATTCTTACCTCCATGTACTTCTTTACTAGTGTCTCAGTAGATTGGCCAACTCGAAATGGGATGAAGTGAGCCGACTTCGTGAGTCGATCCACAATGAACCATACTGCATTGATACCTTTTATGCTGCGAGGGAGTGCAGTCATAAAATCCATAGTGATGTGTTGTCACTTCCATTCTGGGATAGTTAGCGATTGAAGTAATCTAGCAGTCCTGTGATGTTCAGCCTTTACTTCCTGACACACCAAGAATTTAGCGACGTTTCTGGCTATTTCACGCTTCATTCCATGCCACCAGTAATTTTGACGTAGATCTTTGTACCTCCAGGGTGTACTGGGTAGGGAGAGCTGTGAGCTTCTTTCATTAACTCTTCCCGAGCAGAACCTTTTGGTACACATAATCTGCTACCGTATCTTAAGGATCCGTCTTCATGGATGATGAAATCTGTTCTGAGTCCATTCTCTAATTTTTCTCCTATCTTTTGCAACTTAGCATCACTTGCTTGAGCTGCTTTGATCTGATTGACAATGGTAGATTGAACTTGTAAATTCATTAAACTTGAAGCGTTACCCGGCATGATCACTTCAATCTCCATCTGATGCAAATCCTGTTGAAGCTTCCACTGGGCGGTGAGATTCATCGATAACGGTTGGCGACTAAGGGCATCAGATACCACATTCACCTTTCCTAGGTGATATTGCAGGTTGATGTTAAAGTCCGCCATCAATTCTAACCATCTTCTCTACCGCATATTAAGCTCCTTCTGAGTAAACACATATTTCAGATTCTTGTGATCTGTGTATATGTTCACTCGTTCACCAAGAAAATAATGGCGCCAAATCTTAAGAGCAAAGATAACGGCTGTCAATTCTAAATCATGCGTCGGATAATTGCGCTCATGAATCTTCAGCTGTCTTGAAGCATAAACCACAACCTTTCCGTACTGATGTAGAACACATCTTAATCCCTTACCGGATGCATTGCAATGCACTTCGAAACCTCCAGATTGGTCCGGTATAACGAGAATAGGCGCTGATGTCAAGCTTGACTTGAGTTCTATGAAAGCTTGTTCGCATGCTTCTGACCACACAAAGTCTTCATCTTTACGTATGGGCTTGGTCAGGAGTGTTGCTATCTTAGAAAAGCCTTCAATGAACCTTCTGTAATATCCAGCTAGACCCAAGAAACTTTGAATGTCCTTCACTGACTTTGGTGTCGGCCATTCGCTTACTGCTGAAACTTTCGTTGGATCCATAGAGATTCCTTCGCCTGATACAATATATCCGAGGAAACCAACTTGATCTAGCCAAAACTCGCACTTGATGTACTTGGCGTAGAGTTGATGTTGTCGTAGAGTTTTCAGGACAATTCGTAGGTACTCGACATGTTCTTTCCGACTCTTAGAATACACCAGGATGTCGTTGATGAAGATGACAATGAACCTGTCTAAGTACTCTGGAAAACTTTATTCATCAGGTTCATGAATATTGCTGGTGCGTTGGTCACTCCAAATGGCATCACAAGAAATTCGTAATGTCCATAACGAGTTCTGAATGCTATTTTATGAATATCAGCTTCCTTGACCTTCACCTGATGATAACCTGAACGAAGATCTAGCTCAGAGAAAACACAAGATCCACTTAGCTGATCGAATAAATCGTCGATGCGCGGAAGTGGATACTTGTTCTTTATTGTTACTTTGTTCAAGGCTCTATAATCGATGCACATTCTGTATGAACCTTCCTTCTTCTTCATAAGTAGTACTGGTGATCCCCAACTTGATGTGCTGGGATGAATCCATCCTTTCGCCAATAATTCGTCCAACTGAGTTCGGACTTCCTTCAAACCTTCTGGACTTAATCGATTCGGTACTTTGATCACCGGTTGTGCTCCTGGTATTAAATCAATGCCGAATTCAAGAGCTCGATCGGGAGGCAAACCCGATATATCGTCAGGAAACACATCGTCGAACTCTCGAACCACTTATGACTTTAATCCTTCCTCCGCTTGAATTGCTGCAATCACTGCCTTCTTTAGTTTCGCCTTGTAAGTACTTGGCTCCAGTGTACGGTCTCCACTTTTGAAATAAAAGACTGGATGGTCTGGAATCTCGAATTCTACCCTCTTTTGACGACAGTCAATGGTAGTATAAAATGTTCCGAGCCAATCCATATCTAGAACTACATCAAAGTTCGGTATGTCCAACACCTTGAAGTCAGCGTAGAATTCTCTGCTGCAGACGACTACTGGACACAAGCTGTATCCCATTGTTGCCTTTAGAACACCGTTCCCTGAACTGACATTCCAGCTGGATACAAGCGGTATGACTGGAATCACATGAGTTCGGACGAACCGTTGTGACATAAAGCAATAAGATGCTCCAGTATCGAATAGTGCTAGTGTAGGAAGTGAGGCTAGTAAGATTGTACCTAAGGTATGTGGGATATGTTTTAGGTATAGGAAAAATATGTAGGTAGGTGTTACGACTGAAAGAAAAAACTTGAGAAGAAAGGATTACTAGTGATGACTTGGCCAGTGGCCTCAGCTTCTTCCACGATCATCGTGAAAGCCTGTCGTCATGGTACATTCCTCCTGGCCGGAGGAGCATTCCTCGGAATGTTTCGTTGAGCTTGATGGAACTGACATGGAGGAGGTGCAGTCAGTGGTCCTCTAGGTGGTGGAGCAGGGAGAGCGAGTCTTGGAGCAGGTGCCTGAAGGGCTGGTCTCTGCTGGTAAGTGATTGCTGGCTTGGGTGCAGCAATTGGGTTGTGTCTTCGGGGACAACACCCAATATCATGAGTAGCTAAGCCGCAGACTAAGGAAAGACGGTTGGCTCGCTGGCAGTCCATCGCCAAATGTCCATCTCTCTTGCAGTAGGTACAAAAGGCTGGGCTGGGCCGGTTGATTGGTACTTCCGGTCTCCTGGGCACAAATGGTGGCCTTGTTGAGGCTCCTACTGCCATCTGGGTGGCAGGGCACTTAACTCCAACAGATTGAGATCAACCCCTTATCTTTACCACTGCCTCATAACGGCGGGTAGCTTTCAGAGCCGAATCATGAATCGGGAAATTTCCTGTGACTAATGCAGCCTGGATCTCCGAATCTAACCCTTGTTGAAATCGACGGGCTCTGATCTCATCCGTCGGTATCAGGTGCGGCGCAAATCTGTTAAAGTAATGTGTTAGCTGTGTAGTATGTGATGTTCCCTCATGGGAACTGAATAAAACATATGAATAAAGCAAAAAGGAAAGCCCCTAAGTGGAGCATCACGTGCCCACATGTGATCGGGCCTCACGTGCACACACGTGACCTTTTATAGGCAAGGTCTATAGGTGCCTGAATGAAATAAACAATTGGAGATGCTTAATTGGTGAGGTCACATGCCAAAACGTGATGGGTTCCTGAGCCCTCTGAACTAATAGAATTAAATTCTAATTAGAAGCTTTATGCTTAATTGGTGAGGTCACGTGCCAACACGTGATGGGCTCCTGAACCCTCTGAATTAATAGAATTTAATTCTAATTAAAAGGAATCAAAATCCCTAATTGGAAAAATATTTCCCTAGATCTTTCCAAATAAGAAAGATTGCACTCTGTAAAGTAGAGCACCGTTGGATTAAAATCCAATGGTGATTAAAAAACACCAATTTATAAGAAAATTCTATGCAAGAAAATATTTTCCTAAAAAATTTGCCAGGAACAACAAATGAAATATCTTATGTGAAATAGAAGTCTTTGGATTAAAAATCCAACGGTGAATAAAATTCACCGAATGATCTAAAAGATCATGTTGGTTATAAAATCAATCAAAATCTCTCAAAGAGAGATGGACTGAACAAACTGATTCTTTTCTTTCTTCTATAAATAGGAGCCAAGAAGAAAAAGAGAGGGGCAGAAAAAAGAGAGAGATAAACCCCTTAAAAGCAAAAAAAAGAGAATTTAATTTTCCAGAGAGAAGAAGATCTCTTCAAAGAAGAAAGAACTCTAGGTAAGAGAAGAAAAGAGATCATTCCATAAGCTCCCACAAAACAAAAGAGAATTTAATTCTCAAACCAAGAGTTTAACTCTTCTGAAAAAGAACTCAGTTTTTCCACTAGTTGAAGATCTGCAGAAGCAGATCTCCCCACTAGTTGAGAATTTAATTCTCATCGGGGAGATCTGTCATGCAGATTCAAAACTTAAGGGAAGAATTAGGTTTAAAGAATTTAATTCTTTCAACATAACACAGAGAAATTTAATTCCTCTAAATAAAATTGGGGTTTAACCTTATAAAATAATTTAATTCTTAAAGAAGGGATTTAACACTCCATGCACGAAAAAGAGATCAACACCCAACATGATAAATGTCAGATCACGTGTGTCCACGTGAGTCCCCCCAACAATCAAAAGAACGAATGAGATTAGGCCACGTGCTCCCACGCGACCCTTGAACAAGCCTCTCAAAATAAAAAGGGAGTAAAGCCAAGGCAGTTTCACTTTTTGGGCGTCTCACGTGTTCCCACGTGACCCCTAGCAATTATCAAACACTCATAAAAAAGAGGAAAATACCCAAAGGCAATTCCCGCCTAAAAGGCGTCTCACGTGTCCCCACGTGACCCCTGACATATACTTTTTTAAAGAAAAAGAGGGTAAACCTAAAGGATTAATATCCAACGCGTGGATACCCTCACGTGTCCACACGTGATGGTCATAAAGATCAAGTTTTTAACACTTATATGCATATTCTGAGAGTAAAACAAAGGTAGTTTTCGCTCTTTGGGGCTCCTCACGTGATCTCACGTAACCCAATAGTGCTTAGCACTCAGAAAAGAATAAGTGAACAAATCCAATGGCGTTGCGCCAACTTTCGAATGCCTCACGTGAGAGCACATAAGCGCTGAGCATACTCTAGTGTCTAACACTATAATGAAGCCAACCTTAGCCCAAATTGAGCTAAGTCTTCCAAAGCCAAAACCCTTTCAACTGAACCCCAACTATACTCTTGTCTTCCAAAATTGATCATCTCATATGGCATTCAAAGTAATGTTCATCCCAGAGCCTTTTAATCTGACATTTGGTTCAAGGGTACATCCCTTCACACCTCTGATAAATGTCGTTGTAATTCTTCAATGTCTTCAGAGAGGTGGTAGGTCCCAACGACCAATAATTATCTGGTGCATTTTCAAACCCATGGGCATATCCAAAACTTTGGACCGCAACGTCCTAAAACTAAACCCTATGGACCGCAACGTCCTAAAACTAACAATGGACCGCAACGTCCTAAAACTAAACTCTATGGACTATGATGTCTTTAAACTTATGACCCGCAACGTCCCTAAACTAAAATAATAGAGCCCAAATACTCTTTTGTTGGATCTAAATGGTCCTGTTGAGTAGATCTTAGTCTAAAAAAATTAGACTAATGTATCCTTAACAAACGTTTAAGTTGATTTTAGTCTCAAATGAGATTAACGATCCTTAAACCCAACCCAAAACCCAAATCTAAGAAAATACGGATTTGGACTAATCCACGCCCTACGGGCGACAACATAAATTAGTCTCTGTATACAATCCATGGGCAACCAAAAATAAAACAAATACACACACGATATGAAGTGACCATCTGGAGAAGGAGAAAGTGGTTACCGCGATGCGGTAGCGTAATTAACTGCAGGGGCTTGCGCCTGCCGGGAAGAGCGTCCCCACGATCAAAAACCCCTCAAATGAGGGGGAATTTGACGAAGTCTGCTATATCGGCCACATCCGTCTAAACCTTCGATGCACGGTGCCATAAATCAACTTGGCATCATCGGAGAGGTAGACGGATAACACCAAATAGCATCTGCCCCCAGATTCAGGCAAGACGTTTGTCTTCCCGGTTTCCAGCGGTAAACAGATTCTGGCACGCCCGGTGAGACCTTTTCCTCTTTCCACTCCACACTTCGTGTATCGTGTTTCGCGAACGAATCGCGGTTTGCTATGGTTGCCCTTGGATTCGAGGTACTAAGATTTGGTATCTTGCTCCGTGCAGAAAACAGAAGATCAATGGCTTTCAACTGCAACAACTGCAACAACTCCCACTCCCCCTACTGGAGGAATGACCTATGGGCCTCAAGCGGCCTCCGTTTTCAAGATGCCAGCAGAACAGGTGACGCAAGCCACCACTGGGTTGTTCTTTGGGACCATGCTCCCACCCATGAGCTTCAACGTCCCACTACCGTCGTAAGAAGCTCCGAAGAAGTCGGTCTTTGATCGGCTTACGACTATCGCGGCCCCTCTCAACGGGTCGCCCAAATCCAACGCCTCAGTCTTTAACTGACTGGGCCAAAACTCCAGTGTGTCCATGAAGAAGCCTGCAAAACCTGAACAAGTCATCCCGAACCGGATAGCCATTCCAACTCCGATGGACAAAGTCGTCAATAGGGCTTCTCTTACTAAGGGATCGGTCTTTGCGAGACTGGCCACCCCAATTCCTACTTTGGGTGAGGTCATCCAGACTACTTCCCCTGCCCAAAGGTCAGTTTTCGACAAGTTGGACGTTTCTTCTCAGTGGACGTCAGTCTTCGATAGGCTGACGCCAACAACAACCTTTCACCAGAAAAGGGGGCAAGATGAAGCCACCCCCGTAACTGAGCCAGTCCCATTTATAAGACACGCTCGACGTCGCCACTAGTGCCGAGTGAGGAAAGCTGGGGGCAGTTCCCCATCTGGACTTACCCCGCCGGCTCCAATGGTGGAACTCGACGCTGCTGTTCCAACTGGGAACAACTTTGAACCACTCAGGAGGGTCCGCAAGAACTCTCCGACTGCCGTCCTAAAAAGATCTCCTCTACCTGTGGAGAATGCTACAAAGTCAAAGCCAGAACAGCCCCCTCAGCGGCTGTCCTCTAAAATTCACAAGGTCTGGCAACAGGTCCAAGACTAGGTGATCAACCAACACTACTCCCGCCAACCGAAGAAGATAAAAGTTCGGCAAGAGAAGGACCACCCTGTTGTATCACAGAAGGTGTCATCTACTTGGGTGCCCGCTGCAACAGCCCCCTCAACTTCGACCGCTCACAAAAGAGGAATGCCGGAGAAAGTCCCCATGTCCGCGACGAATCTTAAAGACGCCGAACCTATACGCCCCAAGTCTGGGGGCATGGTAGTGCACACTGTTTATATGGCGTCCGGGAAAGAGGATAGCCGTATCTCTACGGGCCATCGACCTCTCACCAGATCAGTGACAAAGACTCAGGAGCAACAACAGCAAAAACTCCAGGAGATGCTAACACAGATGGACGCACTCACTGGGCCAAAAGAAAGCCCGGAGACGTCGTCAGAGTAGCGTCAAGAACAGGAAACCAATGCTGAGTTCCTCCGCAGAATCCTCGAAAAGAGAGACAGAGAGCCCGTGGAACAAGCGGCCAATATAAAACGAATGGCGCTTTTATTCCAAGATATGGTCGGGATGATGATACAGCCGGATCCTCCAGCTGAAGACCCCCCGATTATCCTTGAAGACGACAGAGGGGAGATATCGAACCCTCTTCCGGCTCTATCAGCAGCCAAAGAGGAAACAATTTTAAAAGCGGCGCTCGATGATTATATAGCTCAACAAATACGAGCTCACCAAGCGAACGAAACCGCTGGCCAAGTCGTCAGAACTAGGCGACCATATCTAGGCTGGTACAATCAGATAAAGTACCCGCCAGGATACACGATTCCTATGTTTCACGTATATAAGGGGACCTGCAATCCCCATCAGCATGTCGTCCAGTTCAGGGCTCTCTGCGGCAATACTGGAGGTGACGATAAGCTGCTGCTTCGCCAATTCGTCGGCAGCTTATCAGAGACGGCATTCAAAGCTTCCCAACGACTCTATCAAAAATTTTACGGAGATGGAATTGCTATTCACTCAGCGTTTCGCAAGCGCTAGCGAACGCACCCCAATCACGGCGTTGATCAATACCAGGGTGAAGCCGGGCGAAACATGGTTTCGGTATGCGATACGGTGGTGAAACCTATGGTCAAAATGTGAACAGCGGATAGAAGAGGCTCCTGCAGTGGGCATGTTCGTGGGTACTCTTGATCCGCAGGCGACCATATCCCAGTTCATGATATTTTTCAAGCCGACTACCTTTCAAACCTTGATTGACAAACTGGCCCAAATGGACCAAATGGGTCATAAACATTCCTTTTCAAAGACAGAACCGCGGAATGAAAAGGGCAAAGGGAAAGCGACCTTTGTCGCCAATACTCAACAACAGCCGAGCAACTTAAAACCAGTTGTTCGTCAAAGCAACGTGCGTCCACGCCAATCCCTTGAGGAGAGACTGGGACGCCCTTACTCGTTTCCCTGAGATAAAACAAAAAGACTGTTCGAGCTGGCAGTGCGCAACAAGCTCATCAATCTGCCAGATCCAAGACGTCTGCTGCAGCCAGGTGATACCAACAATCCTAATTACTGCCCTTACCACCGAGCAGTAAGCCATCCAATCGAAAATTGCTTCGTTTTCAAAGGCTGGATTGAGTACCGATACCAGCAGGACAGATTCCTGCTGTCTGAGAATTGGAAAGTAAGCCCGCCATAACCACAAGCTCCTAAAAAGGTGGACACACCGGGGGCATCGTGCTCTTTTATAGAAGAAGCTTCATGGGAGGTCGCTCTTTCAGCTAAGACGAAAAGAATGCTGAAGGATCTTCATACATGCCCGGCAATCAGGTGGAAAAGTCCACTAGAACCTGAGGTCATTGAAGGAATACTGAAGCCATGCCCAACGCCAAGGATTGGTAGAGATGATCAAAACGCTCAGACCCAGCCGTCAAAGTCTTCGAAGAAGAAGAAGAAGACGACCAAAAAGCCCGATGACAAGCGCACGGATCTGCAGAAATATATTGATGCATTGGAAGAATACAATCAGAAGGTGCGAACCCCGGCCTCCAAGAGTTTCTCAACCACATCCTTGAGGACGGAGATGATGACAATGAGGGGGGAGAAGACTCATCAAATGAACCTGAGAACTATATGGGGAGCTGCCACATGATCTCTCACTCGTCAATAAATGGTGAAAAAGCTCCTAATGCAGAGAAACTGGGGGTAGATCCCGAACCGGAACTCCTAGAACCGTCAGATGAGATAATTGACATATTGCTGAACGAGGCCCGTCAAAAAAGCAAATCTGACCGAGAGCGTGAAACAGCCATATATGAAAGGGCCAAGCGTCGGCATCACGTTGAAGAAGCTCTGGTATTGAGAAGCCATAGAGTACCCCAACTGGATAGAAGCACTTCTGCCGCCAGCAAAAGCAGGTTTAAGACAAGGAAGCAATTCGCTAAAGCCCTGTCGATGGGAATGAAGTTGCCACCTTTCAAAGAAGACACTTCAGAAAATACGTTCCCCGACGGACTAGATGCACATCCAAACTACTGCTTATATCATCAGAGGATCACGCACCCTACCGAGGAATGCATGGCCTTTAAAAATTAGTGGTAGGGATACGATGCTCATCGACAGCATTTCAAGCGGATGAAGCGTAAAACTCGTCGAGAGCAAAGAAGCGCGACCGATGAGCATAAAAGAATTGCCGGTAACTGTCACATGGTTGATAGCAAGGGATCGCAAGTTCTCACCTTCAGGAGCGATTCTGATGAAGAAATAGCTCTCGACCCTCTCTTCAAAGAATCCACCTCAGGAAAAGAAGAAGAGACGAAGAACCGTGAGAATATTCAGTTGCGCAACCGTACGTTGCCCGAAAAGAATCTCGGACCTACAAGCAGGGTATTGAACAAAAAAGATAAGGGGAAGGAAAAAGTCCTTGAGGATATCGCCCTCGATGATCGAGTCGTCGAAGAGCTGACAGCCAAGGACCCGCCCAAGAAAAACAAAGTGGATTACAATGTCCTAGCACATATGAGGAAGATACGCTTACATCTAAGCATTTTAGATGCCCTTCTCATGTCTAAAGAGGCACGAGATTCTCTAATCAAGGCATTACAAGACCCCGGACAGTTTCAAGCCTTCCTTGCCGAAGAAAAGATGAAGGATGAGCTGGAAGAAGTTCACACGGCCGACATTACCTTCAGCGATGAAGACCTCCACGGGACATGCGAGCACAACCTCCCCCTATATGTTACCGGGTACTGCCACGATATTAAGATAGGAAAAATTCTAGTTGACAACAGGTCCTCTGTCAATCTCCTAAATGTCAGATTGCTAAAAGAAATTTGCATGAGCGTTCAACACTTAGCTCGGGATAAAATTACCATCTCTGGTTTTGACTCCCAGTCATCACGGACGCTCGGGTCCGTAATACTGACGTTATGCTTCGGGTCGCTCGTTACCGACATCAAGTTTCACGTCATTGATGCCAAGACTTGTTACAACGCTTTGCTCGGCAGGCCGTGGTTATACGAGTATAATATCATCCCTTCTACACAACATCAGTGTATGAAGTACTTCAAAGATGATCTCAAGTACACTGTGACGGGGGAACTAAACCCATTCTCCGTGAACGAAGTCCGCAAATATGAATATGCAAAGTACTTCCTGCCAGAGTTCGACTACACAGAAAGATGTCGCAAACCGGAGAGTAAACAAAAATCTATCACCATTATTCCGGTCTTCGGGAGTGATACCGAAGAGGACGAGGAAATAGTCTATTCGGGGCCGCCCCAATGCAGCAAGCCGGGACCCTCTACCCTTATCCTGGTCTTTGGCAGTGACTCTGAAGACGAAGTCAACGCAGTGTTCTCGGTCCGTCCATCAGTGCAAGCCCTCACTGGAGATGATCAGAGTTTGCAGATCGCCATGGTCCCGAGAAAGCATTACAAAGAACTCGACACACTCGATACCTATAGTGTACAAGAGCTGCAGAAGTTCTATGTCCCTTCCAGGCAAAGTGGTGAAAATGCAATCTTATTCTATAGATCCACAGAGACTAAAGTCGAAAGAGAAGTTTGGCGTAGCGTCGAACCTACGCTTGACAGGCTCCAACCCATCCGTCTTCCCAGATACTATGCAGAGGGATTGAAAAGGTTATTGAGATGCCAAGACGTACCCTTTAAGCAAACCACGCGACAGGCCCAATTCTACAACGAGATCTAGAACGCCCCTGGAACTCAGCGAAAATTGCCCAACAAAAAAATGGAAACGATCGGTCTTGGATATGTCCAGTCCAAGAAAAGGGAGCAATTCCATGACTTCCATGTCATAAAGGACCTCGATGAAGAAGAGGATGCTCTTTTAAAAGACGCCGACGTTGAACCAGAACGAGGTCCCGTCATAAAAATGCCGAGTCCGTCGTTTGAAAAACATATGGACAAGCTAGTACGAGAAGCGAGTCAAAAGGTTCAAAACGATTACAGCCGCGAAATGGCCATTTACGAGAAAACCAAGACGCAACGCCTCCTTCAGCAAGCTACGGAGAACGATGATGCCCTTCACCGTCAGCCCGCTATGCATTCTCAAGACAAGAAAAGGGCTGACGCAGAGGCAAAAACAAGTCAAATAACGGAAAAAACGTTCGACAGCGGCAAAACGGACCCAAAAGACCACGTGATCAAGAAAAGGTCAGCCGAAATCCGTCTTTAACGAAAAAAATGGGTCGACCATATTCCTTCCCTCAAGACAAGACAAGGAGGATCTTTGACCTCGTCGTGAAACATCAAATGATTACGCTCCCGGAGTCCAAGCATCCCGAACAAGCAAACGAGGTTCATCGCCCGGATTATTGCTCCTATCACCGAGCAATAGAACATCCTCTTGAAGACTGCTTCACCTTCAAAAACTGGGTTGAAGACCAATATCTACTCGGCAGGTTCGCTCTATCCAACAGTTGGATGGTAACCCCACCGCAAAAGCATATACCAAAAGCAATGTATATGGCGAGAGTAGCACCAGATCAAAATCGGTCTTGGAAATGATCTCGTACCTGTCACGTGATAACGCTGTCAGAAGGAGTACCCGAGAATATAGATGACCTCTACTGGTGCTTCGAAAACGAGGATGAAGAGTAATTGATCTCAGAATTTCCACCAGCGCCAAAAGAGTTGGAATATAGAATACATACTATGGCGGACAACCTAAGGAAAATCGACCTGGGGACGGCAAACGACCCACGACCTACATTCATCAGTGAGCTGCAATCTAAAGAACAGGTGGATACACTAAAAGACGTGCTCATGCAGGATAGGGACTGCTTTGCATGGAACTATTCCGAGATGCCGGGGTTAGATCCAGAAATCGCTGTGCATAAATTGGCGATATCTCCGGACGTCAAGCCAGTCAAACAAGCACCAAGAAGAATGCGGCTCAAGCTTGAGATGAGTATCAACGCCGAGGTCAAGAAGCTAATCGACTCCGACTTCATCCAAGAAGTTCAATACTCTGACTGGATCGCTAACATTGTCCCAGTAATGAAGAAAAATGGGACGGTGCGCATCTGTGTGGACTTTCGGGACCTCAACAAAGCTTGCCCGAAGGATAATGTTCCCGTACCGGTTACCGAGCTGATGATAGACAATACGTCCATTCATGAAGTTTTCTCCTTCATGGACGGCTCATCAGGGTACAATCAAATAAAGATGCATCCCAAAGACCAGAAGCATACCGCTTTCTGGACTCCTCTGGGTATATTCTGCCACAAAGTGTTGCCTTTCGGCCTGAAAAACACCGGCGCTATCTATCAGAGGGCCATGACGAAAATTTTCGATGATCTCATACATGAAATCGTCGAGTGCTATATTGACGACCTCATGGTGAAAAGCAAATCACACGAGGATCATTGGGAGCATCTGAAGATAGTATTCCAGCGTCTTCGAAAATACAATCTGAAGATAAACTCTCTCAAATGTGCGTTCGGAGTTTCCTCGAGTAAATTCCTGGGATTCATCGTACGACACATGGGCATCGAAATAGATCCGTCAAAGATCAAGGCGATTATGGAAATGCCTCCACCAAAAACACTCAAGCAACTGCGGTCTCTCCAAGGAAAGCTCGCGTATATCCGGCAATGCATAGCCAACCTCTCCGGCAAGTGCCGCCCCTACAACCACTTAATGAAGAAGAGGACACCGTTCGTCTGGGATCGTAAATGCCAAAGCGCACTGGACGAAATCAAGCAATACGTGCAGAATCCGCCGGTACTGACCGCTCCGGTCAAGGGAAAGCCCCTCATCCTATACACAACAGCTCTTGAAGGTTCTTTAGGTGCGTTATGGGCACAAGAGAACGACCAAGGAAAAGATAGAGCCCTCTACTATTTGAGTCAAGTTATCCTGGGAGCAGAAAACAACTACTCCCCCATCGAAAAACACTACCTGGTGTTAATCTTCGCGATAACGAAGCTCAGACACTATGCGTTGGCGCATGAGGTCCATCTCATATCAAAGGTGGATCCTCTCAAGTATTTGATGTCAAGAGCCATATTAACGGGACGGCTCGCTAAATGGGCCCTACTCTTAATGGAATTCTCGATAATATACCAACCTCAAGGCAGTGAAAGGCCAGACCATAGCCGACTTCCTCACTGAGCATCCGATACTTGCCGACTCACCCTTAAATTGCTAATTGCCATACGAGCACTCGTTTAACACGATCGACAGGGAGAAAGGAGGGAGTGATACCCGATGAGAACTCTACTTCGATGGAGTATCTTCCATAAAATAGAGAAAGCACACCACCCCTATAATCAAATTGGGGGTAGGCCTTATCTTCGTGACCCCACAAGGAGGGATAATACGTTTTGCCTTTTCCTTAACAGAACTGAGAACAAACAATGAAGAAGAATATGAGGCTTTGATAGCAGGTCTTGAGATCACTGTCGACATGGGAATCAAAGACCTCCTCATATACGGAGACTCCCAGATGGTCGTTAGTCAAGTAAACGGCGACTATAAAACGTGCAAGCCAAAGTTGTTAAAATACGGCGAAAGAGTGCAACAATTGCTGACTCAAATCCCTTCCTACGTTCTGGAAAACATACCGTGTATAGAAAATAGAAAAGCGGACGCATTAGCCAAACTCGCCAAAGACCTGGCCGACGAAAACCTCGATGACGTGAGGATCGTTGTGCAAAGCCGTCGAGTTCTTGAACCAGCAGAAATGTCCACGGGGTCGTCTAAAGAAATGGAAGCTTCCAAGCAAACGGCCCTACAAATAGAGGACCAAGAAAAGGCTAAGGATTGGAAAGAAGTCTAGACTACTTCAAATCCCGTCAAACGCCGGAAGATGCATCCTCAAGACATCAGCTCATGAAACGAGCTCTGTCTTTCGCCTTCGTCAATGATACTCTATATAAGAGATCGTTCAACTCTCTGTGGCTAAGATGCCTGGGACCGGAAGAATCAAGCAGAGTCGCCCAAGACACTTATGACGGACTCTGCGGTTCTCATCAAGCCGGGCCGAAAATGAAGCTGGAGATCAAAAGGATGGGCTACTATTGGCCCACGATGATCCAGGACTGCCTCGAATACGCAAAGCAGTGTCACTCGTGCCAAATTCATGGAGACTTCATCCACCAGCATCCAACCCCGCTACACCCAACGGTGGCTAGCTGACCGTTCGAAATGTGGGGAACCGACATAATTGGGCCCATCGAACTAGCGTCATCCAAAGGACATCGGTTCATATTGGCGACAACCGATTACTTCTGTAAGTGGGCGGAAGCAGTACCGCTAAGTGAAGAGAAGACGGAGAATATCCTCCATTTCTTCAAGACACATGTCATCTATCGGTTCGGTACTCCGCGACAGATTATCTCTGATAACGGGCCGGCCTACAGAAGTCATAAAATCAGCCGCTTCGCACAGTAGCATAATATAGACTGGAGATACTCTTCGGTCTATAATTCCAGAGCTAACGGTCTAGCTGAGGCTTTCAACAAGGCCTTGACTAAGATCATAAAGAAGACGGTGTCCAAAAATAAAAAGGATTGGCACGAGAGACCGTATGAAGCTCTCTGGGCATATCGGACCATGTTCAAGACGGCCACGAACACGACGCCATTCACGTTGGTATTCAGCGCAGAAGCGGTACTCCCCTTGTAGATAAAGCTACCCTCTCTATGAATGGCGGTTCATTACGAACTATAATATCTTAGAATGCGATTAGTGGTTAATTATGCTTTAATGTGGGGTTTTTAGTGAAAGGATTACCAAAACAGTTTTCAAATATTTTATCTGAATTAATGAATATTTTATTAGAATTTAATTGGGCTTGCACACACATGTGCATGTTAACTAGGGCTAAGTTTGGGTTTAAACCATGTTTAGCTAGCTATGGTGAACTAACCCATTTCATTAGGGTTATGAAGTTAATTAGGTGCATTAGTTTTTTAAAAAAATATAATTAGTGGTGTTTTGGGGGTTGACTTGAGTTTGGAGAGAGAGAGAGAGGGCATGATTGCATGAGGCGTGCTTGGTAATGATGAGAGAGGGGTTGACTCTCACCTCTCTTTTCTTTTTTTCAAACACTTTTTCTCACTCATTCTTACATCTGTCCCTCTCATTTTTTCACACACACACACAAGCAGCAGCTGCATCAGCAGCAGCAGCAGCAGCAGCACACACCCCACCCCCTTCTCTTCTTCTTCTTCTTCTTCTTTTTCTTCTTGCATCCTAGGACCAATTAAGGTATAATATTAAACTCAACTTCCTTTTTGCTAAGCATGTGGTTATTAAGCTTAATTTAGTGTTTAATGTGGTCATTAGTGCTAGTTTTGTGATTTAAGTGGAGTTTAGGCCAAGTGAGAATTTTTATGGCTAAAGTAGCTTAACTAAGTGTTATTAAGGTCATCTAATCCAAGTTTTTGCACCAGATTTCACAAAAATACCATATTGTATCATGTTAGTGTTAAATAGTGTTTTAGTTAGGATTTGGGTTCTTTTTGTGATCTGCTTTTGACCCAGGTACTACAGGAAAAAATTGCAGATACTGGAGCGTAGTGACCAAGCTAGAGACACACACACGAAGCACGGGACCCGCTCTCCCCTTTCTGGCCGCAGATTTATTCTGTCTGGCCGCAAATTGCGGCCAGAAGGTGGGTGTGGGTTTTGGGTTTTGGTATGTAGGAGTCTGCTATATATCTAAGGGTTTTGGTATATACAACTTTTGCTTTTTCCACTTGAGTCAAAATCTGGAACCTAAAACCTCGTTTTCAATACTTTTAACTTGTGCGACACGTGCGTTATGTGAGTTGGGTTTGTTGTTCACTGCGCGTCACAGCGAGTCGGGGTGGTTTCAGGCGAGATTACACACGTTTTGGCGTATCGAGTGCACACGCGTTTAACTTCCAACGCGAGTTCTCTTTTGATCTTGATATCGTGTTTTTAGCAGGCTTTTAGCCTATGTATATCGCTTTGTGTAATTCTAGGATCGATCGCGGAGACATCGGACGCGGTGCGGAAGGGAAAAGCGGTGGTTGGACCCGGCTAGCACGAGATCACGGGTGAGTAGATGTACACATCTACGGGGGAAATCGTATAGATGGCACGAGGCTCCCGATAGTTTTAACACTTCTAGTAGTACGGACATTTTGCGTATAGTTCCTAGCTATCTATTTTGCTGCATTCCATGACTTTTTATATCTATATGACTTACTTAGTTCATCATGTAAAACTATTGCACCATCATCATGAGTTATGCGACATAAGTACTATTTAACTTGCTAAGTTGAAAATGTGAAACTAATACACCATCATCATGAGTTATGCGACACAAGTACTATTTAACTTTCTAAGTTGAGAATGTGAAACTATTACACCATCATCATGAGTTATGCGACATAAGTACTATTTAACTTGCTAAGTTGAGAATGTGAAACTAATACACCATCATCATGAGTTATGCAACACAAGTACTATTTAACTTGCTAAGTTGAGAATGTGAAACTAATACACCATCATCATGAGTTATGCGCCACAAGTACTATTTAACTTGCTAAGTTGAGACTGTGAAACTATTACACCATTATCATGAGTTATGCGGCACAAGTACTATTTAACTTGCTAAATTTGGAATGTGAAACTATTACACCATTATCATGAGTTATGCGACACAAGTACTATTTAACTTGCTAAATTGGGAATGTGAAACTATTGCACCATTATCCTGAGTATGCGGCACGGGTACAAATTAACTTGCTAAATTGAGAGATTACAATCATTGTATTATCATTCATGTATAGTTTTCTAACTACATATTACAGTTCGTATTGTCGATACCATAGGTTCATTCTAGCTGACATGCGTGCTTATGGTGATTTTTTGAGGATTTCTGTATTTGAGATTTATGAGCTTTTGGGATAAAACCGCAAGGATTTAATTAACCATATATCATTTTTAAACGTTGCAAGTTGCGGTTTTCTCGTAATTGATATATGTGTCGCCCACTATGGGTTTTCTGTTAGTTTTCGAGATCCGATTCGAGGAGTAGGATGAACCGTCTTGGGTACATGGTGGGTCCGGTAAGATACCCCGGGGCAAGAAGATCGAGTTGTAGACGATGAGCCGGCAGGGGCAGACTACCTGCCGGTGATTGTTGGCGCGACGGATATCCAGAGGATACCGACCGTGGTCGTGAGATATTGAGATATTGATACTTTGAGATGGGCCAGCCGGACGGCTGGGGCCCGAGATAGGGTGATACCGATACTTGAGATTTTGAGATAGATGTTTGAGGTGTCGATGCTGGACACGGATTTCTATTGATTTTATTGATATTACTTCAGATACTTCATAGGAGCTTTTATAAGATGAAAATGATGTTTTCTCGTATAAATATATTCAGATCTCGGGTAGAATTGATTCATGTTGCATACCTGCCAGTACATCATGCTATACTAGTATTGTAGAGTTGATTTATGTTGCATACCTGCCAGTACATCATGCTATACTAGTATTATAGAGTTGATTCATGTTGCATACCTGCCAGTTCATCATGCTATACTAGTATTGTAGAGTTGATTCATGTTGCATACCTGCCAGTACATCATGCTATACTAGTATTGTAGAGTTGACTCATGTGGCATACCTGCTAGTACATCACGCTATATCAGTATTGTTGAGTTGTGATCCTTTACGTACATGCTTACGATAGCCTTTATAGATGTTACTTATTACTCACGAGTTGGCAACTCACCCCCGTTGTGCCACAGCCTTTTTGCAGTTCCGTTCCGTCAGCACTGTAGCAGGGGACGCACTTGCTCCTTTTGCTCCTTTCTTTTGGATTTGAGACTTTTACTCGTAGGTGGGTTGTGAGATTATTTGTTTCCACCTTGTATATTTATTGTATCTAGAGTACTCCATCTACTGTACCTGCTACTTGTATTGATATACTATGACCTAGAGACGAGGCAGTGAGATTTGTGGACATTTATGTTGTTTCTCTGAGTCGAGCTCACTTGAGCCGACATGATGCTTTTTACTTGTGCCTTTTATGCTTATTCTTGCACATAGATGATTTACATTGCATGGGATTTGAATCCGCTTCGGCGAAGAGCTAGCTCCCGCTTGGGGATGCCTTATTTATGTTATATGTTTATTCGTGATTTGTACCCGTTTTGGGGCCAGTTTTTACAAAGGAGACTCTGCCGAAATTTTTGGAAAATTTGATGTTGTTTTTAAAGATTTTGATGCGACTTATATGGTTTTCCTTCACTCTATTGTTTAATTGAGTTTTGATTTCTGGGATTTGGCTTACTTAGATTACGTACGCCTCGAGACGTTTCGTAATTTAAGTGCTAGTTATGTTCCGTACCATTTCGGGTCGTGACAAAGTTGGTATCAAAGCCATAGGTTTTACTTTTCTGAGTGTAGGATGACCCTTGGTAGATGGAGTAAGTCACTTAAGCAGGGTAACATAGCGTGTGTATGTCCGCGGCATACTTGCGATACAGTACTCCGCCTAGGTGACTTTAGGATATACTGCTTGAAATTCTTTCTTCAATTCCGTGTATCCTATGATTCTATTGCACTGTTCTTATTATCCTGTTTCCTGTACCAGCCACTATGCCACCGAAGGCTACGAGAGCGCAGAGGGCTGCCGCCCGAGATGAGATCCGAGCAGGCTCGTCCGAGACGAGGACCGATCAGGATGGCGTACCTACCCCTCAGGGGCAGACTGATCCGCCTTCCCCAGGCCGCATGGATAGGCTAGGGTCAGGCATGCAGGAGTTACGACAGATGGTGGGAGGTATAAAGGAGTTACGACAGATGGTGGGATCCTTAATCGAGGCCAGTTGTGCAACGAGATCGGAGGATATACTTACCACAACACAGACTACGATTGTATCTGCTGCCCAGACAGTTTCTCCTACTACTACCGTGGCTATTCCAGTATCACTATAGGATTTCATGAGGTTGAAACCCCCAGTCTTCACCAGCACTGATGCAGCGGAGGATCCGCAGACATTCCTCGACATATTAGCTAGGATTTGTCGTTCGCTCAGATGTTCTGACGATAGATGGGTGGTATAATACCCAGCCCCTTTTTATACCAATATCTGTATTTCTCTTTCACCTATAAAATTTATTTATTTTACTTATAATTATTTATTTATTTTAAAACTCCCAATCCATTTTATTTTTCCTCCTCTCTTTTCTCAAACCCTAATCCTAATTCCTCATTTTCTTTTCCCATTTATATAAACCTCTATTCCGGCCCATCTCTTTTTCATATTTATTTAAACCCAAAACCCATTTTCCCGGCCCAACCCTTTATCCCCAAATTATTTAAATTCCCCGGCCCAAACTCACCAAGCCCACTCCTCTATTTTTCTCAATTAGCCCGGCCCCCTTTCCATTCTCTTATAATTTCTTTTTATATTTTTACCCCAGCCCAGTCTTTTTCCAGCCCAACGGCCTGTGCCCGCTCACCCAACCCGACCCGGCCCACTCTTCATCTTCTCCTCCAACGGCTCTTTTCTTCTTTCCACTCACCTCGCCGCACCCCACACCCACGCCCACACTCGTGCGCCGTTACCCCCACGACGCGCAACCCTCGTGATCCCCTCGTCTTCCCTTACTCCTCCCCCTCATCACTCTCTCTCAAACCTCCTGCTTCCCCGAGCATCGAACCCCATCACCACTGCCGCCCGCCGACCATCTCCTCCCTTCCATCGCCGCACAACCTTCTGCAGCCCCCACCACTCCTCTTCACCCCAACGCCTGCACCACCAAGCTCCTCCTCCGACAACCACTCTCTACACCCCTCTCATTTTTCCCTCTCTCCAACCTCTGTCCCCTCGCCGACCCCTTCATCACCGCCGACAAGCCCACCAACGAGGTCATCCCTACAGCCACCTCGCCGAGCTCCCCTAGCCAAGCCGAGCCCCAAGCATCCAAGCTCCCCCTGCACGCGAGCTCTCTCGCCAACCCACCAACCTCGTCTGCACCCGACCACGACCACCGCCTGCACCCCGACGGTGCCGACGAGCTCCCCACTGCTCCGAGCTGCCTCGTCGACCCGAGCACCACCTCCTCACCACCACCAAGCCCTTCTTCTCTCTCCCTCTCTTTACTTTTCTCTCTATCTCTATCTCTCTCTGCCTCTCTCTCAATCTCTCTGTTCTCTCTCTCTCTCTATCTGTTCTCTCTCTGTTCTCTCTCTCTCTCTCTGTTCTCTGTCCTCACTCTCTCTGCCGTACGAGCACCTTCGCCTCGTCTCACCCAATGCCTAGCCGCAACAGCCCGTCACCAAGCTCGAGCCAAGCCCAAGCTTAGCCGAGACTCGTCGTGTTGTTGCTACTTGGTGCCCAAGCCGTGTCACCACTGCCTTCGCTGCCGTGCCATCAATTCAACGTCGCCAGGTAAGTATTTTACTTGCTACATGCTAATATATTCGTATTACAAACTTAAATCGTATAGATTACAAATTTACAATTCTCGATAAATTATATGACGCAACTGTTCGATGCATGATCTCATTGGAAATCCTCATTTAAATTGACGGAACATGAGGGCATTTGCTGGCCCATGTGATATTGAATACTAGGTAGAAATTTCACTGGAAAATACGACTGTTAATGACTAAAACGAATACCCCCTAATATATCCGTAAAACTGGAATTTTCCCGCGTCTGAAAATCGTTAAAATCACCATAAATTATGTACACACTGGAAAGTTGCGTTCGAGGGCTAAAATCAAAGCCAACTCGACGAACTGTAATCCTATGTAAAATTCTAATGGTTTCTGTACTTAAATTGTGACAATATTTGGGTCGGAGTGCGACTCTGGACTGCAGTCCAAAGCGACTCTGGTTACTGTGTGTTGTCCCGTAATGGGTACCACCTTGTTTCCTTAACTCGTATGTTGCGGAACTCTGCAGTTTATTAATGGTAAATCTGTTAGATAACTAACACAAATGGTTTCATTCCATTTCGTCGTCGTTTTCTATTTAATTTGTAAATTAAGAGAGCAGGACGTATAACAGTCCAGAACAGATTCAGATGTGACCAACCAGTGTTAAACAGTGTGTAACTCCTGATGTACAGACGCGATTGAAAATCCGTCTATTAAGTTGAAAACCTTACTGAAAACCCTAGATTTCATTCAACTGTAGCGTCGCTAAATTCTTATCCCTACTAGGGTTTAAATGCGTTGCGAAACGGACTTCTGATTCTGAAACCGGATTTCCAGCAGCGAACGCTTAAAATGAAATGTCCGTATCTAGTGATCCTGAAACCCGATTGACGTGAAACCACATTCGCTGGATAGATAATCAACATACTATTTATTCCCCGTTCATCATTTTGCTAAACTGTACACGTTTGATTTATGATAAATTATGCAAGTGGTAGAATACTGATTTATGACATCTTAATCATGCTTTACATACTGTTTCCTCATCATATCATACATATGTCACTGCATTGATAACCTAGTGATCATATGCATTACCCAGTGTTAGGTATTAGTGGTGATTGTGGCAAGTACGTTAGTGTTCGTGCATGAGTGGACAAGTGAAAGTGACACGTACTTGTACACAATCAGTGAACCCTATTATTCTATTGCATTGTCGACGTCTGTGAGACGCGTGTAAGAGTGACTATAAGTGGTATGGGACACTTATGGAAGTTCTTGCATGGGTGTCACAGATAAGGCACCTGACACTGCCCATTTATCTTGGGTATTAGTCGGGACGTGCTTGATGGAGATCCTGTCTCCAGTTCTCGCGCAGACTTGTCATGGACCGACCGGTATTTGAGGTTATGGTTGGCGTTTGATGTAGACCACGGGGTATGGGGTAGTTTGAGTGTGAGTTCAACAGAATCTCGGGAGTCCCATGCCGGCTTATATATATAGAGATATATGGAGATTTACAGGGTACATGATTATTACCGTGAGTTATATTTTGGGCCCGTGGTGCCTTGCCTTTGGGTGGAGGACACTCATGAGTGGTTGACTCTCACACTTGGACTGACGATAGGCTTAGTGACCTGTACAGTGAAACTTAGAGACTGATAGGGAAAATGGCATTGATACATTAATTACTATGTTGACATACCTGGCATACTATTTTACTGCTTTACTGTTCACCTAATTTATTGGACACTTCACTGGTTACTCCATGTTCATATATTTACCGTCATGATTTACTGTTACATATCTATTATCACTGTTCGAGTTGTTACTTGCATCTATATATTTATATTGCTATTATGTCGCTCTGACGACCTGAGTATGCATGCTCAGAGTGAGAAGTGGATCTAGCCTGGACCAGAACCAGACGTACATCGCAGACATTTCGATCAGCCATCCAGAGTTATACTCTTTTTACCTCCATCAGGTCAGTTCTTTGTATTTGTTTTATTTCAGTTACTTCCTTTCTCATTACCTGCGCATTGTTTATTGATTACCACGTAAAGCTAGAAGCCGAAGTGTGACTACGGCAGGACACTTCCTTGACCGTAGGAGCATGGCTGGCCTTGTCAACCCCTCGTATTCCGTATTTTGGGAAGTGGGGCGTGACAGGTGGAGCTTACAAGTTTCCGTCTAGAGGGCCTTGCGCAGACGTGGTATGAGTCGGTCGAGAGAGGTCGAGCTGTAGGTCTACCTCCTATGACTTGGGACGAGTTCACAGCAGTATTTCTAGCCCGTTTCCTTCCAGAGAGCGTTCGTGATGCTCGAGCTCATAGTTTTGAGGTTTTGCGCAAAACTCCAGGGATGACAGTGTCCGAGTATGATATCCAGTTTACTCAGTTGTCCTGATATGCTCCGTACTTAAAGAGGTTTATGCAGGGACTTGACACCCAGTTATTTCTTGCCATCGGCGCACAACATTTTGACACTTATGCAGCTGTTATGGACACGGCCTTACGGATGGAGGCACGCATTTCAGGGACTTCGGTCGTTTCTGGGCCGAAGAGGATTCGTACCGATGTGCCAGCTCAGAGGCAGATGGGGAGACGTCGTGACAGGTTCTTTCCGAGAGATGGTGGCGGCAGAGGAGTCAGACAGGGTCAGTTATTTGGTTCTTATCCGCAGGGCCAGCAGACGTCGCCAGGATGTTTTAGGTGCGGGAGTCCGTACCATCGTATCAGAGACTGTATGGTGAGACGACAGGGAGCGGCGACAGTTCCACACGTGACTTTACCACCTTCACCACCTCCTCAGAGAGCTCTACTTCCTACCCCTGGTGGTGCTCCACGCCAGTTAGACGTCCCAAGAGGCCGTGGACGCGGCGGTCCTGTTCAGAGAGGACGAGGAGGCAGAGGCCGAAGTAGAGGACAGCCAGCTATTGGTAGGGGACATGCCCGAGTGTTCGCTTTGACTTCGCAGGATTCGCAGGCATCCAATGCCGTTGTGACAGGTACCTTGCCAGTATGTTCTTTCGACGCACGGGTATTATTCGCCCCAGGTTCCACACATTCGTATGTATCTACACACTTTGCACCGATATTGGGCCGTGAGTCATCATCGTTAGATCGGCCGCTTGTTGTTATTACTCCGGTAGGCGAGTCGTTTGTCGCTCGTTTTGTGTTTCGTTTGTGTCCTGTTCGTATCGGAGAGAGGGATTCGTCGGTTGATTTGATTCTCCTCGATATGTTGGACTTTGATGTGCTTCTGGGCATAGACTGGCTAGCCAATTGTTATGCATCTGTGGACTGCCGTGAGAAGGCAGTCAGATTTAGCTTTCCGGGAGAGCCAGTCCTTGTTATTCAGGGAGACCGCAGTGTCACCCTTCCCAGCTTGATTTCGTCTCTTCATGCCGGTCAGCTCTTACAGAAGGGATGTCAGGGATTCTTAGCTTCTGTTTGTGATACTCGAGCTGCAGAGGTCCCGTTGGACCAGGTCCCAATTGTGTGTGAGTTTCCTGATGTCTTCCCTGACGAGCTGCCTGGGCTACCGCCTGAGCGCGATGTTGAGTTCTGCATCAATTTGATCCCCGGCATAGGGCCTATTTCCATACCGCCTTATCGGATGGCCCCGGCGGAGCTTAGAGAGCTGAAGGATCAGTTGCAGGATTTGTTAGATAAAGGGCTTGTTCAACCTAGTGTATCTCCGTGGGGTGCTCCTGTCCTATTCGTCAAGAAGAAAGACGGCAGTTTGCGCTTGTGCATTGATTACCGCCAGCTAAACCGGGTTACCGTACGGAACAGATATCCCTTACCACGTATCGATGATTTGTTCGACCAGCTTCAGGGTACGGGATACTTTTCGAGGATTGACTTGCGATCGGGTTACCATCAGTTGCGGGTGCGGCAGGAGGATATTCCGAGGACGGCTTTTCGCACGCGTTACGGACACTATGAGTTTTTGGTGATGTCGTTTGGACTCACCAATGCACCAGCCGCGTTTATGGATTTGATGAACCGCATTTTCAGGCCGTATCTAGATCTGTTCATCATCGTGTTTATTGACGATATTTTGGTGTATTCCCGGAGCCGGGAGGAGCACGAGCAATATTTGCGGATCATGTTGCAGACTTTGAGGGAGCACCAGCTGTTCGCAAAATTGTCCAAGTGCATGTTTTAGCTTGACAGCGTCGATTTCTTAGGTCACGTGATTACGAGAGATGGCATATGTGTGGACCCGAAGAAGATCGAGGCCGTTCAGCATTGGCCCAGACCAGCATCAGTTACAGAGATCCACAGCTTCCTAGGCCTGGCTGGCTACTATCGACGATTTGTTCAGGACTTCTCCCGTATCACTGCACCGTTGACCGGGTTGACCCGGAAGGGAGTTCCTTTTGATTGGACCGAGGCGTGCGAGCACAGCTTCCAGCAGTTCAAGACTCGTCTGACTACTGCACCAATGTTGTCATTGCCTTCGGGATTGGGCGGATTCGTGGTTTATTGCGATGCTTCTCGAGTGGGACTAGGTTGCATGTTGATGCAGCACGACAGGGTTATCGCGTATGCTTCTCGGCAGCTGAAGACACATGAACAGAACTATCCTACCCACTATTTAGAGATGGCTGCAGTGGTGTTTGTACTCATGATCTGGAGACATTACCTATACGGAGAGTCATGCCAGATATTCACGGACCATAAGATCTTGAAGTACATATTTCAGTAGCGAGACCTGAATCTGAGACAGCATCGTTGGATGGAGCTGGTGAAAGACTATAATTGCGAAATCCTTTATCATCCGGGCAAGGCGAACGTAATGGCAGATGCTTTGAGTCGGAGGCCCGGAGGTAGTTATCTTGTTTGAGTGTCGTGCAGAGGTAGGCATCAACAGATTGGCAGATTCTATGCGACAGCAGAGTGGAGTTCGAGTTCACTCCGACCGGGGGACAGCTTGCGCATATTCATGCACGTCCGCAGTTGCTTGACCGTGTTCGAGAGGCGCTGCCCAGTGATGACCGTCTTTCAGAGATTATGGAGCAGATTAAACATGACAGAGATTCCGAGTTCGTGATCGATGATCAGGAAATACTGCGTTTTGGGACTCGATTGTGCGTACCAGATTCTAAGGGACTGCGGCGTGAGATTCTTGAGGAGGCGCATAGATCGATTTATAGCGTTCATCCCGGTTCCACCAAGATGTACCGCGATCTGAGAGATGTTTTTTGGTGGGACGGAATGAAAAGGGACGTCACAGACTTCGTGTCGAGATGCCTGACTTGTCAGCAAGTCAAGGCTGAGCACCAGAGGCCCGCGGGAGAGTTGCAGCCTTTACCCATTCCGGAATGGAAATGGGAGCAGATTTCTGTGGACTTCATTGTGGGTCTACCCAGGACCAGTCGAGGGTATGACTCCATTTGGGTGATCATGGATCGATTGTTGAAAGCGGCACACTTCCTGCCAGTGAAGACCACTTTCGGTTTTGCTCAGTATGCCCAGATTTATATTGACGAGATCGTACGGTTGGATAGCATCCCGACTTGTATCGTGTCAGACCGAGACACCCAGTTTACAGCCGACTATGGCTGAGACTTTAGGAGGCGTTGGACACCCGTTTGAGTTTCAGCACGACATTTCATCCGCAGACCGACGGCCAGTCAGAGGGGACCATTCAGACTCTCGAGGACATGCTCCGAGCATGCATTTTAGACTTCAGTGGTGTTTCCCCAATCAGAGCGAAGCTCTGTTCAAATTCCAAGATTTGAAATGAAGCGACGCTTCTGCTTTCCCCAATCAGAGCAAAGCTCTGTTCAAATTCCAAGATTTCAAAATTCAAAATTTAAGTTGAAGCAACGCTTCAGATCCTGTGCGCTGCGCGCTGCGTGCCATATATCAAGCGCATACGCGCTAGCGCCATGTGCGCTGCGCCCTAGGCAGCGCACCCCCAATCAGAGCAAAACTTTGTTTCAAAATTCAAAATTTAAGTTAAAGCAACGCTTCAGATCCAGCGCCAGACGCGCTGCGCGCCACGTGTCAAACACGGGTGCGCTAGCGCAGTTGCGCTGCGCACCACGTGTCGAACGTAGGTGCGCTAGCGCAAGGTGCGCCAGCGCTGGGATTAAAAATTCCCCACCGTCAGATCAAAAGATCTACTAATAATAAATTATTAATTAATCAGAACTAAAATTCTGTTATGGAATGATTTTTCAATCTTATTAAAACAAGAAGATTATCTTCTGTAAAACAGAAGCCTTAGGATCAAAGATCCAATGGTAGGAAATATTTCAAATCAATCAGAGAAAGATCTCTCAAAACTGATTTAACAAATCATTTGGCCCTATATAAAAGACCCTAGACTTCAAGTCTAAGACACAGAAAAGGAGATAGAAAAAAACCCTCTGCAAACTTTGAGAAAACTCAAAGAAAAAGAAAGGCAAGCCTTTAGCAAAAGAAGATCATTTCTTCAAGGTAAAGAATTAATTCTTGAACAATAGAGATGAAACCATCTCGTAAAAAGAAGAAACATCTTCTAAAATGATCTTAGATTTATAAAAAGACCAAGGTCTTTGATTAAAGAGAAAAGATCAAAAGATCTAATCATAAAAAAATAATAAACAAAAGAAGTATTTTACTTCATTGACAGATCTTTGATATATAAAGGCAGAGCCTTTATAAAAACAAGAACTTTTGTTCTTGGATCTTGAGGCAAAGCCTCCTTTGAAGAACATAAATTTGTTCTTTGATCTTAAAATTGATCAAATGCGCTTTGCGCTATTAGACAGTGCCTTGTACTCATGAATTGCGCTTTTGCGCTTCTTGGACCGGCACTCAGCGCCAAAACATATAACTTGTCAACCATAGACACGATCTGCGCTTTGCGCTCCTGAAAACAGCGCACTGCGCTCTTGGGCTGGGGCTCAGCGCCAAGCGCGCTACGTGTCACTCACTGGCGCGCCCATAAACTAGCGCAGTGCGCTCATAAATTAAAAGCGCAATGCGCTAACAAACTAGCGCTCAGCGCCAAGCGCGCCACGTGTCACTCAGTAGCGCACCCACAAACTAGCGCAGCGCGCTCATAAATTAAAAGCGCAATGCGCTAACAAACTAGCGCTTAGCGCTAAGCGCAACACGTGTCCTCTTCGCGTGCGCTACCCGACAGAAGCGCAATGCGCTCTTTGACTGGCGCAAAGCGCCTGGCGAGCCACGTGGCGCACTGTCAAAACACACATTGTTCTGATGAATGCTATGCATTCAATATAAGACAAAAAAAATGTCAGAGCCCAATGCTTAGCATTATTAAAAGGGCAGATCCTAAATAAAGGCCTAATGGACAGAACAAAAATAAAATGTTAAACATTTTTAACTGGACTTAGCCCAATTCTGGCCATAAGTCCTCAACTTAAATTGGACCGAGCCCATCAGCTCTTCCAATCAATTTACACCCAGTTCGAGGGTACATCTCTTTACTCCTTTGATATCTGTCGTTGTAATCCTTCAACGTCGTCAGAGAGGTGACGGGTCCCGACAACCACATATTACGACGGACTGTGGAGTCCTTAAATGCATGGACTATGATGTCCTTAACCTCGGACGTGATGTCTTAAAACTAACATTGGACTGTGGGGTCCTTAAACTCATGGACTATGACGTCCTTAACCTCGACCGTGAGGTCTTAAAACTAACATTGGACTGTGGGGTCCTTAAACTCATTGACTATGATGTCCTTAACCTCGACCGTGATGTCTTAAAACTAATATTGGACTGTGGGGTCCTTAAACTCATGGACTATGATGTCCTTAACCTCGACCGTGATGTCTTAAAACTAACATTAGACTGTGGAGTCCTTAAACCCATGGACTATGATGTCCTCAACTTTGACCGTGATGTCTTAAAACTAACATTGGACTATGGGATCCTTAAACTCATGGACTATGATGTCCTTAATCTCGACCGCGATGTCTTTAAACTAATATTGGACCGAGATGTCCTTAAACTACTAATGGACCGAGATGTCCTTAAACTAATTATCGACCGCAATGTCACTAAACTAAACAATAGAGCCCAATTTCTCTCTTGTCGGATCTAAACGATCCCGTTAAGTTGATCTTAGTCTAAAATGAGGCTAACGTATCCTTAACAAACGTTTAAGTTGATCTTAGCCTCAAAAGAGGCTAACGTATCCTTAAACCCAAACCCCCCAAACCCAAATCTAAGAAAAATACGGATTTGGACTAGTCCACGCCCTACGGGCGATAACATAACTTAGTCTCCGTATACAATCCATGGGCAACCACAAACAAAACAAACACTCACGACACGAAGTGACCATCTGGAGAAGGAGAAAGTTGTTATCGCGATGCGGTAGCATAATTAACTGCAGGGGCTTGCGCCTGCAGGGAAGAGCGTCCCCACAATCAAAAACCCCTCAGATGAGGGGGAATCTGACGAAGTCTGCTACATCGGCCGCATCCGTTTAAACCTTCGATACATGATGCCATAAATCAACTTGGCATCTTCGGAGAGGTGGACGGATAGCACCAATTAGCATCTGTCCTGAATTTCAGGCAAGACGGACCTACGCGGTCGTGTCTCTGTGTTTCGGCGGGGAACAGATTTTGGCACGCCCGGTGGGACCTTTTCCTCTTTCCTCTCCACACTTCGTGTGTCGTGTTCGCGAACCAATCGCGGTTTGCTAATGGTTGCCCTTGGGTTTCGAGGTACTAAGATTTGGCGTTTTGCTTGCTGCAGAAAGCAGAGAATCAATGGCGTCCACTTGTGTAAGATGTTCCAACTGCAACTGCAACCTACGCTCCGCTTCACCTGGAGGTGTAGCTCACGGGCCCCAAGCGGCTTCCTTATTCACGATGCCAGTGGAACAGGTCACTCAGGCCACTACTGGATTGCTTTTCGGGACCATGCTCCCGCCAACGAGCTTCACCGTTCCTGTACCAACACCAGAAGCTCCCAAGAAGTCGGTCTTTGATCGAATTGCTACTACCATGGCCCCTCTCAACGGGTCGTCCAGCTCCAGCACCTCGGTCTTCTCCAGATTGAGCCTGAACTCGGATGGGCCTGCCAAGAAGCCCATGACACCTGAAGTGGCCACCCCAAAGAAGATAGCCATCCCCGCTCCTGGAGTCGTCAAGGCGGCTTCTCCTACCAAATGGCCAGTCTTTGCAAGACTGACTGTTCCAGCTCCGGCTCCCATCCCTGCTCGAAGGTCTGTCTTTGACAGATTGGATACCACTGCTCAAAAGACATCAGTCTTCAAGAGGCTTGCACCAGCGGCGCCTCATCTGGATAGGGGGCAAGACAAAGCCATCCCCATCGCCGAACCAGCCCCAACAGCTCGACTCGCTCGACGTCGCCACAGGCGCCGAGTAAGGAAGGCTGGGGGCAACTCCCCCTTTGGGCTAACTCCACCAGCTCCAACGGTGGAAGTTAATGCAGTTGTTCCAACCGAGAACAGATTTGAGCTGCTGAACAAGGTATGCAGGAACTCGCCTACTGCCGTACTGAAAAGATCTCCGCCATCAGTGGAGACTGTCACAGAAATAAAGCCGGAGCAGTCCCCTCAACGGCTGTCTTCCAAAGTTTACAAAATTTGACGACAAGTCCAAGAGTCGGTAGTTGATCAAGACTATCCCCACCGGCAGAAGAAGTTGAAGGTCCGACAGGAAGAAAACCGTCCTGTTAAGCCATAAAAGACGACGGCTACTTGGGTGTCCACTGCAACGGCCCCCTCAACTTCGACCGCTCATAAGAGGAGAAGGCCGGAGAAAATCCCCATGCCTTCGACAAATGTCAAAGGCACTGAGCCCAAACGCCCTAAGTCTGGGGGCATGGCGGTGCATTCCGTCTACATGGCATCCGGGAAAGAGGATAGCCGTGCTTCTACGGGCCACCGACCACTCACACGATCCATCACGCGAGCTCAGGAACAACAACAGCAAAAGCTTCAAGAGATGCTGACTGCAATGGCCGCACTTACCGGGCCAAAATAAAGCCCGGAGGCGTCATCGGAACAACGTCATGAACACGAGACTGATGCTGAATTCCTTCGGAGAATGCTCGAAAGGAAGGACAAGGAGGCTGCGGAACAAGCGGCCAATATAAAGCAAATGGCCCTTCTATTCCAGGATATGGTGGGCATGATGATCCAGCCGGATCCCCCAGCCGAAGATTCTCCAATAATAATTGAAGATGACAGAGGAGAAATATCGAATCCTCTGCCGGCTCTGTCAACAGCCAAGGAGGAGACAATCTCTAAAGTTGTCCTGGATGACTATATTGCTCAGCAAATAAGAGTTCACCAGGCAAATGAAGCAGTCGACCAAGTTGTCAGAACTGGGCGACCGTATCCAGGCTGGTATGATGAGATAAAGTACCCGCCGGGCTACACGATCCCGAAATTCCATGTGTACAAGGGGACAGGCAATCCCCATCAACATGTCGTCCAGTTCAGGGCCCTCTGCGGCAATACTGGTGGCGATGATAAGCTCTTGCTCCGCCAATTCGTCGGCAGCTTATCGGAGATGGCATGCGAGTGGTACTCCGAACTTCCAAATGATTCCGTCAAAACTTTCACGGAAATGGAGTTGTTGTTCACCCAACGATTTGCAAGTGCTAGTGAACGCACCCCAATAACAGCATTGATCAATGCCAGGGTGAAGCCGGGCGAGACATGGGTTCAGTACGCAATCCGATGGCGGAACCTGTGGTCGAAGTACGAACAGCGCATCGAAGAAGCACCAGCGGTGGGCATGTTCGTGGGCACTCTAGACCCTCATGCAACTATTTCACAGTTCATGATGTTCTTCAAGCCGACCACATTCCAGACTTTAATCGACAAACTAGCCCAGATGGATCAGATGGGGCATAGACCGTCTCCTCCAAAGCTGGAACCGCGGAATGAAAAGGGTAAAGGGAAGGCGACCTTCTTGGCAAATACCAACAGCAGCCCAGTGCTCCAAGACTAACGGATCAATTGGAAGAGAGACGGCGCTATTATAATGAGAAAATGAAGCGTTTTTACTCATTCCCACGGGATAAAACGAAGAGACTCTTCGAGCTGGCAATGCGCAACCGGCTTATCAATCTGCCGAATCCAAAGCGGCCATTGCAACCCGGCGAAGCGAATAATCCCAATTATTGCCCTTACCACAAAACGGTGAGCCATCCGATCAAAGATTGCTTCGTCTTTAAGGGATGGATCAAGGATCAGTACCAACAGGGCAAGTTTGCGCTGTCTGAGAAGTAGAAAGTAAACCCACCACAACTGCACACTCCTAAGAAGATGGACACACTGGGGGCAATGTGCTCTTTTGTTGAAGAAACTCCATGGGAGGTCGTTCTTTCGGCCAAAACCAAAAGAATGCTGAATGATCTTCAGACATGCCCGGCAATTAGGTGGAAGAATCCGCTGGAGCCTCAGATCATCGAAGGGATGCTGAAGCCGCGCCCAACTCCAAAGATTGGTGGTGATAGCCAAAGTGCTCGCACCCAGCCACCGAAATCTTCAAAAAAGAAGAAGAAATCTAAAAAGCCCGTGAAGCCTGGCGACAAGCGCACGGACCTGCAGAAACAAATCGACGCGCTGAAAGAATATAACCAGAAAGCGCGGACTCCAATCACACTTCAAGAGTTTCTCAGCCACGTCCTTGAAGACGGAGATGATGGAGAAGACTCGTCAGATGAATCTGAGGATTATATAGCAAGTTGCCATATGATCTCTCACTCGTTGACTGACGATGAAGAAACTCCTTGCACCGAGAGACTGGGGGAAGGTCCTGAATCGGAACTTCCAGGGCCATCAGACGAAATGATCGACGCATTCCTAAACGAAGCTCTTCTGAAAAGTAAAGCCGGTCGGGAGCGTGAGATGGCCATATTTGAAAGAGCCAAATGCCGGCGACTAGACGAAAGAGTCGAGACATTCTCGCCGAATCGAGGAACATCTGTCGCGGATAAAAACAAGTTCAAGACAAGAAAAAGGTTTGCTAAAGCCATATCTATGGGAATGAAGCTACCATCCTCCGAAGGAAGCACTCCCGGTGAAGCAGAGATGCATCCTACCTACTGCCTATATCACCAAAAGATGGCACACCCCACCGAAGAGTGCAATGCTTTTAAAAGATGGTGGCAGGGGTATGTCGCTCACCGGCAACATTTCAAACGGATGAAACGCAAGACTCGTCGGGAGCAAGGGAATATGACCAGGGAGCATAAAAGAACCACCGGCAGCTGTCGCATGGTCAACGCCGGGGAATCGCAGGTTCTCACCTTCGAAAGCGACTCCGACAAGGAGATGGCTCTTGGCCCTCTCTTTAAAGAACCCACCTTGGGGAAAGAGGAAGAACCGAAGGCCTGTGAAAATATCCAGCTGCGCAATCATACGCTGCCCGAAAAGAATCTCGGACCCGCAAACAGAAAAGATAAGGGAAAATAGAAGGTCTCTGAAGATATCGCCCTAGATGACCAAGTCATGAAAGAGCTGACCGCCAAGGACCCGCCAAGAAAAAGTAAGGTGGACTACAATGTTCTGGCGCACTTGAGAAAGATACCCTCACAGCTCAGCATTTTCGACGCCCTTTTACTATCAAAACAAGCAAGAGATTCATTGATCAAGGCGCTACAAGAGCCAGAACAGTTCCAAACTTTTCTCGCCGAAGAAAAGATGAAGGACGAGCTGGAGGAAGTACACACAGTCGATATCACCTTCGGCGATGAAGATCTCCTCCTTGGGACGTGCGAGCACAACCGTCCCCTATATGTCTCCGGATATTGTCACGATATCAAGATAGGCAAAATCCTGGTCGACAATAGGTCTTCCGTCAATCTCCTCAACGTGCGAGTGTTGAAGGAAATCTGCATGAGCGTTCAGCACCTCGCTCGTGATAAAATCACCATCTCCGATTTTGACTCCCAGTCATCACGGACTCTCGGGTCTGTGATATTGACATTACGATTCGGGCTACTTGTCACGGATACTAAATTTCATGTCATTCACGCCAAAACATGCTATAACGCTTTGCTCGGCCGGCCTTGGTTACACGAGTACAACATCATCCCTTCTACACAACATCAGTGTATGAAATACTTTAAGGATGGTCTTGAGTATACCGTAACAGGAGAGCTGAACCCATTCTTCGTGAACGAAGTCCGCAAGTACGAAGATGCAAAATACTTTTTGCCAGATTTCGAGGACACGGAGAGATGTCACAAACCAGAGAACAAAGCTATCACCACAATTCCGGTCTTCGGGAGTGATACTGAAGAAGAGGAAGAGATAGTTTATTCAGGTCCACTCCAGTACAACAAGCCGGGACCGTCCGCTCCTATGTTGATCTTTGGTAGCGACTCGGAAGATGAGTTCCATGCTATATTCTCTGCTCGGCCTTCAATACAAACATTCGCCGATGAAGAGCAAAGTCTGCAAGTTGCCATGGTGCCACCCAAGCATCATAAAGAACTAGACGCGCTTGATACCTACAGTGTGGAAGAGCTGCAGACGTTTTATGTCCCTCCCAGGCGAGAAGACGGAAAAGCGATCCTATTCTTCCGATCCGGGAAAACCAAAGTGGAGAAAGAAATCTGGCACGGCTCGGATTCTACACTTGACAGGCTCCAGCCCATCCGTCTGCCTAGAGATTACATAGAAGGCTTGAAAAGGCTATTGAAGCACCAAGGGATACCCTTCAAACAGACCGCTCGAAAACCTAAGTTCTATGACAGGATCTGGAACGTTCCCGGAACTCAGCGCAAGTTGCCTAACGGGAGAATGGAAGCGATCGGGCTTGGATATGTTCGGTCCAAGAAACGGGAGCTACTCCGTGACTGCTACGTTGTACATGACTTTGATGAAGAAGGAGATGCTCAATGGGAGAATGCTAACCCTAAACCAGAAAGAGCCCCTGACGTGAAAATGCCTAGTCCATCGTTCGAAGAACAAATGGACAAGCTTATAAGGGAAGCTGGTCAAAAAGTTCGAGACGACCATAATCGCGAAATGGCCATCTGCGAGAAAGCCAAAACGCAACGCCTTCTTCAACAGACTGCGAAAGATGAAAATGCTCCTCCCTGTCAACCTGTTGTGCAAAAGGCCCGACGCAGAGGCAAAAACAAATCAAAGAGCGGAAAAGGCGTTCGACAGCGACAAAGCGGGACCAAGAAGTCACGCGATCGGGAATCGAGCGGTCCGGATCTGTCCCTTATGAAGAAGATGAGTCGAGCATACTCTTTTTCTCAAGACAAGACAAAGAAGATACTTGATCTTGCCATGAGATATCAAATGATTACACTTCCGGAGTCTAAACACCTCGAGCAAGCCAACGGGGTCTCTCACCCAGACTATTGTTCTTATCACCAAGCGATAGGACATCCTCTCGAAGAATGCTTCACCTTCAAGAACTGGGTTGAAGACCAATATCAGCTCGGCAAGTTCGCTCTATCCAGCAGTTGGAGGATAACTCCGCCGCAGAGGCACGAACCAAAAGCCGCGCATACAGCGAAAGTAGAACCAGATCAACATCGGTCTTGGAAGCGAGATTGTACCTATCATATGATAACACTATCAAAAGAAGAGCCCGAGAATATGGATGACCTCCCCTGGTCATTCGAAAACAGTGACGACGAGGTGATCTCAATGTTTCCACCGGCGCCAAAAGAGCTGGAAGATAGAATACATACTACTGCAGACGATCTCAAGAAAATTGATTTGGGGATGACGAGTGATCCGCGGCCGACATTCGTCAGTGAGTTGTTGTCTGAAGAAAGGATAGCTACACTAAAAGATGTGCTTATGCAACATAAAGATTGCTTTGCATGGAACTATTCCGAGATGCCAGGACTAGATCCAGAGATTGCTGTCCACAAATTGGCCATATCCCCGGACGTCAAGCCAATCAAACAAGCACCGAGAAGAATGCGGCTCGAGCTTGAGATGAGTATCAACGCCGAAGTTAAGAAGCTGATCGACTCTGGCTTCATCCAAGAGGTTCAGTATCCTGACTGGATCGCCAACATCGTCCCGGTAATGAAGAAAAATGGGACAGTGCGCATATGTGTAGACTTTCGGGATCTCAATAAAGCTTGCCCGAAGGACGACTTTGCAGTGCCAGTCACCGAACTGATGATAGACAATACATCCACCCACAAAGTCTTCTCCTTCATGGACGGATCGTCAGGATATAATCAGATAAAGATGCATCCCGAGGACCAGAAGCATACCGCTTTCCGGACCCCTTTGGGCATATTTTGCTACAAGGTGATGCCTTTCGGTCTAAAGAACGTCAGTGCCACCTATCAGAGGGCCATGACAAAGATCTTCGATGACCTCATACATGAAATCGTCGAATGCTATATCGACGACCTTGTGGTGAAAAGCAAATCATACGAGGAGCATTTAGAGCATCTGAAGATCGTGTTTCAACGCCTCCGGCAATACAACTTGAAGATGAACCCTCTCAAATGCGCGCTCGGAGTTTCCTCGGGAAAATTCCTGGGATTCATCATTCGACACTGAGGCATCGAGATAGATCCGTCAAAGATCAAGGCAATTATGGAGATGCCCCCGCCAAGGACTCTCAAGCAATTGCGGTCTCTCCAAGGGAAGCTCGCGTATATCCGGCGATTCATAGCCAATCTCTCAGGCAAGTACCGTCCTTACAGCCACCTGATGAAGAATGGAACTCCATTCGTCTGGGATCACAAATGCCAAGGCGCACTGGACGAAATCAAGCAGTACCTGCAGAATCCGCCAGTACTGGCCGCTCCGGTTAAGGGAAAACCTCTCATTCTGTATGCAACCGCCCTTGAAGGTTCCTTAGGCGCATTATGGGCACAAGAGAACGACCAAGGGAAAGAAAGAGCTCTCTATTACTTGAGTCGAGTTCTACTGGGGGCAGAAAGCAATTACTCTCCCATCGAAAAACAGTGCCTGGTTTTGATCTTCGCGATAACGAAGCTCAGGCACTATACATTGGCACATGAAGTCCGTCTCATATCGAAGGTGGATCCTCTCAAATATTTGATGTCAAAGGCCATATTGACAGGACGGCTCACTAAATGGGCCCTGCTCTTGATGGAGTGCTCAATAACTTATCAGCCTCTTAAGGCAGTAAAAGGCCAGGCCATCGCCGACTTCCTCGCTGAGCATCCAATACCTGCCGATTCCCCTTTGAATTATGAATTGCCAGACGAGCATGCGTTTGACACGATCGACGGTAATGGCACCTGATGAGAACTTTATTTTGATGGAGCGTCTTCCATGAAGAAGCGCAAGCAAAGCACCCCCATAATCAAATCAGGGGTAGGCCTCATTTTCGTAACTCCACAAGGAGGGATAATGCGCTTTGCCTTCTCCTTAACAGAGCCGAGGAAAAACAATGAAGCTGAGTATGAAGCTTTGATAGCAGGTCTCGAGATCGCTATCGATATGGGAATTGAAAACCTCCTCATATACGGAGACTACCAACTGGTTGTCAGTCAAGTAAATGGCGACTACCAAACGTGCAAACCAGAGTTGGTAAAGTACGGTGAGAAAGTATAGCAGCTGCAGACCCAAATTCCTTCCTACACCCTCGAAAGCATACCGCGTGCGGAAAATAGCAAAGCGGATGCATTAGCCAAGCTCGCTAAAGAACTAGCCGACGAGAACCTCGATGACGTGAGGATCGTTGTGTAAAGCCATCGGGTCCTCGTACCGGCAGAAATATCTCCAGAATCATCCAAGGAAAAGGAAGCAACTGAGCAGACATCCCTGCAAATAAAAGACCAAGAAACGGTTGAGGATTGGAGAGAAGTCTTTATAGACTACTTCAAATCCCGTCGAACGCCTGAAGATGCGTCCTCAAAACATCAGCTCATGAAGCGAGCCCTATCTTTTGCCTACGTCAATAATACTCTATATAAGAGGTCATTTGATTCTTTGTGGTTGAGATGCCTGGGACCTGAAGAAGCAAGAAGAGTCGTCCAAGAAACTCACGATGGACTCTGCGGTTCTCACCAAGCCGGGCTGAAGATGAAGTTGAAGATCAAACGGATGGGTTATTATTGGCCCACGATGATCCAGGACTGCCTTGAGTATGCGAAGCAATGCCACTCGTGCCAGATCCTTGGGGACTTTATCCATCAGCATCCAAATCCACTACATCCGACAGTGGCCAGCTGGCCGTTCGAAATGTGGAGAACTGACATAATCGGCCCCATCGAACCAGCATCGTCCAGAGGACATCGATTTATTTTGGCAACAACTGATTATTTCTTCATATAGGCAGAAGCAGTACCGCTGAGGGAAGTGAAGACGAAGAATATCCTCCATTTCTTCAAGACGCACGTCATTTATCGGTTTGGAACTCTGAGACGGATCATCTCCGATAACGGGCCAGCCTACAGAAGCCACAAAATCAGCCGCTTCGCACAACAACATAACATAGACTAGAGATATTCATCGGTCTACAATCCCCGAACTAACGGTCTAGCTGAGGCTTTCAACAAGACCTTGAAAAAGATCGTGAAAAAGACGGTGTCCCGAAATAAGAAGGACTGGCACGAGAGACTGCAAGAAGCTCTCTGGGCATATCGAACTATGTTCAAGACGGCCACAAACACAACGCCGTACGCGTTGGTATTCGGTACAGAAGCAGTACTCCCCCTCGAGATAGAGTTACCCTCTCTACGAGTGGCAGTTCATTATGAGCTAACGGACGAAGAGAATGCTCACCTTCGGCTTGAAGAGCTCGACGCCCTTAAGGAAACCCGGCTCATGGCGCAACAAAATCTAGAGGCTTATAAAGCAAAGATGACACGTTCATATGAGAGATTGGTTAGGCCGAGAACATTCCGCCAAGGCGAACTCGTGCTAGTGGTCAAAAGACCTATGATCCCTGATCGTGCTAAACGGGGGAAATTCGAGCCAAACTATGAAGGCCCGTACATCATAGACAAAGTCTACCAGGGTGGAGCCTATCTACTCATGGACATGCATGGCGAAAGGCCCTTCAGGCCAATAAATGGTCGCTTCCTGAAGAAGTACTACGCCTAACGAGTCATGGCCAAGGCCAACGATAGATGACGACGACTATGTCCGCTCGCTATCTTCCTAAGCCCAAACTCTATAAGTAATAGCCGGCTTCCTTAACAGCAGACCGAAACGTCCTTAAACTAACAGAGGACCGAAACGTCCTTAAAACTAACAACGGACCACTATGTCCTACAACTAGCTGTTGACCGAGATGTCGATAAACCACGGTGGATTGCAGCATCCCAAAGCTGATAAAAAAAAGAATAAAAAAAAGAGAAGAAAACGGTATGTCTATAAGCAAAATGGACACGGATGAAAGCCCAAAAGGGCTCCGTGAGTAAAAACAGCAGGGCTACCGGCGAGTCTTGTGAAAACCCGAAAGGGCGCAACCTCGTTAAAAAAAAAAGGAAAACGGTATGTCCATAAGCAAAATGGGCACGGATGAAAACCCGAAAGGGCTCCGTGAGTAAAAACAGCAGGGCTACCGGCGAGTGTTTGTGAAAACCAGAAAGGGCGCAACCTCGTTAAAAGACACTTGCAGGGTCCTCTCGACTTTGTAAGGAAAAACCATCTGCGTGAGATCCTTATGACTCACAAGGGAGCAACACACTTAGGAATCCTCACGATTCCTAAGGAGAAATTACACTTGCGAGATCCTCACAACTCGTAAGGAGAATCCTCTTATGGGACCCTCACAGCTCATAAGATTTGAAAGTCTTAAGATACAGGGATCTGAACCTGTTCTTAAGCAACCCCTACAACCTCCAATATTGCCCTACAAGCGGTTCAGTATTGACCCTTGTACACAATCCATGGGCGCAAATAAACATTTCCCTAACAAAGTCCCATCCGTGACTAGGGATATGTTTACACGGTGAACGACCCTTGTAAGTCCTCTCGACTTGTAAGGAGAAAACACTCTTGTAAGATCCTTACGACTTATAAGAAACCACGCACTTAGGAATCCTCACGATTCCAAAGGAGAAAACGCACCTATGAGATCCTCACGCCTTATAGGGAGAAATACCTTTATGAGACCCTTACGGCTCATGAAGTCAAAAGCCTTAGTTGACAGGATCCTAACCCTGATCACTAAGCCACCTTTGTTCGAAACCGACAGAGACAAATGATGATTCGCTCCTGGCAATATCCCAGTTGTAGCGGTGCTGATGTCGAAATCGGTGTCTAATTCCAAGCTTGTAACAAGAAACTAGTGAGCCACACATGCATACGAAATAGCCGAAATGATGGGGCAACTTGCAACGAAATTAGCAAGTAAAAATGTATGCATGCAAAACAGCCGAAATGATTGGGCAACTCGTAATAAAAAGCAGCGAGTAAAAATAAAACAAATAGCCGAAATGATGGAACGACTTGCAAACAAAATCAGCAAGTAAAAGTGTATGCATGCAAAATAGCCGAAATGATTGGGCAACTCGTAATAAAAAGCAGCGAGTAAAAATAAAAAAAATAGCCAAAATGATTGGGCACCGCGAAAAATAGCCGAAATGATTGGGCAATCGCGACCTTCGCGATATAAAAGCTGAAATGATAGAGCATCGCGGAAAAAAAATTAAAATTTATGCCTTAAGGTGATATCACATCAATCCCTGTATACAATCCAGGGGCGCAAACAAAGAGGGAATCACACCTTTCCTCCCCAGGTTTTCATCAGAAGGAGAAGCCAAATCTCAACGGCTCACAGATAGCCTGGAGATCATCTCAACATTCGTCTCATTACAACAGACACAACATAAAATAAAGCAGAACAGCGGCAACCCCCAATTCCATGACTCGGCGGTACATAGATGACCGAGAGTCAAACCCTAACTCCGTGAAATGCGGATGAAGTCAACCCTTCCTGGTTACGTGGAGCAAGGCAATGACCCCGTGTGAAGCATTCAGAGCGGAACCTGGTCCTCGCCGAACACGGCAGTGAACCCGTGGGAAGCATCCAGAGCAGAATTCTTGGCTATGTGGTACGCGGCTTATGTCAATCCTGACGCCGTGGGAAACGTCCAGAGCGGATCCTGGTCCTCACAGAGCACAGCAATGACCCTGTGTGAAGCATCCAGAGTGGAGCCTGGTCCTCGCCGAACACGGCAGTGAACCCGTTGGAAGCATCCAGAGCACAATTCCTGGTTATGTGGAACGCGGCTTATGTCAATCCTGACCCCGTGGGAAACGTCCAGAGCGGATCCTGGTCCCCGCAGAGTACGGCAGTGAACCCGTGTGAAGCATCCAGAGGGAAGCCTGGTCCTCGCCGAACACGGCAGTGAACCCGTGGGAAGCATCCAGAGCAAAATTCCTGACTACGTGGAACGCGGCTTATGTCAATCTTGACCCCGTGGGAAACGTCCAGAGCGGATCCTGGTCCTCGCAGAGCACGACAATGACCCTGTGTGAAGCATCCAGAGCAGAGCCTGGTCCTCGCCGAACACGGCAGTGAACCCGTGGGAAGCATCCAGAGCAAAATTCCTGGCTACGTGGAACGTGGCTTATGTCAATCCTGACCCCGTGGGAAACGTCCAGAGCGGAGCTTGGTCCTCACCGAACACGGCAGTGAACCCGTGGGAAGCATCCAGAGCAAAATTCCTGGCTACATGGAACGCGGCTTATGTCAATCCCGACCCCGTGGGAAACGTCCACAGCGGATCCTGGTCCTCGCAGAGCACGGCAATGAACCCGTGTGAAGCATCCAGAGCGGAGCCTGGTCCTCGCCGAACACGGCAGTGAACCCGTGGGAAGCATCCAGAGCAAAATTCCTGGTCACGTGGAACGTGGATTATGTCACTCTTGACCCCGTGGAAAACGTCCAGAGCGGATCCTGGTCCTTGCAGAGCACGACAATGACCCCGTGTGAAGCATCCAGAGCGGAGTCTGGTCCTTTCCGAATACGGCAGTGAACCCATGGGAAGCATCCAGAGCAAAATTCCTGGCTATGTGGAACGCGGATTATGTCACTTCTGACCCCGTGGAAAACATCTAGAAAGGAGCCTAGTCCTCGCCGAACACATCAGTGAACCCGTGGGAAGCATCTAGAGCAAAATTCCTGGCTACGTGGAATGCGGATTATGTCATTTCTGACCCCGTGGAAAACATCCAGAGCGGAGCCTAGTCCTCGCCGAACACGGCAGTGAACCCGTGGGAAGCATCTAGAGCAAAAATTCCTGGCTATGTGGAACGCAGATTATGTCACTTCTGACCCCGTGGAAAACGTCCAGAGCGGATCCTGGTCCTCGTAGAGCATGGCAGCAAACCCGTGTGAAGCATCCAGAGCGGAGCCTAGTCCTCGCCGAACACGGCAGTGAACCCATAGGAAGCATCTAGAGCAAAAATTCCTGGCTACGTGGAACGCGGATAATGTCACTCCTGACCCCGTAGAAAACATCCAGAGCGGATCCTGGTCCTCGCAGAGCATGGTAGTGAACCTGTGTGAAGCAATCCAGAGCGGAGCCTGGTCCTCGCCAAGCACGGAAGTGAACTCGTGGGAAGCATCCAGAGCAAAAAATTGGACTGTGAGGTCCTTAAACTCACGGACTATGATGTCCTTAACCTCGACCGTGATGTCTTAAAACTAATATTGGACTGTGAGGTCCTTAAACTCACGGACTATGATGTCCTTAACCTCGACCGTGATGTCTTAAAACTAACATTGGACTGTGAGGTCCTTAAACTCACGGACTATGATGTCCTTAATCTCAACCGTGATGTCTTAAAACTAACAATGGACTGTGAGGTCCTTAAACTCAAAGACTATGATGTCCTTAACCTCGACCGTAATGTCTTAAAACTAACATTGGACTGTGAGGTCCTTAAACTCATGGACTATGATGTCCTTAACCTCGACCGTGATGTCTTAAAACTAACATTGGACTGTGAGGTCCTTAAACTCACGGACTATGATGTCCTTAATCTCGACCGTGATGTCTTAAAACTAATATTGGACTGTGAGGTTCTTAAACTCATGGACTATGATGTCCTTAACCTCGACCGTGATGTATTAAAACTAACAACGACGGACTGTGGGGTTCTTAAATCCACGGACTATGATATCCTTAACCTCGACCGCGATGTCTTTAAACTACGGTATCTTAGAAAACGTCCAGAGCGAGCCTGGTCCTCGCAGAACACGGCAGTGAACCCATGGAAAGCATCCAGAGCAACCCCTAGCTCCGCGAAATGCGGATAAGGACAACTTCATCCATCACTTGCGGGTCCTCACGACTCGTAAGGGAGTAAATTCTCTTGTGAGATCCTTACGACTTTCAAGAGAAAACACACTTAGGAATCCTCACGATTCTTAAGGAGAAATTACACCTACAGGATCCTCCCGACCGATAGGGAGAAAATTCTTTATGAGACCCTCACGGCTCATAAAGTTGAAAAGTCTTAGGTGACAGATCCTAACCCTGTTTTCTAAGCCATCACTACCTTATAAAGAGCACAAGATTGACAGTTATATACTATCTACAGACCACACTTGCTAGAATCAAATGGCAGCAACACAGCCAGGAGAAGAAAGCGACAAGGAGAACATTTAATTCGCATTTAATTAAGCGTTCAAGGCATACCCGTTCATGCATGCGCAAAAGATTTAGTATGTAAAATAAAACAAGCTGAAACGAGAAACTTGCCATTCATACTGCGAAAAAGTTCTTACAATTATGAAAGCAGTAAACAAAAACATTATCCAAACAATTACAATGGCAAAACCTTAGATCCGGGGTATGGATCGAGGAACTCAAAAGTAACTTTGTCCAGAATCTTCCAGGAATTCCGAAGCATCCTAGTATGCTTTCTCTCACGATCACAAGCGTCGGGATCCCCACGGATGTCCTCCATCCTCCGATAGGCAGCAAGTATGGCCGACTGTTGAAAAGCCTGATGCAGGAGGTCGATAAGATTGTCTCGCCTTCTCTTCGAGATTAGGCTCATCAGATACACCGAATGCACCTTATTCTCGGCGGCATCCAATGACCTAAGCGGCACGCCGGCACAGAATAGAGGAAGCGCTTCCCAGATCGCTCCCACAATAAGCTTCAGGAGAGAGCCGTCAAGGAAGCAATCGACCATCGTATGCGTCAAAGCGGCTCATAATTTCGGCACACTCGGCATTTGTGAATGCTCGATTCTGAGAATGGCCGAGTGAGCGGATGTCTCCGTAGGAGATAATTTCGTCGAGATCATACATGTGAGCGTCCATTACCCCTAAAAAAGAAAATCAACAAAATTAACAGACTGACTGATTAAGCGAATTCTTATTAAAAAACAGGCACAGGGAGTTAAACTCCTCGAGAGCAATGCTCTACAAACAGGAGTGACACCTGTCAAAATCACTTATGAGGGGAATTTAAAGAAATCCCCCGAGAATATTGAGAGCCTTGCTCTGAGAAGATGATATAATTCATCAAAAATAAAATTCTATTTTTAATCTTCAAGATCCATGAAAAACTCTTAAGAGTTCTTCTATATGATTTGAAAGGAGAAAAGCTCCATTAATGAATTAAGAAATCATAAGTAAAATCCTTTTAGAGAGCAGAGCTCTATTAATGGAACCCCATTAGGGTTCTCTTTAGATCTCTTTAGACCTACGGAGCAAAGCTCTGCTAGTGAAACCCTAAATGGGTTTTTTAAAGATCAAAGATCTATTAAGAGCAAAGCTCTGTTAATAGGCAAAACCCTAACTCATTAAGATTTATTAAAAATTTACCTAAATTTGGAAAGAGCTTCTTTTCTACTTTTGAGAAATTCTCAAACAGAAGAGCTGTGCTCTGAACAAAATTCTCAAAGAGGATGATAATCATCTAGAGGACCAAAGGTCCTATTTATAGGCGTTAAGATGTCTCTTCAACTTCTGAGTTGATCCAAGGGCTCAGATGTTGCCACCGCTGCGCTCACATGTGGGCCACGTAAGCACAACGGTGGGGAGCATTTGTTTCCCCAATCAGAGCGATGCTCTGTTCAAATTCCAAGATTTGAAATGAAGCGACGCTTCTGCTTTCCCCAATCAGAGCAAAGCTCTGTTCAAATTCCAAGATTTCAAAATTCAAAATTTAAGTTGAAGCAACGCTTCAGATCCCGTGCGCTGCGCGCTGTGTGCCGCGTGTCAAGCGCAGACGCGCTAGCGCCAGGTGCGCTGCGCCCTAGGCAGCGCACCCCCAATCAGAGCAAAGCTTTGTTTCAAAATTCAAAATTTAAGTTGAAGCAACGCTTCAGATCCAGCGCCAGACGCGCTGCACGCCACGTGTCAAACACGAATGCGTTAGCGCAGTTGCTCTGTGCTGCGCGCCACGTGTCGAACATAGGTGCGCTAGCGCAAGGTGCGCCAGCGCTGTAATTAAAAATTCCCCACCGTCAGATCAAAAGATCTACTAATAATAAATTATTAATTAATCAGAACTAAAATTCTGTTATGGAATGATTTTTCAATCTTATTAAAACAAGAAGATTATCTTCTGTAAAACAGAAGCCTTAGGATCAAAGATTCAATGGTGGGAAATATTTCAAATCAATCAGAGAAAAATCTCTCAAAAGTGATTTAACAAATCATTTGGCCCTATATAAAGGACCCTAGACTTCAAGTCTAAGACACAGAAAATGAGATAGAAAAAAACCCTCTGCAAACTTTGAGAAAACTCAAAGAAAAAGAAAGGCAAGCCTTTAGCAAAAGAAGATCATTTCTTCAAGGTAAAGAATTAATTCTTGAACAATAGAGATGAAACCATCTCGTAAAAAGAAGAAACATCTTCTAAAAAGATCTTAGATCTATAAAAAGACCAAGGTCTTTGATTAAAAAGAAAAGATCAAAAGATCTAATCATAAAAAAATAATAAACAAAAGAAGTATTTTACTTCATTGACAGATCTTTGATCTATAAAGGCAGAGCCTTTATAAAAACAAGAACTTTTGTTCTTGGATCTTGAGGCAAAGCCTCCTTTGAAAAACACAAATTTGTTCTTTGATATTAAAATTGATCAAATGCGTTTTGTGCTATTAGACAGTGCCTTATACTCATGAATTGCGCTTTTGCGCTTCTTGGACCGGCGCTCAGCGCCAAAACATGCAACGTGTCAACCATAGACACGATCTGCGCTTTGCGCTCCTGAAAACAGCGCACTGCGCTCTTGGGCTGGGGCTCAGCGCCAAGCGCGCTACGTGTCACTCACTGGCGCGCCCATAAACTAGCGCAGCGCGCTCATAAATTAAAAGCGCAATGCGCTAACAAACTAGCGCTCAGCAAGCGCGCCACGTGTCACTCACTAACGGACCCACAAACTAGCGCACCGCGCTCATAAATTAAAAGCGCAATGCGCTAACAAACTAGCGCTTAGCGCTAAGCGCAACACGTGTCCTCTTCGTGTGCTCTACCCGACAGAAGCGCAATGCTCTCTTTGACAGGCGCAAAGCGCCTGGCAAGCCACGTGGCGCACTGTCAGAACACACATTGTTCTGATGAATGCTATGCATTCAATATAAGACAAAAAAATGTCAGAGCCCAATGATTTGCATTATTAAAAGGGCAGAGCCCAAATAAAGGCCTAATAGACAGAACAAAAATAAAATGTTAAACATTTTTAACTGGACTTAGCCCAATTCTGGCCATAAGTCCTCAACTTAAATTGGACTGAGCCCATCTGCTCTTCCAATCAATTTACACCCGGTTTGAGAGTATATCTCTTTACTCCTCTGATATCTGTCGTTGTAATCCTTCAACGTCGTCAGAGAGGTGACGGGTCCCGACAACCACATATTACGACGGACTGTGGAGTTCTTAAATCCATGGACTATGATGTCCTTAACCTCGACCGTGATGTCTTAAAACTAACATTGGACTGTGGGGTCCTTAAACTCATGGACTATGATGTCCTTAACCTCGACCGTGATGTCTTAAAACTAACATTGGACTTTGGGGTCCTTAAACTCACGGACTATGATGTCCTTAACCTCGACCGTGATGTCTTAAAACTAACATTGGACTGTGGAGTCCTTAAACCCATAGACTATGATGTCCTTAACCTCGACCGTGATGTCTTAAAACTAACATTGGACTGTGGGGTCCTTAAACTCATGGACTATGATGTCCTTAATCTCGACCGCGATGTCTTTAAACTATCATTGGACCGAGATGTCCTTAAACTACCAATGGACCGAGATGTCCTTAAACTAATTATCGACCGCAATGTCACTAAACTAAACAATAGAGCCCAATTGCTCTCTTGTCGGATCTAAACGATCCCGTTAAGTTGATCTTAGTCTAAAATGAGGCTAACGTATCCTTAACAAACGTTTAAGTTGATCTTAACCTCAAAAGAGGCTAACGTATCCTTAAACCCAAACCCCCCAAACCCAAATCTAAGAAAGATACGGATTTGGACTAGTCCAAGCCCTACGGGCGACAACATAACTTAGTCTCCGTATACAATCCACGGGCAAACACAAACAAAACAAACACCCACGACATGAAGTGATCATCTGGAGAAGGAGAAAGTTGTTATCGCGATGCGGTAGCGTAATTAACTGCAGGGGCTTGCGCCTGCAGGGAAGAGCGTCCCCACAATCAAAAACCCCTCAGATGAGGGGGAATCTGACGAAGTCTGCTACATCGGCCGCATCCATTTAAACTTTCGATACATGGTGCCATAAATCAACTTGGCATCTTCGGAGAGGTGGACGGATAGCACCAATTTCAGGCAAGACGGACCTACGCGATCGCGTCTCTGTGTTTCGGCGGGGAACAGGTGGTAGCTGGGATCATCATTTACCCTTAGTGGAGTTCTCCTACAACAATAGCTTCTAGGATACTATTCAGATGGCATCTTTCAAGGCCTTGTATGGGAGGAGATGTAGATCGCCCGTCTGTTGGATAGAGCTTAGCGAGAGTAGTATTTTGGGGCCGCGTATCGTGCAGGAGACGACCGAGAAAGTACAGTTGATTCGAGATCGGATGAGAGCGGCTCAGAGTAGGCAGAGATCGTACGCGGACAGACGTCGTCGCAGACTAGAGTTTGCAGTTGGCGATCATATTTTTCTGAGGGTCTCTCCAATGAAAGGCGTAATGAGATTTGGGCGGAAAGGAAACCTTAGTCCCAGATTTGTGGGTCTCTTCGAGATCCTCGAGCGTGTCGACGCAGTTGCATATTGTTTGGCTCTTCCACCCAGCTTTCCGGATGTTCACCCTGTATTCCATGTGTCGATGCTTTGCAGATATCTTCATGACCCTTCTCACATGATTCAGCTTCAGACCGTTCAGCTTGAGCGTAATCTTTCGTTCACCGAACAGCCAGTAGTGATATTGGATCGGCAGGTGAAGAAACTTCGATCAAAGGTCTTGCCATCTGTGAAGGTTCTTTGGCGCAGCCCAAATGGTGAATAGATCACTTGGGATGCCGAGGGCGAGATGCGGAAGAATTTTCCTCATCTCTTTGAAGGTATGCGTAGCTATATTTTTTTTAAATTCGGGGATGAATTTTCTTTAAGGGGGGGAGATTGTAACACCTTAGAATACAATTAGTGGTTAATTATGCTTTAATGTGGGGTTTTTAGTGAAAAGTTTACCAAAACGGTTTTTAAATATTTTATCTGAATTAACGAATATTTTATTAGAATTTAATTGGGCTTGCATACACATGTGCATGTTAATTAGGGCTAAGTTTGGGGTTAAACCATGTTTAGCTAGCCATGGTGAACTAACCCATTTCATTAGGGTTATGAAGTTAATTAGGTGCATTAGTTTTTTTTAAATATAATTAGTGGTGCTTTAGGGGTTGACTTGAGTTTGGAGAGAGAGGGGGGGCATGATTGCATGAGGCATGCTTGGTAATGAAGAAAGAGAGGGGTTGACTCTCACCTCTCCTTTCTTTTTTTCAAACACTTTTTCTCACTCATTCTCACATCTCTCCCTCTCATTTTTTCACACACACACACACACACACAAGCAGCAGCCGCATCAACATCAGCATAGCAACAGCAACAGCAGCAGCAGCATAGCAACAGCAGCAGCAGCACACACCCCACCCTTCTTTTCTTCTTCTTCTTCTTCTTCTTCTTCTTCTTCTTCTTGAATCCTAGGACCAATTGAGGTATAATATTAAACTCAACTTCCTTTTTGCTAAGCATGTGGTTATTAAGTTTAATTTAGTATTTAATGTGGCCATTGGTGCTAGTTTTGTGATTTAAGTGGAGTTTAGGCCAAGTGAGGATTTTTATGGCTAAAGTAGCTTAACTAAGTGTTATTAAGATCATCTAATCCAAGTTTTTGCACCAGATTTCACAAAAATACCATATTGTATCATGTTAGTGTTAAATAGTGTTTTAGTTAGGATTTGGGTTCTTTTAGTGATCTGCTTTTGACCCGGGTACTATAGGAAAAAGTTGCAGATACTGGAGCATAGTGACCAAGCTAGGGACACACACACGAAGCACGGGACCCGCTCTCCCCTTTCTGGCCGCAGATTTATTCTGTCTGGCCGCAAATTGCGGCCAGAAGGTGGGTGTGGGTTTTGGGTTTTGGTCTGTAGAAGTCTGCTATATATCTAAGGGTTTTGGTATATACAACTTTTGCTTTTTCCACTCGAGTCAAAATCTGGAACCTAAAACCTTGTTTTCAATACTTTTAACTTATGCGACATGTACGTTATGTGAGTTGGGTTTGTTGTTCACTGCGCGTCACACGAGTCGGGGTGGTTTCAGGCGAGGTTACACACGTTTTGGCGTATCGAGTACACACGCGTTTAACTTCCAACGCGAGTTCTCTTTTGATCTTGATATCGTGTTTTTAGCAGGATTTTAGCCTTACGTATATCACTTTGTGTAATTCTAGGATCGATCGCGGAGACGTCGGACGCGGCGTGGAAGGGAAAAGCGGTGGTTGGACCCGGCTAGCACGAGATCACGGGTGAGTAGAAATACACATCTACGGGGGAAATCGTATGGATGGCGCGAGGCGCCCGATAGTTTTAAAAGTTCTAGTAGTACAAACATTTTGCGTATAGTTCCTAGCTATCTATTTTGCTACATTGCATGACTTTTTATATCTATATGACTTGCTTAGTTCATCATGTAAAACTATTGCACCATCATCATGAGTTATGCGACACAAGTACTATTTAACTTGCTAAATTGAGAATGTGAAACTAATACACCATCATCATGAGTTATGCGACACAAGTACTATTTAACTTGCTAAGTAGAGAATGTGAAACTAATACACCATCATCATGAGTTATGCGACATAAGTACTATTTAACTTTCTATGTTGAGAATGTGAAACTAATACACTATCATCATAAGTTATGCGACACAAGTACTATTTAACTTGCTAAGTTGAGAATGTGAAACTAATACACCATCATCATGAGTTATGCGACACAAGTACTATTTAACTTGCTAAGTTGAGAATGTGAAACTATTGCACCATTATCATGAGTTATGCGGCACAAGAACTATTTAACTTGCTAAATTGGGAATGTGAAACTATTACACCATTATCATGAGTTATGCGGCACAAGTACTATTTAACTTGCTAAATTGGGAATGTGAAACTATTACACCATTATCATGAGTTATGCGGCACAAGTACTATTTAACTTGCTAAATTGGGAATGTGAAACTATTGCACCATTATCCTGAGTATGCGGCACGGGTACAAATTAACTTGCTAAATTGAGAAATTACAATCATTGTATTATCATTCATGTACATTTTTCGCTCTTTATATTGCAGTTCGTATTGTCGATACCCTAGATTCATTCTAGCTGACATGCGTGCTTATGGTGATTTTCTGAGGATTTCTGTATTTGAAATTTATGAGTTTTTGGGAGAAAACCGCAAGGATTTAATAAACCATATATCATTTTTAAACGTTGCAAGTTGCGGTTTTCTCGTAATTGATATATGTGTCGTCCACCATGGGTTTTCTGTTAGTTTTCGAGACCCGATTCGAGGAGTAGGATGAACCGTCTCGGGTACATGGTAGGCCCGGTATGGTATCCCGGGGCAAGAAGATCGAGTTGTAGACGATGAGCCTGACAGGGGCAGACTACCTACCGGTGATTGTTGGCACGGCGGATATCCAGAGGATACCAACCGTGGTCGTGAGATATTGAGATATTGATACTTTGAGATGGGCCAGCCGGACGGCTGGGGCCATAGGGTGATACCGATACTTGAGATTTTGAGATAGTCGTTTGAGGTGTCGATGCTGGACACGGATTTCTGTTGATTTCATTGATATTACTTCAGATACTTTACAGGAGCTTTTATAAGATGAAAATGATGTTTTTCTCGTATAAATATATTCAGATCTCGGGTAGAATTGATTCATGTTGCATACCTGCCAGTACATCATGCTTTATTAGTATTATAGAGTTGATTCATGTTGCATACTTGCCAGTACATCATGCTATACTTGTATTGTAGAGTTGATTCATGTTGCACACCTGCCAGTTCATCATGCTATACTAGTATTGTAGAGTTGATTCATGTTGCATACCTGCCAGTATATCATGCTATTCTAGTATTGTAGAATTGATCATGTTGCATACCTGCCAGTTCATCATGCTATACTAGTATTGTAGAGTTGATTCATGTTACATACCTGCCAGTACATCATACTATACTAGTATTGTAGAGTTGACTCATGTTGCATACCTGCTAGTACATCACGCTATATCAGTATTGTTGAGTTGTGATCGTTTGCGTACATACTTATGATAGCCTTTATAGATGTTACTTATTACTCACGAGTTGGCAACTCACCCCCGTTGTGCCACAGCCTTTTTGCAGGTCCGTTCCGTCAGCACTGTAGTGGCGGACGCACTTGCTCCTTTTGCTCCTTTCTCTTGGATTTGAGACTTTTGCTCGTAGGTGGGTTGTGAGATTATTTGTTTCCACCTTGTATATTTATTGTATCTAGAGTACTCCATCTACTGTACCTGCTACTTGTATTGATGTACTATGACCTAGAGACGAGGTTGTGAGAATTGTGGACATTTATGTTGTTTCTCTGGGTCGAGCTCACTTGAGCCGACATGATACTTTTTACTTGTGCCTTTTTTGCTTATTCTAGCACATAGATAATTTACATTGCGTGGGATTTGAATCCGCTTCAGCGAAGAGCTAGCTCCCGCTTGGGGATGCCTTATTCATGTTATATGTTTATTCATGATTTGTACCCGTTTTGGGGCCAGTTTTTACAAAGGAGACTCTGTCGAAATTTTTGGAAAATGTGATGTTTTAAAAGATTTTGATGCGACTTATATGGTTTTCCTTCACTCTATTATTTAATTGGGTTTTGATTTCTGGGCTTTGGGTTACTTAGATTACGTACGCCTCGAGACGTTTCGTAATTTAAGTGACAGTCATGTTTCGTACCTTTTCGGGTCGTGACACGAACTAACAGATGAAGAGAATGCTCAGCTTCGGCTTGAGGAGCCCGACGCTCTCGATGAAACTCGTCTCATGGCGCAGCAAAATTTGGAGGTTTACAAAGCAAAAATGACGCGCTCATACAAGAGATTGACTAGGCCGAGAACATTTCACCAAGGCGAACTCGTGCTGGTGGTCAAGAGACCTTTGATCCCCAATCGTGCCAAAGGAAGCAAATTCGAGCCGAACTATGAGGGCATATACATCATAGACAAAGTCTACTAAGGTGGGGCTTACCTGCTCATGGATATGCATGGCGAAAAACCCTTCAGGCCAATAAACGGCCGGTTCCTGAAAAAATACTACGCCTGACGAGTCACGGTCTAGGTTAATGATAGATGACGATGCCTATGTCCGCTCGCTATCTTCCCAAGCCCAAACTCTATAAGTAGTATCTAGCGAAACCTTACCTCAAAATTGCTACCGGACCGAAACGTTCTTAAACTAACAACGGACCGCAATGTCCTGAAACTAGCTACGGACCGAAACGTCCTTTAAACTACTATAAACCCCGGCATCCCCAGGCTGACGTGGCAAAAAAAGTGGTACGTCCATAAGTAAAATGGGCACGGATGAAAACCCGAAAGGGCTCCATGAGTAAAAACGGCAAGGCTACCGGCGAGTTTGTGAAAACCCAAAAGGGCGCAGACTCGTAAAAAAAAATGGTACGTCCACAAGCAAAATGGGCACGGTTGAAAACCCGAAAGGGCTCCGTGAGGAAAAACAGCAAGGCTACCGGTGAATTTGTGAAAAATCCAAAAGGGCGCAAACTCGTAAAAAAATGGTACGTCCACAAGTAAAATGGGCACGGATGAAAACCCGAAAGGGCTCCATGAGTAAAAATAGCAGGGCTGCCGGCAAGTTTGTGAAAACCCGAAAGGGCGTAATTTCGTTAAAAGACACTTGCAAGGCCCTCTCGACCTTGTAAGGAGAAAACTACCTGCATGAGATACTTACGACTCACAAAGGAGCGACACACTTATGAATCCTCACGATTCCTGAGAAGAAATTACACTTACGAGATCCTCACGACTCATAAGGAGAACCCTCTTATGAGATCCTCACAACCCATAAGATTCAAAAGACTTAAGCTACAGGGATCTGAACCTGTTCTTAAGCCATCATACACCCAATTATTGCCCTACAAGCAGTTCAATACTGACCCTTGTATACAATCCACGTGCACAAATAATCATTTCCTTTCCGAGTCCCACCAACGACGAGGAATGCCCTCATTTGATGAACAAACACTTGTAGGTCCTCTCGATTTACAAGGAGAAAACACTCTTGCAAGATCCTTACGACTTACAAGAGAACATACACTTAGGAATCCTCACGGTTCCTAAGGAGAAAAGACACCTATGAGATCCTCACGACTCGTAGGGAGAAACACCTTTATGAGACCCTTACGGCTTATGAGGTCAAAAGCCTTAGTCGACAGGATCTTAACCCTGTTTGCTAAGCCACCTTTGTTCGAACCGACAAAGGCAGATGATGATTCGCTCCTGGCAGTATCCCAGTTGTAGCGATACTGATGCCTAAATCGGTATCAAATTCTATGTCCTTTCATGGCAAATGATGATTCGCTCCTGGCAACATTCCAGTCGCAGCAATACTGATGCAAGATTGGTATCAGACCATGGGTTCCATACTAAAAAAAATGAATATGAAATAGCCGAAATGTTTGGGCAACTCACAATAAAAATCAGCGAGTAAAATATATGCATACAAAATAGCCGAAATGATTGGGCAGCTCGCAATAAAAAACAGCGAGTAAAAAATATCCGAAATGATTGGGCACCGCGAAAAATAGCCGAAAAGATTGGGTAATCGCGACTTTCGCGATACGAAAAGATGAAATGATAGAGCACACGGAAAGAAATAAAAAAATAACGAAATGAAACTTTTTGCCCTGCAGGTGAGGTCACATTGACCCCTGTATACAATCCATGGGCACAAACAGAAAGGGAACCGTATCGTCCCACCAGGCTTCGTCAAAGGGAAGTCAGATCTCAATAGCAATATCTACAGCCTGGAGATCAACCAACAGCGTCCTTCTTCCATCCAGCAGGATATAGGCGCAACATCAACAAATGGAGCCACGGTATACCCCTAGCTCCAAATCTTGACGACCACATCTACAGCCTGGAGATCAACCAACAACGTCCTTCTTCGTTCCAGCATGATACAAGCATGACATCAAAAAATGGATCCACGGTATACCCCTAGCTCCAAATCTCGATGGTTCACAGACAACCTAGAGACTACCTCAGAGCCATGGCACAGTCCCTAGTTCCAAAACTCAATGGTTCACAGGCAACCTAGAGATCAACAGCGGCGTTCTTTCTCAACTCCAGCTGGATGCAGATGTAACATCAACAACTGACCCCAGGGTCAAAACAACGGAGCCATGGCAAAATCCCTAGTTCCAAGCCTCGACAGTTCACAAGCAACCTAGAGATAACCGCGACATTCGTCTCGTTACAGCAGACGCAATACCAGCAAACGAAGCAAAGGAAAATCCCTAGCTCCAGGGTTTTGACGGCAACTCAAATAAAACCTGAAAGACTATCGGAGATCATCCCACACCAGCGCGGAGTGGTTATGACTCATCGGGGCTCCCAAACTGAGCCTAACCTCAAGTAAAAAGTGACATGGAATATCCCTAACGTTTTCTCTTTCGACGGTAATACTACCTGGAAGATTGCTTGAAGACGTCTTGTCCAGCTCCCGAAGGGATCAGAGACACGACAGTTGTGGGGCTACTCGAACAGCAAGATTGAATATCGAGGAGTACGTGATTGATCAAAGAATTTATTAACCACAATCAAGAACGGCGTCGCTTGGTAGCTAGCCGGTGAGTACGGGTCGGTCCACAGGGATTTTGTGAATTCTCGAATTGTTCTAACGAGTTAATTCCGATTGGTGTCGGATTGATTAAATCTAAAAACTAAACTTATCTAAATCTTGCTAGGGTTAGGTTTAGGTTAAGTTTGGAAAGTCAATATTCCTCACCGCTTTCTATGCCCTATTTAAGATCTATGAGGTGTTATGGTAATAATTAATAAAGTGGATTAGTACCATCGCGAAGAAACGATGTTTCTTCCTCTAGGTTCTTGTCCTTCCTTTCTTAATTCTTACCCTAACCTCCATGGAAAACACGCGCAACCGGTCCTTTTTACTACGGTATCACCGCTATCTCGTGGGATAGGGTGCCGTAGGGAGCGATGTGTGTATGTATGCATGGAGTCCTATAAAAACGTGTGATGGGCAAGAAAGGGGTGAGAGATCTTCATCTCTCAAGCCTTCCCCAAATCTAACCCTAACAAGTGAGGAGACTACTCACTTATTAGGGAATTGAAATACAAGTTCTAAACTAATTAACTAGGGCAATTAGTGAAAGTTATACTAGGGCAGATAATAAAATTATACTAAGGCAGAATGAAAATTACCTAGGGCATGGAAATAAAAATATACTTACTTTATTTGATGCTCTCTTCATACATTACAGAAATTTACAGATCTGAATTTTAGATATAAAATGAGGCACAAGAAGAGACATAACCTGAAACAGGTTTTAGAGTTTCTATTTATAGAACATAGAAACCCTAGGGTTACAATCGAGTCATATCTGCAATTACAAGTTTACCCCCTAAGAAAAGAACTAGTCAACGCACCGCCAGCCGCCTCCAGAATTTTCCACCGACACGTGTCTCATACGGCCGCGGATTCACAGCCAAGACCCATGTTTGGCCGCGGTTCCGCGGCCAAAAAGAGGGCTTGTGGGCTGTGTTCTTTTGGGCTGATTCCTGTTGCATTTTTCTTGGCTTTTCTTCACTTGGTTCTTCAGAATGTCTTCTAGTTTTCTTCCAGATTTCCACATTGAATAATTTTGTGGACTTTACCGCTTACTTCGTGTTGAAGTCTTGAACCTTGCACTGCCTTTATACTTGTGAACTTGTTCATTTGATCTTCGTTTATTCTCCAACTGTAGGCTTGATCAAGATTCTTCCATTTGTTGGTCGTAGTCTCACTTTTGTATCGTCTTTTCAACTTTTTCACTGTTTTTATTCCGAGAACCTGTAACCTGCAACTATGTAGCAGACATGGATCAAAAGCACCTATTTATTTGTAAAATGAATAAGAATGGGGAATATAATAATGCAATATTATGATATGAACAAATACCCCCAAACTTATCTTTTGCTCGTCCTCGAGCAAACCTAGTTTTTATTCTCGAAAAAGACCTAGCCTCACTTTCGCAGGGAAACGCGATTGCACTGAGCTCGTGCAATAAGTCGTTAAACCTCTAGGTGTCCCTAGTAGGAGGAATGTTGTCTCCTGAGGGTTTTCAGCGGATACTACCCACAAAATCCTATCAATTCGGTCTATTGACTTTTATTCTCCAATTAGGTTTTCCAACAAGGAATTCTATTATCTTTGACTCATAAATTATCCACCCGTATTCTTCACGCTTTCTTATCATTTAATTTAAGATTATATATATTCTTGTAAATTTGCTTAGCTTTTGGCATCTTTTAAGTTTTCCTTCTAGGGTTCCATCTCAACTTAGGAATTTTTATCATCTCTACTAAAGATATAAATCCTATTCTTCATTCCTATCTCTTATCTAAACCCCTAATCACATACCCCTACGTGTGTGTATATATCACCCCTACACTTGGAAATTCAAATCAAGCTATTATACTCTTTTCCATCGTCCAAAGTACTTTTCAATTGGTGAATTTTTAGATAAAATTGCTCACACATTCTTCATGCGACCGTTAATACTTCTTGAGGTACCAACGACCGATTACAAAATGTGTTTGCACATTAAGGCGTAATTCCTAGTCTTGTAACACCTAAGACTTTAGCAGTGACTCCCAAACCAGTTGGTCTAAGGCACTAGGTGATAAAGCACCCTCACTAAATATTTTTTTCTATTAATGCAGCCTTAAGTAATTACAAAAACCAGTGTTCATTTTTTTATTATCTCTTTATTCACACTTGTATTATTTTATTTTATTTTCCTTCATACTAAGGACTTTAGACAAGAGCATTTCAAGGTCTCCTCTACTATTCCAAGTTTCAAGATTCGTGTTTGTGCAATTTGTAGGGTATATATTTTCAGAATTTAGACTTTAGCTTAGGAATTGTTTTTCAAATTTATACTTTAATAAAAATATCAATACTTTTCTTTTGTTTTAACTTAGCTCAAGAAGTGAACTCGAAATTTGCCTATTTCTAAATAAACTACAAAGACATATACTTTCTACCGTTAAATTTTAAGAAAGGTTATTTTTAGGGTTTTTAATTTGCTAAGTCTAGGATCTAGTTGTTCCTAGCTAGTTAACCTATTTGGCAAACTCAAGTCAATTAAGGCTAAAATTGAATTTTTTAATTTTTAAAATTTTTAAAAATTTTCAATTTTTATGGGTTTTAAAATAAGTATGCAAATACAAAAATATACATATGAATGCGAAGGAAGAAAGCTTACCGAGCATACCCCCAAATTTAAACTTGACAGTGTCCTCACTGTCATGCTATACCAAGAGGGTCAAAATGTCGGCACTCCCCGGTTTATTTATTTATAATAAAAATTTTATAATTTTTCAATTTTTATGGGTTTTCTAATAAAATAAAATAAAAAGAACAAAATATATACAAAAAAAGTCCCCCCCAAAGTTAAGTGAGACAGTGTTTCCACTGTTTTAAGCGTTAAAATTTAGAGTTAGGGAGGAGAAAAATCAAACTATACAAGGCCTTACACAGACCAAAGGTTAGCACCAACCATTCAAAAATTCTATCGTTATAATGGTAGGGTTGGTGGAAGAATGGAGTGTAGAGGAAATAAATGAGAAGAACACGAGACCGTGTGGGAAGAAAGGTGGAATATGGTCTCGGTGGAGGAGAAGAATGGCGGAAAAGAGAAAGAAGTGTAATACGAACTTGAGGGTGTAAATTGAGTGAATAAATTAGCACAATTTGTGATGACCGATGTATTAAAAGCGATTGTGTTAATCTATCAACCCGTCGAGAAATGGGGTCAAATCTCTCAAGATTCACGAGAAAACATGGGTACATTGAACTTAGTAAACCATCCATTGAAAATGGAAACACGACGGATTCTTGCGTGGTCGAAACGATGGAAAGGACGAAGGGGAGTGATTTAGGGATAGTCTTATTCTCACATAAGTAATCTGTCTCGAACTTGAAGGATTCCATTAATGGTTCGAAATGACTATAAGCAACCGAGTCCGATGGTTCAACTAACTCATCAGAAAATTCAAAGGACTCAAACTCGGGCGGTGAGTCTTCAAAATCGTCCAAAAAAGTGAAGCACTCGTAATCATTATCGGCTGTAAGAACTGTGTCAGATTCAAAGAGGAACGCACTAGTGGCGTCAAAACTGCTGTGATCGAACAGAAATTTTTCAAGCTCACAGTCTTCCTGCGTGATCTTTTGCGTGGTCGGAATGATGGAAAGGAGGGGGGTGATTTAGGAAGTATAACAGTTAAAGGTTCAGGAGGATGAATTGGAAAATCCGACACATCAAGCAAAACTGTTTCATCCTCAATACCATCCTCAATACTCTCCTCAATACCATCCTCATAATTCTCCTCAAAAGTTATCTCATCCATGCAATTATCATCAAAATCAAGACGCATATGAAGTTCGGGAGAAACATTTAATGACTCGGGATGATGAATTGGAGAGAAAATTTCAGTCAAATTTACGGGTTCATCATCCAAAATATTCCCTGGGTTAATATCCTCAATCAAGTGAAAATCCATTTTTTAGACACCTCGTCAAAGGCATGGATATTTATCAATTCAGGTTCTAGATTGGAGGTGTAGAGATCGAAAGGATTGGTGATGGTTTCACTCAAAAGGGACCCTTCACAATCTAGCAAATCAAGCACTACAAAGTCGCACAACTCATTAAACGTTTTATTTTCAACTGGTGAATCATTTGGGACACTTGTTTGAAAACTGAAGTTGTGGGATTCAATTGGTGATGGGTAGGTTTGATTTGGAAGGGTGCACAGCTCACTCTTTCCACTCAAATTCTCACTCTATCCAACCGCCTCATCATACATTGGAATTTTTGGAGCTAGTTGGAAACTAGCTACCAGGTCACTAGGTTGCATGAGGGCGGCAATGGACGCATCCAAATTCCTCATCTGTTTGTTTGTTGCTGCAATGTACGCTTCCAACGACTCTTCCAGACTAGACATGGGTTGTGAAGGGGTTTCGGTAAAAGATTCAAAGTTGTTTGGATACGTGAAACTCCCAAATGGTTATGTAGAAGTAATGTCTAGGGAAGGTGTGAAAGTCGGGTAGGACTGGTAGGAATTGAATGGTTGGACAGGAGTAGGATCAACATTTGGATAAAAAGGTGAATGGACTTGTTGATCCCAAGAACTAGAAGTGTTGAAAGGAGTGAAAGATCGGTTACGAGATTGTTCAATATGTTCAACTATAGACATGGGTTTCAGAGTTACAACAGGACTCGAAAAAGGAGTATCAACGTAAGAAGATGGTGAAGGTTGAAATGGTTGATATAAAGTGGATTGCGGAGTCCAATTGTTTCTCCTAGACCCTTCTATTCGATCTTTCAAAGAAATCTTGGGCATGGAGGGGTCGTCCGCAATTCGACTAAAACAATTCGCGTATGAAGCAATGTTTGGATGAGGGTACCAAAGTTCGGCAAGAGTTTTGTGAGGTGGGGTACCCATGATGTAAGAAGGAGAAGAAAAAGAATGTGGGGTGCACGGATTTCTTAGCGACAAGTTGCAAGTTTTTTTTGTAAAATTTTTTCCTTTTTTCTTTTTGTGTTTTTTTTATGTGGTGCTTTTTGCAAAAAAGATTTTCGATAAAAGGCTCAGACACACATTCAATCAATCACAAATGCACAATCAAGCTTAGATTTAGGGTCACCTAGGTCAGCTAGACAGCTCCTAACTGTTCCAAAGGGCAAGAAATAGGACCTCAAACCGCCTCTTCACCGCCAATTGTGGCCAGGTAAGCACAAGTAGAGAAAGGAGGGATCCGCTCACGAATCACCGTGAGACGGGACTTTTAAAGTTACCTTTCAATACCTGTCTAGCCAAGGCACCACAAAGTCAGGTTAGGATCAACGGTCGATGCCTACAACTATTCCTTTGTCCTATTGAGCGCGAAGTCCTTAGGGCCGGGTCTAATCTTTTTTAATTAGATTGATGGTCAATGCAATATGCCTTATATGATTTTTGGGTTCCTGGGAAGGGTAATGAAATTCCCACCCAATCTGGATTGGTGTAAAAGCCCCTTAAAGTCAATTTAAAATATGCAAAACAGTAAACACAATCAAACACTTGCAAACAATTATTTTAGCGCGGCGCAAAGAATCCTGCACAAGATCAATTATTGGAAGGGGAAAAAAATTTGGCGCAAAGAATCCTGCAGGCAAATTTTACAGAGGAGATATCAGGGGTTCAGAGAAGGAGAAAGAAAACTTACAGAGGGATTTTTAGGTGATGACGTCACCACCATGCGGCGAAAGCGCGGCCAAAGGGAGCATTCGGCGGTGGAAGCGCGGCGGCGGCGGCGGTTCAGTTCCCGAGATTTCTTCTGCTCGTCTGGTCTGATTTTTCTCTACTTTTAAGATCTGCCGTTTTCTCTTTTGCTTTCTGGATTTTTCTAGATCCGAACTCGTTCGTCGATCCTGCAAAATTCAAACGAAAATGCCCTTCACAAAATAACAAGATAATAGATTTTTTGTATTTTTTTATTTTTTATTTTTTATGATTTTTTCAATTTTATATTAACCCGAAATTACAAAAAGAAAATAACAACACCATCCCCGGCAACAGCGTCATTTGATTGATCAAAGAATTTATTAACCGCAATCAAGAACGGCGTCGCTGGTAGCTAGTCGGTAAGCACGAGCCGGTCCACAGGGATTTTGTGAACTCTCGAATTGTTCTAACGAGTTAATTCCGATTGGTGTCGGATTGATTAAATCTAAAAACTAAACTGATCTAAATCTTGCAAGGGTTAGGTTTAGGTTAAGTTTGGAAAGTCAATATTCCTCACCGCTTTCTATGCCCTATTTAAGATCTATGAGGTGTTATGGTAATAATTAATAAAGTGGATTAGCACCATTGGGAAGAAACGATATTTCTTCCTCTAGGTTCTTGTCCTTTCTTTCTTAATTCTTACCCTAACCTCCATGAAAAACACGCGCAACCGGTCCTTTATATTACGGTATCACCGCTATCTCGTGGGATAGGGTGCCGTAGGGAGCGGTGTGTGCATGTATGCATGGAGTCCTATAAAAACGTGTGATGGGCAAGAAAGGGGTGAGAGATCTTCATCTCTCAAGCTTTCCCCAAATCTAACCCTAACAAAGGAGGAGACTACTCACTTATTAGGGAATTGAAATACAAGTTCTAAACTAATTAACTAGGGCAATTAATGAAAGTTATACTATGGCAGATAATAAAATTATACTAAGGCAGAATGAAAATTACCTAGGGCATGGAAATAAAAATATACTTACTTTATTTGATGCTCTCTTCATACATTGCAGAAATTTACAAATCTGAATTTTAGATATAAAATGAGGCACAAGAAAAGACATAACCTAAAATAGGTTTTAGGGTTTTTATTTATAGAACATAGAAACCCTAGGATTACAATCGAGTCATATCTGCAATTACAAGTTTACCCCCTAAGAAAAGAACTAATCAACGCACCGCCAGCTGCCTCCAGAATTTTCCACCGACACGTGTCTCATACGGGCGCGGATCCGCGGCCAAGACCTATGTTTGGCCGCGGTTCCGCGGCCAAAAAGAGGGCTTGTGGGCTATGTTATTTTGGGTTGATTCCTGTTGCATTTTTCTTGGCTTTTCTTCACTTGGTTCTTCAGAATGTCTTCTAGTTTTCTTCCAGATTTCCACAGTGAATAATTTTGTGGACTTTACCGCTTGCTTCGTGTTTAAGTCTTGAACCTTGCACTGCCTTTGTACTTGTGAACTTGTTCATTTGATCTTCGTTTATTCTCCAACTGTAGACTTGATCAAGATTCTTCCATTTGTTGGTCGTAGTCTCACTTTTGTATCGTCTTTTCCACTTTTTCATTATTTTTGTTCCGAGAACCTATAATCTGCAACTATGCAGCAGATATGGATCAAAAGCACCTGTTTATTTGTAAAATGAATAAGAATGGGGAATATAATAATGCAATATTATGATATGAACAGTACGCCAGCCAACACGACGGTACGACGGACAAAACCCTAGTACCACAGACCCTACCGGACCTCTGTCGTAAAGAGCAGAGGTTAACTGTGATGTTAGGACATTCTTGCGAGAACTTCTCGATTCGTCTCGACTCGTAAGGAAATTAGTGTCCTTGCGAGAACTTCTTGATTCGTCTCGACTCGTTGGGAAAAACCTTAGGCAATGGGGATAAGGACCTGTTTCCTAAGCACTGGGGCCCTGCAAGTCGATCCAAGATGGACTCTTGCATACTATTCACGGGCCACACTTTCTGAAGTCGAATCTCGACAAGGAGGGAAACAACCACTTACGAGTCCTTTCGACTTGTAAGTGGGAAAATTCTTTTGTGAGATCCTTACGACTCTCAAGAGAAAGCACACTTAGGAATCCTCACGATTCCTAAGGAGAAAATACACCTACGATCCTCTCGACTCGTAGGGAGAAAATCTTTATGAGACCCTCACGACTCATAAAGTTGGAAAGCCTTAGGTGACAGATCTGAACTTGTCTCCTAAGCCATCGCTGCGCTGCAAGGAGATTAAGATAGATTATCTACAAAATGCATTTGCTAAAAGAGACACACCATCATGAAACAAAATATGTCTTTTATTCATGAATCAAAATGAATACAAAGTACAATCTATAAAAGAATCAAAAAATACACTCATTCAGAAGTAAGTACAAAAGGAGAATAAAAAAAACATATATATTTTTTCTTAAGTCGGCGGACGATTTAATAAATTCGTCAGTTCATCTTTCTTCCGCTGGGTCTCGGCTTCATGTTTTGTTATTGTTATGAGATGGGTCTCCGCCTGAGACTGTTGAGCCTGATACAAGGCGAGCCGACTTTCAAGCTCCTTTTCAGCAACTTTGTGAGCTTCAACCATCTCTCGAGTAAAAATAACGGCTTTATCAATGGCTACCATCTCCCCGATAGCTTCTTGAAGCACCCGCCAAAGTTCATACGCACGAGTGGTCTTAGCCATGAGTTTGGCTTGAAGTTCCCCCAAAGCATTTGAAGCTAGCTCTCTCTCCGAAAATTTTCGGTTGAGCTTCTTCTCACATGACTGCAGATTTGCGGCTTACCGTTCAACCAGCCCCACAAGCTCATCTTTGCAGCCACGACCTCTAAAGGAAGACGCGTGCACTCAAGACTATGTACGCAAGTTTCCACTCGACGACAAAACTCAACCCAGACATGCACCAATGTTTCAGCATGGTAAGTGGTGAGAAAGGGCAGAGAAATGTTGGCTTCAGCAGCGAATTCTTTGGCTGTGATCGAACTACCAGCACGAAGATCTTCGATAAGAGCCGACAAAGAGTGAAGGCTTTGCTTCGCCATCCGTTCAAATGCGCGCCGAGCATAAGGGCTGGGTGGCATAATGATGCGAGATTCCAGCGGGATAAGAACGGGCAAAGCTGTCAAGATTCATAAACAATCAGCGAAATTTGCAAATGAAGAATAGATGGAACAACGTCAAAACTTTACTTACCCACAGTCATGCAATGAGGGTTTAAAGGATCCCCAGGCCTGTCGAGGATCTCAACTTCGTCGTCAGCTTCCAGAACTACAGAAGACATTAGCATCGTTATATGAAATAATGATAATGCAATGAGGGGGGGTCAAATAACACCGACCTTACCTAAAAGAGAGGACGATGCGTTGCGGGGATATTGCCTGCGGAGCGGCTATCTCGAGCAGACGCTGGAAAGACTTTCTAGGAGATATATCTGCGATGGACACCGCTAATCCTCGTAATTCTGAAAAGACAGAAAGATTCAGATAATGCAGAGACCATTAAAACAAAATATAGAGGAATACCTTCAATGCTTTTCCCGCTTTGAACAGGAGGGATAGCAGCTTTGGCAGCTTCCTTCGCACCCTCAGGCACATCACCGAGGATGTAGGCTGGTGTACCAGCTTCCAATTGAGGGGCAGCGGCCACCGCTTCAGGCTCCAATGAAAGGATGGCGGTCTCGACTACCTGTTCCACAATCTCCGGGCCGTCACCAGAAAGATCCATTAAATCTGCGGCCAATGAGGATGCCTCTTCTGGGAGAGCAAGCACCGGGAGAACGGAAGCCGCCAATGGAAGCTCTGCAGCAGGAATAGCAACTGTAACGACCTCCTCCACACCTACTGGTGTCTTATTGGGGATATTTATAGAGTCCACGGTCAGGACGTGACTTGAGCTCAGATTCTCTGCCATTGCCGAAGTCCCTGCAAAGTTTTACGAAGATAAGAAGACATAAAAAGCGAAACAAATTACTTGCCTAAGGAAAAATACAGAAAACATGCATACCGATACGCCAAGATGCCTCTAGTATGGCTTTTTCAAGCCGACGTTCCTTCCTGAGAAGGTATGCTCGTCGGGGTTCAAGTGTAGATTCATGACCACCGGTCCACAACGACAACTCATCTTCAGAAGCGGCTGAGATAGGCTGTTTGAGGGCTATCTCGCCTTCCTGTTCCAGAGGACCTATAAATATTCGTCGTATTGATGGAGGATCTTCATAGAATATGACGGCAGGATAAGAACTCTTCGGGACACGCACGTTCTCGGTCTCGTCCTGAGAACGCCTTATAGGCTCAGCCAATTGTGCGGCTTCCTCGGCAGATGAACCCGGAAAGAGAAGACCATCATCCGGCTCTTGCATGGATATTGGTTCATCTTGAACAATAAGCTCGGATTCCACCAAAAGGTCAAGAAGACCGGTGACCGTATTCTTTCTCCTCTTCGACCCATAACTAAGGCTGGAAGATGATCGCTTCCTTCCCTTCGGCGCTTTGGCGCGATGTTGACCCACTTCGCCTCCACTGTCCTCTTTTGGCGACACCCCTGCTGATAACGTCGCCACTAATGGAGTGGCCGATGGTGCTTCGACAGAAGCCTTTGCTCGAGCTCTAGTATGCATCGGCATCCCTGCAATGGGAGGAATCGACCCGGTTTCTGCGGCCTGTGAGATGAGGACCGCACCACCATCCCTCAAAAGAGGACGAACGACTGACCGTGGTCGTAACGGAACGCTAGCAGCTTGGGTTGGGGCAGGAGTCTTGTATTCGAAGAGTACCCGCCTTTCCTCAGCAATGATAGGACCAACCCGGTGGCGATACCAACCCACAAAGGAGCCTACAGACCTGGGGAAATAGTCAGGTTCTGGGATCATGAACATGGAGCCAGTATTCAGCCGTGTAAAATGATGAATAACGTCGCGAATAACTCCCAACGGTGAAGTGGGCTTAACCAAGAACGCTTCAAAGGGGACGCCCTCATTATAGCCAAGTTGCCGGGCAAAGCGGTGCGGATTATACCGCATAAAGAAAGCCGTATCATTCTGGCGGAACACCAAATAGCCCGGCCTGATCGAGTACAGATGCATGATCTCCCTAGGCTTTAAAGAGGGTGCTCCCCCTTTCGACAAGTCGAATAGCTGCTGGACAGGCCCCGCTGGAGCAGAAAGAACGCCATCAATAAACACCATTCTTCCTTCATGGGTATATGTATTGAGCAGAACACAGAGGGCCCCTAATTGAGTCGGATCGGGAGAGGAGGCATCCACCAATCTCATAACTCAAGGGAAGGTGTAGGAGTCATAGAAGTTCGGCCGCTGATGTACCGCGAATGCCCCCAGTACATGCATTTCAATCCAAGATGTGAAGTAATGAAGGGAGAGATTCACAACATCTACATCTGGAGTCGAAGTGTTGGCCGCAACACTTAACCTGTGATAAAGATGCGATAGTCCCGCGATGCTGACGACCAACTTTGCCCCTTCGGCTACACGATGGGCGGGATAGAAGACGGAAGCTCTCATGAAGCGTCGGTGTGATGATGTCACAAACCAGCTGAGCCAAAAGCTGATAAAACCGACAAAGAAAGTCTCTTCGTCCATGTCGGGAGCCGCAATCGAACCAAAAGGAACGACTAACAAGATCGGGATGTAAAACTGTGGTAGATCTTCTGCTTTAACCGGCAGTCTATCCAAACCAAACCCAAAAAGGTCATCGATGCTCGCAAACTTCGGGGCCTCCTTAGATAAAATATCTCCCCGAATGAAACAGGTGACAAAGCTCTCAAAAGTGACACCCTGCCCTTCTGACTTCGCAAACAATCTGTCGAAAATACCCAGGGCCTTGATCAGACTGGGGTACTTATGACGGACGACGGTTTCGGCTCTCAGACCATCAAGCGCAGCCGGCATGGTGGAGAAAAAATATTCATCAGGAGGCAGCAGTTCCTCGTAATGCTCCCCCCTAATGGGCAGTCCTGAAATCTCACGGAATTCATCCAATGAGATGGACACCTCTCAATCCCCTAGCAGGAAGGTTTTGGTGGGCAGATTCCACTGGTTTAAGAAGGCTTTGATCCACCAGACGTGAGGAGCATGGTAATGAAAGAGCGATGCATACACTACCTGATATAGTCCGACCTTCTGCAGGCTTTCACGGTGGGCAGAAAGAATATAACAAGCCCAAATAAGGTAGCCCACGGGGTGCCGGGGGGTGATATCCACTTTATAGACTTTTCCCCAAGGTCGAGCTTCACCTTGGCAAATCCGACGCCCCAAGATGTCTATAGCAGGCAGGGGCTGGTTAGGTATCCCAGAGGTAGAGAGCTCCAGCCGGCCCGAAAGAGTCCAATTGGTCACTTCCACTGCGTAAGTAGTCTGTGGGCGTTCCATCGGCAGTATAGGATGAAGAGGTTCCACCGGCTCCCCGCAAATGAAACTTTGGCGACCCCGGATGATGTGGCCGTACCAAGTACCCCATAACAGCAGATTTGTCCGATCTTTATCATGAGCTCTGATCAACGCCATTGCTTCCTCGTTCGACGACGATTGTGGAAAAGCAGCGTCCGAGCGGGTGTAAGGGAAATAAGGAAGAGAAGCCATTGTGCCTGAAATGAGGAAAAGAGGAAGCTATTAATAAAACCTATGCACATATATATAATAATAATAATAATAAAGCAGGATGTCTGTTTTGCGGGGCCACTGCCTACGAAACACATGGACCCCACAAAATCAATATGGCGGCTCGCCAATCATGAGACAGGGTAATCATTATGAGAACAAAAAGGAGATTCTCAATAAATGAATAGTGGAATTTAAACACCTCTGCACATTTCCACAAGAAAAAACCCATTACAAACTCTGTGCAGATCAAAGAAGAATTCCTCTTAAAATTTTTCAAGAACAGCTGAGAGTAAAATCCCAAGAGGATTTCTTGATCGTTAGAGCTTAGTTCTCTAGGGGGAATTAAATTCCTTTTTAACCGAGGAATTAAATTCCAGGAAAAATTTTTAGAGTTGACCTCTTTGGAGTGGAATTAAATTCCAGAGAAAAACATGTGCCATCATCAATCCCCTAAGATTAGGAAAAATGCCTAACATTGGGGGCTTAGTACCTAAAGATTGTGCATTTTTAGAGCTCGGAAAGATGAGTTTCATTAAAAGAAAAAACTCTTGGTGTGAATTTAAAATCCAAAGAGAATTTTATAAAAGGAGAAGAAAAAGTTCCTCGGCCGTTCAAGATCCTTACCTGAAAAAGGATAATTTTTTGGACAGAGTTAAACTCTGGAATTTTTTTGAACAGAGAACTGAGCTCTGAGGAAGAGAATTAAATTCTCAAAGCAAAAACGAAGAAAGAAGAAGATGAAGGAACGGAGGCGCTGCTGAGATGAGACCCTTGCATTTATAAGACATGATAGGAAACGGTTCATCTTCCCCGTTCTCTAGGCAGATCCAACAGCCATAAAGGTGACAACGTTGCACTCACGTGCAAACACGTGAGAACAACGCTGTGGGGGCATTTGTTCCCTCATGGGAACTGAATAAAACATATGAATAAAGCAAGAAGGAAAGCCCCCAAGTGGAGCATCACGTGCCCACATGTGATCGGGCCTCACGTGCAGACACGTGACCTTTTATAGGCAAAGTCTATCGGCGCCTGAATGAAATAAACAATTGGAGATACTTAATTGGTGAGGTCTCGTGCCAACACGTGATGGGTTCCTGAGCCCTCTGAACTAATAGAATTAAATTCTAATTAGAAGCTTTATGCTTAATTGGTGAGGTCACGTGCCCACACGTGATGGGCTCCTGAACCCTCTGAATTAATAGAATTTAATTCTAATTAAAAGAAATCAAAAGCCCTAATTGGAAAAATATTTTCCTAGATCTTTCCAAATAAGAAAAATTGCACTCTGTAAAGTAGAGCACCGTTGGATTAAAAATCCAATGGTGATTAAAAAACACCAATTTATAAGAAGATTCTGTGCAAGGAAATATTTTCCTAAAAAATTTGCCAGGAATAACAAATGAAATATCTTATGTGAAATAGAAGTCTTTGGATTAAAAATCCAACGGTGAATAAATTCACCGAGTGATCTAAAAGATCATGCTGGTTATAAAATCAATCAAAATCTCTTAAAGAGAGATGGACTGAACAAACTGATTCTTTTCTTTCTCCTATAAATAGGAGCCAAGAAGAAAAGGAGAGGGACAGAAAAGAGAGAGAGAGAGAAACCCCTTGAAAGCAAAAAAAAGAGAATTTAATTTTCCAGAGAGAAGAAGATCTCTTCAAAGAAGAAAGAAACTCTAGGTAAGAGAAAGAAGGAGATCATTCCATAAGCTCCCACAAAACAAAAGAGAATTTAATTCTTAAACCAAGAGTTTAACTCTTCTGAAAAAGAACTCAGTTCTTTCTCTGCTTGAAGATCTGCAGAAGCAGATCTCCCCACAAGTTGAGAATTTAATTCTCATCGGGAAGATCTGTCATGCAGATTCAAAACTTAAGGGAAGAATTGGGTTTAAAGAATTTAATTCTTTCAACACAACACAGAGAAATTTAATTCCTCTAAATAAAATTGGGGTTTAACCCTATAAAAGAATTTAATTCTTAAAGAAAGGATTTAACTCTCCATGCACGAAAAAGAGATCAACACCCAACATGTTAAATGTCAGATCACGTGTGTCCACGTGAGCCCCCCCTCAGTGATCAAAAGAACGAATGAGATTAGGTCACGTGCTCCCACGTGACACTTGAACAAGCCTCTCAAAATAAAAAGTGAGTAAAGCCAAGGCAGTTTCACTTTTTGGGCGTCTCACGTGTTCCCACGTGACCCCTAGCAATTATAAAACACTCATAAAAAAGAGGAAAATAGCCAAAGGCAATTCCTGCCTAAATGGCGTCTCATGTGTCCCCACGTGACCCTTGACAAACACTTTTTTAAAGAAAAAAGGGGGTAAACCTAAAGGATTAATATCCAACGCGTGGATACCCTCACGTGTCCACACGTGATGGTCATAAGGATCAAGTTTTTAACACTTATATGCATATTCTGAGAGTAAAACAAAGGTAGTTTTCGCTCTTTGGGGCTCCTCACGTGATCTCACGTGACCCAATAGTGTTTAGCACTCAGAAAAGAATAAGTGAACAAATCCAATAGAGCTGCGCCAACTTTCGAATGCCTCATGTGAGAGTACGTGAGCGCTGAGCATACTCTAGTGTCTAACACTATAATGAAGCCCACCTTAGCCCAAATTGAGCTAAGTCTTCCAAAGCCAAAACTCTTTTCAACTGAATCCCAACTATACTCTTGTCTTCCAAAATTGATCATCTCATATGGCATTCAAAGTTATGTTCATCCCAGAGCCTTTTAATCTGACATTTGGTTCAAGGGTACATCTCTTCACACCTCTGATACATGTCGTTGTAATTCTTCAACGTCTTCAGAGAGGTGGTGGGTCCCAACGACCAATAATTATCTGGTGCATTTTCAAACCCATGGGCATATACAAAACTTTAGACCGTAATGTCCTTAAACTAAACCCTATGGACCGCAACGTCCTAAAACTAACAATGGACCGCAACGTCCTAAAACTAAATTCTATGGACTATGATTTTCTTAAACTTATGGACCACAACGTCCCTAAATTAAAACAATAGTGCCCAAATACTCTTTTGTTGGATCTAAATGATCCTGTTGAGTAGATCTTAGTCTAAAAAATTAGGCTAATGTATCCTTAACAAACGTTTAAGTTGATCTTAATCTCAAATGAGATTAACGATCCTTAAACCCAACCCAAAACCCAAATTTAAGAAAATACGGATTTGGACTAATCCGCGCCCTACGGGCGACAACATAAATTAGTCTCCGTATACAATCCACGGGCAACCAAAAATAAAACAAACACACATACGACACGAAGTGACCATCTGGAGAAGGAGAAAGTGGTTACCGCTATGCGGTAGCGTAATTAACTACATAGGCTTGTGCCTGCAGGGAAGAGCGTCCCCACAATCAAAAACCCCTCAAATGAGGGGGAATCTGACGAAGTCTGCTACATCGGCCGCATCTGTCTAAACTTTCGATGCACGGTACCATAAATCAACTTGGCATCTTCGGAGAGGTGGACAGATAACACCAAATAGCATCTACCCAAGATTCAGGCAAGACGTTTGTCTTCCCGGCTTCCGGCGGCAAACATGTAATTTATTGAAAAATCGAATTATTGAGACATATCTTACCGACTGAGCATGGTGAACTCAGCGTCATATTCATCTACTGACTTGGTCCACATTGAATCTTATTGCAGATGGATGAACTGCCGTTCCATGTCGAACCTGACAATTTCAGGGAAGTACTTTGCTTCGAACATGTCGCGGAAAGTCTTCCATTCGATGGGTTAATCAAAACGGCTTTTTTCTGCCTTCCACCAAACCCGTGCGTTGTCCGTGAGCTGTAATTTCGCATCATGGACCCAAGCTATCTCTGGCACTTGTGCCGCTGCCAGATCATCTTCGATACTTTGAGCCCATTCCTTGGCTTCTAGAGGGCTCTCTTTTCCTGCAAACTGTTTGGGGGCGCAAGGCCCTAAATTGCTTCACCCCAGATTCTTCTGCCTCTGGTTGGTTCATCAGGATAGCAGTCTACTGCTGCTGTCCTTCCAGGAAACTGCGGATTGCCTCAAGCAGAATCTTCTGCTCGTTGATCGGAGCAGCGACGGCATGTGTGAGTGGTAGTGGTGGGGGGTGTTGTTGACATTCGTGCTGGTGTTGTTCGGAGAATCCATAACCTTGAATGAAGAATTTTGGGTTAGGACAGATTCAAAATATATGAAATTGTAAGATTCAAGAAATATGAATTGTAAAGAATGTTTTCAGTTGCTGGTTCTTATGTTATATTACTTAGGTTGTCCACGCAGAACGGAACTGCATGGTAGGGTTCCATACAGCTCTGACCTGCATGGGCCACCAACAAAACCTGTCACGCCTCGCTTTCCAGTATACAGGCAGAGGACGCGACGAGACCGCTACGCATTTACTCTGAAGTAAACACGCTAAGCGTATCTAAGCAATATAAGTAAAATGCATAAGAGACAAAGGCAATAGATATAATTGAACATCAACTTTATTTATTAACATTCTTTTTACAATATATCTGGAAAGTAAATATATGGAATGAAAAGCAATGCCTAAACAGTGACATAACAGAAATAGAAAGTACTGAAATGAAATGTATAAGTAATTAAAGCTCCAGGTCGAAAGCTAGCTGGTTTAAATCCTCGCTGGTGGGCTCGATCTCCAGTGAGTCCAAAACACCTGACGACATTCCAAAGAAGAAGAAAGAGAATGTCGTCAGCGAACAAATCGCTCGGTAAGTCCCATAAATAGATAAGAATGGAATAGACAAAATAGAGTATTTTTTGTTATAATGTTGTATTTAGTGTTAACGCTGTTGTTTGTAACTTGGTATAGAAGAATGCCAGTGTATACGAGAGGAGTCCCACTATTCCGGAGACTAAAGTATACGGAGCACAAGGAACCATTCAGCCACGATACAACAGCAATTGAATTCAGATTAGGTGTAGTATGGTTACAGTCTCATGCAACTTCTAACACCTTCCGTACCAGTCTACCCCTTATAAACCCCGCGATATCTTAATTGTATTGATATATTATTTGAATTGTATATTGTATATAGATGGATGACTTGCCGAAATCATGATATCAGTAAATGGATGTAACTGGAGAATCATGTAGATGGATGTATATTCATGGTTCGGTTCAGTCAATATATATTGATTAGATTGAATAGACGGATTCATAGATTCATGTTGTATTAAAGTTTGATACTTGAATCCTATTTAAGTCAGATTAATTATATTGAGACTCAGTCTGAGTCAGACAATTTGAAAAGAAATTGAATCCTGAATTATATTTTGGTGCTATCAGTAACCGCTGCATATGAACGGCAGGATTTGTGTCTTTTTCAAAGACAATAACCGTGTTGATAATACCATTTGTTAAGTTGTTTATCTTAAATAGGCAAGCACTCATATCTCCGGCTCCCTAAGGCTCAATGATCCCGCTTAAACCTATGTTTACTAGGATCCTTATTGTAATTTAGTATAACTTGAGGGGGTTTTATATAAAAATAATTTTGTATAATTTTCAAAATACACCTCAAGTATTTTATTATCGTCTTTAGAGTTTTCATGGATGTATATTTTACCAATATGACATTTCTAGTGAATAAAGCCTAATTTCATAATATATGGTATTTATTTGTAATATTGGAATTGTATGGTATTTTCTTGTAAATGAGATGTTTTTCTTGAATTTTGGAAATGTGGAATTTTTTAAATATTAAAAATAGATATTTTGATATTAATTACATATATATTTATTTATTAAAAATATAAGTTTTAATTATAATAGAAATCACAATTTCTAAAGAAAATTGTATTTTAAATCTTTCGAGATCGTATGCTCCTTGCGGAGGTCTGCATCTCACTCTACTAAGCCCGAGAATGTGCAATAATCCGCACCATCCCGAACGGGTTTCCCGAAATCGGTTGTAGAGGCACAATTGCAAAGATTTATTAAAATACACATCTTGTAAAAAAAGGTTTTTATAAGTCGAAGGTAGTTATGTGTAAAATCATATTTTTTCCAAATCTATATTCCCAAATTTCATCGTGCTATATTAGATACGTGTGTTGTTATGAGGTAGGTCATTATCTCGTGAGTTTTCTAAAGCTAGTATGGTTAAAAGTTATAAACATGTCGATATGAAATATAAAGGTATTTTAATGTAAATTGAAATAAAACTGGCTGTGGTTATCATTTTAATGTCAAACTTGATCTATTATCTTAGTTAATGAGTATTAAACAATATATCAAAAGTTGTGGGTTTGTTATTAATAAAATGATGTATTTTTTGAAAGAAAAGAGAATCGGAAGCCGGATAACTCCGCTTCCGACACGTTTTAAGAATTAAGAATTTGATAATAGTAACAGAGAGAGAGAAGGGGGACTTATAGGATTAGGGTCAAGAGAAGAGGAAGAGGAAGATTGGGGAAGCACCGGTGCGTCGTTTCGTCGCCGGAAACTCCTCGGATTGCCGTCGGAATTTCGTCGGAGTTTCGCCCTTTGCTAACTCCACTTGCACACAAAAATTCTTGGGAATTTTCTTGAGAGTTTGGGCAGGGATTTGGGAGTGAGGGGGGTGATTTGAGGTGTGGTATTTATAGGAAAAATTAGGGTTTAGGGTAATGAAATGGTGTTTTAAAATTTTGTATTAAAAATGGATTAAATGAGGGTTTTAATTTGTTCTGTAATGTGCAGGGATATTAAATAGTACAGCGGTTATGGGGTAGGCCAAAGGTTGCAGAGGATAGAGAAAAATCAGGATTTCAACTGAGTCGGACCGGCGCCGCCAGCCGATTCGACCGAGTCACCGGTCCGAGTCGGCCGAGTCGGGCCGCGTCTCCTCGCCACCTATCCCCGTCGCCTGGTCTATTGCAGTGGACTCGTTTATTTTATGTGTGACTTTTCAGTTTACATGTTGTGTATATGTAGACTCTTGGGTTTCTAAAAAATTAAAAAAAATAAAAATAAAAATAATGTGTGGCTGGGGAGATTCGGACACAGGGGTTATGTCACTGCAGTGCAAGCCTTTACCAATGAGCTACAAGTACTTTCTTGCTGTTCAAAATTGAATCAAATACGTATAGTACTCATAGGAAATGTAAATACCCCAAGTATACATTAGTTTTTAATCAAATTTATGTACACAAGAATTGGAGTTGTTACATGGTGCGTCCACATCAGAGGCAAACCCACTCCCGCACCTCCAGGTATATTTATATATTCTATAGTTCATGCATATTGATTTAGAATATTATATCATAAATACACACACATTCTTTTTGCCCTTACTTAGATAATCATTTTTTTATTGTCTAGTTGTAGGTGGTGTCTCCACATCTCGGGCAGAGGCCACCATCGCACCCGCAGGTATGTTTATATATTCTATAGTGTATGCATATTGATTTAGAATGTTATATTATTGATCTACACATTGTTTTTGCAATTACTTATATAATCTATTTTTAATTGTCTAATGGTGCGTCCACATCTAGCGCAGGGGCAACTCCCGCCACTTTCGTACCCTCCGCTCAGTTTGCAGGTTAGTATGAATAAATATAAATTATTTATTCATTTTACATATGCTCTAAGAATAAACATGAACTTCATGGAAATTTAGCGTCAATGTTTATTTTCTAGTTGGAGAGGATGCGTCCACATCCGGGTCACCGGCTGTTCCTCAGCGGAGAAACTATCGTCCCGCTCGTGCTGCTACCCGGACCCAGGCTCGTGCTGCTATCGCCGGATGTATATATCGCACTTCAATTTTCGTTAAATCTTGATTTCTTAATACCACTTTGTCTTAATATTTATTGTCTTGATATTTCTTGTAGATGCAGGGCAGCCCCATCCCGAGAAGGAGACTCGAGGGCCGAATCAGTCCCACAGGCTGAGGCCTGACAGAGCTAGGGCGGAGGCAGCATTCCCCCTCTTCTTTACACCCGATTATCGCTATACCGGCGATTATGCCGAGTGATTCGACCGGTATATGGGAGGATGAGAGCCGCCTCGTGAAGAAGCATTTACTTCATGTTGAGTGGGGCGATCAGCACCGACGCTCATTTGCCCTCTTCTGAGATCAAGCTCAGGTATTAATATATATTTTTATTTGACTTATCCAATATATTTATTATTATTTAACAATTGCAATTTAAATACATTGTTTTTTTGTATTTGCAGTTGGATTACGACTTTCAGCCTGTACCCGACCCTGATCACCCTGAGAGAGTGCTCGATCTTCACGCTCTGTACAATGGCCTGATGAAGAACATGCAATCAAAGGCCCAATACAATAGGAACGAGCTGAAGATCGACTGCTATTCCCTATGGATGGCGACCCCCGAGGCAGAAAGAGCGGCTCTCCTATATACTCCGGCGTTTGCGAGAGTCGACGTAGATACATGGCCTCTCTTGTGTCAATATTTCGACTCTCAGCGCTAACATGTTTGTAATTTAAATGTAATTCATTGTTTAGTATATAATTATTTTTTTGGGTTGCTTAATTAGAAAACTAAATCTGAATGTGTTGTGCAGAAACATGTCGATCAAAATAAAGTAAATAGGAAGTCGGCGAAGAGGGGTCACCCCATCTATACAGTTGGCTCGAGGAACATTACTCGTGCCATGGAGGCATCGGTAAATTACAATACATCTATTTTGATATAATGTAATATTAAGAGTTATTTTATAATATATGTAAATTTTTTGCGAATTGCAGAGAGCTCAGACCCTGGCGCAGGATGGTACACCAAGCGTGCTGACCGTGTATCTTGCCATCCACGGCACCTCGACAGATCCCTCAACGGGCGAGCTTCGATTCCCCGACACTGCTATCCAGAAATATTGCGTAAGTGTTAAATATTTATTCCAACAAGTTTGAAATTTTTGTTTTGAAAAGTTCAAATTTAAATGATATACTTATATTTTATTGGTTAATGTGGGTGGTGGAGCGGGTGGTGGAGCGGGCGGAGTTATCGGGGATCGATTTTACTGGACAGACCGATCCGATGCTGCTGACCCCAGTCCTAGACGCCGCACACGGAGGGCACCACTGAGGTTGGGAGAGAGGCCGGGGACTGGGTCCTAGCAGGGCTCATATGAGATTGGACTCCACTTCGGCGGTTACTTCCTCTACCCCCGTGAGCGACGTCTAGAGCATGATGTTGCCGTCTTGAAGACCACTGTCGAGGAGTTGAAGAAGATGGTACATATACTAGTTAATAGGAAAATATTATATTAAATTATAGATAGTAATATATGCAAAATTAGTAGCCTGAGCTTATTTGGTTGTAGACTTAGGTTTGATTAATCATACTTATATAAAACTATCTAATTAAAATAAACTACAGCTTTCCAAACTAGATACCCAAACGAGGTCTATGTCCTTAAGTATTCTTAGATTGGGGTTACGCAATAACCTGATAATGATACGAACTCGACTAAAATCTAATACACCGTTCTTACTCGTTTATTACACACAAAATTTAACAGATGAGACAGGCTACTTCGGCTGCGGCTCCACATGTATCTCCTTCGGCTGCGGCTCCGCAAGCCGCTACCTCGGCTGCGATTGCGCAGACCACTCCTATAGCTCCACAGCCCGCTCAGACTCCCGCACTGTGCGCTCCTTCATTAGTCGAGTTTTTGACGACTCGGGGCTGCACCGAGAATCAGATGCGTCAGATTACGGTGATTATCAGAGATGGAGGAGCTGGACCGAATTATGGTATTTATATTTTAGAGGATGTATGTACTTATCTGATACATATTGTATAAATTTTGGACGATATTGGTGGTTGTTTGTTTGTTCACGATGATTTAGTTTGATATCGTATTCTGTTTATTTATTTCTTTTATATATTATGCGTGAGATATTGGTTATGAATATTTATGTATTTGGTTATATGATATATATATTATTATGCACAGGACGGGGGGAAAATAGGAAGCCCTTTTTTATAAAAAAAAAATATGATATTTTGTCCCTATAGATTAATCCGTAGGGCCATCTGTTACACCTATGGATTAACCCGTAGGTGCAAAATTTGCATCTACACAGTTCGCCGTAGGGACAAAATATCAGGATACCTGATATTTTGTCTCTTTGGACTCAGTAACAGGAGGCAAAACTTGCCCCTACGCATTTATCCGTAGGGGCATTCATCCGGACCTACGGATGTATCCGTAGGGGCATTTAGTAGACCCTACGGATAATGCCGTAAGGACAAGTAATTTATTTTATAAAACAATAAATTAAATAAATATTATGTTCCTACGGAGTAATCCGTAAGGGTAATTGTCCTTACGGGGTAAGGCATGGGGGCAATTATTACTCCGTAGGGGCATGTTCAGGACGAAAACTTGCACCTGCAGCCTTTGCACCTACGGGTTAATTTCATGTCCCTACGGCTATATCCGTAGGGACAGCGGTTTGGCTCTACGGCTAAATCCGTAGGGGCATCGCAGTAGTGTTTGAAAAGCTCTTCTTAATTATAACAACAATTAGGAAAGTTAATTAATTTTCATAATTATTTTCTGATTTCTGTGATATACAGGTGACCGGGAGAATTCCGGCACCTCTATTATGGATCCAAATAACTAAATTTAAAGCACACATAACATGAAGATTAAACTCGAAGGATAGGATGTTAAGAACTGAATATGTTTATATATATATATATATATATATATATATTAAGAGAAAACGGAGGTCCTGCATGTGCAAAACTGCAGTGATCTCTTGTATGGGTTAGCAGGATACAGGGACCGAACTGCAAAATAACCAGCAGCTCTTACTAACCCCATATGAGAGAACACTGCAGTTTGGACATGACCTCGTTTCCTCATATTTAATGCTCGATAGGTAAAGGGTATACTTTAGCCTTTAATAACAAAACATTATAATAAAGGCTTCTTGGTGTGATTGTTTGACAACCATCAAGGATCAAGGGCTGTATCTTTTCTCTCTCTAAAATATTTTTGTAATATTTTCAAGGGTTCTGTCCCTTGTACAATTTCGGATAAAAAAATTATCCAACAATTCAGGGCCGTTCAAAATAAACCGTTTCTTAAAGAAACGGTTAAAATCTATTGGTGGTTGTTTAACCGCTACTTAAAATAGCGGTTCACATCGACATTGGATAAAAAATTATTTAAAAAATCAAAACCGTTTATAGTTAAACGCTATTTTAAGCAGCGGTTAAATCTAATGGTTTTTATTTAACCTATACTTAAAATAGCGATTTATAGTTAACTTATATATCAACTTTAGATAAAAAAATTATACAACAGATTATAACCATTTATTGTTAATCGTTATTTTAAGTAGTGGTTAAATATAACAGTTTTTATTTAACCTATACTGAAAGTAATGATTTATAGTTAACCTGTATATCAATGTTGGATAAAAAATTATACAACGAATCAGAACCGTTTATAGTTAACCGCTACCTTAAGCAGTTGTTAAATATAACAGTTTTTATTTAACCTATATTTAAAGCAGCGGTTAAAATCAAAAGCTAATTTATCCAACAAATCAGAAACGTTCAGAGTTAGCCGATAGTAACCGTTAAATCTAACGGTTGTTATTTAAGCTTTACTTAAACTGGTTGTTAAAATCAAAAGTTAACTGCTGGTTTAGTATTTTTTTTCTTCAAGCGGTTACGAAATATATCACCTCTCGACTTTCGAACCCTATCTTCCATCACAGGACGTCTACGCCTTTCTCAACGAGATTTTTCGAAATGGTTATGGTATATTTTTTATTTCTACGTTTACATACGCTATTATGGCTATTAATCTAGTCTATGAGTGGATTATTCCTGATTTAGAAGAAGAAGTAATAGTAGTGGAGACAGACGAAGAAACAATAGAACTAATTAATCTATGTTATAAAATCGATTCAAGAAACAATAGAATATCTAGCAAAAATCGCAATTCAAATCACATGAAAAACACCCAATTTACATCTGAAAAGCCTAACAAAAAACTCTAAATAAATAACAAAACCTATAGTAATTAATTTATCTTATGAAACCAATCCAAGAATTAAGAGAATACCCAGCAAGAATCATAGTTCAAAGTATAACAAAAATCGCCAAATTTTGATCTCAAAATTCTAAACTGCTGAAACTGTTTGAATGGTTCTCTTTTATATAATATGAACCGCTATTTTAAGTAGCGGTTAAATATTTTAATTTATCTTTTAAGCAGCAGTTAAATCTGAACCGTTTATTTTAACCACTGGCAGTTAAAATAAACTGTTCGGATTTATTGGATAAATTAATTTATCCAACGTTGTATAATGTTCGGTATCCTCTTTCTGAGAGAGGCTTGAATGAAGATTCCTTGGGTTTGGCTGGGATATGCCTTCAAGTTTTTGGATATTCCATCCTTTGACCTCTTTTTTTCCTTAATATATGGACATCATCAAATGTGCAATAATAGCTAGTTTTAAATTCCAAATCACGTCATGGGTCAGCATCAGGTTTCATAATTGTCATTGGCATGAAATCATATGATCAAACCTCATTGTTTATAATACACTAAATACATCAGCTTATTCATGATACACATGCTTATATACGCATGCATATATGGTTACAAATTTTTGTTGGGAGTCAATGACTAATTAAGTGATTAACAATCAATATGATACTTCAATGGTCTCGCAGATACGAGCTTGCAGCTATATAATGAAATATCTTATTGACAACGCCCATACCATGACATCTTGACAATTTTTTCAAATTAAAAAAAAAATACTTTTAAATAAATAAATAATTTCTTTTACATCCGCTAAAAGTCTTAATGGAGCCATATACTTTACCTTGGACCGTCCATTTATTTATAATCTGGTCATCATTTAATCATAATTTGATGGTATATATTTAACGATCACACATTTTCTATGTAGCAACCCTAAATGTTATGAAATATACTCTAGCACGTTTTCATAATACATGGTACCTTTCGTGGCACTGTCTCAATGCGGGTTGATATGTTAATATTCTGTATGAAGCAAAAAAAAGTTTTTCGGTGTGTCAAGTCGTATATACCCAATCATGATACAGATAGAAAAAGATATGAATATGAAACCAACCAAGCTGCCGAATACATAAGCTTGTGATACATATGCTTATAATTTTCCTTACATTTGGTATCTTCCTTCCGTCGTCCATTCCAATCTTTGGCAAATCTGGAAGCTTCTTTAAAGGCCTTCAAAATCCTTCTTGGTTCGGTGCATGTGAGCCTGAGAATTTGCTTGCGAGGTGTCTTGTTATAAGAGGAAATTGAACTTCTTGATGTTTCGTGCCTCTTAATTAATTAACTTTGTCTTTATTCAAACCAGGTGTGATACGCATTGTCCCTTCTTGCATCGAATATGAGCTTGTGTATGAGAAGATAAACACATATTTATATGCTTGGTTATTTCATAATCCTGAAAAATATTTGAAATTTAATTTCCATAAGATATAAGCGGTAGCCTTTACCATTAATGTTCTATTAATTTTCATGATCAATTCTATTTCCAGGAATGATAATAAATATCTAATCAGCACGATCCGGTTTTGGCATAATTGCTGAATTGTATATAATAAAAATAGAAAATTAAGGATCAAGGGAAATTAAAATATTTAACAATGTTTATGTGAATATAATTATGTAAATACATATGTTCAGTGAAATATAATGTATACTTATAATGCTGTTATAAATTAATTCATGGTACATATGTAAATTATGTATAGATAGTTATGGCATATACGCTAACTTCTTCATGCTTTTTTTGGCCCATCCTAGATACAACATTGGATAAATTCCAACAAATCTACACCATTTATTTTAATTGCTACTTAAAAAATAGATTAAAATATTTAGCCGCTGCTTAAAGTAGCGGTCTCAACAGTTTAGGATTTTGAGATCGAAATTGAACGATTTTTGCTATGATTTAAACTGCGATTCCTGCTGGGTATTTTCTTGATTCTTGGATCGATTTTATAAAGTAAATTAATTACTTTAATTAGTATAGGGTTTGTTTGTTAATTTTTGGGGGATTTTTTTAGGGTTTTCAGATGTAAATTGAGAATTATTTCATGTGATTTGAATTGCGATTGTTGCTGCGTATTCTTATGTTTCTTCGATCAATTTTATAACATAAACCAATAAATTCTATTGTTTTTTCGTCTGTTTTCATTATTATTCCTTCTTTTTTTTTCCATCCAATGTTGATGTTAACCACTATTTTAAGTAGCGGTTCTGATTTGTTGGATTCTTTTTTTTTGCTGCAACTTAAAATAGCGATTAATATCAACGTTGGATAAAAAATTATACAACAAATCAGAACCGTTAAAATTAACCGCTCCTTTAAAGCAGCGGTTAAATCTAACGGTTTATATTTAATCTATACTTAAAATAGCGGTTAAAATAAAAAAAAGAATCCAACAAATAAACAGCGTTTGATGAAAAAAAAATCCAACAAATCAGAACCGCTATTTAAAATAGCGGTTAATATCAACATTGGATGAAAAAAGAATCCAATAAATCATAACTGCTACTTTAAGTAGCGGTAAGAAAAAGAATCCAATAAATCAGTACCGTTACTTTAATAACAACGTTGGATGAAAAAAGAACCCAATAAATCAAAACCACTACTTAAAATAGCGATTAATATCAAACGTTGGATGCAAAAAAAATGCAACAAATCATAACCGTTATTTTAAGCGGCGGTCAAAATAAAAAAGAATCTAACAAATTAGAACCGCTACTTAAAATAGCGGTTAATATCAACGTTAGGTGAAAAAAGAATCCAATAAATCAGAACAACAAATCATAACCGCTGCTTAAAATAACAGTTAATATCAACGTTGGATGAAAAAAGAATCCGACAAATCATAACCGCTACTTTAAGTAGCGGTCAAAATAAAAAAGAATATATCAAATCAGAACCGCTATTTAAATTAATGGTTAACATCAATGTTGGATGAAAAAAGAAGAAGAAGAAGGAATAGTACTGGAAGCAGACGAAAAAACAATAGAACCCATTGATTTATGTTATAAAATCGATCCAATAAACATGAGAATACCCAGCAACAATTAGAATCCAAATCACAGGAAAAAATTCCCAATTACATCTGAAAACTCTTAACAAAAATCCCTCAAAAAATAGTTAACCATATACAAATTAAAGTAATTAATCTCAGCAAGAATCGTAGTTCAAATCATACCAAAAATCGCCCAATTTCGATTTCAAAATCCTAAACCGCTGAAACTGTTGGGATGGTTTCCTTTTTTTATATAATATGAACCGCTATTTTAAATAGCGGTTAAATATTTTAACCTATCTTTTAAGTAGCAGTTAAATCTGAACCGTCTATTTTAACCGCTACTTAAAGTAGTGGTAAAAATAAACTGTTTAGATCTATTGAATAAATTAATTTATCCAACGTTGTATATTGTTCCGTTCCCAGTTTTTTTTAGAATATAGTAATCATTGGGGTCTTTTTTTTAAAAGAGTTTGAACGAATTAATTTTGTATTTGAATGTTGATGTTGAAAGGCAAGAAAGATAAACTTATGAGTATGAGAGTACTAGTTGCCATGCTTTGGCGCTCGAGTTTGATGAGAGAATATTTTGAATTTTTTGATCGTCTTATGTAAAATTGAGTTTTTTTGTATTACCGCCATGTGTCCTGCTTATGATACTAGAGAAGTAGAGACTAAATGTTTACGATAGTAGAGAAGCAGATACTAGATCCAAATGGACTGAATTGGCTGAGATCATCATGGAACCATATTTGATCCTTCTATTCTTGTTTTTCTTGAAAGAAAAAACTATATCTGCTCCATCTATTCTTGTTTTTCTTGAAAATACTATATTTGATCCTTAACTAAAAAAATTTAATCTAATTTTGATTGCCTTGACAATCTTGAAAATTTTAATAAAGAAATTAAATGATTTGAGAGAGTTATGTGAAAATAAACATCAGTTTAAATATTAATATACTAATAAATGGTTCTATTAATTTACTTTATGTTGGTGCTAAATTTTGTGCTCGTCATCCGACTCGTGTATGGATAAATAAGTTTTCCATGTGCGGGCTAGCAGGGGAACATATAACTTAAGTTATTTTTGTATGGTTGTTTGGAAGATGGTCTTGTAATTCAAAAGGGAAAAGAAATTTGTGTTGTACTTTTGGAGTTTAAATAAATTAACTATCCTGATTAAAAATAAAACTTATAAGTGTGCATTCTCAAGAAACCTTAATATTCATGATATATTTTTAATGTGAAAAAGTTTATAATACATATCTAGAAAAATGAAAAAGAAAGCCTATTGATTTTTTATAAAAAAATTATTTATGTCGATCCCGTAAAACCCATGAGTCGGCGGATCAGATCATCCCAAACTCGATAACTTTTACACAGATAAGAACGGATCATCTTTTATGCCTCTAAATTTATAACTTGGGAAAGTCGTACCCAATGTTTCACAAGGGCAAAGCTCAAACCCACAAGTTTCTTTTCTGTCCCTGTCTTCACCAACTAAAAAAAAATCAAAAAAAGTAGAGGTTTCGAGACAAAACACAAAAGGGACCAACCGACACGACACCGCAGTTTGTGATCCAAATCCAAAGATTTCCAAGAGTGTTCCAGAATCAGACCAAACCCATGCATGCCCGCCTTTATTGTTCCTTTTTCTAGGGTTTTTTTTATATACCCCTTCTAGAACATTGGTATTTGCTTGATATTTTTAAATATACCCCTTCAAACCTTTCGATCAACTAAATCATTCATTTACTTGTGTTAATTAGGATTAATAATTGGATTAAAACTAATATGATGAAATATAAGATAAAAAGTTTTATATAATATCAAAACCCTTATCTCGTTTCATTTTTTATGCAAAACTCATTAGTCTTATTATTCCAAACTTTCATCTCAAGTTATCATTTTATCTTCTTAACGGAGATTTCTAACAGTGTTAGGGATGATAATTAAGTATAGGAGCCAATTTAGTTTAATTAAGAGTTTTAAGTGGTGTATTTAAAAGCAATTAATTTTATGGGTGTTTTTAAAGCTAGCAATGTTTTAAGGCCCTAGCCTTTTTCCTTTTGGTCTAAAAACAATTAAATTAAAAAGGTGTTTTGATTGTTTTGTCTTAATATCCGTGTTCTACATCTAACTACTTTCAACGGTTCCCAGCTTCCATGGGTTTAATCAATTAGACTTTGGACTTCATATAAAAAAAACAAAAATTCCAAGAGTTTGATTAGTTTAATGCCCCCTTTGAGCATTGTCTATTTACAAGTGGGCCCTTTTCTTCTAATTTGATGGCTTTTGAGTCAAATATTTCTAGCAGAGTCAAGTCACCCATCAAAAACACACACGTGAATCAGGTGGTCATAAAACTTCGGCATTCGGCAACATAACAAAGCTTGTGTGGTTCATGCCTCTGGTGGATTCTATAGAATCAATACAAAGCAAACATAGAATAATCCGACCAAACTTTAACTTGATAAATAGATCGGTAAACAAACTTGATAAATAGATCAGCATCACAAGTTGACGTTATTCGTCAAGGGTCGTCGACTAAGAAACCGACATTTTACAAATAGTTGGAAAATATCGGACAATATCATATCTAGCAGCCTGTATTATTTCACATACACGGCAATAGATCACGTACGTATCATGAACATACATCGGCTAATCGCTGCATTCTCATTCAATCATAATGCATAAGAATACAACGGCCTAAAGTCCAAATTAGACTTTTAGGCTCCATGCAGGGAAGAAACTAATATGCAAGGTGATGATGCTCGATATTGGCGATCTCACCAATCGGATCAGATCATGACACGTGGCAGATAGCTTGTCCCAAGACTCAGAAGAAAGGGCCCACAGAGGCCGACCAGGCCGTCCTGTGTCCGACCTGCAAGCACAAGCTGGCCCTCCTCGGGGCCCCTTGCAAATTAGCCTCCTCGGCCCCTCAGCTCGCCCCGAGCTGCTACAGGACCAAGACTCCTCGGCCTCCTCGCTCGTCCCCGAGTTCCCGGCCGAGGCCGTCTTTCTCGGCCTTCCGACCAACTCCACCACTCACAGGCGTAACCGCCGCTCCGCGAATCTCGTCATGCGCAGATCCTGCGTCAACAACATCTCACGTTCCACGTCATCACGATCCCCATTAATGGGCGATCCGCTCTCTACGCGGGCGTGACGTCGGGAGCGTAACTGCCGGCGAGATTCTCGCGCCTGCTGTTGCCTGCCACCGCTGCTATATAAACCCCCATCACAGAGAGGTCAAGTAAGCCATTTTTTACACTTTAAGCCGTTACTCTGCTCGGATCTCATCACTAATTTGAGCATCGGAGGGTCCTCGGTGGTACCAAACCACCCCGGGACTTCTTTGCAGGTACACGGCAGCAACTTCCCCACCTCACCTCTTCCTCCAAAAACCCATTGAGACCCACACGCGAAGGAAGATAATCAACTAAGCCCACCGGGAGATCAACGGAAGACAACATCTGACGGAGGCCCGAAAAGGAGCTCCATCAGTTGGCGCCGTCTGTAGGAAACAAACTCCACAAAAAACAAAGTTGGCCTTCTGATCTCCATCCCCATGGCAAGCGATCACCCTGAAGATCCAGATATCAGCCGCCGCCTCCCCCTCACCGGAGGCGCGGGTGAACATCCTCCGGCGACCGTCATCAATGCTCTCGCCGGCCGAATAAACCGACACCCCATCCCTTGACGAGGTCACACAGAGGGGGCTCGCCACGGAGGCTCGAAGGCCACCTCGCCCAAAGATCTAAGCCCTCACTAAGAGGCAGCCCAGCAGCTACCCTGCTCGGCTATCCTTGGCGGGTAGCTTTCCTACCACAACGCCAGGGATCAGAAAGCCCTCCCAGAGGCAGTAGAGCCCGAGGATCCCTCGCTCGGCTATCCCCACAACGCTGGGGATCAAAAAGCCCTCCCAGAGGCAGTCGAGCTCGAGCTTCCCTCGCTCGGCTATCCCCAGCGGGCAGCTTCCCCGCCACAACGCTGGGGATCGAAAAGCCCTCCTAGAGGCAGTCGAGCCCGAGGTTCCCTCGCTCGGCTATCCCCAGCGGGCAGCTTCCCCGCCACAACGCTGGGGATCAAAAAGCCCTCGCAGAGGCAGTCGAGCCCGAGGTTCCCTCGCTCGGCTATCCCCAGCGGGCAGCTTCCCTGCCACAACGATGGGGATCAAAAAGCCCTTTCAGAGGCAGTCGAGCCCGAGGTTCCCTCGCTCGGCTATCCCCAGCGGGCAGCTTCCCTGCCACAACGCTGGGGGATCAAAAAGCCCTTCCAGAGGCAGTCGAGGCCCGAGGTTCCCTCACTCGGCTATCCTTCAGGACAAAAGCCCTCGCCAAGAGGCACCGGGTAGTAACCCTACCCGGCCAAGGGTCCTTGGTAGGCTTCTTACAGCCCTATAGCTTTTTCTCGCGCCAAGGACCAAAGTCCTCCCAGAGGCAGTCGGGTCCTTGCTCGACTATCCCCGGCATGTAGCTTCCTACCACAACTGACAGGGATCCAAGTCCTCGCCAAGAGGCACTGGGCAGTAATCCTGCTCGGTCCCCGTCCTGAAGGATCAAAAGTCCTCCCAGAGGCAGTCGAGCCCGAGGATCCCTCGCTCAGCTATCCCTGGCGGGTAGCATCCCTACTGCAACATCAGGGATCAGAAAGTCCTCCCAGAGGCAGTCGAGCCCGAGGATCCCTCGCTCGGCTATCCCCGGCGGGTAGCTTCCCTACCGCAACGCCGGGGATCAGAAAGCCCTCGCCAAAAGGCACCGAGCAGCTACCCTGCTCGGCCATCCTTCGCAGGCCTCTCAGGGACCCTCCAGCGTCAAGGATCAAAGCCCTCGCTAAGAGGCACCGAGCAGCTACCCTGCTCGGCCATCCTTCGCAGGCCTCTCGCGGCCCTTCCAGCATCAAGTATCAAAGCCCTCGCCGAGAGGCGCCGAGCAGCTACCCTGCTCGGCCATCCTTCACAGGTCTCTCACGGCCCCTCCAGCATCAAGGATCAAAGCCCTCGCCAGGAGGCACCGAGCAGCTACCCTGCTTGGCGCATCCCCAGCGGGCATCCTCCTGCCCATCAGACGCTAAGGATCTCAAGCCCTCACCACGAGGCCGCCGAGTTCCTTCCTGCTCGGCGCATCCCCAGCGGGCATCCTCGGTCATCCTCCTTCCCATCAGACGCTGATGGTCTGAAGCCCTCATCGCGAGGCCGCCGAGTTCCTTCCTGCTCGGCGCATCCCCAACGGGCATCCTCCTGCCCATCAGACGCTGATGGTCTGAAGCCCTCACCGTGAGGCCGCCGAATTCCTTCCTGCTCGGCGCATCAGCAGACGCTGATGGTATGAAGCCCTCATCGTGAGGCCGCCGAGTTCCTTCCTGCTCGATGCATCCCCAGCGGGCATCCTCCTGCCCATCAGACGCTGATGGTCTGAAGCCCTCATCGTGAGGCCGCCGAGTTCCTTCCTGCTCGGCGCATCCCCAGTGGGCATCCTCCTGCCCATCAGACGCTGATGGTCTGTAGCCCTCACCGCGAGGCCGCCGAGTTCCTTCCTGCTCGGCGCATCCCCAGCGGGCATCCTCCTGCCCATCAGACGCTGGTGGTCTGAAGCCCTCACCGCGAGGCCGCCGAGTTCCTTCCTGCTCGGCGCATCCCCAGCGGGCATCCTCCTGCCCATCAGACGCTGGTGGTCTGAAGCCCTCACCGCGAGGCCGCCGAGTTCCTTCCTGCTCGGCGCATCCCCAGCGGGCATCCTCCTGCCCAGCAGACGCTGATGGTCTGAAGCCCTCACCGTGAGGCCGCCGGGTTCCTTCCCACTCGGCGCATCCCCAGCGGGCATCCTCCTGCCCATCAGACGTTGATGGTCTGTAGCCCTCATCGCGAGGCCGTCGAGTTCCTTCCTACTCGGCGCATCCCCAGTGGGCATCCTCCTGCCCATCAGACGCTGATGGTCTGAAACCCTCACCGCGAGGCCACCGAATTCCTTCCTGTTCGGCGCATCCCCAGCGGGCATCCTCCTGCCCCTCAGACGCTGATGGTCTGAAGCCCTCATCGCGAGGCCGCCGAGTTCCTTCCTACTCGGCGCATCCCCAGCGGGCATCCTCCTGCCCATCAGACGCTGATGGTCTGAAGCCCTCATCGTGAGGCCGCCGAGTTCCTTCTTGCTCGGCGTATCCCAGCGGGCCTCCTCCTGCCAATCAGACGCTGAGGATCTGAAGCCCTCTTCGCGAGGCCGCCGAGCCCCTTTCTACTCGGCGCATCCCGGCAGGTAGCTTCTTACCCAACAAAGACAAGGATCAAAGTCCTTCCAGACTCGACTATCCCTGGTCGGTAGCTTCCCTACTCGCAACGCCAGGGGTCAAGGCCCCCGCCAAGATCAACCGAGCAGCTTCCCTACTAGGTCATCCTCAGCAGGCATCTTCCTGCCCAACATACGCTGCGGGTTTGTAGCCCTCATAACGAGGCCACTGAGCCCATCACATGCAGCGGATCCGAAGCCCCAACAAGAGAAGCCATCACTATCTAGGTCTGAATAACCCCCCTCGACTCCGGGGCCATGGAGATGCCTCCTTCTCAGCAGCACTTGGCACACTCGGCAAGTGATCGAAATCAACTCGATGACCGGTCGCCCCGCATGTCATGCCCACACTGGGCTGCGCCCTATCAGTCCACAGGTTTGCACACGTCGTGTCGGCCGACCGGCGCTCAACACGTGGACCGTCACTTCAGTGGCAGGACGCACGAATCGGCGCACCTTCCCTAAATGCAAAGATCTCGCCCCGATAAGCTGGAAGAAAAGACAGTCGACAGCCTGGGGACGTGTCCCAACGAAACCTTAGGAGGGGGCTTACCCCAGACGGCCCGGCAGTCCACTCTTGACCCGACCCACTAGCTGGTCGGGACAAGAGTGGGGGGCTAATGATGATGCTCGATATTGGCGATCTCACCAATCGGATCAGATCATGACACATGGCAGATGACGTGTCCCAAGACTCAGAAGAAAGGGCCCACAGGGGACGACCAGGCCATCCTGTGCCCGACCTGCAAGCACAAGCTGGCCCTCCTCGGGGCCCCTTGCAAATTATCCTCCTCGGCCCCTCGGCTCGCCCCGAGCTGCTACAGGACCAAGACTCCTCGGCCTCCTCACTCGTCCCCGAGCTCCCGGCCTAGGCCGTCTTCCTCGGCCCTCCGACCAACTCCACCACTCACAGGCGTAACCGCCGCTCTGCGAATCTCGTCATGCGCAGATCCTGCGCCAACAGCATCCCAAATCCCACGCCATCACGATCCCCATTAATGGGCGATCCTCTCTCTACGCGGGCGTGACGTCGGGAGCGTAACTGCCGGCGAGATTCTCACGCCTACTGCGGCCTGCCACCAAACCCCCATCACAGAGGGGTCGAGTAAGCCATTTTTTACACTTTAAGCCGTTACTCTGCTCGGATCTCATCACTAACTTGAGCGTCGGAGGGTCCTCGGTGGTACCAAACCACCCCGGGACTTCTTTGCAGGTACACGGCAGCAACTTTCTCACCTCACCTCTTCCTCCAAAAACCCATTGAGACCCACACGCGAAGGAAGATAATCAACTAAGCCCACTGGGAGATCAACGGAAGACAACATCTGACGGAGGCTCGAAAAGGAGCTCCATCACATGGGCTTGCGTGACGCAAGCCACTTCCAAGCGTTTGGATGACTTTGGATTTTATGTAAGGGAAACCATCTAAGGGCTTGCAAGTGGCTTGCACCATGCAAGCCCTTACATAGAAGTTTTTTCCCCATACAGGGAGCCATACCCACCACAGACTTGTCAGGCCATGATGGAGGTCGGAATCTTCCTCAGATGTTTTCCTCCGTCGATCATTTTGCCAGCGGGGCCGAACGGCTGAGATTTGTTGCGGAAGATTGAGCGTGTGGATCTCAATGAGTTGTTGTTGACGCCGAGCTACCTGCAAAAGAAGTCTCGGGATGGGAAACCACCGTATGACCCTCCGACGATTAAGTAAGTATCGAGGAGTAATTGAGCAGAGTAGCGGCGTATTGAGAATGAGTTTTACGTACTTGAGTCGTCTGGAAGAGGCGTTTATATAGCGGTTGCATGGAGCGGCCCGATGCAAAATTCTTGTCGTCCGTTACGCACCTGTGTTACGTTCGCATTGATGGCGGGATATGTCGGGACCGGGTTCTTGCTCACGGAACAAAGTGCCATGCCAATTGTCATGCGAGGGCCACCTCTTGAGTCCGTTGGACCCACTGTAGAACAATGGAGAATTTTCGGAACACATTCTGAAAGAGCACCGAATTGCATTATAAATGTAATGATGCCGCCCTCAATTACAGAGACGCATTTTGAGTGAATCGGTACTACAGAAGCTTGAGAACTCCGTAGTTAAGCGTGCTCGGGCCAGGGAAGTCTTGGGATGGGTGATCTCCTGGGAAGTGGCCATTGGTCGGGTCCGGTTCGCTCTAAAAGGCAAAACCGTGCGGTTTCGGCCAGAGCGGACAATACTATCTGTACTGGGCGTGGGGCGTTACATTTATAGTGGACCATACAGGTTCCCCTCAGTAGTAGGTCTGTGGTTCGAGAACGGATCATTGTTCAAAGGTGGGAAGAATGTTGGGACTCGGTTCTTACTCATAGAACAAAGTGCCATACGGAACAAAGTGCCATGCCAAGGGGGCGGGGGCCACCTCTTGAGTCCGTGGGAGCCACTGTAGAAAAATGGGGAATCTTCAAAACACATTCCGAAAGAGAACCGAACTGTATTATAAATGTAATGATGTTGCCTTCAATTACAGAGGCGCCTTTTAAGTATGAATCGACACTACAGAAGCTTGAGAACTCCGTAGTTGAGCGTGCTCGAGCCAGCAAAGTCTTGGGATGGGTGGCCTTCTGGGAAGTGGCCCCTGGTCGGGTCCGGTTCGCTCTAAAGGGCAAAACCGTGCGGTTTCGATCAGAGCGGACAATACCTACCGGGGCGTGGGGCATTACAGGATACGCCCATTAATGGCGAGATACGCTAGCATGGGATGCGGGACGTGGAGCGGCGGAGATCTAATCGTGGCAAGATTCACGGAGCCGTTACGGGGGCGCTCGGCCTCCGTGCTCTCGGCCAGACAAGGACGCTGAGAAATCTCAGATATAGGATAGCTCGGAGACGAGCAAACGAGCTTAGGAGTACCCAATATAGGGTAATGTCCCCCATGCATCATACTTATTCCAGCTCCGCGTCTCCCAGAAGTCTAGTGGGCTCTAAAGGGTAAAACCGTGTGGTTTCGATCAGAGCGGACAATACCTACTGGGGCGTGGGGCATTACAGGATACGCCCATTAATGGCGAGATACGCCAGTATGGGATGCGGGACGTGGAGCGGTGGAGATCTAATGTGGCAAGATGCACGGAGCCGTTACGGGGGCGCTCGGCCTCCGTGCTCTCGGCCAAACAGGGACGCTGAGAAATCTCAGATATAGGATAGCTCGGAGACGAGCAAACGAGCTGAGGAGTACCAAATATAGGGTAATGTTCCCCATGCATCATACTTATTCCAGCTCCGCGTCTCCCAGAAGTCTAGCGGGCTTTAAAGGGCAAAACCGTGTGGTTTCGATCAGAGCGGACAATACCTATTGGGGCGTGTAGCATTACAGGATACACCCATTAATGGCGAGATACGCTAGCATGGGATGCGGGACGTGGAGCGGTGGAGATCTAATTGTGGCAAGATTCACGGAGCCGTTACGGGGGCGCTCGGCCTCCGTGCTCTCGGCCAAACATGGACGCTGAGAAATCTCAGATACAGGATAGCTCGGGGACGAGCAACGAGCTTAGGAGTACCAAATATAGGGTAATGCCCCCCATGCATCATACTTATTCCAGCTCTGCGTCTCCCAGAAGTCTAGCGGGCTTTCGTGGATGACACGTCATCCACCACGTGTCGTGATCTGGGAAAATCTCATTTACGAGCATCATCAGGCCGTAAGACTTGGTTTATAGGATGTCAAACGAGACTCGTTCTCGACTTCTATTGCAGGGGTTTGCATGGTACAAACTAACACTTAAGCTTTAGCATCTCCTTTTCATCTTAGCTGAACCTTGAATGAATGCAGAGATTCACTTTATACATTCAAATTCCGAGCTTGGTAAGAACCGGGAGCCAATGTCATCCACAGATGAAGACGCATACTGACGAGAGATCCACACCTTGCTCTGATAAGGACTCCATCTATAGACAACAACATCAAGATGGCTGGAGTTATCTGACAATAAGGGATTCATACTCTATTTTGGACGTAATTTGAGAAGGTTTAGTTTAAAGTCATTTCGGCAGGACATCCGTTAACAAAGACCTTTTCAACCCGATTGCTCTTATCAAATTTTTTGCATTCTACTATTTTTTTTATAATAGGCTATAACATGATGCATTACTGGTAGTTTAAGAATTCATTAGGGCTGTACTGTCATGATTTTGATATGATGCTTATTGGAAGAAAGAAATCAAAGAATTTATTGCGGTGTCTCTAAAAATGCTTTGGACGCTCTTCAAAAAATGAAATTCCTCTTTCAATCTCGGCTAAAGGTTCTTGGATCATCAACATGGAAGTTTTAATCAAGGCATTTTCTGGAGATTCTATTGTTTTTGCTGGAATTTATTGACGTCTGTATTTTTTTTAAGCATATTTGAGACTTTCATATTTTTGACATGAACTGTATATTTTGTTACTTGAAATATTTGTAATTTTTATGTTTTCTTGATTAATAAAAGTTTTTTTTGGAGGGCTAGGACCCCCTTGATCCTATCCTATTATGTAAAAAAAATATATAACCTAATGCAGCTATGATTCAAACCCCTTCCCTCTTATTCAATAGCAACATGAATTTACTTATAGGCTATAATGACACCCCCTACGACCTTTAGCTATGAATTTTAATAACATTCCTTTTCCTTTCTAATTACATCCTAGATGCAATCGCAAGTTCACAACCGAGATTAAATCCTAATTAATTCTATGTCGATGCTTCTCAATGAACGAACAAGGCATTCAAACACGATCTTATATGATGTCATCCTTCAAGGGTCCATCCTACCTCTTCCGTATATTTCTCATTCGTAATTCCGTAGGTCCAAACGCAACTTCCACCAAGTACATATCCCTATACCTAATCCTATATTTGTTTTTGTTTTGTAACACTTTCATAAAAGAGAGAACAATATGTGAATCAGCCAAAAAAAAAAAGGGGAAAAAAATTAATTTTCTTCATGCCCTTTTAAATCTGAGGGTAACTAGCAAAATCAATATTTATTTGTTTTTAAACCGCGTTAAAAAAAAAAACGGTTTAAACGGCTGTTTAAACGTAAACGGTGGCAAAACGAACAGTAAAGTCATTAAACAAACGTTTACACGGTGATTATATGGTTTAAACAGCGATTAAACGGTATTTATCCAATTTTAACAGTGTTTAAACAGTGTTTATCCAATTTTAAACAATGATTATACGGTTTGATATTTTGTTGGTTTTGAAGTTATTTGTACCCTGTAGGCCTTTTGTGTTGCTTATCTTTATGTGACAGTGAGTAGCGACATAAGATATTTATATGTTATTTTGGTGTTATGCTTTTAAGTTTTAGCATGTATACTTTAGTGTTTGCTTATATTTACGGCGTTTCATGTTGCATTGCAGTGTATTTGTCTTTTGTTATGAGCTATTTTTTTGTTGCATTGCGAACATTATATATTGTGTCTCAAAATATTCCATTAACAAGAATGTATACCCAGTGGGATTCGAACCAACAATATTCCGATTTTGTTCGGATGCTTTGCCATTTAGGTCACGGGTGTATTTCAAATTTTCAATATCTATAATCCCATATATTTGTCATAATTTTATATATAATAATTATATTAAAATAATATAAAATATATATGGTCAGATAATCTGTATAAAATGTTTAATCACCGAATAATCCGATTAAACACTAAATATCTACCAAACGAATATTGAGCGGACACGTGTTTTACAACATTGTTTTTAAGGATGAAATTGAAGTCAATTTTTTTAGTAGAAAAGTTTCATCTTAATTTTCTTGATCCCAAAGCAACCGTGAACAATAAATTGGAAAATTTCTATACCAAACTTAACTAAAATAGGCATAAAATACAATTTTCATAAAGAGATTCACGAACAGTAAAAATAACATACCTTTTAAAGACATTTCCTCTCGCACAAGGATGCCGTAAGATTGTCCAAAAAGTTTCCCATATTTAAATTACGAAACAGAATATCCTGCTAAGACATAAAGCACAGTGGCACAATGGTAATAAAAGCACAACTCCTAACCCCTTTCCAAAACCCTGATCCCTCCTCTCTTCTGGTATATCATTCAACCTCCTCGTTCTCTCCTTTCTTCTTCCCCATCGCTTTCGTTCATCGTCAAAAGACGACAATGTCTCCAAAGTAAAATCTTCTCTGAACTATAAATCCCATACAATTCTCTCATCAATTCTCTCTTCAAAATAAAAAAAACTTTATTCCTTTTCTTATTCTTATTATTTTGTTTTCGTTGCATAATAACAATGGGATCGATCTCTAATGCTCAGGATGCGTTCCACAAGAGCTCGAGCTTGAACCATCTCCTCGACCTCAGGAGCTCGCTTTCGTCGGTTCGCAAAGTGTCGTCGGCTTCCAATCTTCGATCCACTTCGAGACCGATGGGATCCGAGAAGAAATCCACCCCCAAGATCGTCCATGGCGACGCCGGTTACGTCCTTGAAGACGTGCCGCACTTGATTGATTACATCACCGATTTGCCTGTAATTTTTTTTTAAAAAAAATCGATTTTTTAAAAGTAATATTTTTTCAAATCCTTTTTTGAATTTGTTATTTTTTTTTGAACAGACGTATCCGAATCCACTGCAAGACAATCCGGCTTATTCTGTGGTCAAGTATGTTCTCTGTGTAATTTATAATTTCTTTGTAAAGCGAAAAAAGTGATATAACTAATTTTAAATTTTTTTTTGGACAGGCAATACTTTGTTAATCATGATGACACAGTTGCACAAAAGGTGGGGGCTTAGCAACCTTGCGATATTTTACCGAATTTTTTTTCTTCTGATTTGATGATTTATGTTGAAATATTTGTGTTTTTGTTGTTGTGTAGATTGTGGTTCATAAGACCAGTCCTAGAGGGACCCACTTCCGACGAGCTGGGCCACGGCAGAGGGTATGCTATATGCGTCGTGCTTTTAGTTGTAGTATGTAGATACGAAAATTACGTGTTTTGGATTGGGGATAAAACCGGTGGTTTTGGACTGTGTTCAGGTGTATTTTGAATCGGATGAGGTGAATGCGTGCATTGTAACTTGTGGTGGCCTCTGCCCCGGGCTTAATACGGTGATCAGAGAAATGGTGTGTGGCTTATCTCACATGTATGGTGTGGACAGAGTCCTTGGTATCGAGGTGAGAGATTCCATGCCATTTTTTCAATTTTTTTTTGGCCTTGTGCATTTAGCTCAAGAATCTACAATCGAAACGGTTAAATCATTGAACTTGATAGTTCCTATTGTTAGATGTAACATGCTTTTCTTCATGTGGTGCTAGTTCGAAGTATCGAACCATAAAGTTCATGAGTTTGTGCAAACTAATAGTGATCATGTTTCTTCTTTAACATTTTTAGAGTAGCTCGGATGTGTTATATAATGGTAGATTGTCTCAAATCATAGATAGATGCCTCGTGCATGGCAGAGGGCACGAGCATGCCCGTTTATGCATTTAGGTGTGTGGTTATATGTGTGAACATACGTGTTCCGGTGATAAGATATTTGGTTGTTTTTTTACGGCAAATGCACAATTCCATACTTTCCTACCGCTAACAAAATTATAAAATTATGTATACATCATAATTACCCTTATGCATTGCAAATTAATGTGGATGGTGCTATTTATAGGGCGGATACAGGGGTTTCTATGCTCGCAATACCATTACGTTGACACCCAAAAGTGTCAATGATATTCACAAACGAGGGGGCACGATTCTCAGCACATCAAGAGGTGGACATGATACTTCAAAGATAGTGGATAGCATTCAAGATCGTGGGATCAATCAGGTATTCTTGATAATCATGTGATGCTTCTTGATATTAATCCACTTATATCATAAAGTTTTCCGCATGTAATCAGTTGATAATTCCCCCCCCCCCCCCCCCCCCCCTTCAGGTCTATATTATTGGAGGTGATGGAACTCAGAAGGGCGCCTCAGTGATTTTTGAGGTAATTACATGTTCAAGTTTTCAAGAGGCTGAAAATACCATCAATTTTATATTAAAAAAGAAAGAAAATTGCAGCTTATGTATTCCCGTTAAATATCTAAGAATTTGATATGCAGGAAATCCAAAGGCGTGGACTCAAAGTTGCTGTTGTCGGCATTCCAAAGACGATTGACAATGACATTGCGGTACTTACCTAGAATTCAATTTATTTTTGGTTTAATTTTTCATCCTTGGGTAATTCTATCACCTGTCTTATGCTGTTATTACCAATGGAATCAGGTTATAGATAAATCGTTTGGTTTTGATACTGCCGTCGAGGAGGCTCAAAGGGCGATCAATGCGGCACATGTAGAATCTGAAAGCGCTGAGAATGGTATAGGAGTGGTGAAGTTAATGGGTCGCTACAGTGGTTAGTTTCAATCCTTGATGAAAATAATCTCATCGGTTATGTAGGCATGACATCATGGATTTGTCCAACAAGATGTAGCATTAGATTTGAATTCTAGTTAAGTTTCTAAATTTTTCTTTTTTCCTTTTTCCCTTTTTTTCCCTCACTTCCACCTTCTTGTCCTGTTTTACGATCAGAAGGCAGGAGAGGATCAACTTAAATGACTTGCTTGAGTTGAAGATATCCGCATTATTACTTGCGTAGCTGAGATATGATATGGAACATCCACATATCAATTTTTTCGGCGTTTCATGCAATTTGAATTAATATTTAAAGTCCTTAGCTTTATCTTCTATACGAAAATGGTCTAAGGCTATGAGGGGCAATGTCTAACAAGGGAAAAAACAACAACATAGTTTCTGTGGGATATATGAATCCTTTTTCTTTATCTTGATTCAGTACATGCCCTTTCATTTAGAAATAAACTGGGAAAATAGTTATTACATGAATTTGTATACTTTGCCATCTTCTTCTGCACTTTCTATAGTAAATCTTCTCATACATATACTGCATGAATTTGTATACTTGATGAAATTTGCCTCTTTGAAGGAAAGTTACTAAAACCCCTGCTTATGGAATTCGTTATGTGAATTGTAAAAACACTTTGCATAATGGTAGAATGATGATCACAGGCATGCATTGTATAATTCGTCTTTTTTTTTAATCTGAATTATATTGTATGTGGTATCTTATCATGCATTGTATAATTCGTCTTTTTTTTAATCTGAATTATATTGTATGTGGTATCTGATAAGATTTATTTATGCAGGGTTTATTGCAATGTATGCTACTCTTGCAAGCCGAGATGTGGTATGTATATTCTTTATTATGTTTTACCTTCATACCTTTGCTTACTATCTGATCTCTTTAGTTTAATATAGACTGCAAATTTGCTTAATGTTTGAAACTTTTAATTATAATTCGTCTCTTTCTTTTCATCCATCAGGACTGTTGCTTAATTCCTGAATCACCCTTTTATCTTGAGGGAAAAGGTGGTCTTCTTGAATTTGTAGAGAAGCGGCTTAAGGAGAATGGGCACATGGTTATTGTTGTTGCCGAGGGTGCAGGGCAAGAGCTTATTGCTGAAAGCATACGGACTATGCATAATGAAGATGCTTCTGGAAATAAGCTTCTTCTTGACGTAGGACTATGGTTATCACAGAAGATAAAGGTAAATTATCATTTACTGGATGGTTTTATTTTTGCTTTATATTCTTTGGTGCTAGTTCAGGACATTGGTTAAATAAAACATTTAAGTTTCTCCAACCTGTTTATTGGAAAGGGAGGTTCTAGGCCTCCCCATGGATCTTTTCTCCTCCCTTCAACTTTCTGTAATTTCATCAAAGCCAACAATTAAACTAATATGGGCGAAGAAAATATCTCTATTACAATAATGTAAAAGGGCTTTTTATGGATCTTTTCTCTCCTTCAACTATCTGTAACTTCATAAGAGTCATATATGGATGGGCGAAGATAATACCTCTACTCTGATAATGTAAACTTCAGTGTATCCAACATTTTGGAATTTCAATGCCTTCACTAGCATCTCCTGAATGTCATGTTTGCACTTCTTTTTATGTCATGAGGCCTTCTCTACAGAAAAAAAAAAGCGGAGGAGGAGGTTGGTGGGGAGGGGGAAGAAGAAAAATTTGATGAAAGATTTAAGATTACTATTTCTGTTTTCATATCAGTTCTTCAAACTTTGAATATAGGAAAACACTTCTATTATTTTTTGGAACATAAGCTCATAAACTAACAGAATATAATCAAATCTACAAGTTTACAGCTACAATTATCTTTAAAAAATATTGAACTCTGATATTTTTAGTTGCATTTGTAGAAAAATAAGTTTTAGTAAATTGAGTGGCTGGGATGCATTGTACACCCCCCCCCCCCCCCGGTGTATATTTATTATGTCAACTTTTTTTTTATGGGTTTGAATATTCAGCTGCAAACGAAGCCCATGGCTTTTTTCTTTTCTTATGCTTAACGGATTTCTTCTGCTTCATTCAGGATCACTTCACAAAAACCCAGAAGGTTTTAAATCTCAAGTACATAGGTTTGTGGTTGAACTAACCTTTTTTTTGTCTTGTTCAGCTAATGTTATTCAAAGAACTAATTCTTCCTCGAAATGTTCCAATTGCAGATCCAACATACATGATTCGTGCAATCCCAAGTAATGCCTCAGACAACGTATACTGCACTTTGCTGGCTCATAGCGCTATCCATGGCGCAATGGCAGGGTACACAGGATTCACGGTGGGACCCGTTAATGGAAGACATGCTTATATACCATTCCACGTACGTAATACGACCCATCAGCATTTCTGGAATTACAGAATTTATTTTCAATTATAAGAAAATATTGCATTTTACAAGAATGAACAAATGCATCTGATACCAAAGAATGGCCGATGTCCAATCTTCCTTCAATTGCATCAACCCTGTATAGTTAATTAACTTGAACCTGCTCATTTAGATATATTGTTTGGAGTAGGATATAGTGTTCTTAATGCATATATGGAACTTTTGCTGCGGTGAAAACATTCTATTGTTTTTAAATATCTTTAATTAACTAGAACTATAATAAGTTTGATTTATTTATCGGCAATGACCTCAAGCAGAATGTAGTGCCTTTGACTTCGAGTAGAATGTAGCGCCTTTGATTCATATAGTTAACTATATATTTTTGTTCCTGATTTAGATTGATGATATGTTCTTAATCAAGGATTTCACATTTAGAATGTTTTACTTGGCAACCTGATTAAAAAAATATCAATCATATGAATTGAAGGTAAGTTCTTATTTTTCTATAAATACCTTCTTCAGGCATCTTCCTAAGATATAATTTGCCCTGTATCGCAATATTTTTGTGACATTTATCCCTTGAATAACTATATGCCTTCTTCAGGCATCTTCTTATGATATAATTTGCTTTGTATCGCTATATTTTTGTGACATTTATCCCTTGAATAACTATATGCCTTCTTCAGGCATCTTCCTATGATATAATTTGCTTTGTATCGCAATATTTTTGTGACATTTATCCCTTGAATAACTATATGCCTTCTTCAGGCATCTTCTTATGATATAATTTGCTTTGTATCGCTATATTTTTGTGACATTTATCCCTTGAATAACTATATGCCTTCTTCAGGCATCTTCCTATGATATAATTTGCTTTGTATCGCAATATTTTTGTGACATTTATCCCTTGAATAACTATATGCATTATCCCTACCCCACTCCACCCTATCTCAATCCTCAGGAGTATGAAATCAGTTCAATCATCAAGGGTGACGCTAAATTTGGATATATTTTCTTAACCGCATTTGCAGGGTAGCTTTAATCCATTGCAGCGGCATGAATTGATTCCATCTTCGAGATATCATTCTAACTAGTATTGCTGTTGCTAATGTATTTTAGTATGGTGAATAATATCCGACTATTCATCAGAAAATACTAGCATATTTCAGGAAAGTATCATGCACCGAAAAGTGTAGGGGAGGCAATTTTGACCCAAGATCAACCCAAAACTATTGCGTATGGGGTCAGACATAAATGGTTCAACTTGTCTATTGATAGTAATAAATGGGTTGGATTTGGTTCAGGGATGTTAACCTGATCAAGAAATCGAACTATAAATTTCTTTGTACCTTGGACTAAATAACCAAAATCTAACCATTATGTCATATACCCAAAATCAGTATCTCAGACAAACTTAACTATTTGTCGATTTGCCAACTCGTTGAAATTAATTTTCTACAGCTTTTTAAATATTTAATTATATGCTCATAGACACATGCATTCGCGCACACATTCCTGGATATTTTGCCTGTCTAACATTCAGGTCAGGTTCTGGTTAGTCATTATTGGATCAATCCAAAGCAATCTCCGCACTTACCCAATAAGAATCTGATTTCACCTGATTAATCGCCACCACTAATTATTGGACCACAATAAATCTTGGGGGTCCATACAGCTGTGATGCTGACTTGTGTCCTCATGTTTTCTTTTGCAGAGGATAACCGAAACACAAAACAAAGTTGTGATAACCGATAGGATGTGGGCAAGACTGCTCTCCTCGACCAATCAGCCGAGCTTCTTAAGGCAAAAGGACATCGACGATGTAAAAAAGGAAGAAGAGGAAGCCCAAACTCAGTTGCTCGAAGGAGATGATAAGAAGCGACGACATGATGAACAGAGCGTAGGGGATAACAGCATAGAAAGTGGCAGTTCATGTTAAGAACCTTGTATCTAGATGTATCCGATTATTTCGATCAGAATGTAGTAAAATTCAGGTACAATAATTTGATCTTATGATATGATTTGTATAATACGGAGGTGCAGTTGATATATCTATATCGTCCATCGATTATTTATTTATTTTTCTTCTGTATAATTTGAGCTATAGCAGGTGAAACAATTTGCTCAGCGGGTTGAGTTAAGCCTGTTGCGGTCAAAATTTTGCCATCTTTTGTTTCTGTAAGGGCAACTTGGATGCTCTGCTACCTTATGGAATGGCTTGTATGAAAATAATAAGAATCCACAAATGTAATCCTTGTTATAAATTTTATGAGATAACGTCTCCTTTTAAAGAGGTGATGTGCCCTCAATTTTTAGTCTCAGTTCTCAGTGTTGATATACAAATGTCCCTCCATTGATTTTACCATTATAACGATATGTCTCTCGGATCAGGTCACTAATTTGCACGATAAAAAATAGATAAAAATGGTAAAATTCCTATACCAAGTTAAGTATAGAATATGTTTACTTCATCCGATCTTTTTATTTCTTCTGGTTAAACAAGAGACCAAAATAAATAAATAAAAAATCAACACTCATCTTTCACTCTCTCTAATTCATTACACATTCTCTTTCATTTTTCAAAACCTAAAAAGAGCCATATTTTCCAATGTGGTAGAATCCGCATAAGCTACCAAACCTCTCATTGGAAACAAGGTGGACGTAAAGTGCTTGTATCTAGATAGTGGATAGCACGGTCCATTTTGTATCTGAAAAACTTTGTAGCCTATATGGAATCCACCGGACTGGAATTTTCCTACCCATTTTTATTTCTACACGTTTGCTGCTCAAGAGATGAGCATCATGAGATCCATGCATAGCATGGGTATCAATGTGACGTGAGCCCCATCTTTCTATTTATTAGGAACATGTGGGTATGAAAAAATAGTGGATAGAAATCCTAAATTTATAGATAAACCCCTATATTTTTATTATTTTTTATGTATTGGAATTTATCAATTCCAATACAATCATTTGCCGCCTTCATTTAATTTAAGTTCTATAGACATTCCTTAAAAGCTTATTTGCAATGTTTTTGGATAAAAAATATTCATACGGAACAACTAGATTGGGATGCCGGTGATAGAGTTGTGGAAACATTCCGGAAGTCACAAACATGCGCGTGCATCGCACGTCCAGAGTACGAGTGGAAAGTTAACGCAAGGTCCTTGGTTAGAAATTGGAAATAAAGCCTCAACTAGGACATAAAATGCTTGGTGTATTAATAACTGAGAAGATGAATTTGTTCATTACATCAAAAGTCAAATGGAGCTAGTATGGAGAGGTTTATTTTCGTTTTTGTCTCATTGGATGCGAAACTTCGAATTGGTAATCTCTCATTTTGGAGAGGAAGTTATTAACGGATGTGTTATGAACCGTTGGCAGTATGCAGAGGTTTTTGGCATATCTTTAGGGTATAACCAAGACTACTCACTTAAGATCTTTTTTCAATTTACAGAGAAATTGCTAGGTAATGTTTGGTTTGGAATAAAATGAGGAGAAAAAATAAACAGATTCAATTATGATTTTATCAAAATATAAAATTGATCCCTTAAATTTACTTTTTCATTTTCCTCAATGTTTTTCCCCTTTTGATACCAGAAAGAACCTAAGATGGCAAATGACAATATAAATCAAAGGCATGGTCGACAAATGTAAAACCCCCCCCGGCCCTCCCGATCCAACCCTTCAGGAATCGAACCAGTAATCTCTCATGTTGGAGAGGAAAGTTTTACCATTAGAGTTATTCTCCTTCGGTCGATAAATGGCTCAGCAGATTGCCATCGTTGACATATAGTGTCTGCGGGTTTACTCTCTATACCAGTGGCGTTTTTATGATACTAGAGAACATAAATTATGAAAGAAAATTAAAATATCTTCACCCCTTGTCTCTATCTTATTAATTTTGTTCCATTACATTTTTGGTTTCTAGAATATAAATCTCGTTCTATCATCATAATTAATGTAATAATTATGCAATTCCTCTTTGAAAGTAACAGTCATATATTTTAACCCGGCAAAAAAAAAATTTGTAGTCACATCGTTTCATGGGAGTTGTGGTTCTGTGGCCTTCCACGCTTTACTACTATTCTACATTAATTCTAGCTGAGAAATTAAATTAAAAAGGGTAAATTGTCAAAAAGCCCCCTATCCGCTTCAAACTTGTGTACAAATACGCTAGGCTTTTTGCTCTTGTTAAAAAAACCCTTGGCCCAATCAAAACCCCTTATACCAATTGCATGTAATATCTAAGCAGTTGCATATAATATCTAAACAGTTGCAGTTGCTTATAATATCTAAACAGTTGCTTATAATATCCAAGCAATTGAGAGAATACAAGGCATAAATGAAATACAATCCAGAGATTTTTTCACAAAGATTTTGAACAGTAGGCCGTTTTCAACAATTTTGAAAATCACTGGGGTTTTTTAGACAACTCCTCGGGCAGGCCGGGGATTTTTGACAATTTACCCAATTAAAAAAGAAAATAAATTACTGCCATGCTACGGATTAAATTGACAAGACAAGCCGCTGCTCCTCAATTAAATCTCTCTGCAGTCTTATCAAATTGCTGGTCCATTTCGTTACTGTAACACGATACGTAGCTGCGGGAGCAAGCAAGGTCTCTGCTTCCCAACAGCCCACTGAGGTTCATAATTGTTCAGCTACTATTGGTCCTCGTTGTCTGGTCAAGATTCGAGCAATGAATTTTACTCCACTGCAGACAGCAATACGAAGTAGATTACTGCTCCCCAATGGATGAACACACATCTTAAAGAAGCTCAACCACTCTGCTCTATTATTTACCAAAAATAAAGGATAGAAATGTTTTTTCAACCTATTGGGGAAGGGATGAAAGTATATATGAGAAAAATCGACCTCCGATTTTAAGTTGAATAAAACATAGCAAAGGTAATCCAGTGATTGGGAGAAGTTCTGGTCCAGCCAATATCCTCCCTCGCCTGGATCGTACAGTAGAACTAAATCTCTCATGCGCACCTGTCTTTTTTTTTGATTGAAAAATTACTGTACCTACACGGCTCTCTTAATATATGAAGCGTATCGGTTATTTTATTTATATGCATGTACACGTACTTGCAACATAAGTGAGGTCCATCCAAATAGACTTATGCCTAATTGATGGTAGAGGGTCAATTATGTCTTATATCCATGTATTTTTAATAGTTTTTCCCATATGGTAATGTTATATATATATATATATATATATATATATATATATATATATATATATATATATAAAGAGTATTGACAATTTGACATGTGGGAACACAGAGGCTAGGAGATCAGCATAATTTTTTGCCGTAAGAATTAACTTTTCATTCAGGATGACATCAGTGTGATCCTATAAGGGTGTTGAGGGATGAACCAGGGCTGACCGAGTTTTCGACAATTTTTATATCCGATTCAAAGGGTTTCAGGATCAGGCGGACGAGAGCATTTTCGTGCTTGGCCGGATAAAAATTATTACTAAATCGAAAACGTAAGACTTGAGACGGGTTCTACCAAATGTATATGTATATTCCACGTTGAAAAACAATATTATATTATATATTTTAGATTTGTCAATTGAATTCAATATATTACATTACAATGATCAACATATAGAATTGAAAGTGTATGATGCACGATTTGGTTGGAGCTGGGGTTAGATATAGAAAGCGGGTTTTCCTTCGGGCCGTGTTTAGATTCGAACGGACGGACGGATTTCATACAGTTCCCATACTTAGTTCCTAAATCTGGTCTGAATACATGATGCTAAACAACCCAGAAATATCAGGCTGGGTAGGGTAGGTCTCAGGTCAACCCCTACCCGGACTTGCACCCCAAATGGGCCTAACTGAATCTACGGATTATTAATTTGGAAGTACCAAGCATTAAATAGTAGGTCAGTGATGGGAGCCTGCATGGCTAGCTACCATGCACATTCATTAATGCAACTCCTATGGCCCTTCTATAATGACCGGACAAAGTTCAAGACCCCCCATGTCTTCCAATACTAGTGGGGCCTTAATCAATACATTTGCTGTTGGAATTATACGAAGTTTGTATTTTTGTTAGTGGGGAGTGATTTTTGTTATCCTGTTCAGATAGATGCGCTCGTTTATCAGGTGTGTACAGGTTTTTCCTGTCTAAAATAGACATGAGCTTATTGATTGTAAGGATTCTAATTTTTGACGACCGCAAACAAAACTGCTGCTAATTATGTCCCGCTTTTAGGCAAAAGAACTTCCGATTAACGGGTTATGAGAACTCAGTGTGCAATATGAGCGTGTTGTGTTTTGAAAACAACCTTGAGGATACTTTGAAAGGGAAAGTGTTTTGAGTGTGTATCAGGGACCACCGAAAACGAGAAAGGTAGGGGGTGGGGCGAGGGAGAGAGAGAGGGAGTGTGTGTGTGTGTGTCCTCCCGGATACTGAAGGCCTTCTTGGTCAGCCAAGGCCCCTCGAGGGAAGGGAAGACCCCAAAGCAGGGACCCCGGAAGGATTCGGGGAGCCCCCATGGGGGCCCCGACGGCGGGACCCTCTTTTGGAGGGTCCCGAAAAGGAAACCCTTTTTTGGGGGGCTCCGAGATTGAGAACCCCTTTTGGAGGAGTTCCGAAAGTAGGAACCCATTTAGGGAGAGGTTCCGGTGTCGGAACCCCCTTGGAGGGGGGTTTCCAAAAAGGAATATGGATTACGACCCATGTTTCCGTGGATCTTGTTGGAGATCCGACTGGATGGTTTTCATCGAGTTTGTTCGTTCATTTTTGCAAATATGCATACTCGGGATAAAATCCATGTGCTTTCATCTCAAGAATCCTTCTCCTCTCTTGTTCTTCTAGTTCTATGAAGAAAGATTGCTTCTTTAATTGATTTTGGTTTTAGATTTTGGGTTCTTGAGGTGAAGCATTCTCAAAGAGTATGGGTTATTTTGAGAAAGAAAGAGATGCGAGTCTCTCTCTCTCTCTCGGAAGAAGATGAAAAAGAAAGAGACTTGGTGGAGGTTCAAACCCCGGCAAATTTTATAAGAAGAGAAAATCTTGTTCATTTCTTTTTTGGGTGTGATTTAAATATCCCTTACATTTTTCATTTGAATTCTTGGGCTTTACAAATTGGTTTTTTACTTCTTTTCATTATCCATGTGCATATTTTTTGCACATTAGCCATGATCTTTACAAAAATTGGTGTTTCCTCCATTTTTCTTAAATTTTACTATTTATTTATATAAACTAATTTATTACATTTTATTTTCTTTTTTTCGCATGGGGCCGACCCGCTTGAGCTTGGACCGGTTTGGGACGGATTTGGGCCCATTTAACTTGAGTTCGAGATTGAGCCCACTTGACTTGGGTTCGGGATTAGGTCCACTTGTTTACGGATTGAATTTGATTTTGACGGTTTGACTTTTGGTCAATGATGCATAATTTTCAACCACAATAGTTATCAATGACCATGTTATTGGCTTCCATGAAGTTTCAACTGTCCTTGTAATTAGTCTTTCCCATGATGTATTAATTAACAAAGTACTCAAAGCAAAAAGCATCATGTGTTAAATTGTTGGAAGCTATGGTTGATCTTAATTAATTATATAAAGTCGGAATTTAATTAGCATATGAGGTTCACCAACAAAATCGGTATACTAAATGAACAAGACATTCAAAATGAAACTAGGCTTTTAACATGTTATGTTGAACTTGTGCCTCGGCACAGCCCAATAAACGCCCTATCAATTGAGCGGGCCCTATCAACTGAGCGTGACCTGATGTTTCTTGTCCGTACTGTTTTTGTGGTCATCCCTTTGTTTTCCATACTGATAGAGCTGGTTTTCTGATATCGTCCTCCGTCGATCCTGTGATGGCGATCTTTAACGGTTGAGATTTGATTTGGTAGTTGCTGAACGTGTGGATCTCAATGGGTTGGTGTTTGACGCCGAACTATCTGCAAAAGAAGTTTCGGGGTGAGTGACTACCGTAGGACTTTCCGACGATCAAGTTAGTGCTGAGGTATAAGTGCAGAGTAGCGGCGTATTAAAATGAGTTCGCCTTTCCTGAGTCGTCTCAGAGAGGGTTTTATATAGTGGTCACATGGAGTGAGCAGGCGCGAGATCATCGTCGTCAGTTACCTCCCGCGTTATCCTTTTCTTCAATGGCGGGATGCGCCCATTGATGGGGGGATGCGCTAGCGTGGGACGCGGATCGTGGGGAGGCGGATATTTCGTCTTGGCGATATACGCGGAGCCGTAGCGGGGGTGCATGGGCTCCGCTCTTTTGATTGATTAGGGGAAATCGAGAAAACTCGGTCCGTCAGGAGCTCGGAGACGAGTGGGAGGCCAAGGAAGCTCAGCAAGTTAGGAGCTCGGAGACGATCCGGGAGGCCGAGGAAGTTCGGCAAGTTAGGTGCTCGGAGAAGAGCCGCGGGGCTGAGAAAGCTCGAACACGAGCTATTGGTAGTTTGGTAGATGAAGGTGGAAAGTATTCGGAGAGGTCTTCTAAAAGATCGGATACGTTCCTCGAGACGAGGTCCTGAGGAATCCCCCTAATGCAACTCATCTATTCTACTTTCGTGGCCTTCGAGACACGTTATCCGCTACGTGTCGTAATCTGAGGAAATGCTACTTGTAAGCATTATCATTAGCCCCCCACTATCGTTCCGACCTATTCATGGGTCGGGTCGAGAGTGGTCTGCTTGATTTTCTCTGCTCAGCTTGGTGCTAAGGTTTTTTCGTGGTGAATTGTCAGGGAACGACATGGCGTTTGGCAATTATGTATTTTCGATCTTCGAGTCCATGCGGCGTCTCACCGTGCGCCTTAATTTTCGAGCATATCCCCGATGACGTCAGTAGGTCACCAAATGGGCGGCGCCATAATGGAGTCGTCGCTTCGTTTATTCGGGTCGGCTATCGACCGAACTCAAGCTTTATTTACTTGGGCTATGTTAGAAGTTTGCCTACTTCGGGTGCGTGTGCTGGGTAGAGGCCTGCCTGCTGGTTTAATGCGAGGCTTAAAGATTCGCCGTTGAGGTCGAGCAGGAAGCCGCTCGGCGGCCTCGTGATGAGGGCTTTTGGATCTGCGTCTTCGTTGGGCAAAAAGCTACCCACTGCGGATGGGCCGAGCAGGAAGCTACTCGGTTGCCTCGTGATGGAGTCTTTGGATCCGCGTCTTCGTTGGGTAGGAAGCTACCAGCTGCGGATGGGCCGAGCAGGAGGCTACTCGGCCGCCTCGTGATGAGAGTTTTTGATCCACAGCGTTTGTTGGACAGGAAACTACCCGCTGGTGGATGAGCCGAGCAGGAAGCTACTCGTCCGCCTCGTGTTGAGGGCTTTCGATCCATGGCGTTTGTTGGGCAGGAAGCTACCGCTGGCGGATGAGCCGAGCAGGAAGCTATCTGGCCGCCTCGTGATGATGGCTTTCGATCCACAGCGTTTGTTGGGCAGGAGGGTACCCGCTGGCGGATGAGCCGAGCATGAAGCTTCTCGGCCGTCTCATGGGGAGGGCTTTTGATCCACAGCGTTGTTGGGCAGGAAGCTACCCGCTAGTGGATGAGCTGAGCAGGAAGCTACTTTGCCGCCTCGTGGTGAGGGCTTTTGATTCACACCGTTTGTTGGGCAGGAAGCTACCCACTGCGGATGAGCCGAGCAGGAAGCTACTCGGCCGTTTCGTGGTGTGGGCTTTTGATCCACAGCGTTTGTTGGGCAGGAAGTTACCCGCTGGTGGATGAGCCGAGCAGGAAGTTACTCGGCCGCCTCATGGTGAGGGCTTTTGATCCACAACGTTTGTTGGGCAGGAAGCTACCCGCTGGTGGATGAACCGAGCAGGAAACTACTCGGCCGTCTCGTGGTGAGGGCTTTTGATCCACAGCATTGTTAGGCAGGAAGTTACCCACTGTGGATGAGCCGAGCAGGAAGCTACTCGGCCGCCTCGTGGCGAAGGCTTTTGATTCACAGCGTTTGTTGGGCAGGAAGCTATCCGCTGGTGGATGGACCGAGCAGGAAAATACTCATCCGCCTCGTGGCGAGGGCTTTTGATCCACAGCGTTTGTTGGGCAGAAAGCTACCCGCTGGTGGATGAGCCAAGCAGGAAGCTACTCGGACGCCTCGTGGCGAGGGCTTTTGATCCACAGCGTTTGTTGAGCAGGAAGCTACCCGCTGGTTGATGAACCGAGCAGGAAGCTACTTGGCCGCATCGTGGTGAGGGCTTTTGATCCACAGCGTTTGTTTGGCAAGAAGCTACCCACTGCGGATGAGCCGAGCAGTAAGCTACTCGACCGCCAAATTATAAGGGCTTTTGATCCACAGCGTTTGTTGGGCAGGAAGCTACCCGCTGGTGGTTGAGCCCAGCAGGAAGCTACTCGGCCGTCTCGTGATGAGGGATTTTAATCCATAACGTTTGTTGGGAAGGAAGCTACCCGCTGGTGGATGAGCCGAGCAGGAAACTACTCGACCGCCTTTTGATCCACAACATTATTAGGCAGGAAGCTACCCACTGCGGATGAGCCGAGCGGGAAGCTACTCGGCATCCCGGTAGTGTAACAACCCTAAACTTTCTGTACATTTTTTTCCAAAAATACAGAAAGGGGTAGTTGAGCCTGAGCACAAGTTATAAGTTTGATTTGCTTTTGAACAGCAAGAAGGAGCTTGTAGCTTATTGGTAATACCTTGCACTGCTGAACCAAAGCACCAGAGTTCAAATCCCATCAGCCACACATTATTTTTAATTATTTTTCTTTTAATCTTTTAGAAGCCCAAGAGTCTACACGTGCACTACACGTAATAGGGTAAGTTACAGAATAAACAAACGTGACCACGAGGCTAGACTAATCGTCAGGGACATGTGGCAGCAAGACGAGCCCCGACTCGCCCGACTCGGGCCGGCGAATCGGTTGACTCGGCCGCCGCCGGTCCAACTCGGTCCAATTCCAATTTTTCTTTAACCCCTTGCACCATTTGGCCTACCCCACCCCTTGCACTGTTTAAATTCTCTGTAATTAACCAGAGAATTAAAATATCCTCATTTAATCCATTTTAATACAAATTTTTAATATATCCTTTCACTGCCCTAAAACCCTAATTTTTCCTATAAATACCTGTTTCCCCCAATCAGAGTAAAGCTCTGTTTTGAATTTCAAAATTCAAAAATTGAAGCAACGCTTCAGATCCCGTTCGCTGCGCGCTGTGCGCCACGTGTTAAGCACAGATGCGCTAGCGCCAGGTGCGCTGCGCCCTAGGCAGCGCACTCCCAATCAGAGCAAACCTCTGCTTCAAAATTCAAAATTTAAATTGAAGCAACGCTTCAGATCCAGCGCTCTGCGCTGTGCGCCACGTGTCAAACACGGGTGCGCTCGCGCAGTTGTGCTGCGCTCTGCGCTGCGCGCCACGTGTCGAACGTAGGTGCGCTAGCGCAAGGTGCGCCAGCGCTGGAATTAAAATTCCCCCACCGTTAGATCAAATGATCTACTAATAATAAATTATTAATTAATCAGAACTAAAATTCTGTTATGGAAAGATTTTTTAATCTTATTAAAATAAGAAGATTATCTTCTGTAAAACAGAAGTCTTAGGATCAAAGATCCAACGGTGGGAAATATTCCCAAATCAATCAGAGAAAGATCTCTTAAAACCGATTTAACAAATCATTTGGCTCTATATAAAGGACCCTAGATTTAAAGTCTAAAAGATATACAGAGGATAGAAGAAAAGAGAGAGAAAAATCCTCTGCAAAAAAGAGCAAGCTCTTAGAAAAAAGAAGATTTTTCTTCATTTTCAAGGTAAAAAAAGAACTATATTCTTGAATAATAGAGATGAAACCATCTCGTAAAAAGAAGAACCATCTTCTAAAAGGATCTTAGATCTAAGAAAAAGACCAAGGTCTTTAATAAAAAAGAAAAGATCAAAAAGATCTAATCATAAAAAACAAAAGAAGTATTTTACTTCATTTACAGATCTTTTGATTTATAAAGGCAGAGCCTTTTATATAAACAAGAACTTTTGTTCTTGGATCTTGAGGCAAAGCCTCCTTTGAAGAACATAAATTTGTTTTTTGATCTTAAAATTGATCAGATGCGCCCTGCGCTATTGAAAAGTGCCTTGCACTCATGAATTGCGCGCTTGCGCTCATTGGACCGGCGCTCAGCGCCAAAACCTGCCATGTGTCAACCAGAGACACAATCTGCGCTTTGCGCTTCTAAAACAGAGCACTGCGCTCATGGGCTGGCGCTCAGCGCCAAGCGCGCTACGTGTCACTCACTGGTGTGCCAACAGACTAGCGCAACACGCTCATAAATTAAAAGCGCAATGCGCTAATGAACTAGCGCTTAGCGCTAAGAGCGACACGTGTCCTCTTCGTGTGCGCTACCCGACAGAAGCGCAATGCGCTTTTTGACTGGTGCAAAGCGCCTGGTGCGCCACGTGGCGTACTGTCAGAACACAATTTGTTCTGATCAAGACAAAATATGTCAGGGCTCAATGCCTAGCATTATTAAAAGGGCCGAGCCGAAATAAAGGCTTAATAGCCAGAGCAAAGAATGTTAAAACATTTTAATTGGACTAGCCCAATTTTGGCCATAAGTCCTCAACTTATCTTGAACTGAGCACATCTGCTCTTTCAACCAACTCACCTTGGTCAAGGGTACATCTCTTCACTTCTTTGATATTTGTCGTTGTAATTCCTCAACGTCATCAAAGAGGTGACGGGTCCCGACAACCACACATTTCATGGACTGTGGGGTCCTTAAACTCATGGACTATGATATCCTTAAGCTCGATCGTGATGTCTTAAAACTAACAATGGACTGTGGGGTCCTTAAACTCATGGACTATGATGTCCTTAACCTCGACCGTGATGTCTTAAAACTAACATCGGACCGTGAGATCCTTAAACTCACGGACTATGAAGTCCTTAACCTCGACCGTGATGTCTTAAAACTAATATCGGATTATGAGGTCCTTAAACTCACGGACTATGATGTCCTTAACCTCGACCGTGATGTCTTTAAACTAACATTGGACCGAGATGTCCTTAAACTACCAATGGACCGTAATGTCCTTAAACTAATCGACCGTGATGTCTTTAAACTAACATCGGACTGTGAGGTCCTTAAACCCATGGACTATGATGTCTTTAACCTCGACCGTGATGTCTTAAAACTAACATCGGACTGTGGGGTCCTTAAACCCATGGACTATGATGTCCTTAACCTCGACCGTGATGTCTTTAAACTAACATACTGTGGAGTCCTTACACCCATGGACTATGATGTCCTTAACCTCGACCGTGATGTCTTAAAACTAACATTGAACTGTGGGGTCCTTAAACCCATGGACTATGATGTCCTTAACCTCGACCGTGATGTCTTAAAACTAACATCGGACTATGGGGTCCTTAAACTCACGGACTATGATGTCCTTAACCTCGACCGCGATGTGTTTAAACTAACATTGGACCGAGATGTTCTTAAACTACCAATGGATCGTAATGTCCTTAAACTAATTATCGACCGCAATATCACTAAACTAAACAATAGAGCCCAATTGTTCTTTTGTCGGATCTAAACGATCCCGTTAAGTTGATCTTAGTCTAAAATTAGACTAACGTATTCTTAATAAACGTTTAAGTTGATCTTAGTCTCAAAAGAGGCTAACATATCCTTAAACCCGAACCCCCCAAACCCAAATCTAAGAAAGATACGGATTTGGACTAGTCCACGACCTACGGGCGACAACATAATTTAGTCTCCGTATACAATCCACGGGCAACCACAAACAAAACAAACACCCACGACATGAAGTGACTATCTGGAGAAGGAGAAAGTTGTTACCGCGATGCGGTAGCGTAATTAACTGCAGGGGCTTGCGCCTGCAGGGAAGAGCGTCCCCATAATAAAAAACCCCTCACCGTGAGGGGGAATCTGACGAAGTCTGCTACATCGGCCGCATCCGTTTAAACCTTCGATATATGGTGCCATAAATCAACTTGGCATCTTCGGAGAGGTGGACGGATAGCACCAATTAGCATCTGCCCCGAATTTCAGGCAAGACGGACCTACGCGGTCGCGTCTCTGTGTTCGGAGGGGAACAGATTCTGGCACGCCCGGTGGGATCTTTTCCTCTTTCCACTCCAGACTTCGTGTGTCGTGTTCGCGAACCAATCATGGTTTGCTGATGGTTGCCCTTGGATTCGAGATACTATGATTGGGCGTTTTGCTTGGTGCAGAAAGCGAAGGATCAATGGCGTTCACTTGTGCAAAATGTTCCAGCTGCAACTGCAACGTACGCTCAGCCTCAACTGAGGGCATAGCTTACGGGCCCCAGGCGGCTTCCCTATTCACGATGCCGGTGGAACAGGTCACCCAAGCCACCACAGAATTGTTTTTCGGGACCATGCTTCCGCCAACGAGCTTCACCGTTCCTATGCTCGCACCAGAAGCTCCCAAGAAGTCAGTCTTCGAATAGCTTGCTGCTACCACGGCCCCTCTCAGCGGGTCGTCCAGCTCCAACTCCTCGGTCTTCGCCAGACTGAGCCTGAACTCTGATGGGCCTGCCAAGAAGCCCATGATACCTGAAGTGGCCATCCCAAAGAAGATATCCATTCCTGCTCCTGAAGTCGTTAGGGCGGCTTCTCCTGCTAAAGGGTCGGTCTTTACAAGACTGACTGCTCCCACTCCCGCTCCCACTCAGAAGTCTGTTTTTGATCGGTTGGATACGGCTTCTCAATGAACATCAGTCTTTAAGAGGCTGACACCGGCAACAGCCCCTCATCTGGATAGGGGGCAAGACAAAACCATCGCCGAACCAACCCCAACAGCTCGACACGCTCGACGTCGCCACTGGCGTTGAGTAAAGAAGGTTGGGGGCAACTCCCTCTTTGGGCTAACTCCACCAGCTCCAACGGTGGAAGTTAATGCTGCTGTTCCAACCGGGAACAGTTTTAAGCTGCTGAACAAGGTGCGCAAGAATTCGCCTACCGCCGTACTAAAAAGATCTCCGCCGCCGGTGGAGACTGTCACAGAAATGAAGCCGGAACAGTTCCCTCAACGACTGTCTTCTAAAGTTTACAAAATCTGGCGACAAGTCCGAGAGTCGGTGGTTGATCAAGACTATTCTCGCCGGCAGAAGAAGTTGAAGGTCCGACAGGAAGAAAATCGTCCTGTTAGGCCACAGAAGACGACGGCTACTTGGGTGCCCACTGCAACGGCCCCTTCAACTTCGACCGCTCATAAGAGGAGAAGGCCGGAGAAAATCCCCATGCCTGTGACAAATGTCAAAGGCACTGAGCCCAAACGCCATAAGTCTGGGGGCATGGTGGTGCATACCGTTTATATGGCATCCGGAAAAGAGGATAACCGTATCTCCATGGGTCATCGACCGCTTACGCGATCCGTGACAAAAGTCCAAGAGCAGCAGCAGAAGCTTCAGGAGATGATGACTGCTATGGCCGCACTCACAGGACCGAAAGCAAGCCTAGAGGCATCCTTAGAACAACGCCACGAGCAGGAAACTGATGCCGAGTTCCCTCGGAGAATGCTTGAGAAGAAGGACAAAGAGGCTGCGGAACAAGCGGCCAATATAAAGCAAATGGCCCTTCTATTCCAAGATATGGTGGGCATGATGATCCAGCCGGATCCCTCAACCGAAGATCCTCCAGTAATAATTGAAGATGATAGAGAAGAAACATCAAATCCACCTTCGGCTCTTTCAGCAGCCAAGGAGGAAACTATTTCCAAGTCCACCTTGGATGATTACATCGCTCAGCAGATACGAGTTCATCAGGCGAATGAAGAGGCTGGGCAAATTGTTAGAACTGGGCGACCGTATCTAGGCCGGTATGATCAAATAAAGTATCCGCCAGGATACACGATTCCTAAATTCCATGTGTACAAGGGGACAGGCAATCCCCATCAACATGTCGCCCAGTTTAGGGCTCTTTATGGAAACACCGGTGGCGATGATAAGCTTTTGCTCCGCCAATTCGTCGACAGCTTATCGGAAACGGCGTTTGAGTGGTACTCCGAACTCCCAAATGACTCCGTCAAAACTTTCGCAGAAATGGAGTTGTTGTTCACCCACAGATTGCACCCCAATAACGGCATTGATCAATGCCCGGGTGAAGCCGGGCGAGACGTGGGTTCAGCACGCAATCTGATGGCGCAATCTGTGGTCGAAGTGCGAACAGCGCATCGAAGAAGCACCGGCGGTGGGCATGTTCGTGGGCAGCCTAGACCCTCATGCAACTATTTCACAGTTCATGATGTTCTTCAAACCGACCACATTCCAGGCTCTAATCGACAAGCTGGCCCAGATGGATCAGATGGGGCATAGACCGTCTCCTCCGAAGCAGGAGCCGCGGAACGAAAAGGGTAAAGGGAAGGCAACCTTCGTTGCAAACACCCAACAGCAGTCCAGTGCTCCAAGATTAACGGATCAATTGGAAGAGAGATGGCGATATTATAATAAGAAAATAAAGCGCCCTTACTCATTCCCACGGGATAAAATGAAGAGGCTGTTCGAACTGGCAATGCGCAACAGGCTTATCAATTTGCCGAATCCAAAGCGACCATTGCAACCCGGCGAAGTGAATAACCCTAATTATTGCCCTTACCACCAAATGGTAAGCCATCCAATCGAAGATTGCTTCGTCTTTAAGGGATGGATCGAGAATCAGTACCTCCAAGGCAGGTTTGCGCAGTCTGAGAAGTGGAAAGTAAACCCGCCACAACTGCACACTCCTAAGAAGACGGACACACCGGGGGCAACGTGCTCTTTTGTTGAAGAAGCTCCATAGGAGGTGGCTCTTTCGGCCAAAACCAAAAGGATGTTGAATGATCTTCAGACATGCCCGGCGATCAGGTGGAAGAATCCGCTGGAACCCCAGATCATCGAAGGGATGCTGAAGCCGTGCCCAACTCCAAAGATTGGTGGCGATAGCCAAAGCTCGCACACCCAACCGTCGAAATATTCAAAGAAGAAAAAGAAATCCAAGAAGCCCGTGAAGCCCGGCGACAATCGCACGGATCTGCAAAAACAGATCGACGCGCTGGAAGAGTACAACCAGAAGGCGCGGACTCCAATCACGCTCCAAGAGTTTCTCGCCCACGTACTTGAAGACGGAGGTGATGGAGAAGAATCATCGGACGAATATGAAGATTACGTAGCAGGTTGCTATGTGATCTCTCACTCATCGATGGACGATGAAGAAGCCCTTTGCACCAAGAGACTGGGGGCAGGTCCCGAGCCGGAACTTCTATGGCCGTCAGACGAAATGATCGACGCCTTCCTGAATGAAATTCATCTAAAAAGTAAAGCCGATCGGGAGCGTGAGATGGCCATATTTGAAAAAGCCAAACGCCGGCGACTGGACGAAAGAGTCGAGACACTTCCGCCGAATCAAGGGACATCCGTCGCGAATAAAAACAAGTTCAAGACGAGGAAAAGGTTTGCTAAAGCCATATTAATGGGGATGAAGCTACCACCCTCCGAAGGAAACGTTCTCGGTGAAGCAGAGACACATCCTAGCTACTGCTCATATCATCGAAAGATCGCACACCCCACCGAAGAATGCAACGCTTTTAAAAGATGGTGGCAGGGATATGTTGCTCACCGGCAACATTTTAAGCGGATAAAACGCAAAACCCGTCCGGAGCAAAAGAATACGACCGAGGAGCTTAGAAGAACTACCAGCGACTGTCGCATGGCCAACGCCAAGGGATCGCAAGTTCTCACATTCGGGAGCGACTCTGACGAAGAAATGGCTCTTGGTCCTCTCTTTAAAGAGTCCACCTTGGGAAAAGTGGAGGAACCAAAGACCTGTGAAAACATTCAGTTACGCAATCGTACGCTGCACGAAAAGAATCTTGGGCCCTTGAACAGTGGGTCGAACAGAAAAGATAAGGGAAAAGAAAAGGTCTCTGAGGATATCGCCCTAGATGACCAAGTCATGAAAGAGCTGACCGCCAAGGACCCGCCAAGGAAAAGTAAGGTGGACTACAACATTCTGGCGCATTTGAGGAAGTTACCTTCACAGCTCAGCATTCTCGACGCTCTTTTACTATCAAAAGAAGTAAGGGATTCATTGATCAAGGCGCTGCAAGAGCCAGAGCAATTCCAAGCTTTTCTCGCCGAAAAAAGATGAAGGACGAGCTGGAAGAAGTACACACAGCCGGTATTACCTTCGGCGATGAAGATCTCCTCCTTAGGACGTGCGAGCACAACCGTCCCCTATATGTCTCCGGATATTGTCACGATATCAAGATAGGCAAAATCCTGATCGATAATGGGTCTTTCGTCAATCTCCTCAACGTGCGAGTGTTGAAGGAAATCTGCATGAGCATTCAGCACCTCGCTCGTGATAAAATCACCATCTCCGGCTTCGATTCCCAGTCATCACAGACCCTCGAGTCTGTGATACTGACATTACGTTTCGGGATGCTTGTCACGGACATTAAATTTCACGTCATTGATGCCAAGACATGCTACAACGCTTTACTTGGCCGGCCCTGGTTACACGAGTACAACATCATCCCTTCGAAACAACATCAGTGTATGAAATACTTCAAGGACGGTCTCGAGTACACTGTGACGGGAGAGCTGAACCCATTCTCCGTGAACGAAGTCCGAAAGTACGAAGATGCAAAATACTTCTTGCCAGATTTCGAGGACACGGAGAGATGTCATAAACCGGAGAACAAAGCTATCCCTACCATTCCGGTCTTCCGGAGTGATACCGATGAGGAAGAAGAGATAGTTTACTCAGGTTCGTCCCAATACAACAAGCCGGGACCCTCCGCTCCTATGCTTATCTTCGGCAGCGACTCAGAAGATGAGGTCAACGCCATCTTCTCTGCTCGGCCTTCAATTCAAACATTCGCTGATGAAGAGCAAAGTTTGCAAGTTGCCATGGTTCCGCCTAAACATCATAAAGAACTAGACGCGCTTGATACCTACAGTGTGGAAGAGCTGCAGACGTTCTATGTCCCTCCCAGGCGAGAAGGTGAAAAGGCGATCCTATTCTACTGATCCGGGGAAACTAAAGTGGAGAAGGAAATCTGGCATGGCACAGACTCCACACTCGACAGGCTCCAGCCCATCCGTTTGCCCAGATATTACACAGACGGACTAAGAAGACTCTTAAGACGCCAAGGTGTACCCCTTAAGCAAACTGCTCGACAAGCACAGTTCTATAACAGGATCTGGAATGTCCCTGGAACTCAGCGGAAATTGCCCAACGGGAGAATGGAAACGACCGGGCTTGGGTGTGTTCAATCCAAGAAATGGGAGCTACTCCGCCACTGCTACGTCATACATGACTTTGATGAAGAGGGAGATGCCTTTTGGGAAAATGCTAACCCTGAACCAGAAAGAGCTCCCGACGTAAAAATGCCCAGTCCGTCGTTTGAAGAACAAATGGACAAGCTTATAAGGGAAGCGGGTCAAAAGGTTCGAGATGACCACAATCGCGAAATAGCCATCTAAGAGAAAGCCAGGATGCAACGCCTTCTTCAACAGGCTGCGAAAGATGAAAATGCCCCTCCCTGTCACCCCGTTATACAAAAAGCATGATGCAGAGGCAGAAACAAACCAAAGAACGGGAAAGGCGTTCGACAGCGGCAGAGCGGGACCAAGAAGCCACGTGATCAAGAACCGAGCAACCAAGATTCAACTCTTATAAAGAAGATGGGTCGAGCGTACTCTTTTGCCCAAGACAAAACACGGAAGATACTTGATCTTGCCATAAAACATCAAATAATTACACTTCCGGAGTCCAAGCACCCCGAGCAAGCGAACGAAGTCTCTCATCCGGACTATTGCTCCTATCATAGGGCAATAGGACATCCTATCGAAGACTGCTTCACCTTCAAGAACTGGGTCAAAGACCAATATCAGCAAGGCAGGTTCGTTTTACCCAACAGCTGGAAGGTAACCCCGCCACGGAAGCATGAACCCAAATCCACGAGGGTAGAACCAGATCCACATCGGTCTTGGAAGCGAGCTCGTACCTGTCACATGATAATATCATCAAAAGAAGAACCCGAGGGTATGGATGATATCCCCTAGTGCTTCGAAAACAATGATGACGAGATGATCTCAGAGTTTCCACCGGCGCCGAAAGAGCTGGAAGATGGAATACACACTACTGCAGATGATCTCAAGAAAATTGATTTGGGGACGACAAGTGACCCACGGCCGACATTCGTTAGTGAGCTATTGTCTGAAGAAAGGGTGGCTACGCTAAAAGACGTGCTCATGCAGCATAAAGATTGCTTCGCATGGAACCATTTCGAGATGCCAGGATTAGATCCGGAGATTGCTGTGCACAAATTGGCGATATTCCCGGACGTCAAGCCAATCAAACAAGCGCCGAGAAGAATGCGGCTTGAGCTTGAGATGAGTATCAACGCCGAGGTCAAGAAGCTGATCGACTCTGGCTTCATCCAAGAGGTGCAGTATCCTGACTGGATCGCCAACATCGTCCCGGTGATGAAGAAAAATGGGACAGTACGCATATGTGTGGACTTTCGGGATCTCAATAAAGCTTGCCCGAAGGACGATTTCCCAGTACCGGTCACCGAGCTGATGATAGACAATACGTCCACTCATGAGGTTTTCTCCTTCATGGACGGATCATCAGGATACAATCAGATAAAGATGCATCCTGAAGACCAGAAGCATACTGCTTTCCGGACCCCTTTGGGCATATTCTGCTACAAGGTGATTCCTTTCGGTCTAAAGAACGCCAGCGCCACTTATCAAAGGGCCATGACGAAGATCTTTGATGACCTCATACATGAAATCGTCGAATGCTATATCGACGACCTCGTGGTGAAAAGCAAATCATACGAGGAACATGTAGAGCATCTGAGAATTGTGTTTCAACGCCTCCGGCAATACAACTTGAAGATGAATCCCCTCAAATGCGCGTTCGGAGTCTCCTCAGGCAAATTCCTGGGGTTCATCGTCCGACACCGAGGTATCGAGATAGATCCGTCAAAAATCAAGGCGATCATGGAAATGCCTCCGCCAAGGACTCTCAAGCAATTGCGGTCTCTCCAAGGGAAGCTCGCGTATATCCGGCAATTTATAGCCAATCTTTCGGGCAAGTGCCGTCCTTACAGCCACCTGATGAAGAAGGGAACCCCGTTCGTCTGGGATCATAAATGCCAAAGCACGCTGGACGAAATCAAGCAATACCTGCAGAACCCGCCAGTGTTGGCTTCTCCGGTCGAGGGAAAGCCTCTCATTCTGTATACAACCGCCTTTGAAGGTTCTTTAGGTGCATTATGGGCACAAGAGAATGACCAAGGGAAGGAAAGAGCCCTCTACTATTTAAGCCGAGTTCTATTGGGGGCAGAAAGTAATTACTCTCCCATTGAAAAACACTGCCTGGCATTGATCTTCGCGATAACGAAGCACAGGCACTATGCGTTGGCGCATGAAGTCCGTCTCATATCGAAGGTGGATCCTCTCAAATACTTGATGTCAAAGGCCATATTGACGGGGCGACTCGCTAAATGGGCCTTGCTTTTGATGAAGTTCTCAATAACTTATCAGTCTCTTAAGGCAGTGAAAGGCCAGGCCATCGCCGACTTCCTCGCTGAGCATCCAATACCTGCCGATTCTCCTTTGAACTGCGAATTTCCAGACGAACATGCGTTTGACACGATCGACGGAGATGATACCCGGTGGGAACTTTGCTTCGATGGAGCATCCTCCATGAAGAAGCGCAAACAAAGCACCCCCATAATCAAATCAGGGGTAGGCCTCATCTTCGTAACTCCACATGGAGGGATAATGCGCTTTGCCTTCTCCTTAACAGAGTCGAGGACAAACAATGAAGCCGAGTATGAAGCTTTGATAGCAGGTCTCGAGATCGCCATCGACATGGGAATTAAAAACCTCCTCATATACGGAGACTCCTAACTGGTCGTTAGTCAAGTAAACGGCGACTATCAAACGTGCAAACCAGAACCGATGAAGTACAGCGAGAGGGTACAGCAACTGCTGACCCAAATAGCTTCCTACACCTTGTAAAGCATACCACGTGCAGAAAATAGCAAAGCGGATGTATTAGCCAAGCTTGCTAAAGAATTGGCCGATGAGAACCTCGATGACGTAAGAATCGTGGTACAAAGCCGTCGGGTTCTTGCACCGGCAGAAATATCTCCGGAGTCGTCTGAGAAAAAGGGAACGACCGAGCAAATGGCTTTACAAGTAAAAGACCAAGAAAAGGTTGAAGATTGGAGAGAAGTCTTTATAGACTACTTCAAATCCCGTCGAACACCTGACGATGCGTCCTCAAAACATCAACTCATGAAGCGAGCTCTATCTTTCGCTTTCGTCAATGATACTCTGTATAAGAAGTCATTTGACTCTCTGTGGTTAAGATGCCTGGGACCCGAAGAGGCAAAGAGAGTCATCCAAGAAACTCATGACGGACTCTGCGGTTCTCACCAAGCCGGGCCGAAGATGAAGCTGAAGATTAAAAGGATGGGCTACTATTGGCCCATGATGATCCAAGACTGTCTCGAATATGCAAAGCAATACCACTCGTGCCAGATTCACGGGGATTTTATCCATCAACATCCGAATCCACTACATCCGACGGTGGCTAGCTGGCCGTTTGAAATGTGGGGAACTGACATAATCGGACCTATCAAATCAGCATCGTCCAGAGGACATCGATTCATTTTGGCGACAACTGATTACTTCTCCAAATGGGCAGAAGCAGTACCGCTGAGGGAAGTGAAGACGGAGAATATCCTCCATTTCTTCAAGACACACGTCATTTATCGGTTTGGAACTCCACGACGGATTATCTCCGATAACGGGCCGGCCTACAGAAGCCACAAAATCAGCCGCTTCGCACAACGGCACAACATAGACTGAAGATACTCATCAGTCTATAATCCTCGAGCTAACGGTCTGGCTGAGGCTTTTAACAAAACATTGACGAAAATTGTAAAGAAGACGGTGTCTCGAAATAAAAAGGACTGGCATGAGAGACTGCATGAAGCTCTTTGGGCGTATCGGACGACGTTCAAAACAGCCACGAACACAACGCCGTACGCATTGGTATTCGGTACAGAGGCGGTACTCCCCCTCGAGATAGAGTTACCCTCTCTACGAGTGGCAGTTTATTATGAGCTAACAGACGAAGAGAATGCTCACCTTCGGCTTGAGGAGCTCGATGCCCTTGATGAGACCCGGCTCATAGTGCAACAAAATCTGGAAGCTTATAAAGCAAAGATGACGCACTCATACGAGAGATTGACTAGGCCGAGAACATTCCGCCAAGGCGAACTCGTGCTAGTAGTTAAAAGATCTATGATCCTTAATCGCGCCAAGCGGGGGAAATTTGAGCCAAACTATGAAGGCCCGTATATCATAGACAAATTTTACCAGGGTGGAGCCTACCTACTCATGGACATGCATGGTGAAAGACCTTTCAGGCCAATAATCGGTCGCTTCCTGAAGAAATACTACGCTTGACGATTCATGGCCTAGGTCAACGATAGATGACGACGACTATGTCCGCTCGCTATCTTGCTAAGCCTAAACTCTATAAGTAGTAACCGGCTTCCTTTACAACGGACCGAAACGTCCTTAAACTAACAGCGGACCGAAACGTCCTTAAACTAACAACGGACCGAAACGTCCCTAAACTAACGATGAACCACTATGTCCTAAAACTAGCTGTTGACCGAGATGTCGATAAACTACGGTGGATTGCAGCATCCCAAAGCTGATACAAAAAAAAAGAATAAAAAAAAATAGAGAAAAAAGAAAACGGTATGTCCATAAGTAAAATGGGCACGGATGAAAACCCGAAAGGGCTCCGTGAGTAAAAACAGCAGGGCTACCGGCGAGTTTTGTGAAAACCCGAAAGGGCGCAGCCTCGTTAAAATAAAAAAAAAGAAGAGAAAAGAAAAAGAAAATGGTACGTCCATAAGCAAAATAGGCACGGATGAAAACCCGAAAGGGCTCTGTGAGTAAAAACAGCAAGGCTACCGGCGGGTTTTGTGAAAACCCGAAAGGGCGCAATCTCGTTAAAAGACACTTGCAAGGTCCTCTCGACTTTGTAAGGAGAAACCACCTGCGTGAGATTGTTACGAATTATAAGGGAGCAACACACTTAGGGATCCCTACGATTCCTAAGGAGAAATTACACTCGCGAGATCCTCACGACTCGTAAGGAGAACCCTCTTATGGGACCCTCACGGCTCATAAGATTTGAAAGTCTTAAGCTACAGGGATCAGAACCTGTTCTTGAGCAGCCCCCACAACCTCCAATACTGCCCTACAAGCGGCTCAATCCTGATCTCTGTATACAATCCACGGGCGCGAATAAACATTTCCCTAACGAAGTCTCATCCGTGACTAGGGATATGTCTATACGGTGAACAACCCTTGTAAGTCCTCTCGACTTATAAGGAGAAAACACTCTTGTAAGATCCTTACGACTTATAAAAAATCATGCACTTAGGAATCCTCACGATTCTTAAGGAGAAATTACACCTACGAGATCCTCACGACTCATAGGGAGAAATACCTTGATGAGACCCTTACGACTCATGAAGTCAAAAGCCTTAGTCGACAGAATCCTAACCCTGTCTGCTAAGCCACCTTTGTTCGACATCGACAGAGGCAAATGATGATTCGCTCCTGACAATATCCCAGTTGTAGCGGTGCTGATGCCGAAATCGGTGTCTAATTCCAAGCTTACAGCAAGAAGCTAGCGAGCCACACATGCATACAAAATAGCCGAAATGATGGGACAACTTGCAACAAAATCAGCAAGTAAAAAATGTATGCATGCAAAATAGCCGAAATGATTGTGCAACTCGCAATAAAAAGCAGCGAGTAAAAATAAAATAAATAGCCGAAATGATTAGGCACCGCGAAAAATAGCCGAAATGATTGGGCAATCGCGACTTTCGCGATATAAAAGCTGAAATGATAGAGCATCGCGGAAATAAAAAAAATGAATGAATGAAATTCATGCTCTACAGGTGATATTAGATCAATCACTGTATACAATCCAGAGGCGTAAACAAAGAGGGAATCACACCTTTCCTCCCCAGGTTTTCATCAGAAGAAGAAGCCAAATCTCAACGGTTCACAGATAGCCTGAAGATCATCTCGGCATTCGTCTCATTACAACAGACACAACAAAGTGGAATAGCGGCAACCCCCAGTTCTATGACTCAGCGGTGCATAGATGACCGAGAGTCAAATCCAGACTCCGTGAAATGCGGATAAAGTCAACCCTTCCTGGTTCCGTTGAACGCGGATTATGTCACTCCTGACCCTGTGGGAAACGTCCAGAGCGGATCCTGGTCCTCGCAGAGCACGGCAATGACCTCGTGTGAAGCATCTAGAGCGGAGCCTGGTCCTCGCTGAACACGGCAGCGAACCCGTGGGAAGCATCCAGAGCAAAAATTCCTGGCTACGTGGAATGCGGATTATGTCACTCCTGACCCCGTGGAAAACATCCAGAGCGGATCCTGGTCCTCACAGAGCACGGCAGTGAACCCGTGTGAAGCATCCAGAGCGAAGCCTGGTCCTCGCCGAACACGGCAGTGAACCCATGGGAAGCATCCGGAGCAAAAATTCCTGGCTACGTGGAACGCGGATTATGTCACTCTTGACCCTGTGGAAAACGTCTAGAGCGGATCCTGGTCCTCGCAGAGCACGGCAGTGAACCCGTGTTAAGCATCCAGAGCGGAGCGTAGTCCTCGCCGAACACGGCAGTGAACCCGTGGGAAGCATCCAGAGCAAAAATTCCTGGCTACGTAGAACGCGAATTATGTCACTCCCGACCCTGTGGAAAACGTCCAGAGCGAATCCTGGTCCTCGCAAAGCACGGCAATGACCCCGTGTGAAGCATCCAGAGCGGAGCCTGGTCCTCGCCGAACACGGCAGTGAACCCGTGGGAGGCATCCAGAACAAAATTCCTGGTTACGTGGAACGCGGATTATGTCAATCCTGACCTCGTGGAAAACGTTCAGAGCGGATCCTGGTCCTCGCAGAGCACGGTAATGACCCCGTGTGAAGCATCCAGAGCGGAGCCTGGTCCTCGCCGAACATGGCAGTGAACCCGTGGGAAGCATTCAGAGCAAAAATTCCTGGCTACGTGGAACGCGGATTATGTCACTCCCGACCCCGTGGAAAACGTCCAGAGCGGATCCTGGTCCTCGCAGAGCACGACAATGACCCCGTGTGAAGCATCCAGAGCGGAGCTTGGTCCTCGCCGAACACGACAGTGAACCCGTAGGAAGCATCCAGAGCAAAATTCCTGGTTACGTGGAAAGCGGATTATGTCACTCCTGACCCCGTGGAAAACATTCAGAGCGGATCCTGGTCTTCGCAGAGCATGGTAATAACCCCGTGTGAAGCATCCAGAGCGGAGCCTGGTCCTCGCCGAACACGGCAGTGAACCCATGGGAAGCATCCAGAGCAAAATTCCTGGTTACGTGGAACGCGGATTATGTCATTCCTGACCCCGTGGAAACGTCCAGAGCGGATCCTGGTCCTCGCAGATCATGGCAGTGAATCCGTGTGAAGCATCCAGAGCGGAGCCTGGTCCTCGCCGAACACGGCAGTGAACCCATGGGAAGCATCCAGAGCAAAATTCCTGGTCACGTGGAACGCGGATAATGTTAACCTTGATCCCGTGGGAAACGTCCAGAGCGGAGCCTGGTCCTCGCAGAACACGGCAGTGAACCCGTGGAAAGCATCCAGAGCAACCCCTGACTCCGTGAAATACGGATAAGGGCAACTTCACCCATCACTTGCGGTTCCTCACGACTTGTAAGGGAGCAAATTCTCTTGTGTGATCGTTACGACTTTCAAGAGAAAACGCACTTAGGAATTCTCACGATTCTTAAGGAGAAATTATACCTACGGGATCTTCTCGACCGGTAGGGAGAAAATTCTTTATGAGACCCTTACGGCTCATAAAGTTGAAAAGTCTTAGGTGACAGATCCTAACCCTGTTTTCTAAGCCATCACCACCTACAAAGAGCACAAGATTGACAGCTATATACTATCTACAGACCGCACTTGCTAAAGTCACATGGCAAACAACATAGTAAGAAAGAAGAAAGCAGAGAGATGACACAAGACATTACAAAGAACGTGTATCTTTTATTCATGAATTCGATTGGGTACAAAATACATCATATGAAAGAATAAAAGAATAAATACATTTTATTCAAAATTACAAATGGTACAATTTTTTTTTATTATTGAGAGGAAAGCACTTTCAATAATCCAATCAGCCACTCGCGCACTTCCTTCAGCCCCTCTTCTTGATCAGCTGCCGCGGCAAACTCCGCTTCGACCTGGGCTCGCTGCTGCAAGTAAGACTAAAGTTGTTTCTCGACGGACCGCTGAGCTGCTTCACGATCTTGTGCATCCCGCTTGACGACGTCGAGCTTCTGCCTCAATGTTAACCCATTAGAAATATATCGCAGAAGGCCTTCGAAGATAACTTTCAACTGGGCAGCATTCACATCAACCTCAGCATGCAGTCGAGCAGATTCGCTTGAAGTTTCTTTACATTCCTTCTGCTTTAAAGCCACTTCTTGTTCAAGGTGGCGGAACTAAGAAGTGCTCTGCTCGATCCACGCAACCCGTCGAGTGCTCATAGCCAAAATCTCAGGTGCAGGACGCCTAAGCTCAAGCTCATGCAAGCAAGCCTCGATTTCCCTGCAGCGATTAACCCAAGACTCAACGACGCCCTCACCATAAAAGTTCATGAGCGTCGCCAGCATAGGGTTAATCTCTGCAGCAAAATCCGCAGCTGATGTGGGAGTCTCTGCGTCAAGCTCCTCGATATATTCACTCAGCATGCGTAGACTGGTCACAGCACCTTTGGATGATGGACGCCTGGAAAAAGGCCCAGCCGGCATTATAATGCGAGACTCGAACGGGGCTGGAGTCGATGTGATTGCTGCAAAATAGATCATAATCATATGTCGGCTCAGAAAATAAATAAAATACGCGAAAAGTAGAGTCTACTATACCGGCTGCAACAGGGGGCAGAGTTGGGAGTACTGGTGGCGCAGCGACGGCCTCGTCCCCTCCTTCAATTCGTAAGGCTACAAGCAATATGAAGAAGAGTTAGCAGTAATGCGACTGCCCGTTAAAGAAAAGGACGTCGTTTAGAGAAAATACTCACCGACACCGATAGGTGGACTAATCTCTGACAAGAAGGAGAAGTGTGGGTGCAGCACCTGATACAGGTGGTCAAAAAGGACTCCTGCAAGGACACAATAGTGCAACGTCTGTACGTAGGTTATACAGCTTAAAAAATAAGATTGATGGATCACAAATCCATACCTTCCAACATCTGAGACGGTGCGAGAGAAGGTAGAGAGGTGGTCACCGTCAGGGCGGTAATTGACGGCGTTGCCTTGAGTAGCGTGACATCACCACTAGCCGCACCTGCATTAGAAACAAGATAAACCCTGTCAGGAAAGATTGAAAAAGATTGCAGAATAAAAAGAAGGGCGGTGACCTAAAATCTACCTGATGAGTCGCCAGCCGGAGCCGTGACGAGGGCGTCACTTGATACAACGGCGGCGTCTCCCTCCTCCATCGGGGTGGTCTCACCTCCCGTCGCCTCATCCCCTGACTCCACGAGAGCCGTCGTCACGCTCGCGACGCCAGGAGTCGGCAAAGAGCCGTAGGTGGGAAGAGCGATGATCGGAGTGGTCCCTGACTCTTGAGAAAGAGCGGCCATCTCGGGCCTAGCAATTGTACCCGTTTCACTCGCCACCACCTCGGGCTCAGTGATTGCAGCCGTCTCATCCACCGTTGCCTTAGGCTCGGCCGTGGTAGCCGTCTCACCCGCCGCCACCTCGGGCTCGGCAGTGGTAGCTATCTCGGGCATAGCAATCGTGACTGTCTCGTCAACCACTACCTCGGGCCTAGCAATTGCGGCCACATCGCCTACCGCCGTCCCGGGCTCGGGAATAGCAGCTACCTCCTCCACCGCTCCCTCAGGCTCAGCGGTCGCCGCCACTTCTTTGGTAAGGCTCGGCCCTGCAAGACAAGATATATGAGAACTGATAGTTTAAAACTTTGACAACGGAGTCTCAAGGCACATTACCTGGGGTTGATTTGCCGTCTGCTTCCCGAGCCGCACGTTCCGCCCGTCTGTAAGCTGTAGACAAGGCAACCGGAGACTCCTCTGAAGGAGTTGCAGTAGGGGTAACGGTGCTTGAACCTGCTCCCGCAGCTAAAGCAGCACTACGCTCCCTTGCTGCGCGCCTCCGGCGCTTCCTTTCCTTCCGAGCCGTCAAAACAGATCTTTTAGAAGCCTCCTTCAACAGGACGTCATCGTCCACATCCAGGGTTACCTCTGGAGCTGTCAAGGCTTCCGTCATCAGGTTTTTAAGTAAGGCCTCTTTCGGCAGCGCCGAAGAGGCCGGGACTTCGGTAGTTGGCCTGGGAAGAATCTCTGCATCAGCTTGCGGGATCGACATTATGGTCCCTGCGATAAGACAAAGAAAGGGTCAGATTACTCATAAGAAACGGGAGCAGAAACATGGCGAACCGAAATGTACCGAGGCTTAAGGATGCTCGAAGTCGTTCCTCTTCCTCAAAAGTCTTGAGAGAAGCAGCGAGAGCTTCTTCGGTGGAAATGCCTATTAAAGAATGAAAAGCGTCAGTCAAAAAAAAAATACAATTATGATGCAATGACGAAAAATACAACTAAAGATTATCTGATCGCGTGAGGATAGCCAACCTCTCTTCGCGTCTTGCCAATCGCTCGGAAGCTGCAATGGCAGCCGCCAGATCAGTATCATCTGGCGGCATGAATAAGCCCTCATTTATCCCATACTCGCTCAAGCCCTCACTATAAGGAGCATGAGGCTCCTGGCCAAGTACCACGTCAAGAGAAAAGAGCGAATTTTTCTTCTTTTGAGAGCGAGCTCTGGTCACAGCCAACACCAACTTGCGCTTAGTGGCCACCTTGGGACGGTGAGTCCCGATATCCGAGCCCACGCCAGATTCGGGCGAGGCTACGTTTACCGTCTCCACGGGAGCACGGGGCACCGATTGCACGTCCATCATCTCTACAGGATCACGGGGTAATCCACGAGTGGGGTTTAGCACATGTGGAGGCTCAATTGCAGCAGCCTCTCTTAGCGGAGGGGGCACAGTGATCCGCCGCCTTAAAGGAACGTTGCGATCGCTGGCAGGGGGCGCACTCTTGCGATCGAGCAGCAGCCGCCTCTCTTCCCTGATGACAGCACCCATCGCGGGTTGATACTAGGCCCCGTATACGTTAAGGGCCTTCGGGATGCAACTTGGCTCGCTAATGAAGAAGTGGGAGCCCGTATTCAAGAGCATAAAGTGATGCAGCGCACCCCGCATTCCCTCTCTGGTGGCAGCAGGTTCTTCCAAGAACGCCTCCAGTGGGACCCCCTGGTTATAACTTAGCTGCTGGGCAAAATGATGGGGGCTGTATCTCATAAAAAGCGCCGCATCATTTTGCCTGAATACGAGGAAGCCCAGCCTGATGGAGTATAGGTGTAGAATCTCCCGGGCTTTCAACACGGAGGCCCCGTCCTTAAAAGTGTCGCACAATGCCAGCACCGTCTTGGAAGTTTCCTGGCCGATTGTCAAGACTTTGTCCGTGAAAGACATACCAGCCCCGACCGTGCGCAGACGAAGAAGCAAGCCCCTAGCTTCCCGCTGAGACGGATTCACGATAGACGCGTCAACCAGTCGCATAATTCGCGGGAGCTTTCATTTCTTGTAAAACGAGGGTCTTTTATGAATACCAAATACCCCGAGCACGTGCATTTCCATCCACGAAGTAAAGTAGTGCATCGGGAAGTTGGCAGCATGCACCCCCGGTTCAGTTGTATCCGCCGCCATGCTAAGACCATGGTACAGGTGGGCCAGCCCGGCAATCCAAATGGCCACTTATATTCCGGCCACCATTCGATATGCTGGGTAGAAGACGGACGGCCTCATATAGCAAGGGTGCATGGGGAGCGCGAACCAACACAACCATAGCCCGAGAAAACCGAGAAAGAAAGTTTCCTCGTCAATGCCCGGAGCGGCAATTTCTGAGAGAGGGATGATCACGGCATCGGGAAGATAAAAGCCCTTCTGATCATCTTCCGGTACTGGTCGACGGTCCAAACTAAAGCCGAAGGGATCGTCGAGCTTGGCAAATTTTTCTCCTCGTTGCGATAGAATCTCCGGGCGAAAAAACCGGGCAATGAAGTCTGCGAAACCGATCCCCCGGCCTCCGGATTCCAAGAAGAGACTCTCATACATATTCGGCACCTTTATTAGACTAGGAAACTGGTGCTGAATGGCGTTCTCCGGCGTTAGGCCCATCACCACCGGCTTGGTGGCAAAAACGTATTCATTCGGAGGAAGTAGCTCCTCATAGTGCTCCCCCCTCACCGGCAGACCGGAAATCTCAGCAAATTCTTCTAAGGAGATGGAGACTTCTTTATCCAGTAGAAGAAATGTATGGGTTGGGATGTTCCATTGCTCCAAGAACGCCTTAATCCACCATGTCGGAGGAGCAGAATATTGGAACAATGAAGCGTAAACCGCAGGATATAGGCCGAGCTTCAGCAAGTGCGTTTTCTTCGCCGACAAAATGCATCTGGCCCACGGCAAATACCCGGCCGAATGTCGGGGAGTCAACCTGATGTTGTAAGGTTGTCCCTAAGGGTGCGACTCGCCCTGGCATATGCGCCGCCCCAAAGTATCCAAAGCCGCCGGCAGCTGCATGGGTATGGCGGCAATCGAAGGTTGAAGAAGACCCTCCGAAGTCCAATTGACGACCTCCACGGCATAGTTCACCGGGGGTACATCTGCATACGAAATCGACGAGATCGGCTCTGACGGCGTCGCACAAGAGAAGCTTCGGCGACCTTTGATTATCTGGTCGTACCACCTACCCCACAAGTGAAGGTTTTTGTGTTCCGGGTCATAGTCTCTGATGAGCGCAAGAACCTCCCGGTCCACAGGTGCCTCAGGGAATCCTCCCTCTGAACGGAAAAACGGGAAAGAGAGATCGAAAGACATGTCGCCTGCAAGAAAGAACAGAATTCGATTGTCAGTACTATAATTTAATGTTAAAATCCCGACGCTCGGCACTTTAAAATTTGTACCACACTGCAATACAGTGGAAAGGGGACCAAAGGGGGACCCACAAAATCCAGATGACAATGCATCAATTAATAAGACAGCCTCATCATTAGATGAGACTGTCAATTAATGAGGAAATCCTCAAGGAATATTCTCATTGAATGAGAAATCCCTCGGGAAAAGGAGAAAATCTCCTTTTGAGAGCAAAGCTCTGTAACAGAGTGACACTTGTCAAACTCTGGTCATGAAAGAATAAAATTTCTTAAAGAGCCTAGCTATGTAATGATGATGGAAAATCCATCAAAGATTAATTAAAATTAAAATTAATTCTTGAGAATTAAAAATTCTGGGATCTTCAAGATCTATGAAAAAACTCTCAAGAGTTCTTCATCAAAAGATCAAAAGATCTACATATTATCAAAAGAGCAGAGCTCTGATGCATGGGATAAAAAACCCCAAGAAAAGATCTGTTTAGATCTATGGGTTCATAAGAGCAAGGCTTTATTGATGAAACCCTAAAAGGGTTTTCTTTAGATCAAAGATCTATGAAGAGCAAGGCTCTGTTAATGGGTAAAAACCCTAATTTATTAAAATTAAAAGTTTTAATTTTACCTAAGAGTTCTGACTCTTGAAAATTCTTAACTGAAGAGCAAGGCTCTGAATAAAATTCTCAAGAAGAAGATGGAAATCATCTAAGGGACCAAAGGTCCTGTTTATAGGCACTGAACCGCCTCTTCAACTTCTGAGTTGATCCAAGGACTCAGATGTTGCCACCGCTGCACTCACGTGTGCGCCACGTGAGCGCAACGGTGGGGGGACATTTGTTTCCCCCAATCATAGCAAAACTCTGTTTTGAATTTCAAAATTCAAAAATTGAAGCAACGCTTCAGATCCCGTACGCTGCGCTCTGCGCGCCACGTGTCAAGCGCAGACGCGCTAGCGCCAGATGCGCTGCGCCCTAAGCAGCGCACCCCCAATCAGAGCAAAGCTCTACTTCAAAATTCAAAATTTAAATTAAAGCAACTCTTCAGATCCAGCGCTCTGCGCTGTGCGCCACGTGTCAAACACAGGTGCGCTAGCGCAGTTGCGCTGCGCTCAACGCTGCACGTGTCAAATACAGGTGCGCTAGCGCAGTTGCGTTGCGCTGTGCGCCACGTGTCGAACGTAGGTGCGCTAGCGTAAGGTGCGCCAGCGCTGGAATTAAAATTCCCCCACCATTAGATCAAAAGATCTACTAATAATAAATTATTAATTAATCAGAACTAAAATTCTGTTATGGAAAGATTTTTCAATTTTATTAAAACAAGAAGATTATCTTCTGTAAAACAGAATCTTTAGGATCAAAGATCCAACGGTGGGAAATATTCCCAAATTAATCAGAGAAAGATCTCTTAAAACTGATTTAACAAATCATTTGGTCCTATATAAAGGACCCTAGACTTCAAGTCTAAAAGATATACAGAGGACAGAAGAAAAGAGAGAGAAAAACCCTCTGCAAAAAAGAGCAAGCTCTTAGAAAAAAGAAGATTTTTCTTCATCTTCAAGGTAAAAAAAGAACTATGTTCTTGAATAATAAAGATGAAACCATCTCGTAAAAAGAAGAACCATCTTCTAAAAAGATCTTAGATCTAAGAAAAAGACCAAGATCTTTAATAAAAAAGAAAAGATCAAAAAGATCTAATCATAAAAAACAAAAGAAGCATTTTACTTCATTTACAGATCTTTTGATCTATAAAGGCAGAGCCTTTTATATAAACAAGAACTTTTGTTCTTGGATCTTGAGGCAAAGCCTCCTTTGAAGAACATAAATTAGTTCTTTAATCTTAAAATTGATCAGATGCGCCCTGCGCTATTGAAAAGTGCCTTGCACTCATGAATTGCGCCCTTGCGCTCATTGGAACGGCGCTCAGTGCCAAAACCTGCCACGTGTCAACCAGAGACACAATCTGCACTTTGCGCTTCTAAAATAGAGCACTGCGCTCATGGGCTGGCGCTCAGCGCCAAGCGCGCCACGTGTCACTCACTGGTGCGCCAACAGACTAGTGCAACGCGCTCATAAATTAAAAGCGCAATGCGCTAATGAACTAGCGCTTAGCGCTAAGAGCGACACGTGTCCTCTTCGTGTGCGCTACCCGACAGAAGTGCAATGCGCTTTTTGACTGGCGCAAAGCGCCTGGTGCGCTACGTGGCGCACTGTCAGAACACAATTTGTTCTGATCAAGACAAAATATGTAAGGGCCCAATGCCTAGCATTATTAAAAGGGCTGAGCCCAAATAAAGGCTTAATAGCCAAAGCAAAAAATGTTAAAACATTTTAATTGGACTTAGTCCAATTCTGACCACAAGTCCTCAACTTATCTTGAACTAAGCACATCTGCTCTTTCAACCAACTCACCTTTGTTCAAGGGTACATCTTTTCACTCCTTTGATATTTGTCGTTGTAATTCCTTAACGTCTTAAAAGAGGTGACGGGTCCCGACAACCACACATTTCATGGACTGTGGGGTCCTTAAACTCATGGACTATGATATCCTTAATCTCGACCGTGATGTCTTAAAACTAACAATGGACTGTGGGGTCCTTAAACTCATGGGCTATGATGTCCTTAACCTCAATCGTGATGTTTTAAAACTAACATCGGACTGTGAGGTCCTTAAACTCACGGACTATGATGTCCTTAACCTCGACCGTGATGTCTTAAAACTAACATCGGACTGTGAGGTCTTTAAACTCACGGACTATGATGTCCTTAACCTCGACCGTGATGTCTTTAAACTAACATTGGACCGAGATGTCCTTAAACTACCAATGGACCGTAATGTCCTTAAACTAATCGACCGTGATGTCTTTAAACTAACATCGGACTGTGAGGTCCTTAAACTCATAGACTATGATGTCCTTAATCTCGACCGTGATGTCTTAAAACTAACATCGGACTGTGGGGTCCTTAAACCCATGGACTATGATGTCCTTAACCTCGACCGTGATGACTTTAAACTAACATCGGACTGTGGGGTCCTTAAACCCATGGACTATGATGTGTTTAACCTCGATCGTGATATCTTAAAACTAACATTGGACTGTGGGGTCCTTAAACCCATGGACTATGATGTCCTTAACCTCGACCGTGATATCTTAAAACTAACATCGGACTATGAGGTCCTTAAACTCACGGGCTATGATGTCCTTAACCTCGACCGCGATGTCTTTAAACTAATATTGGACCGAGATGTCCTTAAACTACCAATGGACTGTAATGTCCTTAAACTAATTATCGACCGCAATGTCACTAAACTAAACAATAAAGCTCAATTGCTCTTTTGTCGGATCTAAACAATCCCGTTAAGTTGATCTTAGTCTAAAATTAGACTAACATATCCTTAACAAACATTTAAGTTGATCTTAGTCTCAAAAGAGGCTAACGTATCCTTAAACCCAAACCCCCCAAACCGAAATCTAAGAAAGATACGGATTTGGACTAGTCCATGCCCTACGAGCGACAACATAACTTAGTCTCCGTATACAATCCACGGGCAACCACAAACAAACAAACACCCACGACACGAAGTGACTATCCGGAGAAGGAGAAAGTTGTTACCGCGATGCGGTAGCGTAATTAACTGCAGGGGCTTGCGCCTGTAGGGAAGAGCGTCCCCATAATAAAAAACCCCTTATCGTGAGGGGGAATCTGACGAAGTCTGCTACATCGGCCGTATCCGTTTAAACTTTCGATACATGGTGCCATAAATCAAGTTGGCATCTTCGGAGAGGTGGACGGATAGCACCAATTAGCATCTGCCCCGAATTTCAGGCAAGAAGGACCTACGCGGTCGCGTCTCTGTGTTCGGAGGGGAACAATACCACTCTCAAATCACCTCTCCTCACTCCCAAACCCCTGCCCAAACTCTTAAGAAAATTCCTAAGTCTTTTGTGTGCAAGTGGAGTTAGCAAAAGGGCGAAGCTCCGACGAACTTCCGACGGCAATCCGAGGAGTTTCCGACGATGAAAAGGCGCACCGACAACTCCCACCTCTTCCTCTTTCTCTCCTCTAGCTAATCATCCAGTAAGTCCCTACTTCTTCCTTTCTCTATTCTAAAAACATTCAAAACTAAAACCTGATGGAAGCGGAGTTAGTCCGACTTCCGATTCGGTTTTCTTTAAAAACTATAATTTTTCTTAATCAAGATACCTTCATATCATCATATATCGTTCATTAAATATTAATAAATATCTTTAACAAGTTTCATCACAAAATATTGTTATATGCATCTTTTATCATAATTTTACATTAAAATACTTTCATATTTCATTTCAACATACTTGAACTTTTTAAACCGTATTATTTTAGAAAACTCATGAGATAATGACCTACATCCTCACAACACACATATCTAACTTAGCACGATGAAATTTGGGAACATACATTTGGGAAAATACGACTTTGCATATAAATAACTTCAACCATTAAAACCTTTTTCTATAAGAAATGTATTTTAACAAATCTTTGCAATTGCGCCTCTACAACCCATTTGAGGAACTCGTTCGGGCTGGTGCGGATTATCGCACATTCTCAGGCTTAGTAGAGTGAGATGCAGACCTCCGCAAGGAGCATACGATCTCGAAAGATTTAAAATATAATTTTCATTAGAAAATGTGATTTCTATTATAAATAAAACATATATTTTTAATAAATAAATATATATGTAATCAATATCAAAATATCTATTTTTAATATTTATAATATTCCACATTTCCAAAATTCAAGAAAAATATCTTATTTACAAGAAAAGCCATACAAATCCAATATTACAAATAAATACCATATATTATGAAATTAGGTTTTATTCACTAGAAATGTCACATTGATGAAATATACATCCATGAAAACTCTAAAGACGATAATAAAATACTTGAGGTGTATTTTGAAAATATAACAAAACTATTTTACATAAAATCCCCTCGAGTTATACTAAATTACAATAAGGACCCTAGTAAACATAGGTTTAAGCGGGACCAGTCTCTTGAGCCTCAGAGAGCCGGAGATATGGGTGCTTGCTTATTTAAGGTAGACAACTTAACAAACGCTGTTATCAACACGGTAATTGTCATTGAAGAAGACACAAATCTTGCCGTCCATGTGCAGCAGTTACCAATAGCACCAAAACATAATTCAGGACTTCAATTTCTTTTCTAATTGTCCGACTCAGATTGAGTCTCCATATAATCAATCTGACTTGAATATAATTCAAGTATCAAACTACAATTTAACATGAATCCATGAATCTATATATTTAATCTGTTCAATCTATTCAATCTATATTGACTGACCTGAACCATGGATATATTCCATTTACATGATCATCCATTATATCCGTTCTATTACTGCTATCATGGTTTCGGCAAGTCATCCATCTATACAATTATAATACAAGACAATACAATGCAAACAATACAATCAAGACATTGCGGGGTTTAAGGGGTAGATTGGTACGGAAGGTGTTAAAAGTGGCACGAGATTGTAACCATAATACATCTAACCTGAATTCAATTGCCGTTGTACCATGGTTGAACGGTTCCTTTTGTTCCTTATACCTTAGTCCACGGGGAAAGTTGGACTCGTCTCGTATACACTGGCCTCTTCTACACCAAGCTACAAACAACTACGTTAACATAACAAACAACACTATAATAGTTATACTTTCTCTCTCTGTCTATTCTACTTCTCCCTCCTCTTTGGGACTTACCGAGCGATTTATTCGCTGACGACATTCTCTTTCATTTTCTTTGGAATGTCGTCCGGTGATTCGAACTCACTGGAGATCGAGCCCATCTTCAAGGACTTGGATCAGCTAGCCTTCGACCCGGAGCTCTAGTTACTTTTACACATTTACATTATATATTTTCCATTTCTGTTATGCCACTATTTAGGCACTGCTTTCCATTCCATATATTTACTTTTTAGATGTATTGTAAAAAGAATGTTAATAAATAAAGCTGCTGTTCAATTATATCTATTGTCACTGTCTCTTGTGCATTTTACTTATATTGCTTAGATACGCTTAGCGTGTTTATTTCAGAGTAAATACGTAGCGGCCTCGTCACGTCCTCTGCTCGTATACTGGGAATCGGGGCGTGATAGGTTTTGTTGGTGGCCCATGCAGGTCAGAGCTGTATGGAACCCTACCATGCAGTTCTGTTCTGCGTGGACAACCTAAGCAATATAACACAAGAACCAGCAACTAAAAAAATTCTTTACAATTCATATTTCTTGAATCTTACAATTTCATGTACTTTGAATCTGTCCTAACCCAAAAATTTTCTTTCAAGGTTATGGATTCCCCAAACATGACCTGCACCAACTTCAACACCACTCCACCTCCCCTACCGATTACACCTGCCGTAGCTACTCCGATTAATGAGCAGACGATACTGCTTGAGGCGATCCGTAGCCTCCTGGAAGGACAGCAGTAGCAGACTGCTATTCTCTTGAACCGTCCAGAAGTGGAAGCTCCCGGAGTGAAGAAATTCCGGGCACTGCACCCTAAGAACTTTTCGGGAAAAGAGAGCCCTCTGGGAGCGTAGGAATGGGCTCAAAGCGTTGAAGATGACCTGGCAGCAGCACAAGTGCCAGAGGTCGCTTGGGTACGAGTTGCAAAGCTGCAGCTCACTGACAATACATGGGTTTGGTGGAAGGCGGAAGAAAACCGTTGTTTCCCCAATTGAGAGCAAAGCTCTATTCATAATTTAAAATTTGAATTGAGACAGCGCCTCACGTGCAAAGCACGGGAGTACTGAGCGCCAAGAGCGCCAGCGCTGAAGAGTCAAAGTCTCTGAGGTAGCGTCTCACGTGCAAAGCACGAGAGTGCTCACGCCACGAGCGCCAGCGCTAAGAGTCAAAGACTTTGAGGCAGTGCCTCACGTGCAAAGAATGAGAGCGCTAGCGCCAGGAGCGCCAGCACTAAGAGTCAAAGAATCTGAGGCAGCGCCTCACGTGCAAAGCACGAGAATGCTAGCGCGCCGAGAGCGCCAGCGCTAAGAGTTAAAGACTCTAAGGCAGCGCCTCACGTGCAAGCGCCAGCGTCAGGAGCGCCAGCGCTAAGAGTCAAAGACTCTGAGGCAGCGCCTCACGTGCAAAGCACGAGAGCACTAAGCGCTAGAACTAAATGTTCTCCACCATTGGATCAAAGATCCAACTAAGATGAATAAATCATCAAATTACAGAATAAAATTCTGTTGAGAAAATACTTCTCAAATCTTTCCAAACAGGATAGATTGTGCTCTGTAAATTAGAGCACCGTTGGATCAAAGATCCAATGGTGATTAAAAATCACTAAGATACAGAATGTGTTCTGTATGGGAAATATTTCTCCAATCTTGTTAAAACAAGAATATTGTCTTCTGTAAAACAGAAGCCCTTTGATCAAAAATCTAGCGGTGGGAAGCATTCTCCAAATCAATCAGAGATCTCTCAATGAGAGATTTCCTTAACTGATTCAACAAATCAGCCTCCCCTATATAAAGGACCCAAGACTTCAAGTTTAGGACAGAGGAACCCCCCACAAACTTTGAGAAATTTCAAAGAGAAGAGCAAGCCCTCGGAAGAAGAATTTCTTCAAGGTAAATAAAACAAAGAGATAAAAGCATCTCATAAAAGAAAAAGAACTTAGTTCTTTTTTAAATCATAGATCTATAAGACAGAGGTCTTTCATAAAAAGAGATCATAGCATCTCATCATAAAAAGGGGGAGAATAACTCAGTTCTCTTTAGATCACAGATCTATAAGACAAAGACAAAATCTTTCACAAAATCAAAAGAGATCATAGCATCTCCTATTAAAATAAGAATTTGGTTCTTAGATCCACGAGACAAAGTCTCTTATAAAAGAGAACTTAATTCTCAGAGCACCGAATTAATCAAGAGCGCTTTGCACTCATTGGCTGGCGCTTAGCGCCAAGCGCGCCACGTGCTCCTCACGTGTGTGCTACTTAATAAAGAAGCGCTTCAACGCTCCAAATCTGGCGCACAGCGCCAAGTGCACCACGTGCTCCTCACGTGGGCGCTATTTTATAAAGAGTGCTCTGCACTCATTGACTGGCGCTCAGCGCCAAGCGTGCCACGTGCTCCTCACGTGTGCGCTATCTCATAGGAAGCGCCTTAGCGCTCTAAGACTGGCGCTCAGCGCCAAGCGCGCCACGTGCTCCTCACGTGTGGGCTGAGCGAACATAAATTGTTCTTTAAATAAATCCCCAGAGCTATAATGAGTGCTCAACACTCAATAAAAGACAAAAAAAGTTGTCAGAACCCAAACCAATGTTCAGCATTGTTAAATAAAAAGGGTTGAGCCCAAACAAATGTTCAGCATTTTAACTGAGAGAGCCGAGCTCAAGTTGGTCAATGACCCTTAATTCAGATTAATTGAGCCCATATGCTCATAAATCTTTTTAGCTAATTTTAGTCCCAAACTTGACTACAGATCTCCCAACCAACATTGGTTCAAGGTTACATCTCTTCATACCTCTGATATATGTCGTTGTAATTCTTCAACGTCTTCAGAGAGATGGAGGGTCCCAATAACCAATAACTTTTGGCGCATCCCCAAACGGTTGAACCAGAACCACATAGACTATGATGTCCTTAAACTGGACTATGATGTCCTTAAACTTTACGGACTATGATGTCCTTAAACTTATGGACCGCAACGTCCCTAAACTAAAACAATAGAGCCCAAATTCTCTTTTGTTGGATCTAAATGATCTTGTTGAGTAGATCTTAGTCTAAAAAATTAGACTAACGTATTCTCAACAAACGTTTAAGTTAATCTTAGTCTCAAATAAGATTAACAATCCTTAAACCCAACTCAAACCCAAATCTAAGATAATACGAATTTGGACTAATCCACGTCCTACGGGTGACAACATAAATTAGTCTCCGTATACAATCCACGGGAAACCAAAAATAAAATAAATACACACGACACGAAGTGACCATCTGGAGAAGGAGAAAGTGGTTACCGCGATGCGATAGCGTAATTAACTGCAGGGGCTTGCGCCTGCAGGGAAGAGCGTCCCCACAATAAAAAAACCTCTCAAATGAGGGGGAATCTGACGAAATCTGCTACGACAGCCGCATCTGTCCAAACCTCCGATACATGGTGCCATAAATCAACTTGGCATCTTCGGAGAGGTGGACGGATAAAACCAAATAGCATATGCCCCCAAATTCAGGCAAGACGACCTACACAGTTCCGTCTCCGTATTAGGCGGAGAACGGATTCTGGCACGCTCGGTGGGATCTTTTCCTCTTTTCACTCCACACTTCGCGTGTCGTGTTTGCGAATGAATAACGGTTTAATGTGGTTGCCTATGGAGCCGAGGTACTAAGATTTGGTGTTTTGCTCCATGCAGAAAAAAAAGATCAATGGGTTCTAACTGCTCCAGCTGCAACAATTGAAACAATTCCCACTTCGTCCTGGCAGGAGGAGTGACCTACAGGCCTCAAGCGGCCTCCATTTTCGCGATGCCAGTGGAGCAGGTGACTCATGCCACCACTGGACTGTTCTTCAGGACCATGCTCCCACCAATGAGCTTTAACGCCCTAGTGCTATCGCAAGAAGCTCCAAAGAAGTCGGTCTTCGATCGGCTTGCAACTATCGCGGCCCCTCTCAATGGGTCGCCCAAATCTAATCCTTTGGTCTTTAACGCTGGGCCAAAGCTCTAATAGGCCCATGAAGAAGCCCGCATTACCTGAAGGGGTTATCTCGAAATGGATAGCCATCCCTGCTTCAGTAAATGAAATCGTCGGAGAGGCTTTTCCTGCTAAGGGGTCGGTCTTTATAAGACTGGCCGTGCCAACTCCCTCTCCAGGCGAAGTCACCAAAGCCTCTACCCCTGCTCGAAAGTCTGCCTTCGACAGGTTGACCATCCCTTCTCAGCTGACATCAGTCTTTGATAGGCTGGCACCAACAGCAACCTTTCACCAAAACAGGGGGCATGATGAAGCCACCCCCGTAACTGAGCCAGTGCCGTCTGCAAGACATGCTCGATGTCGCCACTGGCGCCGAGTGAGAAAAGCTGGGGGCAGTTCTCCTTCTAGATTGACTCCACCAGCTCCAATGGTTGAAGTCGATACTGCTGTTCCAACTGGGAACGGCTTTGAACCACTCAAGAGGGTCCGCAAGAATTCTTCGATCGCTGTATTGAAAAGATCTCTTCCACCTGTGGAGAATGTTACAAAGTCAAAGCCGGAGCAGCCCCCTCAGCGGCTATCTTCCAAAATCCACAAGGTCTGACGGAGAGTCCAGGATTCTGTGATCGACAAGGACTATTCCCGCCAACAGAAGAAGATGAAGACTCAACAAGAAGAGGACCATCCCTTTGCCATGCCACGCAAAGTATCGTCTGCTCAGGTGCCTACTTCAACAACCCCCTCAACTTCAATTATCCATAAAAAAAAGGAGGGCGGGGAAGATCCCTATGCCGGCGACGAATCTCAAGGGCACTAAATCCAGACGCTCCAAGTCTGGGGGTATGTTGGTGTATACTGTTTATATGGCTTCCGGGAAGGAGGAGAGTCGTGCCTCTGGGGGTCATCGACCACTCACCCGATCGGTAACAAAAGCTCAGGAGCAACAACAGAAGCTCCAGAAGATGTTAACGAAGATGGCTGCACTCACGGGACATAAGGAAAGCCCCGAAGCATCATCGGATCAGCGCCAGGAACAGGAAACCGATGCCGAGTTCCTCCGGAGGATGCTAGAAAAGAAAGATCAAGAGGTAGCGGAACAAGCGGCCAATATAAAACAAATGGCACTATTGTTTCAGGATATGGTGGGCATGATGATCCAGTCAGACCCTCCAGCTGAAGATCTGCCAATAATAATCGAAGACGACAGAAGGGAGACGTCAAACCTTCTTCCGGCCTTTTCAACAGCAAAGGAGGAAACAATCTCGAAAGCTGCGCTCGATAATTATATAGCTCAACAGATACGAGCCCATCAAGCAAACGAAGCTGCTGGCCAAGTTGTCAGAACTGGGCGACCTTATCTTAGCTGGTACGATCAGATTAAGTGCCCGCCAGGATACACAATCCCTAAATTTCATGTATATAAGGGGACAGGCAACCCCCACCAGCATGTCGTCCAGTTCAGGGCTCTGTGCGGCAACACTGGAGGTGACGATAAGCTACTGCTTCGCCAATTCGTCGGCATCTTGGCAGAGACGGCGTTCGAATAGTATTCAGAGCTTCCCAACGATTACGTCAAAACTTTTACGGGGATGGAGTTGCTATTCACCCAGCGTTTCACAAGCGCTAGCGAACCCACCCCAATCATGACATTGATCAATGCCAGGGTGAAGCCTGGAGAAACATGGGTTCAGTACGTGATACGGTGGCGGAACCTATGGTCGAAATGCGAACAGTGCATAGAAGAGGCTCCTGCAGTAGGCATGTTTGTGGGAACCCTCGATCCGCAGGCGACCATCTCCCAGTTTATGATGTTCTTCAAGCCGACCACTTTCCAGGCCTTGATCGACAAGCTGGCCTAAATAGACCAGATGGGCTATAGGCCTTCCTCTTCAAAGACGGAGTCTCGGAATGAAAAGGGGAAAGGGAAGGCGACCTTTGTCGCCAATGCTCAGCAACAGCCGAGTGGTCCAAAACCAGCTGATCGCCAAAACGACAGACATCGATTTATCAACGAAAAGTTATAGCGTCCTTACTCATTCCCTCGGGATAAAACAAGAAGACCGTTCGAACTGGTGGTGCGCAACAGGCTCATCACTCTACCAAATCCGAGATGCCCACTGCAGCCAGGTGATGTCAACAATCCCAATTACTACTCCTATCACCGAGTAGTAGGCCATCCAATCGAAAATTGCTTCGTCTTTAAAGGCTGGATTGAGGACCAATACCAACAGGGAAAATTCGCACTGTCCAAGAATTAGAAAGTAAGCCCGCCTCAGCCGCACGCTCCTAAAAGGGTAGACACGTCGGGGGCATCATGCTCATTTATAGAAGAAGATCCATAGGAGGTCGCCCTTTCAGCTAAAACAAAAAGAATGCTAAAGGATCTTCAAACATGCCCGGCGATCAGGTGGAAAAGTCCGCTGGAACCCGAGGTCCTTGAGGGAATGCTGAAGCCGCGCCCGACGCTAAGAGTTGGTAACGATGGGCAAAACGCCTAGGCCCAGCCGTCAAAATCTTCGAAAAGGAAGAAGAAGACCAAAAAGCCCGTAAAGCCTGATGACAAGCGCACGGGCCTGCAAAAACATATTGACGCACTAGAGGAATATAACCAAAAGGCGCAAACCCCGGTCACACTCCAAGAATTTCTCAACAATATCCTTGAGAGTGGAGATAACGACAATAAAGACGGAGATGACTCGTCAGAAGAATCTGAGGATTATATGGCAAGTTGCCACATGATCTCTCACTCGTCAATAGATAGCAAAGAAGCTCCCGATGCAGAGAAACTGGGGGTAGATCCAGAACCGGAACCAAAATCCCTGAAGCCATCGGACGAATTGATTGATAGACTGCTGAGCGAAGCTCTTCAAAAAAGCAAATCTGACCTAGAGCGTAAAACAGCCATATATGAAAGGGCCAAACGTTGGCGTCGCGTTGAAGAAGCTCCGGTATTGAGAAGTCATAGAGTACCCCAACCGGATAGAACTACTTCTGCCGCCAGCAAAAGCAGGTTTAGCCAAGGAAGCAGTTCGCCAAAGCCCTGTCGATGGGAATGAAGTTACCACCTTTCAAAGAAGACACTTCAGAAAATATATTCCCTGGCGAACTAGATGCACATCCAAACTACTGCTTATACCATCGGAGAATCACACACCCTACCGAGGAATGCATGACCTTTAAAAATTGGTGGCAGGGATACGTTGCTCATCGACAGCATTTCAAGCGGATGAAGCGCAAAACTCGTCGAGAGCAGAGAATCACGACAGATGAGCATAAAAGAGCTGTCGGCAACTGTCACATGGTCAATGCCAGGGGATTGCAAGTTCTCACCTTCGGAAGTGATTCTGACGAAGAAGTATCTTTCGGCCCTCTCTTCAAAGAATCCACCTCAGGAAAAGAGGAAGAGACGAAGAACTGTGAGAACATTCAGCTGCGTAACCGCACGTTACCTGAAGAGAATCTCGGACCCACAAACAAGAGATCGAACAAAAAAGATAAGGGGAAGGAAAAGTCCCTGAGGATATCACCCTCGATGATCGAGTCATCGAAGAGCTCGCAGCCAAGGACCCACCTAAGAAGAGCAAGGTGGATTACAATATTCTGGCACACCTGAGAAAGATACCCTTGCAGCTAAGCATTCTCGATGCCCTTCTGTTGTCTAAAGGGGCACGAGATTCTCTGATCAAGGCACTACCAGAGCCCGAGCAGTTTCAAGCTTTCCTTGTCGAAGAAAAGATGAAGGATGAGCTGGAAGAAGTGCACACAGCTGATATCACTTTCGGCGATGAAGATCTCCTCCTCGGGACGTGCGAGCACAACCGTCCCCTCTATGTCTCCGGGTATTGCCATGACATCAAGATAGGGAAGATCTTAATTGACAACGGGTCCTCTGTTAACCTTCTCAACGTGAGGGTGCTAAATGAAATTTGCATGAGTGTGCAATACCTAGCTCAAGATAAAATCACCATCTCCGGGTTTGACTCCCAGTCATCACGGACACTCGGGTCTGTGATACTGACATTACGCTTCAGGTCGCTCGTCACTGAATTCAAGTTCCACGTCATTGACGCCAAGACTTGCTACAACGCCTTGCTCGGTAGGCCTTGGTTGCACGAGTACAACATCATCCCTTCTATACAACATCAGTGTACGAAGTATTTCAAGGATGGTCTCGCGTACACCGTAACAGGGGAGCTAAACCCATTCTCTATGAATGAAGTCCGCAAATACGAGGATGCAAAGAATTTCTTGCCAAACTTTGAAGACATGGAAAGATGCCATAAACCGGAGAATAAGCAAAAAGCTATCACCATTATTCCGATCTTCGGGAGCGATGCCGAGGAGGAAGAAGAGATAGTCTATTCGGGGCCGCCCCAATGCAACAAGCTGGGACCATCTACCCCTATTCTGGTTTTTGGCAGTGACTCTGAAGACGAAGTCAACGCAGTGTTCTCGGTCCGTCCATCGGTGCAGGCCCTCACTGGAGATGATCAAAGTTTGAAAATCGCCATGGTTCCGCAAAAGCATTATAAAGAGCTCGATGCACTTGATACCTATAGTGTGCAAGAACTACAGATGTTCTACGTCCCTCCTAAGCGAAAAGATGAAAATGTGATCCTCTTTTATCGATCCGCGGAAACCAAAGTGGAGAAAGAAATCTGGCAGTGTGCCGATTCTATGCTTGACAGGCTCCAGCTCATTCGTCTGCCCAGATACTACACAGAAGGATTAAAAAGGTTGTTGAGGCGCCAGGGTGTACCCTTCAAACAGACTGCTCGACAAGCTCAGTTCTACAACAGGATCTGGAACGTCCCCGGAACTTAGCGAAGATTGCCCAACGGGAGAATGGAAATGATCGGGCTTGGATATGTTCAGTCCAAGAAACGGGAGCGATTCCATGGCTGCTACGTTATACATGATTTCGATGAAGAAGGAGATGCTCTGTTAGAAGACACTGCAATTAAACCAAAATGAGTTCCTGCTGTAAAAATGCCAAGTTCGTCTTTTGAAGAACAGATGGACAAGCTAATAAGGAAAGCGGGTCAAAAGGCCCGGGATGACCACAACCGTGAATTGGCAATTTACGAGAAAATCAGGACGCAACGCCTCCTTCAGGAGGCTACGGAGAATGACGATGCCCTTCGTCGCCAGCCCGTCGTACAGAAGACCCGACGCGGAGGCAAAAACAAACTAAAGAATGGAAAAAATGTCCGACAGTGGAAAAGCGGGTCCAAGAAGCCACGCGATCGAGAATTGAGCAGCCGGGATTCGTCTCTTATAAAGAAGATGGATTGAGCATATTCTTTTCCGCAGGACAAGACAAGAAAGATATTCGATCTTGTCATGAAATATCAAATGATTACGCTCCCACAGTCCAAACACCCCGAACAAATAAACGAAGTTCATCACTCGGATTATTTCTCCTATCACCGAGCGATAGGACATCCTCTTGAAGACTGCTTCACCTTCAAAAACTGGGTCGAAGACCAGTATCAGCAAGGCAGGTTCGCTCTATCCTGCAGTTGGAGGGTAACTCCACCACAGAAGCATATTCCAAAAGCAACGTACATAGAAAGAGTAGAACCATATCAACATCGGTCTTGGAAACGATCTCGTACCTGTCACGCGATAACGCTGTCCGAAGAAGGAATACGCGGGGATATGGATGACCTCTCCTGGTGCTTCGAAAATGAGGATGAAGATGAGTTGATCTCAGAACTTCCACCGGTGCCAAAAGAGCTGGAAGATGGGATACATACTACTGCGGACAACCTAAGGAAAATCAACTTGGGGACGGCAAACGATCCGAGGCCTACGTTCGTCAGTGAGCTGCCGTTCGAAGAATAGGTAGCTATGCTAAGAGATGTGCTTATGCAGTATAAAGACTGCCCCGCATGGAACTACTTCGAGATTCCGGGGCTAGATCCATAGATAGCTGTGCATAAATTGGCGATATCCCCGGACGTCAAGCCAGCCAAGCAAGCACCAAGAAGAATGCGTCTCGAACTTGAAATGAGTATCAACACCAAAGTTAAGAAGCTAATCGACTCCGGCTTCATCCAAGAAGTTCAGTACCCTGACTGGATCGCCAATATTGTCCCAGTGATGAAGAAGAATAGGACGGTGCGCATCTGCGTAGATTTTCGGAACCTCAACAAAGCTTGCCCGAAAGATGACTTTCCCGTACCGGTTATCGAGCTGATGATAGACAACATGTATACTCATGAAGTCTTCTCCTTCATGGACGGCTCATCAGGGTACAATCAAGTAAAGATGCCTCCCGAAGACCAGAAGCATACCGCTTTCCGGACTCCTCTGGGTATATTCTGCTACAAAGTAATGCCTTTCGGCTTGAAGAACGCCGGCGCTACCTATCAGAGGGCTATGACAAAGATTTTCGATGACCTCATACATGAAATCTTCGAATGCTATATTGACGACCTCGTGGTAAAAAGCAAATCACACGAGGAGCATTGGGAGCATCTGAAGGTAGTATTCCAACATCTTAAGAAATACAACCTGAACATGAACCCTCTCAAATGCACGTTTGGAGTTTCCTCAGGCAAATTTCTAGGGTTCATCATACAACATCGAGGCATCGGAATAGATCCATCGAAGATCAAGGCGATTATGGAAATACCTTCGCCAAGAACTCTCAAGCAACTGCGGTCTCTCCAAGGAAACCTCGCATATATCCGACGATCCATAGCCAATCTCTCTGGCAAGTGCCGCCCCTACAGCCATTTAATGAAGAAGGGGACCCTGTTCGTCTGGGATCGCAAATGCCAAACCGCACTGGACAAAATCAAGCAATACCTGCAGAATCCGCCGGTACTGACCGCTCCAGTCAAAGGAAATCCCCTCATCTTGTATACAACAGCCCTTGAAGGTTTTTTAGGTGCGTTATGGGCACATGAAAATGACCAAGGGAAAGGGAGAGCCCTTTACTATTTGAGTCGAGTTCTCCTCGAGGCAGAAAACAACTACTCCCCTATCGAAAAACACTGCCTGGCGTTAATCTTCGCAGTAACGAAGCTCAGATACTATGCGTTGGCGTATGAGGTCCATCTCATATCAAAAGTGGATCCTCTCAAATATTTAATGTCAAGAGCCATACTAACGGGACGGCTCGCTAAATGGGCCCACCTTTTAATGGAGTTCTCGATAATCTATCGACCCCTCAAAGCGGTGAAAGGCCAGGCCATCGCCGACTTCCTCGCCGAGCATCCAATACCCGCCGATTCACCCCTAAATTGCGAATTGCCAGACGAGCACGCGTTTGACACGATCGACAGGGAGAGAGGAGAGAGTGATACCCGATAGGAACTCTACTTTGATGGGTCATCTTCCATGAAGAAGCGAAAGCACAGCTCCCCTATAATCAAATCTGGGGTAGGCCTTATCTTCGTGACTCCGCAAGGAGGGATAATGCGCTTTGCCTTTTCCCTAACAGAGCCGAGGATAAATAATGAAGTAGAATATGAAGTTTTGATAAAAGGTCTTGAGATCGCCGTCGACATGGGAATCGAAAACCTCCTTATATACGGAGACTCCCAGTTGGTCGTTAGTCAAGTAAACGGCGACTATCAAACGTGCAAACCGGAGTTGGTAAAGTACGGTGAGAGAGTGCAGCAACTACTGACCCAAATCCCCTTCTACATGCTGGAGAGCATACCGCGCACGGAAAATAGCAAAGCTGATGCACTAGCCAAGATCGCTAAAGAATTGGCTGATGAAAATCTCGATGATGTAAGGATCGTCGTGCAAAGCCGTCGGGTTCTCGCACCGGCAGAAATATCTCCGGAGTCTTCTGAAGAAAAGGAAGGAACCAAGCAAGTGGCCCTACAAATAGAGGACCAGGAAAAGGCCAAGGATTGGAGAGAAGTCTTTATAGACTACTTCAAATCCCGTCGAACACCTTAAGATGCATCCTCGAGACATCAGCTCATGAAACGAGCTTTGTCTTTTGCTTTCGTCAATGACACGCTATATAAGAGATCGTTTGACTCTCTATGGCTGAGATGCCTGTGACCAGAAGAAGCAAGGAGAGTCGTCTAAGAAACTCACGACGGACTTTGCGGTTCTCATCAAGCCAGGCCAAAGATGAAGCTGAAGATCAAAAGAATTGGCTACTATTGGCCCACGAAAATTTAGGACTGCCTTGAATATGCGAAGCAATGCCGTTCGTGCCAGATTCATGGAGACTTCATCCACCGGCATCCAAACCCGCTACACCCACCAGTGGCTAGCTGGCCGTTCGAAATGTGGGGAACCGACATAATTGGGCCCATAGAACCAGCATCGTCCAGAGGACATCGGTTCATATTGGCGACAACCGATTACTTCTCTAAGTGGGCAGAAGCAGTACCGCTAAGAGAAGTGAAGACAGAGAATATCCTCCATTTCTTCAAGACACACGTCATCTATCGGTTCGGCACTCCGCGATGGATTATCTCCAATAACGGGCCAGCCTACAGAAGTCACAAAATCAGCCGCTTCGCACAGCAGCATAATATAAACTGGAGATACTCTTCGGTCTATAATCCCTGGGCTAATGGTCTAGCTGGGGCTTTCAACAAGAACTTGACGAAGATCATAAAGAAGACGGTGTCTCGAAATAAGAAGGACTGGCACGAGAGACTGTATGAAGCTCTCTGGGCGTATTGGACCACGTTCAAAACGGCCATGAAAACAACGCTGTATGCATTGGTATTCGGCACTGAATTAGTACTCCTCTTAGAGATAGAGCTACCCTCCCTACGAGTGGCGGTTCATTATGAGCTGAGAGACGAAAAGAATGCTTATCTCCGGCTTGAGGAGCTCGATGCCCTCGATGAAAATCGTCTCATGGCGCAACAAAACCTAGAAGCTTACAAAGCAAAGATGCCGCGCTCATACGAATGATTGACTAGACTGAGGAAATTTCGCCAAGGCGAACTCGTGCTAGTGGTTAAGAGACGTATGATCCCCAATCGTGCTAAACGGGGGAAGTTCGAGCAGAATTATGAGGGCTCGTATATCATAGACAAGGTCTACCAAGGTGGGGCTTACTTGCTCGTGGATATGCATGGTGAAAGACCCTTCAGGCCAATAAACGGCCGGTTCTTAAAAAAATACTACGCCTGACGAGTCACAGCCTAGGTCAACGATAGATGACGACGCCTATGTCCGTTCGCTATCTTCTCAAGCTCAAACTCTATAAGTAGTATCCGGTGAAACCCCGCCTCGAAAACGTGCGATGGACCGAAACGTCCCTAAACTAATAGAGGACCGAAACATCTCTAAACTAATAGCGGACCGAGATGTCTTAAAACTTATAAAGGACCGAAATGTCCTAAAACTAACTACTGACCGAAACGTCTTTAAACTACTATAAACCCGCAGCATCCTTGGGCTGACGCGTAAAAAAAAACGGTGCGTCCATAAGCAAAATGGGCACGGATGAAAACTCGAAAGGGCTTCGTGAGTAAAAACAACAGGGCTACCGGCGAGTTTGTGAAAACCCAAATGGGTGCAGACTCGTAAAAAAAAGGGGTATGTCCACAAGCAAAATGGGCACGGATGAAAACCCGAAATGGCTCCGTGAGTAAAAACAGCAGGGCTACCGGCGAGTTTGTGAAAACCCGAAAGGGCGCAATCTCGTTAAAAGACACTTGCAAGGTCCTCTCGATCTTGCAAGGAGAAAACTACCTGCGTGAGATCCTTACGATTCACAAAGGAGCAACACACTTAGGGATCCCCACGATTCCTAAGGAGAAATTACAATTACGAGATCCTCATGACTCGTAAGGAGAACCCTCTTATGAGACCCTCACGGCTCATAAGATTCAAAAGTCTTAAGGTACAGGGATCTGAACCTATTCTTAAGCCATCACCTTTCCCAGACTGCCCTATAAGCGTTTCAATATTGACCCTTGTATACAATCCACGGGCACGAATAAACATTTCCCTAATAGAGTCCCACCAATGACAATAGATATCCTCACATGGTGAACGACCCTTGTAAGTCCTCTCGACTTATAAGGAGAAAATATTCTTGCAAGATCCTTACGACTTACAAGAAAACATACACTTAGGAATTCCTACGATTCCTAAGGAGAAAAGACACCTATGAGATCCTCACGACTCGTAGGGAGAAATAACTTTATGAGACCCTTACGGCTCATGAAGTCAAAAGTCTTAGTCGACAGGATCTTAACCCTGTTTGCTAAGCCACCCTTGTTCGAACTGACAAAGGAAGATGATGATTCGCTCCTGGCAATGTCCCAATGGTAGTGATGCTGATGTCTGAATCAGAATCAAATTCCAAGTCCTTTCACGGCAAATGATTATTCGCTCCTGGCAATATTCCAGTCCCAGCGATGTTGATGCTAAGACTGGCACCAGATTCCAAATTCCATACTCGCGATAAAAACCAGCGAGCCAAAAATGCATATAAAATAGCCGAAATGATGGGGCAACTTGAAACAAAATCAGGAAGTAAAATATATGCATACAAAATAGCCGAAATGGTTGGGCAACTAGCAATAAAAAGCAGCGAGTAAAAAGAAAAAAATAGCCGAAATGATTGGGCACCGTTAAAAATAGCCGAAATGATTGGGCAATCGCGACTTTCGCGATGCAAAAAGCTAAAATGATAGAGTATCGCGGAAAGAAAACAAAATACGTATAAAATGAAACTTTTGCCCTACAGGTGAGTCTATACTGACTCCTGTGTACAATCCATGGGCATAAACAAAAGGGAACCACATTTCCCCACCAGATCCTGTAAAAAGGGAAAGTCAGATCTCAACAGCAACATCTGCATCTCAGAAGACCACCAATGGCGTTCCTCCTCATGCTAGCAGAGCACGGACGTGACATCACCAATCGGAGCCACGGCGAAGTCTCCAGTTCCAAAACTCTACGGTTTACGGACAACCTAGAGTCAGCCCCGACACCGCAGAAAACGGAGCGAGTCAACATTACCCTTTCTTGGAAACACGTCAGCACATGACCCCGTCTCGGAAATACGTCAGCACATGACTCCGTCGCGGAAATACGCAGCACATAACCCCGTCGCAGAAATATGTTATCTAATGACCCCGTCGCGGAAATACGTCATCCAATGACCCCGTCTCGGAAATACGCCAGCACATGACCCCGTTGCGAAAATACGTCAGCACATGACCCCATCATGGAAATACGTCATCCAATGACCCCGTCGCGGAAATACGTCATCACATAACCCCGTCGCGGAAATACGTCAGCACATAACCCCGTCGCGGAAATATATCATCCAATGACCCCATTGCGGAAATACGTCAGTACATGACCCCGTCGCGGAAATACGTCATCCAATGACCCCGTCGTGGAAATACGTCAGCACTTGACCCCGTCGCGGAAATACGTTATCCAATGACCCCGTCGCGGAAATACGTCTGCATATGACCCCATCGCGGAAATACGTCATCCAGTGACCACGTCGCGGAAATACGTCAGCACATGACCCCATCACGGAAATACGTCAGCAAATGACCCCGTCGCGGAAATACGTCATCCAATGACCCCGTCGCGGAAATACGTCAGCACATGACCCCGTCGCGGAAATATGTCATCCAGTGACCCTGTCGCGGAAATACGTCATCCAATGACCCCGTCGCGGAAATACGTCAGCACATGACCCGTCGCGGAAATACGTCATCCAATAACCCCGTCGCGGAAATATGTCATCCAGTGACCCCGTCACGGAAATACGTCTACGTCATCCAATGACCCCGTCTCGGAAATACATCATCCAATGACCCCGTCGCGGAAACAAATCAGCCAACGACCTCCCCGTCAGAGCAATACTTCGACTCGGAAACAAGTCAACTCACCAACCACTTACGAGTCCTCTCGACTTGTAAGGGGGAAAATTCTCTTGTGAGATTCTTACGACTCTCAAGAGAAAACACACTTAGGAATCCTCACGATTTCTAAGGAGAAAATACTCCTACGAGATCCTCTCGACTCGTAGGGAGAAAAATCTTTATGAGACCCTCACGGCTCATAAAGTTGAAAAGTCTTAGGCAGCAGACCCGAACCTGTTTCCTACGCCATCACTACCCTATGAAGAGTTCAAGATGAGTTGTTATCTACAGGCTACACTTACTAGAGTAACATGACAACAACACAGCAAAGAAAAGAAAGCGATATAAGATAAAATATGTCTTTTATTCATGAGTTCAATTGAATACAAGATACATCATATAAAAGAATAAAAAAAAATGAATGAATACATGTTATTCATAAATTACAAATTTCCATCAATACAAAAAATTACAAAGACAGGTACTAAGGAAGAGGCCTCTTCAACAAGTCGGCAAGCCGCTCGTGCACTCATTTCAGCTCCTTCTCACAGTGAGCCACCGCTGCCAGCTTCGCTTCAATTCGAGCCCATTGCTGCAAGCAGAATGAAAGCTTCGTATCGATTTCATGCTTAGCAGCTTCATAACTTTGCGCAACCCGCTCGGTGAAGTCAAGCTTCTTCCTTAGCGCCAACCCGTCTGAGATACACCATTGGAGACTATCGAAAATAGCCTTCAGCTGTGCAGCGTTCGCGTCGACCTCGGCGCGCAACCGAGCAGACTCGTTAGAAGCCACCTCATATTCCTTCTGTTGTAGGGTCGCCTCTTGTTCAAAATGGCGAAGGAAAGGAACACTCTGCTCCATCCACGCAACCCGCTGGGAAGTTGAAGCTAACACCTTAGGAGCAATACGCTTGAGCTCGATCTCGTGCAAGCAAGCCTCGATCTGTCTGCAGTAGTCAACCCACGACCCGACGAGGTCATCATGGAAGTTCACGAGTGTCTCCAGCATTGGATTAACCTACATAGCAAAATTTGCAGCGGAGGTGAGGGCTTCAACATCAAGATCCTCGACGAACTCGCTCAACATTCGTCGGTTGTTCACGGCGTCTCGAGAAGATGTGAATTTAACAAGAGGCCCTGCCGGCATCATAATGCGAGCCTCGAAGGGAGCTGGAGCCGGTGCGATTGCTGCAGAATGGGTTACGGTTAAATGCCAACTCAGGAAATAAAGAAAACGCATAAAGGGTAAAGCCTATCATACCGGCTATAACAGGCGGTAGGAAGGGGAGTGCAGGGAGCTCGGTTATTCTCTCGACCCGCGACGCTATATCCAATATGAAGAAGAGTTAGCAACTTGGCTATTCATAAGAGAAAGGAAAAGACGTCAGTTATAGACTATACTCACCGACATCAGCAGGTAGGGCAATCTCTGGCTGGAATAAGAAATGCGGGTTCAGCACCTGATACAGGTGATCAAAAAGGACTCCTGCAAAGTTATGACGACATACTGTCAGTACAAGGAGAGTGATACCCATAATGAATCCGATGAATCACAAACCTACACCTTCCAGCATTTCAGAAGACATGGGAGAAGGCGAGGGAACAACAACCGTCATTACGGCGACCCGAGGTGCTTCAGAGGGCACAATTTCAGCAACGGAAGCATCGCTAGGCTTAGTGACTTCTTCGCTCTCCTTCAGTAGGACGGTCTCGGCGCCCATGGCTTCGTCCCCTGATTCGACAAGGGCCGTCGTGACATTTGCGATGCCTGCCGACGCCAGAGAGCCACAAGGGGAGAGAGCAGCGGTTTGGGCAGTCCCAGACTCCCTGGAGAGAGTAGCTACTTCGGGTTCCATGGTCGCCGTCTACTCGCCTACCATCTCACTGCCAAGACTTGGGCCTGCAGGATATGATATATAAGAATTTGCAGACCAAGTTCTGATAAAAAAGAATGGGCATTGCATTACCTTACGATGGATCCTCAGTTGCCTCCCGAACCGTGCGCGCAACCTGTCTATGGGCGGTAGACAAGGCAGCTGGGGTACCCTCTGAAGTAATAGCGGCAGAAGGGATGGTGCTTGAACCTGCACCCGCAGCCAAGGTAGCATTACGCTCCCTTGCTGCGCGCTTCCTGCGCTTCTTTTCAGTTTGAGCAGTAAGGACCGACCCCCTCAAGACTTCGGGCAAGGGGATGCCTTCGCCGTCATCTGACCCTAGTTCTGCCTCCGACACCGCTACGGTGTCCATCATCGGCTGTTTTAGTGAAGACTTTCGTGCTGGCTCGGGGATAGCCATAGCCGTGATGGCTGGCTCTGACAAGACTACTGCACCATCGCTTGGGATCGGCGCTACACCTGGAACAAATGGAGCTGAATAAGTCCCTATAACAAGGTGAAATAAAGCGTCAGAGCACAGATATAAAGCATGTGGGCGTAATCAAACGAAATAGGTTATACTCAAGCCACAAGAAGCGCGAAACCTCTCTTCCTCCTCAAAAGTCCGGGGGGAAGCCGCCAGAGCCTCTTCAGCAGAGATGCCTGACAAAGAAGGATGTATTAATAAATGCATAATAAGAGAGAAGGAAAAAGCTCAAAACGACATGACTAGCCGCAAGTGATAGCAACGCCGCCTCTGTGCGAGCCTGTCGCTCGGAAGCCACAAGGGCGGCTTGAAGATCGGTATCATCCGCAGGCTCAATAAATAGACCCTCATTGGTCCCGTACTCACTCAAGCCCTCGCTACAGGGAGCATGGGGCTCCTGGTCGAGTACGACGTTGAGAGAAAGTATCGACTTCTTCTTCTACGAACGAGCCCCGGCGGCCGACGATAGGAGCCTACACTTCACGGGCATTTTTGGGCGACGGGTCCAAATCTCCGTGCCAACTCCAGAGTCCGGAGACGCTATAGCTACCATTTTAGGAACGCTGGGCTGTGGCTTTGAACTAAAGGTGTGAGGGACCACAACCGTTTTAGTCTCCTTCAATGAAGGACGAACGACAATTCGTCATTTTAAAGGGACGGACGGGTTACCGGCAGGGACTGCACCCTTGTGATCAAGCAGCAGCCGTCGTTCTTCCCTAATCACGGCACTCGTTGCGTGCTGATACCACGCCACATATGCGTTTGAGGCGTTCGAGACATAGCTCGGCTTGCTGATTAGGAAGATGGATCCGGTATTCAGGCGCATGAAGTGGTGCAGCGTAGTGCGAATGCCCTCTTCAGTGGTAGTCGGTTCAGCCAGAAAAGCTTCGAGGGGAACACCCTGGTTGTAACCCGACTGTTGGGCAAAGCAGTGCGGGTCGTACCTCATAAACAACGCCGACTCATTCTGCCTGAATACTAAGAAGCCCGATCTGATCGAGTACAAATGCACGATCTTCCGAGCCTTCAACGTGGAAACCCCGTCCTTGAAGGTGCCACGCAGCGGCTGTACCGCCTTAGTTGACTCCTTACCGATAGTCATGACCATATCAATGAAGGTCATGCTGTCCCCAACCATGCGCGAGCGGAGGATCACTCCCCGAGCTTCTCGCGATGACAGGTCTGAAGCAGAGGTGTCGATTAGAGACATCACCCGGGGGAAATTGTAGCTATCATAGAAACGGGGACGTTTGTGAATTCCAAAGGCTCCAAGCATGTGCAGCTCGATCCACGAAGTAAAATAGTGCAGCGGGAGATGTACGGGCTCTAAACCCAGCTGAGTAGTGTCCGCCGCTAAGCTCAAGCCATGAAACAAATGAGCCAGCCCGGCAATCCCGACGGCAACCCGCGTTCCTTCAACCATCCGGTGAGCCGGGTAGAAAACGGACGACCTCATATGACGAGGGTGCATGGGAAGTACGGACCAACTTAGCCATAGGCCGAGAAACCCCCAAAAGAACATCTCTTCATCGACGTTTGAAGCTGCAAGCTCTGCGAAGGGGACGACCGGGGTGTCCGGGATAAAGAAATTCCTCTGATCCGCTTCCACTGCCGGCTGTTTGTCCAAACCAAGGCCGAAGAGATCGGTGCGCTTGGCAAATTTCGCAGCTTCCTTTGAAAGGACTTCGGGGCGGAGAAAGCGGGCAGTAAAATCTGTGAAGCTGACGCCGTGCTCCCCAAATTCCAAGAACAGACACTCATAAATATTCAACACCTTTATTAAGCTTGGGAATCGGTGCTGAATGGCATTTTCCAGAGTCAGACCCATCACTACTGATCGGGTCGCAAAGACGTATTCGTCAGGGGGAAGTATTTCCTCATAGTGTTCCCCTCTGACAGGTAGGCCTGAGATCTCCGCAAACTCCTCCAGGGAGATTGAAACCTCCCGATCCGATAGGAGAAAGGTGTGTGTCGGGATATTCCATTGCTCTAAGAAAGCCTTAATCCACCACACCGGAGGCGCCGGATACTGGAAAAGCGACGCATAGATAGTTGGGTACAGCCCGAGCTTCAATAACGCCGACTTTTTTGTCGATAAGATGTACCGGGCCCACTGCAGGTATCCGGCCGAATGACGAGGAGTCAGGCCAATCATATACACGTGTCCCTATGGGCGCGACTCACCCTGATATATGCGCCACCCCAGAATATCTAAAGCCATCGGCGACTGCATAGGTATCGCGGCCATAGAGTGCTAAAGGCGACCCTCTGAGGTCCAGTGGACCCCCTCTATGGCATAGTTAACCTGGGGTGAGTTGGCATAGTGAACAGCGGAGATTGGTTCTGAAGGCGTCGCACAAGAGAAGCTGCGTCGACCCTGGATAATTTGGTTGTACCATAACCCCCACAAATGAAGCGACTTCTGCTCCGGGTCATGATCCTTGATCAGTGCAAAAACTTCTCGGTCTACGGGCGCGTCGGCGAAAGTTCTCTCCGGACGAACGAATGGGAAAGAAGTGTCGTATGACATAGTACCTGCACGGGAAGATTGAGGGTTAGCCGTCAATGCTACAGTCCAAAGCCTAGTACTTGATACTTTAAGTTTGTACCACACTGCAATGCAGTGGAAAAGGGTCAAAGGGGACCCACAAAATCAAGATGACGGCTCATCATTGACGAGATAGTCAATCATTAAAAAGAAAATCTTCAAAAAAAGATTCTCGTTCAATGAAAGATTTCTCGGGTTAGGAGTTAACTCCTTTGAGAGAATATTATAGAGGTCACCTCTGTCATTATGAAGGGAATAAAAAATTTCCCAAAATTTCTAAGAGCAATACCCTGTCAACTTTAACGGGGAATAAAAATTCCCCAAAAATTCTGAGGGCCATGCTCTGTGAAAACGATGGAGTAATCCATCAAAACCCTAAAAAAGCAAAGCATTTTACAAAGTAAAAATTTCGAGATCCTTAAGCTCTACAAAATGAACTCTAAGAGTTCTTCATTAAAGGGTTAAGAAACCCTAAAAAAGAATGGTTTTTCTGATCTATGATCAAAGAAGAGTAAAGCTCTGGTTTTTAATTAACAGGTTAAGAAACCCTAAGAATTTTTAGGATCTGTGAATCTAAGTAGAGCAAAGCTCTGTTAATGGGTTCAAATCTTACCAAATTTTTGGACAGAGTTTTAACTCTTAAGGAATTTCCTTTGGGCAGAGAGCTGTGCTCTGAAAGAGAATTAAATTCTCAGAAAAAATAAGAAGGGAAGAAGATGAACAGAAATCATCTCAAGGGCCAAAAGCCCTATTTATAGGCGTTGGAAGTCGATCCAACTTCCAAGTTGATTCGACGGTGGTAAAGCTGCCACCGCTGCACTCACGTGCAAGCCGCGTGAGCGCAACGGTAGGGGGGTTTGCTTTCCCAATTGAGAGCAAAACTCTATTCAAAATTCAAAATTTGAACCGAGGCAGCGCTTCACGTGCAAAGCATAAGAGCGCTGAGCGCCAGCGCTGAAGAGTCAAAGACTCTGAGGTAGCGCCTCACGTGCAAAGAACGAGAGCGCTAGCGTCAGGAGCGCCAGCGCTAAGAGTCAAAGACTCTAAGGCAGCGCTTCACGTGCAAAGCATGGGAGCGCCAGTGCCAGGAGCGCCAGCGCTAAGAGTCAAAAACTCTGAGGCAGCGTCTCACGTGGAAAGCACGAGAGCGCTAGCGCCAGGAGCGCCGGCGCTAAGTGTCAAAGACTCTGAGGTAGCGCGTCACGTGCAAAGCACGAGAGCGCTATCGTCAGGAGCGCCAGCGCTAAGAGTCAAAGACTCTGAGGCAGCGCCTCACGTGCAATGAACGAGAGCGCCAGCGCGCCGAGAGCCAGGAGCGCCAGCGTGCCAGGAGCGCCAGTGCTAAGAGTCAAAGATTCTGAGGCAGCGCCTCACTTGCAAAGCACGAGAGCGCTAAGAGTCAGGAACGCCAGCGCTAAGAGTCAAAGACTCTAAGGCAGCGCCTCACGTGTAAAGCATGAGAGCGCCAAGCGCTAGAACTAAATGTTCTCCACCATTGGATCAAAGATCCAACAGAATTTTAAAATTCTGTTGAGGAAATACTCCTTAAATCTTTCCAAACAGGAAAGATTGTGCTCTGTAAATCAGAGAACCGTTGGATCAAAGATCCAATGGTGATTAAAAATCACTGAGATACAGAATGAGTTATGTATGGGAAAATATTTATCCAATCTTATTAAAAACAAGAAGATTGTCTTCTGTAAAACAGAACCTCTTGGATCAAAGATCCAACGTTGGAAAACATTCCCCAAATCAATCAGAGATCTCTTAATGAGAGATTTCCCTAACTAATTCAACAAATCAGCCTCCCCTATATAAAGGACCCAAGACTTCATGTCTAGGACAGAGGAACCCCCCACAAACTTTGAGAAATTTCAAAGAGAAGAGCAAGTCCTCGGAAGAAGAATATCTTCAAAGTAAATAAAACAAAGAGATAAAAGCATCTTATAAAGAAGAAGAACTTAGTTCTTTTTCTAGATCATAGATCTATAAGACAGAGGTCTTTCACAAAAAGAGATCATAGCATCTCATCATAAAGGGGGGGGGGGAGAAGAACTCAGTTCTCTTTAGATCACAGATCTATAAAACAAAGACAAAGTCTTTCACAAAAACAGAAGAGATCATAGCATCTCCTATTAAAATAAGAATTTGGTTCTTAGATCTATGAGACAAAGTCTCTTATAAACGAGAACTTAATTCTCAGAGTACAGAATTAATCAAGAGCGCTTTGCACTCATTGGCTGGCGCTCAGCGCCAAGCGCGCCACGTGCTCCTCATGTGTGCGCTACTTAATAAAGAAGTGCTTCAACGCTCCAAGTCTGGCGCACAGCGCCAAGCGCACCACGTGCTCCTCATGTGGGCGCTATTTTATAATGAGCGCTCTGCACTCATTGACTAGCGCTCAGCACCAAGAGCGCTACGTGCTCCTCACGTGTGCGCTATCTCATAGGAAGCGCCTTAGCACTCTTAGACTGGCGCTCAGCGCCAAGCGAGCCACGTGCTCCTCACGAGTGCGCTGAGAGAATATAAATTGTTTTTTAAATAAAGCCCCAGAGCCATAATGAGTGCTTAACACTCAATAAAAGACAAAAAGGTTGTCAGAACCCAAACCAATGCTCAGCATTGTTAAATAAAAAGGGTTGAGCCCAAACATATGTTCAGCATTTTAACTCAGAGGGCCGAGCCCAAGTTGGCCACAGACCCCTAATTCAGATTAATTGAGCCAATATGCTCATAAATCTTTTTAGCTGATTTTAGTCCCAAACTTGACTACAGATCTCCCAACCAACATTGGTTCAAGGGTACATCTCTTCATACCTCTGATATATGTCGTTGTAATTCTTCAACGTTTTCAGAGAGATAGAGGGTCCCAATAACTAATAACTTTTGGCGCATTCCCAAACGGTTGAACCAGAACCACATAGACTATGACGTATTTAAACTGGACTATGATATCCTTAAACTTTACGGACTATAATGTCCTTAAACTTATGGACCACAACGTCCATAAACTAAAACAATAAAGCCCAAATGCTCTTTTGTTGGATCTAAATGATCTTGTTGAGTAGCTCTTAGTCTAAAAAATTAGACTAACGTATTCTCAACAAACGTTTAAGTTGATCTTAGTCTCAAATGAGATTAACGATCCTTAGACCTAACTCAAACCCAAATCTAAGATAATACGGATTTGGACTAATCCACGCCCTACGGGTGACAACATAAATTAGTCTCCGTATACAATTCACGGGCAACCAAAAATAAAATAAACACACATGACACGAAATGATCATCTGGAGAAGGAGAAAATGGTTACCGCGATGCGCTAGCGTAATTAACTGCAGGGGCTTGCGCTTGCAGGGAAGAGCGTCCCCATAATCAAAACCCCCTCAAATGAAGAGGAATATGACGAAGTCTGCTGCAACGGCCGCATCTGTCAAAACCTCCGATACATGGTGCCATAAATCAACTTGGCATCTTCGAAGAGGTGGACGGATAAAACCAAATAGCATCTGCCCCCAAATTCAGGCAAGACGACCTACGCGGTTCCGTCTCCGTATTCAGCGGAGAACAGCCGTATTGACCAACTTATCGAATGGAAGACTTTCCGTGACATGTTCGATGCAAAGTACTTCATTGAGACTTCACGTTTTGATATGGAACAACAGTTCATCCATCTGCAACAAGGTTCAATGTGGACCAAATCAGTAGATGAGTATGATGCTGAGTTTGTCATGCTCAGCAGGTAAGATGTATCTCAATGTTCGATTTTATATCATATACTACACAGCTAACATAAGACCGTAACAGGTTTGCGGCCCATCTCATACCGTCTGCTGAGATCAGAGCTAGAAGATTTCAGCAAGGGTTGGCCCCGGAAATCCAAGTTGCATTAGCTATAGGGGATTTCCCAACTCATGATTTGGCTTTAAAGGCTGCCCGACGATATGAGGCGGTGGTGAAGAGGAAGGGCAGACCTCAATCTGCCGGAATGAAGCGTCCTGCCACTCAGATAGCAAGAGGAGCCTTTTCAAGACCGACTGTTGAGCCCAGGAGACCGGAAGAACTCAATAACCAGCCAAGTCCCGATTTTTGCTTCTATTGCAAGAGGAATGGACATTTGGTGAAGGACTGTAGGCGTGCTAAAGGCCTGTGTCTAGTTTGTGGTGCATCCAATCACGGAATTGGAAACTGTCCTTATAGACGCAACCCAGCTCACACACCCACCAACTACCCACAGCGGCCATCTATCCAGGCTCCTGCACCTCGCCTTGCACTCCCTGTTCCACCAGCTGCACAGCCTAATCGCCAATTCTATTAGGCAATGAGGAACATACCTCGAGGGTAGAAAAACATGCCCCAAGGACAGAGGAATGTGCCTCCAGCTAGGAGGAAGGTCCCCAGGCGTCAGGCTTTCACCTTAGCAGCCGAAGAAGCAGAGGCAGTAGACTAGGATAACACTGGTAATTCTCTTCAACCTTTTCAAACCCTTGTACCACTTTGTTATTTTTCATACACTATTAGTACTTCTATCACCAAACTTTACTTAAATCTGTTACACTTTCCTTTTACAAATTTCGAGGACGAAATTTTTATAAAGAGGGTAGAATGTAACAACTCTAAACTTTTTGTACATTTTTTTTCAAAAATACAGAAAGGGGTACTTGATCCTGAGCATAAGTTATAAGTTTGATTTGCTTTTGAACAGCAAGAAGGAGCTTGTAGCTCATTGGTAATAGCTTACACTGCTGAACTAAAGCACGAGAGTTCAAATCCCATCAGCCACACATTATTTTTAATTATTTTTCTTTTAATCTTTTAGAAGCCCAAGAGTTTATACATGCACTACATGTAATAGGGTATGTTATAGAATAAACAAACGTGACCACGAGGCTAGACCAATCGTCAGGGACACGTGGCAGCAAGACGATCCCCGACTCGCCCGACTCGGACAGGCGAATCGGTTGACTCGGCCGGCGCTGCCGGTCCAACTCGGTCCGATTCCAATTTTTCTTTAACCCTTGCACCTTTTGGCCTACCCCACTCCCCCTGCACTGTTTAAATTCTCTGCAATTAACCAGAGAATTAAAATACCTCCATTTAATCCATTTTAATACAAATTTTTAATACACCCTTTCACTACCCTAAAACCCTAATTTTTCCTATAAATACCACTCTCAAATCACCTCTCCTCACTCCCAAATCCCTGGCCAAACTCTTAAGAAAATTCCCAAGTCTTTTGTGTGCAAGTGGAGTTAGCAAATGGGCGAAGCTCCGAGGAACTTCCGACGGCAATCCGAGGAGTTTCCGACGACGAAAAGACGCACCAGCAACTCACACCTCTTCCTCTTTCTCTCCTCTATCCAATCATCCAGTAAGTCCATACTTCTTCCTCTTTTCTCTATTCTAAAAACATTCAAAACTAAAATCCGACGGAAGCGGAGTTAGTCCGACTTCTGATTCAGTTTTCTTTAAAAACTACAATTTTTCTTAATCAAGATACCTTCATATCATCATATATTGTTCATTAAAAATTAATAAACATCTTTAACAAGTTTCATCATAAAAGATTGTTTTATGCATCTTTTATCGCAATTTTACATTAAAATACTTTCATGTTTCATTTCGACATACATGAACTTTTTAAACCGTATCACCTTAGAAAACTCATGAGGTAATGACCTAGATCCTCACAACACACATATCTAATATAGCACTATGAAATTTGGGAACATAGATTTGGGAAAATACAACTTTACGTATAAATACCTTCAACTATTAAAACCTTTTTCTATAAGAAATGTATTTTAACAAATCTTTGCAATTACGTCTCTACAACCCATTTGGTAAACCCATTCAGGATGGTGTGGATTATCGCACATCCTCAGGCTTAGTAGAGTGAGATGCAGACCTCCGCAAGGAGTATACGATCTCGAAAGATTTAAAATACAATTTTCTTTAGAGAATGTGATTTCTATTATAAATAAAACTTATATTTTTAATATATATATATATATATATGTTATTAATAGCAAAATATCTATTTTTAATATTTATAATATTCCACATTTCCAAAATTCAAGAAAAACATCTCATTTACAAGAAAATACCATACAAATCCAATATTACAAATAAATATCATATATTATGAAATTAGGTTTTATTCACTAGAAATGTCGCATTGATAAATTATACATCCATGAAAACTCTAAAGACGTTAATAAAATACTTGAGGTGTATTTTGAAAATATAACAAAACTATTTTACATAAAACCCCCTCGAGTTATACTAAATTACAATAAGGACCTTAGTAAACATAGGTTTAAGCGGGACCGGTCTCTTGAGCCTCAGGGAGCCGAAGATATGGGTGCTTGCCTATTTAAGGTAGACAACTTAACAAACAGTGTTATTAACACGGTAATTGTCTTTGAAAAGGATACATATCCTGCCGTTCATGTGCAGCAGTTACCGATAACACCAAAACATAATTCAGGACTTTAATTTCTTTTCTAATTGTCCGACTCAGACTGAGTCTCAATATAATCAATCTGACTTGAATATGATTCAAGTATCAAACTACATTTTAATGTGATCCATGAATCTATATATTCAATCTGTTTAATCTATTCAATCTATATTGACTGACCCGAACCATGGATATATTCCATTTACATGATCATCCATTATATCCGTTCCATTACAGACATCATGGTTTCGACAAGTCATCCATCTATACAATTATAATACAAGACAATACAATGCAAACAATACAATCAAAATATCGCGGGGTTTAAGGGGTAGATGGGTACGGAAGGTGTTAAAAGTGGCACGAGACTGTAACCATAATACGCCTAACCTGAATTCAATTGCAGTTGTACCGTGACTGAACAGTTCCTTGTGCTCCTTATACCTTAGTCCACGGGGAAAGTTGGACTCCTCTCGTATACACTGGACTCTTCTGTACCAAGCTACAAACAACTACGTTAACATAACAAACAACACTATAATAGTTATACTCTCTCTCTGTCTATTCTACTTCTCCCTCCTCTTTAGGACTTACCGAGCGATTTGTTCGCTGACGACATTCTCTTTCTTTTTCTTAGATACGCTTAGCGTGTTTACTTCAGAGTAAATACGTAGCAGCCTTGTTACGTCCTCTGCCCGTATAATGGGAAGCGGGGCGTGACACGTAGCGAGGGCTTTTGATCCACAGCGTTTGTAGGGCATGAAGCTACCCGCTGGTGGATGAGTCGAGCAGGAAGCTACTCGTCCGCCTCGTGGTGAGGGATTTTGATCCACGACGTTTGTTGGACAGGTAGCTACCCTCTGCGGATGAGCCGAGCAGGAAGCTACTCGGCCACCTCGTGGCGAGGGCTTTTGATCCACAATGTTTGTTGGGCAGGAAGCTACCCACTGGTGGATGGACCGAGCAGGAGGCTACTCAGCCGCCTCGTGGTGAGGGCTTTTGATTCACAACGTTTGTTGGGCAGGAAGCTACCCGCTGGTGGATGAGCCGAGCAGGAAGCTACTCGGCCGCTTTATGGTGAAGGGCTTTTTTCGGCTATTTATATACGCATCCGACCTTCATTTCATTGAATGAAGAGCTGTTCTTTGCTTGACGGGCAGAATCTACCCGCCAGCCTTGCGGGATGTTTTTAGCATGGAAACAAAAAGAAGCGGTTCAGATCGCAGGGAAGCAAGAATCTTTATTATTAAATAAAATACAGATTCAATGATATAGTTTAAACCCTCCTGCATTGAATGACCGGATTCGGCGGCTGTCCTTGTTGCTTGGACTCGGGTCAGTTGGTGACGACCATGATCTGCCCGATCATTAATTCCCCGGGAGGGGTTTGGTCTTTTTGTTCCCGTTCCTCCTGCTCTTTGTCCCGTAAGTACTTCGCTAGGTGGCTTGAGTGGTCGACTCCTCGATGTAGTCACGGAGTTGTTTGCAGTTCTCAGTCGGGTGACCCTGCATCCTGTGATAGGCACGGTACGGGCCGCGGAGATACTTGCCTGCTCTTTGGGTAACTGGTGGGAGCTTAAAGAACCTCTCACCCTTTGCTTCCTCTAACAGCTCGGTCTGGGAGATGTTAAGAGGAGTGTACTCCTGGAACTTCGGGGAGTAAGGTTTTGGTCAGTCGATTTTCTCTTTCTCTTCTTTGCCCCTCTTCTTTCTGTCCCTCTGATCGGCTCGGGGTAGGTTTGAGTTTACCTCGGACTCGAGTTGGATTTCTCGCTCAGTCCAGGCCTTCACTTTGGCTATGGTCTTAAGTTGCGCTAATGCAAAAGTGCGGAGCCACTCTTTTTGCCTAAGACCCGACCTCAGTGCGGTGATGCCCATTTCATCGCGGTGCTCGGGGATCTCCAGGAGGGCGTTGTAGAAGCGGGTGACATATCCTTTGAAGCATTCATTGTCTCTGCTCTTGACGGTGAACAGGTAGTCGACCGCCCTCTTCTGTCGCCGATTCCCGACGAAGTGATCGAGAAATTGGATGGCCATCTCGTTGAAGGTCGAGATGGAGTGTGGCGTGGGTCCTCGGAACCAGTCCCGACCAACCCGGATTAGGGTGGTGGGGAAAGCTCGACATTAAGCCATGTCCGAGTTATCTTGGAAGCTCATGCCCACTATAAATGCGTCCAAGTGGTCCTTCGGTCGGATTTCCCGTTGAAAAGGGAAACTTTGGGCGGCTTGTTCCTCGACGAGACATGCTCAGCCAACAGCTCTTCTGTAAAGGGCTTCGTTAGTGAATCGGCGGAGCTCCTGACCCCTTCGTCGGACGCATGGCCGTCCCGTCGTATGCCTTCGATTTTCTTCTCGAGGGCTTCAAGTCGGTGGTGATACCCCGAGGATTCTGCACAGCCGGAGCGGTGGATCCCCCCGCTCTGGGTCTGCACGATGGTGCGGCTTCGATTTCACTATATCAAATTTCTCAAATCCTCAGATGAGGCCCTTCCCGAGTAGTCTGTGCGTTTGTCGTTCGTGAGGCCCCGACGATAGTGGGGGCGTCGGTCATGCCTGGAAGCAGGCAAGCTGACCGACACCTCCCCAGGGGGAGAGAACTCAAGATGGGCATTGGAGCGTTGGCCCCGTCTTCCATGGGATCACGGTGTAGAACTGTCCTGCGCCCGGCGGGTCATGGAATCAATCGCCGTATGCAGGTCAGGGTGGCCGGAGTAGTGTTCATAACATAATTTTGCATTTTATATTCCCCATTCTTATGCATTTAAGAATAAAAACAGGTGCTTTTGACCCATGTCTGTTACATGTTACAGGTTACAGGTTCTTGGAGCGAATATAGTGAAAAAGACGAAAGTTGATACAGGAAAGGGACTTTTGACCAACAAGTAAATGGATCCTAGACAAGCCCAGACTAATAACAGTTCAAGGCAACGCAGCGTGTCAAAGCGAAATGGTTAAAAGACCAATACAAAATTTTCACTGAAGATCTGGAGAAGAACAAGAAGCCAAACAGAGAAAAGGGATGTGGAAATAACAAGCCCAGATAAAGACTAACAGGCACAGAAAAATTGGTGAGCTAAGCTCACCAAAGGGCCGCGGAACCGCGGCCCATACCCCCCTTTGCCGCGGTTTCGTGGCCATATGGTGCCCGTGTCGGTGGATTTTTTCTCTGTCGGTGCGTCGGTGCAGGTGTTAGGATTTTCAGTGGGCATATCTGTAAAATCATGTGTTCGAGAATCTGTAACCCTAGGTTCCCTGTTTTCTTATAAATTGTAATCTCGAATCTGTAAAAAGGATTCCTCTTTTCAATCAATAAAATTCAGAATTATTGGGAAGATCAAGAGCATCATTTAGTAAGTTTTTATTTCTTTAAATTCTGCCGTAGTGTTAATTAAATTGTTGCCCTAGTTCTCTCATTTAAATCTTGCAGTAGATAAGTCATATCATTGCCCTAGTTAATTAGTGTAGTCTTTCAAATGCAATCGGTAAGTGTTTTTAAAATGTCACTGTTAAAAGACACCCTAATGAGCGAGTAAAATCTTCGCTTGTTAGGGTTAGGAACAAGGGAGGGAGTGAGAGATGAATATCTCTCACCTCCTTCAATGCCAACACATTTTCAAAACAAGAACTTCATGCACGCATGTATGGTCCGCCCCCTACGGCACCCTACCTACGAGGTAACGGTGAACCGTAGTATAAAGGGCCGGACATACATGACGTCCATGAAGATTGTAGCAATTAATAGGAAAGGACGGACAAGGATCTAGAGGGAGAAACTTCGTTTCGTCCCAATCATCCTAATCCCCTTTGCTAATAATTGTTGTGATTTCTAAAAAGCTTTAATCAAACGACATTGAAAGAGGTGACAATATTAATGTCATCAACCCTACCTTCGACCTAATCCTAACAAGTTCTTTCATATCATATAAATTAGTTTTTAAATCAATCGACAAAAAAACCGAACAACCATTGGAATCAACTCGTAAAAACATAAAACAGAAAATTACACATCTCTGTGGTCGACCTGTACTCACCGTCTAGCTGCAAAGTGACGCCGTTTCTGATTACGGTAAACAAGTATTTTTGGACTAATCAAATGGCGCCGTTGCCGGGGATGGCGTAATATTTCTTTTTGTGTAATTTCGGGTTGATATAAATTTTAAAAATTATAAAAATCTGAGAATATAAAAAAGTACAAAAACATTTTATCAATTTTTATCTGTTTGAAGGGTTTATTGTTTTAATCTTGCAGGAACAGCGAAGGATTGTGAATCTGGAAATTTACAGAGGGCAAAACAGAAGTTGGTATATAAGAACAGAGAGGAATTGCAAGTACAGAGCAGCATAAATTTTTTCACAGCCCGATCCCACTACTTGGCCGCGTTTCCGCCGCAAAAGAGGCCCCCAGACCGCGGAACCGCCGCGTGTCTGCCACGTCAGCACATCAAAATTGCATGGTTTGCTCTCTATTTCTCCCCTCTGCAACCTCCATATCTCTATCTGTAAAAACTTTCTGCAGGAATTCTTTGCGCTAAAAAAAAAATTTCTTTCTCCCTCTTCTAAATAACAGATTTTCTGCAGGTTTCTTTGCGCCGCGCTAAAAATTGATTGCAAGTGAATTTTACTGTTTTGCATAATTTAATCGGACTTTAAGGGGCTAATTGACCAAATTCAGATTGGGTGGGGATTTCATCACCCTTCCCAGGACCCTAGAAAACACCTAAAGCATGTGCATTGACCACAATTAATTAAAATATATTAGACTCAGACCTAAGGACATCGAGCTCAACAGGAAAAGGACTAGTATAGGCATCGACCGTTTAGCCTAACTGACATTGCGGTGTCTAGGCTAGTGGTTATTAATTAGGCCCACTGTAGTGGTGGTTCCTTCCCACTTACCTGGCCGTACTTGCCGGAGAAAGAGGCGGTTTGATGTCCTATTTCTAGCCCTAGTTAGGAGCTGTCTAGCAGACCTAGGTGACCTTAGATCTAGACCTGATTGTGCATGTGTGGTTGATACATTTGTGTCATGAGTCCCTTTCCAAAAACCGTTTTGCAAAACTCTCACATAAAAAAAAATAAATCATTTCAAAACTTGCAACTTGTCGCTAAAAGGAACTTGCAACTCACTTCCACCACTTTCCCTCACTGACGTTATCTTACCTCCACATTCTGTCTTTTTCTTTTTTCTGACTACACTACCCTTTAGTGTATGTCACTTTGGACTAGGGATACTAACGCCCGATTAGTCCGTGTTTCGTTGGTACCGACCGACGAACCCTTCGACACCGAAGTCGACATTCCGTCCACTTTCTTACCCTCACCTTCAAATTCTTTCACCGAAGGCATGTCGGGATTCAACCCCAACAATACCTTACCGACGGGAAGGATTCCACCTCCGTTAGGTGCGAATAACCTGAACCAACCGCCTGTTGAAGCGCCCGCACGAGTTGCGCTCCAGGATCTCTTTTACCCCGTCCGCACTTCTTTACCTACCTGTCTCTCACCCCCACCGACAAATGGGGACAATTTTGAAATAAAACCACATTTCATCAATATGCTGCCAAAATTTCATGGTTTGGAATCTGAAGATGAATATATCTTTATTAATAAATTCCAAAATGTGTGCGCTATGATGAAAACAACCCAATTAAGTGATGACGCGATAAGGCTAAGGGTCATTCCTTTCACCTTATGTGACCTAGCCGAGAAGTGGCTATACAGCACCGCATCACATTCCATAAGAAATTGGGACGAGTTTGTGAAAGCTTTTCTAAAAAAGTTCTATCCTCATCACAAAACTGCCAGAATCCGCAATGAAATATTTCAATTCTCACAACTTCCTTCCGAACCCTTTTGGAAGTGCTTCGAGAGATTTAAGGACCTACTCGTTCAATGCCCTCATCATGGTATAGAAAGCTGGCAACTTTTCCAAATATTATACGAGGGATTGAACTCGGCAACGAAGCAGTTGCTAGAAACCATAAGTCAAGGTCATTTTCTCTCCAAGTCTAGTGATGAAGCATGGCAGTTTCTTGAGGATCTTAGTGAGCAAACAATTCAGTGGGAGAGTACCAAGACCACATCATCTTCCTCTAGTGGTCAATCTAGGGCAGGCGTACATCAAGTAGAAATGTCGATTGCTATGAAGGCCGAGATGGCCGCTCTTACGAAAAAGCTAGAAGCGATTAAGACCAAAATCTTTTCGTCTTCTCCTGCCCCTGTTATGCCACCACGAACTGTTTGTGCTTGTTGTGCGGATCCGTCGCACCTAACCGAAGAGTGTCCTTATAATGCATCTACACAAGTACAGGATCAAGTCAATGCTGCATTTCAGCAACGACAAAGAAACGATCCTTACTCTTCGACATACAATCCGGGGTGGAGGAATCACCCGAATTTCGCTTGGAACCAAAATCAACAATTCCAAGGAAATAACAATTTTCAAAGACCTCCTTCTCCACAACAACAACAAGAACCTTCACAAACTCAATTTCAACAGCAACCTTTTCAACAGCAACCTTACCCTAATCAGGTTAACAATTTCGTTCCTAACAATGCTTATCAGCCAAACAATTATGTTCAACCTAATAATGATAAGGTTAGCTCACTCGAAAGAAGTCTAGATGCATTCCTTAAGCAATCTACACAGTCTACAGCAAGACTTGAGACTTCTATTCAATCTTTGGTGCAAAATAGTGCCTCACACGATCAAAGTATCAAATCTATTGAGGCACAAATTGCACAACTCAATGCAGCTTTGAGTGAGCGCGAAAAAGGAAAACTCCCGTCTCAACCACTGCCCAACCCCGGTCACGCACATGCTGCAAATCAATAGCAGAATCAGAATGTAAATGCGGTGACCACATTGAGATCGGGAAAAGTGTTGCAAAATAATGTGGGTATTGACAATAACACCCCTGCCGGTGGCCCTTCTTCATCTTCTTCACCTTCTTCTTTAGAGCCTATTCTCCACCCTGCACACGGCTCTACCTCTTCTAGCTCGAACGGACCCATTTCTCACAACACGAACACATCTACACGGGGTGCCGTTCCAACTCGACAATCTGATCCGCAAAAATTGGACTCAACCACCTTTCAAAATGTTCCTTTTCCTAATCGGTTAAGATCCAATAAACCAACTCCACAGATGGAGAAGATTGTTGAGTTGTTCAAACAGGTTAGCATAAATATCCCTCTTTTGGATGCAATCCAGCAAGTTCCTTCATATGCAAAAATTTTAAAGGACTTGTGCACCAAAAAGAGGAAGTCGCAAGTGCCAAAGAAAGTTTTTGTGGCTAGTGCTATTAGTGATGCTCTTGTAAATTCCTTACTCCCAAAGCAAAAGGACCCCGGTTGTCCTACCATTTCGATAACAATTGGGGACAAGAACATCAATAGAGCACTATTAGATCTTGGCGCAAGTGTCAATTTGCTACCTTATTCTGTATACGAGCAATTAGGCGTTGGAGAGCTTAAGCCCACTCACTGTACTCTCCAAATGGCCGACCGGTCGATAACCCATCCTAGGGAAGAGCTGGAGGATGTGTTAATTAGAATAGGGGATTTTATTTTCCCCGTTGACTTTATCGTGATGGATACACAACCTGTCGCTAACCCCCAGAACCAAATTCCGGTAATACTTGGTCGACCATTTCTGGCAACTTCCAACGCAGTGATCAATTGTCGTAATGGTTCAATGAACCTATCTTTCGGCAATATGACAATTGAGCTCAATATTTTCAAGTTGAGAAGTCAGCCTGCTGAGCTTAATGCTAGCGTACTCGATGTTTGCTTGATCAATGAGATCGCGGAGGAGGACTGTGAGTTCGAGAATTTTTTGTTCGATCACAGCAATGTTAACGCCACTAGTGCGTTCCTCCTAGAATCCGACACAGCTTTCACGGCGGATGACGATTTTGAGTGTTTTACCTTTGTTGACGACTTTGAAGACACATCACCTGAATTGGAGTCTTTTGCTTTTTCGGATGAGTTAATTGAACCATCCGACTCTGTTGCGTACACTCGATTCGAACCTTTGATGGAATCCTTCGAGTTTGAAACAGTTACCCCTTTGTTACCATCTATTGTTTCACCTCCTAAACTCGAATTGAAGCTTTTGCCGTCACACCTAAAATATGCTTATCTAGGTGATAATGAGACCTTACCCGTCATTATATCAGCCTCTCTAGCTCTTGAGCAAGAGAAGGCTCTTTTGATGGTCTTACATAATAATCGGCAAGCTTTCGGCTGGTCTATGGCGGATATTAAGGGGATTAGTCCCCTCATAGTCGAACATCATATACACTTAATGGATGATGCCAAGCCGGCACGGGATCCGCAAAGACGCCTCAACCCCATCATGAAAGAGGCTGTTAAGAAGGAGATTGTCAAGTGTCTGGATAGTGGTATCATTTACCCTATCTCGGATAGCCAATGGGTGAGCCCAATCCACGTTGTGCCAAAGAAATCGGGCATTACGGTCATTACCAATGAGGCAAATGAGTTGATTCCCACTCGCACCCAAACTGGGTGGCGAGTCTGCATAGACTATAGGAAACTCAATGCCGCGACAAGGAAAGACCACTTTCCTTTACCTTTCATTGACCAAATGCTCGAGCGATTGGCAGGGCACGAGTTCTATTGCTTTCTAGATGGCTATTCCGGTTACAACCAAGTCCCCATCGCTAAAGAGGATCAAGACAAGACAACATTCACTTGTCCCTTTGGCACTTTTGCTTATCGTCGCATGCCCTTTGGGTTATGCAATGCACCCGCTACATTTCAGCGGTGTATGTTGGGGATCTTTTCCGACATGGTTGAAAAGTTCTCGGAGATCTTTATGGATGATTTCTCCATCTTTGGTGACTCCTTCGACGAGTGTTTACGTCATTTGGACGCTGTTCTTACCCGCTGTAGGGATAAGAACCTAACATTGAATTGGGAAAAGTGCCATTTCATGGTACGAGAAGGCATTGTCTTAGGACATGTCATCTCGCAAAACGGCATCGAGGTTGATAGAGCTAAAATCGAAGTGATTTCTAACCTCCCTCCCCCTAAATGCGTCAAAGACATTAGAGCCTTCCTTGGCCACGCCGGATTCTATAGACGGTTCATTAAGGACTTTAGCAAGATCGCTAGACCCTTGACTCTTTTACTGGCCAAGGACACAACTTTTGCTTTTGACTCCACTTGCATTGAAGCATTCGAGTCTTTGAAACATTCCCTCATCACTGCGCCCATCCTCTCATCTCCCGACTGGACGCACCCTTTTGAAATCATGTGCGACGCATCAGACTTTGCAATTGGCGCTGTTCTTGGACAGTACATTAATAAGATGCCGCACGTGATTTATTATGCTAGCCGAACACTAAATGAGGCCCAACTCAATTACACAACAACAGAGAAAGAGTTTTTAGCTGTTGTGTTTGCACTCGAAAAATTTTGGCCTTATTTAATTGGCTCTCCAGTCGTTGTATATACTGATCATTCAGCTCTTCGCCACCTTTTTGCGAAGAAGGATGCTAAGTCAAGGCTAATACGTTGGATCCTTTTATTACAAGAATTTGACCTTATCATAAAGGACAAAAAAGGATGTGAAAACGTAGTAGCTGATCACCTATCACGACTTCTTTCTTCGCCCACGCCCGATCTTCCAATCACTGATGTTTTTTCCGACGAGCAACTCTTGACCGTTTCTTGCGAACCATGGTTCGCCGATATTGTAAACTACTTAGCCACCGGCCTGATACCTAATGATTGGTCGAAACAGGATAAACTTCGATTTTTATCCCAAGTAAAGCATTTTTACTGGGATGAACCCTATCTTTTTAAATACTGTTCCGACCAAATCATTCGTCGGTGTGTACCTGAAAGTGAGGTCAAGAGCGTGCTGTCTTTTTGCCACGATCAAGCATGTGGCGGGCACTTTGGCCCAAAGAAAACAGCTGAAAAAGTTTTGCAGTGTGGTTTCTATTGGCCACGACTCTTCAAGGATGCATTTGAATACTGCAAAACTTGCTCCCGGTGCCAACACTTGGGCCGGATATCGCGGAGAAATGAAATGCCGCTCCAACCAATTTTGGTTGTAGACATTTTTGATATTTGGGGTATAGATTTCATGGGACCATTTCCTAACTCCTTTGGAAATGTGTATATTCTTTTGGCCGTTGACTATGTTTCAAAGTGGGTCGAGGCTGTGCCCAGCCGAACGAACGATAACAAGGTTGTCGTTCGATTTCTTAAAGAACACATCTTTTCTCGATTTGGGCATCCTCGGGCGATAATAAGTGATAATGGTTCTCAATTCTGCAATAGGACTTTCGAGTCCTTAATGCGCAAATACTCTATCACCCACAAACTGTCAACGCCATATCACCCCTAAACATGTGGGCAAGCCGAGGTTTCAAATCGGCAAATAAAGCAAATCTTGGAGAAAACGGTTTCTAAAAACCGTAAAGATTGGTCACTTAAACTGATTGATGCACTATGGGCTTTCCGTACTGCATATAAGACCGATCTTGGTATGTCTCCATACCGGCTTGTTTACGGGAAGGCTTGCCACCTCCCAGTGGAGATTGAGCATAAAGCTTTTTGGGCTATTAAAGAGCTGAATTTATCTTTAGGAGATGCGTGCAGCAATCGAAAGTTGCAGTTGAATGAACTAGAGGAGCTGAGGGATGATGTATATGATAATGCCCTAATTACTAAAAACCGAGCTAAGGTGTTCCACGATAAACACCTTTTGCGAAAAACTTTTGAACCTGGCCAACAGGTTTTACTCTATGACACTCGGTTACATTTTCATCCCGGCAAGCTCCGGTCCAGATAGAAAGGACCTTTTGTAGTCCGCACCGTTTATCCGCATGGTGCGGTTGATCTTGAAAATCCTGAAGACGGTACCTTATTCAAAGTGAATGGGCATCGACTGAAACCGTTCTTCACAGCGGACCCTTCGGAGGAGCTCCTGTTCTTGCAGGAGCCGATCTACACTGAGTGATTTTCCTCCACTTTCACCCCCAAATTTCCTTTTTTCCAAAACATTATTTCAAATAAGTTTGGGGGTGTGTATATAATTTGTAAATATATAATCCCAAAATACCATAAAAAAAATATATATATAAAAAAATAAAAAAATATTTTTGGACCTAATTGCAAATTTTCAGAATTAAGAGCTGACATTTATTTTTTACAAATAAATTCCTCATTTTTGAGGGTGTTTTCTTCAAATAACCTTTTTTCCCCTATATTTAAAGAGAGCCGAGCCTTCCCGTCCTCATACCCTAAATTTTTCCTCTTCATAAAACCCTAGCCGCCGCCCCCAACCTGCTCCAGAAAAATCTCGCCATGCCGCCGCCAAACCGCCGCGCTTCCGCCGCCGTTGCTGCCTCCCGCCGCGCTTCCGCTGCCGTCTGGTGTCGTCGCCCCCTGAAATTTTCAGGGGAGGTAACACTATAGATTTCCTTTCTGTTCCTGCATATTTTTTTCTGGAATATCTATATGGCACATAAAATGCAGTTTGAATGGGATTTTTCCCCGGTTTTCACACACGAAGTATACGGTAGATATTTTGCACATGAAATCGAGCAAAGGGGCTGGAATTTCCTGCTCTATAATCACTCATCTGCATTTGCCCTACCTAACCTAGTTGCCCTATTTTATGAATCAATGGAGGATAACAGTCTTGACAACTTAGGTTACATTAAAATAAATTGGGGAGATCGTGTAATTCACATTGATAGGGATATGATCCACGAGGTTACACTCATACCACGTGTACCCGCACATGAACACCCATTGCACTTTGAAGATTATTTGCCCTTGATGGGGAATGACTGTGCACGAGAGCCGCGTAAGGGTATTCAAGCACGGACCCTTTTCGCGAACGTTTTAACTGTGTGCCGGTGGGCACAAAACAATATCTTTGGTAGTTCCCACAACACGACTTTTTTCACCCCTTCATTACATGTCGTACACACACTGATGATGAAAAATCCAAGGTTCGACATGTGCACTGTTTTGCTCCAATCTATAGGTACGGGGAAACGAGGTACCGTATACCCATGTCCCATGCTTGTCACCCAACTCTGCCGTTATTTCCTCCCCGTCGAGGAATTTGACTCATTCATGCTAGACGATATTCCGGTTCGACCACTCGTAGAGGGCATTACGTCGTCCTACTCTAGACTTACTGATATTTGGACACGAAGGGAACCGGCAGAAAATATACCCGCACACACCCCTAGCTCGAGCTCGACTTCGAGCGGGGAAGAACTAACCCCTCAGGAGCATGCGCGATTGATGCGGAGAACAGTGAGAAGAATTGATGCTTTGAGGGATGAGTTTCGGGCGACAGCACGAGATCACGACCGTTGGTTGACGGAAATTGAGAGGGGAATTCAAACACTTTTGGCTAGAGGAGAACGATCACGTTCACGCTCACGAGCGCGACGTGGGGCCGGGCAGTGAGGGCACTGCTTTGCTCAAGTTTGGGGGAGAGGGTAGTGTATATAGTTATCATCTTTTCCATTGCATATTGTATATATTTTTTCTTTTCCTTTGGCATATTTAATTTCTGCATTGCATCTTTATATAAAAATCATAAAAATTTGAAAAAGTTGAAAATATAAAAATTTTTAGAAAAAGAAAAAAACCCATAAAAATTGAAAAATTTCAAAAATTATAAAAAAAAATTAATGTATTCAATTCTGGTTAATTGACTTGAGTTTGATAAATAGGTTAACTGGCTAGGAAAAACTAGATCTCAGACCTAGCAAATTAAAAAACCCTAAAAATAACCTTCCTTAAAGTTTAACGGTAGAAAGTATATGCCTTGTTGTTTATTTAGAAATAGGAAAATTTTGGATTGATTTCTTGGGCTAAGTCGAAATGAGGGAAGAGTATTGATGTTCTTATTAGAGTATAAGTTTGAAAAATAATTCCTAGCTTAAGTCTAGAGTCTGAAAACATATACCCTACAATTTGCACAATCACGCACCTTGAAACTTGGAATAGTAGAAGAGACCTTGAATTGCTCTTATCTAAAAGTCCTTAGTACGAAGAAAAAAAAAGGGGGGGGAATAGAAAAAAAAATGGACAATGGTTTTGTGATTACTTAAGGCTAAAACATAGAAAAAAAATATTTAGCGAGGGTGCTTCATCACCTAGTGCCTTAGACCAACTGGTTTGGGAGTCACTGCTAAAAGCCTTGGGTGTTGCAAAACTAGGAAGTACGCTTTAAAGTGCTAACGCATCTTGTAATCGGTTGTTGGTACCTCAAGAAGTATTAACGGTCGCATGAAGGATGTGTAAGCGAAATCCACCAATTAATAAGTGCTTTGGACAATGGACGAGAGTACGATTGCTTGATTTGAATTTCCAAGTGTAGGGGTGATATTTACACACACGTGGGGATATGTGATTAGAGTCTAGATAAGAAAAAGGAATGAAGAATAGAACTTGTATCTTTAGTAGAGTTGATAGAAATTCCTAAGCGGAGATAAAACCCTAGAGGAAAAACTTAAGAGATGCCGAAAGCTAAGTAATTCTATAGAACATATATAATCTTAAGTTAAATTATGAGGAAGTGTGAAAGATATGGGTGGATAATTTGCAGGTCGACGATAATAGAATTCCTTGTTAGAAAACCTAATTGAAGAACAAAAGTCAAGAAACCGAATTGATAGGATTTTGTGGGTGTAATCCGCTGAAAACCCTCAGGAGACAACACTCCTCCTACTAGGGACACCTAGAGGTTTAACGGCTTGTTGCACGTGCTCAGTGCAATCGCGTTTCCCTGCGAAAGTGCGGTTAGGTTAGATTTTTATCTAGAATAAATAAAATAATAAGTTGCTCGAGGACGAGCAAAAGATAAGTTTGGGGGTATTTGTTAATAACATAATTTTGCATTTTATATTCCCCATTCTTATGCATTTAAGAATAAAAACAGGTGCTTTTGACCCATGTCTGTTAAATGTTACAGGTTACAGGTTCTTGGAGCGAATACAGTGAAAAAGACGAAAGTTGATACAGGAAAGGGACTTTTGACCAACAAGTAAATGGATCCTAGACAAGCCCAGACTAATAACAGTTCAAGGCAACGCAGCGTGTCAAAGCGAAACGGTTAAAAGACCAATACAAAATTTTCACTGAAGATCTGGAGAAGAACAAGAAGCCAAATAGAGAAAAGGGATGTGGAAATAACAAGCCCAGATAAAGACTAACAGGCACAGAAAAATTGGTGAGCTGAGCTCACCAAAGGGCCGCGGAACCGCGGCCCATACCCTCCTTTGCCGCGGTTCCGCGGCCATATGGTGCCCGTGTCGGTGGATTTTTTCTCTGTCGGTGCGTCGGTGCAGGTGTTAGGATTTTCAGTGGGCATATCTGTAAAATCATGTGTTCGAGAATCTGTAACCCTAGGTTCCCTGTTTTCTTATAAATTGTAATCTCGAATCTGTAAAAAGGATGCCTCTTTTCAATCAATAAAATTCAGAATTATTGGGAAGATCAAGAGCATCATTTAGTAAGTTTTTATTTCTTTAAATTCTTCTATAGTGTTAATTAAATTGTTGCCCTAGTTCTCTCATTTAAATCTTGCAGTAGATAAGTCATATCATTGCCCTAGTTAATTAGTGTAGTCTTTCAAATGCAATCGGTAAGTGTTTTTAAAATGTCACTGTTAAAAGACACCCTAATGAGCGAGTAAAATCTTCGCTTGTTAGGATTAGGAACAAGGGAGGGAGTGAGAGATGAATATCTCTCACCTCCTTCAATACCAACACATTTTCAAAACAAGAACTTCATGCACGCATGTATGGTCCGCCCCCTACGGCACCCTACCTACGAGGTAACGGTGAACCGTAGTATAAAGGGCCGGACATACATGACGTCCATGAAGATTGTAGCAATTAATAGGAAAGGACGGACAAGGATCTAGAGGGAGAAACTTCGTTTCGTCCCAATCATCCTAATCCCCTTTGCTAATAATTGTTGTGATTTCTAAAAAGCTTTAATCAAACGGTATTGAAAGAGGTGACAATATTAATCTCATCAACCCTACCTTCGACCTAATCCTAACAAGTTCTTTCATATCATATAAATTAGTTTTTAAATCAATCGACAAAAAAACCGAACAACCATCGGAATCAACTCGTAAAAACATAAAACAGAAAATTACACATCTCTGTGGATCGACCTGTACTCACTGGCTAGCTGCAAAGCGACGCCGTTTCTGATTACGGTAAACAAGTATTTTTGGACTAATCAAGTAGGAACGTCGGCGCTGAAATGAGCGTGAGTGGGATTGAGAGATTGAGCATGCCCATCCATCCTTCTGCGGACATTGTGGTCCCAGAGGGGACTGTGGTCTGGTGAGTAGAGCCCGCCGCTTGAACGTGGACGAGGGCATCCACCAGCGATGTGAGCCTATTTATCCGGGCTGATAAGGCGTTGATGGCGTTAGGAGGAGGAAACGAGCTGCTCCCGTCTCCGTTGTGGCGTCACCAATTTGGATCATTGCGGTCATCGCTCACCATTGGGTTGAGGGCGGAAGATCAACTTTATGGTGGAAAAATGTCTTTCGTGAGTTCTTACAGACGGCGCCAACTGATGGAGCTTTAGATCTCCTTAGATATTGTCCTCCGTCGATCCTGTGATGGCGATCTTTAACGGTTGAAATTTGGTTTGGTAGTTGCTGAACGTTTGGATCTCAATGGGTTGGTGTTGGATGTCGAGCTATATGCAAAAGAAGTCCCAGGATGGCTGACCACCGTAGGACCCTCCGACGATCAAGTTAGTGCCAAGGTATAAGTGCAGAGTAGCGGCGTATTGGAATGACTTTGCCTTCCCTGAGTCGTCTGAGAGAGGGGTTTATATAGTGGTCGCATGGAGTGAGTAGGCACGAGATCATCGCCGTCAGTTACGCCCCTGCGTTATCCTCGCCTTCAATGGTGGGATGCACCCATTAATGGGGAGATGCGCTAGTGTGGGGCACGGATATCTCATCCTGGCGATATACGTGGAGCCGTAGAGGGGGTGCATGGGCTCTGCTCTCTTGATTGATCGGGGGGAATCGAGGAATCTCGGTCCGTTAGGGGCTTGGAGACGAGCGGGAGGCCGAGGAAGCTTGGCAAGTTAGGAGCTCGGAGACGATCCGGAAGTCCAAGGAAGCTCAGCATGTTAGGAGCTCGGAGATGAGCCGGGAGGCTAAGAAAGTTCGGAGATAAGTTGTTGGTAGTTTTCTAGGTGAAGGTGGAAAGTATTTAGGGAGGTCTCCTGAAAGGTTGGATACGTTCCTCGAGATGAGGTCCTAAGGAATCCCCCTAATGCAACTCATCTATTCCATCTTTGTGGCCTTCGGGACACGTTATCCGCCACGTGTCGTAATCTGAGGAAATACCACTTGTGAGCATCATCACATACCAAGTGTAGAAGATGGTTTTTGCATGTGCAGGTAACTTTTTGAGATTAAAGAATTCGTTAGGCGAATTTCACACATTTGCACTTCATGTTGAAGTATCATGCAATATTGTTACTGGCAATGTCGATTCAGATGAAGTAGATGCTTACAACTTAGATATTCACAAACTGACCGAAGAAGGGAACTGCCGAGGAATTTGACATATTTAAACTTCCCATTGAAGTATTCAACATTTTTTGAGATAAAGTACCATTAAACATTGCTTCATGTTAGAATTGATTCTATAATCCTAATCGTATTTGCTTTAGAATTTGTTTATTGAAGATAAATCCAAATTAATTATTTAGAGAAAATTTAAATCGGAGATAAGATTTAAATTAGATATTTGATTTAAATTGTATATTTGATTACATCCAAATTTAAATTTAATGATGCTCACAAGTGGTATTTTCTCAGATTACGACACGTGGGAGGTGACATGTCCCGAAAGCAATGGAGGTAGAATAAATGAGTTGCATTAGGAGGATTTCTCGGGACTTTGTCTCGAGGAATGTATCCTGCCTTTTTAGGAGACCTCCCTGAATACTCTCTACCTTCACCTAGGAAACTACCAACACCTTGTCTCTGAGCTTTTTCAGTCTCCTTGCTCATCTCCGAGCTTCTGACATGCCAAGCTTCCTCGGCCTCCCACCATGTCTCCGAGCTCCTGACGTGTCGAGCTTCCTCGGCCTCCCCCGATCAACCAGGAGCGCGGCTCCCATGCGCCCCGCAACGGCTCCGCGTACATCGCCAGGGTGAGATATCTGCCTCCCCATGATCCGCGTCCCATGCTAACGCATCCTCCCATTAATGGGCGCATCCCGCCATTCAATGACGCATCCCTCCATTCAAGGCGAGGATAACGTGTTAGTTATATGTATGCCCTAGAGGCCATTATTGTACATATGATGTATATTATAGTGGATGCTTGGACATATATAGGGAGGATTTTCTCGCTCGACATGATAGTATGCTATCTGGTTGCTCTTTATCTTAACATGTGCACATATTGTCTCTCTGTTACATGTTGATAAAGCCCTTAGGATGTGTACTTGACTACCAGGATTATGATGTGGATCATACTATTGGGGCAAGGGTAGTCGGTAAGTACATCCTTCAATTGGTCCTAGTCATGGGAGTATCGAGACGGGGCATCGATATTCCAGAGTAGACTAGCGTATACGCTTCTCGACCCATGTGATGGGCGATGGATAATCCCATATCCATTGGTGTTTGACTTCAGAGATGGTATACGAGTGCTTAGTGGAGACTGGGTACACTGAACATACTCGCCGAGAACTCCTAGATGGTATTATACTTCACGTCAGATAGCAGATCTCTGGTGACACTGGTACATGTTAGTCTGTAGATCCGAGATCGTTATAGAGTCTTGTGTGATTCTCACTGTGCTTTTATTTCCACCTTACCACGTTTAAGAGAACATGTAAAACGGTGGTTTTTGGGTACAATCCCTAGTCATATGGAGGCAATGAGCGATAGGAGGGGATTTCGTCTTTCCCGGTATTGGGGGTTGATGTTGCGCTATACTCGATTGGCCATAATAGGAAATCCCTGGCCATGGTTGCTGAAATTTACTGGTAAGTTTTATCAGTAGTTTCTCGAACCGTTATGGGCCTCACATCGGCATGACTTATCAGGCTATTGAGGTCTGACGTTTACCATCCCTAGGCTGAGATATGCGACATATCAGATGAAGAGACCGGACTGTACGATAGTGTTACTTATTGGATTCGCAGGAGTATAAGCAGGCTTACTTGTTTATCTTCTAATCGCTCAATATCCGGGTAGCCGTTACGTCCAGCTAGTACCGCTGAGGGCTTGTAGGTGACTGATATGATCATCACCTATTGCCGGCGTATTGACGAGTATTTAGAGTCCTATACAGAGGTTTCCTGGCTCAGGCGAAACGAAGTAGGAGCACTTATGTGATATGTGCGGGACCGAGATTAATACGCGTATATGATACCGTATTCTACTATCGCGATATGTGATATCGGTCGGTTATATGTGATAGAGCCGGGTTATCGAATCAAATGTTGATTCAATAAGTTGATACATATGATATCAGTCGGTTATATGTGATATAGACGGATTATTAAATCAAGTGTTGATTTAATAATTTAATGTATAATTATATATTTGATATATTAATTTACATTAACTAATATTAGCCCACTTAAGCATTTCTTTTTCTCACCTGTGTACACTTAATATATATGTGATATATATTATTTTGTCATGCTTGTTGCTACATGCAACATGGGTGTATAAGACTCACACTATGCTTAACCTAATGAAGAGTTTTATTTATTTAAAGTAAATTAAAATTAGTTGGAAATTAGTCACATGGTTGAAGCTTGTGGAAGCTTGTGGAACCATTGACTAAGTCCACTAATTTTATTTTACTTAAGATATTTATTAACCCAACCATTGTGATTAGCCATGGTTTAGTCTCTACATGAGTTGGTATATGATATTAACTCACCCATGGTTGCCATTCTAGACTTGCCTCTCTCCATGGTTGCTTTTCTTCACGTCCTTCCTCAATCTCTCTAGTTATTTGGGAGGTGAAGAAAATTAGTGAGAAAAATATTTCTAAAGTGAGCAAAATTCCTACTTCATCAACCTACACTAGATTAGCCATTGAGTTTATCTTGTTTGCTTCATTAATTCCAAATTAGTGAAAAAGTAGCTTGAGTTAGTGTCTCCTCGACATAGATCATTTTCGGCCTCGAAGACTTCAAGTAAGTTTGTTCCTTTCATCTTGTGGAGCCTTTCTAGAGTCCGGGAGTTCACTACTTGGAGCGAATGGACAACTACACAGAGCTATTGAAGTGAAAGACCGGTCTACAAAGGTTGTATTCCTTGTTCACTTAGATGTAAAGTTGTTTACATGCATGATTCGTCTAATTCTCTAGTTAAGATTCTAGGTTAGGGTTCTTTAGCGCGCCAATTTTTTGAAAACGGTATGGTCGATGCCTTCCGAAACCCAGTGATGGTGCTGTGGAACCCTACAGTAGTATCAGAACTATGCTACAGAATTAGACAATGTTTGTAGAATTATGAAACCGAAACAACTCCGAAACATTGAAACATAAAATCTAGTTTCTGTCGAAATTTTTAGAGTGTCTAAAATTTTTTTAAGCAACTGCAGAATGTTGCATATGATGGAACATGAACACGTAACCAAAACGATCCCATTTCGCCAGATTTGACCCGGCGAGATGCTTGAAAAAACTGGTTCCACTGGTTTTAGCATGGAGTTTGGGGTTCATTTTGGTTGCATGTTCCAATCTCTGGGTTCTGGTGTTTCAGGTGTTGCTTATTTTTACTGAGATTGCATGCGATGTTATCTTTATGTAAAGGCAATTCAGAATGCTTCGTAGTCGTAATTCTAACATCGTTTCCGGTAATTTAGACGACGTTAAAAAGTTCGAATGAATATCAATACCCATTTTCTTCCTCGGTGGAAATTTTCCAAGAGTTGGATTTTTCCAAGTTTAAAATCTTTAGAAAAACATGCAGGTGTTTTCTATGGATCCTCTAGAAGAATGAAACCCTAATTCGATTCTATGACCACCGGAACTGCTACCAAACCCTAGGGTTTGTGGTAGTTCCGCGGCGCCATAGTTGAGGCAAAGGTTGGCCCTTCTACGGTTGGTCCATAGGTGCTGTGGCATATTCTGGATAATTTTTTAAACTACGCTCAAGTGTTGAGCTCTTTGGAAAATTTTGGGAATTCGTTTATTCGATCGAAAAGTTTAAGATCGTCTAGCTATTTATGATTGTGATACAATATTTTGAATCCACGATAATTTGTTTTGTAAAAACTAATTTGAATTTTATAAATTTAGCAATTTGGTCTCATTTGATCGGTTGCCACGGGATTATGATATGGATCAAAAGTCCGTCGAAATCACGTAGCGTACGCGGATACTCGTCGGGTAATGTTACTAGATAGCCACGCCCCATAGCCCCGACCAAGTGACTGTCGGAGAACCCCGTTGCCAAAAGCATCCGTCAGGGTGCTCACAGCCTTGGTGTTCCGCCTAAGTGCACTTCGTCGACGATATCGGGGGTGTGGCCGTGTACTAAAGTTTCCGACGATCATTCGATCAGGATGTCGGGAATCTTGTTGAATTTCTCGACTTGTTATTGGAAAGTGTTTTCAATGACGAGACTAAAATGCGGGGTTTATAATTGTTAGGCACGAAATTCGAAATATGTGATATTCCGGGTTTATGATGTCTAAGGAATTCATTTGGTTAGACATGAAATCCAAAGTATGTGATACATTGGGTTTATGATATTTAAGGTGGTTGCGGATTCCAATTGTTGTAGTTTTCACTTTTTTTTCTGCGTTCGTAAGTGTAATATGTTGTGTATCGTCGGTTTCGTTACTATATGTCAACAACAATTGGAATACGCATATTTACTTACATTGATGACATGTGATGTTATGTGTTGCTGTGATATATTATATTGGATCGTCGTGTTTGAATAGCCCAGGTGTCACGTCCCTCTTCCCGGTGTACGGGCAGAGGATGCGACAAGGCCGCTACGTATTTACTCAGAAGTAAATATGCTAAGCGTAACTAAGCAATATAAAAGAAATGTACACAAGAGACAAATGTAATGAACAACAACTTTATTTATTAACATTCTTTTGTACAATACATGGAAAAGTAAATACATCTGAATGAAAGCAATGCTTAACAGTGGCATAACAGAAATGGAAAGTACTGAAATGAAATAGGTGCAAGTGGCTACAGTTCTGGGTCTTTAGTGTATTTCTTAAGGGCCTGCTCCGAATGCTCCTGAATGGTCTCGTGCTCTAGTGCATCCGATCCACCTGACAACATTCCAAAGAAGAAAGAGAAGGAATGTCGTCAGTGAACAATCGCTCGGTAAGTCCCAAAGATAAGGGAGAAGTAGAATAGATAGAGAGAGAGGGTGTGTAACTTTTAAAGTTGTATTATATTGTCAACGCTGTTATTTGTAGCTTGGTACAGAAGATGCCAGTGTATACGAGGGGAGTCTCTATATGCCAGAGACTAAATACAAATGGAATACAAGGCTCCGTCGATAATACCACGGAACAACGGTATGGATGTAATTACGTCTTAAGTGACCACCTCGTGCCACCTTTTGTTAGTTATATGTATGCCCTAGAGGCCATTGTTGTACATATGATGTATATTATAGTGGATTCTTGGACATATATAGAGAGGAATTTCTTGCTCGTCATGATAGTATGCTATCTGGTTGCTCTTTATCTTAACATGTTGACTTATATCAGAATACTGTCTTGTTATCACATGTTGATAAAGCCCTTAGGATGACTACTTGACTACTGGGACTATGATGAAGATCATACTAGTGGCGCCAGGGTAGTCCACAAGTACATCCTATAATTGTTCCTAATCAAGGGTGTATCGAGGCAGGGCATCGATACTCCAGAGTAGACTAGCGTATACGTATCTTGACCCATATGATGGGCGATGGATGATCCCACATCCATTGGTGTTTGACATCAAGGATAGTATACGGGTGCTCAGTGGAGACTGGGTACACTGAACGGACTCGCCGAGAACTCCTTGTTGGTATTATACCTATCGTCAGATAGCAGTTCTCTGGTGACACTGGTACAGGTTAGTCTGTAGATCCAAGATTGTCATAGAGTCTTGTGTGATTCCCACTGTGCTTTGATTTCCACCTTACCACGTTCAAGAGGACGTGCAAAACGGTGGCTTTTTGGTACCGTCCCGAATCACATGGAGGCAATGAGCGATAGGAGGGGTTTCGTCTCTCCCGGTATTAGGGATTGATGTTGCGATGTGGTCGATTAGCCATAACTGGAAATCCCTGGCCAGGATTGCTGAGATTTACTGGTAAGTGTTATCAGTAGTTTCTTGAACCGTTATGGACCGCACATCGGCATGACTTATCGGTTACTGGGGTCTGACGTTTACCACCCCTAGATAGATATGCGGCATATCAGACGAAGAGACCGGACTGTACGGTAGTGTTACTGACAGGCTTTACAGGAGTTAGAGCAGACTTTCTTGTTGATCTTCTGATCGCTCAATACCCGGGTGGCCGTTATGTTTAGCTGACTGCTTGCGGCTTGTTGGTGTTTGATATGATCATCACCTATTGTCGGCGTATTGACGAGTCTTTAGAGTCCTATATAGAGGTTTCCTGGCTCAGGCGAAACGGAGTAGGAGCACATATGTGATATGTGCGGGATTGAGATTGATACGCGTATGAGATACCGTATTCTATTCTCGCGATATGTGATATCGGCCGGTTATATATGATATAGCCGGGTTATCGGATCAAGTGTTGATTCGATGAAATGATACATATTATATGCTCACTTAAGTTTTTATTATTCTCATTTATGATACATTTAACATATATGTGATATATGTTTATTGTATTATTTTCTTTTGTTCACAAATAATATATATGTGATATATATAATTATGACATGCTTGGTTTCACATGCAACATGTATGTATGAGACTCATACCATGCTAGGGTTTATGTTATGGTTTCATTTATCATTAAGTAATTACAAATTAGTGGATTTAGTCATAGCTAAATGCTTGGAGAAGCTTGAACATAAGTATTGACTAAGTCCACTCTTTTGTTTTTACTTAAGATATTTTGTGACCTAACCATTAACCCTTACCATGGTTAACTCTCTACATGAGTTAGTATATGGTTGATATACTCATCCATGGTTGCATTTGAACCACATGAGATATTTTCATCACTTGATCTCATTCATTCATCTTCTTCTTCCTCATCTCATTTTAGCTCTCTTGACTTTGAGATAAAGAAGAAAAATAGTGAGAAATTCAATTCTAAAGTGAGTAAAATTCTTACTTCATCATCCTCTTCTATACTAACCATATAGATTAGTGTGTTAGCTTCACTAATTCCGTATTAGTGAAGAGATAGCTTGAGTCCGTGTTTCCTCAACGTAGATCATCACAGACTTTGAAGATTTTAAGCAAAGATGCATCATATATCTTGTGGAGCCTCTCAAGAGTTTGGGAGCTCGTTGATCGCAGCGAAGGGACCACTACTTAGAGCTTATGAAGTGAAGGAGCGGACTACAAAGGTTGTAATTCCTAATCACTTAGAAGTAAAATTGTTTACTTGATGTTTCCATATGATTCTCTAGTTAAAGATCTTGTTTAGGGTTGTTTAAGCATGGCAAAATTTTAATTTGGTATGGATGATGCCATCCAAAATCTTACTGTTGTGCTTAGGAATCCTATAGTGGTATCAGAGCCAAGTTAGAGTATTAGGTGTTGTCTAGACGAAGTTAGAATTCCGATCGAACCCTGAAAATCTGAATCATACCCCCTCTTTAGAAATTTTTCCAAAAGTTGGATTTTTCCATGTTTTAAATATTCAGAAAACATGTAGGGAATTCTATGGACACACCTGAACAACGAAACCCTAACTCGTTTATGTGACCGTGGATCCGCGGCCAAAACATGGTTTTGGCGGCGGATCCGCGGCGCTACTTAAGAGGCTTGGGTCGGGCCTTCAGCTGTAGGTCCGTAAGAACTGTGGTATGTCTCTGGTTAACTTTAACAGTGCTTAAGTGTTGAGCTCTCTGGAAATTTGGGAATTCATTGATTCGATCGAATTGTTTAAACTTCGCCTAGCTTTCTGAGATTGTGATACAATAACTGGAATTGATTTGATACGTGCAAGCTTAACATTTCGGTCTCGGGTGAAATCGGGAATCTGTTTGAATTACCCGACTTCTTTTGAAAAGTGTTTTCATGGATGAGACCTAAATGTAAAATTTGCATTGTTAGGCATGAAATCTTGAATATGTAATATTCCAAGTTTATGATGTCTAAGGGCAGTGTCGATTCCAATTGTTATAGTTTTTCATTTTCTTTTCTGCGACCGTAAGTGTAATATGTGGTGTATCGCCGGTTTCGTTGCTATAGATCAACGATAATTGGGATACGCATATTTACTTACGTTGATGACATGTGTTGTTATGTGTTGCTATGATATGATATATTGGATCGTCATGATTGAATGGCCGGGGGTTTTATGTGAGATGAGAGTTTTTATTTTCATTCATGTAAAATTCATTGTATGTAATATTCTTTTATTTGGGAAACTTCCGGGTTGAGGATGATGTCACCATTGTTGTATATTATTTACTTTTCCGCATTAAGATAGACCCAAGGAGGAGAGCACAAGTAACCGGGTTCTAGGGTCTCCTAACCCTAGAATTGGGAGGGTTACTTGCCGCTCTCGTAGGGGTCTAGAGATGCGGGTTTGTCTATTCATCACGACCGTGGAATCCGTATTTTTTACAGGCTTGATATAAAACACGGAAATCCTAGAATATCCAATATTTCATATGTTGACTTCTGCTGCAATGTTCTGATGAGATCATATTACTGCCTGAGACGAATGTTTTGTTATTATATCAACGCTGCTTATGTTTTGCACCCGCGCTAGTCCCATCCCGGTATGCCGTTAGTTAAGTAACCTAACGGTGCATAACGGAATATTGTGGCGAATGCGGATGGCATAAGCGTACGTTGTATTTTCGTTTCTTCTGTGATGCTTAGGAAGCTTAAATGATGGGACTTCATTAATGAGATTAATGAAAGAAAAGAAAATTAAAAGATGTTGTAGAATCATATTTTCAAAAGAGTAGCTCTAGTATTTACTTTGCATAGCGGTATTCCTTGTAGAATATCCAACATCTTATTCGATAAGGAAAGAGCCGAGATCCCTTCACCGGGAGTGGCCTCTTTAGCGAAACTAGCAGATACTACAACCCACTCGATTTTGTCTTTTGATTGCTTCTTTTAGTTTTTGCTTTGCATAGCGGTATTTGTGAAATATCCTGCTCCTTATTCGATAAGGAAAGAGCCAAGATCCCTTCACCGGGAGTGACCTCTTTAGCAAAACTAGTAAAAAGCCTCAAAAACACTCCTTCACAAAATCACTAGATTCTGCAACGATATCAAGTTCATTACGCTCTTGGTTTTCTTAAAAACCTGCGTAGCATTCCGTTATTTCAGATAAGCACTACTTAGTATTCATGCTACGTTTGTTGACTATGATAAGGCGTAGTATGCGGTAGCTAATTAGTGTTTATCTTCTAAAGCATGAGATACGATTGGATTAGGCTAGTCGTACGACTTTGTTGACTATGTTAAGGGTCGTGCGGGTGGGTTTAATTCAATTAGGAAATGACGGGTTGAACTTGGCTAGCGCTTATGATTTATTGACTATGTTAAGGTCATAAGTTGTTAGGGGTAAAGAATATTATTGGGAGTTTCAAGTGTTGAAACTTGCAATGAGATTATATACCTTCTATGAGATAGTTGGATCCCGATACCCTCTGCGAGCAAAAGTTGCTCCTGGGAGAGTTTTACACTTTACAATTAGCTAACCCATTAGATATCTAGAAAGGTGTTAATGGGGCTACCCCTAAGGGAAGACGAGATTTATCTTAATTAGGTCCGTGCGAAAGCACGGGGAACGTCCCTCAAAGTACCGACACTGGCCTGGCTGAACGGTTAGCAAAGTTGTAGACTGTAATTAATCCCGGCTAGTCTTTCCTTTTTAGGGTTTTTTGAAGGATGATTTGTTTAAAACAGTGGGAGCCATCCTGATTAGATAAGATAATAACCAATCTAATCTTGCAAGAGCATATGCTAAAGTGTTTTCTTCTCTCTCTCTCTCCAGATAGCGACCATGTCACATCTTAATCAAGATAATAACATTGATATATTGACCGAACCCGCTTGTTATACTGAGCAGGGAAACGTTGGTTCCATTCTTTTTTATAATTGTTATAAGACTGACCAGGAAATAGGAGAATATCCGGATTCCCACGCCGCCAAAATGAAGAATAAGCATATTGATGCATTTTTTCGGGTGTGTTTGTTATCGAGAACCGTTTCTCAGTTCACTCTAAATCCTGAATATTAGATACCAGATCAGGATCCCATATATGTAATATATTGCATGGGCTAAAGAGAGGTAGAGAATTGGGAATGGGTGATCATTCCGTAAAAGTAGGGAATGGTGCAAATATTGCAGCCAAAGCAGTTGGCGAATATTACCTTGTATTACCAAGTGATAATACATTGATTCTGAACGAATGCTATTACATACCGAATCTGATATGCAACATTATATCAGTTTCTTTATTAAGTAAAGAAAGATATAATTTTGTTGTACAGGATAATGTTATGAATATCTTCCTGAATCAAAAGTTGATTGGATCGGGCTCGTTAAATAATGGCATATACATTCTAAATCAAACTACAGTTCTTAACGTACAAAACACACACAAGAGGAAGAGTTCAGAAATGAACGAATCCTTCTTGTGGCATTGTAAACTAGGTCATATCAATGCGACATGATTAGTTAAGTGACAAAAGGATGGATATTTGAATCCGTTCGAATTATCATCTTATGACACTTTCCAGTCATGTCTCAAAGGAATGATGACCAAAACTCCGTTTACTGGACACGGAGAAAGAGTTACAGAACTCTTGGGGCTGATACATAGTGATGTATGCGGTCCCATGTCTACAAATGCCAGAAATGGTTCATCGTACTTCATTATATTCATCGATGATCTCTAAAGATACGGACATGTGTTTCTGTTGAAACACAAGTCTGAAGTTTTTGAGAAATTCAAAGAATATAAGCACGAAGTCAAGAACCAAACGGGTAAAAGTATTTAAATCCTTCGATCTGATCGGGGAGGAGAATACTTGAGCAATAAGTTCCGTAACTATCTAAAAGAGAATAGGATTCTCTTTCAGCTTACTCCTCCGTATACACCACAGCACAACGGTGTGTCGGAACGGAGGAATCACACCCTATTAGATATGGTGTGCTCTATGATGAGCACCGCTGAGTTGCCTATTTCTTTTTGGGGTTATGCACTTGAGACAGCAACATATCTATTGAATCAAGTTCCATCTAAATCTGTACCTACCACACCATATGAGATATGGAGCAGGAAGAGACCATATTTTAAATGAGTTAAGATATGGGGTTGTCCGGCCTATGTCAAAAGGCAAAATCCGGATAAACTCGAGGCACGATCAGTTCTTTGCAAGTTTGTAGGATATTCAAAGAATTCACAAGGATATTTTTTCTACCACGCCGAGGAGCAAAAAGTGTTTGTTTCTCAATATGCTACCTTTTTAGAAAAGGAATTTATTGTAAAAGAAATTAGTAGCAATGAGGTAGAACTGGAAGAAGTTCCAGCTACACAAACTGCAACAGAAGATTTGATGGAACCAGAGGATTCAGTAATACCCAATGAACCTTAGCCACTCCACCGATCTAGTAGGGTTCCTCACCCACCAGAGAGATACTACGGTTTTCAAATTGATGGTGGGAGCGAGGATTGCATTATGGAAGATGATGACCCAACTAGCTTCGAACAGGCTATCACGAGTGGGGACTCTGTGAAATGGCTGGATAAAATGCGATCAAAGATGGAATCCATGTACACCAATAAAGTATGGACTTTGGAAGGTGCTCCTGAAGGGGTAAAACCCATTGGGAGCAAGTGGATCTTCAAGAAGAAACTTGGTGTAGATGGGAAAGTGGAGACTTTCAAAGCTAGACTTACTGCAAAAGGTTTTCGTCAACGACCAGGTGTGGATTATGACGAAACCTTTTCTCCAGTGGCTATGCTTAAATTTATCCGGATCCTACTTGCCATTGCTGCATACCATGACTATGAAATCTGGCAAATGGATGTTAAGATCTCCTTTCTAAATGGTGATTTAGAAGAGAGCGTGTACATGACTCAGCCAGAGGGCTTCGCAGATAGTGGGAGCATCGGGAAGGTGTGCAAGCTGCTTAAATCCATCTATGGGTTAAAGCAAGTATCGCGGAGCTGGAACATCTGTTTTGATGACGTAATCAAAGAGTTTGACTTCGTCAAAAACATAGATGAACCTTGTATATACAAGAATGTGGCAGAGAATAAGGTTGTCTTCCTCGTATTGTACGTGGATGACATACTCTTGATAGGAAATGATGTTCCTATGCTGCACTCGGTCAAACTCTTCTTATCACAAAGATTCTCAATGAAAGATCCAGGTGATACCTTTTACATCTTGGGAATTAAGATCTATAGAGATAGATCTAAACGGATATTGGGATTGTCCTAATCCAGGTACATCGTCACCATACTAAAGAGGTTTAGTATGGAAGAATCTAAGCGTGGGAATTTACCCACGATCTTAGAACTCACTCTCTCCAAAGAGATGTCTCCCAAGACTGATTTGGAGAGAGCTCGCATGCAAGAGATACCCTATGCTTCGGCAGTAGGCTTTATCATGTACGCGATGTTATGTACCAGTCCAGATGTAGCATACTCACTAAGCGTAGTGAGTAGGTATCAAGCAGATCCTGGAGAGAATCACTGGAAAACTGTGAAGAACATTCTCAAGTACTTGAGAAGGACTAAAGAGATGTTCTTGGTGTATGGTAACAGAGAACTCCAAGTGGAGTCTTTTACGATTCGAGCTTCCAGAGTGATAAGGACGACTCCATGTCAGTCTCGAGATTTGCCTTTACCTCAATGGAGAGGCGATTTTTTGGAAGAGTTCTAAACAGGAAATCGTGGTAGACTTGACGATGGAGGCTGAATACATCGCTGCAACCAATGCTGCCAAAGAGGCTGTCTGGATAAAGAAGTTCATTACCGAACTTGGTGTGGTTCCGTCTATCGAGCATCCAATACCTTTGTATTACGATAACAATGGAGCAGTGGCTTTGGCTAAGGAACCCAGGTCCTATCAGCGATCCAGGCATATTCTGAGGCGGTATCACCTGTTCCGGGAGATAGTTGATCGCCGGGAGATCGAGGTCAGGAGAGTAGACACGAAGGATAACACAGCGGATCCATTCACCAAGGCCATTCCCCAGATACAGTTTGAGAGACTCTTTGGGATGTTGGGTATGAGATACTACAACAACTGGCCTTAGTGCAAGTGGGAGATTGTTAGTTATATGTATGCCCTAGAGGCCATTGTTGTATATATGATGTATATTATAGTGGATGCTTGGACATATATAGAGAGGACTTTCTTGCTCGTCATGATAGTATGCTATCTGGTTGCCCTTTATCTTAACATGTTGACTTATATCAGAATACTGTCTTGTTATCACATGTTGATAAAGCCCTTAGGATGACTACTTGACTACTGGGACTATGATGAAGATCATATTAGTGGGGCCAGGGAAGTCCACAAGTACATCCTATAATTGTTCCTAGTCAAGAGTGTATCGAGGCAGGGCATCGATACTCCAGAGTAGACTAGAGGATATGTATCTTGACCCATATGATGGGCAATGGATGATCCCATATCCATGGGTGTTTGACATCAAGAATAGTATACGGGTGCTCAGTGGAGACTGGGTATACTCAACGGACTCGCCGAGAACTCTTTGTTGGTATTATACCTATCGTCAGATAGCAGTTCTCTGGTGACACTGGTACAGGTTAGTCTGTAGACCCAAGATCGTCATAGAGTCTTGTGTGTCATAGAGTCTTGTGTGATTCCCACTGTACTTTGATTTCCACCTTACCAAGTTTAAGTGAACGTGCAAAACGGTAGCTTTTGGGTACAGTCCCGAATCACATGAAGGCAATGAGCGATAGGAGGGGTCTCGTCTCTCCTGGTATTGGGGGTTGATGTTGCGCTGTTCTCAATTGGCCATAATTGAAAATCCCTGGCCAGGGTTGCTGAGATTTACTGGTAAGTGTTATCAGTAGTTTCTCGAACCGTTATAGACCGCACATCGGCACGACTTATCAGTTACTGGGGTCTGACGTTTACCACCCATAGACTAGATATGCAACATATCGGACGAAAAGACCGGACTGTACGGTAGTGTTAATGACAGGCTTTATAGGAGTTAGAGCAGACTTGCTTGTTGATCTTCTGATCGCTCAATACCCGGGTGGCCGTTACGTTTAGCTGATCGCTTGCGGCTTGTTGGTATTTGATATGATCATCACCTACTGCCGGTGTATTGACGAGTCTTTAGAGTCCTACATAGAGGTTTCCTGGCTCAGGCGAAATGGAGTAGGAGCACATATGTGATATGTGCGGGATTGAGATTGATACGCGTATGAGATACCGTATTCTATTTTCGCGATATGTGATAGTAAAAGGTATTTATGTGTAAAGTTGCGTTTTTCCGTATTCTATGTTCCCGAAAGGTATCGTGCTATATTGCATATGAGTGTTGTGAAGAGGTAGGTCATTACCTCATGATCTATGCAAAGGTATAGCAAGATTAATGATATTTTAAAGTTAAAACTAAACTACATGGTATTATACTAAAAAAGTACGATAAAAATTGCAATATGAGATATTTTGCTATGGAACCTTTTCATGATATTTTGTTGATATTTAATAGTCAAGATGTAAGAGTGTGGTATATTTGTATTTAAGAAAAATGGAATTTTTAAGAAGAACCGAATTGGAAGTCAGATTAATTCCGATTCTGTCGGGTTTTAGAATTATGAGTTTTAAGAATAGAAAATAGAAGAGAGAGGAGGGAATTACTGGCTTTTGGTTTAGAGGAGAGGAAGAGGGAGTGAAAGTAGGTTCCGGTGCGTCGTTTCATCTCCGGAAGCTCCTAGGGTTGTCGTCGGAATTTCGCTGGAGTTTCATCCTTCGCTAACTCCACTTGTACATAAAAATTCTAGAGAGTTTTCTTGAGAGTTTGGACAGAGTTTGTAAGTCAGGGGGTTGTGTTTAGGGGTGGTATTTATGTCCAGGTAGATGAAAGGGTGTGAAAGAAAAAAGTATTTAATTTTGTATTAAAAAGGGTTTTAATTGAATTTTAAATTCTCTGTTATAATGCAGAGTTATTAAAGTATACAGGGGTTTAGGGAAGATCAAGAGACACAACTTTCCTGTAGGAGACTCGGGGATCTAACACGGTCGGTCCGGCGCCGCCGGCCGATTCGACCGCGTTGCCGGCCCTAGTCGGCCGAGTTGGGCCGAGTAAGGGGGGCCATGTGTCTCTCGTCTCTTGGTTATCCTCCTGGGCCAGTTTGTTTTATTTATGACTCTTGGTTTTTACGGGTTTAGCACGTGTAGACTCTTGGGATTCTAAAAAGATTAAAAGAAAACAATATTTAAAAATATGTGGCTGATGGGATTTGAACTCTGGTGGTTTGATTCAGCTGTGCAAGGTCTTACCAATGAGCTACAAGCTCCTTCTTGATATTAAATAGCAAAACAAATTTATAACTTGTGCTCAGGCAAAATTACCCCTTTATGTATTTTTTTGAAAAAAATTGTACAGAAAGTTGTACAGAAAGTTTAGGGTTGTTATACCGGTGTTTTTTTTTTATGTGAGATGGGAGTTTTTCATTTTTATTCATGTAAAATCTTGTATGTAATATTCTTTTATTGGGGCACTTCCGGGTTGAGAATGATGTCACCATTAATGTATATTATTTACTTTTCCGCATTAGGATAGACCCAAGGCGGGGAGCACAAGTAACCGGGTTCTAAAGTCCAGTGGGAGACCATCTCGAGGAGTCGAGACCGGGTCTCCTAACTCTAGAATTGGTAGGGTTGCTTTCCGTCTCGTAGAGGTCTAAGGATGTGGGTTTGGCTATTCATCGCGACCATGGAATTTGTGTTTTTTATTAGCTTAATTAAAACACGGAATTCCTAGTATATCCAATATTTCATATGTGGACTTCTGCTGCTGATATTCTGTGATGTGATCACTTTATATGATGAGACGAATGCGGTTATTATATATATGATATGTAATAAGCGTTGCTTATGTTTTGCACCCGCGCTAGTCCTGTCCCGCTATGCCGTTAGTTAAGTAACCTAACGGTGCATAACGGGACACTGTGGCGAATGCGGATAGCATAAGCGTACTTTCTACTTTCGTTTCTTTATCTGTGATGCTTAGGAAGCATAAATGATGGGAGTTCATTAATGAGATAAATGAAATAAAAGAAAACTAAAGATATTGTAGAATCTTGTTTTAAAAACTGGTAGCTCTAGTTCTTGTCTTGCATAGTGGTATTCCCTGTAGAATATCCAGCACCTTATTCGATAAGGAAAGAGCCGAGATCCCTTCACCGGGAGTGACCTCTTTAGCGAAACTGGCAGATGCTACACCCCACTCAGTTTTGTTTTTTGATTTCTTCTTTAGTTCTTGTTTTGTATAGTGGTATTTGTGAAATATCCAGCACCTTATTCGATGATGAAAGAGCCGAGATCTCTTCACCGGGAGTGACCTCTTTAGCAAAACCAGTAAAAGCTTAAAAAACACTCCTTTTCAAAATCACTCGATTCTACAACGATATCAAGTTCATTACGCAAAAGGTTTTCTTAAAAACCTGTCGTAGCCCTCCGTCATTTCAGATAAGGACTATTTAGTATTCGTGTTGCGTTTGTTGACATTGTCAAGACATAGTGTGCGGTAGCAGATTGGTGTTTATCTGCAAAGCATGAGATGCGACTGGATTAGGGTAGTCATGTGGCCTTGTTGACCTTGTTAAGGGTCGTGCGGGTGGGTTTAATTCAATCATGAAATGTACGGGTTGAACTTGACTTGCGATTTATGGTTTGTTGACCTTGTCAAGGTCATAGATCGCTTAGGGCAAAATTGTCACGACCCGAAAAGTACGGAACATGACCGGCACTTAAATTACGAACGTCTCGAGGCGTACGTAATCTAAGTAAGCCAAAACCCAGAAATCAAAACCAAAGAAGCAGTAGAGTGAAGGAAAAACCAATTGAAAGCAAGTAGTTTTAATCAACATAGGCCGAAATATGTATTTTTAAAATCTTAAGTATTTTCTGAAAAATTCGGCAGAGTCTCCTTTGTAAATACTGGCCCCAAACGTGATACAACATGAATAGTATACGAAATCAATAAAAAGGCATCCCCATGTGGGAGCAAGCTCTTCGTCAATCGATGGCCACAACCACGCAAGCAATATAATATACAACGCCAAGGGCGAGGATCAAAACTCAAAAGAAGCTTAAAACAACAAGAAAAACATAATAATACAACGCGCGACAATAAGGTCGAAAGAATAACAAACTGGTCTTAACTCTCTCAAATATACAATCTGGTTGATGGAGTTTCTAGATACAACTGAAATAATAATAAACGATGGTGGTCCTGACACAAAGAACCCACCTGCCAAAGCAATCACCCGAAAAGAACAGTGTGCCAGCAAAGCCGCAAAGAACCTGTACGGCAAAACCTGTAAGGAACTGTGGCACAAAGGGGGTGAGTTGCCAACTCGTGAGTAGAAAACATCTACAAGTAGAAATCGCATGCATAATGCTATCCTAGGTCATATCAGGTAATATCCACAATAAAATCTTGGTCCAGCTATGTATAGTGTAATACTACATGCTCGTGTCAGTGTCTCAGATAGTAACATATCAGATATATGATGTATGAATGCATTACGAATTTAAACAGAATATATCATGAGTGAGACAACTGTTTTCTTTAATCAATGAAATTTCTATATGTATGTCAATCACGTATCATCAATGAACGCAACAGAGAAATCGGTGTCAAGCATCGACACAAAACATAAGTCTCAGTATCTCAAAATCAAATTATAATATATCAAATCTTAAATCTCAATCTCAATTTTCAATATCTCAGGCATCCGTATCATCTGCGGGATCGGCCCTCGGGCTCCGGCAGAACGGATCAGCCCATAACGTCAATCTCATGGCCACGAACGGCATCCTCCGGATATCCGCCGCGCCAGGTAAAATCACCGGTAGGTAGTCTTCCCATGCCAGGCTCATCATCTACTCCTCGAACTTCTTGCCCCGGGGTACCATACCGGGTCCACCATGTACCCGCAAACGGTTCATCCAACTGCTTGAATCGGGTCTCGAAAACCATCTCAAAACCGAGAAAACATCATGGTGGATACTACTCATCATATCAAGGAAAAACCGCATTTTTCTCTTTAAAATACATCATCAGTTATAAAACTTTCACATGCGGTTTTCCAAATCCAGAAAAAACTCAAGATGGATCCTAAAACATCAAATCACCATGTCAATGAAAGTGAAAACCGACATAATGTCCATAACACTGTATAACCAATGAATATATGAATGCATCTAATATCATGCAATGAAAGCAGTGGTTTAACTAGCATATGAAAGCTATAACGTATTGCGACATCAATTATCAAGCTATATCAATGAAATAGATTTTCTAAAGTATACGTGACATGGCATTTACCGATGAAGATGTGTGTGAGCCGGCAAGTAAGTGTACGTGGAACATACGCATCATCGGTAATGGTGCTGGTGTCCTGACAGCATGATATCTATAATGGTATATGAAATCACAATATTAGCATGCGATGCGAAGCGAACAATAATAATGTGCGGGAGGTGAATGATAAACACAATGATAACTAATCTGCATTTAATATAAATATAAGTCATACAGTAGTGTCATTTGAAATAACACGAATCGTGGTGTTTTGAAAATAAGGGCTACGGTGTTTTTAAGAAAAGATACGTCCTTTGAAATATCCGTAGAATCCCTCGGCCTGTCTTTTAAAATACCCACGATTCGTTAGTTTTTAAAATAGGTAGGAATCGAATCTAGTCTAACAACTACACTAAACTATAGGGCTGAGCTAACAGGATGAACGAAAGGTAAGGAAACCGCCTAATATCTGAGTCGATACATATATATATATATATATATAATAGTCGGTGATCTCGCCTCAATAGTATCACATACGATACAATATCTATAATATGACATCCTCAAGTCAAGAGTGCGGATCTATCATCAATATATAGCTCGTACGTAAATCCGTCGTACTGCATCCCAAATCTGGGTACGGGTCAAATATCACATTCATCACATTATTCATCTGGTATCCTCTTTATCAAAGATCATAATCCGGGGTACTGATCTACGTCTAGTATAATACTGATACCAATCTAAGTAAAAGCATGCATGTGTATGAAAGCACCATGTTAAAGGACCCGCTAAAATATCATGTCGTACCTCAAATACGAACCCTATCATATCACCGATCTCATGGTCTCAAATCCAATCTCATCGACTCATCTCCAATCCCAAGTACTATTCTTATAATCCAGTATATGTACACATAGTCCCATACCCATGTGAATACATATACACATATCCCCATATACGCACATGTAAAAGAATGAATGTAAGCAAGTGTGTGTGCGTGTATGGGTGCAACAACTACTCTAGGGTTTCGCAAGTAACACTACAAATCCATGAACACATAACCATATCCTGAATATCATCCATGTATCATAAACCACATATATATCCATTATATAAGCTATATTACGAACTGCGGGGGTGCTATACGCCATCTACCCGACTTCTCCCCGTAGATATAAATCTACTCACCTGGTCCTCGCTCGCCGGTACCGACGTCGCCACGCGCTTGCTTGTCGTCTCGAAGTCCACATGGGGGTACTTACATATCATAACGCACTGTATCACATTAAAACCCAATTCGAAATCGAAATGGCATACGAAAACCAAATCGGCATGCGTATCACGCATAGCTCAAAACCTATCGCCTACGCATGCAAGAATAGCCAAACCAACCCTCGATATCGATGTACAAACGTTAAAACATCAAGAAAAACCCAAACACACCCATTTACACATTCACAAACACTAATTATAATATGAAATATGCTGCAAATCATAAAAACCTCAAACTCACTTTAAAAGCTATTTTTCCGAAAATCTAGCAAGCAAAATTAACCGTTTTAGTACAAAACTCGATATTTAAACAAATATAGCGGCCACAATATCCACTAAATATCATAACTAAGTCATATAAACCATTTCTCTAATTTATTCTCATCAATTTGCATAAATTCCAAAATCTTAGTTTGCAAAAATATCAATTTTTAACACCTTTTAAAGCAAAATTCACAATTCAACAATTAAGCTTGTTTTTGCATAACCTAAGGTATTAAGCCACTCATTATAATTTTAATGATGTGACGAAACCCTAACCATATTTTTAATCTCGCCGTTTGAATTAAATATAAAAACCTAGTTTGCAATATTATGCAAATTGGACAATTTTAAAAATAACAATTGCAATATAGCAACTAGCTTAGATTTTAGCATGCTACAACAAGTTAATCTACCCATTACAACCATAATCCAATGATCAAATCCTAATCTTAATTCAAAACCTTCCACTTGAGATTTGAAACTTGAATTTAAAACCCTTTTTAAACATTACAATAACTTAAATTGGAGGAATTAATCAACACATATCCAAAAGGGTTAACATTTATACCTCCCAAATTCTTGAGATCAAATTGAAAAATTGTCACCCAAAATGGCCTCCATGCTCCTAGATCCATACTAGAGTAGCCAAGGGAAAATGGGTAGGAGTTGGATTTTGATTTTGCTTTGATTTTTGTATGGATTTTTGATGCACGAACATTTGATGGATTTTGATGAGAAATTAGATGAAGAAATGAAGGGGGCTGAAGAAAAAGGGGGGCTCGACCTGTAGGAATGGGGGAGAGTGTGGAGTGTGTTTGGTGTGGAAAGAAAGTCCAAATCAAGATAAAATACCCCCAAGTCAACACACCAACTTCTTCTCTCATTATTCTTTTCTTTTCTTTTCTTTTCATTTGTTTTGTGAGGATAGATATGTGGGGAAAATGAGGGGGCACTTCGGCTGCTGATTTGGAGAGGGGAAAGAGGGTGTGGGTGAGTGTGGGTGAGGATAAAATGATAAATGTTATACCCCAATATCTATTTGCACTAATTTCACTATTTAAGCCTTTTTCTTCGATATTTTCTAAAACCGTTTTGGCAAACCATTTCATTTCAAAAACAACAAGTTAAAATTTTGTTTAATGCATATGATGCACAAAATTTGTTTCAACTCATTCCAATTTGTGATTTTCCCTAATTAAATGTATTAGCGACGGCTTAAAATAATATTAAAATAATTATTTTCGGAAATTTTTTCAGAAATTTAGAAATTTTACCAGTGGTTCAATAAACACAAAATACTAGCAATTACATAGCTATAATATGTATATTTAATTTTATAATAAAGATATTTATATTTTGACTTTTTACGGGAAACCCCCTTATTTTACCGATTTTCCGAAATTTCACCGAAACGATTTTCAAAACGTTACAATCTTCCCCCCGTAAAGAAATTCGGTCTCCGAATTTAATTTAAAACTTCCCCCAAATACTAAAACATTTCCGCAAAACCATCAAGTCATCGGGGCTCCGAAATCGTAAAGACATAAAACATATATCGTAGTGCAATGCATGCGCATGAAAAAGAGTGTATAACTCAAAATCAAAACTCCGTCAAGCATCCCGCAATCATCGGAGTCATGGGGAAGACATCAATGTCCAAATCCAATATGAAAACCAATATGATATACATCATTAAAGCATCTGGAAGCAATACATGCCAAACCTTTTTCAAATCGCTGTGCGATGTGTGTATCACTGCACAGTGGCAGACGTCCATTGTGAGAAAACAACTATATATATATATATATATGTATATATATATATATATATATCCTTTGTTTTAGATACACGTCCCGTAGTTTTGAAAACAATTTAGAAGGGTCTCCCTTTTTAAACAGTTTAGTGTCATCACTGACACGTAGGTAAATACTGAGACTATAGCTCCTCCTTGGAAATCTCTTCGATAACTATCAATGCATGCAAAATATACTCAGGTACTGTCCTCTGACTAGTCCTGCTCAGTACTAAACCAAAGAGAAAATATCATAAAATATACTGCTCCAAAAGAAATCAATCCCAAATATATATATGAATGCCATGTGCGTCTGGTGCGCACGGAAATCGAAATCCATGAATGTGCCATACATTGCACAGAAACAACATCTAAGTGCAATGGGTGTGCACGAAACACCTGTCAAAGGCGACTTGTGTGCCTGGCAGCAAAACCAGGTGCATCTGATATGCACGAAGAATCTCGATTTAGTGCATCTGGTGTGCACCTAAATCGCATCAAGTGCTTTAAGTATGCGCAAAATCCAAATCAAGTGCACAATGTGCATGAAAACGAATATCGAATATCACACTCGAAATCGACGGTATACGATACATTTCAATCAAAATCCCAATCAGGTATACAGTGGTATAAAATCTCACCATCCTGTGCATCGGCGTGCACAAAAGCAAATCGAATACTAGAAGTGCATGAAAACTATGCCGAAAGCATAAGTCAAATCATATTCATGCCCTATGCATGAAATCAAATATCATGAAACTCGGTCATCAAAACTCAGTCATGAAATAAATCACCCAAAAATACTGAAATCCAAACCGACGGATACGTGATAGTCAATCACAAAATCATAACTCATAAATACTGTCGTCGATACGTCCGTCCTTCAAAGTCGAGAAGGTGTCGGTGCATCCAATGCTAGCAGAGCAAGATATCTACTTGCCTTCTGATCATGGCATGTTGCCTAGTGCCCTTAGGCCCTCGTCTCTCACTGCAGATTGCTAAGTACATAGCTCCTCGGCTCAACGGTCCAATATAGAAACGATAACGGAAGCAGTCCGCTCTGACACATCCTCCAAAGATCTCTGGTCAACTATCATGGTTACTCATAACATGTCTCGTTGACGATGCCGAACTCTGGCCTACTGGGTGTGCGTCATATAACCGCTCCTGGGTCCAGGTCTTCTCGTTTAGTATTTGCAGAAAGATCTTGTCGGGGCCTCTCCCAAATCTCGTTCCTGCCGAATTGCCCGGAAGTTATCATCTCTTACTAAATCTATATCTTGTTCCGGAACGGCCGCATACTCATCACGACTCCTCCTGGAATACATATCCATAGTCAACACTTCTGCTTGCGCATCACATCTCTAATGTCGGCGGAGTGGAACGCCATCTCGTCAAGATCTCGTACGAACCTCTTACTCCACTTTTCTCTAATGTCAACTGCTTCGGACTCGTTTCTTTGTGGCTGCATGGACTGCGCTCCAACGGCTATACTCGTATCTGGAGTCTTCCAAGCAATGCATCTCATCACATGATATCCGAATGATATCGAACTTTTCGATCGATTCGTCGAGGTCCATAATCCCCCAAGAGCTCAATATCTTGGGTACAGTTTAATAGTATCGAATATATGCCACATCACCTATGGACCAACCGTAGAAGGGCAGTCCCAAGCCTCACTAATGCCACCGCTAAACTGCCGCAAACCCTAAGGTTCACCGGCGTTCCATGGTCATTAAATCGAGTTAGGGTTTCATTCTTCTAGAGGGTCCGTAAAATTGCTTGCATTATTTTCCGAATACTTTAAACTTGGAAAATAGGTCCCTGACATTCGATCGTCTCTATCGACTCTCAACGTATCCGCGTGAAGTCGTTTCTAACTGGAATCAATCAATCTGATGACCTCGCATCGGGGTAGGCAATGAATCACATGTCCTAGTCTTTCACCACTGGTGACTAGCAATCTCCTATCATATCTCGAAGTATTAACTCGTGCGGCGTTAGCTTCAAACATCTGGAGTGACATCTTTTCATTCGCCAAAATCACTGGCTTATTCGTCCGCATGCTGAACAGTGCCTCAATCATCAAATAATTTGTGCTCTGACGGTCATCACAATCAGGCTGGCCTCTTGAAGTGGCCCAATCCTCTGGTGCAGATCTGCACGACCGAGAAATCTTGTAAAAGCGATCCATCAAATGTTCGTGGCGCGAAAACATAGTAAAACAACGCCTCTATGCAATCATATGCCCCTAGAATCACGTCCTGGTCAGTCCTCGTCCATGACGAGCTCATGCTGATCGCAACTCTAGCCGTAGCTCTCTGCCCGTGTAACCGTGGCAGCAAATCCATAACTGGTACTGATGAGGCTAGATCATAGGAATGAATATAATACTGTGCAAAGAAATGTACATCCTAAGGCTTCTTAAGCGGAGTATCATATCGTAAGTATGCCGCGGAACATACACACGGTACGTCACTCTATTTGAGTCACCTACTCCATCAACCAAGGGTCATCCTACACTCCGAAGGTAAAACCTAACGCTCTGATACCAACTTTGTCACGACCCGAAAAGTACGGAACATGACCGGCACTTAAATTACGAACGTTTCGAGGCGTACGTAATCTAAGTAAGCCAAAACGCAGAAATCAAAACCAAAGAAGCAGTAGAGTGAAGGAAGAACCAATTGAAAGCAAGTAATTTTAATCAACATAGGCCGAAGTATGTATTTTTAAAATCTTAAGTATTTTCTGAAAATTTCGGCAGAGTCTCCTTTGTAAATACTGGCCCCAAACGTGATACAACATGAATAGTATACGAAATCAATAAAAAGGCATCCCCAAGCGGGAGCTAGCTCTTCGTCAATCGACGGCCACAACCACGCAAGTAATATAATATACAACGCCAAGGGCGATGATCAAAACTCAAAAGAAGCTCAATACAACATGAAAAACATAATAATACAACGCGCGACTCTAAGGTCGAAAGAATAACAAACTGGTCTTCTAACTCTCTCAAATATACAATCTGGTTGATGGAGTTTCTAGATACAACTGAAATAATAATAAATGATGGTGGTCCTGATACAAAGAACCCACCTGCCAAAGCAATCACCCGGAAAGAACAGTGTTCCAGCAAAGCCGAAAAGAACCTGTATGGTAAAACCTGCAAGGAACTGTGGCACAATGGGGGTGAGTTGCCAACTCGTGAGTAGAAAACATCTACAAGTAGAAATCGCATGCATAACGCTATCCTAGGTCATATCAGGTAATATCCTCAATAAAATCCTGGTACAGCTATGTATAGTGTAATACTACATGCTCGTATCAGTGCCTCAGATAGAAACATATCAGATATATGATGTATGAATGCATTACAAATTTAAACAGAATATATCATGAGTGAGCCAACTGTTTTCTTTAATCAATGAGATTTCTATATGTATGTCAATCACGTATCATCAATGAACGCAACAGAGAAAGCAGTGTCACGCATCGACATAAAACATAAGTCTCAGTATCTCAAAATCAAATCATAATATCTCAAATCTCAATCTCAATTTTCAATATCTCAGGCATCCGTATCATCTGCGGGATCGGCCTTCGGGCTCAGGCAGAACGGATCAACCCATAACATCAATCTCATGGCCACGAACGGTATCCTCCGGATATCCGCCGTGCCAGGTAAAATCACCGGTAGGTAGTCTTCCCCTGCCAGGCTCATCGTCTACTCCTCGAACTTCTTGCCCCGGGTACCATACCGAGTCCACCATGTACCCACAGACGGATCATCCAACTTCTCGAATCGGGTCTTGAAAACCATCTCAGAACCGAGAAAACAATATAGTGGACACTACTCATCATATCAAGGAAAAACCGCATTTTTCTCTTTAAAATACATCATCAGTTATAAAATTTTCACATGCGGTTTTCCATATCCAGAAAAAACTCAAGATGGATCCGAAAACATCAAATCACCATGTCAATGAAAGTGAAAACCGACATAATGTCCATAACACTGTATAACCAATGAATATATGAATGTATTTAATATCATGCAATGAAAGCAATAGTTTAACTAGCATATGAAAGCTATAACGTATTGCGACATCAATTATCAAGCTATATCAATGAAATAGTATTTTCTAAAGTGTACGTGACATGACATTTACCGATGAAGATGTGTGTGAGCCGGCAAGTAAGTGTACGTGGAACATACACATCATCGGTAATGGTGCTGGTGTCCTGACAGCATGATATCTATAATGGTATATGAAATCACAATATAAGCATGCGATGCGAAATGAACAACAATAATGTGCGGGAGCTGAATGATAAACACAATGATAACTAATTTGCATTTAATATAAATATAAGTCATACAGTAGTGCCATTTGAAATAACACGAATCGTGGTGTTTTGAAAATAAGGACTACGGTGTTTTTAAGAAAAGATGCGTCCTTTGAAATATCCTTAGAATCCCTCGGCCTGTCTTTTAAAATACCCACGATTCGTTAGTTTTTGAAATAGGTAGGAATCGAATCTAGTCTAATAACTACACTAAATAATAGGGCTGAGCTAACAGGCTGAACGAAAGGTAAGGAAACCGCCTAATATCTGAGTCGATACATATATATATATATATATAATAGTCGGTGATCCCGCCTCAATAGTATCACATACGATACAATATCTATAATATGACATCTTCAAATCAAGAGTGCGGATCTATCATTAATATATAGCTCGTACGTAAATCCGTCGTACGGCATCCCAAATCTGGGTACGGGTCAAATATCACATTCATCACATTATTCATCTGGTATCCTCTTTATCAAAGATCATACCCGGGGTACTGATCTACGTCTAGTACAATACTGATACCAATCTAAGTAAAAGCATGCATGTGTATGAAAGCACCATGTTAAAGGACCCGCTAAAATATCATGTCGTACCTCAAATACGAACCCTATCATATCACCGATCTCATGGTCTCAAATCCAATCTCATCAACTCATCTCCAATCCCAAGTACTATTCTCATAATCCAGTATATGTACACATAGTCGCATATCCATGTGAATACATATACACATATCCCCATATACGCACATGTAAAAAAATGAATGAAAGCGAGTGTGTGTGCGTGTGTGGGTGCAACAACTACTCTAGGGTTTCGCAAGTAACACTACAAATCCATAACACATAACCATATCCTGAATATCATCCATGTATCATAAACCACATATATATATCCATTATATAAGCTATATTACGAACTGCGGGGATACTATACGCCATCTACCCGACTTCTCCCCGTAGATATAAATCTACTCACCTGGTCCTCGCTCGCCGGTGACGACGTCGCCACGCGTTTGCTTGTCGTCTCGAAGTCCATATGGGGGTACTTACATATCATAACGCACCGTATCGCATTAAAACCCAATTCGAAATCGAAACGGCATACGAAAACCAAATCGGCATGCGTATCACGCATAGGTCAAAACCTATCGCCTACGCATGCAAGAATAGCCAAACCAACTCTCGATGTCGGTGTACAAACGTTAAAACATCGAGAAAAACCCAAACACACCCATTTACACATTCACAAACACTAATTATAATATGAAATAGGTTGCAATTCACAAAAACCTAAAACTCACTTTAAAAGCTATTTTTCGGAAAATCTAGCAAGCAAAATTAACCGTTTTAGTACAAAACTCGATATTTAAACAAATCTAGCGACCACAATATCCACTAAATATCATAACTAAGTCATATAAACCATTTCTATAATTTATTCTCATCAATTTGCATAAATTCCAAAATCCTAGTTTGCAAAAATATCAATTTTTAACACCTTTTAAAGCAAAATTCACAATTCAACAATTAAGCTTGTTTTTGCATAACCTAAGGTATTAAACCACTCATTATAATGTTAATGATGTGATGAAGCCCTAACCATATTTTTAATCTCGCCTTTTGAATTAAATATAAAAACCTAGTTTGCAATATTATGCAAATTGGACAATTTTAAAAATAACAATTGTAATATAGCAACTAGCTTAGATTTTAGCAAGCCACAACAAATTAATCTACCCATCACAACCATAATCCAATGATCAAACCCTAATCTTAATTCAAAACCTTCCACTTAAGATTTCAAACTTGAATTTAAAACCCTTTTTAAACATCACAATAACTTAAATTGGAGGAATTAATCAACACATATCCAAAAGGGTTAACATTTATACCTCCCAAATTCTTGAGATCAAATTGAAAACTTGTCACCCAAAATGGCCTCCATGCTCCTAGATCTATACTAGAGTAGCCAAGGGAAAATGGGTAGGAGTTGGATTTTGATTTTGCTTTGATTTTTGTATGGATTTTGAGGCACGAACATTTGATGGATTTTGATAAGAAATTAGATGAAGAAATGAAGGGGGCTGAAGAAAAAGGGGGGCTCGACCAGCAGGAATGGGGGAGGGTGTGGAGTGCGTTTGGTGTGGAAAGAAAGTCCAAGTCAAGATAAAATACCCCCAAGTCAACACACCAACTTCTTCTCTCATTATTCTTTTCTTTTCTTTTCTTTTCATTTGTTTTGTGAGGAGAGATATGTGGGAAAATGAGGGGGCACTTGGACTGCTGATTTGGAGAGGGGAGAGAGGGTGTGGGTGAGTGTGGGTGAGGAAAAAATGATAAATGTTATACCCCAAAATCTATTTCCACTAATTTCACTATTTAAGCTTTTTTCTTCGATATTTTCTAAAACCGTTTTGGCAAACCATTTCATTTCAAAAACAACATGTTAAAATTTTTTTTAATGCGTTATGATGCACAAAATTTGTTTCAACTCATTCCAATTTGTGATTTTCCCTAATTAAATATATTAGTGACGGCTTAAAATAATATTAAAATAATTATTTTCGGAAAATTTTTCAGAAATTTAGAAATTTTACCAGTGGCTCAATAAACACCAAATACTAGCAATTACATAGCTATAATATGTATATTTAATTTTATAATAAAGATATTTATATTTTGACTTTTTTCGGAAAACCCCCTTATTTTACCGATTTTCCGAAATTTCACTGAAACGATTTTCAAAACGTTACAAAAATATTATCGGGAATTTCAAGTGTTGAAATTTGCAATGAGATTGCATACCTTCTATGAGATATTTGGATCCCGATACCCACTGCGAGTAAGAGTTACTCTTGGAAGAGTTTTGCACATTACAATTAGCCGATCAAAGTAGATGTCTAGAAAGGTGTTAATGGGGTTATGCCCCTGGGAAAATGAGGTTTATTTTAATTAGGTCCGTGCGAAAGCACGGGGAACCTCTATCAAAGTACCGACACTGGCCTGGCCGAAAAATTGGCGAACTTGTAGGGTGTAATTAATCCCGGCTAGTCTTACCCTTTAGGGTTTGTAGGAAAATTTGATAAAAACGGTGGAAGCCATCCTAATTAGATAAAATAATAACCAATCTGATCTTGCAAGAGCTTACGCTGAGTGTTTTCTTCTCTCTCTCCCGGTAGCGACCGTGTCAGGCCTTAATCAGGATAATAATATGGATGTATTGACCGAACCTGCTTATTATACCGAGCCGGGAAACATTGGTTCCGTTCTTTCTTATAATTGTTATAAGACTAAGCAGGAAATAGGGGAATATCCAGATTCCTACGCGACCCAATCGAGGAATGAGCATATTGATGCATCTTCTTCAGGTGTGTTTGTTACCAAGAACTGTTTCTCAGTATACTTTACGTCCTGGGTATGAGATACCAGAATAGGATCCCATATATGTAAGATATTACGTGGGCTATAGAAAGGTAGACAACTGAGAAAATGTGATCATTCCCTAGAGTAAGGAATGATGCAAGTGTTGCAGCCAAATCAAGTTGCAAATATCACCTTGTATTACCAAATGGTAAATATATTGATTCTGAACAAATGTTATTACATACCGAACCTGATATACAACATTACATCAGTTTTCTTTATTAAGTTAAAGAAGGATATAATTTTGTATTGCAGGATAATGTTGTGAATATTTTCCTTAATCAAGAGTTGATTGGATCAGGCACGTTATATAATAGCATATACGTTCTAAATCAAACTACAGTTCAAAGTATATAGAACATACACAAGAGGAGTAGTTCAGAAATGAACGAATCCTTCTTGTGACATTGTAGACAAGGTTATATCAATGCGACACCACTAGCTAAGTTACGTAAGGATGAATATTTGAATCTGTTCGAATTTTTATCTTATGATACTTGCCTGTCTTGTCTCAAAGGGAAAATGACCAATACTCCGTTTATTGGAAACAGAGAATGAGTTGCTGAACTCATTGGGACCGATACATGGTAATGTATATGGTCCTATGTCTATAAATGCCAGGGTTGGTTCCTCGTACTTCATTAAATTCACTGACCATCTCTCAAGATTCAGACATATGTTCCTGTTGAAACACAAGTCTGAAACTTTTGAGAAATTCGAGGAATATAAGCTTGAAGTTGAGAACCGGATGCGTAGAAGTATTAAAGTCCTTCGATGTGATCGAGGAGGAGAATACTTGAGCACGGAGTTCCTGAATTATTTAAAAGAGAATAGATTGCTCTCTCAGCTTACTCCTCCGAGTACACCACAACACAATGGTGTATCGGGGCGGAGGAATCGCACCCTATGAGATATGGTGCGCTCTAGGATGAGTACTGCTGAGTTGCCTATTTTCTTTTAGAGTTATGCACTTGAGAAGCTGCATACTAATTGAATAGGGTTCCATCCAAATCTGTGCCTACCACTCCATATGAGATATGGAATGGGAAGAGACCATGTCTTAAACGAGTTAAGATATGGGGTTGTCCGGCCTATGTTGAAAACCAAAATCTGGACAAACTCGATGTAAGGTCAGTTCTGTATAAGTTTGTTGAATATTCCGAACATTCACGAGGGTATATCTTCTACCACACTGAGGAGCAAAAGGTGTATCGTTTCTCAGCATGCCACATTTTTAGAAAATGAATTTCTTATGAAGAAATTAGTGGTCATGAGGTAGAACTGGAAGGAGTTCTAGATAGACAGACTAACAACTGATGATTTGGTGAAACCAAAGGATTTGATAGTTCCCAACGAACCTCAGCCTCTCCGCGAATCTGGTAGGGTTCCTCACCCACCTGAAAGATACTACGGTTTCCTCAATGACGGTGGTAGCGAGGATTGCATCATGGTAGCTGATGACCCAACTAGGTTTAGGCAGGCCATCACGAGTGGGGACTCTGTGAACTGGCTGGATGCTATGCTTAAGTACATCAGGATTAAGCACGCATCGCGGAGTTGGAATATCTGTTTTGATATGGCAGTCAAAGAGTTTGACTTCATCAAAAAGGTAGATGAACCTTGTATATACAAGAAGGTTGTGGATAGTAAGGTTGTTTTCCACGTAGATGATGTACTCTTGATAGAAAATGGTTTCCTATGCTACACTCGGTCAAGCTCCTCTTATCACGAGGATTCTCCATGGAAGATCTGAATGGTACCTACTACATCTTGTGGATTATGATCTATGGTGATAGATCTAAGTGGATGTTAGGAGTATTCCAAATCTAGGTAAATTAACACCATACTAAAGGGGTTTAGTATGGAGGATTCTAAGTGTGGTGGTTCGCCCACTTACTCATGAATCACTCTCTCCAAAAAGATGTCTCCCGAGACTGATTTGGAGAGAGCTCGCGTACAAGGGATACCCTATGCTTTGGCAGTAGGCTCTATCAAGTATGCGACGTTATGTACCAGACCGGATGTAGTTGACTCACTAGGTTTAGTGATTTGGAATCAATCGGATCTTGGGAGAATCACTGGACAACTATGAAGGACATTCTTAAGTACTTGAGAAGCACTGAAGAAATGTTCTTGGAGTTTTGGTAATGCTGAACTCCAGTGGGAGTCCTTTACCAATTCGATCCTCTAGAGTGATAAGGTCGACTGAAAGTCAGTCACAGGCTTTGTCTTTACCCTCAGTAGAGGGACGGTATGTTGGAAGAGTTCCAAGCTAGATACCGTGGCAAACTAGACGATAAAGGCTGAATACATCGCTACCAACGATGCTACCAAAGTGGATGTCTGGATATTTCTTATTCATGAGATGAACATGGTTCCTACCATTGAGCGTCCAATAACTGTTATTGTGACAACAATGGAGTTGTGGTTTTGGCCTAGGAATGTCGGTCCCATCAGCGATCCAGACATATTCCGAGGCAGTATCACCTGATCAGGGAGATGGTTGATCTTAAAGGGATCGAGGTTAGAGTGTTCACGCGAAGGATAACACGGCGGATCCACCCACAGAGGCCTTTCCCGAGAGAGACTTCTATGGGACGTTGGGTATGAGATACTACAACAAATGGCCCTAGTGCAAGTGGGAGATTGTTAGTTATATGTATGCCCCAGAGGCCATTATTGTACATATGATGTATATTATAGTGGATGCTTGGACATATATAGGGAGGACTTTCTCGCTCGACATGATAGTATGCTATCTGGTTGCTCTTTATCTTAACATGTGCACTTATTGTCTCTCTGTTACATGTTGATAAGCCTTTAGGATGTGTACTTGACTACCAGGATTATGATGCAGATCATACTAGTGGGGCAAGGGTAGTCGGTAAGTACATCCTTCAATTGGTCCTAGTCATGGGAGTATCGAGACGGGGCATCGATATTCCAGAGTAGATTAGCGTATACGCTTCTCAACCCATGTGATGGGCGATGGATGATCCCATATCCATTGGTGTTTGACATCAGAGATGGTATATGGGTGCTCAGTGGAGACTGGGTACACTGAGCGGACTTGCCGAGAACTCCTAGATGGTATTATACCTCACGTCAGATAGCAGTTCTCTGGTGACACTGGTACAGGTTAGTCTGTAGACCCGAGATCGTCATAGAGTCTTGTGTGATTCCTACTGTGCTTTGATTTCCACCTTACCACGTCCAAGAGAACGTGCAAAACGGTGGTTTTTGGGTACAGTCCCGAGTCATATGGAGGCAATGAGCGATAGGAGAGGATTTCGTCTCTCCCGGTATTAGGGGTTGATGTTGCGCTATGCTCGATTGGTTATAACAGGAAATCCCTGGCCAGGGTTGCTGAGATTTACTGGTAAGTATTATCAGTAGTTTCTCGAACCGTTATGGACCTCACATCGGTATGACTTATCAGGCTATTGGGGTCTGACGTTTACCACCCCCAGGCTGAGATATGCGACATATGAGACGAAGAGACCGGACTGTTCGGTAGTGTTACTTATTGGATTCGCAGGAGTATGAGCAGGCTTGCTTGTTTATCTTCTGATCGCTCAATACCCGGATAGCCGTTACGTCCAGCTAGTACCGCTGAGGGCTTGTGGGTGACTGATATGATCATCACCTACTACCGGCATATTGACGAGTCTTTAGAGTCCTACACAGAGGTTTCCTGGCTCAGGCGAAACGAAGTAGGAGCACTTATGTGATATGTGCGGGATCGAGATTAATACGTGTATGTGATACCGTATTCTATTCTTGCGATATGTGATATTGGTCGGTTATATGTGATATAGCCGGGTTATCGAATCAAATGTTGATTCAATAAGTTGATACATATAATATTAGTCGGTTATATATGATATAGACGGATTATTAAATCAAGTGTTGATTTAATAATTTAATGTATAATTATATATTTGATATATTAATTTACATTAACTAATATTAGCTCACTTAAGCATTTCTTTTTCTCACTTGTGTACACTTAATAAATATGTGATATATATTATTTTGTCATGCTTGTTGCTACATGCAACATGGGTGTATAAGACTCACACCATGCTTAACCTAATGAAGAGTTTTATTTATTTAAAGTTAATTAAAATTAGTTGGAAATTAGTCATATGGTTGAAGCTTGTGGAAGCTTATGGAACCATTGACTAAGTCCACTAATTTTATTTTACTTAAGATATTTATTAATCCAACCATTGTGATTAGCCATGGTATAGTCTCTACATAAGTTCGTATATGATATTAACTCACCCATGATTGCCATTCTAGACTTGCATCTCTCCATGATTGCTTTTCTTCATCTCCTTCCTCAAGCTCTTTAGCTATTTGGGAGGTGAAGAAAATTAGTGAGCAAAATTCCTGCTTCATCAACTTACACTAGATTAGCCATTTAGTTTGGGTTCTTTGCTTCACTAATTCCAAATTAGTGAATAGGTAGCTTGAGTTAGTGTCTCCTCGACGTAGATCATCTTCGGCCTTGAAGACTTCAAGCAAGCTTGTTCTTTTCATCTTGTGGAGCCTTTCTAGAGTCCGGGAGTTCGCTACTTGGAGCGAAAAGACAACTACACGGAGCTATTAAAGTGAAGGACCGGTCTACAAAGGTTGTATTCCTTGTTCACTTAGATGTAAAGTTGTTTACATGCATGATTCGTCAAATTCTCTAGTTAAGATTCTAGGTTAGGGTTCTTTAGCACGCCAATTTTTTGAAAATGTCACGGTTGATGCCTCCCAAAACCCAGTGGTGGTGCTGCGGAACCCTACATAACGCTGGGGCATAACTAACGGCAGTGATCTCGCGCCTGCTCGCTCTACGCGACCCCTATATAAACCCCTCTCTCAGACGACTTAGGTATCGGGAATTTATTTCCAATACGCCGCTACTCTGCATTGATACCTCGGCACTAATTTGATTGTCGGAGGGTCCTACTGTGGTTACCTACCCCGGAACTTCTTTTGCTGGTAGCTCGGCGCCAAACACTAACCCATTGAGATCCACACTCAAAAACTCCCAAATCGAATCTCAACCGTTAAAGACGCCATCGCAGGATCGATGGAGGACAACATCTGAAGGAGATCCCAAGCACCATCAGTTAGCGTCGTCTGTGGAAATGAAAGACTTTTTTTCCACCATAAAAAGTTGATCTTCCGCCCTCGACCCAATAGCGAGCGACGATCGCAATGATCCAAATACGAGTCGCCGCAACGGAGGCGGGAGCGGCTCATCTCCCCCTCCTAATGCCATCAATGCTTTATCCGCCCGGATAGACAGGCTCTCATCGCTGGTGGATGCCCTCATCCGCGTTCAAGCTGCGGTCCTTACCCACCAGACCGCGGTTCCCCCTCCCCGGTATAACGACGTTTGCCGAAGGACGGACAGGCATACTCAAGCCCTCGATCTCCCTCACCCTCATCACAGCGCTACTGAGCGCCGGCGGGCCGACTTTGGCCACCATAACCCACATGCAGTAATTGATTCCATTACCCCGCTGGGCACTGGACAGCACCACGCTGTGGTCCCAGGGAAGACTGGGCCGTCGCTCTAATTCCTGTCGCGCATTATCTCCCTCTGAGGAGGTGTCGGTCAGCTCGCCTGCTTCCAGGCACGACTGATGCCCCAACTCTCGCCAGGACCTCACGAACGACGAGCACCGAAACTACTCGAGAAGGGGCTCGCCCGAGGATTTGAAGAACTTGATAGAGTGAAATTGAAGCCGCACATTGGTGCAGACCCGGAGCGGTGGTAGCCACCACTCCGACTATGCAGAATCCTCAGGATACCTCCACCGACTCGAAGCCCTCGAGAAGAAAATCGAGGGTATACGACGGAACAACCATGCTTCTGGCGAATGGGACAGATACTCCGCTGATTCACTGACGAAGTCCTTTACAGAAGAGCTGCTGGCCGAGTACGTCTCGTCCCAGAACAAACCGCCCAAGGTGGCCCTCTTTGATGGGAAATCCATCCTGAAGGACCACCTAGACGCATTTACGGTGGGCATGAGCTTCCAAGATAACTCGGACGCGGCTCAATGCCGAGCTTTTCCCATTACCCTCATCCGGGCTGGCCAGGACTGGTTCCGAGGACTTACGCCATGCTCCATCTCCACCTTCGACGATCTGGCCACCCAATTCCTCAGTCATTTTATCGGGAATCGACGACAGAAGAGGACGGTCGACTACCTGTTCACTTTCAAGAGCGGAGACAAAGAATCCTTCAAAGGATATGTCACCCGCTTCTACAATGGGCTCTTCGAGGTCCCCGAGCACTGCGATGAAATGGTCATCATCGCGCTGAGGTCAGGTCTTAGGATGAAAGAGTGGCTTCGCTCTTTTGCATTAGCGCAACCTATGACCATGGCCAAAGTGAAAGATGGGACCGAGTGAGAAATCCAACTCGAGTCCGAGGTGAACTCAAACCTACCTTGGGCGGACCGACCAAACAGAAAGAAAAGGGACAGGGAGGAGAAAAAGAAAGCCAATCGTCCGAAGCCTTACTCCCCAAGGTTTCAGGAGTGCACTTCCCTAAATATCTCCCAGACTGAGCTGCTGGAGGAAGCTAAGGGTGAGAGGTTCTTTAAGCTCCCGCCACTTACCCAAAGGGCAGGCAAACGCCTCCGCGGCCCATACCGCGCCTTCCATTGGACGCAGGGCCATCCGACTGAGAACTGCAAACAACTCCATGGCTATATCGAGGAGTTTATCCGCTCAGGCCACCTGGAGAAATACCTGCAGGATAAGCGGCAGGTGAAACAAGAGAACAATGACCAAACCCCTCCCGGGGAATTAACGATCGGCTAGATCATGGTCGTTACCTTGGATCCAGCTCGGGAAAGCGGGGGAGACCGCCTCATCCTCCCAGTCGAGGGTACACGCGGTATGCAATATAAGAGGTATAGAAGGGACGAGTCAATCATTTTCACCAATGAAGACCTCCACAGCATATCGTTCCCTCATAATAACCCTCTCGTAATAACGACCAGAGTCCACCGTTACGAGGTCTAGAGGATATTGGTCGACTTAGGGAGCTCGGTGGATATCCTATTCAATGACTGCTTCCAGTGTATGGGGCTAGGACCATCCGACCTTCGACCTATCTCCCATGTCCTCTCTGGGTTCATCAATCATTCCGTCCCTGCCGAGGGATTGGTCACCCTCCTCTTCAACATTGAGGAAGCGGGAAATATGTGGACCGTACCAGTGGACATCCTCGTCGCCAAGGTCTCTTCATCCTACAACATTCTCTTAGGAAATTCGACCTTAAATGCTCTCCGAGCCTAGATCTCGACTTATCACCTTGCAATCAAGTTTCCTTTAAATCAAAGGGAATAGGCCAGGCCTACGCAGACCAGCAAGCCTCTAGGATGTGCTTCGCCTCAACATCCACCGCCGGAGATCAAGGCGATGATTTTGAGGACATACCTGACATCCAGGGGTTTCTAGATACACGCGACAACCAAATGGAAGTTAGAGGTGCCCCGGTAGAAGCATTAACGGATGTACTCCTTGCAGAAGGGGTCAATGGCCGAACGGTCCAGATCGGCTCTCTCCTCATTTGGATCGCCGTGAAGAACTAATATGGTTCTTACGAGATAACTCGGACGTATTCGCTTGGGGACCGGCGGACATGCACGAAATCGACCCTAGAGTGAACTCCCACAAGCTCGAGGTCGATCCGAAAGCAAAACCTGTCCGACAAAAGAAGAGAAGTTTTGCGCCGGCAAAGAAAAAGGCAATAGAAGACGAAGTAGATCAACTTCTCGCCGCTAACTTTATCAGGAACCTGGATTACTCTGATTGGCTGGCGAACGTAGTCATGATCAAGAAGGCGAACAGGAAATAGCGCATGTGCGTCGATTTCACAGACTTAAACAAGGCCTGCCCCAAAGACAACTATCCACTTCCTCGAATAGACCAGCTGGTAGACAGCTCGGCCGGCCACAAACTATTGAGCTTCATGGACGCCTTCTCAGGTTACAATCAAATCAGGATGAACCAGGCCGACGAAAAACTTACCGCCTTCACCACTGACCGGGGGGTATACTGCTACAAAGTGATGCCCTTCGGACTCAAGAACGACGGGGCTACATATCAGCGACTGGTCAACAAGTTGTTCAAACCTCAGATCGGCAGAAACATGGAAGTTTATGTCGACGACATGATGGTAAATTCCATCGCATCAGCAGAGCACACTAAAGACCTCAGGGAGACATTTGATGTCCCGCGCAAGTACAAAATGAAGCTGAATCCAGCCAAGTGCGTGTTCGGAGTCACCAGCGGGAAGATCTTCCGGTTCTTGGTAACCTACTGAGGAATCGAAGCAAACCCTCAAAAGAACAGTGCCATCCTCAACATGGCAACGCCCAAGAGCAATGTCGAAATCATGCGGCTCACGGGAAGGGTCGCTGCCCTGAGTCGCTTTATGTCCAGGTCCGGAGAGAAGTGCCTCCCATTTTTCAAGGCCCTGAGGAAGATCCCTAAGTTTGAATGGTCGGAGGAGTGCCAGAATGCTTTCGATCAACTCAAGGCGCATCTAGTGGCCCCACTTCTACTCACCCGACTAGTCGAGGGTGACAAACTGTTGCTATATCTGGCCGTCTCTGACCAAGCGGCAGGCTCGATGCTTGTCAGAGAATGCGAAGGCATACAGAGGCCGGTCTATTACATGAGCCATGTTTTCAAGGATGCAGAAACGAGATATTCGGCCATAGAGAAGATAGTCCTGGCACTTGTCGTCGCCTCCAGGAAACTTCAACACTATTTTCAAGAACACATGATCCTCGTCCTCACCGAGCGACCTTTAGGGATGATTCTTGCCTCCATCGAGTCATCAAGATGTCTGAAGAAATGGAGGTGGGAACTGTCCCAATTCGATATCAACTACCGCCCCCGATAAGCCATCAAAGCACAGGTCTTGGCGGATTTCGTTGTCGAATGCACCATCCCGACTAAGGAAGGAGCGCTGATGCGGGGTCCCGAGCCTCGTCCCTCGGTCGAGGAAGTGCCTGACCCCATCCCGGATTGGGTGCTCTAGGTGGATAGATCCTCTACCGAGTAAGGAAGCGGGGCTGGCCTGATCATCCGCTGCCCGGACGAAGCAGAAATGGAATACTCCTTAAAGCTTGGGTTCAGAGCGTCGAATAACGCCGCGGAATATGAGGCCTTGTTGGCAGGACTGCGAATTGCCTCAGGGGTAGGACTTAAGACCACCAGAATTCGCAGCGACTCCGCATTGGTCGTCAGCCAAGTAACCGTGCGCTTCAAAGCCTAAGAACCACTCATGATAAAGTACTTGGTCGAGGTAAAAACACTTCGAAAAAATTTCGATGAAGTCCAAGTGCAGAAAATCCCCAGGAACTTGAACACCCGGGCCGACGCTTTGAGCAAGCTCACTTCCTCCTACTCGGCCACCCATAAAAGAAACATCTTCTTCGAAGTCTTGCCACGACCTAGCGTGGAAGAAGGAGAGGTAATGCTCCAGATCTACGCAACCCAACAAGAAGGCCAAGATTGGAGGAAACATCTCATGGAGTTCCTGAAATACGGTGTACTCCCAAAATACTGAGAAGAAGCTCGTCGGCTACGGGCTAAAGCACACCATTTCGTCTGGAGCAACAGAAACCTATAAAAGAAGTCGTACACTTAGCCTCTGCCTCGATACATCGACCCCCACGAGTCTAACTACATTCTACGAGAAATAAATGAAGGGGTCGGGGGAGCACATCAAGGAGCTCGCACCTTAGTCTAGAAGACGCTGCTCCAAGGGTACTACTGGCCGAAGTTACACCAAGACGTCGAGAAGATGGTCAGAAGATGCAAGAACTGCCAACTTTTCCGTAGCATACCTCATCTTCTCGCTACCGAACTCAGTTCCCCCTGGCTGTTTGCACAATGGGGGATGGACATGATCGGTTAGCTTCCCGTCGGCACGGGCGGACATAGGTTTATCCTCGTCGCGGTAGACTACTTCACAAAATGGATAGAGACAGTATCCATCAGAAAACCGGATACTACCACTATGATAAATTTCCTGCAGAACAACATAATTTCTCAATTCGGGATCCCGAGGTGTATAGTTATCGATCACAGGACCAATTTCGAAAATGATAAAGTCAAAAAGTTCTGCAATGACTACCATATATTAATGAAGTTTGCTACAGTCCCACATCCTCAATTTAACGGGCAGGCCGAGGTATCAAACCAAGGCGTCATCCATGGTCTCAGAGCCCGCTTGGAAGGAAGGCATGACGGTTGGGTCGAAGAACTGCCACGAGTGCTATGGGCACTACGAACATCGAAGAAGACACCCACGGGAGAAACCCCCTTCAGCCTCTACTACGGCACCGAGGCAATGGTCCCCGCGGAGGTTGAACTGCCCAGTTACAGGGTCGAACACTTCGACGATGAAGCCAACATTTCTGCACTGCGAAGCAACTTGGACATCTTACTAGAGAAGCGGGACCGAGCGCAAATCAGAGCAGCCGCCTATCAACAACGAACCGCTCCCTACAATAATGCCCATGTTAAACATCGGGCCTTCAAGTCAGGAGATTTGGTATTACGAAGAAACAAGTTTTTAGACTATGGGAGACTACATAAATTCTTCCCGAAATGGGACGGACCATTCTTCGTCACAGAGGTTTTGCCCGGTGGGGCGTACCGCCTGCAAGACGCCAGGGGGCATAACTTTCCCCGGCCTTACAACGCTGAAAAGCTCAAGTTGAATAAGTAAAAAATGTATCCTCTTTTGAAATAATATAATTCCTGTTGGCGTTTAGTTAAGTCCATAGAATGTACGAAGAGAATAGAAAAAAAAGAGCCAACACACTACTGCCAAAAACATGATTTATTTATTAATCAAGGGGTATTATTGGCTCCCCAGCCTTACAATAATTACAACAGAAGGGGGCGAGGATAAAGGAAGCACTGTTAATGGTACTCCGAGGAAATCTTCTCCAGCCGACCCCGAGCTTCAGAAGAACACTCCCTCTGACGGTGCCTGCGGACCCTAGAAGCCACGGAATCGCCGGGGGCGCCATCCGCTGGGCAAGAAGCAACGGTCAGCCTTTTCTGGAAACACTTCAGAAGAAGATCCATTCATCGTTCCCGCCTGCTCTTCGAGATCAGGCCGAGGTAGTAGAGTGTGTGCACATTGTCAAACGCCTCGTCCCTCAGCTGCGTAGACAGGGTGTTGTATAGACCCGAGGACATCCTCCAGATTGCGTAAATAAGCACTTAGAGGATAGGAGATCGCTAGGGAAGTAGGCGTCCAAAGTGGCCCTCCATGCGGTCTATCACCGCCTCGTATGTCTGCTCGGAGCGATCGAGGCTGTAAAGGTACACGTCATCACGAGAGATGATCTCCCTGATGGTATAAATGCGTCCGGCCATCTTCAAAAACACAATGCTAGAAAGAAAGAAACATTCCTTCGCTATTTATAGCCTCAACAAAAATCTTCCAACGGCTGAAATTTACTCGTGCGGCGACGCGAATCATGGGATATCTCAATTTCCCAATATAGAATTGCCACGTGTCGGCCATGCCGGTCTTCACGAGCGGCTATGCGGGCCACAGAAGGTTGAATGACGCCCTCACTCCCACCTATGCGGGCCACGGAAGGTTGAACGACGCCCCACGAAGGCACAAGGGAGTCTAGAAATCCCTGTTCACGAGGCCACCGAGTAGCTTCCTGCTCGGTCCATCCACAACGGGCAGCTTCTTGCCCAACTACACTGTGGATCAAAAGCCCTCCTCGTGAGGCGGCCGAGCAGCTTCCTGCTTGGTCCATCCACAGCGGGTAGCCTCCTGTCCAACTACGCTGTGGATCAAAAGCCCTCCTCGCGAAGTAGCCGAGCAGCTTCCTGCTCGGTCCATCCGCAGCAGGTAGCTTCCTGCCTAACTACGCGGTGGATCGAAAGCCTTCACTACTCGAGCAGCTTCCTGCTCGGTCCATCCGCAGTGGGTAGCTTCCTGCCTAATTACGCTGTGGATCGAAAGCCCTCCTCGTAAGGTGGCCGAGTAGCTTCCTGCTCGATCCATCTGTAGTGGGTAGCTTCCTGCCCAACTATGCTGTGAATCAAAAGCCCTCCCCGCGAGGCGGCCGAGTAGCTTCCTGCTAGGTCCATCCGCAGCATACTCCTACTCAACTATGCTGTGGATCAAAATCCCTCACCATGAGGCCACCGAGCAGTTTCCTGCTTGGTCCATCCGCAGTGGGTAGTTTCCTGCCGAACTACGCCGCGGATCAAAAGCCCTCCTCACGAGGCGGCCGAGTAGCTTCCTGCTCGGTCCATCTGCAGTGGGTAGCTTCCTGTTCAACTACACTGTGGATCGAAAGCCCTCATCATGAGGCTATCGAGCAGCTTCCTGCTCGGTCCATCCGCAGTGGGTGGCTTCTTGCCCAACTACGCTGTGGATTAAAAGCCCTCCTCGTGAGGCGGCCGAGTAGCTTCTTGCTCGGTCCATCCGCAGTGGGTAGCTTCCTGTCTGACTACATTGTGGATCGAAAGCCTTTCTCGTGAGGCCACTGAGTAGCTTCATGCTCGGTCCATCTGCAGTGGGTGGCTTCCTGCCCAACAACACTGTGGATCAAAGCCCTCACCACGAGGCAGCTGAGTAGAAAGGAAGATTCCGACCTTTCTACACTTGGCCACCAATGCACGATAGCCAAAAGAATGGTACCAACCTTCCAACACTTGGCACTCGTTCGACTCTACTCGATGAACAGTCGGTAAGTGTGGGAATGGTAGACCTACGAGCTAAAAAGTACTTGCAAGATGAAAAGACCTATGAGCTAAAAATACTTGCAGAATGAAGAATCGAAAAAAGTATCTGAGCTAAAGGCACTTGCACAATGAGCAGAAATTTGGACAAAGAAGAAAAAGGTGAACTTTATTTATGATCCAAAAATAAATATAAGGTATTCTGGGCTCCTCAGCCTTATAAAAATGCCCGGAGGCTTAAAAAATTTTGAAAAAGAAAAAAATCCCCAAGGAAGGAAAGCTCAGGCCGTCCGCTCGGGGAGGATCTCGCCCTGCTCAACGCCAGCATCGGGGACCAAAACTGTGACCTCAGGGTCTGCCCTTCCACCGGCAGCTTCACCCCCAACGGCTGCCCCGATAACTTCCCCCCGCGGCACCTCCTCGGCCAGGGGATATTTAGCATGGAGATCGCTGATATCGATCCCCGGCGTAGACTCCTTGATGGTGTCGAGGGCACTATGCCACACGACGGCCGCAGATTCAGCGAAATCGGCGTATGATTGGTTTGACGCCTTGTACGCCTTCACGGCCTTCACCGCCCGGCACTCGGCGAGCTTTACCGAGTCTAAAGCCACTCGGACATCCCTCTTGAGAGCGTCCCTCGACTTCTTCACCGAGTGATAGATGCCGTTAATCTCCTCTAACTTGGCTTGAATAGCCCAGTTCGACTCGTCCAGAAGCCGATGAGACTCCTTTAGCTTGGAATTCGTCAGCCACTCGACGACCAGACGAGTGTCGAGGAGAGCAGCTTTCTCCTCCGCTTGCCGCTGTTGGAGGCGGAGTTCCTCCTCCAGCTTGGACGACTCACCCGTCTTTTCATGGCGAGGCTACCTCCTCAGACTCCATGGTGATGAGGAGTGTGCAATGGTGAAAGACCTGAGGAAAGAAACAAATAGGTTAGAAGGCTTAAACCGGAAATAAGACTTAAAGAATTTTTGAGAAAAGTCAAGAACCAACCTGAACCGCCTCCTGGGCTATGGCGGCCACTTGGGCCTTCATGGTCCCCCGAGGTATTTTAACCCCGGCTGTCCGCTCCATGTCAGAAAGCAGGCTGTCAGAAACTAAGAGCCCCAAGGGCACCCCAATGCAGAAGTCGCCCTCCTGCACTGGGGTCCCGGAAGGAGGCGGCCGGGAGACCGTCCGCTTCTGCCTCTTGAGGGGGATTTCGGTGGGCTCAGCCTCTTCCTCCTCCTCCTCTCGCGTCCGGGGCGCCGGGTCCTACGAGTGCTTATGGATCCCCCCTCCCCCCGCGGCGTTCTTCTGGAGCTCAGGGAGTGGTGAAGGGCTTAGACGGTGGAGACGGCCTCAGGGCCGAGCTCGGACTGGGTCGAGACGAGCATGTACCCCCGGCTTTCTTTCCCTAGGTCTTGGAGGCCAAGGAGGCTAGGATTTTTGCTCGGTCCATGGCTCTACAAAAAATGGGAACACGCAAACAAAGGGGGTTAGAAACACTAAAACAACAAAGGAAATTTGGCAAAGTCTAAACAGATCGTCAAAAGTCTTAACTTACCCAAGAAACGCGCAGGACTGAGCCCAGCCCAACTCAGTGCCTGCTTGGATAGCAGGACATCCGCCTATTGGATCGGCTCCCACTAGGACACCACCCTCGCTCCAGGGGAAGTCGACTACTTTTCCCTCGGGCAGTCGGTCCTATGCCACTGTGTAGGCGCAGGCCAATCCTCGACCTCAGGGGGCTCGACGAATATAAACTTTTCCTTCCATTCATGGACGGAAGAAGGGACGGCCACTACCCCCGACCCGGCCACTCCATCCTTATGTTTTTTGAACGAGAGATACACCCAGATCGGCTCATCCTTACTGGTGCCGGGGTGATTCTTATAAAAAAGGAAAGTGACAAGGAGAGTCAAGCTGAAGGAGACAATTTCAAGTTTTAACCGGACCAGAAACCCGAGGAGAATTCTCCATGAGTTTGGCGCTAGCTGGCCCAGGGCGAAATGAAATCAACGGAGCACCCCGCAGACTTCAGTTTGGAAGGACAGACGCATTCTTACCCGGAACGGTTCCAAATACAGGGCATCTCTTTACCCTGCACCCGGTCTTCCCGCTCACCCTCTCTAGCTAAACGGATGGAATAGTTAGAGGGGATGTGGAATCAAGCCCGAATTTCGGAAAGGTCGTCTAGACTCTTCAAACTGGAGGGCGCATCGCGGGTGTTTCCGATGCGCACCTTAGGGGCCCTTGTCGCCGCCTGACGGCGAGCGACAGGGGCAGCCCTATTTTAGGGGGCGAACCCGACACAACGGACGAAGAAGATGAAGAACCCTCTCGGCTATCTGAAGACGAAGAGGAGGAAAACCCACTGGACCCGGCACCGACAACGGGAGCCTCGTCGTCCGACTTTACCCTTACTATCTCTACGGATTCCTCGGATGAAGACATCAAACCTGATTCAAAGGAAGGGACTCACTGAGGTAAAATCAACAATCTAAAAGAAGGAGCGCCGGGCAATCTTCAATAATGAAAGAGAATTTGAGTAAAGTGTTAGCCTTAGGATGCTCCCCTCCTATTTATACACCCCAAAGGAGAACATCCTACGGCCCCGATTGATTCCCGCCAAAACGAAACATCGCGCCCAGCGACCGGCGGGGCTCCATGTGGCGATCGGCCATTGGAAGTGTCTTTTCGACTGCAGGAGTCAGAGACAGCCTGTCACTTTCGCCAACTGATGTCCGACACGTGGCCCGTATCTCAACTGTTGATCGACTGAAACGGCGCCCCCTCTTTAAAGCATGATCATTTCATTGATCTACTGACGCCATCGGAGATACGCGTGAAAACTCAGGCGCATGACGAGGTGACACATGGGCTCAAATATCGAAACGATGCAACTATCAAATGCCTTGTCATTCCCGGGAGATCCACATTATAAGTCTCGGCACCAAACTAAGCAGAAGAAAAACCGAGCAGGCCACTCTCGACTGGACCTATGAATAGGTCGGAGCGAGAGTGGAGGGCTAATGATGATGCTCACAAGTGGTTTTTCCTCAGATTACGACACATGGGAGGTGGCGTGTCCCGAAGGCTACGGAGGTGGAATAAATAAGTTGCATCAGGAGGATTCATTGGGACTTTGTCTCGAGGAACATATCCGACCTTTTCAAGAGACATCCCTGAATACTCTTCACCTTCACCTAGAAAACTACCAACAGCTCATCTCCGAGCTTTTTCAGTCTCCTTGCTCGTCTCCAAGCTCCTGACACGCCGAGCTTCCTCGGCCTCCCGGCTCATCTCCGAGATCCTGACATGCCGAGCTTATTTGGCCACCCCCGATCAACCAAGAGTGCGGATCCCATGCGCCTGCAACGGCTCCGCATACATCGCCAAGGCGAGATATCTGCCTCTCCCTGATCCGCGTCCCACGCTAGTGCATCCTGCCATTAATGGATGCATCCCACCATTCATGGGCGCATCCCGCCATTCAAGACGAGGATAATGCTGGGGCGTAACTGACGGCGGTGATCTCGCGCCTGCTCGCTCCACGCGATCCCTATATAAACCCCTCTCTCAGACGACTCAGGTATCGGGAATTCATTTCCAATATGCCACTACTCTGCATTGATACCTCGGCACTAACTTGATCGTTGGAGGGTCCTACGGTGGTCACCCATCCCAGGACTTCTTTTGCAGGTAGCTTGGCGCTAAACACCAACCCATTGAGATCCACACTCAACAACTCCTAAATCGAATCTCAACAGTTAAAGACTCCATCGCAGGATTGACAAAGAACAACATCTGAAGGAGATCCTAAGCTCCATCAAAATTTTACACTTATCTCTAAGAACTAATTGTAGGCTATATATATGAAACCAATTGTTTAGAGTTAGAAAGAGAGACAGAGAAAATTGAAAGAGAAGAGAAATTTTGTAATTCTCTACAAATAGTGAAACGTTCTTCGCTGCTCACTAGTAGAAACTGTATATATCAGGAATGGTATATTAGAGACCGTTTAATTCTAAATGGTCTCTAATATTATATCTGCGACCGTATATAAAATACGTCGCAAATGAACTGTCGCTAATATATTAGCGAACGGGTATTTATTATTAGCGACCGTACACAACAGTCGCTAATATTCTCTACACAATAAGCCCAAGAGAGAGCTTTCTCTTTCTCATTCTTTCCCAATTTTTTCCGAGTCCGCGAATTCCTCCAGGTGATTTTCATCTCATTTCTTCCTTTCAATTCTTCCAAAAAATTAAAAATTTCTTATCTATTTTTTGTTTTTCAAGTATTGCTGCTGGTGGTGCTCGAAATTGATTTCCTCATTTAAAATCCAACGAAAAGTTTAGGGTTTTTCCTCCTCAAATTATAATTTTTCATTTAGATTATGAATTGTGTTGTTAAGGTTATGAATTGTGATGTTAGGTTATTAGTTGTTATGTACTTGTGATGTTAGGATATGAAATTGTGATATTAGGTTATTAGTTGTTATGTACTTGTGATGTTAGGTTATGAATTCTTGTGGTTTATTGTTTACGACTTCATGCAGAACTGATCTGCATGGGCCACCAACAAAACCCGTTATGTCCCGCTTCTTAGTAGATAGAAACGGTGACGTGGGAAGCCTGCGGAATATTTATCGAGAGAAGGTAATTTCTTAAATAAATATACTAAGCGTATTGAAACAATAGTATACAATGTAAGAATAAATGGAGACTGTAAAAATTTTCAACAAATATCTTTATTTACATTCAACTTCCAATATTTACAAGTACATGAGTTTTCAGCTGGAAAGTAAATACAATAAGGGAAATGCCTAAACAAGTGGCATATGTAAGCTGAATAAAAGTAAAGGTGGGATAATTCTGTGGAGCAATCTTATTGTAGTCCTCCTCGGTGGCCTCCACTTCCTCCGAATCGACCGTATTTGATGAATATTCCCGTCAGCGAACTTGCGCTCGGTAAGTCCTAAAGGTAAGTAAAAGTAAAGAAAATAACAAATGTAGAATATATAGATGACGAGTAAGAGTATATGTTCATGGGTGAATTTGAACTATTGGTCTCTATATGGTCACTATGTTAACATTAAGTTACAAGTGTGAATGTCAATGCAGCCATAGAAGTATTCACGAGCTCAAGAGTGGGGCCCCAGGAGTAAGGAAATACGGGCCCATTTTATGTGTTAGATTGGGGCTCTAGGCTGTGGATGAGTCAACCCGACTGATATTCAAGTAAAATAAAAAAGAGATTAATACGGAACTCTTGAAGCTCCGTTGGATTCACACAAAAAACTATCCCAAGCACCCCGAGTATAATATATTATAACTGGTTAATATACTTAATTGATTCGATTGATTGATTAACATGCCTTGATCGAGACTATAGATTGCAAAAGGTGTAGAATGTAGTCGAGTGAGTCGAGTAATATGTGAGTCATGACAATTGAAGTCTTGGTTCATAACAAGTTGGTTCGAGTAGTTTGGGTTCGAGTTCATATTCGAGCTTAGATTCGAGTTAGATTAGAGTTCAAGTTTGTGTTCGAGTTTGAGTTCAAGTTTAGGTTCGAGTTTGGATTCGAGTTTATGTCTTTTCATGTGAATTGATATAAATTGTTAAAAATCTTATGTTTGGAAAAAATCGGCAACTGCGGTATATGGTCGATAGGATTTGTGTCTTTTTCCAAGACAATTGCCATTTGATAACCCTGTTAAGTTTTTAAACCTGAATAGGCAAGCATTCACTTTCTCCGTGTAAGTCGATGTCGCATACCCCACGCACTTGTGAGGAGACGGAATTTACAAAAAACGATTTTTATACATTGCAACACCGACTTTAACTCCAGGATCTTAATAGAAATCTTAACTAGCTATACTACTTGGAGGTTTAACTACTCGGTAAGAGTTTTATACTTCCTTGATTCTTGTTTTTTGGGTCTTCTTCTCCTCCTCTCCTTGAGCTCCTCGAAGATCCGGATCGCGCTTAATCGTCGGCCTCTTCGTGTCGAAGATGATCTACCCGAGAGTCTATACTTCAAGCTCCAACCTTTAAACCGAGATAACTAAGGTACCTAGTTTGTGAAGGTAGGTAGCTTAGAAGATATAGAGTGTCTAATGGAGTATATAATCTCAAAGGACCTAATGATTCACATGCACATGTGAAGGTTTTAGGTTTTGTGAAAGAAGGAGAAAAAAATTGGAGAGAGAAAGAAAATGAGCAAATGATTTAGGGTCTTAGCAAGTGAAGAATGGCTCTTACACTTTCTCACATCAAGCCTGCAATATTTTCTAATTGAAAATATCAACCATGCTTGAATAGTGAGTCCAAACTAATAAACAAATGATATGAGCCACGCTTCACTCCATGCCTCAAATATATCCATTTTCCACCTCATTAATCTATTTCCATATATAGATAAATCCAAATATGAGGTGTCTCCTTCTAGAAGCATCTCTTGTGAAATTACAAGAATGCCCTCACCGTATATACAAACCCGTATTCATATTCCGAAAAATACGAATACAATGAGATAATAATAATCCAATAATATAATACTAGAATCCGGCTTAAACTAAAGCTTACTAGTATTATTTGTCCGAACAACATCCGTGTAGCCAGTACACGTATATGATTGGAACCCTGCCGTAAAACCATACGGTCTCTACATTGTTTCGCCCAAAGCAGGGAAACCCTCTGTGTGGGACTCTAAAGACTCGACAGTACACTGACAGTGGGTTTAACCACAAGTCCGTCAATGGCAATAGCTGTGCATAATGGCTACCCAGGTATCTAGCGATAATAAGGCCGATGAGCAAACTCATCCGAACTCCTACTGAGCCTATCTATGACAATCTTCGTATAGGCCGATCAACAAACTCATCCGAATTCCTCACGGATTATCGCATATCGGGCCTTGGGGGGTTGTAACTGTCAAACCCCTAATAGCGCAATAAGTTGTGCCAGTGTAGATCCCAAAACACTCTGAGAAACTACTGGAGTATCTATCAGTAAATCTCGCTTGCCCTGACTATGGATTTTGTGTAATGTCTTTCCAACCACAGCGTGATATCAACCCCCATACCAAGAGAGACGAATCCTATCTAACCGCTAGTGCCTCCATGTGCTTCGGGACTGCACCCAACTACTACCTGTTTGCATGACTCATTTGTGATGTGGTAGGATAGTGATCTAAGTGCAGTGGGCACACACTCGAGACGAATAGTGATGTCAACTCAACGGACTAACATGTACTCATGCCACCCGGGAACTGCTAACTGACGATAGGTATAATACCAACCAGCAGTTCCCCGTGAGTCCGTCCAGTGTAACTCATAACCTAATGAGCACATGTATACTATCTCCGGTACGACATACCAATGGCTGTGGGACAGGTCATCTCCCCTATTGAGATGAGAAGCGTATACACTAGTCTACTCTGAAGTATCGATGCCATGTCTCGATAATCCTATGACTAGGGACCAATATAAGGATGTGCTTATAGACTACCAGCCCTCACTAGTATGACTGCCATCACAATGCTGGTAGTTAAGCTAAAATCTTAAGGGCTCTATTAATATATATTAGCGATATGCTAAAAGAAACATATACACATATTGAGATAGAATCAAACCAAGTAGCATACTATCATATTGAGCAAAACTGTTATTATATCCGTGTATATCCCAAGCTTCCAAAATGTAATATACAATCTAGTACTATACAATAATGGCCTCTAGGGCATATATCACAAACGTTCCGGCTCTCTGAGTCTCAAGAGAAATGATACTGCTTAAGCCTATTTTAATGTATAGTCCTTAAAATATTGTTTTGCATATCTTGATGGGGTTTTATGAAAAATACTTTAATATAGTTTAAAAATAAAACTCGATCGTGATTTATAATATTTAGGGTTTTCATGAACATGTATTTTAATTGTTGTGGTGTTTTGGTGATAAAACCTAGCTTTTTGAAAGTTTATGGTATTTTTATGAAAACTAGCTCTTTGGGTAACTTGATTGTATTTTATTAAGAATTCTAACTTTTCATTTTAAAGAATATAGTTTCATAATATGTTTTTATTGAAAATATGGATTTATAATTTTTATATAATTGTTCAAAGTTAGTTTAATTTAGAAAAGTCGTATTTCTTAAAAACCGTATTTCTATTTCCTTTCGAGACCGAATACTCCGTGGGGAGTTCTGCATCTCGCTCTACTGTCCCAAGGATGTGCGATAATCCATACCATCCATTAGCGGGCCCCCTAACGAGGATTGTAGAGACATAATTGCCAAGGATGTCAAAATACCGATAAAAAGAAACCCGTTTTTTGAAAAGATATGGTATTTTAATGTAAAAGTCATTCTTTAAATTAGCTACATACTTAGAGTACCGTGCTATGGAACCATAGTGTGCATGTGGGGTAGGTCGTTACCCGTGAGGTTTTCCTAAAGTTATATTTTTAACAATTATTGAAAGGGGGTTATACTAATGTTCATGGTATTTTAATGAAAAAGTTCGTTATATGTTTGTTTCATATGAAATTTTTGTTAAATTTCAAGCTAAATAATATACATAATGTTATGAGTGGTGTTAGGATATTAGTTTGACATATTTTGTTTATAGAGTGGGTGAAAAGGTTTGAAAAGAAAGCAATATTGGTTCTAACTCCACTTTACCAATATATTTTTAGAAGATGATTTTAGAAGAAAGGAAAAGAGAGAAGAGGGAATTATTAGCTTAGATCGTAAACAAGAATGAGGGGAAGCCTTCGGGGGTCGTGGTTTCGTAGGAGATACTCCGATCGTCGAGTTTGGCTTACTACTCCACTTGGGGTGCTTAACTCCACTTGGTACTTAGAGAGTTTGAGAGAATTTTTACTAAAATTTTCAGAATGAGTGAGAGCTAGGGTATGAGATGGTATTTGTAGTGGAGAATCAGGGATTAAGAATTAAAAATAGGGATTAAAAGAATTTAAATGGTGTTAAATGGTGAATTGAAGAGTCTCTGTTTGATTGCAGGAAAATCAAACAGTGCAGGAAAGTTAAGGGGAGTCGAAGGGGTGTGAGTGCAAAATACGGGGGGATTTGGGGCATCTTGGACCGTTGGTAGTGGCCAATGTGGAGAAATAAGCAGTTGGATTTGTTGGATATATGTATGCCCTAGAGGCCATTATTAAATAGTGGATGTATTTATATATGTATATATATTCAGAGGACATTCTTGCTCGACATGATAGTATGCTATCTGGTTTCTCTTTATCTGACTTGTTCACTTGATCATACTTTTATTCATTTGTACATGTTGATAAAGCCCTGAGGATATTTGCTTTACTACTGTGATTATGATGTAGATCATACTAGCGGGACATGTGTAGTTTATAAGCATATCCTGAAATGTCCCTAATCGTGGGTGTATCGAGATGGGGCATCGATATTTCAGAGTAGACTAGCGCATATGATTCTAGACCCATGTGATGGGCGATGGATGTTCCCACATCCATTGATGTTTGACATTGAGATCGTATACGAGTGCTCAGTGGAGACTGGGTACACTGGACGGACTAGCCGAGAACTCCTATATGGTATTATATCTATCGTTGGATAGAAGTTCTCAGGTGACACTGGAACATGTTATTCTGTAGACCCGAGATCGTCATAGAGTTTTGTGTGTTCTCCTACTGTACTTTGATTACCGTCCTACCATGGCTCTACTGAGTCGTGCAAACAGGCGGCTTTTGGGTACAGTCCCGAGACACATGGAAGCAATGAGCGATAGGAGGGGTTTCGTCTCTCCCGGTATTGGGGGTTGATATTGTGCTGTGCTCGATTGGCTATATCAGCAAGTCCCTGGCCAGGGCTGATGAGATTTACTGATAAGTGTTATCAGTAGTTTCTCGAACTGATTAATAATCAGTCCATACATAGGCATGACTTATTGAGTTATTAGGGTCGACGATGCCATCCCTAGACTTGATATACAGCATATCTGACGAAGAGATCAGACTGTACGGTAGTGTTGCCAGTTGGCTCGACAGGAGTTTTGACAGGTTCGCTTGTTTTCTTCTGATCGCTCAATACTCGGGTGGTTGTTACGTTTAGCTGACCTCATGCAGTTTAGGGGTGCTTGATATGATCATCACCCACTGCCGGTGTATTGACAAGTCTTAGAGTCCCACAGAGGAGTTTCCTAGCCCAGGCGAAACGATGTGGTGTGCATATGTGATATGCGCGGGGATCCGATTAAATGCGCGTATGTGATACCGTATATTAATCGGGCGATTTACTATTGGTCGGGTCGTATGTGATATGGCCGGTTTGTTAAGTCAAGTGTTGATTTAACATTGACTTTATTGCTCACTTTGTTTAAACCCTTTTCTTTATTGTATGCATGCATGTATGCATATGTTTATGTTGATGCACATGTTGATGTGCATGCACACATACATGCATACACTTGTATGTATCATGGTTGTTGATACACTAGTGGTGGCAATGCAAGACTCACATGGAAGTATTTATCTAAATATTTAATTTTGAGTTAATGAAAATATAATTAATTCATGGTTGATATTTATCATTCATTCTCTACACTTAACCTTGAATTAACCATGAGTTAATTTTCTATGGCTCTTATTGCTCAATGATAAATATCTAGATATTTATTAACCCATGGTTTAAAGTGAGAAGGATTTAATATATATATATATATATATATATATATATATATATATATATATATATATATATATATATATATTCATTCTCATTTTTCTATCATGCTTATCACAACCTTTGAGCTCTTGAGTTGCCATCATCTTCTTCCTCCTCTCTCTTGCTCTCTTGACTTTGCTAGTGAGTGAGATAGTGATAAAGATAGGGTTTTGAAGTGAGAAAACAAACCACATCATCATTCTGCACTAGTCTAGCCAATTAGTTTAGAGTGTTAGCTTCTTCTTCATCTTTTGATTGAGTGGAGCTTGAACAAGAGATATCACCGAGCGACCAGTTTAGATATCTAGGTTCCATCATCCAAAAGAATGGGGAGATTGATAGTGATGTTAATTAAAGGATCCAAGCTGGTTGGTTGAAATGGAGGAGTGCAACAGGGATTTTGTGTGATCGAAACTTTCCGTTAAAATTGAAAAGGAAGTTTTATCGGAGCGCTATTCGGCCTGCCTTATTATATGGTACAGAATGCTAGGCTCCTAAGAAGCATCATACACAGAAAATGCACGTAGCGGAGATGTGCATGCTTCGTTGGATGTGTGGTAACACTAGAAAAGATAAGATGCGAAATGAGGATATTCGTGCAAAAGTTGGTTTAGCACCTGTGGAGGAGAAGATGGGAGAAAACCGGCTAAGTTGGTTTGGTCATGTGCGACGCAGACCTATGGAAGCACCGGTTCGACGAATAGATACTCTCGATATGGGCAATGGCAAAAGGGCAAAAGGGAGACCGAAGAAAACATGGATGGAGGTAATACGAAACGATATGGTTGCCAAAGGACTCAATCAAAGTATATCGTTCGATAGAGTGAGTGGAGGCGGAGGATTCATGTGCTGGACCCGACGTGATTCTCATGTTGGTTCATGTAGCCTACCCTATATGTTTGGGATAAAAGGCTCAGTTGTTGTTGTTGTTGTTGGAGCTTGGAGCTTGGACAAAGAGAACTCCGGGTGGATCATCGTGGACTCGGAAGATCACGAGCAAGCCCGTTCAAACTCTCAAGTAGCCGAGGAGTCAAGCAAAGAGAACTACAAAGGTTTTATTCTATTTACTTAGTGTTTTATTACTTGTAGTATGTGATAATACTTCATATGTTACTTCAAATTTCTAGTTTGATCCTAGGTTAGTTTGCTTAGCACCCTAAAAAATTAAATTGTAGCATGTTTGATGCATTACAAGCTCTTGTGAGGTGCTAGGTAAACCCAACAGTGGTATCAGAGCCATGCTAGAGTATTAGAGTAACCAAGACGACGTTAAAACACTTTGAACGAACATCGATTACCCAAAAAAACCATTCTCTGGAAATTTTTCAAAATGTTGGAATTTTTCACATTAAAAATATTCAAAAAATCATGCAGGTAATTCTATGGACCCTCTAGAAGAACGATACCCTAACTCGACTAAACGACCGTGGAACCGCGGCAGAAACCTAGTTTTGGCGGCAGTTCCGCGGCGCCGTTTACGGTTGGTCCATAGGTACCGTGGCCTGCTTCTGGGTAATTTTAATACTGCTCAGGTGTTGAGCTTTTCTATGGATTTTTGGGTCATTGATCGATCGATCAAATGGTTTAACATCGCCTAATTTATTTGCATATATTGACATGAGATGTTATATGTTGCTGTGAAAAGATGTATAGGATCGTCGTGATGAATGGCCGGGGTTTTTATGTGAGATGAGAGTTTTCTTTTCATTAATGTAAAATTTATTTGTATGTAATATTCTTTTATTGGAGAACATCCGGGTTGAGGATGATGTTTCCTTCGATGTATATTATTTACTTTTCCGCATTAGGATAGACCCAAGGTGGGGAGCACAAGTGACCGGGTTCTAGAGTCCAGTGGGAGGCCATCTCGAGGAGTCGAGACCGGGTCTCCTAACTCTAGAATTGGTAGGGTCGCTTGCCGCTCTCGTAGGGGTCTAGGGTGTGGGATTGGCTATTCATCACGACCGTGGAACCCGTATTTTCTATCGCTGGCTAAATACAAAATACGGAATTCCTAGTATATCCTATATTTTCATATATGTGCTTCTGCTGTTTATATTATGTGATGTGATCGCTTGATATATCTGAGACGAATGCAATATTATATATGAGATATATAGTAGACGTTGCTTATGTTTTGCACCCGCGTTAGTTCCGTCCCGGATGCCGTTAGTTAAGTAAACTAACGGTGCATAACGAAATATTGTGGCGAATGCGGATGGCATAAGCGTACGTTGTATTTTCGTTTCTATTCTGTGTTTGGCTTAAGGACTTAAATGATGGGACTACATTAATATGATTAATGTAAGGAAAAATAAACCTTAAAAGATGTTGTAGAATCGAATTTAAAAAAACCACTCAGTTTTTTATGAAAAAGCTACATTTCAAAATTGCGGAGAATAAGCCACTCCTTTTGAAAACTGTTTCATTCTATAACGATATCAAGTTCAAAGCATTAAAGGTTTTCTTAAAAACCATCCGCAACCCTCTATCATTTTAGGAAGTAGAGTACTTAGTATTCGTGCTACGTTTGTTGACTATAGTTAAGGCGTAGTGTGCGGTACCTAAGTGATGTCTTCCTACACTGCATATGATGCAGATTAATTAGGACATTCATATGACTTTGTTGACCATAGTTAAGGGTCATGTGGGTAGGTCTAATTAATCATGAAATGACAAGTAGAACTTGACTAGTGCTTGTGATTTGTTGACCATAGTTAAGGTCATAAGTGCTAGGGGTAAAAACCATATCGGGAGTTTCAAGAGTTGAAATTTGCAATGAGATTGCATACCTTCCATATGATGGTTAGATCCTGATCCCACTGTGAGAAAGAGTTGCTCTCAGGAGAGTTTTACACTTTACAATTAGCTAACCCATCAGGTGTCTAGAAAGGTGTTAACAGGGCTACGCCTCTGGGAAGACGAGGTTTATATTATGCGAAAGCACGGGGAACCTCCCTCAAGTACCGACACTGGCCTGGCTGAGCGATTAGCAAAGTTATAGAATGTAATTAATCCTGGCTAGTTTTCCTTTTAAGGTTTGAAGGGAAATTTGATAAAAGAAGTGGGAGATATCGATTAGATAAGATAATAACAAATCTAATCTTTGTAAGAGCTTTCGCTGAGTGTATTCTTTTCTCTCTCTTAATGGCAGATACCAATGACAGGACTCAAGCTTCTACTAGATAAAAATAAACTGAATGGGACCAATTATAAAGATTGGCTGAGGAACATCAACATTGCCTTGACTTATGATAAGATATCATATTTCCTCACGGCTCCAGCCCCGCCCGTCCCAGGTCCTAAATCTTCAGTTGCGGATAAGGTAATCTGTAAGACATGGGACGCTGACTGTGCCACGGCCAAATGTCTCGCGCTTGCATCGATGGATAACACACATCAAAAGCAGCACGAGCAAATGGATGTACAATCCATTTTCTCCATACAAAAGAGTTTTATGGGGAGCAATCTCGTGTCCTACGATACGAAGTATCTAGAAAGCTGTTTCAGATGCGGATGGCTCCTGGCACACCAGTAGGTGACCATGTTCTGAAGATGATAGCTCTTATAGAAGAGCTTAAGGACCTCGGATGGTCAATGGACAACGAACAATATAATGATATTATTCTGCAGTCTCCCCCCCAACCTTTGCTCAATTTGTAGTAAACTTCAACATGCACAACATGGAGAAGTCACTACCTGAACTCCTCAATATGTTGAGGAGTGCAGAGAGCACGCTGAAATCAGTGAAGACTCCCGCTTTGATTGCTGGGCTATCTTCTTCCTCTCACCCGAAGGCCAAGACCAAGAGAAAGATGAAGAAGAAACCTGCCAAATCTAGAGGTGGAGTTAAAAAGGTTAAGGGGAAAGACAACTCCACGGCTGGGGAATCGGGGAAAGGGGAATGTTATTACTGCCACAAATCGGGACACTGGAAGCGCAGCTGCACTGAGTACTTGGATCTCAAAAGGAAAAAGCATGGTGATACTTCCGCTTCAGATGTGTTTGTGACAGAAAATTGTTTTTCTATAAACTCTGCTTCCTGTGTATTAGATATCGGTTCAGTTTCTCACATTTGCAATTCCATGCAAGGGCTGAGAAATAGCAAAGTTTTGAAGACAGGTGACCATACTCTCCGGGTTGGAAATGGTTCCAATGTACATGTGGTTTCAGTGGGAGAGTATCATCTGGGGTTGCCATCAAGGTGTATATTGGTTTTGAACCCATGTTATTATGTTTCTAGTATGCTTTGTAATATAATATCTGTTTCTTTGTTAGACAATGAAGGATATAATTTTGTATTGCAGAATAATGTTATGAACATTAACCTGAATCAAATGTCGGTTGGGTATGGCACACTTAATAATGGGCTATACGTCCTAAATCTACACACAGTTTTCAGCATACAACGCACTAATAAAAGAAAACTTTCAGAAAAAAATGGAGTTTTTCTTTGGCACTGTAGACTTGGTCATATTAACGAAACAAGACTAAACAAGCTATATAAAGATGGAGATTTAAACCCTTTTGAATATAAATCTTATGTGACTTGCCAGTCTTGTATCAAGGGTAAAATGATCAAATCGCCGTTTATAGGACACGGAGAAAGAGCTACTCAGCTCTTAGCCCTCATACATAGTGATGTATGCGGGCCAATGTCTACACAGGTTAAAGGCGGTTTTTCTTATTTCATAACTTTTACTGATGATTTCTCAAGGTTCGGTCATGTGTTTTTACTAAAGCATAAGTCTGAAGCTTTCGAGAAATTCACTGAGTACAAACTTGAAGTAGAAAAACAAACCGGATTGAGTATCAAGATACTTCAATCAGATCGAGGTGGGGAGTATCTCAGTACAGAATTTGTAGACTTTCTAAAAGAGAATGGGATTCTCTCTCAGCTCACTCTTCCTTACACACCACAGTACAACGGTGTGTCAGAACGACGGAATCGAACCCTATTAGATATGGTTCGTTCCATGATAAGTGATGCTGAGTTACTTGTTTCATTTTGGGGGCGTGCTTTGGAGACTTCAGCGTTTCTATTAAACAGGGTTCCAAACAAAACCGTGTCTACCACGCCATATGAGATATGGCATGGGAAGAGACCATCTCTAAACAAGTTAAGATTTAGGGTTGTCCGGCCTATGTCAAAAAGCAAAATCCTGACAAACTCGAGACACGGTCATTCATATGCAATTTTGTGGAGTATCCGAAAAATTCATATGGATATTTATTCTACCACAAGGAGGAACAAAAGGTGTTTGTTTCTCAGTATGCCACATTTTTAGAAAAAGAATTTTTTACAAATGATACTGATAGCAGTCTGGTTGATCTAGAAGAGGTTCTAGAGACATAAGTTACAAATGACGACTTGGTTGAACCAGCTATTGCAACAGAAACTGATGGATCTCAGCCACTCCGTAGATCTGGTAGGACTTCTCGCCCACCGGAGAGGTACTACGGTTTCCTCATTGACGGTGATAGAGAAGATTGCATCATGGATGATGATGATCCTACCAGTTTTCAGCAAGCTATTGTTCATACCGTAATATTGCATTATTATATTCCCCATTCTTATGCATTTTATAAATAAACAGGTGCTTTTGACCCATGTCTGCTACATAGTTACAGGTTACGGGTTCTCGGAGCAAAAACAGTTAAATTGATGAAAAAGATGATACAAAGTGAGACTACGACCAATAAATGGTGGAATCTTGATCAAGCCTACACGAAGATCAGTTCATAAAAAACAAAAGCAGCGCAAGGTTCAAGACTTCGTCATGAAGTAACGGTAAAAGTCCACTACAATTATTCACTGCGGAGATCTGGAAAAACCCTAGAAGCCAATCTGAAAAAAGAACTAAAGAAGTAGGAATACCAACAAGACGAGAGCCAGCAGAAGAAATTTCAAGACCCAAGCTCATCATTTGGCTGCGGAACCGCGGCCAAACCTGGCCTATGGCCGCGGTTCCGCGGCCGGGTAGAGCACGTAGAGGCGGAAAAAAATTCCATAATCCTTGGCGGTGCTGACTAGTCTTCCTAGGGGTATTTTTGTAAAAGTATACATGCGGCGATTGTAAACCTAGGGTTTTCTATGTCCTATAAATAGAGACCCAAATTCTTGTATTAGGCCATGCTTCCTTTCATTAATAAAATTCAGAATTCTCTTGAAGTTTTGGAGAGCATCAATTTGTAAGTAGGTTTTATTTTCTGCCTTAGTTCTTAGTTTTAATTTTTGCCCTAGATAGATCTATTCTTTGCCTTAGTTTTAAATCTAGATTAGAATTTTTATTAATCTGCAGTAGATCATTAATCTCTTAACTCTTAAAACAAAATAAAAATCATGTCTTTTGTAGATCCCTCAATGAGCGAGTAGTTTCCTCGCTTGTTAGGGTTAGGAATAGGGAAGGGTTTGAGAGATGAAGATCTCTCACCCCTTTCTTGCCCATCACACGTTAAGAATTAGGAATCCGTGCATACTTTCATATTCCGCTCCCTACGGCACCCTACCTACGAGGTAATGGTGACACCGTAGTATAAAAGACCGGATATGCATGTCTTCCATGGAGGTTAGGGTAAAGATTAATAAAGGACAGACAAGGACCTAGAGGAAGAAACATCGTTTCTTCCCGATCGTCCTAATCCCCTCTATTAATAATTATCATAACACCTAAAAAGATCTAATTTAGGGTATTGAAAGAGGTGGGAAATTTTAATTTACCAAACTTAACCTAAACCTAACCCTAGCAAGTTTCCTAATCCTAGTATAACTCAAATTAGTTTTTTTGATAAAAGATCCAAACACCCTTTGGAATTAGCTCGTTAGAACAATTAGGAAATTAACACCATCCCTGTGGACCGACCCGTATTCACCGGCTAGCTACCAAGCGACGCCGTTCTTGATTGCGGTAATATATTTTTGATCATAAAATCTCTCTAAATCAGCTATCACGAGTGGAGACTCTGTGAAGTGGCATGAGATCTGAAATAGAGTCTATGTACACCAACAAAGTATGGATTTTGGACGTTGTACCCCCTGGGGTAAAACCCGTGGGGTGCAAATGGATCTTTAAAAGAAAGATTGGTGTAGATGGGCAGGTGGAGACCTATAAGGCAAGACATGTGGAAAAAAGATTTCGTCAAAGACCAGGTCTGGACTATGACGAAACTTTTTCTCCCGTAGCCATGCTTAAATCCATTCGGATCCTACTTTCTATTGCTGCTCACTACGACTATGAAATCTGGCAGATGGACGTTAAAACCGCATTCATAAATGGTGATTTAGAAGAATGCGTTTATATGGATCAGCCAGAGGGCTTCGTTGACAGTAAGAGCAGCGGGAAAGCATGTATATTGCTTAAATCCATTTATGGATTAAAGCAGGCATCACGGAGTTGGAACATCTGTTTTGATGATGTTATCAAAGAGTTTGATTTTATAAAAAATCCAGATGAATCTTGTGTTTATAAGAAGGCTGTAGGGAGAGTTGTCACAATCCTCGTATTGTACGTGGATGACATTCTTCTGATAGGAAATGACATTCCTATACTGCAGTCGGTCAAATCATTCTTATCACAAAGGTTCTCCATGAAGGACCTGGGTGATGCCACGTACATATTGGGCATTCGGATGTAAAGGGATAGATCCAAAAGGTTATTGGGATTGTCCCAAACCAGGTACATCAACACCATCCTAAAGAAGTTTAGTATGGAAGACTCCAAGCGGGGTGCCTTACCCACTTGCCATAGAGTCACTCTCTCCAAGGACTTTTGCCCAAAGTCTGATGAAGAGAGAGTTCGCATGAGCATTATTCCCTACGCTTCTGCCGTAGGATCTATAATGTATGCGATGTTGTGTACATGCCCTGATGTAGCTTATGCATTGAGTGTAGTAAGAAGGTATCAGTCAAACCTAGGAGAGAAGCACTGGATTGCTGTGAAGAACATTCTTAAGTACTTGCGAAGGACTAAAGAATTGTTCTTGGTGTATGGTAACCGAGATCTCCAAATGGAGGCCTTTATCGATTCGAGCTTCTAGAGTGATAAGGACGACAGCAAATCTATCTCTGGGTTTGTATTCACCCTCAATGGAGGGGCGGTGAGTTGGAAGAGTTCCAAACAGGATACCGTTGCAGACTCTACGATGGAAGCTGAGTACATTGCTGCAAATGATGCCGCCAAGGAAGCCGTCTGGATGAGGAAGTTCGTCTTGGAGCTAGGAGTAGTTCTAACCATTATTGATCCAATACTATTGTATTGTGATAATAATAGGGCTATGGAATTAGCTAAGGAGCCCAGGTCCCATCAGCGGTCCAGATACATCCTGAGGCGTTTCCATCTGATCCGGGAGATAGTTGATCGCCACGAGATCGAGATTAGGAGAGTAGACAAAAAAAATAACACCGCGGATCCACTCACCAAGGCCCTTCTTCAGCCGCAGCATGAGCGACTTTTTGAGATGTTGGGTATGAGATATGCCAATAACTGGCCTTAGTGCAAGTGGAAGATTGTTGGATATATGTATGCCCTAGAGGCCATTATTAGATAGTGGATGTATTTATACATGTATATATATTCAGAGGACATTCTTTCTCGACATGATAGTATGCTATCTGGTTACTCTTTATCTGACATGTTCACTTGATCATGCTTTTATTCATTTGTACATGTTGATAAAGCCCTGAGGATATTTGCTTTACTACTGTGATTATAATGTAGATCATACTAGTGGGACATGTGTAGTTTATAAGCATATCCTGAAATGTCCCTAGTCGTGGGTGTATCGAGACGGGGCATCGATATTCCAGAGTAGACTAGCGTATATGATTCTAGACCCATGTGATGGACGATGGATGTTCCCACATCCATTGATGTTTGACATCGAGATCGTATACGGGTGCTCAGTGGAGACTGGGTATACTGGACGGACTCGTCGAGAACTCCTATATGATATTATATCTATCGCCGGATAACAGTTCTCAGGTGACACTGGTACAGGTTAGTCTGTAGACCCGAGATCGTCATAGTGTCTTCTGTGTTCTCCTACTGTACTTTGATTACCACCCTACCACGGCTCTACTGAGTTTTGCAAACAGATGGCTTTTGGGTACAGTCCCGAGACACATGGAGGCAATGAGTGATAGGAGGGGCTTCGTCTCTCCCGGTATTGGGGGTTGATGTTGCGCTTTGCTCGATTGGCTATATCAGCAAGTCCCTGGCCATGGCTGATGAGATTTACTGATAAGTGTTATCAGTAGTTTCTCGAACTGATTATAGGCCATACATCGGCATGACTTATTGAGTTATTGGGGTTGACAATGCCATCCCTAGACTTGATATGCAGCATATCTGACGAAGAGACGGACTGTACGGTAGTGTTGCCAGTTGGATCGATAGAAGTTTTGACAGGTTCGCTTGTTATATTCTGATCGCTCAATACCCAGATGGCCGTTATGTTTAGCTGACCTCTTGCGGCTTAGGGGTGCTTGATATGATCATCACCCACTGCCGGCGTATTGACGAGTCATAGAGTCCCACAGAGGAGTTTTCTTGCCTAAGCGAAACGATGTGGTGTGCATATGTGATATGCGCGGGGACCCGATTAAATACGCGTATGTGATACCGTATATTAATCGGGCGATTTACTATTGGTCGGGTCGTATGTGATATGGCCGGCTTGTTAAATCAAGTGTTGATTTAACATTGACTTTATTGCTCACTTTGTTTAAACCCTTTTCTTTGTTGTATGCATATGTTTATGTTGATGCACATGTTGATGTGCATGCACACATACATGCATACACTTGTGTGTATCATGGTTGTTGATACACTAGTGGTGGCAATTCAAGACTCATATGGAAGTATTTATATAAATATTTAATTTTGAGTTAATGAAAATAGAATTAATTCATGGTTGATATTTATCATTCATTCTCTATACTTAACCTTGAATTAACCACGAGTTAATTTTCTATGGCTCTTATTGCTCAATGATAAATATCTAGATATTTATTAACCCATAGTTTAAAGTGAGAAGGATTTAATATATATATTCATTCTCATTTTTCTATCATGCTTATTACAACCTTTGAGCTCTTGAGTTGCCATCATCTTCTTCCTTCTCTCTCTTCCTCTCTTGACTTTGCTAGTGAGTGAGATAGTGATAAAGATAGGCTTTTGAAGTGAGAAAACAAACCACATCATCATTCTACACTAGTCTAGCCAATTAGTTTAGAGTGTTAACTTCATCTTCATCTTTTGCTTGAGTGGAGCTTGGAGCTTAGACAAAGAAGACTCCGGGTGGATCATCGTGGACTCGGAAGATCATGAGCAAGCCTGTTCAAACTCTCAAGTAGCCGAGGAGTCAAGCAAAGAGAACTACAAATGTTGTATTCTCTTTACTTAGTGTTTTATTACTTGTAGTATGTGATAATATTTCATATGTTACTTTAAATTTCTAGTTGATCATAGGTTAGTTTTCGTAGCACCATAAAAAATTAAATTGTGACATGTTTGATGCATTACAAACCCTTTCGAGGTGCTAGGTAAACCCAACAGGATTTGGCCCAATCGTTTCAAGATTTGTGCCATGTGTCAAGTTGGGCGTGTACACCTCATTGCGCCTGTTTGATTTTTCCAAAACTTTTCGTTTCTCCATGTATTGCACGTGCAACTCTTGGACTTCCAAAAAATTAAAAAGAAAAATCTAAAATTAATTGGGTCTGATTGGCACAGGCTATGTCACTGCAGTGTAGAGAGTTTACCAGTGAACTACAAGTTGCTTCTTGTTTTTATTTAACAAAAATAACTTTTAACTCTTACACAGGTTGTAATACTCTTTACTGTGAAATACAAAAAATTTCTGTACAGTGATTTCAGAGTTGTTACAATAACATTATTACACTAATTAAGAAATATTAATTAAGACCAAATAATAGTGAACCGAGACCCTGATTAAAAAACGATTAGATAGAAAATTAAGGGATACCCTAAAATTAAGGTCTTAAACTTGTTTAGGATCGATCTATAGTTTTCCGTTTGACAATTGGTGTATATCAAATCTTTTTCCTGTCGAATTGATGGGATCACATCATATGTTTGTGAGGGTTGAGCGTTATGTTCAATTTTTTCAAACGTATGTGTAGTATTCGATGAGGGGATTTCACATACAGTAATTGTCAATTTTTGTCCAGTTTGGACACGTTATGAATGCAACAAGACTCACATCTCACATCCTTTTGTATTTTTGTACATTTCGAGAAGTTTCGACGGTGCTTTCTAGCTGTTCACCATATATAGATTTATGTATGATCCTAGGAAACGGGAGAAAAGTGCTGCCAAAATTTTCTCGAAATAGATGAAAAACATGAGGAAGTGTGTGTTCCCACCAAATTTTTTGGCTAAGAGCAATTTGTTCCCTTATAAAAAAGGAAGAGAAGAAAGAGGAAAAGAATTCACGGTTTGGCATCACGTGTTAAACACGTAAGCGGTTATGTGCAAAGCATATAAACGCTGAAAACAAATAACTAAAAGGCCAAGCAGGCCTCACGTGTTAAACACGTAAGCGATCATATGCCAAGCATATGTGCGCTGAACATAAATAATTAAAGGCCAAACAGACCTCACATGTTAAACACGTGAGCGCTCATATGCAAAGCATATAAGCGCTGAAAATAAATAGGCTAAAACCCATACTAAGAATCACGTGTTAAACATGTGAGTTCTCTTATTGCATTCTTTGGCAACGCTCATATGCAAAGCATGTGAGCGCCCCAATTTAAAATGCTCTCATCTGATTGAATTAAATTCTATGTGATAGAATTAAATTCTATTTGGAAATATTTTTCCTAATCTTTCTAATATGGAAAGATCTTTCTCTAACAGAGAATCTTGGATTTAAAATCCAACGGTGATAAAAAATCACCAATTAAATTATCTGATAGAATTAAATTCTATGTAATAGAATTAAATTCTATTTGGGAAATATTTTTCCTGATCTTTCTAATATAGAAAGATATTTCTCTAATAGAGAATCATGGATTTAAATTGCAATGGTGATAAAATATCACCAATTAAACTATCTGATAGAATTAAATTCTATGTGATAGAATTAAATTTTATTTGGAAAATATTTTCCTTGATCATTTAAATATGGAAAGATCTTTGTCTAAGAGAGAATCTTGGATCTAAAATCCAATTGTGATAAAATATCACCAATTAAACCATTTAATAGAATTAAATTCTATGTGGGAAATATTTCCCTGATCTTTCTAAAACTAGAAAGATCTTCTCTGTTAAACAGAGAACCTTTGGATCAAAGATCCAACGATGATTATAAAATCAACCATCGATCTTCTCCGGAAAATATTTTCTTAATATTGTTAAACTAACAAGATATTTATATAGTAGAATTAAATTCTATGATAGGAAAATATCTTCCTAATCTTGTAAAACCAACAAGATATTCATATGATAGAATAAAATTCTATCTTAGGAAAATATTTCATAATCTTGTTAAACAAATAAGAAATATTCTCTGTTAAACAGAGAGCGTTTGGATTAAAAATCCAACAGTGAATAAAATTCAACGGTTGACCTAAAAGATCAATTTAATTAATAATGAAATCAATCATGATCTCTCAATAAGAGATTTTCTCAACAAATTGATTCTTTTCTTCTCCTCTAAATAGGAGCAAAGAGAGAAGATGACTTGATCAAAAAAAAGAAAGGAGACCCCTATAAATTTTTGTAAAAATACAGAAGGCTCTCAAAACAATAGAGAATTTATTTCTCTTAAAAAAAAGATTCCCTTCCTAAAAATCCTAGGCAAAGGAAAAAGAAGATATCAAAATATCTCATTTACCTAACATACCATATCTAAGGGTTTAACCCTTCTTAAAGAACTTAGTTCTTTCTCTGGATCTGAGATCCACAAGATAAGTTTCCCACAAGTTGAGAATTTAATTTTCATCGGGAAGATTTTGTTCTTGAGAATCAAATATTCAGGAAAAAACAAAGTTGAAAGCAAAGAAGAGAGAGCCCATAATACTCCAGAAACTTAGTTCCTTTAAATCAAGAACTTGGTTCTTAAACAATCCGATCCAAGATCCTCAAAATAGTGATCTTGGTGATCGTTAATGGCCAAAACAACATTAACAGGGGTTTAACCTCTATGAAAATATGAACAACAGAAGAGGGATAAAAGAACGTGAAGAAAATGGAGTCCATAATACTCCGGGAACTTAGTTCCTTCAAAATAAGAACTTAGTTCTTAAAGAACATAATCCCAAATCCTCAAAATAGTGATCTTGGTGATCGTTAATAGTCAAAATACCATTAACAGAGATTTAAGTTCTCTAAAAAATATCAACAGAGATTAAATTTCCAAAAACTCAGCGCCTCACGTGAAAAGCAAGCCAGCACCCAAGGCTAAAAACTCAGCGTCTCACGTGAAAAGCACGTGAGCGCCAGAAAAGATTAGTTCTTAGCACTATGCCAGCGTCTCACGTGAAACACATGTGAGCGCCACAAAAGGCTAGCGCTTAGCACTATTATAGCGCTTCATGTGAAACACACGTTAGCGCTATATGCAACTGAGTGCTTAGCACTACCGGGTCTTACAGAAACCCAATCTTAGCCCAAATTGGCTAAGGTTCCTGAAGTTAAATCTCTTTGATTTTAAATCAAGCGAGCCCATATGCTCGTGATTTCCAAACTGATCTTAGTCTCAAACATGACTGATGATCTCTCATTGATAATATCCAAAATTATATTCATCTCATATCTCCAAAAGTAATCTTAGTCTCAAATATGACTAACGATTCTTAGGTCCACCACGACTCCTTCTTTCCTTAAATACGGGATTTGGTTTAAGGGTTCATCTCTCCACACCTCTGATATATGTCATAATTCGTCAACATCTTTAGAGAGGTGGCGGGTCCCAACAACCAACAACTCTTTTCTCGTCCAAACTTAATATAAAATTTTATCAAGGCAGGGAATGATACATCCCACATTGATACACTTCTAAATTGACGTGCACACTTTAAATCGGATCGCACCACAAATTAGGCGCATTCTACGTCACTGTTGTTCACTCCGCCACGTAACAAATAGACGTGCGCGTAAGATGGATAATGGACCGAAATGTTCTTAAATTAACATTCGTCCCCAAAATGGGAATGTTGGACCGAAATGTCCTCAAACTAACATTCATTCCCAAAATAAGAAAGTTGGATCGAAATGTCCTTAAACTAACATTCATCCCAAATAGGGGATGTTGGACTGTGACATCCTTAAGTTAATATGTTTTGTCCTGCGGACTGTCTCCATAATAACTGCCGTATACTATTCATGGGCTATTCATATATGATCTAATGATCAGTTGAGCCCATATGCTCACTGCTCATAATTCGATCTTAGTTTCAAATGTGGCTAATGATCCTTAGATCATATCCAAATATATCATGAACCGATTGACCTCACAAATGTGAGATCTACGTCCTAAGTTCATTCCCGTTGGCAAACCAAGCTACCGAAGTGGGCCCCGTCAAAAAAAATTCTTGACCTAAACCCAAATCTAAAATATACGGATTTGGACTAATCCGTGTCCTACGGGCGACGACATAAACCAGTCTTCGTATACAATTCACGGGCAACTGAAATAAACAAAAATACATACGGTAAGAAGTGAATTGTCAGAGCAATAGAAAATGGTTATCGAAATACGATAATGTAATTAACTGCAGGGGTTTGCGCATGCAGGGAAGAGCGTCCCCACAATCAAAACCCCCTCACAAATGAGGTAGAATCTGATGAAGTCTGCTACAACGGTCACGTCCGTCCAAACCTCCGATATATGGTGCCATAAATCAACTTTGTATCTTCTGAGAGGTGGATGGATAAGTCCAAATAATATCTGTCCTCAAATTCAGGCAAGACGATCCATCCCATTTCGTCTCTGTTTTCGGCGGTGAACAGATTCTGGTATGCCCGGTGGGACCTTTTCCTCTTTCCACTCCACACTTCGTGTGTCGTGTTTTTCTGTGATCAAATAATCAATGCATGCATATTTGTAGTTGCTCTTGGATGATGAGATACTGAAGCGGCGTTTCGTTTCTTCCTAGAATGGCATTTGCTTCCACTCGCCGCAACTCAGGCTATGTCATATCTGGTGGAGTCAAGTATGGGCCACTTGCAGTCTCAAATCTCGGCAATCTGGCTCTTCAAGAAATCAATGGGCTTCTCTTTGGGGTTATGCTCCAACCTCCCACCCTCGGTATCTCAACACCGAAGGAGAAATCCCAGAAGAAGTCTGTCTTCCACAGGCTGGCTCCCCAAGTTTCTGCTTTGCCGACGGAATCGGTCTCTAAACAACTGGTACCTTCCAAAGGCCATGGTCGACGTAGGGGGCAGAATATTCAAGCTCTCAAAGAAAACAGGGGGCAGGCTCAGCAAAATCCTGAGGCTAATCAAATTCCGGTCGTATGAAACGGTCGACGTTGATATCGGCATCGTACAAAACAAGATGAGGGCAGTTCTCCATCAGCGTTGACTCCACCTGCTTCAACTCTGATGATGAATGTTGATGTTCCAACCGGGAACAGCTTCAAACTGCTGCAAAGGGTCAGATAAAATTCTCCCACCGCAGTATTGAAGAAATCTCCGTAGCCCGTGGAGATCCGAAGCGAGCAGAAAATAGTTCGCTCCCCAAAAGAACTTTCCTCATCTATATATAAGGTGTGGAAGCAAATGAAAGACTCAGTCGTCGTCTGCGGCTCTTTCTCTAAACGTCAGCCAAATTCTGACAAATCCCCTTTCAAATATAAGGGGACCCATCCCAAGGCGGTTCCTGCTACAACGGTTCCTCCCAAAACCAAAGTGGCTTCTCACAAAAAAGAGAGGCCTAATAAAACTCAAGTGTCCGAGGCAAACTCCAAAGGACAAAACTCCAAACACCCCAAGCCTGGGGGCATGGTAGCTCATACAGTCCACATGGTGAACTTCAAAGACGAACTTCAAGCTTCTACTAGCCACGGACCGCATACTCGGTCCCTGACAAAGGCTCAATTGCAACGTAAAAAGCTGTAGAAGATGCTTGCTCAGGCGGCAACACTCGCTAATCCATCGTCTAAGCCAAATTCCGAAGACACACATGGAGAAAGAAAAGAGCAGGAGTCGGATATTGACTTTCTAAAGCACGCTCTCAAAATGATAGATGAAGAAGCGGCAGAAATGTCCGTTAAAATGAACCAGATGGCCCTTCTGATCCAGAATATGGCTGGAATGATAGTTCAATCGGAACCACTGGCAGATGAACTGCCGGTAATCACTCTTAAAGACAAGGGTGACATTTTAAATCCTCTTCAAGTCTCATCAACGGACGGAGAGGAAATGATACTAAAAGCAAATCTGGACGAATATTTCGCTCAGCAAATCAAAGCTCATTATGTCAGTGAAGTTCAAATAGGTCAATCAAAACTGGTCGACCATATCCGGCCTGGTACGATCAAATACAGTACCCGCCAGATTACACACTTCTAGCATTCCTCGTGTACAAAGGAACTGGGAATTCTCGCCAGCACATTGCGTGATTTAAGTCCATGTGCAGCAATACTGGAGGAAATGATATAATGCTCCTCCGACAGTTCGTCAGCAGTCTGGCGGGCATGGCCTTCTAATGGTATGCAGAACTCCCAAATAATTCCGTAAAGACCTTCAACGAGATGGATATGCTTTTCTGTCAGAGATTCGCTAGTGAGAATGAACACACTACCGTGGCGGCGTTGGTCAATGAACGGGTTGGACTGATGAAACTTGGGTTCAATATGTTTTCCAATGGCGAAATCTCTTGTCAAAATACGAGCAATGCATCGACAAAGCTGCAGCCATGGGAACGTTCATAGCCACCCTTGACCCAAATTCAAAGGTGTTCCCATTTATGGCCTTCTTCAAGCCGACGACTTTCCAAGAGCTCATGGATAAAATGACTCGATTGGATCAGATGGGTCAAGACCCTTCATCATCCGATGAAGATGAATTAAAAGCATAAGCAAGGTGGCGTTTGTTGCCAACGCTCAACAAAAAATGAGCGGCTCTGAAGCAACCTGTTGCCAAAATAGCAACGGCGTGGGTACTTACTCCCCCTCTCGAGATATACACAGGGGGCATATTTCTCACTGGCAGAAGAATCTCTACGTGTGATGGTCTTTTCTTCTTAAAGAACAGAAAGGATATCAAGGGACTTACAAGCAAGTCCTGCAATCAAGTGAAGTATCTCACTTGAACCATAAAACCATAGGAGGGATATGAAATCCATGTCCCACTGCGAATCAGATGATGAGGGGGAAATCCACCAAGTCAAATTCGTTCTTCCTAGAAAGAGGAAGACTCGGCAGAAGGAATTACGTGATATCTCGTTCCTTTGTAAATGAAGAAGATGCTCCAGCAGTATCGAAAAGCGACATTGATGAGCAGGGGGCAGGTGCCGTGTAAAATGCCCGATACTTCCCGCAAAACAACCCGATTGGCACGATGATAGATGAAGCAGTCCAAAATGGTGAAAATAATCTAAGGTGTGAAGGGTCCATGCAAATAAAGGACATGCAGCAGCGTCTCAACAAATAAGAGTTGTAAGGGATGAGTTATGCAACTCCTTGATCGAATGATAATAATGGACCGAAACGTTCTTAAACTAATAACGGACCGAAACGTCCTTAAACTAACATTCATCCCTAAAACAGGAATGTTGGACCGAAATGTCCTTAAACTAAAATTTGTCCCCAAAACGGGAATATTGGACCAAAATTTCCTTAATCTAACATTCGTCCTAAAAAAAGACGATGATGGACCGAAATATTCTTAAACTAACATTCGTCCCCAAAACGGGAATATTGGACCGAAATATCCTTAAATTAACATTCGTCCCCAAAACGGGAATGTTCGACCGAAATGTCCTTAAACTAATATTCATCCCCAAAATGGGAATGTTTGACCGAAATGTCCATAAACTAGAGTGTCGTCTAAAAAACGGCGATACTGGATCGAAACGTCCTTAAACTAGTGCGTCGTCCCAAACACAACGCTTCACCTCAAACACGGCGATAATGGATCGAAATGTCCCTAAACTAGTGCGTCGCCTCAAATATTGCGATAATAGACCAGAACGTCCCTAAACTAGCGCGTCGCTCCAAATACGGCGATATTCTCTTTTAAGATCTATATTGCAATCGAAGTTCCAACGACGAAGATTGCAACTCAAGTCCTACCAGCTATACAGCTACTCTAGTGGTGAAACAACCCCTAAGTCCCACCAGCAAATAGATGGGTTACCTACGACGAAGCTACTTTCAAGAGTTTCACCTTTCGCAAAAAAATGGTACGTCCACAAGCGAAATGGGCACGGATGAAAATCCGAAAGGACACCGTGAGTAAAAAACAGCAGGGCTACCGGCGAGCTTGTGAAAACCCAAAAGGGTGCAAACTCGTTTAAAAAACAAAAAAAAACGGTATGTCCACAAGCAAAATGGGTATGGATGAAAACCCAAAAGAGCGACGTAAGTAAAAACAGCAGGACTATCGGCGAGCTTGTGAAAACCCGGAAGGGCGTAATTTCATAAAAAAAACTACACTTATAGGGTCTTTTCGATCTTGTGAGGAAAAAATATCTGCGTGAGATTCTTACGACTCACAAAGGAGCAACACACTCAGAAATCCACATGATTTCTAAGGAGAAAATACGCTTACGAGATCCTCAGGACTCGTAAGGAGAATTTCCCCTATGAGACCCTCATGGCTCATAGAATTCGAAAGTCTTAGGTTACAGGGATCTAAACTTGTTCTTAAGCCGTCATATCCCCTAAGTTGCCCTACAGGCGGTCTAATATTGACCCTTGTATACAATCCATGGGCATGACCAAACAATTCCCTACCAAGTTCCACCAATGGCCAGAAATATCTCATATGGTGAACGACACTTGTAACTCCTCTTGATTTATAAGGAGAAAATACTTTTGTAAGATTCTTACGACTTGCAAGGGAAAACACCAGTTAGGAGTCCTCACAACTTCTAAGGAGAACGTACACCTACGAGATCCTCTCGACTCGTAGGGAGAAATACATTTATCAGACCCTTACGGCTCATAAAATTAAAAAGCCTTACTCGACAGGATCGTAACCCTGTTTGCTAAGCCACCTTTGTTCAAATCGACAAAGAAAAACGATGATTCGCTCCTGGAAATATCCCAATTGTAGCGATGATGATGCCTAAATAGGTATCAAATTTCAAGTTCTCGCAAAGGCAAATGATGATTCGCTCCTGGAAATATCTCAGTTGTAGCGATACTGATGCCTAAATAGGTATCAAATTTCAAGTTCTCACAAAGGCAAATGATGATCCGCTCCTGGAAATATTCCAATGGTAGCGATACTGATGCCAATATTGATATCAGACTTCAAATCTTCAACTAAAAAAAAAGCCGAAATGTTTGGGCAACCCGCAATAAAAAGCAGCGAGTAAAAACAAAAACGGCTGAAATGATTGGGCACCGCGATAAATAACCGAAATGATTGGGCAATCGCGACTTTCGCGACATGAAATCTATAAAGATAGAGCATCGCGGAAAGGAAAAAAATGAAAATGAAACTTTTCTACCCTGTAAGTATGTCCATATTGAATCTTGTAGACGATCCATGGGCATGTTCCCACCAAAATTTTCGGCCAAGAGTTACTTATTCCCTTATAAAAAAAGGGGGGAGAGTCCTCAAAATTTGGCCTCACGTGTAAAACACGTGAGCGTTCCCGCCAAAATTTTCGGCCAAGAGCTACTTGTTCCCTTATAAAAAAGGGGGAGAGTCCTCAAAATTTGGCCTCACGTTTAAAACACATGAGCGCTCATATGCAAAGCGTATGAGCGTCCAAGCAGGCCTCACGTGTAAAACACGTGAGCACTCATATGCAAAGCATATGAGCGCTGAATATAAACAGGCTAAAACCCACAGTAAGGGTCACGTGTTAAACACATGAGTTCTCTTGCCTCTCACATGCAATGCATGTGAACGCCCCAGTTTAAAATTCTCCTATCAAATTCTAGAATTAAATTCTATTTAGGAAATATTTTCCTGATCTTTTTCAAACTAAAAAGATCTTCTCTGTTAAACATAGGTCCTTTGGATCAAAGATCCAACGGTGATAATCTGGTAGAATAAAGTTCTATCATAGGAAAATATTTTCCTAATCCTGTTAAATTAACAAGATATTCATATGATCAGAATTCTATGTTAGAATAAAATTCTAATCTTAGTAAACTAACGAGATATCTATATGATAGAATTAAATTCTATATTAAGAAAATATATTTCTGATCCTGTTAAACTAAAAAGATATGATAGAATAAAATTCTAATCTTATCAAAACTAACAAAATATTCATAATCTTGTTAAACAAACAAGAAATCTTTTCTGTTAAACAGAGGACCTTTGAATTAAAAATCCAACGGTGAATAAAATTCACCGATTGATCTAAAAGATCATGAAATCAATCATGATCTCTCAATGAGAGATTCCCTTAATAAATTGATTCTTTTCTTCTCATATAAATAGGAGTAAGGGGAGGAGAAGAAAAATACACAGATGGAGAGGGGAAGAAAAATAGAGAGAGAATTTAATTCTCTAAAGAAGAGGAATCCCTCCCAAAAGCTCCCACAAAAAGAGAATTTAATTCTCAAACCAAGAGTTTAACTCTTTTCAAAGAACTTAGTTCTTCCTTTGGTTAAAGATCTGCAGAAGCAGATCTCCCTACAACTTGAGAATTTAATTCTCATCGGGGAGATTCTGTCATGCAGATTCAAAACTTAGGGGAAAGAACCGAATCCAAAAGAGTTTAACTCTTACAAAACATATGAGAATTTAATTCCTCTAAAACTAGGGTTTAACCCTTTAAAAAGAATTTAATCTCTACAAAGAACAAAAGGAGAACTTGATTCCTCAAAACCATAGAAGAACAGCCTTGTGATTCATCAGGGTTCAACGCTACACAATAAAAGGTCATGTGTTCCCACGTGAGCACCTTTGAGGAACGAAAAAGGAAAGACTGAGATCTGGCCACGTAATCCCACGTGACCCCTGAGAAGTGCTCAGCACTTATAAAAGAGAAAGGGGAATGAACTCTATTTTTGGGGCTCCTCACGTGACCCCACGTGACCCCTGAGAAGTGCTCAGCACCTATAAAAGAGAAAATGGAATGAACCTTATTTTTGGGGCGCCTCACTTGACCCCACATAACCCATGAGAAGTGCTCAGCACTTATAAAAGAGAAAAGGGAATGGACCCTATTTTTGGGGCATCTCACGTGACCCCACGTGACCCATGAGAAGTGCTCAACACTTATAAAAGAGAGAAAGGAATGAACCCTATTTCTGGGGCGCCTCACGTAATCCCACATGACCCCTGAGAAGTGCTGAGCACTTATAAAAAAGAAAAGGGAATAAACCCTATTTTTGGGGTGCCTCACGTGATCCCATGTGACCCCTGACAGTGCTCAACACTAGAATAAGAGAATAAAAGAGTCAGCGCCCAACTCTAAGAGTCTCATGAGCCACACGTGAGCGCCCCAACTTTCAATGTTTAACACTGCTATGGCGCCTCACGTGCCACACGTGAGTGCTGCTATAGCGCCTCACGTACTATACGTGAGCATCTCAGATCTCAGTGTTTAACACTGCCTTAGAATATCACGTGGGAGCACGTGGGCACTGAGCATATACTGGTGTTTAACATTATAAAAGGCCAACTTCAACGTCAGATTGGCTAAGTCTTTCCCGAGATTAAATCTCTAAATAAACCGAGCCTCCATGCTAATGACCGAGGATTCCTCAATTTGGAATTTGGTTCAAGGGGACATCTCTCCACACCTCTGATACATGTCGTTGTAATTATTCAACGTTTTCAGAGAGGTGGTAGGTCCCGACAACCAACAAGCTCTGGACCGTAATGTCTTTAAACTAACTATGGACTGCAATGTCCCTAAACTAAACTCCACGGACTATGATGTCCTTAAACTCCACGGACTATGATGTCCTTAAACCCAACGGACCGCAACGTCCTTAAACTAAAACTATAGAGCCCAAATGCACTTTCGTTGGATCTAAATGATCCTCAAATCTTGTTGAGTAGATCTTAGTCTAAAATTAGACCAACGTATCCTCAACAAACGTTTGAGTTGATCTTAATCTAAAATAAGATTAACGATCCTTAAACCAACCCAAACCCAAAATACGGATTTGGATTAATCCACGCCCTACGGACGACAACACAAATTAGTCTCCGTATACAATCCACAGGCAACCAAAAATAAAACAAATACACACGACACGAAGTGACCATCTGGAGAAGGAGAAAGTGGTTACCGCTATGCGATAGCGTAATTAACTATAGGGGCTTGCGCCTGTAGGGAAGAGCGTCCCCACAATCAAAAACCCCTCGTACACGAGAGGGAATCTGACGAAGTCTGCTACAACGACCACATCTGTATAAACCTCCGATATATGGTGCCATAAATCAACTTGGCATCTTCGGAGAGGTGGACAGATAAAACCAAATAGCATCTGCCCTCAAATTCAGGCAAGACGTTTTTCTTCCCAGTTTTCGGCGGAGAACGGATTCTGGTACGCCCGGTGGGACCTTTTCCTCTTTTCACTCCACACTTCGTGTGTCGTGTTTTTTCTGCGATCAAATAATCACGGTATATGTGTTTGTAGTTGCCCTGGGGTGATGGGATACTGAAGCCGGAGTTGCGTATTTTCCGAGAATGCCGTTTGCTTTCACTCACTGCAACTTAGGCTCTGTCACATTTGGCAGAGTCAAGTATGGGTCACCTGCAGCCTCAAATCTTTGCAATCCGGCTCTTCAAGAAATCAACTGGCTTCTCTTTAGGTCGATACTCCCACCTCCCACCCTCGGTGCCTCAACACCGATGGAGGAAGCCCAGAGGAAGTCTGTCTTCCACAGGTTGGCTCCCCAAGCAGTAATTTTGCCAACGGAATCAGTCCTCAAACAACTGGCACATGCCAAGGAGCAAGGTCGATGTAGGGGGGGCAGAATATTCAAGCTCTCAAAGGAAACAAGAGGCAGGCTCGGCAAAATCCTGAAGCTAATCAAATCCTGTTCGTAAGAAACGGTCAACGTCAATATCGGCATCATACAAAATGAGCTGGGGGCAGTTCTCCGTATGGTCCCGTTTCAACCCCAGTGGTGAATGTTGCTGTTCCAACTGGGAACAGCTTCAAACTGTTGCGAAGGGACAGACAAAATTCTCCCACCGCAATATTGAAGAAGTCTCCGCAGCCCATGGAGATCCCACGAGAGCATAAACCAGTACGCTCCCTGAGACAACTTTCCTCATCTATATATAAAGTGTGGAAGCAAGTGAAGGTCTCTGTCGTCAACCGAGGATCTTCCCCTAGACGTCAGCCAAATTCTGACAAACCCTCATTCAAATACAAGGGAACTCATCCCGAGAAGGATCCTGATACAGCGGTTCCTCCCAAAACTAAAGCGGCTTTTCACAAAAAAGAAAGGCCCAATAAAACTCAAGTTCCCGAAGTAAACTCCAAAGGGAAAAACTCCAAACACCCCAAGCCTGGGGGCATGGTAGCTCACATAGTATATGTGGTGAATTCCAAAGACGAAGTTTGAGCTTCTACTAGTCACCGACCTCAAACTCGGTCCCTGACAAAAGTTCAACTATAACGTGAGAAGCTGTATGAGATGCTCGCTCAGGCGGCAGCAAACGGTAATCCATCGCCTAAGGAAAATCCCAAGGACACACCCGAAGAATGAATAGAGAAGGAGTTGGATATTGATTTCCTAAAGCGAGCTCTGAAAAAAGGAGATACAGAAGCGGCAGAAATGTCCACTAAAATGAACCAGATGGCCCTTCTGATTCAAGATATGGCTGGAATGATGGTTCAATCGGAACCACTGACAAATGAACCGCCGGTAGTCGGTATTAAAGATAAGGATGACATTTCAAATCCTCTGCAAAAATAATCAACGGCTGAGGAGGAAATGATTTCTAAAAGAAAAGCTGGCCACATATATCGCTCAACGATTCAAAACTCATTATACCAGTAAAGCATCAAATAGGCCAATCAAGACTGGTCGACTGTATCCAGCGTGCTCCGATCAAACACAGTACCCGCCAGAATATATACTTCCGACTCCACATATACAAAGGAACCGGGAATCCTCACCAGCACATCACGCGATTTAAATCCATGTGCGGTAACACTGGAGAGAATGATATACTACTCCTCTGACAGTTCGTCGGCGGTCTGGCGGGCATCGCCTTCATTTGGTATGTCAAACTCCCAAATGATTTCGGGAAGAGCTTTAACGAAATGGATACGCTCTTCGGTCTGGGATTCGCTAATAAGAACGAATATACTACCGTGACGGCGCTGGTCAACGAAAGGGTTAGACCGAATGAGACTTGGGTTCAATATGTTACCCGATGGCGAAATCTCTGGTCAAATACAAGCAACGCATCGATGAAGTTGCAGCCATGGGAATGCTCATAGCCATCCTTGACCCAAATTCAAAGGTGTCCTCGTATATGTCTCTCTTCAAGCTGACGATCTTCCAAGAACTCATGGATAAAATGGTTCGATTGGATTAAATGGGTCAAGACTCTTTCTCACCCGATGATGACGAGTGAAAAGCAGAGGCAAGATGGCGTTTGTCACCTACGCTCAACAAAATAAGCGGCTCTGAAACAAGCTGTCGCCAAAATAGCGACGGCGTGGATACGCGTTCCCCCCGAGATATACACAAGGGGCATATTCCTCACTGGCGGAAGAATCCCTATATGGGATGGTCCTTTCTTCTCAAAAGTTAGGAAGGATATTAAAGGGCCTACAAACAGGTCCCACAATCTAGTGGAATGCCCCGCTAAAAAAACGGTATGTCCATAAACAAAATGGGCACGGATGAAAACCCGAAAGGGCACCTTGAGTAAAAATAGCAGGACTGCCGACGAGCTTGTGAAAACCCGGAAGGGGGCAATCTCGTTAAAACAAAAAAAACAGTACGTCCGCAAGCAAGATGGGCACAGATGAAAACCCGAAAGGGCGCTGTGAGTAAAAACAGCAGGACTGCCGGCGAGCTTGTGAAAACCCGGAAGGGCAATCTCGTTAAAATAAATACACTTACGAGAACCTCACGACCCGTGAGGTGAATCCCCCCTGTGAGACCCTCACGGCTCATAGGCTTCAAAAGCCTTAAGTTACAGGGATCTAGACCTGTTCTTAAGCCGTCATATCTCTCAAATTGCTCTACAGGCGGTCCATTGACCCTTGTATATAATGTATGGACACAAATAAATATTTCTTTGCCAAGTTCTACAAATGGCAAGAAATGTCCCCATATAGTGAATAACACTTGTAGGTCCTCTCGACTTATAAGGAGAAAACACTCTTGTAAGACCCTTACGACTTATAAGAGAAAACACCACTTAGGAGTCCTCACGACTTCTAAGGAGAAAGTACATTTACAAGATCCACACGACTCATAGGGAGAAAACCCTTTTATGAGACCCTTACGGCTTGTAAAGTCGAAAGCCTTAGTCAACAGGATCCTAACCCTATCTACTAAGCCACCTTTGTCCAAATCGACAGGGGCAAATGATGAGTCGCTCCTGGCAATATCCCAGTTGTAGCGATACTGATGCCTACACAGGTGTCAAACACTAAGTCAACCTCTCCGGCAAGTGCCGTCCCTACAACCATCTAATGAAGAAGGGGACCCCGTTCGTCTGGGATCAGAAATGCTAAGGTACACGGGACGAAATCAAGCAATACCTACAGAATCCGCCGGTACTGACCGCTCCAGTCAAGGGAAAGCCCCTCATCCTGTACACAACCGCCCTTGAAGGTTCCTTAGGCGCTATGCGCACAGGAGAACGACCAAGGGAAAAAGAGAGCCCTCTACTATTTGAGTCGAGTTCTCCTGGGGGCAGAAAACAACTACTCCTCCATCGAAAAACACTGCCTGGCGTTAATCTTTGTGATAACGAAGCTTCGGCATTACGCTTTGGCGCATGAGGTCCATTTCATATCAAAAGTGGATCCTCTTTAATATTTGATGTCGAGAGCCATACTAACAGGACGGCTCACTAAATGGCCCTACTCTTAATAGAATTCTCAATAACATACCGACCTCTCAAGGCAGTGAAAGGCCAGTCCATCGCCGACTTCCTCGTTGAGCATCCGATACCTGCCGATTCACCCCTAAATTGTGAATTGCCGGACGAGCATGCGTTTGACACGATCGATAGGGAGAAAGAAGGGGATGATACCCGATGGGAACTCTACTTCGATGGGGCATCTTCCCTGAAGAAGCGAAAGCACGGCTCCCCCATGATCAAATCCGGAGTAGGCTTTATCTTCGTGACTCCGCAAGGAGGGACAATGCACTTTGCCTTTTCCCTAATGAAGCCGAGGACAAACAATGAAGCAGAATATGAGGCTTTGATAGCAGGTCTTAAGATCGCTATCGGTATGGGAATTGAAGACCTCTTTATATACGGGGGCTCCCAGCTGGTCGTTAGTCAAGTAAACGGCGACTATCGAACGTGTAAACCAGAGTTGGTAAAGTACGGCGAGAGAGTGTAACAATTACTGACTCAAATCCCTTCCTACGTCCTAAAAAGCATACCGCGTACGGAAAATAGCAAGGCGGATGTATTAGCCAAACTCGCTAAAGAACTGGCCGACGAAAACCTCGATGACGTGAGGATCGCTGTACAAAGCTGTCGGGTCCTTGCACCAGCGGAAATATCTCCGTAGTCGTCTGAAGAAAAGGAAGTGACAAGGGAAACAGCCCTGCCAGCCCTGCAAATTGAAGACCAGGGAAAGGCTAAGGATTGGAGAGAAGTCTTTATAGATTACTTCAAATCTCGTCGAACACCTGAAGATGCGTCCTTAAGACATTAGCTCATGAAACGAGCTCTGTCTTTCACCTTCTTCAGTGATACTCTATATAAGAGATTGTTCGACTCTCTATGGATAAGATGCCTGGGGTCAGAAGAAGCAAAGAGAGTCATCCAAGACACTCATGACGGACTCTGGGATTCTCATCAAGCCGGGTCGAAGATGAAGCTGAAGATCAAAGAATGGGCTACTATTGGCCCACGATGATCTAGGACTGCCTCGAATATGCAAAGCAGTGCCACTCGTGCCAAATTCACGGGGACTTCATCCACCAGCATCCAAACCCGCTACACCCAACGGTGGCTAGCTGTCCTTTAGAAATGTGGGGAACCGACATAATTGGGCCCATCTAACCAACGTCATCCAGAGGACATCGGTTCATATTGGCAACAACTGATTACTTCTCAAAGTGGGCAGAAGCAGTGCCGCTAAGAGAAGTTAAGACGGAGAACATCCTCCATTTCTTCAAGACATACGTCATCTATCGGTTCGGCATTCCGTGACGGATTATCTCCGATAACGGGTTGGTCTACAGAAGTCACAGAATCAGCCACTTCTTACAACAACATAATATAGACCAGAGATACTCTTCGGTCTATAATCCCCGAGCTAACGGTCTAGCTGAGGCTCTCAACAAGACCTTGACAAAGATCATAAAGAAGACGGTGTCCAAAAATAAAAAGGATTGGCATGAGAGACTACATGAAACTCTCTGGACGTATCGGACCACGTTCAAAACGGCCATAAACACAATGTCGTATGCATTGGTATTCGGTGCTGAAGCAGTACTCTCCTTGGAAATAGAGCTACCCTCTCTACGAGTGGCGGTTCATTATGAGCTAACAGACGAAGAGAATGCTCATCTTCGGCTTGAGAAGCTTGACACCCTCGATGAAACTCGTCTCATGGCACAGCAAAACTTGGAGGCTTACAAAGCAAGGATGGCACGCTCATACGAAAGATTAACTTGGCCGAGGACATTACGCCAAGGCGAACTTGTACTAGTTGTCAAATGACCTATGATCCCCAATCGTGCCAAAGGAGGGAAATTCGAGCCGAACTACGAGAGCCCGTACATCATAGACAAAGTCTACCAAGGTGGGGCTTACTTGCTCATGGATATGCATGGCGAAAGACCCTTCTGGCCAATAAACGGCCGGTTCCAGAAAAAATACTACGCCTGACAAGTTACGGCCTAGGTCAATGATAGATGACGACGCCTATGTCCGCTCGCTATCCTCCCAAACCCTAACTCTATAAGTAGTATCCAGCAAGACTGTTGTCTCCAAAACGCCAACAACGGACCAAAACGTTCCTAAACTAACAATGGACCGAAACGTCCCTAAAACTAACAATGGACCGTAATATCCTAAAACTAGCTATGGACCGAAACGTCCCTAAACTAACAATGGACCGAAACGTCCCTAAAACTAATAATGGACCGTAATATCCTAAAACTAGCTATGAACTGAAACATCCCTAAACTAGCTACGGACCGAAACATCCCTAAACTAACAATGGACCGAAACGTCCCTAAAACTACAATGGACCGTAATGTTCTAAAACTAGCGACGGACCTAAACGTCCCTAAACTAACAACGGACCGAAATGTCCCTAAAATTAACAATGGACCGTAATGTCCTAAAACTAGCTGTGGACCACAATGTCCTAAGACTAGTGACAGACCGAAACGTCCTTAAACTACTACAAACCGCAGTATCTTAGAGCTGACAAAAAAAACGGTACGTCCACAAGCAAAATAGGCACGGATGAAAACCCGAAAGTTCGCAGACTCGTAAAAAAAAGGCGGTACGTCCACAAGCAAAATGGGCACGGATAAAAACCCGAAATGGCTCCATGAATAAAAACAGCAGGGTTACCGGAGAGTTTGTGAACACCCGAGAGGGCGCAGGCTCGTAAACAAATTCGTGCACACTTGCGAGGTCCTCTTGACCTTATAAGGAGAAAACACCTGCATGAGATCCTTACGACTCACAAGGAAGCAATACACTTAAGGATCCCCATGATTCCTAAGGAGAAATTACACTTACGAGATCCTCACGACTCGTAAGGAGAAACCTCTTATGAGACCCTCACGGCTCATAAGATTCAAAAGCCTTAAGTTACAGAGATCTGAACCTATTCTTAAGCCATCACATTTCCCATACTGCCCTACAAACGGTTCAATATTGACCCTTGTATACAATTCACGGGCACAAATAATCATTTCCTTGTCGAGTTTCACCAACGACGAGGAATGCCCTCATTTGGTGAACAAACACTTATAGGTCTTCTTGATTTACAAGGATAAAACACTCTTGCAAGATCCTTACGACTTACAAGAGAATATACACTTAAGAATCCTCATGATTCCTAAGGAGAAATCGCATATCCGGGATTCTCACGACTCGTAGGGAGAAACACCTTTATGAGACCCTTATGGCTCATGAAGTCAAAAGCCTTAGTCGACAGGATTCTAACCCTGTTTGCTAAGCTATCTTTGTTTAAATCGACAAAGGCAAATGATGATTCGCTCCTGGCAATATCCCAGTTGGAGCGATGTTGATGCCTAAATCGGTAACAAATTTCAAGTCCTTTCAAGGCAAATGATGATTCACTCCTGGCAATATTCCAGTCGCAGCGATGCTAATGTTAAGATTGGTATCAGATCTTGAGTTCCATACTCGCAAAAAAAATGCAAATCAAATAGCCGAAATGTTTGGGCAACTCGCAATAAAAATCAGCGTGTAAAATATATGCATATAAAAATAGCTGAAATGTTTGGACAACTCGCAATAAAAATCAGCGAGTAAAATATATGCATATGAAATAGCCGAAATGATAAGGCAACTTGCAACAAAATCAGCAAGTAAAAGATATGCATACAAAAATAGCCGAAATGATTGAGCAACTCGCAATAAAAAGCAGCGAGTAAATAAAAAAATAGCCGAAATGATGGGCACCGTGAAAATAGCCGAAATGATTGGGCAATCGTGACTTTCGCGATATAAAAAGCTGAAATGATAGAGCATCGCGGAAAGAAATAAAATAAAATGAAAGAATAAAACTTTTGCCCTGTAGGTGAGATCACATCGACCCCTGTGTACAATCCATAGGCACAAACAAAAGGGAACCACATTTCCCCACCAGACTCTGTCAAAGGGAAGCCAGATCTCAATGACAACATCCACGGCCTAAAGATCACCACGATGTTTCTTCTCAATCGAACGCAGACGTAACGTCAACCACCGACCTCAGAGTCACAACGAACGGAGCCATGGCAAAGTCCCTAGTTTCAAATCTCAACGGCAATATCCACAGTTTAAAGATCACCACGATGTTTGTTCTCAATCAAGCTCTGACGTAACGTCAACCACCGACCTCAGGGTCACAACGAAACGGAGCCATGGCAAAGTCCCTAGTTCCAAATCTCAACGGCAACATCTACAGCCTAAAGATCAGCAACGGCGTTCCTCCTCATCCCAGCAGGATACGGACGCAACACCACCAATCGGAGCCATGGCAAAGTCCCTTGTTCCAAGACTCTACGGTTCACAGACAACCTAAAGTCATCCAATGAACCCGTCTCGGAAATACGTCAGCAAAAGACCCCGTATCGGAAATACGTCAGCAAATGACCCCGTCTCGGAAATACGTCAGCAAGTGACCCCGTCGCGGAAATACGTCATCCAATGACCCCGTCGCGGAAATACGTCAGCACATGACCCCGTCGCGGAAATACGTCACCAAATAACCCCGTCGCGGAAATACATCATCCAATGACCCCGTCGCGGAAATACGTCAGCACATGACCCCGTCACGGAAATACGACATCCAATGACCCCGTCGTGGAATTCGTCATCCAATGACCCCGTTTCGGAAATACGTCAGCAAATGACCCCGTCGCGGAAATACGTCATCCGATGACCCCGTCTCGGAAATACGTCAGCAAATGATCTCGTCACGGAAATACGTCATCCAATGACCCTGTCTCGAAAATACGTCATCAAATGACCCCGTCTCAAAAATACGTCATCCAATGACCCCGTCTCGGAAATACGTCAGCAAAAGACCCCGTCTCAGAATACGTCAGCAAATGACTCGTTTCGGAAATACGTCAGCAAGTGACCCTATCGCAGAAATACGTCATCCAATGATCCCGTCTCGGAAATACATCATTCAATGACCCCGTCTCGGAATTACGTCAGCAAATGACCCAGTCTCGGAAATACGTCAGCAAATGATCCTGTCGCGGAAATACGTCATCCAATGACCCCGTCTCGGAAATACGTCATCCAATGACCCCGTTGCGGAAATATGTCAGCAAATGACCCCATCTCAGAAATACGTCATCCAATGACCCTGCCTCGAAAATACGTTATCCAATGACCCCGTCGCGGAAATACGTCAGCAAATGGCCCCGCCACGGAAATACGTCATCCAATGACCCCGTCTCGGAAATACGTCATCCAATGACCCCGTCTCGGAAACACGTCAGCAAATGACCCCGTCTCGGAAATACATCATCAAATGACCCCGTCTCGGAAATACGTCATCCAATGACTCCGTCTCGGAAATAAGTCAACTGACCCCCATGGAAATCAGTGTCCTTGGCAAAACCTCTCGATTCAGGGAAATCAATGTCACGCCCCGCTTCCCAAAATATGGGATACGACGAATGACTAGGCCAGCCATGCTCCTACGATCAGGAAATAATCCCGCCGTAGTCACACTTACATGGAAGTTAATAAACAGTGCTTGAGTAAAGGAAAAATCATAGTTCATGACTTTATTACATTGCAATTTAAAAGAGTTCGAGGTACATTTATTCCACAGAATAAACAACTAACCAATAACAAATGCCGAAATCAAAGAAAGTAGCACTGGTAGTGCAGTCTATATCTCCGCAATCTCGAAGGATAAGTCCTGCTCCTGGGCTGGATCCACTTCGTTCTCTGAGCATGCACACTCAGGTCGTCAGGGCGACACATATAGCAACAAATAGGTATAATAGGCGTGCAGCATTATTAAACATAGGGAGTACAATGGATTTGCAGAACATATATATCATAACATCAACTGAATATGAATAGTGCACTATATGTAACATGTCGGTGAACTAAGCAATGTATATGTCACAACTTAATGGTCATTAAGTCCATGAAATCAATTGGTGGAGAGGATACTCGTGTTTAACAAGGGTCTCGTGCATGCCCGAGACTACGGTCCACTGTGCCCGGGACATAACCCTGTCAACCGTGTCGCTAGGCCCATGACCTAAAGTATGTATGTATGTGTATATATATATATATATATATATATATATATATATATATATATATATATGATAGCGAATGATCATCTTCTAAATCACCGTATCTCGCTAAATACGAGTTCAATTCCACCTTGATTTCCCCATTCCCCCAGGTTATAGTATGTATTCATGAATTAGATAGGTTGTGGACAATACTTATCACTGTCGTTTTCAATCACTTTTTCCACTTATCAATATCACTGTCGTATGTGCCACAACCCAATCACTAATGATTAATATATCGACAATGCAAATGATTCACTATATGGCAGGTATAACTCAAGCATGGAAAATATGTAGAAATGCACTGAATAGGTATTCATTATACTATAACGACTAATTCCATATAACTTGAAAAATTCACGGTAAATCATACGCTTAGAATTGACCAAAAAAATATAAAGGGCGTATGAAGAATACTAGATTATCTGAACAATAAAATTTATTTCAGGTCAATCGGAGTTCAGGTTAGAGAATTATCATCGTTTGAAGGCAGCGATCAATTTTTGGGATTCCAGTTCCAGAACTGGAAGCCCAACTTCGCTCGCATTTTATCAGTAATTATGTTCAGATTCAGCTTTTTCCCTAGTTGAATAAAATTTATTTCTACCAGTCAAGTTTCCAACGCATCAAGCGGATTATCAATCGCACCTCTACATCAGAAATTATGTTCAGATTAGAGTGACAATGTAATGAACATTTCTGCAGAAACTGCAGAACGCACTGACATTCTAAAATACAATTTAAATAACAAACGACTGTAAAAATGCACAGGACTGATTTCAGGTGTTAGCTAATTGAGTTATCTACACGACCATATGGGGCTCCGTGCATTTTCAGTTTTAAGAAGGTGTGTACAGGTGCTTAGAATTCAGTTTCCCCCATGGATTGCTACCCCGGACTGCAGTCCAGAATAATAAGTCTATACAGTTTTCACTATTTAAACCACATGATTTTCTGTGACCGTATACATGGATTCATAGATTATTCAGTTCCCTTCACAACGAGCCTAAGCACGACACGATCCGATTCTTTTATAATTTATTATGAAGCTAACAAGGCTGCATGATCAGAAAATTCAGTTTTGACGATGCATCCTGAGTGCATCGTATTATGCTTGGAACTTCAATAATTTAACACCAATTTTACACACTCTACCAGTTAACAGTACATGGATTCTTTAAATCATAAATTTGGGGAATTTCAAATGAGGTTTTGGTTCAAGACAATTGATCGAGAATGTAGTATACACATGAAACTATCGATCGGAACATCGTGTTTCGTCTAATCAATTCAAACGGGATTGATCCCCCGATCCCTACAGGTATTAACCCTGGGTTATAGTCCCGATTCCAAATGATCACGCATAACTCCAAGCCATTACAGGTCGTAGTAGAAAACTAGTTGATAACAATACGACAGACACACACCCGATTTCAATTGTCTCATTTGTTTCTAATTGAAATTAAAGAATACCAATTCCAATTGTCTAATCCATTTCAATTGTCTCACAGGTTCAAGACATAGCATGATAAGAAAGTAGAAGATACTTGCCTTAGGCGAAGGTGGGACGGCAGCGACGACGAGCACGATCAAGGCATGATGCGTGCTCGACTGGGCTAGATCGGAGTACTCAGGCTCAGCACTGGCGTGGAGGCGGTCACGGCAGGGGTTTCCAGCGACTCCGTCGAAGTGCTCGAGTGCAGAGGGGATGCCGGCAGTGAGCTCAGGCGAATCGGGGATTAGAGCTGGTGATTCGTGGAGCTCGGGGCTGCAAGGAATCGATGCAGTGGCTCTGGCGAGGTCGGCTGAGGCGATGGGTCGAAGCTCAGGTGAAGTGCAGGGACGAGGGAGTTGGGTTCGTCGGCGAGATGCAGGGGTCGACGCTGATGGTGGTGGGTGCTCGGGTTGGTGGTGATGAAGATGAGGTGAGGGTGTTGGCGGGTGAGGTGTTGGGAAGGAGGAGAAGGAATGTTGAGGTGCTCGGCGGGCAGTGGTTGGAGATGGGAGTTTGGGTTGGGGTGCGTGGGTGCTGTTGGCTCGGTGTTGGAGGAAGGTAGAGGAGAGTGAGCAGAGAGGGGAGATGAGGGAAGAGAACAGGGGAGTGAGAAAGAGACGTTGGAGAGAAGAGGGGAGGCAGGTACGGGGATCCCGGGTTCGTTGGCGACAAGATCACATCGACTTGGAATCGTTCTCGCGAAGGTGAGCACGAGGAAGCGGAGTCGTAGGGGGAGAGCCGTTGGGCCTAGGAGCTGTTGGGGGTGACGCGAGGGACGCGGTCATCGTGGGGTGAGCGCGGGTCATTGGGAGATGTACGCGAGAAGTGGGGGATCGTGGGGGAGTCGTTGGGGTGAGATGGCGGGAAAAGAGTGAGCGGGGGGAGGAAGACGAGGGAGCGGGTCGGGTCGGGTTAGCAGGGGTCGGGTCGGGTTAGCAGGGGTCGGGTCGGGTCGGGTAGAAAATAGGAATGGGTTAGGAAAATTAGTTTTTCGTTTAGGAAATTAATATAACAAATATATATATATATATAAATGAAATAAATTTGGATAAAAATCTCGGGAAATACGGAAAATTTTATTTGGAACTGGGGATTTACATCATACCCTCCTTACAAAAATTCCGTCCTCGAAATTAAAACGAAAACAACGGGACCACACTATTCAAATAAATGTGGAAAACGTGCACGGATGTCCTCCCCGCGTTCCTAGGTAGACTCTCCTGGAGAACGACCCCCATAAGAAACACGAACCAGTGGAATGACCCTGTTCTTCAGCACTTTATCCCGACAATAGAGAATAGTGGTAGGCTGCTCGTCGTAGGACAGATCAGTGCCCAAAGTTAACTCTGAATGATCCAGAATATGGTTGTCGTCCTGAACATAGCGCCTCAACCAGGATACGTGAAAGGTATTGTGCATACCAAATAGCGATGAAGGTAAGGCAAGATGATAGACCACCTGTCCCACTCGCTCTAGCACCTCAAAAGGTCCGATGAATCGGGGACTGAGTTTCCCGCGACCTCCAAATCTGATAACACTGCGGGTAGGAGAAATCTGCAGAAACACTTGATCTCCGACCTTGAATTCTATCGCTCTCCTGCTGGCATCCGCCCAACTCTTCTGTCGATCCTAAGCCGTCTTAATGCGCCATCTGATCATCTGTATCTTGTCTACCGTCTGAACAATAAGTTCGGGGCCCAGTAATCTCCGTTCTCCAACGTCATCCCAACAAACAGGGGATCGACATTTTCGTCCGTAAAGCGCCTCAAATGGAGCCATCTGGATGCTAGCTTAGAAACTGTTGTTATAAGAAAACTTCACTAGATGAAGGCGATCCTCCCAAGAACCCTGGAACTCTAGCATGCAAGCCCTCAACATGTCCTCAAGTATCTGAATAGTACGCTCGGACTGTCCATCCGTCTGGGGATGATAAGCCGTGCTGAAGTTGAGACGTGTACCCAGACTCTCCTGTAAGCTCTGTCACGCCCCACCCCCAATACAGAGAGTATTGTCCGCTCTGGCCGAAACCGCACGGTTTTTCCCTTTAGAGCGAACCGGACCCGACCAGGGGCCACTTCCCAGGAGGTCACCCATCCCAAGACTTCCCTGGCCCGAGCACGCTTAACTACGGAGTTTTCAAGCTCCTGTAGTTCCGGTTCACTTAAAAGGCGCCTCTATATTGAAGAGTGGTATCATTCCATTTATAGTATAGATCTGCCCCCTTTCGGAATGTATTCCGAAGAGTCCCCATTGTTCTACAGTGGGTCCCACGGACTCAAGAGGTGGCCTCCACGGATTCAAGAGGTGGCCTCCGCCCACTTAACACGACACTTGGCGTGGCACTTTGTTCCGTGTGGCACTTTGCTCCGTGAGCAAGAACCGGGTCCCGACATTCTCCCCACCTTTGAACAATGGTTCGTCCTCGAACCACAGACCTACTATCGAGGGACCATCTCTGATACCATTCTGTCACGCCCCACCCCCAATACAGAGAGTATTGTCCGCTCTGGCCGAAACCGCACGGTTTTTCCCTTTAGAGCGAACCGGACCCGACCAGGGGCCACTTCCCAGGAGGTCACCCATCCCAAGACTTTCCTGGCCCGAGCACGCTTAACTACGGAGTTCTCAAGCTCCTGTAGTTCCGGTTCACTTAAAAGGCGCCTCTATATTGAAGAGTGGTATCATTCCATTTATAGTATAGATCTGCCCCCTTTCGGAATGTATTCCGAAGAGTCCCCATTGTTCTACAGTGGGTCCCACGGACTCAAGAGGTGGCCCCCACGGATTCAAGAGGTGGCCCCCGCCCACTTAACACGACACTTAGCGTGGCACTTTGTTCCGTGTGGCACTTTGCTCCGTGAGCAAGAACCGGGTCCCGACAAGCTCTTCCAAAAGTGTGAAATAAATCTGGTGTCTCGATCCGATACTATACTAACTGGAACCCTGTGTAGTCGCACCACCTCCTGCATGTATTTCTCCGCAAGCGTCTCTGTCAACTGTCCTACACGGAATGGTATAAAGTGCGCAGCTTTCGTAAGACGGTCGACGATAACCCAAACCGCGTTGTTTCCCTTTGGGCTCCGTGGTAAGGCAGTCACGAAATCCATAGTGATGTGCTCCCACTTCCACTCGGGTATCGAAAGCGGTTGCAACAGTCCAGCCGTCTTCTGGTGCTCTGCTTTTACTTGCTGGCATACCAAACACCTGGATACAAACCGTGCAATCTCTCGCTTCATCCCGTTCCACCAAAAATGTTGCCTTAGATCCCGATACATTTTCATGCCTCCCGGATGCATAGAATAAGCCAAACTATGAGCCTCGGCTTATACCTCTTCTCGAACATCTTCCTTGGGAACGCAGAGCCTGCTACCGAATCTTAGAGAACCAACCTGATGTATGAGTATGTCCGTCCTCAGCCCGGCTTCCACCTGCTCTCTGAACTTTTGTAATCGAGGATCATCAGCCTGCGCCGCCTTAATGCGATCGATCAGAGAAGATTGCACCTGTAACTACTAGAATTGCCAGATTGCACTCGGTGTGACAACTTCTAGTTCGAGCTTCCGAAAATCCTAAATGATGCTCTTCGACTGGTCAACATCATGAGGATAAAACTTTTGCCCTGTAGGTGAGATCACATCGACCCCTGTATACAATCCATGGGCACAAAAAAAAGGGAACCACATTTCCCCACCAGACTCTGTCAAAGGGAAGCCAGATCTCAATGACAACATCCACGGCCTAAAGATCACCACGATGTTTCTTCTCAATCGAACGCAGACGTAACGTCAACCACCGACCTCAGAGTTACAACGAACGGAGCCATGGCAAAGTCCCTAGTTTCAAATCTCAACGGCAATATCCACAGTTTAAAGATCACCACGATGTTTGTTCTCAATCGAGCTCTGACGTAACGTCAACCACCGACCTCAGGGTCACAACGAAACGGAGCCATGGAAAAGTCCCTAGTTCCAAATCTCAACGGCAACATCTACAGCCTAAAGATCAGCAACGGCGTTCCTCCTCATCCCAGCAGGATACGGACGCAACACCACCAATCGGAGCCATGGCAAAGTCCCTTGTTCCAAGACTCTACGGTTCACAGACAACCTAAAGTCATCCAATGAACCCGTCTCGGAAATACGTCAGCAAAAGACCCCGTATCGGAAATACGTCAGCAAATGACCCCGTCTCGGAAATACGTCAGCAAGTGACCCCGTCGCGGAAATACGTCATCCAATGACCCCGTCGCGGAAATACGTCAGCACATGACCCCGTCGCGGAAATACGTCACCAAATAACCCCGTCACGGAAATACATCATCCAATGACCCCGTCGCGGAAATACGTCAGCACAAGACCCCGTCGCGGAAATACGACATCCAATGACCCCGTCGTGGAAATTCGTCATCCAATGACCCCGTTTCGGAAATACGTCAGCAAATGACCCCGTCGCGGAAATACGTCATCCGATGACCCCGTCTCGGAAATACGTCAGCAAATGATCTCGTCACGGAAATACGTCATCCAATGACCCTGTCTCGAAAATACGTCATCAAATGACCCCGTCTCAAAAATACGTCATCCAATGACCCCGTCTCGGAAATACGTCAGCAAAAGACCCCGTCTCAGAATACGTCAGCAAATGACTCGTTTCGGAAATACGTCAGCAAGTGACCCTATCGCAGAAATACGTCATCCAATGATCCCGTCTCGGAAATACATCATTCAATGACCCCGTCTCGGAATTACGTCAGCAAATGACCCAGTCTCGGAAATACGTCAGCAAATGATCCCGTCGCGGAAATACGTCATCCAATGACCCCGTCTCGGAAATACGTCATCCAATGACCCCGTCGCGGAAATATGTCAGCAAATGACCCCATCTCAGAAATACGTCATCCAATGACCCTGCCTTGAAAATACGTTATCCAATGACCCCGTCGCGGAAATACGTCAGCAAATGGCCCCGCCACGGAAATACGTCATCCAATGACCCCGTCTCGGAAATACGTCATCCAATGACCCCGTCTCGGAAACACGTCAGCAAATGACCCCGTCTCGGAAATACATCATCAAATGACCCCGTCTCGGAAATACGTCATCCAATGACTCCGTCTCGGAAATAAGTCAACCGACCCCCATGGAAATCAGTGTCCTTGGCAAAACCTCTCGATTCAGGGAAATCAATGTCATGCCCCGCTTCCCAAAATATGGGATACGAGGAATGACTAGGCCAGCCATGCTCCTACGATCAGGAAATAATCCCGCCGTAGTCACACTTACATGGAAGTTAATAAACAGTGCTTGAGTAAAGGAAAAATCATAGTTCATGACTTTATTACATTGCAATTTAAAAGAGTTCGAGGTACATTTATTCCACAGAATAAACAACTAACCAATAACAAATGCCGAAATCAAAGAAAGTAGCACTGGTAGTGCAGTCTATATCTCCGCAATCTCGAAGGATAAGTCCTGCTCCTGGGCTGGATTCACTTCGTTCTCTGAGCATGCACACTCAGGTCGTCAGGGCGACACATATAGCAACAAATAGGTATAATAGGCGTGCAGCATTATTAAACATAGGGAGTACAATGGATTTGCAGAACATGTATATCATAACATCAACTGAATATGAATAGTGCACTATATGTAACATGTCGGTGAACTAAGCAATGTATATGTCACAACTTAATGGTCATTAAGTCCATGAAATCAATTGGTGGAGAGGATACTCGTGTTTAACAAGGGTCTCGTGCATGCCCGAGACTACGGTCCACTGTGCCCGGGACATAACCCTGTCAACCGTGTCGCTAGGCCCATGACCTAAAGTATGTATGTATGTGTGTGTGTGTATATATATATATATCTGATAGCGAATGATCATCTTCTAAATCACCGTATCTCGCTAAATACGAGTTCAATTCCACCTTGATTTCCCCATTCCCCCAGGTTATGGTATGTATTCATGAATTAGATAGGTTGTGGACAATACTTATCACTGTCGTTTTCAATCACTTTTTCCACTTATCAATATCACTGTCGTATGTGCCACAACCCAATCACTAATGATTAATATATCGACAATGCAAATGATTCACTATATGGCAGGTATAACTCAAGCATGGAAAATATGTAGAAATGCACTGAATAGGTATTCATTATACTATAACGACTAATTCCATATAACTTGAAAAATTCACGGTAAATCATACGCTTAGAATTGACCAAAAAAATATAAAGGGCGTATGAAGAATACTAGATTATCTGAACAATAAAATTTATTTCAGGTCAATCGTAGTTCAGGTTAGAGAATTATCATCGTTTGAAGGCAGCGATCAATTTTTGGGATTCCAGTTCCAGAACTGGAAGCCCAACTTCGCTCGCATTTTATCAGTAATTATGTCCAGATTCAGCTTTTTCCCTAGTTGAATAAAATTTATTTCTACCAGTCAAGTTTCCAACGCATCAAGCGGATTATCAATCGCACCTCTACATCAGAAATTATGTTCAGATTAGAGTGACAATGTAATGAACATTTCTGCAGAAACTGCAGAACGCACTGACATTCTAAAATACAATTTAAATAACAAACGACTGTAAAAATGCACGGGGCTGATTTCAGGTGTTAGCTAATTGAGTTATCTACACGACCATATGGGGCTCCGTGCATTTTCAGTTTTAAGAAGGTGTGTACAGGTGCTTAGAATTCAGTTTCCCCCATGGATTGCTACCCCGGACTGCAGTCCAGAATAATAAGTCTATACAGTTTTCACTATTTAAACCACATGATTTTCTGTGACCGTATACATGGATTCATAGATTATTCAGTTCCCTTCACAACGAGCCTAAGCACGACACGATCCGATTCTTTTATAATTTATTATGAAGCTAACAAGGCTGCATGATCAGAAAATTCAGTTTTGACGATGCATCCTGAGTGCATCGTATTATGCTTGGAACTTCAATAATTTAACACCAATTTTACACACTCTACCAGTTAACAGTACATGGATTCTTTAAATCATAAATTTGGGGAATTTCAAATGAGGTTTTGGTTCAAGACAATTGATCGAGAATGTAGTATACACATGAAACTATCGATCGGAACATCGTGTTTCGTCTAATCAATTCAAACGGGATTGATCCCCCGATCCCTACAGGTATTAACCCTGGGTTATAGTCCCGATTCCAAATGATCACGCATAACTCCAAGCCATTACAGGTCGTAGTAGAAAACTAGTTGATAACAATACGACAGACACACACCCGATTTCAATTGTCTCATTTGTTTCTAATTGAAATTAAAGAATACCAATTCCAATTGTCTAATCCATTTCAATTGTCTCACAGGTTCAAGACATAGCATGATAAGAAAGTAGAAGATACTTGCCTTAGGCGAAGGTGGGACGGCAGCGACGACGAGCACGATCAAGGCATGATGCGTGCTCGACTGGGCTAGATCGGAGTACTCAGGCTCAGCACTGGCGTGGAGGCGGTCACGGCAGGGGTTTCCAGCGACTCCGTCGAAGTGCTCGAGTGCAGAGGGGATGCCGGCAGTGAGCTCAGGCGAATCGGGGATTAGAGCTGGTGATTCGTGGAGCTCGGGGCTGCAAGGAATCGATGCAGTGGCTCTGGCGAGGTCGGCTGAGGCGATGGGTCGAAGCTCAGGTGAAGTGCAGGGACGAGGGAGTTGGGTTCGTCGGCGAGATGCAGGGGTCGACGCTGATGGTGGTGGGTGCTCGGGTTGGTGGTGATGAAGATGAGGTGAGGGTGTTGGCGGGTGAGGTGTTGGGAAGGAGGAGAAGGAATGTTGAGGTGCTCGGCGGGCAGTGGTTGGAGATGGGAGTTTGGGTTGGGGTGCGTGGGTGCTGTTGGCTCGGTGTTGGAGGAAGGTAGAGGAGAGTGAGCAGAGAGGGGAGATGAGGGAAGAGAACAGGGGAGTGAGAAAGAGACGTTGGAGAGAAGAGGGGAGGCAGGTACGGGGATCCCGGGTTCGTTGGCGACAAGATCACATCGACTTGGAATCGTTCTCGTGAAGGTGAGCACGAGGAAGCGGAGTCGTGGGGGGAGAGCCGTTGGGCCTAGGAGCTGTTGGGGGTGACGCGAGGGACGCGGTCATCGTGGGGTGAGCGCGGGTCATTGGGAGATGTACGCGAGAAGTGGGGGATCGTGGGGGAGTCGTTGGGGTGAGATGGCGGGAAAAGAGTGAGCGGGGGGAGGAAGACGAGGGAGCGGGTCGGGTCGGGTTAGCAGGGGTCGGGTCGGGTTAGCAGGGGTCGGGTCGGGTCGGGTAGAAAATAGGAATGGGTTAGGAAAATTAGTTTTTCGTTTAGGAAATTAATATAACAAATATATATATATATATAAATGAAATAAATTTGGATAAAAATCTCGGGAAATACGGAAAATTTTATTTGGAACTGGGGATTTACATCATACCCTCCTTACAAAAATTCCGTCCTCGAAATTAAAACGAAAACAACGGGACCACACTATTCAAATAAATGTGGAAAACGTGCACGGATGTCCTCCCCGCGTTCCTAGGTAGACTCTCCTGGAGAACGACCCCCATAAGAAACACGAACCAGTGGAATGACCCTGTTCTTCAGCACTTTATCCCGACAATAGAGAATAGTGGTAGGCTGCTCGTCGTAGGACAGATCAGTGCCCAAAGTTAACTCTGAATGATCCAGAATATGGTTGTCGTCCTGAACATAGCGCCTCAACCAGGATACGTGAAAGGTATTGTGCATACCAAATAGCGATGAAGGTAAGGCAAGATGATAGACCACCTGTCCCACTCGCTCTAGCACCTCAAAAGGTCCGATGAATCGGGGACTGAGTTTCCCGCGACCTCCAAATCTGATAACACTGCGGGTAGGAGAAATCTGCAGAAACACTTGATCTCCGACCTTGAATTCTATCGCTCTCCTGCTGGCATCCGCCCAACTCTTCTGTCGATCCTAAGCCGTCTTAATGCGCCATCTGATCATCTGTATCTTGTCTACCGTCTGAACAATAAGTTCGGGGCCCAGTAATCTCCGTTCTCCAACGTCATCCCAACAAACAGGGGATCGACATTTTCGTCCGTAAAGCGCCTCAAATGGAGCCATCTGGATGCTAGCTTAGAAACTGTTGTTATAAGAAAACTTCACTAGATGAAGGCGATCCTCCCAAGAACCCTGGAACTCTAGCATGCAAGCCCTCAACATGTCCTCAAGTATCTGAATAGTACGCTCGGACTGTCCATCCGTCTGGGGATGATAAGCCGTGCTGAAGTTGAGACGTGTACCCAGACTCTCCTGTAAGCTCTGTCACGCCCCACCCCCAATACAGAGAGTATTGTCCGCTCTGGCCGAAACCGCACGGTTTTTCCCTTTAGAGCGAACCGGACCCGACCAGGGGCCACTTCCCAGGAGGTCACCCATCCCAAGACTTCCCTGGCCCGAGCACGCTTAACTACGGAGTTTTCAAGCTCCTGTAGTTCCGGTTCACTTAAAAGGCGCCTCTATATTGAAGAGTGGTATCATTCCATTTATAGTATAGATCTGCCCCCTTTCGGAATGTATTCCGAAGAGTCCCCATTGTTCTACAGTGGGTCCCACGGACTCAAGAGGTGGCCTCCACGGATTCAAGAGGTGGCCCCCGCCCACTTAACACGACACTTGGCGTGGCACTTTGTTCCGTGTGGCACTTTGCTCCGTGAGCAAGAACCGGGTCCCGACATTCTCCCCACCTTTGAACAATGGTTCGTCCTCGAACCACAGACCTACTATCGAGGGACCATCTCTGATACCATTCTGTCACGCCCCACCCCCAATACAGAGAGTATTGTCCGCTCTGGCCGAAACCGCACGGTTTTTCCCTTTAGAGCGAACCGGACCCGACCAGGGGCCACTTCCCAGGAGGTCACCCATCCCAAGACTTTCCTGGCCCGAGCACGCTTAACTACGGAGTTCTCAAGCTCCTGTAGTTCCGGTTCACTTAAAAGGCGCCTCTATATTGAAGAGTGGTATCATTCCATTTATAGTATAGATCTGCCCCCTTTCGGAATGTATTCCGAAGAGTCCCCATTGTTCTACAGTGGGTCCCACGGACTCAAGAGGTGGCCCCCACGGATTCAAGAGGTGGCCCCCGCCCACTTAACACGACACTTAGCGTGGCACTTTGTTCCGTGTGGCACTTTGCTCCGTGAGCAAGAACCGGGTCCCGACAAGCTCTTCCAAAAGTGTGAAATAAATCTGGTGTCTCGATCCGATACTATACTAACTGGAACCCTGTGTAGTCGCACCACCTCCTGCATGTATTTCTCCGCAAGCGTCTCTGTCAACTGTCCTACACGGAATGGTATAAAGTGCGCAGCTTTCGTAAGACGGTCGACGATAACCCAAACCGCGTTGTTTCCCTTTGGGCTCCGTGGTAAGGCAGTCACGAAATCCATAGTGATGTGCTCCCACTTCCACTCGGGTATCGAAAGCGGTTGCAACAGTCCAGCCGTCTTCTGGTGCTCTGCTTTTACTTGCTGGCATACCAAACACCTGGATACAAACCGTGCAATCTCTCGCTTCATCCCGTTCCACCAAAAATGTTGCCTTAGATCCCGATACATTTTCATGCCTCCCGGATGCATAGAATAAGCCAAACTATGAGCCTCGGCTTATACCTCTTCTCGAACATCTTCCTTGGGAACGCAGAGCCTGCTACCGAATCTTAGAGAACCAACCTGATGTATGAGTATGTCCGTCCTCAGCCCGGCTTCCACCTGCTCTCTGAACTTTTGTAATCGAGGATCATCAGCCTGCGCCGCCTTAATGCGATCGATCAGAGAAGATTGCACCTGTAACTACTAGAATTGCCAGATTGCACTCGGTGTGACAACTTCTAGTTCGAGCTTCCGAAAATCCTAAATGATGCTCTTCGACTGGTCAACATCATGAGGATAAAACTTTTGCCCTGTAGGTGAGATCACATCGACCCCTGTATACAATCCATGGGCACAAAAAAAAGGGAACCACATTTCCCCACCAGACTCTGTCAAAGGGAAGCCAGATCTCAATGACAACATCCACGGCCTAAAGATCACCACGATGTTTCTTCTCAATCGAACGCAGACGTAACGTCAACCACCGACCTCAGAGTTACAACGAACGGAGCCATGGCAAAGTCCCTAGTTTCAAATCTCAACGGCAATATCCACAGTTTAAAGATCACCACGATGTTTGTTCTCAATCGAGCTCTGACGTAACGTCAACCACCGACCTCAGGGTCACAACGAAACGGAGCCATGGAAAAGTCCCTAGTTCCAAATCTCAACGGCAACATCTACAGCCTAAAGATCAGCAACGGCGTTCCTCCTCATCCCAGCAGGATACGGACGCAACACCACCAATCGGAGCCATGGCAAAGTCCCTTGTTCCAAGACTCTACGGTTCACAGACAACCTAAAGTCATCCAATGAACCCGTCTCGGAAATACGTCAGCAAAAGACCCCGTATCGGAAATACGTCAGCAAATGACCCCGTCTCGGAAATACGTCAGCAAGTGACCCCGTCGCGGAAATACGTCATCCAATGACCCCGTCGCGGAAATACGTCAGCACATGACCCCGTCGCGGAAATACGTCACCAAATAACCCCGTCACGGAAATACATCATCCAATGACCCCGTCGCGGAAATACGTCAGCACAAGACCCCGTCGCGGAAATACGACATCCAATGACCCCGTCGTGGAAATTCGTCATCCAATGACCCCGTTTCGGAAATACGTCAGCAAATGACCCCGTCGCGGAAATACGTCATCCGATGACCCCGTCTCGGAAATACGTCAGCAAATGATCTCGTCACGGAAATACGTCATCCAATGACCCTGTCTCGAAAATACGTCATCAAATGACCCCGTCTCAAAAATACGTCATCCAATGACCCCGTCTCGGAAATACGTCAGCAAAAGACCCCGTCTCAGAATACGTCAGCAAATGACTCGTTTCGGAAATACGTCAGCAAGTGACCCTATCGCAGAAATACGTCATCCAATGATCCCGTCTCGGAAATACATCATTCAATGACCCCGTCTCGGAATTACGTCAGCAAATGACCCAGTCTCGGAAATACGTCAGCAAATGATCCCGTCGCGGAAATACGTCATCCAATGACCCCGTCTCGGAAATACGTCATCCAATGACCCCGTCGCGGAAATATGTCAGCAAATGACCCCATCTCAGAAATACGTCATCCAATGACCCTGCCTTGAAAATACGTTATCCAATGACCCCGTCGCGGAAATACGTCAGCAAATGGCCCCGCCACGGAAATACGTCATCCAATGACCCCGTCTCGGAAATACGTCATCCAATGACCCCGTCTCGGAAACACGTCAGCAAATGACCCCGTCTTGGAAATACATCATCAAATGACCCCGTCTCGGAAATACGTCATCCAATGACTCCGTCTCGGAAATAAGTCAACCGACCCCCATGGAAATCAGTGTCCTTGGCAAAACCTCTCGATTCAGGGAAATCAATGTCATGCCCCGCTTCCCAAAATATGGGATACGAGGAATGACTAGGCCAGCCATGCTCCTACGATCAGGAAATAATCCCGCCGTAGTCACACTTACATGGAAGTTAATAAACAGTGCTTGAGTAAAGGAAAAATCATAGTTCATGACTTTATTACATTGCAATTTAAAAGAGTTCGAGGTACATTTATTCCACAGAATAAACAACTAACCAATAACAAATGCCGAAATCAAAGAAAGTAGCACTGGTAGTGCAGTCTATATCTCCGCAATCTCGAAGGATAAGTCCTGCTCCTGGGCTGGATTCACTTCGTTCTCTGAGCATGCACACTCAGGTCGTCAGGGCGACACATATAGCAACAAATAGGTATAATAGGCGTGCAGCATTATTAAACATAGGGAGTACAATGGATTTGCAGAACATGTATATCATAACATCAACTGAATATGAATAGTGCACTATATGTAACATGTCGGTGAACTAAGCAATGTATATGTCACAACTTAATGGTCATTAAGTCCATGAAATCAATTGGTGGAGAGGATACTCGTGTTTAACAAGGGTCTCGTGCATGCCCGAGACTACGGTCCACTGTGCCCGGGACATAACCCTGTCAACCGTGTCGCTAGGCCCATGACCTAAAGTATGTATGTATGTGTGTGTGTGTATATATATATATATCTGATAGCGAATGATCATCTTCTAAATCACCGTATCTCGCTAAATACGAGTTCAATTCCACCTTGATTTCCCTATTCCCCCAGGTTATGGTATGTATTCATGAATTAGATAGGTTGTGGACAATACTTATCACTGTCGTTTTCAATCACTTTTTCCACTTATCAATATCACTGTCGTATGTGCCACAACCCAATCACTAATGATTAATATATCGACAATGCAAATGATTCACTATATGGCAGGTATAACTCAAGCATGGAAAATATGTAGAAATGCACTGAATAGGTATTCATTATACTATAACGACTAATTCCATATAACTTGAAAAATTCACGGTAAATCATACGCTTAGAATTGACCAAAAAAATATAAAGGGCGTATGAAGAATACTAGATTATCTGAACAATAAAATTTATTTCAGGTCAATCGTAGTTCAGGTTAGAGAATTATCATCGTTTGAAGGCAGCGATCAATTTTTGGGATTCCAGTTCCAGAACTGGAAGCCCAACTTCGCTCGCATTTTATCAGTAATTATGTCCAGATTCAGCTTTTTCCCTAGTTGAATAAAATTTATTTCTACCAGTCAAGTTTCCAACGCATCAAGCGGATTATCAATCGCACCTCTACATCAGAAATTATGTTCAGATTAGAGTGACAATGTAATGAACATTTCTGCAGAAACTGCAGAACGCACTGACATTCTAAAATACAATTTAAATAACAAACGACTGTAAAAATGCACGGGGCTGATTTCAGGTGTTAGCTAATTGAGTTATCTACACGACCATATGGGGCTCCGTGCATTTTCAGTTTTAAGAAGGTGTGTACAGGTGCTTAGAATTCAGTTTCCCCCATGGATTGCTACCCCGGACTGCAGTCCAGAATAATAAGTCTATACAGTTTTCACTATTTAAACCACATGATTTTCTGTGACCGTATACATGGATTCATAGATTATTCAGTTCCCTTCACAACGAGCCTAAGCACGACACGATCCGATTCTTTTATAATTTATTATGAAGCTAACAAGGCTGCATGATCAGAAAATTCAGTTTTGACGATGCATCCTGAGTGCATCGTATTATGCTTGGAACTTCAATAATTTAACACCAATTTTACACACTCTACCAGTTAACAGTACATGGATTCTTTAAATCATAAATTTGGGGAATTTCAAATGAGGTTTTGGTTCAAGACAATTGATCGAGAATGTAGTATACACATGAAACTATCGATCGGAACATCGTGTTTCGTCTAATCAATTCAAACGGGATTGATCCCCCGATCCCTACAGGTATTAACCCTGGGTTATAGTCCCGATTCCAAATGATCACGCATAACTCCAAGCCATTACAGGTCGTAGTAGAAAACTAGTTGATAACAATACGACAGACACACACCCGATTTCAATTGTCTCATTTGTTTCTAATTGAAATTAAAGAATACCAATTCCAATTGTCTAATCCATTTCAATTGTCTCACAGGTTCAAGACATAGCATGATAAGAAAGTAGAAGATACTTGCCTTAGGCGAAGGTGGGACGGCAGCGACGACGAGCACGATCAAGGCATGATGCGTGCTCGACTGGGCTAGATCGGAGTACTCAGGCTCAGCACTGGCGTGGAGGCGGTCACGGCAGGGGTTTCCAGCGACTCCGTCGAAGTGCTCGAGTGCAGAGGGGATGCCGGCAGTGAGCTCAGGCGAATCGGGGATTAGAGCTGGTGATTCGTGGAGCTCGGGGCTGCAAGGAATCGATGCAGTGGCTCTGGCGAGGTCGGCTGAGGCGATGGGTCGAAGCTCAGGTGAAGTGCAGGGACGAGGGAGTTGGGTTCGTCGGCGAGATGCAGGGGTCGACGCTGATGGTGGTGGGTGCTCGGGTTGGTGGTGATGAAGATGAGGTGAGGGTGTTGGCGGGTGAGGTGTTGGGAAGGAGGAGAAGGAATGTTGAGGTGCTCGGCGGGCAGTGGTTGGAGATGGGAGTTTGGGTTGGGGTGCGTGGGTGCTGTTGGCTCGGTGTTGGAGGAAGGTAGAGGAGAGTGAGCAGAGAGGGGAGATGAGGGAAGAGAACAGGGGAGTGAGAAAGAGACGTTGGAGAGAAGAGGGGAGGCAGGTACGGGGATCCCGGGTTCGTTGGCGACAAGATCACATCGACTTGGAATCGTTCTCGTGAAGGTGAGCACGAGGAAGCGGAGTCGTGGGGGGAGAGCCGTTGGGCCTAGGAGCTGTTGGGGGTGACGCGAGGGACGCGGTCATCGTGGGGTGAGCGCGGGTCATTGGGAGATGTACGCGAGAAGTGGGGGATCGTGGGGGAGTCGTTGGGGTGAGATGGCGGGAAAAGAGTGAGCGGGGGGAGGAAGACGAGGGAGCGGGTCGGGTCGGGTTAGCAGGGGTCGGGTCGGGTTAGCAGGGGTCGGGTCGGGTCGGGTAGAAAATAGGAATGGGTTAGGAAAATTAGTTTTTCGTTTAGGAAATTAATATAACAAATATATATATATATATAAATGAAATAAATTTGGATAAAAATCTCGGGAAATACGGAAAATTTTATTTGGAACTGGGGATTTACATCATACCCTCCTTACAAAAATTCCGTCCTCGAAATTAAAACGAAAACAACGGGACCACACTATTCAAATAAATGTGGAAAACGTGCACGGATGTCCTCCCCGCGTTCCTAGGTAGACTCTCCTGGAGAACGACCCCCATAAGAAACACGAACCAGTGGAATGACCCTGTTCTTCAGCACTTTATCCCGACAATAGAGAATAGTGGTAGGCTGCTCGTCGTAGGACAGATCAGTGCCCAAAGTTAACTCTGAATGATCCAGAATATGGTTGTCGTCCTGAACATAGCGCCTCAACCAGGATACGTGAAAGGTATTGTGCATACCAAATAGCGATGAAGGTAAGGCAAGATGATAGACCACCTGTCCCACTCGCTCTAGCACCTCAAAAGGTCCGATGAATCGGGGACTGAGTTTCCCGCGACCTCCAAATCTGATAACACTGCGGGTAGGAGAAATCTGCAGAAACACTTGATCTCCGACCTTGAATTCTATCGCTCTCCTGCTGGCATCCGCCCAACTCTTCTGTCGATCCTAAGCCGTCTTAATGCGCCATCTGATCATCTGTATCTTGTCTACCGTCTGAACAATAAGTTCGGGGCCCAGTAATCTCCGTTCTCCAACGTCATCCCAACAAACAGGGGATCGACATTTTCGTCCGTAAAGCGCCTCAAATGGAGCCATCTGGATGCTAGCTTAGAAACTGTTGTTATAAGAAAACTTCACTAGATGAAGGCGATCCTCCCAAGAACCCTGGAACTCTAGCATGCAAGCCCTCAACATGTCCTCAAGTATCTGAATAGTACGCTCGGACTGTCCATCCGTCTGGGGATGATAAGCCGTGCTGAAGTTGAGACGTGTACCCAGACTCTCCTGTAAGCTCTGTCACGCCCCACCCCCAATACAGAGAGTATTGTCCGCTCTGGCCGAAACCGCACGGTTTTTCCCTTTAGAGCGAACCGGACCCGACCAGGGGCCACTTCCCAGGAGGTCACCCATCCCAAGACTTCCCTGGCCCGAGCACGCTTAACTACGGAGTTTTCAAGCTCCTGTAGTTCCGGTTCACTTAAAAGGCGCCTCTATATTGAAGAGTGGTATCATTCCATTTATAGTATAGATCTGCCCCCTTTCGGAATGTATTCCGAAGAGTCCCCATTGTTCTACAGTGGGTCCCACGGACTCAAGAGGTGGCCTCCACGGATTCAAGAGGTGGCCCCCGCCCACTTAACACGACACTTGGCGTGGCACTTTGTTCCGTGTGGCACTTTGCTCCGTGAGCAAGAACCGGGTCCCGACATTCTCCCCACCTTTGAACAATGGTTCGTCCTCGAACCACAGACCTACTATCGAGGGACCATCTCTGATACCATTCTGTCACGCCCCACCCCCAATACAGAGAGTATTGTCCGCTCTGGCCGAAACCGCACGGTTTTTCCCTTTAGAGCGAACCGGACCCGACCAGGGGCCACTTCCCAGGAGGTCACCCATCCCAAGACTTTCCTGGCCCGAGCACGCTTAACTACGGAGTTCTCAAGCTCCTGTAGTTCCGGTTCACTTAAAAGGCGCCTCTATATTGAAGAGTGGTATCATTCCATTTATAGTATAGATCTGCCCCCTTTCGGAATGTATTCCGAAGAGTCCCCATTGTTCTACAGTGGGTCCCACGGACTCAAGAGGTGGCCCCCACGGATTCAAGAGGTGGCCCCCGCCCACTTAACACGACACTTAGCGTGGCACTTTGTTCCGTGTGGCACTTTGCTCCGTGAGCAAGAACCGGGTCCCGACAAGCTCTTCCAAAAGTGTGAAATAAATCTGGTGTCTCGATCCGATACTATACTAACTGGAACCCTGTGTAGTCGCACCACCTCCTGCATGTATTTCTCCGCAAGCGTCTCTGTCAACTGTCCTACACGGAATGGTATAAAGTGCGCAGCTTTCGTAAGACGGTCGACGATAACCCAAACCGCGTTGTTTCCCTTTGGGCTCCGTGGTAAGGCAGTCACGAAATCCATAGTGATGTGCTCCCACTTCCACTCGGGTATCGAAAGCGGTTGCAACAGTCCAGCCGTCTTCTGGTGCTCTGCTTTTACTTGCTGGCATACCAAACACCTGGATACAAACCGTGCAATCTCTCGCTTCATCCCGTTCCACCAAAAATGTTGCCTTAGATCCCGATACATTTTCATGCCTCCCGGATGCATAGAATAAGCCAAACTATGAGCCTCGGCTTATACCTCTTCTCGAACATCTTCCTTGGGAACGCAGAGCCTGCTACCGAATCTTAGAGAACCAACCTGATGTATGAGTATGTCCGTCCTCAGCCCGGCTTCCACCTGCTCTCTGAACTTTTGTAATCGAGGATCATCAGCCTGCGCCGCCTTAATGCGATCGATCAGAGAAGATTGCACCTGTAACTACTAGAATTGCCAGATTGCACTCGGTGTGACAACTTCTAGTTCGAGCTTCCGAAAATCCTAAATGATGCTCTTCGACTGGTCAACATCATGAGGATAAAACTTTTGCCCTGTAGGTGAGATCACATCGACCCCTGTATACAATCCATGGGCACAAAAAAAAGGGAACCACATTTCCCCACCAGACTCTGTCAAAGGGAAGCCAGATCTCAATGACAACATCCACGGCCTAAAGATCACCACGATGTTTCTTCTCAATCGAACGCAGACGTAACGTCAACCACCGACCTCAGAGTTACAACGAACGGAGCCATGGCAAAGTCCCTAGTTTCAAATCTCAACGGCAATATCCACAGTTTAAAGATCACCACGATGTTTGTTCTCAATCGAGCTCTGACGTAACGTCAACCACCGACCTCAGGGTCACAACGAAACGGAGCCATGGAAAAGTCCCTAGTTCCAAATCTCAACGGCAACATCTACAGCCTAAAGATCAGCAACGGCGTTCCTCCTCATCCCAGCAGGATACGGACGCAACACCACCAATCGGAGCCATGGCAAAGTCCCTTGTTCCAAGACTCTACGGTTCACAGACAACCTAAAGTCATCCAATGAACCCGTCTCGGAAATACGTCAGCAAAAGACCCCGTATCGGAAATACGTCAGCAAATGACCCCGTCTCGGAAATACGTCAGCAAGTGACCCCGTCGCGGAAATACGTCATCCAATGACCCCGTCGCGGAAATACGTCAGCACATGACCCCGTCGCGGAAATACGTCACCAAATAACCCCGTCACGGAAATACATCATCCAATGACCCCGTCGCGGAAATACGTCAGCACAAGACCCCGTCGCGGAAATACGACATCCAATGACCCCGTCGTGGAAATTCGTCATCCAATGACCCCGTTTCGGAAATACGTCAGCAAATGACCCCGTCGCGGAAATACGTCATCCGATGACCCCGTCTCGGAAATACGTCAGCAAATGATCTCGTCACGGAAATACGTCATCCAATGACCCTGTCTCGAAAATACGTCATCAAATGACCCCGTCTCAAAAATACGTCATCCAATGACCCCGTCTCGGAAATACGTCAGCAAAAGACCCCGTCTCAGAATACGTCAGCAAATGACTCGTTTCGGAAATACGTCAGCAAGTGACCCTATCGCAGAAATACGTCATCCAATGATCCCGTCTCGGAAATACATCATTCAATGACCCCGTCTCGGAATTACGTCAGCAAATGACCCAGTCTCGGAAATACGTCAGCAAATGATCCCGTCGCGGAAATACGTCATCCAATGACCCCGTCTCGGAAATACGTCATCCAATGACCCCGTCGCGGAAATATGTCAGCAAATGACCCCATCTCAGAAATACGTCATCCAATGACCCTGCCTTGAAAATACGTTATCCAATGACCCCGTCGCGGAAATACGTCAGCAAATGGCCCCGCCACGGAAATACGTCATCCAATGACCCCGTCTCGGAAATACGTCATCCAATGACCCCGTCTCGGAAACACGTCAGCAAATGACCCCGTCTCGGAAATACATCATCAAATGACCCCGTCTCGGAAATACGTCATCCAATGACTCCGTCTCGGAAATAAGTCAACCGACCCCCATGGAAATCAGTGTCCTTGGCAAAACCTCTCGATTCAGGGAAATCAATGTCATGCCCCGCTTCCCAAAATATGGGATACGAGGAATGACTAGGCCAGCCATGCTCCTACGATCAGGAAATAATCCCGCCGTAGTCACACTTACATGGAAGTTAATAAACAGTGCTTGAGTAAAGGAAAAATCATAGTTCATGACTTTATTACATTGCAATTTAAAAGAGTTCGAGGTACATTTATTCCACAGAATAAACAACTAACCAATAACAAATGCCGAAATCAAAGAAAGTAGCACTGGTAGTGCAGTCTATATCTCCGCAATCTCGAAGGATAAGTCCTGCTCCTGGGCTGGATTCACTTCGTTCTCTGAGCATGCACACTCAGGTCGTCAGGGCGACACATATAGCAACAAATAGGTATAATAGGCGTGCAGCATTATTAAACATAGGGAGTACAATGGATTTGCAGAACATGTATATCATAACATCAACTGAATATGAATAGTGCACTATATGTAACATGTCGGTGAACTAAGCAATGTATATGTCACAACTTAATGGTCATTAAGTCCATGAAATCAATTGGTGGAGAGGATACTCGTGTTTAACAAGGGTCTCGTGCATGCCCGAGACTACGGTCCACTGTGCCCGGGACATAACCCTGTCAACCGTGTCGCTAGGCCCATGACCTAAAGTATGTATGTATGTGTGTGTGTGTATATATATATATATCTGATAGCGAATGATCATCTTCTAAATCACCGTATCTCGCTAAATACGAGTTCAATTCCACCTTGATTTCCCCATTCCCCCAGGTTATGGTATGTATTCATGAATTAGATAGGTTGTGGACAATACTTATCACTGTCGTTTTCAATCACTTTTTCCACTTATCAATATCACTGTCGTATGTGCCACAACCCAATCACTAATGATTAATATATCGACAATGCAAATGATTCACTATATGGCAGGTATAACTCAAGCATGGAAAATATGTAGAAATGCACTGAATAGGTATTCATTATACTATAACGACTAATTCCATATAACTTGAAAAATTCACGGTAAATCATACGCTTAGAATTGACCAAAAAAATATAAAGGGCGTATGAAGAATACTAGATTATCTGAACAATAAAATTTATTTCAGGTCAATCGGAGTTCAGGTTAGAGAATTATCATCGTTTGAAGGCAGCGATCAATTTTTGGGATTCCAGTTCCAGAACTGGAAGCCCAACTTCGCTCGCATTTTATCAGTAATTATGTCCAGATTCAGCTTTTTCCCTAGTTGAATAAAATTTATTTCTACCAGTCAAGTTTCCAACGCATCAAGCGGATTATCAATCGCACCTCTACATCAGAAATTATGTTCAGATTAGAGTGACAATGTAATGAACATTTCTGCAGAAACTGCAGAACGCACTGACATTCTAAAATACAATTTAAATAACAAACGACTGTAAAAATGCACGGGGCTGATTTCAGGTGTTAGCTAATTGAGTTATCTACACGACCATATGGGGCTCCGTGCATTTTCAGTTTTAAGAAGGTGTGTACAGGTGCTTAGAATTCAGTTTCCCCCATGGATTGCTACCCCGGACTGCAGTCCAGAATAATAAGTCTATACAGTTTTCACTATTTAAACCACATGATTTTCTGTGACCGTATACATGGATTCATAGATTATTCAGTTCCCTTCACAACGAGCCTAAGCACGACACGATCCGATTCTTTTATAATTTATTATGAAGCTAACAAGGCTGCATGATCAGAAAATTCAGTTTTGACGATGCATCCTGAGTGCATCGTATTATGCTTGGAACTTCAATAATTTAACACCAATTTTACACACTCTACCAGTTAACAGTACATGGATTCTTTAAATCATAAATTTGGGGAATTTCAAATGAGGTTTTGGTTCAAGACAATTGATCGAGAATGTAGTATACACATGAAACTATCGATCGGAACATCGTGTTTCGTCTAATCAATTCAAACGGGATTGATCCCCCGATCCCTACAGGTATTAACCCTGGGTTATAGTCCCGATTCCAAATGATCACGCATAACTCCAAGCCATTACAGGTCGTAGTAGAAAACTAGTTGATAACAATACGACAGACACACATCTGATTTCAATTGTCTCATTTGTTTCTAATTGAAATTAAAGAATACCAATTCCAATTGTCTAATCCATTTCAATTGTCTCACAGGTTCAAGACATAGCATGATAAGCAAGTAGAAGATACTTGCCTTAGGCGAAGGTGGGACGGCAGCGACGACGAGCACGATCAAGGCATGATGCGTGCTCGACTGGGCTAGATCGGAGTACTCAGGCTCAGCACTGGTGTGGAGGCGGTCACGGCAGGGGTTTCCAGCGACTCCGTCGAAGTGCTCGAGTGCAGAGGGGATGCCGGCAGTGAGCTCAGGCGAATCGGGGATTAGAGCTGGTGATTCGTGGAGCTCGGGGCTGCAAGGAATCGATGCAGTGGCTCTGGCGAGGTCGGCTGAGGCGACGGGTCGAAGCTCAGGTGAAGTGCAGGGACGAGGGAGTTGGGTTCGTCGGCGAGATGCAGGGGTCGACGCTGATGGTGGTGGGTGCTCGGGTTGGTGGTGATGAAGATGAGGTGAGGGTGTTGGCGGGTGAGGTGTTGGGAAGGAGGAGAAGGAATGTTGAGGTGCTCGGCGGGCAGTGGTTGGAGATGGGAGTTTGGGTTGGGGTGCGTGGGTGCTGTTGGCTCGGTGTTGGAGGAAGGTAGAGGAGAGTGAGCAGAGAGGGGAGATGAGGGAAGAGAACAGGGGAGTGAGAAAGAGACGTTGGAGAGAAGAGGGGAGGCAGGTACGGGGATCCCGGGTTCGTTGGCGACAAGATCACATCGACTTGGAATCGTTCTCGTGAAGGTGAGCACGAGGAAGCGGAGTCGTGGGGGGAGAGCCGTTGGGCCTAGGAGCTGTTGGGGGTGACGCGAGGGACGCGGTCATCGTGGGGTGAGCGCGGGTCATTGGGAGATGTACGCGAGAAGCGGGGGATCGTGGGGGAGTCGTTGGGGTGAGATGGCGGGAAAAGAGTGAGCGGGGGGAGGAAGACGAGGGAGCGGGTCGGGTCGGGTTAGCAGGGGTCGGGTCGGGTCGGGTAGAAAATAGGAATGGGTTAGGAAAATTAGTTTTTCGTTTAGGAAATTAATATAACAAATATATATATATATATAAATGAAATAAATTTGGATAAAAATCTCGGGAAATACGGAAAATTTTATTTGGAACTGGGGATTTACATCATACCCTCCTTACAAAAATTCCGTCCTCGAAATTAAAACGAAAACAACGGGACCACACTATTCAAATAAATGTGGAAAACGTGCACGGATGTCCTCCCCGCGTTCCTAGGTAGACTCTCCTGGAGAACGACCCCCCTAAGAAACACGAACCAGTGGAATGACCCTGTTCTTCAGCACTTTATCCCGACAATAGAGAATAGTGGTAGGCTGCTCGTCGTAGGACAGATCAGTGCCCAAAGTTAACTCTGAATGATCCAGAATATGGTTGTCGTCCTGAACATAGCGCCTCAACCAGGATACGTGAAAGGTATTGTGCATACCAAATAGCGATGAAGGTAAGGCAAGACGATAGACCACCTGTCCCACTCGCTCTAGCACCTCAAAAGGTCCGATGAATCGGGGACTGAGTTTCCCGCGACCTCCAAATCTGATAACACTGCGGGTAGGAGAAATCTGCAGAAACACGTGATCTCCGACCTTGAATTCTATCGCTCTCCTGCTGGCATCCGCCCAACTCTTCTGTCGATCCTAAGCCGTCTTAATGCGCCATCTGATCATCTGTATCTTGTCTACCGTCTGAACAATAAGTTCGGGGCCCAGTAATCTCCGTTCTCCAACGTCATCCCAACAAACAGGGGATCGACATTTTCGTCCGTAAAGCGCCTCAAATGGAGCCATCTGGATGCTAGCTTAGAAACTGTTGTTATAAGAAAATTCCACTAGATGAAGGCGATCCTCCCAAAAACCCTGGAACTCTAGCATGCAAGCCCTCAACATGTCCTCAAGTATCTGAATAGTACGCTCGGACTGTCCATCCGTCTGGGGATGATAAGCCGTGCTGAAGTTGAGACGTGTACCCAGACTCTCCTGTAAGCTCTGTCACGCCCCACCCCCAATACAGAGAGTATTGTCCGCTCTGGCCGAAACCGCACGGTTTTTCCCTTTAGAGCGAACCGGACCCGACCAGGGGCCACTTCTCAGGAGGTCACCCATCCCAAGACTTCCCTGGCCCGAGCACGCTTAACTACGGAGTTTTCAAGCTCCTGTAGTTCCGGTTCACTTAAAAGGCGCCTCTATATTGAAGAGTGGTATCATTCCATTTATAGTATAGATCTGCCCCCTTTCGGAATGTATTCCGAAGAGTCCCCATTGTTTTACAGTGGGTCCCACGGACTCAAGAGGTGGCCTCCACGGATTCAAGAGGTGGCCCCCGCCCACTTAACACGACACTTGGCATGGCACTTTGTTCCGTGTGGCACTTTGCTCCGTGAGCAAGAACCGGGTCCCGACATTCTCCCCACCTTTGAACAATGGTTCGTCCTCGAACCACAGACCTACTATCGAGGGACCATCTCTGATACCATTCTGTCATGCCCCACCCCCAATACAGAGAGTATTGTCCGCTCTGGCCGAAACCGCACGGTTTTTCCCTTAAGAGCGAACCGGACCCGACCAGGGGCCACTTCCCAGGAGGTCACCCATCCCAAGACTTTCCTGGCCCGAGCACGCTTAACTACGGAGTTCTCAAGCTCCTGTAGTTTCGGTTCACTTAAAAGGCGCCTCTATATTGAAGAGTGGTATCATTCCATTTATAGTATAGATCTGCCCCCTTTCGGAATGTATTCCGAAGAGTCCCCATTGTTCTACAGTGGGTCCCACGGACTCAAGAGGTGGCACCCACGGATTCAAGAGGTGGCCCCCGCCCACTTAACACGACACTTAGCGTGGCACTTTGTTCCGTGTGGCACTTTGCTCCGTGAGCAAGAACCGGGTCCCGACAAGCTCTTCCAAAAGTGTGAAATAAATCTGGTGTCTCGATCCGATACTATACTAACTGGAACCCTGTGTAGTCGCACCACCTCCTGCATGTATTTCTCCGCAAGCGTCTCTGTCAACTGTCCTACACGGAATGGTATAAAGTGCGCAGCTTTCGTAAGACGGTCGACGATAACCCAAACCGCGTTGTTTCCCTTTGGGCTCCGTGGTAAGGCAGTCACGAAATCCATAGTGATGTGCTCCCACTTCCACTCGGGTATCGAAAGCGGTTGCAACAGTCCAGCCGTCTTCTGGTGCTCTGCTTTTACTTGCTGGCATACCAAACACCTGGATACAAACCGTGCAATCTCTCGCTTCATCCCGTTCCACCAAAAATGTTGCCTTAGATCCCGATACATTTTCATGCCTCCCGGATGCATAGAATAAGCCAAACTATGAGCCTCGGCTTATACCTCTTCTCGAACATCTTTCTTGGGAACGCAGAGCCTGCTACCGAATCTTAGAGAACCAACCTGATGTATGAGTATGTCCGTCCTCAGCCCGGCTTCCACCTGCTCTCTGAACTTTTGTAATCGAGGATCATCAGCCTGCGCCGCCTTAATGCGATCGATCAGAGAAGATTGCACCTGTAACTACTAGAATTGCCTGATTGCACTCGGTGTGACAACTTCTAGTTCGAGCTTCCGAAAATCCTAAATGATGCTCTTCGACTGGTCAACATCATGACCGCTGGCTTGCGACTGAGAGCGTCTGGTACGACATTTACCTTCCCCGGATGGTACTGTAAGTCCAAGTCGTAGTCCGCCATTAATTCTAGCCACCGGCATTGCCTCATTTTCAGTTCTCTCTGAGTGAACACGTACTTCAGACTCTTGTGATCCGTGTACACTTCTACCTTTTCTCCCAACAAGTAATGTCTCCAGATCTTCAGTGCGAAAACCACTACGGCTAACTCTAAGTTGTGTGTTGGGTAGTTCCTCTCGTGATTCTTCAGCCGTCGTGAAGCATAAGCAACTACCCGACCGTGCTGCATCAGGACGCAACCTAAGCCTTTCCCCGAAGTATCGCTATGTATCACCAACCCACCTGAATTATCTGGCACGGTAAGAATATGCGCCGTGGTCAATTTCTGCTTTAGTACCTCAAAAGCCCGAGTACGCTCCTCCGTCCATACGTACGGTACTTTCTTCCGCGTTAGCTTCGTCAAGGGTTCAGCGACTCGTGCAAAGTCCTGAACGAACCGCCGATAATATCCTGCCAATCCCAGGAAGCTTCTGATCTCGGCCACTGATTTCGGAGTCGACCAATCTCTAACAGATTCTATCTCCGCTGGGTCCACTGAGATGCCTTTGCCCGAAACAACGTATCCCAAGAACTGCACTTTGTCGAGCCAGAACTCACACTTGCTCAATTTTGCATATAGCTTCTCTCCCCGAAGAATTTGTAATACTGTCCACAGGTGTTCAGCATGCTCCTCCTGGGTCTTAGAGTAGACTATAATGCCATCGATGAATACAACGACAAACGTGTCCAAGTACTTCGCAAATACTCTATTCATCAGGTTCATAATTATAGCTGGAGCATTGGTAACACGGAACGGCATCACAAGAAAGTCATAATACCCGTATCGTGTCCTGAAAGCCGTCTTGCATATATCTTCAGCCGTTACTCTGATCTGGTGATAGCCCGAACGAAGATCCAGCTTCGAAAATACCTTGGCCCCACCCAACTGATCAAATAAGTCGTCGATACGTGGAATGGGATATTTGTTCTTTATCGTAACCCTGTTCAGCTCCCGGTAATCTATGCACATCCGTAGCGATCCGTCCTTTTTCTTCACCAACAAGACCGGTGCACCCCACGGCGAAGCTCTTGGGCCTTCTCCAGGAGTTCTTCAATTTGTTTCTTCAATTCTACCAACTCAACTGGCGCCATCCTATAAGGAGCTTTGGAAACTGGCGCCGTTCCTGGAATCAAGTCAATAGAGAATCCCAAGACGCGGGGAGGTGGTAGACCTAGTAAATCTTCAGGGAACACATCAAGAAAATCCCGAACGATCTTTGGGGCTGGACTCTCATCAATCTCCATAGCTATCAACGTTTTTGGCTTGGCTCTAAACTTGGCTGGCTCCAAAGGCTCGCTCCCGCCTTCGAAAACAAATTCAGGATGATTAGGAATGCGGAAAGTCGCCTTCCTTGCTTGGTAATCAATAATTGTATGGAATGTACTCATCCAATCCATCCGAGAATCGCATCATAACTGCCAGTCCCGATTAAAAAGAAATTCGCATAGAATTTCCTGCCACATACTACCACCGGACATAAGCTACACTCTTGATCGGACATAATAATACCATTACCCGTATTTATCTCCCAACCCTTGGTCAACGACTCGTGAGGTATAGAGTGTGTGTGGACAAACCGCGTGGAAATAAAACAATGCGAAGCACCCGAATCGAAAAGAACTCTAGCTGGTACAGAATAAACGAGGATGGTACCTATAACCACATCTCCAGAAGCCTCTGCCTGCTCGGCGGATAGGGTGAAAGCCCCTCCGTGATTCTGACCTGAAATAGTTTGCCTCTGATCGAAGGACCGCTGCTGGGGCACCCGAGGTGGACCCCTCTGAGCTGATGTGCCATACGACGGTTGTTGCTGCTCGAACCCTCCCTATAGCTCAGATCTCTGTGGATACCCGTTGATCATGTGCTCGCTGGATCCGCAAATCAGGCATTGCCCTTTAGCTCTGCGGCAATCTCTCTGCATGTGTCCTGGCCTCTGACAATAATCGCAAAATAGGGCTCTCTACTGCGGCTGCTGAGGTGAGAAGGTACGCTTCATCTGTGTGACACCTGGCCTGTGAACTGGGATGGCTCCACGGGGCGGAATGGTAGGCCGTGCCGGAACTACGTGGGGTCTTCTGTCCATTGATCATTGCCCCTTGGCCTTCTCTACTACTCTTTCCTGTACTCGGGCAGCGTTCAAAACTTGGGCGAAGGTTGGTAGGTCGAGAGACACGATGAGTTGTTGCAGTTCAATATCGAGCCCTTGCTAGAAACGTCTTGCCCTGGCGGATTCGGTGGCTACCATGTACGGTGCGAAGCGACTCAGCCGATTGAACTATGCGGCGTAGACATCCACTGAGCGTCCATTTTTCTTCAACATAATAAACTTTTCCTCCATCTCGGCCTTGGCAGTAGCCGGAAAGTAATGATCCAGGAAGCACGTGGAGAATGTGTCCCATCCAATAGGCTTCTCTAGCCGGCTCTCCTCTACGGACCACCACGTGCGGGCCTCGTCTTCTAGTTGAATCTTCACTACGTTCACTCTGTCGTCGTCAGGAATTCGAGTGGTAGTCAGGAGGTTCTTTACGTTGATGAGCCATTGCTCGGCTTCAAGTGGACTTGCTGATCCTGTGAACACTGCTGGATGGATCCTCCTGAAGTCTGAAACGGTACCAACCAAAGCCTGTGCAATCGGTACGAGCGCACCCTCGGGGGCGGCGGAAATAGCCGTAGATCTCTCCAAGGCGGTAATTGCAGTCTCCTGTACCGACTTCAATCCCTCGGCCAGAAGATCGGTCTTTCTCTTTTGAGCTTGGGCCAGGGTCGTCAGGGTGCTAAGAATCTTCTCAGTACGATCGTGGTGACCGGCACCTGAGGAGTTGCCTGAGGAGTCCATATTCCTGAAAGATCAAAAGAAATCAGATTCAAGCAAGGCTTCACAATGATTCAACGATGATTAGGAAGTGAGAAAGAATGCAATAAGGCATACGCTAAGGGTGTAACTCAATATAGAGGTCCCCCCACGGAACTGTAATTTCATCCAAAACCTGGCTCTGATACCAACAAAACCATGTCACGCCCCGCTTCCCAAAATACGGGATACGAGGGATGACTAGGCCAGCCATGCTCCTACGATCAGGGAATAATCCCGCCGTAATCACACTTAGGCTTCTAGCATTACATGGAAGTTAATAAACAGTGCTTGAGTAAAGAAAAAATCATAGTTCACGACTTTATTACATTGCAATTTAAAAGAGTTCGAGGTCCATTTATTTCACAGAATAAACAACTAACTAAGAACAAATGCCGAAATCAATGAAAGTAGCGCTGGTGGTGCAGTCTATATCTACGCAATCTCGAAGGATAAGTCCTGCTCCTGGGCTGGATCCACTTCGTTCTCTGAGCATGCACACTCAGGTCGTCAGGGCGACACATATAGCAACAAATAGGTATAATAGGCGTGCAGCATTATTAAACATGGGGAGTACAATGGATTTACAGAACATGTATATCATAACATCAACTGAATATGAATAGTGCACTATGTGTAACATGTCGGTGAACTAAGCAATGTATATGTCACAACTTAACGGTCATTAAGTCCATGAAATCAATTGGTGGAGAGGATACTCGTGTTTAACAAGGGTCTCGTGCATGCCCGAGACTACGGTCCACTGTGCCCGGGACATAACCCTGTCAGCCGTGTCGCTAGGCCCACGACCTAAAGTATGTATGTGTGTGTATGTGTGTGTGTGTGTGTGTGTGTGTGTATCACTGATAGCGAATGATCATCCTCTAAATCACTGTATCTCGCTAAATACGAGTTTAATTCCATCTTGATTTCCCCATTCCCCCAGGTTATGGTATGTATTCATGAATTAGATAGGTTGTGGACAATACTTATCACTGTCGTTTTCAATCATTTTTTTCCACTTATCAATATCACTGTCGTATGTGCCACAACCCAATCACTAATGATTAATATATCGACAATGCAAATGATTTACTATGTGGCAGGTATAACTCAAGCATGGAAAATATGTGGAAATGCACTGAATAGGTATTCATTATACTATAACGACTAATTCCATATAACTTGAAAAATTCACGGTAAATCATACGCTTAGAATTGACCAAAACAATATAAAGGGCATATGAAGAATACTGGATTATCTAAACAATAAAATTTATTTCAGGTCAATCAGCGTTCAGGTTAGAGAATTATCATCGTTTAAAGGCAGCGATCGATTTCTGGGATTCCAGTTCCAGAACTGGAAGCCCAACTTCGCGCGCATTTTATCAGTAATTATGTCCAGATTCAGCTTTTTCCCTAGTTAAATAAAATTTAGTTCTACCAGTTAAGTTTCCAACGCACCAAACGGATTATCAATCGCACCTCTACATCAGAAATTATGTTCAGATTAGAGTGACAATGTAATGAACATTTCTGCAGAAACTGCAGAACGCACTGACATTCTAAAATACAATTTAAATAAAAAACGACTGTAAAAATGCACGGGACTGATTTCAGGTGTTAGCTAATTGAGTTATCTACGTGACCATATGGGGCTCCATGCATTTTCTGTTTTAAGCAGGTGTGTACAGGTGCTTAGAATTCAGTTTCCCCCATGGATTGCTACCCCGGACTGCAGTCCAGAATAATAAGTCTATACAGTTTTCACTATTTAAACCACACGATTTTCTGTGACCGTATACATGGATTCATAGATTATTCAGTTCCCTTCACAACGAGCCTAAGCACGCCACGGTCCGATTCTTTTATAATTTATTATGAAGCTAACAAGGCTGCATGATCAGAAAATTCAGATTTGACGATGCATCCTGAGTGCATCGTATTATGCTTGGAACTTCAATAATTTAATACCGATTTTATACACTCTACCAGTTAACAGTACATGGATTCTATAAATCATAAATTTGGGGAATTTCAAATGAGGTTTTGGTTCAAGAAAATTGATCGAGAACGTAGTATACACATGAAACTGTCGATTGGAACATCGTGTTTCGCCTAATCAATTCAAACGGGATTGATCCCCCGATCCCTACAGGTATTAACCCTGGGTTATAGTCCCGATTCCAAATGATCACGCATAACTCCAAGCCATTACAGGTCGTAGTAGAAAACTAGTTGATAACAATACGACAGACACACACCCGATTTCAATTGTCTCATTTGTTTCTAATTGAAATTAAAGAATACCAATTCCAATTGTCTAATCCATTTCAATTGTCTCACAGGTTCAAGATATAGCATGATAAGCAAGTAGAAGATACTTGCCTTAGGCGAAGGTGGGACGGCAGCGACGACGAGCACGATCAAGGCACGATGCGCGCTCGACTGGGCTAGATCGGAGTACTCAGGCTCAGCACTGGCGTGGAGGCGGTCACGGCAGGGGTTTCCAGTGACTCTGTCGAAGTGCTCGAGTGCAGAGGGGATACCGGCAGTGAGCTCAGGCGAATCGGGGAGCTCGGGGCTGCAAGGAATCGATGCAGTGGCTCTGGCTCTGGCGAGGTCGGCTGAGGTGACGGGTCGGAGCTCAGGTGAGGAGCGGGGACGAGGGAGTTGGGTTCGTCGGCGAGATGCAGGGGTCGGCGCTGATGGTGGTGGGTGCTCAGGTTGGTGGTGATGAAGATGAGGCGAGGGTGTTGGCGGGTGAGGTGTTGGGAAGGAGGAGAGGGAATGTTGAGGTGCTCGACGGGCAGTGGTCGGAGATGGGAGTTTGGGTTGGGGTGCGTGGGTGCTATTGGCTCGGTGTTGGAGGAAGGCAGAGGAGAGTGAGTAGAGAGGGGAGATGAGGGAAGAGAATGGGGGAGTGAGAAAGAGACATTGGGGAGAAGAGGGGATGCAGGAGCGGGGATCCCGGCTTCGTTGGCGACAAGATCACATCGACTTGGAATCGTTCTCGCGGAGGTGAGCACGAGGAAGCGGAGTCGTTGGGGGGGAGAGCCGTTGGGCCTAGGAGCTGTTGGGGGTGACGCGAGGGACGCGGTCGTCGTGGGGCGAGCGCGGATCATGGGGAGATGGGCGTGAGAAGCGGGGGATCGTGGGGGAGTCGTTGGGGAGAGATGGCGGGAAAAGAGTGAGCGGGGGGAAGAAGACGAGGGAGCGGGTCGGGTCGGGTAGAAACTAGGAATGGGTTAGGAAAATTAGTTTTGTGTTTAGGAAATTAATATAACAAATATATATATATATATATATATATATATATATATATATAAATGAAATAAATTTGGATAAAAATCTGGGGAAATACGGAAAATTTTATATGGAACTGGGGATTTACAATCAACGTCCTTGGCGAGAACTCCTCGATTCATTTTGACCCGCAAGGAAATCAGTGTCTCTGTGAGAATCTCTCAATTCGTCTCGACCCCCAGGGAAATCAGTGTCCTTGGGAAAACCTCTCGATTCAGGGAAATCAGCGTTCTTGGCGAGAACCCCTCGATTCATTTCGACTCGCAAGGAAATCAGTGTCTTTGCGAGAATCTCTCGATTCGTCTCGACCTGTGGGGAAATTAGTGTCCCTGCGCATAAAGAAAATTCACTTGTGAGATCCTTACGATTCTCAAGAGAAAATGCACTTAGGAGTCTTCACGACTCCTAAGGAGAAAAGACACCTACGAGACCCTCTCGACTCGTTGGGAGAAAAGTCTTTATGAGACCCTCATGGCTCATAAAGTTGAAAAGTCTTAGGTGGCAGATCCTAACCTTGTCTCCTAAGCCATCACCGCCCTGCAAGGAGATCAAGATGGACTATCTTTGGGCCACACTCTCCGAAGTTGAAACTCGATAGGGAGGGAAACAACCACTTACGAGTCCTCTCGACTTGTAAGCAAAAAAATTCTCTTGTGAGATCCTTACGACTCTGAAGAGAAAACACACTTAGGAGTCCTCACGACCCCTAAAGAGAAATTACACCTACGGGATCCTCTCGACTCGTAGGGAGAAAAGTCTTTATGAGACCCTCACGGCTCATAAAGTTGAAAAGTCTTAGACGGCAGATCTGAACCTGTTTCCTAAGCCATTGCTGCTTTATAAGGAGGTCAAGATGGACTATCTGCGGGCCATATTTGCCAAAACCACATTCGCCTATGAAATAAAGAAACTACTTACGGGTCCTTACGATTCATAAGGAAAAATACCCGAGTGAGATCCTTATAACTCACGGAGGCGATGAACACTTAGAAATTCTCACGATTTCTAGGGAGAATTTGTACCTACGAGATCTTCTCGACTTGTAGGGAGAAAAAAATCTTCTTGAGACCCTTACGGCTGATGAAGATGAAAAAATCTTAGGCTACAAGGACTTCAAATTTGTCCCCTAAGCCCTCAATTCTATTGTCATGCATAACTCTGCACTACTTCACCCACGTACATACTTACGTGGGAAAAGTAGTGGGGGGCATTTGTTCCCGCCAAAATTTTCGGCCAAGAGCTGCTTGTTCCCTTATAAAAAAGGAGGGAGAGTCCTCAAAATTTGTCCTCACGTGTAAAACACGTGAGCGCTCCCGCCAAAATTTTCGGTCAAGAGCTACTTGTTCCCTTATAAAAAAGGGGCAGAGTCCTCAAAATTTGGCCTCATGTGTAAAACACGTGAACGCTCATATGTAAAGCATTTGAGCGCTGATTAAAACAATTAATGGCCAAACAGGACTCACGTGTAAAACACGTGAGCACTCATATGCAAAGCATATGAACGCTGAACATAAACAGGCTAAACCCACAGCAGGGATTACGTGTTAAACACATGAGTTCTCTTGCCTCTCACATGCAATGCATGTGAGCGCCCTAATTTAAAATGCTCCTATCAAATTCTAGAATTAAATTCTATTTTGGGAAATATTTTCCTAATCTTTCTCAAACTGAAAAGATCTTCTCTGTTAAACAGAGGACCTTTGGATCAAAAATCCAACGGTGATCATCTGGTAGAATAAAGTTCTGTCATAGGAAAATATTTTCCTGATCCTTTTAAATTAACAAGATATTCATATGATCAGAATTCTATGTTAGAATAAAATTCTAATCTTATTAAACGAACGAGATATCTATATGATAGAATTAAATTCTATATTAAGAAAATATATTTGTGATCCTGTTAAACTAAAAAGATATGATAGAATAAAATTCTAATCTTGTTAAAACTAACAAGATATTCATAATCTTGTTAAACAAACAAGAAATCTTCTCTGTTAAACACTGGGCCTTTGGATTAAAAATCCAATGGTGAATAAAATTCACCGATTGATCTAAAAGATCATGATTAGATCATGAAATCAGTCATGATCTCTCAATGAGGGATTCCCTTAACAAATTGATTCTTTTTCTTCTCATATAAATAGGAGCAAGGGGAGGAGAAAGAAAAACACACATAGGGAGAGGGGAAGAAATATAGAGAGAGAATTTAATTCTCTAAAGAAGATGAACCCTTCCCAAAAGCTCCCACAAAAAGAGAATTTAATTCTCAAACCAAGAGTTTAACTTTTCTTAAGAACTTAGTTCTTCCTCTGGTTAAAGATCTGCAGAAGCAGATCTCCCCCCAAGTTGAGGATTTAATTCTCATCTGGGAGATTCTGTCATACAGATTCAAAACCTAGAGGAAAGAACTGAATCCAAAAGAGTTTAACTCTTACAAAATATATGGGAATTTAATTCCTCTAAAACTAGGGTTTAACCATTTAACAAGAATTTAATCCCTACAAAGAACAAAAGGAGAACTTGATTCCTCAGAACCATAGAAGAACAGCCTGATGATTCATCAGCGTTCAACGCTACACAATAAAAGCTCACGTGTTCCCACGTGAGCACCTTTGAGGAACGAAAAAAGAAAGACTGAGATCTAGCCACGTGACCCCTACGTGACCCCTGAGAAGTACTCAGCACTTATAAAAGAGAAAGGGGAATGAACCCTATTTTTGGGGTGCCTCATGTGACCCCTGAGAAGTGCTCAGCACTTATAAAAGAGAAAAGAGAATGAACCCTATTTTTAGGGCACCGCACGTGACCCATGAGAAGTGCTCAGCACTCATAAAAGAGAAAAGGGAATGAACTCTATTTTTGGGGTGTCTCACGTGACCCCTCGTGACCCCTGAGAAGTGCTCAGCACTTATAAAAGAGAGGGAATGAACCCTATTTTTGGGGAGCCTCACGTGACCCCACGTGACCCCTAAGAAGTGCTCAGCACTTTTGAAAGAGAAAAGGGAATAAACCCTATTTTTGGGGCGCCTCATATGATCCCCCATGACCCCCTAACAGTGCTTGACACTAGAATAAGAGAATAAAAGAGGCAGCACCCAACTTTAAGCGTCTCACGTGCCACACGTGAGCGCCCCAACTTTCAATGTTTAACATTGCTATGGCGCCTCACGTGCCACACGTGAGCATCTCAGATCTCAGTGTTTAACACTGTCTTAGAATATCACATGGGAGCACGTGGGCACTGAGCATTCACTAGTGTTTAAAATTATAAGAGGCCAACTTCAACCCCAGATTGGCTAAGTCTTTCCTGAGATTAAATCTCTAAATAAACCGAGCCTCCATGCTCATGACCGATGATTCCTCAATTTGGAATTTGGTTCAAGGGTACATCTCTCCACACCTCTTATACATGTCATTATAATTATTCAACGTCTTCAGAGAGGTGGTAGGTCCCGACAACCAACAAGCTCTGGACCGTAATGTCTTTAAACTAACTATAGACCGCAACGTCCCTAAACTAAACTCTATGGACTATGATGTCCTTAAACTCCACGGACTATGATGTTCTTAAACCATGGACTATGATATCCTTAAATTCCACGGACTATGATGTCCTTAAACTCCATGGACTATGATGTCCTTAAACCCAACGGACCGCAACGTCCTTAAACTAAAACGATAGAGCCCAAATGCTCTTTCGTTGGATCTAAATGATCCTCAAATCTTGTTAAGTAGATCTTAGTCTAAAATTAGACTAACGTATCCTCAACAAACGTTTAAGTTGATTTTAATCTAAAACAAGATTAACGATCTTTAAACCAACCCAAACCCAAAATACGGATTTGGACCAATCCACACCCTACGGGCGACAACACAAATTAGTCTCTGTATACAATCCATGGGCAACCAAAAATAAAACAAATACACACGACACGAAATGACCATCTGGAGAAGGAGAAAATGGTTACCGCTATGCGGTAGCGTAATTAACTGCAGGGAAGAGCGTCCCTACAAACAAAAACCCCTTGAACACGAGAGGGAGTCTGACGAGTCTGCTACAACGGTCGCATCTGTCTAAACCTCCGATATACGGTACTATAAATCAACTTGGTATCTTCGGAGAGGTGGACAGATAAAACCAAATAGTATCTGCCCTCAAATTCAGGCAAGACGTTTGTCTTCCCGGTTTTCGGCGGAGAACAAGGCATAAATGAAAAAAAAAAGAACCATATTTTCCCACCAGGCTCTGTCAAAAGGAGAGCCAGATCTCGACGGTTCATATACAATGTAGAGACCAACTCGACATTCTTCTAATTCCAAAAGGGTGCAGACACGACGTCAACAAAGACCCAAGGGTTGAATGAAATTGGAGCAATGGCATATTCCTAAGTCCGGACTTCAATTGCAATGCATACAGTATAAAGGTTACCCAATTTCAACAAAGAATTGGTACGACATCACCAAAATAAAAGTGGAGAAATGACATATTCCTAGCTCTAGATCTTGATGGCAACATTTACAACTTAGAGATCAGCTCAACGTTCCTTCTTGGTGCAGATGCAACATCAACAAAGACCCAAGGTTCAAATAAAAGAGGAGTAATGGCAAAATCCTTCCTCCATCTTAACATTCTCCTCATTCCAGCAGTATGCGGACGCAACTATTGTAACACCCGGCCCCTTTTATACCAAAGTCCGAATTTTGTTACTTTAGAATTCCATTTATTCTATTTACGATTTTATGTGTTTTATTTAGAAAATTATTTATTTATTAAAACCACTTCTTTAAACCACAATCCTTATTTCCCTTCTAATTAAACAAATCTTTCCCTTACTAACTTAAAGAGCCCAATCCCTAACCCAAACCTCGGCCCTCTTTTCTTTCCACAAATTTTTTCCTTTTTTTTCCTCAGCCGCAGTTTAAAAGCCAGCCCATTCATTTTAATTTAATTCTCATTTCTTTTTGGCCCGGCCTGCTCCGTTTTCCCCATTCAATTCTTTTATTTTGTTTTCTCGGCCCGGCCCTCTCTACTTCAGCCCACGCCCGCTTCTTCCTCGACCCGACCCGCTACCTCACTCATCTCCTTCTTCGCAACGGCTTTTTTTTTTCCTCAATTCCAGCGCGCGATCCGCTCCCTCCGCCGTCGCCTTCGCTCGTGCGAGCGTTACTCACGACGCGCGCGTTTTCCCCCACGACCCTTTCTCCTCTACCCACTGCCCCCACTTCCTCGCTCGCTCCCTCTCTCGTTCTCATTTTCCTCTCTTCTCGCTACACTCCCAACCCACACCCGAGCACCCCCGGCCGGCACCCCTCAACCCAAGATCCCCGACCGCACCCCTCACTTCCCTGCACACCCCATCACCACAACCGAGCTCCTCTGACCACCACCCTCGCCACTGCAACCCGAGCTCGAACCCTTGCACACCCAACCTCCTTGCACCCTCACCGCCGGCCGACCCCATCATCTCTATCGAGACCTCCTCATCTTCTCTAACCTCGTCGCCCCATCACCCCCACGATAGAATCTCGATCCCAGCAACCCATCTCCTCACCTGCACCATCATCGATCCATCATCATCATCGTCGACGCCGTCGTCGTCGTCGTCACACTCTCTCACCATCCCTCTCGTCGCTCCCTCCCTCTCACAGACCCTCTGCTCTCGCTCTCTCTCTCTGTCTCTACACTCTCCCCCTGCTTCCCTCTCTCTCACTCTCTAACTCCATCAGCTCTCTCTCTCTCTCTCTGTTCTCTGTAACTCTCTCTAACTCTCTCTCTCACTGACTCTCTACCTCACTCTCTCTAAACTCTCTCTCACTCACTGCCTATCTCTCTCTCTCTGTAACTCTCTCTAACTCTCTCACTTACTGTCTACACTCTCTCTCTCTCTCTCTCTGCCTACTCTCTCTCTCTCTCCAAATCTCACCGTCTCTCCATTCTCTATCAACCAACACCACCACACGATATTGCCCGAGCCCGCAAACACCCCGACACCGCCTGAGCCCGTAACAACCTCTCCTCAAACAAGAGCCAAGCCCAAACTTTAGCGAGACTCGTCTTGCGGTTGCCACTTCGTGCCACTACTGCCTTAACTGCCGCGCCATCAGTTCACCGTCTCCAGGCAAGTTCTATACTTGCTTCATGCTAATCTATCTATGTTACAAATCAACATCGTATATATATCTCATGTTTTGCCTTATGTTAAATATTGCAACAAAACTGTTCGATGCTTGTCCTCTTAGAAAATCATTATCACATTTGACGGAACTGGATATATTGCATTGGCCCTTGTAGTGATGGATAACGTGTGCAAATTTCATTAGAAAACACGACTGTTAAAGATTAAAACGACCACCCCCAAGTTTAACCGTAAAACTGGAATTCTATTGTACCTGAAAACCGTTAAATTCACCATAAATCATATACATACTAGAATGGTGCGTTCGAGGGCTCAAATCAAAGAAAACTCGACGAACTTTAACCCTATACCAGTTTCCAGATATTCCTGTACTCAAACCATGATGATATTTGGAGCGGAGTGCGACTCTGGACTGCAGTCCAGAGCGACTCCAGATATTGGTTGTGGTTCCGTAATGGGTACCACAGGATTTATTTAACTCGTAGATTGCGGAACTCTGCTGTTTATTATAGGTAAATCTTTTAGATAGACAACACAATTGGTTTCATTCTGTTTTGTTACCGTTTGATATTTAATCTGTAATTTAGAAGATCGGGACGCATAACACTCCCAACAGAATCAGGATTGACATATTAATAGTAAACAGTGTATAATTCCTGACGTACAGATGCGATTGAAGATCCGTCTATTGCGTTGAAAACCTTACTGAAAATCCTAGAATTCATCCAACTGTAGTGTCGCTAAATTCTGATCCCAACTGGGGTTAAAATGCGTTGCGATACGGACATCTGATTCTGAAACCGGATTTCCAGCCGCGAACGCTTAAAATGAAATGGTTATAATTAATGATCCTGGAACCCGATTGGCTTGAAACTAAATTCGATGGATAGACAACTGAACATACTAATTACTACCTGTTTATCGTTTAGCTAAATTATATACGTACGTTTCATGATAAATCGTACAAGTGATAGAATACTGTTTTTTATGACACCTTAATTGTGCTTATATACTGTTCACGCATCATATCATACCCATATCATTGTAGTGATAACCTTGTGATATCGTACATTTACCCAGTGTTAACTTCTAGCGATGATTGTGGCAAGTACGTCAGTGTTCGTGTATCCGTGATTAAGTAAAAGTGATACGTACTTATACACAATCAGTGACCCTATTATTCTATTGCATTGTCGACGTCTGTGGGATGCGTGTACGTGTGACTATAAGTGGTATGGGACATTTATGGAAGCGCTTGCACGGGTGTCACAGATAAGGCATCCGACACTGCCATTTATCTTAGATATTAGTCGGGACGTGCTTGATGGAGGTCCTGCCTCCAGTTCTCGCGCAGACTTGTCACGGATCGATTAGTATTTAGGGTTATGGTTAGCGTTTGATGTAGACCACGGGGTGTGGGGTAGTCTAAGTGTGAATTCAACAGAATCTCGGGAGTCCCATGCCGGCTTATATATTTAGGGAGATATATGGAGATTTACAGGGTATGTGATATACACCGTGATATACATGTTACATGTTGGGCTCGTGGTCCCTTGCCCTTGGGTTCTACCCTTGGGTGGAGGACACTCACGAGTGGTTGACTCTCACACTTGGACTGACGATAGGCTTAGTGACTTGTACAGTGAGACTTAGAGACTGATAGGGATACTGGCATTTATATTCTTTCTATACTGTGTTGGCATACGTGACATATCGTTCTACTGCTTTACTGTTCCGCTGCATTGATTACTGCACATCCATATTCCTGCTGTCATTGATTTACCGTCATTCATATCTATTACCACTGTTAGAACTGTTACTTGATTTTATATATTATATTGCTATTATGTCGCTCTGACGACCTGAGTATGCATGCTCAGTGTGAGAAGAAGATTTAGCCTGGACTAGTGCATCATAGACTTCTTGACTTGCCATTCCGAGTTACATTCATTTGTTCCACTTCAGGTCAGTTTTTACATTGTTCCTTTCAGTTACTGTATTTCTCATTACCTGCGCATCATTTACTGTTTACCATGAAAAACTAGAAGCCGAAGTGTGACTACGGCAGGACTTTTCCCTGACCGTAGGAGCATGGCTGGCCTTGTCTACCCCTCGTGTTCCGTATTTTGGGAAGCGGGGCGTGACAACTATCAAATGAAATTGGAGCAATAGAATATTCCTAGCTCCAGACTTCAATTGCAATGCTTACAGTATAGAGGTCCTACAGATGTCTACCCTACTTCAGCAAAGAATCGGCGCGATATTGTCAAAACAAAAACGAAGTGACGGCATATTCCTAACTTCGGGTCTTGATAACAACTCATATAAAGCCTAAAAGATCATTGGAGATCATCCCCACCCCAGAAGGGTGCGTTTATGACTTATCGGGGCTCCAAATTGAGCCTAACCCCAAGTGAAAAGCATCATGACAAATTCCTAACGCTTGTTCTTCCAACGGTAATATAACCTAAGAAGATTACTTAAAAACGTCTTGTCCAGCCTCAGAAGGGATCAGAGACACGACAGTTGCGGGGTTACTCGAACACCGGCTTAAAGACTGCATATCGAGCAATATATCAGCCAACGCGACGGTACCACGGACTAAAAGCCTAGTACCACAAACCTAACGGACCTCTGTCGTAAAAGAATGGGGGTTATCTATATTTCATGTTAGGATACACCTGCGGGATCCTCTCAACTCGTGTCGACTCATAGGGAAAAACGTCTTTATGAAACCCTCCCGGCTCATGAAGATGAAAAGTCTTAGATGACAGGAATATCAACCTATTTTCTAAGCACTGTAACCCTACAAGTAGGTCTGTATACTATCCACGGGTCACATTCTCCAAAATCGCATATCGACGAGGAGGAGAAACCACTCATGAGTCCTCTCGGCTCGTAAGGGGAAAATTCTCTTGTGAGATCCTTATGACTCTCAAGAGAAAACGCACTTATGAGTTCTCACAACTTCTAAGGAGAAAATACACCTACGAGATCCTCTTGACTCGTAGGGAGAAAAGTCTTTATGAGACCCTCACGGCTCATAATATTGAAAAGTCCTAGGTGACAGATCTGTTCCTAAACCATCACTGCCCTACAAGGAGGTCCAAACTGACTTTGCATACTATCCACGGGCCATATTCACCAATGAAATGAAAAAGCTACTTACGGGACCTCACGACTCGTAAGGAAAAAATACTCGAGTGAGATCCTTATGACTCACGGAGGCAATGAACAGTTAGAAATACTCACGATTTCTAGGGAGAATACACACCTATGAGATCTTCAAGACTCATAGGGAGAAAAACCTCTTTGAGACCCTCACGACTCATGAAGATGAAAAAATCCTTAGGTTACAAAGATCCTATACTTGTCTCCTAAGCCATCAATTATATGGTCATGCATAACTCTATACTACTTCACCCACATACATACTTATGTAGGCAAAGTAGTCGGGGCATTTGTTCCAGCCAAATTTTTTGGTTAAGAGCTATTTGTTCCTATATAAAAAAGGGAGAGAAGAAAGAGGAAAAGAATTCATGAGTTGGCATCACGTGTTAAACACGTGAGCGCCTATATGCAAAGCATATAAGCGCTGAAAGCAAATAACAAAAAGGCCAAGCAAGCCTCACGTGTTAAACACGTGAGCGCTCATATGTAAAGCACATAAGCACTGAACATAAATAACCAAAAGCCAAACAGGCCTCACGTGTTAAACACGTGAGTGCTCATATGCAAAGTATATAAGCGCTAAAAATAAACAGGCTAAAACCCACACTAGGGATCATGTGTTCAACACGTGAGTTCTCTTACCGCATTCTTTAGCAGCGCTCACATGCAAAGCATGTGAGCGCCCCAATTTAAAATACTCCAATCTGATAAAATTAAATTCTATTTTGAAAATATTTTTCCTGATCTTTCTAATATGGAAAGATTTTTTTCTAATAGAGAATCTTGGATTTAAAATCTAATAGTGATAAAAAAAATCACCAATTAAATCATCTGATAGAATTAAATCATGTAATAGAATTAAATTCTATTTGGGAAATATTTTCCCTGATCTTTCTAATATGGAAAGATCTTTCTCTAACAGAAAATCTTGGATTTAAAATCCAATGGTGATAAAATATCACCAATTAAACTATCTGATAGAATTAAATTCTATTTGGGAAATATTTTCCGTGATCTTTCTAATAAAGAAAGATCTTTCTCTAGCAGACAATCTTGGATTTAAAATCCAATTGTGATAAAATATCACCAATTAAACCATTTGAGAGAATTAAATTCTATGTGGAAAATATTTTCCTGATTTTTCTCAAACTAGAAGATCTTCTCTGTTAAACAGAGGACCCTTGGATCAAAGATCCAACGGTGATTATAAAATCACCCATCGATCATCATCTGATAGAATAAAATTCTATCTTAGGAAAATATTTTCTTAATATTGTTAAACTAAAAAGATATTTATATAATAGAATTAAATTTTATGTTAAGAAAATATTTTCCTAATCTTGTTAAACTAACAAGATATTCATATGATAGAATAAAATTCTATCTTAGGAAAATATTTCCTAATTTTGTTAAACAAACAAGAAATTTTCTCTGTTAAACAGAGAGCTTTTGGATTAAAAATCCAACGGTGAATAAAATTCACCGGTTGACCTAAAAGATCAACTTGATTAATTACAAAATCAATCACGATCTCTCAATAAGAGATTTTCTCAATAAATTGATTCGTTTTCTTCTCCTATAAATAGGAGCAAAGAGAGGAGAAGGACTGGATAAAAAAAAGAGAGGAGAACCCTATAAGCTTCTGTAAAAATAAAGAAGGCTCTCAAAATAACACAGAATTTAATTCTCTCAAAGAAAAAGATCTCCCTCCTAAAAAGCCTAGGTAAAGGAAAAAGAAGAGATCAAAATATCCCATTTACCTAACATACCATATCTAAGAGTTTAACAATTCTCAAAGAACTTAGTTCTTTCTCTAGATCTGAGATCCACAAGACAAATCTTCCATAAGTTAAGAATTTAATTCTCATCGGGAAGATCTTGTTCTTGAGAATCAAAGATTCAGGGAAGAACAAGGTTGAAAGAAAAGAAGACAGAGCCCATATACTCCAGGAACTTAGTTCATTCAAATCAAGAACTTAGTTTTTAAAGACTCGATCCAAGATTCTCAAAATAGTGATCTTGGTGATCGTTAATGGTCAAAACACCATTAACAGAGGTTTAAACTCTTTGAAAATATGAACAAGAGAAGAGGGATAAAAGAACGTGGAGAAAATGGAGTCCAAAATACTCCTGGAACTTAGTTCCTTCAAAACAAGAACTTGGTTCTTAAATAACCTAATCCCAGATCCTCAAAATAGTGATCTTGGTGATCGTTAATGGTCAAAATACTATTAACAGAGATTTAAATACTCTAAAAAATATCAACCAAGATTAAATCTTTAAAAACATAGTGCCTTACGTAAAACACACGTGAGCGTCAGAGAAAATTAGTGTTTAGCACTATTGTAGCGCCTCACGTGAAAAACACATGAGCGCACAAGGCTAAAAACTCAGTCCTCACGTGAAAAGCACGTGAGCGCCCAAGGCTAAAAACTCAGCGCCTCACGTGAAAAGCACATGTACGCCAGAAAAGATTAGTGCTTAGCACTATGCCAGTGTCTCACGTGAAACACACGTGAGCGCCACAAAAGACTAGCGCTTAGCACTATTATAGCGCCTCACGTGAAACACACGTGAGCACTATATGCAACCGAGTGTTTAGCACTGCTGGGTGTTACAGAAACCCAATCTTAGCCCAAATTGGCTAAGTTTCCTGAAGTTAAATCTCTTTGATTTTAAATCAAGCGAGCCCATATGCTCGTGATTTCCAAACTGATCTTAGTCTCAAACATGACTGGTGATCTCTCATTGATAATATCCAAAATGATATTCATCCCATATCTCCTAAGGTAATCTTAGTCTTAAATATGACTAATGATTCTTAGGTCCACCACGACTCCTTCTTCCCTCAAATACGGGATTTGGTTTAAGGGTTCATCTCTCCACACCTCTGATATATGTCATAATTCCTCAACGCCTTCAGAGAAGTGGCGGGTCCCAACAACAAAAAACTCTTTTCTCATCCCAACATGATATAAAATTTTATCAAGACAGGGAATGATACATCCCATATTGATGCACTTCCAAATTGACGTGCACACTTCAAATCAGATCGCACCCCAAATTGGGCGCGTTCTACGTCACTGTCGTTCACTCCGCCACGTAATAAATACACGTGCGCGTAAGATGGATAATGGACCGAAATGTCCTTAAACTAACATTCGTCCCCAAAATGGGAATGTTGGACCGAAATGTCCTTAAACTAACATTCATTCCCAAAACAGGAATGTTGGATTGAAATATCCTTAAACCAACATTCGTCCCAAACAGGGAATGTTGGACTGCGACGTCCTTAAATTAATATGTTTTGCCATGCGAACTGTCTCCATAATGACTACCGTATACTATTCATGGGCTATTCATATATGATCTAATGATCAGTTAAGCTCATATGCTCACTGCTCATAATTCGATCTTAGTTTCAAATATGGCTAATAATCCTTAGATCATATCCAAATATCCTATGAACCGATAGACCTCACAAATATGAGATCTATATCCTAAATTCATTCCCGTTGGCAAACCAAGCTACCGACGTGGGCCCCGTCAAGAAAAATTCTTGACCCAAACCCAAATTTAAAATATACGAATTTGGACTAATCCGCGCCCTATGGGCGACAACATAAACCAGTCTCCGTATACAATCCACGGGCAACCGAAATAAACAAAAATACATACGATACGAAGTGAATTGCCGGAGCAAGAGAAAGTGGTTATCGAAATGTGATAACGTAATTAACCGCGGGGGCTTGCGTCTGTAGGGAAGAGCGTCCCCACAATCAAAAACCCTTCACAAATGAGGGGGAATCTGATGAAGTCTGCTACAACGGTCACGTCCGTCCAAATCCCCGATACATAGTGCCATAAATCAACTTGGTATCTTCGGAGAGATGGATGGATAAGTCCAAATAGTATCTGTCCCAAAATTCAGGCAAGACGATCCATCCCATTTCGTCTCTGTTTTCGGCGGTGAACAGATTCTGGCACGTCCGGTGGGACCTCTTTCTCTTTCCACTCCACACTTCGTGTGTCATGTTTTTCCGCGATCAAATAATCGCTGTATGTATGTTTGTAGTTGCTCTTGGGTGATGAGATATTGAAGCGGAATTTCGTTTCTTCCTAGAATGGCATTTTCTTCCACTCACCGTAACTCAGGCTCTGTCACATCTGATAGAGTCAAATATGGGCCACTTGCAGCCTCAAATCTTGGCAATCTGGCTCTTCAAGAAATCAATGGGCTTATCTTTAGGTTTATGCTCCTACCTCCCACCCTTGGTATCTCAACGCCGAAGGAGAAATCCTAAAAGAAGTCTGTCTTCCACAGGCTGGCTCCTCAAGTTTCTGCTTTGCCGGCGGAATCGATCTCCAAACAACTGGTACCTTCCAAAGGCCATGGTCAACGCAGGGGGCAGAATATTCAAGTTCTCAAAGAAAACATGGGGCAGGCTCAGCAAAATCCTGAGGCTAATCAAATTCCGGCCGTAGGAAATGGTCGACATCGATATCGGCGTCGTACAAAACAAGATGGGGATAGTTCTCCATCAGCGTTGACTCCACCTGCTTCAATTCTGATGATGAATATTGTTGTTCCAACCGAGAACTGGTTCAAACTGCTGCGAAGGGTCAGACAAAGTTCTCCCACCGCGGTATTGAAGAAATTTCCGCAGCCCATGGAGATCCGAAGCGAGCAGAAAATAGTTCGCTCCCCAAAAAAACTTTCCTCATCTATATATAAAGTGTGGAAGTAGGTGAAGGACTCAGTCGTCATCTGCAGCTCTTCCTCTAAACGTCAGCTAAATTCCGACAAATCCCCTTTCAAATATAAGGGGACTCATCCCAAGGCGGTTCCTACTACAACGGTTCCTCCCAAAACCAAAGCGGTTTCTCACAAAAAAGAGAGGCCTAATAAAATTCAAGTGTCCAAGGCAAACTCCAAAGGCCAAAATTCCAAACACCCCAAGCCTGGGGGCATGACAGTTCATACAGTCCACATGGTGAACTTCAGAGACGAAGTTCAAGCTTCTACTTGCTACGGACCGCATACTCGGTCCCTGACAAAGGCTCAACTGCAATGTAAAAAGCTGGGCGCATTCCATATCACTCTCGTTCACTCCGCCACGTAACAAATACACGTGCGCATAAGATGGATAATGGACCGAAATGTTCTTAAACCAACATTCGTTCCCAAAACAGGAATGATAGACTGAAATGTCCTTAAACTAACATTCGTTCCCAAAACGGGAATGATAGACCGAAATGTCCCTAAACTAACATTCGTCCCAAATAGGAAATGTTGGACCGTAACGTCATTAAAATAATATGTTTTACCATGCGGGCTGTCTTCATAATGACTACCATATACTATCTATGGGCTATTCATATATGATCTAATGATCAGTTGAACCCATATACTCACTGCTCATAATTCGATCTTAGTTTCAAATATGGCTAATGATCCTTAGATCAAACCCAAATATCGTATGAACCGATAGACCTCACAAATGTGAGATCTGCATCCTAAGTTCATTCCCGTTGCTAAACCAAGCTGCCGACGTGGGCACCGTCAAGAAAAATTCTTAACTTAAACCCAAATCTAAAATATATGGATTTTAACTAATCCACACCCTACGGGCGACGACATAAACAAGTCTCCATATACAATCCACGGGCAACTGAAATAAACAAAAATACACATGACACGAAGTGAACTACTGGAGCAAGAGAAAGTGATTATCGTAATGCGATAACGTAATTAACTGCAGTGGCTTGCACCAGTAAGGAAGAGCATCCTCACAATCAAAAATCTCTCATAAATGAGGGAAATTCTGATAAAGTCTGCTACAACGGTCGCGTCCGTCCAAACCTCCGATATATGGTGCCATAAATTAACTTGGTATCTTCGGAGAGCTGGATGGATAAGTCCAAATAGCATCTGCCCCCAAATTCAGGCAAGACGATCCATCCCAGTTCGTCTCTGTTTTCGGCGGTGAATAGTGAGATGTGAGTGTTGCATTCATAATGGAAATTAGGACCTTTATCCTCGACAGCCGTAAAACTAATTATTCGTCCTGATCTTTTGCCCTGAGTACTTGCGTCAATCTTAAATGACTTTAAATAATTTGATGCGTCCACATCATGAAATTTTATTTAAGACTTGAAAATTCATTTAATGTTGAGCTTGTAATAAATTCATAAGATATATTAAACTCATATTATTATTTGTGTGATAACAGATGAGACTTTTGGATAAATCATTTATGCGCATGGGGAAAAAGGTAGGTATAGTTTGAGAGATACTCGATTTAAAGATGCGCTTAAAACCTTTTTAGATTATGCGGATAAGAACCCAAAGCGTAACCGAGACGAACTCTTGTTTCGTCCTTAAAAGAAATGTAAGAATATATCCCATTTTCGACGTGAAGTAATAGAAGAACATATGTTTGTAGAGGGTTTTTGAATCGAACTACATACATTGGAATTACTATGACGAGGGAATACATGACAAGAAAATGATGATGGATGTTGAGACCGCAGTTTCACAAGCTACACCGCCGACTGGTGACAGGATAGATGACACATATGAGATATTGAAAGATTTATTTGCTGGAGAGGAAATGAATGATGTTGAACCGTCTGAAGGCACCATTGAATTAGAGGAATTGCAGAAACTTCTGGAGAAAAACGAAAAAGATTTGCACGAACGCTTACGGAATTTAGTAGGCTGTCATTTGTAATAAATCTCCTCCATTTGAAGATGATCAGCGGGATGACTTACGAGCACTTTGACGTGTGTTCAGTCGAAAATATTGCACATTTGATATAACATTTTCCTTACTTTTCTTAGATATTTAAAGATATTTATTATAAATAAGAAACATATGAGGGTTTATCTTTAAAATATCTATTATCATATGTTTATATATTATAATCAACATTATGAAGGAAAATGTATGCATATAATATTTATATAATATTTTGGTAATTTAAATATGCATATCATATCGAATATCCTTAATCAATATTCTTAAAATATAATATCATATCAAATGGTTAGGATAATATCTCAAAAATACCAAATATTACTAACATTATTCATTGAGATATTGTGCAAGATTTAGCTCAGGTCAGGAGATTGAGATATTGAAATGTCGGGAATTAAAAATCTGCCGATAAAGTTAAATAAAATCGTAGAATTAATACTGGGAGAGGCTCAGAAAAGTTATAAAGATTCTAGACATCAAATAAATCTCCATGTGTCACAATGAAGTACCCCCAGAATTTTGAAGCAATGATCACACCAAACGGCCGAGGTTCCGCGGCCAAAACATACCATATGCGGTAGATCTGCAGCCGATTCAATAAGTTAGGACTTGGGATTTTTAGGTTAGATTTTCAACAGTAAACCCTAATTCTTGGGATCTATAGTTTCTAGTTTTGGGACTATATAAAGGACCGAGGGCTAAACTTAGAAATTATCAACCTTTTACACGAAGCAAATCACCGTCAAAGAACATATGATCCACGATAGGTCCGCAATTCGACGTGATAAAGCGACGTGAGATTCGATGGAACATCTACTTCCTATGAGGCAGAGACCGAGAGCAAATTCTTTTTCCTCTTGTAATCTAAACTCGAAGAATTGTACTTGTGAAGTTGATTAATATAGGTAGATCATTAGTTTAGTTAGTTTGCATTTATTTTCTGTATTTACATCATGATCTCTATCCTTTCTTCCATCTCCATCATGCACGAGTAATTCTCCGCTTGATAGGGTTCGTAGGATTAGGGTAGATCAATGGATGAGAAAATACTTTAACTTCTTTTAAGTCTCTTGAAGTTTATAAATTTTAGCAAAAGAATCGTTAACATCCTAATCGGGCGTGCTAACAATTTATTACTAGTCTCGACCGCGATTTGAGATCAGATTAACAATTGTTTTGTTAAGGGCTAGACATAAATAGAGATAAATGATAAGACAAGGGTCAATAGTGTGGAAACCCTAGTTTCTTCCAAGAAGCCTAATCCCCATTCATCACTATCTATCTAGTTTTAAATCTATCAAAAGATAAAATGAGTAATCTTTATTAGTCATCCATTACTACTAAATTCTAACGAACTCTACAAGCCATCTTCTTATATATTCTATATCCGTATTTAAACTGGATCTGTATTCTATATCTGTGTTTAATATAAATCTAGAATTTATGACTATTCTCTAATCTTCCTCTTTTCTAATCAATACGTCTAAAGCAAGATTAAAATATTCCACGAATCCCTTAGGACAACCCGTACTCATCTCGGCTAGCTACACGCGACACCGTTATTAATTGTGGTTACTACACTCACATAGAATCAATCAACATGCTTTTTAATATCCTACGTAAGGTAATTCCTGAAGGAAAAAATATTCCAGAGAATTATTACCAAGCAAAAAAGATTGTTAAAACATTTGGTTTCTCGTATGAGAATATCGATGCATGTCCCAACGACTATGTGCCGTATCGCAAGGATTACGTGTCTCTTGATGAGTGTCCCGCTTGCAATTTGTCTAAGTGGAAAAATATTAAGCGAAATTCAATCGCAAAAACGTCCGATGTTAGTAAAATGAGTAAGAAAATTTCATCCCAAGTCCTTCGTTATTTCCCCCTGGCTTAGAGATTACAAAATTTATATATTTCATAGAACATGGCGAAGAGCATGCGATGGCATTCCGATTGTCGGATCAAAGATGGGAAGCTGAGGCATCCGACTGATGCAGAAATTGAAAGTAATTAGATAGCGTTGACCATTTTCGGGATGAGCCGAGGAATGTACGTCTAGATTTGGTAACCGACGGTTTCATGCCTTACGGACTCATGAGCTCTAATTGGTCCACGTGACCGATATTGCTTATGCCTTACAATCTGCCTCCCTGAATGTGTATGAAGCAACCGTATATGATTCTTTCTTTATTAATTCCTAGAAAATATTCATCTGATCAGAATATCAACGTCTATATAGAACCTTTAATTGAAGAGCTGATAAAGCTCTAGGAACATAGAGTAGAGACATATGATGTGTACACCAAGAAGAAGTTTAGAATGCGAGCCGTTCTTATTTGGACAATCAACGATTTTCCAGCATACAACATGTTATCTAGATGGTCTACCTATGGTAAGCATGCATTTCCATAATATGGTCTTGATTACAGCGCTCTACAGCTTAAGACACGTGGTAAGTTTTGCAACTGGTTTCATCATAGATGGCTATCAGCGAATCATTCATACAGAAAGATGGCAAATAAGTTTGATGGAACACTGAAAAATGGTGAAGCACCAAAACAATTGTCAGGGATAGAAATTTTTGAGCAGATTTTATCGTGCCAATTCAAGCAAGGTTCTAATCATTTTAACTCAGATGGTTCTTTCAACAAACAAAAAAAAACGGAAGCGATATCAAGATAACGAATTGTTGAGTGTATAGAAGTATAAAAGTATATTATGGAATCTTCCTTACTGAAAACATCTGTTGATTCAATACAATATTGATGTCACATATGTAGAGAAGAATGTGTTTGATAATATTGCTGGCACATTATTACAGGACGATTCTAAATCCAATGATAGGTTGAGTGCTCGCGAGTGCTTGGAGGAGCTTGGAATCTGACATAATTTGCATTTCATACTTTGTGATGATGGTGTTCATGAATTACCAGTTTCGAGCCACACAATGTCGAAATTGGTTATAAAAAAATTTTGTGAGGTGCTAAAAAGCGTCAAAAGCCCAGATGGATACTCCTCTAACTTTACAAAGAATGTGCATGTCGAGCCACCAAAACTCTTGAATCTTAAAACTCATGATTGTCACATCCTTCTGCATCAATTGCTTCTAGTGGCTCTTCGACATAATTTGCCATCCAATATCACCAAGGTTTTGATAGAGTATTGCGACTTTTTTAATAAATTTTGTTCTGAAGTGATAGATGTGACCAAATTCGAGGAGTTGCAAAAGAGTATTGTTGAAATCCTCTGTAAGTTGGAGATGATATTTCCACCATCTTTCTTTACCGTCATGGTTCATCTTTCTGTGCATCTAGCTATAGAGACAATGATTGCTGGACCTGTCTCATATAGGTGGATGTATCCAGTAGAAAAGTAATATATTTTTTCAGTCAATTATGTTATTTAATTCGTTATAATATTCACATTTGTCTAAATTATTCGTTAAAGTTTTAGATACTTAGAATTCTTTAAACCGCAATTGCGCAATCGAACTCGACCGAAAAGGTTAATAGCCAAGTGCTATTGCGCCAACGAATGCATCAACTTCACTTCTCGTTACTTGCGTGGAATTGAAACAAGATTAAACTTTCCTTCTCGAATTAATGATGATCAGCTATCCCATCCATAAGGGGAGGATCAATCCTACCGGAGGGAGTGGCTCGATCAAACGTATTCGTATATTCTTAATAACCTTGAAATTACTGCCGATCACAGAAAGTATATAAATTAAAAATTTTAATCGCGTCAATATTTTGAGTGTCTATATCTAGATATGGCTAAATAATTAATACTGTTATTCTTTTAGCCGATATATTGAAGAACTTACGAATGCAATTTTCGGAAAGAGTGCTAATTGGAAGATTAATCAAGAACATAAGAAACACTTTCCACGGTGGTTCCGTAAACACGTATGTATGTCTTGTATATTTCACGTTTCACATGCATACATCACATATAGTTTATACATTTTACGTGTAAATGCATTGTAGATTGAAGATGATATAGAAAAAGAGATGCAATTCCCGGATGTAATCATGCGACTATCTAAACATTCTAGTGTAAGAGTGAATTGATACGATTCATATTGCATTAATAACCTAAAATTTTTTACAACCGAGAAATTGATTACCCAAAATAATGAGATTTATTATTCACTTGAACAAACGTGCTTCTCAAGTTCTCATGATCAAAGACCTTAGGGAGGAAAAAAGAATACTACGATCAGCTGGAGGACATAATAAAGCTATTTTACGGGAGTAATAAGTAAGAAATTTTTTTTATCTTCAAAGTCCATTGGTGCGTTTGCATTCAGATTGATGAGTACGGTTTTCAGCTTGTCAATCTCAATAAAGAAATTTATCGAGATGATAAGTTCATGTTACCTTTATAAGATGAGCGGTGTTTTTATGTCAAAAATCCTAATCGTGAAAAAACTTGTATTGCATTACTGGCACCTCCTAAATCCTTGTCCGATAGTTCTGCCAACGAGGTTGAAATCGATGAAGCAGATCCGGTTGACGTATGAAAAACTTTGCGGTTGTAATAATATATATATGTTTTGGAGGCGTCCGATGAACGATCGTCCGATCGGCGGTGATGTCGTCCGATGAACGATCGTCGGTGATAGCCGACGGCGAACAGCCGGCCGACGGGTGCTAAGGGAGGCCGGCGGTGGTTGGTTATAGCTTATTCATGTTAGACGAGAATATTTCGTGGTAATTTAGGATAGACATATGTTTTGGGGGAATAAGTTACCATGAAATGAGGTCATTTGATTACCATGGTAATTCTACATTCCCGGGAATATATTTTACACTTAAATAAGCATTGGTAATATTTCATGGTTAATAGGCCCCTAGTATTCATGCCGCAAGACTCACAGCCAAAACGGAAGAGAAAACGAAAACTTCTATGTAAGCACCAGCGACCAAAATCCTAGAATCGATTCCAAACATTAAACTAACAAACACAAAAGCTAAACAATAAGTTTAGAGGGTTGGCTACCTTTGTAGCGTTTCCGCATAATCGTGGAAGACCCCTACGATGTTCCAAGGATTGTAGTAAGGCTCCGAAGTCATTAGGAATAAGCTTGCAAGCCGATCGACCTTGCCGAAGATGATCCACCCGAGAGAATCCGATATCAAGCTCTAACTTCACACTAAATGAACAAGTGGTGTAACTAACACTTTAAGCTTGCTCGGAATAGGATGTCAGTGATGTAGTGGTGATGAATCTCTAGCTATCTCTCTTTTTCAAAATTTTCTTTTCTATCTAGAAGATGACATGAGAAGAGAAGAGAGATAGCTATGAGTGTAAAATAAAAACTCTAGCTCAATCCATTGTCTCCTCTTAGCGCTTATCCCTTTGTGAAGTGGGTGGAATTGTGACTCACATGTGTGAGTCACAAGCCCACACACTTCACCTGCATTCCAAATAGAAAACCAAAATGCATGTGTTAATACACACACGCGCGCACACACGCGCACACGCACACTTGAATATGTATTAAAATACATGTATCTGTATTCATACAAATACCCTTATTTGTATCAGAATACAAATATCGTATTCATACAAATACCCATATTCGAATCAAGATACAAATACCCGTATTTATACAAATAGTCATATTCGTATAAATACTTGTATTCGTATCAAAATACAAATACCCGATAATGAGAGATATAATACTAGCTCACAATGATCCGGTTATCTTTCAAAACTGCTAGTATTATCAAAACGTCTGATTAAAATACGTGTATTAAGTACATGTGTTTAATCGAATGCTCGTATGTATTAAAATGCATATACTATATCGTTTCGTCTGAACCGGAAAACGCTCTGTATGGGATTCTAAAGATTCAAAAATACGTCAGCAATGGGTTTAACCACTAGCACGTAAGCGGAACTAGTTGTATGTAATGGCCACCCAGATATTGAACGAAAAGAAGATCGACAAATAAGCTCATCCGTACCACTTCTTAGCCTGTAAGTGACAATCTCCGTACAGTCCGGTATTTTCGTCTTAGAGTGTCGTATACCGGGTCTAGGGTTGGATAACGTCAGACCCTTAATAACCCGATAAGTCGTGTCGGTGTCAAGCTCATCACCTACCGAGAAACTGCAGATCTCTTATCAGTAAATCTCATCCACCCTGGTTAGGGATTTATGGTGATAGCCAACCAAACACAGCGCAATATCGGCTCTCTATACCTGGAGAGACGAATTCTTTCTGATCGCTCACTGCCTGCATATGGTTCAGGACTATACTCAACTAAAACTTGTTTGCACGACTCAATAAAGCCATGGTAGAGTAGTAATCTAAGTACAGTGGGAACTCACACGAGACAAATGACAATCTCATGTCAATAGACTACCTGTACTCATGTTATCAGAGAACTGCTATCTGACTATAGGTATAGTACCATTTAGAAGTTTTCTGCGAGTCCGTTCGATGTTCTCACCTCCAATTAGCACCTGTATACAATTTTAGGTGCAACACACCAATGGCTATGAGACCTGCCACTGTCCTTTGTCGGGGTCTAGAAACGTATACACTAGTCTACTCTGGAATATCGATACCCAGTCTCGATACACTCACGATTAGGGACATTTAAGAATTTGCTTATGGACTACCCAACTCTTACAAGTATGATCGTCATCATAACTCGGGCAGTTAAGCAAAAATCCTACGGGGTTTATCATTATGTATTAGCGACACATAATAACAAGTAAAACGTATACACATTAATAATAAAGACAAATCAGATAACATACTATCATCTTGGACAAGACTGTTCTAACCGTATATGTTATCCTTCAATTACCATAATTGCCTTGAGGGCATTATATCCAACAATGGTAATCTATGATTACCACCTGCATTAGATGATTTATCTTTTAATAAAATTGATCGAGTTTATTGATTTCTTATCATTATCATTTTCACCTTTTACTTGATCGAATGCATTATCCATCATATCATATATGGCTGCTACACTATAAAGCAAATAAATTCCTTGATCTGGCAATTTTACCTCATGTGGCTGCTGGTCAAAATATCCAATAACTGAACATCAATATCCTAAGATCAATAAACAGAGAACCCACACCTTCCCCATATCTAACACCCTACACCTTTTGTTTTTGAAAAAAAAAAAGAAAGAAAGAAAGAAGAGGGTAAATTGTCAAAAAACCCAAGCAGATTTTCCAGTTGATAAAAATCCCTTGGCATTGAGTCGATTATCAAAAAAACCTGGAAAAAATTTCAGTTATCAAAAATACCCATGCCTATACGGTATCTATATAGTTCCATGTTATATCTAGTTATTATACGATATCTATGACCTATTTAGATATAGCAAACAACCGTACAGATACCGCATATAAATTTTTCAAGGTTTTTGACAAGCTTTTTGAGGCTAGAAGGTTTTTATCAACGGGAATAACTGCTTGGGGGTTTTGACAGTCTATCTATAAAAAGGGTAAATTGTCAAAAAGCCCTCGGTCCGCTCAGGAGTTGTCTAAAAACGCCTGTAATGTTAGAAATTGTTGGGAAAGGCTTATTGTTCAAAGCTTTTGTGAAAAAACTTCTAGGCTGTATTTCATTTAGGCTCTGTATTCCCTTAACTGCTTGGATATTATCTGCAATTGCTTAGATATTGCATGCATCTGCAACTGCAACTGCAACTGTTTAGATATTAAAGGCAACTGATATAAGGGGGTTTTGATTGGGCCTAAGGTTTTTTAACAAGGGCAAAAAGCTAAGGGTTTTTTACACAAGTATGAAACAGCCAAGGGCTTTGGACAATTTACAAAAAAAAACACCCTACATCAACTTCTTTTGCACTTTCCTCTTAGGAGGACCAATAACAAATAGTCCTTGGTGTCACTGTCCCTGGACTTACTCCAAGTCAACTTCTATCCTATCAGGTCGTCTGTAATCGGTCCTTTGAGAATTAGTTGCCTTTATTTTGGCCTTGGTTTTTTTTTTGAAATAGTGCGATTTTAATTTTAAATTATTAAAATAAGGCATTTTGAATTAAAATTATAAAAGTAAGGCGGTTTGGAGCCCCCACCCCTGTGCAGGGGGCGGGTTCCTAGAACCTGCCCCCTATACAAACAATATAGAGGGAGGGCGGGTTCCCAGAACCCGCCCTCTATATTGTTTGTATACCGGGCGGGTTCTAGGAACCCGCCCCCTATATAAATATATAAAATTTAAATAAAAATCGAATAAAAAACGGGAAAATTGAAAAAAAAAATTGAATAAAATAATAAAATTTTATTATATCAATGTTTTGTACAAAATGAATCTGTCAAATTTACAATACAAAAAAATCCTATCTGATTTCTATCTCGACGGTCAAATTTATAATATCAAAATGAATCCGTCAAATTTACAATACAAAAAAATCCTATATGTTTGTAAAATGTAAATAACTATCGTTTTCCTTTTCCCTTTCCCTTATGAAATCCGAGAAGGCTTGACATAAGCCTATGCCTCTTGGGATGACTGGAGGACCCACCCGTTTCTTGGGTAGATGGCGGCGGTGGCGGCGTTTGCTCTTCTACTTCGGTGTCAGCTTCAGCTTCAGCTTCATCTTCAGCAGCGTCTTGGACAAGCTGTTGTTCCGCAAATCCTGAATGTGGGACAGGTGTCGGATATATGTTGCCTCCCAACAACTGTACGTAGGACGATAAATTCGTGTCCCAACTGGGCAGTTGCTGGTGCCGGTTCATACTGCGGCTCTGGTGTCGGCTCATACTGTTGCTCTGGTGCCGGCGATAAATGTGGAAGAATATTATATGAACCGAATACACCACCAATTAATTAGTCTACACTTGAAAATAGAGCCTGAGTCTCCGGACCAGCATCAGTCGGGTATGGATCCTGCACCATTGTTTGTATAAGATACAGCCCACGAGCCTGTCGTTATATTAGAAATAAGAAATAAGTATTGACTCTGTTTACCCTAATCAGAGCAAAGCTCTGTTCAAATTCCAAGGCGGGAAACGAAGCAACGCTTCTGTTTCCCCCAATCAGAGCAAAGCTCTGCTTTGAAAATTAAAGTAAAAATTAAAAGTTGAAATAAATGAAGCAAAGCTTCAGATTCCTTGCACTGCGCACAACGCGCCACGTGTCAAAATTGGACATGCCAGTGCAAGGAGCGCAGCACCCAAGGCAGCGCGCCCAATCAGAGCAAAGCTCTATTTAAAGCAAAATTAAAGGAAGCAATGCTTCAGTTGCGCAGGCACTACGCGACACGTGTCAGCGCAGATGCGCTAGCGCAGTTGCGCTGCGCTTCACGCTGCGCGACACGTGTCAGCGCAGTTGCGCTGCGCTGTGCGCTGCTTGACACGTGTCACGCGCTGGGGCATTTGCGCCGAACAGAATGAAGATTTTAAAGAAATCTTTCTGTTCTTGTTAAAACAAAAAGATTTTCTTCTGCAAAATAGAAGCCCTTGGATCAAAGATCCAACGGTGGGAAAAATTCCCCAAATCACTCAGAGAAAGATCTCTTTAACAAATTTAACTAATTTATGGGCACTATAAAAAGGACCCTAGACCTCAATTCAAAGGCGTCAAATTGTGTGAAAAATCAAGAACTTCAAACAGAGAGAACTCTAAAGAAATTTCAAGAAAAAGGTAAAAACCTTCATAAAATAGAAGAAATTTCTTCTAATAGATCATTGATCTAAGAACAAGATCAATGATATTCACATAATAAACAGTGCTTTGCACTTTTAAAGAACCACTGGTTCTTTAAAACAAGAAAAATAAGTAATAATAGTGCTTTGCACTTCTTTTATGAACCATTGGTTCTGAAATTTAAAAGATTCTCAAGATAATAGTGCTCTGCACTTGCAAATCTGCACTGTTGCGCTCCTAGATTGGCGCAAGCCACCAGAGAGCGCCACATGTCAGCATCTGAACCATCTGCGCTATGGGCTCTTGAAATAGAGCCTTGCTCTCTGGAATTGGCGCAACTCACCAGAGCGCGCCACGTGTCAGCAGTGCAAGCGCAGCGCATTGGCGCAGCGCATTGCGCTTGCGTGACACGTGTCGTCACCACAAGCATTTGCGCTCTTTGATTGGCGCAAAGTGCCTGAAAAATGCAATGCATTTCTTTTGTTAAAGGGCCAGGCCCAAGTCAAAAAGACCTAGCAGGCCGAAATAAATTGCAAAGCAATAAAAGGGCAGAGCCCAAATAAAATTGATGCTCTGCATCACTTATAAATGGGCAGAGCCCAAAACAAATTGATGCTCTGCATCCTTTCTGGGCAGAGCCCAGAAAAAAATAGAAAATAATGCAATGAATTATTTAAAAATGGGCCAAGCCCTAGTACAGGCCAAAAACAAATAAAAGTGTCGAACATTTCTTCAACTGGACTTAGCCCAATCATGGCCGTAAGTCCTCAAATTAAATTGACTGAGCAAGACTGCTCTCCTATATCAATTTACATCCGGTTCGAGGGTACATCTCTGAACTCCTCTGACACCTATCGTTGTAATCATTCAATGACGTTAGAGAGGCGACGGGTCCCGACAACCATACATCAACACGGACTGTGGGGTCCTTAAACTCACGGACTCATGCGTCCTTAAACTAAAACACGGACTGTGGGGTCCTTAAACTCACGGACTCATGCGTCCTTAAACTAAAACACGGACTGTGGGGTCCTTAAACCCGTGGACTTATGCGTCCTTAAACTAAAACAATGGACCACCATGTCCCTAAACTGGAATATGGACCGCAATGTCCTTAAACTACCAATGGACCGCAATGTCCCTAAACTACCTATGGACCACCACGTCCCTAAACTGGAACAGTAGAGCTCCCAAATGTTCTTTTGTCGGATCTAAACGATCCCGTTTAAGTTGATCTTAGCCTCAAATATGGCTAACGTATCCTTAAACATTCAAACAGACTTTAGTCCCAAATTGGACTATAAGACCCCCAATCAACTTTGGTTCAAGGGTACATCTCCGAACTCCTCTGACACTTGTCGTTGTAATCCTTCAAAGTCGTCAGAGAGGTGACGGGTCCCGACGGCCATATATTAAATGGACCACTACGTCCTTAAACTGGAAATGGATCTAGACGATCTCGTTAAGTTGATCTTAGTCTCAAATCAGACTAACGTATCCTTAACGAACGTTTAAGTTGATCTTAGTCTCAAATGCGGCTAACGTATCCTTAAACTAAAAACACCAAACCCAAATCTAAGTAGATACGGATTTGGACTAATCCACGTCCTACGGGCGACGGCATTACTCAGTCTCCGTATACAATCCACGGGCAACCACAAACAAAACAAACACCCACGACACGAAGTGAAATTCTGGAGAAGGAGAAAGTTGTTCCGCGATGCGGTAGCGTAATTAACTGCAGGGGCTTGCGCCTGTAGGGAAGAGCGTCCCCACAATCAAAAACCCCTCAATCGAGGGGGAATCTGACGAAGTCTGCTACATCGGCCGCATCCGTCTAAACCTCCAATGCACGGTGCCATAAATCAACTTGGCATCTTCGGAGAGGTAGACGGATAAAACCATATAGTATCTGCCCCGAATCTCAGGCAAGACGTCCTCACGTTGTCTCGGCCGCCGTTCGGAGGGGAACAGATTCTGGCGCGCCCGGTGGGACCTTTTCCACTTTCCACTCCACACTTCGTGTGTCGTCTTCGCGAACCAATCGCGGTTTATTAACGGTTGCCTTTGGATTTCAAGTTACTAAGATTTGGTCTTTTGCCTGGCGCAGAACTCAAGCATCAATGGCCTCTAACTGCACCAACTGCTCGAAGTGCCACTGCAACGGACGCTCCACCTCACCTGGAGGTGTAGCATATGGGCCCCAAGTGGCCTCCTTCCTCGCTCTGCCGGTAGAACAGGTGACCTAGGCCACCACCGGCCTGTTTTTCGGGACCATGATCCCACCTACAAGCTTCTCTATGCCAATACCTGCACCAGAAGTGAACAAGAAGTCGGTCTTCGACCGGCTCACTGTTACGACGGCCCCTGTCAACGGGTCGTCCATTACCAAGCCAACTGCCTCTGTCTTTGCGAGGCTGGATCAAAACTCTGAGGGGCCCGCCAAGAAGCCTGTGAATCCCAAGGTGGCTGTCCCAAGGAAGGCAATAACCGCTGCTCCAGAAGTCGTCAAGGCGGCTTCCCCTGTCAAAGAGTCAGTCTTTTCAAGACTGACTTTCCTGCCCCTGCTCGAGGATCTGTCTTCGACAGGTTGAGTATCACCCCTCAAAGGACAACCTCAGTCTTTAAGAGGTTAACACCAGCGGCGCCTCATTCAGACAGAGGGCAAGAAGAAGCTGTTTCTGTCTCTGAACCAATACCGACGACTCGTCGCGCCCGACGACGCCACTGGCGCCGGGTAAGGAAGACCGGGGGCAACTCCCCTTCTGGGATGACTCCGCCGGCTCCAACGGTGGAAGTTAACGCTGCTGTTCCAACTGGGAACAGTTTCGAGCTACTGAATAGAGTACGCAGAAACTCGCCAACTGCGGTGCTCAAAAGATCTTCTCCGTCGGTAAAGACCGCCATGGAAGCAGAAAAGCCGGAGCAGTCTCCTCAATCGCTGTCCTCCAGGGTTTACAAGACATGGCGACGAGTCCGAGAATCTGTGATTGATCCTAATTTCTCTCGCCAACACAAGAAGTCGAAAGGTCGGCAAGAAGAAAATCCCCCGATCAAGCAACGAAAGGCGACGACCGCCAGGGTGCCTACTGCAACGGCCCCCTCCACTTCAACGGCCCACAAAAGAAGAAAGTCGGAGAAAACCCCCACGCCCGTGGCGCATATCAAAGGTGGTGAACCTAAACGCCCTAAGTCCGGGGGCATAATAGTTCATACAGTTTATATGGCTTCCGGAAAGGAGGATAACCGCGCTTCGATGGGTCATAGACCGCTTACACGGTCGGTGACCAAAGCTCAGGAGCAACAGCAAAAGCTCCAAGAGATGATGAACGTGATGGCCGCACTTACTGGGCCAAAAGAAAGCCCTGAAACGTCTTCAGATGAATGCCAAGAACAAGAAACCGACACCGAATTCCTTCGTCGCATATTGGAGAAGAAGGATAAAGAAGCTGCGGAATAAGCAGCCAGCATAAAGAAAATGGCCCTCCTGTTCCAGGACATGGTGGGTATGATGATTCAACAAGATCCACCTGCTGAAGATCCCTCGATCATCCTCGAAGATGATAGGGGAGAAATGTCGAATCCTCCTCCGGCTCTGTCAACAGCCAAAAAGGAGGCAATCTCCAAAGCTGACCTGGACGAATATATAGCTCAGCAGATCCGGGTTCATCAGGCGACCGAAGCAGCCGGTCAGGTCGTAAAAACGGGGCGACCGTATCCGAGCTGGTACGACCAAATCAGTTACCCGCCGGGGTATACGATCCCTAAATTCCACGTATATAAAGGGACAGGGAATCCGCATCAGCATGTCGCTCAATTCAGGGCCTTATGCGGCAATACTGGAGGCGATGATAAATTGTTGCTACGCCAATTCGTCGGCAGCTTAGCAGAAACAGCCTTTGAATGGTATTCAGAACTACCTAACGACTCTGTCAAAACATTTGCGGAGATGGAGCTGCTGTTTACACAAAGATTCGCGAGTGCTAGTGAACGCACCCCGATAACAGCACTGATAAATGCCAGGATAAGGCCAGGCGAAACGTGGGTCCAATACGCAACGCGATGGTGGAACCTATGGTCAAAATGCGAACAACGCATAGAAGAGGCACCTGCGGTAAGCATGTTCGTGGGCACTCTCGATCCGCAGGCGACCATCTCGCAATTCATGATGTTCTTCAGGCCGACCACCTTCCAGGCCTTGATCGACAAATTAGCCCAAATGGACCAGATGGGCCATAGACCGTCTCCTCCAAAATCCAATTCTCGAAATAAGAAAGGAAAGGGAAAAGCGATCGTCGTCGCCAATGCTCAACAACAGCCGAGCAACTCAAAATCGGTCGTTCGCCAAAACAACGTGCGTCTACGCCCATCCCTCGAAGAGAGGTTAGGATGTCCTTACTCATTTCCTCAAAATAAAACGAGAAGCCTGTTCGAGCTGGCAGTGCGCAACAGACTCATCAATCTACCGAGTCCAAAGCGTCTGTCGCAGCCAGACGATCTTAATAATCCCAATTATTGCCCTTACCACCAAACGGTAAGTCATCCGATCGAGGATTGTTTCGTCTTTAAGGGATGGATCGAGGATCAGTACCTACGAGGCAAGTTCGCGCTGTCTGAAGGCTGGAAGGTAAACCCACCACAGCCGCACTCTCCAAAGAAGACGGACACGCCGGGGGCAACTTGTTCTTTTGTCGAGGACGAAAACGATGGAGAAAATTCATCAGAGGAATCCAAAGACTACGTAGCGACTTGTCATGTGATTTCTCATTCATTGACAGAGGATGAGGAGGCTCCTTGCGCTGAGAAACCAATGGCGAACCCTGAGTCGGAGATTCTACAGCCATCAGACGAGTTGATCGATGTCTTCCTAAATGAAATTCGTCTGAAAGCAAAAGCCAATCAAGGGCGTGAGATGGCCATACTGGAAAAAGCCAAGGCATTCCCGTCAAATCAAAAGCCATCCAATGCGAATAAAAACAAATTCAAGACGAAGAAAAGGTTCGCCAAAGCTCTATCAGTAGGAATGAAGCTACCGCCCTCTGAAGAAAATACTCTCGCTGAGGTAAAGATGCACCCTAACTTCTGTTTATATCATCAGAAGATCATATATCCTACCGAAGACTGTGAATCCTTTAACTGTTGGTGGCAAGGGTATGTCGCTCAAAAGCAACACTTTGACAGGACAAAATGTGAAGCTCGTAGACGTCGAAAAAATGCGATAGATGAGCGCAAAAGAGCCGCCGACGATTGTCATATAGCCGACTCCAAGGGATCATAAATTATTACCTTTGGAAGCGACTCTGACGAAGAAGCTACCCCCAACCCCTACCTCGGGGAGTCTATTTCAAAAATGAAGGAATTGAGGAGCTGCGAGAACGCTCAGCCGTGTAATCGCACGCTGCTCGAAAAAAATCTCGGCCCCGCAAACAAGGGATCGAGCAAAAAGGATAAAGAGAAGGGAAAAACAGCCCTCGTAGCCAATACTCAACAGCAATCGAGTAGCCGTAGACCGGTTGCTTGCCGAAACAACAAGCGGCAACCTCTCCAGCAAAAGTTGAAACGTCCTTACTCATTTCCGCAAGATAAAACAAGAGGACTATTCGAGCTGGCAGTACGTGACAGACTCATCAATCTGCCGAGTCCAACACGTCCGTTACCGCCAGAAGATGTTAACGCTCTCAATTATTACCCTTACCACCAAACGGTAGGTCATCTGATCGAGGATTGCAACGTCTTCAAGAACTGGGTTGAAGACCAATACCAACAGGGCAAGTTCGCGTTGTCCGAAAACTGGAAGATGAACCCGCCACAACCGCACGCTCCGAGAAAGATGGATACACCGGGGGCATCATGTTCAGTCATAGAGAAAGCCCCATAGACTGAAAAGTCAATAAACTAGATATTCGCCTCCAATACGGCGACACTGGACCGCAATGTCCTAAAACTTGCAAATGACCGAAATGTCTTTAAACTACTACCGCAGTATCTTCAGGCTGACGTGATGATAAAAAAAAAGCAGTATGTCCATAAGCAAAATGGGCACGGATGAAAACCCGAAAGGGCTCCGTGAGTAAAAACAGCAGGGCTACCGGCGAGTGTTTGTGAAAACCTGAAAGGGCGCAACCTCGTTAAAAATAAAAAAAAACGGTATGTCCATAAGCAAAATGGGCACGGATGAAAACCCGAAAAGGCTCCGTGAGTAAAAACAGCAGGGCTACCGGCGAGTGTTTATGAAAACCCGAAAGGACGCAATCTCGTTGAAAGACACTTAAAAGGTCCTCTTGACCTTGTAAGGAGAAACCACCCACGTGAGATCCTTAAGACTCACAAGGGAGCAACACACTTAGAGATCCTCACGATTCCTAAGGAGAAATTACACTTGCGAGATCCTCACGACTCGTAAGGAGAACCCTCTTATGGGACCCTCACGGCTCATAAGATTTGAAAGTCTAGCTACAGGGAACTGAACCTGTTCTTAAGAAACTCCCACAACCCTCCGATACTGCCCTACAAGAGGTTCAGTATTGACCCTTGTATACAATACACGGGGGCGAATAAACATTTTCCTAACAAAGTCACATCCGTGACTAGGGATATGTTTACACGGTGAACAGCCCTTGTAAGTCCTCTCGACTTATAAGAAGAAAGTGTTAGTTATGTATATGCCCTAGAGGCCATTGTTGTGCATATGATGTATATTATAATGGATGCTTGGATATATATAGAGATGACTTTCTTGCTTGTCATGATAGTATGCTATTTGGTTTCACTTTATCTTAACATGTTGACTTGTATTGGTTTACTGTTTTACTCTCACATGTTGATAAAGCCCTTAGGATCTGTACTCGACTACTGGGACTATGATGAGATCATACTAGTGGGGCCATCGTAGTCGATGAGTACATCCTATAACTGTTCCTAGTCGAGGGTATATCGAGACAGGGCATCGATACACCAGAGTAGACTAGCGTATACGCATCTTGACCCATATGATGGGCGATGGATGATCCCATATCCATCGGTGTTAGACATCAGAGATGGTGTACGGGTGCTCAGTGGAGACTGGGTACACTGGACGGACTCACCGAGAACTCCCAGATGGTGATATACCACACGTCAGATGGCAGTTCTCCGGTGATACTGGTACAGGGTAGTCTGAAGACCCGAGATCGTCATAGAGTCTTGTGTGATTCCCACTGTGCTTTGATTTCCACCTTACCACGTCCAAGAGGGCGTGCAAAACGGTGGCTTTTGGGTACAGTCCCGAATCACATGGAGGCAATGAGCGATAAGAGGGGATTCGTCTCTCCCGGTATAGGGAGTTGATGTTGTGCTGTGTTCGATTGGCTATAACTGGAAGTCCCTGGCCAGGGCTGATATAGAGATTTACTGGTAAGTGTTACTAGTAGTTTCTCGACCCGTTATGAGCCACACATCGACACGACTTATCGGTTACTGGGGTCTGACGTATACCACCCCTAGACTTGATATGCGACATATCAGACGAACAGACCGGACTGTACGGGAGTGTTACTGATTGGATTCACAGGAGAACGCACAGGCTAGCTTGTTGATCTTCTGATCGCTCAATACCTGGGTGGCTGTTACGTTTAGATGACCGCTTGCAGCTTGTGGGTGTTTGATATGATCATCACCTGCTACCGGCGTATTGACGATTCTTTAGAGTCCTACACAGAGGTTTCTTGGCTCAGGCGAAACGGAGTAGAGGCACATATGTGATATGTGCAGGACCGAAAATAATGCGATATGGGATACCGTATTATATTCTCGCGATATTTTGATATGAACCGGGTCATCGGATCAAGTGTTGATTCGATGAATCGGTACATGATATATTGGTCGGTTATATTTGATATAGCCGGATCGTCGGATCAAGTGTTGATTCGATGATTTAATGTATAATAATATATATGATATATTATTACATTATCTAATATTGGCTCGCTTTATTATTTCATTTTCTCACTGGATGATACATTGATATATATGCGATATATGTTAATTGTATTATTTTCTTTTGTTGCAAATAAATAATATATATATGTGATATATATTATTGTGACATGATATGATTTATTATTAAACATGTTTAAGGATGATTATATGAGGTTAGGGTTTGATTAGGGTTAGTTGCTTCATGCACCTTCTAGAAGCAACTTCTTTTGTCATGGTTAAGATATTTTGTGATGACACATTCTTAACCCAACCAAACCCTAACTCTAGTTTATTCTCTACACAATCTTATCCACTCATCCTTGACCATGGTTAATATATCAATCATATAGCTTTGTTTTCTATTCATCACAAAAGATATAATTCATTTTATCATTTCCATTATCATCTTCTTCTCTCTTGAAGAAAGCTCACTAGATTTTCTTTATGTGATGAATAAATATGAGAAAATGATTTAAAAGGAAAGCAAAAATACTACTCTCTCATCCTCATATCATCTAGCCCATGAGATTAGTGTGTTCATCTCTTTAGAGTGAGAAAGCTTGAGTCTTTGCAACTTCAAGGTAGATCATCGGAGATTTGGAATACTTCGAGCTAGCAAGGATCGTTCGAGTCGTGGAGCCTCTCATGAGTCCGGGAGATCGTGGATCGCGGCAAAGGGACTTCAACTCGGAGCTTGTGGAGCGAAGGAGCGGACTACAAAGGTTGTAATCCCTCACACTTAGATAAAAGTTATCATCTTGCATGTTTAACCCTAATAATCTAGCAAAGATCCCGGCTTTGGGTTGTTCGGCACGTCTAAAATATTATCCGGGCATGTTTGATGCCTTATGAACCTTCACAAGAGTGCCTAGGAACCCTACAGTGGTATCAGAGCCTAGCTAGAGCATTAGGCGATGTGTTTACGAAGTTAAAACTCCGATCGAACCCGAAACGACAAAATTAGACCCCTCTCTGGAAATTTTTTAAATTTTGGGATTTTTCTGAATTAAAAATATGTAAAAAAATCAGCAGGGAATTCTAAGAATTACCATAAAACCCGAGCCCCCAATTCGACCAAACGGCGGCGGAACCGCGGCGCAAGCATGCTTGCGCGACGGTTCCGCGGCGGATTGATGGATTGGCGACACGTGGCTTTTATGGTAATGTCCGTAGGTGCTTGTTGATGCTTCTGGGTATTTTTAATCTGTTTCAGGTGTTGAATCTTCTGGGGTTTATTTTGTAATAGTAGATTCGATCGGAATATTTAAATTCGTATTTCTTTCCGGATATTTAGAAACTGTTAAACTATTTGAACGGATATCATTAACTCACTGTTTCCCGCTACGGCAAACTTTCAAGTGTTGAATTTTCATTGGGTTTAAATCTTTCGGAAAAATTGTACAAGTTAAGCGGTGGACCCTCTAGAAGACAACAAACCTTAACTCGATTATGTGACCGTCTTGAACTGCCTTTTGAACCTTCGGGTTTGGGGCAGTACGGCGTGCCACATGTGAGGCGTTGGCTTGACCCTTCTACGGCTGGATCACTGGTACTTTGACATGTTCTGGGATTATTTGAACTCTGCTCAAGAGTTGAGCACTTTAGGAAATTTTGGGTATTTGATTATCTGTTCGGAAAGTTTAATACTGTCTATTTATCTGGAATGTGATACAATATGTGGAATTCATAGAGTTAGGCATGAAATGCGAAGTATGTGATATTTCGGATTTACGATGTCTAAAGTGATTGTGGATTCCAAATGTTGTAGTTTTACACTTTCTTTTCTGTGACCGTAAGTGTAATATGTGATATCGCCGGTTTCGTTGCTATATGTCAACGACAATTGGGATGCGCATATTTACTTACGTTGATGATATGTGATATTATGTGTTGCTGTGATATGTTATATTGGATCGTCGCGTTCAGAATAGCCGGGGGTTTTATGTGAGATGAGGGTTTTTATTTTCATTCATGTAAAATTCATTTGTAATGTAATATTCTTTTATTTGGGGCGCTTCCAGGTTGCGGTTGCTGTCACCAGTGTATATTATTTACTTTTCCGCATAAGGTAGACCTAAGGAGGGGAGCACAAGTAACCGGGTTCTAGGGTCCAGTGGGAGGCCATCTCGAGGAGTCGAGACCGGGTCTCCTAACCCTAGAATTGGCAGTGTTACTTGCCGCTCTCGTAGGGGTCTTGGGATGTGGGTTTGGCTATTCGTCGCGACCGTGGAATCCGTGTTTTATACAGGCTCGTATTGAAAACACGGACGTCCTAGTATATCCAATATTTTATATATGTTCTTCTGCTGCAATGTTCTGTGATGAGATCATATTACTGCCTGAGACGAATGCTTATACTATATATATATGCTGATATATAAATATTACTTCTTTCGTTTCTTCTGTGATGCTTAGGAAGCATAAGCTGATGGGATATTTATTAATGAGATTAATAAAAGAACAGAAACCTAAAGATGTTGTAGAATCAAAAACTTTATAAAAAAAGGTAGCTACAGTTTTGCTTTGCACAGTGATATATACGATATATCCTGCACCTTATTCGATGGGGAAAGAGCCGACGATCCCTTCACCGGGAGTGACCTCTTTAGCGAAACTGGCAGATGCTACAAAACGCGGTTTGTCTTTTGATTGCTTTTAGAGTTTTGCTTTGTACAGCGGTATATGAGATATATCCTGCACCTTATTCGATGAGGAAAGGGCCGACGATCCCTTCACCGGGAGTGACCCCTTTAGCGAAACAAGAAAAGCCTCAAAAACACTCCTTTTCAAAACTTCACTCGATTCTACGACAATATCAAGTTCATTACGCTCAGGGTTTTCTGAAAAACCTGCGTAACCCTCCGTCATTTCAGATAGAGACTAGTTAGTATTCGTGCTGCGTTTGTTGACCTTAGCCAAGGCGTGGTGTATGGTAGCTAATTAGTATTTATTTGCTAAAACATGAGATGTGATTGAGTTAGGGTAGTCGTGCGACTTTGTTGACCTTAGCCAAGGGTCGTACGGGTGGGTTTAATTCAATCAAGAAATGACGGGTTAAACTTGACTAGCGCTTATGATTTGTTGACCTTAGCCAAGGTCATAAGTTGCTAGGGGTAAAAGCATTATCGGGAATTTCAAGTGTTGAAATTTGCAATGAGATTGCATACCTCCTATAAGATAGTTGGATCCCGATACCCACTGCGAGTAAGTGTTACTCCTGGGAGAGTTTTACACAGGACAATTAGCCGATCATGTAGGTGTCTAGAAAAGTGTTAACGGGGTTACGCCTCTGGGAAAACGAGGTTTACTTTAATTAGGTCCGTGCGTCAGCACGGGGAACCTCCCTCAAAGTATCGACACTGATCTGGCTGAAAGATTGACGAAATTGTAAGGTGTAATTAATCCCGGCTAATCTTACCTTTTAGGGTTTTAAGGTAGATTTGATAAAAACAGTGGGAGACATCATGATTAGATAAGATAATAACCAATCTAATCTTGCAAGAGCATACGCTAAAGTGTTTTCTTCTCTCTCTCTCCAGGTAGCGACCATGTCAGGACATAATCAAGATAATAATATGGATGTATTGACTGAACCCAATTATTGTACTGAGCTAGGGATTGTTGGACCCGTTCTTTCTTATAAGAGTTATAAGACTGAACAGGAAACAGGAGAATATCTAGATTCTCACGCCGCCCAAAAGAACATACATGTTGATGCATCTTCTTCGGGTGTGTTAGTTATTGAGAACTGTTTCTCAGTTCACCCTACGTTCTGGGTATTAGATACCGGATCAGGATCCCACATATGTAAACAGTTACATGGGCTACGTAAAGGTAGAGAACTGGGAAAAGGTGATCATTCCGTTCAAGTAGGGAACGATGCAAGTATTGTAGCCAAAGCAGTTGGCGAATATCACCTTGTATTACCAAGTCGTAATACACTGATTCTAAATGAGTGCTATTATATACCGAACATGATGTGCAACATTATATCAGTTTCTTTATTGAGTAAAGAGGGATATAATTTTGTAGTACAGGATAATGTTATGAACATATTCCTAGATCAAAAGTTGATTGCATCAGGCTCGTTACATAATGGCATATTCATTCTAAATCAGAATACAGTGCTGAATATACAAAACACACACAAGAGGAAAAGTTCAGAAATGAACGAATCCTACTTGTGGCGTTGTAGACTTGGTCATATCAATGCGACATGACTGGCTAAGTTACATAGAGATGGTTATTTGAATCCGTTCGAATTATCATCTTATGATACTTGCCATTCATGTCTCAAAGGAAAAATGACCAAAGCTCCGTTTAGTGGACACGGAGAAAGAGTTACCGAACTCTTAGGACTGGTACATAGTGATGTATGCGGTCCCATGTCTACGCATGCCAGGAACGGTTCTTCCTACTTCATTACATTCACTGACGATCTCTCAAGATTCGGATATGTATTCCTGATGAAACACAAGTCTGAAGCTTTTGAGAAATTCAGAGAATATAAGCAAGAAGTAGAGAATCAAACGGGCAAAAGTATTAAGATTCTTTGATCTGATCGAGGAGGTGAATACTTAAGCAATGAGTTCCTAGATTATCTAAAAGAGAATGGGATTCTCTCTCAGCTTACTCCTCCTTATACACCACAGCACAACGGTGTATCGGAGCGGAGGAATCGCACCCTATTAGATATGGTACGCTCTATGATGAGTACAGCTGAGTTACCTATTTCCTTTTGGGGGTATACGCTTGAGACAGCCATATACCTATTGAATAGAGTTCCAACTAAATCAGTGCCTACCACTCCATATGAGATATGGAATGGGAAGAGACCATCTCTTAAAAGAGTTAAGATATGGGGTTGTCCGGCCTATGTTAAAAAGCAAAATCCGAACAAACTCGAGGCACGATCAGTTCTTTGTAAGTTTGTAGGATATCCAAGCAATTCGTATGGATATCTATTTTACCACAGTGAACAACAAAAGGTGTTTGTTGCTCAACATGCCACCTTTTTAGAAAAGGAATTTCTTGAAAAAGAAATTAATGGTTCTGAGGTAGAACTAGAAGAAGTTCCAGCAGAACAAACTACAACAGATGATTTAGTGGAACCAGAGGATTCAGTAGTACCCGACGAACCCCAGCCTCTCCGTCGATCTAGTAGGGTTTCTCGTCCACCTGAGAGATACTACGGTTTTCTCATTGATGGTGGAAGCGAGGATTGCATCATGGATGATGATGACCCCACTAGTTTCGAGCAGGCCATCACGAGTGGTGACTCTGTGAAATGGCTAGATGCAATGCGATCTGAGATGGAATCCATGTACACCAATAAAGTATGGATTTTGGAAAATGCTCCTGAAGGGGTAAAACCCATTGGGAGCAAGTGGATTTTTAAAAAGAAATTTGGTGTAGATGGAAAAGTTGAGACTTTCAAAGCTAGACTTATAGCAAAGGATTTTCGTCAACGACCAGGTGTGGACTATGACGAAACCTTTTCTCCAGTGGCTATGCTTAAGTCCATCCGGATCTTACTTGCCATTGCTGCATACCATGACTAAGAAATCTGGCAAATGGATGTTAAGACCGCCTTTCTAAACGGTGATTTAGAAGAATGCGTGTACATGACTCAGCCAGAGGGCTTCGTAGATAGTGGGAGCAGCGGAAAGGTGTGCAAGCTGCTTAAATCCATTTATGGGTTAAAGCAAGCATCGCGGAGTTGGAACATCTGTTTTGATGTTGTAGTCAAAGAGTTTGACTTCATCAAGAATATAGATGAACCTTGTATCTATAAGAAGGTAGCAGAGGGTAAGGTTGTCTTCCTCGTATTGTACGTGGATGATATACTCTTGATAGAAAATGATATTCCTATGCTGCAATCAGTCAAGCTCTTCTTATCACAGAGATTCTCAATGAAAGATCTAGGTAATGCCTCCTGCATATTGGGAATCATGATCTATAGAGATAGATCTAAACGGATACTGGGATTGTCCCAATCCAGGTACATTGACACCATACTAAAGAGGTTTAGTATGGAAGAATCCAAGCGTGGGAACCAACCCACGATCTCTGGACTCACTCTCTCCAAAGAGATGTCTCCCAAGACTGATTTGGAGAGAGCTCGCATGCAAGGGATACCCTATGCTTCGGCAGTAGGCTCTATCATGTATGCGATGCTATGTACCAGACCCGATGTAGCATACTCACTAAGTGTAGTGAGTCGGTATCAAGCAGATCCTGGAGAGAGTCACTGGACAGCTGTGAAGAACATTCTCAAGTACTTACGAAGGACTAAGGAGATGTTCTTGGTGTATGGTAACGGAGAACTCCAGGTGGAGTCCTTTACCGATTCCAGCTTCCAAAGTGATAAGGACGACTCTAAGTCGCATTCGGGTTTTGTCTTTACCCTCAATGGAGGGGCGGTATGTTGGAAGAGTTCCAAACAGGATACCGTTGCAGACTCGACGATGGAGGCTGAATACATCGCTGCCAACGATGCTGCCAAAGAGGCTGTCTGGATCAAGAAGTTCATTACTGAACTTGGCGTGGTTCCATCCATTGAGCATCCAATACCTCTATATTGCGATAACAATGGAGCTGTGGCTTTAGCCAAGGAACCCAGATCCCATCAAAAGTCCAGACATATTCTGAGGCGGTATCACCTGATCAGGGAGATAGTTGATCGCCGGGAGATCGAGGTCAGGAGAGTAGATACGAAGGACAACACTGTGGATCCATTCACGAAGGCTATTCCCCAGATACAGTTTGAGAGATTATTCGGGATGCTAGGTATGAGATACTACAGCAGCTGGCCTTAGTGCAAGTGGGAGATTGTTAGTTATGTATATGCCCTAGAGGCCATTGTTGTACATATGATGTATATTATAATGGATGCTTGGATATATATAGAGATGACTTTCTTGCTCGTCATGATAGTATGCTATTTGGTTTCACTTTATCTTAACATGTTGGCTTGTATTGGTTTACTGTTTTACTCTCACATGTTGATAAAGCCCTTAGGATCTGTACTCGACTACTGGGACTATGATGAGATCATACTAGTGGAGCCATCGTAGTCGATGAGTACATCCTATAACTGTTCCTAGTCGAGGGTATATCGAGACAGGGCATCGATACACCAGAGTAGACTAGCGTATACGCATCTTGACCCATATGATGGGCGATGGATGATCCCATATCCATCGGTGTTAGACATCAGAGATGGTGTACGGGTGCTCAGTGGAGACTGGGTACACTGGACAGACTCGCCGAAAACTCCCAGATGGTGATATACCACACGTCAGATGGCAGTTCTCCGGTGACACTGGTACAGGGTAGTCTGAAGACCCGAGATCGTCATAGAGTCTTGTGTGATTCCCACTGTGCTTTGATTTCCACCTTACCACGTCCAAGAGGGCATGCAAAACGGTGGCTTTTGGGTACAGTCCCGAATCACATGGAGGCAATGAGCGATAGGAGGGGATTCGTCTCTCCCGGTATAGGGAGTTGATGTTGTGCTGTGTTCGATTGGCTATAACTGGAAGTCCCTGGCCAGGGCTGATATAGAGATTTACTGGTAAGCGTTACTAGTAGTTTCTCGACCCGTTATGAGCCACACATCGACACGACTTATCGGTTACTGGGGTCTGACGTATACCACCCCTAGACTTGATATGCGACATATCAGACGAACAGACCGGACTGTACGGGAGTGTTACTGATTGGATTCACAGGAGAACGCACAGGCTAGCTTGTTGATCTTCTGATCGCTCAATACCTGGGTGGCTGTTACGTTTAGATGACCGCTTGCAGCTTGTGGGTGTTTGATATGATCATCACCTGCTACCGGCGTATTGACGATTCTTTAGAGTCCTACACAGAGGTTTCTTGGCTCAGGCGAAACGGAGTAGAGGCACATATGTGATATGTGCAGGACCGAGAATAATGCGATATGGGATACCGTATTATATTCTCGCGATATTTTGATATGAACCGGGTCATCGGATCAAGTGTTGATTCGATGAATCGGTACATGATATATTGGTCGGTTATATTTGATATAGCCGGATCGTCGGATCAAGTGTTGATTCGATGATTTAATGTATAATAATATATATGATATATTATTACATTATCTAATATTGGCTCGCTTTATTATTTCATTTTCTCACTGGATGATACATTGATATATATGCGATATATGTTAATTGTATTATTTTCTTTTGTTGCAAATAAATAATATATATATGTGATATATATTATTGTGATATGATATGATTTATTATTAAACATGTTTAAGGATGATTATATGAGGTTAGGGTTTGATTAGGGTTAGTTGCTTCATGCACCTTCTAGAAGCAACTTCTTTTGTCATGGTTAAGATATTTTGTGATGACACATTCTTAACCCAACCAAACCCTAACTCTAGTTTATTCTCTACACAATCTTATCCACTCATCCTTGACCATGGTTAATATATCAATCATATAGCTTTGTTTTCTATTCATCACAAAAGATATAATTCATTTTATCATTTCCATTATCATCTTCTTCTCTCTTGAAGAAAGCTCACTAGATTTTCTTTATGTGATGAATAAATATGAGAAAATGATTTAAAAGGAAAGCAAAAATACTACTCTCTCATCCTCATCTCATCTAGCCCATGAGATTAGTGTGTTCATCTTTTTAGAGTGAGAAAGCTTGAGTCTTTGCAACTTCAAGGTAGATCATCGGAGATTTGGAATACTTCGAGCTAGCATGGATCGTTCGAGTCGTGGAGCCTCTCATGAGTCCGGGAGATCGTGGATCGCGGCAAAGGGACTTCTACTCGGAGCTTGTGGAGCGAAGGAGCGGACTACAAAGGTTGTAATCCCTCACACTTAGATAAAAGTTATCATCTTGCATGTTTAACCCTAATAATCTAGCAAAGATCCCGGTTTTGGGTTGTTCGGCATGTCTAAAATATTATTCGGGCATGTTTGATGCCTTATGAACCTTCACAAGAGTGCCTAGGAACCCTACAGAAAGCACTCTTGTAAGATCCTTACGACTTATAAGAGACCATGTACTTAGGAATCCTCACGACTCCTAAGGAGAAAACACACCTATGAGATCCTCACGACTTGTAGGGAGAAATACCTTTATGAGACCCTTACGGCTCACGAAGTCAAAAGCCTTAGTCGACAGGACCTTAACCCTGTTCACTAAGCCACCTTTGTTTGACATCGACAGAGGCAAATGATGATTCACTCCTGGCAATATCCCAGTTGTAGCGATGCTGATGCCTAAACCGGTATCAAATTCCAAGCCCCTTCATGGCAAATAATGATTCGCTCCTGGCAATATTCCAGTTGTAGCGATGCTGATGCTGAGATTGGCATTAGAATCCAAGTTCCACACTCGCGATATAAAAAAAAAAATCAGCGAACCATACATGCATACGAAATAGTCGAAATGATTGGGTAACTTGCAATAAAAAGCATCAAGTAAAAACGTATGTACACAAAATAGCCGAAATGATTAAGCAGCTCGCAATAGAAAGCAGCGAGTAAAAATAAAATAAACAGCCGAAATGATTGGGCACCGCAAAAAATAGCCGAAATGATTGGGCAATCGCGACCTTCGCAATATAAAGCTGAAATGATAGAGCATCGCGGAAAAAAAAATAGAAAAAAAAATGAAAAAATGATGAATGAAACTTATGCCCTACAGGTGAGATCACATTGATCCCTGTATGCAATCCAAGGGCGCAAACAAAGAGGGAACCATATCTTCCCAACAGGCTCCACCAGAAAGCGAAGCCAAATCTCGACGGTTCATAGACAACCTAGAGACAATCTCGACATTTGTCGCGATGTTGCAGACACAATGTCAACAAACGAAGCAAAAGAAGATCCCTAACTTCAGGATTTCAACGTCAACAACTTAGAGATCACCAACGGCGTTTCTCCTCAGCCTCTCAAGATGCGGATACAACGCCAACAAAAGACCCCGCGGTCGAAACAAAACGAAGCGACGGCAAAATCCAAGCTTCATCTCAACAATCGTCTCGATACGGCAAACGAGATGTTAACAAAGGCGTTCCTTCACAGTCCATCAAGATGCGGATACAACGCCAACAAAAGACCTCGCGGTCAACACAAAACGAAGCGACGGCAGAATCCCAGCTTCATCTCAACAATCGTCCTGATACAGCAGATGAGATGTTAACAACGGCGTTCTTTCGCAGTCCATTAAGATGCAGATACAATGCCAACGAAAAGCCCATGGTCAAAACAAACGGAGCCACGGCAAAATCCCAGCTCCACCCCGACGTTCGTCTCGATACAGCAGACGAGATGTCAACCCAGCGTTCTTCTTCCAGCAAGGATCAGACACAACAATCAAACAAACGGAGCCGCGGCAAAATCCCGGCTCCATCTCGGCATTTCGTCTCGATACAGCAGACGAGATGTCAACCCAGCGTTCTTCCTCCAGTCAGGATCAGACGCAACAATCAAACAAACGGAGCCACGACAAAATCGCTAGTTCCAAACCTCAATGGTTCACCAGCAACCTAGATACAACCGCGACATTCGTCTCGATACAGCAGACGCGATGCTAGCAGAACAAAGCAAAGGCCAAATTCCTAGCTTCAGGGTCTTGACGACAACTCACATAAAACCTGAAAGACTATCGGAGATCATCCCACACCAGCGCGAAGTGGTTATGACTCATCGGGGCTCGCCAAAATGAGCCTAACCTCAAGTAAAAAGCGGCTTGGCAAATTCCTAACTCTTGCTCTTCCGACGGTCAAACTGCCTAGGAAGATTCCTTGAAGACGTCTTGTCCAGCCCCCGAAGGGATCAGAGACACGGTAGTCGCAGGGCTACTTGAACAGCACAATTGCCTATCGAGGAATATATCAGCTTATGCGACGGTACGATGGCCAAAACCCTAAGTACCACAGACCCTAACGGACTTCTGTCGTAAAGAGCAGAGGTTAAATGCGACGTTAGGATGTTCTTGCGAGAAACGCTCGATTCGTCTCGACTTGTGAAGAAATTGATGTCTTTGCGAGAAATTCTTGAGGCGGCTCGACTCGTGAGATAAAGCCTTAGGCAGTGGGCATAAAAGAAGCCTGTTTCCTAAGCACTGGGACCCTGCAAGTCGGTCTAAAACGGTCTCTTGCATACTATTCACGAGTCTCACTCTCCAAAGTCGAGTTTCGACAAGGAGGGAAACAACCGCTTACGGGCCCTCTTGACTCGTAAGAGGGAAAAATTCTCTTATAGGATCTTTACGACTTATAAGGGAAAACACACTTAGGAATCCTCACGATTCTTAAGGAGAAAACCCACCTACGAGATCCTCTCGATCCGTAGGGAGAAAAGTCTCTATGAGACCCTCACGGCTCATAGAGTTGAAAAGTCTTAGGCGGCAGATTTGAACCTGCGGCCTAAGCCATCGCTCTTTCTTGAGGGAATCTAGATGATTACTATATTATCGGTCAAATGTGTTTATCAAGACAGCATGCTGAAAAAGAAGAAAGTGACAGAAAGAGCATCCGATTTACATTTGATCAAGCGTTCGAGACACACCCATTCATGCATAGGCGAAAGACTCAGAACGAAAAATAAAGACAAGCTGGGATAAAAAAAAAATTCCATTAATATCGCCAAAAATTCTTACAATCATAAAGCAATAAACGAGAAATAGTATTACAATGGAATAACCTCAGATCCAGGGCACGGATTGAGGAAGTCAAAAGTAAGGCCATCCAGAGTTCTTCTGGCCTTTCTGATTATTCTTGTGCGCAGCCTCTCGCGCTCCTGTGTGTCAAGATCCTCGGCAAACCCTCCCAGCCTTCGATAAGCAGCGACTATCGTCGTCTGCTGGAAAATTTGGTGCAGGATGTCGATGAGGCTATCTCGCCGTTTCTTCGAGATCAGCCCCGACAGGTACACTGAATGCACCTTGTCTTCGGCATCATCCAGCGCATTGAGCGGTAGTGCCTCGTTGAACCCCGGGAGTGCTCTCCAAATTGCTCCCAGCACGACTTTCAAGAGTGCAGAGCGGCGGGGGAGCAGCCAACCAGCACGTGCGTTCAAACGACCCATGACCTCCGCACACTGGACGCCCGTAAACTCCTGATCTTGTTGATGGCCCTGTACACGGATATCCTCATAAGTGATGAATTCATGCGGACTATACAGACGCACCGCCATAATGCCTGAAGGAAATATCCTGGGAAGATTAGCAATGATAAAAAGGGAGTTAAAACTCCTCGAGAGCAATGCTCTGCAGACAGGAGTGACACCTGTCAAGTTCAGTAATGAGGAGAATTTGAGGAAAATCCCCTAAAAACATCGAGAGCTTTGCTCTGCAAAGGTGATATAATAATAATAATGTAAGATACCATCTTTAACTTCCAAGATCCATAAAGAATTATTAAGAGTTCTGCTATATAATTTGAAAGGAGTAAAGCTCCATTAACGAATCAAGAAATTATAAATGAAAGCAGAGCTCTATTAATGGAACCATAATAGGGTTCTCCTTAGTCCTCTTTAGACCCCGTTAGAGCAAAGCTCTGCTAAATGAAACCCTAAATGGGTCTTCTTTAGATTAGGGATCTATTGAGAGTAAGGCTCTTAAAATTGATTTAATTTAATCCAAATTAATTTTTTACCTAAAAAATTCTCTAAAGTTTGAACTTTTAAAAGTGTTAAACAAGAGAGCAAGGCTCTGAGATTCTGAAAATAAAATTCTTGGAGATGATGATCATCTGTGGAGGGCCAAAGGTCATATTTATAAGCGTCAAGTGCCCTTTCAACTTCCAAAAGTTGCTGCGACGGTTGGAATTCTGCCACCGCTGTGCTCACGTTTGGAGCGACACGTAAGCGCAACGGTGGGGAGGCATTTGTTTACCCCAATCAGAGCAAATCTCTGTTCAAATTCTAAGGCAGGAAACGAAACAACGCTTCTGTTTCCCCCAATCAGAGCAAAGCTCTGCTTTGAAAATTAAAGTAAAAATTAAAAGTTGAAATAAATGAAGCAACGCTTCAGATTTCTTGCGCTGCGCGCAACGCGCCACGTGTCAAAATCAGACACGCCAGAGCAAGGAGCGCAGCACCCAAAGCAGCGCGCCCAATCAGAGCAAAGCTTTATTTAAAGCAAAATTAAAGGAAGCAACGCTTCAGTTGCGCAGGCTTCGCGCTGCGCGACACGTGTCAGCGCAGATGCGCTGGCGCAGTTGCGCTGCGCTTCGCGCTGCGCGACACGTGTCAGCGCAGATGCGCTGCTTGACACGTGTCACGCGCTGGGGTATTTGCGCCGAACAGAATGAAGATTTTAAAGAAATCTTTCTGTTCTTGTTAAAACAAGAAAATTTTCTTCTGTAAAACAGAAGCCCTTGGATCAAAGATCTAACGGTGGGGAAAATTCCCCAAATCACTCAGAGAAACATCTCTTTAACAAATTTAACTAATTTATGGGCACTATAAAAAAGACCCTAGACCTTAATTCAAAGGCATCAATTTGTGTGAAAAATCAAGAACTTCAAACAGAGAGAACTCTGAAGAAATTTCAAGAAAAAGGTAAAACCTTCATAAAATAGAAGAAATTTCTTCTAATAGATCATTGATCTAAGAACAAAATCAATGATCTTCGCATAATAAACAGTGCTTTGCACTTTTAAAGAACCACTGGTTCTTTAAAACAAGAAAAATAAGTAATAATAGTGCTTTGCACTTCTTTTATGAACCATTGGTTCTGGAATTTAAAAGATTCTTAAGATAATAGTGCTCTGCACTTGCAAATCTGCACTGTTGCGGTCCTGGATTGGCGCAAGCCACCAAAGAGCGCCACATGTCAGCATCTGAACCATCTGGGCTATGCGCTTTTGAAATAGAGCCCTGCTCTCTGGAATTGGCGCAACTCACCAGAGCGCGCCACGTGTCAGCAGTGCAAGCGCAGCGCATTGGCGCAGCGCATTGCGCTTGCGTGACACGTGTCGTCACCACAAGCATTTGCGCTCTTTGATTGGCGCAAAGCGCCTGAAAAATGCAATGCATTTCTTTTGTTAAAGGGCCAGGCCCAAGTCAAAAAGACCTAGCAGGCCGAAATAAATTGCAAAGCAATAAAAGGGCAGAGCCCAAATAAAATTGATGCTCTGCATCACTTATAAATGGGCAGAGCCCAAAACAAATTGATGCTCTGCATCCTTTCTGGGCAGAGCCCAGACAAAAATAGAAAATAATGCAATGCATTATTTAAAAATGGGCCAAGCCCTAGTACAGGCCAAAAATAAATAAAAGTGTTGAACATTTTTTCAACTGGACTTAGCCCAATCATGGCCGTAAGTCCTCAAATTAAATTGACTGAGCAAGACTGCTCTCCTATATCAATTTACATTCGGTTCAAGGGTACATCTCCGAACTCCTCTGACACCTATCGTTGTAATCCTTCAACAACGTCAGAGAGGCGACGGGTCCCGACAACCATACATCAACACGGACTGTGGGGTCCTTAAACTCACGGACTCATGCGTCCTTAAACTAAAACACGGACTGTGGGGTCCTTAAACTCACGGGCTCATGCGTCCTTAAACTAAAACACGGACTGTGGGGTCCTTAAATCCGCGGACTTATGCGTCCTTAAACTAAAACAATGGACCACCATGTCCCTAAACTGGAATATGGACCGCAATGTCCATAAACTACTAATGGACCGCAATGTCCCTAAACTACCTATGGACCACTACGTCCCTAAACTGGAACAATAGAGCTTCCAAATTCTCTTTTGTCGGATCTAAACGATCCCGTTTAAGTTGATCTTAGCCTCAAATATCGCTAATGTATCCTTAAACATTCAAACAGACTTTAGTCCCAAATTGGACTATAAGACCCCCAATCAACTTTGGTTCAAGGGTACATCTCCGAACTCCTCTGACACTTGTCGTTGTAATCCTTCAACGTCGTCAGAGAGGTGACGGGTCCCGACGGCCATATATTAAATGGACCACTACGTCCTTAAACTGGAAATGGATCTAGACGATCCCGTTAAGTTGATCTTAGTCTCAAATCAAACTAACGTATCCTTAACGAACGTTTAAGTTGATCTTAGTCTCAAATGCGGCTAACGTATCCTTAAACTAAAAACACCAAACCCAAATCTAAGTAGATACGGATTTGGACTAATCCACGTCCTACGGGCGACGGCATTACTCAGTCTCCGTATACAATCCACGGGCAACCACAAACAAAACAAACACCCACGACACGAAGTGAAATTCTGGAGAAGGAGAAACTTGTTACCGCGATGCGGTAGCGTAATTAACTGCAGGGGCTTGCGCCTGCAGGGAAGAGCGTCCCCACAATAAAAAACCCCTCAATCGAGGGGGAATCTGACGAAGTCTGCTACATCGGCCGTATCCGTCTAAACCTCCGATGCACGGTGCCATAAATCAACTTGGCATCTTCGGAGAGGTAGATGGATAAAACCATATAGCATCTGCCCCGAATCTCAGGCAAGACGTCCTCACGTCGTCTCGGCCGCCGTTCGGAGGGGAACAGACTCATACCGCCGGATGTTAAAAAGTAATATAATATAAAGAATTCAACTTACTAAATCTCGTTCCACGTGGCCTCTAGGCTAGTACCGTGCGATGTTTGGGAAGTTGTTAGGGGGAGCAGAAAGATATCTTATGGTGACACATTTATACCACTGTAGATATGCTTCGGTAGCGTCGGTGGCTGTTTGGTCACCTATTTGCTGTAAGGCAATATTACGCTGCCTATCCTCCCATCTCAGCAAATATTGATAATGATGCTCCCTCCTATCACACTCCGCCTTTCCTCCTCGCATGTCTCCTTCTATTGTCATAGGCGAAGGCGGCGGGACAAGAATATGTTGCGATCTATTAAACCGTCGCAACACTCGGTCCGGGAGGTGCATGACAACGATATTAATGCAGAGGAGTGGGCATCGAGCCCGCCAAACCGGCTCTCTTTCGATACAGATGCCGGGTAATCTTTGCAGATGATCTGCTGTATAAGGCGTCCACGTGAACTGCGCAAATAATATAGTACAAAAATTGTGATGAAGGTATTTCAAAATTTTAAAACAAACTTAATTACCTAAGTTATGGTTACCTGAGTCACCTCCATGCGATCCAACTCATCTCTATAGTACCTAAGTACTCGACGAGGAGCCTTATACGCTTTCTTTCCATTCCACCAACAGCCGAGCAGCTTTCCAGGCGTATCCAATGAAGTTATTTTAACTCAATCCGGTCTTCCCATACACATACGCTCTCATGACCAAATCTATAAATAAAGTGTCAGATGATAAGTGAGAGAACCAATATTGCAATTTTGCAAATTTCTAGCTGTGAAAAACAAAGAATTTACCTGAAGTAATGTAATGCAGCCACAAATTTTATTCTTCGTTGGAGCACATGCCTTATCGAGTTCCTTGTAAAGAAAGGCCAGGACCCCTGCTCCCCAAGTATATTGGCCACACACATCAAAGTCCATAAGGAAGCCAAGGTATAACGGATGGACATGCGTTGCCGATTGGTCCGGCATCAACCAAGAACTGATCATGTACATAATGTAGGCACGTGCATGTCTATCCAAGACTTCATCGGTGGCTTCATCAGGGATATTAGTAAATATATCTTTTAACCAGTTTAAATTGATCTTATACCCCTTACTGTAGCCTCCTGGTGCCTGATATTAGCATTTTTTTTGAAATATTAAAACTAGAAATAATGTACAACATGCAATAGGTACACTATAGAGGGGAAACAAAATGAATTTTTTTACCTGTCCGAGAGCAGACTCGGCATATGTATCCCAGTATGGGTGGTCGGTATCTGGGCCAACAATTTTTCCTCCGACCAATCCAAGCCCATTGACCCGTAAACCGAGTAAGAGGCCAATATCCTGGAGTGTGATAGTGGCCTCACCCCATCTTAGATGAAAAGTATGGGTCTCTTTTCTCCAGCGCTCAACTAGAGAGGTAACGAGGGCGTGGTCGATTTGGATATGACGAAGCAATGAAGCTTCATAAAATCCGGCCCTTCGAATCCGCTCGGTTATTCGCTGGTCGGTAACTATTCACTTGTCAGAACTATGGGTGACGACGGTGAGATTATCTCCATCCTGCAAAATTAAATAATGTTATTTTCAACTATTAGAATTAAAAAAAAGGGTAATTAAAAAAATTAATAAGTTTAGAATATTTCCTCTCCGTGTAATATATTAAAAGATCTGTGTTCGTTTTGATCAACGAGCAGAGATTTGTCGAATGGTTGATTCTCCATTGAGACGATTTTAGATATGAGAAGGGACAGAGTTAATTTGACGAAAGAGTTAATTTGATGAAAGGCACACTGGAGGCACTAGAGAGTGGGTTTTATAGGGAAAGGAGGGCGGGTTCCAGGAACCCGCCCTTCTCAACGATTAGTGTTGTCACATCAGTTTTTTTTATATTGTGTTGTCACATCAGTTTTTGTATTTGTCGTGTGTTTGCAGAACGGAGAGGGCGGGTTATTAGAACCCACCCTCTTCAATAATTATATGAGGGCGTGTTCCAGAAACCTGCCCTCATATATTCCGTTTGTTTGTGGTGTCACGTCATATATTGTGTTGTCACATCAGCTTTTTTTATATTGTGTTGTCACATCATTTTTTGTGTTTGTTGTGTGTTTGCAAAAGGAAGAGGGCGGGTTATTAGAACCCGCCCTCTTTAATAATTATATAAGGCCATCATATATTCCGTTTGTTTGTGGTGTCACATCAGTTTTTTTTGTTATATTGTGTTGTCAATTGCAGAACGAAGAGGATGGGTTATTAGAACCCGCCCTCTTCAATAATTATATGAGGACGTGTTCCAGGAACCCGCCCTCATATATTGTGGTGTCGCATCATATATTGTGTTGTCACATCAGTTTTTTTTATATTGTGTTGTCACATCATTTTTTGTGTTTGTCGTGTGTTTACAGAACGAAGAAGGCGGGTTATTAGAACCCGCCCTCTTCAATAATTATATGAGGCCATCATGTATTCCGTTTGTTTGTAGTGTCACATCAGTTTTTTTGTTATTTTGTCCTGTGTTTGCAGAACGAAGAGGGCGGGTTATTAGAACCCGCTCTCTTCAATAATTATATGAGCGCGTGTTCCAGGAACTTAAATATAAACGAAGAGGGCGGGTTATTGGAACCCGCCCTCATGTCACATCATTTTGTCAGTATTATCAGAACGAAGAGGGCGGGTTCTTAGAACCCGCCCTCTTCAATAATTAAATGAACGCGTGTTCCAGGAACCCGCCCTCATATTATTAATGGAATGCACCGTGTTCCTATAAATAGCTCTCTGCTATACAGCAACTATCCATTTATGCTCTCTGCTATACACAACTATCCATTTACCCTTATTTTGTGCAAGTGTGGAGTTTAGGAAGAAAGTCAAGTTCAGTACCATAGTCGTGAGGAGCTGCTGGATAGGATTAAGACGGAACCACGGCTTGCTATAAATTTCTGGAGTAAATTCAGTGACCAAACCAAGGTTCAAGGGCTTTAAACAGGAAGAAGAGACCAAAACACGCACAGGGAAGAAATTTGAAGGTTCATTTTTTAAATTTATTTTCTAAATATTATTATTATCTTAATTTCAGTTAACATTTAATTATTATTCATTATTTTTTCACTTTATAATTACAATTTGGAAATGGAAGTATTACTAATTTTAATTCCTGTTCATGGAAATGACTTGTAACTCAAATATCACTATTAAAGATTTTTCATATATGCTTAAAATTTGTATGTTGTAATCAACAAATATGCACATGCACAAACGTGTGAGTATGTGTAACTTAAATGTAATCGAAAAATGTTTACCTAACGACTTTTCTAATTATATTTTTAGCAAGTATTAAATTGATATTAAAAACATGTATAGACTTAAAATATCAATTTTTGTCTCGAAATGATTCTTCTTCTCGTATATATGATTTACAATAACAAAATTTTACCTGAACAATTTTTGTTCTCTATAATGGACTCCAATTACATTTAACAGGGCGTAAGGTTGTTAGTCTTATGAATTATACTTTCTATATATACTAATATTTTGTTCAGTTTGATATTTATTATTTTGTATTATAAAATAGTTGTTTCAACATAATATAAAAAATATAGTTCGTAAAACTGAATATATATAAGTCAATGCAAGCTTATTGCAAGTTTCTTTTTTGCATAAACTCTCTTCCTCTCTCCAATAAAACTGTTTTTGTGATGGATTCTTTGCGCCGCCGCCAAATAAGTTGTTTGCAAGTGTTTTCGATTTATATTTTTTATTGTTTTGCATAAATAATACGAACTTTAAGGGGCTATAACACCAATTCAGATTGGGTGGGGATTTCATCACCCTTCCTAAGACCCCAAAAATCACTAGAAGCATACGCATTACCCTCGAGTTTAATTAAAAAATATCTAGACTCAGCCAACTAAGGACTGTCGTGCTCAATAGGACAGAAGAAGGTTGTGGGCATTCGATCGTTTATCTAAACTTGACTTTGTGGTGCCTAGGCTAGATAAGTGAGAAAGGTAATTTTAAAAGGCCCGTCTTACGGTAATTCGTGAGCGGATCCCTCCTTTCCTCATCTGTGCTTACCTGGCCACAATTGGTAGTGAAGAGGCGATTTGAGAGTTATCTCACAACTTGTCACTTTGGAACAGTTAGGAGCAGTCTAGTGGACTTTGAAGACCATAGCTCTAGGTATGATTGTGCATGTTTTGACTGTGATTGTATGAAGTTGTTAACGCTTTTTTTATTGTTGGTTTGATATTGTTTGATGCAGATTATGGCAAGTTCAAGTTTATTTGTTGCATGTAAATACGATGGCCGGATTATCACAAGTGCACAAGGTCCCGAGTATATGGGTGGGTCCGCAACAATCATGCGATTAGAACCATCAACGACTTATAATGAACTCGAGAATAAAGTGTTCAAAATCACGAAATACGATCCCCGTGAAATTAGGCTTAAGTTAAGTTGTATATGGCCTATGTTTAGTGGAAATGCATTGGTTGAAATTATAGACGATGCATTAATATCTTCGATGATAGATTTCGGTCTATCAAACACCCAGCATTGTTTTGAACTTTTGGTTCAGAAGGAACAATTGGAAGTATCAGATGTCCCTCCAATGGGTAATTTTGATGGTAATGCTGGAGGTAGTTCCTGGGGGTACGGTCACATGGTTAACGATGATACCGTCAGTCTCGGTGGATATGACTATACACAACATTATTCAAACCTTCAAACTCATGGGTAAATATTTTATAAATCTATATTCAAACATTTTAGTAATACCATGATACTAATATGTTTTATATATTGAATACAGGTTCTCCCAGTCGACTGCTGCAGTTACATGCACCCCAGAAGAACAACAAGGATTACCATACACAACCTTCCACAGGTAAATAAATCTGAAACAAGTGGTGATTTATTTACGAAAATATTAAGAAATAATAGTATAATAACAATTTATATACTAAACGCAGATTTTCCCATACCTCCGCATCATTCCAACACGATCCAAGTAGCGCATTCCAAGCATGTCCGTCCACATCTTTCCGGTCTTCTCACCCCGAACCATCCACATTACACCGATCACAACCATCATAGATTACACCCGAGCCTTATGTTGCTACGGGCGACATTGATATGTGTGGTAGTGATGATGATGAAATCGGTGAAGGTCATCAAGGGGAGGATAGCGTGGAATATGCCGCTGGATTGAATGAGATAGCATTGTTTGATGGTATGGTTGCGAATAATGATTTTGTCGAACTAGAAGATCCCGGCCTTGATCCACTGGAAGATGATAGTTGGGTAGACTTAGACGTGGCAGAAGTAAACACGGCACCCTATTTGGAAGAGAGAGCAGCAAGCGAAGATTGCGTCAGTGTCGGGGATTTGTTTCAGGAAAAAGGAGATCTTATTTGTAAGCTGAAGTCGTGGGCTATTCAGCAAAACATTACATTTAAAACCGAAGAGTCAAATAAGACGTACTATACCGTGGTATGTACGAATGCTCCTGAATGTAAGTGGAGATTGCATGCATGTTGTTCCAAAAGAGCCAAAGCTTGGAAGGTCACGAAATACAACCAAGAACATACTTGCATCAATTCTATTATGTTACAAGATCACCAGAATTATACTTCATCTTACATTTGCTCACTAATCCTGCCACTAATCCGTACAGATGTGGCGATGACTTCCTGAGAGATACGGCTCTACGTTAGCGGAGAGCACAAAATTCAGATTTCATATGTAAAGGCATGGGATGCTCGTAGAAAGGCTTTATGCAAGATATTTGGGGACTGGGAAAGCTCGTGCAACTCACTGGTCCCTTTTATGGAAGCCATGAAAGCATCAAATCCGGGGACCGTATACCGGTTAAAAACCACAGAAACAGATGTCGATGGCTCTATCAGGTTTCAAAGAATTTTCTGGTGCTTTGGTCCATGTGCGGCTGGTTTCACACACTGTCGGCCGGTATTGTGCGTTGATAGGACGTATCTATACGATAAGTACAGAGGCTGCATGTTAATTTCTACAAGTGTTGATGCTAATAACGGTATATTTCCGTTGGGATTTTCTATTGTCGAGGGTAGAAATACATCATTCTGGTCATGGTTTTTCCGTCAACTCAAAAATATCCCATCTATTATTGATAAAACAGATTTATGCATCATATCTGATAGACATCTAGGAATACTAGCTGCAATGAGATCTGTATTTCCGACAACCCTACATAAGTTTTGCCTACGGCACTTCAGGCAAAATTTTGATAGAAAATTTAAAAATTCGGATCTATATAAGCTTATGTACAAAGCCGGTGAAACGCCTGACCCTAATGTTCATGACATGTACATGACGAAAATTGGGGTGATGAGTCAAACCGCGAAAGCGTGGTTAGATGAGTATCCAGTACGCATGTGGTCACAAGCACATGATAATGGGTGCAGATATCTACTAATGACCACTAATATGTCTGAAAGCTTCAACGGGGTCCTTAAAGGTATTAGAGACTTACCGATACAGAGGTTGATTGTTCGAACCTTTTTCCGGATGAATACTTACTTTGTGCAAAGAAGAGAAAAGTTCTTGGTGATGGAGACTTCGCTCACAGTGTATTACGAAGATATATTCCGGAAAAGAGAGCGCAGAGCACAATACTACAAATCCGAAAGGTTTGATACGGCGGAGTTTCAAGTAACGGGGAGTAATGGGAATCAATATACCGTGAATTTTAGAGATGAAGGGCTCTCTTCGTGTACATGCGGTGTTTTCCAGCAACAACATTTACCTTGTGCCCACGCAATTGCTGCTGCGAGCAGCATGCATAACTCACATTACAATTTTGCTTCCCATTACTATACAGTTTCCAATTACCAAGGCGCATACGATCCAAAATTCCATCCTATACCGGACAGTCGCTATTGGCACTATTATACTGGGAACAGACAAACACCGACTGTATTACCGCCGGAAAAAAATATAGGGCCCGAAAGAGCTAAGGTGTGTCGAGATCGAATGACAATGGATGCTGATCTCAGCAAAGGCACGCCAGATGTAGCCTATGCAAACAACCAGGCCATTATAGGACCAGATGTTCAGGACAGTCATCAGGGGCGGGACCTTCGAGATCGTGACAAGTGCACCGCAAGATTTTTTTGTATTATAAATTTGACGGATTCATTTTGTTATTATAAATTTGACCGTCGAGATAGAATTTACATTTTACAAACAGCTAGAATTTTTTTGTATTGTAAATTTGACGGATTCATTTTGATATTATAAATTTGACCGTCGAGATAGAAATCAGATAGGATTTTTTTGTATTGTAAATTTGACGGATTCATTTTGTACAAAATATTGATATAATAAAATTTTATTATTTTATTCAAAAAAATTTTTCAATTTTCCCGCTTTTTATTCGATTTTTATTTAAATTTTATATATTTATATAGGGGGCGGGTTCCTAGAACCCGCCCCCTATACAAACAATATAGAGGTATATAGAGGGCGGGTTCCCAGAACCCGCCCTCTATTTTGTTTGTATAGGGGGCGGGTTCTAGGAACCCGCCCCCTGCACTGGGGTGTGGGGTGGGGGCACCAAACCGTCCTATTTTTATAATTTTAATTTAAAACGTCCTATTTTAATAATTTAAAATTAAAATCTTACTGTTTCAAAAAAAATCCTTTGGCCTTTTTAGCACCTTCTTTTCTACGCTAGAGGTCGGAGAGAGGAGCAAATGATGTGCTGACTTTGTCTTACACGCTGTAGCCAGGTCCCACTTTCTATTTCTCGGTTCTCTTGCCAAACCCCCTATATTTAAACCACATGACCCAACCCCATCTTCTCCATTTCCCTTCAATCATATTTCTTTCCTTTGTCAAAGACATTCACAATGAAAAGCCTCGTCATTTTTCTACTCATTTCCCTTCTTGCTCCCAATAATGTTATGGCAAGTGAGGAAGCAGAGGTGAAGGGGATGTTTGTGTTTGGGAGCTCATTGGTTGACAATGGCAACAACAATTTCCTGAAAAGGGCAACTGCAAAGGCTAACTTCCCCCCATATGGGATAGACTTCCCTCTGGGGCCCTCAGGGAGGTTCTCAAATGGGAGGAATGCCATTGATGTTCTTGGTGAGCTCCTCAAGTTGCCAGGGCTCATCCCACCCTTCACTGATCCAAGGACAAGAGGTGATAGGATTGTTCATGGTGTCAATTTTGCTTCTGGGGGTTCAGGGATCCTGGACCAAACTGGCTCTTCAAGTGTAAGTAATTACTTAGCTCTCTGTTTTAAAATATATTTGTTCTCTCGTTATAATTTCGAAGTTTTGGTGCTGTGGCCGGCAGCGACATTAAAGGATATCATAGCAGGTTCGATTCCACCAGACACGCTATTTTTGAATATCTGATTAAAAAATTTCCGATTTGCAAAAATCTCGACCCTCAACACTCATCATAACTTTAGAGTTTCGGTAGGGTGGAAGAGACATTAAAACTCTCTTGCAAAAAATAATCTCTTGATTTTTCATATATCATATAGAGGTTGTTTGCTTGGACTTGAGCAGAGCATCAGTACTTGAATTTATTCATTTAATCTAACCGGCTTATTAAATTTAATTGTACACGAATGAGGGGCGATTATATATTTTATTATTATATTTATATGAGTGCACGGGATTTTAACATAGACATGTTCCATCTAATAAAACACAACAACATTATGATAACCATAATATCTAATACAATTATATTCAAATATCTCATAATCTAACATGACTAATTTAGAAAGTGTTATGTGCTGATAAAACAATTGAGATACCGGTAAGCCATAGCAAGAAGAAGAAGAAGGTGAAGATACAAACTGCAGCAATGTTGTAGCCAATTTAACTGCAAAATTTGTTATAGCTGTTTGCCAAATAATAATGCCAACTCACATGTTAACTATCTTAGTTTTCTTTGGGTTAATTGATAAATAATATCCAAATGTTTCACCTACTTTACATTTATATACACCTTTTTGATTTTTTCGCTGCACTTAGATACCCTAAAATACAAACCATATGGATTTTGTTTAAAATAGTGATGGATTTGATGGTCAACTAAAGGGAGCAAAATACTAACGGTTTATATTTTAGGATATATAAGTGGAGCGAAAAAATCGATAAGGTATATAAGTGCAAAATAAGTAAAACATTGGTGTATTATTTAGCGATCAACCCATTTTCTAATTGTACTAAAATCAGCGGAATGTTATGCCACATTAACTAAATACATAAAAAAAAATTCTTCTGATTAAATATATACATGGATATATTACATGAATCATGCCAGACAAAGAAATTTGAATATATTTTCTGCAACAAATGCTGGATGAAACAAAATGCTTCATTACTTTCGTGCAGCAACACACATGGTCTCTAGTTAACATGTTCACATATGAACTGCTTCATTGATGGCATTGAATGTGAGAATCTTTATTTGTAAAATATTGCAGGGTGAAGTAATGAGCATGAAGCAACAAATTAGGCACTTTGAGCTCACAACATTGCCTGAACTAAGAACCCAGAGGTCCTTTGAGTTTGAGGACCACCTCTCAAAGTACTTGTTTGTGGTTGGAACTGGTGGAAATGATTACATGCTTAATTACTTCTTCTCTGCTGACAAGAACAAGCCCACATTGCCATTATTCACACAGGCCCTCATCTCTGCCTTGTCCTGCCAACTCAAGGTTCATTCCTGTGGGTAGATTGTCAAAAAAAACCTAGCACGTTTTCGCGCTGACAGAAAACCCTTGGTCTCGAAACCGTTGTCAAAAAAACCCCTGAAAATTTTTAATGTGGGTATTTGTATGGTTTGCGATATGTAGATATAGCAGGCAACTATATGGATACCACATGCAAGGACGTATTTTTGACAACTGAAAACCTTTTCATGGGGTTTTTGACATGCGCTTCGAGACCATGAGCGTTTCGTCTCTAGGAAAAACTGCTTGGTTTTTTTTTCCTGACAATTTACACTTCATTCATTCTTTCATTATCTTTGTTCGTAACACTATTTGTATTAGTACATGGAAGTTAATTGCCCAAATCTAAAAGGACTCAAAGTATACAGATGTTTTGGCATGAACACTAAAACGAGAAGTAGTTTTGTACTACTTGTGCTGTTCTTTAATGTGAGTTTTATCTAAATCTGTTTTATAAAAGAAACTTAAATTAAGACCGAACCAAAGGATAATTGAACGAAGCAAAACTAATTCTAGATATATTTGTTGCATATATAAGAAATCAAGGCTGTTTTCTAATTTGATAGCCAAATTTAGGTGCAAACAGGGATCCACACAATTTATATACACAAGAAACTAATTAAGGCTCCTGTTTATGGTTTAATTTGTGGGGGTTCACTTAGAATTTATGTACATTTTAAGGGAATTAAGGCTGCTATTTATGATTTAAATTGTGGGGTTCACATAATCTATATATAGAAAGTTATTAAGGCTGCTGTATATGGTTTCACTGTATAATTGGTAGTAGCTTTCTTTTAATTTTGTCTTAGAAAATTAAGACCGCTTTGTATGATATAAATTTTATGTGGTTTGCATAATTTAATTTTCTGTACATATATAGTATGAGAATCTGAAATTGTACCTCTTAACCTTTTAATTTTTATCTCAAATTCTAAAATTCACAATAGCAAAATAAGGATACAATTTAGGTTACATTCTTTTCTTTTTCCCTTTTTTGCCGGATTCAGAAACTCTATGATCTGGGAGCGAGAAAATTTGTTTTATTTTCAATCCAAGCCATGGGATGCTACCCTGTTGTAAGAGAAAATCGTCAAGCAAGCAATGGCAGCTGCGTCGAGGCCCTTAACGAAGCAGCGATTCTCTTCAACTCTCAGCTCAAGTCTCTTGCTAGCAACCACTCGAAGGAACAAATGCCTGGCTCTAACATGGTTTTCATTGGTTCTTACAAGATTATCAGAGATATCATTGATACTCCCAATGATAATGGTAAGCCTCTTCAGCGTAAGTTTTCTGATCATAGAGTTCATCTTGCTGATAAGCTCTCTTTAATTAGATGATAGAGTTCAAATCGAGCTTGCAGCAGACCACAGCCTATGATTCAAAAACACAAGTATAAAACATGGGTGTGGACTAAAAATTATGATCCCGTATGCTATTTAACAATTTCTATACAGCAGAACATTGACACTCTTAGTTCGATTTAGTGAATCAAAAAGGTCATTGCTTCGTACAGTTTAGCTCGTGAAGTTCGAAATGAATGGTGTTTTTTCTCATCGAATAAAAATTAATTAGTGATCTAACTTGTTCATTTTCTTCCTTTTATTTTACTAATAGGGTTCTTGGATGCAAGCAAGCCTTGTTGTGAAGTAGGAGGACTCGGGGTCCTGTGCAAGAGACATGGCCGTGCATGCCGGAACCGTGATGTGCAGGTGTTCTTCGATGGACTTCATCCAACCGAAGCCGTAAATGTTAGGATAGCACACAAAGCTTATGGTTCAGACTTGGCAGATGAAGCTTATCCTACTAATGTCAAGCAATTAGCAAGACTTTAGTGCTTTGACTAATTGTTAGGCAATGTGTGTGTGTGTGTATATCTATAGAGAGAGAGAGAGAGAGGGGTTAATGGAGGAAATGTGTCATAGGAGGGAATTTTCTCCTATGGCGTCGGAAAAATGTTCTTTCCATGATTTTTTTCGACGATCGGCATACATCATTTTTATCTTTATCATCTAAGATATGGATACACCAAATTTCATGTGATTATACCATTTTTTTACCGTTGATTTAGTTGGTGCAAAATTAATGGTTTACCGACAATAGAACTTTTTACATTGCTAATTCAACGGTGAAAAGGTTGTATAATCACATGAAATTTGGTGTACCCATATCTTAGATGATAACGATGAAGATGGTAGGTGCCGATCGTCGGAAAAAATAAGGGAGGAAGTATTTTTTCGACGCCGTAGGAGGAAATTCCCTCCTATGGTCTCTTTCCTCCATTAACCTTTTATATATATATATATATATATATATATATATATATATATATGGAGTTTTAACATATTAATTTGATGCAGTAGGTTTTTGTTGGATCATTTTGAAGCAATTATATGACATCCATGATGGAGAGCATCTAATTTTGTGATCCAAAAATTCTTGAGGTTGCAATCTCTATCTGGAAAATAAATTGGCTTAAATGGGAAGCCCTCAAGTTTGGCCCAAAACCCGGAGACACCCCTAACATTTGCACTTTGCCCCTTTTTCTTAACTTCTGTATTTTAGGGGCATCTTGGTCAAGTCATGTAATTTTAAATTGGCTTAAATGGGAAGCCCTCAAGTTTGGCCCAAAACCCGGAGACACCCCTAACATTTGCACTTTGCCCCTTTTTCTTAACTTCTGTATTTTAGGAGCATCTTGGTCAAGTCATGTAATTTTTGATGGAAAATCTAATGGCATCTAAAATGGAAGGGGGGGGGGGTTTGGGGGGGGGGGAGGGGGAGGGGCGCAAAGTGAAGATCTTATAACGTTAGGGGTATTCTGTTTTTGGGCCAAATGTGAGGGAGTTTACCTGTATTTAAGCCGAATAAATAAGTAAGATTCCTTGACCCAAGTGGTGGCCCATCATCTAAATAAGAAGCCTAATGGGACCCAAGTGATGGCCCATCATCTATAAGAAGCCTAATGGGTTTATAATTTATGTTGTTTTCTTTTATGGATTCGGCCCATAAGCCAACACACAACACAGCCACGCACACCATACATAATCAAACAAATAACACGCATCTAGTAGTATAGGAACATCGCTTCCTATTCGGAGTATATCATCTATGACAATACCCCCTACATCTTTCGTACTAGGTTTATCTGTTATCTTGATGAAGTTAAACAGCTTGATTGCAAAACGAAATGCAACGTTTCCCGGTTGTGTGGATAGCCAGTACAAACTCGAACCAAGATCTCATACGAGTGTGGCAAGTTACCTGTCAATTCTAGAAGCGAGGCAACTCGCACTCAATGTCATAAGTGGGCCATCCGATATTTTTTGAAATCCGGTAACTTTAGCACTCCTTCGTGAGTCAGAGCTACACCTGCTATAAGTGCGGACCCTCGAATTTGCCCTGAAACCGTTAATTTATGGCCGCTTGCACTCTCACCAAAGGTGAGGAAGTGCCCGTAATATTGCTCATTGGTAGATTATGCTTGCAAAGTTTTGTAGTTAATTTCCTTAATATTAAGTTATTTTTAGATTTAAAGAATGATGATGGTTTGGCCATTTGGAAGAGAAATTAAGAAAGCCAGTGACTTTGCTTGGATATAATCAAACAATAGGATTGGATCCAGCGTTGTTGGTCTATCCTTTTCAAAGTGCAGCGATTCCGAAAAATCAAAATGCAGAAACACATTATATTCGAGACTTATTAAGCAACGCTTGATGACGGTTCATGTACCGATATTTCTTTCAAAATAAAAGAGCAGCCTCCCTCTTGATTATAGTTATCTTTTATGAAAATCTAGAGGACTGATTCCAAATTAATTTAAAATAAAAATTTGATATCGAACCCTTTATTTTACGTTATAAATAGCTAGGGGTTAAATACTTAAATAAGTTGTGGTTTAGGCATTCAGTTGGGCAGGACAAAACATACTGGGCTTGGATTTTATTAAATTATAAAATTTCTAGGAAAGAGAGTTCAACATAAACTTTCTTGCTTCTGGATTTCTTTTTCTTGTTCCATGGTGTATGGAGCAATACTACGAAATGATGTAATAGAGGATTTATGATTTATAAATATGGACTCTGATGATGCTCGGTACTGAACACTCCACAGATCATGACACGTGGCAGATGACGTATCCCAAGCCTTAAGGGAAAGGAGCAAGAATGGTACATTGGAAGCATACCTCGGACCTTCGACTCGGGGATGTTCCCGACCTTCAGTGGCCTCCAAGACCATTCCTGTGCCCGCCTTACAAACAACCATTGGCTCACCTCCGAGCCCTCCTGCACGATGGGCCTCCTCGGCCCTCTCGGCTCGCCTCCGAGCTATCACAGAACCAAACTCTCTCGGCCTCCTGCTCGTTCCCAAACCTCCTGCCGAGCTTAGCTTCCTCGGTATCACTGGCCGACCCATTGCGTAGATCACAAGCGTCTCCGCCACGGCTCCGCGAATCTCGTTAGTCGCGAGATATCCGCCGCCCACGATCCTGCGTTCCACGCCATCGTGTTTCCCCCATTAACGAGCGTATCTCGTCATTAATGGGGGATCCCGCCTTTCACGCAGGCGTAACGCCCAGGGGCGTAATGGCCGGTGTGAATCTCGCGCCCGCCAGCCCATGGCTGCCACTATATAAACCCTTCTTCAGATGACTCAGAAAAGGCAATTTTGACTCCAATTGGCCGTTACTCTGCCCAAATATTTCGACTAACTTGATCGTCGGAGGGTCCACGGGTACAACTACCCCGGGACTTCCTTGCAGGTAGCTCGGCTTCATCCTCAAATCAAGCCCATTGAGATCCACACGCATTAAGAGGCAACTCTTAGATCCAATCTCAGCCACTCATCACCATTCGCTGCGGATCAACGGAAGACAACATCTGAAGGAGATCCGGAGCTCTATCGGCTGGCACCGTCTGTAGGAACTCGAAAACTCCACTCAACAAAAGTAGATCATCCGATCTCGAACTCATGGCGAGTTATCATCGCGACGATCCAAGCACTAGCCACCGCCTTTCCCATAACGGAGGCGCAGATGGATCCCCTCCTCCCCCCCGAACGCCATTCACGCACTATCTGCTCGAATAGATCGGCTCGCGTCCGTCGTGGATGCGCTAGTCCGTGTCCAAACAAAGAGATAAGCTCTCCAAGTCGCCGCTCCTCCACCTCAAGAGTGATACATAGGGAGAGAAGACACCGCCCGCGCTGGCACATCCGAGCAGTGCCTGCTATCTCCGGGGGCCACAGATCCCCCGTGCCGACCAATTCGATGACCCGGTGGGCACCTCACAGCTCGACGCCGAGGTCTTATGAAAGATCACCCCGTCCTGAGGCCCATCACGCTCCTGTCCCTCCCAAGGAGGTATCGGTCAGCTCGCCTGCTCTCAGGCATGGTCGGCGCCTTCTCCCTCGACAAGGTCGCATGAACGGGACTCACCACGGTAGCTCGAAGACGACCTCGCCTGGACACCTGAGGAACCTCATCGAACGGAACCGGAACCACGGCCAAGCGCAAGATGCCAGCAGCAGAGGCCATAAATCTGAGTATGCCGAATTCTCGGGATACCACGACCGACTCGACGCCCTCGAAAAGAAGATCGAGGGTATGCATCGGGAGAATCGTCCCTCAAGCGACTTGGCCAAATATGCCGCCGACTCGCTTATGAGGCCCTTCACCAAAGAGCTGCGCGCTGTCCACGTCTCCTACAGGAACAAGCCACCAAAGGTCTCCCTCTTCGACGGGAAATCCGACCCGAAATTCCATTTGGACGCGATCATAGCAGGGATGAGTTTCCAGAACAACTCCGACGCCGTGCAATGCCGTGATTTTCCCGCCACTCTCATCCGCTCTAGACGAGACTGGTTCCGAGAACTCACGCCATGCTCAATTTCTACCTTCGATGAGCTAGCCACCCAGTTCCTCGGCCATTTCGTCGGGAACAGATGGCAGAAGCGGACCGTCGATCATCTCTTCACAATAAAGTGCGGGGACAAGGAATCCTTAAGGGGATATGTCATCCGCTTCTACAACGCTCTCTTCGAGGTCCCAGAACACCGAGACGAGACAGTTATCATGACCCTTAGGTCGGGTCTTAGGCACAAGGAGTGGATCCGCTCCTTTGCATTAGCGCAACCTAAGACCATGGCCGGGGTAAAAGTATGGACCGAGCGAGAGATCCAGCTCGAGTCCGAGGTGAACGCGAACCTACCTCGGACAGACCAGACCGACCAGAAGAAGCGGGCAAGGGAGGATAAAAAAAGATTGAGCGGCTAAAGCCCTACTCCCCAAAGTTCCAGGAGTATACCCCACTCAACGTCTTGCAGACAGAGCTGTTGGAAGAGGCAAAGGGCGAGAGATTCTTCAAACTCCCCCCGGTCAACCATAAGGCGGCCAAACGAATACGAGGCCCCTATTGCGCTTTCCATAGGTCGCAGGGGGACCCTACCGAGAACTGCAAACAGCTCCGAGACTACATCGAGGAGTTAATCCACTCGGGGAACCTGGCTAGATACTTGCGGGACAAGCGACAGGCCGATTGAGAGCAAGAGCACCATCCCTCTCCCGGCGAGTTGACGATTGGCCAAATCATGGTCGTATAAGCGGGAGGCCGAAGTGGTCCTCCACACGCCGAACCACCGCTTGAAGCGTCTCCTCAGAACTCAACTGGTCGTACAAGTATACGTCTTCGAAGGAAATGATCTCGGGGATGGAGAAAGGGAATCCGTCCATTCTTATGTTTCGGGGTGCAAAGCTTGGAATGAGCAACACCCTTCTCTATTTATAGCCTCCACAGAATCCCCAAGAGCCCAAATTTGCACGCGCATGGGCGCGAATCCTGATATTCGCTCGATTCTTCCAATACTGTATTGCCACGCGGTGGGTATCCCGTGTTTCTCGGCGAATCGAAGTCAGAACGATGCGGATCCTGGGACGCCTCGCCTCACCTATGCGCCTCTGCCACGTGCCGCCCGCGACGGTCACCCTTCCCGATATTTACATATCTCGGAAGGACGGGCAGAGCCTTGCAAACCCGAGAGGCTACCCTGCTCGGTCCATCCATGGCTGGTATTCACTATCCACCGACGCCAAAGATCAAAGCCCTCGCCAAGAGGCAACCGAGCAGCTACCCTGTTCGGTCCATCCTTAGCGGGTAACTTCATACCCATCTACGCTAAGGATCAAAGCCCTCGCCAAGAGAAAACCAAGCAGCTGACCTGCTTGGTCCATCCACGGCTGGTAGTTCACTACCTACCAACACCAAGGATCAAAGCCCTCGCCAAGAGGCAACCGAGCAGCTACCCTACTCGGTCCATCCTTAGCGGGTAACTTCTTACCCATCTACGCTAAGGATCAAAGCCCTCGCCAAGAGGCAACCGAGCAGCTGCCCTGCTTGGTCTATCCATGGCTGGTAGTTCACTACCTACCGATGCCAAGGATCAAAGCCCTTGCCAAGAGGCAACCAAGCAACTACCTTGCTCGGTTCATCCATGGCTGGTAGTTCACTACCTACCGACGCTAAGGATCAAAGCCCTTTCCAAGAGGCAACTAAGCACCTACCCTGCTCGCTCCATCCATGGCTGGTAGTTCACTACCCACCGACGCCAAGGATCAAAGTCCTCACCAAGAGGCAACCGAGCAGCTACCCTGCTCGGTCTATCCTTAACGGGTAACTTCTTACCCATTTATGTTAAGGATCAAAGCCTTCGCTAAGAGGCAGCCGAGCAGCTACCTTGCTCGGTCCATCCATTGCTGGTAGTTCACTACCCACCGACGCCAAGGATCAAAGCCCTCTCCAAGAGGCAGCCGAGCAGCTACCCTGCTTGGTCTATCCATAGTTGATAGTTCACTACCCATAGACACCAAGGATCAAAGCTCTCGCTAAGAGGCAACCGAGCAGCTACCCTGCTCGGTCTATCCTTAGCGGGTAACTTCTTAGCCATCTACGCTAAGGATCAAAGCCCTCGCCAAGAGGCAGTCGAGCAGCTACCCTGCTCGGTCCATCCATGGCTGGTAGCTCACTACCCACCGACGTTAAGGATCAAAGCCTTCGCCAAGAGGCAACTGAGCAGCTACCCTGCTCGGTCTATCCTTAGCGGGTAATTTCTTACCCATCTACGCTAAGGATCAAAGCCCTCGCCAAGAGACAACCGAGCAGCTACCCTGCTTGGTCTATCCAGGCTAGTAGTTCACTACCCACCAACGCCAAGGATCAAAGCCCTTGCCAAGAGGCAACCGAGCAGCTACCCTACTCGGTCTATCCTTAGCGGGTAATTTCTTACCCATCTATGCTAAGGATCAAAGCACTCGCCAAGAGGCAACCGAGCAGCTGCTCTACTTGGTCCATTCATGGCTGATAGTTCACTATCCACCAATGCCAAGGATCCAAGCCCTCGTCTAGAGGCAACTGAGCCGCTTCCCTGCTCGGTCCATCCTTGGCGGGTAACTCCTTACCCGTCTGTGCTAAGAGTCAAACCTCGACCTCGGCGACGCCGACTAATCATAAGAGTGGTTGTCGCCGGTCCAAACCGACGTGTCTTCAATGAGTGATCGCCATCTTGACTTCGGGGCCATAAAGACGCCGACCTTACACCGGTCTTTGCACACTTGAAAAATGACTGGATTTAACTCGACGTGCGATCGCCAACTAAAGGACCGGCCGCTGACCTGACATTCATCAGGCGAGCAAAATGAGACATTACCACAAACTGGAACATTGCTACAAACAAAAATTTCTGCAAAAGGCTTTATTCACAACTCAGGAGTCTTTACAAAGGTATTCTGGGCTCCTCAGCCTTACAAAATCGCACGAAGGCCTACAAAATCCCAAAATGAAAACAAAATTATACAAAAAAAGAAAGGGAGGGGAGACTTGGGCCTCAGGGCCGGGTAGGACCTCGACCTGCTCCGCGGCCACCTCGGAGCCGGGGCGACTGCTTGAGGGTCGGCACCCACTGCAGAGACTTCGGCACTGGGAGCCAGGGTGACCACCTTCTCCTTGACGCCCCTACCGGGGGCCTTCCTCCCGGCGACGCTTCCGGTGACATCCTCCTTCTCCTCACCCTCGAGGGGGTACTCGAGCCGGAGCTTAGCGTCGGAAAACTCCGGCATTAGCGTCTTAACGGCGTTAAGGGCATCATTCCAGACGAGGGCCGAGGCTTCGGTGAGGTCGGCGTAGAACTGATCCGACGTTCTGTAGGTCTCCATCGCCTTCACGGCCCGGAGGTCAACGTGCCTCATCGCCTCCTTTATCGTCTCGTTATCCCTCTTGAGGGTGTCCCGCGTCTTTTTCAGGGTGGCGGCGAGCACCCTGGCATCTTCCAACTTGGTCTCAACGGCCTTGTTGGACTCCATCATAACCCGGATGGTCTCCCGGCAGTTGGAGTTCGCCTGATCCTCGGCTGCCACCCGGTCTTCAAGAGCGGCGATCCTCTCCTTCGCCTCGCGAAGCTCCCGGCTCAAGTCATCCTCCCGCGTGGTATATTCGCCATTGATCTGCATCGCCGGGGCAATTTTCTCATCCTCCATGTTGACAATGAGGGTGCAGTACTGGAGGACCTGAGGAAAACAAAAGGAGGGGTTTAAAAAAGGGGTACTTAATAAAAACCCGAGTGGGAAGCGGACACTGACCTGCACGGCCTTCTGGGCTATGGCCGCCATTTGGGCCCTGAGGGTCCCCCGGGGGATTTTGCCTCCAGCCGACCTTTCCATTTCCTTGAGTAGGCTGTCGGCGATGGAAAGCCCCGAGGGCACCTCGAAACGTAGATCCCCTTCATCCATGAAGATCGGGGAAGCCGGAGAATGGGGCACCGTCCTATGGTGCCTCTTGAGAAGGGGCACGGGAACATCTTTGTAACATTTCAAAAAAATAAAATATTATTTTGGGAATTTTTATAATTAAATAATATTATATTAAATATTTTAATAGGGCGGTATAATTAAATATCGATAAAATTGGGAAAAATTTGGAAGATTATGGAAATTACTAAAAAGAGCGTGTTTTATGTGACTTATGCAAATTATAAGTTTTTATGATTAATTATACACTATTTAGTGCTATTCGCGATTAAATATCGTTAATCGCGCATTAAACTTGTTTTGTGCAAAACATGTACCATATCATTTTTACACTTGTGTTACATTTTCCTACACGCTTTCTCTTCATTTTTCATTCATGGCTTTGGTTTTGTGAGAAGAGAAAAGAAAAGGAAAAGAAAAGGAAAGAAAATGGAATAAAGAATGGAGGGATGGGCATAAGAAAGAGTGAGAGGGTGAGGGGTCAAACCTTGGACCAAGCTCCCATTCCTACTTCATTTCTTTATCATTTTCTCTCCTCTCCCTCACTCATTGCTGCTGCTGCTGCCCTCTCTCCCTTTGCCTCTCTACCTCCTCACAATCCATCACAATAAACCCATTAAAACCCCATCTCCTCTTCACAAATTTTGTGCACAAGCTCACAAGTTACACTATGGATCAAGAAAAATTTGATTTTGGTGTCCTAGGGGATTCATGAATGCAAAATGAGATAATTATTGCATCATTAGTGTAGAATTTCCATTCCTTTAGCATCCATGTTAAATTAGAACCGATATTGTGTTGTTTTGGGAACTTTGAAAACTTTGAGTTGAGAATTAGGGTTTTAGTTGAACCCAAAGGTGAAATTAAGGTTAGTAGAGGCTATACAACCCCTGTAGTGATTGATTGGAGACCTAAACCAGAGACTAGAGCCCCTATTAGAGAATTTAGAAACCTGATATCGGAAGAATTGTGGATTCTTTGAGTGTATAATGAAATCTGCTAACACCCGGGCGACCTGAAAATTATTTAGTAAAGAGAGTGATATATGCAGGCAACATAGGACCCCCCACTGAAACCCTATCCCCTAACTCTCTAACCAGGATGCAAATAAATTCATTCTGGCCGCAATTTGCGTCCAAAGCAGTGAGGAATTGACTCGTATTTTTCTGTGGCTTTATCTCCAGTAAACCAGACCCTTGGCATATGTAAAATTGGCTGATTTGACCTAGGGTAAAATCTGGCACCATTTTCAAGAGTTGCTATTTTGATTCGGAGTTTCGTTTTGCGTATTTTGAATTCTGGATTTTTGTAATTTGTGTGGTATTCGATCACTTGACGTTTGTACGTCGAAATCGAGTATTATTTGGTGGTTTTGAAAGCGTAGTCCATAGGTTCTAACCTATAAGCTTTTAGCGTGTCGTTTTAGTTTTGAATTGGGTTTTAATGCGACACGATATGTTATGATGTAAAGGTACCCCACGAAGACTTCGAGACGACAAGCAAGCGCATGGCGACGTCGGCAGCGGAAAGCGAAAAGCAATGTGAGTAGATTATATCTACGGGGGAAGTCGGATGGATGGCGTATAGCACCCCCCAAGTTCGTAGTATAGTGTATGGTATATACATATTATATGGATATATTCATATGTTTATTTTGAGATTATGATTATCTAGATAGACTTTGGGAGTCATGGATAACTTTAGTGTAATTGGATGATAGCGTCATTAGTTGGTTTAGTCACGGACCTTAGAATAAGGGTTACACCCACACGCACACACACATGTTTACATTGTTTTACTTGTACGGTTATGGGGAGATGTATGTGTACATACGTATACTTATACATGGATGATGAGGATTGTACATGGTATTTGGAGATAAGTCGATAAGATTGGGCATGGTGCCATGAGATCGGTGATATGATGTGGTTTGTATTAGGAGATACGACATGAGATTATAGCGGGCCTTTAGGCGTGTGTTTTACACACGCATATATATATATATATTGATGGTATCAGTTGTACTAGACTTAGATCAATACCCCAGTTCATGAGATATGATGATAAGGATACCAGATAATTGATGAGATAAATGTGAGATTCGACCCGTACCCAGAATTGGGATGTCGTACGATGGATTTACGTATGAGCTATATATTGATGATAGATCCGCACTCTTGACTCGAGGATGTCATATTGTATATTGTATCGTATGTGATACTATTGAGGCGGGATCACCGACTATTATATTTATATGCATATCGACTCAGATTTAGGTGATTTCCCTTACCCTTTCGGTTAGACTGTTCGTTTAGTTCTGTAGTACTTAGTAGATGTTAGACTAGACCCGAATCATACTTATTTCAAAACTAACGAATCGTGAGTATTTTAAAGATAGGTCAAGAGATTCTACGGATATTTTCAAAAGATGCATCTTTTCTTAAAAACACCGTAGCCCTTATTTTTATAAACACCACGATTCGTGTTATTTCAAATGGAAAAACAGTATGATATATATATATATATATATATATATATATATATATATATATATATATTGATGTTGATTCTTCACTGTTGTGTTTATTATTCATTTTTTGCATATTCTTGCTATTCACATCGCATTGCATGTTTAAATGTGTTTATTGTTATATTAAACCCATGCTGTCAGGACACCAGCACCATTATCGATGATGCGTATGTTCCACGTACACCTGCTCGCCGGCTCACACACTTCATCATCGATAATTGCCATGTCACTACACAGTAGAACTGTTGCATCAGGATATGACTCCTTGCACGACATACTTGCGTACATACTTATTTTACACTCATACTTGCGTACACACATATTGTACACCCATACTTGCATACATACGTATTTGTACATACATAGATGATTCTGGATTGATTTTTGAGATTAGGGAACCACAAGATATATTTTAAAACTGGATTCACTTTAAAAAAGCGGTTTCCCTCGATATGTGCATATTACTGTTCCATGTTACATGATATACGGATATACTTACATTTCTGTTATATGTCGCACACATCATGCTTTATGATTATACACATTCGGATATGCTGTTTTCATGAGATTTCTGGATTTGAGAACCGTGGCTATTTTAAAAGAAAGTATGTACTGTTTTAAAAACCCGGTTTCTCTTGATATGATATTTCAGTGCGTCCACCATGCGTTTTCTCGGTTCTGAGACGTGTGACATGTGAAACCCGATTCGAGGAGGCGGATGATCCGTTTGCGGGTACATGGTGGACCCGGTATGGTACCCCGGGACGAGAGAGAGATTTCGTGTGGATGACGATGAGCTTGTCAGAGGGACCACTACCTACCGGTGATAGTATTTGGGCTCGGCGGATATCCGGAGGATACCGACCGGAGTCGAGAGATGATATGGGCCGATCCGGACTGACGGAGCCCGTGGGCCGATCCGGACTGATGGAGCCCGTTATATGAGGATTTACGTGCCGATGCTGGGCACGGATTTCATGATATTTCGAGTGTCAATACTGGACACTCAGGTTTCATGATTTTGATGTGTCGCGAGGGACACACGTTGATTTATATCCTCATACTTCCATGCATATGCTTTATGATACTTACATGCATGATGTTTTGTGTCATTGGTTGACACGTGGACGAGATCCACGTGCATACATACATTGATTACATAGTTGGATGATATCCACATACTTATAGACTTCATGATATAGTTGACATCGATTCATGTTGATTACATTGATCATACCTCATATTTATGATATGTTGCTACCTGAGGTACAGACACGAGCACTTGGTATTACACTGATGTATAGATGTTTACCCTTACCACCTTATCATATTTCAGACTTTATTATTTTGAGGATATATTTTACTGATCGTATTTGACTTAGGATTGAGTCATACATACGATTTCTGCTCTGTGATATTTTCTACTCAGGAGTTGGCAACTCACCCCCGTTGTGCCACAGATTCTTTTAGGTTTTGCCGTACAGGTTTTTCCTTGGCAGCTTTGTTGGCACATTACTTCATTCCTGGTGATTGCTTAGGTAGGTGGTGTTCCCTCTAAAAAAATTTCTGCGCAAAAGAGCCTAAGGTATCAAATGGCAGCGATACGTTTAAGAAAATGTGAACCAGTATTTTCCGGGTTGCATTTTGACAAACTCCCGAATGAGAAACAGCCATATGCTGATGGTATCGAAAGTGTCTCGAAAAATCCTTCGGTTTGATATATTATGGGCTTCATATATCCGGGATCAAAAGTTATGAGGCATCACGTGCCCACACGTGACCGGGCATCACGTGCAGACACGTGACCATTTACAGGCAAAACCTGTAGGCACTTGTTTCCCCAATTAGAGCAAAACTCTGTTCAAAATTCAAACTTTGAATTAAAGCTGCGTTTTTATAAAAGCGCTGCGCTACAACTAGCGCATCCCGTGCAAAACGCATAGACGCTAACGTTAGATGTGCTGCGCTACAAGTAGCGCACCACGTGCAAAGCACGTGTGTGCTAACGCTAAGAGCGCTGTGCTCCAAGTAGCGCACCATGGGCAAAGCGCATAAGCGCTAGCGCTGGAACTAAAAGCTCCCCACCGTTAGATCAAAGATCTAATAATAATGATAAATCATTAATTAACCAGAATTAAATTCTGTTAAGGAAATATTTCTCAAAATCTTTCCAAACAACAAAATTGTGCTCTGTAAATCAGAGCACCGTTGGATCAATGATCCAATGGTAAATAAAAATTACCAAAGACAGAATAAATTCTGCATGGAAAGATTTCTCAATCTTGTTAAAAACAAGAAGATTGCCTTCTGTAAATCAGAAGCCATTGGATCAAAGATCCGACGGTAGGGAAATTCCGCAAATCAATTGGAGAAAATATCTCCTTAACTAATTGAACAAACCATCTTGCCCTATATAAAGGACCCGAGACTTCAAGTCTTGTACAGAGGAACCCCCCATAAACTTTGAGAAAATCTCGAGAAGAAGAAGAAGCTCTCGGTAAAAAAAGATAATTCTTTTTCAAGGTAAAAAGAATAGAAATACGAAATCGTCTCAATATAAACAGAATTACTTACTTCTTTCACAGATCATAGATCTATAAGACAAAGTTGTCTTTCACAAAAGAGATTATGAACATCTCATTATAAACGGGAAGAATTATTCAATTCTCTTAGGATCACAGATCCATAAAGGCAAAGCCTTTCATCAAAAAGAGATTGAAACATCTTCTATGAACTAAGAACTTTGTTCTTAGAATTTTGAGACAATGCCTCCTATCAAAGAACAGATAATCTGCAGAGCGCGAAGTTAACATAAGAAGAGCCTTAGCGCTCCTAATCTAATAAGAGCCTTAGCGCTCCTAATTCAGAAGTGCCTTAGCGCTCTTCATCTAGCGCTCAGCGCTAAGCGGGCCACGTGCTCCTCACATGTGCGCTGCATTACTAAAAGCGCTCTGCAGTTAATTATATGGCACCAGTGCCAAACGCCTCAAGGCTTCAACTATAGCGCATCTGTGCTCTTCATTTAGCGCAAAGCGCTAAGCGCATTAGCGCTTCACATCTGGCGCAAAGCGCCAAGCGCACTAGCGCTTTAACCATAGCGCCCTGCGCTCATTGACTGGCGCTAGTGCCAAGCGCACTACATGCTTTTATGCTCGCTTGGGTAGAACTTAAATTGTTCTTTGAATAAGCCCCAGAGCTATGATGAATGCTCAGCATTCAGTAAAAGACAAACATTGTCAGAAGCTAAATCAATGCTCAGCATTGTTAAAAAGGCCGAGCTCAAATAAATGCTTAACATCCCAAAATAAAATGTTAAACATTTTAACTTAATTGGACTTATCCCAAAATTGGCCATAAGTCCTCAACTCATATTAATTGAGCTCATCGGCTCATAAATATGTTAACAGATCTTAGCCCCAAATTGGACTACAGATCTTTCAACCAACTCACGTCAGTTCGAGGGTACATCTCTTTACTCCTCTGATATTTGTCGTTGTAATCCTTCAACGTTTTCAGAGAGATGACAGGTCCCGACAACCAAACATTCTATGGACTGTGGGGTCCTTTAAAACTCACGGACTATGATGTCCTTAACCTTGACTGTGAGGTCTTTAAACTCACGGACTATGATGTCCTTAACCTTGACTGTGAGGTCTTTAAACTCACGGACTATGATGTCCTTAACCTTGGACCGTAATGTCCCTAAACTAATCGACCGCAATGTCTCTAAACTAAACAATAGAGTCCAAATTCTCTTTTGTTGGATCTAAACGATCCTGTTAAGTTGATCTTAGCCTAAAAATTAGACTAACGTATTCTTAACAAACGTTTAAGTTGATCTTAGTCTCAAATGAAACCGACGTATCTTTAAACTCAACCCCCAAACCCAAATCTAAGAAAATACGGATTTGGACTAATCCACGCCCTACGGAAGACAACATACATTAGTCTCTGTATACAATCCACGGGCAACCAAAAACAAAACAAACACCCACGACACGAAGTGACCATCTGGACTAGGAGAAAGTGGTTACCGCGATGCGGTAGCGTAATTAACTGCAGGGGCTTGCGCCTGCAGGGAAGAGCGTCCCTACAATCAAAAACCCCTCAAATGAGGGAGGATCTGACAAAGTCTGTTACATCGGCCGCATCTGTTTAAATCTTCGATACATGGTGTCATAAATCAACTTGACATCTTCGGAGAGGTGGACGGATAACACCAATTAGCATCTGCCCCGAAATTCAGGCGAGACGGACCTACGCGAGGTCGCGTCTCCGCGTTTTGGTGGGGAACAGGTGGGTTCACTCGCATCGTGACCACCATTGTACTTATTTATTTTCAGTTGTATCTAGTAAAATTCCATCAACTAGACTTGTATATTTATTTCAGACTTAGAAAACCAGTTGTGTATTATTTCGACCTTAGAATCGCGCGTTGTAGTATTATGGTTTTCTTGATGATTTGAGTTTCCTTTTGAGTTTTGATCCTCGTCCTTCGGCGTTGTATATTATATTGCTTGCGTGGTTGTGACCGTCGATTAACGAAGAGCTAGCTCCCGCTCGGGGATGCCTTTTATCATGGTGCATATATTATTCATGCTGTACCCCGTTTGGGGCCAGTTTTTACAAAGGAAACTCTGCCGAAATTTTCAGAAAAGACTTGAGATTTTAAAAATGCATATCCGACTTACTTATTTAAAAAAATCCTGTTTTAAAACATGTTTTCTTCACTTCTTTCTTTAAATGGTTTAGATTTCTGGGATTTCTTGGCTTACTTGAATTAGATGAGGTCCTATAGACTTCATATGATTCAAGTGCCAGTCGCGTACTATTTCGGGTCGTGACAAAGTTGGTATCAGAGCACTAGGTTAACCTTAGTTCGAGTCTAAGTTTGACTATGCGGAGCCTAGAGCGTTGTATATATACGGAACTTAGGCTTGACCTTACGGAACTTAGACTTAGTCGAGGGGGTATTAGACCCGAACTTTCGTCGTATAGGTTGACCTTGGTTGATGGAGTAGGTGACTTCAGTAGAGTGACGTACCGTGTGTATGTTCCGCGGTATACTTACGATACGCTACTCCACTTAAGGAGCCTTAGGATGTACATTTCCTTGCACAGTATTATATTCATTCCTATGATCTATCCTCATCGATATTGGTTATGATTTTACTGCCACGATTGCACGGGCAGAGAGAGCTACGGCTAGAGTTGCGTCAGCATGAGCTCGTCACAGACGAGGACTAATCAGGGCGTGATTCCAGGAACACACGATTGCATAGAGGTGTCATTTTATTGTGTTTTCACGCCGTGAGCATTTGATGGATCGTTTTTACAAGATTACTCGGACGTGCAGATTGGCACCAGAGGATTGAGCCACTGATAGAGGACAGCCAGAATGTGATGACCGTCAATGCACAGATTATTCTTGATGATTGTGGCACCGTTCAGCGTGCAGACGAATGAGCCAGTTGTTGCTGCGAACGACGAGATATTGCCCCAGATGTTGGAGCATTGTAGTACGAGTTGTACTTAAAGATATGATAGAAGGTCACTAGTCATCCGAGGATGAGTGACTAGGACATGTGGTCCGTTCGCTTACCCCGATGCGAGGTCACCAGATAGATTGATTCCAGCTAGAGACGACTTCACGCAGGTACGTTGAGAGTCGATGGAGACGATCAAATGTCAGGAGCCCATTTTCCAAGTTTAAAGTATTCAGAGACAAATGCAAGTATTGCTATGGACCCTATAGAAGAATGAAACCCTAACTCGACGTAATGACCATGGAACGCCTTTGAACCTTAGGGTTTGCGGTAGTTCAGCGGTGCCATTTGTGAAGCTTGGGTTTGTCCTTCTACAGTTGGTCCACAGGTGCTGTGGCATGTACTGGAGTACTATTAAACTATACCCAAGATGTTTAGCTCTTGGGGGAATTATGGAACCTTGACGAATCGATCGAAAGGCTTGACATCTTTCGGATATCATGTGATGGGATGCATTGCTTGGGAGACTCCAGATACGAGTATAGCCGTTGGAGCACAGTCCATGCAGCCACGATGAGACGAGTCCGAAGCAGTCGACAGCAGAGAAAAGTGGAGTAAGAGGTTCGTACGAGATGTTGACGAGATAACGTTCCACTCCGCCGACATCAGAGATGTGATACGCATGCAGAGGCGTTGATTATTGATATATCTTCCAGAAGGAGTCGCGATGAGAATGCAGTCGTTCTGGAACAAGAAACATATATAGTAAAGGGTGGTAACTTTCGGGCAATTCGGCAGAAACGAGATTTGAGAGAGACCTCGACAGGACCTTTCTGGAATACTATACGAGAAGACTTGGATCCAGGAGCGGTCATATTGCGCACACCCAGCAGGCCAAAGTTCGGCATTGTCGACGAGATAGTTGGCCATAGATCTTAGAGGATGTGCCAGAGCGGGACTGTTTCCGTCGCCATTCCATATCGAACCGTTGAGCCGATGAGCTATATATCTAGCAATGCACAGTGAGAGACAAGAGCCTAAAAGCACCAGGCGCCAGACCATGAACAGGAGGCAAGTAGATATCTTGCTCTGCTAGCATTGGATGCACCGACACCTTCTCGACTTTGAAGGAGGAAATATCGACGACGGTATTTATGATTTGTGATTTGGTGATTCGATTATCACGTATCCGTCATCTTGGATTTCGGTATTTTAGGCGATCTATTCGCATGATTTAGTCTTGATGACTGAGTTTCATGATATTTGTTTTCGTGCACCATGGTTGCACCTACTGGGTATTTATATTTTGTGCATAGCTATTACCCTTGAGATATGCTTTATATACCATTGTGTTGATTTATGATTTGTGCACAGTTATTGCACTTAATATCGTTTTGTACCTTGGTCGCACATGTTTATAATTTCATGGATTTCATACAGTTGGGTTGATTTTGTGCACCTGGTATGCACACGATTTGGTTTTTGCACTCGTTATAGCTTATATGTGCTTGTAGTGCATTGATATGTGTTTTGTGCACGCAGTTGCACACGTTTATGATTTTTACACCTTGATACACTCGGTGTTGCTATTTACGCATTTGAGTTATTGCTTTGTTTTTTGTGCACTAGATACACTGGATTGGATTTTGCGCATGTTCGGCACTTGATATTGGATTTTGTGATTTCGTGCATATTGGATGCACATGATTTAGATTTTATTCATGTATGATGGATGCATCTGATTTGGATTTTCGCGCATGTTGGGCGCATGTTATGAGATGCGATTTTGGTGCACACTAGATGCACTAAATCAAGATTCTTCGTGCATATCAGATGCACCTGATAATGCTGTTAGGCACACCCGTTGCCTTTGACAGATGTTTCATGCATACCCGATGCACTTAGATATTGTTTCTGTGCACATGTATGGCACATTCATGGGTTTCGATTTCCTTGTGCACCAGACACACGTAGCATTCATATGCACATTTTGGGATTGATTTCTTATGGAGCAGTACGTTTTTATGATATTTGCTATTTGTTTTCGTACTGAGCAGGACTAGTCAGAGGACAGTACCTGGGTATATTTGCATGCATTGATAGTTATCGAAAGGATTTCCAAAAAGGGGAGCTATAGTCTCAGTATTTACCTACGTGTCTGATATGACACGAAACGTTTAAAATAAGAAAAGCTTTCTAAATTATTTTCAAAAACGGCGGGACGTATATATTAAACAAAGGATAAGTATATATATAGTTATTTTCTTACAATAGACGTCCGCCACTGTGCCGCGATACGCGCATCGCACAGCAATATGAAAGGTTTGGCATGTATTTCCTTCAGATGTTTACATGTATAGGTTTGATGTATATCATATTGGTTTCGTTTTGGATTTGACATTTGTGTCTTCACCATGACTCCGATGATTGTGAGATACTTGACGGAGTTTTGATTTGGAGTTATCTGCTTATTGTTCATGCGCCTGCATTGCGCTATGATGCATTTTATGTATTGATGATTTCGGAGCCCCGACGACTTTGACTTTTTACTAAAAGGTTTTAGTATTTGAGGGGTTTAAATTTAAATTCGGGGACCGAATTTTTTTAAGGGGGAAAGATTGTAACGTTTCAAAAAAATAAAATATTATTTTTGGGAATTTTTATAATTAAATAATATTATATTGAATATTTTAATAGAGCGGTATAATTAAAAATCGATCAAATTGGGAAAAATTTGGAAGATTATGAAAATTACTAAAAAGAGCGTGTTTTATGTGAATTATGCAAATTATAAGTTTTTATAATTAATTATACAATATTTAGTGCTAATCGCGATTAAATATCGCTAATCGCGCATTAAACTTGTTTTGTGCAAAACATGCACCATATCATTTTTACACTTGTGTTACATTTTCCTACATGCTTTCTTTTCATTTTTCATTCATGACTTTGGTTTTTTGAGAAGAGAAAAGAAAAGAAAAGAAAAAGAAAACAAAAGAAAATGGAATAAAGAATGGAGGGATGGGCATAAGAGAGAGTGAGAGGGTGAGGGGTCAAACCTTGGACCAAGCTCCCATTCCTACTTCATTTCTTCGTCATTGTCTCTCCTCTCCCTCACTCATTGCTGCTGCTACTGCCCTCTCTCCCTTTGCCTCTCTACCTCCTCACAATCCATCATAATAAACCCATTAAAACCCCATCTCCTCTTCACAAATTTTGTGCACAAGCTCACAAGCTACACTATGGACCAAGAAAAATTTGATTTTGATGCCCTAGGGAATTCATGAGTGCAAAATGAGGTAATTATTCCATCATTATTGTAGAATTTCTATTCCTTTAGCATCCATGTTAAATTAGAACCGATATTGTGTGTTTTTGGGAACTTTGAAAACTTTGAGGTGAGGATTAGGGTTTTAGTTGAACCCAAAGGTGAAATTAAGATTAGTAGAGGCTATACAACCCCTGTGGTGATTGATTGGAGACCTAAACCAGAGACTAGAACTCCTATTAGCGAATTTAGAAACCCGATATCGGAAGAATTGTGGATTCTGTGAGTGTATAATGAAATCTGCTAACACCCGGGTGACCTGAAAACTATTTAGCAAAGAGAGTGATACATGCAGGCAACCTAGGACACCCCACTGAAACCCTAGCCCCTAACCCTCTTCCCAGGCCGTAAATAAATTCATTCTGGCCGCAATTTGCGTCCAGAGCAGTGAGGAATTGACTCGTATTTTTTCTGTGGCTTTATCTCCAGTAAACTAGATCCTTGGCATATGCAAAATTGGCTGATTTGACTTAGGGTAAAATCTGGGACCATTTTCAAGAGTTGCTGTTTTGATTTGGGGTTTCTTTTTGCGTATTTTGAATTCTGATTTTTGTAATTTGTGTGGTATTCGATCACTTGACGTTTGTACGTCGAAATCGAGTGTTATTTGGTGGTTTTGAAAGCGTAGTCCATAAGTTCTAACTTATAGGCTTTTAGCATGTCGTTTTGGTTTTGAATTGGGTTTTAATGCGACACGATACGTTATGATGTGTAGGTACCCCACGAAGACTTCGAGACGACAAGCAAGTGATGTGAGTATATTATATCTACGGGGGAAGTCGGATGGATGGCGTATAGCACCCCCGCAGTTCGTAGTATAATGTATGGTATATACATATTATATAGATATATTCATATGTTTATTTTGAGATTATGATTATCTAGATAGACTTTGGGAGTCATGGATAACTTTAGTGTAATTGGATGATAGCGTCATTAGTTGGTTTAGTCGCGGACCTTAGACCCACACGCGCACACACACACATGTTTAAATTGTTTTACTTGTGCGGTTATGGGGAGATGTATGTGTACATACGTATACTTATACATGGATGATGAGGATTGTACATGGTATTTGGAGATGAGTCGATGAGATTGGGTATGGTGCCATGAGATCGGTGATATGATGTGGTTTGTAGTAGGAGATACGATATGAGATTATAGCGGGCCTTTAGGCGTGTGTTTTACACACGCATATATATATATCGATGGTATCAGTTGTACTAGATTTAGATCAGTACCCCCAGTTCATGAGATATGATGATAAGGATACCAGATAATTGATGAGATAAATGTGAGATTCGACCCGTACCCAGAATTGGGATGCCGTACGACGGATTTACGTACGAGCTATATATTGATGATAGATCCGCACTCTTGACTCGAGAATGCCATATTGTATATTGTATCGTATGTGATACTATTAAGGCGGGATCACCGACTATTATATTTATATGTATATCGACTCAGATTTAGGTGGTTTCCCTTACCCTTTCGGTTAGACTGTTCGTTTAGTTCTGTAGTATTTAGTAGATGTTGGACTAGATCCGAGTCATACCTATTTCAAAACTAATGAATCGTGAGTATTTTAAAGACAGGTCAAAGGATTCTATGGATATTTTCAAAAGACGCATCTTTTCTTAAAAACACCGTAGCCCTTATTTTTCTAAACACCACGATTCATGTTATTTCAAATGGCAAAACTGTATGATATATATATATATATATATATATATATATATATATTGATGTAGATTCTTCACTGTTGTGTTTATTATTCATTTTCTGCATATTCTTGCTATTCGCATCGCATTGCATGTTTAAATGTATTTATTGTTATATTAAACCCATGCTATCAGGACACCAGCACCATTATCGATGATGCGTATGTTCCATGTACACCTGCTCGCCGGCTCACACACTTCATCATCGATAATTGCCATGTCACTACACAATAGAACTTTTGCATCAGGATATGACTCCTTGCACGACATACTTGCATACATACTTATTGTACACTCATACTTGCATACACACATATTGTACACCCATACTTGCGTACACATATATTGTACACCCATACTTGCATACATACGTATTTGTATATACATAGTTGATTCTGGATTGATTTTTAAGATTTGGGAACCGCAAGATATATTTTAAAACTGGATTCACTTTAAATGAGCGGTTTCCCTCGATATGTGCATATTACTATTCTATGTTGCATGATATACGGATATACTTACATTTCTGTTATATGTCGCATACATCATGCTTTATGATTGTACGCATTGGGATTTGCTGTTTTCATGAGATTTCTGGATTTGAGAAACATGGCTATTTCAAAAAAAAGCATGTACTGTTTTAAAAACCCGGTTTCTCTTAATATGATATTTCAGTGCGTCCACCATGCGTTTTCTCGGTTCTGAAACGTGTGACATGTGAAACCCAATTCGAGGAGGCGGATGATCCGTTTGCGGGTATATGGTGGACCCGGTATGGTACCCCGGGGCGAGAGAGATTTCGTGTGGATGACGATGAACCTGTCAGAGGGACCACTACCTACCGGTGATAGTATTTGGGCTCGGCGGATATCCAGAGGATACCGACCGGAGTCGAGAGATGATATGGGCCGATCCGGACTGACGGAGCCCGTGGGCCGATGTTCAGACCATAATATTGCATTTATCATTCCCCTATTCTTATCCTTTTTATAAATAAACAGGTACTCTTGACGCACGTTTGTTGCATATTACAGGATACAGGTTTCTGGAGCAAATACAGTGAAAAACAACAGAAAAGGGACTTTTGACCAACAATTAGATGGATCTCAGTCAAGCCCAGTTCATATGGGTGCAAGACAACGCAAGTCAAGGTGAAACGGTTAAAAGACCAATAACAAATCTTCACTGAAAATCTGGAGAAGAACCAGAACCCCAAAAGAGAAAATAAGTGAAGAACCAGAAGCCAAAAGATCCAAGGAAAAAGCACAAAAAAATGCAGATCCTGACTCCTCAGTTTGGCCGCGGATCCGCGGCCAAACCCAGCCTGGCGCCGCGGATCCGCGGCCATACAAGGCCCGTGTCGGTGCATATTTTCTGAGGCGGCGCGTCGGTGCAGATGTTAGGATTTTACGTGGGCAAATCTGTAATTTTGCATGTGCGAGAGTCTGTAGCCCTAGGTTTCCTATTTTCCTATAAATTGTGATTTTAGATCTGTAAAATGTATGCCTCTTTTCAATCAATAAAATTCAGAAATTCTGGGAATAAATTTCAGATCTGTTCTTCTTGTTTGGAGGGAGCCGTCAACCTAGTAAGTCTTTTATTTCTTTTAATTATAATGTCTTCTCATCCCCTAATGAGCGAGTAGTCTCCTCGCTTGTTAGGGTTAGCCTTAGGGAAAGGGTTGAGAGATGAAATCTCTCGCCCCTTTCAATGCCACCTTCACCTAATTAATTAGAACTTCACGCATACGAGCACAACCGCTCCCTGCGGCATCCTACCCTTCGAGGTAACGATGAACCGTAGTATAAAGGGCCGGTTCCGCGCGTTTTCCGTGAGGGTTATGATAATTATCAACAAAGGTAGGGTACAAATCTAGAGGAAGAAATATCTTCCCAAAAGATTTATATCCACTTTATTGATAATTAACTTAACACCTAATAGATCTAAAAAAGGAAGGTATTGAAAGCGGTGAGGAAAAACATTAATTTCCCAAAACTTCCCCTAATCCTAACCCTAGAAAGATTCTTAATTAGATTAATTAGATCCAGTCTTTAGATTTTTATAAACCAACCAAAACTACAAATAGAATCAACTCGTTAAAACACTTTAAAGAAATTTACCCGTCTCTGTGGATCGACCCGCACTCACCGGCTAGCTGCGAAGCGACGCCGTTTTCTTGATTGCGGTAAACTCAAATTTTTGACATAAATCAAATGGCGCCGTTGCCGGGGACGGCGTAATTTTTCTTTTTTGTGAATTTTTGGGTTGATATAAATTTTAAAAATTATAAAAATCGGAAAATATAAAAAAAAATACAAAAATTATCAACTTTGATCTGTTTGAAGGGTATATTTTTCTGAATTTTGCAGGAACAGCAACGAATTGCGGATCTGGAAATTTACAGAGGGCCAAACAGGAAAATACATATAGGAACAGAGTGGAACTGAAGGTATAGAACAGCAGAAAATTTTTCTGAGCCTGAACCCACCCCCTGACCGCGCTTCCGCCGCATAAACAGGACTCCCACCGCGGATCCGCGCTCTGGCTGCCACGTCAGCGCCTCAGATTTGCACGGTTTGTTCTCTTTTCTTCCCCTCTGCAACCTACAATATATCTCTCTATAAAAAGTTTTCTGCAGGAATTCTTTGCGTAAAGAGTCTTTCCCCCCTTCTAAATAACAGATCTCTGCAGGTTTCTTTGCGCCGCGCTAAAATTGAATGCAAGTGAATTTTTGTTTTGCATAATTTAATTGGACTTAAGGGGCTAATTGACCAAAAATCAGATTGGGTGGGGATTTCATCACCCTTCCCAGGACCCCAGAAAACACCTAAAGCATTTTGCATCGACCACAATTAATTAAAAAAAGATTAGACTCAGACCTAAGGACATCGAGCTCAATAGGAAAAGGACTAGTATAGGCATCGGCCGTTTATCCTAACCGACTTTGCGGTGTCTAGGCTAGTGGTTATTAATTAGGCCCACTGTAGTGGTGGTTCCTTCCCACTTACCTGGCCGTATTTGTCCGTGAAGAGGCAGTTTGAGGTCTATTTCTAGCCCTAGTTAGGAGCTGTCTAGTAGACCTAGGCAACCCTAGATCTAGGTCTGATTGTGCATGTGTGGTTGATTCAGTTGTGTCACGAGTCCATTTTCTAAAACCTTATTGCAAAACTCTCCAATAAAAAAAAATTTAGCGAAAAATCTTTTAAAAACTTGCAAAAATTTTGTCGCTAAGAAATCCTTGCATTCTTCTATGGGTACCCCACATCATAAATCTCTTGCCGAATCTTGGTATCCCGAACCTAACTTTGCGTCGTTCGTCAATTGTTTCGGTCAATTTAAAAACGATCCCTCCTTGTCAAAGATTTCGTTGAAAGATCAAATAGAGGCGTCTAGGAGAAATAGTTTGACTTTTCAACCCACTTTGTGTCAACCGAGTCAACCTTTGCAACCTATATATGTTGATACCACTTCTTCAAGTCCTTCTGTCACTCCTAGGCCGATATCCATTGCTGAGCATATTGCTCAATCTCGCAGTCGATCTTTCACCCCTCTCCACTCATCTAGTTTTAGGGATCCGCACGATTATTCACCTTCTTATCCATATGTTGACCCTACTCCTATCTTACCACCCATTTCCTACCAGTCATACCCGACCTTCCCACCTTCACTAGACGCTGTTTCGACACAGCCATTAGGGAGTTTCACATACCCAACTAATTTTGAATCTTTTACTGAAACCCCCTCACCACCTAAGTCTAGTTTGGAAGAGTCGTTGGAAGCATATATTGCTGTAACAAATAAAATAATGAGGAATGTGGAAGCATCCATGGCCGCCCTTATGCAGCCTAGTGAACCGGTAGCTAGTGTCCCGCTAGCCCCGAATTTTTCAATGTATAAGGCGGCAGTTGGACAGAGTGAGAATGAGAGAGGATTTTCAAATCAAACCTACCCTTACCCAATTGAAGCCCACAACTCCGGTTTTCCATCGATTGTTCCAAATGATTCACCAGTTGAAAATAAAAATGAGTTGTGCGATTTTGCAGTGTTTGATTTGCCAAATTGTGAGGAACCCCTTTCGAGTGAAACCGCACCTAATCCTTTCGATCTTTACACCTCCACTCTAGAACCTACATTGATAAATATCCATGCTGTGGATGAAGTGTCTAAAGAAATTGATTTTCACTTGATTGAGGATATAGACGCCGGGAATATTTCGGATGATGAACCTGTCGATTTAATAGAAATTTTATGTTCAAATCATCATCCTGAGTTATTAAATATTTCCTCCGAATCTCATATGCGTCTAGATTTTGATGATAATGGCATAGATGGATTAAATATTGAGGAGAGTCTTGAGGATAATATCGAGGTTGAACCATTTTTAATTGATGTGTCGGATTTTCCAATTCAGCCTCCTGAACCTTTGACTGTTATATCACCCTCCCTCCTTCCTATTGTTCCGACCGAACAAATGACCGTTACGCTTTCATCTCCTATACCAAGTTCGGCGTACCCATGTTTTCTTGCGAATCTTGAGGGATTTGACCCCATTGCACGACGAGTTGGTAGGTTAGCGCAATCGCTTTTAACACATCGGTCATCACAAATTGCGCTAATTTATTCGCTCAATTTACACCCTCAAGATCGCACTCCACATCTTTCTTCTTTCCGTCTTTCTTCTCCCCCACCGAGACTAGATTCTACCATTCTTCTTTCCACACGGTCTCGCGTGCCTTTCATCTCTTTTCTTTCCAGCCCATTCTTGCACCAACTCTACCATTACCATGATAAGATTTTTGAATGGTTGGTGCTAACATTTGGCTTGTGTAAGGCCAAGCTTAACTTTGGGGAGAATCTTGTTGTATATATGTATATATCCTTTTGTTTTCTTTTTCTATAAAAAAATAAAAAAAAATTTCAAAACATAAAAAAATTATTATAAATAAATAAACAGGGGAGTATCGGTATTTTGACCCTCTTGGTTTAGCATGACAGTGAGGACACTGTCAACTTCAAGTTTGGGGGTATGCTCGGTACGTCTTCTTCCTTCGCATTCATTTGTACATATTTTTGCATTTGCATACTTATTTGAAAACCCATAAAAATTTGAAAAATTTCAAAAATTATAAAAATTATTATATTCAATTTTGGCTTATTTGACTAGAGTTTGACAGATAGGTTAACTGGTTAGGAACAACTAGATCTTAGACTTAGTGAATTAAAAACCCTAAAAATAACATTTCTTAAAGTTTAACGGTAGAAAGTATATGCCTTGTAGTTTATTTAGAAATAAGCAAATTTTGGGTTCACTTCTTGGGCTAAGTCGAAACAAGGGAAGAGTATTGATGTTCTAATTAAAGTATAAGTTTGAAAGATAGTTCCTAGCTTAAGTCTAGATTCTGAAAATGTATACCCTACAAAATTGCACAATCACGCACCTTGAAACTTGGAATAGTAGAAGAGACCTTGAAATACTCTTGTCTAAAGTCCTTAGTACGAATAAAAAGGAAAAAAAAAGTGAATAAAGAAAAAAAATGGACACTGGTTTTTGTGATTACTTAAGGCTGCAAAAATAGAAAAATATTTAGCGAGGGTGCTTCATCACCTAGTGCCTTAGACCAACTGGTTTGGGAGTCACTGCTAAAGCCTTGGGTGTTGCAAAACTAGGAAGTACGCTTTAAAGTGCTAACACATCTTGTAATCGGTTGTTGGTACCTCAAGAAGTATTAACGGTCGCATGAAGGATGTGTAAGCAAATTTCATTTAAAAATTCACCAATTAATAAGTACTTTGGACAATGGACAAGGGCATGATTGCTTGAATTGAATTTCCAAGTGTAGGGGTGATATTTACACACACGTAGGGGCATGTGATTGGAATTTAGATAAAAGAGAGGAATGAAAGATAGAATTTGTATCTTTAATGGAGTTGATAGAAAATTCCTAAGTAGAGATGAAACCCTAGAAGGAAGACTTAAGAGATGCCGAAAGCTAAGTAGGTCTACATAACATATATAATCTTAAGTTAAATAATGAGGAAGCGTGAAGAATATGGGTGGATAATTTGCAAGTAAAAGATAATAGAATTCCTTATTAGAAGACCTAATTGGAGAACAAAAGTTAGTGGGCTGAATTGATAGGATTTTGTGGGTAGTATCCGCTGAAAACCCTCAGGAGACAACACTCCTCCTACTAGGGACACCTAGAGGTTTAACGGCTTGTTGCACGTGCTCAGTGCAATCGCGTTTCCCTGCGAAAGTGTGGTTAGGATTTTAGTGAATAAAATAATAAGTTTGCTCGAGGACGAGCAAAAGGTAAGTTTGGGGGTATTTGTTCAGACCATAATATTGCATTTATCATTCTCCTATTCTTATCCTTTTTATAAATAAACAGGTACTCTTGACGCACGTTTGTTGCATATTACAGGATACAGGTTTCTGGAGCAAATACAGTGAAAAACAACAGAAAAAGGGACTTTTGACCAACAATTAGATGGATCTCAGTCAAGCCCAGTTCATATGGGTGCAAGACAACGCAAGTCAAGGTGAAACGGTTAAAAGACCAATAACAAATCTTCACTGAAAATCTGGAGAAGAACCAGAACCCCAAAAGAGAAAATAAGTGAAGAACCAGAAGCCAAAAGATCCAAGGAAAAAGCACAAAAAAATGCAGATCCTGACTCCTCAGTTTGGCCGCGGATCCGCGGCCAAACCCAGCCTGGCGCCGCGGATCCGCGGCCATACAAGGCCCGTGTCGGTGCATATTTTCTGAGGCGGCGCGTCGGTGCAGATGTTAGGATTTTACGTGGGCAAATCTGTAATTTTGCATGTGCGAGAGTCTGTAGCCCTAGGTTTCCTATTTTCCTATAAATTGTGATTTTAGATCTGTAAAATGTATGCCTCTTTTCAATCAATATAATTCAGAAATTCTGGGAATAAATTTCAGATCTGTTCTTCTTGTTTGGAGGGAGCCGTCAACCTAGTAAGTCTTTTATTTCTTTTAATTATAATGTCTTCTCATCCCCTAATGAGCGAGTAGTCTCCTCGCTTGTTAGGGTTAGCCTTAGGGAAAGGGTTGAGAGATGAAATCTCTCGCCCCTTTCAATGCCACCTTCACCTAATTAATTAGAACTTCACGCATACGAGCACAACCGCTCCCTGCGGCATCCTACCCTTCGAGGTAACGATGAACCGTAGTATAAAGGGCCGGTTCCGCGCGTTTTCCGTGAGGGTTATGATAATTATCAACAAAGGTAGGGTACAAATCTAGAGGAAGAAACATCTTCCCAAAAGATTTATATCCACTTTATTGATAATTAACTTAACACCTAATAGATCTAAAAAAGGAAGGTATTGAAAGCGGTGAGGAAAAACATTAATTTCCCAAAACTTCCCCTAATCCTAACCCTAGCAAGATTCTTAATTAGATTAATTAGATCCAGTCTTTAGATTTTTATAAACCAACCAAAACTACAAATAGAATCAACTCGTTAAAACACTTTAAAGAAATTTACCCGTCTCTGTGGATCGACCCGCACTCACCGGCTAGCTGCGAAGCGACGCCGTTTTCTTGATTGCGGTAAACTCAAATTTTTGACATAAATCAGCCGATCCGGACTGACGAAGCCCGATATATGAGGATTTACGTGCCGATGCTGGGCACGGATTTCATGATGTTTCGAGTGTCGATGCTGGACACTCAGGTTCCATGATTTTGATGTGTCGCGAAGGACACACGTTGATTTATATCCTCATACTTCTATGCATATGCTTTATGATACTTACATGCATGATGTTTTGTGTCATTGGTTGACACATGGACGAGATTCACATGCTTACAGACATTGATTAAATAGTTGGATGATATCCACATACTTATAGACTTCATGATATAGTTGACATTGATTCATGTTGATTACATTGATCATACCTCATATTTATGATATGTTGCTACCTGAGGTACTGACACGAGCACTTGGTATTACACTGGTGTATAGATGTTTACCCTTGCCACCTTATCATACTTCAGACTTTATCATTTTGAGGATATATTTTACTGATCGTATTTGACCTAGGATTGAGTCATACATACGATTTCTGCTCTGTGATATTTTCTACTCACGAGTTGGCAACTCACCCCCGTTGTGCCACAGTTTCTTGCAGGTTTTGCCGTACAGGTTTTTCCTTAGCGGTTTTGTTGGCATATTACTTCATTCCGGGTGATTGCTTTGGTAGGTGGGTTCACTCACATCGTGACCACCATTGTACTTATTTATTTTTAGTTGTATCTAGTAAAATTCCATCAACTAGACTTGTATATTTATTTCAGACTTAGAAAACCAGTTGTGTATTATTTCGACCTTAGAGTCTCGCGTTGTAGTATTATGGTTTTCTTGATGATTTTGAGTTTCCTTTTGAGTTTTGATTCTCGCCCTTCGGCGTTGTATATTATATTGCTTGCGTAGTTGTGACCGTCGATTGACGAAGAGCTAGCTCCCGCTTGCGGATGCCTTTTATCATTGTGCATATATTATTCATGTTGTACCTCGTTTGGGTCCAGTTTTTACAAAGGAAACTCTGCCGAAATTTTCAGAAAAGACTTGAGATTTTAAAAATGCATATTCATCTTACTTATTTTAAAACCCCTTGTTTTAAAATATGTTTTCTTCACTTCTTTCTTTAAATTGTTTAGATTTCTGGGATTTCTTGGCTTACTTGAATTAGATGGGGTCCTATAGATTTCATATGATTCAAGTGCCAGTCGCGTACCATTTCGGGTCGTGACAATCTTCCTTGTCTCCCACCTCCAGGACCCGGGGTTCCTGCCCCTGAATGCGTTTGCGGCTCTGCCCGTGGCCGGCCTCCGAGGCCCGTGGCGTGCTGGAGCGCCTGGCCGGAGCAGCGGCCGACAGGCCCAGGCTCGCAGCGAGGCGTGATAGGCCGGCGCCTCCGGCCTTCCTCCCTTTCTTCTCTGCCAGCGCAGCCCGGAATTTGGATCGGTCCATCGGCTCTGCAAAAAGAAGCGAAAACACAAAGAAAGAGTTAGCAATGCCAGAATACACAAGTCTAAACGGGTCGCTTAAAAACTCCCAATTTACCCGCAAACTAAGCGGGGCTGAGCCCGGCCCAACTAAAGGCTTGCTCAGAAAGCAACACGTCGGCTGGGGGACGGGCTCCCATTCCGCCACTGCCACCGTATCGGGATCATTCGACCGCCTCACCCTCGGGCAGTTGACCATGTGCCACTGGACGGGCACAGGTCAATCCTCACCCTCAAGTGGCCCGACGAACAAGAACTTCCCCTTCCATTCATGAATAGAGGAAGGTACTGCTACGACCCCCGACCTGGCCATCCCTCCTCTATTTTTTCTAAAAGAAATATATACCCAGCTAGGCTCGTCCCTACGAGTACCGGGGTGATTTTTGTAGCAGAGAGAAGAAAGGAGAACGTTCAGGCTAAAAGGGATCTCCTGCAATCTCAACAAGGCCAGGAACCCGAGAAGAATCCTCCACGAGTTCGGCACCAGCTGGCCCAAGGCTAATTGAAAGCAACGACGTAGCGCCGCATTCATCTCGGGGGAGAAGGGAAGACACATTCCGGCCCAAAAGGCTTCCAAGTATAAGGCAATCTCTTTGCCCTGTACCTGGTCTACCCTCTCTCCCTCCCCGGCCAAGCGAAGCGAGTAGCCGAGGGGAATGTAGAAGCGAGCCCGGATTGTGGTGAGCTTGTCCTCATGCCTCAGGAGGGAAAGCACGTCGCGAACACTCTTGACACTCGCTTTGGGGACCGTCCCGCCGCACGACCCCGGGAAGCGTGACTAACCCTAACTTTCCGGGAAGATTCCGACCCGGGCGAAGAAGAGGAAGCTGCAGAAGACTCCTTAGACTCTATCCGAACTATTTCTATGGACTCCTCAGAGGAAGACATCTAATCTGATCAAAAGAAGGGGTCCTCCGAGGAAAGAATACAGGAAATCCGACCTAGAAGGAAGAGCGCCGAGCTAACACGCGAAGGGAAGAGGAAATTATAGCGAAGTGTGGACCCTCGGGTGGATCCCACCTCTATTTATAGCAGTCGGCGAACATATCCTGCGGCGCCGATCGTCTTCTGCCAAAACGACACTTCGCATTCAACAACCGTCAACGCTCCACCTATTGCGCGCGCATTGGACGCGTCCTGTAAAGCGCGAAAAACACCGACGGCCCGTCACGTCAGCCAACCAGTGTCGGACACGTGGCCTGGCGCTTCAACGAATGTACGCCCGAATCGACGCTTCCTCCTTAATGAGATATCTCTTCCCTGATCCGCTGATGTCATCAAGAAAATACAACTAGTTGCCCGGGAATCCACGCCGACTACATCTTCAAATATGAACATGGCTCGAGTGACCGATCAGACCACTCTCGAACTAACCCATGAATAGGTCGGTCCGAGAGTGGGGGGCTAATGATGATGCTCAGTACCGAACACTCCCCAGATCATGACACGTAGCAGATGACGTGTCCCATGACTTACGGGAAAGGAGGAAGAACGGTACATTTGAAGCATGCCCCGGGCCTTCGACCCGAGGATGTTCCCAACCTTCAGTGGCCTCCCAGACCATTCCTGTGCCCTCCTTACAAACAACCATTGGCTCGCCTCCAAGCCCTCCTGCATGATGGGCCTCCTCGGCCCTCTCGGCTCGCCTCCGAGCTATCACGGAACCAAGCTCTCTCGGCCTCCCGCTCGTTCCCGAGCCTCCCGCCGAGCTTAGCTTCCTCGGTATCACTGGCCGACCCACTGCGCAGATCACAGGCGTCTCCGCTACGGCTCCGCGAATCTCTCCAGTCGCGAGATATCCGCCGTCCACGATCCCGCGTTCCACGCCATCGTGTTCCTCCCCATTAACGAGCATATCTCGTCATTAATGAGGGATCCCGTCTTTCACGCAGGCGTAACGCCCAAGGGCGTAACGGCCGGCGTGAATCTCACGCCCGCCAGCCCATGGCTGCCACTATATAAACCTCTCTTCATACGACTCGACAATTTTGACTCCAATGGGCCGTTACTCTGCCCAAATACTTCGACTAACTTGATCGTCGGAGGGTCCACGGTGGTACAAGCACCCCGAGACTTCCTTGCAGGTAGCTCGGCTCGACGGCTTCATCCTCAAATCAAGCCCATTGAGATCCACACGCATCAAGAGGCAACGCTCAGATCTAATCTCAGTCACTCATCACCACTCGCTGCGGATCAACGGAAAACAATATCTGAAGGAGATCCAGAGCTCCATCAGACTCTAATTTTCAAACATAAAATAAATCAAAATTTTAATATATTTGCTTTTCATTTCTGTCAATATGTTTTATTGTGATGAGAAGCATGAAGGGATTCTAAAGCTATTGTTTATGACAATATAAACATATACTCAAAAAGAATAAAAAGAAAAGAAGGGAAAAAATAAACTCTTCATCTATGGATAACTTTGAATTAAATATTCTTTTAAAGGGGAAAAAAAACTTTGATGGAAATAGACATGCAAAGCTTTGATGGAAATAGACATGCACCTCATAGAGAAGAAATATCAACAGACGAGATGGAATACATGCACATTGAAGAATTTGATAAAATCCCAAATGTCTCCTTACATTCTACATGATATACCAAACATACCGACTGACCACACATTCTTCTCCTAATATTTACTAGTATGTTACATATATATATATATATATATATATATATATATATATAAACTGGATGTTTGCACCTACGATTCACGTGTACATGTGTACATGTACGGAGTAACTATGCATACAGAATACAAATGCATTAAGGGGGTGTATTTATGATTCATAACTCATAAGGGTATCTAGACTTTTTTCTAAGCATAGGTAAAGGGACTGGGTGGTGGATAAATTAGATCAGAAAAATTCGTATCTGTACTATTTAATGCAACAGGGAGGGAAGATCCAAATTTATAAATTGGTTAATGTCTACAGGGCATCCTAGTCTTTTCAGAAAAAAATTATAAAATTTCATCTAAAATTCAATTTTCTCTCTCCTACAAACAAAAATCTCCAAACATGCAGTAACTACCAAGCAAAACCACGTTGTCATTTCTCATAACTTTTAGAAAAATTATTTAAATAAGCATAAGTAACTTTTCGAATCATTTTAAACCATTTATATGATAATTAATAACAAATCAATATATATAAACACATAACTTTTAAATAATAAAACCAACAAAGTTCTTCATTCTTGTTGGCCTATCATTTTTAATTACGTGCAATGCTCATGCTTAATAACCGTTAAATGTATTTTAAAAACCCACAGCTGACTTTTGAATCATTTCAAATATGTTAAAATAATAAAATAATAATAAATTAAGATAATAAAGCATATGATTTTAAATAACCTAATTAATACATATTGAATGGTATTGGGTTTCAAACCTTCCACTTGCAGTGACAAGAAGGATTTTCAATCAATTATATGAAGAAAGTTCCGATTTAGAGGGCACATCCACCCCACCCCAAAACCTATGGATGGTTGTAAAAAATTGTATTATGCATAGCACCTATGAGCATCTTGAAGAAGAAAGAAAAGGAAACCAATTCTAACTTCAATTCATGATGAAGACACATCAATATCAATAGGGTTGCATTCTTATCTGGATGTCCGGATATGTAATTTCATAAACTCTTGAATAGGAATATTGATATATATTTTCGGATCTGGTCGGATACAGATATGGATATGGATATTTTCTAATTGTTTGGATACGGATTCAGATATCGGGGTATTTGAATACGAATACGAATATCCGCAGGTATAGTAAGTTGAGTGCCATATTTTAGATTAAATTTCTAATGTTTTCATGTTTAATTAATTAATACTTTCGTAACAAAATAAAAATTACATAATACATTATATTAGTTTGTTTATTTTATAGGCAATAGAAATCATGCATCTAAAATATTATTTTATGATTTTTATTCCATTATCTATCTATCTATCTATCTATATATATAGAGAGAGAGAGAGAGGTTTTTTTTTTTGTTTAATGAGTATGTATAATTATTTGTTAACGTGTTCCTGCATATTTACTTTAAACCCTCATATTTAACTTGTATTCAAGTTTTATAATATGTATTGGTTACATGTATATTTTCACATCACATTCATTTATTTTACATTTTAAATATTTATTTATCAATATCCGATTCGTGTCTGTATCCGTATCCGAGTTTATCAAATATAGATATGAATTTTTTGTATCAAACTATTTCTGTATCTGTATCCGAAACCAAAAAGCAAATATGAATACAGTAATGCTCATATCCGATCCATTTCCGATCCCAATGCAACCCTGCACACCAGCAATCTACCTTGGTAGATGGGCCCAGATGAAATGGGCCCTTTCTCAACAAAGAGTATGATTTGGGGCGTTGAACTAATTGAACCTAGAGAAATGAGTATAATATGACTTGGAAAAAGGGGCAGAATGAGGTATTGGAGAAGAGAATGCCTCAGATGAGTTGGATAAATTATAGCTTAATTAATTAACCTAGCCTTTTACCTCTTTGAGGTCACACCCACTCCAGGACAAAAGAGAGCAAGCTAATGTCACAATGTAAGCTAGCTTGCTACATTTGTTATATTTCTTGGCCCCCACCTGTTAGCCCTCATCCTTATTTGTTGTAATTGGTTATTATTAGGTTATTATATATAGAGGATTATTTGAACATATCCATCCTTAAATTCTCTTGCAATTATTTATTCTCTACTACTACTGCAATTATTAGATACAACCTGGATGTGAGGCACAAACATGCATGAGGTCTATAAGTTTGTGTTTTTTTTTATCTGTGATGCGTTGTTGAGATACAATAATAGCATGGAATATAACGGCCGCTAATAGAAGAGTTTCCTGGTCCGTAAAAGGGAATAAACGTTGTTGAAATTATGGATTCGGACTTATCTTATCATTTGTCTATGTATATGATGTTCAATGTGTGACTAAATCCACTCTTTGTATCTTTTGTTATTAAAAAATGAAATAAAAAAGAAATTCTACTCTTTATATCCTACCACATTTCTATTTCGAAGGTTGTGACCCATGAGAACCAAGTACACACAGCCCTTCACTATATTTGTTTAGCCTTATCAAATTTGATCGATGCATATAGCTTTTCGATATAAGGGTAAACACCATGTTAATCTTTTCTAATTTCTAAATGATGGAGGTCTGGATCTCCTTCAGATGTTACCTTCCGTAGATCTGCTGCGAGCGACGATGGATGGTTGGGATTGAATTGGAGGTTGCCTGCTGAAGCACGTGGATCTCAATGGGTTTGAGGTTGTTGCGGCCGAGCTACCTGCAAAAAAGTCCCGGGGTGGTTGTGCCACCGAGGACTCTCCGACGATCAAGTTAGACCGGATATTTTGGCAGAGTAACGACCTAGTGGGGAAAAATTAACTTACTTGATCCGTCTGGAGATGGGTTTATATAGTGGTGGCAACAAGCAGGCAGGCACGGAAATCACGCCGGCTGTTACGCTCCCGGCGTTACGCCCGCGTGATAGGCGGGATCTCCCATTAATGGCGAGACAAGCTCGTTAATGGGGGATCGTGATGGCGTGGAACGCGGGACGTGGCCGGCGGATATCTCGCGTATGGCGAGATACGCGGAGGTGAGGCGGTTGCGCCTGCAATAGGTGCCGTTGGTCGGTCGATGTGACCGAGGAATATGAGCTCAGAGGGAGGCTCGGGGATGAGCGAGAGGCCGAGGTATCTAGGTTCTGCGGTAGCCCGGAGACGAGCTGAGGGGGCCGAGGAGGCTAATTGTGCGGGGGCTCGGAGGTGAGCCAACAGTTGTTTGTAAGGCGGGCACATGAGTTGTGTGGTCGGCCACAGAGGGTCGGCCACGTCCAAGGGTCGCAGACCCAGGTGTTCTTCCGACGTGCTGTTCTTGGTCCTTCCTTGCGGGTTTCGGGACACGTCATCTGCCATGTGTCACAATCTGGGAGATATCGAGCAACATCATTAGCCCCCAACTCTCCTCCCGAAATGTTCAAGGGTCGAGTTGAGGGTAGTCTGCCGGGTCACCCGAGGTGAGCTCCTTTTCGTAGATATCGTAAGCGTGCGTTTCCGGGAAATCAGCTGCATTTTCTTGACGGCGTCAGCGGATCAAGGGCCAGATCTCGCATTAAAGAGGCTGGATCGTGCATACGTCCACCGAAGCGACAGCCCACGTGTGTGGCGCTGGTTAGCTGACGTGACGGGCCGCAGATTTTCGACGTCCGATGGGGTACTACCAATGCGCGTGCGACAGGTGGAGCGATGGCGGCCGTTGAATGCGATGAGTCTTTTTGGCGGGAGATGACCGTCGCCATTGGATGTGTATGCCGGCAGCTGTAACTAGAGGTGGGGTCCCCATCAAGGTCCATACCTCTTCAAACCTTCCTCGTCCTGAGTCTTGTTAGCTCGGCGCTCTCTTTTTTAGGTCGGATCTCTGCGTTTTCTCTCCCGAGGATTTCTCTCCATCAGGTTAGATGTCTTCTTCTGAGGAGTCTGTAGATGTCGTCGTGGTAGATTCTAGGGATTCTTCGGGAGCTTCTTCTTCTTCTTCTTCCATTGAATTGGAGTCTTCTCGGGAGGTTAGGGTCAGATCCTCTTCCCAGGGTCGCGCGACGGGGGCGGTTCCCAGAGCGGTGGTCGCAGACGCCCGTGGTGTGTCATCCTCGGTGAGATGTAAGAACGAGCTTGCCACCGCTCAGGCTCGTTTCCATATTCCTCCCGGCTATACGCTGCGTTTGGCCGAGGAAGGAGAGAGGGCAGATCAGGTACGGGGTAAGAAAATTGCCTTGTACCTGGAAGCCTTTTGGGCCGGAATGCGCCTGCCCTTCTTTCCCGAAGTTGTTAGAGTGCTGAATTATTTTGGGTTAGCCCCGGGCCAGCTGGTGCCGAACTCCTAGAGGATTCTCCTTAGGTTCCTGGTCCGTCTGAAGATGCACATGATCTCTTTCAGGCTGAGCACCCTAGCCTCTTCTCTCTGTTATAAAAGTCACCCCGGCACTCGCACGGACGAGCCGGGGTGGGTATACTTCTCCTTTAGTAAACAATGGAAAAGTGCTGCCGGGTCAGGGGTCGTCGTCGTACCTTCTTCCATCCACGACTGGAAGAAGAAGTTTTTCTTTGTTGGGCCGCCCGAGGGTGAGGACTGGCCCGTGCCCACACAGTGGTCTAGGGATAGGTGCCGACGGGAGATTCAGTCAAATGATCCCGACGCGGCGCGAGTGGCGGAGTGGGAGCCTATTCCCCGGGCCGACGTTCTGCTTTCTGAGCAAGCCCTTAGTTGGGCTGGGCTCAGCCCCGCCCAGTTCGCGGATAAGTTAGGAGCTCTCAGGCGACCTATTTAGACTTGTGCATTTTTTCCATTTTTCTTGCATTGCTGACTCCATTGTATCTTGTCTTGTGCAGAATCCATGGAAATGAGCAAGTTCCGCACGGCAGTGATTGACGCGAAGAGAGGACAGAAGTCCAAAGGCACTGGCCCTTCTCGCCCGCCGTCCGTTCCGGCCCGCTAGTGGCCCTTTCCCCCATGTGCCCAAGTGATTCCCGGGCCCCCGAGTCTAGTCGCGTGCCAGTTCGAAAGCGTGCTTGGGTGTAAGAGCCTCGGGCCCCCGAGGTGGGAGACAAGGAGGGTTCCCCCGCGCCATCCCTCAAGAGGCCTCACAGGAGGGCGCCCCGCTCCCCGACTTCCCCGATCCTTGTAGACGATGGGGAGCTTCTCTTCGAGGTGCCCTCAGGGCTTTCTGTCGCCGACAGCCTGCTCTCGGATATGGAAGGTTGGCCGGAGGCAGGGTCCCTCGAGGAACTCTCCGGGCCCAAATGGCAGTGATTGCTCAAGAGGCCGTGCAGGTCAGTGTTCGCACTTCACCTGGTCTTTCATCCAACATTTTGTCCGCATGGTCGGGTGCTTCCCTCCCCTTTTTGACCCTTTTTCTTTCTTCAGGTCCTCCAGCACGTCACTCTCGTCGTCCACATGGAAGACGAGGAGATTGTTCTGGCAATGCGGGCCGCAGGCGAGTCCTCCTTGCGGGAGGAGAGCTTAAGGCAGAAGCTGGGGGCAACGATGGAGAGGGCTGCTGCCCTTGAGGCCCGGGTGAAGGCCGGGAAAAGGGAGGTCGCTCGGTACCGAGAGACCGCCCGAGCCCCCGAGTCCCAGTTGGAGGACTCTCGGGTGCTCGTTGCTACCATGAAGAAGACGGTGAGCAGCCTCCGGAAAGAGAACGAGGCGGTGAAGGATTGGATACGGAGGGCGGTGGAGAGCTACAAAAAATTAGATCAGTTTTACACCGACTTTGCCAGTGCCGGGGGTGTCATTTGGCATGACGCCCTTGACTCTGTCAAGGCCCAAATGCCGGAGTTCCTTGATGCCGAGCTCCGGACCTTGTACCCTTTCGCTGACGATGCCCACGGGACCGCCCCTGGACATGACGCGGGGAAAGCAGCCCCCGGTGGGAGTGCGAGGGGTAAGCTGGTTGCCCCGGATGCCGGCACCGAAGTTCCCGCCGGCGGAGCCGGCCCTGAAGATGCCACCCCGGTGGTTGTAGGGGAGGCGCCGCACGCCGAGGTCGTCCCCGCGCCTGAGGCGTGAAGCCCTATGTCTTCTTATTTCTCTCTTTTGCTCTCAAATTTGTAAGCCTCCGGGTACTTTTGTTAGGCTGGGAAGCCCATAATATCTTTGTAGAGACTTTCGATTTATGTGAATAAAAATCTTTTTTGCCGTTTATTTGCGTGCACATTGTCCTTTCGTTTGCGGAGAACATTCATACTTGCGCGGTTCAGCTTTCATGTCAGGTCGGTTCTTCGTCTGGCGATCACACGTTGAGTTGAATTCGACCATTTTCCAAGTGCGTAAAGACCGGTGAACGGTCGGTATCTCCATGGCCCCGAAGTCGAGGTGGTGATCATTTACTCAAACACTTTGGAGGAACCTTTGCCGTAAGAAGGTTGGTGCTTTCCAAAGAATTGGCCGAGCGTTGTTGCTGCTTGGGGCCTCTTGGAGAGGGCTTAGATCCCTGGCGTTGTGGGGTATTGAATTATCAGCAGGGGATAGCCGAGCAGGGTAGCTGCTTTGATGCCTCTTGGTTAGGGCTTCGATCCTTAGCGTGGGAGGGGCCGTTAGGGGCCAGCTAAGGACGGGCCGAGCAGGGTTACTGCCAGGTTCCTCTTAGAGAGGGCTTTGATCCCTGGCGTTGTGGGGTAGGGAACTCCTAGCCAGGGATAGCCGAGCAGGGTAGCCGCTCGGCTGCCTCTTGGCGAGGGCTTCGATCCCTGGCGTTGTGGAGTAGGGAACTACCAGCCTGGGATAACCGAGCAAGGGCGAGCTTGGTTGCCTCTTGATGAGGGCTTTGATCCCTGGCATTGCGGGGTAGGGGACTACCAGCCAGGGATAACCGAGCAAGGGCGAACCCGGTTGCCTCTTGGTGAGGGCTTTGATTCTTAGCGTGGGAGGGCCATTAGAGGCCTGCTAAGGACAGTCCGAGCATGGTTACTACCCGGTGCCTCTTGGTGAGGGCTTTGATCCTTAAGGACGGGCCGAGCAAGGTTACTGCCCGGTGCCTCTTGGCGAGGACTTTGATCCCTGGAATTATGGGGTAGGGATCTCCCAGCCAGGGATAGCCGAGCAGGGTAGCCGCTCGGCTGCCTCTTGGCGAGGGTTTTGATCCTTAGTGCGGGAGGGGCCGTAAGTGTCCTGCTAAGGACGGGCCGAGCAAGGTTACTGCCCGGTGCCTCTTGGCAAGGGCTTTGATCCTTAAGGATGGGGCCGAGCAGGGTTGCTGCCCGGTGCCTATTAGCGAGGGCTTAGATCCCTGGCGTTGTGGGGTAGGGAACTACCAGCCAGGGATAACCGAGAAAGGGCGAGCTCGGTTGCCTCTTGATGAGCGCTTAGATCCCTGGCGTTGTGGGGGTAGGGAACTACCAGCCAGGGATAACCGAGCAAGGGAGAGCTCGGATGCCCCTTGATGAAGGCTTTGATCTCTGGCGTTGCGGGTAGGGGACTACCAGCCAGGGATAGCCGAGCAGGGTAGCCGCTCGGCTGCCTCTTGGCGAGGGTTTCGATCCCTGGCATTGTGGGGGTAGGGAACTCCCAGCCAAGGATAGCCGAGCAGGGTAGCCGCTCGGCTGCCTCTTGGCGAGGGCTTTGATCCTTAGCGCGGGAGGGGCTGTGAGTGGCCTGCTAAGGAAGGGCCGAGCAGGGTTACTGCCCAGTGCCTCTTGGCGAGGGCTTTGATCCTTAAGGATGGGGCTGAGCAGAGTTGCTGCCCGGTGCCTCTTGGCGAGGGCTTCGAACCCTGGCGTCGTGGGGTAGGGAACTACCAGCCAGGGATAAACGAACAAAGGCGAGCCCGGTTGCCTCTTGGTGAGGGCTTTGATCCTTAGCGTGGGAGGGGCTATTAGAGGCCCGCTAAGGACGGACCGAGTAGGGTTACTACCCGGTGCCTCTTGGCGAGGGCTTTGATCCTTAAGGACGGGCCGAGCAGGGTTACTGCCCGGTGCCTCTTGGCGAGGACTTTGATCCCTGGCGTTGTGGGGTAGGGAACTCCTATCCAGGGATTGACGAGCAGGGTATCCGCTCGGCTGCCTCTTGGCGAGGGCTTTGATCCTTAGCGCGGGAGGGGACGTGAGTGGCATGCTAAGGACGAGCCGAACAGGGTTACTGCCCGTGCCTCTTGGCGAGGGCTTTGACCCTGGCGTTGTGGGGTAGGGAACTCCGAGCCAGGGATAGCCAAGCAGGGTAGCCGCTCGGTCGATTCATTAAGTTCTGTCCGACATGACCATAATTTGGCCGATTGCCAACTCGCCGGGAGGAGGACGCTACTCCTGCTCACGGTCAGCTTGCCGCTTGTCTCGCAAGTACACCGCTAGGTGTCTCGAACGAATGAGCTCCTCAATGTAGTCTCGGAGCTGCTTACAGCTTTCTGTGGAGTGGCCTTGCGACCTGTGGAAACCGCAGCAGGGGCCCCGGGTGCGCTTTGCCGCCATGCGTGAGATTGGGGGAGCTTGAAGAACCCCTCGCCCTTAGCCTCCTCTAGAAGTACCGTCTGGGAGACATTGAGCGGGGTGTACTCCTGAAACTTCGGGGAGTAGGGCTTTAGCCACTCAAGTCTCCTTCTCTCTTCCCTCGCCCTCTTCTTTTGATCAGTTTGCTCTGCCCCGGGGAGATTTGCGTTCACCTCGGACTCGAGTTGGATCTCACGCTTGGTCTAGGTCTTTATCTCAGCCATGGTCTTAGGTTGCGCTAATGCAAGGAGCGTAGCCACTCCTTGTGCTTAAGACCAGACCTAAGTGCTGTAATGACCGTCTCGTCCCGATGTTCTGGGACTTCAAGAAGTGCGTTGTAGAAGCAGGTGACGTATCCTTTGAATGTCTCCTTGTCTTCGCTCTTGATTGTGAAGAGGTGGTCGACGGTTCGTTTCTGCCGTCTGTTCCCGACAAAATGGCCGAGGAATTGGGTGGCCAGCTCGTCGAAGGTTGAGATCGAGCGTGGCGTGAGTCCTCGGAACCAGTCTCGCTCGGAGTGGATGAGAGTGGCCGGGAAAGCTCGACATTGGGTGGTGTCAGAGTTGTCTTGGAAGCTCATTCCTGCGGTAAATACGTCCAAATGGTCATTCGGGTCAGACTTACCGTCGAAGAGAGAGACTTTTGGGGGCTTGTTCCGGGAGGAGACATGGACGGCGAGTAGCTCCTCGATGAAGGGTTTTGTGAGCGAGTCGGAGGCGTACTTAGCCCCGTCGTTCAAATGGCGACCTTCCCGATTCATACCTTCGATCTTCTTTTCGAGGGCGTCGAGCCGGCCATGGTATCCTGACGATTCGGCACATTCTGATCTTTTTCCTCTACTGTTGGAGACCCGTGTCTGGCCGCGGCCCCGGTTCCTCTCGATGAGGTTCCTTAGGTCCTCTGGAGAGGTAGTCTTCGAGCTGCCATGACGAGTCCCATCTGTGCGACCCCGTCGAGGGAGGGGGCGTCGGTCATGCCCGGGAGCAGGCGAGCTGACCGACATCTCCTCGAGAGGGACAGGAGCGTGAAGGGGCTCGGGGCGAGACGCTCGGGCGACAGACCTCGGTGTTGAACTGTGGGGTGCCCAGCGGGTCATAGAATATGTTGGCCCGGGAGTCGGCAGCCGTGGGAGGTATCAAGGCGGTGGTCGGTTGTGCCGACGCATGCAGAGACTTCTCTCCCTCTGTAGGGGTCCCAATCCCGAGATGGGAGAGCGGCGACCTGGGGAGCGTGGCCCGCCGTCTGGACACGGACGAGCGCATCCACGACGGATGCGAGTTGATCTATCCGGACGGCTAGGGCGTTGATGGCGTTCTGGGGAGGAGATTCGCCTGCGTCTCTGTTGTGGGGGAGGTGGCGGCTACTGCTTGTATCGTCGCGGTGATCGCTCGCTATTGAATAGAGATAGGAAGATGAACTTTGTTCAGTGGAATCAAGAATTTCCCACAGACGGCGCCAACTGATGGAGGTCTGAATCTCCTTCAGATGTTACCTTCCGTAGATCTGCTGCGAGCGACGATGGACGGCTGGGATTGAGTTGGAGGTTGCCTCCTGAAGCGTGTGGATCTCAATGGGTTTGAGGTTGTTGCGGCTGAGCTACCTGCAAGAAAGTCCCAGGGTGGTTGTGGCACCGAGGACCCTCCGACGATCAAGTTAGACCAGATATTTTGGCAGAGTAACGGCCTAGTGGGGAAAAATTAACTTACTTGATCCGTCGAGAGAGGGGTTTATATAATGGTGGCAACAGGCAGGCAGGCGCGGGGATCACGCCGGCCGTTACGCTCCCGGCATCATGCCCGCGTGATAGGCGGGATCTCTCATTAATGGCGAGACATGCTCGTTAATGGGGGATTGTGATGGCGTGGAACGCGGGACATGGCCGGCGGATATCTTGCGTATGGAGAGATTCGTGAATGTGAGGCGGTTGCGCCTGTGATAGGTGCCGTCGGTCGGTCGATGTGACCGAGGAATATGAGCTTAGAGGGAGGCTCGGGGACGAGCGGGAGGCCGAGGTATCTAGGTTCTGCGGTAGCCCGGAGACGGGCCGAGGAGGCCAATTGTGCGGGGGCTCGGAGGTGAGCCAACAGTTGTTTGTAAGGCGGGCACATGAGTTGTGTGGTCGGTCACAGAGGGTCGACCACGTCCAAGGGTCGCAGACCCGGGTGTTCTTCCGACGCGCTGTTCTTGGTCCTTTCTTGCGGGCTTCGGGACACGTCATCTGCCACGTGTCACAATCTAGGAGATCACCGATATCGAGCATCATCACTAAACGAGAAAAAAACACCATTAATTAGATTTTTAAAAGTTAATTTAAATTCTTTGAACTTCCGCATCCGTTAGCCAAGTTAATCGGCATGTGGCTGGATGCGAGAATCCAATAGGGTATAATATTATAAGTTTTAAGAGTTATACGGTGCCTTTCTAATATTAAGAAAAAGGTTGGTGTTGTTTAATGTAATTTATCTAGAATTAATCTCATCGACCATAAAATCATATAATATAATGTGACTAATCAGGTCTTATCACTGCTATAACGAGGTGTTGTCTTTACGGATAGAGAAATTCGTAGGGGCAATTTTTTATTGTCCCTACGGTGCCCACCGTAGGGGCATAAATAAATTAAAAAATATTAAAATGCAATCTTTTTATTTGGTTTTACGGTGCCGCAAAAGAAAGCCCTACGGCTTGAACCGTAGGGACAACAAAGGGTTATTTAAAAAAAAATAAAGCTAAGTAATTTCCCATCGTCCCCGAAAATTTTCCAACAACCTTATCTCTCCCACGTCTCATCGATCTTGTCGTCGACTTCCTCGCCCATCATCGTCGACTTTCTCGTCACCGATCAAGCTCGTCGGCGAGTTCCTCCTCCATCGTTGTCGATCGAGCTCGTCGTGGAGTTCCTTGTCGCCGCCAATCGACATCGAGGTCCTCGTCGCCGCATCCACCTTTTCGAGCTACATCTTCCCGGCCTCCTTTACTTCGTCGAGCTCTTAGCCTCCACCTCCTCGTGCTCTTTGCCGCCGGCCGGTCTTTGGCAGTAAGATTAATTTATATATATAATTTGAAATTGAATTTTCCTAATTAGTTATGTTTTTTTATTTCTGTAAATTAATTAGGAATTTAATTTATAATTTTGTTGTTTTTGGTGTTATTGTTGTTGATTTTAGGGTTAGGGTTATAGGGCCGGGTTAATTAGGGGTTAATTTGGGTTAGGGTTAGAGTTAGGGTTTTGGTGATGATTAGGGTTAGGGTTAATTTGGGTTAATTAGGTAAAATAGGGTTAGGGTTTGGGTGATGATTAGGGTTAGAGTTAGGGTTAATTTAGGTTAATTAGGTAAAATAGGGTTAGTGATGATTAGAGTTAGGATTAATTAGATTAATTAGGGATAATTTTGGTTTTGTTAGTTAGATATGCCCAAGAGGCCATTTTTGTATCATACTGGATTGTATATCACATATTGGAAGGTTAGGATATTCACAGTTATGATAACAGTCTTGCTCAAAATGGTAGTTTTCTACTTGGTTTGATTCTACCTTAGTATATGTATGTGTTTCTTTTAGCATATTGCTTATACATATTGGTAGAGCCCTTAGGATTTTTGCTTGATTACCAGCGTTGTGATGGCAATCACACTAGTGGGGGCTAGGTAGTCTATAAGCACATCCTTATACAGGTTCCTAGTCATAGGATTATCAAGACGGGGTATCGATACTCCATAGTAGACTAGTATATACGCTTCTCATCCCAGCAGGGGAAATGGTATGTCCCACAGCCATTAGTACGTCGTACTGGAGATAGTATACAGGTGCTCATTAGGTTATAAGTTACACTAGACAGGACTCACAGGGAACTGCTGGTTGGTATTATACCTATCGTTAGGAAGCAATTCCCAGGTGACATGAGTATAAGTTAGTCCGTTGACTTGCCATCGCTATTTCGTCTCGAGTGTGTTCCCACTGCACTTTGATTACTACCCTACCACGGCTCAAAGGAGTCGTGCAAACAGATAGTAGTTGGGTTTAGTCCCGAACCACTTGGAGACAGTAGCGGTCAGATAGGATTCGTCTCTCCCGATATTGGGGGTTGATATGGCGCTTTGTTCGGAAAGCCATTACACAAAATCCTTGGCCAGGGCAGTCGAGATATACTGGTAGGTACTCCAGTAGTTTCTCAGGGTGTATTGGGCTCTGCTCCGGCACGACTTATTGAGATGTTAGGGGTCTGACATTTACCATCCCCATAGGCCCGATATGCGAGAATCTTAGATGAACAGACCGGACTGTACGGAGATTGTCACAGACATGCTCAGTAGGAGTTCAGGTGAGTTTGCTCATCGACCTTCTTATCGACAGATACTTGACTAGCCGTACATGCAGCCAGTACTTCTGACGTGCTTATGGTTAAATCCACTGTCACTGTACTGTCGAGTCTTTATAGACCCACACAGATGGTTTCCCTGCTTCGGGCAATAAATGTAGAGACTGTATGGTTTTACAGCAGGGCTTCGATCACATATGTGTACTTATACACGAATGATGTTCGGGCGGATAATACTAGTGGGTTTTAGATTAAGCCGGGTTCTAGTATTATATTATTGGATTGTTATCGTCTCAGTGTATTCGTATTTTTCGGAATACGAATACGGGTATGTATATATGGTGAGGGGTATTGTTGTAATTTTCTCAAGAATACTTCTAGAAGGAGACACCTCATTATTTGGTATTATCTATTTTTGGTAAATGGATTAATGGGGTGGAAATTGGAAAAGAGAGTGATATTTGTAGCATGGTGTGAGGAATGGCTCAAGTATTATTTTATTTGTCTTGACTCACTATTGAAGCATGGGTGATATATTGTATTGGTTTTTAATTCATGGTTCAATGAGTGAGGTATGAGATATTAGCCATTCTCCACACTTAGCCATTAAGAATCCTAGCTCATTTGCTTCTTTCCTTTCTCTCTCTTCATTTCATCTCTTTCTTCTTCAAGTAAACCCTTACCCTCACAAGTGTTGTGAAACAAAGGATTTAGTGAGATAATACAATCCATTATCATTCTCTACATCACCTAGGCTACTTGGATTAGCGAACCAAGTACCCTAGTTATCTCGGTTTAGAGGTTGGAGCTCAAAATACATACTCTCGGGTGGATCATCTTAGACGCGAGGAGGCCGACGATGCAACTTTCATCCATTCTTTGAGGAGCCAAGGAGAGGATGAAAAGAAGACCCGAAGAACTTGGTCACGGAGGTATAACCATCTATCATACTAGTTAAACCTATTAGTTAGTTTAGATAGTTAAGGTTCCGTAAAGATCCTGGAGTTTAGTCGGTGTTGCGAAGTTCATGAAAATCGTTTTTGAAAGTTCCGCCTCCCCGCGAACCCGCGGGGTGTACGACATCAACTTACAGTAGTATCAGAGCCAGGTTAAACCTTAACTAGCTAGTTAGCAAGTAGTTAGAATTTCGATCGACGAAAAATCCCGAAATCACGATTCAAAAACGAAACTTTCTGTCGATTTTTAAAACTGATCTAAAAATCTTTTCAGAGGTCTTAAAAATACAAGCAGGAGAAAATTGGGTTCGTGAGTCACCAAGACCGCCGTGGAACCGCGGCAGAACAATGTGTTTTGCCACTGTTCCGTGGCCGAGTCAAGGCTGACTCGGTCCAAATTTCTTCTGTGGATCTACGATCTGTAATTATGATTTTGGAAATATTTTGTTTCTACCCAGATTGTTTTTGTACTGGATTGTGCATGGGGTAGACACGGTTTTAGTTAATCGGTCGAAATTCTAAGATTACTTGGCTAATCAAGTTTTCTGTGTTTGATATATGATGCTAAACGTCTACTAATCGCTATACGTCGATTAGTAGGGGTTGCACATATCTGTGATATGAGATTGTGGTTTGTGTATATGGAGTATTGGATCGTCGTAGATGAATAGCCGGGGGGATGTGAGAATCATGTTTTCTTTTCTTTCATTCATGTAATTTGTAAAAGTAATGTAATATTATTTTGTGGGGCACATTCGGGTTGAGGTTGTAGCCACCTTTGTATTATTTCTTTTACCGTTTTTGCTCCTAAGATAAAGCCAAGGTAGGGTGCACAAACTACCGGGTTCTTGGAGTGCCGAGTGGCCTACTCATTTTACTGAGGGAGGTTGCTTCACTTTGGGAATTTGGCGGGTAGTTTGCCGCATCCGTAGGGGTCTAGGGTGGGATTTGGCTATTCATCACGACCGTGGAACCCGTCTTTCGTTATAGGCTTAAACAAAACGCGGAATTCCTAGTATATCCAATATATTCATCTGTGATCTGAAATGGCTATTTTTGCATGAGACGAATGGATATATATATATATATATATATTAGGCATTGCTTATGTTTTGCACCCGTGCTAGTCCATTCCCTGCTCTGCCGGTAGTTAAGTAACCTAACGGTGCATGACGGGGTCCCGTGGCGAATGCAGATGGCATAAGCGTACGTTGTATTTTTGTTTCTTTTCTGCAATGGTAGGATTAAATGATGAGACCTCATTAACATTTATTAATGGAAGAAAAATAAACCAAAGCTTAATCGTTGGAACAATTTCAAAACCACTCGGTTTTCTTCAAAAAGCAAATTTTAAATGCGGAGCTTAAACCACTCCTTTTAAAAAGCTATCGTGGTTCTTTCGACTATATCAAGTTCATTATGTTCACGGTTTCGCCAAAACTATTCGTAGCCCTTTGTCATTTCAGATGGGTATTTAGTAGTATTCATGCTATGTATTTTAATCTTCACCAAGGCATAGTGTTTGGTAGCTGCTGGGTATTCATCTATAGCATAGATAGATGTGTTGGTTTGGGACAGTCGTACTACTATTTTGGCCTTCGTCAAGGGTATATACGGATGGGTCTAAATTAAACTGGACAATGACGGGTAGAACTTGACATGTGACTTATGATATGTTGGCCTTCGTCAAGATCATAAGAGCATGTGGCAAAAACCCATATCGGAAGTTTCTAAGGAAATTGAAACTTGCTAGTGTTGCATACCATTTGGAGTGTGATAATTTTGGTAAGATTCCTTCAAGGTTATCACACAATGATATTTGGATCCCGATCCTACTGTGAGTATCCGCTGCTCTTCGGAAGATTTTTCACTAAACAATCATTACTATAAACTAAGTAGGTGTCTAGAACGGTGTTAGCGGGGCTACGCCTCTAGGTAAAAGAGATTATGTAATTAAGGAACTCCGCATAAGCATTGGAAAACCTCCCTCGAAATAACAACACTTGCTTGGCCGAAAGGTTAAGCAAGAATTGTAAAGCGTGATTAATCCTGACTAATTCTTCTTTTATGGTTTGAAGAAGGATTCGAGAAAACAGTGGGAGCCATTCTGTTTAGATAAACTAATAACCAATCTAAACTTGCAAGAGTATCATGCTAAGTGTTTCTTTTCTCTCTCTTAAATTGCAGCAACCACAATGACCGGACTTAGGTTACTAGATAATAATAAATTGACTGGGCCAATCTATAATGATTGGTTAAGGAATGTCCAGATGACACTTACCTATGATAAGCTGGACTACTTCCTTACTACAAAACCCCCCGCCGTCCCAGGTCCAGATTCCACCGTCACGGATGTTGATATCCGTCAGACATGGGAAAATGATTGTGTGAGAGCCAAGTGCCTCATGTTAGCCTCAATAGATAGTGAACACCAGAGGCAGCACGAGAAGATAGACTTAGCTTCCATCTTCTTCCATACCAAAGTTTTATATGGAAAGCAATCTCGTATCGCAAGATATAAGACCTCGAAGATATTGCTTCAGACGAGCTTGGCTGTCGGGTCATCAGTAGGGGACCACGTCCTTATGATGATTAGCTATATTGAACAACTCACGGACCATATGATCACGTTGGAGAACGAGTTATTTACTGACTTGATTCTACAGTCACTCCCCTCTACCTACGTCCAGTTTATCTTGAATTACAATATTCAAGGGAAGGAATTTACACTTCCAGAACTTCTCAACATATTGAGGAGCTCAGAAGGCACCCTGCAGGGATCCAGGGAGACACCCTCTCTGCTCATTGGAGAATCTTCCTTTTCTGGATCCAAGGCGAAAGCCAAGAGAGAGAAGAAAAATGCCTCCACCAAGCCGATAGGCGGTGTCAGTAAGGTAGAGGGTAAGGACAGGGCAAAAGTTGCAGAGCTTGGAAAGCCAGAAAGCAGGATTCGAAGTATATTGTGGCTTCGACTTTGGGTGTATTTATGATTGAAAACTGTCTGTCAATTAACTCTACTTCCTGGGTCCTAAATACCGGATCAGGATCTCATATCTATAATTCATTACAGGTTTTTAGAAACCGTAGAGTTATCAAGGCAGGTGATATGACTCTCAGGATTGCTAACGGAATGAGCATAGACGTTGTATCCGTAGGGGAATATAACCTAGAATTGACAAGTGGGTAGATATTGATTTTGCGTAACTGTTTGTGTGTACCTAGTCTCACATGTAATATCATTTCTTTATTTTACTTTCTAAAGAATATGATTTTACATTTGTAAGCGATGTTGTCAATATCCACCTAAATCAAACTTTGATTGGATCAGGTACACTAGATAACGATATATACGTATTAAATCAAGCTCAGGTTTTCAACATCCAAAACATACTTAAAAGTGAAAGTATGTCTTAGCACCACTACTAGGTTTCTAGAGGTATAAAGTATGCAATTTTAAAAAATCTAGTGGGCTAAACTATACTAACGTAGAATCGAACTAGAGAATTAGGGTTTATTAGCATGTAAACAAGTTTTACACTAAGTGAATAAGGAATACAACCTTTGTAGACAGGTCCTTCACTTCAGTAGCTCCAAGTAGTAGTCCCTAAGCTCCGAGTAGTGGTTCCTAAAAATCTTCTTGGCTCCACTTGAAAAAAAGAACGAGCTTGCTCACGGATTTTCGAGGCCGAAGATGATCCACCTTGAACTTACTCTAACTCAAGCTACATCTTCACTAATTAAGGAATTAGTGAAGCAAACAACCTAATCTTATGGGCTAGATGAGAGTAGGTTGATGAAATAGAAATTTTGCTCACTTTAGAAATCTCTTTCTCTTTTTCTTTTCTCACCTCATGAAAAGCTAGAGAGCAAAAATGAGACGAAGAAGATGAACTAGGGTGAGAAAATATCTCAAGTGATAATGTAGAGAGTTAACCATGGGCTAAAGATAATTGTTGGGTTATAAAATATCTAGAGTAAAACAAAATTAGTAGAATGAGTCATAACTTCTACATGCTTCCACAAGCATCTAAGCCATGCTCATTTACCACCTAATTTTGAATTAATTCTAAATAAATATTCACCCAAATATCTTTAGTCTTGGTGTGAATCTTATACACCTATGTCCAATGTATCATCTACCATGACACAATATATATATATATATATATATAATGTATTATAAAGACAATAAAATCTTTAGTGAGCTCTATATTAGTTAATATATATTTATATATCAAATATATTAATATATATCAAATTATTAAATCAACACTTGATTCAATAATCCGGTTATATCATATATAACTGACTAATATCATTTATATGTATATCACATTATCGAATCAACACTTGATTCAATAACCCGGTCATATCACATATAACCGATCGATTTAATATATCGCGAGATTAGAATACGGTATCACATATACGTATTTAATCAAGATCCCGCACATATCACATATGTGCCCTACTTCGTTTCGCTTGAGCTAGGAAAGCTCTGTGTGGGACTCTAAAGACTCGTCAATACGCCGACAGTAGGTAATGATCACATTAGTCATCTACAAGCCGTCGGCGGTACTAGCTGGACGTAATGGCCACCCATGTATTGAGCGAATAAAAGATCAACAACAAGCTAGTCCAAACTCCTGCAAAGCCTATAAGCAACACTTACCGTACAGTCTGGTCTCTTCGTCTGATATGTCGCATATCAAGTCTAGGGGTGGAATCGTCAGACCCCAATAATTTGATAAGTCATGCCGATGTATGGCTTATAATCGTTTGAGAAACTACTGATAACGCTTACCAGTAAATCTCATTAGCCCTGGCTAGGGACTTATTTTTATAGCCAATCGAGTATAGCGCAACATCAACTCCCAATACCGGGAGAGACGAAACCTCTCATATCGCTCTTTGTCTCCATATGACTCGGGACTGTACCCAAAATCCACCTATTTGCAAGACTTTTTTGAGCCGTGGTAGGGAGGAAATCAAAGCACAGTGGGAACCACACAAGACTCTATGACGATCTCAGGTCTACAGACTAAAATGTACAAGTGACACCAGAGAACTGCTATCTGACGATAAGTATAATACCAACTAGGAGTTCTCGGCGAGTCCTGTTCGGTGTACCTATTCTTTAATGAGCACCTGTGTACAATCTATGATGTCAAACACCAATGGTTATGGGATCAACCATCGCCCCATACAGGGTCAAGAAACGTACACACTAGTCTACTCTGGAATATCGATGCCCTGTCTCAATACTCTCTCGACTAGGAACTATTAAAGGATGTGCTTGCGGACTACACAATCCCCACTAGTATGATCTGCATCATAGTCCTGATAGTCAAGCTAACATCCTAAAGGCTTTATCAACATATATCAGAGAGACGGTATAATAATACTAGTGTACATGTTAAGATAAAGTTCAACCAGATAGCATACTATCATGTGGAGCAAGAATGTTCTCTCTATATATGTCCAAGCATCCACTATAATATACAATAATATACAATAAGGGCGTCTAGGGAATACATATGACTAATAATCTTCCATTTGCACTAAGACCAGTTGTTGTAGTATCTCATACTCAACATCCCAAAAAGTCTCTCAAATTGCGCCTGGAGGAGGGCCTTCGTGAGTGGATCCGCCGTGTTGTTCTTCGTGTCAACTCTCCTGACCTCGATCTCCCGGCGATCAACTATCTCTCGGATCAGGTGATACCGCCTAAGAATATGTCTGGATCGCTGTTGGGACCGGGGTTCCTTGGCCAAAGCCACATCTCCATTGTTATCACAATACAAAAGTATTGAATCCTCAATGGATGGAACCACACCAAGTTCAGCAATGAACTTCTTCATCCAGACAGCCTCTTTGGCAGTATTGTTGGCATCGATGTATTCAGCCTCTATCGTCGAGTCTGCCACGGTATCTTCCTTAGAACTCTTCCAATATACCGCCCCTCCATTGAGAGTAAAGACAAAACCCGAGACTGACTTACTATCGTCCTTATCACTCTGGAAGCTCGAATCGGTAAAGCACTCCACCTGCAGTTCACCGTTACCATACACTAAGAACATTTATTTAGTCCTTCTCAAGTACTTAAGAATGTTCTTCAAAGCTGTCCAGTGCTTCTCCCCGGGATCTGATTGATACCTACTTACCAGATTAAGTGCGTAAGCTACATCCAGTCTGGTACATAACATCGCGTACATGATTGACCCAACTGCAGAAGCATAGGGTGTCTCTTGCATGCGACCCCTCTCCAAATCAGTCTTGGGAGACATCTCTTTGGAAAGAGTGATTCCTGAGCAAGCGGGTAAATTACCACACTTAGAATCTTCCATACTAAATCTCTTTAGTATGGTGTCAATGTATCTGGATTGATACAATCCCAACATTCGCTTAGATCTATCTCTATAGATCTTAATCCCCAGGATGTAGGAGGCGTCACCTAGATCTTTCATGGAGAACTTTTGTGATAAGAAGAGCTTGACCGAGTGTAGCATAGGAACATAATTTCCTATCAAGAGTATGTCGTCTATGTTCAATACAAGGAAGACAGCCTTAGTCTCTACAATCTTCTTTTATATACAAGGTTCATCTACGTTTTGGATAAAGTCAAACTCTTTGACTGCCGCATCAAAACAGATGTTCCAGCTCCGCGATGCCTGCTTTAATCCGTAAATTGATTTAAGCAGTTTGTACACGTTTCCGCTACTCCCACTGTCTACGAAGCCCTCTAGCTGTGTCATGTACACGCTCTCTTCTAAATCACCATTTAGAAAAGCAGTCTTGACGTCCAACTACCAGATTTCGTAGTCATGGTATGCAGCAATGGCAAGTATGATCCTGATGGACTTAAGCATAGCCACTGGAGAAAAGGTTTCATCATAATCGACACCTGGTTGTTGACGAAAACCTTTTGCAACAAGTCTAGCTTTGAAGGTCTCAACCTTTCCATCTACACTAAGTTTCTTCTTAAAGATCCACTTGCTCCCGATGGGTTTTACCCCTTCAGGAGCAACTTCAAAGTCTATACTTTGTTGGTGTACATGGATTCCATCTCTGATCGTATAGCATCCAGCCATTTCACAGAGTCTCCACTTGTGATGGCCTGCTCGAAACTAGTTGGGTCATTATCTTCCATGATGCAATTCTCGCTTCTACCGTCAATGAGAAAACCGCAGTATCTCTCAGGCGGATGAGGAACCCTACTAGATCTGCGGAGTGACTGAGGTTCGTCGAGGACTATTGAACCTCCGGTTCCATCAAATTATCAGTTGTAGTTTGTGTAGCTGGAACTTCTTCCAGTTTTATTTTATTACCACTAATTTCTTTCAGAAGAAATACCTTTTCTAAAAAGGTGGCATATTGAGAAACAAACATCTTTTGTTTCTCAGTGTGGTAGAAGATATTTCCTTGTGAATTCTTTGGATATCTCACAAACTTGCAAAGAACTGACCTTGCCTCGAGCTTGTCCGGATTTTGCTTTTTGACATAGGTCGGACAACCCCATATCTTAACTCGTTTAAGATATGGTCTCATTCCACTCCATATCTCATATGGTGTTTTAGGCATTGATTTTGATGGAACTTGATTCAATATGTATGCGGCTGTCTCAAGCGCATAACCCCAAAAGGAAATAGTTAACTCAGCAATACTCATCATAGAGCGCACCATATCTAATAGGGTGCGATTCCTCCGCTCTGAAACTCCATTGTGCTGTAGTGTATATGGAGGAGTAAGCTGAGAGAGAATCTCATTCTTTTAAATAGTCACGGAATTCCGTGCTCAAGTATTCTCCTCTCCGATTAGATCGAAGGAATTTAATACTTTTACCCGTCTGGTTTTCAACTTCATACTTATATTCCTTGAATTTTTCAAAAGTTTCAGATTTGTGTTTTAACAAGAACACATGTTCGAATCTTGAGAGATCATCGGTGAATGTAATAAAGTATGAGGAACTATTCCTGGCATGTGTAGACATAGGACCACATGCATCACTATGTATCAGTCCTAAGAGTTCAGTAGCTCTTTCTCCGTGTCCAGTAAACGGAGTTTTGGTCATTTTTCCTTTGAGACATGACTGACAAGTTTCATAAGATGTGAATTTGAACGGATTCAAATATCCATTTTTGTGTAACTTCGCTAGTCTTGTCGCATTGATATGACCAAATCTACAATACCACAAGAAGGATTCATTTATTTTTGAACTTTTCCTCTTGTGTTTGTTCTGTATACTTAGAAATGTATTCTGATTTAGAACATATATACCGTTACATAACGTACCAAACCCAATCAACACTTGATTGAAGAAAATGTTCATAACATTTTTCTCTAGTACAAAGTTATATCCTTCTTTATTTAATAAAGAAATTTATATTATATTGCATAACATGTTCGGCATGTAATAACAGTCGTTCAGAATCAATGTATTATCACTTGGTAATACTAGGTGATATTCGCCAACTGCTTTGGTAGCAACAGTTGCCCCATTCCCTACTAGGACATACTTATCACCTTTTCCCGGTTCTCTATATCTTCTTAACCCTTGTAACTTATTACAAATGTGGGATCCTGAACCGGTATCCAATACCCAGGACGTAAAGCTTACTGAGAAACAGTTCTCGATTACGAACACACCCGAAAAAGATGCATCATCATGCTCTTTCTTCGTTCGGCTTGCATGGGAATCCTGATATTCCTCTATTCCTTGCTCAGACTTATGACAATCATAAGATAGAGCGGAACCAACGTTCCCCAGCCCAGTATAATAAGTGGGTTCGGTCAATACATCCATATTATTATCTTGATTAAGGCATGTCATGGTCGCTGCCTGGAGAGAGAGAAGAAAACACCTTAGTGTGCACTCTTGCAAGATTATATTGGTTATTATCTTATCTAATCAGGATGGCTCCCACTATTTTTATCAAATCTTCCTTCAAAACCCTAAAAGGAAACACTTGCCAGGATTAATTACACCCTACAAGTTCGCCAATCGTTCAGCCAGGAAGGTATTGGTACTCCAAGAGAGTCTCCCCATGCTTTCGCATGGAACTAATTAAATAATCTCGTTTCTACAGAGGCTTAACCCCGTTAACACCTTTCTTAGACACATACTGGATCGGCTAATTGTAAAGTACAAAACTCTTCCAGGAGTAACTCTTACTCGCAGTGGGTATCGGGATCCAACTATCTCATAGAAGGTATGCAATCTCATTTCAAATTTCAACACTTGAAATTCCCAATATCTGTTTTTACCCCTGGCGACTTATGACCTTGGCTATGGTCAACAAATCATAAGCGCTATCCAAGTTCAACCTGTCATTTCCTGATTGAATTAAACCCACCCGCACGATCCTTAACATAGTCAACAAAGTCGTACGACTACCTTAATCCAATCGCATCATATGGTTGCAGATAAGCACCAATCAGTTACCTCACACTACGCTTTAACATAGTCAACAAATGCAGCACGAATACTAAATAGCACTTATCTGAAATGACGGAGGGCTACGACAGGTTTTTAAGAAAACCTTTAGCGTAATGAACTTGATAACGTTGTAGAATCGAGTGATTTGAAAATGAGTGGTTTAACCTTCTCTTTTAAAATCTAGTTTTCAAAACAAACCAAGTGGGTTGTAGCATTTGCTAGATTTTTCTAAAGAGGTCATTCCTGTAAGTCGATGTCACACACCCCGCGGGTTCGCGGGAGGCGGAATTTGTAAAATCCGATTTTTATGGGCTTCGTAATACCGACTCGAACTCCAGGATCGATACTAAACCCTTACTGGCAAAATGTATGAGGTTAACTACTCGGATAGAATGTTATACCTCACAGAACTATGTCCTTCGGGTCTTCTTGCTGTCCTCCTCCTCGTCATAGGCTCCTCGGATCGTAACGGATCGATGCCTCCTCGTCGGCCTTCTCGAGTCAAAGACGATTCACCCGAGAGTCTATAGTCTGGGCTACAATCTCAAATCCGAGGTAACTAGGGCACCTAGTTCGCTAAACTAGATGTCCTAGATGATGTATAGAGTGAAGATGGATTAGTTTGTCTCTAAGTACTCTAGGTTTCTCAACACATGAGACATGAAGGGCTAGAGAAAGAAGAATGGGAGCTTGAGGAAGTGAGAGTGAAGATAGAACATTGTAACGAAGCATGCACTCTCTCATGAATAATGAACCATACCGATAATGCATAAGAAAATATCTCACCAAAATATCAAGTATGGTTCATGAGTCACCTAGTGAGTCATGGCATGAATCACCAAGTGGCATGTTTCATTTAATATAATTCTCCACCTCATTTCCTCCACCTTAAAAATCTTTTAATCAAAAGATTAAAACCCAAATGAGGTGTCTTCTTCTAGAAGCAAGGTTGAGTAAATTACAAGAATGCCCCTCATCCGTATATACATACCCGTATCCGTATTCCGAAAAATACGAATACAAAGAGACGAAAAACAATCCATCAATATAATACTAGGATCCAGCTTAAACTAAAGTCCACCAGTATTATCTGTCCGAATCATCATCCGTGCATATGTGCACGTATATGTTCGAACCCTATTGTAAAACCATACGACCTCTACATCTTTTGCCCGATGTAGGGAAACCCTCTGTGTAGGACTTTAAAGACTCGACACTACGCTGGCAGTGGATTTAACCACATGCACGTCAGCGGTACTAGCTGCACGTAATGGCTACCCAGGTATCTGTCGATAAGACGGCCGATAAGCAAACTCATTCAAATTCCTACTGAGCCCATTGTGACAATCTCCATACAGTCCGGTCTGTTCGTCTAAGAGTATCGCATATCGGGCCTAGGGGGCGGTAGCCGTCAGACCCCTAATAGCACAATAAGTCGTGTCGGAGTGTAGCCTAAAACACCCTGAGAAACTACTGGAGTACCTACCAGTAAATCTCGCTTGTCTTGGCCAAGAACTTTGTGTAATGGTTTTCCGAACACAGCGCGATATCAACCTCCAATACCGGGAGAGACGAATCCTATCTAACCGCCACTGCCTCCAAGTGCTTCGGGACTGCACCCAACTACTACCTGTTTGCACGATTCCTTTGAGCCGTAGTAGGATAGTAATTTAAGAACAATGGGAACACACTCGAGGTGATGTAGCAGTGTCAAGTCGACGGACTAAGCTGTACTATGTCACCTGGGAACTGCTACCCGACGATAGGTATAATACCCACCATCAGTCCCCTATAAGTCATATCTAGTGTACTCATAACCCAATGAGCACCTGCATACTATCTCCAGTATGACGTACTAATGGCTGTGGGACAGACCATCTCCCCTGCTGGGATGAGAAGCGTATACACTAGTCTACTCTGGAGCATCGATGCCCCGTCTCGATAATCCTACGACTAGGGACTTGTATAAGGATGTGCTTATAGACTACCCCGCCCTCACTAGTGTGACTGCCATCACAACGTTGGTAGTCAAGCAAAGATCTTAAGGGCTCTACCAATATGTATAAGCGATATGCTAAAACCACATGCACATATTGAGGTAGAAACAAACCAGGTAGCATACTACTATTTCGAACAAGACTGTTACTATATCCGTGTATATCCCAAGCTTCTATTAAGTAATATACAAACCGGTATGATACAATAATGGCATCTAGGGCATATATCACTAACAATATCCCACTTGCACTAAGGCCATGTATTGGCATAGCAAAGACCTTTTATCTCGAATAGCCTCTCGAACTGCGTCTGAGGGATGACCTTTGTTAGTGGATCTGCAGTGTTGTTCTCCGTATCTACTCTCCTCACCTCGATTTCCTGGCGATCAACGATCTCCCTGATCAGGTGGTACCGCCTCAAGATATTTCTGGATCTCTGATGGGATCTGGGTTCCTTTGCTAAAGCTATAGCGCTGTTGTTGTCACAATACAACGATATTGGAGCAACAATGGATGGAACCACCTGAAGTTCTGTTAAGAACTTCCTCATCCAGACCGTTTCTTTTGCGGCGTCACAAGCAGCGATATACTCCGCTTCTTTCGTCGAGTTAACAACAGTGTCCTGTTTTGAGCTCTTTCAACAGAACGCTCCTCTATTGAGGGTAAAGACATAACCTGACATGGATTTGGAGTCATTCTTATCATTCTGGAAGCTGGAGTCAGCAAAGGTCTCGATTTGGAGGTCTTTTCTGCCGTACACCAAGAACATCTCCTTAGTCCTTCTCAGGTACTTAAGAATGTTCTTATTAACTGCTATCCAGTGTTTCTCCCATAGGTTTGACTGATACCTGCTTACCACGTTTACTGCGTAAGCAACATCTGGTCTGGTACATAATATCACATATATTATAGAGCCTACCGCAGAAGCATAGGATATATATGTTATGCGAGCCCTTTCCAAATTAGTCTTGGGAGACATCTCTTTGGAGATGGTGATTCCGTGACAAGCCGGTAGACTACCGCGCTTTGAATCTTTCATACTAAATCTTTTCAGTATGGTGTCGATGTATTTGGACTGCGAAAGTCCCAACATCCTCTTAGATCTATCACGATAGATCTGGATCCCCAAAATATAAGAGAAATCATCCAGGTCTTTCATGGAGAACTTTTGTGACAAGAATCATGTTCCCGCCAAAAATTTCTGCGCAAAAGAGCCCAAGGTATTAAATGGCAGCGATACGCTTAAGAAAATGCAAAACAGTATTTTCCGGGCTGTATTTTGACAAACTCCCGAATGATAATATGCTAAATTCTGATGGTATCGAAAGCGTCTCAAAAAATCCTTCGATTTGATATATTATGGGCCTCAAAATTCATCTGGAATCAAAAGTTATGAGCAAATGTGCTATGCACGTGTAATCTAAGTAATGCTCTGCAACATAGGGAATACATTTTTAGTCCCACATCGGGAAAAAGAGAAATCCTTTCTCTACGACTCCCATATAAATAAGAGGGGATACTTCTTAGAAAGAACATGATTCAATCCTCAAAGGAGCTTAGTTCTCCAAGTTAGGGCCTTAGCTACCCCCCATAATGCGCATATGCGCAAGCGCCATGTGCGCCAAGTGCAACGCACGTGCGCCCGCCGTGCGAGAATTCAATCCTCAAAGAAGATTAGTTCTCCATAGGAGCTTATTTATCCAAGTTAGGGCCTTAGCTGTCCCCCATGATGCGCATATGCGCAAGCGCCATGTGCGCTACGTGCAATGCACGTGCGTCCTCTACATACGCACCATATGCAACGCATGTGCGCTTGCTACGTGCGTACCACGTGCGAGGATTCAATCCTCAAAGGAGCTTAGTTCTCTATAGGAGTTTAGTTCTCCAAGTTAGGGCCTTAGCTGCCCCCCATGACGTGCAAGCACCGCGTGCGACGCACGTGCGCCCGCCACGTGCACACCATGTGCAGCGCACGTGCGTCCATCAAGTGTGCAACACGTGCGGCGCTCATGTGCCCACGCTGTGCGCAACACGTGCGACACACGTGCGCCCGCTACGTGCGACGCACGTGCACCCAACACGTGCGACGCACATATGCGAACACAAAGAAGGTTTTTTCAGCAGTTAAGAGTTTAAACTCCAACCTATTCTTCCCCCCTGATGAGTGGGACATGGTCCAAAGGGTATATCCCTCCACACCTTCGATATATGGCGCTGTAATCTCTCAGTGCCGTCGGAGAGGTGGTGGGTCCCAATGACCAATGATCCTTCTTTCCAAAAAAGGACGGAGAAAGAAAAAAAGGAGAGAGAGACGACTGTACAGAGAGAACTCCCTAGAGACTTAAAGAATATACAGTGAGAGAATTTAATTCTCAAAAGAAGAGACATGTTCCCTTGAAATACTAGGTAAAGGAAAAAACAGAAAGACTGTTCTTTGCATCTTTAAGGGTTTAGCCCTTCATAGAAGAATTTAGTTCTTTCTCTGGTTGAGATCTGCAGAAGCAGATCTTTCCACAAGTTGAGAATTTAATTCTCATCGGGGAGATTTTGTCATGGAGATTCAAAACTTTGGGGAAATAATTGAGTTCAAAGTAATTGATTCTTACAAAATATATGAAAACTAGGGTTTAACCCTATAAAAAGAATTTGATTCTTACAAAACGAGAGGCATGAGATCCTCTAAACCCTTGGGTCATTAACATGAGATCGAAATCTCCAAACACCAAGAAGGAAAGATTGATGATTCATTATTGTTTAAACACTATAACGAGGACCACAGTCACATGTTCTGCATACGATCTCTAATCAAGTGCTCAGCACTTATAAAAAGAAAGGGGGAATAAAACCCAGAGAACAGTTCCCACTTTGGGGCGCCTCACGTGCCTACACGTGAGCACCTCCAAAGTGCAGTGTTTAACACTGATTCGGAGCCTCACGCGGGAACACGTGAGTGCTGAACAAAATCAAGTGCTCAGCACTTATAAAAAGAAAGGGGGAATAAAACCCAGAGAACAGCTCCCACTTTGGGGTGCCTCACGTGTCCACACGTGAGTGTCTCCAAAGTGCAGTGTTTAACACTGATTCAGAGCCTCACGTGGGAACACGTGGGAACACGTGAGTGCTGAACATTCACCAATACTTAGCATTATGAGACTCAGACTTCAGCCCCAAATGGGCTAAGTCTTCCTGAGGTCAAAACCTCTTTAATCTCCAAACCGACCGAGTCTCTATGCTCATGTTTTCCCAAACTAATCTCAGTCTCAAACATGATCGATGACCCCTCAACTGATGATATCCAAGACGATATCCGTCCCACATTCCCCCGAGGAAATCTTAGTCTCAAAATACGACTAATGATTTCTGGGTTGACTACCAACTCCTTTTTTTCTTCAAATAGGGGAATTGGTTCAAGGGTACTTTTCTCTACACCTCTGATACATGTCTTTATAATTCCTCAACGTCTTCAGAGAGGTGGCGGGTCCCGAAAACCAACTGGTTTTCGGTGCACTTCCCAAAATGACGACAACGGACCGTAACGTCCTTAAACTAAAACATCACCTCAAAAATTGTGATCTACAGACCAAAATGTCCTCAAACTACAACATTGTCTCTAAGATGGTGACAACGGACCATAACGTCCTTAAACAAAAACCTCATCTCAAAAATGGTGATCTACAGATCGAAATGTCCTCAAACTACAACGTTGTCTCCAAGATGGTAACAACGGACCGTAATGTCCTTAAACTAAAACCTCACCTCAAAAATGGTGATCTACAGACCGAAATGTCCTCAAACTACAACTTCGCCTTCAAAACGACGATAAAGGATCGTAACGTCCCTAAACTAAAACAACAGAGCCCAAATGCTCTGTTGTTGGATCTGAAACAAGAATGATTCTAACACCCTGTTTAGTAGATCTTAGTTTCAAATTGGACTAACGTATCCTTAATAAAAAAACAACCGATCCCCCAACTGCTCGTATACATTTAAGTCGATCTTGATCTCAAGACAGACCAACGATGCTTAAATCAACCCAAACCCAAATTTAAAAATATACGGATTTGGACTAATCCACGCCCTATGGGCGACAACATAAATTAGTCTCCGTATACAATCCACGGGCAACCAAAAATAAAACAAACACCATGACACAAAGTGAACTTCTGGAGTAGGAGAAAATGGTTATCGCGGTGCAATAACATAATTAACTGCAGGGGCTTGCGCCTGCAGGGAAGAGCGTCCCCACAATAAAAAAACCCTCGCAAACGAGGGGGAATCTGACGAAGTTTGCTACAACGGCCGCATCCGTCCAAACCTCCGATACACGGTGCCATAAATCAACTTGGCATCTTCGGAGAGATGGACAGATAAACCCAAACAGTATCTGCCCCCAAATTCAGGCAAGACGACCTATCCCGGTTCTTCTCTGTTTTCGGCGGTGAACAGATTTTTTGACTGATTGTAGCATAGAAGAGAATGCCATCCACGTACAAGACGAGGAATACCACAGTTCTCGCTACAATCTTACTATAAATGCATGGTTCATCTGGATTTTTGATAAAATCAAATTCTTTGACCGTCTCATCAAAACAGATGTTCCAACTCCGCGATACCAGCTTTAATCCATAAATGGACTTAAGCAACTCACACACTATCCCCTGCTTCCACTCTGAATGAAACCCTCTGGCTGATCCATATAGACGTACTCTTTTAAATATCCATTTAGAAAAGCGGTCTATACGTCCATCTGCCAAATCTCATAATCTTGGAACGCAAAATGGCCAGAAGGATCCGAATGGATTTGAGCATAGCCATTGGAGAAAAGGTTTCATCATAGTCCAAACCAGGTCTTTGGCGAAATCCTTTTGCAACAAGTCTAGCCTTATAAGTTTCAACCTGTCCATCTACACCAATCTTCTTTCTGAAGATCCATTTGCTGCCTACGGGTTTTACTCTTTCTGGAGAAAATTCCAAAGTCCATACTTTGTTGGTGTACATGGACTCCATTTCGGTCCGCATTGCATCCAGCCATTTTACCGTGTTTCCGTTCTGAATGGTTTGCTGGAAGTTAGTTGGTTCATCATTGTCAATGATGCAATCCTCTCTATCCCCATCTATGAGAAAACCGTAATATCTCTCGGACGGATGAGATAGCCTACTACTCCCGCGGAGTAGCACGGGGATGTCCTGTTCTCTTGAAACCTCTGGTTCCACGATACTTTCAGTAATAGCTTGTGGTTTTGGAATTTCTTCCAGTTCTTTTGCACTCCCACTAATTTCGTTTTCTAAAAATTGATTTTCTAAAAAGTGGGCATGACGAGAAACAAAAACCTTTTGTTCCTCCCCGTAATAGAAAAGATACCCCTTGGAGTTTTTTGGGTATCCCACAAACTTACACAGTACTGAGCGTGGCTCAAGCTTGTCCGCATGCTGCTTTTTAACAAAAGCTGAACATCCCCATATTTTTAGATACCGTAGATATGATTTCTTCCCACTCCACATCTGATATGGTGTGATAGACACAGTCTTGGTAGGAACCTTATTTAAAAGATATGCAGCTGATTCTAGTTCATATCCCCAGAAGGATCGCGATAACTCAGCATTACTCATCATGGAACATACCATATCCAATAGAGTTCTGTTCCGCCTTTCTGAAGCATCGTTGTGTTGTGGTGTGTATGGAGGAGTAAGCTGAGAGAGAATTCCATTCTCTTTTAGGTAATCTAGGACCTGGTACTTAAGTATTCACCACCTCGATCAGATCTTAGTGTCTTGATACTTTTGCCGGTTTGTTTTTCCACTTCATTCTTATATTCTCGGAATTTCTCAAAGGACTCGGATTTATGTTTCAACAAGAAGACATGTCCATACCTAGAGAAATCGTCGGTAAAAGTAATGAAATAGGAACAACCACTTCTTGTTTATTTAGACATTAGACCACATACGTCACTGTGTATGAGTCCCAAGAGCTCTCTCGCTCTTACTCCGCGTCCAGTGAACAGAGTCTTTGTCATATTTCCTATGAGACATGATCGATAAGTTGCATAAGACTGATATTCAAACGGATCCAAATATCCCTCTCTAGGTAATTTCATCAACTTTATTTTATTGATGTGACCCAGTCTACAATGCTAAAAGAAAGCCATATTTAATTCTGGAGACTTTCTTTTAAGTGTGTTCTGGACGTTGAAAACTTGAGCTTGATTTAATACGTATATACCGTTATCTAGTGTACCTGACCCAATCAAAACTTGATTTAGGCGGATGTGGACCACTTCGCTTACAAATGTAAATCATATCCTTCTTTAGAAAGTAAAGATACAGATATGATATTACAAGCTAGAATAAGTACACACAAACAGTTACGTAAAATCAATATCTGCCCACTTGTCAATCCTAGGTGATATTCCCCTACGGATACAGCATCCACGCTCATTCTATTAGCAACGCTGAGAGTCATATCACCTGGTATGATAACTCAACGGTTTCTCAAAGCCTGTAAAGAATTACAGATATGAGATCCTGATCCGGTATCTAGTACTCAGGAAGTAGAGATAATTGACATACAGTATTGAGTCACAAACACACCCGAAACCGAAGCCACGACGTGCTTCAGATCCTAGGTTCTGGCTTTCCAAGCCTTGCATTTCTTCTGCCAATGCCCTTTCCCGTGACAATAGGAACAATCCTCCTTCCCTACTGTTAGCCCCGAAACTTTTTCCCTTCCCTTTCTCTCTACCTTACTGACACCTGTTCCCTGATAAAATATCAGGAAATTCCCCAATGGGGTATCACGTGCTCACACGTGACCAAGGGTCACGTGCTGACACGTGATGGGTTCATGTGATCTCTACTTTATAGAATTAAATTCTAGTCAAACAAAAATGTAACAAAACAGCAAGGAAAAACCTCAATGAGGCGTCACGTGCTCACACGTGTTCAAGGGTCACGTGCTGATGATTGAATAATTCTTTGTGTGTCGTGTTTAGAAAATGTGTAAGGATCACAATCAAAGAAATTTGTTAACCGCAATCAACAACGGTGTCGAAGTAGCGCGTTAATGAATACGGATTGTCCACTGAGACAATGTGATTTGTTCGTATTTGATTTAGATGAATTGAAAATTAAAGAGAAAAGAAAAGACAATTCAATTCAAGATTTATAAAAGTGAATTTCAAGAATTAACAAAATCTAGATCTAATATCAAGAACACTAAAAATCAAGAATCAAGAATTGATGATATCCAATCGAATTAGGTTTCAATAATTGAAGTGAGGCTCGTAGGAATCGATCGAATCTATAGAAGTGATGAAAACTCGTGATTACGTTTTCTTATCCATTAATGATTTGATGCTAGATCGATGACGATCTATCGAGGTTTAAGGATCTTTCGAAGAAACTAGGGTTTCTTCATCTCATCCTTTGTCTTTTCGATGATTATCATTCAAGTGCTAGCCTCTAGTAAATCGAATTACCGATCGTTGATCTCTAGTTATGAGCGAAAACAATCAAGAAATCTTTTCGCTCAAAACTAGATTGTCGATGATTCAATCTACAAGAGTTTACAAAACTTATAGGAATTAAGAATCGTTTCAAGATCTAATCATCATCATCTATTGATTCTTTCGACTCCTCCACGAGCGGAGATTTTACTCAAGCATTATAACAAAGAACACAATCAAGAATCTAGATCTAATCATAATACTCAAATAGAAAGATAAGCAAGATATAGAAATTTCACCTTTTATTTATCAACAATTTTGTTACAATTCTCTCAAGATCTACAAGAGGAAAGAACTCGATCGTCAATTTCGGCTTCGCTCGTCTCTGTGAGTCGCGGATCTCCATGGATCACTTGCTCCGTTGAAGTCCGGCGTCGCTTCTAAAAGGTTGAAGGCTTCTTACTTGATTTGTACTCAAAGATCTTGAATTTTGGCTTTGGTGATTGGATTTAGGGTTAGGGTTTACAAGTTGTGTCACTCAACTTGTGGGATGAAATGATCAATTATTCAACAACCCTAGAATAGAAGCCTTTGGGTCCCTTTTATAGCCTTGATCTTTAGATTAGCTTCCTTTAGAAGCTAGGTTAGGATTAGCTTCATTAGCAAGCTTGGTAGTTAGGTAGAAGGTTCGAGATATAGTTAGTTAGGGCTAGCTTCCTTCATGAGCTTGGAGGTTAGGGAGAAACTTCTAGGCTTTAGGTAGTTATGTGAGAGCCTTGCTTGAGAAGCTTGAAGATGTTTAGTTTGAACAATAAGCTTTGCTGTTCGGACAGAAGCTTCTGGAGTTCTCTGGAAATTGCAGTGGCTTAAAGAGGTGTGGGCCCTGGAAGAAGAAACCTGACGCGAAGATATGCTGACGTCACCCCTATGTGGCCGCGGATCCGCCATGGGAAGGGTGCTCTGGCCGTGGATCCGCGGCCCATTGATGGCCTTGGGGCTTGAACTTTCTATGCTGATTTTGTGCTGTTCTTGTGGCACTTTTCTGATGTGTGGAATCTTATAATTCTCTCTTGTTCACTGTCAGATCTCAAGTCTTGGAATTGACGCAATTTTATCAGCACTTTTAACCGTTTCGGCTCTTTTCCTGGAATTTCCTGCACAGATTCTCGAGACAAGTGTTGCGCTATACAAAGATGATGCATGCCATGATAAACACTCAATTTCCCTCAGAAATGTCGGTTTTAAGATATAACACAAGTTATTTGGTATTTTAAGGATGTTTTGCTAATATGTGCTACACTCAACCTGAATATCTTTAGATTAGTGCAAATGGTAGGGAAATTGACGTGTTAAAAATGCATTATTTTTGACTGATCAAATTCCCCCAAACTTATTTTTGGTCGTCTCGATAAAACTGTTTTATTAAAAAGAGAAGGAGAAAATAAAGAAAGAGAAAAACTAACTAGCACACTTTCGTAAGCAACACGATTGCACTGAGCACGTGCATCAAGCCTTTAAACATCTAGGTGTCCCTAGTAGGAGGAGTGTTGTCTCTTGAGGGTTTTCAACGGATTGCACCTACAAAATCCAATAATAAAAGAAAGACCGTGAAAGTTACATTTAAAGATAAGAATTGTAAAAGAAAGACTTTGAAAATTAGAGTTTCCAACTATGCTTGCTTTTCGGTTGTCATGAGCCCTATCTTAATAGTCATGAAAAGATGTTAGAGATCACATCATCCCTCAATAAAACATCGTCTTTATTCTTCATTCCTACCTTTCTTCCAAATATCGATCATATAACCCTACGGTGTGTAAAAGACATCCTTACATCCGGAGAATTCAATTCAAGCTCTCATACTCTTGTCCATCTGCCTCAGTATTTTTTAATTAATGAATATTTAGATGAATTTGCTCACACATTTTCATGCGACCGTTAATACTTCTTGAGATACCAACCGACCGATTACTCATGTGCTTGCTTATACGGTGTATTTCCTCGTCTTGCACTACCAAGGCTTAGCAGTGACTCCCAGACCAGTTGGTCTAAGGCACTAGGTGAAGAGGCACCCTCGCTATATTTTTTTATTGCTGCCTTGGCGATAACAAAATCAGTGTTCATTTTTCTCACCATTTTATATTTTATTCATTTTTTTATTTCCTTCATACTTTAGCTTTTAGACAAGAGCATTTCAAGGTATCCTCTACCATCCCGAGTTTCAAGACGTGTGTAAGTGCGTATAGTAGGATATCAACGTTCAAATGTTTGGCTTTCAGAATAGGAACTATTTTTCAGACTTATTTTTATCCTCAGATTAGTGACTTCCATCATCTTACTAACCCTTGGGACAACAGCTCATAACTATTTATTACTAGTTCGTTTAAGAAAACTTCTAATTTTCTAGGTTTTCTTAAATTTTTCCAATCTCATGGATGTAATTTTTCACTATCTAATTTTTTATTATCTTATTTATGTACAAGAATTTAAATATTAAATATTTTATATCTTTTGAATTTTTAAAATTTTTTTTATAGGTTTTTAAAAAAAATGTTTTGTGCTTATGCACAGTTTGATGCACATGATGCAAAAATAAGCACAAACCTCCCCCAAACTTGTTTTCAACAGTGTCCTCACTGTTGCCAACCGCTATATCTCAAAAACCTGTAAGCCTGGGAGGAAATTTATTAATGGGGGCAATAAATAAAATCGTGAAAATCCTCCCCCAAACTTATTCTTTTCACTCACCTCCATTCAAAAGATGATACAGTAATTTATAGGACATGGAGGTAAGACGGAGAAATTTTAATCAAGATAACATGGCTCCTGTAAGAACAGGAGCTCCTCCGTGGGGTCAGTGGAAAAATACGGTTTTAATCTATGTCCATTCACTTTGAAAAATGTAACGTTTTTAACATTTTCTACCTCAACTGCCCCGTGCGGGTATACAGACCGCACAATAAATGGTCCTTTCCACCGAGATCGTAGCTTACCCGCGTGAAGGTGTAGTCGTGAAGGACTTGTTGACCAGGTGTAAAAGTTTTCCTCAAAATGTTTTTATCGTGAAATACCTTAGTCCGGTTCTTTACAATTACAGCATTATTATAAGCTTCATCGCGGAGTTCGCTTAGCTCATTTAATTGCAGCTTCCGAAAGTTGCAAGCCTGGTTTAAGTCAAAGTTGATTTCTCTAATGACCCACATTGCTTTGTGCTCAATCTTGACCGGCAAGTGACAAGCCTTCCCAAACACTAACCTATAAGGAGACATCCCTAGATTGGTTTTATATGCAGTTCGGAATGCCCAAAGAGCATCCGTCAATTTGGTCGACCAATCCTTTCTATTCTCAGAAACAGTTTTCTCCAGAATTTGTTTGATCTGTCTGTTGGAAATCTCAGCCTGCCCGCTCGTTTGGGGATGATAGGGTGTGGAAAGTTTGTGGTTGATTGCATATTCCGCATCAAAGTCTCGAATGACCTGTTGCAGAAATGTGTCCCGTTATCGCTAATGATAGCGCGTGGGTGTCCAAATCGTGAAAAAATGTTTTCTTTTAAGAACTTAATGACAACCTTTTTGTCATTAGTGTGACAGGGAACAGCTTCAGCCCACTTTGAGACGTAATCAACCGCAAGCAGTATGTACAGATTCCCAAAGGAGTTGGGAAAAGGACCCATAAAGTCAATGCCCTAGACATCAAAAATTTCAACCACTAAGATGGGTTACCGTGGCATCTCATTTCTCCGGAAAATCCTACCCGTGTGTTGACACTGTGCACAGGTTTTGCAATGATCAAATGCATCTTTGAACAAAATCGGCCAATAAAAACCGCATTGCAAAACCTTCTCCGCCGTCTTTTTAGGACCAAAGTGATCCCCACATGCCTGATCATGACTAAAAGATAGAACACTATTGAATTCCTCATTCGGGACACACCTGCGAATGATCTGATCAGGACAATACTTAAACAGATAGGGTTCATCCCAGTAAAAGTGTTTTACTTGGGATAGAAATCGTTGTTTGTCCTGTTTTGACCATTCACTGGGGATAAGTCCTGTGGCAAGATAATTCATGATATCCCTGAACCAAGGTTCATCGGATACGTTCAAGAGTTGTTCGTCCGGAAACGAATCATTGATCGGCAGGGTCACGGTGAAGAAGAGATGCGCGAAAGATGGTCGGCTACAACATTTTCACATCCTTTCTTATCTTTAATAACAAGATCAAATTCTTGTAATAGAAAGATCCAACGTATTAGCCTACCTTTAGCATCTTTCTTCGCCAAAAGATATTTTAAGGCGGAGTGGTCAGTGTACACAACAATAGGTGAGCCAATCAAGTAAGGCCTGAATTTTTCTAATGCAAATACAACTGCCAAAAGTTCCTTTTCGGTAGTTGTATAGTTCACTTGAGTATCGTTTAGGGTCTTACTTGCGTAATAGATCACGTGTGGCATCTTTTCAATGTGTTGTCCTAAGACTGCACCAACTGCAAAATCTGATACATCGCACATAAGCTCAAAAGCGTGGTTCCAATCTGGAGACGATAAAACGGGGGCTGTAGCGAGCGAGTGTTTGAGTGAGTCGAATGTTGCCTCACAATCCGAGTCAAAGTGGAAGGTAGTATCCTTAGCCAAGAGAAGAGTTAAGGGTCTAGCAATTTTGCTAAAATCCTTAATGAATCTCCTATAAAAGCCTGTATGGCCAAGAAAAGATCGGATATCCTTGACGCTTTTAGGATGAGGAAGGTTTTGAATGACATCTATTTTAGCTCTGTCAACCTCAATGCCTTTTCATGAAATAACATGTCCAAGCACTATTCCTTCTTGGACCATGAAATGGCATTTTTCCCAATTCAAGGTTAAGTTCTTCTCTTTTCAACGAGTAAGAACTGCGTCAAGATTAAATAGGCAGTCAGAAAAAGAATCTCCGAAAATCGAGAAATCGTCCATGAAAATCTCCAAAAAATTCTCGACCATGTCCGAGAATATCCCCATCATATACCGCTGAAATGTAGCGGGAGCATTGCATAACCCAAAGGGCATGCGTCTATAAGCAAAGGTACCAAAAGGACAAGTAAATGTGGTTTTATCTTGATCCCTTTTGGCAATAGGGAGCTGATTATAGCCAGAGTATCCGTCCATAAAGCAGTAAAACTCTCGTCCAGCTAAGCGTTCTAGCATCTGGTCAATGAAAGGTAGAGGAAAGTGGTCTTTCCTCGTTGTGGCATTGAGTTTTCTGTAATCAATACATACACGCCACCCAGTTTGAGTGCGTGTCTGGATTAACTCATTTGCCTCATTGGTAATGACTGTGATGCCAGATTTCTTAGGAACGACATGAATAGGACTCACCCATTGGCTATCGGAGATTGGGTAAATGATACCATTGTCAAGGCATTTGACGATTTCTTTCTTCACCGCATCCTTCATGACGGGGTTCAACCGTCTCTGTGGTTCTCGGGTTGGTTTGGCTTCATCCATCAAATGTATATGATGTTCTAAAATCAAGGGACTGATCCGTTTGATGTCAGCCATGGTCCAACCAAACGCCTGCCTATTAGATCTCAATACCGTCAAAAGCGCATTCTCTTGCTCTGATGCTAGAGAAGCAGATATGATCACCGGTAAAGACTCATTCTCACCTAAATATGCATATTTAAGATGAGAAGGTAAAAGTTTGAGATCTAATGCTGGCGGAGAAATAATAGAAGGCGGGATCATCGAATGATTTTCGGAGTCAAGGAAAAGCTCGCAGCCTGTGAAAGATACAGACTCGGAAGGTGATGAGTCAAGAGTATAGGACTCAAGCATGGAAAATGTGTCCTCACTAAGATGTGCAAGATCAAATATTGATGTGGTAGTGTCGTTGAGATCATCAAAGCAAAGTTCATAAACTTCGCAACTTTCGGGAGCAATCTCGTGGACAGAACAAACATCAAGTATATGAGCAGAGGGTTCTGATGGCTGACTTCCAATTTTGTAGACGTTCAATTTAATTGTCATTTTTCCAAAAGATAGGTTCATTGAACCGTTTCGACAGTTAATGACAGCATTGTAAGTGGCAAGGAATGGTTGACCCAAAATCACCGGAATTTGGCTCCGAGGGTTTGCTACAGGTTGTGTATCGAGAACAATGAAGTCCACAGGGAATACAAATTCCCCGACTTTTATCAACACATCCTCTAGTTCACCCTAGGTTTGGTGATTGAACGGTCTGCCATTTGGAGAGTGCAGTGAGCTGGTTTCAACTCTCCAATCCCTAACTGCTCGTAGACAGAATATGGAAGCAGGTTAACACTTGCGCCTAGGTCAAGAAGAGCACGGTTGATGTTTTTACCCCCAACAGAAATCGATATTGTAGGACATCCTGGGTCCGTACGTTTTTTTGGTAACTGTAGGGTAAAAGCAGCGCTAACATTATTAGTCATGAAGACATTTTTGGGCACTTGAGTCTTCCTCTTCCTAGTGCACAAGTCTTTAAGAATTTTCGCATAAGCGGGGACTTGTTGAATAGCATCTAGGAGAGGGATGTTGATGTTAACCTGTTTGAACATTTTCATAATCTTCTCCATATGTGGACTCGATTTGTTACTCCTTAACCGATTCGGATAAGGTGCTTTAGAAATAAGAGCTGGGTCCATCATAGAAGAAGGTGGCGTGTGTGGAACCGATCCCAGAATAGAAGTGGGGATCGTCTTATATGAACTAGAAGAGGGTAGCTGAGGTAACGAGCCTTGTGGGAAACGAAGAATAGGCTCGCAAGAAAGTGGAGGGATAGAAGAACAAGGATCAGAAGTAGAAGTGTGTGTGGAAGGAAAGGTCTCAGTCGGGGTATTATTGATAGAATTTTCAGTATCATCAATTTCTTCCCCAACATGGTTATTCGGCACTCTTCCTGATCTCAACGTTGTGATGGCATTTACATTGTAATGCCCAGGATTTGGTAGGGGTTGAGATGGAAGTTTCCCTTTTCATCTCGCACTCATTTTGGCTTTTAGTCGTGCAATTTCTGCTTCCATCGATTTTATACTCTCAGCTTGGGAAGCTGAGTTTTTCTTTATTTCATTGACAGAAGACTTAACTTCAGCCGACACTTCCATGACATTTGATAAGAGTGACTTCATGGTTTGTGCGAATGCAGAGAATTCGTCAGAACAAGTCAACTGCAAAGGATTAGACGGTGCAGGTGTGTTGACCTGGTTTTGAAAATTTTGTGATTGGTAGGGGTGCTGAGTGAGTTGAAGTGGTTGCTGTTGTGGTGGAAGAGCCCTTTGAAAATTGTTTTGGTTTGGAACCGTGTTTTGATTGTTTTGTTGGTTCCAAGCAAAGTTAGGGTGATTCCTCCAACCCTGATTATATGTGGAAGAATACGGGTCGTTTCTAGGTTTTTGTTGGAAAGCAGCATTGGTATGCTCTTGACCTTGAAATGGAGAATTCAATGGACATTCTTCCATGAGATGTGATGGATCAGAACAGCATCCACATACAGTTTTGGGGAGTGACATTGGGTTTAGGGAGGCTGCTAAAAATTTATGTTCCATAGCTTCGAGCTTCTTTTGCATTGCTGCCATTTCAGCTCTAACTCCTATGGATACATCAATTTGGTGAATGCTACCCCTAGACGATAACTGGTTTACACTCTCCCACTGTAAGGATCTTTCAGCGAAATCTTCTAAGAATTTCCAAGCTTCGCCATCATCTTTGGTCATAAAAGTGTCTTGACACATGGATTCAAGGTTCTGTTTAGTGGTAGGATTAATGCCCTCATATATGATTCTGCACAAATCCCATCTAGGGATTCCGTGATGTGGACATTGGACCAACAGATCCTTGAAGCGTTCAAAACACTTCGAAAATGGTTCATTTGGAAGCTGGGTGAATTGATTTATTTCGCTACGGACTCGGGCTGTTTTATGATTGGGGTAGAATTTCTTAGGGAATGCTGCTACGAATTCTTCCCAATTTGAAATGGAATGTGCGGTAGTGTTATACAGCTATTTCTCGGCTATATCGCACAAAGTAAATGGAAGAAGACGGAGACGCATAGCATCCACAGAAAGCTGTGAAGTACCCATCATTGCGCATACATTTTCAAATTTGGTAATAAAGACATATGCGTTTTCAGACTCGAGACCGTGAAATTTTGGTAGAAGATTGATGTATTGGGGTTTAATTTCAAAATTGTCCCCGTTGGCTGGTGGAATGGAGAGACAGGTCGAAAGAGAACCTCGCATAGGATAGTATCTCTCCTGGAGAGAGATGCGGGGTGGATTCTGCGCACCTGCGGACGGCGGCAGAGTAGTGGTAAAGAAGTTCGATGGAGAAGCGTCCATCGAAGTGGGTGTGGTGGTGGGTAAAGAAGAAGTAGACGTAGAAATACCGACTTCGGAGTCGATAGGGGGAACGCGAACTAAACGGGCACTAGAATTCCGTGTCCAGCCTATCTTGCACTAAAAGGTTTAGCACAAGTGGCAGCGTTATGATAATTAGCGAAAAAGTTGGTTGGTGGTTGTTTTGAAAAATACGGTTTTTAAAAAAAAAATCAAATCACAAAAAAAAATGCACACACCACCCTAGATCTAATGGTCACCTAGGTCAAGTCTCTAGACCGCTCCTAACTGCCAGAAGACAAATCGCAGGATCAATCCTCTACTGCCTCTTTGTCCCTTCTGTGGCCAGGTAAGTGCCAGGTAAGTGAGAGGTTCTCCACTACGTAAGTAGTGAGCCTAATTAAGTAACCACTTGCCTTAGACACACTTGCCTTAGACACCACAAAAGAAACGCGGATAAGCAATAGATTACCCACGACCTCCTTCTGTCCTAAGTGAGCGCGACGGTCCTTAGAGTCAAGTCTAGATATTTTTTAGTTAATGAGGGTAATGTGGATGCAGTTTTGTGATTTTTGGGGCTTAGGAAGGGTAATGAACTCCCCACCTAATCTGAATTTGGTCTTTGCCTCTTAATTTCCGTATTAAAAATGCAAACAACCAAGATCAAACAAGCACAATTTTTATTTTTGCGGTGCTGCGAATTTTTGCAAAGAAATCTGCAGAAATTGGTTAATGGAGCAGATCAAGGAGGAGATAAGAAAGTCAGAGAGGACCTGAGAAATTTTTGTGCAGTGATGCTTCAGCTCCGCTGCGTTTCCGTCGCGAAAAGGCCTCCAATGCAGCGGATCCGCCGCAGTTCAAAGAGATCCCTGCACAAAATTTTTACCGAATGCTTCTGTTGCCTCCCTGAGCTCTCTGCAATATTCAGAAAAATTTTCCTCGCTCCACAGATTCCAGATTTTCTCGCAACAAATCACAATGAATCGTTTAGTGTTTGTGCGAATTTTGATCTAAAAATTTTGATGGAATAAATTTTTCAACTCAAATTTCAAATACGAACAAATTAGCACACTATCCCCGGTAACAACGCCATTTGATTGAATGAATTCTTGGTTCGTGCCGGTAGAAAAATGTATAGAAATCACAACCAAAGAAATTTTGTTAACCGCAATCAATAACGGTGTCGTAGTAGCGCGTTAATGAATACGGATCGTCCACTGAGACAATGTGATTTGTTCGTATTTGAATTAGATGAATTGAAAATTTAAGAGAAAAGAAAAGACAAATCAATTCAAGATATATGAAAGTGAATTTCAAGAATTAACAAAATCTAGATCTAATATCAAAAGCACTAAAAATCAAGAATCAAGAATTGATGATATCCAATCGAATTAGGTTTCAAGAATTGAAGTGAGCTTCGTAGGAATCGATCGAATCTATAGAAGTGATGAAAACTCGTGATTACGTTTTCTTATCCATTAATGATTTGATGCTAGATCGATGACGATCTATCGAGGTTTAAGGATCTTTCGAAAAAACTAGGGTTTCTTCATCTCAGCCTTTGTCCTTTCGATGATTATCATTCAAGTGCTAGCCTCTAGTAAATCGAATTACCTATCGTTGATCTCTAGTTATGAGCGAAAACAATCAAGAAAGCTTTTCGCTCGAAACTAAATTGTCAATGATTCAATCTACAAGAGTTTACAAAACTTATAGGAATTAAGAATCGTTTCAAGATCTAATCATCATCATCATCTATTGATTCTTTCGACTCCTCCACGAGCGGAGATTTTACTCAAGCATTATAACAAAGAACACAATCAATAATCTAGATCTAATCATAATGCTCAAATTGAAAGATAAGCAAGATATAGAAATTTCACCTTTTATTTATCAACAATTTTGTTACAATTCTCTCAAGATCTACAAGAGGAAAGAACTCGATCGTCGATTTCGGCTTCGCTCGTCTCCGTGAGTCGCGGATCTCCTTGGATCACTTGCTCCGTTGAAGTCCGGCGTCGCTTCTAAAAGGTTGAAGGCTTCTTGCTTGATTTGTACTCAAAAATCTTGAATTTTGGCTTTGGTGATTGGATTTAGGGTTAGGGTTTATAAGTTGTGTCACTCAACTTGTGGGATGAAATGGTCAATTATTCGACAACCCTAGAATAGAAGCCTTTGGGTCCCTTTTATAGCCTTGATCTTTAGATTAGCTTCCTTTAGAAGCTAGGTTAGGATTAGCTTCATTAGCAAGCTTGGTAGTTAGGTAGAAGGTTCTAGAGATAGTTAGTTAGGGCTAGCTTCCTTCATAAGCTTGGAGGTTAGGGAGAAGCTTCTAGGCTTTAGGTAGTTATGTGAGAGGCTTGCTTGAGAAGCTTGAAGATGTTTAGCTTGAACAATAAGGTTTGCTGTTCGGACAGAAGCTTCTGGAGTTCTCTGGAAAATTGCAGTGGCTTAAAGAGGTGTGGGCCATGGAAGAAGAAACCTGACGCGGAGATATGCTGACGTCACCCCTATGTGGCCACGGATCCGCCGTGGGAAGGGTGCTCTGGCCGCGGATCCGCGGCCCATTGATGGCCTTGGGGCTTGAACTTTCTGTGCTGATTTTGTGCTGTTCTTGTGGCACTTTTCTGATGTGTGGAATCTTATAATTCTCTCTTGTTCACTGTCAGATCTTAAGTCTTGGAATTGACGCAATTTTATCAGCACTTTTAACCGTTTAGGCTCTTTTCCTGGAATTTCCTGCACAGATTCTCGAAACAAGTGTTGCGCTATACAAAGATGATGCATGCCATGATAAACACTCAATTTCCCTCAGAAATGTCGATTTTAAGATATAACACAAGTTATTTGGTATTTTAAGGATGTTTTGCTAATATGTGCTATACTCAACCTGAATACCTTTAGATGAGTGCAAATGGTAGGGAAATTGACGTGTTAAAAATGCATTATTTTCGACTGATCGGCTGAAACGTGATGATTCCTCAGCTCCCTAGAAACAGAATTAAATTCTGGTCACGTGTCAACACGTGATGGGCTCCTAAGCTCTTTAATCAATAGAATTAAATTCTATTTAATAATAAAATAATGGGGTCACATGCCAACACGTGATAGACTTTTAAAAGCCTTAGAATTAAATTCTAATTAAGGGAAATCAAAGATCCTAACTAGGAAAATATTTCTTTAAATCTTTCCAAACAAAAAAGATGGTGCTCTGTAAAATAGAGCACCGTTGGATTAAAAATCCAATGGTGATTAAAAATCACCAATTTATGGAAAGATTTTATACAAGGAAAGATTTCTCTGAAATTCACTAAGAATAACAAACAGAATATCTTCTGGATTAAAAACCCAATGGTGAATAAAATTCACTGAGTGATCTAAAAGATCATGTTAGTTACAAAAACAACCAAAATCTGTCAATGAAAGATTCACTAAACAAATTGATTCTTTTCTTTCTCCTATAAATAGGAGCCAAGAAGAGAAGAGAGGGGATCCTTGGAATCTTTATTTTCTGGAGAAAAAAACAACAACAGAGAGGAAAGAGAGGAGAATTTAATTCTCAAGAAAAGAAACCCTAAGTGAGAAAGGGGAAAGAGATCTAAGCTCCATAAAACAAAAAGAGAATTTAATTCTCATTCTAAGAGTTTAACTCTTCTGAATAAGAACTTAGTTCTTCCCCTGGTTGAAGATCTGCAGAAGCAAATCTCCCCACAAGTTGAGAATTTAATTCTCATCGGGGAGATTCTACCATGCAGATCCAAAACTTAGAACGAGAATTGAGTTTAGAGAATTTAATTCTCACAAATTCATAGGAATTTAATTCCTCCAAATAAAACTAGGGTTTAACCCTATATGAGAATTTAATTCTCCCAAATTCATAGGAATTTAATTCCTCCAAATAAAACTAGGGTTCGACCCTGCATGAGAATTCAATTCTCCCCAAATTCATAAGAATTTAATTCCTCTAAATGAAATTAGGGTTTAACCCTACATAAGAATTTAATTCTTCTACATACATAGGAATTTAATTCCTCTAAAACAGAATTAGAGTTTAATCCTACAGAGAATTTAATTCTTAAAACAGGAGACTTAAAGCTCTCCATGCACATAAAGAACTTGGTCACGTGGTAACACGTGACCCCCATTCTCAATGAGCAGAAAAGAGTGAACAAGACTAGGTCACGTGCCCCCACGTGACCCTTTAATGGACTCCTCAAAATAAGAAGGAATTAGCCCAGAGGCAATGCCTCACGTGCTCCCACATGACCTTCGAAACAAAGAGAACAAAGGCAAAGGCAGTACTGATTTTGGGCGCTCTCAAGTGTCCTCACGTGACCACTAATAAACACTTTAATAATCAATACATGGGTACCCATCACGTGCCAACACGTGATGGCCAGAAGATCAAAAGTGTTTAACACTTATTTGCAGATTTGAGAGTAAAATAAAGGAGGTCTAGCCCCACCTTTGGGTGCCCCCACGTGACCCCTTCTTTTCTAGTGTTTGACACTATTTTGAGCATTATGTCTCCAGTGTTTAACACTGTTTTAAATACATCACGTGAGGACACGTGACCGCCAGATGTCCTCTAGTGTTTAACACTATTTTAAAACCAGCTTAGCCCAAATTTGCTAAGTTTTTCAGAGGCAAATCTCCCCTTCAAATGAGCTTTAAAATCCAGGGCTATAATGATTATTGCTCAGACAAAGACAAAATGTTGTCAGAGTCCCAAGCCCTGTTTATTATTGCTAAATAAGGGGGGGGGGAGGGCTAAACCCAGACAAATGTTCAATAGTCCAATAAAGGGCCAACATTTCAAACTTAAATGGACTTAGCCCAAATTGGCCATAAGTCCTCAATTCAGATTTAACTGAGCCAATGTGCTCATAATCTAATTAATTGATCTTAGTTCCAAGTTGGATTACAGATCTCCCAATCAACTTTGGTTCAAGGGTATATCTCTTCACTCCTTTGATATTTGTCGTTGTAATCCTTCAACGTCTTCAGAGAGATGACGGGTCCCGACAACCACACATTTCACAGACCATGACGTCTTTAAACTGGACTGTGGGGTCCTTAAACTCATGAACTCTGATGTCCTTAACCTCGGACTGTGGGGTCCTTTTTAACCCATGGACTATGATGTCTTTAACCTTGGACCGTAATGTCCTTAAACTAACAATGGACCGCAAAGTCCCTAAACTAAACAGCAGAGCCCAAATGCTCTCTTGTTGGATCTAAATGATCCCGTTAAGTTGATCTTAGTCTAAAAATTAAACTAACGTATCCTTAACATACGTTTAAGTCGATCTTAGTCTCAAATGAGACTAACGTATCCTTAAACCCAACCCCCAAACCTAAATCTATGAAAATACGGATTTGGACCAATCCACGCCCTACGGGCAACAACATAAATTAGTCTCCGTATACAATCCACGGGCAACCAAAAACAAAACAAACACACATGACACGAAGTGACCATCTGGAGAAGGAGAAAGTGGTTACCGCGATGCGGTAGCGTAATTAACTGCAGGTGCTTGCGCCTGTAGGGAAGAGTGTCCCCACAATCAAAACCCCCTCAAATGAGGGGGAATCTGATGAAGTTTGCTACATCGGCCGCATCCGTTTAAACCTTCGATACATGGTGTCATAAATCAACTTGGCATCTTCGGAGAGGTGGACGGATAGCACCAATTAGCATCTGTCCCGAATTCAGGCAAGACGGACCTACGCGGTCGCGTCTCCGTGTTTCGGAGGGGAACAACACCGCCTTTCGGCTTGGTGGAGGCCTTCTTCTTCTCTCCCTTGGCTTTCATCTTGGATCTAGAAGAGGAAGATTCCCCAATAAGTAGAGCGGGTGTCTCCCTGGTTTCCTTCAAGGTGTAAATAGAAGGTAGGGACTGTAGAATCAAGTCAGTATCAAACTCGTTCTCCAATGTGGTCTCCGGGTCCGTGAGCTCTTCAATATAGCTGATCATTACAAGGACGTAGTCCCCTACAGATGACCCGACAGCCAACCTCGCTTGAAACAATCCCTTCGAAGTATCATATTTTGCGATATGAGATTGCTCTCCATATAAATCTTTATTATGGAGGAAGATAGAAGCTAAGTCCATCTTCTCGTGCTACCTCTGGTTTTCACTATCCATTGAGACCAACACGAAACACTTGGCATTCACACGGTCTTTTTCCCTTGTCTTACGGATATCAACATCCGCGACGGTAGAAACTGGACCTGGGACGGCGGGGGCGTTAGTAGTAAAGAGGTTGCCCAGCTTGTCATAGGTAATAGACATCTGGACAAACCTTTGCCAGTTAATATAGTCTGGCTTAGTCAATTTATTATCTAGCTGTAACTTAAATCCGGTCACTTGGTCGCTGTAATTAGGAAAGAGTGGAGAAACAATCAGCATGATGCTCTTAAAAGTTTAGATTGGTTTTTAGTTTATTTAAACAGGATGGCTCCCATTGTATCTCGAATTCTTCCTCAAACCATAAAAGAAGAATTAGTCAGGATTAATCTCACCCTACAATACTTGCTTAACCTTTCGGCCAGGCTAGTGTTGGTACTTTGAGCGAGGTTTTCCAACACTTTCGCGAAGTTCCTTAATTACATAACCTCTTTTCCCTGGAGGCATAGCCCCGCTAACGCCGTTCTAGACACCTACTTAGTTTATAGCATTGATTGTTTTGGTGAAAAATCTCCCGAGGTGTAGCGGATACTCACAGTAGGATCAGGATCCAAATATCATTGTTTGATATTCCTGAAGGAATCCTACCAAAATTATCATACTCTAAATGGTATGCAACACTAGCAAGTTTCAGTTTCTTTAGAAAACTCCCGATGTGAATTTTTGCTCTATGTTCTTATGACCTTGACGAAGACCAACATATCATAAGTCACATGTCAAGTTCTACCCGTCATTCCAGGTTAATTTGAACCCACCCGTACATATCCTTGACTAAGGCCAAAATAGTAGTACGACTGTCCCAAACCAACACATCAATCTATGCAATAGATGAATATCCAGCAGCTACCAATCACTATGCCTTGACGAAGGTCAAAATACATAGCTTGAATACTATTGAATATTCATTTGAAATGATGGAGGGCTACGGCTGGTTTTGGAAAAACCTTGAACGTAGCGAACTTGATATAATTGAAGGAACCTGATAGTTTTTAAAGGAGTGGTTTAGGCTCCGCATTTAAAAGTTGTTGTTTTGAAAAAAAACCAAGTTGTTTTAAAACTGTTCCAACGATTCAGTTTTGGTTTGTTTGCTTTGCATTAATGAATGCAGTCCCATCATTTACACCTATCATCACAGAGAGAAATGAAAATACAACGTACACTTATGCTATCTGCATTCGCCACTAAGCCCCGTCTTACACCGTTAGGTTACTTAAATAATGCCAGAGTAGGAGCTGGACTAGCGCGGGTGCAAAATATAAGCAACGTCTACTATATAACATATATAGAATTTACATTTGTCTCACTCAATAATAGGCATTCCAGATCACAGATGAACATATTGGATATATTAGGAATTCCATGTTTCATTTAAGCCTGTAATGAAAGACGGATTTCACGGTAGTGATGAATAGCCAAACCACACCTAGACCCCTACGGGTGTGGCAAACTACCCGCCAAATTCCCGAAATGAAGCAACCTCCCTCGGTAAAATGAGTAGGCTACTCGGCACTTTAAAAAACCCGGTAGTTTGTGCACCCCACCTTGGGTCTATCTTAGGAGCAAAAAACAGTAAAAGAAATAATACAACGGTGGCAACAACCTCAACCCGGATGTGCCCCGTAAAATAATATTACATCACTTTAAAATTTATATCGAATGAAAGAAAGAAAACTCTCTTCTCATATCTCCCGGCTATTCATCCACGACGATCCAATAAAGTTCATATCCACAAACCAACAACACAATCACAGATATGTGCAACCCCCACTAATCGACGTATAGCGATTAGTAGACGTTCAGCACATATATCAAACACAGAAAACCCAATTAGCAAATAACTTAGAATTTCGATCGATAAACCAAATTTGAGTCTACCCCATGAACAATACTGTACACAAACAATACTGGACAGAAACAAAATATTCTAAAAATCATAATTCACAAAAATAGAAGCACTGTAGAAACTCGGACCGAGTCGCGCTTGACTCGGCCACGGAACGGCGGCCAAACGCACAGTTTGGCAGTGTTTCCGCGGTAGTCTTGGGGAATCGGAAACCCAAATTTCTCTAGTGTTCTTAGAAAACCCTGCACATAATTTTATGGCCTCTGAAAAAATTTAAAGACCGGCTTTAAAATTTGACAGAAAACATGGTTTTCGAACGTGATTTTGGGATTTCTTTGTCGCTCGAATTTCTAACACTTTGCTAACTAGCTAGTAATGGTTTAGTAGGCTTTGATACCACTGTAAGTCGATGTCACGCACCCCGCGGGTTCCCAGGAAGGTAGACTTTGCAAAAAAATGGTTTTTACGGGATTCATAACACCGACTCGAACTCCAGGATCGATACTAAACCCTTACTAGCAAACTGTATGAGTTTAACTAATCGGATAGAATGTTATACATCACAGAATCATGTCCTTAGGGTCTTCTTACTTTCCTCCTCCTCGTCATAGGCTCATCGGATCGTAACGGATCGATGCCTCCTCTTCGGCCTCCTCGAGTTGAAGACGATCCACCCGGGAGTCTATAGTCCGGGCTCCAACCTCAAATCCGAGGTAATTAGGGCACATAGTTCGCTAAACTAGATGTCCTAGATGATATAGAGAGTGAAGATGGATTATTTTGTCTCTAAGTACCCTAGGTTTCTCAACACATGAGACATGAAGGGATAGAGGAAGAAGAAGGGGACCTTAAGGAAGTGAGAGTGAAGATAGAACATTGTAATGAAGAATGCACTCTTTTGTGAATAATGAACCATACCAATAATGCATGAGAAAATATCTCACCAAAATATCAAGTATGGTTCATGAGTTACCTAGTGAGTCATGGCATGAATCACCAAGTGGCATGTTTCATTTAATATAATTCTCCACCTCATTTCCTCCACCTTAAAAATCTTTTAATCAAAAGATTAAAACCCAAATGAGATATCTTCTTCTAGATGCAAGTTTGAGTAAATTACAAGAATTTCTCTCATCCGTATATACATACCCATATCCGTATTTCGAAAAATACGAATACAAAGAGACGAAAAACAATTTATCAATATAATACTAGGATCCGGCTTAAACCAAAGTCCACCAGTATTATCTGTCCGAATCATCATCCGTTCATAAGTGCACGTATATGTTCGAACCCCGTCGTAAAACCATACGACCTCTACATCTTTTGCCCGATGCAGGAAAACCCTCTGTGTGGGACTTTAAAGACTCGACACTACGCTGACAGTAGGTTTAACCACAAGCACGTCAGCGGTACTAGCTGCACGTAATGGCTACCCAGGTATCTGTCGATAAGGAGGTCGATGAGCAAACTCATCCGAACTCCTACTGAGCCTATCTGTGACAATCTCCTTACAGTCCGATCTGTTTGTCTAAGAGTATCGCATATCGGGCTTAGAGAGCGGTAGCCGTCAGACCCCTAATAGCGCAATAAGTCGTGCCGGAGTGTAGCCAAAACACCCTGAGAAACTACCGGAGTACCTACCAGTAAATCTCGCTTGTCTTGGCCAAGAACTTTGTGTAATGGCTTTTCGAACACAGCGCGATATCAACCCCTAATACCGGGAGAGACGAATCCTATCTTACCGCCACTGCCTCCAAATGCTTCGGGACTGCACCCAACTACTACCTGTTTGCACGAATCCTTTGAGCCATGGTAGGGTAGTAATCTAAGAACAGTGGGAACACACTCGAGACGATGTAGCAGTGTTAAGTCGAAGGACTGAGCTGTACTCATGTCACCTGGGAACTGCTACCCGACGATAGGTATAATATCCACCAGCAGTCCCCTATAAGTCCTGTCCAGTGTACTCATAACCCAATAAGCACCTGCATACTATCTTTAGTACGACGTACTAATGGCTGTGGGACAGACCATCTCTCATGCTGGGATGAGAAGCGTATACACTAGTCTACTCTGGAGTATCGATACCCCGTCTCGATAATCTTACGACTAGAAACCTGTATAAGGATGTGCTTATAGACTACCCAGCCCCCACTAATGTGACTGTCATTATAACGTTGGTAGTCAAGTAAAGATCCTAAGGGCTCTACCAATATGTATAAGCAATATGCTAAAATCACATGCACATATTGAGGTAGAAACAAACCGGGTAGCAGACTACCATTTCAAGCAAGACTGTTACTATATCCGTATATATCCCAAGTTTCCATTAAGTAATATACAAACCAGTAAGATAAAATAATGGCCTCTAGTGCATATATCACTAACAATTCCCGGTGAAGGGATCTCGGCTCTTTCCTCATCGAATGAGGTGCTGGATATTCATAAAAGAATACCGCTATGCAAAGCAATAACTAGAGCTACCTTTTTTGAAAATTTTGATTCTATAACATTTTTAGGTTTCTTTTCTTTTCATTAATCTCATTAATGAAGTCCCATCATTTATGTTTCCTAAACATTACAGAAGAAATGAAAGTAGAACATACGCTTATGCCATCCGCATTCGCCACAGGGCCCCGTCATGCACCGTTAGGTTACTTAACTAACGGTAGAGCACGGGCTGGACTGGCGCGGGTGCAAAACATAAGCAACATTTATTATATATCATATATATAATATAAAGCATTCGTCTCAGGCAGTTATATGATCACATCACAGAACTCAGGCAGCAAAAACAACATATGAAATATTGGATATATTAGGAGGTCCGTGTTTTAAATTCAGCCAGTAATGAAAAACACAGATTCCATGGTCATGATGAATAGCCAAACCCATATATCTAGACCCCTACGAGAGTGGCAAGTAACCCTTCAAATTATAGAGTTAGGAGACCTGGTCTCGACTCCTCGAGATGGTCTCCCACTGAACTCTAGAACCCGGTTACTTGTGCTCCCCGCCTTGGGTCTATCCTAATGCGGAAAAGTAAATAATATATATCAATGGTGACATCATCCTCAACCCGGAAGTATCCCAATAAAAGAATATTGCATACAGTTTTTACATGAATGAAAATAGAAAAACTCTCATCTCACGCAAAACCCCCCAGGTATTCAATCACGACAATCCAATATAACATATCACAGCAACACATAACATCACATGTCATCAACGTAAGTAAATATGCGTATCCCGAAAGTCGTTGACGTATAGCAACGAGATCGGCGATACACCACATATTACACTTACGATCGCAGAAAAGAAATTAAAAACTACAATAGTTGGAATCCGCACAATTGTGTCATGGTAGATGATACATTGGACATGGGTGTATAAGACTCACACCAAGACTAAAGATATTTGGGTGAATATTTATTTAGAGTTAATTCAAAATTAGGTGGAAAATGAGCATGGCTTAGATGCTTGTGGAAGCATGTAGAAGTCATGGCTCATTCCACTAATTTTGTTTTACTCTAGATATTTTATAACCCAACCATTATTTTTAGCCCATGGTTAACTCTCTACATTATCACTTGAGATATTTTCTCACCCTAGTTCATCTTCTTCATCTCATTTTTGCTCTTTAGCTTTTCATGAGGTGAGAAAAGAAAAAGAAAAAGAGATTTCTAAAGTGAGCAAAATTCCTACTTCATCAACCTACTCTCATCTAGCCCATAAGATTAGGTTGTTTGCTTCACTAATTCCTTAATTAGTAAAGAGGTAGCTTGAGTTAGAGTAACTTCAAGGTGGATCATCTTTGGCCTCGAAGATCCGTGAGTAAGCTCGTTCTTTTCTTCAAGTGGAGCCAAGAAGAGTTCTAGGGACCACTACTTGGAGCTTAGGGACTACTACTTTGAGCTATTGAAGTGAAGGACCGGTCTACAAAGGTTGTATTCCCTATTCACTTAGTGTAAAACTTGTTTACATGCTAATAAACCCTAATTCTCTAGTTCGATTCTAGGTTAGTATAGCCTAGCCCACTAGATTTTTTAAAATTGCATACTTGATACTTCTAGAAATCTAGTAGTGGTGCTAAAACATACTTTCATGGTATCAAAGCACAGTCGGAACTACACAAGACTCTATGACGATCTCGGGTCTACAGACTAATATGTACAAGTCTCACCAGAGAACTGCTATTTGACGAAAAGTATAATACCAACTAGGAGTTCTCGGCGAGTCTGTTCGGTGTACCCATTCTTTAATGAGCACCTGTGTACATTCTATGATGTCAAACACCAATGGTTGTGGGATCAACCATCGCCCCATACAGGGTCAAGGAACGTGCACACTAGTCTACTCTGGAATATTGATGTCCTGTCTCGATACTCCCTCGACTAGGAACTATTAAAGGATGTGCTTGCGGACTACACAAGCCCTACTAGTATGATCTGCATCATAATCCTGGTAGTCAAGCTAACATCTTAAGGACTTTATCAACATATATCAGAGAGACAGTATAGTAATACTAGTGTACATGTTAAGATAAAGTTCATTCAGATAGTATACTATCATGTCGAGAAAGAAAGTCATATATCTATATATGTCCAAGCATCCACTATAATATACAATAATGGCCTCTAGGGCATACATATGACTAACAAAAAGAAGTCTCCGGAATTAAATCAGTCTTTCTTATGGCATTGTAGACTGGGTCACATCAATAAAACACGATTGACGAACTTACATAAAGAGGGATATTTGGATCCATTTGAATATCAGTCATATACAACTTGTCAATCATGTCTCAAAGGAAAGATGACAAAGACTCCGTTCACTGGACACGGAGTAAGAGCGAGCTCGCTCTTGGGACTCATACACAGCGACGCGTGTGGTCCAATGTCTACACATGCAAGAAGAGGTTATTCCTATTTCATTACTTTTACGGATGATTTCTTAAGGTATGGACATGTATTCTTAATGAAACATAAATCTGAGGCCTTTGAGAAATTACGGAAATATAAGAATGAAGTGGAAAAACAAACCGGAAAAATTATCAAGACACTTAGATCTGATCGAGGTGGAGAATACTTAAGTGCCGAGTTCATCAGCTTACTCCTCCACACACACCTCAACACAATGGTGTATCGGAGAGGCGGAACCGAACCTTACTGGATATGGTACGTTCCATGATAAGTAACGCTGAGTTGCCGTGATCCTTCTGGGGTTATGCACTAGAATCAACTGCATATCTTTTGAACAAGGTTCCTATCAACACTGTGTCTACCACACCATATCATATATGGAGTGGGAAGAAACCCTCTCTTCAGTATTTGAAGATATGGGGATATCCAGCTTTTGTAAAAAAAGCAGCATACGGACAAGTTCGAGACACGCTCAGTACTGTGTAAGTTTGTGGGATACCCAAAAAACTCTAGGGGGTATCTTTTCTATTACGCAGAGGAACAAAAGGTCTTTGTTTCTCGGCATGCCCACTTTTTAGAAACTCAACTTTTAGAAAAAAGAGATAAGTGGGAGCACAATTGAACTGGAAGAAATTCCAGAACCACAAGCAAATACTGAAAGTATGGTGGAATCAGAAGTTTCGAAAGAACCGGATATCCCTGCGCTACTCCGCAGGACTAGAAGGCTGTCTCATCTGCCCAAGAGATACTACGGTTTTCTCATAGATGGGGATAGAGAGGATTGCATCATCAACGATGATGAGCCAACTAGTTTCCAACAAGCCATTCAGAGTAAAGACTCGGTAAAATAGCTGGATGCAATGCGGACCGAAATTGAGTCCATGTACACCAATAAAATATGGACTTTGGACATTGCTCCAGAAGGGGTAAAACCCATAGGTTGCAAATGGATCTTCAGAAAGAAGATTGGTGTAGATGGACAGGTTGAAACCTATAAGGCTGGACTTGTTGCAAAAGATTTTCGTCAAAGACCTAGTTTGGACTATGATGAGACCTTTTTTCCAGTGGCTATGCTCTAATCCATTCGGATCCTTTTTGCCATTGCTGTCTTCCACGATTATGAGATTTGGCAGTTGGACGTAAAGACAGCTTTTTTAAATGGAAATTTGGAAGAGTGTGTCTATATGAATCAGCCGGAGGGTTTCATAGAGAGTGGAAGTAACGGAAGAGTGTGCAAGTTACTTAAGTCCATTTTTGGACTAAAGCAGGCATCGTGGAGTTGGAACATCTGTTTTGATGAGACGGTCAAGGAATTCGACTTCATCAAAAATCCATATGAACCATGCATCTATAGTATAATTGTAGCGAGAAGTGTGGTATTTCTCGTCTTGTATGTGGATGACATTCTTTTGATAGGAAATGATATTCCTATGCTACAATCAGTCAAGGGATTCTTATCACAAAGGTTCTCCATGAAGGACCTGGGTGATGCCTCCTACATTCCGGGGATCCAAATCTATCGTGATAGATCTAAACGGATATTGGGACTTTCACAGTCAAGGTACGTCGACACCATACTGAAAAGTTCGGTATGGACGATTCAAAGTGCGGTAATTTACCGGCTTGTCACGGAATCACCCCCTCCAAAGAGATGTCTCCCAAGAATGATTTGGAAAGGGATCGCATGTCTATAATACCCTACGCTTCAGCGGTATGCTCTATAATCTATGTGATGCTGTATACCAGACCAGATGTAACTTACGCATTGAGCGTTGTAAGCAGATATCAGTAAAATCCAGGAGAGAAGCACTGGACAGCAGTGAAGAACATTCTCAAGTACCTGAGAAGAACTAAGGAGATGTTCTTGGTCTACGGCAGAGAAGACCTCCAGGTCGAGGCCTTCGCCGACTCCAGCTTCTAGAGTGACAAGGATGACTCTAAGTCCATATCGGGTTATGTCTTTATCCTCAATGGAGGGGCGGTCTGTTGGAAGAGCTCCAAGCAGGACACCATTGTTGACTCGACTATGAAAGCGGAGTATATCACTGCATATGACGCCGCGAAAGAAGCAACCTGGATCAGGAAGTTTGTGACAGAACTTCCGGTGGTTCCGTCCATTATTGATCCAATACCTCTGTATTGTGACAACAATGGGGCTATAGCTTTAGCGAAGGAACCAAGGTCCTATCAGAAGTCCAGACACATCTTGAGGCGGTACCACCTGATCAGGGAGATCGTTGATCGTCGGGAGATCGAGGTGCGGAGAGTAGACTCAGAGAACAATACTGCAGATCCACTCACAAAAGCCATCCCTCAGACGCAGTTCGAGAGGCTGATCGAGATGATAGGTCTACGATATGCCAATACATGGCCTTAGTATAAATGGGAGATTGTTAGTGAGATATGCCCTAGAGGCCATTATTGTATTATACTGGATTGTATATTACATATTGGAAGCTTGGGATATTCACAGTTATGATAACAGTCTTGCTCAAAATGGTAGTATGCTACTTGGTTTGATGCTACCTCAATATGTGCATGTATTTCTTTTAGTATATCGCTTATACATATTGGTAGAGCCCTTAGAATTTTTGCTTGATTAACAGCGTTGTGATGGCAGTCATACTAGTGGGGGCTGGGTAGTCTATAAGCACACCCTTATACAGGTCCCTAGTTGTAGGATTATCGAGACGGGGTATCGATACTCCAAAGTAGACTAGTGTATACGCTTCTTATTCCAGCAGGGGAAATGGTCTGTCCTATAGCCATTAGTACGTTGTACTGGAGATAGTATATAGGTGCTCATTAGATTATGAGTTACACTGGACAGGACTTACAGGGAACTGTTGGTTGGTATTATACCTATCGTCAGGAAGCAGTTCCTAGGTGACATGAGTACAGATTAGTCCGTTGACTTTCCATCGCTACTTCGTCTCGAGTGTGTTCCCACTGCACTTTGATTACTACCCTACCGCGGCTCAAAGGAGTCGTGCAAACAGGTAGTAGTTGGGTGTAATCCCAAAGCACTTGGAGACAGTAGCGGTCAGATAGGATTCGTGTCTCCCGGTATTGGGGGTTGATATCGTGCTGTGTTCGGAAAACCATTACACAAAGTCCGTGTTTAGGGCAGTCAAGATATACTGGTAGGTACTCTAGTATTTTCTCAAGGTGTATTGGGCTTTACTCCGGCACGACTTATTGAGCTGTTAGGGTTCTGACGTTTACCATCCCCATAGGCCCGATATGCGAGTATCTTAGATGAACAGACCGGACTGTACGGAGATTGTCACAGACAGGCTCAGTAGAAGTTCATGTGAGTTTGCTCATCGTCTTTCTTATCGACAGATACCTGGGTAGCCGTTACGTGCAGCTAGTACCGCTGACGTGCTTGTAGTTAAACCCACTGCCAGCGTACCGTCGAGTCTTTAGAGTCCCACACAGAGGGTTTCCCTGTTTCGGGCAATAGATGTAGAGGCTGTATGGTTTTACAGCAGGGCTTCGATCACATACGTGTACTTGTACACGAATGATGTTCGGACGGATAATACTAGTTGGCTTTGGTTTAAGCCGGATCCTAGTTTTGTATTATTTGATTGTTATCGTCTCAGAGTATTTGTATTTTTCGGAATACGAATACGGGTATGTATATATGGTGGGGGGTATTCTTGTAATTTTCTCAAGAATGCTTCTAGAAGGAGACATCTTATTATTTAGTATTATCCATTTTTGGTAAATGGATTAATGAGGTGTAAATTGGAAAAGAGAGAGATATTTGTAGCATAGTGTGAGGAATGGCTCAAGTATTAGTTCATTTGTCTTAACTCACTATTGAAGCATGGGTGATATATTGTATTGGTTTTTAATCCATAGTTCAATGCGTGAGGTATGAAATATTAGCCATTCCTTATACTTAGCCATTAAGAATCCTAGCTCATTTGCTTCTTTCCTTTCTCTCTCTTCATTTCATCTCCTTCTTCCTCAAGTAAACCCTTACTCTCACATGTGTTGTGAAATAAAGAGTTTAGTGAGATAATACAATCCATTATCATTCTCTACATCACCTAGGCTACTTGGATTAGCAAAACAAGTACCCTAGCTACCTCGGTTTAGAGGTTGGAGCTTAAATCACATATTCTCGGATGGATCATGTTTGATGCGAGGAGGCCGACGATGCAACTTTCATCCATTCTTCGAGGAGCCAAGGAGAGGATGAAAAGAAGACCCGAAGGACTTGGTCACGGAGGTATAACCATCTATCATAGTAGTCAAACCTCTTAGTTAGTTTAGCTAGTTAAGCTTAAGTAAAGATCCTGGAGTTTAGTCGGTGTTGTGAAGTTCATGAAAACTGTTTTTGAAAATTCCGCCTTCCCGTGAACCCGCGGGGTGCGCGACATCGAGTTACAGGTTTGGGTTAGGGTTAATTAGGGTTAGGGTTTGGGTGATGATTAGGGTTAGGGTTAGGCTTAATTTGGGTTAATTAGGTAAAATAGGGTTGGTGATGATTAGGGTTAGGGTTAATTAGATTAATTAGGGTTAATTTTGGTTTGGGTTAGTGATGATTAGGATTAGGATTTGGGTGATGATTAGGGTTAGGGTTATGATTAGGGTTAATTTGGGTTAATTAGGTTAATTTGGGTTAGGGTGTTGATTAGGATTAATTTGGTTTAATTAGCTTAATTTTGCGTTAATTAGAGATAATTTGATTTAGGGTGATGATTATGGTTAATTTGGGTTAATTAGGGTTAGGGTTTAGGATGGATTAGTTCCTTCAGTAGGATACTTGATGATAACGTAAACGTAAGAAAATTTTACCCTAAACTATGTCACGCCCCGCTTCCCGGTGTACGGGTAGAGGACGCGACGGGCCCGCTACGTATTTACTCTGAAGTAAACACGCTGAGCTGTTCCCTGATTAAAAATCAGGAAATACCTCAATAAGGTATCACGTGCTCACACGTGACCAATGGTCACGTGTTGACACGTGATGGCTAAACCAGAAGCATAAATAAGCGGCTGAGAAAAGGACCCAATTGGGGGTCACGTGCTCACACGTGACCAAGGGTCACGTGCCAACACGTGACAGGCTTTGAAAGCCTTACAGTTTAATAGAATTAAAATTCTAAAATTGTGTAAATCTTTCCAAATGGAAAAGGATCATGAGGAACCGTTGGATTAAAAATCCAAGGGTGATTAAAAATCACCAATTTATGGAAAAATCTTAGACAAGGAAAGATTTCCCTAAATCTCACCGAAATAACAAACAGAATATGTTTAGATTGAAAATCCAACGGTGAATAAAATTCACTGAATGATCTAAAGGATCATATTAATTATGAAAACAAACAAAATCTTTCAATGAAAGATTTGCTAAACAAATTGATTCTTTTCCATCTCCTATAAATAGGAGCTAAGGGATAGAATTTTGGAGTGAGATAGAATTTTGGAATCTTGAAATTTCAGAGAAAAAAGAAAGAAGAATTTAATTCTCAACAAAAAAAACCCTAGGTAAGAAAAGAAAGGAGATCAAACTTCAAAAAGAGAATTTAATTTTCAAAATCTAAGAGTTTAACTCTTCTGCAAAAAAAAAAAAAAGCACTTAGTTCTTCCTCTAGTTGGAGATCTGCAGAAGCAAATCTTCCCATAGGTTGAGAATTTAATTCTCATCGGGTTGAGATTTTGCCGTGCAGATCCAAGACTCAGTGGGAGGATTGAGTTCAGAGAATTTAATTCTCCCAAATTTATAGGAATTTAATTCCTCTAGAAGATGAAATCAGGGTTTAACCCTATATGAGAATTTAATTCTCCTAAAAGTATAGGAATTTAATTCCTTCAAGATGGATGAAACTAGGGTTTAACCCTAATTGAGAATTTAATTCTCCTAAATTCACAGGAACTTGATTCCTCCTAAAATAAATTAGGGTTTCACCATATACAAGAATTTAATTCTTTTACATATATGGGAATTTAATTCCTCTAAAAGAAATTAAGGTTTAACCCTACATAAGAATTTAATTCTTTCACAATAGGAATTTAATTCCTCCAAAATCATAATTAGGGTTTAACCCTGCAGAGAATTTAATTCTCAGAAATAAAGAGATTTAAAAGATCTTCAAGAACTAAGGTCACGTGTCCCCACGTGACCCCTGATAAGATTTCCAAAAATGTGAAGGAAAAAGCTCTTAGGCAATGCCTCACGTGCCCCCACGTGACTTCCAAAACACAGAAAAAAAAAGCAAAGGAAATATAAGTTTTGGGCGCTCTCACGTGTCCCCTCGTGACCCCGTAGCAAGTGTTTTAATAATCAGTGCATAAATCTCCATCACGTGTCAATACGTGATGCTCAAAAAAATATAAAAAAGTGTTTAACACTTATTTGCAAACCAAAGTGAAAGGGACCCGGTCCCACTTTTGGGCGCCCTCACGTGGCCCCACGTGACCCATTCCTATTTAGTGTTCAAACACTAATTTAAAGGACTTATTTCCAGTGTTTAACATTGTCTTTTTTAAGTGTTTAACACTAAATTGAGAACTTCATTTCCAGTGTTTAACACTGTCATTTTCTAGTGTTTAACACTAAATTGAGAATTGTATTTCCAATGTTTAACATTGATTGTCTTTTAGTGTTTAACACTAATTTGAGAGCTTTGTTTCTATTGTTTAATACTGTTGTTTTCTAGTGTTTAACACTACTTTTAGCCAAATGGGCTAATTTTCCAGAGGCAAAAGTCTCCCCTTTAACTGAATCTCAAGATTGAGTAAAATTCAGAGCTATAATGTTACCAAAGCCCTCAAACTCTTGTTTAGCAATGCTAAATGATGGGGGCGGAACCCAGACAAATCTCTAATGGTCCAACAAAGGGACAATATTTCAAACCTAATTGGACTTAACCCAAGTTGGCCATAAGTTCTCAATTCAGATTTAACCGAGCCAATGTGCTCATAATCTAATTAATTGATCTTAGTTCCAAATTGGACTACAAATCACTTAATCCACTTTGGTTCAAGGGTACATCTCTTCACTCCTTTGATATTTATCGTTGTAATTCCTCAACGTCTTCAGAGAGGTGACGGGTCCCGACAACCACACATTTCATGGACTGTGGGGTCCTTAATCCCATGGACTATGATGTCCTTAACCTTGACTGTGAGGTCTTTAAACTCACGGACTATGATGTCCTTAACCTTGACTGTGAGGTCTTTAAACTCACGGACTATAATGTCCTTAATCTCGACCGTGATGTCTTTAAATTAACATTAGACTGTGGGGTCCTTAAACTCATGGACTATGATGTCCTTAATCTCGACCGTGGTGTCTTTAAACTAACATTCGACCGTGATGTTTTTAAACTAACAATGGACCACCATGTCCTTAAACTGGTAATCGACCGCAATGTCCCTAAACTAAACAATAGAGTTCAAATGCTCTTTTGTTGGATCTAAATGATCCTGTTAAGTTGATCGTAGTCTAAAATTAGACTAACGTGTCCTTAACAAACGTTGAGTCGATTTTAGTCTAAAATTAGACTAATGTACCCTTAACAAACGTTTAAGTTGATCTTAGTCCCAAATGAGAATAACGTATCCTTAAGCCCAAACCAAAACCCAAATCTAAGAAAATACGGATTTGGACTAATCCACGCCCTATGGACGACAACATAAATTAGTCTCCGTATACAATCCACGGGCAACCAAAAAAAACATACAAACACCCACGACACGAAGTGACCATCTGGAGAAGGAAAAAGTTGTTACCGCGATGCGGTAGCGTAATTAACTGCAGGGACTTGCGCCTACAGGGAAGAGCGTCCCCACAATCAAAAACCCCTCAAACGAGGGGGGATCTGACGAAGTCTGCTATATCGGCCGCATCCGTTTAAACCTTCGATACATGGTGCCATAAATCAACTTGGCATCTTCGGAGAGGTGGACAGATAGCACCAATTAGCATCTGTCCCGAAATTCAGGCTAGACGTTCGCCGCGTCTTCGTCCGCGTCTTTCGAAGGGGAACATGAGCGTATCTAAGCAATATAAAAGAAATATACACAAGAGACAAATGTAATGAACAACAACTTATTTATTCACATTCTTTTACAGTGCATCTGAAAAGTAAATACATGGAATGAAAAGTAATGCCTAAATAGTGGCATAACAGAAATGGAAATACAGGAATGAAATGTACAAGTAACTAGAGCTCTGGGTCGTAAGCTAGCTGGTTCAAATTCTCGCTAGTGGGCTCGATCTCCTGAAGGTCCGATCCACCTGACAACATTCCAAAGAAGAAAGAGAAGGAATGTCGTCAGCGAACAATCGCTCGGTAAGTCCTAAAGATAAAAGAGAAGTAGAATAGACAGAGAGAGAGAGTAGCTTTTAAAGTTGTATTATATTGTTATAATGTTGCATTTAGTGTTAATGCTGTTGTTTGTAGCTTGGTACAGAAGAGGCCAAGGTATACGAGAGGAGTCTCACTTGCCCCGGAAACTAAGGTATCAGGAACACAAGGAACCGTTCATGCCACGGTACAACAGCAATGGAATACATGTTAGGTGTCTTATGGGTATTGTCTCGTGCCACTTTTAACACCTTCCGTACCAATCTAACCCTAAAAACCCCGCGGTGTCTTGATTGTATTGTTTGCATTGTTTGAATTGTAAATGTGTTGTTTGTACTATTTTGTAAATGTAAATGGAAGACTTGTATTGTAAATGGAAGACTTGCCGAAACCATGATATCGTATAAATGGAAATGGAGGTACTGGATAATCATGTAAATGGAATATATCCATGGTTCGGTTCGGTCAAGTTATATAGATTGATAAATTGAACAGATTGAATATATGGATTCATATTGAATTGTTATATATATACTTGAATCTCATTCAAGTCAGATTGATTATATTGAGACGAGTCAGCCAATTGGAAAAGAAATTGAATCCTGAATTAGATTTTGGTGTTATCGGTAACCGTTGCACATGGACGGCAGGATTTGTGTCTTTTTCAAAGACGATTACCGTATTGATAACATTATTTGTTAAGCTGTCTACCTTAAATAGGAAAGCACCCATATCTCCGGCTCCCTGAGGCTCAAGAGACTGGTCCCGCTTAAACCTATATTTACTAGGGACCTTATGGTAATTTATACAACTTGAGGGGGTTTTATATAAAAATAATTTTGTATAATTTTCAAAATACACCTCAAGTATTTAATTATCTTCTTTAGAGTTTTCATAAATGTAGATTTTATATATATGACATTTCTACTGAATAAAACCTAATTTCATAATATATGGTATTTAATTGTAAAGTGTTGAATTTGAATGGAATTGCATGGTATTTTCATGTAAGGCGATTCTTTTTATTTATAAAAGTTGGAATATTTATACTATATCAAAAATAAATATTTTGATGATACATATACATACATACATACATACATACATACATATATATATATATATATATATATATATATATATATATATTTATATAAAATAATTTTAATTTATTATTTTTTTCTAGAAATCTCATTTTCTTAAGATATTTGTATTTTTAAATCTTTCGAGACCATATGCTTTCTGGGGAGATCTACATCTCGCACTACTAATCCCGAGAATGTGCGATAATCCGCACCATCCCGAACGGGTTTCCCAAATGAGTTGTAGCGGCGCTTTGCAAAGATTTGTTTAAAATATATAATCTTGTAGAAAAATGTTTTGTAGTTTATAGTATTTATTTGTAAGAATCGTATTTCCGTATTCTAGTTTCCCAAGAGATATCGTGGTATATTACATATGAGTGTTGTGAAGAGGTATGTCATTACCTTATGAACTATCTAAAGGTATAGTAATGGTAATGATGTTTTTATGTCGAAGCTAAACTACAAGGTATTTTTCTGTAAAATTGCGATAAATAGTAAAATAAGAATTCTTTTGATATGAAACTTGTTCAATATGTTTTGTTAATATTTAATGGTCATGATGTACTAATTTGGTATTGTTGTTTTTAAAAAAAATGATACTTTTAAAGAAAAACCGAATCAGAAGTCAGATTAACCCCGCTTCCGTCGGGTTTTAGAAATACAAGTGTTTAGATTAGATAAGGGAAGAGAGAGGAGGGACTTACGGGTTTGTTGATTAAAGAAGAGTAAAAGGGAGTGGTAGGAGGTGCCGATGCGTCGTTTCGTCGCCGGGAGCTCCTAGGGTCGTCGTCGGAAATTCGTCGAAGTTTCGCCCTTCGCTAATTCCACTTGTACACAAAAGTTCTAGAGAATTTTCTTGAGAGTTTGGACAGAGTTTGTGAGTGAGGTGTATGTGGAATAGAGTGGTATTTATAGGAAAAGTTAGGGTTATGGTAGATGAAAGGGTGTGAAAAGATGTATTAAAAATTTGTATTTAAAATAGAATAAATAGATGTTTTTATTGGCTCTGTAAATATGTAGGGTTTTTAAAGTGTACATGGGTTTCAAGAATACCAAAAGGCACATAACTCCAGAAGACAAAATCCGATTTTGTGCTGACTCGGCCGGCGGCGGCGGCCGATTCGGCCAAGTCGCCGGCCGAGTTAGGCCGAGTCAGGCCCGAGCTCATCGCCACGTGTCCTATGTCTCATGTTCTTTCTCCTGAGTCAGTTTGTTTTATATGTGACTCTTGGTTTTATTTGTTTTGCACGTGTAGACTCTTGGGCTTCTAAAAAGATTAAAAGAAATCATTATAAAAAAATAATGTGGCTGATGGGATTTGAACTCTGGTGCTTTGGTTCAGCAGTGCAAGGTCTTACCAATGAGCTACAAGCTCCTTCTTGCTATTAAAAAGCAAAAAAAAATTATAACTTGTGCTCAGGCTCAAATAGCTCTTTCTGTATTTTTGGAAAAAGTTGTACAGAAAGTTTATGGTTGTTACAAACTAAAAACTTCAAACCCTTGAAAACGAAACGTAAACGTAAAATCTATTCAAGTTAAATATTCAAGTTAAAACCAATATATGATACTCGATGATAATATGAAACTTTCATATTCTCATCGATACTATGTGAAAATCAAAGCGCGACTTAGTCCCCGTCTATCGGTTAACATACGTTCGATGTTCGTCGTGACATAGAACTATACGAAAGTTGTTAAATATCGGACGGTATAGTTCGGTGCTAACAACCGTCGTGTAGTCTGTGTGACGAGAAGATTCGATCGTATGATAACCGATAGATTTGTCCAGTGTGGACAAGTTAGGAATGTATAAAGCAAACACCTGCATTCACTTATATTTTTATTCGTTTTGAGTTATTTCGTCGGTACTTTTCCACTGGTTCTCCGTGTACAAAGATAGATTAGATATTCATTTCAACGTTATTTCACAGCACTGAAATGATTATCTATTCTATTACAGTGTACTCGGAGAACAGCGGGGAGGCACTGCCGAAATTTACTCGAAACGGATAAAAGCACAAGCGAATGGGTGTCTGCTCTATACATTCTTAATGGGATAGAAGGCTTACCCCCGATAGCCGAAACACACATATACAACACGAATACACAACAAACACACACACAAAACACATACATACTAACAACTCTACACTTAAGCGAAATCATAAATTGAAACACACATACACAGAATACAACTCATACTTGGGTATTTTTAAATATAACTTTGTTAATCGATAATTTATTCTTTTTAACGACAAACTTGTCTTTACGGATTTTCTTCTTTGTCAGTAACTATCCCGTCCTTAAATTTCTCATTATAGTCACCATAACCTACAATTTATAGTCTAAAATGGCCCATGAGTATATCAGAGTTAAGGACTGGATGTACGTGAATTGGCAATAGCGCATGCAATCTAAATTTGTCCCAGGAGTTGCTGCTTTCATTGAATTTACATGCGAACATAATAAGATCGTGTTGAGTGGGACGATCAGCACCGGCGCTCATTTGCGCTCTTCTGGGATCAGGCTCAGATATTAATATATATTTTCATTTGACTTATCCAATAAATTTATTATTATTTAACACTTGTAATTTAAATATATTATATTTTTGTATTTGCAGTTGAATTAAAACTTTCAGCCTATACCCGACCCTGATCACCCTGACAGAGTTCTTGATATTCACACTCTTTACCCGGGCCTTATGAAGAACATGCAATCTAAGATTCGATATAATAGGAACGAACTGAAGATCGATTGCTATTTGGTATGGCTGGCGACCCCCGAGGCAGAGAGAGCGGCTCTCTTATATACTCCGACCCTTGCTAGAGTCGACGTAGATACATGACATCTCTTGTGCCAATATTATGACTTTGAGCACAAACAGATTTGTAATTTAAATGTAATTTATTGTTTATTATATAATTTATTTTTTTGTTTTGCTTAATTAGAAAACTAATTTTGATTGTGTTGTGTAGAAACAGGCCGATCAAAATAAGGAGAATAGGAAGTCGGCGAAGAGGGGTCGCTCCACTTATACAGGTGGCTTGAGAAACATTACTCGTTCCATGGAGGCATCGGTAAATTACAATAGATCTATTTTGATATAATGCAATATTAAGAGTTATTTTTAATACATGTAAATTTTTGGCGAATTGCAGAGAGCTCAGATCCTGACGCAGGGTGGTACACTGAGCTTGTTGACCGCGTATCTTACCGTCCATGGCACTTCGATAGATCCCGCCATGGGCGAGTTTCGATTCCCTGACATCGCTACCCAGGAGTATTGCGTAAGTGTTAATATTTATTCTAATTCGAATGAAATTTTTGTTTTGATAAGTTCAAATTTAAATGATATACTTATATTTTAATGGTTAATGTGGGTGTAGGAGCGGGTGGTGGAGCAGGCGGAGGTATTGGCGATCGATTTTAGTGGACAGACCGATCCGATGCTACTGACCCCAGTCCTAGACGCCGCACACAGAGGGAACCATGGAGGTTGGGAGAGAGGCCGGGGACTGGGTCATAGCAGGGCCTATATGAGGTTGGTCTCCACTCCGGCGGTTACTTCCCCTACCCCCGTGAGTGACGTCTGGAGTATGATATTGTCGTCTTGAAGACCACCGTCGAGAAGTTGAAGGAGATATTGGTACGTATATTATTTAATATTAAAATATTATATCACATTATAGATAGTAACATATTCAATATTAGTAGCCTGAGCTTATTTGGTTATAGACTTAGTTTTGATTAATCATACTTACATAAAACTATCTAATTAAATTAATCTACGGTTTTCCAAACTAGATATCCAAATTAGACCTAAGTCTCTAAGTATTCTTAGATTGGGGTTTCGCAATAATCTGATAATGATACGAATTCGACTAAAATCTAATACACCATTCTTACTCATTTATTACACACAAAATTTTACTGATTCGGCAGGCTACCTTAGCTGCAGCTCCACATGAATCTCCTTCGGCTGCGGTTCAGCAAGCCACTATCTCGGCTGTGGTTGCGCAGACCACTCCTACAGTTCCACAGTCCGCTCATACTCCCACACAGTCCATTCCTTCATTAATCGAGTTTTTGACGACTCAGGATTGCACCGAGGAGCACATGCGCCAGATTACGGCGATTATCAGGGGTTTAGGAGCTAGACCGAGCTAGGGTAGCTTTATTTATATTTTTGAGGATGTATGTGTTTATTTGATACATATTGTATATATTTTGGACGATATTGGTGGTTATTTGCTTGTTCACGTTGATTTAGATTGATATCGTATTCTATTTGTTTATTTCTTTGATATATTATGCGTGAGATGTTGCTTATGAATATTTATGCATTTGGTTATATGATGTATAAATTATTGTGCACAGGGCGGGAAAAAAACGGGAAGCCATTTTTATAAAAAAAACCCTGATATAATGTCCTACGGATTAATCCGTAGGGGCAACTGTTGCACCTACGGATTAATCCGTAGGAGCAACTTAGCCCCTACACATTTCTCCGTAGGAACAAAATATCAGAAAATCCGATATTTTTTCCCTTTGGACTCAGTAACATGGGTAAAACCTGCCACTACTAAAATAGGGGGTTGCCCCTACGGATGTTGAAATCCGTAGGGACAGATTTATTTTGGCCCTACGGATTAGTCCGTAGGGCCAGACGGTTGCCCCTACGGTCCAAGACGCACTAACATAAAAATATTAAATCTTAATTTGTTGTTTGCCCCTACAGAGCCGCAAACTAAGGACCTATGGACAAATCCGTAGGGGCATCTAAATATGGATTTAATAGAAAAGAAACATAATTTCCCTACGCGTTGATTATCCTCCTCTCGATCGAGCGCGTGAAACCTCGCAAATCGCCTTTTCTCATCGCCGCGTCGCCGACCTCGCCGATCTCGTCGCCGACCTCGCCGATCTCGTCGCTGTTCTCTCTCTGTCGTTCCCGATCTCGTCGCCGTTCTTCCTCGTCGCCGATCCACCGAACAGGTAAGTAATTAAATCTTCAATTAAAGAGATTTTTGATTATTTTAGGGGTTGGGGTAGGGGTTGCGGTTGGGGTTCGGCTAGGGTTGCGGTTGGGGTTGGGTTCGGCTAGGGTTGCGGTTGCGGTTAGGGTTGGGGTTAGGGTTAGGGTTAGGGCTGGGGCTGGTGCTGGTGCTGGGTTGCGGTTGGGTTGGGGTTGGGGTTAGGGTTAGGGTTGGGGTTCGGCTGGGGGACGCATAACTGTTGGGGTTGCGGTTGGGGTGGGGTTGGGGGTGGGGTTAGGGTTGGGGCTGGGGCTAGGGCTGGTGCTGCAGTTGCGGTTGGGTTGGGGTTAGGGTTGGGGTTCGGCTGGGGGCGCATAACTATTGTCTTGCATGGTAAACTATAAAGGGGGTTTGTGCAATCAACCTTGATTATTGCGCTACGCTTGCAATGAGTTATCCATGTTATGCATGTTGATTCCCACTTTTGTTCGCTTGCTTGCATATATTGTAGATATGAGCTTATTTGTTTGTTGGGTTTGTTTGTTTCTTATTCCATTGATGGGCACATCCAAGCAGTATGAAATTGCATCTTCCTTTTGCTACCAACGATTAGCTAAGTTAGATTACGCAGTTGTGCCTTTCTTTCTAGATTTTGGATAGATTTTCCACTTTACATTTCTATCCATAATTGATTGGAGAATTTATCGACCAAATCTCTCTACTTGAGAAACCGAGCAGCATTAGTGTGACAATGTCATCATGTGAAACTTCCGTTGACCGCCTAAATTCATAAATTTCTTTTTCTATCTGTTAGTTTAGGAGCATGCATAATTGTTTTTAGCCGTAAATGGCTCTAGTTATATATTTCTCCATCATGTTTGAATTGTGCATCACAAAATTTGCCTAAATGGTTCATTATATGTTCCCTCATTCATGCATGTATAACACACACACACGCATATTAGCTTTTGTGCCAGAATACTTTTGGAAATCAAACTTTCAACACTAATTTTGATCTGAGACCCGTGTCATGTAGCATTAATTATGAATTTATATTATATTCATCTTGTTTATTGATTTCTTTTCTATATTGAAGCTATGCATCTCAATCTCAAGTCTAATGCATCTTAGTTCTTTAATGCTCTGTTCCCACCAAAAATTTCTGCGCAAAAGAGTCCAAGGTATCAAATGGCAGCGATACGCTTAAGGAAATACGAACCAGTATCTTCCGGGCTGTTTTTTGACAAACTTCCGAATGAGAAATGGATAAATTCTATTTGTATCGAAAGCGTCTCGATAAAACCTTCGATTTGATATATTATGGGCCTCATAATTCATCCGGGATCAAAAGTTATGAGTAAATGTCTATGCACATGTGATTTAAGGAAGAAGATGCGAACCAGTATTTTCCGAGCTGTATTTTGACAAACTCTGAAACGAAAAACAGCTAAATTCTGATGATATTGAAAGCATCTCGAAAAGACCTTCGATTTGATATATTATGGGCCTCATAATTCATCCGAGATCAAAAGTTATGAGCAAATGTGTTATACACGTGTAATCTAAAGTAATGCTCTACTACATGGGGAATGCATTTTTTAGTCCCACATCGGGAAAAGGAGAGCTGGCTTCTCTACCACTCCCATATAAATAAGAGGGGATACCTCTTAGAAAGGGTAGAGTAAAAATCCTCAAAGGATTCAATACTCAAAGGAGCTTAGTTCTCCAAGATAGGAGCATGCTCCTCCATAATGCGCATATGCGCAAGCGCCATGTGCGCTACGTGCAACGCACGTGTGCCTGCCATGCGGCACTACGTGCAACGCACGTGCGCACCACATGAGAATATTTAATAATATTAAAAGGAGCTTGTTCTCCATATATAGAAGCTTTGCTTCTCCTCATAATGCGCATGTGCGCCACGTGCAACGCACGTATGCCCGCCATGCGGCACCACGTGCAACGTACGTGCGCACAACAGATAGTGCCTTGCACTTGCTATGAACCTCTGGTTCTCAGATAAATAAATAAATAAAAATAGTGCCTTGCACTTGCTATGAACCTCTGGTTCTCAGATAAATAAATAAATAAAAATAGTGCCTTGCACTTGCTATGAACCTCTGGTTCTCTGAGACAGAAAGAAAGAAAAGATTTTCTTTTCTCTTCTTTGATCTAAATTTAGATCATTAAAAAGTGCTCTGCACTCATTTTCTTGAATCCAAAAGATTCTTGGTGCTTTGCACTATTTGAAGGGCCAGGCCCAAATCAAAATGACCTGACAGGCCAAAATAAATTGCAAGGCAATAAATGGGCAGAGCCCAAATAAATTGATGCTTTGCATCCTTTATATAAGGGCAGAGCCCAAATAAAATTGATACCTTGCATCATTCCTAAAAGGGTAGAGCCCAAAACAAATTGATACTCTGCATCCTTTCTGGGCAAGGCCCAAATAAAAATAAAAATAAAAATAAATGCAATGCAAAAGCAAATAAAATGTTGAACATTTCAACTGGACTTAGCCCAATTTTGGCCATAAGTCCTTAAATTAAATTGACTGAGCAAAATGGCTCTCCTAAATCAATCTACATCCGGTTCGAGGGTACATCTCCGAACTCCTTTGACATCCGTCGTTGTAATTCCTCAACGACGTCAAAGAGGTGACGGGTCCCAACGACCACACATCGATATGGACTGCGGGGTCCTTAAACTCGTGGACCGAGACGTCCTTAAACTAATATCGGACCGAAACGTCCTTAAACTAATATCGGACCGAAACGTCCTTAAACTAATATCGGACCGAGACGTCCTTAAACTAATGTTGGACCGAGACGTCCTTAAACTAATATCGGACCGAGACGTCCTTAAACTAATATTGGATCGAGACGTCCTTAAACTAATGATGGACCACTACGTCCCTAAACTGGCATCGGACCGAAATGTCCCTAAACTAATGACGGACCACCACGTCCCTAAACTGGCGATGGACCGAAATGTCCTTAAACTAATAATGGACCACTACGTCCCTAAACTGGCATCGGACCGAAACGTCCCTAAACTAATGATGGACCACTACGTCCCTAAACTGGCATCGGACCGAAATGTCCCTAAACTAATGACGGACTACCACGTCCCTAAACTGGCGATGGACCGAAATGTCCTTAAACTAATAATGGACCACTACGTCCCTAAACTGGCATCGGACCGAAACGTCCCTAAACTAATAATGGACCACTACGTCCTTAAACTGGTATCGGACCGAGACGTCCCTAAACTAATAAGGGATCACTACGTCCCTAAACTGGAACAATAGAGCCAATTGCTCTTTTGCTGGATCTAAACGATCCCGTTTAAGTTGATCTTAGCCCCAAATACGGCTAACGTATCCTTAAGCACTTAAATGGACTATAAAACCCTCAATCATCTTTGGTTCAAGGGTACATCTCTGAGCTCCTCTGACACCTATCGTTGTAATCCTTCAACGATGTTAGAGAGGTGATGAGTCCCGATGGCCATAAATTAAATGAATCACCACGTCAGGTTGATCTTAGTCCAAAGCAAGACTAACGTATCCTTAACGAATGTTTAAGTTGATCTTAGTCGCAACGCGACTAATGCATCCTTAAACTAAAAACACCAAACCCAAATCTAAGTAAATACGGATTTGGACTAATCCACGCCCTACGGGCGACGGCATTACTCAGTCTCCGTATACAATCCACGGGCAGCCACAAACAAAACAAACACACACGACACGAAGTGAAATTCTGGAGAAGGAGAAAGTTGTTACCGCAAAGCGGTAGCGTAATTAACTGCAGGGGCTTGCGCCTGCAGGGAAGAGCGTCCCCACAATCAAAAACCCCTCAAGCGAGGGGGAATCTGACAAAGTCTGCTACATCGGCCGCATCCGTCTAAACCTTCGATACACGGTGCCATAAATCAACTTGGCATCTTCGAAGAGGTGGACGGATAAAAACCAAATAGCATCTGCCCCGAACCTCAGGCACGTGACGTCCTAACGTCGCAGGCCGCCGTTCGGAGGGGAACAGATTCTGGCACGCCCGGTGGGACCTCTTCCTCTTTCCACTCCACACTTCGTGTGTCGTGTTCGCGAACAAATCGCGGTTTGCTGTGGTTGCTTGTGGATTCAAAGTACTTAGATTTGGTGTCTTTCTCCATGCAGAAAACAGGAGATCGATGGCTTCGAACTGCACCGCCTGCAGCTGCAACTCTCGCTCCGTCATTGCTGGAGGAGTGACTTATGGGCCCCAAGCGGTCTCCCTTTTCAAGATGCCAGTAGAGCAAGTAACTCAGGCCACCGCTGGATTATTCTTCGGGACTATGCTCCCATTGATAAGCTTCAATGCCCCAATAACATCGCAAGAAGCTCCAAAGAAGCCGGTCTTTGATCGACTCGCCACTGCCGCGACCCCTCTCAACGGGTCACCCAACTTCAATACTTCAGTTTCCAACAGACGGGGCCAGAACGTCTACAAGCCCGTGATACCCGAAGCTGCCATCCCAAAGCGGATAGCTATCCCGGCTCAAGCGGAAGAAATCATTGGAAAGGCTCCTCCTTCCAAAAAGTCAATTTTTATAAGGCTGGCCATTCCAGTTGCTGCTCCAGGCGAGGTCCTCAAAGCTGCTTCCCCTGCCCAGAGGTCTGTCTTTGACAGATTAGACATTACTTCTCAACGGGTGTCAGCCTTCGATAGGCTAGCACCAATAACAGTCTCTCCTCAAAACAGGAGACACGATGAAGTCACCCTTATAGCTGAAATAACTCGATCCGCAAGACACGCTCGACGTCGCCACTGGCGCCGAGTGAGGAAGGCTGGGGGCAACTCCCCCTCTGGGATAATTCCGCCAGCTCCAACGGTGGGGATCGATGTTGCTGTTCCAACCGGGAACAGTTTTGAATTGCTAAACAAGGTGTGCAGAAACTCTCCTACTGCAGTGCTGAAGAGAACTCCTTCACCTGTGGAGAATACTCAAGAGAAGAAGCTGGAGCAGCCTCCTCAACGGCTGTCCTCTAAAATTTACAAGGTCTGGCGACAGGTTCAGGAGTCGGTGATTGATCAAGACTATCCCCGTCGACAGAAAAAGATGAAAGTTCGGCAGGAGAAGGACTACTCTGTCAAGCCACAAAGAATGACGGCTACTTGGGTGCCCGCTACAACGGCTCCCTTAACTCCAACCACTCAAAAAAGGAGGCCGCAAAAAGCCCCTATGTCTTCGGCAAATCGCAAAGACACCGAACACAAACGCCCCAAGTCTGGGGGCATGGTGGTGCACACTGTTTATATGGCTTCTGGAAAGGAGGAAAGCCGCACTTCTACGGGCCACCGACCGCTCACCCGATCCATGACGAAAGCCCAGGAGCAACAACAAAAGCTTCAGGAAATGATGACTACAATGGCTGCACTCACTGAGCCAAAAGAAAGTTCTGAAACATCTTCGGATGAGCGTCAAGAACAAGAAACCGACGCTGACTTTTTACGCAGAGTCCTCGAAAAGAGGGACAAAGAAGCTGCAGAGCAAGCGGCTAATATAAAACAGATGGCGCTCCTCTTCCAAGATATGGTAGGGATGATGTTACAGCCGGAACCTCCTGCTGAAGATCCTCCGATCGTCCTTGAAGACGACAGGGGAGAAACGTCAAATCCTCCGCCGGCTCTGTCAACAGCCAAGGAGGAGGCAATCTCCAAAGTTGACCTAGACGAATATATAGCTCAGCAGATCCGGGTTCATCAGGCGAATGAAGCGGCTGGGCAAATTGTTAGAAGCGGACGACCGTATCCGGGCTGGTATGACCAAATCAGTTACCCGCCAGGATATACGATCCCTAAATTCCACGTATATAAAGGGACAGGGAATCCGCATCAGCATGTTGCTCAATTCAGGGCCTTATGCGGCAATACTGGAGGCGATGACAAATTGTTGCTACGTCAATTCGTCGGCAGCTTAGCAGAAACAGCCTTTGAATGGTATTCGGAGCTACCTAACGACTCTGTCAAAACATTTGCAGAGATGGAACTGCTGTTTACACAAAGATTCGCAAGTGCTAGTGAACGCACCCCGATTACAGCACTGATAAATGCCAGGATAAGGTCAGGCGAAACATGTGTCCAATACGCAACACGATGGCGGAACCTATGGTCGAAATGCGAACAACGCATAGAAGAGGCTCCTGCGGTAGGCATGTTTGTGGGCACTCTCGATCCGCAGGCGACCATCTCGCAATTCATGATGTTCTTCAGGCCGACCACCTTCCAGGCCTTGATCGACAAATTAGCCCAAATGGACCAGATGGGCCATAGACCGTCTCCTCCAAGACCCGATCCCCGAAATGAGAAAGGAAAAGCGATCATCGTCGCCAACGCTCAGCAACAGCCGAGCAACTCAAAGCCGGTCGCTCGCCAAAACAACGTGCGTCCACGCCCATCCCTCGAAGAGAGGCTAGGACGTCCTTACTCGTTTCCTCAGAATAAAACGAGAAGACTGTTTGAGCTGGCAGTGCGTAACAGACTCATCAATCTGCCAAGTCCAAAGCGTCTGTCGCAGCCAGGCGATCTTAATAATCCCAATTATTGCCCTTACCACCAAACGGTAAGTCACCCGATTGAGAATTGTTTCGTCTTTAAGGGATGGATTGAGGATCAATACCTGCAAGGCAAGTTCACGCTGTCTGAAAGCTGGAAGGTAAACCCCCCACAGCCGCACTCTCCAAAGAAGACGGACACGCCGGGGGCAACTTGTTCTTTCGTCGAGGATGAAAACAATGGAGAAAACTTATCGGATGAATCCGAAGACTACGTAGCGACTTGTCATGTGATTTCTCATTCACTGACGGATGAGGAGGAGGATCCTTGCGCTGAGAAATCAACGGCGGACCCTGAAACAGAAATTTCGCGGCCGTCAGACAAGTTGATCGATGCCTTCCTAAATGAAATTCGTTTGAAAGCAAAAGCCAATCAAGAGCATGAAATGGCCATACTGGAAAGAACCAAGGTATTCCCGTCAAATCAAAAGCAATACACTGCGGGTAAAAATAAATTCAAGACGAGGAAACGGTTCGCCAAAGCTCTATCAGTAGGAATGAAGCTACCGCCCTCCGAAGAAAATCATTTCTCTGAGGTAGAGATGCACCCTAACTTCTGTTTATATCATCAGAAGATCATACATCCTACCGAAGACTGCGAGTCCTTTAACTGTTGGTGGCAAGGGTATGTCGCTCAAAAGAAACACTTCGACAGGACAAAGTGTGAAGCTTGTGGACATCGGCAAAATGCGATATATGAGCGCAAAAGAGCCACCGCCGACTGTCATATAGCCGACTTCAAGGGATCACAAATTATCACCTTTGGAAGCGACTCTGACGAAGAAGCTACCCCCAACTCTTCCATCGGGGAATCTATTTCAAAAATAAAGGAATTGAGAATCTGCGAGAACGTTCAGCCGTGCAATCGCATGCTACTCGGAAAAAATCTCGGCCCCGTAAACAAAGGATCGAACAAAAAGGATAAAGGAAAAAGAAAAACGGCCCTCGTCGCCAGCACTCACCAACAATCAGGTGACCCTAGACCGGTTGCTTGCCAAAGCAACAAGCGGCAATCCCTCCAGGAAAAATTGAAACGTCCTTACTCGTTTCCGCAAGATAAAACAAGGGGACTGTTCGAGCTGGCAGTGTGCGACAGACTCATCAATCTGCCGAATCCAAAACGTCCATTGCGGCCAGGCTATATTAATAATCCTAATTATTGCCCTTACCACCAAACGGTAGGTCATCTGATCGAGGATTGCTACGTCTTCAAGAACTGGGTTGAAGACCAATACCAACAGGGCAAGTTCACGTTGTCCGAAATTTGGAAGGTGAACCCGCCACAACCGCATGCTCCGAAAAATATGGACACGCCGGGGGCATCATGCTCATTCATAGAGAAAGCCTAACGGACCACTACGTCCTAAAACTGGATAACGGACCGAAACGTCCTTAAACTAACAACGGACCGAGATGTTCTTAAACTAACGACGGACCGCAATGTCCTAAAACTTGCAAATGACCGAAACGTCGTTAAACTACTCCCAACCCGCAGCATCTTCAGGCTGACGTGTTAATAAAAAAAAAAGGATACGTCCACAAGCAAAATGGGCACGGATGAAAACCCGAAAGGGCTCCGTGAGTAAAAACAGCAGGGCTACCGACGAGTGTTCGTGAAAACCCGAAAGGGCACGACCTCGTTAAAAAAAAAAGAATAAAATAAAAGATAAAAAAAACGGTACGTCCACAAGCAAAATGGGCACGGATGAAAACCCGAAAGGGCTCCGTGAGTAAAAACAGCAGGGCTACCGGCGAGTGTTCGTGAAAACCCGAAAGGGCGCGACCTCATAAAAAAAAAGAAGAAAAAATAAAGGTATGTCCATAAGCAAAAAGGGCACGGATGAAAACCCGAAAGGGCTCCGTGAGTAAAAACAGCAGGGCTACCGGCGAGTGTTTGTGAAAACCCGAAAGGGCGCAACCTCGTTAAAGAAACACTTATAGAATCCTCTCGACCCTGTAAGGAGAAACCACCTGCGTGAGATCCTTACGACTCACAAAGGAGCAACACACTTGGGGATCCCCACGATTCCTAAGGAGAAAATACACTTGCGAGATCCTCACGACTCGTAAGGAGAACTCTCTTATGGGACCCCCACGGCCCGTAAGATTTGAAAGTCTTAAGTTACAGAGGCCTAAACCTGTGCTTAAACAACCCCCACAACTTTCGACATTGCCCTACAAGTAGTCCAATATTGACCCTTGTATACAATCCACGGGCATGAATAAATATTTCCCTAACAAAGTCCCATCCGTGACTAGGGATATGCTTGTACAGCAAACAACACTTGTAAGTTCTCTCGACTTATAAGGAGAAAACCCTTTTGTAAGATCCTTACGACTTACAAGAGAACATGCACTTAGGAATCCTCACGATTCCCAAGGAGAAAACACACCTACAAGATCCTCACGACTTGTAGGGAGAAATACCTTTGTGAGACCCTTACGGCTCATGAAGTCAAAAGCCTCAGTCGACGGGATCTTAACCCTGTTCGCTAAGCCACCTTTGTTCAACATCGACGGAGGCAGATGATGATTCGCTCCTGGCAATATCCCAGTTGTAGCGATGCTGATGCCTAAACCGGTATCAAATTCCAAGTCCTTTCATGGCAAATGATGATTCGCTCCTGGCAATATTCCAGTCGCAGCGATGCTGATGCCAAGATTGGTATCGGATCCCAAATCCCCTACTCACGAGAAAGAAAAAAATCAGCGAGCCAAAAAAAAATGCATATGAAATAGCCGAAATGATTGGGCAACTCGCAATAAAAAACAGCGAGTAAAAATAAAATAAACAGCCGAAATTATTGGGCAACTCGCAATAAAAAGTAGCGAGTAAAAATAAAATAAACAGCCGAAATGATTGGGCACCGCGAAAAATAGCCGAAATGATTGGGCAATCGCGACCTTCGCGATATAAAAGCTGAAATGATAGAGCATCGCGGAAAGAATAAAAAAAAATGAAAGAATGAAACTTTTGCCCTACAGGTGAAATCACATCGATCCCTGTATATAATCCAGGGGCACAGATAAAAAGGGAACAATACCTTCCCAACAGGCTCCACCAGAAAGCGAAGCCAAATCTCGACGGTTCATAGATAACCTAGAGACCATCTCGACATTTGTCGCAATATTACAGACACGATGTCAACAAATGAAGCAAAGGAAGGTCCCTAACTTCAGGGTCTCGACGTCAATATCGACAACTTAAAGATCACCAACGGCGTTTCTCCTCACTTCAACTAGATGCAGACATGGCGTCAACAACTGACCTCAGAATCGCAACAAACGGAACCATGACAAAGTCCCTAGTTCCAAATCTCAATGGCCACGTCTAAAGCCTGGAGACCAACAACGGTGTGCCTCCTCATTCCAACAGGACACAGATGTTACACCATCAAGCAGAGCGATGGCAGAATCCCAGCTTCACCTCAGCATTCGTCTCGATACAGTAGACGCAATGTCAACAACAGCGTTCCTCCGCAGTCCAGCTGGAGGCAGATGCAACGTCAACAAAAGACCTCACGGTCAAAACAAAGCGGAGTAACGGCAAAATCCCAACTCCACCTTAGCATTCGTCTCGTTACAACAGACGCAATGTCAACAACGGCGTTCCTTCGCAGCCCAGCGGGGTGTACATGCAAAGTTAACAAAAGACCCCATGGTCGAAACAAAGCGGAGTGATGGCAAAATCCCAGCTCCACCTCAGCATTCGTCTCAATATACCAGACGCAGTGTAAGCAAACGAAGCGAAGGCCACATTCCTAGCTTCAACGTCTTTACGGTAACTCACATAAAACCGGAAAGACAATCGGAGACCATCTCACAGAAAGTGGTCACCTCCTTGACGTTCGTCTCGATACAGTAGACGATATATCAACCCCGGCGTTCTTCCTCCAACAGGATTTGGACACACCAAAGCAAACGAAGCGAAGACCACATTCCTAACTTCGACGTCTTAACGGTAACTCACATAAAACCGGAAAGACAATCGGAGACCATCTCACATGAAGTGGTCACCTCCATGACGTTCGTCTCGATACAGTAGACGAAATGTCAACCTCAGCGTTCTTCCTCCAGCAGGGATTCAGACACACCAAAGCAAACGAAGCGAAGGCTAAATCCCTAGCTTCAGGGTCTTAACGGCAAGTCATATAAAACCGGAAAGACAATCGGAGATCATCTCGCACCAGTGTGGAGTGGTCACCACTTCGACGTCCGTCTCGATACAGCAGACGAGATGTCACCCCAACGTTCTTCTCGACACAGCAGACGTAACGTCATCAAACAAACGGAGCCACGGCAAAATCCCTAGTTCCCACCGTGACATTCGTCTCGATACAGAGGACGCAATGCCAGCAAACGAAGCGAAGGCTAAATTCCTAGCTTCAGGGTCTTAACGGCAAGTCATATAAAACCGGAAAGACAATCGGAGATCATCTCGCACCAGTGTGGAGTGGTCACCACTTCGACGTCCGTCTCGATACAGCATACGAGATGTCACCCCAACGTTCGTCTCGACACAGCAGACGTAACGTCATCAAACAAACGGAGCCACGGCAAAATCCCTAGTTCCAAACCTCGGCGGTTCACCAGTAACCTATAGACAACCACGACATTCGTCTCGATACAGAGGACGCAATGCCAGCAAACGAAGCGAAGGCTAAATTCCTAGCTTCAGGGTCTTAACGGCAAGTCATATAAAGCCGGAAAGACAATCGGAGATCATCTCGCACCAGTGTGGAGTGGTCACCACTTCGACGTCCGTCTCGATACAGCAGACGAGATGTCACCCCAACGTTCGTCTCGACACAGCAGACGTAACGTCATCAAACAAACGGAGCCACGGCAAAATCCCTAGTTCCCACCGCAACATTCGTCTCGATACAGCAGACGCAATGCCAGCAAACGAAGCAAAGGCCAAATTCCTAGCTTCAGGGTCTTAACGGCAACTCATATAAAGCCCGAAAGACTATCGGAGATCATCCCCACACCAGCGCGGAGTGGTTATGACTCATCGGGGCTCTCCAAAATGAGCCTAACCTCAAGTAAAAAGCGGCATGGCAAATTCCTAGCGCTTGCTCTTCTGACGGTCAAACTGCCAAGGAGGATTGCTTGAAGACGTCTTGTCCAGCCCCCGAAGGGATCAGAGACACGGCAGTCACGGGGCTACTCGAACAGCACGATTGCCTATCGAGGACTATATCAGCTTATGCGACGGTACGATGGCCAAAACCCTAAGTACCACCAACCTTAACGGGCTTCTGTCGTAAAGAGCAGAGGTTAAATGCGACGTTAAGATGTTCTTGCGAGATCTGCTCGATCCGTTTCGACTCGTGAGGAAATTGATGTCTTTGCGAGATTTTCTCGATGCGTCTCGACTCGTGAGATAAAGCCTTAGGCAGTAGGGATTAAAAAACCTGTTTCCTAAGCACTGGGACCCTGCAAGTCGGCCCAAAACGGTCTCTTGCATACTATCCACGGGTCACACTCTCCAAAATCGAATCTCGATAAGGAGGGAAACAACCGCTTACGGGTCCTCTCGACTCGTAAGAGGGAAAACTCTCTTATTGGATCCTTACGACTTATAAGAGAAAACACACTTAGGAATCCTCACGATTCCCAAGGAGAAAATACACCTACGAGATCCTCACGACTCGTAGGGAGAAAAGTCTTTATGAGACCCTCACGGCTCGTAAAGTTGAAAAGCCTTAGGTGGCAGATCCTACCCCTGTCTCCTAAGCTATCACTGCCCTGCAAAGAAGTCAAGATGGGCCGACCATCTATGGGCCACACTTGCCAAAGCTACATGCCACTGAAATGGAGAACTTACTCATAAGCGTATGAACTACTCCACGCCAGAGTGAGACAAAAAAAGAAATAGAAGGATGCGGCTCATGGAGTTAAGGGTTGGAACTATATCCCTTAAGAGTTGAGATTTGAGTCAAAGATAAATGACGACGCTTGTGTCCGCTCGTTATCTTCTCAGATCAAGATTCTGAAAGTGATACATCAACCCAAAACTGGCCATACGCCATGCATAACTCTGCATAACTCTGCACTACTTCACCCACGTACATACTTACGTGGGCAAAGTAGTGGGGGGCATTTGTTCCCACCAAAAATTTCTGTGCAAAAGAGTCCAAGGTATCAAATGGCAGCGATACGCTTAAGGAAATACGAACCAGTATCTTCCGGGCTGTTTTTTGACAAACTCCCGAATGAGAAATGGATAAATTCTATTTGTATCGAAAGCGTCTCGATAAAACCTTCGATTTGATATATTATGGGCCTCATAATTCATCCGGGATCAAAAGTTATGAGCAAATGTCTATGCACATGTGATTTAAGGAAGAAGATGCGAACCAGTATTTTCCGAGCTGTATTTTGACAAACTCCGGAACGAAAAACAGCTAAATTCTGATGATATTGAAAGCATCTCGAAAAGACCTTCGATTTGATATATTATGGGCCTCATAATTCATCCGAGATCAAAAGTTATGAGCAAATGTGTTATACACGTGTAATCTAAAGTAATGCTCTACTACATGGGGAATGCATTTTTTAGTCCCACATCGGGAAAAGGAGAGCTGGCTTCTCTACCACTCCCATATAAATAAGAGGGGATACCTCTTAGAAAGGGTAGAGTAAAAATCCTCAAAGGATTCAATACTCAAAGGAGCTTAGTTCTCCAAGATAGGAGCATGCTCCTCCATAATGCGCATATGCGCAAGCGCCATGTGCGCTACGTGCAACGCACGTGTGCCTGCCATGCGGCACTACGTGCAACGCACGTGCGCACCACATGAGAATATTTAATAATATTAAAAGGAGCTTGTTCTCCATATATAGAAGCTTTGCTTCTCCTCATAATGCGCATGTGCGCCACGTGCAACGCACGTATGCCCGCCATGCGGCACCACGTGCAACGTACGTGCGCACAACAGATAGTGCCTTGCACTTGCTATGAACCTCTGGTTCTCAGATAAATAAATAAATAAAAATAGTGCCTTGCACTTGCTATGAACCTCTGGTTCTCAGATAAATAAATAAATAAAAATAGTGCCTTGCACTTGCTATGAACCTCTGGTTCTCTGAGACAGAAAGAAAGAAAAGATTTTCTTTTCTCTTCTTTGATCTAAATTTAGATCATTAAAAAGTGCTCTGCACTCATTTTCTTGAATCCAAAAGATTCTTGGTGCTTTGCACTATTTGAAGGGCCAGGCCCAAATCAAAATGACCTGACAGGCCAAAATAAATTGCAAGGCAATAAATGGACAGAGCCCAAATAAATTGATGCTTTGCATCCTTTATATAAGGGCAGAGCCCAAATAAAATTGATACCTTGCATCATTCCTAAAAGGGTAGAGTCCAAAACAAATTGATACTCTGCATCCTTTCTGGGCAAGGCCCAAATAAAAATAAAAATAAAAATAAATGCAATGCAAAAGCAAATAAAATGTTGAACATTTCAACTGGACTTAGCCCAATTTTGGCCATAAGTCCTTAAATTAAATTGACTGAGCAAAATGGCTCTCCTAAATCAATCTACATCCGGTTCGAGGGTACATCTCCGAACTCCTTTGACATCCGTCGTTGTAATTCCTCAACGACGTCAAAGAGGTGACGGGTCCCAACGACCACACATCGATATGGACTGCGGGGTCCTTAAACTCGTGGACCGAGACGTCCTTAAACTAATATCGGACCGAAACGTCCTTAAACTAATATCGGACCGAAACGTCCTTAAACTAATATTGGACCGAGACGTCCTTAAACTAATGTTGGACCGAGACGTCCTTAAACTAATATCGGACCGAGACGTCCTTAAACTAATGATGGACCACTACGTCCCTAAACTGGCATCGGACCGAAATGTCCCTAAACTAATGACGGACCACCACGTCCCTAAACTGGCATCGGACCGAAATGTCCCTAAACTAATGACGGACCACCACGTCCCTAAACTGGCATCGGACCGAAACGTCCCTAAACTAATGATGGACCACTACGTCCCTAAACTGGCATCGGACCGAAATGTCCCTAAACTAATGACGGACCACCACGTCCCTAAACTGGCGATGGACCGAAATGTCCTTAAACTAATAATGGACCACTACGTCCCTAAACTGGCATCGGACCGAAACGTCCCTAAACTAATAATGGACCACTACGTCCTTAAACTGGTATCGGACCGAGACGTCCCTAAACTAATAAGGGACCACTACGTCCCTAAACTGGAACAATAGAGCCAATTGCTCTTTTGCCGGATCTAAACGATCCCGTTTAAGTTGATCTTAGCCCCAAATACGGCTAACGTATCCTTAAGCACTTAAATGGACTATAAAACCCTCAATCAGCTTTGGTTCAAGGGTACATCTCTGAGCTCCTCTGACACCTATCGTTGTAATCCTTCAACGATGTTAGAGAGGTGATGAGTCCCGATGGCCATAAATTAAATGAATCACCACGTCAGGTTGATCTTAGTCCAAAGCAAGACTAACGTATCCTTGACGAATGTTTAAGTTGATCTTAGTCGCAACGCGACTAATGCATCCTTAAACTAAAAACACCAAACCCAAATCTAAGTAAATACGGATTTGGACTAATCCACGCCCTACGGGCGACGGCATTACTCAGTCTCCGTATACAATCCACGGGCAGCCACAAACAAAACAAACACACACGACACGAAGTGAAATTCTGGAGAAGGAGAAAGTTGTTACCGCAAAGCGGTAGCGTAATTAACTGCAGGGGCTTGCGCCTGCAGGGAAGAGCATCCCCACAATCAAAAACCCCTCAAGCGAGGGGGAATCTGACAAAGTCTGCTACATCGGCCGCATCCGTCTAAACCTTCGATACACGGTGCCATAAATCAACTTGGCATCTTCGAAGAGGTGGACGGATAAAAACCAAATAGCATCTGCCCCGAACCTCAGGCACGTGACGTCCTAACGTCGCAGGCCGCCGTTCGGAGGGGAACATGCTCAATTCTTCATATATCTTATTCTCAAGTTGCAATTTGCAAGTAACTAAGCAAGTATTATTTCATAAGTTTAAAATCATTTTACACATACAACAAGAATACACAACAAACGCATCATTAGAGAGTGATTCAAGATGTTGAAGTTAAAACCAATATATGATACTCGATGAAAATATGAAATCTTCATATTCTCATCGATACTCATATATGAAACTAAAAGCGCCACTTAGTCCCCGTATATCGGTTAACATACGTTCGATGTTCGTCATGACATAGAACTGTACGAAGGTTGTTAAATATTGGACGGTATAGCTCGATACTAACAACCGTCGTATAGTCTATGTGACGAGAAGATTCAATCGTATGATAACCGATAGATTTGTCCCGTGTGGACAAGTTAGGAATGTATAAAGCAAACACCTTCATTCACTTGTGTTTTCATCCGTTTCGAGATATTTCATCAGTACCTTTTCGCTGGTTCTCCTTGTAAAAAGATAGATTAGATGTTTATTTCAACGTTGTTTCACAGCTTTAAAATGATTATCTATTCTATTACAGTGTACTCGGAGAACATCGGGGAGGTGCTGCCGAAATTTACTCGAAACGGTTGAAAACACAAGCGAATGGCTGTTCGCTCTATACATTCTTAATGGGATAGAAGCCTTACCCCCGACAGCCGAAACACACACACACAACAAGAATACACAACAAACGCATCATTAGAGAGTAATTCAAGATATTGAAGTTAAAACCAATATATGGTACTCGATGATAATATGAAACCTTCGTATTCTCATCAATACTCATATATGAAACTAAAAGCGCCACTTAGTCCCCGTCTATCGGTTAACATACGTTCGATATTCATCGTGATATAGAACTATACGAAGGTTGTTAAATATCGGACGGTATAGCTCGATACTAACAACCGTCGTATAGTCTAAGTGACGAGAAGATTCAATCGTATGATAACCGATAGATTTGTCCCGTGTGGACAAGTTAGGAATGTATAAAGCAAACACCTTCATTCACTTGTGTTTTCATCCGTTTCGAGATATTTCGTCGGTATCTTTCCGCTGGTTCTCCATGTACAAAGATAGATTAGATGTTCATTTCAACGTTGTTTCACAGCTTTAAAATGATTATCTATTCTATTACAGTGTACTCGGAGAACAGCGGGGAGGTGCTGCCGAAATTTACTCGAAACGGTTGAAAGCACAAGCGAATGGGTGTTCGCTCTATACATTCTTAATGGGATAGAAGCCTTACCCCCGAAAGACGAAACACACACACAACAAGAATACACAACAAACTCATCATTAGAGAGTGATTCAAGATGTTGAAGTTAAAACCAATATATGGTACTCGATGATAATATGAAACCTTCGTATTCTCATCGATACTCATATATGAAACTAAAAGCGCCACTTAGTCCCCGTCTATCGGTTAACATACGTTCGATGTTCGTCGTGACATAGAACTATACGAAGGTTGTTAAATATCGGATGGTATAGCTCGATACTAACAACCATCGTATAGTCTATGTGACGAGAAAATTCAATCGTATGCTAACTGATAGATTTGTCCCGTGTGGACAAGTTAGGAATGTATAAAGCAAACACCTTCATTCACTTGTGTTTTCATCCGTTTCGAGATATTTCGTCGGTACCTTTCCGCTGGTTCTCCGTGTACAAAGATAGATTAGATGTTCATTTCAACGTTGTTTCACAGCTTTGAAATGATTATCTATTCTATTACAGTGTACTCGGAGAACAGCGGGGAGGTGCTGCCGAAATTTACTCGAAACGGTTGAAAGCACAAGCGAATGGGTGTTCGCTCTATACATTCTTAATGGGATAGAAGTCTTACCCCCAACAGCCGAAACACACACACACAACAAGAATACACAACAAACATATCATTAGAGAGTGATTCAAGATGTTCAAGTTAAAACCAATATATGGTACTCGATGATAATATGAAACCTTCGTATTCTCATCGATACTCATATATGAAACTAAAAGCGCCACTTAGTCCCCGTCTATTGGTTAACATACGTTCGATAATTTATTCTTTTCAACGACAAACGCACACACAAAGCATATACACGGATTTTTTCCTTTGTCAGTAACTATCCCGTTCTTAGATTTCTCAATATAGTCACCATACCTACAATTTATATGTAATACAGTCTAACATGGCCCATGAGTACGTCAGGGTTAAGGACTGGATGTATGTGGATTGGCAACAACGTATGCAATCTAAGTTTGTCGCAGGAGTTGTTGTTTTTATTGAATTTGCACGCGCACATAATAAGATCGTGATAGAGAAGATTCTCTGCCCGTGCGATAGATGTGGCAATAAGTACCGGCAGAAGGTAGAATTGGCAGAGCTTCATATCGTAAAATATGGGTTTACTAGATTTTATACAACTTAGAAATATCACGGGAAAGGAGAAGAACACAGTAATGCGGCAGAAGAAGAAGGAGAACACGATAATGCGGCAGGAGAAGAAGGAGAAGACGGTAATACGGCAGAAGGAGAAGACGGTAATTTATTTCCATCAGAAGAAATGGAGGATATGGTAGAGGCTGCCCTAGGTGAATCTATTCGTACCGAAGATGACATTCCTTCCGATCAAGGACCGCGTGCGGATAAATATGAAAATTTCATGAATGATGCTAGAAAACCAATTTATGAGAATGCAAAGTATTCCACCCTTTTATGGTTCGTCCAACTTTTCCAGATTAAGTGCCTAAATGGATGGAGCAACAAGTCATTCACAATGCTTCTTTCGTTCTTGAAAGATTCTATGCCCCCGGAAAATAACGTGCCCGACAGCTGGTACGGAGCCTAGAAGATGATGTCTGATTTGGGTCTAAAGTGCGAGAAGATTCAAGCATGTCCTAAAAATTGCGTGTTGTACCGGAAAGAGAATTCACATTTGAAAGAGTGTCCAACATACGGAGAGGCCAAGTATAAGTCGAAAGATTCTGATAAGAAGCCTGATATACCTGTCAAGATAGCACGATACTTCCCATAACACAGAGGCTACAGAGGCTATTCAGGTGCAAGAAAACAGCCGAGGCAATGATTTGGCATTACCGTGCTCCTCCAAGTGAAGATGGAAAAATGAGCCATCCAAGAGATTCACCGGCATGGAAGGATTTCGATAGGAGGCACGCAATATTCAGTAGCGATCCTCGCAATGTCCGGCTCGGACTGGCTAGTGATGGCTTCTGCCCATTCAACTATATGGCTGGAAGTCACAGCACATGGCCCGTTGTAATGATAATTTATAATCTGTCGCCTTGGTTGGTTATGGAACAATCATACTTTATGATGCCTCTTCTTATAGACGGACCAAACTCACCGGGAAACAATATCGACGTCTATCTCCGACCTCTGATCGAGAAGTTAAAATCTTTGTTCATTGATGGTGTAGAGACATATGATGCAAACACAAATACAACCTTCATACTGCGTGCAACTTTAATGTGGACAATTAATGACTTTCCTGTGTATGGGATGCTATCAGGTTGGTCCGTACATGATCACAAAGCATGTCCTCATTGCCATCGACACACAACATCGAAATGCTTGAATTTTAGCAGGAAGGTTTGTTATTGCGGCCATCGACGTTTCCTGCCTTTAGACCACCCCTACAGGTTAGACACTGTTCACTTTGATGGTCATCAGGAGCTTCTTGGACCTCCAGCCCCATTGTCCGGAGAGGACGTGACTGCTCAATGGGATGGTTACAATAACGTGACCTTCGGGATGGATCCGACGAAACAGGTCAAACCACCATTTTGGAACAAGTTAAGCATTTTCTTCGAGCTTCCGTACTGGTCAACAAATTTAGTGCGTTATTGTCTGGACGTCATGCATATAGAGAAGGGAGTATCAGAGCACATACTCAACTTTTTTCTTTGTAAAGACGGGAAATCGAAAGACAACCTGAATGCTCGGATGGATCTACAGGAGTGGGGAATAAGAAGTGAATTGCACCCTAGACCGGTAGTGGGTAAACCAGGTAAGTTTGTACTTCCCAATGCCGCTTATCATATGTCACAACCGGAGAAGAAAAAATTCCTGCAGGTGTTGCATGATTTGAAAGTTCCCACAAGTTTCTCAGGATCATTCAGCAAGAAAATAAAATTTATGAAAGGCAAGCTCGATGGGCTGAAAAGTCATGATCACCATGTTATCGTGGAGCACCTTCTTCCATTAGCCCTCAGGACTTCTCTCCCCGAATCGGTTGGTCTAGTAATCAACGATCTATGTTGTTTTTCAGAGAGTTGTGTGCTAAAACACTGGAGGTTGTGATGCTGGATAAACTAGAAAATTCTATTGCGTTGATACTTTGCAAGTTTGAGCGTATTTTCCCACCGTCATTCTTCGATATCATAATATACTTGACGGTTCATCTTGCAACTGAGGCTAAATTAGCCGGACCGGTACAATATCGATGGATGTATCCCGTCGAGAGGTACGTGTAATATTTCGTTTCGCACAATTTTTAAAATTATTGTTGTCTTGTATGCCCGTATTTATTTATTCAACATATTTTCTTTAGGTACCTCTACACTCTTAAAAAGTATATACGCAATAAAAATCGACCAGAGGGTTCTATCATGCAAGGTTATCTTCTTGATGAAGCAACCACATTTTGTTCCCGCTATCTGGACGAGAACATTGAGACGAGACTTAACCGGCCTCGAAGAATTCAAGACGGGCCATATGGTAAAGCCGATTATAAAAGGGTAGACACTATGTTTATCAACAAGATATACTGGTTTATCTTGCTTAATTGCGCATGTCTTGAACAAATTAGAGAGTAAGTTTGTTTGGATTAATTGTTATATTTGTGTTTGTGTGTGTATGAAATGATATAATATTAATATCACCATTATTTATCGAAAATAGAATTCATTTTAACGAGGTACGTGAGGGGCATCCTGATTGGAACGAAGAACGATTGGAAAAATATCATCAGGATAATTTTTGTGATTGGGTCACAGATCATGTAAGTTATTCGAATAACATTTTATTGCTATCAGTTTTAATCTAAACTTATATCGTTATGTATTTGTCGTAAAATTTGTTTTGTTATATCCACGATCCGAGCTTGTCTGCATCATTTGAGAGTGATTCAAGATGTTTAGCTCAATTTCCTAGTATGGAGGTTGCATATTATAAAGGATTTGGTGTTCTTGGATACAAATTCGAAGTTAAGAACATAGAAACATTTAGAACCACTCAGAATAGTGGGATTGCGACGGTAGGATCGGACGGTGTGATTTATTATGGGTACTTAAATTATATACTTGGCATCCACTATCCCGGACGATCAGAACCCTTTTATATATTCCAGTGTACTTGGTACGATACGCGAACCGATACGGATAAATGGAAAAGCAATCTTAGGACTTAGAAAGATGAATATGGATTGACCAGTGTGAACACACTTCGATTTTACGGTCAGGAAGATCCGTTTATCTTTCCGAACCAAGCGTTCCAAGTATACTACTCACAGTGTTTGAAGCATCCGGGATGGAGTGTCGTATGCCGTTGGAAACCAGGGATGTCTACGATGTCCCAGAATTCGAGGACAGCGATGAGGATGAAGAAGAGAGAAGGCTTAGAGTGCTCCGACCGTCTGTTTCGAAGGACGGGTTATCTTCGGCCGATCATGAAGTTACGTGGGTTAGAAATGACATCGATGATGAAATCCAAGTAGATATGTATAATGCGCCCACGAAATGAAAAAGGTTATCAGTAATGTTATATTATTACTTCACAGTTTACGATCTATACATATATAGTCAATACTTGTAATGATTGTCTAATGCGTCCACGAACCGTTTATCTAGATTTGATGACGATGACAGGAGCAGCGAGGGGCGGCAGGAGCTCCAGCCGCGGCACCGGCAGAGGCAGAGGCAGAGGCAGAGCGGTTCTGCCTCCCGGAGAGCTGTGTAGGGAGCTTCAGAGGGCCGGTCTTGCATCCAGTTTGGAGACCCCTTCGGATGCCTCTTTCCGTGTGGACTTTGCCACACCTCCAGGTATATTGCACGCATATCCATTTTGAATGTAATATTATAGATATTCATGCCTGTTCATGTCAAAATTACTTATATTGTCAATGTTTGATTGTCTAGTTGTTGGTGATGCGTCCACATCAAAGACAGATGCCACTCCCGCTCCTCCAGGTACGTTTATATATCATATAGTGCATGTATATTGATTTAGAATGCTACACTACTATAAATAAGGGTTGCCCCTACGGATTTAGCCGTAGGTTCAAACCACTGCCTTTACGGATATATCCGTAGGGGCACGAAAATACTCTGTAGGTACAAACGCCGTAGGTGCAAGTCGAAGCCTTGAACTTGCCCCTACGGACTAAAAATTGCTCCTACGGATATATCTGTAGGTCCCATTTTCCCTACGGATTAGGCCGTAGGGACAAAAAATTTATTTTATTTACGGTTTTATAAAATGGATTAGGTATCCCTATGGACTTATCCGTAGGGCCAAGTAGTTGCCCCTACGGATAAGTGCGTAGGTACTTATCCGTAGGGGCAAAATATCAGGATACCTGATATTTTGCCCCTACGGATACCTGTGTAGGGGCGTTTTTTTGCCCCTACGGATATATCCTAGGGGCAAGCTTAACCCCTAATACTGAGATCATAGGGGCAAAATATCAGGTATCCTGATATTTTTCCCCTACGGATAAATCTGTAGGTACATAGTTGGGCTCTACGGATTAATCCGTAGGGGCACTGAAGGGCTCTACGGTTAAATCCGTAGGTACATATTATCAGGATTTTTTTTTCTTAAAAGGGCTGCCTATTTTTTTCTCGCCCTGTGCACAATAATATATACATCGATCATATATAAAATTAGTCATCATGCAGAACATATATCGCAGTATTCATAATCACATCTCACGCATAATATACACAAAAGAAACCAAAAAACAGAATATGATATCAATATAAACACGTAAACACCACCAATATCAATATCGTCTAAAATGTAGTACAATATGTATCATATAAATAAATACATGTTTAAAATATAAGAATCAAAAAGCTACCCTAGCTCGGTCCAGCTCCACCTCTGATAAACGCCAGAATCTGGCGCGCCTGCTCCTCGGTCAATAAATCATGCAATGCGGAGCGTGCGGAAGTCTGAGCGGGCTGTGGAGCTGGCGATGTGGTCTGCGCAGCCGCCATCGAGGTAATAGCTTGCGGAGCCGCGGCTGCGCGAGTCTGAGCGGGCGGTGGAGCTATAGGAGCTGTCTGCGGAACTACAGCCGATGTAGTGGCTTGCAGAGCCACAGCCGAAGGAGATGCATGTGGAGGCTCGGCCGATGTACCCTGTCGCGTCTGGACCTAACGTGTGTAATAAGCGAGTAAGAACTGTGTATTATTCGAATTCGTATCATTATCAAGTTATTTTGAAACCCCATTTGGATATCTAGTTTGGAAAACCGTAGTTTATTTTAATTAGATATGTATGTATGATTAATCAAAGCTAAGTCTACAACCAAATAAGCTCAGGCTACATACTAATATTGGATATGTTGATATCTATAATATGACATGATATTTTACTATTAAGTAGTATACATACCGGCATCTCCTTCAACTCCTGAACGGTGGCCTTCAAGCTCTCCAGTTCCTGCTGGACACGTCGCTCACTGGAGACGGAGGAAGTAACCGCCGGGGTGGAGTCCAATCTCATATGGGCCCTGATAGGGCCCAGTCCCCGGCCTCTCTCCCAACCTCCGTGGTGCCCTCCGTGTGCGACGTTCAGGACTGGGGTCAGCAGCATCGGATCGCTCTGTCCGGTAAAATCGATCCCCGATGCCTCGGCCTGCTCAACCACCTGCTCCTACACCCATATTAACCAGTAAAATATAAGTATATCATTTAAATTTGAACTTTCCAAAACTAAAATTTCAAACAGGGGTTGAATAAATATTAACACTTACGCAATACTCCTGGGTAGCGACGTCGGGGTATCGAAGCTCGTCCGTGGCAGGATCTATCGAGATGCCGTAGACGGTAAGATATGCGGACAGCACGCTCGGTGTACCACCTTATGCCAGGGTCTGAGCTGTCTGCAATATTAGAAAATAACTCTTAATATTAGATATATTAGAAAATAACTCTTAATATTGCACTATATCACAAAGGCCGGTCTATTGTAATTTACCGATAACTCCATGGCTCGAGTAATATTTCTCGAGCCACCTGTATAAGTGGGGCGACCCCTCTTCGTCGACTTCCTATTCTCTATATTTTGAGCGATCTGTTTCTGCACAACACATTCATATTTAGTTTTCTAATTAAGGAACAAAAAAAAATAAATTATATACTAAATAATGAATTACATTTAAAATACATACCTGTTTGCGTTGAGAATCGAAATATTCGCACAATAAAGGCCATGTCTCTACGTCGACTCTCGCAAAAGCCGGAGTAGATAGGAGGGCCGCTCTCTCTGCCTCGGGGGTCGCCATCTACAGGGAGTAGCAGTCGGCCTTCAGCTCAGTCCTGTTGTGTCGGACCTTGGTCTGCATGTTCTTCATCAGGCCATTGTATAGAGCATGAAGATCGAGCACCCTCCCAGGATGATCAGGGTCGGGTACAGGCTGAAAATCGTAATCCAACTGAAAATACAAAAAAAAAATATTGTTATTAGATTGCAAGTGTTAATAATAAATATATTGGATAAATCAAATGAAAATATATATTAATACCCGAGCCTGATCAAAGAAGAGAGCGAATGAGCGCCGGTGCTGGTCGCCCCACTCAACATGAAATGGATAGTTTTTCATGAGCCGGCTCTCATCCCCTATATACCGGCCGAACCTCTCGGCATGAGGGCCGGTATAGCGATAATCAAGGGTAAAAAAGAGGGGGAATGCTGCCTCCTCCTTGCTCTGTTAGGCCTCAGCCTATGGGACTGATTCGGGCCTCGAGTTCCTCTCTGGGGATGGGGAGGCCCTGCGTCTGCAAGAAATATCAAGACAATCAATATTAAGACAAAGTTGTATTAAGAAATCAAGGTTAAACGAAAATTGAAGTGTGATATAATACCTCTGGTGACTAAAGCACGAGCCTGGGCCCGGGCAGCAGCACGAGCCTGGGCCCGGGCAGCAGCACGAGCGGGACGATAGTTCCTCCGGTGAGGAACAGCCGGTGTCCCGGATGCGGACGCATCCCCTCCAACTAGAAAATAAATATTGACGCTAAATTTCCATGACGTTCATATTTATTCTATAGAGGATATGTAAAATGAATAAATATTTTATATTTATTCATACTAACCTACAGACGATGCGGAGGGTACGGAAGTGGCAGGAGTAGCCCCTACGTCAGATGTGGACGCACCACCTATAATTAGACAATTAAAAATAGATTATATAAGTAATTGCAAAAACAATGTGTAGATAAATAATATAACATTCTAAATCAATATGCATGCACTATAGGATATATAAACATACCCGCAGGTGCGGTGGTGTCACCACTTACAGCTAGACAATAAAAAAAATTATTATCTAAGTAAGAGCAAAAGGAATGTGTGTATATTTACAATATAACACTACTACAGTAATCGCTTGCCCCTACGGATTTAGCCGTAAACGCAAACCATTGTCCCTACTGATATATCCGTAGGCACATAAAATTCCTCCGTAGGTCCAAAAGACGCAGGTGCAAGTTTTCGTCCTGAACATACCACTACAGAGTAATAATTGTCTTTACGCCTTATTCCGTAGGGACATTTATCCCTATGGATTAGTCCGTTGGGACATAATCTTTATTTAATTTATTTGTTTAGAAAATAAAATACTTGCTTCTATGGATTTATCCGTAGGGCTTGATAAATGCCCCTACGGATTTATCCGTAGGTCCTGATAAATGTCCTTACGTATTATTCGTAAGGGCATATTTAATTAGGTACCAAATGTGAAAACATGTGTTACTTCTTACCAAGCATATGCAACTTCAATTTTGAGACCAAATGGAACTATTATATATAAGCTCTGATATCAAATATATACGTTAAGCTTAACAGGAAAAAAAAATAGGTTTGAAAAGCCTTAAGAATCAATACACTCGAAAATAAGAAAAATCACCCCTTATCCTATCTATTCAATTTGTGATGTGTGCCTAAATATTTGCTTTTGAATTGTTTAATTGTCAAATCAATACTTGACCAAAGCAAACAAACTCTGTTCAGTCACAAAAGAGAGAGAAGGAGACAACAAGGCTGCACATCAATTAACTTGAAGGGAGATTTGTGTCTACTAATTCTCCTATAAATTTTAACTGTGTCCCAGCTGCTTCCACTTCAAGGTTGTTTGCCATTGTGTTATTTGTGTATATCTTAGTATTATTTTATTAGAAATCCATCAAGTATAGTACTGCTCATTTGCCTTGGAGCATAAGCAACCTTTGGATTCACCCACACCTCTCTCTCTCTCTCCGCAAACTATCTTGCTCATGCCAAAAAGGTTCATCATTTCAGTACATCATCTCAATACCCATGTGAGCTCTTGTCACTCCCTTCTTTTCCCTTTTTATTTTTTTATTTTTGCTCTCTCTTTTTTTCCTTTTATTTTGTTTATATATATGATAGAAAAGGAGGCGAGAGAAGGAAAAGCCCTTGTTTGTTATCCTTAATTCCATGCAAGGAGGAAAACAATACTAAATTGCACATATATACCATCTTGTTTCATCCGAGTAACTGAAACCGTCAATAGTTTTGACGGCTTGCGTTTTACTGCTCCAACCCTAATAGTATTAGCGTTAATATTCCCGCTGATATGTACAAATTAATGCTTATAAAATTCTATCATCTTTCTGCCACTATATCATTAACTATTTGTAAGACATAAAAGAATTTCTTGCCGTTCAACCAAAAATACAGACAAAGAGTGAATAAACATACACGCAACATTACCCAATTTCAATATATATCTACATTTTTATTTTCCAAAATCACATTTGGGTTTACACTTCTAAACATATATATGTATTTTTATTAGCCAAAAAGAAAAATTTTAGTAGTAACAGCTGTGAAGGCAGTTTCCTGCTTTTGCTTTAGCAGCCAAACCCTAAAAAAATAAAATTAAAAAATTAAAAAATAACAAAGGCAGACAGTGGAGTGACATGCTCTCTCTCTATCTCTCTCCCGCCTTTCTCTCTCATGCAGCAGCTTGGTTTAGGATTAGGCCTAAAGGCAAGTTTGTGTGTGAGTGTGGGGTTTTAAGAACCTTTTTCTTTTTCTCATGGGCTACAGTTAAAGTGGAGGAGCAAATTCTGTGATTATTTTCTTTTTTCGTTTTTTGTTTTTGTTTTTCTTATTAGTTAAAGAAAGTATTATAGCGCAATCCCACACTCTTACGGTTTCTTCTTTTTTCTTCCTACTCCTCTCCCTCTCCCTCCCTCCCTCTCTCTCTCTCTTCTTTCTTATTCCTTCTTCTCTCCTCTCCCCTTTCTCTCACTAAAATCCCTTCATAAATTCCCCTAAACATATCCTTTCTCTTATTAGGGTTAGATATCAAGAACCTTAGTATTGCTTTTCTCTCTCTCCATGATTTTTTTTACGACATCTCTTTCATTTTTGCATGATATGGCCTATCTGCTGAATTCTCATCCTCTGATGTTTTCTTGCAGGGTTTGGAGTTATGAAGCAGCTATGAATAGGAGTCATATAGGTTCCAGCTCCTCCGAACTCATCGACTCCAAGCTCGAAGAGCATCGCATGAGCGGATCGAACCAGTGCCCTAGCTGCGGTCACAGGCTCGATCCTAAACCTGTATGTATTTATATTTATAAATTTTTTGAAGGGTAAAAAAAAAGAAAACATACATGTTTGAATATATATCTACAAATACTGATTTGGGGAGATTTGTTGCAGAATTGGGTTGGGCTGCCGGCCGGGGTAAAATTCGATCCGACGGATCAAGAACTTATAGAACACCTTGAAGCTAAGGTTTCCGAGGACTCGAAATCTCTTCCTTTGATAGATGCATTTATACCCACAATTGAACGAGAAGATGGGATATGTTACACCCATCCTGAGAAACTCCCAGGTACTTACCTTAAAAATAAAAGCACATTCTCTCTCTCACTAGCTCTTTTCTATTAATTAATATATATACAGTTATATATACATGCATGTATCTTAAGTTAATTATTTTAGTTTTCTTGGAGAGAAAAGTTAATGGAGGTATAAATTCCATTCTTTTTCTTCCTACCTATTGCAAATAAAAAAAAAAATTAAATAATAATTTTCTTTTTAAAAAAAAAGTTGTATAGGAGTCTGCCTTGATTTCACAACCAAAAAACAAAATTACTTCATCACTTGTGTTTTCCAAAAAAGATGCTTAGAAGTTTCGCCTATTTCTCAAGGTTGTTATGTCTGACATAGAAAATCTTTACTTCTGAATTCATCACTCTTAACAACGCCTTTTTCTCAATTTTTCTATTCTCCATCTTTAAATTTCTTCTTTCATTACAACTAGAGGTAGCCTTAGCAATGAATTTTTTTTTTTAATAAAAAATTTCCGTCATGGTTTTTTCCTTTGGATTTGGATCTGAATGCTCTCATATATATATATATATATATATATATATATCTATATATATCATGTTAAACCTTTTTTTTTTTTTTATCTCTGTGCGTCTCTTCAGGTGTGACTAGAGACGGGCTGAGCAAGCACTTCTTTCACCGTACATTGAAGGCCTACACGACGGGAACAAGAAAGAGAAGGAAGATCCAAACGGAGTGCGACGTTCAAAGGGGCGAGACAAGATGGCACAAGACAGGCAAAACAAGGCCGGTCATGGTGAACGGCAAGCAAAAAGGATGCAAGAAGATACTAGTGCTCTACACAAACTTTGGGAAGCATAGGAAGCCCGAAAAGACCAATTGGGTCATGCACCAATACCATTTGGGAGAGCTCGAGGAGGAGAAAGAAGGAGAGATTGTGGTCTCCAAGATTTTCTATCAGACGCAGCCGAGGCAGTGCAATTGGTCGTCTGCTGATAAGAGTGCATGCTCTTCGTCGAAAGAGGTTGTCATCCAAGGCAGTGAAATTTCTGGGTATAGTGGTAGCATGGAGCAGTTGCAGCACATGAACCCTGCAGATAACTTCAGCTTTGTTCCATTTAGGAAAACCTTTGATGAGGTAATTAACCATTTGATATTTTTACTATAAACATAGCTAGCTCTTTGTTTGATAACTTTCCTACTTGCCATTTTGTGTTATTACTTTAAGAAATAATATACTCTAATTTAATTAGGGTACGTACTTGCTGCATTACCTCCTAAAAATAGAGTGGAGTTCAATTATATAATGATCATAGCACTATAGTGTTTCATTTATCAAGGCATCCGTCATGCCAAAATTTGACTTTAAAGGAAAATAATTTTATTTATGAATGAAGGAAATATTTCTCATTTTTGTTTATTAAAAGAAAATCGATTATAGTTCATGAATGTATCAGCTAAATGAATAGATTTATACCTAGCATGAATTTTATTAAAATTCATGTTGTAATTCTTCCTTCATTTTATTTATTTATTTATTTATATATAATAAAGATCGAGATCATTATGGAGGTTAGGGATTTTTTTTCAAGATTCAAGATTTCTAGGCATTTCAAAAGTGCTTAAAATACCCATAAAGAAAACATGCCTCCTAAACTTTTTATTCACATGAATAATGCAAATTAATAGGTACATTTTCAAAGAGTCATACATGAGCATTTAGCCATCATGCATTGATCAGACAATGCGCATGCATGAACTATTTTCTGCACTCTTCCCCGGCCCCCTCAATATAGTATTTTCTCAATTTAACAAGTAAGTGTGTACAAAAGCCAAATATGATACATGCCCTCCATATAAAGCAAGCATTCCAAAAAGAAGAACACCCCATTGCAAAACTTCCATTTCATTTTACCTAAAATCAGAAGCAATAGAAAGAATTCAATGTACATCTATAGCATGTTCTTGGATCAAAGTAGGTGAAAGAGAATCGTAACTAATCGGGAAAGAAAAGAAAGGAAAATGAGGCGTAACCGATGAATGGTGTGTGAAACAGGTGGGCACCAGAGATCAAGGCACAAGTCACGAGCACCATGAGGAGCACGAGGAGCACGGGCAACACATGTGTGCACCGCCCGGGCATCATCATCATCATTTGAGCCATGAACAACAGCAGCAGCATCAAAGCCATGCAGCCGCCTTCCACATAAGCCAGCCTAGCAACCCCATTTCCACCATTGTATCGCCTGCTCCTCTCCATCAAAGTTCCTTGGTTCTTGATGATCCTTATCATGTTTCCAGGATTCTACTGCAACAAACCGACAGGTTTCAGGTATTTACGCTAAAAATTATATTAGCTTGATGTACATTAATTAATTGCTAATTCACAACCAAAGGCTTAACAATTATGTGCAAAATAATATTTTGTGGGCAAATTATTGTTTAGTTCATATCAAATAGGAATATTAATAGTTAAAGGTTAAATTGCACACAACACGTTTTTCTCCCTTATATTTCATTTACCGATTATATTCCGTAAACGGGCAAATTAGGTTATAAGTATCGAATGAATTGTAGATTAAGGGTGTTGATGAATTAGTCCTTTGAAAAATATGTCTATATGAATATCTAAATGTGAACAAAGAATTATAAGCTTGCTTTGCAAATATATACTCTACACTACATGTACTAGACTTGTATGCGTCGGAGATTCGTCCTTAAAATGAATATAATATTGTGCCGGGAAGCATAGACTGCACGATGTACATGCTATACAAAGAATTTACAGCCAGTTTGGTAATATTTCTAACTGGAGTTATAACTAGGTTAAATGGATGACATTTTATACTTTGCGTGGACCGGAATTAGTCTAATAAATTTTGATCTGCTTATATATTGAATCGGTTTTAATGCCAAAAATCGTTTTCTTACGGACAGTGTTTTATATTTTGTATATTACATGTAAAAAAAGACTTAAATTGTAAGTACTTTTTGTTTCGGATGTTATTGTCAACAGCAAGAAGCACAACAGCAGCAGCAGCATCAGAAATTGGTAGAAAGATCTTCTACTGGCTTGGAAGAGTTGATAATGGGTTGCACCTCAACTGGAAATAGAGGAGTAAGTTCTTAATTAATATTACTAATTAGAATACCTTATGATTTTGCAAATGGATGCATGCTTTCTTTTTCTTTTTCCCCATTTGGTTGGTGGTTTTGGTTGTTATAACTGCTCTACACCTGCAAATAGAACTTTTGCTAATTTGCTAGAAAATGAAAGTAAATATTTCCCAAAGGAATAGAAACATATTTGGTTAAGATAATTAAGTGTATAGGTTGGAAAAATAACCATCCATTTTAAGCTATCAAATATTCTTTGTCAAGCTAGGGCCAAACAAAGTAAAGTTTTAGGCTGTAGAATTAACATTAAAAGTGGGACATATGTGTTCTATATCTATATTAGAGGTTGAAGTTGGTTTTATTCTTGCCCTTCTCCAACTATATATATGCATTTATTTGCGGATTGAACGTGCATGCTTTTAACATGCTCATCAAGATTGAATTATACTTTTTTTGAAAGTCCGTCTCATGCATTTAATTTCTATTCAATAAAGAAAAGTTCAAGTAGAAAATAAAATTTGAATGTTGCATCTTACTATTTATTCATTTTGTGACTGAGGTTTGTTTGGGTTGGGGTGGGGGGTCCATTAGATATTCCAAGGCCAAGATAGAAACAGAACCTTCCTTTCTTTCCCTTTTACTACTAGGAAAAGTGGAAGCTAGAAAACCCTGAAGGTGTGGGCTATGTTCCTTTCAGACTAAACTCTATCTCCTCACAGCAGTAAATAAATGCCTTTTTCTTAATTAATATATTATTTGCAAAGTGATACATAAAGGAAAAGATAAAGAAAAAGAAGAAAGTGAATCAATTTATATATCAATGACTACTCATTTAAACACACCATAATGCTACTCATAGTATGGACACTTTAATTTACGCTTTCATCACCGAATTTGAATCTTATAGAATTGTTTAATTTATAGGGCATACAAAGACAATTTTAAACTAGTTTATTTCATCAAAAAAAATTGCAATCTATATATTTTTTTTTCCGGAAGTAAATTAAAAAGAAATAGCAAGAGATGGAAGAAGAAGAAGATATTGAAGAAAGAAGAAGCCTTAGAGAGAATCCTCTCTATTGTGGCTTATATATAAAAGTCTTTTCAAATAATTCAGAGTCGCGCAGGGCCAGACGTCTGGTCTGCACAAGGATAGACGTCTGGCCGTGCTCTGTTAAAACGAAAGCTAAATCCAGACGTCTGTCCCTTACAGGCGTAGACGTCTGGCAGTGCTCTGTCAGCGCGTTGGCCAATTCCAGACGTTTAACCTGGAAAGGATCGACTTCTGTCGTCATGGTCAGACGTCTAACTTGAAGGCTCAGACGTCGCTTGATGACTTTGATTCGTTATTAAACTAAAGATAAGAACATAAATTAAAATGTGGCATCAAGTCACATTAGTCACCGGTCTCTTTGTGCATATTTTGTATATTCTTATTCTTATAACCCAATTCTATTGTCGGTTAAAATTATTTTGGCAAATATTGAAATATATATAAACCCTACATGTCTTTGGTAGGTATCGTACCAAGTCAGAAAGTTTCAAAGCCTCCTCAAGAAATTTATACTCGTATGCCAGTGATAGCATTTTAATTAAAAATTTCCTCCACTGCACCAAAGCAAGCTTCGACTTCTGTTCGGTGCTTAAATATATTTTTTAAAATTTTAAATTCTAACATTTTGCATGCTATAGCAGGAACCATCAATTCTGCACCCTCAAGAGCCAGAATGGCTAAAGTACTCATACAGCTGGTCACCTGACAACCCAGATCATCATGAGTAATAACAAAGGAGAACTGAAAGAAAAACCAAGAAACCTAACAAACATCATCATCATCATCAAGCTTAGAACTTACAGTACAAAGAGAAGAAGCAAACAGGAAGAAATAAATGGTCTTCTCTTCTCTTCATACAATGGAGGAGCTATATAAAGACAACAGCAAAAACTAACTGCACAAAATATAGGTGGGAAAAGAGAAAGAAAGAGAGAAATAAAGCAAAAGAAAAGAAAGTTGCTAGTGTTACTTCTGTTGAATGGAAGGCCAAAATGCCTAGAGCTAATCAATATAGTGCATCAAAATCAGTGTCTTCATCATCATTATTATATCATCCCAGTTTTACATGCATAATTTGCGTTATTGATATTTGATTATATATGTTCTTGTTGTTTTTGTCCATGTGTAATATTTTTCCTACATGTTGAAGAAGAAAGAAAAGTGAGGAGTGAAAAAAAAGTTTCTGTTTGAATTAACTGTAATTTATCAATGTTTGCATACTTAATATACAATTGTTAACTAGACAGTTTTGAAAGGTGTTTCATTGATTATTAATTAATTTATATTCATTTGGTCATATTATATCATATTGCTTTTCCTTTTCCTTTCTCTTCTATATATGTTAGAAATAATATTTATTGAGGAGGTACGGTAGAGTGATGTTTTAGTATATTTTTGTAAATATTTTTATCGCATGAATATCACAACCGGTACGAAGGTGATTTTCTGTAGGCGGTACAGTACATATATTCAACTGATCATCAGCAACTACATTTTTCTATCCGCTAATGCCCAACAAGTTTATTTTTATTATGACTAAAATGATTGAAGAATTATATTTCCACGTTTTATTAAAATAACTTAATGAAACAAACAAAAATTAACAAAATAATATACAAAATGACAAAGAGATAAAAATTTAAAGAATAGATATAATGTATTCCTCTCAATTTCTCTATTGTAAAACTCGGTTTGGGCCCACAACGTCTGTGACCACACATGCATGCACATGGACTTTTTACTATAATGGGACTCTATCCAAAAGACTCAAACCTTATGAAGGTTTATCTGTTGGGGATAGAGAGACTACAGTAAATGGTCACTTATTTTAACTGAAATATACAGTCGAAATATGCCTATTAATTTCGTCGAGTGACACCAAATAGCTATGAAGAAATGCCGACGCAATAGGTTGTGTCGCAATAGGTTATTTCCACGGCAAACGTTCGTCGCAATAATCAAACCTATTTCGACGGCTAATTCCCGTCGAAATAGCTTTTTTCTCGACGGGTAAATTCTGTTGAAATATATAAGTTTTTTAAGTTAAAAAATTGTTTCAGGAATCATTTAAAAATCCTTTTCTCTATTTCGATGGGAAAGTGCCGTTGAAACAATTCTATTTCGACGAGCCAGTTCCGTCGAAATAGAATGGATTACAGTAAAAAAAAAATTAAAAGAGTCAAGAAAATCTCCAATCCAATCTATTTCAATTTAATATCGATTCCATTCCATTCAAATAACGATTCTAATACAAATTTCATTCCATTCAAATAACGATTCTAATACAAATTCCATTCCATTCAAATATCGATTATCCAAATACAATTACAATACATACTACGTGTTCCTTTACAATCTTAATATCATAAATTTACAAAAATGGAAAATGAAAAATCAACGAAAGACGAACACGGGAAGGGAGAGTCGATCACGGAGGAGGCGCTAATGGATTTCCTGGGTAAAACCCCTATGATTAAAAGTTTAAAATATATGAATTAGTATAGATATTTTATATTAATCAAATGTGTGTGTGCGCGCGCTTATTTGTGTGCGTGTGTGTAAGTATGCTTGTGCGTGCGTGCGCGTGTTTGTTTGTTTATGTGTATGTTTGTGCGCGCGTGCGCTTGTTTGTGTCTGTGTGTATGTATGCATGTGTGTGTATGTGATATGTGCGTATGTATGCATGTGTGTGTGTATGATTGTGTATGTGACATGTGATATGTATGCATGTGTGTATGTGACATGTGATATGTATGCATGTGTGTTTGTGTCTGTGTGTATGTATGCATGTGTGTGTGTAATACTGATTGTGCGTGTGTGTGTGTGATATGTGCGTATGCATGCATGTGTGTGTATGATTGTATGTGACATGTGATGTGTATGCATGTGTGTATGTGATATGTGTGTATGTATGCATGTGTGTTTGTGTCTCTGTGCATGTATGCATGTGTGTATGTATGCTTGTGCGTGTATGTATGATTGTGTGTGTTTGTGATATGTACGTATGTGTGTATATATGTAAGGGTTATCAAACTTACCAGAGGTACGGGCCTCCCAGCCTGGATGTACGCGTCGATAAGATTAAAGCTCTGCTCGAGAGTCCAGCCAGCAAATAGATCGGCAGCGGGAGTGGGAGCAGTAGCGGGAGTGGGAGCAGCAGTCGATCGGCGTGAGGAACCGCCGGATTCCGGCGTCCACTCCTGAGACGATTCATGAAACACAGGGGTCCTGCTCCTAAAGGCTCTGGTCTGTATCGACATCTCCGAATGCGATTTGTCTGCTGGCTGAAACCTAGGAGGTGGATGCCTGATCGGCTGGAAATGAGCGATATACTGACACGGAGTGATTTTGGAAGACACACACTGTACTCTTCCATGACAATCCAGCCTAAACGCCGTGAAAGCCCTATCTACGATGAATGTTCTCTGTGTGTCATCAATCGGGTGTCCCTGCTCCGCCTCCATTGCCTGGATCAACAGATCTTTCTCAGCCGCCACCGCCGTCTGTTTATAGAAGAAATGTATTACTGTCATTCTAAAAACTATACAATAATTATTCTGAAATAATTAAGAAGCTCGGTATATGGAGTCTTACATATATTCCATGTGCCTCAATCGATGCAGGCGCGCCGTCGCCCCGTACAAATTGAGCCCGGTAGATTTCAATACGATCAAGGGACTCTCCACCATAACTTTCTTCCCGCATATAACATTTAGAAAGTTTATACATAAATTTCTAAGATAATTTTAACGTATTAATATCAAATACGGTACTTACGTGTTCGATGGCAACCTGCTGGGAACTCTTTCTCCCACTCCTATAAACATCGTGCAGCTGAGCACGGTATGCTTTTCCCCGCTCGCTCTTCTCCTGTAGTTATATCAAATATTGTTTACTGAGTTGCTATAAAATAGTAAAATGGTATCGTCAAAAACATACCCTAAAATCTCCGGACAAGAAATGATCGACCAAGGCATGCCAGTATTCACCGGACCAATCTAGATCCGGCTTAATCGAATACATCTCATCTAGTGAAGCGCAATTTTCAAGTTTTCTAAAGATTTTGTTGTTATGGCCTCTCCAATTCTTCTCCATATGACTACACATCTTATTATAAACTGTGCGTTCATCGCAAACCCCCTGGAGACCCTCTACGCCAACCCACCGGAACTCCAACTGAGCCTGCGAAACGGGATAATTCATTATTATATGGGTATTTTATAGTAATTTAGTAAATGTGTATGTATATGCGTATGTGTGTTTGTGATATACGCGTATGTGTGTACATGTGTGCATATAAAAAAAGTGCAGTATTGAATTATATAAAGAAATCTAACCATCATCTTCCATATAGCGACTTGTTTTTTTAGCCCTAACGCTTCACTGTCCCAATTTAGGACCTCCCACTCGTCATTTTCGTTCTTCAACAAATGAGACATGCGGTCCTCACTGTTCACTATTGACGACATCATTTTTTTCCACTTCTTTACTAGCTTCTATCACAACGTCCCCTTTGAATGCAAGGTATACAATCGGCTTGTCAGGAGCATGTGGCATCCTCCTCCATATACCACTGGACCGTATGGGTTCTCTTCCAATCCGTTTCTTTTTCTGAGAGGACCGCCCCTCGTCCCCGGTAGAATAATCGGTGCTGCTATTTGAACCTGACATAACTAAAATAATTTCATGGAATACAGTTCAATATGTTAGATAAAAAAATAATAGTGAAAATTATTGCTGAAAAGAATATCATACATGAGCAATAAATGGTGGAAATAATATACAGGGAAAAAATGAAGTGTGAAAATAATATAAATTAACTTGAAAATCCCTGTACATTAGAATTCGAAATTATAGGAGATAATATGCGGAAATAATACGTGGAAAAAGATAAAATGTATGAAATAATACGCGGAAAGAAAGATGCAATAAATTATAGGTTTCACATTAATTAAGTTATGAGTATCATACAAGAGCGAGTTAATATATCAAGATATTTAAAGTCTTAATTAGATTTCTGGTTCTACAACCGCTGATAATACATCAAAGACTATTTCCGGTTCTATGTTTGTTTTTGATAAACTGCTGTTTAATTTGATAGGAATAGCATCATCTTGTATAACCGGGATTGTGGGACAACTAATCTCGCTTAGATCATTTTCACCCCTGTTGTAATAGTCTTGTGAATTCGTCACAACAGCAACATCCTACTGGGCATCCCTAAGGTCTGCGGCATAAAAGTATTGACGGGCTTGGCTAGCGAGAATATAAGACTCTTCACCAAAATCGAGTTTCGATGAATTGAATAAAATAGGCCATTTTCAACTTTAAACCCAGTAGAACTTGACAACCGTATGCTCATGATAATACATCCGAATTATTTTTTAAGCACCCAGTAATAGTCCAATTTTCCCGTTGTTGGATTTGAATATCTAGAAAATGAATATCCAGTAACGGTGGATGTGACAAAGACGCCGCAATTCTGAAACTTTTTATTTTGAAATCTTTTTCTGGTGTGAAATCTAAACCCGTAACCGGAGAGGTATTCAGCTTGTTTATCTGGACCATACGCTAGTGCTTTTATCTCTTCTGAAACATGTCTATCCTTGGAATTTCTTTCAACCTATTAGGGTAAAACGGATTAAGTTATGTGTGTGTGTGTGTGTGTGTGTGTGTGTGTGTCAACATGAGTTGTAGTTTAGTTTTTATAGTATACAACTTACACTTGCTTGCAACCAAGCGGAAAAGTGTTTATGTCGCTCCTTATCGATATCCCATTACCGAGTTCGTTTAGTAGGTGGACGGTATTGAGCATTCGAAATGCTGTATATATCGTAAATAAACATTTAATTTTGACTTGAAAATATTCTATAATTATGTTAAGAAAAAGCAATAAATACTTATCCGATAAAACCATTCAAATTTGAACAGTTAAATGAAACGTAACGGTGAATCATGCCGAGCTGCTCAGATGCAGTATGACTCGACTTCACTTTACCCAGTACCTTTCCTTGGGTCCGGAAGACAGATATTACAGGTCTATTGTCAACCATGTTGTTCAGTCGAAAATATTGCACTTTTAACATGACAATTTCCTTACTTTTCTTAATCATCTAAAAGTGTTTGTTATAAATAAACACATATTAGAAGTTCATCTTCAAAATATCATTTACCATATGTTTATATATTTAATCAACATTATGAAGGAAATTGTATATTTAATATTTTACGCATAATATTTTGTATCTCAAATATAACTAACATTGTTTATTGAAGATATTCTGCAATATTAGCTCAGGTCAGATATCAGGAATCAAGAATCTGCAGATAAAGTAAAGAAAGTCGAAAAATTAAATACTGGAAGAGACTCAGAAAAGATAAGAAGATTCCAGATATTACATAAATACCCAAAGACCGGAATGGGAATAATCCAGAAGTTTCAACCCAAGAATCCACCAATTGGCCGTGGAACCACGGCCGAGTCAGGCCGAGTCGCCGCGGATCCGCTGCCGATCCAGGGACTTGTGGTTTGAGACTTCTCTGGAATCTTCGACGTAACAAACTTAGTTTGTTGGGAGTTTCTGTTACTGGTTTAAAGGCTATAAAATGGACTGAGGGCTACATCTACGAAGGATCCAACTTTTGATCTAGATCTAAAATAAAAAACATCCAATTTCCAAGAAAAATCAACATCCAAGATTAACAACCAATCTCAAAAGGGGATATAAGATTTAAGATCAAGAATTTTCGATCTTGAGATCCAAGATCAAGAAATCAAGCGATCAATCAATCAAGCGATCAAGCGATCAAGTCTCCTTTACACGAAACCAATCATCGTCAACGAAAAAGCGATCTAAGACAGGTCCAAGATTCGAGGTGATCAAGTGACGTAATCGACGGAACATCTACTTCGAGAGAGAGAGAGATCGAAAGCAAATTCTTCTTTCTCTTGTAATCTAAACTCGAACAATTGTATTGTGAAGTTGAGTAATAAAATTGATCATTAGTTTTAATTTCGCTTTTTTTTAATTTCCACATTATGAATTCTTTCTCTATTTCTTCTTTTATTTTCATGATACGCGAGTAATTCTCCGCATGATAGGATTCGAAGGATTATGGTAGATCAATGGATGAGAAGATTCTAGATCGTTTTAAGTCTTATGAAGTTTATAAATTTTAGTAAAAGAATCGTCAACATCTTTATCGGGCGGGATATCAATTTCTTGATAATCTCGATCATGATTTGAGATAAGATTGACGATTTTTTTTGTTAAGGGCTAGATAAGAATGAAGATCAATGAAAGGACAAGGGTCAATAGAGGAGAAACCATAGTTTCTTCCAAAGAATCCTCATTCTCATTCATCGCCATCAATCTAGATTTAAATCTATCAATAGATAAGATGAGTAATCTTTATTAGTCATTCATGGCTACCAAATCCAATCGAATCCTACAAGCCTTCTTCATATAAAATTTTCTTGATAATTCAATTAGATCTTGAAACTAATTCTTGATAATTCAATCAAATTTTAAAACCATTTTCTTGAAACTATTTCTTGAAACTATCTTCTTGATTTTCTTTATTTTTTCTTTTCTATTTCTTTCAACCGATCTAAAAGTAAGAATTATAAAATTCCACGAATTCCAGTGGACGAACCGTACTCACTAAAGGTTCGCTACACGTGACACCGTTATTGATTGCGGTTATTTTACAACTTCTTCTTCTTTATACAAAATCACAAAAATCAAACAATCAAATGGTGCCGTTGTCGGGGATCCGTGCGTAATTTTTCTTTCTTTCTATTTGGGTTGAAATATTATTATTCCATCAAAATATAAATCAAGAATGTATCTTGTGATTAGCGATTAGAGTGTGAATTTTTGCAAGTGGATCTAGAATCATTGTAGCAGGGAGATAAAACTTCGGGAACATTCATCAAGACCATAAGAGCAAGGGAAAAAACTGTACCAAAATTCGTTCAAAGAACTCTCAACTTGGCCGCGGAACCGCGGCAAGAAGGCCATTCGCGCGGCGGAACCGCGGTGATATTGGTGACTCAGTGCTTCAATTCTCTCCGGTATATTTTCTATCTTCTTCTCTCTCCTCTGAAAAATCCAATAACAATTTTTCTGCAGGATTCTTTACAAAAATTCACAGCTTAAAAAATTCTTGTTGCGTGTTTTGGTTTTGGGTTGTTTTTTGTATATTGTAATACGCACAATTAAAGGGCAAAAACCAAATTCAGATTAGGTGGGGATTTCATTACCCTTCCTAATCCCCAAAAATCACAAAACTAGTATCCGCATAACCCTTCATTAATTAAAAAATATCTAGACCAAGACACTAAGGACTGTCGCGCTCATTAAGGACATAGGAGGGTCGTGGGTAATTTACTATTTATCCGCATTTTTTTATGATGTCTAGGAAAGTGTGTCTAAGGCAAATGATTACTTAATTAGACCCGCTATTTACGGTGATTCGTATAGCGGATACCTCCCACTTATCTGGCACTTACCTGGCCACAAGAGGGATAAAGAGATAGTAAAGTATTGATCCTGCGATTTGTCTTCTGGAAGTCTAGGAATGGTCTAGTGACTTGACCTAGGTGACCTTAGATATAGGGTTGATTGTGCATTTTTTGTGATTTTTCTAAATCCGTCTTTTTCAAAAACAAACTTTTATTTTTACGTAATTTTCACAAACGCTGCCACTTGTGCTAAACCCACTTAGTGCATGCTCGGCTGGATATGGGATTCTAGTGCCCGTCTTATCCGCGTTTCTTCTATCGACTCTGAAGTCGGTACTTCTTCTTCTTCTTCTTTTTCCTCACCAACCACAACATCAACCGAGATGGGCGGTTTCCCATCAAATTTCAATAACACCACTCTGCCACCATCCGCAGGTGTGCAGAATCCACCACGTATCTCTCTCCAAGAGAGATACTACACTATACGCGGTCCCCTTCCTACTTGTCTCTCTATCCCACCAGCCAATGGGGATAATTTTGAAATCAAACCATACTTTATCAATGTTTTGCCTAAATTTCACGGTCTAGAGTTTGAGGACGCATATGTTTTTATCACCAAATTCGAAAACGTATGTGCTATGATGGGTACTTCACAACATTCTGTGGATGCTATGCGTTTACGTATTCTCCCGTTTACTTTGTGCGATTTAACCAAAAAATGGCTTTATAACACGACCGCACACTCTATTTTTAATTGGGATGAATTCGCTATAGCATTTCTTATGAAATTTTATCCCAATCATAAGACCGTCCGTGTTCAGAGCGAAATCAACCAGTTTACCCAGCTTCCAAATGAACCATTTTGGAAATGTTTTGAACGGTTTAATGATCTGCTTGTCCAATGTCCTCATCATGCAATCCATAGATGGGATCTGTGCCGAATTTTATATGAGGGCATTAATCCAACGACAAAGCAGATGCTTGAAACTATGTGTCAAGACAATTTCATGTCTAAAGACGATGGTGAAGTTTGGAAATTCTTGGAAGATTTTGCTGAAAACACTTTGCAATGGGAAAGCGTTAGACCGCCATCATCTAGGGGAGGTATCCATCAACTCGATATTTCCATCGCAGTAAAAACCGAAATGGCAGCGATGCAAAATAAACTCGAATATGGAAAACAAATTTTTATTAGCCTCCCTAAACCAGGTGGCGCTCCCTAAAACCGTGTGTGGATGCTGTTCCAATCCATCACATTTGACGGAAGAATGTCCTTTGAATTCTCCATTTCAAGGTCAAGAACACACTAATGCTGCTTTTCAGCAACGACCTAGAAACGATCCTTATTCTTCTACATATAATCAAGGTTGGAGGAATCACCCTAATTTTGCTTGGAACCAACACCAAATACAAAATACGGTTTCAAACCAAAATAACTATCGAAGGGTTCATCCACAGCAACAGCAAACACTACAAAGTCAGCACCCCTTTCAATCACAAACTTTTCAAAATCCGGCCAACAATTCTGCACCTTATAATAATTCTTTCCAAACGACCGGTACCGAAAACTCCTCTGCACTCGAACGGACCTTAGATTTGTTTATGAAACTTGCCATGCAAATGTCGGCTAATATAAAGAATTCTATTGAAACAATAACGAATGACCCCGTCTCTCACGATGAGAGTATAAAATTGAGAGAAGCACAAATTGCACAGTTAAATGCCGCAATGAGTGCTAGAGAGAAAGGGAAACTTCCATCTCAACCCCTACCGAATCCTGGCCACTCACAACATCATAATGTGAATATTATTACCACGTTGAGATTGGAAAGAATGCTGAATAACCAAGTCGGTGAACAGGTTGATAATGAGAAATCAATCAATGATACCCCGGCTTCTACTTCTAACCCTATTTCATCTAATCTACCATCTTCTTCCGAGCCTATTCTCTGTTTTCCTCTAGGCTCGAACCCTCCACCCACCTCTTTGAGTCAACCTAACACGATCCCCACTCCAATTCTGGGATCCGTTCCACCCCCTCGATCTTCTCCAATATTGGACCCAACTCTTATTGATAAAGCTCTTTATCCAAATAGGTTAAGGGGAAACAAACCAAGTTCACAAATGGAGAAGATTGTGGAAATGTTTAAACAGGTTAACATAAATATCTCTCTCCTAAATGCTATACAATAAGTTCCGGCTTATGCGAAAATACTCAAGGACTTGTGCACTAGGAAGAGGAAAACTCAAGTGCCGAAAAAGTGTTCATGACGAGTAATGTAAGCATAGCTTTTACCCAGCAATTACCTAAGAAACGTAAGGACCCCGACTGTCCTACAATCTCTATTTTTATTGGGGGTAAATATATCAATCGTACTCTACTCCACCTTGGCGCTAGTGTTAACTCGCTTCCTTACTCTGTCTACGAGCAGTTAGGTATTGGAGAGTTGAAACCTGCCCACTGCACTCTCCAGATGGCAGATCAATCTATCACCCAATCTAGGGGTGAGCTTGAGGATGTGTTGATAAAAGTCGGGGAATTTATATTCCCTATGGACTTTATTATTCTAGATACACAACCTGTAGCGAACCCACGAAACCAAATTCCGGTGATTCTCGGTCGACCCTTCTTAGCCACTTCCAATGCTGTCATTAATTGTCGTAACGGTTCTATAAACTTATCCTTTGGGAAGATGACAATTGAGCTTATTATTTACAAAGTCGGAAGTCAACCATCTGAACCTTATGCTCATCTACTTGATATCTGTTCCATCAACGAGATAGCTTCCGAAAGCTGTGAAGCTGAAGTACTTTGCTATAATGATCTCGACGACACTAGTGCGTCATTATTTGATCTGGAAAATTATTATAGTGAGGACACTTTTGACGAGTCCACTCTTGAGTTCGAACCTTTTGACTCAACGCAAAAGTCAATAGCGCTTTCCAAATCAATATCTTACGCAAGTTATGAACTTCTTAGGGAGTCCAAGTATTATTCCCTTACCCCACCTTCTATTGTCTCTCCGCCGACATTAGATCTCAAACTGCTATCTTCTCATCTTAAATATGCATATTTAGGTGAGAATGATTCTTTGCCGTGATCAAATCCGCTTCTCTAGCTTTATAGCAAGAGAACACTCTTTTGATGGTCTTGAGATCAAATCGGCAAGCATTTGGTTGGACAATGGCAGACATCAAAGGGATTAGTCTCTTGATTGTTGAACATCACATACATTTGATGGATGAAGCCAAACCAACCCGAGACCCATAAAGACGGTTAAATCCCGTCATGAAGGATGCAGTAAAGAAAGAAATCGTCAAGTGCCTAGATAATGGTATAATTTACCCAATATCTGATAACCAATGGGTATATCTTATTCATGTAGTCCCTAAAAAGTCTGGCATCAAGGTCATAACCAATGAGGCTAATGAGTTGATCCAAACACGCATTCAAACTGGGTGGCGTGTATGTATTGATTATAGAAAACTCAATGTCGCAACGAGGAAAGATCACTTCCCTCCACCTTTCTTTGACCAGATGTTGGAACGATTAGCTGGACATGAATATTAATGTTTCTTGGACGGATACTCTGGCTATAACCAGGTCCCTATCGCCGAAAAGGATCAAGATAAAACAACATTTACTTGTCCTTTCGGTACCTTTGCTTATAGACGCATGCCCTTTGGGTTATCCAACGCTCCCGCTATATTTCAGCGGTGTATGATGGGGATAGTCTCAGACATGGTCGAGAATTTCGTGGAGATATTTATGGATGATTTCTCTATATTTGGGGACTCTTTTGAGGATTGCCTATGTAATCTTGACGCGGTTCTTACCCGCTGCAAGGATAAGAACTTAATATTGAATTGGGAAAAATGCCATTTTATAGTCCAAGAAGGTATCGTGCTTGGACATGTCATTTCACGAAAAGCCATTGAAGTAGACAGAGCTAAAATAGATATCATCCATAACCTTCCTCATCCCAAATGTGTCAAAGATATACGATCCTTCCTTAGTCATGCAGGATTTTATAGGAGATTCATTAAGAATTTTAGCAAAATTACTAGACCCTTAACTCTTCTCTTGGCAAAGGATACAACATTTCACTTCGATTCGGATTGCGAGACTGTTTTTGAATCGCTTAAGAGATCTCTCACTACAGCCCCGTTCTATCATCTCCTGATTGGAACCACCCGTTCGAGCTTATGTGTGATGCATCAGATTTTGCTATTGGTGCAGTTTTAGGATAGCACATTGTTCCCCTCCGAATGACGGCGCGACAGGGACGTCTTGCCTGAAATTCGGGGCAGATGCTAATAGGTGCTATCCATCTACCTCTCCAAAGATGCCAAGTTGATTTATGACACCATGTATTGAAGGTTTAAACGGATGCGACCGATGTAGCAGACTTCGTCAGATTCCCCCTCGCTTGAGGGGTTTTTTGATTGTGGGGACGCTCTTCCCTGCAGGCACAAGCCCCTGCAGTTAATTACGCTACCGCATTGCGGTAACAACTTTCTCCTTCTCCAGATGATCACTTCGTGTCGTGGGTGTTTGTTTTGTGTTCGGTTGCCCGTGGATTGTATACGGAGACTGAGTAATGTCGTCGCCCGTAGGGCGTGGACTAGTCCAAATCCGTATTATCTTAGATTTGGGTTTGGGGGTTTGGGTTTAAGGATACATTAGCCTCGTTTGAGATTAAGATCAACATAAACGTTTGTTAAGGATACGTTAGTCTAGTTTTAGACTAAGATCGACTTAACAGGATCGTTTAGATCCAACAAGAGAGCAATTTAAGGGAGTCCTGTTGTTTAGTTTAGTGACATTGCGGTCAATAGGTAGTTTAAGGACATTGCGGTCCAATGTTAGTTTTAAAACATTGCGGTCAAGGTTAAGGATGTCGTAGTCCGTGGATTTAAGGACTCCACAGTCCGATCTTAGTTTTAAGACATCACGGTCGAGGTTAAGGACATCATAGTCCGTTGTTAGTTTTAAGACATTCCGGTCAAGGTTAAGGATCTCATAGTCCATGAGTTTAAGGACCCCACAGTCCGTATCAATGTGTGGTCATCGGGACCCGTCATCTCTTTGAAGACGTTGAGGAATTACAACGACAAGTATCAAAGGAGTGAAGAGATGTACCCTTGAACTAAGGTAGATTAAGTGATTTGTAGTCCAATTTGGAAACTAAGATCAATCATTATATTATGAGCCCATTGGCCCAGTTAAGTTTGAATTGAGGACTTATGGCCAGCTTGGACTAAGTCCAATCATGTTTGGGATATTGGCCCTCTGTTGGTTCATTAAAGGAGAGGCTTTGCCTCTGGAAACTTAGCCAGTTGGGCTAAAACTAGTGTTAAACACTAGAGACCAGCAGTGTTGAACACTGGGAATAAGATTGACAAGTTAAACACTAAAAGATAATCAGTGTTGAACACTGAGAACAGAGTTTTCAAATTAGTGTTAAGCACTAGGCAAATCAGTGTTAAACACTGGAAATAGAGATTCCAAATTAGTGTTTAACACTAAGGCAAATCAGTGTTAAACACTAGATACAGAAGTTTCAATTTAGTGTTAAACACTGAGTCAAGAGGGGTCACGTGGTAACACGTGAGAGCGCCCTGCTTCCCTTTATTTTGTTCTACAGATACGTGTTTAACACTTTTAATTCTGAAAGCAATCACGTGTGGGCACGTGATGGGGGCCTGCGCTTTGATCTGTTAGAATGTTCATTAGGGGTCACGTGTCGACATGTGAGGGTGCCTTAGAGCTCTTTTCTGTTTCTTTTGATTTTGTGTGCTTCAGAGATCACGTGGGGCACGTGAGGCATTGCCTCACAGTTCTCTTTTATGGATCTTCGCAGGAGTCATGTGGTAACACGTGAGGCGTTTATTTCAGAGTTCTTTCTATGGATCTTTGCAGGGGTCACGTGGTAGCACGTGACTCTGCATGTTTTAAAGATCTGTTCATCTTTTAAGAATTAATAGGGTTAAACCCTAGCGACAAACTTTAGAGGAATTAAATTCCTGCTTTCTTCTGAAGAATTATATTCTTAGTAGGGTTAAACCCTAATTTCTTTTCTTAAGGGAATTAAATTCCTGTGAGTTTGAGGGAATTGTGTTCTCAATTAGGGTTAAACCCTAGTTTTGTTTATTTTGAAGGAATTAAATTCCCATAACATAGGGTTAAACCCTAATTTTATCTCGAAGGAATTAAATTCGTATCATTTTGTGAGAATTAAATTCTTAAAACTCAGTTCCTCTTCTGTATTTTAGATTTGCATGGCAGAATCTCAACCCAATGAGAATTAAATTCTCAATTCATGGGGAGATGTGCACTTTACAGATCCTCTATCAGAGAAAGAACTAAGTCCTTTTCTTTATATAAGAGTTAAACTCTTTTGAGAATTAAATTCTCTTTTTAAGCCTCCCTTTCTTTCTCTTACTTAGGGTTTTCCTTTTGCAGAGAATCAAAGGCTCTGTATCTCTCTCTCTCTGTGTATCAAAAGAATAGGTCGAAAAGTCTCAAAAAAAAGGTCCAGAAGTAGAGGTCCCTCTCTTCTTTTCTTGGCCTCTATTTATAGGAGAAGGAAAAGAATCAATCTGCTTAGTAAATCTCTCATTGAAATATTTGATTTATTCATTAGGAGATTTGATTTATCTTCATCATTAATCTGGGACTTTAGATTTTTAGGTGAATTTTATTCACCATTGGATTTTAAATCCAAAGATATCCCCTTGTTATTTCGGTTAGATTTAGGGGGAAATCTTTCCAAGTCTAAGATTTTTCCATAAATTGGTGATGTTTAATCACCTTTAGATTTTTAATCCAACGGTTTCAAATAATCTTTCTCCATTTTGGAAAGATTTGAATGATTCATCCTCAGAATTTTAATTCTGTTAAAGAATAAAGCTCTTAAAGTCGGTCACGTGTGGCCACGTGACCCCTGGTCACGTGTAGGCACGTGACCGTTGGAATGGGCTTCTCTCCTTCTGCGCTCTGTTCTCTGGCCGCTGCTTAACCATCACGTATCAGCACGTGACCACTAGTCACGTGTGAGCATGTGATGCCTCTTTTGGAGCTTTTTCTTGATTTTAATCAGGGGATGAATATGCTTTTTGCTGCTGCTTTAAGCGTCACGTGCCAACACGTGACAACTGGTCACGTGTGAGCATGTGATGCCTCCTCTGATGCTTCTCCTGATTTTTAATCAGGGAACAAATGCCCCCATAGCATTGTTCTCACGTGTCTGCACGTGAGTACAACGCTGTCACTTTTGTGACCGTCGGATCTGCTCTGAGAGTAGGGTAGATGAAACGTTTTTATCACATCCTATAAATATAGGGGTCTCTTTAGAAGCGCCTCCACTCTTACTTGTCTTCTTCCTTTTAACTTTTTCCTTGAGAATTTAATTCTCATTTCCAGAGCTTAGTTTAACTCTGTTAAAAAAGAACTCTTTTCTTCAGGTAATGATGTTGAACGATCGATGAACTTTCATGCCCTTCTGGATTTTGAATCCATAGCAAGGATTTCACCTCTTTTAATATGAACCCATTTTCTTCAGATTCATCAACAAACAAAATAGAAAACCACTTAATCTTTGAATCAGTAGGTCTCTCAGAGCTCATTTGATCTTTAGGGGGATGATGAGATCCGTTGCTCTTTCCAAGGAATTTAATTCCGTTTAAAGAAAATGTTTCTGGGAATTTAATTCCCTTCTCTTAATAAGGAATTTAATTCCCATGAAGAACTCAGTTCTTCCCATGGAGGCTTCTTAGGGTTTTCTTGCCCTAGGTTGTCCTTCTGTAATCAATGAATAAGAAGCTTGCAATGATGTCTTCTGTGGGAATTTAATTTCCTTGATCTTGTTTGATTTGTTGTAGAGTTCAAGGTAGATTTGTCCTTTAGGGGGATGTGTAGGGCCACTTGAAACCCACTGCCTATTTAATGAGGATATCCCCTTTGTCTTATTATGATTGCTTGGCCTCACTGTTAACGAGCCGTCAACCTGATTCTGTGGGGCCCATGTGTTTTGTAGCCAATGGCCCCATAAAAAGAGTCTGATGTCGCTTTCTTCAACTGTCTTCATATATATATATATATATAGTTATGCTCATATATATATATATATATATATATATATATATATATTGCTGGCTTCGCTTTTGACGGTTTCCCTTATTTGATTTCAGGTGCGATGGCTTCTGTTCCGTGCTTTCCCTTCACTCGTTCGGAGGCCGCTTTTCCTCAATCACCATCCGACGAGGAGGCGATGGCGATGATCCGGGCTCATGACCCGAACTGCACCAGCTTACTTCTATGGGGAACTTGGTACAGTCATATCATCCGAGGTAGCCGGAGTTTCCTCTGCGAAGTGCCGACAGAGCCTACTTTCCCGTTCTTGCCGATGGACCCTCCGAGGACGATTTTCGTTGTGGAAATGCCAAATTGGACTCCAACGGGATGGCTCGAGTCTTCAACAACAGGTATCCCGAACTACCCGATCCCTGCTATAGATATCCTGGGACGACGCATTTTATCAAGGTGAGGCCCACCCATGGGGACAGATTTATAAGATAGGGCTCACTCCTCGACACCCCACGGGCTACCTCCTCTGGGCTCGCTATATCCTTGCCACCCATCATGCACGGCTGCAGAAGGTCAGACTCTACCAGGCGATATATGCATCGCTCTTCCATTATCAGTCCCCGCATGCCTGGTGGGTTAAGGCATTCTTGAATCAATGGAATCTCCCCACCAACACTTTTCTCCTGGGAGACAGAGAGGTTTCGATCTCGTTGGCAGAGTTTTATGAAATCTCGGGATTGCCAATCAGGGGTACACTGTATGAGGAGTTGCTACCTCCTGACGAGTACGTCTTTGAGCCCGAGCCTGCACCGGTTGACGGCTTGTCTGCTGAGAATGCCGTCCGCCACAAGCATCCCAGCTTGATCAAGGCGTTAGGTATCTTCGACCGATTGTTCACCGAGTCTGAGGAGCAGGGCGTTACTTTTAAGAGCTTCATTGCCTGTTTCCTTTGCGAGGACATCCTGTCGAAGACGGCTCCGAAGTTCGCAAACATCAAGGACCCCTTTGGGTTTGGTCCGAAGAAGCTGCCGACCACTGAATCGGATCTACCACAGTATTACATCCCCATTATGTTGCCGATGTCTTTTGAATCCATTGTAGCTACCGGCATGAATGAGGAGACGTTCTTCGTGGGGTTTGTCAGTGTCTGGCTCAGTTAGTTTGTCATCCCCATGTATCGCTGCTTTATGAGAGCCTCGGTTATCTACCCGGCTCATTGTATCGCTGAGGGGACGCGGTTGGCCATCGGCATCCCGGCGTTGGCGCATCTTTATCACGGGTTGGGCACTGCAGCTAATACCTCTACTCCTGGCGTGGATGTAGTAAACTTTTCGCTTCATTACTTCACGTCTTGGATCTAAATGCACATGTTGGGGGCTTTCGCTATGCATCAAAGGCCCGCATTTTACGACGCCTACCCCTTCCCACGACTTATGCAATTGGTGGATGCTTCTGCCGCTGACCCGACTCAATTCGGGGCTATTCGGGCGTTGATTTCTCCTTACACTACTGCTGGCGGGCTGGTTTTTAATGATCGGGTCTTATCTTCTCCCTCAGGTCTAGTTCAACAACTCTGGGACCGGTCAAAAGACAACGTACCTTCTTTGAGGCCTCGGGAGGCCGCGCACTTGTATGCAATTAAACCAGGCTATTTGGTATTTCGCCAGGACAGTGTAGCTCTTTTCATGCGGTACAACCCGCATCGCTTCGCCCGACAGCTTGGATACGACCAGGGCGTTCCCTTCGAGGCTTTCATAGTTGCGCCGGTCCCTTCACTTGATGCTATTCGCGATGCCGCTCATCATTTCGTGAGGTTGAACACCGGCTCCCACTTCATGGTCCCTGAAGCTGAGTACATGCCCCGATGCGTGGGATCGTTCATGGGTTGGTATCTCCATCGAGTCAACCCAATTATTCTTGAGGAAAGAAGGGTGCTTCTTGGTCATGGTGCCCCTGCTTAGGTTCCGGCCATGGGAGCTATGCTGCGACCGCGCGCCCCGGTCCGCTTTCCTCTGAGAGATACCGGCACCGCGCTTATTCCGGGGGAGTCGGGGGTGGATCTTACTCCAACAGCTGGTATGCCCCTGGATACTCGGTCGCGGGGTAGACGGGCTCCGACAACAGCGCCACCACCCGAGGCAGTATCGCCCCCTGCGGTATCGACAATGGCGGTGTCATCCTCGGTTGTGGTACCGGGTGGGGGTGACAAGGACGAGGTTGTTGAGGGTGTTGAGGGCGACGTGGGTCGCCGCCGCACCAAGGCTCCACGGGGAAAGAAACGGTCGTTTTCGGCGGCCGGTTCTGGATCTAAGAGGCGGAGGAGGGTGGCCACCAACTTGCTTAATTCTTTAACGGAGTCTGAGCCCATACTTCCAGATGAGCCGTTGGTCGTGCAAGAATCAGACGCTGGTCTTCTCTTCCCGGGCTCGGCTGCCGAGGAAGCCGCACAACTGGGTGAGGCCATAAGACGTTCTAAAGACGAGTCTCAGAACGCAAGGGTTCCGAAGAAGCCCTATCCTGCCGTGATCTTCTATGAAGACCCCTCATGGATCCGGCGGCGGTTCATTGGCCCTTTGTAGGAGTGGGGTGAAAGGGCGCTGAAGCAGGCCGTTTCGGAGGATGCTGCGGACGCGCTCTCCTTATGGACCGGCGGCCATGAATCCACCCTCGAACCCCGGAGAGCAAGCCTCCTTGAGAAGGAGCATCGGCTTGAAGAAGCCATATTGAGGGCTTCCCTGCGCATTAGTATGTTTTTATACTTCTTTGCAGTTTTTCAGATTGCTTATGCCCGTATATATGTATTCTTATTCTTGTGCGGATTGTGCAGAGTCCTCGGCGATGGGGGAGGTCCCTACGGGCTTGTTGAAGATAAAGCCCGTTGGCGTTCCCGATGCAGTCTTACTTGATGTGGAGGGGGCTGACGAGGCTGTTCCTTTTGCCATAGAGCCTCCAGTGGCGGTCCCTGATCACGGAGCGCTTGTTCCTTTGGAAGAGGCTCCTTTGGGGGTTACCGCCCCAATGACTCTTCCTGCGGGCGGCCCAGAGGCCGGAGGAGAGGTAGCCGGGACTACTCTCCCTTTGCTGGAGCCGGAGATCACTGCGGAGGCCGTTGAAGCCGCCATCCCCCCGACTCAGAATGGGAGGAGTGTTGAAGGTAACCTTCAATATTTTAAATTAGCAATCTTTCTGTTGTCTGAACTCTTTTGTTTTCTCAGAATTGCGAGGGCTGGCGGCCTCTATCGCTGATTTGTCTCCCCGGCAATTATTTCATCGCCTGCTGGAGATGGCAGCTCCGCAGGCGATCTCTCCTCAGTGCATCGTCCTTTCCTCTGGGCAAGGTTAGCGTCGTTCGCCATTTTTTATTGTGGCATTGTTGCTACTCTGCGAAATAACATTGATTCCTCTTACAGTTTTGGAGGCCGATGACGAGGTGGAGGTCATTGAAGGGCCAGGGGAACCTTCAGCTCCCACTTGCATGACCGTAGGTAAGCGACATTTTAATATAGTCCCATTTGTTCTTTTGCTTAAGAGTTTTACTGACATTTTTCAAATCCGAACAGCTCTGCCAGCCTCCATAGCACTGGAATCGCATATCGCTATACCGCCCGGTCCCTATGCTTTGCGAGCCTCAGAGCGCTTGGCCCAGTTAAGCCTTGTCTCCTTGTCATCCTTGATCAAGGAGCTTCGTGCTGGCAGTGCAACCACAGCTGAAGCATTTGCCGCTGAAGCTAACGGTTCTCTTCCTTTTCTTGCCACCTACCATAGCGGAGAGGTGGTGCGAGTCTGGATGGAGTTCTGTCGGCAGGTGGAGGCTTGCTTGCACGCCCTTGAGTGTTCCCGCCTTTCCTCGGAGGCCGTGGCTGCAAAGGCGGAGTTGCAGGGGCTGATAGCACGGTGCGCGATAAACATGACCTCATGCAAGAAGAGGCTCGGCCGCAAATTCTCGGAGAGGGAGCTGGCTTCTAAGGCGCTGAGCGAGCTTCAAGCTAATCTTACTGCCAAGGCCAACAAAGCGTATGAACTCTGGTGGGTGCTTCAAGAGTCTATCAAAGAGGTAGTGGCCATCGACAAGGCCGCCGAGTTTACTCGCGAAAGAGTTGAGGCCCACAAAGCTACCGAGAAGGAGCTCGAAGGTCGGCTTGCCTCATATCAGGCCCAGCAAGCTCAGGCGGAGGCCCTTCTTCTGGCGATCCTGAATCATGAAGCCGTGGCCCAGCAAAAGCAGGATGAGCTAGCAAAATTACTAAATCGCCCGCCGGCTTGAAGACTTGTATCTTTTCCTTTCTTTTTGTAAATAAGAGGATTTTTTGTTCTTTCATGAATTGTACTTTGTGCCTATTTTGTTTCATGAATAAAGACATATTTTTTCTCAATGGGGTGTTTCTCTCGTTGAACTTGTTCTGTGGGCAATTTATCTTGGCCTCCTTGCAGGGTAGCGATGGCTTAGGATTCAGGGTTAGGACCTGCCTCCTAAGACTTTTGAGCTTTATGAGCCGTGAGGGTCTCATAAAGAGTTTTTCTCCCTACAGGTCGAGGGGATCCTGTAGGTGTAAGTTCTTCTTAAGAATCGTGAGGATTCTTAAGCGGGTTTTCCCTTGGAAGTCGTAAGGATCTCACAAGAGATTTTTCTTCCTTGCAGGTCGTGAGGACCCGTAAGTGCTGGGTGCGGTCACCCTTATCCGTATTCCACGGGGTCAGGGGTTGGTTTGGGATGGTTTTCCGGGTATCGTAGTTTAAAGACATCACGGTCAGGGTTAAGGACATCATAGTCCGTGGGTTTAAGGACTCCACAGTCCGATATTAGTTTTAAGACATCACGGTCAAGGTTAAGGACCTCATAGTCCGTGGATTTAAGGACTCCACAGTCCGATCTTAGTTTTAAGACATCACGGTCAAGGTTAAGGACCTCATAGTCCGTGGATTTAAGGACTCCGCAGTCCAATATTAGTTTTAAGACGTCACGGTCAAGGTTAAGGACCTCATAGTCCGTGGATTTAAGGACTCCATAGTCCAATGTTAGTTTTAAGATATCACGGTCAAGGTTAAGGACCTCATAGTCCGTGGATTTAAGGACTCCATAGTCCGATGTTGGATTTAAGACGTCAAGGTTAAGGACCTCATAGTCCGTGGATTTAAGGACTCTACAGTCCGATGTTAGTTTTAAGACATCACGGTCAAGGTTAAGGACCTCATAGTCCGTGGATTTAAGGACTCCACAGTCCGATATTAGTTTTAAGACGTCACGATCAAGGTTAAGGACCTCATAGTCCGTGGATTTAAGGACTCCACAGTCCACGAAATGTGTGGTTACTGGGACCCGTCACCTCTTTGAAGACGTTGAGGAATTACAATGCCAAATATCAAAGAAGTGAAGAGATGTACCCTTTAACCAAGGTAAAATCGGTCTAGAATCATCATGGTTGATTGTTAGTTTTAAGACATCACGGTCGAGGTTAAGGACATCATAGTCTGTGGATTTAAGGACTCCACAGTCCGGTGTTTGCTCTGGATGCTTCACACGGGTTCACTGCCGTGCTTGGCGAGGACCAGGCTCCGCTCTGGGCGTTTTTCGTGGGGTCAAAGAGTGACGTTATCCGCGTTCCACGTGACCAGGAATTTTGCACTAGATGCTTCACACGGGTTCACTGCCGTGTTCGGCGAGGACTAGGCTCCGCTCTGGATGCTTCACACGGGTTCACTGCCGTACTCCGTGAGGACCAAGATCCGCTCTGGACGTTTTCCACGGGGTCAAAGAGTGACGTTATCCGCGTTCCACGTGACCAGGAATTTTGCACTAGATGCTTCACACGGGTTCACTGCCTTGCTTGGCGAGGACTAGGCTCCGCTCTGGATGCTTCATACGGGTTCATTGTCGTGCTCTGCGAGGACCAGGATCCGCTCTGGACATTTTCCATGGGGTCAAAGAGCGACATCATCCGCGTTCTACGTGACCAGGAATTTTGCACTAGATGCTTCACACGGGTTCACTGCCGTGCTCGGCGAGGACTAGGCTCCACTCTGGATGCTTCACACGGGTTTACTGCTGTGTTCTGCGAGGACCAGGATCCACTCTGGACGTTTTCCACGGGGTCAAAGAGTGACGTTATCCGCGTTCCACGTGGCCAGGAATTTTGTTGATTATATCCGCATTTCACGGAGTAGGGATTTGACTCTTGGTGATCTGTATATCGCCGAGCCATGGAACTGGGAGTTGCCGCTGTTCCACTTCACTTGACGTTGTGTTCGTCGTGACGAGACGAGTGTTGAGACGATCTCTAGGTCACTTGCGGCCCGTCGAGATTTGACTTCTTCTTATGATGAAACCTGGGGGAGGAGTATGATCTCTTCTTTGTTTGCGCCCTTGGATTGTATATAGGGATAGATGTAACATCATCTGTAGGGCGGGAATTTCATTTTTATTTTATTTCTTTTCCTGCGATGCTCTATCATTTCAGCTTCATATCACGAAGGTCGCGATTGCCCAATCATTTCGGCTGTTCTTAGCGGTGCCCAATCATTTCGGCTATTTTTTTTATTTTTACTCGCTGCTTTTTATTGCGAGTTGCCCAATCATTTCGGCTATTTTATATGCATACATTTTTACTTGCTTCTTTTTATTGCAACTTGCCCTATCATTTCGGCTATTTCGTATGCATGTATGGCTCGTTGGCTTTTCGCTGCAAGCTTGGATTTTAGACACCGATTTCGGCATCAGCACCGCTACAACTGGGACGTTGCCAGGAGCGAATCATCATTTGCCTCTGTCGATGTAGAACAAAGGTGGCTTAGTAAACAGGGTTAAGAGTCCTGTCGACTAAGGCTTTTGGTTTCATGAGCCGTAAGGGTCTCACAAAGGTATTTCTCTCTACAAGTCGTGAGGATCTTGTAGGTGTGTTTTCTCCTTAGAAATCGTGAGGATTCCTAAGTGCATGTTCTCTTGTAAGTCGTAAGGATCTTACAAAAGAGTTTTCTCCTTATAAGTCAAGGGGACTTACAAGGGTTGTTCACTGTGTGGACATATCCCTAGTCATGGATGGGACTTGATTAGGGAAATGTTTATTCGCGCCCGTGGATTGTATACAAGGGTCAGTATTGAGCCACTTGTAGGGCAAGATCGAAGGTTGTGGGGGGGTTTGCTTAAGAACAGGTTCAGGTCTCTATAACTTAAGACTTTCAAATCTTATGAGCCGTGGGGGTCCCATAAGAGAGTTCTCCTTACGAGTCGTGAGGATCTCGCAAGTGTAATTTCTCCTTAGGAATCGTGAGGATTCCTAAGTGTGTTGTTCCCTTGTGAGTCGTAAGGATCTCACGCGGGTGGTTTCTCCTTACAAGGTCGTGAGGACCCTGCAAGTGTCCTTTAACGAGGTTGCGTCCTTTCGGGTTTTCACAAACACTCGCCGGTAGTCCTGCTGTTTTTACTCACGGAGCCCTTTCGGGTTTTCGTCCGTGCCCACTTCGCTTATGTACATACCTTTTTTATTTTTTTATTATTTTTTTTCTTTTATACCGGCTTTGAGATACTGCAATCCACCGTAGTTTATTGACATCTTGGTCAACAGCCAGTTTTAGGACATAGTGGTCCATTATTAGTTTAAGAACGTTTCGGTCCGTCGTTAGTTTAAAGACGTTCCGGTCCGTTGTTAGTTTAAGGATGTTCCGGTCCGTCGTTAGTTTAAGGACGTTCCGGTCCGTCGTTAGTTTAAGGACATTTCGGTCCATCATTGAAGAAGGCCGGTTACTACTTATAGAGTTCGGGCTTAGGAAGATAGCGAGCGGACATGGTCGTCGTCATCTATCATTGACCTAAGCCTTGACCTGTCAAGCGTAATATTTCTTCAGGAAACGACCATTTATTGGCCTAAAAGGTCTCTCACCATGCATGTCCATGAGCAGATAGGCTCCACCCTGGTAGATCTTGTCTATGATGTACGGGCTTTCATAGTTCAGCTCGAATTTTCCCCGCTTGGCGCGATTGGGGATCATAGGTCTTTTGACCACTAGTATGAGTTTGCCCTGGCGGAATGTCCTTGGCCTAGTCAATCTTTCGTAGGAGCGCGTCATCTTTGCTTTATAAGCCTCCAGATTTTGTTGTGCTATGAGCCGAGTTTCATCAAGGGCATCAAGCTCCTTAAGCCGAAGGTGAGCATTTTCTTTGTCCGTCGGCTCGTAGTGGACCGCTATTCAAAGAGAGGGTAGCTCTATTTTGAGGGGGAGTACTGCTTCCGTACCGAATACCAACGTGTACGGCGTTGTGTTCGTGGCCGTCTTGAACGTAGTTCGATACGCCCTAAGAGCTTCTTGCAGTCTCTCGTGCCAGTCTTTTTTGTTTCGGGACACCGTCTTCTTAATGATCTTTGTCAAGGTTTTGTTGAAAGCCTCGGCCAGACCGTTAGCTCGGGGATTATAAACTGAGGAATATCTCCAGTCTATATTATGCTGTTGCGCAAAGCGACTGATCTTGTGGCTTCTGTAGGCTGGCCCATTATCGGAGATGATCCGTCGCGGAGTTCCGAACCGATAAATGACGTGCGTCTTGAAGAAATGGAGGATATTCTCCGTCTTCACTTTCCTCAGCGGTACTGCTTCTGCCTATTTGGAGAAGTAATCAGTCGTTGCCAGGATGAAACGATGTCCCCTGGACGATGCTGGTTCGATAGGGCCGACTATGTCAGTCCTCCACATTTTGAACGGCCAACTAGCCACCGTTGGATGTAGAGGATTTGGATGCTGATGGATAAAGTCCTCATGGATTTGGCACGAGTTACATTGCTTCGCAAATTCGAGGCAGTCCTGGATCATCGTGGGCCTATAGTAGCCCATCCGTTTAATCTTCAACTTCATCTTCGGACCTGCTTGGTGAGAACCGCAGAGTCCGTCGTGGACTTCTTGAACGACTCTTTTCGCTTCGTCAGGTCCCAGGCATCTCAACCACAGGGAATCGAATGACCTCTTGTACAAAGTATCGTTGACGAAGGCGAAAAACAGAGCTTGTTTCATGAGCTGATGTCTTGAGGACGCATCTTCAGGTGTTCGGCGGGATTTGAAGTAGTCTATAAAGACTTCTCTCCAATTCTCAAGCATTTCTTGGTCTTTTATTTGCATGGCCGTCTGCTCGGTCGCTTCCTTTTCCTCGGATGATTCCGGAGATATTTCTGCCGGAGCAAGAACTCGACGGCTTTGTACCATGATCCTAACGTCATCGAGGTTCTCATCATCCAGTTCTTTAGCGAGCTTGGCTAATGCATCCACTTTGCTGTTTTCCGCGCGCGGTATGTTTTCCAAAGTGTAGGAAGGGATTTGAGTCAGCAGTTGCTGTACTCTCTCTCTCCATACTTCACCAGCTCTGGCTTGCATGTCTAGTAGTCGCCGTTTACTTGACTAACGACCAGTTGGGAATCTCCGTATATAAGGAGGTTTTCAATTCCCATGTCGATGGCGATTTCGAGGCCTGCTATCAAAGCCTCGTATTTGGCTTCATTGTTCGTCCTCGGTTCTGTTAAGGAGAAAGCGAAGCGCATTATCCCTCCTTATGGAGTTACGAAGATAAGGCCTACCCCCGATTTGATTATGGGCGTACTTTGTTTGCGCTTCTTCATGGAAGATGCTCCATCGAAATAAAGTTCCCATCGGGTATCACCGCCGTCGATCGCGTCAAACGCATGTTCGTCTGGCAGCTCACAATTCAAAGGAGAATCAGCAGGTATCGGATGCTCAGCGAGGAAGTCGGCGATGGCCTGGCCTTTCACTGCCTTAAGAGGTCGATAGGTTATTGAGAACTCCATCAAGAGAAGGGCCCATTTAGCGAGTCGTCCAGCCAGTATGGCCTTCGACATTAAATACTTAAGGGGGTCCACCTTCGATATGAGACGGACTTCATGCGCCAACACATAGTGCCTGAGCTTGGTTATCGCAAAGATCAACGCCAGGCAGTGTTTTTCAATGGGGGAGTAGTTGCTTTCTGCCCCCAGTAGAACTCGACTTAAGTAGTAGAGTGCTCTTTCTTTCCCTTGATCGTTCTCTTGCGCCCATAATGCGCCTAAGGAACCTTCGAGGGCGGTTGTATAAAGAATGAGGGGCTTTCCCTTGACCGGAGCAGCCAACACTGGCGGGTTCTGCAGGTATTGCTTGATCTCGTCTAGCGCGCTTTGGCATTTTTGGTCCCAGACGAACGGGGTTCCCTTCTTCATCAGGTGATTGTAGGGGCGGCATTTGCCTGAAAGGTTGGCTATAAATCGCCGGATGTACGCGAGCTTCCCCTGGAGAGACCGCAATTGTTTGAGAGTCCTTGGCGGTGGCATTTCCATGATCGCCTTGATCTTCAACGAATCTATCTCAATGCCTCGGTGCCGGACAATGAATCCTAGGAATTTACTTGAGGACACCCCGAACACGCATTTGAGAGGGTTCATCTTCAAATTGTATTGCCGAAGACGTTGAAATACGGTTCAGATGCTCGAGATGTTCCTCGTATGATTTGCTTTTCACGACGAGGTCGTCGATATAGCATTCGACGATTTCATGTATGAGGTCATCGAAGATCTTCGTCATGGCCCTTTGATAGGTGGCACCGGCGTTCTTTAGACCGAAGAGCATCACCTTGTAGCAGAATATACCCAAAGGAGTCCGAAAAGCGGTATGCCTCTGGTCTTCGGGATGCATCTTTATCTGATTATACCTTGATGAGCCGTCCATGAAAGAGAAAACCTCATGAGTAGACCTGTTATCTATCATCAGCTCAGTTACCGGTACCGGGAAATCATCCTTCGGGCAAGCTTTATTGAGATCTCGGAAGTCCACGCATATGCGCACTGTCCCATTTTTTTTCATTACTGGGACGATGTTGGTGATCCAGTCAGGATATTGAACTTCTTGGATAAACCCAGAATCGATCAGCTTCTTGACTTCGGCGTTGATGCTCATCTCAAGCTCAAGCCACATTCTTCTCGGCGCCTGTTTGACCGGCTTGACGTCCGGGGATATTGCCAATTTATGCACAGCAATTTCTGGATCTAGTCCTGGCATTTCAGAATAGCTCCATGCGAAGCAATCTCTATGCTGCATAAGCACGTCTTTTAATGCAGCCACCCTTTCTTCAGATAGCAACTCGCTGACGAATGTCGGTCGTGGGTCGTTCGTCGTTCCCAGCTCAATTTTCCTGAGGTTATCTGCAGTAGTATGTATGCCATCTTCCAGCTCTTTTGGCGCTGGCGGAAATTCTGAGATTACCTCGTCGTCATTGCTGTTTTCAAAGCACCAGGGAAGGTCATTCATGTCCTCGGGCTCTTCTTTTAATACCGTTATCATATGACAGGTACGCGCTCGCTTCCAAGACCGATGTGGATCTGGTTCTGCTCTTGTGGCTTTGGGTTCGTGCTTTTATGGCGGCGTTACCTTCCAGCTGTCGGATAGAGCAAATCTGCCTTGCTGGTATTGGTCTTCGACCCAGTTCTTGAAGGTGAAGCAGTCTTCGATAGGGTGTCCTATGGCTCGGTGATAAGAGCAATAGTTTGGGTGAGGAACTTCGTCTGCTTGTTCGGGGTGTTTAGACTCCGGCAGTGTAAGCATCTGATGTTTTAGAGCGAGGTCAAGTATCTTCCGTGTTTTATTCTGAGGAAAAGAGTATGCCTGACTCATCTTTTTCATAAGGGACAATTCTGGATCGCTCGATTTCCGATCGCGTGACTTCTCGGTCCCGCTTTGTCGCCGTCGAACGCCTTTTCTGCTCTTTGACTTGTTTCTACCTCTGTGTCGGGCCTTTTGCACAAGAGGTTGACAGGGAGGAGTATTTTCGTCTTTGGCAGCCTGTTGAAGAAGACGTTGCATCCTGGCTTTCTCGTAGATGGCCATCTCAAGACCATGGTCGTCCCGAGCTTTTTGACCCGCTTTCCTGATAAGCTTGTCCATTCGCTCTTCAAATGACGGACTCGGCACTTTGATTGCGGGATCTAGTCCTGATGAGGGGTTGGTATTTCCTGACAGGGCATCCTCTTCTTCATCGAAGTTGTATATGGCGTTGGACTCGTTCCCGTTTCCCGGCTCTCACGTATCCAAGCCCAAGTGTTTCCATTTTCCCATTGGGCAATTTGCGCTGAGTCTCAGGGACATCCCAAATCCTGTTATAGAATCGAGCTTGTCGAGTAGTCTGTTTTAAGGGTACCCCTTGGCGCTTCAATAGCCTTTTCAATCCGTTTGTGTAATATCTGGGCAAACGGATAGGTTGAATCTTATCAAGTGTAGAATCCGTGCCATGCCGGATCTCTTTCTCTACTCTTGTTTCCGAGGATCGATAGAATAGGATCGCCTTTTCGCCTTTTCGCTTGGGATGGACGTAAAACGTCTGCAGGTCTTGCACGTTGTGAGCTTCAAGCGCGTCAAGATCTTTGTAGTGCTCCCGCGGAGTCATGGTGATTTGCAAACTCTGATCATCGCCAGGGGATGCTTGTATTGACGGCCGACTGGAGAACACAGCATTAACCTCATCTTCCGAGTCACTTCCGAAGATAAATATGGGGGCGGACGGTCCCGGGTTGTTGCGTCAAGACGTCCCAGTGTAAACTATCTCTTCTTCTTCTTCAGTATCACTCCCGAAAACAGGAATGGTGGCAGCGGCTTCGCTCTCCGGTTTTCGACACCTCTCTGTATTCTCGAAATCTGGCAAAAAGTACTTTGTATCTTCGTACTTGCGGACCTCGTTTACGGAGAATGGGTTTAGCTCACCTGTTACGGTATACTCGAGATCATCCTTGAAATACTTTATACACTGATGTTGCGTAGAAGGGATGATGTTGTACTCGTGTAACCAAGGACGACCGAGCAAGGCGTTGTAGCAAGTCTTGGCGTCAATGACGTGAAACTTAATGTCCGTGACGAGCAGCTCAAAGCGTAGCGTCAATATCACAGACCCAAGAGTTCTTGATGATTGGGAGTCAAACCCGGAGATGGTGATCTTGTCCCGAGCAAGGTGCTGGATGCTCATGCAAATTTCCTTTAACACCCACACGTTGAGGAGATTAACGGAAGACCCGTTGTCAACTAAGATTTTGCCTATCTTTATATCGTGGCAATATCCAGAGATGTATAGGGGACGGTTGTGGTCGCACGTCCCGAGGAGAAGGTCTTCGTCACCGAAAGTGATATCGGCCGTGTGCACTTCTTCCAGTTCATCCTTCATCCTTTCTTCGGCGAGGAAGGCTTGGAATTGTTCGGGCTCTTGTAGCGCCTTGATTAATGAATCCCTCGCTTCCTTTGATAACAGGAGGGCGTCAAGAATGCTGAGCTGCGAGGATAGCTTCCTCAGGTGCGCTAGGATGTTGTAGTCCACCTTACTTTTCTTAGGCGGGTCCTTGGCAGTCAGCTCTTTCATAACTTGGTCATCTAAGGTGATATCCTCACCGACCTTTTCCTTTCCCTTATCTTTTCTAGTTGCGGGTCCGAGATTCTTTTCCGGGAGCGTGCGATTGCGCAACTGAATGTTTTCGCAGGCCTCTGGTTCTTCTTCTTTCTCCAAGGCGGAGTCTTTAAAGAGGGGGCTAAGAGCCATTTCCTCGTCAGAATCGCTCCTGAATGTGAGCACTTGCGATCCCCTGGCGTTGACCGTGTAACAGTTACCGGTAGTTTTTTTGTGTCCTTTGGTCGTACTTCTCTGCTCCCGACGAGTTCTGCGTTTCATTCGCTTAAAATGTTGCCGATGAGCAACATATCCCAGCCACTATGTCTTAAAAGCGTCGCACTCCTCAGTGGGGTGTGAAATCTTCCGATGATATGAGCAGTAATTAGGGTGTCTCTCCGCCCCATTGAGCGTGTTTTCTTCCGAGGGTGGTAGTTTCATTCCCATTGACATGGCTTTGGCAAACCTTTTCCTCGTCTTGAACCTGTTTTTATCCGCATCGGATGTCTTTTGATTTGACGGGAGTGCTTTGACTTTTTCGTTTAGTCGCCTGCGTTTGGCTCCTTTTGATGCGGCCACCTCAAGCTCTTGGTCGGCCTTACTTTTCAAATGAATCTCGTCTAGAAAGGCGTCGATCATTTCGTCTGTCGGCCACACCAGTTCTGGTTCAGGCTATGCCCCCAGTTTCTCAGTGCCAGGAGTTTTTTCATCGCTCGTAAACGAGTGGGAGATCACATGACAACTCGCCACATATTCCTCGGATTCATCCGACGAGCTCTCTCCGTTATCTTCCTCTTGAAAGAAATGGTTGAGGAACTCTTGGAGCGTGATGGGAGTTCGCGCCTTCTGATTGTATTCCTCCAGCGCGTCAATCTGTTTCTGCAAGTCCGTACGCTTGTTGCCAGGCTTCACGGGCTTCTTAGATTTCTTTAAAGATTTCGACGGCTGGTTGTGAGTACTGGGGCCATCACCACTGATCTTCGGAGTTGGGCGCGGCTTCAGCATCCCTTCAATGATTTGAGGTTCCAGCGGGTTCTTCCACCTGATCGCCGGGCATGTTTTAAGATCGTTCAGCATCCTCTTGGTTTTTGCTGAAAGCACGATTTCCCATGGAGCTTCTTCAATGAAAGAACAAGTTTCCCCCGGTGTGTCCGTCTTCTTAGCAGTGTGAGGTTGTGGCGGGTTCACCTTCCACTTCTCGGACAGCGCAAACTTACCCTGTAGGTATTGATCCTCAATCCATCCTTTGAAGACGAAGCAATCCTCAATCGGATGGCTTACCGTTTGATGGTAAGGGCAGTTGTTGGGGTTATTCACCTCACTGGGTTGCGGCGGTCGCCTTGGGTTTGGCAAGTTGATAAGCCTGTTGCGTATTGCCAGCTCGAATAGCCTCTTCATCTTATCCCGCGGGAATGAGTAGGGGCGCTTCATTTTCTCATTGTAATACCGCTGTCTTTCTTCCAGTTAATCCGCCAGCTTTGGGGCACTGGGTTGCTGCTGAGCGTTCGCCACGAAGGTTGCCTTCCCTTTACCCTTGTCATTCCGAGGTTCTGGCTTCGGAGGAGACGGTCTGTGACCCATCTGGTCCATCTGGGCCAACTTGTCGATCAAAGCCTGGAACGTGGTTGGCTTAAAAAACATCATGAACTGTGAGATAGTTGCATGAGGATCTAGGGTACCCACGAACATGCCCACCGCGGGCGCCTCCTCAATGCGTTGTTCACATTTCGACCACAAGTTTCGCCAGCATATAGCGTACTAGACCCACGTCTCGCCTGGTTTCACCCTGGCATTAATCAATGCCGTTATCGGGGTACGTTCGCTGGCGCTCGCGAATCGCTGAGTAAATAGCAACTCCATTTCCGCGAATGTTTTAATAGAGTCGTTTGGGAGCTCAGAGTACCACTCGAACGCCGTTTCTGACAAGCTACCGACAAACTGACGAAGCAACAATTTATCATCACCACCGGTGTTGCCGCAAAGCGCCCTAAACTGGGCAACGTGCTGGTGGAGATTGCCCGTCCCCTTATAGACATGAAATTTCGGTATTGTATAGCCCGGCGGGTACTTGATCTGATCATACCAGCTCGGATATGGTCGCCCTGTTCTGACAACTTGACCCGCTGCCTCAGTCTCCTGGTGAACTCATATCTGTTGGGCTATGTATTCGTCCAGGTCAGCCTTGGAGATTGTTTCCTCCTTGGCTATTGACAAAGCGGGTGGAGGATTTGACGTTTCTCCCCTGTCGTCTTCAAGAACGATTGGAGGATCTTCAGCCTGAGAATCTTGTTGGATCATCATTCCCACCATATCCTGGAATAGGAGGGCCATTCGTTGTATATTGGCTGCTTATTCCGCAGCCTCTTTATCCTTCTGCTCCAATATCCTATGAAGGAATTCAGCGTCAGTTTCTTGTTCCTGGCGTTGATCAGATGATGCTTCGGGGCTTTCTTTCGGCCCAGCGAGTGCGGCCATCGCGTTCATCATTTCTTGGAGCTTCTGCTGTTGCTCATGAGCTTTGGTCACTGACCGTGTAAGCAGCCTATGACCCGTGGATGCACGGCTGTCCTCTTTTCCCAACGCCATGTATACCGTATGCACCATCATGCCCCCAGACTTAGGGCGTTTCGGCTTATTGTCCTTGATATTTGCTGCAGGAGTGGGGACTTTCTCCGGCCTTCTTCTCTTTTGAGCAGTCGACTTGGAGGGAGCCGTTGCAGCGGGTACCTAAGCGGTTGTCGTCCTTTGTTGTTTGACGTGACGGTTTTTTTCTTCCTGCACTTTCGTCCTTTTCTGCCGGCGAGAGGGATCTTGAATGATTACCAAGTCCTGAACCCGTCGCCAGACCTTATAAATTTTGGAGGACAGCCGTTGAGGGGGCTGCTCCGGCTTTGTTTCTATAACATTCTCCGCAGGTGGAGGGGATCTTTTGAGAACCGCAGTTGGCGAATTTCTGCATACCCTGTTCAGCAGCTCGAAGCTGTTCCCGGTTGGAATAGCAGCCTCAATTTCCACCGTTGGAGCTGGTGGAGTTAGTTCGGAGGGGGAGTTGCCCCCAGTCTTCCTTATCCGGCGCCAATGGCGACGTCGGGCATTGCGGGTTGTTGGGATTGATTCAGCGACGGCTTCGTCTTGCCCCCGTTCTGGAGAGGGGCTGCTGCTGGTGTCAGCCTTTCGAAGACTGACGTTCGTTGAGAAGCTATAGATCTCTGAGCGGGAGCGGGAACGGGGGTAGTCAATCTCGCGAAGACCGACTCTCTGGGAAGAGAAGCCGCCTTGACGACTCTGGGAGCAGCTGTCCTCTTTAGGATGGCCTTCTCAGGTATCACGGGCTTCTTGGCAGGCCCTTTGGAGTTCAGGCTCAGTCTAGTGAAGACCGAGGAGTTAGATGACCCGCTGAAAGGGGCCGTAGGAGTAGCAAGTCGATCAAAGACTGATTTCTTTGACGCTTCCGGTACGGGCATTGGGATGTTAATGTTTACCGGCGGGAGCATGGTCCAAACGAATAGACCGGTGGTAGCTTGAGTCACTTGCTCTACAGGCATAGTGAATAGGGAAGCAGCCTGCGGTCCATATGCTACACCTCCAGGTGAGGCGGAGCGTCGGTTGCATTTGCAGTTGGAGCAGTTCGAGCAGTTGTCAGCCATTGATCCTTTTGCTTTCTGCAGCAAACGAAACACTAAGTCTTAGTACTTCGAAACCCGAGGGCAACCATTAGCAAACCGTGGTTGGTTCGCGAATCACGACACACGAAGTGTGGAGTTGAAAGAGGAAAAGGTCCCACCGAGCGTGCCAGAATCTGTTCCCCTCCGAATGACGGCGCGATAGGGACGTCTTGCCTGAAATTCGGGGCAGATGCTAATAGGTGCTATCCTTCTACCTCTCTGAAGATGCCAAGTTGATTTATGGCACCATGTATCGAAGGTTTAAACGGATGCGGCCGATATAGCAGACTTCGTCAGATTCCCCCTTGCTTGAGGGGTTTTTTGATTGTGGGGACGCTCTTCCCTACAGGCGCAAGCCCTTGCAGTTAATTACGCTACCGCATTGCGATAACAACTTTCTCCTTCTCCAGATGATCACTTCGTGTCGTGGGTGTTTGTTTTGTGTTTGGTTGCCCGTGGATTGTATACGGAGACTGAGTTATGTCGTCGCCCGTAGGGCGTGGACTAGTCCAAATCCGTATTATCTTAGATTTGGGTTTGGGGGTTTGGGTTTAAGGATACGTTAGCCTCGTTTGAGACTAACATCAACTTAAACGTTTGTTAAGGATACGTTAGTCTAGTTTTAGACTAAGATCGACTTAACAGGATCGTTTAGGTCCAACAAGAGAGCAATTTAAGGGAGCCCTGTTGTTTAGTTTAGTGACATTGCGGTCAATAGGTAGTTTAAGGACATTGCGGTCCAATGTTAGTTTTAAGACATTGCGGTCAAGGTTAAGGACGTCGTAGTCCATGGATTTAAGGACTCCACAGTCCGATGTTAGTTTTAAGACATCACGGTCGAGGTTAAGGTCGGCATAGTCCGTTGTTAGTTTTAAGACATTCCGGTCAAGGTTAAGGACTTCATAGTCCATGAGTTTAAGGACCCCGCAGTCCGTATCAATGTGTGTTCATCGGGACCCATCACATCTTTGAAGACGTTGAGGAATTACAACGACAAGTATCAAAGGAGTGAAGAGATGTACCCTTGAACCAAGGTAGATTAAGTGATCGGTAGTTTAATTTGGAAACTAAGATCAATCATTATATTATGAGCCCATTGGCCCAGTTAAGTTTGAATTGAGGACTTATGGCCAGCTTGGGCTAAGTCCAATCATGTTTGGGATATTGGCCCTCTGTTGGTTCATTAAAGGAGAGGCTTTGCCTCTGGAAACTTAGCCAGTTGGGCTAAAGCTAGTGTTAAACACTAGAGACCAGCAGTGTTGAACACTGGGAATAAAATTGACAAGTTAGTGTTAAATACTAAAAGATAATCAGTGTTGAACACTGGGAACAGAGTTTTCAAATTAGTGTTAAGCACTAGGCAAATCAGTGTTAAACACTGGAAATAGAGATTCTAAATTAGTGTTTAACACTAAGGCAAATCAGTGTTAAACACTGGATACAGAAGTTTCAATTTAGTGTTAAACACTGAGGCAAGAAGGGTCACGTGGTAACACGTGAGAGCGCCCTGCTTCCCTTTATTTTGTTCTACAGATAAGTGTTTAACACTTTTAATTCTGAAAGCCATCACGTGTGGGCACGTGATGGGGGCCTGCGCTTTGATATGTTAGAATGTTCATTAGGGGTCACGTGTCGACACGTGAGGGTGCCTTAGAGCTCTTTTCTGTTTCTTTTTCTTTTGTGTGCTTCAGAGATCACGTGGGGCACGTGAGGCATTGCCTCACAGTTCTCTTTTATGGATCTTCGCAGGAGTCACGTGGTAACACGTGAGGCGTTTACTTCAGAGTTCTTTCTATGGATCTTTGCAGGGGTCACGTGGTAGCACGTGACTCTGCATGTTTTAAAGATCTGTTCATCTTTTAAGAATTAATAGGGTTAAACCCTAGCGACAAACTTTAGAGGAATTAAATTCCTGCTTTCTTCTGAAGAATTATATTCTTAGTAGGGTTAAACCCTAATTTCTTTTCTTAAGGGAATTAAATTCCTATGAGTTTGAGGGAATTGTGTTCTCAATTAGGGTTAAACCCTAGTTCTGTTTATTTTGAAGGAATTAAATTCCCATAACATAGGGTTAAACCTTAATTTTATCTCGAAGGAATTGAATTCGTATCATTTTGTGAGAATTGAATTCTCAAAACTCAGTTCCTCCTCTGTGTTTTAGATCTGCATGGCAGAATCTCAACCCAATGAGAATTAAATTCTCAATTCATAGGGAGATGTGCACTTTACAGATCCTCCATCAGAGAAAGAACTAAGTCCTTTTCTTTATATAAGAGTTAAACTCTTTTGAGAATTAAATTCTCTTTTTAAGCCTCCCTTTCTTTCTCTTACCTAGGGTTTTCCTTTTGCAGAGAATCAAAGGCTCTGTATCTCTCTCTCTGTGTATCAAAAGAAAAGGTCGAAAAGTCTCCAAAAAAAAAAAGGTCCAGAAGAAGAGGTCCCTCTCTTCTTTTCTTGGCCTCTATTTATAGGAAAAGGAAATGAATCAATCTGCTTAGTAAATCTCTCATTGAGAGATTTGATTTATTCATTGGGAGATTTGATTTATCTTCATTATTAATCTGGGCCTTTAGATTTTTAGGTGAATTTTATTCACCATTGGATTTTAAATCCAAAGATATCCCCTTGTTATTTCGGTTAGATTTAGGGGGAAATCTTTCCAAGTCCAAGATTTTTCCATAAATTGGTGATGTTTAATCACCTTTAGATTTTTAATCCAACGGTTTCAAATAATCTTTCTCCATTTTGGAAAGATTTGAATGATTCATCCTCAGAATTTTAATTCTGTTAAAGAATAAGGCTCTTAAAGCCAGTCACGTGTGGCCACGTGACCCCTGGTCACGTGTAGGCACGTGACCCCTGGAATGGGCTTCTCTCCTTGTGCGCTCTGTTCTCTGGCCGCTGCTTAACCATCACGTGCCAGCACATGACCACTGGTCACGTGTGAGCACGTGATGCCTCTTCTGGAGCTTTTTCTTGATTTTAATCAGGGGATGAATGTGCTTTTTGCCGCTTCTTTAAGCGTCACGTGCCAACACGTGACAACTGGTCACGTGTGAGCACGTGATGCCTCCTCTGAGGCTTCTCCTGATTTTTAATCAGGGGACACACATTGATAAGATTCCACATGCAATTTATTATGCAAGTAAGACCTTGAATGATACCCAAATTAATTATACAACTACCGAGAAAGAATTCTTACCAGTTGTATTTGCATTAGAAAAATTCAGGCCTTACTTGATTGGCTCACCGATATTGGTTTACACCGATCACTCCACCCTAAAACATCTTTTATCGAAGAAGGATGCTAAGGCCAGATTAATACGTTGGATCCTGTTATTACAAGAATTTGATCTTGTCATACGAGAAAAAAGTGGATGTGAAAACGTAGTAGCCGACCATCTTTCACGCATCTCTTATTCACTTACTGTGACCTTACCAATAAACGACTCTTTCCCTGACGAACATGTTTTGACCGTATTCTGCGAACCTTGGTTCGTGGATATTGTGAATTATCTAGCAACGGGACTTATTCTTAACGAATGGTATAAATAAGACAATCATCGATTTCTATCTCGAGTAAAGCACTTTTACTGGGATGAACCTTATTTGTTTAAGTATTGTCTTGACCAAATCATTCGCAGATGTGTCCCTAATGATGAATTCAAGAGTGTATTGTCTTTCTGTCATGATCAGGCATGTGGTGGTCAATTTGGTCCACGTAAAACGGCAGAGAAAGTTTTGCAATGTGGTTTTTTCTGGCCTACATTATTTAAAGATGCATATGATCATTGCAAAACTTATCCACAGTGTCAACACACGGGTCAGATTTCTTGAAAAAATGAGATGTCACTCCAACCTATCTTGGTTGTGGAAATTTTTGACATCTGGGGTATTGATTTTATCGGCCCTTTTCCTAACTCTTTTAAGAATCTATATATCTTGTTAGCAGTTGATTACGTCTCGAAATGGGTAGAAGCGATACCATGTCGCACTAATGACAATAAGATTGTTATTAAGTTCCTTAAAGAAAATATCTTTTTGCGATTCGGACACTCTCTCACTATAATTAGCGACAACGGGACGCATTTCTGTAATCGATCTTTCAAGACTTTGATGCGGAAATATTCAATAAACCATAAACTTTCTACGCCCTATCATCCCCAAACTAGCGGGCAAGCTGAGATTTCCAATAGGCAGATAAAACAAATTTTGGCGAAGACAGTTTCTAGAAACTGTAAAGATTGGTCTACAAAATTGACGGATGCTCTTTGGGCATTTCGTACCGCTTATAAGACCGATCTTGGTATGTCTCCTTACCGCCTAGTGTTTGGAAAGGCTTGTCACCTTCCTGTCGAGATCGAACATAAAGCAATGTGGGCTATTAAAGAGCTTAACTTCGAATTAAATTAAGCCTTCAACTTTCGGAAGCTGCAATCAAATGAGCTAAGCGAACTCTACGATAGAACTTACGATAATGCGGTTATAGTAAAGAACCGGACTAAAATGTTCCACGATAGAAATAATTTTAGAAAAACTTTTACCCCGGGACAACAAGTCCTTCTTTACGATTCCTGTCTCCATCTTCATGCGGGTAAGCTAAGATCTCATTGGAAAGGACCATTTGTGGTGCCGTATGTATACCCGCACGGGGCAGTTGAAGTTGAAAATATTAAAAACGGTTATATTTTTAAAGTAAACGGACATAAATTAAAACCGTATTTTCCCACTGACCCCACGGAGGAGCTCCTGTTTTTACAGGAGCTGCTTTATCATAACTAAATTTCCTCCGCCTCACCTCCATGTCTCAATAATATTATCTCATCCTAAGAATGGAGGTGAGTGAAAAAGGACTTAACTAAATATCCATATGATCAAAAATAAGTTTAGGGGAGATTTTTCATGTTCATTTATTCTTATACCCCGTTAATAACTTTTCCTCCCAAGTCTACAGGTTTTGAGATTTAAAAGATGACAACAGTGAGGACAGCGGTGTAAACAGATTTGGGGGAGGTTTGTGCTTATTTACGCATTACTTTGCATTACACTTTGCATAAGCACAAAAATTTCAAATTTTTTCTTTGATAATGAAAGATTAGAAAGTGAAAAATTACATTTAAAAGATTGGAAGATATTGAGAAAAACAAGAAAGTTAGATGTTTTCTTAAACGAAACTAGTAATAAGTAGTTATGAGCCATTGTCCCAAGGGTGAGTAAGATGAAGGAAGTCACTAATCTGAGAATAAAAATAAATCTGAAAAATAGTCCTTAATCTTGACGCTAAATATTTGAAAGTTGATACCCTACTATACGCACTTACACACGTCTTGAAACTCGGGATAGTAGAGAATACCTTGAAATGCTCTTTTCTAAAAGCCAAAGTACGAAGAAAATATAAATAAAGTATAAAAGTATAAAATGGTGAAGAAAAATGAACACTGGTTTTGCAATCACCAAAGCAGCATAAAAAAATATAGCGAGGGTACTTCATCACTTAGTGTCTTAGACCAACTGGTTTGAGAGTCACTGCTAAGCCTTAGGTGTTGTAAGAGAAGAAAATTGCTAATTACGCCTAATAAGTGAGCACATTTAGTAATCGGTCGATTAGTATCTCAAGAAGTATTAACGGTCGCATGAAGAATGTGTGAGCAATTCCATCTAAAATATTCACCGACTAAAAGTACTGAGGTAGATGGACAAGAGTATGATAGCTTTTGAATTCTCCGAGTGTAGGGACGTTTTTTACACACACGTAGGGGTATATGATCGGTGTTTGGAAGAATGGTAGGGAGAAAGACTAAAAGTGATGTTTTATTGAGGGATGATATGATTTCTAATATCTTTTCATGACTATTAAGATAGAGCTCATGACAACCGAAAAGCTAGCGTAGTTGGAAACTCTGATTTTTAAGTTCTTTCTTTTATAATTCTTATCTTTATATGTAACTTTCACAGCCTTTCTTTTATTATAGGATTTTGTGGGTGTAATCCGCTGAAAACTCTCAGGAGACAACACTTCTTCTACCAAGGACTCCTAGAAATTTAAAGGCTTGTTGCACATGCTCGGTGCAATCGTGTTGCCTACGAAAGTGTGCTAGTTAGTTTTCTATTTTTCTTTTCTCCTTCTTTTGAATAAATAGTTTGCGCGGGACGATCAAAGTCAAGTTTGGGGGTATTTGTTCAGTCGAAATTAGTGCACTTTTAACACGACAATTTCCTTACTTTTCTTAATCATCTAAACATGTTTGTTATAAATATAACACATATTAGAAGTTCATCTGCAAAATATCATTTACTATGTGTTTATATATTATAATCAACATTATGAAGGAAATTGTATATTTAATATTTTACGCATAATATTTTGTATCTCAAATATAACTAACATTGTTTATTGAAGATATTCTGCAATATTAGCTCATGTCAGATATTAGGAATCAAGAATCTGCAGATAAAGTAAAGAAAGTCGAAGAATTAAATACTGGCATAGACTCAGAAAAGATAAGAAGATTCCAGATATCACATAAATACCCAAAGACCGGAATGAGAATTATACAGAAGTCTCAACCCAAGAACCTACCAATTGGCCGCGGAACCGCGACCGAGTCAGGCCGAGTCGCCGTGGATCCGTAGCCAATCCAGGGACTTGTGGTTCGAGAGTTCTCTGGAATCTTCAGCATAAAAAACATAGTTTGTTGGGGTTTCTATTACTGGTTTCAAGGCTATAAAAAGGACCGAGGGCTACATCTACAAGGGATCCAACTTTTGATCTAGATCTAAAATAAAAAACATCCAATTTCCAAGAAAAATCAACATCCAAGATCAACAACCAATCTCAAAAGGGGATCTAAGATCTAAGATCAAGAATCTTCGATCTTGAGATCCAAGATCAAGAAATCCATCGATAAATCAATCAAGCGATCAATCAATCAAGTCTCCTTTACATGAAGCCAATCATCGTCAATGAACAAGCGATCCAAGACATGTCCAAGATTCGAGGTGATCAAGCGACGTAATCGACGGAACATCTACTTCTTCGAGGCAGAGATCGAGAGCAAATTCTTCTTCCTTTTGTAATCTAAACTCGAAGAATTGTAATGTGAAGTTGAGTAATAAAGGTAATCATTAGTTTTAATTTCGCTTTCTTTTAATTTCCGCATTATGAATTCTTTCTCTATTTCTTATTTTATTTTCATGATGTGCGAGTAATTCTCCGCTTGATAGGATTCGAAGGATTAGGGTAGATCAATGGATGAGAAGATTCTAGACTCCTTTTAAGTCTTATGAAGTTTATAAACTTTAGCAAAAGAATCGTCTATATCCTTATCGGGCACGGTATCAATTTCTTGATAATCTCGACCACGATTTGAGATAAGATTAATGATCTTTTTGTTAAGGGCTAGATAAGAATGGAGATCAATGAAAGGACAAGGGTCAATAGAGGAGAAACCCTAGTTTCTTCCAAAGAATCCTCATCCTCATTCATCGCCATCAATCTAGTTTTAAATCTATCAATAGATAAGAGGATTAATTTTTATTAGTCATCCATGGCTACTAAATCCAATCGAATCCTATAAGCCTTCTTCATATAATTTTTTTTTGATAATTCAATTAGATCTTGAAACTATTTCTTGACAATTCAATCAAATCTTGAAGCCATTTTCTTGAAACTATTTCTTGAAACTATCTTCTTGATTTTATTTATTTTCTCTTTTCTATTTCTTTCAACCGATCTAAAAGCAAGAACTATAAAATTCCACGAATTCCAGAGGACGACCCGTACTCACTAAAGGTTCGCTACACGCGACATCGTTATTGATTGCGGTTATTTTACAACTTCTTCTTCTTTATACAAAATCACAAAAATCAAACAATCACATGTCCTCATTACGTTTTGGTCTATTAAATGCAGTCTCAACACCCTTTAGATACATAGAACAGATTGCCATACATTTCTCCGTGAGAAACCCTTCAACGATCGACCCTTCAGGCCGACTCCTGTTACGGATGTACCGTTTTATTTTGTACATGAATCTGATGGATGCAAAAAAAATTAATTCGTTTTATTATAAATATTCGAATTATTATGAGCAGTAAAGAGTTGTCATATAAGTTTTACTTCTCGAACGGATACATCCACCAATAATTCACGGGATCATCTAAACGCGCCTCTTGAGAAAGATGAACCGTGAGATGCAACATTACGGTGAAAATAAAAGGCGGAAACAACATCTCCATTCAACAAAGTATGCGTGGTATTTTATTCTCCGTTCTAAAATCGTTTGCTGAGTAATTTTTGGGGCATGACTCTTTGAAGAAATGACACAAATCAGTCACATCTGATACAACGTCGTTATCTGGTAACGCCCTAACAGCAATAGAAACCAATTGCTGCATGATCATATGACAGTCGTGACTTTTCAAGCTGACGAGAGTTTTCTTTTTTAAGTTTACGCATTTACTAATATTCGCAGAATATGCATCTCGTACCCTTACTTGTTTAAATACCTTAAGGAAACCCAGTTTCTCATTATCGGACATCATGTGCTTTGCTGGTGGAATAGCCCATTTACCATTCTCTTTCGGAGTTGGATGCAATTCTGGCCACAAATTCTTTGTAGCAAACCATTGTCGTATCGCTAATGTGTCTCTGTTTTTGAATTTGGTATTCAACAGGGTACCCAGTAAGAGCTCACAGACATTCTTCTCGATGTGCATGACGTCCAAGTTATGGCGAAAATTAAGAAAATGCCAATATGTAAAATCATAAAATATAGATCTCTTTCTCCAGTTATTTGATATGTCATTCGGAATAGTATACTTATGTTTCTTACCAAAAAAAATATTGATGTGCTCTACGTCCACAAACGCCTTTATCCTATTTGGCTCAGGAGGAGGGGGCCGATTCTCCTGCTCACCATGAACTTGATTCCATTGCGTAGATAAGAACGATCAACATCTAGCCAACGGCGATGTCCCGTATAACAGAAAATCCGATTTACTGGCGTTTCACAGACGGTGTTCTCTTAACAACAGGGGCAAGCATGATGACCTTTCATACTCCATCTCGACAACATAGCATATGCCGGGAAATCATTTATTATCCAAAGCAATGCCGCGCGCAGTGTGAATCTCTCTTTTCTGTGGACATCATAATCAACGATGCCGGTCATAGTTCATTCAACTCATCGATCAACGACTTCAAATAAACATCGATATCAATATCAGGAGAGTTGCTTCCAGAGATCAACAGAGGCATTTGGATGTAAGAATGTTTCATACTCATCCACGGCGGGACGTTATAAACTACTAGTGTAACGGGCTATACACTGTGAGATGCAGCTCCTTTAAACGGTTCCAATCCATTAGCCGATTGTTGGGGTAAAAATTTACACCCCGGTTGACCAAGTCAAAATCAAAGTCAACCCCAACCCAAATGGCCCAAGCCCAGATCAAGTGGGCCCATGCCCGGGTCGAGCCAAAACATGAAGCGGCGGGCCTCCCCCATGCCAAGATAAAAATTTTGTAATAAATAATTTTGTTGTATTTCTTTTCTTTTATTTTATGAATAAATGTAAGAAAAATAGGCATAAAGCCAAATTTTTGTAAAGCCCATGGCTTATGTGCAAAAAGAAATGGTACATGAGCCATGGGATAGACAAAATGCCATTTTGTCTATCCCAAGGGGCTATGTGTAAAGTGTATAGCCTATAAAGGACAAGATAATGAAAATATCCCAACAACTTTTTTCTCTCTTCAAAGAGCAAATCTAGATCTGAGATCTTTCTCCTTCTTCAAGGTTCTAAAACATTCTTCTTTTTTGAATTAAAATCAAGAGTTTTACTCTTTTTTTATAAAACTAAATAGTTTTCACCACAAAACCCACAAAGGGGAACTCAGATCTTTCATCAGATCTCAAAAGAAGAGATTTTTAAAATCTCACACTTCTTGATCTTCAAGATCCGGCCAACAAAGGAAGAAGAAGGAGACCCTTCTCCAGAAACCCCACTTTGGGGAAGAATTAGGGCTCAAGGGGAGAAGCCCTTCATCAGCTTCAAAATATCTTAGGAGTTTAACTCCACTCTAATTTCCCTTTCGAGAGTTTCTGGGGCTAAAAGCCCTTTTTCTCGCTGGCGCCCAAGTGCCCGAGCGCCTTACGCTCAAGAGCCCAGCGCTCATGTGCCGACACGTGGCGCGATCACGCTCAAGCGTCCAGCGCCCATGTGCCGACACGTGGCGCGCTAGCGCTCGAGCGCCCAGCGCTCAAGCGCCAAGCGCCTACGTGCAGACACATGGCGCGCCAGCGCTCGAGCGCCGAGTGCTCAAGCACCCAGCGCCCACGTGCCGACACGTGGTGCGCCGGCGCTCGAGCGCCCAGCGCCCACGTGTCGGATACGTGGCGCGCTAGCGCCTAAGCGCACAGCACCTAAGAGCACAGCGCTCAAGGCGCTGGCCCCACGCGTCCTTTGGGCGCATTTTTTTCCTTTTTTTATATATATGTATACATGTATATATATATGTATGTATAGATACACACACACTCCACAACACTGTCCCTCCCAAAATAATTTTTGGGCCGGGGCGCTGCCCTGCACCCCGTAAGGGGGCTGCTAGCCCCCTTGACCTCCAGCCCGCTATCCCGGTAGCGGGACCCCCGTAAAAACTCTGCATGGCTCCCGATATATCCAAGCCCCCTCCAAAACAAAACACAACACTGCACATTGAGTTCGCATGACCAGTTTAACCCGTCAATCGGAGGTTCCCTCGCTCCAAAGGTGAGGGGTAATTAACGGCAGCTTAGTCCGCGGCTGCCGGAGATTCGGATCCCCACAATCAATAAACCCTGGCCTACCCTAGGCAGGGGGAATCTGTAGTACGCCCGACAAGCGCGCACGTATTCCCATCTCAATGGGGTGATGAAAAACACCCTACAGATTCTGGCACGCCCGGTTGGACCTATCTCTCCTCCCATATTTCGGGTTAAACGTTCATGCGAACTCAATCAATATACATGTTGATTGCCTATACTGAAATGATGTTTTTTTTCCGTGCAGCAATCAACTTTCGACGACAATGTCTCCCAAGACGAATTCAGCTTCCAACGCGACCCCGATCCCGTACGTGGTCAAGGTCAATGCTCGTGTGGTTCTCCCCGCAAGCCTATGTCGACAGTGGGAGGAACTGGCCTGCTAGTTTGGCTCCGTCATCATCTACCCTGCCGGAAGCGTCCATCTGGCAGAAATCCCGGAAAAACAGGTGGCCAAGCCGGTCTCAAGGGGCAAGAGGACGAATGTTGTGATCGCTAAGGCACCATAACCGAAGCTTAAAACGGTGTCTGAACGACTCTTTGGCGCTCCGGCTGGGGGCAAGACTTCCGGTACAAAAGGCAACATCAAATGTTGCGGACGAGCTCAGGCGATGACTCCAATAAATGCACAATCGAGCGTATCTCCAAAATCCTCCATCGCCTGGTCTACGGCGTCTTCCCAAAGAGCCGAAGTCTGCCAGGTGCTTAGAATAGAAAAGTTAAGGCAGAAGCGGCTCAGGTATCGGGCCAACAAGAGGGCCAGGACCCCGGCCGGGTGGAATCTTATGAGGTTCCAAGAGCAGGGTCTCCCCGCAACGACAGCTGAGTCGGACGTAAGAATCAGCAATTCCTTCGAGCCTCTGAAGTGGGTTCAGAAAAATGCCATGACCGCCAGAATCAAGAAGACAGCGGTCCGAACAATGCTACAAAGAGAGGTGTCCCGGCCCCAACAGAAAAAGTATGACACTGTCTCTTCAAGAGTCTATCAGGCGCTCTGTGCCGCACGAAACCAGCGGGGCAAACCCAGAAAGGAAGCGCCAGCACCATTCAAGAATCCGGCCAGGCCAGCCGCCTTCAGTCGACTACCCGTTACCAAAACAGGAGGGTCAAGACAGCGATCCGAGAAATCAGTCGCCGATAAGAAAAAGACGGCTGGATATGTTATCCAAACGGTCTATATGGCAGGCGGGCGCCCCAGCGACAACCTTCGCAGCAAGAGCAAGGATGGGGCCACCACATCCCAAGCCCAATCTGGCTTGAATGTGGTTGCCACTTCCTAAGAACAGCCGCCTCCGCTGGATGAAGAAAACCCTCTCGATAAGGACGATGGTCAGAAGGATCCTTTGGTCCAGGCAGAGTCAAGCTCGGACAGCGAGGAAGAGCCGACTTTCCGCCCCAGGACCGCGGAGTAAAAGCTGCTTCAAGAGCTTCGGAAACAGCTCAAGAGCAAAGATAAAGAGATGACCAAGCTCTATTCAAAAATGGACGACCTAACGAACGTTGTGATGCAGCTTATGGCTCAAATTGCTCAAGCGCCTCCCAGTCAAGCACAAGTCGCTACTCATCAGCCGGGTGATGACAATCCGAAGCAGCCAATGCCTGTTCCTTTAGGTCCAAGACTGGTCGAGCCGCACGAAAGCCGACCACATTCCGCTTCTGGGGATGCCTTGGCCCCAGATAGCACTATCCCGCTAACACAAAATCGGATAATGGATTTGGTCACCAGCAAGGTTAAAACATTGGTGGCCGAAGCTGAAGCTCAGAAAGAAATCGGCAGTAGTGGGCGGCCATATCCCGCACAGTACGATCTGATCGAGTTCCCGAGTGGCTACGTCATTCCTAAGTTCGGAAGATTTGATGGAAAGGGAAATGCAAATCAGCACGTCGCCCACTTTAAAGCATCATGTGGAAATATAGGGGGCAATGATGCGCTCCTTCTTCATCAGTTTGTCAACAGCCTAACCGGTGTCGCTTTCGACTGGTACGCGAGTATACCAGACGGGTCCGTTATTACCTTTGCCCAAATGGAGTCTCTGTTTCGGCAAAAGTTCATGAGTGTCAGTGATAAAATCTCCATTGCTGACCTTGTGAGGACCAAGCCGGGGAAGAATGAAAGCAACACCGACTTTATCGCCCGATGGCGTAATCTCACAGTCAAGTGCGAACCGCCGTTGGAGCAGGACCAGTCCGTCTGCCTTCTCATTGGGAACCTCAGCAATTGGATGGTCCCATTCTTGTGTATAGCAGGCCTCAAGACGTTTCAAGAGCTAACCAAGAAAGTCCAAATGCTGAAACGCTCGAAGCAAGAGTCTACCCCGGACTCTCAGAGAGACAAGACTTGGAAAAGAAAGCGGGACGACAACCGTAGAAGCAGGAGTTCCAGCAGTACCAATGTCTTCAATGCGTCCGACAATGAAGAAAAGCGAAGGGCGGGCGAATCCAAACCAACCTGTCTCGAAAGCCAGTGCTGAGAGGAGAAGAGCCTTCCCTACAGGAGATAAAAAACAAGGTTTACTCTTTCAGAAGGGATAAGGTCCGGAAGATATTTAAAGATACCTTGAACAACAGCCTACAATTGCCAGAGTCGAAAAGACCTCAAGAAGCGAAAATGACCGACAATCCCCTGTATTTCCCGTACCACCGAGTAGTGAGCCAAGCGATTGAGGATTGCTATATCTTCAAGGACTGGGTCGAGAAGCAGTACAAGGCTGGAGAGATCGAGCTATCCAAAAGTATGTTGGTGAACAATCAAGTTCCAACCACCAACTTTATACAGACAGAAGCTGAAGCTTTCTGGGAGCTGACAGCCAAACCCGCTGTCCTAAGAAATGAAACGGACTCATCGCGGCCTCCGTGGAGAATGCACATATCTAATAAGATGAAGAAGATGATAAAGCTACTTCGGAAAGAGCCTAGGACGGAATGGGAAGGGCAGAAGAAGCCTACCTTTCCAGCTGCCAATGCGGCTCCATCGGGCTCAAAATCCAAAAAGCTCAAGAAGAAAAAAGTGCAACTCGACGTGAAAAAGAGTCTGCAGGGAGATCGACCATTCAAAAATATATCGATTCCCTCGAAGACTATGAACAGAAGGAAAGAACTCTAATTCAATTGAAAGAGTTCTTCCCTGTAGAAGCAGCGGAGAGTTTGGAGGAGTCAGAAGAAGGCTCCAATGAAGAGATCCTTATAGTGACCTGCTACGCCATCCATCTGGGCAGCGACGCTGAGGAGGATCTCTGTTTTCTCGAAGAGGACGAGGAGCTCGCCACAAAGGCCAACCAAGTCCAGCTCAGAAACGGCAGGGCTCTACCGCCAAATCAGGGAAACGCCTCAAAAGGAAAGGAAAAACAGGTGGCTAATGAGGAAGATGACAGAGAGCCGGCTAATGAAAACTCAAGTCCTTCCTTAGTGGACTACAATGTCTTGGCTTATCTCCGAAAGCTTTCGTCTCTCCTTAGCATCTATGATGCCTTGGTCCTATCTAAGGAGCTCAGAGATGTTCTCATTCACGCTCTACAAAACCCTGAGCGGTACCAGGCTCGCTTTGTGGAAATTAGTATGAAAGAAGCCCAGTATGCTTTGCATGCCGCCGCAGTCACGTTTAAGGACGAAGACTTGCTACTTGGAACGGCTGAGCATAATCGGCCGCTTTACGTGACCGGGTACAGCGACGGAGATCGAATTAATCGCATATTGATTGATCTGGGGTCCTCAGTGAACATCATGAACTTGCGAACTCTGAAGAGTTTGTCAATGGACGTCCGATACTTGTCAAGGGAAAGGATTGTCATTCAAGGCTTCAACCAAAATTGCCAGCAAGTTCTGGGGTCCATAGCTCTGCCAATCAAATTTGGGGATCTGCAGACCGAAGCTAAGATATACGTGATCGATGCTGACACGTCTTATAAGATTCTCTTGGGACAGCCGTGGCTCCACGATTACGGCGTCGTTCTTTCAACTCTCTATCAATGCATGAAGTATACTAAAAATGGCAAAGAAAGACGCATTGACGGAGACATCCAGCCGTTCGGTGTGTATGAAGTCCGATATGAAGATTCTCGATACTTCATGAACCACCAAATGCTAAGCCACAACTGACTGAGGATAGACCGGCCCTAAAACTCAAAAGCAAATCTGCGCCGGTTGTCACTTTCAAAAGCAAAAACGCCCAAGTGCGCCCCCATTTCGGTAGGGACACTGATGAGTCCGATGTTGGAAGTCCGTCCTTCCGTAAAACTCGACCTCGTTTCGGCAGCGGTACAGACGAATCCGATACTGAAGGCCCATCTAGCAGCAAAGTCCGCCCTCATCTTGGCAGCGACACTGAAGAGTCGGAGGAAGAGGACCTGCCGTGCGACAACGGTGCAGATTGGACTCCCATGCAATAAGCGAAACTACGAAAGACCTTCGAAATTGCAGAAGGGCCCCTAGCTGTCACAAGGGTGCCGGAGCAGACGTGCAAAGAGCTCGATGCATTTTCAGTCTCCACCGTTGACCAGTTGAAAACTTTCTACATCCTCGAAAGGAAAAATGGACAGAAGGGCATCCTGTTTTATGGGTCAAATCCTGTTATGCACCCAGACGATTTGTCTGTCGCGTGCCTTCCATATGAAAGAGGCATAAGAGCCGTCCTCAATCCCAGAAACTATGCACCCGAAACGAGGGAATATTTCAAAAAGTGCGGATGCCGGTTATATCAAACGGAGTCCGAAGCAAAGTTTTATGAAGGGTTATGGCATCCGCCACAGGTCCGAGCACTCATCGATGGACGAATTCCAGATAGACGGGGCATAAGCTACATTCAACCTGATTCCAAAGCGTGCTATGTGATCCATGTTGGTGAGGCCAGCGAAAAATCAAATGATGATGACAAGGTAGCCGAACCAGAAGAAGCTCCTCAAGAGCTCGAAGATGGCGGACAAGCAACCTTTGACGAGCTAAGCGAGATTGACTTAGGAATGTCCGATAATCCAAGGCCAACCTACATCAGCTCGCTCTTGTCAGAGGAAATGAAAGCATAGATAATCACCCTGCTGCATGAGTTCGTCGACTGCTTTGCGTGGACGTACAAATAAATGCCTGGCCTTTCCCCTGGAGTAGCCGTGCATAAGGTGGCTATATCTCCTGATGCTAAGCCAGTCAAACAAGCTCCTCGAAGAATGAGAAGGGAGTTGGAAGAGAAGGTCATTGAGGAAACCAAGAAACTCATCGATGCCGGTTTCATCAGGGAGGAAAAATATGCGGACTGGATCGCATGCATAGTCCCAGCGAAGAAGAAAAATGGGCAGATCCGAGTTTGTGTCGATTTCAGGGACCTCAACAAGGCATGTCCTTAAGACGACTTCCCGCTACCGGTCATGGAAATGATGGTCGATGACACCTTAAATTACGAGCTGTTCACTTTTATGGATGGCTCGTCTAGGTATAATCAGATCAAAATGTCGCCTGAGGATAAGAAGCACAGCATTCCGAACCCCGATCGGAATATATTGCTACAAGGTGATGCCGTTCGGACTGAAGAACGCAGGTGCTACGTACCAAAGGGCAATGACCAATATCTTTGATGACCTAATTCATAAAGTCGTCGAATGTTATGTTGATGATCTGGTCGTCAAGACTAAAACCAAGGACGATCATATCCAAGATCTTAGGACCGTTTTCACCAGACTGAGGGAATACGATCTGAAGATGAATCCTCTAAAGTGCGCTTTTGGCATGTCATCGGGAAAATTCCTGGACTTTATAGTCCGGCATCGAGGGATCGAAGTTGACCCATCAAAGATAAAGGCCATCATGGAGATGCCCCCTCCAAAGAGTCTGACGCGGCTGAGATCATTTCAAGGCAAGCTCGCTTATATATGGAGGTTTATCTCAAATTTATCGGGGAGATGTAGGCCCTTCTCAAAGCTCATGAAGAAAGGAGCTCCTTTTATCTGGGATGCCGAATGTCAAGCAGCGTTCGAAAGCATCAAACAATACTTGTTGCACCCTCCAGTGCTGGTCGCTCCCATTCCAAATAAACCGCTGATTCTCTACACTGCCACGCTAGATGAGTCACTCGGTGCGCTTCTTGCCCAGAATAACGAGGAGGGAAAAGAAAATGCCCTCTACTACCTCAGTTGAACTCTAGTCGGGGCGGAACACAACTATTCCCCAATCGAAAAGCAATGCCTGGCTCTGATATTTGCTGTGAAGAAGCTGAGGCACTATCTGCTCGCTCATTGGGCTATGCTGATCTCCAAGGTCGACCCGCTCAAACACTTGATGACCAAAGCAAGCCTAGCCGGCAGAATGGCAAGATGGGCTATCATGCTACTTGAATTTGACATAGTTGTTAGTTATATGTATGCCCTAGAGGCCATTACTGTACATTGGATGTATATTGTAGTGGATGCTGGGACATATATAGGGAGGACTTTCTTGCTCGACATGATAGTATGCTATCTGGTTGCTCTTTACCTTAACGTGTATACTGATTGTCTCTCTGTTACATGTTGGTAAAGCCCTTAGGATGTGTACTTGACTACCTGGACTATGATGCGGATCATACTAGTGGGGACATGGTAGTCCATAAGTACATCCTTCAAAGTCCCTAGTCGTGGGTGTATCGAGACGGGGCATCGATATACCAGAGTAGACTAGCGTATACCTTCTCGACCCATACAGATGGGCGATGGATGATCCCATATCCATTGGTGTTTGACATCAGAGATGATATACGGGTGCTCAGTAAAGACTGGGTACACTGGACGGACTCGCCGAGAACTCCCAGATGGTATTATACCTCACGTCAGATGGCAGTTCTCTGGTGACACTGGTACAGAGTAGTCTGTTGACCCGAGATCGTCATAGAGTCTTGTGTGGTTCCCACTGTGCTTTGATTTCCATCTTACCACGTCCAAGAGGGCGTGCAAAACGGTGGTTTTTGGGTACAGTCCCGAGTCACATGGAGGCAATGAGCGATAGGAGGGGATTCGTCTCTCCCGGTATAGGGGGTTGATGCTGCGCTGTGTTCGATTGGCTATAACAGGAAATCCCTGGCCAGGGTTGCTGAGATTTACTGGTAAGTGTTACCAGTAGTTTCTCGAATTGTTATAGACCTCATATCGACACGACTTATTGAGCTATTGGGGTCTGACGTTTACCACCCCTAGGCGGGATATGCGACATATCAGACGATCAGACCGGACTGTACGGTAGTGTTACTGGTTGGATTCACTGGAGTGTGAGCGGGCTTGCTCGTCGATCTTCAGATCGCTCAATACCCGGGTGGCCGTTACGTTTAGCAGACCGCTTGCGGCTTGTGGATGTTTGATATGATCATCATCTGCTGCCGGCGTATTGACGAGTCTTTAGAGTCCTACACAGAGGTTTCCTGGCTCAAGCGAAACGAAATAGGAGCGCATATGAGATATGTGCGGGACCGAGAATAATACCAGTATGTGATACTGTATTCGATTCTCGCGATGTGACATTGATCGGTTATATGCGATATAGCCGAGTTATCGGATCAAGTGTTGATTCGATAAGTTGTTACTGATGATGCCAGTCGGTTATGTGCGACATGACCGGATCATTGAATCAAGTGTTGATTTAATGATTTAATGCATAATTATATATTTGATATATTACTTTGCATTAACTAGTATCGGTTCACTTTAAATGGATTTTCTCGCTCGGGTGTGCACATTGTATATACGATATAGTTTTGTGCACTTACTTGTATCATGTTTGATGGTACATGGTTTTTGGTTAAGTGTATAGAATTAAACTATGGTCAAGATGATGATTAGGGTTTTGCATATTCTTTTAATTATTTGCTTATTCATTTTGGAAAATAATTAAAGCAATAAAGAAGAAAAACAAAATGGTTTTCTTTCTTTATTCTTCATGAAGCTTATTGAAGCTTCATGAAACTTTGACCACTTAACCATTTTGTCTTCTTCTTTTGACCCTAACCATTGATCTAACCTAAGTTAATTCTCTACACCTAACCATGGTGAAAATTATGATAAGTTTATTATTCTTTTCTATTCTAATTAACTTATTATAACTTTTATCTTCTTCTTGCTCTTCTTCTTCTTCATGAAGAAGCTTGTCTTCATCAATGGCATATTGAGCATATGAGTGAGAAATCCAAAACTAAAGTCTACCCACTTCCTATTTCTTCATCCTCTACCTCTTGCCAAGTAGTAGAGTGTGTTTCCCTCACAAGTTTTCAAGACTTGGTGAAGGTGGAGCTCGATCTAGCGATGCCTCGACGTAGATCATCTTCGGCATGGACATCGACGACCTAGCTTGCCCATTCTCCGACGAAGCCGACGCTAGAGCCCGGATTTAATTTGGACAGCGGAGAGGACTTCGTTGCGGAGCTATGGAGGTGGAGCACCGGATCTACAAAGGTTGTATTTCCGTATTCCCTTAGTTAAGTGTTAACTAGTTTATGTTTTCGCCTAAACATCTAGCAAACGATCCGTAGTCGGGTTTCTCGGCACCGTTAAAATTTTAATTTGGCATGATCGATGCCTTGTGAGACCTCACTAGTGTGCCTAGGAGCCCTACAGTGGTATCAGAGCCTAGCTAGAGCCTTAGACGAAGTCTAGACGGATTTTGAACTCCGAACGAACCCGAAATCCCAACACACCCATGCTCTCTGTCCAATTTTCAAAAACAGAGATTTTTCAGTATTAAAAATATGCAGAAAATCAAGCAGGGTTTTCTAAGAATTACTGTAAATTTCGTGGGCCTAAGTCAACTTTTCCACCGCGGAACCGCGGCACGTGCTATGCATGACGCGGCGGTTCAGCGGTGGTTTTGTCGTTTTGTGCATTTTTCTTTTCACAGTAATTCTCAGATTTCTGTGCTGATTTTCCTGGGATATTTTACTATTTATTATACAGTTGAGTTTTCAAGGGTTGTTTTGGGTTTTCATGAGTTTGATCGGATTATCAAATTTTGTCTGTGTGGCTTTCCGGATAAATTTTAGAATATGTTAAAAAGTTCGACCGGATATAAATACCCAATTTTTCCCCTGTCGGGAAATTTCCAAGTGTTGGATTTTTCCGTAGTTTAACGACGTTCTAAGTAGTGCAAGTAACTCGATGGACCCTCTAGAAGACAACAAACCTTAACTCGATTATGTGACCGTCTTGAACTGCCCTTTGAACCTTCGGGTTTGGGGCAGTACGGCGTGCCACATGTGAGGCGTTGGCTTGACCCTTCTACGGCTGGACCGTTGGTACTGAGGCACGAACTGAATGTTGTTAGACTTATTTCATGTGTTGACCTGTTTCGGGAAAACTTGGGTGTTCGAATATTCAATCGGAAAGTTTAACATTTTCTGTTTATCTGGAATGGGATACAATAATTGGAATTCACAAAAGTTATGTGATAACTGAATGAATGTTATAAACATAGCAGTTTAGTCTCACTTGATCGGTTGCCACGGAATTTTGATGTGATCAAAAGTCCGTCGCAATCACGTAGCGTACGTGGATACTCGCCGGGTAAACTTAATAGACAGCTTCACTCCATAGCCCCGACCAAGTGATTGTAGGAGAACCCCGTCGCCAAAAGCATCCGTTCGGGTGCTCGCGGTAGCGGTGTTCCGCCTTGGTGCACTTCGTCGACGGTATCGGGGGGTGCGGCCGCCTACTAAAGTTTGCGACGAGCATTCGATCAGGATGTCGGGAATCTTATTGAATTGCCCGACTTGATATTGAAAAGTGTTTTCGATTTTGAGACTAAAATACGGGGTTTATAATTGTTAGGCATGCGATGTTTAAGTAATTCATTTGGTCAGGCATGCGATGTCTGAGGTGGTTGCGGATTCCAACTGTTGTAGTTTTACACTTTCTTTTCTGTGACCGTAAGTGTAATATGTGATATTGCCGGTTTCGTTGCTATATGTCAACGACAATTGGGATGCGCATATTTACTTACGTTGATGACATGTGATGTTATGTGTTGCTAGATATGTTATATTGGATCGTCGTGTTTGAATAGCCGGGGTTTTTTATGTGAGATGAGTACTTTTCATTTTCATTCATGTAAAAACTTGTATGTAATATTCTTTTATTTGGGGCACTTCCAGGTTGCGGATGTTGTCACCATTTGTATATTATTTACTTTTCCGCACTAGGATAGACCCAAGGAGGGGAGCATAAGTAACCGGGTTCTGGAGTCCAGTGGGAGACCAACTCGAGGAGTCGAGTCCGGGTCTCCTAACTCTAGAATTGGTAGGGTTGCTTGCCGCTCTCGTAGGGGTCTAGGGGTGTGGGTTTGGCTATTCATCGCGACCGTGGAATCCGTGTTTTATACTGGCTCGTATTGAAAACACGGACGTCCTAGTATATCCAATATTTCATATGATTCTTCTGCTGCGATATCTGTGATGTGATCATGTGATGTTCTGTGATAGATACAGTATATAGTATATATGATATATTATATAGACGTTACTTATGTTTTACACCCGCGCTAGCCCTGCCCCGCTCTGCCGTTAGTTACCTAACCTAACGGTGCACGAGGGGACATCGAGGCGAATGCGGATGGCATAAGTGTACGTCGTATTTATCTGTGATGTTTAGGTACTTAAATGATGGGACTTCATTAATGAGATTAATGAAATAAAAGAAACCTAAGATGTTGTAGAATCGAATTTCAAAATAAAACAGGTAGCTACAGTTCTTGCTTTGCACAGCGGTATATGTGATATATCCTGCACCTTATTCGATGAGGAAAGGACCGAGATCCCTTCACCGGGAGTGACTCCTTTAGCAATAACTGGCAGATGCTACACACTCGGTTTGTCTTTTGATTGCTTTTAAGTGTTTTTGCTTTGCACAGTGATATATGTGATATATCCCGCACCTCATTCGACGAGGAAAGGACCGACGATCCCTTCACCGGGAGTGACTCCTTTAGCAAAACTAGAAAAGCCTCAAAAACACTCCATTTCAAAATCATTTGATTCTACAACGATATCAAGTTCATTACGCAATAGGTTTTCGGAAAAACCTGTCGTAGCCCTCCGTCATTTCAGATAAGTACTGGTTAGTATTCGTGCTACGTTTGTTGACTATGTTAAGGCGTAGTGTGCGGTAGCTAATTAGTGCTTATCTGCATAAGCATATGATGTGATTGGATTAGGGTAGTCGTGCGACTTTGTTGACTATGTTAAGGGTCGTGCAGGTGGGTTTAATTCAATCGGGAAATGACGGGTTGAACTTGACTAGCACTTATGATTTGTTGACTATGTTAAGGTCATATAGCTGCTAGGGGCAAAATATTATCGGGAATTTCAAGTGTTGAAATTTGCAATGAGATTGCATACCTTCTATGAGATAGTTGGATCCCGATACCCGCTGCGAGTAAGAGTTACTCCTGGGAGAGTTTTATACATTACAATTAGCCGATCAAGTAGGTGTCTAGAAAGGTGTTAACGAGGTTACGCCTCTGGGAAAACGAGGTTTACATTAATTAGGTTCGTGCGAAAGCACGGGGGACCTCCCTCAAAGTACCGACACTGGCCTGGCTGAAAGATTGGCGAACTTGTAGTGTGTAATTAATCCCGGCTAGTCTTTCCTTTTAGGGTTTGAAGGAAGATTTGATAAAAAGCAGTGGGAGCCATCCTGATTAGATAAAATAATAACCAATCTATTCTTGACAGAGCGCACGCTGAGTGTTTTCTTCTCTCTCTCTCCTGGTAGCGACCATATCACGCCTTAATCAAGATAATAATACGGAATATTGACTGAACCCGCTTGTTATATTGAGCTGGGGAACGTTGGTCCCACTCCAACTTATAATTGTTATAAGAGAGAGCAGGAAATTGGGGATTACCAGAATTCCCGTGCCGCCCAAACGAAGAGAGTGCATGCTGATGCATCATCTTCGAGTGTGTTCATTACAGAGAACTGTTTCTCAGTATCCTTTACGTCCTGGGTAAGTGATACCAGATCAGGATCCCAGATATGTAATCTGTTATATAGGGCTACAAAAAGGTAGAGGGCTGAGAACGGATAATAAGTTTCATGAGGCAGAAAACGGGGCAAGAGTTGCAGCCAGGTCTGTTGGTCACTGTCACCCTGTATTACCAATACATTGATTCTGAACGAATGTTATTAGATACCGAACCTGATATACAAAATCATATCTGTCTCTTTATTAGTAAAGAAACGATAAAATTTTGTATTGTTGGATAATGTTTTGAACGTTTCCTATATCAAAAGTTGATCGGTTCAGGCACATTATCTAAAAGCATTGATGTTCTAAATCAAACTACAGTTCTTTAGTATACAGAACACACACAAGAGGAAGAGTTCAGAAATGAACGGATTCTTCTTGAGGAATTGTAGACTAGGTCATATCAATGCGACCCGACTAGCTGAAGTTACATATAGATGCATATTTAAATCAGTTTGAATTTACATCTTGTGAAACTTGCCAGTCATGTCACAGAGATAAAATGACCATAGCTCCGTTTAATGGAAACAGAGAAAGAGTTAATGAACTCTTGGGATGATACATAATGATGTATGTAGGTCCCAAGTCTACACATGCCAGGACCGGTTCTTTATACTTCATTACGTTCTCTGATAATCTCTCAAGATTCAGACATATGTTCCTGTTGAAACACAAGTCTGAACCTTTTGAGATATTCATAGAATATAAGTTAGAAGTAGAGAACCAATAAGGGTATAAGTATTATGTCCTTTGATGTGATCAAGGAGGAGAATACTTGAGCACGGAAATCCTGGACTATTCTAAAGGAGAATGAGATTCTCTCTCAGCATTACTCCTCCGTATACACCATAGCACGATGGTATATCGGGACGGAGCAGATACACCCTATTTGATATGGTGTGCTCTATGATGAGTACTGCTGAGTTACCTTTTTCCTTTTGGGAGTTATGCACTTATGAAGTTGCATACCTATTGAATAGGGTTCCAATCAAATCAGTTGCCTACCGCTTCATATGTGATATGGTATGGGAAGAGCCCATGTCTTAAGTTAGTTAAGATTTGGGGTTGTCCGGGCTATGTCTAAAAGCAAAATCCGGACAAGCTCGAGGCAAGGTCTGTAATGTAGAACTGGAAATGTTCCAGCCATACAAACTACAGCAGATGATTTGGTAAAACCAAATGATTCAACAGTTACCAACGAACCTCAGCCTCTCCGCCGATCTAGTAGGGTTCCTCACCCACCTGAGAGATACTTCTGTTTCTCTATGACAGTGGGAGCGAGGATTACATCATGAGATGATGACCCGACTAGCTTCGAGCTGGCCATCGAGAGTAAGACTCTGTAAGAATGGCTGGACGTTTATCGATCTGAGATGGAATCCATATACACCAACAAAGTATGGACTTTGGTTGCTATATCTGAAGGGTTAAATCCCCATCAGGAGCAAGTATATCTTGAGAAGATTACTTGGTGTACATGGAAAAGTTGAGACTTTCAAAGCTAGACTTGTTAAAGGTTTTCGTCATCGACCAGGCGTGGATCATGATGAAACTTTTTGTAAGGATCTATGCTTAAGTCCATTCAGATCCTACTTGTCACGGCTACATACCATGACTACGATATCTGGTGGTTGGGTGTCATGACTGCTTTTCTAAATGATGTTTTAGAAGAGTGCGTCTATAAGTACACAGCCAGAGGGCTTCGTAGACAGTGGGAGCAGCAGAAACGTGTATAAGATGTTTTATAGGATAAAGCAGGCATCACGGAGTTGGAACATCTGTTTTGATGGATTAGTCAAAGAAGTTGACATCATCAAAATGGTAGATGAACCTTGTATAAACAGGAAGGTAGTAGGGAGTATGGTGACGATCCTCGTAGAGTACGTGGATGACATACTCTTGATAGGGAAGGAGTTTCCTATGCTACGCTCGATCAATTTCCGCTTATCACAATGATTCTCCACATAGGATCAAGATGATACCTCCTAAATCCTGGATTTTGGATCTATGAGATAGATCTAATTGGATGTTAGAACTCTTACTAGTTGTAGTGAGATGGTATCAATTGATCCTGAGGAGAATCACTGGAAGGGTTCCAGGGTGATAAAGACGACTGAATGTCAGTTGCAGGCATTGTCTTTACCCTCAGTAAAGAGACGGTATGTTGGAAGAGTTCCAAGCTAGATACCGTGACATACTAGACGATAAAGGCTGGATACATCGCTACTTAAGATGCTACCAAAGAGACTGTTTGGGTGTATATTGGTTCATGAGATGAAATATGTTCCTCCCATTGTGTAACAATGGAGTTGTGGCTTATGCCAAGGAACACCGGTCCCATCAGTGATCCAGACATATTCTAAGGCAGTATCACTTGATCATGGAGATGGTTGATCTCCAGGGAGATCGAGATTTGGAGAGTAGACTCAGAGAACAACACAGCGGATCCACTCACAAAGGCCTGTTCCCAGAGAGAGACTTTTATGGGATGGTTGAGTATGAGATACTACAACCACTGCTACAGATGGCCCTAGTGCAAGTGGGAGATTGTTAGTTATATGTATGCCCTAGAGGCCATTACTGTACATTGGATGTATATTGCAGTGGATGCTGGAACATATATAGGGAGGACTTTCTTGCTCGACATGATAGTATGCTATCTGGTTGCTCTTTACCTTAACGTGTATACTGATTGTCTCTCTGTTACATGTTGGTAAAGCCCTTAGGATGTGTACTTGACTACCTGGACTATGATGCGGATCATACTAGTGGGGACATGGTAGTCCATAAGTACATCCTTCAAAGTCCCTAGTCGTGGGTGTATCGAGACGGGGCATCGATATACCAGAGTAGACTAGCGTATACCTTCTCGACCCATACAGATGGGCGATGGATGATCCCATATCCATTGGTGTTTGACATCAGAGATGATATACGGGTGCTTAGTAAAGACTGGGTACACTGGACGGACTCGTCGAGAACTCCCAGATGGTATTATACCTCACGTCAGATGGCAGTTCTCTGGTGACACTGGTACAGAGTAGTCTGTTGACCCGAGATCGTCATAGAGTCTTGTGTGGTTCCCACTGTGCTTTGATTTCCATCTTACCACGTCCAAGAGGGCTTGCAAAACGGTGGTTTTTGGGTACAGTCCCGAGTCACATGGAGGCAATGAGCGATAGGAGGGGATTCGTCTCTCCCGGTATAGGGGGTTGATGTTGCGCTGTGTTCGATTGGCTATAACAGGAAATCCCTGGCCAGGGTTGCTGAGATTTACTGGTAAGTGTTACCAGTAGTTTCTCGAATTGTTATATACCTCATATCGACACGACTTATTGAGCTATTGGGGTCTGACGTTTACCACCCCTAGGCGGGATATGCGACATATCAGACGATCAGACCGGACTGTACGGTAGTGTTACTGGTTGGATTCACTGGAGTGTGAGCGGGCTTGCTCGTCGATCTTCAGATCGCTCAATACCCGGGTGGCCGTTACGTTTAGCAGACCGCTTGCGGCTTGTGGATGTTTGATATGATCATCATCTGCTGCCGGCGTATTGACGAGTCTTTAGAGTCCTACACAGAGGTTTCCTGGCTCAAGCGAAACGAAATAGGAGCGCATATGAGATATGTGCGGGACCGAGAATAATACCAGTATGTGATACTGTATTCGATTCTCACGATGTGACATTGATCGGTTATATGCGATATAGCCGAGTTATCGGATCAAGTGTTGATTCGATAAGTTGTTACTGATGATGCCAGTCGGTTATGTGCGACATGACCGGATCATTGAATCAAGTGTTGATTTAATGATTTAATGCATAATTATATATTTGATATATTACTTTGCATTAACTAGTATCGGTTCACTTTAAATGGATTTTCTCGCTCGGGTGTGCACATTGTATATACGATATAGTTTTGTGCACTTACTTGTATCATGTTTGATGGTACATGGTTTTTGGTTAAGTGTATAGAATTAAACTATGGTCAAGATGATGATTAGCACTAGTAAAATAGGGGGTTGCCCCTACGGATGGAATTATCCGTTGGGGCAGATTTTACTTGGCCCTACGGATTACTCCGTAGGGCTAAAGGGTTGCCCCTACGGGCACTGACGTTCAAGAATAAAAAAATTAATTCTTAATTTGGTGTTTGCCCCTACGGTGGCGCAAACAAAGGACCTACGGATATATCCGTAAAGGCAAGTAAATATCGATTTATTAAGACTCCAGACCGATCGCCTACGCTCACTTTCTCTCTCTCTTTCTCGATCGGGCGCGAGAAAAATCCCCAAATCGCCACGCCGTCGTCGCCACCGTCGTTCTCCTCGTCGCCACCGCCGGTTTCGTCGCCACCGCAGTTCTCGTCGCCACCGCGGTTCAGGTCGTCGCCCCAGCCCCAGCAGCAGCCGTTCAGGTGAGTAAATCTCGAGGTAAATTAAAGAATTTTTGGATTATTTTGGGCTTAGGGTTCATGGCTGGGTCTGGGGTTGCGCGCGCGAGTTGGGGTTGGGCAGGGGTCGCGGTCGCGGTCGGGGTCGGGGTCAGGGTAGGGTTAGGGTTGGGGTTCGGCTGCTGCTGGGGTGGGGCTGGGGTTAGGGTTTGCCTTAGGGTTGGTGTTAGGGTTTAGCTGGCCACGCTGGGGTTAGGGTTGGGCTGGGGCTGGGGGCTGGGGCTGGGCCACGCGGGGTTTTGGGATCTTTGTAATTTGCTTGCTCTGTTTGGGGTTTCAGTTGATCCTCATTAAAAAATTGGTGATTGATCTCTTCAATCATATTATTATCTGTAGTTAAAATTTTTGTGAAGCCTTCAGAGTTTGGAAAAATCTAGAATTACCGTTGAAATTCTGGCAACATTCAAAAACTGTGTATATGATGTGTGTGTGTGTATGCATGTATATACATTTGAAATTTATCTTTCTTCTATGATATAAAACGGTTAAACCGAAGAAAATTACTGGGGGAATTTTTGCTAAAATGTCTTGAGAGGGGGTTCAAGTGATGGGATAATTTCATTTGGTAATCTTTTACTTATTTTACATCTCTTATTTTTTCATGCAAAAATCTGAATAGGTTTCTTGCAATTTTGCCTATCGATCAATTATTATATTTATTTCTATTTTTTGTGGATGATTTGGCTTCAATTGAATGGAGGCGATGATGGCTTGCCCTCAAGCTTCCACTTTTATGAGCTTTATAGTTATGAGATTGGCGAGGCAAGCTGGTTTGTAGCCATCTTATTTCTTTTCCTAAATTCAAATCCAAATATAAACTGTCTGATTGAGAGAGAGAGAGTATGGGAGATTATGTATTATTCAATGTGTTTGGAAGCTGGCATGTTTTGAGCGTCATCTCTGCATGAAAGCTATGGTTTTGCAAAGGGTTTGCCCTAACTATTTTCTGTGGGGAAGCTGAAGGCCTGAAGCTTCATCAAACTCAGGATTGGATTCTGGTCGGGTATTGTAAATTCTTGTGAAAGTTCCGTTCAAGATTTGTTCAGAGCTTGCATAACATCCTTTTCATCTTTATGAGATCTTTATGCAGTCATTTTTTTGGGTTTATATATTTCTCGAGCCCGTTTGACTTTGGACTTAGGATAACCCCAAATCTCTTTCTTATTTTGATTCCTAAGCTGGCATATCTGAGGCTCGTATTCCAGTATCGTTGCTGGAAAAGCTAGGGTTGCGAACATTTTTGCAACGATAATTTCTGTATGACAGCTTAAGCACACATAAAACTTAAACAATCTTGAAGCACTGCAGTTTTTCACTAAACTACCTAAAAGTTTTTATATTGCTGCAAGCTTCCTTAAAGTGCTGCATCTAAGTGTATTTTAGTGGGAAAACCCTTGAAAGCCAAACTTCATGGGGTTTGCTGTTTGCCTTCTCTGTAGCTAGTTTGAGGTTTATTTAGTTTTGGATTTTTTTTGCAACACTCTCTGAGTTCCAAATCAACAAAAAGCTGAATGTTGAATCACAAGCAAGAAGCAGCCAAACTGGCCCTAAAGTAATCCTGAGTGATGATAATTTTCCAGGGAGTTTAAAATTTATAGAAATGGCGAGGCAACATTGGATTGTCTGCAAGTATTCAAGCAACCTGTTTGCAGCCATCATGTTATTTGTGATCCCAGTATAAAACTCAAACATGCCTCTTAGTTAGTTTACTTTAATTTGTTATTTATGTGTGTGTGTCAACATTGGATTGTCCCAAGTATAAAACCAAACCCACAAAACATCAAAACTGTCTCCGACAATCTTATGGTCATTAGACATAAGATTTATGCATATAGGTAACATCTGCTAATATGCCATATCCAGACCGCAATCTATTTTTGCCTATTGGCTAATATGAAAATATCGGCCTGCGTATATGACATAATCAAAGTTGTTAAATCTTAATACGGTTTGTGTTTCGTTTTTTTATTTATCAGTTCTATCAATGTTGCGTATAACGCTTTATGATATCAGTATCCTACATTTGTAGTTTTAATTGTTGATTGTTATAGATGAATACCATTGCAATAATAGTTTTTGGTCGATGAATGCTATTGCAATGTAGGATGATCAGTTCTATCAATCTTGATCTCAATGGTTTAAAATCATGTTACACATACAACACGAATGCACAACAAACGCATAATTAGAGAGCGACTCAAGATATTCAGGTTAAAACCAATATATGATACTCGATGATAATATGAAACCTTCATATTCCCATCGATACCAATATACGCCTCGATATCTTTCCCTCTCGTTCCCAAAATTTTCTCTCGTTCCCGCGTCTCCAATTTTCTCTTCGTCGCCACCGCGCGCCCTCCGTTCTCAGCCCGCCACCGCCCTCGTTCTTCCTCGTCGAGTTCCTCGTCGCCGATACTTGTGCCTACATTGATGCCTCAAGCAACGAATCAAATGATGTGGATCACAAACTAATTAAATAAATTTTGAATACCAATCTGGACTGGGATTTGAATACCAATCCTAGTTTGCTATATTTTTTTATATATAGTAGATGGTGATACTTCTTTAAGTAAAAACAACCCTACACTTAAGCGAAACCATAAATCGAAACACACATATATAGAATACAACTCATACATGGGTATCCTCAAATCTAACTTTCATTGAATTTGCACGCGCACTTAAAATAACAACCTTTATACTAAAAAAATTATGTATGCCATTACTTAGTAGTTTATGGTTTTAAGACGCAAAAGCCATTTGAGAAATACTTTTTCTACCCACTATTAATCCATATTCTCAATATAGTTATTGAATTTGCACGCGAACATCATAAGAAGGAGAATACAGTAATGTGGCAGAAGGAGAAAACAGTAATGTGGCGGAAGAAGAAAAAAATGACATTCCTCGTTCTCTGTTTCAGCATCAATCTTCTGATATGAACTAATGATGGCTTTCACATAGGCTTTTCCCTTTAGAGACTTCTTAGTGTCCAATGGAAAGCATACATCAGATTTGTGCAGGTCGGGTTCTTCTATGACTTTTAAGAGTCTCAACTAATTCTGTAAATTACACTCTAGTTGGGTGGTACTTTTACCACTTCTCACTGCAGGTGCGCTCTCTAATATCCATTTTGAATGTAATATTATCGATATTCAAAATGGATATTAGAGAGCGCACCTGCAGTGAGAAGTGGTAAAAGTATCACCCAACTAGGGTGTAATTTACAGAATCAGTTGAGACTCTTAAAAGTCATAGAAGAACCCGACCTGCACAAATCTGATGTATGATTTCCATTGGACACTAAGAAGTCTCTAAAGGGAAAAGCCTATGTGAAAGCCATCATTAGTTCATATCAGAAGATTGATGCTGAAACAGAGAACGAGAAATGTCATTTTTTTCTTCTTCCGCCACATTACTGTCTTCTCCTTCTGCCACATTACTGTATTCTCCTTCTTATGATGTTCGCGTGCAAATTCAATGACTATATTGAGAATATGGATTAATAGTGGGTAGGAAAAGTATTTCTCAAATGGCTTTTGCGTCTTAAAACCATAAACTACTAAGTAATGGCATACATAATTTTTTTAGTATAAAGGTTGTTATTTTAAGTTTTCCCTTATAGAGATATGATCTAACTGCATCTATCAACTATAAGTGTGCAGAAAATTATGATAAGAAATCATAAGAAAGGGTCGTAGCCATGCATAACCTTGAATCTACATACCAAATCATGCAAAAGCATGCACTTATTGTCACCTTGCCTTAGAATATAAAATATCTTGGAAGACTATAAGCGAGCATTTAAATCTTGATAGCTTTTGACTTCAACATATATTTTTCTCAAGTACCATGAAATATACTTGCTCCGTATAAACCGTTTTCAGGAAGATGGATTAATAATGACAAATTATCCATTGTGGCTCACTAGGTTAGCATTTTCTCTTCTATTGACCATCTTTCTAATCTGCTTGGTAAATTTATTCGGAACCGGCTGCGAATCATTAAAAGACATGCATAAGAAAGAAAACTAAAATACAGATATATAGCATACCTATACATCGAAACTTCATAGTTGCGATGGCAATCCAGAGATATTTATTTCTACACACGTGGTGCGCGTGCGAATGCGTCAGGCATCATGGACAAATATTTCAGAACATGGAAAGTATTATTCGTATAAAGTAATTAAAACTTTTAAACACCTTGGGTAGATATTTTCTTAGTTGATGCAATCATATCATGAGGACTAAATTTAAGCTATTATACATATGCTTATGTATTTTTCTAATCTAATATATCACACACACACAGAGAGAGAGAGAGGGGGAGAACACCAGGTAGATAGAGAAATCAGGTAGCAGGATCCTGAAGAAATGGAGTCCATAGCATTGCTCATCATCATCATCCGTGATCCCTTTGAAAAAATATTATCAAAGGGATCATGGATGATGATGATGAGCAATGCTATGGACTCTATTTCTTCAGGATCCTGCTACCTGATTTCTTTACCTACCAGGTGTTCTCTCTCTCTCTCTGTGTGTGTGTGTGATATTTTAGGTTAGAAAAATACATATGCATATGTATAATAGCTTAAATTTAATCCTCATGATATGATTGCATCACCTAAGAAAATATCTACCCAAGGTGTTTAAAAGTTTTAATTACTTTATACGAATAATACTTTCCATGTTCTGAAATATTTGTCCATGATGCCTGACGCATTCGCACGCGCACCACGTGTGTAGAAATAAATATCTCTGGATTGCCATCGCAACTATGAAGTTTCGATGTATCGGTATGCTATATATCTGTATTTTAGTTTTCTTTCTTATGCATGTCTTTTAATGATTCGCAGCCGGTTCCGAATAAATTTACCAAGCAGATTAGAAAGATGGTCAATAGAAGAGAAAATGCTAACCTAGTGAGCCACAATGGATAATTTATCATTATTAATCCATCTTCCTGAAAACGGTTTATACGGAGCAAGTATATTTCATGGTACTTGAGAAAAATATATGTTGAAGTCAAAAGCTATCAAGATTTAAATGCTCGCTTATAGTCTTCCAAGATATTTTATATTCTAAGGCAAGGTAACAATAAGTGCATGCTTTTGCATGATTTGGTATGTAGATTCAAGGTTATGCATGGCTACGACCCTTTCTTATGATTTCTTATCATAATTTTCTGCACACTTATAGTTGATAGATGCAGTTAGATCATATCTCTATAAGGGAAAACTTAAAATAACAACCTTTATACTAAAAAAATTATGTATGTCATTACTTAGTAGTTTATGGTTTTAAGACGCAAAAGCCATTTGAGAAATACTTTTCCTACCCACTATTAATCCATATTCTCAATATAGTCATTGAATTTGCACGCGCACATAATAAGAAGGAGAAGACAGTAATGTGGCAGAAGGAGAAGACAGTAATGTGGCGGAAGAAGAAAAAAATGACATTTCTCGTTCTCTGTTTCAGCATCAATCTTCTGATATGAACTAATGATGGCTTTCACATAGGCTTTTCCCTTTAGAGACTTCTTAGTGTCCAATGGAAAGCATACATCAGATTTGTGCAGGTCGGGTTCTTCTATGACTTTTAAGAGTCTCAACTGATTCTGTAAATTACACCCTAGTTGGGTGATACTTTTACCACTTCTCACTGCAGGTGCGCTCTCTAATATCCATTTTGAATGTAATATTATAGATATCCATGCCTGTTTATGTCAAAATTACTTATATTGTCAATGTTTGATTGTCTAGTTGTTGGTGATGCGTCCATATCAGGGACAGAGGCCACTCCCGTTCCTCCAGGTATGTTTATATATTATATAGGGCATGTATATTGATTTAGAATGCTATATCATAAATATACACACATTTCTTTTGCTCTTAGTCGTCCAACTCATTATCATGGGCTGCTTGATGAGATTAGATTTGCGCCTGATGATCTACAAGAGCTTGTTCACTCCCTGTCATATGTGTAAGCAGCGCTATATGCGAGTTTACCTTGTTAGTATGTATGTACTGAAATTAATTAATATTATTCAAATTTTGATACATGCAGATACCAGAGGAGCACATCTTCTATCTCTGTAGGTAAGGCTTTGAATTTGTTGATTTTGGTATTTCTTGTCAATTTTATAGACCAGTATGTGCTAAATATAATATTCTGACAGTTGCTAGGGGGAAGGCAACATTCGAGGCTGCTGACCCCAGTCCTGGACGCCGCACACGGACGGCACCACGGAGGTTTGGAGATAGGCCGAGGACTGGGCTCTAGCAGGGCCCATATGAGGTTGGACTCCACCCCGGTGGTTACTTCCTCCGTCTCCAGTTAGCGACGTATCCAGCAGGAACAGGAGAGCTTGAATGCCACCGTTCAGGAGTTGAATGAGATGCTGGTATGTAGACTACTTAATAGTAAAATATAATGTCATATTATAGATATCAACATATCCAATATCAGTACATAGCCTGAGTTTATTTGGTTGTAGACTTATGTTTTATTAATCATACATACATATGTAATTGAAATAAACAACGCTTTTCCAAACTAGATATCCAAACAGGGTTTTGAAATAACTTAATAATGAAACGAATTCGAATAATAAACAGTTCTTACACGCTTCTTACACACGTTATATCCAGACGCGACAGGGTAGATCGGCCGAGCCTCCACACGCATCTCCTTCGGCTGCGGTTCCGCAGACAGCTCCTGTAGCTCCACCGCCCACTTAGACTCCCGCTCGCGACGAATTGCAGAGTTTATTGACCGAGGAGCAGGACCGAGCTGGACCGAGCTAGGGTAGTTTTTTGGTTCTTTTTTTTTGAAACATGTATTTATTTATATCATACACATTGTACTACATTTTGAAACGATATTGATATTGGTTTGTATTTATATCATATTCAGTTTTTGTGTTTCTTTTGTATATTATATATATGCGTGAGATGTGATTATGAATACTGCAATATATGATTTGATTGATGTATACATTATTGTGCACAGGGCGGGAAAAAATCAAGCAGCCCATTTTTTAAAAAAAATTTCAGACAATATGTACCTACGGATTAATCCGTAGGCACACATGTTACCCCTACGGATATATCCGTAGGGGCTAAATATCAGCAGTAACTGATATTTCCCCCAGATGTCAGTGCCAGTTGTTTGGGAATACCCCTACGGATATGTCCGTAGGGGCCAGTGACAATGCCCTACGGCGTTATCCGTAGGGGCAAATATCAGGAATCCTGAAGTTGTGCCCCTACGGAAAAGTACCTACGAATATATCCGTAGGGGGTAGTTCATGCCCCTACGGCTATAGCCGTAGGTCCAAGTAATTTATTAAAATAAACCGTAAATAATATAAAATCTTATACCCTACGGCTTAATCCGTAGGGGAATCTGGCCCTACACATATAACCGTAGGGGCAAAAATTTAACCGTAGGGGCAAGTATAGGGCCTCAACTTGCACCTGCGGCCTTTGCACCTACGGGGTATTTTTTCGCCCCTACGTATATAACCGTAGGGGCAGTGGGTTGCCCCTACGGATAAATCCGTAGGGGCAACCCTTCTTTGTAGTAGTGTAGGGTTTTGCATATTCTTTTAATTATTTGCTTATTCATTTTGGAAAATAATTAAAGCAATAAAGAAGAAAAACAAAATGGTTTTCTTTCTTTATTCTTCATGAAGCTTATTGAAGCTTCATGAAACTTTGACCACTTAACCATTTTGTCTTCTTCTTTTGACCCTAACCATTGATTTAACCTAAGTTAATTCTCTACACCTAACCATGGTGAAAATTATGATAAGTTTATTATTCTTTTCTATTCTAATTAACTTATTATAACTTTTATCTTCTTCTTGCTCTTCTTCTTCTTCATGAAGAAGCTTGTCTTCATCAATGGCATATTGAGCATATGAGTGAGAAATCCAAAACTAAAGTCTACCCACTTCCTATTTCTTCATCCTCTACCTCTTGCCAAGTAGTAGAGTGTGTTTCCCTCACAAGTTTTCAAGACTTGGTGAAGGTGGGCTCGATCTAGCGATGCCTCGACGTAGATCATCTTCGGCATGGACATCGACGACCTAGCTTGCCCATTCTCTGACGAAGCCGACGCTAGAGCCCGGATTTAATTTGGACAGCGGAGAGGACTTCGTTGCGGAGCTATGGAGGTGGAGCAACGGATCTACAAAGGTTGTATTTCCGTATTCCCTTAGTTAAGTGTTAACTAGTTTATGTTTTCGCCTAAACATCTAGCAAACGATCCGTAGTCGGGTTTCTCGGCACCGTTAAAATTTTAATTTGGCATGATCGATGCCTTGTGAGACCTCACTAGTGTGCCTAGGAACCCTACAATAGTTTATACTCCTCAGAAAGCAGTGAAAGGGTAAGCTCTTGCAGACTTCCTCGCCGCTCATCCTATACCAGAAGGGTCGCCGCTAAATTGTGAGTTACCCGACGAACAAGTGCTGCACCTTGAGAAAGATGATCTATATTGGGAGCTCTACTTCGATGGAGCCTCATCAATAAGGACCTCCAGTAAATCAAGCGTCCCAGAGATAAAAGCAGGGATAGGATTGGTGTTCATTACGCCATCAATGGGAACCCTACAGCGTTTTTTCGCTCTCACCGAGCCTCAAACAAACAATAAAGCTGAGTATGAAGCTCTGATAGCCGGTCTGGAGCTCGCCATAGAAATGGAAATTCTTCGGCTATGGGTTTACGGTGACTCCCAGCTTGTCGTCAACCAAGTAAGTGGCGACTATAAGTTATACAAACCCGAGCTAGCTCGGTACAGAGGCCGAGTGGTGGAACTCATGAAACAGTTCACTCACATTGAACTAATGAGAGTCCCTAGAGCGTTGAATGGAAAAGCCGACATACTCGCTCGCTTAGCCAAAGAGCTGGCCGATCCTGACATGGACAAAATGCTGATCACAGTCAGGAGCCGGCAAATTCTACCCCCTGTCTCTCTACGAGAAGAGGAAAGCGCGGAACAGAAGAGCAGTCCCGCCGAAGAAGCTTCGATCGTTCAAGACGAGCCCGATTGGAGAGAACCCTTTATAGAGTACTTCCGATACGACAAGCTGGCCGAAGGAAGGTCTGCGAAGGTTCAGCTGAAGAAGAGAGCTCTCCGATACATGTTTGTAAATGACACGCTATACCACATGTCATATGACCAACTCTGGCTCAGGTGCCTGTCATCGGTTGAAGCCCAAAAAGTCATGAAAGAAGTTCACTCAGGCGTTTGCGGTGCTCACCAATCTGGCCCCAAGATGCGACTTTAAATTAAACGGCTTGGGTATTACTTGCCCACCATGATACGGGATTGCGGAGAGCATGCAAAGAAATATTATATCTGCCAAATTCACGGTGATTTCACTCACAAGCACCCTAATCCGTTGCATCCTACGGTGGCGTCGTGGCCCTTTGAAGTCTGGGGAACCGACATAGGTGGCCCAATTGATCCTCCGTTGTCCAAAAGTCACCGGTTCATATTGGTCGCAACTGACTATTTCTCCAGATGGGCTGAAGCCGTCACGCTAAAAGAAGTCAAGACAGGAGATATTCTGACATTCTTCCAGCAGAATATTCTATACCGCTTCGGTACACCAAGAAGAATCATTTCTGACGACGGGCTTTCTTTCAAGAGCTTCAAAGTCTCAAGATTCGCTACTCAACACAAGATAGACTGAAAATATTCCTCCATCTATAATCCAAAAGCTAATGGGCTGGCCGAAGCCTTCAATAAGACTCTATGCAAGCTCCTGAGGATAAGTGCTTCAGCCAACAAGAGAGACTGGAATCTCAAACTTCACGAGGCGTTGTTGTCATATCGTACCACGTACCATACTCCAACTCAGTCCACTCCATACTCATTGTTCTTCGGAGTGGAGGCGGTCCTCCCCCTCGAAGTCGAAGTTCCAAGCTTAAGAATGACCTTTCAGCACGAATTGACGAAAGAGGAAAACGTGCTCCTTCGGCTTGAAGAGCTCGACGCCCTCAAAGAAAAGAGGCTCGCGGTGCAGCAAAACCTGGAGCTATACCGAGCCTAAATGTCACGGGCCTATGACAAGATAACCCGTCTCCATGCTTTCAAGAAAGGCGAATTGGTGTTGGTGCTCAAAAGACCGATTATCCCCAATCGACATGCCAAGGGAAAATTTGAGCCAAACTGGGAAGGACCATACGTCATCGAGAAAGTGTTCGACGGGGGATCCTACCAACTAATAAGTGCCGAGGGAGAAAGGCCCATGCCATCCATCAATGACCGATATCTTAAGAAATACTACGTGTGAATGCTCCAAGTCGCAGGCGAATTGAGCACACAAGCCCTACGGTCCGGACCATACATCCTGCAAAACCGTACACAATCCACAGGCGTAAACGACCCCTATCTCTCCCAAATCCTGCCGGTGAGACTACTTTTAAAGTCCCACCAGCGGCAAAAAAAATAAAAAATAAAAAACAAAAAAAAAAAACGGTATGTCCACAAGCAAAATGGTCACGGATGAAAACCCAAAAGGGCTACGCGAGTAAAAACAGCAGGACTACCGGCGAGTTTGTGAAAATCCGAAAGGGCGCAAACTCGTGAAAAGAGATGAAATACACTCGCAAAGTCCTCTCGACCTTGTGAGGAGAAAATCCCTGCGTGAGATCCTTACGACTCACAAAGGAGCAACACACTTAGGAATCGTTACGATTTCTAAGGAGAACATGCACCTACGAGATCCTTTCGACTCGTAGGGAGAAAATGCTTTTATGAGACCCTTACGGCTCATAAAATTGAAAAGTCTTAGATGACAGGTACCTAAACCTGTCTCCTAAGCCATCGCTCCCCAACGGGAAATGGCAAATGATGAGTCGCTCCTGGCGTTACGCTTCAGTGTCAGCGGTGCTGATGCCGACCAAAACCCAAATCCCAAGTCCTCCCGAGGCAAATGATGAGTTGCTCCTGGCATTGCTCTAGTGCAGCAATGCTGATGCCGACCAAAACCCAAATCCCAAGTCTTCCCGAGGCAAATGATGAGTTGCTCCTGGCATTGTTCCAGTGCAGCAATGCTGATGCCAAACAAGATCCAAATTCCAAGTCCCCAAACGGCGAATGATGAGTCGCTCCTGATATTATATTCCAGTGTAGCGATGCAGACGCCAACCAAAATCCAACTCCTCAAAGTTCTCACGGCCCTACGGTTAGTCCCCAAATTGACTGCCATATACAATCCACGGGCTCAAATAATTCTCAGCATACCTATACCCCATCGCAATTACCAGTTACGCGGCCGGTCTCCGCCCTTGGAGTTATGCTCCATTAAGAAAGACCCATTCATGTGTCCTTACGATATATGAGGAGAACAAACCTTCATGGGATCCTTACGACTCACGAAGGAAAAACACACTTGGGAGTCCCCACGACTCCTAAGGAGAAAGTGCACCTACGAGATCCTTTCGACTCGTAGGGAGAAAATGCTTTTATGGGACCCTTACGGCTCATAAAATTGAAAAGCCTTAGGTGATAGAGACCTAAACCTGTCTCCTAAGCCACCGCTTCCCAACAGGAAAAGGCAAATGATGAATTGCTCCTGGCACATGTGCTTCAGTGTTAGCAACGCTGATACCTACCCTAACCCCAAAATTCTAAACTCCAATCCAATAGACCCCTAAGTCATTAAACTGGGAACAGATGACCTCTAAGTCGTCAAATTGGGAACAGATAACCCCTATGTCGTTAAACTAGGAACGAGGGAAACTTCCTCATGGCAAATGATGATTCTCTCCTGATACCATATTCCAGTGTAGTGGTGCTGATGTCAATCCAAATCATATCAAATCAGCAAAAACAACCAATGACCTCCATGGCAGAATCAAATTCCACCTCGGAAACAAGTCAACTTCATCCCCGACACCGTAAGAAGCGGAGCAAGTCAAATCTAGAACCGACCGTCCACGTCGCAAAAAGGGCAGTATCGACCGTCCAAGTCGCTAAAAGGGCAGCACCGACCGTCCAAGTCGCAAAAAGGGCAGAATCGACCGTCTAAGTCGCTAAAAGGGCCGCACCAACCGTCCAAGTCGCAAAAAGGGCAGAACCGACCGTCCACGTCGCTAAAAGGGCAGCACCGACCGTCCAAGTAGCAAAAAGGGCAGAACCGACCGTCCACGTCGCAAAAAGGGCAGCATCGACTGTCCAAGTCGCTAAAAGGGCATCACCGACCGTCTAAGTCGCAAAAAGGGCAGAACCGACCGTCCACGTCGCTAAAAGGGCAGCACCGACCGTCCAAGTCGCAAAAAGGGCAGAACCGACCATCCACGTCGCTAAAAGGGCAGCACCAACCATCCAAGTCGCAAAAAGGGCAGAACCGACCGTCCACGTCGCAAAAAGGGCAGAACCGACCGTCCACATCGCTAAAAGGGCAGCACCGACCGTCCAAGTAGCAAAAAGGGCAGAACCGACCGTCCATGTCGCAAAAAGGGCAGCATCGACTATCCAAGTCGCTAAAAGGGCATCACCGACCGTCTAAGTCGTAAAAAGGGCAGAACCGACCATCCACGTCGCTAAAAGGGCAGCACCGACCGTCCAAGTCGCAAAAAGGGCAGAACCGACCATCCACGTCGCTAAAAGGGCAGCACCGACCATCCCAGTCGCAAAAAGGGCAGAACCGACCATCCACGTCGCAAAAAGGACAGCATCGACCGTCCAAGTCGCTAAAAGGGCAGCACCGGCTGTCCAAGTCGCAAAAAGGGCAGAACCGACCGTACAAGTCGCTAAAAGGGCAGTACTGACCGTCCAAATCGCAAAAAGGGCAGCACCGACCGTCCACGTCGCAAAAAGGGCAGCATCGACCATCCAAGTCACTAAAAGGGCAGCACCGACCGTCCAAGTCGCAAAAAGGGCAGAACCGACCGTTCACGTCGCAAAAAGGGCAGCATCGACCGTCCAAGTCACTAAAAGGGCAGCATCGACCGTCCAAGTCGCAAAAAGGGCAGAATCGACCGTCCATGTCGTAAAAAGGGCAGTGTAAGCTTCCCAAAAGCAGGAACCAAATCAAGTTGCCTCCACGTGAAAGAAGATCTATCAATTCTATGCACACGACCCACATGTGTGGTGTGCATTCATTGATGGGGGAAATTTGTTGGGGTAAAAATTTACACCCCGGTTGACCAAGTCAAAATCAAAGTCAACCCCAAGCCAAATGGGCCCAAGCCCAGATCAAGTGGGCCCATGCCCGGGTCGAGCCCAAACATGAAGCGGCCGGCCTCTCCCATGCCAAGATAAAAATTTTGTAATAAATAATTTTGTTGTATTTTTTTAATTTTATTTTATGAATAAATGTAAGAAAAATAGGCATAAAGCCAAATTTTTGTAAAGCCCATGGCTTATGTGCAAAAAGAAATGGCACATGAGCCATGAGATAGGCAAAATGCCATTTTGTGAAGCCCAAGGGGCTATGTGTAAAGTGTATAGCCTATAAAGGCCAAGATTATGAAAATATCCCAACAATTTTTTTCTCTCTCCAAAGAGCAAATCTAGATCTGAGATCTTTCTCCTTCTTCAAGGTTCTAAAACCTTCTTTCTTGAATTAAAATCAAGAGTTTTACTCTTCCTTTTATAAAACTAAATAGTTTTCACCACAAAACCCACAAAGGGGAACTCAGATCTTCCATCAGATCTCAAAAAGAAGAGATTTTTAAAATCTCACACTTCTTGATCTTCAAGATCCGGCCAAGAAAGGAAGAAGAAGGAGACCCATCTCCAGAAACTCCACTTTGGGGAAGAACTAGGGCTCAAGGGGAGAAGCCCTTCATCAGCTTCAAAATATCTTAGGAGTTTAACTCCACTCTAATTTCCCTTTCGGGAGTTTCTGAGGCTAAAAGCCCCCTTTTCTCGCCGGCGCCCAAGCGCCCGAGCGCCTTGCACTCAAGCGCCCAGTGCCCATGTGCCGACACGTGGCGCGCTAGTGCTCGAGCGCCCAGCGTCCATGTGCCAACACGTGGTGCGCTCACGCTCGAGCGCCCAGCGCTCGAGCACCCAGCGCTCAAGCGCCAAGCGCCCACGTGCCGACACATTGCGCCCAGCGCTCAAGCGCCAAGCGCCCACGTGCCGACACGTGGTGCGCTCGCGCTCGAGCGCCCAGCGCCCACGTGCCGACACGTGGTGCGCTATCGCTCGAGCGCCTAGCGCTCAAGTGCCCACTTGTCGGATACGTGGCGTGCTAGCACCTAAGTGCATAGCACCTAAGTGCATAGCGCTTAAGGCGCTGGCCCCACGTGTCCTTTGAGCGTATTTTTTTCCTTTTTATATATATATGTATACATGTATATATATGTATAGATACACACACACACTCCACAACACTGTCCCTCTCAAAAAAATTTTGGGCCGGGGCACTGCCCCGCATCCCGCAAGGAGGCTGCTAGCCCCCTTGACCCCCAGCCCTCTATCCGGGTAGCGTCCCCGTAAAAACTCTGCGTGGCTCCCGATATATCCAAGCCCCCTCCAAAACAAAATACAACACTGCACATTGAGTTCGTATGACCAGTTTAACCCGTCAATCGGAGGTTCCTTCTTAACGGCGGCTTAGTCCGCGGCTGCCGGAGATTCGGATCCCCACAATCAATAAACCCCGGCCTACCCTAGGCAGGGGGAATCTGTAGTATGCCAGACAAGCGTGTGCGTATTCCTATCTCAATTGGGTGACGAAAAATACCCTACACCGATAATTCAAGTCTCACATTATGAGCTTCCGCAGCGAACACAGGAAATTGAGCGTCAAATCTTTGCCACTCTTCACCATCAGCGGGATGCCGTAAGACTCCATCTTTCCTATGACCATCTGCATAGCATGTTATATGTTCGGCAGTTTTAGACGACAGAAATGTAAATCGATGTCGCGCACCCTACGTGTTCGCGGGGAGGCAGAAATTGCAAAAAGTGATTTTTACGGGCTTCACAACACCGACTTGAACCAAGGATCGAACACAAACCCTAGGTAGCAAACAACTTGAGGTTTAACTACTCGGATGAATGTTATACCTAGTAGTATCATTTCCTTCGGGTCTTCTCGCTGTCCTCCTCATCATCGTAGGCTTCGAGGATCGAAACGGATCGAAGCAACCTCGACGGCCTCCTCGAGTCAAAGACGATCCACCCGAGAGTCTATAGTCCGAGCTCCTACCTCAAATCCAAGGTAACTACGGCTTCTAGTTTGCTAAACTAGAAGTCCTAGATGGTGTAGAGAGTGAAGATGAGTTACTTTGTCTCTTAAAACCCTAGGATTCTCAACACATGAGAGCTTTTAGGGTTAAAGGAAGAAGAAGGTCACTTGAGAAAAAGCTAGTGAAGAATGAGCTTGGAAAAAGAATGGCTCAAGAAAAGAATCTTCAAGCATGCTAATAATTTAAGTGAGAAAAAATATCTCAATGAATATCTAGCATGCTTGAAAATATCTAAAGGTGAGTCATGCTTGATCTTTTGTCCAATTCTACCTCATTTCCTCCACTTCATTTGCTTTAATCCTAAAAAGAATTAAAACCCTAAATGAGGTGTCTCTTCTAGAAACTTTCCTGCAAGAATTACGAGAATGCCCCATCCATATATACATACCCGCATCTGCATTCCGAAGAATACGAATACAAAGAGATGAAAATAATCCATCGATATAATACTAGGATCCGGCTTAAACTAAAGCCCACTAGTATTATCCGTCTGATCATCATACGTGAGCAAGTATACGTAAGTGATCGAAGCTCTACCGTAAAACCATACGGCCTCTATACCTTTTGCCCGGTGCTGGGAAACTCTCTATGTGGAACTCTAAAGACTCGACACTACGCTGGCAGTGGGTTTAACCACAAACCACAAGCGGTACAAGCTGCACGTAACGGCTACCTAGGTATGTGTCGATAAGAAGGCCGATGAGCTAACTCATCCGAATTCCTACTGAGCCTGTATGTGACAATCTCTGTATAGTCCGGTCTGTTCGTCTAAGAGTATCGCATATCGGGCCTAGGAGGCGGTAATCGTCAGACTTCTAATAGTGTAATAAGTCATGTCGGAGAGTATCCCAAAACACCCTGAGAAACTACTGGAGTACCTACCAGTAAATCTCGCTTGCCTTGGCCATGGACTTTGTGTAATGTCCATCCGAACACAGCGTGATATCAACCCCCAATACCGGGAGAGACGGGTCATATCTAACTGCCACTGCCTCCAAGTGATTCGAGACTGCACCCAACTACTACCTATTTGCACGACTCCTTTAAGCTATGGTAGGGTAATAATCAAAGTACAGTGGGAATACACTCGAGGCGAAGCAGCAGTGTCAAGTCGACGGACTAAGCTGTACTCATGTCACCTAGGAACTGCTACCCGACGATAGGTATAATACCCACCAACAGTTCCCGACGAGTCCTGTCCAGTTGTTGGATATATGTATGCTCTAGAGGCCATTATGAGATAGTGTATGTACTGATGTATATATATATATATATTCGGGGGACAGTCTTGCTCAAAATGATAGTATGCTATCTGGTTTTTACTTTATCATATGTTCACTTGATCATGTTTATATTCATTTGATGCATGTTGATAAAGCCTTAAGGATATTGGCTTGACTACTGGAATTATGATGCGAATCATACTAGTGGGACATCTGTAGTTTATAAGCATATCCTTGAAATGTTCCTAGTCGTAGGTATATCGAGACAGGGCACCGATATTCTAGCTTAGACTAGCGTATACCATTCTTGTTCCATATGATGGGCGATGGATGATCCCATATCCGTCTGGTGTGTTGACACCGAAGATAGTATACGGGTGCTCAGTGAGACTGGGTACACTGAACGGACTCACCGAGAACTCCTATATGGTATTATATCATACGTCGGATAGCAGTTCTCTGGTGACACTGGTACATGTTAGTTTGTAGACCTGAGATCGTCATAGAGTCTTGTGTGTCCTCCCACTGTACTTTGATCTCCATCCTACTGCGGCTCTACTGAGTCGTACAAACAGGTGGATTTTGGGTATAGTCTCGAGGCATGTGGAGGCAGTGAGCGATAGGAGGGGTTTCGTCTCTCCCGGTATTGGGGGTTGATGCTGTGCTGTGCACGATTGGCTATAACAGGAAGTCCCTGGCCAGGGCTGCTGAGATATTACTGATAAGTGTTATCAGTAAGTTTCTCGATCTGTTATAGACCATATACCGGCATGACTTATTGAGTTATTGGGGTCGACGATTCCATCCCTAGACTCGATATGCAGCATATGTGACGAAGAGACCGGACTGTACGGTTAGTGTTGCCGGATGGATTGACAGGGGTTTTGACAGGTTCGCTTGTTCTTATTCTGATCGCTCAATACCCGGGTGGCCATTACGTTTAGCTGACCGCTTGCAGTTTGTAGGTGTTTGATATGATCATCATCTGCTGCTGGCGTATTGATGAGTCTTAGAGTCCCACATAGAAGTTTCTCGGCTCTGGCGAAACGAAGTGGTGCACATATGAGATATGCGCGGAGCCTCGATTAAATACTAGTATATGATACTGTATTTTAATCGGGCATTTAATATTAGTCGGGTCGTATAAGATATGACCAATTTATTAAATCAAGTGTTGATTTAATATTGGCTTTTATATTATTTATTTATTTAAATCCTTTTCTTCTTATGGATACATGCATGTATATGTACATGATGATGTGCATACATACATGCATGAAATGTATCATGGTTAATGATACAAAGAGGATGGCAATATAAGAATCATATTGAAGATAAAATGATATATATTGATATTTTCAAAAAGGATAAAAGGCAAAAGAAAAAGGATAATGACTCATTTCTTTTCCACACTCTTCTACACAATTCCATGGTTGAATTTGACTCAACCATGGTTACTTTTCCTTTTGCCCTTTAACCTTAGTTGAAATATCTAGATATTATCTTAACCATGATTGTGGTTATGATAAGATCTCTCTCTCTCTCTCTCATTTTCTTTTATCATTATCAATATTATCATTCCAAAAGAAATGAGAGCCATCTTCTTCCTCAAAAAACCCTAGCTCTCTTTTAAATGTTAAAAAGGAGTTAGAAATAGAAAAGAAAAGGTAATAAATAAGAATAGCAACCACTTCATCATCCTACACAACCATAGCTATCTTGTGTAGGGTGTTGTGCTTCAAGTTTGTCAAAGATCGAAGGAAGCATCAAGCTTAGGGCAAAGTGCTTCGGGTGGATCGTCGTGGACGAGGAGTTGATCAAGTGAACCTTTTCAAAGCCAAGGAGTCTTCCAAAGAGGTCTACAAAGGTTGTAGTCTTATCACTTAGCATAACTTAACTCTTAATCTTGATACTATTAATTGTTACTTCATATATTCTAGTTCGATTCTTTGTATAGTTTGCTTAGCACCTCAAAAATTTTATTGTTATAGCATGTATGATGCTTCTAAACCTTACTAGAGGTGTTAAGGACACCCGACCGTGGTATCAGAGCCAAGCTAGAACTTTGTGGTAACCTAAACGACGTTGAAAACATCGAACGGACGAAAATCGACACTCGGGGGGTGCTCTCTGGAAATTTTTTTAAAACCTGGAATTTTTAAAATTAAAAATATGTAAAAAATTAAGCAGGGAAATATAAGGGCTCACCAGAAAAACGATCCCATAAATCGACCATACGCCGCGGATCCGCGGCCCAAGAGGCTTTAGGCGCGGCGGTTCCGCGGCGGTATAGTTGATACATGGGCCGTATTTTCTTGTGCTGGCCCGTATGTGTTCTCTGTTATTACTGGTATTTTTATATTCTGCCCAGGTGTTGAGCTTTCAGAGCAGTTTGTGGTTGTTTAATTTGTTTGATCGGATGTTCCAACGTCGCTTAGCTTAATAGTATGTGTTACAATAATTGAAATCTACAAATTTGTTTGTTGCGTGTAAATCTAGCAGTTCGGTCTCGGGATTAACGGAAATCTTGTTGAATTATCCGGTTTGTTTTGAAAAGGTGTTTTCTTGAATGAGACTCAAATGCGAGCTTTACGTTGTTTAGGCATGAAATCTTGTATATGTGATATTCCGGATTTGTGTTGTCTAAAGGCGGTTAAAGATTCCAATTGTTGTATTTTTTCCATTTTATTTCTCTGTGTGGATGAGATTTGATATGCAGGATTGTCGCAATGAATAGCCGGGGGTTTTCTTTTTATGTGAGATGAGAGTATTCTTTCAATTCATGTAATATTAATTTGTATGTAATATTCTTTTATTTTGGGCACTTCCGGGGTGAGGTTGTTGTCACCAGTGTTGTATATTATTTACTTTTCCGCATTAGGACAGACCCAAGGAGGAGGGCACAAGTGACCGGGTTCTTGGGTTCAGTGGGAGGCCATCTCGAGGAGTCGAGACCGGGTCTCCTAAACTCCAGAATTGGTAGGGTCGCTTGCCGCTCTCGTAGGGGTCTAAGGGTGTGGGCTTTAGCTATTTATTGCGACCGTGGAATCCGTATTTTTATTGCTGGCTAAATATAAAATACGGACCTCCTAGATATCCTTTATATGCTTCTGCTGTTTTCATTATCTGATGTGATCTTTTAATGCCTGTCTGAGACGAATGAAATTTTATATATGATATATTTTAAACGTTACTTATGTTTTACACCCGTACTAGCCCCGTCCCGGTATGCCGTTAGTTAAGTAACCTAACGGTGCATATCAGGACACTGTGACGAATGCGAGTGGCATAAGTGTACGTTATATTTTCGTTTCTCTCTGTAATGGCTTAGGTTTTAAATGATGGGACTACATTAATGAGATTAATGTAAAAGATAAATGAACCTAAAAGGATATTGTAGAATCAAGATTTGAAACACACTCGGCTTTTTTTTTTCAAAAAGCAAGTTTCTAAATGCGGAGCTTAAGCCACTCCTTTTAAAAACCCATTAGATTCTACAATAATATCAAGTTCAAAGTGTCAAAAGTTTTCTTAAAAACTATCCGCCACCCTCCGTCATTTTAGGAAGCAGAGTACTTAGTATTCGTGCTGCGTATTTTGACTTTAGTTAAGGCGCAGTGAACGGTAGCTGAGTGATGTGTTCCTACCCTGCATATGATGCAGATTAGTTAGGACATTCATATGATTATGTTGACTTTAGTTAAGGGTCATATGAATCGGTCTAGTTAATCACAAAATAACGGGAAGAACTTGACTAGTATTTATGATATGTTGACTTTAGTTAAGGTCATAAGTACTAGGGGTAAAAATCATATCGGGAATTTCAAGAGTTGAAAATTACAATGAGATTGTATACCTACTATATGATAATAGGATCCCGATCCCACTGCGAGCAAATGTTGCTCCCGGGAGAATTTTGCACTTTACAATTAGCTGACTCGGTAGGTGTCTAGAAAGGTGCTAAACGGGGCTACGCCTCTGGGAAGACGAGGTTTAATTTAATTAGGTCCGTGCGAAAGCACGGGGAACCTCCCTCAAGTACCGGCACTGGCCTGGCTGAGAGGTTGGCGAAGTTGTAGAATGTAATTAATCCCGGCTAGTTTTCTTTTTAAAAGGTTTTAAAGAAAATTTGATAAAAACAGTGGGAGACATCGATTAGACAAGATAATAACCAATCTGATCTTTGCAAGAGCATTCGCTGAGTGTATTCTTTTCTCTCTCTTAATGGCAGATACCCATGACAGGACTTAAGCTTCTATTAGATAAAAACAAGCTGAATGGGACCAACTATAAAGACTGGCTGAGAAATTTAAACATAGCCTTGACTTATGGTAAAGTATCATATGTCCTTACAGCCCCAGCCTTGTCCCCCTAGGTCCTAAACCTTCAGTTGCGGATATAGAAATCCACAAGATATGGGACGCTGACTGTGCCACGGCAAAATGCTTCGCGCTTGCATCGATGGATAACACACATCAGAAGCAGCACGAGAATATGGACGTACAAGCCATATTCCTCCATACAAAAGAGTTGTATGGAGAGCAATCCCGCGTATTACGATACGAAGCGTCTAAGAAACTGTTTCAGATGCGCATGACCGCTGGCACAGCAGTAGGAGACCATGTTCTGAAAATGATAGCTCTCATAGAAGAGCTTGAGGACCTTGAGTGGACAATGGACAATGAACAGTATACAGATATTATTCTACAGTCTCTCCCCTCCACCTTTGCTCAGTTCATCGTTAACTTCAACATGCACAACATGGAGAAGGAACTGCCTGAACTCCTTAATATGTTAAGGAGTGCAGAGAGCACACTGAAGTCAGTGAAGACTCCCGTTATGTCTGTTGGGCAATCCTCCTCATCTTACCCAAAAGCTAAGGCCAAGGGAAAGATGAAGAAGAAACCCACCAAACCTAAGTGTGGAGTCAAAAAGGTAAAGGGAAAAGGCAAGTCCAAGGTTGGGGCAACAGAGAAAGGTGAATGTTTCCATTGCAAGAAGACGGGACGCTGGAAGAGGAACTGTATTGAGTACCTAGCACTCAAGAAGAAGCATGGTGATGCTTCAGCTTCAGGTGTGTTCGTAATTGAAAACTGTTTTTCTATTAATTCTGCTTCCTGGGTATTGGATACCGGTTCGGGTTCTCATATTTGCAATTCTGTGCAAGCGTTGAGAAATAGCAGAGTTCTGAAGACAGGTGATCATACTCTCCAAGTTGGAAATGGTTCCAATGTAAATGCAGTTTCAGTAGGAGAGTATCACCTAGGTTTGCCTTCGGGTTGTATATTAGTTTTGAACCCGTGTTATTTTGTACCATGTATGCTTTGTAATATTATATCTGTTTCCTTGTTAGACAATGAAGGGTATCATTTTGCTGTACAACACAATGTTATGAACATTAGACTGAATCAAGAGTTGATTGGTTGTGGTACATTAAATAACGGGATATACGTCCTTAATCAACACACAGTTTTCAACGTACAACACAAAAATAAAAGAAAATTTTCAGAGATAAATGAAGCTTTTCTTTGGCATTGTAGACTTGGTCATATTAATGAAACAAGACTAAACAAGCTTTATAAAGATGGATATTTAAATTCATTTGAGTATAAATCTTATGCAACTTGCCAGTCTTGTATCAAAGGTAAAATGACCAAAACCCCGTTTACAGGACACGGAGAAAGAGCTACTGAGCTCCTAGGCCTCATACATAGTGATGTATGCGGACCAATGTCTACACATGCAAGAGGCGGTTTTTCATACTTCATAACTTTTACTGATGATTTCTCAAGATTTGGTCATGTATATTTGATAAAACATAAATCTGAAGCTTTCGAGAAATTCAAGGAGTATAAACATGAAGTAGAAAACCAAACGGGAAAGAGTATCAAGATACTTCGATCAGATCGAGGTGGAGAGTACTTAAGTACTGAGTTCTTAGACTTCCTAAAAGAGAATCGGATTCTCTCTCAGCTCACTCCACCTTACACACCACAGCACAACGGTGTGTCAGAACGAAGGAACCGTACCCTATTAGATATGGTACGATCCATGATGAGTGATGCTGAGTTACCTCTCTCGTTTTGGGGGCATGCATTGGAAACAGCAGCTTTTCTGTTAAACAAAGTTCCAACCAAAACCGTGTCTACCACTCCATATGAGATATGGCATGGAAAGAAACCATCTCTTAAAAGAGTTAAGATTTGGGGTTGTCCGGCTTTTGTTAAAAAACAGAATCCAGAAAAACTCGAGACATGATCAGTCAAATGTATATTTGTAGGATATCCTAAACATTCGTTTGGGTATCTTTTTTACCACAAAGAGGAACAAAAGGTGTTTGTTTCTCAGTATGCCACCTTTTTAGAAGATGAGATTTTTTCAAACAATACAAATGGCAATGTGGTAAATCTAGAAGAAGTTCTAGAAACACAAGTTACAAATGACAACTTGGCTGAACCTGAAGTCATAACAGAATCTAATGAACCTCAGCCACTCCGTAGATCTGGCAGGATTTCTCGCCCACCGGAGAGATACTACGGTTTTCTCGTTGATGGTGATAGAGAAGATTGCATCATGGATGATGATGATCCTTCCAGTTTTCATCAGGCTATCACGAGTGGTGACTCTATGAATTGGCTGGATGCCATGAGATCCGAAATGGAGTCCATGTACACCAACAAAGTATGGACTTTGGAAGATGTACCCTCCGGGATAAAACCTGTGGGATGCAAATGGATCTTTAAAAGAAAGATCGGTGTAGATGGACAGGTAGAGACCTATAAGGCAAGGTTGGTAGCGAAAGGTTTTCGTCAAAGACCAGGTTTGGACTATGACGAGACTTTCTCTCCGGTAGCCATGCTTAAATCCATTCGGATCCTACTTGCTATTGCTGCTCACTATGACTATGAAATCTGGCAGATGGACGTTAAAACTGCATTCCTAAATGGTGATTTAGAGGAATGCGTTTATATGGATCAACCAGAGGGATTCATTGATAGTGGGAGCAGCGGTAAAGCATGTAAGCTACTTAAATCCATTTATGGATTAAAGCAGGCATCACGGAGTTGGAACATCTGTTTTGATGATGTTATCAAAGAGTTTGATTTCATCAAAAATCCAGATGAACCTTGTGTTTATAAGAAGACTGTAGGAAGAAATGTCGCAATCCTCGTATTGTACGTAGATGACATACTTCTGATAGGAAATGACATTCCTATGCTACAGTCGGTCAAATCATTCTTATCACAAAGGTTCTCCATGAAGGACCTGGGAGATGCCACATACATATTGGGTATACGGATCTATAGGGATAGATCCAAACGGTTATTGGGATTGTCCCAAACCAAGTACATAAACACCATCCTAAAGAGATTTAGTATGGAAGACTCCAAGCGGGGTGCCTTACCCGCTTGCCATGGAGTCACTCTCTCAAAAGACGATTGCCCAAAGTCTGACATAGAGAGAGCTCGCATGAGCATTATTCCCTATGCTTCGGCAGTGGGATCGATAATGTATGCAATGTTATGTACACACCCTGATGTTGCTTATGCACTTAGTGTAGTAAGCAGGTATCAATCTAACCCAGGGGAGAATCACTGGATTGCTGTAAAGAACATTCTTAAGTACTTGCGAAGGACTAAAGAATTGTTCTTAGTGTATGGTAATGGAGATCTCCAAATGGAGGCCTTTACCGATTCGAGCTTCCAGAGTGACAAGGATGACAGCAAGTCTATCTCAGGGTTTGCATTTACCCTCAATGGAGGGACGGTGAGTTGGAAGAGTTCCAAACAGGATACCGTTGCAGACTCAACGATGGAAGCTGAATATATTGCTGCAAATGATGCTGCCAAGGAAGCCGTCTGGATGAGAAAGTTCATCGCGGAGCTAGGAGTAGTTCCAACCATTATTGATCCAATACCTCTGTATTGTGACAATAATGGGGCTATGGCGTTGGCCAAAGAGCCCAGGTCCCATCAGAAGTCCAGACACATCCTGAGGCGATATCATGTGATCCGGGAGATAGTTGATCGCCGCGAGATCGAGATTAGGAGAGTAGACACAAAGAACAACGCTGCGGATCCATTCACCAAGGCCCTCCCTCAGCTGCAGCATGAGCGACTTTTTGAGATGTTAGGTATGAGATATGCCAATAACTGGCCTTAGTGCAAGTGGGAGATTGTTGGATATATGTATGCCCTAGAGGCCATTATGAGATAGTGTATGTACTGATGTATATATATATATTCGGGGGACAGTCTTGCTCAAAATGATAGTATGCTATCTGGTTTTTACTTTATCATATGTTCACTTGATCATGTTTATATTCATTTGATGCATGTTGATAAAGCCCTAAGGATATTGGCTTGACTACTGGAATTATGATGCGGATCATACTAGTGGGACATCTGTAGTTTATAAGCATATCCTTGAAATGTTCCTAGTCGTAGGTATATCGAGACAGGGCACCGATATTCCAGCTTAGACTAGCGTATACCATTCTTGTTCCATATGATGGGCGATGGATGATCCCATATCCGTCTGGTGTGTTGACACCGAAGATAGTATACGGGTGCTCAGTGAGACTGGGTACACTGAACGGACTCACCGAGAACTCCTATATGGTATTATATCATACGTCGGATAGCAGTTCTCAGGTGACACTGGTACATGTTAGTCTGTAGACCCGAGATCGTCATAGAGTCTTGTGTGTCCTCCCACTGTACTTTGATCTCCACCTTACTGCGGCTCTACTGAGTCTTACAAACAGGTGGATTTTGGGTATAGTCTCGAGGCATGTGGAGGCAGTGAGTGATAGGAGGGGTTTCGTCTCTTCCGGTATTGGGGGTTGATGCTGTGCTGTGCACGATTGGCTATAACAGGAAGTCCCTGGCCAGGGCTGCTGAGATATTACTGATAAGTGTTATCAGTAAATTTCTCGATCTGTTATAGACCATATACCGGCATGACTTATTGAGTTATTGGGGTCGACGATTCCATCCCTAGACTCGATATGTAGCATATTTGACGAAGAGACCGGACTGTACGGTTAGTGTTGCCGGATGGATTGACAGGGGTTTTGACAGGTTTGCTTGTTCTTATTCTGATCGCTCAATACCCGGGTGGCCGTTACGTTTAGCTGACCGCTTGCGGCTTGTAGGTGTTTGATATGATCATCATCTGCTGCTGGCGTATTGACGAGTCTTAGAGTCCCACATAGAAGTTTCTCGGCTCTGGCGAAACGAAGTGGTGCACATATGAGATATGCGCGGAGCCTCGATTAAATACTAGTATATGATACTGTATTTTAATCGGGCATTTAATATTAGTCGGGTCGTATAAGATATGACCAATTTATTAAATCGAGTGTTGATTTAATATTGGCTTTTATATTATTTATTTATTTAAATCCTTTTCTTCTTATGGATACATGCATGTATATGTACATGATGATGTGCATACATACATGCATGAAATGTATCATGGTTGATGATACAAAGAGGATGGCAATATAAGAATCATATTGAAGATAAAATGATATATATTGATATTTTCAAAAAGGATAAAAGGCAAAAGAAAAAGGATAATGACTCATTTCTTTTCCACACTCTTCTACACAATTCCATGGTTGAATTTGACTCAACCATGGTTACTTTTCCTTTTGCCCTTTAACCTTAGTTGAAATATCTAGATATTATCTTAACCATGGTTGTGGTTATGATAAGATATCTCTCTCTCTCTCATTTTCTTTTATCGTTATCAATATTATCATTCCAAAAGAAATGAGAGCCATCTTCTTCCTCAAAAAACCCTAGCTCTCTTTTAAATGTTAAAAAGTAGTTAGAAATAGAAAAGAAAAGGTAATAAATAAGAATAGCAACCACTTCATCATCCTACACAACCATAGCTATCTTGTGTAGGGTGTTGTGCTTCAAGTTTGTCAAAGATCGAAGGAAGCATCAAGCTTAGGGCAAAGTGCTTCGGGTGGATCGTCGTGGACGAGGAGTTGATCAAGTGAACCTTTTCAAAGCCAAGGAGTCTTCCAAAGAGGTCTACAAAGGTTGTAGTCTCATCACTTAGCATAACTTAACTCTTAATCTTGATACTATTAATTGTTACTTCATATATTCTAGTTCGATTCTTTGTATAGTTTGCTTAGCAGCTCAAAATTTTTATTGTTATAGCATGTATGATGCTTCTAAACCTTACTAGAGGTGTTAAGAACACCCTACACCAGTGTACTCATAACCTAATGAGCACCTGCATACTATCTCCAGTATGACGTACTAATGGCTGTGGGACATACCATCTCCCCTGCTGGGATGAGAAGCGTATACACTAGTCTACTGTGGAGTATCGATGCCCCGTCTCGATAATCCTATGACTAGGGACCTTATAGGATTTACTTATAGACTACCCATCCCCCACTAGTGTGACTGCCATCACAACACTGGTAATTAAGCAAAGATCCTAAGGGCTCTACCAATATGTATAAGCTATGCTAAAAGAAACATATGCACATGTTGAGGTAGAATCAAATCAGGTAACATACTACCATTTCGAGCAAGACTGTTACTATATCCGTATATATCCCAAGCTTCCATTAAGTAATATACAATCCAGTATGATACAATAATGGCCTTTAAGGCATATATCACTAACAGAAATAATCTCTGCAGTCTCTTATTAATAGAAAAAAGTACAACACCTTCACAGGAATTTTCGGAATTGACTCCTCATCCCTCGACGTCCTTTTAGGCAATATCCACCTCGATTCCCCACAAGTACTGCACTTATTTAAGTTCCTGTCATCATCTGTCGGGAATAACATGCAGTCATTTGGACATGCATTAATTTTTTGATAACTAAAACCGATGTCGACAATAATCTTCTTCATCTCTTGAAAATTTGCAAGGAGATCAGAATTCGGGTATGGCTCCTTCTCTATCTTTAGAAAGTCATCGATCGACTTATTGCTTCTTAAACTTTTGCATTTAAGATAAAACATGCGAACCATCAAATCCAACTTCGTCATTGTCGCACCCTCGTAAAGAGGTTTCTTACCATCCTCCATATACTTAAAAAAATAGCAGATTCAGAATCTGGAACCGCATCATCCGTAAGGGTATATCGTTCATGCCATCATATAACCCGTCCATCATATCATTTAAACAGGTGGTTGATGGGGTTCTCATAGGTGGCGGTAACAGACGATGTACACCGATTCTATAGTCCACAACCTCTCCATGCAAGTGCCAGATAGTGTAACCTTCATAGAATCTGTTAGCAAGTATATGCAGTCGAATCGCCCCTCAACTATCACTTCTACAATTACAACATTTCCTACAGGGACAGGGGATCCGACTACCACCTACTTGATTGATCTTTATTTTAGAGAAGTGTGGTAACCGCAATCAATAACGGTGTCGCGTGTAGCTAGACTGAGAGATATGTGGAATCTTTCAATCTTATTTTAGACGTGTTAATTAGGAAGATGAAGAAGAATAGATAATAGTGAAGAATAGTTATAAAATCTAGATCTACGTTAAACACGGATGTAGAATATGAATCTAGTTTAAAGACAGATGTAGAATTTATAAGAAGAGGGCTTGTAGGGTTCATTAGGATTTAATAATCCTGGATGACTAATTAAGATGACTCTTTTTATCTTTTGATAGATTTAAAACCAGATTGATAGTGATGAATGAGGATTAGGGTTCTTGGAAGAAACTAGGGTTTCCACAATATTGACCCTTGTCCTTTTATTGATCTTTATTCATATCTAGCCCTTAACAAAACAATTGTTAATCTGATCTCAAATCGCGGTCGAGACGAGTAATAAATTGGTAGCGCGCCCGATAAGGATATTAACGATTCTTTTGCTAAAGTTTATAAACTTCATAAGACGTAAAAGAAGTTAAAATTATTTCTCATCCATTAATCTACCCTAATCCTATGAACCCTATCAAGCGGAGAATTACTCGCGCATGATGGAGATAGAAGAATGGATAGAGATGGAATTCATAATGTAACTAAAAAATTAAACTACTAATTAATTAAACTAAAGATCTATCTTTATTAATCAACTTCATAAGTATAAACTTCAAGTTTAGATTACAAGAGGAAGAAGAGGTTGCTTTCTATCTCTGTCTTTTCAGATGTAGATGTTCCGTCGAATCTCACGTCGCTTTATCACGTCGAATCTTAGACCTGTCTTGGATCACTTGTTCTTTGACAATGATTAGCTTGTGTAAAACATTGATGTTTCTAAGTTTAGCCCCCGGTCCTTTGTATAGCCCCAAAACCATAAACTATAGATCCCCAGGATTAGGGTTTGTTGTTGCAAATTACAACTAAAAATCCCAAATCTCGACTCAGTGAATCAGCCGCGGATCCGCTGCATTGATGCTAGTTTGGAAGCGGAAGTGCGGTTTGTTGGTGAGATATTGGCTTCAGAATTCTGGAGCTGCTTCGTTGTGACACATGGAGATTTATTTGATATCTGGAATCTTCATATCTTTTCTGAGACTTTTCCAGTATTGATTCTTCGATTTTATTTAATTTTATCGGCAGATTTTTGATTCCCGATATCTCAATATCTCGATCTCCTGACCTGAACAAAATCTTTCACAATATCTCAATGAATAATATTAGTAATATTTAGTATTTCTAAGATATTATCCTAACCAATTTGATATGATATTATATTTTGAGAATATTGGTTAAGGATATTTGATATGATATGCATATTTAAATTATCAAAATATTATATAAATATTATATGCATACATTTTCCTTCATAATATTAATTATAATATACAAACATATGGTAAATAGTATTTTTGTAGATAAACCCAAATATGTTCTATATTTATAATAAACACCTTTAAATATTTAAGAAAAGTAAGGAAAATGTTATATCAAATGTGCGATATTTTCGACTGAACAAATACCTCCAAACTTAACTATGATCGTCCCGAGCAAATTTATTTATTCAAGAAAGGGAGAAAAGAAAAGAAAAAACTAAGTAGTACACTTTCGTAAGCAACACGATTGCACTGAGCACGTGCAACAAGCCGTTAAATCTCTAGATATCCCTAATAGGAGGAGTATTGTCTCCTAAGGGTTTTCAGCGGATTACACCCACAAAATCCTATAATAAAAAAAATAAAATGAAAGTTATGTACTGTAACAACTCCAAATTCTGTGCATATAAAATTCATTTAAAATTAATGTACAATTGGGGTATTTACAATTCCTGTGAATGCTATAAGTATTTGATTCAATTTTGAACAGTAAGCAAGTGCTTGTAGCTCACTGGTAAAGGCATTGCACTGTTAAGACATAGCACCAGAGTTCAAATCCCATCAGCCACATTATTTTTATTTTGTATTCTTTTAATCCTTTTAGAAGCCCAAAAGACTACACGTGCACTACACGTAAACTGAAGAGACACAAGATAATTAAACACGTGCACTGTAGAATACCAAACGACCCCGACCCAATACCCAACACCAACCCAGACTGTCGGCATTGGGCCTACGACACACCCAAAATAGCCGACGACGTCGGTCTCCCCGGTCCCAAATGCTTCTAAACTTCACCCCCTGCACCTCTTCAGCTAACCCACTAACCCCACATTACTTGTTTACTCTGATTATTTTCAGAGAGCAATAAAATGCCCAATTAATCCCAATTTTAATGCATATTTCAATGTACTCTTTAAACACCCTAAACTCTAAATTGTCCTATAAATAACCACCCCATCTTTTGATATATTGTTCAGTAATCATTAACAAAAACAATAGAACAAGTTTGACATCAAAATGATAATCATAGCAAGTTGTATTTCAATTTTACATTAAAATACCTTTATGTTTCATATCGACATGTTTATACCTTTTAACCGTGTTAGCTTTAGAAAACTCACGAGATAATGACCTACCTCCTCACAACACACATATCTAATATAGCACGATGGAATTTGGGAACATAGATTCGGGAAAATACGACTTTACATATAACCACCTTCAACTTATAAAACCTTTTTCTATAATAAGTGTATTTAACAAATCATTGCAATTGCGCCTCTACAACCCACTCTTGGGGACCCCCGTTCGGTATGGTGCGGATTATCGCACATCCTTGGGCCTAGTAGAGCGAGATGCAGACCTCCTCACGGAGCATACGATCTCGAAAGATTTTTAATACATTTTTCTTTAGAAAATGTGATTTCTATTATAAATAAAACTTATATTTTTAATAAATAAATATATATGTAATTAATATCAAAATATCTATTTTTAAATATTTATAATATTCCACATTTCCAAAATACAAGAAAAACATCCCATTTACAAGAAAATACCATACAATTCCAATATTTCAAATAAATACCTTATACTTTAAAAATTAGGTCATCTTCACTAGAATTTCATATTGAATAAAAAAATATCTATGAAAACTCTAAAGACGATAATTAAATACTTGAGATATATTTTGAAAGTATAACAAAATTATTTTACATAAAACCCCCTCAAGTTATACTAAATTACAATAAGGACCCTAGTAAACATAGGTTTAAGCGGGACCATTCTCTTGAGCCTCAGGGAGCCGGAGATATGGGTGCTTGCCTATTTTAAGCTAGGCAACTTAACAAACGGTGTTATCAACACGGTAATTGTCTTGGAAAAAGACATAAATCCTGCTGTCCATGTGCAGCAGTTACCGATAACACTAAAACTAATTCAGGATTTCAAGTTCTTTTTAAAAGTGTCTGACTCAGACTGAGTATTAATCTAATCAATCTGACTTGAATGTGATTCAAGTACAAACCACAATACAACATGATTCAATATGAAACCATCTATTCAATCTATATCAATCTGTATTGACCGAACCGAACCATGGATATATTCCATTTACATGTTCTTCCGTTATATCCGTTCCATTACTGATATCATGGTTTTGGCAAGTCATCCATCTATACAATTTACAAGACAATACAATACAATCAAGACATCGCGTGGTTTATAAGGGGTAGATTGGTACGGAAGGTGTTAAAAGTGGCACGAGATTGTAACCATAATACACCTAACCTGAATCTCCATTGCCGTTGTACCGTGGCTGAACGGTTCTTTGTGCTCCGTATACCTTAGTCTCCGGAATAGTGGGACTCCTCTCGTATACACTGGCATTTTCTGTACCAAGCTACAAACAACAACGTTAACACTAAATACAACATTATAACAATATACTCTCTATTCTGTCTATTCCATTCTTGTCTATTTATGGGACTTACCGAGCGATTTGTTCGCTGACGACATTCTCTTTCTCCTTCTTTGGAATATCGTCAGGTGATTCGGACTCACTGGAAATCGAGCCCAGCAGCGAAGACTTGGACCAGTTTACTGAAGATCCAGAACTCTAGTTCACTTGTACATTACATTTCCTTTACATTTCTGTTATGCCACTGTTTTGGCATTGCTTTCATTCTATGTATTTACTTTTCAGTTGTATTGTAAAAAGAATATAATAAATAAAGTTGATGTTCAATTATATCTATTGTCTTTGTCTCTTGTGTATATTACTTATATCGCTTAGATACGCTTAGCGTATTTACTTCAGAGTAAATACGTTGCGGCCTCATCGCGTCCTCTGCCCGTATATCGGAAAGCGGGGCGTGACAGGTTTTGTTGGTGGCTCATGTAGGTCCGTTATGTGTGGACATATAGGTCAGCTTTGTATGGACATACAGGTCAGTTCTGCGTGGACAACCTAAGCAATATAGCACAAGAACCAGCAACTAAAATCATTCTTTACAATTCATATTTCTTGAATCTTACAATTTCATATACTTTGAATCTGTCCTAACCCAAATTTTTCTTTCAAGGTTATGGATTCCCCAAACAACACCAGCACGAATGTCAACAACACTCTCCCACCACTACCACTCACACCTGCCTTCGCTGCTCCGATCAACGAGCAGACGGTTCTGCTTGAGGCAATCCACAGCCTCCTGGAAGGACAGCAGCAGCAGACTGCTATTTTAATGAACCGACCAGAAGCGGAAGCCCTAGGGGTAAAGCAATTCCGAGCATTACACCCCAAGCAATTCTTTGGAAAAGATAGCCCTCTAGAAGAAGAGGAATGGGCTCAAAGCGTTGAAGATGACCTGGCAGCAGCACAAGTGCCAGAGATTGCTAAGGTTCGTGTTGCGAAGTTGCAGCTCACGGATAATGCACGGGTTTGGTGGAAGGCGAAAGAAAGCCGTCTCACCCAACCAATCAAATGGAGGACTTTCCACGATATGTTCGACGCAAAGCACTTCCCCGAGACTGCCAGATTTGAGACGGAACAGCAGTTCATCCACTTACAATAAGGTTCAATGTGGACCAAATCGGTGGATGAGTACGATGCTGAGTTTACCATGCTTAGTCGGTAAGATACGTCTCAATATTTCGATTTTAAAATATCATATACTACACAGCTAACACACTGTCTTAATAGATTTGCGGCGCACCTGATACCGACGGATGAGATCAGAGCCCGACGATTCCAATAAGGGTTAGATCCAGAGATCCAGGCTGGATTAGCCACTGGAGATTTTCCGACCTATGAATCGGTTCTGAAAGCTGCTCGCCGTTATGGGGCAGTGGTAAAGATGAGGGGCAGACCTCAGTCTGCCGGAATGAAGTGCCCTGCCAACCAGATGGCATGGGGGCCTCTTCAAGGCCACCATTTATGCTGAAGAGACCGGGAGTACCAAACAACCGGACCGGCCCAGCATTTTGTACCTACTGCAGGAGAGATGGACATTTGGCGAAAGACTGCCGGCGAGCCAACCGTTTTTTCTTAGTCTGTGGCTCAGCTACTCACGATATTAGGTCTTGTCCTCGTAGACAAAACCCATATGCTGCACCCAGGCCAGCAATCACTTACCCGCAGCGCCCAGCCATTCAGGCACCTGTTCCGAGACTTGCACTACCTGCTCCACCTCCTTGTGGACCGACTACACCTCATCCTCGTTAGTTCCATCAAGGTCAAAGGAACCCACCTCAAGAACCAAGGAACGAACAGAGGAATGCTCCTCCGGTAAGGAGGAATGTGCCGAGGAGACAGGCTTTCACGATGACCGTGGAAGAAGCTGAGGCCACTGGCCAAGTCATCACTGGTAACCCTTTCTTCTCAAGCTTTTCTTTCAGTCCTAACACCTACCTACATATTTTTCCCTATACCTAAAACACATCCCACATACTTAGGTACAATCTTAGTAGCCTCACTTCCTGCACTAGCACTCTTCAATACTGGAGCATCTCATTGCTTTATGTCGCAACGGTTCATCCGAACTCATGCGATTCCAGCCACACCGCTTGTATCCAGTTGGAATGTCAGTTCAGGGAACGGCGTTCTAAAAGCAACAATGGGATATAGCCTGTGTCCAGTGGTCGTCTGCAGCAGAGAATTCTATGTCGACTTCAAAGTGCTGGACATACCGAACTTCGATATGGTTCTAGGTATGGATTAGCTCGGAACATTCTATGCTACCATTGACTGTCGTCAAAGGAGGGTAGTATTCGAGATTCCAGAGCATCCGGTCTTCTATTTCAAAAGTGGAGATCGTACCTTGGAGCCAAGTACTTACAACTCAAAACCGAAGAAGGCAGTGATTGCGGCAATTCAAGTGGAGGAAGGATCAAAGCCGGAAATAGTTCGAGAGTTCGACGATGTGTTTCCTGACGATATATCAGGTTTTCCTCCTGATCGAGCTCTTGAATTCAGCATTGATTTAATGCCAGGAGCACAAACGATGATCAAAGCACCGTATCGATTAAGTCTGGAAGGTTTATAGGAGGTCTGAACTCAGTTGGATGAATTATTGGCGAAAGGATGGATTCGTCCCAGCACTTCAAGTTGGGGATCTCCGGTTCTACTTGTGAAGAAGAAGGAAGGTTCATACAGAATGTGCATTGATTATAGAGCCTTGAACGAAGTAACGATAAAGAACAAGTATCCACTCCCGCGCATCGACGATCTGTTCGATCAGCTAAGTGGATCTTACGTTTTCTCCAAGTTAGATCTTCGTTCGGGTTATCATCAGGTGAAGGTCAAGGAATCTGATATCCATAAAACGGTATTCAGAACTCGCTATGGTCATTATGAATTTCTTGTGATGCCATTTGGAGTGATCAACGCACCAGCAATATTCATGAACCTGATGAATCAAGTTTTCCGGGAGTACCTAGACAGATTTATTGTCATCTTCATCGACGACATCCTGGTGTATTCTAAGAGTCGGAAAGAACACGCCGAACACCTACGAATTGTCCTGGAAACTCTACGACAGCATCAATTTTATGCCAAGTACAGCAAGTGCGAGTTTTGGCTAGATCAAGTTGGTTTTCTTGGACATATCGTATCAGGCGATGGAATCTCTGTAGATCCAGCGAAAGTTTCAGCAGTAAGTGAAGAGCCGACACCAAAATCGGTGAAGGGCATTCGAAGTTTCTTGGGTCTAGCTGGATATTACGGAATGTTCATTGAAGGATTTTCAAAGATAGCAACTCCCCTGACCAAGTTCACATATAAAGATGAAGAATTCGTGTAGTCAGAAGCATATGAACAAGTTTTCGTAGAACTCAAGTCAAGATTGACATCAGCGCCTATCGTCGTTATACCGGACCAATCTGGAGGTTTCGAAGTACATTGCAATGCATCCAGTAAGGAATTAGGATGTGTTCTACATCAGCACGGTAAAGTTGTGGCTTATGCTTCAAGATAGCTAAAGATTCATGAGCGCAATTACCCGACGCATGACTTAGAATTGGCGGCCGTAATCTTTGCACTTAAGATTTGGCGCCATTATTTTCTTGGTGAACGAGTTGACATATACACAGATCACAAGAGTCTGAAATATGTGTTTACTCAGAAGGAGCTTAATATGCGGTAGAGAAGATGGTTAGAATTGATGGCGGATTTCGACATCTACCTGCAATATCACCCAGAGAAGGTGAAAGTAGTACCTGATACACTTAGTCGCCAACCATTATCGATGAATCTCACCGCCCAGTGGATGCTTCAACAGGATTTGAATCAGATGGAGATTGAAGTAGTCATGTCAGGTAACGCTTCATGTTTGATGAATTTACAAGTTCAATCTACCATTGTCAATCAGATCAAGGAAGCTCAAGTAAGTGATGCTAAGTTACAAAAGATCAGAGAACAAGTGGAGAATGGAGTCAGAACAGACTTCATCATCCATGAAGACGGATCTTTGAGATACGACAGCAGATTGTGTGTACCAAAAGGCACTGTGCGAGAAGAGTTGATGAAGGAAGCTCACAACTCTCCTTATTCAGTACACCCTGGAGGTAGAAAGATGTACAAAGATCTGCGTCAAAATTACTTGTGGCATGGAATGAAGCGTGAAGTAGACCAGAAGCGTCGCTAAATGCTTGGTGTGTCAGCAAGTAAAGGCTGAACATCACAGGACTGCCGGATTACTTCAACCGTTACTTATCCCAGAATGGAAGTGGCAACACATCACGATGGATTTTATGACTGCTCTTCCACGCAGCACAAAGGGTAATGATGCGGTATGGGTTATTATGGATCGACTCACAAAATCGGCTCACTTCATCCCATTTCGAGTTGGCCAATCAACTGAGACCTTAGCAAAGAAGTACATGGAGGAAAGAATCTAAGTAAGATTTTTAAATCTTCAAATACGTACTATCTCTGATACCCATGAACTCATACAGGAGATAGTGAGACTTCATGGAGTACCGGTCTGCATTGTCTCGTGACACCAGGTTTCAATCGAAATTTTGGCAAAGTCTGCAAGCGAGCTTGGGAACAAATCTGAACTTCAGCACAGCTTATCATCCCTAAACAGATAGTCAGTTTGAGCGAACTATTCAGATCTTGGAAGATATGCTCAGAGTGTATATGCTAGATTTCGGAGGATCGTGGGAAGATCACCTACATCTTGTGGAGTTTTCGTACAACAACAGCTACCAAGCAAGCATAGGAATGACACATTTTGCAGCACTTTATGGAAGGAAGTGTCGATCGCTATTAAGTTGGGACGACATCGGAGATAGAGAGCTCCTTGGACCTGGGATGATAGTAGCAACTGTTGATATGGTTCGTACTATCAAAGTAAAGATGCGCATAGCCCAAGATCGACAGAAGCACCGGGCTGATGCAAAGCGCCGTCATTTGGAGTTCCAGCCAGGAGAACATGTATTTTTGAAGATATCTCCGAATCGTGGAGTGGTCTGTTTTGGAAGACGGGGTAAGCTAAGTCCGAGATATATTGGACCGTTCGACATACTAGAATAAGTCGGTGAAATGGCTTATCGTTTGGCACTTCCACCTTTATTGGAAGGAGTGCACAATGTATTCCATATATCCCAGCTCAGAAGGTATGCGAGTGACCCCAGCCATATTCTTGATCATTCCAAGCTCACTGTACAACCAGACTTATCCTGTGAGCAGCAACCTATTGAGATCCTAGACAGGAAAGTGAAGTCACTTCGAAACAAGAAAGTTAACTTGGTTTGAGTGATGTGGAGAAAAGACATCCCAGGAGAATCGATAAGGGAAAGGAAAGATGGGATGCGTGCAAGATACTCTCACTTATTTGTAAACTAATCATTAAAATAAATTGTAAATTTCGAGGACAAAATTTTTGTAAGGAGGGTAGACAGTAACAACTCCAAATTCTGTATACATAAAATTCATTTAAAATTAATGTACAATTGGGGTATTTACAATTCCTGTGAATGCTATAAGTATTTGATTTAATTTTGAACAGCAAGCAAGAGCTTGTAGCTGACTGGTAAAGGCATTGCACTGTTAAGACATAGCACTAGAGTTCAAATCCCATCAGCTACATTATTTTTATTTTGTATTCTTTTAATCTTTTTAGAAGCCCAAAAGACTACACGTGCACTACACGTAAACTGAAGAGACACAAGTTAATCAAACACGTGCACTGTAGAATACCAAACGACCCCGGCCCAATACCCCAACACCAACCCAGACCGTCGGCATTGGGCTGGATACACACCCAAAATAGCCGGCGACGCCGGTCTCCCCCGTCCCCAATGCTTCCAAACTTCACCCCTTGCACCTTTTCAGCTACCCCACTAACCCCACATTACTTGTTTACTCTGATTATTTTCAGATAGCAATAAAATGCCAAATTAATGCCAATTTTAATGCATATTTCAATACATTCTTTAAACACCCTAAACCCTAAATTGTCCTATAAATACCCACCCCATCTTACACCCCTCTCACTCAGAATTCTCTTGCAAAAATTATACCAAAATTCTAAGTCTTTTAGTGTACAAGTGGAGTTAGTGAAGGGCGAAACTCCGAAGAACTTCCAAGAAGATTCCGACGACAAAACGACGCCCCGAAGCTTTCTTTAGGACCCTCCTCTCTCCTCTTGACCCCAAGCCAGTAAGTCCCCCTTCTCTCTCTCTTTTTCTATTCCCAAACTCTTCATTCTTAAAACGTGTCGGAAGCGGAATTATTCGGCTTCCGATTCTCTTTTCTTTTAAAAATACAAACTTTTCTTAATAACAAACCTACAACTTTTGATATATTGTTCAGTAATCATAAACAAAGACAATAGAACAAGTTTGACATCAAAATGATAACCATAGCAAGTTGTTTTTTAATTTTACATTAAAATACTTTTATGTTTCATATCAACATGTTTATATCTTTTAACCGTGTTAGCTTTAGAAAACTCACGAGGTAATGACTTACCTCCTCACAACACACATATCTAATATAGCCCGATGGAATTTGGGAATATAGATTCGGGAAAATACAACTTTACATATAACCACCTTCAACTTATAAAACATTTTTCTATAAGAAGTGTATTTAACAAATCTTTGCAATTGCATCTCTACAACCCACTCTTGGGGACCCCCGTTCGGTATGCTGTAGATTATTGCACATCCTCAGGCCTAGTAGAGCGAGATGCAGACCTCCTCACGGAGCATACGATCTCGAAAGATTTTTAATACATTTTTCTTTATAAAATGTGATTTCTGTTATAAATAAAACTTATATTTTTAATAAATAAATATATATGTAATTAATATCAAAATATATATTTTTAAATATTTATAATATTCCACATTTCCAAAATACAAGAAAAACATCCCATTTACAAGAAAATACCATACAATTCCAATATTTCAAATAAATACCTTATACTTTAAAAATTAGGTCATATTCACTAGAATTTCATATTAAATAAAAAAAACATCTATGAAAACTTTAAAGACGATAATTAAACACTTGAGATATATTTTGAAAGTATAACAAAATTATTTTACATAAACCCCCTCAAGTTATACTAAATTACAGTAAGGACCCTAATAAACATAGGTTTAAGCGGGACCAGTTTCTTGAGCCTCAGGGAGCCGGAGATATGGGTGCTTGCCTATTTTAAGGTAGACAACTTAACAAACGGTGTTATCAACACGGTAATTGTCTTGGAAAAAGACAAAAATTCTGCTGTCCATGTGCAGCAGTTACCGATAACACCAAAACTAATTCAGGATTTCAAGTTCTTTTTAAAAGTGTCTGACTCAGACTGAGTATTAATTTAATCAATCTGACTTGAATGTGATTCAAGTACAAACTACAATACAACATGATTCAATATGAAACCATCTATTCAATCTATATCAATCTGTATTGACCGAACCAAACTATGGATATATTCCATTTACATGTTCTTCCGTTATATCCGTTCCATTACTGATATCATGGTTTCGGCAAGTCATTCATCTATACAATTTACAAGACAATACAATACAATCAAGACATCGCGGGGTTTATAAGGGGTTGATTGGTACGGAAGGTGTTAAAAGTGGCACGAGACTGTAACCATAATACACATAACCTGAATCTCCATTGCCGTTGTACCGTGGCTGAACGGTTCCTTGTGCTCTGTATACCTTAGTCTCCGGAATAGTGGGACTCCTCTCGTATATACTGGCATTTTCTATACCAAGCTACAAACAATAGCTTTAACACTAAATACAACATTATAACAATATAATCTCTATTCTTTCTATTCCATTCTTGTCTATTTACGGAACTTACCGAGCGATTTGTTCGCTGATGACATTCTCTTTCTTCTTCTTTGGAATGTCGTCAGGTGATTCGGACTCACTGGAGATCGAGCCCAACAGCGAAGACTTGGACCAGTTTACTGAAGATCCAGAGCTCTAGTTCACTTGTACATTACATTTACTTTACATTTCTGTTATGCCACTGTTTAGGCATTGCTTTCATTCCATATATTTACTTTTCAGTTGTATTATAAAAGGAATGTTAATAAATAAAGTTGCTGTTTAATTATATCTATTGTCTTTGTCTCTTGTGTATATTACTTATATTGCTTAGATACTCTTAGCGTGTTTACTTCAGAGTAAATACGCAGCGGCCTCGTCGCGTCCTTTGCCCGTATACCGGGAAGCGAGGCGTGGCATGTACAAAGATAAGAACTATAAAAGAAAGAACCTGAAAATAAGAGTTTCCAACTACACCAGCTTTTTAGTTGGTATGAGCCCTATCTTAATGGTTGTGAAAAGATGTTAGAAATCACACCATCTCTCAATAAAACATTGTTTTTAGTCTTCCTCCCTATCTTTCTTCCAAATATCGATCATATACCCCTACGTGTGTGTAAAAGTCATCCTTACACTTAGAGAATTCAATTCAAGCTATCATACTCTTGTCCTTCTTCCAAAGTACTTTTTAGTCGGTGAATTTTTATGATGAAATTGCTTACACATCCTTCATGCGACCGTTAATATTTCTTAAGGTATTAACCAACTGATTACTAAATGTGCGTAATTTCTCGTCTTGCAACACCTAAGGCTTAGCAGTGGCTCCCAAACCAGTTGGTCTAAGGCACTATATGATAAAGCACCCTCGCTATATTTTTTTTTATGCCGCCTTAAGCAATTACAAAACCAGTATTTATTTTTTTCTTCATCACTAATACTTTTCTTTATTTTTCATACTAAGGCTTTTAGACAAGAGCATTTTAAGGTATTTTCTACTATCCCAAGTTTCAAGATGTGTGTAAGTGCGTATAGTATGGTATCAACGTTCAAATGTTTGGCCTCAAGAACAGGGACTGTTTTTCAGACTTATTTTTATCCTTAGATTAGCAATTTCCTTCATCTTATTAACCCTTGGGACAACGGCTCATAACTACTTATTACTAGTTTCATTTAAGAAAACATCTAACTTTCTTGCTTTTATCAAACTATTCCTACCTTTGGAATGTAAATTTTTCACTTTCAAACTTTCATTATCAAAGAATTTCTGTGCTTATATATAGTATAATACAATAATGCGTGAATAAGCACAAATCTCCCTCAAACCTGTTTGCAGCAGTGTCCTCACTGATGTCATCTGTTAAGCTAAAAAAAACTGTAGGCTTGGAAGGAAAAGTTAGTAACGGAGACATGAAATAGTAAAAGTAAAATTCTCCCCAAAACTTATTTTTTTGGCTCACAATTTTATAGAAATTTTCTTTTAAAAGCCAAAATACCTCTCCCCCCAAACTTGAGTAAAATAGTATTAAGTATTTAAAATTATTTGGGGGGGTTAAAGTTATTGGTCAAAGTAAAGTCTTACAAAGACCAAAAGTCAACACCAACTATTCAAATTTTTTATCAATGTAACGCACTGGTTGGTGGAAAATCAGAGATTTGAAGAAGTGGGGAGATAGGAGGTGGTATGGTTTAGATCTCGGTTGATAGAGACGAAACAATAATGGTGAACGGAAACAAGAATGTGGATGCTTAGGAATGAGAAGAATGGTCACATTCTCGTATGGGATAAGAAAAATGGTGGTGGTTCAACTTCTTCAGGTGGAGGTTGATTAATCACAAAATCCATGTCATTTAGGAATGCGAGTTCGTCGGCGAAAATATCTTCGAAACTTTCATCGATGGTCCGATTGAACGTTTCAATGTCAATAAGTGTCGCGCTAGAATTCAACACACTTGATTTGTCAAAAATTATGGAGGTAGGAGACTCGTAAAACTCATCTACCTCATTCTCAAAAGAGTCTAAATCAAGTTGTCTTTCTAGAATTATCGAACTCTATATATCGGATTGTGATTCATCAACACTCGCTATTATTAAAGAAAGATTAGAAGAAGAACCAGAGAAAGTGGGAGATGAAATGGGTAAACAAATTGGTGTGTCGAGTATTGCTGAACCATATGTGGGAAATGAAGGTTGAATTTCATTCTGCTTTTCGGTTATACATTTATCATCAACTTCAAGACGTATATGGGGTTCAGGAAGAATAGTTAAACGTTCGAGATGATGACCACACGGGAGTGAAAGGACCTGATGAATTGGTGGGACAAACTCATCCAAAATTTCGGGTTCATCATCCAATATATCCCCAAAGTCAATATCCTCAATCAAGTGAAGGTTAAAAGTTTCAGACACCTCATCAAAAGTAGGGTTTTCAATCAATTGTGGTTCTAGAGTAGAGGTGTAGAGATCACAAGGGTTGGGTGTGGCTTCACTTGAAATGGACCTTTCACAATTGAGTAAATCAAACACTAGAAAGTCACATAACTCATCAGACATTTTATCTTCAATTGGTGAATCATTTAGTGTACTTGATAGATCTGTGAAACTGGAGTCATGGATTTCAATTTGGAATGGGGAGGTTTGATTTGGAAGAGTGTACCGCTCTTTCTCACTACCCGAATTCTCAATTTATTCTATGCCCGTATCATACGTTGGAAAATTTTGAGCTGGTTTGAAACTAGTTACTCGTTCGTTTTGTTTATTGAGGACGGCCATGCACTCATTCAATTCCTCTCTGGCGTGGTGCGACGCTACCACATATTCTTCCACAGTCCGTTCAAGACTAGACATGGGTCGGTAAGGGATTTCAGTATAAGACTGAAATTTTTGTGGATAAGTAAAACTCCCAAATGACTGATTAGAAGGAATGCCTCGAGAAGGTGTAAAAGTCGGGTAGGATTGATAGGAATCGAAAGGTTATGAAAATTGGGCAGGAGTAGGATCAACATTGTGATAAGAAGAATATTGATATTGGTTGTGTGGTTGGCGACTGTCAATAGATTTCATATACGCCAAAAACCGAGTAGTAAAATCTTCTTTAGAAGGTGGTGGCGTTTGTTGTCCTAACGGTTTGACCGGATTGAAACTTTGACCGTTAGTCCTTGCTATATACTCAGCGATGGACATGCGTTTAGGAGTTCCCTCACACACTTTAGATGGAGTAGCAACAAAAGAAAATGTAGAATTTTGATGCGGTTGATAGGACCTGGAGTGAGGTGGCCAACTATTTTTTTCCGCTTGCTCTATCCGATCTCTTAAAGACATGGTAGAGTCAGATGGTATACAGAAACGATTACGATAACAAGAAATAGCTGGGTCTGGATAGTAAAGCTCGTAAGAGTTCTTTTATTTGGGTTACCCATTATAAGAAGGTGAAAAGAGGGAGGAGGGTGAAAAGATTTAAGCTTTATTTAGATTGTTTTTCTTTGAAAGTGGGACTTGAGGGTTGACTCAACAAATCACAAAATGCACAAGCAAATCCTAGAACTAAGGTTACCTAAGTCAAGCACTAGACCACTCCTAAACATCCAAAGGACAAGCCGCATGATCAATCCTCTACCACTTCTTTATAACTCTTGTGGCCAGGTAAGTGCCAGGTAAGTAGGAGGTATCCGCTATACGAATCACCGAAAATAGTGGGCCTAGTTAAGTAACCACTTGCCTTAGACACACTTGCCTAGACACCACAAAAGAAATGCGGATAAGCGATAGATTACCCACGACCTTCCTCTGTCCTATTTGAGCGTGACGATCCTTAGGGTCTTGATCTAGATATTTTTTTAATTAATATAGGTTATACGGATTCTTATTTTGTGATTTGTGGGGCCTATCAAGGGTGATGAAATCCCCACCTAATCTGAATTGTGGTTTTGCCTCTTAAAGTCCGTATTAAAATATGCAAAAACAACCCGCAAAACAAAACACGCAAAAAGATTTTTGAGCGGCGATATTTTGCAAAGAATCCTGCAAAAATTATATTATTGGATTTTTAAGAGGAGAGAGAAAGATGTAGGAAAGTTGCCAGAAAAGTTTGAGGGCACAACTCCCCAAGACCGCCGCGGTTCCGCCACCGTTTGCACACAATAGCCGCGGTTCCGCCGTGCTTTAGAGGGTTCTTTGTTTTATTTTTTCACCGTGGCTTCCTTTGCTCCTCCGGGTCTTGATGAATGTCTCTGAATCTTTATCTCCTCTTAAAGTGACTTCAAATTCCCTCGCAAAAATCGCACACTAATCGTTAAATATGCAAGATGCGGTTTTATTTTATTTTTATGATATAGATCGATTAAGAATTCAACACAAATAATAAGAATAAAAAAATTACGCACGTATCCCCGGCAATGACGCCATTTGATTGATCTTTATTTTAAAGAAGTGTAGTAACCGCAATAAATAACGGTGTCGCATGTAGCTGGACCGAGATGCGTACGGGTCGTCCTCAGGGATATGTGGAACTTTCAATTTTACTTTAGACGTGTTAATTAGGAAGAGGAAGAAGAATAGATAATAGTGAAGAATGGTTATAGAATCTAGATCTACGTTAAACACGGATGTAGAATATAAATCTAGTTTAAAAACGGATATAGAATTTATATCAGAAGAGGGCTTGTAGGGTTCGCTAGGATTTAGTAATCCTGGATGACTATTTAAGATGACTCCTTTTATCTTTTGATAGATTTAAAACTAGATTGATAGTGATGAATGAGAATTAGGGTTCTTGAAAGAAACTAGGGTTTCCACACTATTGACCCTTGTCCTTTCATTGATCTCTATTCATATCTAGCCCTTAACAAAACAATTGATAATCTGATCTCAAATCGCAGTCGAGACTAGCAATAAATTGGTAGCGCGCCTGATAAGAATGTTAACGATTCTTTTGCTAAAGTTTATAAACTTTATAAGACATAAAAGAAGTTAAAATTATTTATCATCCATTAATCTGCCATAATCCTACGAACCCTATCATGCGGAGAATTACTCGCGCATGATGGAGATAAAAGAACGGATAGAGATGGAATTCATAATGTAAATAAATAATTAAACTACTAATTAATTAAAATAAAGATCTACCTTTATTAATCAACATCACAGATATAAACTTCAAGTTTAGATTACAAGATGAAGAAGAAGTTGCTCTCGATCTCTGCCTTGTCGGATGTAGATGTTCCGTAGAATCTCACGTCGCTTTATCATGTCGAATTTTGGACCTGTCTTGGATCACTTGTTCTTTGACAGTGATTAGCTTGTGTAAAAGATTGATGATTTATAAGTTTAGCCCTCGGTTATAGCCCCAAAACCATAAACTATAGATCCCCAGGATTAGGGTTTGTTGTTGCAAATCATAACTAAAAATCCCAAATCTTGACTCGGTGAATCAGCCGTGGATCCACCGCATTGATGCTAGTTTGGACGCGGAAGCACGGTTTGTTGGTGGGATCTTGGCTTCAGAATTCTGGAGCTGCAGACGCAATGTCACCCCGGCGTTCCTTCTCAACTCCAGCAGGATGAAGATGCAATGTTAACAACCGACCCCAGGGTCAAAACCTCAGAGCCATGGCAAAGTCTCTAGTTCCAAGCCTTGACGGTTCACTAAAAACCTAGAGACAACCTCGACATTCGTCTTATTACAGCAGACACAATGTCAACAAACGAAACAAAGGAAAATCCCATGCTTTAGGGTCTTGACGGCAACTCAAATAAAACCTAAGTGACTACCGGAGATCATCCCACACCAGCGCGGAGTGGTTATGACTCATCGGGGCTCTTAAACTGAGCCTAACCTCAAGTAAAAAGCGGCATGGAAAATCCCTAACGCTTGCTCTTCCGACGGTAATATAACCTGGAAGATTACTTGAAGACGTCTTGTCTAGTCCCCGAAGGGATCAAAGACACGACAGACGTGGGGCTACCCGAACAACAAGACTGCATATCGGGGAATGCATCAGCCAACGCGATGGTACCACGGATAAAAACCTTAGTACCACAAAACCTAATGGACTTCTGTCGTAAAGAGCAGGGGTTATAACGTCAGGATATTCCTGGGAGAACTTCTTGACTCGTCTCGACTTGTAAGGAAAACAATGTTCTTACGAGAACTTCTCGACCCGTCTCGACTCGTAAGGAAAAAACATTTACATGAAACCCTCGCGGTTCATGAAGGTGAAAAGCCTTAGGCAACGGGGATATCAACCTGTTTCCTAGGAACCGTGGCCCTACAAGCAGGTCTAAACTGACTCTTGTATACTATCCACGAACCATATTCTCCAAAGTCGAATATCGACAAGGAGGAAAAAAACCACTTACGAGTCCTTTTGAATTGTAAGGGGGAAAATTCTCTTGTGAGATCTTTACGATTCTCAAGAGAAAACGCACTTAGGAGATCCTCACGACTTCTAAGGAGAAAATACACCTGCGGGATCCTCTCGACTTGTAGGGAAAAAACCCTTTATGAGACCCTTACGGCTCATAAATTTGAAAAGTTTTATGCGGCAGATCCGAACCTATTTTCTAAGCCATAGCTGCCCTATAAGAAGGTCCAAACTGACTCTTGTACACTATTCACGGGCCACATTCGCCAATGAAATAAAGAAGCTACATACGGGTCCTCACGATTCGTAAGGAAAAATACCCGAGTGAGATCCTTACAACTCACAGAGCCGATGAACACTTAAAAATCCTAACGATTTCTAGGGAGAATTGGATCCTCTCGACTTGTAGGGTGAAAAAACCTTCTTAAGACCCTTACGGCTCATAAAGAAGAAAAAAGTCTTAGGCTAAAAGGACCCTAAACTTGTCTCCTAAGCCCTCAATTCAATGGCCATGCATAACTCTGCACTATTTCACCCACGTACATACTTACGTGGGCAAAGTAGTGGGGGGCATTTCTTCCCTCCAAAATTTTCGGCCAAGAGCTGTTTGTTCCCTTATAACCCTTATAAAAAAAGGAGAGAAGAAAGAGAAAAAGAATTCACGGTTGGACATCACGTGTTAAACACGTGAGCGCTTATATGCAAAGTATATAAGCGCTGAAAAAATAACAAAAGGCCAAACATGCCTCATTTGTTAAACATGTGAACGCTCATATGCAAAGCATATAGGCGTTGAAAACACATAACTAAGGGCCAAACAGGCATCATGTGTAAAACACGTGAGCGCTAATATACAAAGCATATGAGCGCTGAACATAAATAACCAATGACCAAACAGGCTTCATGTGTAAAACACGTGAGCGCTCATATGCAATGCATATGAGTGCTGAAGATAAACAGGCTAAAACCCACAGCAGGGGTCACGTGTTAAACACGTGAGTTCTGTTGCATCTCACATGCAAAGTATGTGAGCGACCCAATTTAAAATGTTCCTATTAAATTCTATGTGATAAAATTAAATCCTATTTGGGAAATATTTTCTCTGATCTTTCTAATATGGAAAGATCTTTCTCTAATAAAGAATCCTGGATTTAAAATCCGATGGTGATAAAATATCACCAATTAAATTATCTGATAGAATTAAATTCTATTTGGGAAATATTTTTCTAATCTTCCTTAAACTAGAAAGATCTTCTCTATTAAACAGAGGACCTTTGGATGAAAGATCCAACAGTGATCATCTGGTAGAATAAAATTCCATCATAGGAAAATATTTTTCTAATCTTGTTAAACTAACAAGATATTCATATGATAAGAATAAAATTCTATGTTAAACTAACGAGATATCTATATGATAGAATTAAATTCTATATTAAGAAAATATATTTCTGATCTTGCTAAACTAAAAATATATGATAGAATAAAATTCTAATCTTGTTAAAACTAATAAGATATTCATAATCTTGTTACACAAACAAGAAATCTTCTCTATTACACAGAGAGCATTTGGATTAAAAATCCAACGGTGAATTAAATTCACCGATTGATCTAAAAGATCATGGAATCAATAATGATCTCTCTATGAGAGATTCTCTTAACAAACTGATTTTTGTTCTTCTCGTATAAATAGGAGCGAGGAGAGGAAGAGACACACAGAAGGAGAGAGGGAAAGAAAAATACAGAGAGAATTTAATTCTCTAAAAGGAAGAGACCATCCCATAAGCTTTCCAAAAAGCTCCTACAAAAACAAAAGAGAATTTAATTCTCAAACAAAGGGTTTAACCCTTCAAGAAACGAACTTAGTTCTTCTTCTGGTTGAGGTATGCAGAAGCAGATCTCCCCATAAGTTGAGAATTTAATTCTCATCGAGAAAATTCTGTTATGTAGATTCAAAACTTAGGGGAAAGAACTAAGTTCAAAGAATTTAATTCTTACAAAAGTATATAGGAATTTAATTCCTCTGATAAAATTAGGGTTTAACCCTGTAAAAAGAATTTAATTCTTATAAAACAAGAGACTTGAAATCTTCTAAACTCAGATCCCAATATCGTTAATATGATATCAAAATCTTCATGCATATAGAAGGAAAGACCGGTGATTCATTAGCGTTCAACACTATAACGAAATCTCATGTGTTTCCCCATGTGAGCACCTCTGATGAACAAAAAAGAATGGCTGAGACCGAGTCACGTGTTTCATACGCGAGCATTTAAAAAGAACAAGAAGTGCCTCCTAAGGTAGTCACGTGTTTCCCACGCGAGCGTCCAAAAGAAGAATAAGAAGTGCCTCCTAGGGCAGTCATGTTTTTTCCAAGCGACCCCCAATCAAGTGCTTAGCACTTATATGAAAAAGGGAATAGACCCAAAAACAGCGCTCACATTTTGAGGGCGCCTCACATGTTCGTACGTGAGCACCACAGGAACCAAGTGTTTAGCACTTATATGAAAGAGGGAATTAAACTCAGAAAACAGCTCCTACTTTGGAGCGCCTCACGTGTTCACATGTGAGCACCTTCAAAGTTCAGTGTTTAACACTGATCCAGCACCTCGCGTGCGATATATGTGAGTGCCGCATATACCAGTGCTTAGCACTGGGGATGACTATGGAAACCCAGACCTAACCCAAATTAGTCAAGTTTCCTGAGGCCAAAACCTCTTTGATCTCCGATCAATTGAGCCCCCGTGCTCATGTCTTTTTAAACCGATCCTAGTCCCAAACACGACTATTGATCTTCCGACGGATATTCAATCCACATTTCCCCTCAATCTGGAAATTGGTTCAAGGGTACATCTCTCCACACCTCTGATACATGTCGTTGTAATTTTTCAACGTCTTCAGAGAGGTGGCGGGTCCCGATAACCAACTGCTCTTCGGTGCATGATTGATCTTTCTTTTGTGCGTTTTGAAATCAAAGAATAGAATACCGCAATCAATAACGGTGTCTCTTGGTAACTAGCCGATTGAGTACGGGTCGGTCCACAGGGAAAACGTGTTCTTTTCTAGTTGTTCTAATAAGTCAATTCCTATTTGTGGTAGGTTTTGATTTTTATAAAAACTGAAATTGAATTTTATTTGGATCAAAACCTTGCTAGGGTTAGGATTGGATTAGCTTGGAAAGTTAATTCTCTCACTGCTTCCTTTGACCTAATTAAGAACATAGATGTTAGGGTAATAATTAACAAATGGGATTAGCACGACTAAGAAGAAACATAGTTTCTTCCCATTGGTTCTTGTCCGTCCTTTCCTAATTCTTAGCCCTAACCTCTATGTAAATCAACCACAACCGGTCTGACTAGGGAATCACCGCTATCTCGTGGATAGGGTGCCGTAGTGAGCGGCGTGTGTTTGATTAACATAGAGCCCTAATTTATAGTATTATACGGGCAAGAAAGGAGTGAGAGATTTTCATCTCTCAAACCTTCCCCAAACCTAACCCTAACAGGTGAGGAACTACTCACTCATTAGGGATATTATGATGAAGTTCATTTTTATAATTTTCATTTAATTACCTAATTAACGTGCGGATAATAAAAGACAGATAAAAATGCAGAGAAATAAAATTGCAATTAAGAACACAAGATAAAAAAATTTAACTTACTTTATTGATGCACTCTTGACGATTACAAGGAATTGAAATTAATCTAGAATTAAAAAGAGACATGCTCCAAAAGAGCTGTAGGCTTTCCTATTTATAGATAGGAGAAACCTTAGGGTTTACATCTGATCCACATCTGAAATTACAAGACTACCCTAAGAAAACCGGGTCAATGCACCGACACGCACCGACACGCACCGACACGGCCGTGGATCCACGGCGGAATGCCTTGTTTGGCCGCGGATCCGCGGCCATTTGATGGGCTCTTAGGCTCTGTTTTTCTGTGATGCTTCAGGTTGCTTTTTCCATATGTTTTCTTCACTTGGTTTCTCAGAATATCTTCTATGTTCTTCCAGATTTCCACAGTGCAAAATGTTGTGGACTTTTACCGTTAGTTTCGTGTTGAAGTCTTGAATCTTGTGCTGCCCTTATACGTTGTGCAATCGAACTGTTCATTGATCTTCACTTATTCCTTAAACTGTAGGCGACATCTTACAGATTCATCTATTTGTTGGTCGTAATCTCACATTTGTAGCGTCTTTTCACCATTTTCACTTTATTGTTTTGAGAACCTGTAACCTGCAACTATTTAGCAGACATGGATCAAAAGCACCTATTTATTTGCAATATGATTAAGAATGGAGAATATAATAATGCAAAATTCTGAAATGAACAAATACCCCTAAAATTATCTTTTGCTCGTCCCGAGCAAAGCAAATTTTTTTTTCCTCGAAAAATCCTAACCTCACTTTTGCAGGGAATCGCGATTGCACTGAGCTCGTGCAACAAGCCGTTAAATCTCTAGGTGTCCCTAGTATGAAGAGTGTTGTCTCCTGAGGGTTTTCAGCGGATACTACCCACAAAATCCGATCAATTTGGCCTATTGACTTTCATTCCTCAATTCGGTGTTTTAGCAAGAAATTCTATTATATTCAACTTAGAAATCATCAACCCGTATTTTTCACACTTACTTATCATTTAACTTAATATTGTATATGTTTTGTAAATTTATTTAGCTTTCAGTATTTTTTGAATTTTCCTTCTAAGGTTCAATCTCAACTTAGAAATTTTTTTCATCTCTACTGAAGGTATAAGCCCTATCTTTCATTCTTATCTCTCATCCAAACCCCAATCATATACCCCTACGTGTGTGTATGTGTCACCCCTACATATGGAAATTCAATTCAAGCTATCATACTCTTGTCCATTGTCCAAAGTATTTTTAGTTGGTGAATTTAGATGAAATTGCTCACACATCCTTCATGCGACCGTTAATACTTCTTGAGGTACTAACGACCGATTACAAAATGTGTTCGCGCATTTAGGCGTAATTCCTCGTCTTGTAATACCTAAGGATTTAGCAGTGACTCCCAAACTAGTTGATCTAAGGCACTAGGTGATAAAGCACCCTCGCTAAATATAAATATTTTTTATTTTACGCAGTCTTAAGTAATTACAAAACCAGTGTTCATTTTTTTATATCTTTTATTTCACACTTATTCTTTAATTTTATTTTCCTTCATACTAAGGATTTTAGACAAGAGCATTTCAAGGTATCCTTTACTATCCCAAGTTTCAAGGTGCGTGTTTGTGCAAGTTGTAGGGTATATATTTTCAGAATTTAGACTAAAGGTTTGGAATTGTTTTTCAGACTTACATTTCAATAAAAATTTCAATACTCTTCTCTTATTTTGACTTAGCCCAAGAACTTAAATCAAAATTTTGCCTATTTCTAAATAAACTACAAGGACATATATTTTCTACCATTAAACTTTAAGAAATGTTATTTTTAGGGTTTTTAATATACTAAGTTTATGATCTAGGTTTTCCTAACTAGTCAACCGTCATGTCAAACTTAAGTCAATTATGGCCAAGTTGAAATTTTTTTTATCTTTTTAGTTTTTCAATTTTTATTTGATTTTTTCTTTTATATATATTTTTTTTCATTTTTTTATTTTTATAATTTTTTAAAAATATGTAATGCAGAATTAAACATGCAAAGAAAGAAAAGAAAAAATATGTACAAAAATTAAAAATATGCAATGCAATGATAACTATTTACAAACCACCTCCTCCCCCAAACTTACCAAAAGCAGTGCCCTCACTGCTCAGGCCCTCGACGTCCCCTTGAACGTGAACGGGAATGCTCCTCTCTCGCTAGCAGCATAGATACGCCATGTTCAATCTCAGTTACCCGGTGATCCAAAATTGGTCACCATCCCCACCAAATTATCAATCCCCTTAATGGCTCTTCGAAGTAAGCGCGCTTGCGCAGCAGGGGTTAGCTCTTCATCGCTCGCGGTCGAGTTGGAGCTGGGTGTCCTGGCGGGTACATGTTCAGCCGGTTCCGTTTGTGACCATACATCAGTCAAGCGGGTATAGGACGTAGATACGCCCTCAATGAGAGGCCTAATGGGTATACCTCCATGCATGTAGAATTCAAATTCCTCCATAGGGAGGAAATAGCGACACAGTTGTGTCACTAACATGGGGCATGGGTAATTTGCGGCCCTTTTGCCAGCACCAATTGAATTAAGCAAAATCGTGCACATGTAAAATCTAGGGTTCCTAGTCATTAGGGGGTGCACGATATGAAGAGACGGGGTGAAAAAAGTGGTATTATGTGAACTACCAAAAATGTTGTTTTGTACCCACCGGCACACGGTTAAAACATTGGCGAAGAAGGTTCTAGCCTGTATTCCCTTCCTAGGTTCCCTCGAGCAGTCATTACCCATTAAGGGCATGTAATCTTCAAATTGAAGGGGTTGGTCGTGAACAGGTAATCTAGGGATTAAAGTGACTTCATGTATGAAGTCTCTGCCAATAATTATCTCCCTATCGCCCCACAGTAATTTAATAAAACCGTATTGTGCAAGACTGCCTTCTTTCATACACTCGTAAAAACGAGTGACTAGATCTGTAAGGGCGTAAGTATTGGGATGATTGTAAATTAAAAAGTTCCACCCCCTCCATATGATTTCATCATGAAAATAACTCCCGTATATCGTGTGTGAAAAGATTTGTGAAAAATCACGTTCTAACTGCATTGTTGGTGCCATTCAGAAAGTTCACAGATCTAAAAAAATTTTAACAGAGAGGATCAAAGAAAGCAAATCTCCTCTGAAGATTTCAGAGGGAGCAGACACCAATGCGTGGCGGTTGCGCGGTCGAAGGCAGGGTATGGCGGCGGAAACGCGGCGGGGCAGGGAGATCTCTCTGCAAAAACTTGAGCGGCGGCTAGGGTTTTCAGAGAAATGAGATTAGGGTTTGGTAAAAACAGAGAGGGGTCGGGTTTTTTTATAGAGGGGAGTGTGTTGGTTATTTGTAAAAAGCCCCTCTTAAAAAGATGAAATTATTTGCAAATAAAATTTTTATTTTTATTTTATTAAAATTGGAAATTTACAAAAATACCCAAATTTTTTTTTATTTTCAAATATTTTTTATATAATTACAAATGATACATACCCCCAAACTTGTTTGAAACAGTGTTTTGGCTAGATAATCAAAATTTAGGGGTAGATGGAGGAAGATCAGTCAATGTAGATCGGCTCTTGCAAAAACAGGAGCTCCTCCGAAGGGTCCGCAGTGAGAAACGGTTTAAGTCGATGTCCGTTCACTTTAAACAGTGAACCGTCCTCCGGGTTTTCAAGATCGACCGCACCGTGCGGATATACGGTGCGTATCATAAATGGCCCTTTCCATCGAGATCTGAGCTTGCCGGGATGGAAATGTAACCGAGTGTCGTAAAATAAAACCTGTTGACTAGGTTTGAACGTCTTGCGCATAAGGTGTTTATCGTGGAACATCCTTGTTCGGTTTTTAACAACTACTGCGTTCTCATAAGCTTCATCCCGCAGCTCGTCTAATTCGTTCAACTACAGCTTTCTATTGCCGTCCGCATCTCCTAAAGATAGATTCAACTCTTTAATTGCCCAAAATTCCTTATGCTCTATTTCAACTGGAAGGTGGCAAGCATTTCCACAAACAAGCCTATATGGAGACATGCCAAGATCGGTCTTATAGGCAGTTCGGAATGCCCAAAGGGCATTAATAAGTTTTGATGACCAATCTTTACGGTTTTTGGAAACCGTTTTCTCCAATATTTGTTTAATCTGCCGATTCGAAATCTCGGCTTGCCCACAAGTTTGGGGATGATAGGGCATTGACAGCTTGTGAGTAATGGAGTATTTTCGCATTAAGGACTCGAAAGTCCTATGACAAAAGTGAGGTCCATTATCATTGATAATCGCGCGAGGATGCCCAAACCGAGAAAAAATGTTTTCTTTGAGAAATCTAATAATAACCTTGTTGTCATTAGTTTGGCTGGGCACAGCCTCGACCCATTTTGAAACATAGTCAACAACGAGTAGAATATACATGTTCCCAAAAGAATTAGGAAATGGTCCCATAAAGACTATCCCCCAAACATCAAAAATTTTAACCACCAAAATTGATTAGAGCGGAATTTCATTTCCCCGACATATCCGGCCCAAATGTTGGCACCGAGAGCATGTCTTGCAGTACTCATATGCGTCTTTAAAAAGTCGTGGCCAGTAGAAACCACACTGCAAGGTTTTTTCTGCTGTCTTTTTGGGGCCAAAATGCTCGCCACACACTTGATCATGGCAGAATGACAGCACGCTCTTAAAGTCGTTGTCGGGGACATACCGACGAATGATTTGGTCGGAATAGTATTTGAAGAGATACGGTTCATCCCAGCAAAAATGTTTTACTTGGGACAGGAATCGGAGTCTGTCCTGATTCGACCAATCGTTTGGTATCAGTCCGGTGGCCAAATAATTTACGATATCTGCGAACCAAGGTTCGCATGACACAGTTAAGAGCTGCTCATCTGGAAAAATGTCTTTTATAGGAATTTGAAGTGTAGGCGAAGAAGGAAGTCATGAAAGGTGATCGGCGACAACGTTTTTCATCCTCTCTTGTCTCTGATGACAAGGTCAAACTCTTGTAGTAAAAGGATCCAACGTATCAGCCGAGATTTAGCATCCTTCTTTGCGAAAAGATGGTGAAGAGCTGAGTGGTCCGTGTAAACGATGACTGGAGAGCCGATTAAATAGGTCCTGAACTTTTCTAGTGCAAACACAACAGCTAAGAACTCTTTTTCAGTTTTTGTGTAATTCAATTGGGCCTCATTTAAGGTTCGGCTAGTGTAATAAATTACATGCGACATCTTATTTATGTGTTGTCCAAGGACAGCACCCATGGCGAAATCAGATGTATCGCACATAATTTCAAATAAATGCGTCTAGTCAGGAGATGAAAGAATGGGAGCGGAAATAAGTGAGTTTTTCAACGACTCGAAAGCCTTCATGCAGGTTGAGTCAAAATCAAAAGTGGTGTACTTGGCCAACAAAAGAGTCAAGGGTCTAGCTATCTTGCTAAAATCCTTGATGAACCGTCTATAGAAACCGGCATGGCCAAGAAAGGCTCGGATGTCTTTGACGCACTTGGGAGGAGGAAGATTGGAAATCACTTCAATTTTAGCTTTATCAACCTCAATGCCATTTTGCGAGATGATATATCCTAAGACAATACCTTCTCGTACCATAAAATGGCATTTCTCCTAATTTAAAGTGAGATTCTTATCCCTATACCGGGTAAGAACTGCGTCTAAATGTAGCAAACACTCATCAAAGGAGTCGTCGAAAATGGAGAAATCATCAATAAAAATCTTCAGGGATTTTTCCACCATGTCTGAAAAAATGCCCATCATACACCGCTGGAAAGTAGCATGTGTATTGCATAACCTAAAGGGCATGCGACGGTAAGCGAATGTACCGAAGGGACAAGTAAATGTGGTTTTGTCTTGTTCCTTTTCGGCGATGGAAACTTGATTATAGCCAGAGTAGCCATCCAAAAAGCAGTAAAATTCATGCCCAGCCAATCGTTCTAGCATTTGGTCAATGAAAGGTAATGGAAAGTGGTCTTTCCGTGTCGCTGCGTTGAGTTTTCTATAATCGATGCATACTCGTCACCCAGTTTAGGTGCGAGTAGATATTAACTCATTCGCTGTTAGTTATATGTATGCTCTAGAGGCCATTACTATACATAGGATGTATATTGTAGTGGATGCTTGGACATATATAGGGAGGACTTTCTTACTCGACATGATAGTATGCTATCTGGTTGCACTTTACCTTAACGTGTACACTGATTGTCTCTCTGTTACATGTTGGTAAAGCCCTTAGGATGTGTACTTGACTACCCGGACTATGATGCGGATCATACTAGTGGGGACATGGTAGTCCATAAGTATATCCTTCAAAGTCCCTAGTCGTGGGTGTATCGAGACGGGGCATCGATATACCAGAGTAGACTAGCGTGTACCTTCTCGACCCATACAGATGGGCGATGGAAGATCCCATATCCATTGGTGTTTGACATCAGAGATGATATACGGGTGCTCAGTGGAGACTGGGTACACTGGATGGACTCGCCGAGAACTCCCAGATGGTATTATACCTTACGTCAGATGGCAGTTCTCAGGTGACACTGGTACAGAGTAGTCTGTTGACCCGAGATCGTCATAGAGTCTTGTGTGGTTCCTACTGTGCTTTGATTTCCACCTTACCACGTCCAAGAGGGCGTGCAAAATGGTAGTTTTTGGGTACAGTCCCAAATCACATGGAGGCAATGAGCGATAGGAGAGGATTCGTCTCTCCCGGTATAGGGAGTTGATGTTGCACTGTGTTCGATTGGCTATAACCGGAAATCCCTGGCCAGGGTTGCTGAGATTTACTGGTAAGTGTTACCAGTAGTTTCTCGAACTGTTATAGACCTCATATCGACACGACTTATCGAGCTGCTGGGGTCTGACGTTTACCACCCCTAGGCGAGATATGCTACATATCAAACGAACAGACCGGACTGTACGGTAAGTGTTACTTGTTGGATTCACAGGAGTATGAGCGGTCTTGCTCGTCGATCTTCTGATCGCTCAATACCCGGGTAGTCGTTACGTTTAGCAGACCGCTTGCGGCTTGTAGGTGCTTGATATGATCATCATATGCTGCCGGCGTATTGACGAGTCTTTAGAGTCCTACACAGAGGTTTCCTGGCTCAAGTGAAACGAAATAGGAGCGCATATGAGATATGTGCGGGATCGAGAATAATGCGTGTATGTGATACCGTATTCTATTCTCGCAATGAATGTATCGATTGGTTGTATGCGATATAACCTAGTTATCGAATCGAAAATTGATTCGATAAGTCGATACATTGGATACTAGCCGGTTGTAAGCGATATGATCGGATCGTTAAATCAAGTATTGATTTAATGATTTAATGCATAATTATATATTTGATATATTACTTTGCATTAACTAGTATTGGTTCACTTAAAATGGATTTTCTCACTTGAATTGCACAAGTTGTATATGTGATATATTTTTGTGCACTTGTTTGTATCATGTTTGATGATACATGCAAACTTGGGTTTGTGTAAAGAATTAAACCATGTTTAGTGAATGGTTAGGGTTTCATTTCACTTATTTATTTATCTATTCATTTTGGTTAAAAGGAAAAGAAAAACTAAATGGTTGCTTTCATATTAGAAGGTTCTTGATGCTTCATGCATCTTTGACTAAAGTGACCATTTTGTCTCCATCTCCTAAACCTAACCATTCTACTAAACCTTAGTTAGTTCTCTACACTAAACCATGGTTGAAAATATGATAAGTATCATTTTATTTTCTATTTTAGAAATACTTATCATATCTTCTTCTTCTTCTTCTTCTTCAACAATGAAGAAAAGCTTGCTACCATTAATGGCAACTTGAGAAAAAGAGTGAGAAATCCAATTCTAAAGTGAACCCACTTCCTATTTCTTCATCCTCTACCACTTGCCAAGTAGTATAGGGTGTTTTCTTCACAAGTTTCTTGACTTGGTGAAGTTGGAGCTTGATCTTGTGTTGCCTCGACGTAGATCATCTTCGGCATCGAAGTCGACGACCTAGCCCGCCCATTTCTCCGATGAAGCCGACGCTAGAGCCCGGGATCCGATGATCGCAGCGAGGGGATATCATCACGGAGCTATGGAGGTGGAGGACCAGATCTACAAAGGTTGTATTTTCCGTTCACTCTTAGTTAAGTTGTTAACTAGTTGCATATTTCGCCTAATCTCTAGTCAACGATCGCATTAGGGTTTCTCGGCACCGGAAATTTTTGAATTTGGCATGGTTGATGCCTTGTGAGACCTCTTTAGTGTGCCTAGAAACCCTACAGTGGTATCAGAGCCTAGCTAGAGCCTTAGGCGATGCGTAGACGATGTTAGAAACCCGAACGAACCCCGAAACCCTAAATTTCAACCCTCTCTGGACATTTTTTCAAAACTGGGTTTTTTCCAGATTAAAAATTCTTAAAAAATTCAGCAGGCAATTCTAAGAATTACGGTGCAAAATTGACCAAAAGATACGGCTAAAGAGCGGCGGAACCGCGGCAGAAGCTTGGCTTATGCGGCGGTTCCGCGGCCAAATGATGAGGTTAGACTTCAATTTTTGCACAGTAATTTGTCTCTTCAAGTGCTGAGTTTTCTGGGATTTTTTAATTTGCACTCAAGAGTTGAGTTTTCTGGGGTGTTTTGGAGCTTCGATGATTCGATCGGAAATTTCAAACTTTGTCTATGAGTTTTTCCGGATAATTTTAGAATATGTTAAAAAGTTCGACTGGATATAAATACCCACTTTTTCCCCTGTTGGGAAATTTCCAAGTGTTGGATCTTTCCGTAGCTTAATGACGTTCCAAGTAGTGCAAGTAACGCGATGGTCCCTCTAGAAGACAACAAACCTTAACTCGATTATGTGACCGTCTTGAACTGCCCTTTGAACCTTCGGGTTTGGGGCAGTACGGCGTGCCACATGTGAGGCGTTGGCTTGACCCTTCTACGGCTGGACCGTTGGTACTGAGGCACGAAGTGAATGTTTTTAAACTTATTTCATGTGTTGATCTGTATCGGGAAAACGTGGGTGTTTGAATGTTCGATCGGAAAGTTTAACATTTTCTATTTTATCTGGAATGTGATACAATATTTGGAATCCACATGTAGTTATGAGATAACTGAATGAATGTTATAAACATAGCAGTTTAGTCTCACTTGATCGGTTGCCACGGAATTTTGATGTGATCAAAAGTCCGTCGCAATCACGTAGCGTACGCGGATACTCGCCGGGTAGACTTAATAGACAGCCTCACCCCATAGTCTCGACCAAGTGACTGTAGGAGAACCCCGTCGCCGAAAGCATCCGTTCGGGTGCTCGCAGCAGCGGTGTTCCGCCTTGGTGCACTTCGTCGACGGTGTCGGGGGTGCGGCCGCCTACTAAAGTTTGCGACGAGCATTCGATCAGGATGTCGGGAATCTTGTTGAATTGCCTGACTTGATATTGAAAAGAGTTTTCGATAATGAGACTAAAATGCGGGGTTTATAATTGTTAGGCATGCGATGTCTAAGGAATTCATTGGTTTAGGCATGCGATGTCTAAGGAGGTTGCGGATTCCAACTGTTGTAGTTTTACACTTTCTTTTCTGCGACCGTAAGTGTAATATGTGATATCGCCGGTTTCGTTGCTATATGTCAACGACAATTGGGATGGGCATATTTACTTACGTTGATGACATGTGATGTTATATGTTGCTGGATATGTTATATTGGATCGTCGTGTTTGAATAGCCGGGGGGTTTTATGTGAGATGTGTGTTTTTTTTCATTTTCATTCATGTAAAAACTTGTATGTAATATTCTTTTATTGGGGCACTTCCAGGTTGCGGAAGATGTCACCTTTTGTATATTATTTACTTTTCCGCACTAGGATAGACCCAAGGAGGAGGGCACAAGTAACCGGGTTCTGGAGTCCTGTGGGAGACCAACTCGAGGAGTCGAGTCCGGGTCTCCTAACTCTAGAATTGGTAGGGTTGCTTGCCGCTCTCGTAGGGGTCTAGGGGTGTGGGTTTTGCTATTCATCGCGACCGTGGAATCCGTGTTTTATACTGGCTCGTATTGAAAACACGGACGTCCTAGTATATCCAATGTTTCATATGATTCTTCTGCTGCGATATCTGTGATGTGATCATTTGATATGTTCTATGATAGATATTATATATAGTATATATGATACATTATATAGACGTTACTTATGTTTTACACCCGCGCTAGCCCTGCCCCGCTCTGTCGTTAGTTACCTAAGCTAACGGTGCACGAAGGGACATCAAGGCGAATGCGGATAGCATAAGTGTACGTCGTATTTATCTGTGATGTTTAGGTGATTAAATGATGGGACTTCATTAATATGATTAATGAAATAAAAGAAACCTAAAGATATTGTAGAATTGAATTTCAAAAATAAAACAGGTAGCTACAGTTCTTGCTTTGCACAGCGGTATATATATGATATATCCTGCACCTTATTCGATGAGGAAAGGGCCGACGATCCCTTCACCGGGAGTGACCCCTTTAGCAATAACTGGCAGATGCTACACCCCTCGGTTTGTCTTTTGATTGCTTCTATAGTTCTTGCTTTGCACAGTGATATATATGATATATCCAGCACCTCATTCGACGAGGAAAGGGCCGACGATCCCTTCACCAGGAGTGACCCCTTTAGCAAAACTAGAAAAGCCTAAAAAACACTCCATTTTAAAATCATTTGATTCTACAACGATATCAAGTTCATTACGAAATAGGTTTTCAGAAAAACCTGTCGTAGCCCTCCGTCATTTCAGATAAGTTGTATATAGTATTCGTGCTACATTTGTTGGCTTTCGTCAAGGTGTAGTGTGCGGTAGCTATATGCTGCTTATCTGCTGCATACGATGAGATTGGATTAGGGTAGTCGTGCGGCTTTGTTGGCTTTCGTCAAGGGTCGTGCGGGTGGATTTAATTCAATCAAGAAATGTACGGGTTGAACTTGACTAGCGGGCTATGGTTTGTTGGCTTTCGTCAAGGTCATAGCACGTTAGGGGCAAAATTATCGGGAATTTCAAGTGTTGAAATTTGCAATGAGATTGCATACCTTCTATGAGATAGTTGGATCCCGATACCCGCTGCGAGTAAGAGTTACTCCTGGGAGAGTTTTACACATTACAATTAGCCGATCAAGTAGGTGTCTAGAAAGGTGTTAACGAGGTTACGCCTCTGGGAAAACGAGGTTTACATTAATTAGGTTCGTGCGAAAGCACGGGGGACCTCCCTCAAAGTACCGACACTGGCCTTGCTGAAAGATTGGCGAACTTGTAGTGTGTAATTAATCCCGGCTATTCTTTCCTTTTAGGGTTTGAAGGAAGATTTGATAAAAACAGTGGGAGCCATTCTGATTAGATAAAATAAATAACTAATCTGATCTTGCAAGAGGGCACGCTGAGTGTTTTCTTCTCTCTCTCTCCAGGTAGCGACCATATCACGCCTTAATCAAGATAATAATACGGAATATTGACCGAACCCGCTTGTTATACTGAGCTGGGGAACGTTGGTCCCGCTCCAACTTATAATTGTTATAAGACAGAGCAGGAAATAGGGGAATACCAAGATTCCCGTGCCGCCCAAACGAAGAAAGTGCATATGATGCATCTTCTTCGGGTGTGTTCGTTACAAAGAACTGTTTCTCTGTATCCTCTACGTTCTGGGTATTTGATACCGGATCAGGATCCCAGATATGTAATCTGTTACATAGGGCTACAAATAGGTAGAGAACTGAGAACGCGTGATAAGTTTCATGAGGCAGAAAACGGGGCAAGTGTTGCAGCCAAGTCTGTTGGTCACTGTCACCCTGTATTCCAAATACATTGATTCTGAACGAATGTTATTAGATACCGAACCTGATATACAAAATCATATCACTCTCTTTATTAGTAAAGAAATGATAAAATTTTGTATTGTTGGATAATGTTTTGAACATTTCCTATATCAAAAGTTGATCGGTTCAGGCACGTTATCTAAAAGCATTGATGTTCTAAATCAAACTACAGTTCTTAGTATACGGAACACGCACAAGAGGAAGAGTTCAGGAATGAACGAATTTTTCTTGAGGTATTGTAGACTAGGTCATATCAATGCGACCCGACTAGCTAAAGTTACATTTAGATGCATATTTAAATATGTTTGAATTTACATCTTATTAAACTTGCCAGTCATGTCACAAAGATACGATGACCATAGCTCTGTTTACTGGAAACAGAGAAAGAGTTAGTGAACTTTTGGGATTGATACATAATAATGTATGTGAGGTCCCCTGTCTACACATGCCAAGACCGGTTCTTTGTATTTCATTACATTCTCTGATAATCTCTCAAGATTCAGACATATGTTCCTGTTGAAACACAAGTCCGAACCTTTTGAGATATTCACAGAATATAAGTTAGAAGTAGAGAACCAAAACGGGTATAAGTATTATGTCCTTTGATGTGATCAAGAAGGAGAATACTTGAGGACGGAATTCTTGGACTTTTCTAAAGGAGAATGAGATTCTCTCTCAGCATTACTCCTCCGTATACACCATAGCACGATGGTATATCGGGGCGGAGCAATCACACCCTATATGATAAGGTGTGCTCTATGATGAGTACTACTGAGTTACCTATTTCCTTTTGGGAGTTATGCACTTGAGAAGCTGCATACCTATTGAATAGGGTTCAAATCAAATCAGTTGCCTACCACTTCATATGTGATATGGAAAGGGAAGAGCCCATATCTTAAGTTAGTTAAGATTTGGGGTTGTCCGGCCTATGTCTAAAAGCAAAATCCGGACAAGCTCGAGGCAAGGTCAGTTATGTAGAACTGGAAAGGTTCCAGCTATACAAACTACAGCAGATGATTTGGTAAAACCATAGGATTCAGTAGAGACCAACGAACCTCAGCCTCTCCGATGATCTGGTAGGGTTCCTCACCCACCTGAGAGATACTTCTGTTTCTCTATGATAGTGGGAGCGAGGATTGCATCATGAGATGATGACCCAACTAGTTTCGAGCAGGCCATCGAGAGTAGTGACTCTGTAAGAATGGCTCAATGCTTAGCGATCTGAGATGGAATCCTTATACACCAACAAAGTATGGACTTTGGTTGCTTTATCTGAAGGGTTAAATCCCCATCAGGAGCAAGTATATCTTGAGAAAATTACTTGGTGTACATGGAAAAGTTGAGACTTTCAAAGCTAGACTTGTTAAAAGTTTGCATCATTGACCAGGTATGGATTATGATGAAACCTTTTCTAAGTAGCTATGCTTAAGTCCATCCAGATCCTACTTACCACGGCTACATACCATGACTACGATATCTGGTGGTTGGGTGTCATGACTGCTTTTCTAAAATGATACATGGTTTCAGAAAAGAGAGTCTGTAAGTACACAGTCAGAGGGCTTCGTAGACAGTGGGAGCAGCGGAAACGTGTGCAAGATGTTTTATGTGATAAAGCAGGCATCGCGGAGTTGGAACATCTGTTTTGATGTATTAGTCAAAGAGTTTAACATCATCAAAATGAACCTTGTATAAACAAAAAGGTAGTAGGGAGTATGGTGACGATCCTCGTAGAGTACGTGGATGACATACTCTTGATAGGGAAGGAGTTTCCTATGCTACGCTCGGTCAATCTCCGCTTATCACAAGGATTCTCCATATAGGATCAAAGTGATACCTAATAAATCCTGGGTTTTGGATCTATGAGATAGATCTAAATGGATGTTAGGATTCTCACTAGTTGAAGTGAGATGGTATCAAATGATCCTGGGGAGAATCACTGGAAGTGTTCCAGGATGATGAGAACGACTGAATGTCAGTCACAGGCATTGTCTTTACCCTCAGTAAAGGGACGGTATGTTGGAAGAGCTCCAAGCTAGATACCGTGGCATACTAGACGATAAAGGCTGGATACATCGCTACTTAAGATGCTACCAAAGAGGCAGTCTGGGTGTATATTAGTTCATGAGATGAACTTAGTTCCTCCCATTGTGTGACAATAGAGTTGTGGCTTATACCAAGGAACGTCCGTCCCATCAGTGATCCAGACATATTCTGAGGCAGTGTCACCTGATCATGGAGATAGTTGATCTCCAGGGTGATCGAGGTCAGGAGAGTAGACTCAGAGGACAACACGGCGGATCCACTCACAAAGGCATTTTCCTATAGAGAGACATTTATGGGATGGTTGAGTATGAGATACTACAACCACTGCTATCAGATGGCCCTAGTGCAAGTGGGAGATTGTTAGTTATATGTATGCCTTAGAGGCCATTACTATACATAGGATGTATATTGTAGTGGATGCTTGGACATATATAGGGAGGACTTTCTTGCTCGACATGATAGTATGCTATCTGGTTGCACTTTACCTTAACGTGTACACTGATTGTCTCTCTGTAACATATTGGTAAAGCCCTTAGGATGTGTACTTGACTACCTGGACTATGATGCGGATCATACTAGTGGGGACACGGTAGTCCATAAGTACATCCTTCAAGGTCCCTAGTCGTGGGTGTATCGAGACAGGGCATCGATATACCAGAGTAGACTAGCGTATACATTCTCGACCCATACAGATGGGCGATGGATGATCCCATATCCATTCGTGTTTGACATCAGAGATGATATACGGGTGCTCAGTGGAGACTGGGTACACTGGACGGACTCGCCGAGAACTCCCAGATGGTATTATACCTTACGTCAGATGGCAGTTCTCAGGTGACACTGGTACAGAGTAGTCTGTTGACCCGAGATCGTCATAGAGTCTTGTGTGGTTCCCACTGTGCTTTGATTTCCACCTTACCACGTCCAAGAGAGCGTGCAAAATGGTGGTTTTTGGGTACAGTCCCAAATCACATGGAGGCAATGAGCGATAGGAGGGGATTCGTCTTTCCCGGTATAGGGAGTTGATGTTGCGCTGTGTTCGATTGGCTATAACCGGAAATCCCTGGCCAGGGTTGCTGAGATTTACTGGTAAGTGTTACCAGTAGTTTCTCGAACTGTTATAGACCCCATATCGACACGACTTATCGAGCTGCTGGGGTCTGACGTTTACCACCCCTAGGCGAGATATGCGACATATCAGACGAACAGACCGGACTGTACGGTAAGTGTTACTGGTTGGATTCACAGGAGTATGAGCGGGCTTGCTCGTCGATCTTCTGATCGCTCAATACCCGGGTGGCCGTTACGTTTAGCAGACCGCTTGCGGCTTGTAGGTGCTTGATATGATCATCATCTGCTGCCGGCGTATTGACGAGTCTTTAGAGTCCTACACAGAGGTTTCCTGGCTCAAGCGAAACGAAATAGGAGCGCATATGAGATATGTGCGGGACCGAGAATAATGCGTGTATGCGGCGTATTGACGAGTCTTTAGAGTTCTTCACAAGTTTCTTGACTTGGTGAAGTTGGAGCTTGATCTTGTGTTGCCTCGACGTAGATCATCTTCGGCATGGAAGTCGACGACCTAGCCCGCCCATTTCTCCGATGAAGCCGACGTTAGAGCCCGGGATCCGATGATCGCAGCGAGGGGATATCATCACGGAGCTATGGAGGTGGAGGACCGAATCTACAAAGGTTTTATTTTCCGTTCACTCTTAGTTAAGTTGTTAACTAGTTGCATATTTCGCCTAATCTCTAGTCAACGATCGCATTAGGGTTTCTCGGCACCGGAAATTTTTGAATTTGGCATAGTTGATGCCTTATGAGACCTCTTTAGTGTGCCTAGGAACCCTACATTTGCCTCATTAGTTATGACCGTTATGCCCGATTTCTTTGGGACAACGTGAATGGGGCTAACCCACTGACTATCAGAGATAGGGTAAATGATACCACTATCAAGACATTTTACAATCTTCTTTTTAGCAGCCTCCTTCATTACACGAGGCGTCTTTGTAGATCTCTTACTGGCTTGGCATCATTCATCATATGAATACGATGTTCAACTATGAGGGGACTAATCCCCTTGATGTCCGCCATAGTCCAGCCAAAAGCAGGCCGATTATTTTGTAAGACCGTTAAAAGGGCTGTCTCTTGCTCGGGGGCTAGAGATGCCGAGATGATAACAGGAAGGGTCTCATTCTCATCCAAGTAGGCGTATTTAAGGTGAGACGGCAACAGCTTGAGTTCGAGTTTTGGAGGCGAAACAATTGAAGGTAAAATTGGTGAAACTATCTCAAACTCGAAGGATTCCAATAGAGGTTTAAAGCGAGTGTAAGCAACCGAGTCGGATGGTTCAGCTAACTCATCCGAAAATTCAAAGGACTCAAACTCGGGTGGTGATTCTTCAAAATCGTTCGAAAAAGTGAAACACTCGTAATCGTTATCGGGTGTGAAAACTGTGTGAGATTCAAGGAGGAACGCACTAGTGGCGTCAAAACTGCTGTGATCGAACAGAAATTTTTTGAGCTCACAGTCCTTCTGAGTGATCTCTTGGATCGAGCAAACATCAAGTATATTAGCATTAGGCTCGGAGGGCCGATTCCCCAACTTAAAAATGTTGAGCTCAATTGTCATGTTTCCAAAAGATAGGTTCATAGAACCATTTCGACAATTGATCACCGCATTAGAAGTCGCAAGGAATAGTCGACCAAGTATCACCGGAATTTGACTTTGGGGGTTAGCTACAGGTTGTGTGTCCATAACAATGAAATCAATGGGGAAAACGAAGTCCCCTACTTTAATCAACACATCCTCTAACTCACCCCTACGATGGGTGATGGATCGGTCGGCCATTTGGAGAGTACAATGTGTGGGTTTCAGCTCTCCAACGCCTAATTGTTCATATACTGAATAGGGAAGCAAATTAACACTGGCACCAGGATCCAAAAGTGCGCTATTGATGTTCTTATCCCCAATTGTTATTGAAATTGTAGGACAGCCAGGGTCTTTGCGTTTTTGGGGTAAAGGTTGGGTAAGAGCATCACTTACTGCACTAGCCAAGAAAACTTTCTTAGGTACCTGCGATTTCCTCTTCTTGGTGCATAAGTCCTTTAAGATTTTAGCGTAAGAAGGGACTTGTTGGATTGCATCCAAGAGAGCTATGTTAATGCTAACCTGTTTGAATAACTCCACAATTTTCTCCATTTGTGGAGTAGGTTTATTGGATCTCAACCTGTTTGGAAATGGAATATTTTGAAAATTTGTTGAGTCCAATGTTTGTGGAGTAGATTGCGGAGTTGGAACGGATCCCAGTGTTGGTGTTTTCGTGGAGTGAGATGTGGGTCCGTTCGAATTCGAAGAAGTAGAGCCTTGTGAAGAATGAAGAATAGGCTCTGAAGAAGACGAAGAAGATGATGAAGAAGAAGAAGCGGCGGCCGGGGTGTGATCATTATTGCCAACGTTGTTGTGCAATACCTTTCCAGATCTCAATGTAGTCACAGCACTCACATTATGATTTTGTTGTTCATGAGAAACATATGTATTTTGTGTGTGACCAGGATTTGATAGTGGTTGAGATGGAAGTTTTCCCTTTTCTCGCTCGCTTAACGCAGCATTCAGTTGTGCAATTTGGGCTTCAATTGTTTCGATGCTCTGATCATGTGAAGCAGTGTGTTGCACCAAAGACTGAATGGAAGATTGGATGCTGGCTGAGGATTGCATAGATTGTTTTAAAAATGCATCCAGACTTCGTTCTAGCGAGAAAACCTTATCGTTATTTGGCTGAACAAAATTGTTTTGAGGATAAGAGTTGTTTGGTACAAAGTTGTTCATTTGGCTTTGGTAAGGTTGGGGTTGGAAAGGTTGCTGATATTGAGTTTGTTGAGGGGCTTGTTGTTGTAGAGGAGGCCTCTGAAAGTTGTTATTACCTTGGAATTGTTGTTGATTTTGATTCCAGGCGAAATTTGGGTGGCTTCTCCAACCAGGATTATAAGTTGAAGAGTATAGATCATTTCTTTGTCTTTGCTAAAAGGCAGCATTGACTTGATCTTGTCCTTGAATAGGCGGGTTGTAAGGACACTCTTCAGTTAGATGGGACGGATCCGAGCAACAAGCGCAAATAGTGCGTGGGGGTAAAACCGGGGCAGGAGAAGCCGGTGAGAATTTGCTCTCAATTGCTTCTAGTTTTTTCGTGAGTGCAGCCATTTCGGCCTTCATTGCAATCGACATATCAAGTTGATGTATGCCTGCCCTAGACTGACCTGATGAAGTAGATGAAGTGATCTTAGTGCTTTCCCATTGAAGTGTTTGTTCAGAAAGATCGTGGAGAAATTGCCAAGCTTCCTCGCTCGATTTTATAAGAAAGTGACCTTTACAAATGGTTTCCAATAACTGCTTCGTTGCTGGGTTCAGTCCTTCGTATAAAGTTTGGCAAAGTTGCCATTTCTCGATACTGTGGTGAGGACACTGAACAAGAAAGTCCTTAAATCGTTCGAAACATTTCCAAAAAGGTTCGGAAGGAAGCGGGGAAATTTTATTAATTTCATTTCTGATTCTCGCGGTCTTGTGGTGTGGGTAAAACTTTTTAAGAAAAGCCTTAACAAACTCTTCCCATTTTTTTATGAAATGCGATGCTGTGCTATATAACCACTTTTCAGTTAGGTCACTAAAGTGAATGGAATGACACGTAGCCTTATAGCATCATCGAAAAGTTGGGTGGTTTTCATCATTACGCTAACATTCTGGAATTTGTTAATGAAGATGTAGGCATCTTCGGATTCCAGCCCGTGAAATTTGGGCAATATATTGATGAAGTGGGGTTTAATTTCGAAATTATCCCCATTAGCCGGTGGAAGTGAAAGACAAGTTGGAAGTGCGGTGTGGGTTGGATAGAAAAGATCCTGGAGTGAGATTCGTTGGGGCGCTTCGACAAGAGCGTGTGGTGGGTTATTCGCACCTAGTTGAGGTGAAATCAGTCCCGTAGGTAAGGGGTTGTTAGGATTGAATTCCGACATCTCCTTAGAAGATGATGAATTTGAAGATGAAGGTAAAGAAGTGGAAGGAGTTTCGACTTCAGAGTTGAACGCGTTGTCAGTAGGCACTAACGAGACACGGACGAAACGAGCGCTAGTGTCCCTAGTCCAACCGGACATACACTAACGAGGTGTAGTGTAGTCAAAAAGTAAAAATAGAAGGTGGGTGTAAGAAAACGTTAATGAGAGAATGTGGGTGCAAGTGGGGTGCAATGGATTTCTAGCGACAAAATGGCAAGTTTTTGTAAAAATTTTGTTTTGTGTTTTTTTATTTTATTTTATAAGGAGTTTTGCAAAAGATTTTTATAAGGAGCTACACACACTTTCAGGCAATCACAATATGCACAATCAAGCCTAGAACTAGGGTCTCCTAAGTCAACTAGACTGCTCCTAACTGTTCCAAAGGGCAAGTTTTGAGATATTCTCAAATCGCCTCTTCACCGCCAATTGTGGCCAGATAAGTACAAATAAAGAAAGGAGGGATCCGCTCACGAATTACCGTGAGGCGGGCCTTTTAAAATTACCTTTCCCACTTGTCAAGCCTAGGCACCACAAAATCAGGTTTAGATAAATGACCGATGCCCACAACCTTCTTTTGTCCTAATGAGCACGACAGTCCTTATTGGCTGAGTCTAATATTTTTTAATTAACTCGAGGGTTGATGCATATGCTTTTTGTGATTTTTGGGGTCCTAGGAAGGGTAATGAAATCCCCGCCCAATCTGGATTGGTGTTATAGCCCCTTAAAAGTCCGTTTTAAAAAATGCAAAGCAGTTAAACACACAAAAATCCAAAACACTTGCCAAATTTTTTTCTTTTATTTGTGGCGCAAAGAATCCTGCACAAGATTGATCTATTGGAGAGGGAGAAGAAGTTTTTGCTCAAAGAACCCTGCAGGAAAATTTTTCAGTGGACTACAGAGGGTAGAAAAGAGGAAAAGAAATACTCATAGAGGGATTTGAAAGGCTGACGTCACTAAAGCGCGGCGGATCCGCGGTCAAAAGCCTGTTACCGCCGTAGTTCAGCGGTTGAAAAGTCTATTCAAGCCTCCAAAATTTTTCTGTTGTCTGTTGTAGCTCTCCTCTGTCTGTTCAGATATTCTGTTTGCTTTTTTGTTCACTGGATTTTTCCAGATCTGAATCTGTTCGTCTTTCCGTTCCTGCACAATTCGCATAAAAACCCTTCAAAAAATAATAAGATGATAATTTTTTTATTTTTATATTTTTCAGTTTTTATGATTTTTTTTAATTTTAACCAACCCGAAATTACAAAAAGAAAATAACTACCGTTATCCCCGGCAACGGCGCCATTTGTTTGATCGTTCTTTTGTGCGTTTTGAAATCAAAGAATAGAATACCGCAATCAATAACGGTATCGCTTGGTAGCTAGCCGATTGAGTACGGGTCGGTCCACAGGGAAAACGCGTTCTTTTCTAGTTGTTCTAACGAGTCAATTCCTATTTGTGGTAAGTTTTGATTTTTATAAAAGCTGAAATTGAATTTGATATGGATTAAAACCTTACTAGGGTTAGGATTAGGTTAGTTTGGAAAGTTAATTCTCTCACTGCTTCCTTTGCCCTAATTAAGAACATAGGTGTTAGGGTAATAATTAACAAAAGGGATTAGCACGACTAGGAAGAAACATAGTTTCTTCCCTTTGGTCCTTGTCCGTCCTTTCTTAATTCTTAGCCCTAACCTCTATGTAAATCAACCACGATCGGTCTAACTAGGGAATCACCGCTATCTCGTGGATAGGGTGCCGTAGTGAGCGGTGTGTGTTTGATTAAGATAGAGCTCTAATTTATAGTATTATATGGGCAAGAAAGGAGTGAGAGATTTTCATCTCTCAAACCTAACCCTAACAGGTGAGGAACTACTCACTCATTAGGGATATTATGATGAAGTTCATTTTTATAATTTTCATTTAATTACCTAATTAACGTGTGGATAATAAAAGACAGATAAAAATACAGAGAAATAAAATTGCACTTAAGAACACAAGATAAAAAAATTTAACTTACTTTATTGATGCACTCTTGACGATTACAAGGAATTGAAATTAATCTAAAATTAAAAAGAGGCATGCTCCAAAAGAGCTGTAGGCTTTCCTATTTATAGATAGGAGAAACCCTAGGGTTTACATCTGATCCACATCTGAAATTACAAGACTACCCTAAGAAAACCGGGTCAATGCACCGACTCCCACCGACACGCACCGACACGGGCTCTGCATGGCCGCGGATCCGCGGCAGAATGCCTTGTTTGGCCGCGGATCCACGGCCGTTTGATGGGCTCTTGGGCTCTGTTTTTCTGTGATATTTCAAGTTGCTTTTTCCATCTGTTTTCTTCACTTGGTTTCTCAGAATATCTTCTATGTTCTTCCACATTTCCACGGTGCAGAATGTTATGGACTTTTACCGTTAGCTTTGTGTTGAAATCTTAAATCTTGTGCTGCCCTTATACGTTGTGCAATCGAACTGTTCAATGACCTTCACTTATTCCTTAAACTGTAGGCGGCATCTTGCAGATTCATCTATTTGTTGGTCGTAGTCTCACATTTGTAGCGTCTTTTCACCATTTTCACTGTATTGTTCTGAGAATCTGTAACTTGCAACTATTTAGCAGACATGAATCAAAAGCACTTATTTATTTGCTATATGATTAAGAATGGGGAATATAATAATGCAAAATTCTGATATGAACAGTGCATCAAACCACATCTCAAGATGGGAGTCTCCTATATCATCGTTGCTCATCCCGACACGTAACAAATACATGTGCGCGCAAGATGATCTACGGACCATAACGTCCTTAAACTAAACTCTACGGACCGTAATATCCTTAAACTACTACGGACCGTAAAGTCCTTAAACTAAACTCTACGGGCTGTAACGTCCTCAAACTACTGCGGACCGAAACGTCCTTAAACTAACAACGGACCGAAACGTCCTTAAACTAAAGCAATAGAGCCTAAATGCCCTTTTGTTGGATCTGAATGATCCTAAAATCCTGTTGAGTAGATCTTAGTTTCAAACTGGACTAACGTATTTTCAACAAACATTAAAGTTGATTTTAATCTCAAACGAGATTAACGACCCTTAAATCAAACCAAACCCAAATCTAAGAATATACGAATTTGGACTAATTTACGCCCTACGGGAGACAATATAAATTAGTCTCCGTATACAATCCATGGGCAACCAAAAATAAAACAAATGCACACGACATGAAGTGAACTTCTAGAGCAGGAGAAAGTGGTTATCACGATACGATAACGTAATTAACTGTAGGGGCTTGCACCTATAGGGAAGAGCGTCCCCACAATACAAAAAATCCTCGCAAATGAGGGGGAATCTGACGAAGCCTGTTACAATGTCCACATCCATTCAATCCTCCGATACACGGAGCCATAAATCAACTTGGCATCTTCGAAGAGGTAGACGGATAATTCCAAATAGCATCTTCCACCAAATTCATGCAAGACGATCCATCCCGGTTTCGTCTCTATTTTCGGCGGTAAACAGGAGCTAGCTGTATGTAACGACCGCCCAGGTACTTGTCGAAAGGGGGCCGACAATCAAGTGCTTCCTTACCCTATTGAGCCTGAATATGACAATCTCCGTACAGTCTGGTCTCTTCATTAAAGAGTATCGCTTATCGGGTCTAGGGGATGGATAACGTCAGACCCCTACCGACCTGATAAGTCGTGTCTGAGTCAAGCTCATCACCTCCTGAGATACTACTGATCAACTATCAGTAAATCTCACCTACCGTGGCCATAGATTTCTGGTGATAGCCAACCGAACACAGTGCGACATCGACTCCTAATACTAGGAGAGAATAATCCCTGACAGTCGACCACTGCTTCCATGTGGCTCGGGAATGTACCCAACTAAAACCTGTTTGCACGACTCCTTTGAGCCGTGGTGGGGTAGTAATAAAAATACAGTGGGAATTCACACAAGACAAATAATGGCTTCAGGTCAAAAACTAACCTGTACTCATGCCACCTGAGAACTTCCATTTGACGATAGGTATAATACCATCTAAAAGTTCTTGGCGAGTCCGTCCAGTGTACTCACCTCCAGTGAGTACCTATATACTATCTTAGGTGTCACAACACCAATGGCTTGTAAGACCGGCCACCGCCCCTCGTCGGGGTCTCGAAGCGTATACACTAGTCTACTCCGGAATATCGATGCCCAGTCTGGATACTTCCACGACTAGGGACATTTAAGGATATGCTTATGGAAAACCCAGCTCCTATATATATGATCGCTATCATAATGCTGGTTGTCAAGCAACAATCCTACGGGCTTCATCAATGATGAAGATAAACCAGATAGCATACTATCATCTCGAGTAAGACTGTTACACCTGTATAGGTCATCCCTCAATTATTATAATCGCCTACTTGTGTTCACAATAATTACCTTGATGGTACTCTATCCAACAATCTCCTACTTGAAGTTAAGGCCAATTATTGCGGTATCGCGTACCCATAGCTTATGTGCTACTGAATACCCAACTTCTCTACTAATCAGTTTCACAAACTATCTTTGTGAAACATAACGTGTTCGAGAAATAGCCTTAATGAGTGGATCCACTACAATATTCCAACTTCATCTCTCTATATCTCAACTTTGCAGAGATGAACAATCTCCCAATCTGAGCGATACCCCGCCTTAAGAATTTTTCTGGATACCTGATGGGACTAAATTCATCAATGACCAACGCCTATCCAACAAAATTCTTGGTCTGTATGCTCTGTTGAGTTATAACCGGTATCCTGTACCATGATTACCTCAGTATCCTTATTGGAACACTATCCAATACATTAATCCTCAGAAGAGGCTAAACTCATAACTCTGACAACATCTCTGTCATCCAGGTCACCTTGGAAGCCTAAACTGATAACCGCCTCTTAGAGGAGGCTGCCGTTATCCTATACCAAGAACATCCTTTTATGTTCTTTACTGCTTCTCTTTATTTCTCGAGGATTGGATTAATATATGCTTGTTGCATCTAGTGCAAAAGCGATATTTGGTGTTGTACAAGACTTTGCATGATTGACTCAATTGCCTATGCAAATGATGTGTCATTTATGCATACCCCTCTCTTCATCAGTCTAGAAGACATCCCTTTCAGAGAGGGTGACTCCATCACTTGCGGGTACACTACCATGTCAGGAGTCGTCCATTCTAAAATACTTTTATAATGCTATCCAAGTACCTGATTGGGAAACTTCCCAAATCTAGATCTAAAATTATAGATCTAGTCATCAGAACTCCTGATATACTATCCATATCCAAAGTGGAGAAAACACTGTGTGACAACCAAAATCTGACCGATTGTAGTATAGGAACATCACTTCCTATCTGGAGTATGTCATCCAAATCCCAGGACAGTGCTCCTTACATCCCTTTTACTGTGTTCATCTTTTGTTTTGATGAAGTCAATTACCTTGACTGTCAAATCAAAACAGATGATCTGTCTCCGCCATCCATACTTCAGTCTATGAATAGACATAAGCAACTTGCACACCTTCCGCTGCTCCCACTGACTGCGATAACCCTCTGGCAGAGTTATATATACGTGCACTTCCAAAATCCCATTTAGAAAAACGTTATACTCACCCATCTGCCAGATATCATAGCCATGAACCGCATCAGCGCTAAAACATATCCATATGGACTTCTGCATAGACACTGAAGTAAAAGTCACATCACAATCCACAACGGGTATTTGATGAAAACTCTTTACAGCAAATCTAGCCTTATTAGGTAAGCACCTTTCCACCTACACAGATCTCGAAAGATCTTCATGCTCTAAATGGGTTTTACCCTTAAGGAGCACCCGACACAGTCCAAAATCCATGACTTGCTGTAGTGCGTGGAGTCCATCTCGGGTATGAAACATCTGGTCACCTGGAAGTTACCACTTCTTATGACCTACTGATAATTAGTAGGGTCATCATTACCATGATGCCGACCTTCCTGTCACCGTCTACGAGAAAACTGAAGTGTCTCTCGGGTGTCTGAGGTCACCTATTAAAATCTGCAGAGTGGCTAACGGTTTGTCAAGTCCAATTGAATTCTTAGGTTCTATTAAATTTTCAGTAACTGTTTGTGGTTCTGGAATCACATCCAATTCTACCATACTCACACTAGTTTCTTTTGCAAAAATATTTCTTTTTATAAAAAGGTGATGAGTCAAGAACAATGTAACTATTGATCTTGAAAATGGTAGAAACAAAATCCTAGCGAATGCTCGAGAAAATCCACAAACTGCCATTACCGAAGCTTGCCTCGAGTTTTTCTGGATTATGCTTTTAGACAAAAACCGGATAACTCCATATCTTAACAACCTGAAGATATGTAACCATTCTATGTTCAAATAAAATCAAGGCACTAATTTAGATGGTACCAGATTCAAAGTCATGCAGCTGTTTCTAGTGTATATCACCTAATGGAAAAAGGCCAATAGAACATTACTTATCATGGAGTGCGTCTATGGATGAGTAACCTGTGAGATAATCAAGTTCTTGATATTTCTATAATGGAGAACCTAGCATAAGTATCTATATCTTCGATCACCTCGAAAAATCCTGATACTTCCAACGTATAGTTCTCTAATTTATTCTTATATCTACAAACTTCTCAAGATCTTTGGACCTTGCATTACAACGAATGCATGTCTAAAACCAGAGAACTCATAGGTAATCCTGAATTAAGTAAGAGTACCAACCCCTTGTCCCGAAAGACACTGGACAACATACATCTTCATATATAAGTCTCAAGAGTATACCAACTCAAATTTTTTGTTTTATAAGTTGAAAACTGTATTTTGGTTAAGAATGTCTTACACCCTTATTCAATGCACATTATCTTATCCTCAACTGATAAAGATAAATGTTTACAACACATTTTTCAAAATGTATATTTCACTTTATAAAAAATAAAGGTACATATATTTCATTTTAAAATCTGGTGCATAACAACAGTTATTCAAAACCAAATATTTGCCATCAGGAAAAAACCAGGCGATTTAATCCAATATCACCAATTACAACGAATTCCGATATTGAGAATCAAATTGCCTATTTCCCAATATTCTGCTCCTGCTCATCATCTGTAACACCGTACAGATATGAGATCCAAAACTGGTAAATACATACCCTGGAGTCAGAATTAATTGGGAAAACAGTTCTCTATTACATGTACACGGAAAAACTGAAACATGAAAATGTTTCATAGGGGATGGTCAGGTATTCTTAGTAATGCCTTTTCCATTATCCAGATTCATGATAATAATTGCAATTTCCTTTTCCCTCATTTCAGTCTGTTTATATGTCTCTACATCTTACCTTCTGTACACCGTCTTTAGCCTAATTGGTTTTCTTCCTTCCCTACTTTTCGGCACCAGCCTGACCTTTGAAAGAAGAATATCCAATAAGCGTAATAGGTGTACTCTCCTAATCAAGGAGCTCTCACAACCTGAAAGAAGGTAAAAGGAAGAGATAACCGAATGATCCTATTCAATTTCTTCAGAAGCAATGGCCATCCTCGACTGAAATAACTTTTTCGAGTTCATATGTAACTATACGATGGCCGTTCCAAGCAATATGGATCATCGTAGTGATACGGCGTGTTCTGAAGAAATGCAAAGGGTAGAGCAGGAGTGGCAAGGATATATGTGACTTTGTCGCGAATCAAGACAAGCCAAAGCCAAAGGGTATAAAAAGGTTCAGTTAAAATGGTTCATGAGTTTTTAAAGTAAGTCATGGGTCGCTGTACCAGAGAAAGAGAAAAGAAACACTCAGCGTGCACTCTATCAAGATCAGATTGGTTATCACTTTATTTGATCAGGATGGATTCCGCCGTTTCTCGAATTCTCTTCCAAACCCTAAAAGGAGAACTAGTCGGGATCATTTACACTTTTACAAGTTCGTTAACTACTCAGCCAGGCCAGTGTTGGTACTCCGAGGGAGGTCCCCCGTGCTTTCACACGAACCCAATTAATAACCCCGTTTCCGCAGAGGCGTAACCTCGTTTCCGCAGAAGTGTAATCTCGTTAACACTTTCTAGACACCTAATAGGTTAACTAATTGTGAAGTGAAAAATCTCCCGAGGAGTAATATATATACTCATCAGTGGGAATCGAGACCCAACTATCATCATGTGATAACCTGACGGAATCCTCTCAAGTCACCACACTCCAGAAGGTATGCGCATACCTGGAAAGTTTCCCGTATGTTTGAAACTCCCGATATGGTTTTTGCCCCTAAAGGTTTATGACCTTGACTAAGTCAACAAACCATAAACCGCTATTCAAGTTCAACCCGTCATTTTTTTGATTGCATTAAACCCATCCGCACGTACCCTTGATTAGGTCAACAAGGCTGCACGACTATCCTAACCAATCGCATTACAATACACAAAAAAGTACCACTTAGCTACCGTTCACTACGCCTTGACTAGGTCAACAAACGCAGCACGAATACTAAATAATACTAATCTGAAATGATGGAGGGCTACGGCTGGTTTTGACGAAAAACATTTAACGTAATGAACTTGATATCGTTGAAGGAACTCGAGTGGCTTTGAAATGGAGTGGTTTAGGCTCCGCTTTTTAAAACTAGTAACATAAACTTTTGCTGAAGAGCAAACTCCCAATGAAGGGATCAAGGCTCTTCCCTCATAGAAGGAGGTGCGGGATATTCCTAACCGAATATCTCTATGCAAAGAAACAAAATATGACTATGAGTTTGGAAGAAAACCGAGTAGTTTTAAAATTGGTTCCGACAACATCATTTAGGTTTATTTTTCCTTACATTTTTCAGATAATGCGTTCCTATCATTTTAAGTTTCCAAGCTACAAAAGAAACAACCAAAATAATATGCTTTTTATATGCCATCCGCATTCGCTACGGGGCCCCGTCATGCATCGTTAGGTTACTTATCTAACGGCAGAGCGGGGGCAGGACTAGCGCGGATGCAAAATATATAGAAGCATCTACTAAATATATATAATATATATATATATATATATATATATATATTATATACCAACATCGCAAGCAGATAATAATCATCACAGGTAGATTAAAATCATCACAAGCATACGAACAACAATATGGAATGGTGAATAATCTAGGAGCCCCGTGTTTCATTTAAGCTATAAATGAAACACGACGTTTCCCGGTCATATGGATAGCCAGTGCAATGAAGATCCTAGACCCCGAAGTGAGGCAACCTCAGTCAACAAAGTGAATGGGCCACCCAGCACTTCATGAAATCCGGTAACTTGAGCACCCCTCCGTGGGTCAACCTATACCCCCTACGAGTGCGGAGAATAGCCCGTCAATTCTAGAGAGCCCCCCGGTCTTAACGCCATGAGATGTGGGCCCGTTGCCCTCTAGAACCCGGCTGTTCGAGCACTCCTCCGCGGGGTAATCCTTGTACGGAAAAGAAAAAATATATACAGTTGTGACATCGACTTCAACCCGATTGTACCCCAATAAAAGAATATACATAACCGGCAGTGACGTTAGTCCACATGTCGGATACTCACCTCGTGATAAAAAATATACAAATAAATCTGAACTGTACATTTAACATTGCACACAAGGTTATCCATCACGGCAATCCATCCATAACCAGATATGTATATATAACCGCAGAAGCAAGCAACACCAGAATGTGTGCAACCCCGTCTAAATAAACATATAGCAATTAAACGACGTTTAGCAACACATATACAACATCACAGATATCGACGATGCAAAAGTTTCGAGTTTTTAAAACTCCCGAGTTGTCCCAAAGCCAAGATGACACAAAGTGAAATTTGGGACAAATCAAACAACGCCAAAAATACCAATTTACAAAATCCAAGACACAGCATGAAAACGAGCTCCAGATGTGAATAGTAAAAAGGTGAGGCCGGCCAAAACTACATTCCTGCCGGTCCAATCATGATGAAATCTGCTCGTTTTCATTGTGTGTCACTATCTAGTCTAGAATAAGCATTTGCACTTGTTTAAAAAATTTTCAGCGACAAAAAATATTTCGAACAGAAATTGGGTTTTGAAAAAGGAGTTTTCGGTTTTGAAACTTGAAGCATCGTCTAACACTAGTTTGGCGTGTTTGGGTGGCTCAGATACCATGTTGGGATCCGGCGCCCGTACCGGGGAGGCCACGGGCGAGGAGGAAGCGAAAACAAAAACTTTTTATCGGCATCGGATGCGCACACCGGAGGATTCGATCCAAACACCCTAAACTAGAAATCTAAAACATGCAAGATTTGAGAAAATACAATTTTTGTCGCGTGTCCACCCAATTGTGGAAGACCCCTCCAAGCTCGTAGCCGTCGGGATCGCGCTTGAGAATCGATCACCCTTGCCGAAGACGTCCACCTGAGGGAACGTGGAGGAGGCTCTAACCGACGACCCAAATTCGCTAGGTTTGGATTGTCGGTGATGTAGGAACACTCCACTAAAAATTTCTCGCTTAAACCATGCTAAAAAATGAGAGGAAGAAGAAGAAGGAGGTGAAGGAGGTTGAAGCATGGAGGAAAAAAATAGAGCAAGTGAGGAATGAAAACTCATCAAGTTCTCAAGTAAAAAGGAATGGCTGCATAAATATCAACCATACACCAAATAGTGGACACAAATGGATTTTATTAATTTAAAATCCAAACCCATCCCTCTCTACATACAATGAATCACGATTCACTTTACACCTTATGTCCACCTTATTTCCCTTTTATTTTTCTAAATAGAAAAATAAACATGAGGTGTTCTTCTTCTAGAAGCATTCTCGTATAAACACGGAATATTTCACCTGGTATATGTATCGCTACATATATGCGTATCCGTATAAAAAAATACTGATAGCATCAAATTGAGAAAATAAATAGTGAACAATAATACTAAAATATATGTATCAAAATACATATATAAATTATTAAATCAAAACCTGATTTAATAATCCGGCTTAATCCTAAGCTGGCTAATATTATCAACCGTCTGATTAAAGTCCGTATATCGCGTACACATATTTGATCGGACCCCTGCACGTACCAACGTACGGCTCTTACATCTGTCACCTGAACCGGGAAAACCCTCTGTGTGGGACTCTAAAGACTCGACAATACACTGGCAGTGGGTTTAACCATAAGCACGTCAGCGGCACTACCTGTACGTAAAGACTACCCAGGTACTTGTCGAAAGGAGAGTCGACAATCAAGTGCGTCGTTACCCTACTGAGCATGAATGTGGCAATCTCCGTATAGTCTGGTCTCTTCGTCAAAGAGTATTGCATATCGGATCTAGGGGATGGATAACGTCAGACCCTTACTAACCCGATAAGTTGTGTCTGAGTCAAGCTCATCACCTCCTAAGATACTACTGATAACCTATCAGTAAATCTCATCTACCGTGGCCACAGATTTCTGGTGATAGCCAACCGAATACAGCGCGACATCGACTCCTAATACGAGGAGAGAAGAATCCTTGACAGTCGACCACTGCCTCCATGTGGCTCAGGACTGTACCCAACTAAAACCTGTTCGCACGACTTCTTTGAGCCGTGGTAGGGTAGTAATCAAAGTACAGTGGGAACTCACACGAGATAAATGGCGACTTCAGGTCAAAGACGAACTTGTACTCATGCTACCTGAGAACTTCCATCTGACGATATGTATAATACCATCTAGAAGTTCTCGGCGAGTCCGTCCAGTGTACTCACCTCCAGTGAGCATCTGTATACTATCTTAGGTGTCACAACACCAATGGCTTGTGAGACTGGCCACCGCCTCTCGTTGGGGTCTCGAAGCGTATGCACTAGTCTACTCCGGAATATCGATACCCAGTCTCGATACTCCCTTGACTAGGGACATTTAAGGATGTGCTTATGTACAACCCAGCTCCCACATATATGATCGCCATCATAATGCTGGTTGTCAAGCAACAATCCTACGGGCTTTATCAATGATGAAGATAAACCAGATAGCATACTATCATCTCGAGTAAGACCGTTATACCTGTATAGGCCCTCCCTCAATTATCATAATCGCATACTTGTGATCACAATAATTGCCTTGAGGGCACTATATCCAACTATTATAATTCTAACCCGCAGTGATAAAGCTAAGAACGAGATGATTATAAACAAAGAAGATAATGACAACAATGTCTCGGAAATACATTTGAGTGATTTATCATAGCTGAAAATAATATTAACACTTCTATCTTGGATGTTAATGGGTAACGGCTGTCGGGGGTAAGGTTTCTATCCTATTAAGAATGTATAACGCATACACCCTCTGGACTTATGCTTTCATTTGCTTCGAGAAAATTTCGGCAGCACCTCCGCGCTGTTCTCCGAGTATACTGCAATAGAAGAGATAAACACCTCAATACTATCAGTATTGAGATGATCATCTCAACTATATTTGTACACGGAGAACAAGCGGAAAGGTACTGACGAAACTCATCTCGAAACGAATGAAAAGCATAAGTATGCAGAGAAGTGTATACATTATACATTCTAAACATGTCCAAAATGGGACAAATCTATCGGTTATAGTACGATTAGTATTCTCGTCGCATAAACTACGAGATGGTTGTTAACGAAAAATGATTAACGTTCGAAATTGACAACACACGCGTAGTTTTATGTCAAAAAAATAACCGTACGCATATAATTGATAGACGGGTTCTAAGTCGCGATATTTTATCAATATGAGATACTCGATGATATGTATCGGTTTACTTTTTTTTATCATCGAGTATCATGCACTTAATTAGATTGTTTTGATGGTTATCGTTTCAGCATCGTCGGTTATTTAACTATTTTGTTTAAGGTTTTGAAATTTTCTGTTTGAATGGTAAGTTCTCAAACAATTGATATTATTAACGAAGTTTCTGGATTCATTAAAACAAATACACATCCATACAATGAGTATTACATAAAAGGGATAGAGTTGTGTACCGGAGACTGACGTATGTATAATTCGAAGAAACAGGGGCAATCATGCCGACGCCAACTCTACAATAAAAAAAAATTAATTACAACTGTTCAGCTTAGTATTTCCTTTCTCTATAAATAACAACAACAACAATATATATATATATATATATATATATATATATACAGCTTAGTATTTCCCTTCTCTATAAATAACAACAACAATATATATATATTCTTCTGGCTATAATTAACTGAAATTAACAACAATCTAAGTCTAACCCAGTTAATTAAAATTAACAACAAATTAACTAAATTAACCCTAACCTTAAATTAACCCAAACCATAAAATTAACCCTAACTCTAACCCTAAAATTAACCCTAATCCTAAATAAAATTAACCCTAAAATTAACCCTAACCCTAACCATAAAATTAAATAAAATCAACAAAATATTAACTCTAACGCTATACTTACCCCTAATCCTAACCCTAACCCTAACCTTAAAATTAATCCTAATCCTAAAATTAATCAACTAATCCTAAAATTAATTAAATTTAACAAAAAATTAACAAATTAACTAAATTTAAAAACTACTCACCGATTTGGCGTCAGAGGCGGGGGTTTGCACGGAGGCATAGATCGGAGGCTAGGGAACGAAGAAGAGGCGGCGGCTGGAGGTGAAGTGGTGAAGGATGATTGGAAGGACTTGGAGGGGATCGGAAGAGGGTGGAGGCGGGAGATTCGAGGTGGTCGGAGGGTGCTCAGAGGAGAGTGTTCGGATGCGGGTGATCGGAGGCGGGCCTGATTGGAGGCGGAAGGCCGGATCGAGTGGAGGCGTGGGAGGGGAAAAGAAATTGGGTGAAAATGGGGAAAATTGGGGAGGGGGGGTCACGGGAGGAAATGAAACAAACTAGGGAAAACGAGGGGAAAGGTGATCACGGTAAAATTTTGTTGACTTCGGTCAACTATATTTCGACGGTATTTAGCCGTCGAAATAAATCTTAAAAAAATTTCCCGTCGAAATTACACCCATTTTCCTGTAGTGAGAAGTCGATCCACGGAACAATGCTCGCGACCGACCAAACCACGCAATTAACAATGAATGATCTCAAGTAAATAATATGCGAAAATAACTTAGAAATCAAACACAGAAATAAGAGGCATAAGGATTTGTTAACGGAGTTCACTTACCGTATGGCCAGTATCCGGTAGAGTTGAATCAGGAAACGTCTGCTAGAATTCTTGAATCAATTATACGGAGCAACCGTAAGAGTTTTCTCTCAAAACTCTCTAAATCTAAGTCGTCACCCTCTCATACAATGATCTCTCTTCTATTTTGATGTACATAAAACATATAAGGGGTCTCTATTTATACACAAACCAATTTCTTAATTAAGAAACAACCATAATTAAGAAATCGGCATAAGACACTACTTAATTAGGATACTGTGGCTTTGGTAAAATCTGATATGGCTTGTCTGCACGTCCAGACATCTGCTTAAAGTTTTTCTATAATTTCACCAATCTCCCACTTGGAAATACTTCAGCCTTGATTCCCAACGCTAGCAAACTTCACATGATTCCGCTCTACGCTCTCCTCATTATATTTTCATAGAAAGGTTCGCCAACTTGCAACATCCAGCTTATCTTTGTCTATGACCGTGGTGAACAAATTCGCTGGATTCTTTTCTCCCGCGATCTTCTGCAGTGTCAACTCGCCCTCTTCTACCGCTATACGTATGAAGTGGTACCGCACCTTGATGTACTTCGTCTAAGAATGATATGCTGCATTTTTCTCTAAATGTATCACACTTTGACTGTCGCTACACAAGGTATTGAAGTCTTGCTTTTTTCTCAATTCATCAAGTAGCCATTGCAACCATATCATCTCCTTGCTAGATTCCGTGATCGCCACGTATTCAGCCTCCGTGGTCGACAATACTACAACCTGTTGCAATTGAGAGACCCAATTTATGACTGTTCCCCAACCGTGAATACGTATCCTATCGTGCTCTTCCCACTATCTCGATCTCCTGAGTAGTCCGTATCAACATAACTTTGCACTTTTAGAGAGCCACCTCTGAAACATAAACAGTCACTTGATGTATCCCTTAGATACCTCAATATCCACTTCACCACATTCCAATGCTCCTTCCACGGGTAATGCATATACCTGCTAACAACTCCCACTGTATGTGCAATATCTGGTCTCGTACTCGCCATCGCATATATCAAACTCCCCACCGCAGATGTATAAGTCATGCTTGCCATCTCATCTTTCTGCTCTTGAGTTGTCGGGCACAACTCCTTACTGAGTTTGAAATGCTTCGCTAAGGGCGTACTCACCGGTTTTGACTTGTCCATATTGAACAACTTCAAAACCTTCTCGATGTAGCCCCATTGCGATAACCATAGTTTCCGCTGCTTTCTATCTGTCACGCCCCGCTTCCCAGAGTACGCAAGATTGGGCACGTGACATAGCCAACCATGCTACCTGTGGGTAGGAAATATCCATCCACAGTCACATTACGGTTGTAGAGATATCAAGAACAAAATAATAAACTAATCTAATACATGTCCAAATCCATAATAACAAGAATCAATAAACAATAAGTGCGGAAGCAAATGATCCAATACAATAAATAAACAGTACGTCCCATAATGCGGGCTCACATCTGGAAATGAAATGAAATAAATAAACTAAACCCTAAGGACTCACAGTTCAGCCTGCTGGCTGAAGTACTCCTGCTCGGTCGTCGACAGTGGTAAGGAATCTGGGCCATGCAAAACCCAGACGTCAGCGCGTCATGACATCAAGTATATAATATAAACATAGTAATAAGCAATGCAAGTATGAACATGAATAAAGCAGTACTAAGAAATAACAGAGCAGGTAATGTGCAATGGTGACTAAACTGTCCTATCAGGTTTCTACTCTATAGTCTTTGAAATCAATTGATGAATCGTCGATGTAACTCAATAGTATCCCGTGCGTGCCCGGGACCACGGTCAAGGTTCTCAGGGCTGAATCCGAGACCTGCTGCTAGGCAGTAAAGTAGGTAGTAGGATGGATGAGTGATGTCAGCATCATCACTCACGGACTGGCCAAGCCCGTAAGACTGATCAGAACAAGTATCGAACTGTTGAGTTACAAGTCGGTTTCACCTTTGATTTCCCCATACCCCCAAGTTATGTATGTCAGGTCAGGTATTCTGTAGTCAAGGACTAATGCCAACACAAGATCAGGTGAAAATAGGTCTGTCTGGATAGACAGCAGGAATGGTCAGGTTTGTCGGCATTAGGCATGAAATCAGGTAACAGGTCAGGTCACGTTATAACAGGTTGAGTCGATATGTATAGGGTGTCATGTCCGGTGTATCAGTACATGTGTCAGGTGTATCAAGATCGGTCAATATGTAATGCAATCAAATGTATGCTGATAACAGGTATAGTAACTAATAAGGAACAGCAGCAGGAACGGCAAATAACAATATTATTCCATGTAAACACAGTGATGCTTTGTATTCTCTTATTAACAGGTTCAAGCACCCTTAGGGTGCAATAGTCACAAAGTGAAACAATATCAATAACATACGTAATGAAGCTACATGAATTTAAACTAAAACATAATAATTGTCTCATGGGTGATTTAACAAATGAAGTGAGGACGATCTACTTGGTTTAGTTGGTTAAAGTGTGAAATAATAGTAGACCGATTAATTACAAGCAACTACTAAATTGATTTAATGTTACGGATAATCGTGACCATCAATTCTAAGTTATAAAAGAGATATCGATGTTACTAATAGCTGTGTGGTTATAATAAATAATATGATGATTAAGTTTGTAGCAAGACTTGATCTTGTGTACTAGCATGTTAAAGCAAGTATTCGGATACTTGCCTCGACGGTTTCGCAAACCGGAAAGCACGGATGCAATGTCGGCAGAAAACACGAGATGGTTGCACGGGCCACGGATTGAGTCCCAACAGCGGACAGCGGGCCCACACGGACCAGGGCACTTCGCTGGAGCGTCGGGCCCAACGACGGCACGGCCGGAATCCGGCAAAAGTCAAAACGACGACAAGTTAGCAACCAACGATAAACGTAAACAAGACCAGCGAGGGGGTTCTAGCACTAAAGGAAGTTAAAGAGATTCTTACAGGGAAGCACTAGGGACAACCACGAAGGGCTCGATGGCGATGGGACGCCGGCGAGGCAGCGACGGCGATGCAGCAAGGCTGGAAAGCTTCCTGGTTCTCTGGAAGAGGTGGTGCGGTGAGTAGAGGAGGGTGGTGGTCGGCTCTGGTGATCGAGGGGGAAAGGAGGTGGTCGGGGGTGCACAGGCACGATGACGAGGATCGACGGCGCGTTTCCCGGCGACCCGGGGATTGGTGCTAGGGTCGGGCTCGGGTCTGGTGGTGGTCCGGCGAGGGGAGGAGGAAGGCGACGACGAGGTCGGGAAGAGGAGGAAGAGAGGGAGTCGCAGGCGTCGTCGGCGACGGGAGGCGGCGTCGACGGCGAGATCTGCGGCCGGGTGAAGTCGTCGGGGTTGGGTGCAGGCGCGGAAGGGAGCGGAGGAAGGAGGAGGAGGGTGCGGTAAGGCTGAGGAGGTGTTGACGGCGATGGCGAGGTCGCGGTGGGGGTCGGCGGCGCACGCACGAGGAGCTAGGGTTAGGGCTTGGAGTTCTCATGGTGGGTTCGTGATGGAGAAGGAACAGGAGGCGGCTGAATGAAGAATATATATAGGAGGAGAGAGAGAGAGTTGTTAGAGAGAGAGAGAGAAAGAGAATGGAGAGAGACAGAGAGAGGCGGAGAGAGATAGAGAGGGAAAGGGGGGCCCACGAGGGATTTAAATCCCTCGTGATTGGCTGCCCAAGAGAAGGAAATTTTAAAAAAAGATTTTGAAAGGATTTAAAACGATTTAACTGTTAAAGAGTATATATATTCGTATATAATTTAGTTTTATGATATTTAATTAAATGGGCCCTTTTGGCGCTAAATGAAACATTTCCAAATCGCGCCCGGGTTGCGCCCAAATGTTCCAAATTCAAATTATAGGATTTTAAGCGGGTTCCAAATTTTGAAAAGAGGTGTTTAATGATTAAAATGTATGCCCACAAGTCGGACACTTGTGCGCGTGCGTAGGCGTCCAAACTTGCCCGTTTAACCGAACGGAAAGAAATCTCGACACGCGGACGCTACCACGCGACTAGTGGCGACGAGTAGGCCAACATGGATATTTTAAATTTCATTTTCGGTGTTAAAATTTGTTATGTGCCAAAATGACTTAACCGGTTAAAATTTAGCAAAAAGCACCAAACAATCAGGATAATTGTAAAGAGCAACATATAACACTCAACTAGCAATATAAACAGTATTATTGGGCTCGGGTGTTACATCATACCCAACTACAAAAAAATTTCGTCCTCGAAATTCCAAGAATACAAGATAGCTAACTACTGGAAAAGGTGAGGGAATTTCTGCCGGATCTCGTTTTCTCGCTCCCAAGTGGATTCCCCATGCGATCGATTACCCCAAGAAACTAGCACAAGAGGGATAACCTTGTTCTTAAGAACCTTTTCTCTTCGATCCTTGATTTCAACTGGTCGCTCCTCAAAGGTTAGGTCCTCCCGTACAGTCAACTCCGAATGATCCAAGGCATGAGTCTCATCACGAACATACCTCCGTAGTTGAGACACATGAAACACATCGTGCACTCCTGCCAATGACCGTGGTAACGCCAAACGGTACGCTACCTCTCCAACACGCTCTACTATCTCGAAGAGTCCAACGAATCGAGGACTAAGCTTTCCTCGACTTCCAAAACGAATCACCCCTCTAGTCGGTGATATCTTCAGGAATACCAAATCACCCACGGCGAACTCCAGAGGTTTTCTTGACGTGTCAGCCCAACTTTTCTGTCTGTCTTGAGCTGCCTTCATATGCTTCCTGATTGTATTCACCTTCTCGACTGTCTGTACCACCAAATCTGGTCCTAGTAACCTCCGTTCACCAACATCATCCCAGCAAACCGGTGAACGGCACTTACGACCATACAACGCTTCAAACGGAGCCATGTGAATAGTCGCTTGGAAGCTATTGTTGTACGAAAACTCCACCAGGTGTCGATGATCCTCCCAAGAACCTTTGAAGTCCAACATGCAAGCTCTCAACATATCTTCAAGGGTCTGGATCGTTCTCTCCGATTGTCCATCAGTTTGAGGATGATAAGCTGTGCTAAACTTCAATCGAGTCCCCAAACTTTCTTGTAAACTCCTCCAGAAGTGCGACAAGAACCGAGTGTCCCGATCGGACACGATGCTTACCGGTACTCCATGCAGTCTTACAATCTCCTGCATGTACCGCTCTGCTAAAGTCTCTGTCGATTGACCAACCCGAAAAGGAATAAAGTGAGCTGCCTTGGTCAACCGATCGACAATCACCCATACGGCATTGTTGCCCTTTGGACTCCGCGGTAAAGCCGTCACGAAATCCATGGTTATATGTTCCCACTTCCACTGAGGAATCGGAAGTGGTTGCAACAAACCAGCAACCCTTTGGTGTTCAGCCTTGACTTGCTGACACACCAAGCACTTAGCCACGAAGCGAGCAATTTCCCGTTTCATACCTTCCCACCAGAAGTGCTGTCGAATGTCTCGGTATATCTTTGTCCCTCCTGGATGTACAGAGTAAGCTGAACCGTGTGCCTCCTTCATAAGCTCTTCACGCACATCCCCTTTTTGCACACACACACGGCTACCAAATCTCAACGAACCATCTTCGTGGATCAGTAAATCGGTTCGTAGTCCGGCTTCATCCTGCTCTCGAAACTTTTGCAGTCTAGGATCCTGCGATTGTGCCACTTTAATCTTCTCAACTAAGGACGACTGTACTTGCAACTGCATCAACTGTCCCGTAGCATGTGGTAGCACAACCTCCAAGTCAAATCTCTGAAAATCCGCAATGATCTCCCTTTGTGCGGTCAATACCTGAATTGCTGGTAACCGACTTAGCGCATCTGGCACGACATTAACCTTTCCCGGATGGTACTTAAGATCAAGGTCATAGTCAGCCATCGGCTCTAACCATCTGCGTTGCCTCATGTTCAACTCCTTCTGAGTGAACACATATTTCAAACTCTTGTGATCCGTAAAGACTTCGACTCTCTCGCCCAAAAGGTAGTGTCTCCAAATCTTCAGGGCGAAGATCACGGCTGCAAGCTCCAAGTCATGAGTCGGATAATTCTTCTCATGAGTCTTCAGTTGTCTCGATGCGTAAGCGACGACTTTCCCATTCTGCATCAGAACAAATCCCAATCCTTTTCCGGATGCGTCGCTGTGTAACACTAGTCCTCCTGAATTTATCTGGTACTGTTAGGATAGGAGCGGTTATCAACTTCTGCTTCAACGTCTCGAAGGCCAATGCACATCCATCCGTCCAAACAAACGGTACTTCCTTGCGCGTGAGCTTGGTTAACGGCTCAGCTATACGAGCGAAGTTCTCCACAAATCTTCTGTAGTAACCGGCGAGTCCAAGAAAACTTCTTATTTCCGCAACATTCTTTGGAATAGGCCAATCTCGAACTGCTGCAATCCTTTCGGGATCGACGGCGATTCCACTGCCCGACACGACATGCCCCAGAAACTTCACTTCTTCCAGCCAGAATTCGCACTTACTCATCTTCGCGAATAATTTTCCTTGTCTCATTGTCTGCAGTGCGATCCTTAAGTGCTCAGCATGCTCCTCCGGACTCTTCGATTACACCAGGATATCGTCGATGAATACTACAATAAACTGGTCCAAGAATGGTGAAAAGATCCTGTTCATCAAATCCATGAATATTGCCGGCGCATTCGTCACTCCGAAGGGCATCACTAGATACTCGAAATGTCCATATCGAGTTCGAAACGCCGTCTTGCAAATGTCTTCTGCTTTTACTCGGACCTGATGATATCCTGATCGCAAATCCAATTTCAAGAATACCCTCGCGCCACTAAGCTGCTCAAAAAGTTCTCCAATGCGGGGGATCGGGTACTTGTTCTTAATAGTCACCCGGTTCAATTCTCGATAATCAATGCACATCCTTCTCGTGCCATCCTTCTTCTTTACTAAAAGAACTGGAGCTCCCCAAGGTGAGTTGCTGCTTCGAATCCAACCTTTCTCGAGTAATTCACCAACTTGTTTCTTAACTTCCTCCAATTCAACCGGTGCCATCGGATAATAAGATTTTGATACTGGCGCTACACCAGGAATAAGGTCAATCGCAAACTCCACGTCTCGCTTCGGCGGTAAGCCCGAAATATCTGCAAACACATCCATAAAGTCACGAACAACTGCCGGCTCTTCATTACTATCCGCTTCCATTGTCGCAAGAACACTGTTTGTCGGCCTAGCCCTAAACTCGACTGGCCCGACAGAACTGCTTCCCCCAGTGAAGGTAAACTCAGGGTGTCCGGGAATCTGGAAATTTACTTTCCTTGCCCTACAGTCAATGTGTGCGTGGAAAGTGCCAAGAAAATCCATTCCCAAGACTACTAAATAACTGCCCGTATCTATCACCAAGAAATCTGCAAAAAGCTCCCGTCCGCAAACAACAACTGAACAATCTCTACATTCCTTACTAGCTATGATTTTCCCATTCCCAGTGTGTATGTCCCGAAAACTAGACAGGGTCGTGCAGGTAATCGAGTGTGTAGTTATAAATTTGGACGACATAAAACAGTGGGATGCTCCAAAATTAAATAATGCCAATGCGGGAAAACCATGAACGAGTAAATTACCTGAAACCACTTCTCCTGATGCCTTGGCTTCCTCGTCCGTCAACGTGAACGCTCGAGCCTGGTTTGGTCCTTGAGTCAGCTGTTTCTGCCCTTGAAGCGGTCCCTACGGAGGATTCTGTATATCATCTTTCGTGCGAGGCTTCGACGGACAAGAATTAACGGCGTGATCTGCCGCTCCACATCTAAAACAGAGTCCCAGCCTCTTACGACACTCCTTTCGCACATGTCCGGGTATAAGGCAGTAGTTACAAATCACGCTCCTTTTCCGATCACCCACAATTGTTTTCTTCATTGGTGCTACGCTGCGCCTGTTCACCGGAATACTTCTACGTACAGAAGTTTGGTTCAGTGCAGATGCTGGTTCCAGCTCGGTCTGTTCCTGTAGATTCTCCAGCAATCCCCTTATCACTTTACGCCTGGCGGCTATGACCGCACGTCTTTGGTCCATCTCCAAATTCTTACCGGCCATATTCCTGAAAATCAAAGTACCCAACATTAGCATGATGATAGATTCTGAGTATAGATCAAGGCTAGAACTCCAAGATACTTAAATAGAGTACCGCATTGTAGCTATGCCGCGGTATCATAGCCGCAATTACTTAACTCCACCCAAGTCGCCCAAGTCTTAGGGATAACAAGAAATCAGGTTTCCGAGTCGACATGCAAAGTAAGTTTGCACGTCGTAAAAGATATAATCCGGAAGAATGTGATTCAAGAATGGTAAAACGGTCAAGGTGGCAGGACATGTTTCCTAAACACGGGTATTCTGATTCGTGTATCGGGTACAATATCCAACTACAAAGAATCAACCCAACTAACCTATGGCTCTGATACCAAAAGAACCATGTCACGCCCCGCTTCCCAGAGTACGCAAGATTGGGCACGTGACATAGCCAACCATGCTACCTGTGGGTAGGAAATATCCATCCACAGTCACATTACGGTTGTAGAGATATCAAGAACAAAATAATAAACTAATCTAATACATGTCCAAATCCATAATAACAAGAATCAATAAACAATAAGTGCGGAAGCAAATGATCCAATACAATAAATAAACAGTACGTCCCATAATGCGGGCTCACATCTGGAAATGAAATGAAATAAATAAACTAAACCCTAAGGACTCACAGTTCAGCCTGCTGGCTGAAGTACTCCTGCTCGGTCGTCGACAGTGGTAAGGAATCTGGGCCATGCAAAACCCAGACGTCAGCGCGTCATGACATCAAGTATATAATATAAACATAGTAATAAGCAATTCAAGTATGAACATGAATAAAGCAGTACTAAGAAATAACAGAGCAGGGTAATGTGCAATGGTGACTAAACTGTCCTATCAGGTTTCTACTCTATAGTCTTTGAAATCAATTGATGAATCGTCGATGTAACTCAATAGTATCCCGTGCGTGCCCGGGACCACGGTCAAGGTTCTCAGGGCTGAATCCGAGACCTGCCGCTAGGCAGTAAAGTAGGTAGTAGGATGGATGAGTGATGTCAGCATCATCACTCCCGGACTGGCCAAGCCCGTAAGACTGATCAGAACAAGTATCGAACTGTTGAGTTACAAGTCGGTTTCACCTTTGATTTCCCCATACCCCCAAGTTATGTATGTCAGGTCAGGTATTCAGTAGTCAAGGACTAATGCCAACACAAGATCAGGTGAAAATAGGTCTGTCTGGATAGACAGCAGGAATGGTCAGGTTTGTCGGCATTAGGCATGAAATCAGGTAACAGGTCAGGTCACGTTATAACAGGTTGAGTCGATATGTATAGGGTGTCATGTCCGGTGTATCAGTACATGTGTCAGGTGTATCAAGATCGGTCAATATGTAATGCAATCAAATGTATGCTGATAACAGGTATAGTAACTAATAAGGAACAGCAGCAGGAACGGCAAATAACAATATTATTCCATGTAAACACAGTGATGCTTTGTATTCTCTTATTAACAGGTTCAAGCACCCTTGGGGTGCAATAGTCACAAAGTGAAACAATATCAACAACATACGTAATGAAGCTACATGAATTTAAACTAAAACATAATAATTGTCTAATGGGTGATTTAACAAATGAAGTGAGGACGATCTACTTGGTTTAGTTGGTTAAAGTGTGAAATAATAGTAGACCGATTAATTACAAGCAACTACTAAATTGATTTAATGTTACGGATAATCGTGACCATCAATTCTAAGTTATAAAAGAGATATCGATGTTACTAATAGCTGTGTGGTTATAATAAATAATATGATGATTAAGTTTGTAGCAAGACTTGATCTTGTGTACTAGCATGTTAAAGCAAGTATTCGGATACTTGCCTCGACGGTTTCGCAAACCGGAAAGCACGGATGCAATGTCGGCAGAAAACACGATATGGTTGCACGGGCCACGGATTGAGTCCCAACAGCGGACAGCGGGCCCACACGGACCAGGGTACTTCGCTGGAGCGTCGGGTCCAACGACGGCACGGCCGGAATCCGGCAAAAGTCAAAACGACGACAAGTTAGCAACCAACGATAAACGTAAACAAGACCAGCGAGGGGGTTCTAGCACTAAAGGAAGTTAAAGAGATTCTTACAGGGAAGCACTAGGGACAACCATGAAGGGCTCGACGGCGATGGGACGCCGGCGAGGCAGCGACGGCGATGCAGCAAGGCTGGAAAGCTTCCTGGTTCTCTGGAAGAGGTGGTGCGGTGAGTAGAGGAGGGTGGTGGTCGGCTCTGGTGATCGAGGGGGAAAGGAGGTGGTCGGGGGTGGCACAGGCACGACGACGAGGATCGACGGCGCGTTTCCCGGCGACCCGGGGATTGGTGCTAGGGTCGGGCTCGGGTCTGGTGGTGGTCCGGCGAGGGGAGGAGGAAGGCGACGACGAGGTCGGGACGAGGAGGAAGAGAGGGAGTCGCAGGCGTCGTCGGCGACGGGAGGCGGTGTCGACGGCGAGATCTGCGGCCGGATGAAGTCGTCGGGGTTGGGTGCAGGCGCGGAAGGGAGCGGAGGAAGGAGGAGGAGGGTGCGGTAAGGCTGAGGAGGTGTTGACGGCGATGGCGAGGTCGCGGTGGGGGTCGGCGGCGCACGCACGAGGAGCTAGGGTTAGGGCTTGGAGTTCTCATGGTGGGTTCGTGATGGAGAAGGAACAGGAGGCGGCTGAATGAAGAATATATATAGGAGGAGAGAGAGAGAGTTGTTAGAGAGAGAGAGAGAAAGAGAATGGAGAGAGAGAGAAAGAGAATGGAGAGAGACAGAGAGGGAAAGGGGGGCCCACGAGGGATTTAAATCCCTCGTGATTGGCTGCCCAAGAGAAGGAAATTTTAAAAAAAGATTTTGAAAGGATTTAAAACGATTTAACTGTTAAAGAGTATATATATTCGTATATAATTTAGTTTTATGATATTTAATTAAATGGGTCCTTTTGGCGCTAAATGAAACATTTCCAAATCGCGCCCGGGTTGCGCCCAAATGTTTCAAATTCAAATTATAGGATTTTAAGCGGGTTCCAAATTTTGAAAAGAGGTGTTTAATGATTAAAATGTATGCCCCCAAGTCGGACACTTGTGCGAGTGCGTAGGCGTCCAAACTTGCCCGTTTAACCGAACGGAAAGAAATCTCGACACGCGGACGCTACCACGCGACTAGTGGCGACGAGTAGGCCAATATGGATATTTTAAATTTCATTTTCGGTGTTAAAATTTGTTATGTGCCAAAATGACTTAACCGGTTAAAATTTAGCAAAAAGCACCAAACAATCAGGATAATTGTAAAGAGCAACATATAACACTCAACTAGCAATATAAACAGTATTATTGGGCTCGGGTGTTACACTATCTCTCACGATCTTCATGCCCAAGATTTGTTTGGCCGCTCTCAAATTCTTCATAGAGAATTTCTCAGCCATCATCTTATTCAAACTTTGAATTTTCTTGAAATTCGGACCCGTTACCAACATGTTATCAACGTATAGTGATAAAATAATGTAGTCTCCATCCTTGAAAGTTTAAACGTACACGTGGTGATCATACAAATTCCGTCTGCAACATAAACGGATCGAAATTGAGATACCACTGCTTAGGAGCTTGCTTGAGGCCATATAAGCTCTTTTGTAGTTTACACACCATATCTTCTTTTCCCTTCACCTCGTATCCCGGTGGTTGCATCATATAGAACTCCTCCTTCAAATCTCTATAAAAGGAACGCAGTCTTGACATCGAGCTGCTCTAAGTGGAAATCCTCCACCGTCACGATACTGAGAACCACCCGAATAGATTTCATCTTCACCATAGGGGAAAGTATCTCTTGATAGTTAATTTCTTTCTTTTGCGCGTACCTCGTAACTACCAACCGAGTTTGAACCGCTTCACACCATTGGCCTCATCTTTAATTTTCCCACCTATTTAGCAATGCTTTCCGACCCTTGAGTAGTTTCACTAGATCCTATGTACGGTTCTTCTTCAAAGAATTCATCTCCTCATTCATTGCTTGCTTCCATTGTTTGCTAGCACCATCGCTTGTTGTTTTTTCAAGGAATTCAGGCTCCCCCGAATCTGTATACAGAATGAAATCGGTCACAAGTCTTTCAACCAGCTGCCTATCTCGCATAGATCTCCTCAGAACTGGTACATCTGGTTGCTGAACATGGTCACCATCTTGTTCTTGAACCTGATCCTGTACTGCAGTTTTCTCCACATTCTTATCTCCACTTGTAGGTACCTGAATGCTTTCTTGAGTTTCGTCCAACTTGACGTACTTCGATACCGCACCATCTTTGGCTTGCTTCTATTCTTTGTACAAGTGCCGCTCATCAAAAACAACGTTTCAGCTTCATTTTACTTTCTTGCTTGTGTAATCCTACAGCGTATATCCGAACCCGTCTCCACCATACCCGATGAAAGTATACTTCTTAGACTTGGAGTCAGGCTTACTCTTTTATACCTTATAAACCAAAGAATATGCAATACAACTAAATAAATTTAAGTGCGCGTAATAACCGGTTTACCTCACCAAATTTCTTGCGGAATGCCTCCATCAAGCATATTTTTCGGGCTTTTATTGATCATGTACACAACAGCATCGACGGCTGCTGCCCATAGGAACTTTGGTATATCCGCATCTAAGGTCATGCTTCGCACTCGCTCTAAGATTGTCATGTTCATTTTTTCAGCGATGTCATTCTTCTGTGGCGTCTCTGGTACTGTTTTCAACCAACGAATACCCTTCTGTGAGCAAAATGTCTCGAATTCTTGTATGCAATATTACCCTTCATTATCGGACTTATGGCATTTTACCTTAGCCCCCGTTTGGTTCTTAAGCTTCACAATCCAGTGTTTGAAAATACCAAACACATCGGACTTCTTCTTCATCGCATACATCCATATTTTCCAGCTTGCATCATCGATGAACGTCATGAAGTAACGATTCCCTGCAAAAGACTTCATCGAGGCCGGACCTCACACGTCCGTATACACTATCTATAATTTCTTGGTCTTCTTTGTTATGCCTCTAATTTAAAATCTGAGCGCGCTTTGCTTCTTACAAATACAGCTCTCGCAAAGCTCCAACTCCACCTTCTTCAGCTCTGAAAGAAGCCCCTATCCTGAAGAATTTTCATATTCTTCTCACTGAGGTGACCTAATCTTCTATGCCACAATGAAATATCTGAATTTATCTTTGAACTTACCGTCAACGCAATCGATCCTCCGTTGCTCCCACTGAATGAGTAAAACGAACCGCTCAACTTGTCCCTAGCGACCACCAACGATCCTTTAGAAATCTTCTACTGCGAATTTCCAAACGTCATAATATACCCTTCGTTGTCTAGCTGATTTGTGGAAATAAGACTTTTCTTCAAATCTGGAATATGTCGTGCATTTTTCTGCTTGATTTGACCTCCTCCTGACGGTTGCAAGATGGTTGTCCTTTTACCAACAATTTTACACGGTCGACCGTTTCTTTCCGTCGCATGTCCAAAATCGTTTTGAACATACTCGCTAAAGTGGTGCCGGTCCGGAGTGCAATGAAAAGATGCGCCCGAATGTAGGAACCAAGTATCCGCATTTGCGCTCTCATTCACCGATAAACAAAGCCCCTATTCCTCTTGTTCTTATATAGACACCACATTCGCTTCCTTTTCATCTACCTTCTCATCTGAGCTTTTCTTTGGAAATTTGTGTTCACTTTATGGTGCAGCCCTGATTTGGGATGCTGCAATTTTAGGCAGAATTTAGAGAAGATTAAAGGAATCAAATAATAACAATGGCAATTTGCCAGTTTTATTAATCGAAATCAATCTATTACAATTGCAAGGAGTCTCTTAAATAGGCCCATACAAAATAAAAAATCATAACTAATTTACCAACAAAATAAAAACTTCCTAAAATAGATAACTACTAAAAATAGAAAGTTTCTAAAAATTGAAATTATTTATTTGATTGCATTAAGAATTGATTCCCGATACTGCCCGTAAAATCTTAACTGATCCGGGCGTTGATTTCATCCCTAATTTGAAAGTCAAAATTTTAAAACAAATTTTTGACCGCTATTTCGGGGTCCTAAATAATGGATTTTTGCGATTCTGATAGACGACAATGCTGCTTGTAGGAATTTCCCATACGATTTAGCGAGAGCTTCGATTTGGTTAGAAGAAAGCGCGAATCGAACAAGATCTGGCAGTTCGAGTTTCTCGGTTGAACTAGACGTGATGTGTTTTAGAACGGTCAAACCGTTCTATGTAGGCTAGAGCTGCATCACTTTTCCTGTGACCCTTTTTTCCACAATTCCAACATGCGCCTAAGATTTTTCCTTGAGATTTTCCTTGGCTTTTAGACTTGCCCTTCAGACTTGCCCTTCTTACTCTTTCTCCTTTCTATCGTTCTATCGTGATTCTCCCCCGAAAGTGCAGAAGTTCTCAAACTCCCACTCACGGCCTTTCTTCATATCTTATCATTTAATATGCAACTAACCGTATTATTAAACGTGAGAGTCTCTGAGATAGAGTTGCTAACTGCCATAATTAGGTTCTCTCAACTCTCCGACAATGAACAGAGGGATAACAGGGGCGAATCTTGTCTTCAAATAAGATCAAGACGGATTCTAACTGAATCTTCACGCTGTTGAACTCTTTAAGGTGCTCTGTCACCGAACCGTTTTCAGCCATTTTCATGTTGAAAAGCTTCTTCATCAAAAATATCCTGTTTGATGTCGAAGGCTTTTCATATAACTTCGCTAATTTCGTCATTAGCGCTATAATTGGTTTCTCTTTTGAGATATTAAATGCCACCTGCGAAGTCAACGACAATCTGATCGTCGTCAGAGCTTTCCTATCTAAAAGATTTCACACCTCATCAGTTGTTTTCTCAGGCGATACAGAAGATACAGATCCTTTTGGTATAGGTAGTCCTCCATCTGCATGCGCCATCAACCATAATTGTGACCATTGAATTTTTCGATCTTTTTTTTTGCTCCGCCATCTTTCAACTAAGTCGCAGCAAACTCAACTTCTCTTTTGATCTGAACCAACACTTTCAAAACGACCATCTAAGAATGCGGAGAAGATGACGTAGGTGTCGTTACCCACGGTTTACCTAGATCGTAGAATTAAAAAACCCTAGGTTCCTTTAAACCATGCTCTGATACTAGTTGTTGGTATCAAGCGTCAAGTCTTAAGCTTTGATACCAGTTGTTAGGGATGGAAAAGCCGATTTACGGAACAATGCTTGCAACAGACTAAATCATGCAATAAACAATCACACAATTAACAACGAAAGATCACAAGTAAATAATTTGCAAGAATAAATAAGAAATTAAATACAAAAATAAGAGGTATAAGGATTTGTTAATGGGGTTCACCTACCGTATAGTTAGTCCCTGACAGAGCGGAATCTGCAAACGTCTATTAGAATCCTTGAATCAATCACACGGAGCAACACTATGAGTTTTCTCTTAAAATTCTCTAGATCTAAGTTATCACTGTCTCATACAATGATATCTCTTTTGTTTGGCTGTACATAAAATATATAAGAGGTCTTTATTTATATACAGACCAATTCTTTAATTAAGAAACTACCATAACTGCCATAAGACATTCCTTAATTAAGAAACTGTCATAATTATGAAACTGCCATAAGACACTCTTTAATTAAGAAACTATGGTTTTGATAAAATCTGATATGTTTTGTGTGCACGTCCAGAAACTTGCCTGAAGTTTCTCCATAATTTCAACATTATCCCCTCTTATATCTAATACCCATATGCATTCCACAATTTTCTGGATGTGAGATCACGTTAACCACATTCTGTACCCATATATGTTTTACGATGAGTCTTCTTTTGTCATATAAAATCGATGTCTTTCAAAATCCTCGCATTCTGGATTGGTGGAACCCTATTCTCCGGATTGAACTCTAAGTTGTTAGTTGGACCTCATTTTTGCCACATGGATCAGAATCCACGTCCTTCATCGGACCTCTCTTTTTTTTTTTTTTTGAAACGAAACTAATACAAGTTTATCATGAGATGATTGGTACCTTAATCTTCCTTCTATCGTCTGTTGTTTGTATGGTCAGCCAATTTCTTCAGCTACATTACAAGTTCATATCTAATTTCGTGGCATAGGTACCTTACCTCTAAAATGCTCGCACTCCGAGCACTCGTTGATATCGATTTGAAAGTGATATTATTTATCGTTGATCTAATAATACAACTTTTTTGGGTTATGCTCTTCTTATGTTGGTTGCATGTCTCGAACCGGTGAAGTTAAGTTTTACCCAGTTGTTCCACCTTAGACATATCTAATACTGCACATTGCATATGTATGTTCTTGGAGCCCTCATCTTATGGGCCGCTTTTCAGGAAGAAAGAAGTGGTTTTCTAGTGTTGGAACCGAAAAGTGTGTCGTCACATAGTACCCGAATCATTTGATCACGACTTTGGATTCTTTGAGATATGGGTCCGAACTGCCCTGAACCTTTCAGTATGACAAGTGATAATCATAATAATCTAATCACCTAACTTTGGTATTCAAAATCAATTTGTTGTTCCATGGAATAGAATAGTTAGCCTAAACACATGGGAAATTGAAATAAGAAAGTTACAAACTCAATGCATGCAAGCAATGCATATATGGAGAGGAGGTGACCCTATTTTTTGAAATACCAAGGGCAAGAATTTTCGTCATACACCGTGAAATACGTTAAGAAATTAAAAGTAAATATTATATAAAATTGTCGGATAATTTGTAAACTAGTAACAAAAGTTTAAAGTTAACTATAACAGAGAAAAAAGATTTTTTTCAACATAATGATAAAAAAAACTTGATGAAATCCATAGGCTTTTTAATATAAAATCCAAAATAATTCAAAAAGTAATCATGGGTAAGTAGGAATTGAACCCAATCAGAAACCAAATGCATTATCAACTAAGCTAAAGCCCCATATTGTCTTGTGAATGCCATAAATAGATATATAATATATGTTCAAAATATCCCAACTCATATTTATAATTGATGTTCACCTCTTTTTTCCTTTTAAAATTTCAGCAGGGGCATGTGTCCTCCCCACCCCCATACCCTCAATGCTTACCAGATCCGTCCTTGCTGCGAAGGGGTTAGGGTGCATTTTATTGGGATGAGGGGGGTTTTTTTTTTTCAAAAGCGAAAGTTTCACCGATATTTTTTATGATGGTACCGCTCATTTTGATCAAACATTGTCCTAGGAATACATATACCAAAAATTATATAGTTTCGATGTTATATCACTCTTTAATTGAATGGTTGCAAATTTAATGCCAACCATTAATAATTTCTCATCATTAAACCAAGTACAATTGAATAGTAATAAAGTTATGCATGAAAATATAAATAAATAGTGTCGATCACCAAAAAATATAATTGTAAAATCAATCCTCTCCTATATGTAAGACGACCTACACATTTCTCATATGTGGCAACCCATATTAAATAGAAAATATAGATTATTTCCAATATGTAAGCATCAAAAGAATATGAGAAAAACTTTCCCTCAATCAAGGTTTCATCCTGGCACTACATTAGCTATAGCAATGATGAATTCGAATTCTAGCACTAGGCTTAACTTTCATAAGACTCAAAAATAAATGTTATCGTGTAGTTTAAGGAACGGGCCATGTGGAAAATTGTATCCTATACTCTTCTAGTCTTGGCTACTAAATATCTCGTAATATATAGTTAGGGAGGTTAAATTAATTAACTTCCATTTTATATTAAAGGAAGTCTTTTTGTTTTTTCGGTTAATATTAATGAGAGTAAAAGTTATGGTATCATATTATATATGATGGATGATATATTTGTATGATTGTGACTATGATTGCCAATTAAGGCCATAAGCAGAGATAGGCCTAAATTGAAGTTATATATATATATAGATAGATAGATAGATAGATATAGAGAGAGAGAGAGAGAGTTGCATGGTGAGCATTATTTTAGAGCTTTTTTCTTTGCTTTGGACGTGCACGTAATAAGCATGAAGGTGGAATCGTCTTTGTTGTTTCGTATGGGATAAGGAGCTCATACGAACTAATATTGGAGATTAATTAACCGAATCAACCTTTCGTTTTTGTTTCTTATGCTCTTTTTTTCCAAGGAAGGGTGAACCATCCCATCCCTATCACTACTACAATGAGGGGTTGTCCATACGGATAGAGCAATTCGTAGGGGCAACTTTTTATTGCCCCTACGGATTAAACGGTAGGGGCATTAATTGCCCCTACGGTGCACAGCGTAAGGGTATAAATAAATTAAAAAATATAAAAATGTAATTTTTTTATTTAGCCCTATGGTACCGTTAAAGAAACCCCTACGGATTAATCCGTGGGACAACAAAGGGTTATTTATAAAAAAAAATAAAGCTAAGTTTTTCCCATCGTCCCCAAAATTTCCCACCAAAATTCTCCGATCGTCGCCACCACACATTGTCGACTTCCTCGCGCATCGTTGCCACCACACAGACGTCGTCGACTTCCTCTTCGCCACCACACCCATCGTCGTCGACTTCCTCATCACTGTTCCCCGCCGAACACAGAGACGCGACCACGCAGGTTCGACTTACCTGAAATTCGGGACAGATGCTAATTGGTGCTATCCGTCCATCTCTCCGAAAATACTAAGTTGATTTATGCCACCATATATCGAAAGTTTAAACGAATGCGGCCGATGTAGCAGATTTCGTCAGATTCCCCCTCGTTTGAGGGGTTTTTGATTGTGGGGACGTTCTTCCCTGCAGGCGCAAGCCCCTGCAGTTAATTACGCTACCGCATCACGGTAACAACTTTCTCGTTCTCCAGATGGTCATTTCGTGTCGTGTGTGTTTGTTTTGTATTTGGTTGCCCGTGGATTGTATACGGAAACTAATTTATATTGTCGCCCGTAAGACGTGGATTAGTCCAAATCCATATCTTCTTAGATTTGAGTTTGGGGTTTTGGTTTAAGGATAGTTTAGTCTCATTTGAGACTAAGATCAACTTAAACGTTAGTTAAGGATACATTAGTCTAATTTTGGACTAAGATCAACTTAACAGGATCGTTTAGATCCAACAAGAGAGTGTTTGGACTCTATTGTTTAGTTTAGGGATATTGCGGTCGATTTCCAGTTTAAGGACATAGTGGTCCAATGTTAGTTTAAGGACATCTCGGTCCAGGTTAAGGACATCGTAGTCCATGAGTTTAAGGATCCTACAGTCCGTAATTTAAAGACATTGTAGTCTATGAAGTTTAAGGACATCGCAGTCCATGAATTTAAGGACCCCACAGTCCATGGTTTAGAGACATCATAGTCTATGAAGTTTAAGGACATCGTAGTCCATGAGTTTAAGGACCCCACAGTCCGTGGTTTAGAGACATCGTAGTCTATTAAGTTTAAGGACATCGTAGTCCATGAGCTTAAGGACCCCACAGTCCGTGAAATGTGTGGTTGTCGGGACCCGTCACCACTCTGAAGACATTGAAAGATTACAACGACAGATATCAGAGGAGTAATGAGATGTACCCTCAAACCGGGTGTAAATTGGTTGAAAGATCTGTAGTCCAGTTTGGGACTGAGATCTGTTGAAATATTCGTGAGCAGATAGGCTCAGTTCAATATAAGTTGAGGACTTACGGCCAATATTGGGTTAAGTCCAATTAAAATGTTTAACATTTTATTGTTCTGGCTATTGAGCCTTTATTTGGGCTTAGCCCTTTTAATAATGCTAAGTATTGGGTTCTGACATCTTCTTATCTTGTATTGAATGCATAGCATTCATTAGAACAATATGTGTTCCGACAGTGCGCCACGTGGCGCGCCAGGCTGATACGTGTCGCGCTTAGCGCTAAGCGCCAGTTTATTAGCGCATTGCGCTTTCAATTTATGAGCGTGTTGCGCTAGCGTAGTGGCGCACCAGTGAGTGATACGTGGCGCGCTTGACGCTGAGCGCCAGTCCATGAGCACACTGCTCTGTTTCAGAAGCGCAAAGTGCAAATTGTGTCTGTGGTTGACACGTGGCACGTTTTGGCACCGCAGTTCATGAGTGCAAGGCACTTTCTAATAGCATAAAGCGCATTTGATCAAATTTATGATCAGAGAACAAGTTTATGTTCTTCTTTAAAGGAGGTTTTGCCTCAAGATTCAAGAACAAAAGTTCTTATTTATAAAAGGGCTTTGCCTTTGTAGATCAATGATCTATGTGAAGAATATACTTCTTTATTGTTTGATGAGATCTTTTGATTTTTTTTATGAAAGACCTTGGTCTTTATAGATCTATGATCTTTTTTAGAAGATAGTTCTTCTTTTCAGGAGATGATTTCATCTCTGTGTTCATTGTTCATGCTCTTTACCTTGAAGAAATGATCTTCCTTTGCTAAAAGCTTGCTTTTCTTTTTTTGAGTTTTCTCAAAATTTATAGGGGGTTTCTCTATATGAAACTTGAAGTCTTGGTGCCTTTATATAGGACAAATTGATTTGTTGAATCAGTTAAAGAGATCTTTCTCTGATTGATTTGGGGATAATTCCCCACCGTTGGATCTTTGATCCTAGGGCTCCTGTTTTACAGAAAGCAATCTTCTTGTTTTTAACAAGATTGGAAAGATCTTTCCATAACAGAATTTTAATTCTGATCAAATAATAATTTATTACTAGATCTTTTGATCTATCGGTGGGGAATTTTTAATTCCAGCGCTGGCGCACCTACGTTCGACACGTGGCGTGCAGCGCAACTGCGCTAGTGCACCCGTGTTTGACACGTGGCGCACAGCGCGCCTAGCGCTGGATCTGAAGCGTTGCTTCAACAGAGATGTCTTTTCACCTTCCTTTTAAGTCAAACTTATATTCCCCAGAACTTTCATTTCCCAAGTCTTGGAAATAGCTCCACTATGCACACAAAATTTTCTGTGCCTAGTCCTTACAATTTGAAGCAAAACTTCTTTCTTTTCCCGCCTCCAAAGGGTCCTTTCAGTTATGGCTTGTAACCGTCCATATGCTCGCCGACAACCATGGGAAGTGCCCATCCAGGACATTGTTCCTCGTTTTGCTGCGCGCTTGGTGGATCCTTCTCTTACGGATGACCAATGCGACGCAGCGCTGTACGAGCTCTTGACTTGTGTGGGGTCTTCTCTCCCCCCACACTCTATTTGGTTTCGGATGATCCTTGTGTCTGTGCTTGCTGATATCCCCCCTCCTCCAGCAGAGATGTCCTCGGCAATGCTCGATACTGCTGAAGACAAGATCGAGTGCTTCTTTGAGGCGCATTTGATCACTAAAGCCCTGAGGGATTGCTCTGTCCACTTGCTGAGCCAGATACGGGCTCGTCGGGTCGTTATCTCCACTTTCTCTGGGGAGCGCAGCGTTAATCGATGGATGGCTACTCCTCGAGAGGATCGCCGTTTTGACATGGTGGAGAAGACGGAGAGAGAACTGGACAATCTCATTCTTAGCTTTGCAAACCCCTGTCCTTTTGACCCCATATTTGGTGATCTGTTTGCATTGTAATAATAAAAAGATGCCTAATTAAGTATTTTATTATCCGCCAAGTGCTCATTTATTTTTAATTCTTTTTTATTCCTTTATAAGGCGCTTATGCGCTGCGTAATTTGATTTTCTATAATCAGGTGCAAGTAATTCTTGTAAGGGTGAAGCGCTCCTGGCGCTTAGCGCTCTCGTGCTTTGCACGTGAGCGCCGTTTCAGAGTCTTTGACTCTTATTGCAGGCGCATTTGATGTTAGCACTTTTCATGAAGCGTTGCTTTGCTTTCCAATCTTGGAAATAGAGCCTTACTCTAATTGGGGGTGCACAGCGCAGCGCAGCCTGCGCTGGCGCACCCGTATTTGACACGTGGCGCGCAACGCGCTTAGCGCTAGCGCACTCATGATGCGCTGCCTTGGGCGCAGTGTACCTGGCGTTAGCGCACCCGTGTTTGACACGTGGCGCGCAGCGCGCCTAACGCTGGATCTGAAGCGTTGCTTCAATTTTTGAGTTTTGAATTTCAATACAGAGCTTTGCTCTGATTGGGAGAAACAGAAGCGTCGCTTCATTTCAAATCTTGGAATTTGAATAGAGTTTTGCTCTGAATGGGGAAACAAATGCCTCCCCACCGTTACGCTTACGTGGCCCATACGTGAGTGTGGCGGTGGTAGTATCTCAGTCGTTGGATCAAATTTTGGAAGTTGAAACAGCTATCAATGCCTATAAATAGGGTGATTGGCCCTCTGAGATGACAATTATTCATCTCCTTCTTGTTTTCTGAGAATTTCATTCTCCCACAGAGCATAGCTCTCTTGTTTAAAAACTTTTTAAGAGTAAAACTCTGTCAAAACTTTAGGTAAAGTTAAGAATTTTTAATAAATTAGGGTTTTACCCATTTAACAGAGCCTTGCTCCTTATAGATCTTTGATCTAAAGAAAACCCATTTAGGGTTTCATTAGCAGAGCTTTTGTCACGCCCCGCTTCCCAGTGTACGGTGAAGTGGACGGGACGAGGCCCGCTACGTATGTACTCAGAAGTACATACGCTAAGCGTAACTAAGCAATATAAAATGAATCACAAGAGACGAGTAATAGAAATAACAACAACTTTTATTAATAACATTCTTTATACAATGCATGAAATGAAAATACATCTGAAATGAAAAAAAAGCAATGCCTAAACAGTGGCATAACAATAAAAGGAAATACTGGAAAGAACAAGATACAATGTCTAGAGCTCTGGGTCTTCCTGGAACTGCTCCAAATCTTCACTTGTGGGCGCGGTCTCAACTTGGTCCAACGCACCTGACGACATTCAAAGAAGAGAGAAATAGAATGTCGTCAGCGAACAGGTCACTCGGTAAGTCCCAAAGAAGAATGAAGAATGAGAGTGACAGAATATAGTATTTTCTAAAGTATTGTATTGTAGAATATTATGAAATATTGTTTAACGTAATTGTTTGTAGCTTGGTACAGGAGGATGCCAGTGTATACGAGGGGAGTCTCTATATGCCAGAGACTAAGGGCACGTATAGTACAAGGAACCGTTTATGCCACGGTACAACAGCAACGGAATATAGGTTAGGTGTCTTAATCTGACCACCTCATTCCACTTTTAACATCTTCCGTACCAATCTACCCCTTTAAACCCCGCGATGTCATGTTTGTATTGTTATCTTGTAAACTTGTAATGATTGCTTGATTGACTTGATTAACTGATTGACTTACCGAAACCATGATATCAGGAAACGGTTATAACCGTAGATTCATGTAAATGGAATACTGGAAACTTGTAAAAAGAATATCCATGGTTCGGTTCAGTCAGACAGATTGTTAACTGATTCTGGGATTCATGTATTCAAGTTGTGTTGGAATATAATTGAAATATAGATTGACTTGAAATATATTCAAGTCAGAATTAGTCAGACTCTAACCCTAGTCCGACTAAAAGAAATATAATTTGAAGTTCAATATTAGCTAGGGGCCTTATTGTAATTTGTGAAACTTGAGGGGGTTTTATGTAAAAATACTTTTGTATAGTTTTCCAAATACACCTCAAGTATTTAATAATCGTCTTTATTGTTATAATGAATGTGAATTTTATTTGTGTTATTCTAGTGAATATATCCTAATAAAAGTATTAATTGTTTATTTGAAATTCGTGTTATTTTAATGTAACTTTTAATCTTTGAATTTTAGGAAAAAGTGGAAATTTTATATTATAACAAAATAAATGTTTAAATGATAATTATATATAATTAAACACATAAATAATTTTTAAATGAATATTTTATTTACAAAAATATCACTTTTTTTAAATATCGTATTTTAAACCTTTCGAGACCGAATGCTCCTTGCGGAGGTCTGAATCTCGCACTACTAGCCTGCGGGTGCACGATGATCCGTGCTATCCCTAACAGGTTCCCCAAAGATGGGTTGTAATGGCACTTTGCTCAGGTTTTTATAAATACTTTTAATTTAGGGAAAAGGTTTTCTAAATATAGGGTATTTATTTGTAAAAGTATATAGTTCTCCATATTTTAGTTGTTAGGGTTTCCTAGACCATATAACCTATATTCTATGGTCTAAACGATGAGTCATTAGAAGCCTCAAATCGCCTCTTCACCGTCGAATGCAGCCAGGTAAGTGCCAGGTAAGTGGGAAGGAACCACAGTCGTGGGCCTAATTAAAAACCACTAGCCTTAGACACACTTGCCTAGACCCACAAGACAGTTTAGATAAACGATCGATGTCCATGACCAATCGTGCTTTCATTTTATATAAGTTTTATTTAGAAAAGTTTACAATTTAAAGGTTAAACTAAAAGTTATAAAGGTTATGGTATTTTAGTGAAAAAGTCCTATAATATCGTATTCTGTATTTTTGTTATTTATCAATTAGGGTTATAATGAGTGTGTGTAAGGGTAGGTCATTACCCCGTGACTTATATTAAGTTTTGGTGAAGTTTCAAGGTGAAATAAGCTATGTTAAACTTAAGGGTATTAAGGTGCAAGAATACGGTATTCATAAACATTATAATTTCATGTGTGAAATTTCATCCAAATTGAATGAAACAAGTTTTGTTATCAAAATAAACATGATTAAGAGTGAGGGATCTAATTAGAACATTAAAATTGAACTTGATGGTATTTTTATGCAAGAAATACGGTTTTGTAAAGAAATTATCATTTCATGTGGAAAAGTGTGATTAAATTTGATTTAAGGGTGATTAATAGTCAACATGCAATAGGGTTGATAATATGTATTAGGTGACAAGTGGAATTTTAAAAAAAAAACGGATCGGGAATCGGTTTGTCCGATTTCCGTCGGTTCCAAAAAGTCGTATTTTACAATTATAGAAAAGAAAGATAGAAGGTTGGGACTTACGGGTTTGGACAAGCTAAGCGTTCTAAAAGGTGTGGTGGTTGCCGATTCGTTGGAAACGTCACGTCGGTCTTGATCCGGTCGCCGGAATCCGTCGTCGGTTTCGGCAGCGCTTCGCTTCTCGCTCTTTGCACCAAGTTCTCAAGAGTTTTAGAGAGTATGCTTAGAGTTGTGAGGGAAAAAGGTAGAGGGTAGGGGCCTTTATATAGGGCTAGGCTAGGGTTAGGGTTAGGGTTAGGGTAGATGAAAAGTTAAAAAATAAAAAATGTGATAAAATGTAATAAAAATGTATTAAAAGTGGAGTAATTGGGGGTTTTAAAGATCTCTGGAAGTGGTATGAGGCTGAAACTTTGCAGGTGCGTAGGGAATACCAAAAGACACAACTTTCATGTTGTGACCCTCGCCGGAATCGGCCGAATCGGGGGTGACTCGGCCGTGACTCGGTCAGATCACTGAGTCGGACGAGTCAAGGCCGAGTTGGCCGATTCCCGACCGAGTTCGGTGACCTGGATCTCCCCCGGCGGTTCATCTACCCTCTGCAAGTGTTACATCTTTGGGTGTAGTGGGGTTTTTGTGAGATTTGCACGTGTAAACTCTTGGTATTCTAAAGGTTTTTAAAAAATCCATATTAAAAATAATATGGGGTATGGGATTCGAACTCTGGTGGCTTGGTTCAGCAATGCAAGGTATTACCAATGAGCTACAAGCTCCTTCTTGTAATTATTGTAGAAAAATAGTTACTTAAAATGATATCAGCAGCATTAAATATCAAAGTACACTTTAAGTTTAAAAACAATTTAATGTACACTAAAAATGAAATTATTTAAAAACAAAATAATTAATTATATATATCTTTTGCTTAGATTAAAATACTTCTTTATGGTTTTTAAAAAAAATTTAAAAATTTGTACAGAAAAGTGTATATGAAAATTAGGGTTGTTACAGCTTTGCTCTCATGAACCAATAGATCTAAAGAGATCTTTTCTTGGGTTTTCTTAACCCATGAATCAGAGCTCTGCTCTTTAGATTTCTTAATCTTTGATGAAGAACTCTTAATAGTTTTTTCATAGATCTTGAAGATCCCAGAATTTTAATTCATAAAAATCAACTGATTTTAATTTTCTTGATGGATTTTTCCATCATCATTACAGAGTCAGGCTCTTGACATTCTCGGGGAATCTCTTTAAATCCCTGTCATAATTGACTCTGACAGGTGTCATTCCTGTTTGTGGAGTATTGCTCTCAAGGAGTTTAACTCTTCGACCCGAAGGGTCGCTTATCGAATTAGATTCCCTTTTCAGGATTTTTCACAAATTCGAATTCATTAGGTGTCATAATTAGGATTTGTTTTCTCCATGGGGATATCAGGAGTCGTTTAAATTCCGTATCTGTTTTTCTCCATTACTGATCTTCTAATGATGTTTCTTTTTAGGTACTATGGCTGTCCATTTATACAGTCTGCACGAGTTCATCTCTTATGAGGATACTCGCGAACAGGGCTGTCGCCAAAACCAAGAGTTTACAGATGCCCAATGTGCGGAGGTTATGGATCGTCTGCATGCACGCGCTAGTTGGCTGCTACCTCGCCGTTCTGCTCTCTTAAAAATCGTAGTGGGAGTAATTTGAAGAGCACTTCCTGGGTTTCACGAGGCCATGCCGCTTAATGCGCTGGATGATGCCGAAGACAAGGTGCATTCAGTGTACCTATCGGGGCTGATCTCGAAGAAACGGCGAGACAACCTCATCAATATTCTGCATCAGGTTTTCCAATAGACGACGATAATCGCTTCTTATCAAAGCGAGAGGGACATTGCCGAGGATCTCGACACTCGTGAGCGAGAGAGGATGCACACTAGAGTGGTTAGAAAGGCCAGAAAGATTTTGGACAACCTCACTTTTGAATTCCTCAATCCATACCCTGGATCTGAGGTTTTACCATTGTAATCATTTTGATGATGTTTTCGTTTACCGTTTTCGTAATTGTAAGAACTTTTCAAAGTATGAATGGCAAATTTCTCATTTCAGCATGTTTTATTTTATGTACTAAATCTTTTGCACATGCGTGAACGGGTATGCTTCGCACACTTGATCAAATGCGAATCAAATGTTCTCCTTGTCGCTTTCTTCTCTCTGCTGTGTTGTCGGCATGTTACCTTAGTAAGCATAGCTTGTAGATGATAAAGTGAGCATCTTGCTTTGGCTTCTTCGAGGGGTAGTGATGGCTTAGGAAACAGGGTTAGGATCTGTCACCTAAGGCTTTTCAATTTTATGAGCCGTGAGGGTCTCATAAAGATTTTTCTCCCTACGAGTCGTGAGGATCTCGCAGGTGTATTTTCTCCTTAGGAATTGTGAGGATTCCCAAGTGCGTTTTCCCTTATAAGTCGTAAGGATCTTATAAGATAGTTTTCTTCCTTACGAATCGAGAGGACCCGTAAGTGTTTAGTGGGATTGACATGTAGATGATGTATTTCTGAAACGGGGTCATATGGATGACGTATTTCCGTGACGGGGTCATATAGATGACGTATTTCCGAACGGGGTCATATGGATGACGTATTTCCGAACGGGGTCATGTGGATGACGTATTTCCAGACGGGGTCATGTGGATGACGTATTTCCGAGCGGGGTCATGTGGATGACGTATTTCCGAGCGGGGTCATATGGATGACGTATTTCCGAGCGGGGTCATGTGGATGACGTATTTCCGAGCGGGGTCATGCTGATGACGTATTTCCGAATGGGGTCATGTTGATGACGTATTTCCGAACGGGGTCATGTGGATGACGTATTTCTGAGCGGGGTCATGTGGATGACGTTGCGTCTGAGACGAATATTGAAGTGGTCTCTGGGTTGTCTATGAACAGTTGAGATTTGGCTTCTTCTTCTGATGGAGCCCGGGGAGGGAAAGTGTGATTCCCTTTTTGTTTATGCCCCTGGATTGTATACAGGGATTGATATGATATCACCCGTAGGGCAAAAGTTTCATTCTTTTAGGAAATTTTTTTTCTTTCCTCGATGCTCTATCATTTCAGCTTTTATATCGCGAAGGTCGCGATTGCCCAATCATTTCGGCTATTTTTCGCGGCGCTCAATCATTTAGGCTATTTTATTTTATTTTTACTCGCTGATTTTTATTGCGAGTTGCCCAATCATTTCGGCTATTTTTGCATGCATACATTTTTTTTACTTGCTGATTTTTTTGCAAGTTGCCCTATCATTTTGGCTGTTTCGTACGCATGTGTGGCTCGCTAGCTTTTTACTGCAAGCTTGGAATTAGACACCGATTTCGGCATCAGCACCGCTACTACTGGGATATTGCCAGGAGCGAATCATCATTTGCCTCTGTCGATATCGAAAAAAGGTGGCTTAGCGAACAGGGTTAGGATCCTGTCGACTAAGGCTTTTGACTCCATGAGCCGTATGGGTCTCATAAAGGTATTTCTCCTCATGAGCCGTGAGGATCTCGTAGGTGCGTTTTCTCCTTAGGAATCGTGAGGACTCCTAAGTGTATGGCTTCTCTTATAAGTCGTAAGGATCTTAAAAGAGTGTTTTCTCCTTACAAGTCGAGGGGACTCACAAGGGTTGTTCGCCGTGCAAACATATCCCTAGTCACGGATGGGACTTTGTTAGGGAAATGTTTATTCACACCCGTGGATTGTATATAAGGGTCAGCATTGAGCCACTTGTAGGGCAGTTGGAGGTTGTGGGGGCTACTTAAGAACAGGTTTAGATCATGTAGCTTAAAACTTTCAAATCTTATGAGCCGTGAGGGTCTCATAAGAGGGTTCTCTTTACGAGTCGTGAGGATCTCGCAAGTGTAATTTCTCCCTAGGTATCGTGGGGGTCGCTAAGTGTGTTGCTCCCTTGTGAGTCATAAAGATCTCACGCAGGTGGCTTCTCCTTACAAAGTCGAGAGGACCTTGCAAGTGTCTTTTAATGAGATTGCGCCCTTTCGGGTTTTCACTAAACTCGCTGGTAGCCCTGCTGTTTTTACTCATGGAGCCCTTTCGGGTTTTCATCCGTGCCCTTTTTGCTTATGGACATACCGTTTTCTTTTTTTTTCCTCTTTTTTTTATTCTTTTTTTTTGTATCAGCTTTGGAACGCTGCAATCCACCGTAGTTTACCGACGTCTCGGTCAACAGCTAGTTTTAGGACATAGTGGTCCATTGTTAGTTTAAGAACGTTTCGGTCCGTTGTTAGTTTAAGGACGTTTCGGTCCGTTGTTAGTTTAAGGATGTTTCGGTCCGTTATTAGCCGGCTGCTACTTATAGAGTTTGGGCTTAGGAAGATAGCGACTGGACATAGTCGTCGTCATCTATCATTGACCTAGGCCGTGACTCGTCAGGCGTAGTACTTTTTTAGGAAGCGACCATTTATTGGCCTGAAGGGCCTTCCGCCATGAATGTCCATGAGTAGATAGGCCCCACCCTGGTAGACCTTGTCTATGATATACGGGCCTTCATAGTTCGGCTTGAATTTCCCCCGTTTGGCACGATTGGGGATCATAGGTCTTTTGACCACTAGCACGAGTTTGCCTTGGCGGAATGTTCTCGGCCTAGTCAATCTTTCATATGAGCGCGTCATCTTTGCTTTGTAAGCCTCCAGATTTTGTTGCGCTATGAGCCGGGTTTCATCAAGGGCATCGAGCTCCTCAAGCCGAAGGTGGGCATTCTCTTCGTCCGTTAGCTCGTAGTGAACTGCCACTAGTAGAGAAGGTAGCTCTATATCGAGGGGGAGTACCGCCTCTGTACCGAATACCAATGCATACGGCGTTGTGTTAGTGGCTGTTTTGAACGTGGTTCGATACGCCCAGAGAGTTTCATGCAGTCTCTCGTGCCAGTCTTTCTTATTTCGAGACACCATCTTTTTCGTCAAGGTCTTGTTAAAAGCTTCAGCTAGACCGTTGGATCGGGGATTATAGACTGAGGAGTATCTTCAGTCTATGTTATGCTGTTGTGCGAAGCGTCTGGTCTTGTGGCTTCTGTAGGCTGGCCCGTTATCGGAGATAATCCGTCGCGGAGTGCCAAACCGATAAATGCCGTGTGTCTTAAAGAAATGGAGGATATTCTCCGTCTTTACTTCCCTCAGTGGTACTACTTCTGCCCATTTGGAGAAGTAATCAGTTGTCGTCAAAATGAATCGATGTCCTCTGGACGATGCTGGTTCGATGGGGCCGATTATGTCAGTCCCCCACATTTCAAACGGCCAGCTAGCCACCGTTGGATGTAGTGGATTTGGATGCTGGTGGATGAAGTCCTCGTGAACCTGGCACGAGTGGAACTGCTTCGCATATTCGAGGCAGTCTTGGATCATCGTGGGCCAATAATAACCCATCCGTTTGATCTTCGGCTTCATCTTAGGTCCGGCTTGGTGAGAACCACAGAGTCCATCATGAGTTTCTTGGACGACCCTCTTTGCCTCTTCAGGTCCCAGGCATCTTAGCCACAGAGAATCAAATGATCTTTTATACAGAGTATCATTGACGAAGGAAAAAGACAGAGCTCGTTTTATAAGCTGATGTCTTAAAGACGCATCTTCAGGCGTTCGACGGGATTTGAAGTAGTCTATAAAGACTTTCCTCCAATCTTTAGCCTTTTCCTGGTCTTTTATTTGTAGAGTCGTTTGCTCGGTCGCTCCTTTTTCTTCGGGCGGTTCCGGAGATATTTTTGCCGGTACGAGAACCCGACGGCTTTGCACAACGATCCTTACGTCATCGAGGTTCTCGTCAGCCAATTCTTTAGTAAGCTTGGCCAATTCTTTAGTATGCTTTCCAAAGTGTAGGAAGGAATTTGAGTCAGCAGTCGCTGTACTCTCTCGCCGTATTTCACTAACTCAGGCTTGCACGTCTGATAGTCGCCGTTTACTTGACTAACGATCAGTTGGGAGTCTCCGTATATGAGGAGGTTTTCAATTCCTATGTCGATAGCAATCTCAAGACCTGCTATCAGAGCTTCGTATTCGGCTTCATTGTTCGTCCTCGGCTCTGTTAAGGAGAAGGCGAAGCGCATTATCCCTCATTATGGAGTTACGAAGATGAGGCCTACCCCTGATTTGATTATAGGGGTGCTTTGTTTGCGTTTCTTCATGGAAGACGCTCCATCAAAATAAAGTTCCCACCGGGTATCACTATCGTCGATCGTGTCAAACACATGTTCGTCTGGCAGTTCGCAATTCAAAGGAGAATCGGCAGGTATCAGATGCTTAGCGAGGAAGTCGGCGATGGCCTGGCCTTTCACTGCCTTGAGAGGCCGATAAGTTATCGAAAACTCCATCAAGAGCAAGGCCCATTTAGTGAGTCGTCCTGTTAATATGGCCTTCGACATCAAATACTTGAGAGGATCCACTTTTGATATAAGATGGACTTCATGTGCCAACGCGTAATGTCTGAGCTTCGTTATCGCGAAGATCAATGCCAGGCAGTGTTTTTCGATGGGAGAATAATTGCTTTCTACCCCCAGTAGAACTCAACTCAAATAGTAGAGGGCTCTCTCCTTCCATTGGTTGTTCTCTTGTACCCATAGCGCGCCTAAAGAACCTTCGAGGGCTGTTGTATACAGAATAAGAGGCTTTCCTTTGACCGGAGCGGCTAGTACTGGTGGATTCTGCGGGTATTGCTTGATTTCGTCCAGTGCGCTTTGGCATTTGTGATCCCAGACGAACGGGGTTCCCTTCTTCATTAGGTGACTGTAGGGGTGGCACTTACCGGAAAGATTGGCTATGAATCGCCGGATATATGCGAGCTTTCCTTGGAGAGATCGCAATTGCTTGAGAGTCCTTGGTGGAGGCATTTCCATGATCGCCTTTATCTTTGACAGATCTATCTCGATGCCTCGGTGTCGGATGATGAATCCTAAGAATTTGCCCGAGGAAACTCCGAATGCGCATTTAAGAGGGTTCATCTTCAAGTTGTATTGCCGAAGGCGTTGGAATACGATCTTTAGATGCTCTAGATGTTCCTCGTATGATTTTCTTTGAACCACGAGGTCGTCGATATAGCATTCGACGATTTCATGTATGAGGTCGTCGAAAATCTTCGTTATGGCCCTCTAATAGGTGGCACCGGCGTTCTTTAGACCGAAAGGCATCACCTTGTAGCAGAATATACCCAAAGGGGTCCGGAAAGTGGTATGCTTCTGGTCCTCGGGATACATCTTTATCTAATTGAATCCTGACGAGCCGTCCATGAAGGAGAAAACTTCATGAGTAGACATATTGTCTATCATCAGCTCGGTGACCGGTACTGGGAAGTCGTCCTTCGGGCAGGCTTTATTAAGTCTCGAAAGTCCACACATATGCGCACTTTCCCATTCTTCTTCATCACTGGGACGATGTTGGCGATCCAGTCAGGGTACTGAACCTCTTGGATGAAACCGGAGTCGATTAGTTTCTTGACCTCGGCATTGATGCTCATTTCAAGCTCGAGCCACATTCTTCTTGGTGCTTATTTGATTGGCTTGACGTCCGGGGATATTGCCAATTTGTGGACAGCAATCTCAGGATCGAGTCCCGGCATCTCGGAATAGTTCCATGCGAAGAAATATTTATGCTGCATGAGCACGTCTTTTAGCGTAGCCACCCTTTCTTCAGACAACAGCTCACTGACGAACGTCGGCCGCGGGTCACTTGCCGTCCTCAAATCAATTTTCTTGAGGTAATCTGCAGTAGTATGTATTCCATCTTCCAGCTCTTTTGGTGCCGGTGGAAATTCTGAGATTACCTCGTCATCATTGTTTTCGAAGCACCAGGGGAGTTCATCCATATTCTCGGGCTCTTCTTCTGACAACATTATCATATGACAAGTACGGGATCGCTTCCAAAACCGATGTTGATCTGGTTCTGCTCTCGCGGCTTTGGGTTCATGCTTCTGCGATGGGGTTACTCTCCAGCTGCTGGATAGAGCGAACCTGCCTTGTTGATATTGGTCTTCGACCCAATTCTTGAATGTGAAGCAGTCTTCGAGAGAATGTCCTATTGCCCTGTGATAGGAGCAATAGTCTGGGTGAGAGACTTCACCTGCTTGTTCGGGTTGCTTGGATTCCGGGAGGGTCATCATCTGATATTTTATAACAAGATCGAATATCTTCCTTGTCTTGTCTTAGGGAAAAGAATATGCTCGACCCATCTTTTTTATAAGAGACGAATCCGGACTGCTCGATTCCTGATCGCGTGGCTTCTTGGACCCGCTTTGTCATTGTCGAACGCCTTTCCCGTTCTTTGGTTTGTTTCTGCCTCTGCGTCGGGCCTTTTGTACAACGGATTGACAAGGAGGAGCATTTTCATTTTTCACAGCCTGTTGAAGGAGGCGTTGCGTCCTGACTTTCTCGTAGATGGCCATTTCGCGATTATGGTCGTCTCGAACCTTTTGGCCTGCTTCCCTTATAAGCCTGTCCATTTGTTCTTCGAACGACGGACTGGGTATTTTCATGGCGGGAACTCATTCTGGTTCAGGGTTAGCATCTTCCCATAGAGCATCTCCTTCTTCATCAAAGTCATGTATGACGTAGCAGTTGCGGAGTAGCTCCCATTTCTTGGATTGAACATACCCAAGCCCAGTCGTTTCCATTCTCCGGTTGGGCAACTTTCGCTGAGTTCCGGGAACGTTCCAGATCCTGTCATAGAACTTAGCTTTTCGAGCGGCCTGTTTGAAAGGTATGCCTTGGCGCCTTAACAGCCTTTTTAGTCTGTTCGTATAATATCCGGGCAAACGGATGGGCTGGAGCCTGTCGAGTGTAGAATCCGCGTCGTGTCATATTTCTTTCTCCACTTTGGTTTCCCCGGATCGGTAGATAGGATCGCCTTTTCATCTTCTCGCCTGGGAGGGACATAGAACGTCTGCAGCTCTTCCACATTGTAGGTATCAAGCGCGTCTAGTTCTTTATGATGCTTGGGCGGAACCATGGCAACTTACAAACTTTTCTCTTCATCAGCGAAGGTTTGTATTGAAGGCCGAGCAGAGAATACGGCATGGACCTCATCTTCCGAGTCGCTGCCAAAAATAAGCATAGGAGCGGACGGTCCCGGCTTGTTGTACTGGGGCGGACCTGAGTAAACTATCTCTTCTTCCTCCTCGGTATCACTCCCGAAGACCGGAATGGTGGTGATATCTTTGTTCTTCGGTTTTTGACATCTTTCTGCGTCCTCAAAGTCTGGTAAGAAGTATTTTGCATCTTCGTACTTGCGGACTTCGTTTACGGAGAATGGGTTTAGCTCTCCTGTCACAGTATACTCGAGACCATCCTTGAAATACTTCATACACTAATGTTGTGTAGAAGGGATGATGTTGTATTCGTGCAACCAGGGCCGACCGAGCAAAGCATTATAGCATGTCTTGGCGTCAATGACATGGAACTTGACATCAGTGACGAGCAGCCCAAAGCGTAACGTCAGTATCACGGAACCAAGCGTCCATAATGACTGGGAGTCAAATCCGGAGATGGTGATCTTATCTCGGGCGAGGTGTTAAACGCTCATGCAGATTTCCTTCAACACTCTCACGTTGAGAAGATTGACGGAAGACCCATTATCAACCAGGATTTTACCTATCTTGATGTCATGACAGTAACCGGAGACATATAAGGAACGGTTGTGCTCGTATGTCCCAAGGAGGAGATCTTCATCGCCGAAGGTGATATCGGCTGTGTGTACTTCTTCTAGCTCGTTCTTCATCTTTTCTTCAGGGAGGAAAGCTTGGAATTGTTCTGGCTCTTGTAATGCATTGATTAAAGAATCTCTCGCCTCTTTGGATAGCAGAAGGGCGTCGAGAATACTGAGTTGTGAGGGTATCTTCCTCAAGTGTGCCAGAACGTTGTAGTCCACCTTACTTTTCTTTGGCGGGTCTTTGGCTGTCAGCTCTTTAACGGCTTGGTCATCAAGGATGATATCCTCACGGACCTTTTCTTTCCTCTTATCTTTTCTATTTGACCCACTATTCGAGAGCCCAAGATTCTTTTCGGGCAGCGTACGATTGCGTAGATGAATGTTTTCACAGGTCCTTGGTTCTTCCTCTTTTCCCAAGATGGACTCTTTAAAGAGAGGGCCAATAGCCATTTCTTCGTCGGAGTCACTCCCGAAGGTGAGAACTTGCGATCCCCCGGCGTTGACTATGCGACAGTTGCCGGTAGTTCTTTTATGCTCCTCGGTCGTATTTCTTTGCTCCCGACGAGTTTTGCGTTTCATCCGCTTGAAATACTGCCGGTGAGCAACATATCCCTGCCACCATCTTATAAAAGCGCTGCACTCTTCAGTGGGGTGCGAAATCTTTCGATGATATAGGCAGTAGTTAGGATGTGTTTCTGCTTCACCAACGGCGTTCGCTTCGGAAGATGGCAGCTTCATTCCCATCGATATGGCTTTGGCGAACCTCTTCCTCATCTTAAACCTGCTTTTTATTTGCGGCGGATGTACTTTGATCTGGCGGGAGTGTCTCAACTTTCTCGTCTAGTCGCTGGTGTTTGGCCTTTTCAAATATGGTCATCTCGCGCTCTCGATCAGGTTTGCTTTTCAAAAGAGCTTCGTTTAGGAATGCATCAATTATTTCATCTGATGGCCCTAGAAGTTCCGGCTCAGGACCTGCCCCCAGTTCCTATGTGCAAGGAGTTTCTTCATCATCTATGGACGAATGAGAGATCACATGGCAACTGGCTACGTAATCTTCAGATTCATCCGACGAGTCTTCTCCATCATCTACGTCCTCAAGGACGTGGCTGAGAAACTCTTGGAGCGTGATTGGAGTCCGCACCTTCTGGTTATACTCTTCCAGCGCGTCAATCTGTTTTTGCAGGTCCGTGCGCTTGTCACCAGGCTTCACGGGCTTCTTGGATTTCTTCTTCTTCTTCGAAGACTTTGACGGCTGGATTTGAGCGCTTTGACTATCACCACTGATTTTTGGAGTTGGGCGCGGCTTCAGCATCCCCTCGATGATCTCAAGTTCGAGTGGGTTTTTCCACCTGATCGCCGGGTATGTTTGGAGATCCTTCAGCATTCTTTTTGTTTTGGCTGAAAGAGCGACCTCCCATAGAGCTTCTTCTACGAAAGAGCATGATGCCCCCGGTGTATCCGTATTCTTAGGAGTGTGTGGCCGAGGCGGGTTCACCTTCCAATTTTCGGATCATACGAACTTTCCCGGCTGGTACTGATCTTCTATCCAGCTTTTGAAAATGTAACAATCCTCGATCAGATGGCCCAACATTCGGTGATAAGGGCAATAGTTAGGATTGCTAATATCGCCTGGTTGCGCTGGGCGTCTTGGCTCCGGCAGAGTGATGAGCCTGTTGCGCAGTGCAAGCTCAAATAACCTCTTCGTCTTGTCTCGAGGGAACGAATAAGGGCGTCTCATTTTATCTTCGAGAGATCAAGTTCTATTATTTTAGCGATCCATTGGTCTCGGACCACCGGGCTGTTGTTGAGCATTGGCGACAACGATCGCTTTCCCCTTTCCCTTCTCATTTCGAGAGTCCGGTTTTGGAGGAGACGGTCTATGACCCATCTGGTCCATTTGGGCCAGTTTGTTGATCAAGGCTTGGAACGTGGTCGGCTTAAAGAACCTCATGAATTGTGAAATAGTTGCATGAGGGTCCAGGGTGCCCACGAACATGCCCACAGCCGGTGCCTCTTCGATGCGTTGTTCGCATTTTGACCACAGATTTTGCCATCGGATTGCGTATTGAACCCATGTCTCTCCTGGTTTCGTCCTAGCGTTAATCAATGCTGTAATCGGGGTGCATTCACTAGCACTCGCGAATCGCTGGGTGAATAACAGCTCCATTTCCGCAAAAGTCTTGACGGAGTCGTTCGGGAGTTCAGAGTACCATTCGAAGGCTGTCTCCGACAAGCTGCCAACAAACTGTAAGTGCACGGCGGCGCCCCGGTCGTCAATCCGACGGCCAAATGCGGAAGCGGTGATAAACTTTAATTTTGCGAACTTAGCAAACCGGCACCACCGCGCACTAAACCCCGGATCGGGCCATTAAACTAGTTCTAGCTAACTACAAGACGGGTTAGAGATGTACCGAGTAATCCGAGTCCTCCGGTCTTCTCATCGTCGTCCCGATCTCTCGCGGAAACTCCGGTCGTCGCCTCCTCGCCGGAAGGGCACCACATCGCCTGCATCTTTTACGGGCTCCCGCCTCTATACCGAGGCAACTCGGGCATGAAGCTGGCAAGTCAACATGCCCAAGATTTGCTGTAGAATGTGTAGTGTAGAGTCTATGTCTCATGGAGTTTGTGAAGTTGCCTTGATGGAGGAATTAACAAGATATGAACTTGGGAATTTTTGGTGGCAAGCTAAAATGAGATGGATGCTTAATTTCTTGCCACACCAAAATGAAATCAACCCCTCTCATTTCCATGAAGTGGCCGGCCAAAAACATGTGAGAATGGTGGAGGAAAAATCAAGCATGAAGGGAGGTGATGGTAGGAGAAGAAAAAAGGTGACCATAAACAAAACATCAACCATACTTATCACTTCAAACCCATACCCTCTCTTTAATGCAAGTGATGGTGTGGAAAAGATGGAAAAGGGAATCTAAAGATGCTATCATAATCTCTCATCTCATAAATAAACCCTCCACAAAATGTTATTTGCAAACTTGCAAATAACCCCCTCCATCGGAAAAGTCCGGCCGGGAAAGAACAAAGGAAAACCGGCCGGAACGGAATGCAAACTGGCAACTCCAGAAAAACTGGTCCCGTAATAAATTACAGGAAAACCCCGCTACTGCATATACATGCCCGCATTTGTATTCCGACCGGATACAAATGCAATGAGACAAATCTACACTGTACTATACTAGGATCCGGCTTAAACCAAAGCCGGCTAGTAATATCCGTCCGATCCTGATCCGTGCAATACCACACGTATCTGATCGAACCCTGCCATATATCTATACGGCCTCTAGTACAAACCGTCCGATCCTGATCCGTGCAATACCGCACGTATCTGATCGGACCCTGCCATATCTCCATACGGCCTCTACAGCATTTCGCCCGAAACTTGAGTAACTGAAAGTGTGGTGGACTCTAAAGACTCGTCAATACTATGGCTGTGGATTTAACCACTAGCACGTCAGAGGTATAAGCCAATACGTGACGGGCCACCAGCTATTGACCAAAAGGGACGTCGATGAGCGAACTCATCCTGACACCCTACTGAGCCTGTCAGTGACAATATCCGTACAGTCCGGTCCGTTCGTCTATGAGCATCGCATGGCGGGCCTAGGGGGTTGGTAAAAGTCAGACCCCCAAAAGCGGTACAAGTCGTGTCGGAGTGTAGCCCAGAACACCCTGAGATACTACTGGAATACCTACCAGTAAATCTCCTGCCTTAGCCAAGGACTTCGTGTAATGGCTCTCCTAGACACAGCGCGACCTCACCCCCAATACCGGGAGAGACGAACCCCTGAAGATCCGCTCACTGCCTCCATGTGGCTCGGGACTGTACCCAACTAAAACCTGTTTGCACGACTCCTTTGAGCCGTGGTAGGGTAGTAATCAAAGCACAGTGGGAACTCACACGAGACAAATGACGATCTCAGGTCGATGAACTAACCTGTATACATGTCACCAGGGAACTGCTATCTGATGTCAGGTATAAAACCAACTAGCAGGTTCCCGGCGAGTCCTGTCCGGTGTACTCATAACCCAATGAGCACCTGTATACATCTTAGGTGAACCAACTGACACCAGTGGCTTATGAGACTGGCCACCGCCCCTCGTCGGGGTCTCGACTGTATACACTAGTCTACTCTGGAGAATCGATGCCCTGTCTCGAAACTCCCACGACTAGGGACCTTTTAAGGATGTGCTTATAGACTCCAGCTCTCACTTATATGATCGTCCTCATACTGCTGGCAGTCAAGCAAGAATCCTAGGGGCTCTATCAACGTGTAATAGCGACCTGTCAGGTCACCTGAAGCAGTACACGATGATAAAGGTAAACCAGATAGCATACCATCATCTCGAGTAAGACTGTCGTCCTGGGATAGGTCCTCCCTCAATCATTGCAATCACGTGCCTGTGATCCAATAATTGACTATGAGGGCACTATCTCCAACAATCTCCCACTTGCACTCAAGACTAATTATTGCGATGTCGCATACTCACAGCCCGTGTGATACCGAACACCCAACTCCTCTACTAGTCAGTCTCACAAAGCTCGTTTGCGAAACTATTGCGTTCGAGAAATAGCCTCAGTGAGTGGATCCGCCTTGATGTTTCTTTCTATGTCTCTCTAAATCTCAAGTTCACGGAGAAAGCCATCTCCCGAAATGAGCAATACCTGTCTTAGAATGTGTCTGGATGTCTGATGGGACTTAGCTCATTAATGAACTCCAAGTCCAAACTTCTTAGACTGTATCGTCAACTGAACTTAATCAGTATCCTGCGCCATGCCTCCCTCAGTATTGCCTTGGATCACCTGTCCAAAATACTGCCCCTCGTCAGAAGGAAAACTATAACTCTGATAACATCCTTGTCGTCCATGTCACCTTGGAAGCCTGGAATAATAACTGTCTCCCAAATGAGGCTGTCCTTATCATATCCCTAGAACATCCACTTATGTTCTAAAATAACTTCCGACTGTTTCTCCAGGATTGGATCAATGTCAACTTATTGTATCTAGTGCAAGAACAACATCTGGTGTGGTACTTGACATCTCATGATTGACTCAATTGCCTAAGCAAGTGATCTGCCAATCATGCACATCCCTCTCTACTTTAGTCTATAAGACACCTTTAGAGAGGGTGACTCCATCACCTGCAGGTACACTACCGTGCCAGGAGTCGTCCATTCTAAATACTCTTAGAATGCTGTCAAAGTACCCTGATTGGGAAACCACCCAAATCTAGATCTAAAACCATAGATCTAGTAACCAGTATGTCTGATATAATGTCCAAGTCCCTTGTGGAGAAACCACTGTGTGACGACCAAAGTATAACCGATCGTAGTATAGGAATGTCACTTCCTACTTTGTGTATGTCATCCAAAACCCGGATATCACACCCTACTACCTACTCAACAGATCCATCCCCTATTCTGATGAAGTCAAACCTATGACTGTCACATCAGAAATAGATGGTCTATCTCCGCTATATCTGCTTTGGTCTATAAATAGACATAAGCCTGATGTCCACCAATGCTTCCGCTGCTCCCACTGACTACGACAACCCTCTGGCAGAGTCATATAGACGTACACTTCTAAAGCTAGTTTAGAACGACGCTATACTCATCCTCCCACCGGGTCTCGTAGCCTGGAACAACAGCAATGGCAAGTGTGGGTAAACAAGAACTTCCCTGTCACCGTCCTTGAGGCTACCGGAGTACCTCTCGGGTGCCTGAAGTTACCCACCGTATCTGCGGAGTGGCCAATGGAATGTCAAACCAGATTGAATCTTTAGGTTCCTTATCAAATCTTCAGTAATCGTTTGCGGTTCTGGAATCACTTCCAGTTCTACCATACTCCCACTACTGTTTTTGAAAAAATCCATTTTTAATAAAACTGTGGCGAGTTTAGAACAATATTACTATTGATCTCCCAGATGGTAGAAAGTCAACCCTTGTCATAGCCTGGGTCAACCCACAAACAGCCATTACAGAAACGTGCCTTGAGTTATCCAGAGTCTGGTTTTAATCATAAGCCGGACAACTCCCCGTACCTTAACAATGTTAAGATATGAACTGTACTATATCCAATATAGAACCAGAGGCACTGATTTAATTGAACCAGATTCAAATCATGCAGCTATCTCCAGTGCATGTCAACTAAATGGAGAGAGGCCGATCAGCGTTACTCAACTTAGGAATGCTTCCAATTATGAGTAACCTGAAAGAGAAGCAAGTTCTCTTTATCATTACTATCAAGTGAATACCATACACAAGTATCTACATCTTCGATCAGTTTGAAGAATCCCGATACTTGCTACACCTGGTTCTCTACTCTATTCAACTACCTATAACTCCTCAAAACTTAGACCCTGTGTTTCTACGAAACACATGTCTAAGAAATAGAGAAGTTAAAAGTAAACAGAATATAGTATGAGGACCAACCCCTCTGTCCTAATGGACACTGGACAATATACAATACTCTGTATAAGTCTGCTGAGTCTAACAACTCTTTCACTGTGTGTCGTAGGTTGAAAACTGTACTTATGGTTAAGAAGAATTACACCGCTGTTTAATGCTCCTTACCTAACCATCCACTGATATAGGTAAATGTCATCGACATAATATCAAAAGTTATATCTCACTCTATGAAAATAGACGTACAGATATATCAATTTGAAATTGGTGCATAAAAGCGGATATTCAAAACCAAATATTTGCCGACCGGCAAACAACCCAGGTGATCTTCTCAAATATCACCGATTACAACGAATCCCGATATAATGAGGATGATCACCCTATTCCCAATAACTTACTCCCACTCATCATCTGTAAAACCATACAGATGTGAGAATCAAACCTGGTAAATACATACCCTGGAGCAAGTGTCTAATCGGGAAATCAGTTTTCTTTTAACAGTACACAGTTGAATTGAAACATTGAAATGTTTCGATGGGGTATCCTGGTATTCCTAGTAATGCCTCTTTCATTATCCAGATTCACAACTGTAACCGTATAATTCTTTGCCACCTCTCCAAATCCCTTTATATGTCTTTAGTCATTACCTTCTGCACACCCCTTTAGGCCAATTGGTTTTCTTCCTTCCCTACCGTTCGGCACCAGCCTATGGTTTGGAAGAAGACTATCCAATAAGCATAATGGGTGTACTATCCTAACCCTAGGAGCACTCGCAATGCGAGAGAAGGTGAAGATAAAAGACAACCGAATAAAACTTATTCCTATTTCTCCTGGACCAGAATCCATCCCCGAACTGGAACAAGTTTCTTTCGAGTTCGTATATAACCATACGATGGAGTATCCAATAAACTGTGGATCTTCGTAGTGATACGGAGTGTCCTGGAGAAATACAATGGTGATTTAGGATTGGCGAAGAAATACTTGGTTTGGTCGTGAATATCAGTCGCAATTTACTTTACCCTCTTACTAATCCCTTGCTTTGTCTTAATCTTAATACCTTCTGCACACCATCGTTATGCTAATTGGTTTTCTTCATTCCCCACTGTTCGGCACCAGCCTAAGGTTTGGAAGAAGACTATCCAATTTGCGTAATAGGTGTACTATCTCCTAAACTAAGGAGTACTCGTAACTTGAGAGAAGGCAAAAAGGAAAAGACAACTGAATAAACCTTATCCGTTTTCTCCAGAACCGGAAACCATCCTCGAATTCCTTCGAGTTCGTATCTAACCATACGATGGTTTTGTCCAATGGAAGTGGACGTTCGTAGTAATACGAGGTGTCCTGGAGAAAAGGGTAAAAGTAGGAGTGGCAATGAGGTCTGCAACTCTGACAATCCAAAAGCCAGTGTTAAGAAGGTTCGGTCAACTTGGTCACTGAGTCATAGTCTTAGGGTCGGGTCAATGGTCGCTGCCAAAGAGAGAGAGAAAAGAAACACTCAGCATGCACTCTATCCTAGATCAGAATGGTTACCAATTTATCTAATCTGGAAACCTCCCACTGTACCTCAAATTCTCCTCCAAACCTAAAAGAAGAATTAGTCGGGAATACCCGAGGAGTAAACCAACTCATCAGTGGGAATCGGGATCCAACTATCATCGCATAATAACGTGACGGAATCCGCTCACGGTGTCATACTCCAGAAGGTATGCGCATATCTGGCAAGTTTCAGTTCTTTTGAAACTCCCGATGTGATTTTTACCCCATGCTCTTATGACCTTGACTTTGGCCAACAAATCATAAGTCACATGTCAAGTTCTACCCGTCATTCTCCAGGTTGTTTTGAATCCACCCGTACCTACCCTTGACTTTGGCCAACAAGGCAGTACGACTGTTCCAAACCAACGCATCTATCTATGCTGCATATGAATAACCAACAGCTACCAAACACTGTGCCTTGACTTTGGCCAACAAACACAGCTTGAATACTATTGACTACCCATATGAAACGACGGAGGGCTACGAATGGTTTCTGGTGAAAACCTTTAACGTAATGAACTTGATATCGTTGAAGGAACGGATAGCTTTTTAGAAAATATAGTGACGATAACCTTCGCTAAAGAGGTCACTCCCGGTGAAGGGATCTCGGCTCTTTCCCTGTAGAATGGAGTGCAGGATATTCCAACTGAATACCACGATGCAAAGCAAAAGTAATCGGCTATAGTGAAGTTAATGCCCTGACGCAAACTTCTGTCCAAGGGGTCACTCCCGGTGAAGGGATCCCGGCCCTTGCCTCGTCGACTGAGGAGCAGGATATTCCAAATGAATACCACGATGCAAAACAAAAGTGAACGTCCTTGCAATAACAGCTTTTTGAAAAGTGTTCCAACAACATCAGAATAGGTTTGTTTTAACTTGCATTGATCCGAATCAACGCAGTCTCATCAATTGATCACACCACAAAGAACGAAAATATACTGATGTACGTATATGCCATCCGCATTCGCCACTGGATCCCGTCATTACTCGTTAGGTTAGCTAACTAACGACAGAGCGGGGACTGGATTAGCGCGGATATAAAACATATACAACATCTACTAATATATATACCAATATATTATATTCGCTCAAGGCGTGATAAAATGCAACATCACAGAAATGTACAGCATCACAGAACAATACAGATATCTGGGATCCCCGGGTTTCACAGAGCCACTACCGAAACCCGACGTTCCCCTGGTCTTGTGGATAGCCTGTGCAATGAAATCCTAGACCCCTACGGGCGCGGCAAGTTACCCGCCAAAACCTGAAGCGAGGCAGCCCCCTTCAGCGCCGTGAATGGACCACCCAGCACTTCACGGAATCCGGTAACTTGGGCACCCCTCCTGGATCAACCTATACCCCCTACGAGTGCGGCGAATAGCCCGCCAATTCTAGAGCGAAGCCCCCTTCAGCCCAATGCCATGAGATGCGGGCTTGTTGCCCTCCAGAACCCGGCTATCCGTGCACCCTACCGCGGAGCAATCCTAGTACAGAAAGTAAAATATACATGCAACGGGTACATCGACCGCAACCTGGTCGTGCCCCAAAATAATAATACAATCAGGCAGTGACGGCAGTGCACATGTCGGACGCTCGCCCCGCAATATCAAATGTACATAATACAACAAAACTGTACTAGCATTGCATCCAGGCTATCCCCTACGACCGATCCGCAACATCACAGCAAAAACACAGAACATCAACGTGAAAGTCACGTTCGCAAATCCGTCTAACCGGGCTATAGCAGTTAGACCGGATTTACCGATCGAGTGACATTCACGGTCGCAGATATAATGTAAATACTGTGAAAAAATGTGTTTAAAATATCCGATCGATCAAAAATTAACAAGTGGGCCCCCAAGCAATACTGTAGCACTCACAGAAAATCTGGGCCCAATATTAATATTCCAAAACCCCTAAAATTAGCCCAGAAGCCAACTGGAAAAAATTGATGCAGTGATGACACCAATGTGCCGCGGAACCGCGGCCCAAGTGGGGGTTTGGCCATGGTTCCGCGCTTCAATGGTCGACTGACTGTGTCGCATTTTTCCAGTAGTCTTAGAATTTCCAGTACATTAGTTTTCTACAACCTGAAAAATTTTTGGAGTTCAAAAAATTTCGACAGAAAACTGATGTGAGGAAAAACGCGAGTTTTTAGAATTTTGGTCGATCGGAAATGCAAACACATCAAACAAAGCTAGACGAAGTTAATGGCGAGGCTCTGATACCACTGTAAGTGCACGGCGGCGCCCCGGTCGTCAATCCGACGGCCAAATGCGGAAGCGGTGATAAACTTTAATTTTGCGAACTTAGCAAACCGGCACCACCGCGCACTAAACCCCGGATCGGGCCATTAAACTAGTTCTAGCTAACTACAAGACGGGTTAGAGATGTACCGAGTGATCCGAGTCTGTCACGCCCCGCTTCCCAGAGTACGCAAGATTGGGCACGTGACATAGCCAACCATGCTACCTGTGGGTAGGAAGTATCCATCCACAGTCACATTACGGTTGTAAGGATATCAAGAACAAGATAATAAGCTAATCTAATACATGTCCAAATCCATAATAACAAGAATCAATAAACAATAAGTGCGGAAGCAAATGATCCAATGCAATAATAGAAAGGTACGTCCCGTAATGCGGGATCACACCTGGAAATAAAATGCAATAAATGAACTAACCACTACAGAACTCACAAATCAGCCTGCTGGCTGAAGTACTCCTGCTCGGTCGACGACAGTGGTACGGAATCTGGGCCATGCAAAACCCAGACGTCAGCGCGTCATGACATCAAGTATATAGTATAAACATGGTGATAAGCAATACAAATATGAACATGAATAAAGCAGTACTAAGAAATAACAAGCAGGGTAATGCGCAATGGTGACTAAACTGTCCTATCAGGTTTTCTACTCTATAGTCTTTGAAATCAATTAATGAATCGTCGATGTAACTCAATAGTATCCCGTGCGTGCCCGGGACCACGGTCAAGATCCTCGGGGCTGAATCCGAGACGTGCCGCTAAGCAGTAAAAGGTAGTAGGATGGGCGAGTGATGTCAGCATCAACACTCCGGGGCTGGCCAAGCCCGTAAGACTGATCAGAACATGTATCGAACTGTTGAGTTACAAGTCGGTTTCACCTTTGATTTCCCCATACCCCCAAGCTATGTATGTCAAGTCAGGTATTCAGTAGTCAAGGACTAATGCCAACACAAAATCCGGTAAGAGTAGGTCTGTCTGGATAGACAGCAGGGATGGTCGGGTTTGTCGGCATTAGGCATGAAATCATGAAACAAGTAATGTCATGGTACAACAGGATGAGTTGGTATGTATGTATATGTCATGTGTAGCAGGGTCAGGCCAATATGTAGTGCAATCGGTTATGTGCTCACAACAGGTGTACAATCAAATAATGAACAGCAGCAGGAAACAGTAAATAATCATATTATTCCATGCAAACACAATGATGTTTTGTATTCTCTTATTAACCTGTTCACGCACCTTTGGGGTGCAATAGCCACAAGGTGAAGCAATATCCACAATCATGAAGTAATGAAGCTACAGGAATTTACATTAAGTATAATAATTGTCTCGTGAATGATTTAACAGTTTAAGCAGATATGATCCAGTCGTTTTATTTAGTTGAAATATGGATTGATGTTGGATTGATTAATTACGAGAACTATTATAACGATTCCATGTTAAAGATAACCGCAACTGTCAATTCTAACTTATAACATTCTATCAATTACCATCATTAAGTTGTCTTATAGTATGAATTCAATTGCGTGGCAAGACTAGATCTCGCACGCTAGCATGTTAGAGCAAGTATTCAGATACTTGCCTCGACGGTTTCGCAAACCGGAACGCACGGATGCAATGTCGGCAGAAAAGGCGATATGGTAGCACGGACCACGGATCGAGCCCCAACAGAGAACAACGGGATCATACGGACCAGGGTACTTCGCTGGAGCGTCGGGTCCAAATGACGGCACGGTCGGAAACCGGCAAAAGTCAAAAGTAGTGAAGTTAGCAAATACGATAAACGCAACAAGGACCAGCGAGGGATTAAACATGAATGGAAAGCTAAAGGGAGGCTTACAGGGAAGAACCGGGGGCAACTACGACGGGCCTGACGGCGGTGGACGCGCCGGCGGTGAACAGGAGATGCGGCGAGGGCTGGAAGCGGCTGGGTCGGGTTGTGCTGTGAGTAGGGGGAGGCAGAGGCCTGGTTTGGGTTGCAAGGAGGAGAGGAGGTGGTCGTCGGTGTGCTGGTGACGACGAGGGGGTCGACGGTGTCCTTTTCCGGTGAACCAGAGGAGTTGCTAGGGTTCCGGTTAGGGTTTGGGCTTGGGTTAGGCTCGGTGCAATGGGTGCAGGGCTAGGGTTGAGAGAGGAGAGGAAGATGGAAGAGTCGTCGACGACGAGGGCCGTCGACGGTGAGGTGCAGGCGGTGGAGATTCTGGGATCGGGGAAAGGTTTGCAGGTTCTGTGGGTTGCAGGGAAGGCTCGGGGAAAAGGAAAAAGAGACGGGGGAGGTGCAGAAGTGATGGTGGCGAGGTCGTGGGGAGGTCGGCGGCGGCGGCGACGGCGACGAGGTGGTTGGGTTTACGCGGGTTCGTCGATGGAGGGTTCTCTCGCGAGTGTTTCTCGTGAAATATAGAAGGAGGAACTGTGGAATCAAATATAAGAGAGAGAGAGAGAGATTGTTGGATGAGGGAGAGAGAGAGAAAGAATGGAGAGAGGCAGAGAGGGAAAGGGGCCCACGCAGATCCTGGCCACGCGATTGGCTGGATGGAAATCTCGTGACGAATTTTGGAAGATTTAAGAGGATTGATACGCAACCAAATAGGTAACAGAAATATAATATAAAGTTTATAATATTAAATTAAAATGGGCCTTTTTGGCGCTAAATGAAACATTTCCAAATCGCGCCCGGGTTGCGCCCAAATGTTCCAAATTCAAATTATAGGATTTTAAGCGGGTTCCAAATTTTGAAAAGAGGTGTTTAATGATTAAAATGCATGCCCCCAAGTCGGACACTTGTACGCGTACGTAGGCGTCCAAACTTGCCCGTTTAACCGAACGGAAAGAAATCTCGACACGCGGACGCTACCACGCGACTAGTGGCGACGAGTAGGCCAACATGGATACTTTTAATTTCATTTTAGGAGTTAAAATTTGTTATGTGCCAAAATGACTTAACCGGTTAAAATTTAGCAATAAACACCAGAAAATCAAGAAAATTGGTAATGAGCAATATATAACCCTCAACTAGTAATATAAATAGTATTATTGGGCTCGGGTATTACAGAGTCCTCCGGTCTTCTCGCCGTCGTCCCGATCTCTCGCGGAAACTCCGGTCGTCGCCTCCTCGCCGGAAGGGCACCACATCGCCTGCATCTTTTACGGGCTCCCGCCTCTATACCGAGACAACTCGGGCATGAAGTTGGCAAGTCGACATGCCCAAGATTTGCTGTAGAATGTGTAGTGTAGAGTCTATGTCTCATGGAGTTTGTGAAGTTGCCTTGATGGAGGAATCAACAAGATATGAACTTGGGAATTTTTGGTGGCAAGCTAAAATGAGATGGATGCTTAATTTCTTGCCACACCAAAATGAAATCAACCCCTCTCATTTCCATGAAGTGGCCGGCCAAATACATGTGAGAATGGTGGAGGAAAAATCAAGCATGAAGGGAGGTGATGGTAGGAGAAGAAAAAAGGTGACCATAAACAAAACATCAACCATACTTATCACTTCAAACCCATACCCTCTCTTTAATGCAAGTGATGGTGCATCAAAAGAAAAGATGGAAAAGGGAATTTAAAGATGCTATCATAATCTCTCATCTCACAAATAAACCCTCCACAAAATGTTATTTGCGAACTTGCAAATAACCCCCTCCATTGGAAAAGTCCGGCCGGGAAAGAACAAAGGAAAACCGGCCGGAACGGAATGCAAACTGGCAACTCCAGAAAAACTGGTCCCGTAATAAATTACAGGAAAACCCCGCTACTGCATATACATGCCCGCATTTGTATTCCGACCGGATACAAATGCAATGAGACAAATCTACACTGTACTATATTAGGATCCGGCTTAAACCAAAGCCGGCTAGTAATATCCGTCCGATCCTGATCCGTGCAATACCGCACGTATCTGATCGAACCCTGCCATATATCTATACGGCCTCTAGTACAAACCGTCCGATCCTGATCCGTGCAATACCGCACGTATCTGATCGGACCCTGCCATATCTCCATACGGCCTCTACAGCATTTCGCCCGAAACTTGAGTAACTGAAAGTATGGTGGACTCTAAAGACTCGTCAATACTATGGCTGTGGATTTAACCACTAGCACGTCAGAGGTATAAGCCAATACGTGACGAGCCACCAGCTATTGACCAAAAGGGACGTCGATGAGCGAACTCATCCTGACACCCTACTGAGCCTGTCAGTGACAATATCCATACAGTCCGGTCCGTTCGTCTATGAGCATCGCATGGCTGGCCTAGGGGGTTGGTAAAAGTCAGACCCCCAAAAGCTGTACAAGTCGTGTCGGAGTGTAGCCCAGAACACCCTGAGATACTACTGGAATACCTACCAGTAAATCTCCTGCCTTGGCTAAGGACTTCGTGTAATGGCTCTCCTAGACACAGCGCGACCTCACCCCCAATACCGGAAGAGACGAACCCCTGAAGATCCGCTCACTGCCTCCATGTGGCTCGGGACTGTACCCAACTAAAACCTGTTTGCACGACTCCTTTGAGCCATGGTAGGGTAGTAATCAAAGCACAGTGGGAACTCACACGAGACAAATGACGATCTCAGGTCGATGAACTAACCTGTATACATGTCACCAGGGAACTGCTATCTGACGTCAGGTATAAAACCAACTAGCAGGTTCCCGGCGAGTCCTGTCCGGTGTACTCATAACCCAATGAGCACCTGTATACATCTTAGGTGAACCAACTGACACCAGTGGCTTGTGAGACCGGCCACCGCCCCTCGTCGGGGTCTCGACTGTATACACTAGTCTACTCTTGAGAATCGATGCCCTGTCTCGAAACTCCCACGACTAGGGACCTTTTAAGGATGTGCTTATAGACTCCAGCTCTCACTTATATGATCGCCCTCATACTGCTGGCAGTCAAGCAAGAATCCTAGGGGCTCTATCAACGTGTAATAGCGACCTGTCAGGTCACCTGAAGCAGTACACGATGATAAAGGTAAAGCAGATAGCATACTATCATCTCGAGTAAGACTGTCGTCCCGGGATAGGTCCTCCCTCAATTATTGCAATCACGTGCCTGTGATCCAATAATTGAATCTGAGGGAACTATCTCCAACACAAACCGACGGAGCAAAAGTTTATCATCACCCCCGGTGTTGCCGCAAAGAGCCCTGAATTGAGCGACATGTTGGTGAGGATTGCCTGTCCCCTTATACACATGGAATTTGGGGATCGTGTATCCCGGCGGGTATTTTATTTGGTCATACCAGCCTGGATACGGTTGCCCAGTTTTAACGACTTGGTCGGCCATTTCATTCACCTGGTGAGCTCATATTTGATGAGCAATATAGTCATCCAGAGCGGTCTTGGAAATGGTTTCCTCCTTGGCTGCTAAAAGAGCCAGAGGAGGGTTCGATGTCTCCCCTCTGTCGTCTTCAATAATGATCGGAGGGTCTTCAGCTGGAGGTTCCGGCTGTAACATCATCCCGCCCATATCTTGAAAGAGAAGCGCCATTCGTTTTATATTAGTTGCTTGTTCTGCGGCTTCTCTGTCCTTCTTTTCGAGGACTCTGCAGAGGAAGTCAGCATCGGTTTCTTGCTCATGACGCTGCTCTGATGACGCCTTCGGGCTTTCTTTTGGCCCGGTGAGTGCGGCCATTGCAGTCAGCATCTCCTGAAGCTTCTGCTGCTGTTGTTCCTGAGCCATTGTTATTGATCGGGTGAGCGGTTGGTGGCCCGTCGAAGTGCGGCTTTCCTCTTTTCCGGAAGCCATGCAAACAGTATGCATCATTATTACCCCAGACTTGGGGCGTTTGGGCTCAGCGTCTTTGCGTTCTGCCGTAGTCACAGGGGCTTTCTTTGGCCTCCTCCTCTTTTGAGTGCTTGACGTTGAAGGGACCGTTGCAGCGGGCACCCAGGCAGTTTTCGTCCTTTGTGGCTTGCTAGGACGGTTCTCTTCCTGCTGATCCTTCAGCTTCTTCTGTCAGCGAAGATAGTCTTGATCGATCACCGACTCCTGGCCCCGTCGCCAGACTTTGTAAACTTTGGAGGAAAGCTGCTGAGAGGGCTGATCCGGCTTTATTTCTGTAACACTCTCCACGGGTGGAGGAGATCTTTTCAATACGGCGGTAGGAGAATTCCTGCGCACCTTGTTCAGCAATTCAAAGCTGTTCCCAGTTGGAACAACAACATTGACTTCCACCGTTGGGGCTGGTGGAGTTAGCCCAGAGGGGGAGTTGCCCCCAGCCTTTCTTACTCGGTGCCAATGGCGATGTCGAGCGTGTCGAGCCGGCGGTGTTGGTTCGGTGATGGGGATGGCTTTGTCTTGCCCCCTGTTCAGGTGAGGCATTGCTGGTACCGGCCTCTTGAAGACCGAGGTACGTCCAGCAGCAGTGTCTAACCTGTCAAATACAGACTTTTGAGCAGGAACGGGAGCCTGAGTGGGAGCCGGAACAGTCAGTCTTGTGAAGACCGACCCTTTGGCAGGAGAAGCCGCCTTGACGAATTCAGGAGCAGGGATGGCTATCCCCTTCGGAATAGCCTTTTCCGGAACTGCAAGCTTCATCATGGGCCCACATGAACTTTGGCCCAATCTGGCGAAGACTGAGGTGCTGGAGCTGGACGACCCGTTGAGGGGGGGCCGCTGTAGTTGCAAGCCGATCAAAGACCGACTTTTTGGGAGCCTCTTGCGATGGTACAGGGGTACTGAAGCTCATCGGTGGGAGCATTGTCTCGAAAAATAATCCAGTGGTGGCCTGAGTGACCTGTTCCACCGGCATCGTAAACAGGGAGGCCGCTTGGGGCCCGTAAGCTATGCCTCCAGATGAGGCGGAGCGCGAGTTGCAATTGCAGTTGGAACACTTCACGCAAGTAGATGACATTGATGTTTCACTTTCTGCGCCAAGCAAGAAACCAAATCTTAGTACCTCGAACCCAAGGGCAACCATATCAAACCGTGTCTTCGTTCGCGAACACGACACACGAAGTGTGGAGTGGAAAGAGGAAAAGGTCCTACCGGGCGTGCCAGATCTGTTCCCCGCCGAACACAGAGACGCGACCTCGCAGGTTCGTCTTACATGAAATTCAGGACAGATGCTAATCGGTGCTATCCGTCCACCTCTCCGAACATGCCAAGTTGATTTATGGCTCCATGTATCGAAGGTTTAAACGAATGCGGCCGATATAGCAGACTTCGTCAGATTCCCCCTCTTTTGAGGGGTTTTTGATTGTGGGGACACTCTTCCTTACAGGCGCAAGCCCCTGCAGTTAATTATGCTACCGCATCGCGGTAACAACTTTCTCCTTCTTCAGATGGTCATTTCGTGTCGTGGGTGTTTGTTTTGTGTTTGGTTGCCCGTGGATTGTATACGGAGACTAATTTAGTTGTTTCCCGTAGGACGTAGATTAGTCCAAATCCATATCTTCTTAGATTTTGGTTTCTGGTTTTGGTTTAAGGATACTTTAGTCTCATTTGGGACTAAGATCAACTTAAACGTTAGTTAAGGATACGTTAGTCTAATTTTGGACTAAGATCAACTTAACATGATCGTTTAAATCCAACAAGAGAGCATTTGGGCTCTATTGTTTAGTTTAGGGACATTGCGGTCGATTTCCAGTTTAAGGATATGGTGGTCCAATGTTAGTTTAAGGACATCTCGTTCTAGGTTAAGGACATCGTAGTCCATGAAGTTAAGGACCCCACAGTCTCTGGTTTAGAGACATCGTAGTCTATGAAGTTTAAGGACATCGTAGTCCATGAGTTTAAGGACCCCACAGTCCGTGGTTTAAGGACATCGTAGTCCATGAAGTTTAAGGACATCGTAGTCCATGATTTTAAGGACCCTACAGTCTATGGTTTAGAGACATCGTAGTCTATGAAGTTTAAGGACATCGTAGTCCATGAGCTTAAGGACCCCACAGTCCGTGAAATGTGTGGTTGTCGGGACCCGTCACCACTCTGAAGACGTTGAAGGATTACAATGACAGATATCAGAGGAGTAATGAGATGTACCTTCAAACCGGGTGTAAATTGGTTGAAAGATTTGTAGTCCAGTTTGAGACTAAGATCTGTTGAAATATTCGTGAGCGGATGGGCTCAGTTCAATATAAGTTGAGGACTTACGGCCAATATTGGGCTAAGTCCAATTAAAATGTTTAACATTTTATTGTTCTGGCTATTGAGCCTTTATTTGGGCTTAGCCCTTTTAATAATGCTAAGCATTGGGTTCTGACATCTTTTTGTCTTGTATTGAATGCATAGCATTCATCAGAACAATGTGTGTTCTGACAGTGCGCCATGTGGCGCGCCAGGCGCTTTGCGTCAATCAAAGAGCACGTTGCGCTTCTGTCGGGTAGCACACACGAAGATGACACGTGTCGCGCTTAGCGCTAAATGCCAGTTTATTAGAAATATATCTTTATATACCAATTTGAAATATGTCTCTAGAATTAACCCCTATAAACTTAAGTTAGTTTGGGTACCAAAATACATACTCACATCTTCTTTTGTATGTATTGAGAATTTTAAACCAGGAAGATCTCAACAAAGGTAAGTACAACTATGTGGGTGTAACAAGATATGTACTCTAACACAATGGAGACATTATTTGATTTAAGTGTGTGTGTGGGCGGGTTGGTTTTGTATAAAAAAAATTCTTTTATTTTTAGGTTTTCTTCTGGGGAAAAAAAATAAAAGTTTGAAAATGGAAATGAAAGAGTGAAAAATGTATATAAAAGAGAGGAAGAGATTTAAAAATAACAAGAAAATTGGACATTTCAAAATAAAGCTAGTAATATGTGCTCATGAACTGGATTCCCAAGGTTTGAGTGAGATGAAAAAGTTATTGAATATTAGGATAGAAATAAGTCTGAAAAGTAGTTCTTATGCTTGAGTCTAAACTTTGAAAGTATATACCCTATAAACTGCACATACACACATCTTGAAACTTGGGATAGTAGAGGATATCTTGAAATACTCTTGCCTGAAAGCCTAAGTTTGAAAGAAAAACGATATTTGAACTTAACCACGGGAAAAAAGATCACTGAAAAAAATTTATATATAAGTTTGGGTTGTAACTTACTTAGGGCTATAAAAAAAATTAAACACACACACACACACAGCAAGGGTGCTTTATCACCCAATGCCTAAGACCAACTGGTTTGGGAGTTATTACTGAAGCCCGAGGTGGTTACAAGACTAGGCTTATATGTATGAAGTTATTTACGGCTTAATAAGTTCGCACATTCGGTAATCGGTTGACTAGTGCCTCAAAAAGCATTAGTGGTCGCATAAAAAGTGTGTGAGTGAATCCATCCATTCTTAATAAAAAGAAGTAGTGCTAAGGAATTACAGCAAGGTTATGATAGCTTGAATTGAATTATCGAGTGTAGGGATCACTTTACACACACGTAGGGGTATATGATCGATGTTTGGAGGAGAGTCAGGGATGAAGAATAAGATGGTGTTTTATTGAGAGAGGTTGTAATTTCCAGATTTGATCAAGATATCAAGAGGAAGTTCATGAAAACTGAAAAGCTAGTAGAAATCGAAACTCTTATTTTTCAAGTCTTTTTTTATATGTTCCTATCTTCGTATGTAGATTTCATTTTTCTATTTTTGTTTCCTTTGTTTTCTTTTATCATTTTTGGAATTTTGTGGGTAGTATTCGCTGAAAACCCTCAGGAGACACAACTCCTCCTAATAGGGACACCTATAGATTGAAAAGCTTGTTGCATGTGCTCAATTCAATCACACGCCCGTTGATTGGAATGATTTTCCGATTGTGTAGTGTTTTTGAGAAAATAGATTTTAGAAATCACAACCAAAAATTATATGACCGCAATCAACTACGGTGTCGGATGTAGATTGTAAGTGAGTGCGGATCGTCCACAGGGAAAGTGAGTTCCGTTCAATTTCCGAATTAGATGAGTTGAAAATTTAGGGCAAAGAAAAGAAAACAATTCATGATTTGTAATTGTAGATCAAAAAGTAAGAAAAATCTAGATCTAAAAGAAACATTAAAGAGCAAGAATAGGGATGAGAGATAATTTCCAACCAACAATCAAGACTAGAAGTATGGCTCGTAGGAGTAGATCGGATCTATAGATGTGATGAGATCTAAAGATTACTAATTCTTATCCATTAATGAATTGATACTAGATTGATGCAAAATTCATCGAGGTTTAAGGATCTTTGCTAGAAAATTAGGGATTCCGCAACTCATCCTTTGTCCTTTCGATGGATCGCATTCAAATTCTAGCTTCTAGTTAATCAAATGTTTAATAGTTGTTCCCTAGTTTCGAGTGAACACGATCAAGAAAGCATCATCTCGAAACTAGGTTATTAATCATTTGATTAACTAGAATTTCCAAACATTATAGGATTTAAGAATTGTAGAAATATCTAAATCATCATCATCTAAAGATCGTCACAACTCCTACACGAGCGGAGATTACTCAAATATCATGATCACAAACACAATCACAAATTGAATTCTAATCATTATGCTTGAATTAAAAGATAAGCAAGATATAGAAAATTCACCTTTATTTATCGACAAATTTCGTTACAACTCTCTTGAATTTACAAAAGGAAGGAACTAGATCGTCGATTTCGGCTTCGCTCGGCTCCTTGAGTCGCGGATCGGCGTGGATCTCTTGCTCCGTTGGAGATCCGGCGTCGCTTCTAAAGGTTGAAGGCTCTCTTGCTCAAATTGCTCTCGGGATCAATCTTGATTTTTGAATTGGAGTAAATTTGAAGCACAAGCTTTTGTCACTAAACTTGTGGGTTGAAGATGATGATAATTCTTGAACAATTTCCCCTCTAGATCTAGGCTCCCTTTTATAGACTTTCCAAATCTTAGATCTAGAATTGAAATTTGAATTCCCCCCACAAGTTAGTTATCAAATAATTTAAATTTCCCTCCAAAAAGTTAGTTAAGCTTTAAATTTTGAATTTCCCTCCAATAGTTTGTTGAGCCGAGCCTTCTAGAGATGCCACGTGGAGCTTCTGGGGTCTTTTGGAAGCTTTGGCCGTTATAATTGAGCATGTGACAAAATTGGGTGAATTGATCTCACTATGTGGCTGCGGATCCGCCGCGCAAAGGGGGATTGGGCCGCGGATCCGCGGCCATTTGGTGGCCTTGGTGATTTCTTTTCACATGGTAATTCTTGGGCTGACTGGTGGGCCTCTTTCTGATGCTTGGATTTTTATTTGGCCTTTCTGTATTGCTCCAGATCTTTAGCCTTTGAATTGGTGTGTCTTTTATTAGTTCATTTCCCAATTAGGCCCTGCTTCTGGAATTTCCTGCACAATTTCACCGAGACAAGAGTTGCGCAAAATAAGGATGATGCGATGCCATGAAACACGCAATTTCCCTAAAAAATGCTGGTTTTAGTACACAGTACAACTAATCCCGTATTTTACATGTGTTTTGCAAATATAGGTGATATGAATACCGGATACCTCTACTTGACTACAAAAGGTAGGGAAATTGCTGTGTTAGAAATGCAGTATTTTCGACTGATCAAATTCCCCCAAACTTATTTTCGATCGTCTCGATCGAACAGTTTTATTAAAAAGAGAAGGAGAAAACAAAGAAAGAGAAAAGCGCACTTTCGTAGGCAACACGATTGCACTGAGCACGTGCAACAAGCCTTTAAACCTCTAGGTGTCCCTAGTAGGAGGAGTGTTGTCTCCTGAGGGTTTTCAGCGGATTGCACCCACAAAATCCAATAATAAAAGGAAGATCATGAATATTACATTTAAAGACAAGAATTGTAAAAGAAAAGCCTTGAAAATTAGGGTTTCCAACTAAGCTAGCTTTTTGGTTGTCATGAGCCCTATCTTAATGGTCATGAAAAGATATCAGGAATCACGTCCTCCCTCAATAAAACATCATCTTATTCTTCATTCCTATCTTTATTCCAAAACATTGATCATATCACCCTGCGTGTGTGTAAAGGACATCCCTACACCCGGAGAATTCAATTCAAGCTATCATACTCCTGCCCATCAGCCTTAGTACTTTTTAATTTTGATGAGCTTACACACTTTCATGCGACCGTTAATACTTCTTGAGGTACTAACTGACCGATTACTCATGTGCTTGCATATTTGGTGTATTTTCCTCGTCTTGCACCACCTTAGGTATAGCAGTGACTCCCAGACCAGTTGGCCTTAGGGCACTAGGTGAAAAGGCACCCTTGCTATAGATTTTTTTTTATTATTGCCCTTGGTGATAACAAAACCAGTGTCCATTTTTCTCACTACTTTCTTCATTTTTTTTCTTCATACATCGGCTTTAAGACAAGAGCATTTCAAGGTCTCCTCTACTATCCCGGGCTTCAAGACGTGTGTAAGTGCAACTAGCAGGGTAGCCACGTTCAAAATGTTTGGCTTCCAGAATAGAAATTATTTTTCAGACTTAGTTTTATCCTCAGATTAGTGACGTCCTTCATCTTACTAACCCTTGGGACAACGGCTCATAACTACTTATTACTATGTCGTATAAGAAAACTTCTAATTTTCTTAGTTTTCTTAAAATTTTCTAATCTCATGGATGTAATTGTTCACTATCTAATCTTTTATTATCATAAATATTAAATATTTTTATATTTTTTGAAAATTTTAAGTTTTTATATTTTTGAAATTTTTTTTGAATTTTTATGGATTTTGAAAATTTTTAAATTTTTATAGGTTTTTATGGGTTTTGAAGAATTATTTACAAAAAATCTTTACAAAATTTTTTTTATGGGTTTTGAAAATTTTTAAATTTTTTATGGTTTTTAAAGAAATGTTTTGTGCTTATGCAAATGATATGCACATGATACAAAACTAAGCACAAACCTCCCCCAAACTTGTTTTCAACAGTGTCCTCACTGTTGCCATCCGCTATATCTACAAAAACCTGTAAGCCTGGGAGGAATTTATTAGTGGGGGCAAAATATATAAGTGAAGACCCTCCCCCAAACTTATTCTATTCACTCACCTCCATGATGCAAAGATATACTGGACATGAAGGTGAGACGGAGGAATTTTAATCCAAATAAAATGGCTCCTGTAAGAACAGGAGCTCCTCCGTGGGGTCAGTGGAAAAATACGGCTTTAGTCTGTGTCCATTCACTTTAAAAAATATGCCGTTTGTAACATTTTCTACCTCTACTGCCCCGTGCGGGTATACAGACCGCACAACAAAAGGTCCCTTCCACCGAGATCGAAGCTTACCCGCATGAAGGTGTAGTCGTGAATCATAAAGAAGGACTTGTTGACCAGGTGAAAATGTTTTCCTCAAAATTTTTTTATCGTGAAAAACCTTGGTCCTATTCTTTATGATTACAGCGTTATCATAAGCTTCATCGCGGAGTTCGCTTAGCTCATTAAGTTGCAGCTTCCGAAAGTTGCACGCTTGGTTGAGGTCAAAATTGATTTCCTTAATAGCCCACAATGCTTTATGCTCTATCTCGACGGGTAAATGACATGCCTTCCCAAACACTATCCTATTGGAGACATCCCTAGGTCGGTTTTAAATGCAGTTCTAAATGCCCAAAGAGCATCCGTCAGTTTGGTCGACCAGTCTTTTCTATTTTTCGCAACAGTCTTCTCCAGGATTAGTTTGATCTGCCTATTCGAAATCTCAGCCTGCCCGCTCGTTTGGGGATGATAGGGTGTAGAAAGTCGGTGGTTGATTCCGTATTTCCGCATCAGAGTCTCGAAAGACTTGTTGCAGAAATGTGTCCCGTTATCGCTAATGATAGCGCGTGGGTGTCCAAATCGCGAAAAGATATTCTCTTTCAAGAACTTAATGACAACTTTCCTGTCATTAGTGCGACATGGAATGGCTTCTACCCACTTTGAGACATAATCAACCGCCAGCAGTATGTACAAATTCCCAAAGGAGTTGGGAAAGGGACCCATAAAATCAATGCCCCAAACATCGAAAATTTCAACAACCAAGATGGGTTGCTGAGGCATTTCATCTCTCCGTGAGATTCTACCCGTGTACTGGCATTGTGTACAGGTTTTGCAATAGTCAAATGCGTCCTTGAATAAAGTCGGCCAATAAAATCCACATTGCAAAACCTTCTCTGCCGTCTTTTTAGGACCGAAGTGACCCCCACAGGCCTGATCATGACAAAAAGAAAGAACACTCTTGAACTCTTCTTTCGGGACACACCGGCGAATGATCTGATCAGGACAATACTTAAACAAATATGGATCATCCCAGTAAAAGTGTTTTACTTGGGATAGGAAACGGTATTTGTCCTGTTTTGACCAATCGCTGGGTGTAAGTCCCGTGACAAGATAGTTCACAATATCCCTGAACCATGGTTCATTGGATACGCTCAAGAGTTGTTCATCAGGAAACGAGTCATTGATCGGCAGGGTCACAGGGGAAGAAGAGATGCGTGAAAGATGGTCGGCTACTATGTTTTCACATCCTTTCTTATCTTTGATAACAAGATCAAACTCTTGTAATAGAAGGATCCAACGTATCAGCCGACCTTTTGCATCTTTCTTAGCCAGAAGATGTTTCAAGGCGGAATGGTCTGTGTACACAATTATTGGAGAGCCGATTAAGTAAGGCCTGAATTTTTCTAATGTAAATACAACCGCTAAAAGTTCCTTCTCGGTGGTTGTATAATTGATTTGTGCATCATTCAGGGTCTAACTTGCATAGTATATCACGTGTGGCATCTTTTCAATGCGCTGTCCTAAGACAGCACCTACTGCAAAGTCGGATGCGTCACACATCAGCTCAAAGGGGTAGTCCCAATTTGGAGACGATAGAACGGGGGCTGAAGTGAGTGAGTGTTTAAGTGAGTCGAAAGCTGTCTCACGGTCTGAGTCGAAGTGGAAGGTCGTATCCTTGGCCAGGAGAAGAGTTAAAGGTCTAGCAATTTTGCTAAAGTCCTTAATGAATCTCCTATAGAAGCCTGCATGGCCAAGGAAAGATCGAATGTCTTTGACGCTTTTGGGATGAGGGAGGTTTTGAATGACATCTATCTTAGCTCTGTCAACCTCAATGCCTTTCTGTGAAATGACATGTCCAAGAACAATTCCTTCTCGGACAATGAAATGGCATTTTTCCCAGTTCAAAGACAAGTTCTTCTCTTTGCAACGAGTAAGAACAGCGTCAAGATTCGATAGGCAATCGGAAAAAGAGTCTCCAAATATCGAGAAATCGTCCATAAAGATCTCCAGAAAATTCTCTACCATATCAGAGAATATCCCCATCATACACCGCTGAAAGGTAGCGGGAGCATTGCACAACCCAAAGGGCATGCGACTGTAAGCAAAGGTACCAAAAGGACAAGTAAAAGTGGTTTTATCTTGATCCTTTTTGGCGATGGGGACCTGATTATAGCCCGAGTTGTTAGTGTATATGCCCTAGAGGCCATTACTGTATCATACTAGTTTGTATATTACTTAATGGAAGCTTGGGATATTCACCTTGTATAAACAATCTTGCTCAATATAGTAGTATGCTACTTGGTTTGTTTCTACTTCAATGTGTACTTGTGTTTATTTCAGTATATCACTTATACGCATTAGTGGAGCCCTTAGGATCTTTGCTTGATTACCAGCGTTGTGATGGCAGTCACACTAGTGGGGGCTGGGTAATCTATAGGCACATCCTTATACAGGTCCCTAGTCGTAGGACTATCGAGACAGGGCATCGATACTCCGGAGTAGACTAGCGTATGCGCTTCTCATCCCAGTGTGGGAGATGGTCTGTCCCACAGCCATCAGTACGTCGTACTGGAGATAGTATACGGGTGCTCGTTGGGTTACGAGTACAATGGACAGGACTCGTCGGGAACTGACAGGTTGGTATTATACCTATCGTCAGTTATCAGTTCCCAGGTGACATGAGTACAGCTTAGTCCGCTGACTTGACACTGGCACTTCGCCTCGAGTGTGTTCCCACTGCACTTTGATCACTACCCTACCACGGCTCAAAGGAGTCGTGCAAACAGGTGATGGTTGGGTGCAGTCCCGAAGCACTTGGAGGCAGTGACGGTTAGACAGGATTCGTCTCTCCCGGTATTGGGAGTTGACATCGCGCTGTGTCTAGGAGAGCCATTACACGAGTAGTCCCTGGCCAGGGCAAGCGAGATATACTGGTAGGTTCCAGTGTTATCTCAGGGTGTTTTGGGCTTCACTCCGACACGACTTGTACCGCTATTGGGGGACTGACGTTTTACCGCCCCCTAGGCCCGACATGCGATGTATCAGACGAACAGACCGGACTGTACGGAGAATGTCACATTCAGACTCAGTAGGAGTTAAGATGGGGTTTCACCTCGTCAGCCTTCTTATCGGCATCTACCTGGGGACCGTTACGCACAGCTAGTGCCGCTTGCGGTCTGTGGTTAAACCCACTGCCAGCGTAGTGTCGAGTCTTTAGAGTCCCACACAGAAGGTATTCGCCTCTGGGCAAAACAGAGTAGAGGTCGCATGGTTTTGCGACATGGTTCGTTCTCATCCGCGCACTTGTGCACGTTTGGAGTCCGGACGGATTATACTGGCAGGCTCTGGTTTGAGTCAGATACTGGTATATGTTTTGGGGTTGCTTTTATATCTCGATATTCTTGTTCCTCGGAACGAGAATGCAGGTGTGTATGCACAGTTGCTTGAGGCGGAGGATGAGTTTTTCCATTAGGGTTTCGGAACGGGTGCGTATGCATAGTTGACAGTTATCATTTTCCAAACCCTAATGGATTTATGGATTATCTATTTATAATAGTAATTAAATGAGAATTTTGTTATGGTTGATTTTTGTTGACTTGTTGACCATGGTTGACTTGTTGACCATGGTTGAATGTTGACCACCACCATGCTTTGAAAGATATTCCTTGATTCATGCTTACACTTCATTTAATGAAGTATGATAGTGGTCATTCCAAATTACCATCAACTATTCTCATTTTCAATTATTATTATTAGATAATTCTTTTCTTTTGGCATTATGGTTGCAAGAAAGAAAAAGATTGCTCATTATCTCATTTAGCTTCTCTCTCCTCTCTTCATCTTCTTCTTCCTCTAGCAAAGAGAAACCTTCTCATGTGTTGAGAATCCTTCTCTTTAAAAAGAAAAGCAAACCCTAGTCACTCTCTACTCATTCTAGGTTCAAGGTTTAGCAAGCCGGAAAGCCTAGTTCACTCAAAGATCGAGGAAGAGCCCAAAGGTCGAACCTTCGAGGTGGATCCATCTTCGACGGAAGAAGGCGACGAAAAGAGAACCATCAACCTCTACAAGATTTCAAGAAGAAGGAGTTCAAGTTTAGGTATAACCTTCATCCGAGTAGCTAACTCCGTTTAGCGTATTTGCTAGTTTAGTTTAGACACGATCCCGACCTTGTTTAGTCCATGTTGCCTCTTGCGATAAAAATTTGTTTTTTATACCGTTTCCGCCTCCCTGTAAGCACCGGGGGTCGCAATATGGACTTACAGTGGTATCAGAGCCTAACTAAACTTAAACTAGCTTGGTAGTGAAGTGTAACGAAGTTCGGAACCGATAAAATCACAAAACCGGAAAAACAAAACCCTAAGTTTCTGTTGAATTTTTTTCTGCTCTAAATGAAAAACTTTATACTTGTAAATTCGGCTCAGGGTTTTGTGTGAACAACCATGAAAAACGTTGCCCTAATTCATTCAAACCGCCGCGCTTCCGCCGCACGAGGTAGGCATGTGCCGCGGAAGCGCCGCGGTTTGTCGTCTTCTGTGCATCATTTTTCGTGCAGTGTTCTTCTGTGTTGGTTTTGGGATTTTTAAGATATATTATATGTGCCCAGATTTTCCAGAACATAAATTCACTTTTGGGGTCCTATAATTCCGTATTTTTTTCCGAACTTCACTGCACTTTGACTATGATGGTTATATCTGTGATGTTTGCATGTATTGAACGTCGGCTAATCGCTATAAGTCGATTAGTCGGGGTTATACATGATCTGTGTTTGATATTGGATTGTGTATATGAATCTGTTGGACTGTCGCGGGTGAATAGCCGGGGTGGATGTGAGATGAGCTTTTGTTTTTCTTTCATTCATTGTAAATGTAAATTGATGTAATAATTATTATTTGTTTGGCCGCACAACCGGGTCGGGGTTGTAGCCGTCATTGTATAATTCTTTTTACTGTTTTTGCTCCTAGGATAGACCCATGGAGGGGTGCACAAACTGCCGGGAACTTGGCGGGTAGTTTGCCGCACCCGTAGGGGTCTTGGGTGGGGTATTTGCTATTCACCGCGACCGTGTAATCCGCTTTTCGTTGCAGGCTCGAAAGGATTGCGGATTGCTAGTATATCCAATGTATTCATCTGTGATCTGTAATGTCTATCATTGCTTTCTATTTAGGCGTTGCTTATGTTTTACAGCCGCGCTAGCCCAGCCCCCGCTCTGTCGTTAGTTAAGTAACCTAACGAGTGATGACGGGACCCCGTGGCGAATGCGAATGGCATAAGCGTACGTCATATTTTGGTTGTTTTCTGCAATGGTAGGAATTAAATGATGGGACGCATTAAAAGTACTAATGCAAGAATATCACGCATTAAAAGAACTAATGCAAGATAATAAACCAAGCTAAAGTCGTTGGAACACTTTCGAAAAACCACTCGGTTCTTTTCAAAAACTAACTTTTAAATGCGGAGCTTGAGCCACTCCTTCTAAAAGCTATCTCGTTCCATCGATTATATCAAGTTCACTACGTTCACGGTTTCGCCAAAACCATTCGTAGCCCTCCGTCGTTTCATATGAAAATTCAATAGTATTCAAGCTATGTTTGTTGACCTTCGTCAAGACATAGAGATTGGTAGCTATTGGGTGTTCATATGTAGCATAGATAGATGCGTTGGTTTGGGACAGTCGTATTGCCTTGTTGACCTTCGTCAAGGGTATATACGGGTGGGTTCAAATTAACCTAGATAATGACGGGCAGAACTTGACATGTGACTTATGATTTGTTGACCTTCGTCAAGGTCATAAGAGCATGGGGCAAAAATCCACATCGGGAGTTTCATAAGTACTGAAACTTGCTAGATTTGCATACCATTTGGAGTGTGATGATTATGGTAGGATTCCTTCATTTTCGTCACGCGATGATATTTGGATCCCGATCCTACTGTGAGTATATGCTACTCCTCGGGAAATTTCTCACTAAACGATCAATGCTATAAACCTAGTAGGTGCCTAGAAAGGTGTTAGCGGGGCTACGCCCCCAGGGAAAAGAGGTTATTTAATTAAGGAACTTCGCGAAAGCGTTGGAAAACCTCCCTCGAAGTACCGACACTGGCCTGGCTGAACGGTTAAGCAAGTATTGTACGGTGGGATTGATCCCGGCTAATTCTTCCTTTGTGGTTTGAGGAGGGATTCGAGAGACAGTGGGAGCCATCCTGTTTAGACAAATTAAAAACCATTCTAAACTTGCAAGAGCATCGTGCTAAGTGTTTCTTCTCTCCCCGTGCAGCGACCAAATCGAAATGACTGGACTTAAGTTACTTCTAGATAAAAACTTATTGACAGGGCCAAACTACAAAGATTGGCTCAGGAATGTCAAATTGGCAATCTCTTACGACAAGCTGGGGTATCTTCTTACCACCAAAGCTCCCCCCGTCCCAGGTCCCACCTCCAGCGTCGCGGATAAGGAAATCCGTAAGACTTGGGAAATTGACAGCGCGAAGGCCAGATGCCTCGTACTTGCCTCGATGGACAACGACCATCAGAGGAGGCACGAGAATATGGATTTGGAATCCATATTTCTTCATACAAAAGAACTGTATGGAGAGCAGTCTCGTATCGCAAGATACGAAGTGTCGAAGAAGCTATTTTCGACAAAGTTGGCCGTCGGATCATCGGTAGCGGACCACGTGCTTAAGATGATTGGCTACACTGAAGAGCTCGCGGAACTTGGGACCACGTTGGACAGTGAACTCTATACGGATATAATTCTCCAGTCCCTTCCATCCACTTACGCCCAGTTCATACTGAATTTCAACTTGCAAGAAAAGGAAGTTGAACTTTCAGAACTCCTCAACCTGCTGAGGAGCGCAGAGGGCACCCTACAGAAGGGTAGGGAAACACCCGCTTTGTTTGTAGGAGGATCTTCTTCCTCTAGGTCCAAGGCGAAAGCCAAGGGAAAGAGGAAGAAAGCCCCCGCCAAACCAAGAGGCGGTGTTAGTAAAGTGGGTACGAAGGGAAAGGAAAAGGCAACAAAGATTGCGGGGAAGCTTGTTGGAAAGGAAGAATGCTTCTATTGTCATAAGAGTGGACACTGGAAGAAAGATTGCAGGGCTTGGAAAGCCAGGACACAGGAACTGAAGCAGGTTGCGGCTTCAGCTTCAGGTGTGTATGTTATTGAAAACTGTCTTTCTATAAACTCTACTTCCTGGGTATTGGATACCGGATCAGGATCTCATATCTGTAATTCTTTGCAGGCGTTGAGAAATCGTAGGTTTTTGAAGGAAGGTGACATGACCCTCAGAGTTGCGAACGGAGCTAGCATGGATGCTAAAGCCGTGGGGGACTATCACCTAGGAATGTCAGATGGACATGTTTTGGTTTTGCGTAATTGCTTTTTTGTACCCAACGCAACTTGTAATATCATTTCTGTATCTTTGGTTTCTAAAGAAGGTTATGAATTTGCGTTTGTAAGTAATGTTGTAAACATTCACCTTAATCAAGTTCTGATTGGGTCAGGTACATTGAGCAATGGTATATACGTATTAAACCAACCACAGATTTTCAATGTCCAGAATACACACAAAAGAAAGTCTCCAGATATCAATCAGGCTTTCTTATGGCATTGTAGACTGGGTCACATCAATGAGACACGGTTGACTAAGTTACATAAAGAAGGATACTTGGATCCGTTCGAATATCAATCTTATGCCACTTGTGAATCTTGTCTCATGGGAAAGATGACAAAGACTCCGTTCACTGGACACGGAGAAAGAGCGAGCGAGCTCTTGGGACTCATACACAGTGACGTGTGTGGTCCAATGTCTACACATGCGCGAAGCGGTTATTCATACTTCATTACTTTCACAGACGATTTCTCTAGGTATGGACATGTCTTCTTAATGAAGCACAAATCCAAGGCCTTTGAGAAATTTCGGGATTACAAGAATGAAGTTGAAAAACAAACAGGCAAAAGTATCAAGATCCTAAGATCGGATCGAGGTGGTGAATACTTGAGTGCCGAGTTCCTGGCCTATTTAAAAGAGAATGGAATTCTCTCTCAGCGTACTCCTCCATACACTCCGCAACATAACGGTGTATCGGAAAGGAGGAATCGAACCCTATTGGATATGGTTCGTTCCATGATGAGTAAGGCTGAGTTACCACGATCTTTCTAGGGCTATGCACTAGAAGCAGCTGCATATCTCTTGAACAAAGCTCCTACCAAGACTGTGCCTACCACTCCATATCAGATGTGGAGTGGGAAGAAACCCTGTCTTAAGTACCTTAAGATATGGGGATGTCCAGCTTTTGTAAAAAAGCAGCATGCGGACAAGCTCGAGGCACGTTCAGTACAGTGTAAGTTTGTGGGATACCCAAAGAACTCCAGGGGGTATCTGTTCTATTCCGCTGAGGAACAAAAGGTTTTTGTTTCTCAACATGCCCGCTTCTTGGAAACTGAGTTTTTGGAAACCCAGATAAGTGGGAACGCAATAGAACTGGAAGAAATTCCAGAACCACAAGCTATTACTGAAAGCTTGGAAGAGCCAGTAAGTTCAAAAGAACAGGACATTCCTATGCCGCTCCGCAGGAGTAGTAGGCAGTCTCATCCGCCCGAGAGATACTGCGGTTTTCTCATAGACGGGGATAGAGAGGATTGCATCATAGACTATGATGAGCCTACTAGCTTCCAGCAGGCCGTTCAGAGCGTTGACTCAGTAAAATGGCTGGATGCAATGCGGACCGAAATGGAGTCCATGTACACCGACAAAGTATGGACGTTGGACATTGCTCCAGACGGGGTAAAACCCGTAGGATGCAAGTGGATCTTCAAAAGGAAGATTGGTGTAGATGGACAGGTTGAGACCTATAAAGCTAGACTTGTAGCAAAGGGTTTCCGTCAAAGACCTGGTTTGGACTATGACGAAACCTTTTCTCCAGTGGCTATGCTGAAATCCATTCGGATCCTCCTTGCCATTGCTGCCTTCCACGATTATGAGATTTGGCAGATGGACGTAAAAACCGCTTTTCTAAATGGAAATTTAGAGGAGTGTGTCTATATGGATCAGCCAGAGGGTTTCATTCAGAGTGGGAGCAGCGGAAAGGTGTCCAAGTTGCTTAAGTCCATCTATGGACTAAAGCAGACATCGCGGAGTTGGAACATCTGTTTTGATGAGACGGTCAAGAAATTTGACTTTATCAAAAATCCAGATGAACCATGCATCTATAGTAGATTTGTAGCGAGAACTGTAGTATTCCTTGTTTTATACGTGGATGACATTCTCTTAATAGGAAATGACATTCCTATGCTACAATCTGTCAAGGGTTTCTTGTCACACAGGTTCTCCATGAAAGACCTGGGTGATGCCTCATACATCCTGGGGATCCGGATCCATCGTGATAGATCCAAGAGGATATTAGGACTTTCACAGTCCAGGTACATCGACACCGTACTGAAAAGATTCAGTATGGAAGATTCCAAGCGCGGTAACCTACCGGCTTGTCACGGGATCACCCTCTCTAAAGAGATGTCTCCCAAGACTGATTTGGAGAGGGATCGCATGTCTATTATACCCTACGCTTCTGCGGTAGGCTCTATAATGTATGCGATGTTGTGTACCAGACCGAATGTAGCTTATGCACTGAGTGTAGTAAGCCGGTATCAGTCAAACCCTGGGGAAAAACATTGGATAGCAGTAAAGAACATTCTCAAGTACCTGAGAAGGACTAAGGAGATGTTCTTGGTGTATGGCGGAAAAGACCTCCAGATTGAGGCCTTTGCTGACTCCAGCTTCCAAAGTGACAAGGATGATTCCAAGTCCATGTCGGGTTTTGTCTTTACCCTCAATGGAGGGGCGGTGTGTTGGAAGAGTTCCAAACAGGAAACCGTTGCAGACTCGACTATGGAAGCGGAATACATCGCTGCATCTGATGCCGCAAAAGAAGCTGTCTGGATAAGGAAGTTCTTAAAAGAACTTCAGGTGGTTCCGTCCATTGTTGACCCAGTACCTCTGTATTGCGACAACAACGGAGCTATAGCTTTAGCAAAGGAACCCAGGTCCCATCAGAGATCCAGCCACATCTTGAGGCGGTATCACCTGATCAGGGAGATCGTGGATCGCAAGGAGATCGAGGTTCGGAGGGTTGCTTCAGAAGAGAACACTGCAGATCCATTCACCAAGGCCCTACCCCAGACTCAGTTCGAGCGGCTGATCGAGATGATAGGTCTTCGATACGCCAGTACATGGCCTTAGTGCAAGTGGGAGATTGTTAGTGTATATGCCCTAGAGGCCATTACTGTATCATACTAGTTTGTATATTACTTAATGGAAGCTTGGGATATTCACCTTGTATAAACAATCTTGCTCAATATAGTAGTATGCTACTTGGTTTGTTTCTACTTCAATGTGTACTTGTGTTTATTTCAGTATATCACTTATACGCATTAGTGGAGCCCTTAGGATCTTTGCTTGATTACCAGCGTTGTGATGGCAGTCACACTAGTGGGGGCTGGGTAATCTATAGGCACATCCTTATACAGGTCCCTAGTCGTAGGACTATCGAGACAGGGCATCGATACTCCGGAGTAGACTAGCGTATGCGCTTCTCATCCCAGTGTGGGAGATGGTCTGTCCCACAGCCATCAGTACGTCGTACTGGAGATAGTATACGGGTGCTCGTTGGGTTACGAGTACACTGGACAGGACTCGTCGGGAACTGACAGGTTGGTATTATACCTATCGTCAGTTATCAGTTCCCAGGTGACATGAGTACAGCTTAGTCCGCTGACTTGACACTGGCACTTCGCCTCGAGTGTGTTCCCACTGCACTTTGATCACTACCCTACCACGGCTCAAAGGAGTCGTGCAAACAGGTGATGGTTGGGTGCAGTCCCGAAGCACTTGGAGGCAGTGACGGTTAGACAGGATTCGTCTCTCCCGGTATTGGGAGTTGACATCGCGCTGTGTCTAGGAGAGCCATTACACGAGTAGTCCCTGGCCAGGGCAAGCGAGATATACTGGTAGGTTCCAGTGTTATCTCAGGGTGTTTTGGGCTTCACTCCGACACGACTTGTACCGCTATTGGGGGACTGACGTTTGACCGCCCCCTAGGCCCGACATGCGATGTATCAGACGAACAGACCGGACTGTACGGAGAATTTCACATTCAGACTCAGTAGGAGTTAAGATGGGGTTTCACCTCGTCAGCCTTCTTATCGGCATCTACCTGGGGACCGTTACGCACAGCTAGTGCCTCTTGCGGTCTGTGGTTAAACCCACTGCCAGCGTAGTGTCGAGTCTTTAGAGTCCCACACAGAGGGTATTCGCCTCTGGGCAAAACAGAGTAGAGGTCGCATGGTTTTGCGACAGGGTTCGTTCTCATCCGCGCACTTGTGCACGTTTGGAGTCCGGACGGATTATACTGGCAAGCTCTGGTTTGAGTCAGATACTGGTATATGTTTTGGGGTTGCTTTTATATCTCGGTATTCTTGTTCCTCGGAACGAGAATGCAGGTGTGTATGCACAGTTGCTTGAGGCGGAGGATGAGTTTTTCCATTAGGGTTTCGGAACGGGTGCGTATGCACAGTTGACAGTTATCATTTTCCAAACCCTAATGGATTTATGGATTATCTATTTATAATAGTAATTAAATGAGAATTTTGTTATGGTTGATTTTTGTTGACTTGTTGACCATGGTTGACTTGTTGACCATGGTTGAATGTTGACCACCACCATGCTTTGAAAGATATTCCTTGATTCATGCTTACACTTCATTTAATGAAGTATGATAGTGGTCATTCCAAATTACCATCAACTATTCTCATTTTCAATTATTATTATTAGATAATTCTTTTCTTTTGGCATTATGGTTGCAAGAAAGAAAAAGATTGCTCATTATCTCATTTAGCTTCTCTCTCCTCTCTTCATCTTCTTCTTCCTCTAGCAAAGAGAAACCTTCTCATGTGTTGAGAATCCTTCTCTTTAAAAAGAAAAGCAAACCCTAGTCACTCTCTACTCATTCTAGGTTCAAGGTTTAGCAAGCCGGAAAGCCTAGTTCACTCAAAGATCGAGGAAGAGCCCAAAGGTCGAACCTTCGAGGTGGATCCATCTTCGACGGAAGAAGGCGACGAAAAGAGAACCATCAACCTCTACAAGATTTCAAGAAGAAGGAGTTCAAGTTTAGGTATAACCTTCATCCGAGTAGCTAACTCCCTTTAGCGTATTTGCTAGTTTAGTTTAGACACGATCCCGACCTTGTTTAGTCCATGTTGCCTCTTGCGATAAAAATTTGTTTTTTATACCGTTTCCGCCTCCCCGTAAGCACCGGGGGTCGCAATATGGACTTACACGAGTATCCGTCCATAAAGCAATAATATGCACGTCCAGCTAAGCGTTCCAGCATCTGATCAATGAATGGTAGAGGAAAGTGGTGTTTCCTCGTGGCGGCATTGAGTTTACGGTAATCAATACATACACGCCACCCAGTTTGGGCGCGTGTCTGAATCAACTCATTTGCCTCATTGACAACAACAGTGATGCAGGATTTCTTAGGGACGACATGTATAGGACTCACCCATTGGCTATCGGAGATTGGGTATATGATACCACTATCAAGGCATTTGACGATCTCTTTCATCACCGCTTCCTTCATGACGGGGTTCAACCGTCTCTGTGGTTCTCGGGTTGGTCTGGCATCATCCATCAGGTGTATATGATGTTCGACAATCAAGGGACTGATCCCTTTGATGTCCGCCATGGTCCAACCAAACGCCTCCTTATTAGATCTCAGTACCGATAAAAGTGCATTCTCTTGCTCTGATGCTAGAGAAGCGGAAATGATAACCGGTAAAGACTCATTCTCACCTAAATATGCATATTTAAGGTGAGAAGGTAAAGTTTTGAGATCTAATTCGGGCGGAGAAATAATAGAAGGTGGGATCATTGAATGATTTTCGGAGTCGCGGAGAAGCTCATAGCCTGTAAAAGATACAGACTCGGATGGTGGTGAGTCAAGAGTGGCAGACTCAAGCGTTGAAATGGTGTCCTCACTAAGATCATGTGTCAGGTCAAACAGTGATGTGGCAGTGTCGTCGAGATCTGTAAAGCAAAGTTCCTCAACTCCGCAACTTTCGGGAGCAATCTCGTGGACAGAGCACACATCGAGGATATGAGCAGAGGGTTCTGATGGCTGACTTCCAATTCTGTAAATGTTTAGTTCAATGGTCATATTTCCAAATGATAAGTTCATTGAACCATTTCTACAGTTGATGACAGCATTGGAAGTGGCAAGGAATGGCCGACCCAGAATCACCGGAATTTGGCTCCGGGGGTTTGCTACAGGCTGTGTATCGAGAACAATGAAGTCTACAGGGAATACAAATTCCCCGACCTTTATCAACACATCCTCTAGTTCACCCCTAGGTTTTGTGATAGATCGGTCTGCCATTTGGAGAGTGCAGTGAGCAGGTTTCAACTCTCCAATCCCTAGCTGCTCATAGACAGAGTATGGAAGTAGGTTAACACTTGCGCCAAGGTCTAACAAAGCACGATTGATGTTTTTACCCCCAATAGAAATTGATATCGTAGGACATCCTGGGTCCTTACGTTTCTTTGGTAGCTGGGGGATAAAAGAAGTGCTAATGTTATTGGACATGAAGACCTTCTTCGGCACTTGAGTCTTCCTCTTCCTAGTGCACAAGTCCTTGAGAATTTTCGCATAAGCGGGGACTTGTTGAATTGCATCTAGGAGAGGGATGTTGATGTTAACCTGCTTGAACATTTTCATAATTTTCTCCATATGAGGACTCGATTTGTTAGCCCTTAACCGGTTCGGGTAAGGTGCTTTAGCAATGAGCGCATGGTCCATCACAGGAGAAGGAAGAGGGGGTAGACAAGATCCCGAAAGAGGAGTGGGGATCGTCTGTGGAGGGATAGAAGAGGTGGGCTGAGGTGTCGAGCCTAGAGGGAAATGGAGAATAGGCTCGCGAGAAGGTGGTGGGGTAGGAGAACAAGAGTCAAACGTAGAAGTGTGTGTGTGAGGAAAGATCTCAGCCGGGGCGTTGATAGGATTTTCAGTATCATCAACTTCTTCCCCAACATGGTTATCCAGCATTCTTCCCGATCTCAACGTTGTGATGGCATTTACATTGTAGTGCCCAGGATTCGGTAGGGGTTGAGACGGAAGTTTCCCTTTTTCTCTCGCACTCAATTCGGCCTTAAGTCGTGCAATCTCAGCTTCCATCGTTTTGATACTCTCAGCTTGGGACGCTGAGTTTTTCTTTATCTCACCGATGGAAGACTTAACCTCGGCCGATACTTCCATGAAATTTGACATGAGTGATTTCATGGTTTGAGCGAATTGAGAGAATTCGTCAGAACAGGTCGACTGCATAGGATTAGAAGGTGCAGGAGTGTTGACCTGGTTTTGGAAATTTTGTGACTGGTAGGGGTGCTGGGTGAGGTGAAGTGGTTGCTGTTGTGGAGGAAGAGCCCGTTGGAATTGATTAGGGTTTGGAACCGTGTTTTGGGATTGGTTCCAGGCAAAATTCGGGTGATTCCTCTAACCCTGATTGTATGTAGAAGAAAAAGGGTCGTTTCTAGGTCTTTGGAATGCAGCATTGGTATGCTCGAGACCTTGAAACTGGGAGTTCAATGGACATTCTTCTGTTAAGTGAGAAGGGTCTGAATAGCACCCACAAATGGTTTTGGAGAGTGACATTGGGTTTAGGGAGGCTGCTAGGAATTTGTGTTCCATAGCGTCGAGCTTCTTTTGCATTGCTGCCATCTCAGCTCGAACACCTATGGACACGTCTATTTGGTGTACGCCACCCCTACTCGATGGCTGGGTTCCAGTCTCCCACTGAAGTGACTTTTCAGCAAACTCTTCTAAAAATTTTCATGCTTCCCCATCATCCTTGGTCATAAAGGTGCCTTGACACATGTTTTCAAGGTTTTGTTTAGTGGTAGGGTTACTGCCCTCATATATGATTCGGCAAAGTTCCCATCTCGGGATGCCGTGATGTGGGCATTGAACCAAAAGATCCTTGAATCGGTTAAAGTATTTTGAAAATGGTTTAGCCGGAAGCTGGGAGAATTGATAGAGTTCGCTACGGATTCGAGCTGTCTTTTGCATGGGGTAAAATTTCTTAAGGAATGCCGCGACGAATTCTTCCCAATTCGTGATGGAGTGTGCGGTGGTGTTATATAGCCACTTCTCGGTTAAATCGCACAAGGTAAATGGAAGAAGTCGTAGACGCATGGCATCCACAGAAAGTTGTGATGTACCCATCATTGCGCATACGTTTTCAAATTTGGTAATAAAAACGTACGCGTCTTCAGTCTCGAGACCGTGGAATTTGGGTAGAAGGTTGATGTACTGGGGCTTGATCTCAAAGTTATCCCCGTTGGCTGGTGGAATGGATAAGCAGGTCGAAAGAGGACCTCGCAAAGGGTAACACCTCTCTTGGAGAGAGATGCGGGGTGGAATCTGCGCACCAACGGACGGCGGCAGAGTAGCGGTAAAGAGGTTTGATGGAGACTGATCCATCGGTGTGGGTGTGGTGGGAGGTAAAAGAAAGGTAAATGGAGAAATACCGACTTCGGAGTCGATCGAGGGGACGCGGACAAGTCGGGCACTAGAATCCCGTGTCCACCTATCTTGCACTAAAAGGGGTTAGTACAAGTGGCAGCGTGATTTATAATTAGGGGAATGAAGTGAGTGTGGTGTTTGTTTTGAAAAATGATACGGATTTTAAAAATATGATGCAACAAGCAATACCCTAAAAATCTATGGTCACCTAGGTCCAATCTCTAGACCGCTCCTAACTGCCAGAAGACAAGACGCAGGATAAAATCCTCCACTGCCTCTTTGTCCCTCCTGTGGCCAGGTAAGTGCCAGGTAAGTGGGAGGTTCTCCACTACGTAAGTAGTGGGCCTAATTAAGTAACCACTAGCCTTCGACACACTTTCCTAGGCACCACAAGAGAAACGCGGATAAGCAATGAATTACCCACGGCCTTCTTCTGTCCTAAGTGAGCGCGACGGTCCTTAGAGTCATCTCTAGATATTTTTTAATTAATGAGAGTAATGCGGATGCAGGTTTGTGATTTTTGGGGCCTAGGAAGGATAATGAACTCCCCACCTAATCTGGATTTGGCCGTGCCCCTTAATTTCCGTAATAGTTATGCAAACAACCACAAAATCAAAAACAAGCACACTTTATTTTGCTTTTTGCGGCGCAGCGATTATTTGCAAAGAAACCTGCAACAAATTGTCAGTTGGAGCAGATTTTAGAGAGGAGATAAGAAAGTTGGAGATTACCAGATAAAATTTTTTCAGAGAACCCCTTGAAGCGCCGCGCTTCCGCCGCAATTAGCTCCTCATGCCGCGGTTCCGCGCTTCCCCAAGCTCTTCTTTGTACTAAAAAATTTGGTAATGCTCCTGTTCAGCTCCTGAGCTCTCTGGAATTCTCCAAATAATTTTCCAATTTCACAGTAAGCTCCAGATCTCCTTGCAATTAACCACAACAACAAGTATTAGTATTTTGTGCAAGTTTTGATCTAAAGAATATTGATGGAATAAACTTTTCAACTCAAATTTAAAAAATGAACAAATAGCACACGATCCCCGACAACGGCGCCATTTTGATTGGAATGATTTTCCGATTGTGTAGTGTTTTTGAGAAAATAGATTTTAGAAATCACAACCAAAAATTATATGACCGCAATCAACTACGGTGTCGGATGTAGATTGTAAGTGAGTGCGGATCGTCCACAGGGAAAGTGAGTTCCGTTCAATTTCCGAATTAGATGAGTTGAAAATTTAGGGCAAAGAAAAGAAAACAATTCATGATTTGTAATTGTAGATCAAAAAGTAAGAAAAATCTAGATCTAAAAGAAACATTAAAGAGCAAGAATAGGGATGAGAGATAATTTCCAACCAACAATCAAGACTAGAAGTATGGCTCGTAGGAGTAGATCGGATCTATAGATGTGATGAGATCTAAAGATTACTAATTCTTATCCATTAATGAATTGATACTAGATTGATGCAAAATTCATCGAGGTTTAAGGATCTTTGCTAGAAAATTAGGGATTCCGCAACTCATCCTTTGTCCTTTCGATGGATCGCATTCAAATTCTAGCTTCTAGTTAATCAAATGTTTAATAGTTGTTCCCTAGTTTCGAGTGAACACGATCAAGAAAGCATCATCTCGAAACTAGGTTATTAATCATTTGATTAACTAGAAGTTCCAAATATTATAGGATTTAAGAATTGTAGAAATATCTAAATCATCATCATCTAAAGATCGTCACAACTCCTACACGAGCGGAGATTACTCAAACATCATGATCACAAACACAATCACAAATTGAATTCTAATCATTATGCTTGAATTAAAAGATAAGCAAGATATAGAAAATTCACCTTTATTTATCGACAAATTTCGTTACAACTCTCTTGAATTTACAAAAGGAAGGAACTAGATCGTCGATTTCGGCTTCGCTCGGCTCCTTGAGTCGCGGATCGGCGTGGATCTCTTGCTCCGTTGGAGATCCGGCGTCGCTTCTAAAGGTTGAAGGCTTTCTTGCTCAAATTGCTCTCGGGATCAATCTTGATTTTTGAATTGGAGTAAATTTGAAGCACAAGCTTTTGTCACTAAACTTGTGGGTTGAAGATGATGATAATTCTTGAACAATTTCCCCTCTAGATCTAGGCTCCCTTTTATAGACTTTCCAAATCTTAGATCTAGAATTGAAATTTGAATTCCCCCCACAAGTTAGTTATCAAATAATTTAAATTTCCCTCCAAAAAGTTAGTTAAGCTTTAAATTTTGAATTTCCCTCCAATAGTTTGTTGAGCCGAGCCTTCTAGAGATGCCACGTGGAGCTTCTGGGGTCTTCTGGAAGCTTTGGCCGTTATAATTGAGCATGTGAAAAAATTGGGTGAATTGATCTCACTATGTGGCCGCGGATCCGCCGCGCAAAGGGGGATTGGGCCGCGGATCCGCGGCCCTTTGGTGGCCTTGGTGATTTCTTTTCACATGGTAATTCTTGGGCTGACTGGTGGGCCTCTTTCTGATGCTTGGATTTTTATTTGGCCTTTCTGTATTGCTCCAGATCTTTAGCCTTTGAATTGGTGTGTCTTTTATTAGTTCATTTCCCAATTAGGCCCTGCTTCTGGAATTTCCTGCACAATTTCACCGAGACAAGAGTTGCGCAAAACAAGGATGATGCGATGCCATGAAACACGCAATTTCCCTAAAAAATGCTGGTTTTAGTACACAGTACAACTAATCCCGTATTTTACATGTGTTTTGCAAATATAGGTGATATGAATACCGGATACCTCTACTTGACTACAAAAGGTAGGGAAATTGCTGTGTTAGAAATGCAGTATTTTCGACTGATCACCCGTGGAAGGTGAATAGGAGTAGGAGTAGTTTGGTAAGATTTTAGTTGATAGTGTTGGATGTTATTTTTAGTTGATAGTGGTAGATATTTATTTTTAGTTGATAGTGTTAGATGTTATTTTTAGTTGATAGTGAGAGTTTGAAACCTAAGATTTGCTCGAGCACTAGCAAAAAATAAGTGTGTGGGTATTTGATTGGTATAATTTATTGCATATTTAAATAGCCTAACTTGTCTTTTTATATTTCATATTTTATGTTGTTCTTGGTGCTTTTGTGAATTATTATAGATTACTAGGTTTAAACGCAAAAGGACTGAAAAATGTGCAAAAGACAGATCAGGTGCGTGCAATGGAAACATAATGGAGTTAAATCAAAAACAGAGAATCAATTAGTGATATTGAAACAAACTATGAAAATCTCGCAATCAAATAATAGAAGATAGAAAAAATCAGAAGATCATTAGCCAACAAATTTCGGCCGAAATGAGCAGTTAAGAAGATTCGATCGAAATTTTTGAAGCAATGAAGATGAGATTTTTATAGATATTTTGTATTATCTATATCTTTTAGGAATTTTATTCCTTCTCACAAAATCCCTGATCCAAATTTTATTAGTCTATCAACTTTAACTGCTACGATAGAACTGAGCACTTGCGGTTAAAGTTGATAGACTAATAAAATCTACATCAGATCTTTATTATTCTCCATTGTTTGTGTAATTTATTATTTATATTATCTTTCTGTAACATTTATTATATTGAGCAATAAAGTTTTAATTGTTGGCCATTTATCCTATTTACTCCCTTTTTAGGACACTTTTTCAATTGGTATCAGAATGGTTAGCTCTCTTTTTGGCTTAAACCCCGAGCGCTTAGACCGTATGGCTAACAATAATAATATTACTCAAAACAATAGATCGCTAGATGGTTAAGCAACTAATCAACCACCATTCTTTGATAGCACGAACTACAACATCTGGAAAATCAAGATGCGTATTTTTCTTCAATGAATCGATCTTGATATTTTAGATGTTGTAGAAGACAAATTTTTCTATTCGTGCTAGACATTATAGTGATGATGATCTGAAACTTATGGCTTTGAATATTAAAGCGATACATTACATTACTTTGTTTCCCCTGACGAGTTTAACCGGGTCTCTATATGTACCACTACACATAAGATTTGGAAGACTCTCGAAACTTCTCACAAAGGAACGAGTTAGGTGAAAGAGAGTAAAATCAATCGACTCATGATTGAGTATAAATAGAAGGGTCGTTGATGAATCGATTGATGTAATCTATTCAAAATTTAATAAAATTATTACTGAACTCTTTAACTATGGCAAAAAGTTATTAGAAAAGGAGAAGTGCTTGAAGATCTTGAGAATTCTCAAAGAAGAATGGTAACCCAAAGTTACGGCAATTGAAGAAACAAGCAATTTGGATGAACTAATTTTGAAAGATCTTATTAGGAAACTTAAAACGCACGAGATGAAACTCAATAACATATGAGCACGGCAAAAGGAAGAACCGTCAAAGAAAAGAAGCCTAACTTTAAAGGCGAAAAACACCCCGCAAGAAGAATTAGATAGCGAAAGCAACCAAAGCGAAAACGAAGATGATATGGCCGCTCTCCTAAAGCAATTCATGAAGTTTATCAAATTCCGAAAGTTCAAGAAAAGAGGAAACTATCGAGCTAATAGAAATTCAAATTCTTTAATTAATCCTATTTGTTATGAATGCCACAAACTGTAACAACCCTAAAATTTCTGTACGAAATTTTTCAAAAATACAGAAAGGAATATCTGAGCCTGAGCACAAGTTATAAATTTGATTTGTTTTTGAACAGTAAGAAAGCACTTGTAACTTATTGGTAAAGTCTTGCACTGCTGAGACATAGCACCTGAGTTCAAATCCCATCAGCAACATATTATTTTTATTGTATTTTCTTTTAATATTTTAGAAGCCGAAGAGTCTACACATGCACTACACGTAAAATGAAGATTCATAGAATATTTAACAGGGACACGTGGCAGAAAATCCAACACCCCCATTGGTTTCCGACCGGCAAAACCGTCGGTATTGTCGGCACCGCCGGGCCCCCCGTGGGAAATGCCCCCCATCTTTTCACCCGATCACCGCTTCAGCTACCCCCACTTCTCTCATACTGTTTATTTTCTCTGCACATTTTCCAGAAAACAATAAATCACCTTTAATCAAATTTTTAATGCAAATTTTAATGCATTCTTTAACCCTCTAAACCCTAATCCTACCCTATAAATACCACACCATATTTCACTCATCCTCACTCAGAAATTCCCTGTCAAAACTCTCAAGAATTCTTATATCCTTTTAGTGTGCAAGTGGAGTTAGCGAATGGTGAAGTTCCAGTGAAGTTCCAAGGAGTTTCCGGCGACGAAACGACGCCCCGAAGATTTCCTTAGTTTCCTCTCTCCCTTATCTTGTCCAAAATCCAGTAATTCCCTTCTCCCCCTCTCTTCTACTATCTTAAAAACTTTCATTTCTAAAATCCGACGGAAGCGGAGTTAATCCGACTTCCGAATTTTCTTTAAAAACTCTATTTTTCTTAAACAAGAAAATATCATACTCTCACATAATGTTTAACAAACATTAACAAACACTTTAAAACAGGTTTCATCTCAAAATATTCTTCTATGCAATTTTTATTGTATTTTTACGGTAAAATACCACATAATTTAGTTTCGACGTAAAACAACATAAAAATTGTATTACCTTTAGATAACTCACGAGGTAATGACCTACCTCATCAAAACCCACATCTTTGACATAGAACGATGAAGTTTTGGGAATATAATTATGGGATAATACGATATTACAAATAAATACCATCAACTTATAAACCATTTCTTTAAAAAGTGTATTAAACAATTCCTTATAATTGCGTCTCTACAACCCACTTTTGGAGACCCCATTCAGGATGGTGTGGGTTATCGCATATTTTCAAGCCTAGTAGAGTGAGATGTAGACCTCCGAAAGGAGCATTCGATTTCGATGGAATTTTAATACATTTTTCTTTAGAAAATGAGATTTCTACAGGAAAATAAATAAAATTTATTTTCATAAAATATACATATATCTATTATCAAAATATCTATTTTAATTATATTATATAAATATTCCAAGTTTTTTTTTAAAATCAAAGGAATCACCATTACATGAAAATACCATCCAAATGCAAAACAATTCTAATATTTCAAGAAAATACCATATACTATGAAAATTAGGTTCTACTCACTAGAAATTTCACTTTTATATAATATACATCTATAAAAACCCTAAAAACGATAATTAAATACTTGAGGTGTATTTTGAAATTATACCAAAATTATTTTTACATAAAACCCGCTCAACTTATACTAAATTACAATAAGGACCCTAGTAAACATAGGTTTAGCGGGACCAATTCTCTTGAACCTCAGAGAGCCGGAGAATATGGGTGCTTGTCTATCTAAGCTAGACAATCTAACAAACGGTGTTATCAACATGGTAATTGTCTTGAAAAAAGACACAAATCCTGTCGTCCATGTACAGCAGTTACCGATAACATCAAAACTAATTAAGGATTTCAGGTTTTTTTTAAAGTGTCTGACTCAGACTGAGTCTCAATCTAATCAATCTGACTTGAATGTGATTCAAGTATAAACTACAATACAACATGAATCCATCAATCCGTCTATTCAATCTATATCAATCTATATTGACCGAACCGAACCATGGATATACTCCGTCTACACAACTCTCCATTTATATCCATTCTTTTTACTGATATCATGGTTTCGGCAAGTCATCCATCTATATAACAAACAATGCAAGCAATACAAAAGACATTGCGGGGTTTATAAAGAGGTAGACGGGTACGGAATATGTTAAAGGTGGCATGAGGTGGTCACTTAAGATGTAATTATATCCATGTCGTTGTTTCGTGGTATTTTCGACGGAGCCTTGTACTACGGGTTACCAAAGTCCACGGTGTAAGTTGGACTCCTCTCGTATACGCCAGCATCTTCTGTACCTAGCTACAAACACTACGTTAACCTAACAATCAAATATTATACTAGATATACTCTCTTCTACTTCTCTCCTCCTTTAGGACTTACCGAGCGATTGTTCGCTGACGACATTCCTTTTTTCTTTTTTTGAAATGTTGTCAGGTGTTTCGGACGCTTTAGAGACCGAGCCCAGCACTGAGGATTTGGAGCAGTTTGCTTTTGACCTGGAGCTTTAGACACTTGTACATATTTATTTCATTTCAGTTATGCCATTGTTTAGGCATCGCTTTCTACTCATGTATTTACATTTCAGTTGTACTTGTAAAAGAATATTTAATAAATAAAGTTGTTATTCATTTACATTCCTGTCGCTTGTGTACTTTACTTTATATTGCTTGGTTACGCTTAGCATGTTTACTTCTGAGTAAATACGTCGCATGACCCGTCGCGTCTTCTTGTTGTACACTGGGAAGCGGGGCGTGACAGGTTTTGTTGGTGGCCCATGTAGGTCAACTCTGTATGGACATGCGGGTCAGCTCTGTATGGACATGCAGGTTAATTCTGCATGAAGTCCTAAGCAATATGACACAACAATCAGCAAATAAAAATATTCTTTACATGTTCCTTGAATCTTCCAATTTCATATATTTTGAATCTGTCCTAACCCAAATTTTTCTTTCAAGCTTATGAATCCCCCAAACAACACCAGCACCAATTTCAACAACACTCCACCAGCTCTACCGCTTACACCTATCGTCGCTGCTCCGATCAATGAGCAGACGGTACTGCTTGAGGCAATCCGCAGCCTCCTGAAATGACGGCAACAGCAGACTGCTATTCTAATGAACCGTCCAGAAGCGGAAGCGCTCGGAGTGAAGCAATTCCGGGCATTGCACCCAAAACAATTCTCGGGAAAAGAGAGCCCCATGGAAGCTGAAGAATGGGCTCAAAGTATTGAGAATGACCTGGCAGCGGCACAAGGGCCAGAGATTGCTTGGGTTCGAGTTGCAAAGCTGCAACTCACTGACAATGCCCGAGTCTGGTGGAAGGCGGATGAAAGCTGTCTTGACCAACCTATCAAATGGAGGACTTTTCGCGACATGTTCGACGCGAAGTACTTCCCTGAGACTGCCCAATTTGACATGGAACAGCAATTCATCCATCTACAACAGGGTTCGATGTGGACCAAATCTGTGGATGAGTATGATGCTGAGTTTACCATGCTCAGCAGGTTTGCGGCCCATCTGATACCGACTGCTGAGATCAGATTTAGAAGAATTCAGCAAGGGTTGGACCAGGAGATCCAAGCTGCCTTAGCTACAGGGGATTTCCCAACCCATGATTTGGCTTTGAATGCTGCCCGCCGATATGAGGCGATAGTGAAGAAGAAAGGCAGACCTCAATCTGCCGTAGTGAAGCACACTGCCATCCAGATGGCAGGAGGAGACACTTCCAGGCCATCGTTTGAACCCAGAGGATCGGAAGTAACAGATAATTTGCCAAGTCCAGATTTTTGCTTCTATTGCAAGAAAGATGGACACTTGTGGAAGGACTGTAGGAGCGCAAAAGGACTGTGCTTAGTTTGTGGCGCATCCAATCACGGAATTGGAACCAGTCCTTATAGACGCAACTCAGTTCCCCCACACACACCAAATATCCGCAGCGGCCAGCTATCCAGGCTCCTGCACTTCAACTTGCTCTCCCAGCTCTACCTCCTGCACAGCCTAATAGCCAATTTCATCAGGCACTGAGGAACATGCCTCGAGGGCAGAGAAACATGCCCCAAGGACAGAGAAATATGCCTCCAGCTAGGAAGAATGTACTACGGCGTCAGACTTTCCTTTTAGCGTCCGAAGAAGCCGAGACTGTAGACCAAGATAACCCTGGTAATTCTCTCACATCTTTCTTTCCAAAACATTTGCATTCTTTCATTCTTCCAAATATTTTTATGCACTATCAATAGTTCTATCACAAAACTTTTCTTAAATCTGTTACACTTTCCTTCTAAAAATTTCGAGGATGAAATTTTTATAAGGAGGGTAGAATGTAACAATCCTAAACTTTCTGTAAGAAACTTTTCAAAAATACAGAAAGGAATACCTGAGTCTGAGTGCAAGTTATAAATTTGATTTGCTTTTGAACAGCAAAAAAGCACTTGTAGCTCATTAGTAAAGCCTTCATAGCACCCGAGTTCAAATCCCATCAGCCACATATTATTTTTATTATATTTTCTTTTAATTTTTTAGAAGCCTAAGGGTCTACACGTGCAATACACGTAAAATGAAGAGTCACGGAATATTTAAACATGTGCATGCGGGTATATGAGGCAACAGGGACACGTGGCAGAAAATCCAACACCCCAACCGGTTTTCGACGGCAAAACCGTCGGTATTTCCGGCACCGCCACCCCTCCCCCCCATGGGCAATGCCCCCCATCTTTTCACCCGAGCACCTCTTCAGCTACCCCACTTCTCTCACGCTGTTTATTTTCTTTGCACATTTTCCAAAAAACAATAAATCACCTTTAATCAAATTTTTAATGCATTCTTTAACCCTCTAAACCCTAATCCTACCCTATAAATACCACATCATATTTCACTCATCCTCACCCAGAAATTCCCTGCCAAAACTCTTAAGAATTCTCAAGTCCATTTAGTGTGCAAGCGGAGTTAGCAAAGGGTGAAATTCCGGCGACGTTCCAAGGAGTTTCCGGTGACAAAACGATACTCCGAAACCTTCCTTAGTTTCCTCTCTCCATTCTCTTGTCCAAAAGCCAGTAAGTCCCTTCTCTCCCTCTCTTCTACTATTTTAAAAACTTTCATTTCTAAAACCTGACGGAAGCGGAGTTAATCCGACTTCCGATTCGGTTTTCTTTAAAAACTCTATTTTTCTTAAATAAGAAAATACAATACTCTCACATAATATTTAAAAAACACTTTAAAATAATTTTCATCTCAAAATATTTTTCTATGTAATTTTTATTGTATTTTTACGGTAAAATACCACATATTTTAGTTTCGACGAAAAAAACATAAAAATTGTATGATCTTTAGATAACTCACGAGATAATGACCTATCTCATCACAACACATATCTTTGACATAACACGATGAAGTTTTGGGAATATAATTATGGGATAATACGATATTAGAAATAAATACCATCAACTTATAAAACCATTTCTTTAAAAAGTGTATTAAACAATTCGTTGTAATTGCTTCTCTACAACCCACTTTTGGAGAGCACGTTCGGGATGGTGCGGGTTATCGCACATCCTCAGGCCCAGTAGAGAGAGATGCGTACCTTCGAAAGGCGCATTCGATCTCGATAGAATTTTAATGCATTTTTCTTTAAAAAATGAGATTTCTACAAGAAAATAAATAAAATTTATTTTCATAAAATATACATATATCTATTATCAAAATATCTATTTTAATTATATTATATAAATATTCCAAGTTTTTTTTAAATCAAAAAAATCACCATTACATGAAAACCATTACATGAAAATACCATCCAAAAATAAAACAATTCCAATATTTCAAGAAAATACCATATACTATGAAAATTAGGTTTTACTCAGTAGAAATTTCACTCTTATAAAATATACATCTATAAAAACCCTAAAGACGATAATTAAATGTTTGAGATGTATTTTGAAATTATACCAAAATTATTTTTACATAAAACCCCCTCAAGTTATACTAAATTACAATAAGAACCCTTGTAAATATAGATTTAAGCGGGACCAGTTCTCTTGAGCCTCACGGAGCCGGAGAATATGGGTGCTTGTCTATCTAAGGTAGAAAATCTAACAAACGGTGTTATCAACACGGTAATTGTTTTGGAAAAAGACACAAATTCTGCCGTCCATATGCAGCAGTTACCGATAATATCATAACTAATTCAGGATTTCAGGTTGTTTTTAAAGTGTCTGATTCAGATTGAGTCTCAATTTAATCAATCTGACTTGGATGCGATTCAAGTATAAACTACAATATAATATGAATGTATCAATCCGTCCTTAGAGCCTTGGTTCGGGGTCGTGTTAAATGGGCTGTCGAAGGTCGAGATTTGATTGGAGTTCGACGGAGGTCCAGGCTTGAAGGCTTGCGGCTGCTGTTGTGGACATTGTGGCTGACGACGGCAATGGGTTGTTGCTCGGCCAAAGGGGTGACCAGCCAAGAGGGCAGCAAGGGGTCGGCTATCTGCCTGGTGTTCTTCATTTTTTTCCAGTCAAAATTTAGGCAATCGGTTAAGCCTCTATCTCTTTAACTACTACTAAGGCATGAAGACAAATAGAATTTTCATACCGATTATTTGGAATAAAGATAAAACCTTTGATATGAGCTAATGGCCTTTTCATCTTGTTTCTTCTCTTTCTTTTTTAGTGGTATTCTGTTTACGGAAACTTGTTGACGTCAGCGACGGTGTGGTGCGGTTGAGTTTCTTGGGTTCGGTGAGATGATGAGATCAAGGGAGAAATGGAGGGGCCAACTTGCGGAGAAAGGTGTTCGAAAAAATGCCCCAAAGGAGATTTCCGTCGTTTCGCGCGTTCTTGCCGCGCCGCGGATCCGTGGTTCCCCGAGGTAAATGTCTATCACTTGTTTGCCTTAGTCAGAGGACTTGGCACTTATTTAATTTCATAATGTTATCAACCAATTACTTGTATTCTTATTGCTCATGCTTAGAAATGAACTCATTCTGCCCTATCAAATGTATGATATTTGATACACTTGAAGAATGAGGATTGGAATAGTTGATTAGCCCTTATAATATTATGTAGTATGACCTGCGGTTAAGTTGAACCGTAGATGATTGGGATCTTCCACATTAAAATTAGATACACTAGCAAGACATACTATGTGAAGATCTACACCGTTAGAAAACTATAGCCTAAATTATTATATCAGCATTTAACTGCTCTTGCAGCTTGAGTCTCCAACAGAATTCATTTGTTATCTTCTCTAATTTATAACCCGTCTTTTATCATGTTATCCTGTGTCCATTTTTTGATATATGTCCGAGGTACCAATGTGTTTTCTTATTGTATCCTATCTTGGGAGTTTATAAAAGACAAGAGGAGGTACAGCCGGAATTTTCCGTAACTATTTATTCTTTAAAATCGTTGCGCCTCCATTATTCTAAAAGTCATATTTTCACATAAATATCTTAATATTTCCAAATATCACAATTTCACATAAATACCCTATGGCTTCGAAAACCCGTATTTCACCTTAATACCCTAAAGTTTCTAAATATTATATTTTCAAATAAATACCATAAAGTTTCGGAACCTGTTATCTCTTGAGCCTCGGCGAGCCGGAGATAAGGCATCATTAAAATTCCTTGAACTTTTATTGTCACGCCCCGCTTCCCAGTGTACGGAAACGGTGACGTGGTAAGCCCGCAACGTATTTACTAAAAAATAAATACGTTAAACGTAATTAAGCAATATATATAACGTACAAGAAATGACAAGAGATATAAAATAAACGGCAACTTTTATTAATATTCATCTTTACAATACAACTGTTTTGAAAAGGAAAGATACAATGATATAAAGCAATGTCTAAACAGTAGCATACAAAATAAAAGTAAGTACAAGGAAAACTAGTAGTCTTGCTGAGCAGTGAGCTGGTCCACGTCCTCCTGGTTAGGCTCGATCTTCTAAGAGTACGGTCTTCCTGACGAACATTCAAAAGAGAAAATAGACAGAAATATCGTCAGCAAACTAGCGCTCGGTAAGTCCCAAAAAAAAGAACGGAATAGAACAAATAATGAGAATTAAACTGGTAAGTTGTATATGTATAAACTTGTTATTCTAATATAGTTGTTTGTAGCTTGGTACATAAAATATTTGTGTATACGAGAGGAATCCATGTTACCCCGTAGACTATGATAACATGTAGTATAAGGTCTCGTCAAAACCCACGGGACAACGGTACGAGAGTTCATGTACGTGTCTTTTAGTGACCATCTCGTGCCACGTTAATATTAGATATAGTGCCCCCAAAGTCAATTATTGGATTGCAGGCACGTGATTGCAATGATCGAGGGAGGACCTATGCCGGTAGGACAGTCTCACTCGAGATGATAGTATGCTATCTGGTTTGTCTTTATCATCGTGTACATGTTTTAGTCGACATTACAGATCACTATTACATGTTGATAGAGCCCTTAGGATTCTTGCTTGACTACCAGCAGTATGATGGCGATCATATACGTGAGAGTTGGGTAGTCTATAAGCGCATCCTTAAAATGTCCCTAATCGTGGGAGTTTTGAGACTGGGCATTGATACTCTATGAGTAGACTATGTGTATACGATCGAGACCCCGACGAGGGGCGGTGGCCGGTCTCACAAGCCATTGGTGTCAGTTGGTTCACCTAAGACGTATACAGGTGCTCATTGGGTTATGAGTATACCGGACACTCGCCGGGAACATGCTAGTTGGTATTGTACTTGACGTCAGATAGCAGTTCCCTGGTGACATGTGTACAGGTTAGTCTATCGACCTGAGATCGTCATTTGTCTCGTGTGAGTTCCCACTGTGCTTTGATTACTACCCTACCACGGCTCAAAGGAGTCGTGCAAACAGGTTTTAGTTGGGTACAGTCCCGAGCCACATGGAGGCAGTGAGCGGATCGGCAGGGGATTCATCTCTCCCGGTATTGGGGGTGAGATCGCGCTGTGTCTAGGAGAGCCATTACACGAAGTCCTTGGCTAAGGCAAGTGAGATTTACTGGTAGGTATTCCAGTAGTATCTCAGCGTGTTCTGGGCTGCACTCCGACATGACTTATACCGCTATTAGGGGTCTGACGTTTACCAGCCCCTAGTCCCGTTATGCGATACTCATAGACGAACGGACCGGACTGTACGGATATTGTCACTGACAGATTCAGTAAGGTTTCACGATGAGTTCGCTCGTCGGCCTCCCTTTGCTCAATACCTTAGTAGCCGTTACGTACAGCTAGTACCACTGACGTGCTTGTGGTTAAACCCACTGCCAGCGTATTGACGAGTCTTTAGAGTTCCCCACAAAAAGTTTCCCAAATTCGGGCGAAACGTTGTAGACGCTATATGGTTTTATGGCAGGGCTCGATCATATACGTGCACTTATGCACGGATCATGATTGGACGGATCATACTAGTGGGCTTTGGTTTAAGCCGGATCCTAGTATTAGATTTGTTGGATTACTTTAGTCTCGTTCCATTCATATTCAGTCGGAATGCAGATGCAGGTATGTATATACAGATGAGGGGTATCCTTGTGATCCGTCACGAGTTTACTTTAAGAAGATGTCATTCTATTTATTGTTATAAACATTTGGATTAATGTTTATTGGTGGAAATTATGAGCTCAAGTCATGATTAAGGGCATTAAATGAGGCATGTGCAATTTGGTAACTCATGGTATCATTTTTTGTGCAATGTCCATTTAGTTATTGTTTTTATTGGGTGAGATTGAGATGGAGAGAGAGAGAGGGCAGCCACTAAGAAGTGGGGTGAGCTCTTGAGATTATTATGCTAGTACTCTCTCATTTTCATCTCACACAATAAGCAAACAAAATCTCTTCTTCTTTTTTCTTCTCTTGAGCTCATAAGTTCCTCTCCAATGGCTTCTTTTTCAATCTCCATCCATACCATCTCATGTGTTGAGAATCAATAGATGTTTAGAGACAAAGTAATCACACACATTCTCTACTTCACCTTGGACATGTCGGCTAGCAAACTTCATATCCGAGTTGCTTCGGTTTTAAAGCGGGAATCCGTAAAAAGATTTCTAGATGTGGTGCTATTTCGACGAGGAGACCGGAGATCGAGCGAGATCGGAGATGCCGCGAGGAGCTTAGGATGATGGTTAAAGACCGAAGGACACGGATCGATCGGTATATCCATTCTAAACTTCTTTCTAGTTAGCTAGTTTAGGTTAATGGCACGATCCGGATAAAAGTCTGCGTTAGCGCCGGTTTAGTAAAAGTTTTTGTTCCGTGTTTGGCCTCGGATTGACGGCCGGGGCGCTACCGTAGACTTACATGGTATCAGAGCCACGTCATAAACCCATACTAGCTTGTTCTAACATGTTTAAAATATCGATCGAACGAAATTTCCAAAACCGCAATTCCAAATTCAAAGTTTCTGTCGAATTTTAAGAGTGGTCGAAAAATTATTTTCAGTATGTTAGAAAATCGTGCAGGCTTTTTTAAGACCCCTGAAGAAATTTGAAAGCACGATCCCATCATTACGCTGCGGAACCGCGGCAGAACTGGCATGTTTGCCGTAGATCCGCGGTGGAAATGTTGGCTCAGTGCTTAATTTTTCTTCTGGATGTCTTTCATGTGGAATTGTGGTTTCTGGAATATTTTGTTTAGGCCCAGATTTATTTGAGTGCTGGATTTGCACTTGGGGCCATTTTGGGAAGTTTTGTCAATCGGAATTTTAAATACGTTAGTTCATAGTACTTACATTACTATCTGCGACCGTGAATGTCATTCGAGCCGTAAATCTTGTCTAATTGCTATAGCTCTTTTAGACGGGTTTGCGAACGTGACATTCACGTTGATGTTCTGTGTTGTGCTGTGATGTTATGGATTGTCGTGGTGGATAGCTTAGTGCAATGTTAGTACAGTTTGGATATATTTGTATATTTGATATCGCGGGGCGAGCGTCCGACATGTGGACTGCCGTCACTGCTTGTTTGTATATTATTCTTTTGGGGCACGACCGGGTTGAGGTCGATGTACCCGTTGTACATATTTTCTTTTCTGTTCTAGGATTACCCCGCAGTGGAGTGTACGGATAGCCGGGTTCTAGAGGGCAACGGGCCCGCATCTCATGGCTTTGAGACTGAGGGGGGTTCACTCTAGAATTGGTGGGCTATTCGCCGCACTCGTAGGGGGTACAGGTTGACCCAAGGAGAGGTGCTCAAGTTACCGGATTCCGTGAAGTGCTGGGTGGTCCATTCACTTTGTGAAGGGGGCTGCCTCGCTTCAGGTTTTGGCGGGTAAATTGCCGCACTCGTAAGGGTCTAGGTTTCATTGCACAGTCTATCCACACGACCAGAGGAACGTCGGGTTTCAGTTGCGGCTCAGAGAAAACCCGGGGCTCCCAGATATCTGTATTGTTCTGTGATGCTTATTACATTTATGTGATGTTGCATTTATCACGCCTGGAGCGATTATTATATATTCATATATATACTAGTAGATGTTGTATATGGTTTACATCCACGCTAGTCCAGTCCCCGCTCTATCGTTAGTTAAATGGGTGATGACGGGATCCAGTGGCGAATGCGGGTGGCATATACGTACATTTTATTTTTCGTTCTTTTCTGGTGTGATTAATTATTGGGACTGCGTTGATTCTGATCAATGCAAGGAAAATAAACCTATTCGATGTTGTTGGAACAATTTTCAAAAAGCTGTTATTGAAAGGACATTCTCTTTTATTTTGCACAGTGGTATTCGGATATGAATATTCAGCACCTTATTCGACGAGGCAAGGGCCGAGATCCCTTCATCGGGAGTGACCCCTTGGGCAGAAGTTTGCGTCAGGGTAATAATTTCACTATAGTCGATTACTTTTTGCTTTGCATCGCGGTATTCAGTTTAGAATATCTCGCACCTCATTCTACAGGGAAAGAGTCGAGATCCCTTCACCGGGAGTGACCTCTTTAGCAAAGGTTTTCGCCACTATATTTATGTAAAAAGCTATCTGATTCCTTCAACGATATCAAGTTCATTACGTTAAAGGTTTTTCGCCAAAAACCATTCATAGCCCTCCGTCATTTCAAACGGGTAGCACTTAGTATTCATGCTATGTTTGTTGGCCTTCGTCATGGCATAGTGAATGGTAGCTATTTGTTACTTTTCTGTTGCATAGATAGATACGTTGGTTTGAGACAGTCGTACTACTATTTTGTCCTTCATCAAGGGTATGTACGGGTGGGTTCAAATTAACCTGGACAATGACGGGCAGAACTTGACCTGTGATTTATGATATGTTGGCCTTCGTCAAGGTCATAAGAGCATGGGGTAAAAATCACATCGGGGGTTTCTAAAGAAACTGAAACTTGCCAGGCATGTGCATACCTTCTGGAGTGTGATAACGTGACTGGATTCTATCACGTTATCATGCGATGATAGTTTGATCCCGATTCCCACTGATGAGTTGGTTTACTCCTCAGATGATCCCGACTAATTCTTCTTTAAGGTTTGGAGAAGAATTTGAGGTTACAGTGGGAGGCTTCCTGATTAGATAAAATGATTAACCATTCTGATCTAGGTTAAAGTGCACACAGAGTGTTTCTTTTCTCTCTTTGGCAGCGACCATGACCCGACCCTAGACTATGACTCAGTGACCAAGTTAACCGAACTTTCTTAAAACACTGGTTTTTGGATTGTCTGAGTTGCATACTTCAATGCCACTCCTTCTTTTACCCTTTGCATTTCTCAAGAACACCCCGTATCACTATGAACATCCACTTCCATTGGATAAATCCATCGTATGGTTATATACGAACTCGAAGGAACTTGTTCCAGATTCGAGGATGGATTATGGTTCTGGAGAGATTGAATATGATTATTCAGTTGTCTTTTCCTTTTATCTTCTCTCAGGTTGTGAGGGCTCTAAGGATTAGAAGAGGGTACACATATTGCGCTTATTGGATAGTCTTCTTCCAAACCATAGGCAGGTGCCGAAAAGTAGGGAATGAAGAAAACCAGTTAGCCTAAGTATGGTGTACAGAAGGTAGTAAGTAAAGACAAATAAAGAGATTAGAAAGAGGGCAAAGTAAAATGCGACTGCTATCATTCACGACCAAACCAAGTATTTTATCGCCATTCCTATTTCACTTTTGTATTTCTCCAAAACACCCCGTATCACTACGAAGATCCACAGTTATTGGATAATCCATCGTATGGTTATATACGAACTCGGAGGAACTTGTTCCAGTTCGAGGATGGATTCTGGTTCAAGAGAAATAGGAATAAGTTTTATTCAGTTGTCTTTAATTTTTACCTTCTCTCAGGTTGCGAGTACTCCTAGGATTAGGAGAGTACACCTATTACGCTTATTGGATAGTCTTCTTCCAAACCATAGGCTGGTGTCGAACGGTAGGGAAGGAAGAAAACCATTTAGCCTAAGGGGGTGTACAGAAGGTAATAAGTAAAGACAAATAAAGGGATTTTGAGAGATGGCAAAGAAATATACGGTTACAGTCATGAATCTGATAATGGAAGAGGCATTACTAAGAATACCCGGATTCCTCTTCGAAACATATTCATGTTTCAGTTTCACTATGTGTTGTTAATAGAAACTGATTTCCCAATTGGAACCTTACTCCAGGGTATGTATTTACCAGATATGATTCTCACATCTGTATGGTTTTACAGATGATGAGTGGGAGTAAGTTATTAGGAATTAGGTGATCATCTTCATTATATCGGAATTCATTGTAATTGGTGATATTTGAGAAAATCACCTGGGTTTTTACCAGACGGCAAATATTTGGTTTTGAATATCCGTTGTTATGCACCAATTTCAAACCGATATATCTATACGTTTATTTTATAAAGTGAGATATAACTTTTTGAAATTATGTCTATGACATTTACCTATATCAGTTGATGGTTAGGTAAGGAGCATTGAATAGCGGTGTAATTCTTCATAACCATAGTACAGTTTTCAACCTACGACGCACAGAGTTTGAGTTATTCAACTCAGGGGACTTATACAGAGTATTGTATATTGTTCAGTTTCCATTAGGACAGAGGGGTTAGTCCTCGTACTATATTCTGTTTACTTGTGACTTCTCAAGTTTTAGACAAGTGTTTCGTAGAAATACAAGGTCCAAGTTTTGAGAAGTTATAGGTACAAGAATAAAGTAGAGAACCACATGTTCCAAATATTGGGATTCTTCAAGGTGATCGAAAATATAGATACTTGTGTGAGCTATTCAGTTGATAGTAATGGTCTTTGAGAAACTTGTTTCTTTTTCAGATTACTCATAATTGGACGCACTCCTAAGTTGAGTAATGCTGATCGACCTCTCTCCATTTAGTTGACATACACTGGAGATAGTTGCATGATTTGAATCTGGTTCCAATTAGATCAGTGCCTCTGTTTCTATATTGTATATATAATGGATCATATCTTAACGATGTTAAGGTATATGGAGTTGTCCGGCTTATGCTTAAAATCAGACACTGGATGACTCGAGGCACGTTTCTGTAATGGCGGTTTATGGGTTAACCCAGGCTATGATAAGAGTTGACTTTCTACCATCTGGAAGATCAATAGTGATATTGTTCTTGACTCGCCACAGTTTTAGTAAAATGGATTTTTTCATAAAACAGTAGTGGGAGTATGGTAGAACTGGAAGTGATTCCAGAACCGCAAACGATTACTGAAAATTTAATAAGACCTAAAAATTCAATCAGGTTTGACATTTCATTATCCAATCCGTAGATATGGTGGGTAACCTCAGGCGCCCGAAAGATACTCCGGTATCCTCAAGGACGGTGACAGGGATGTTCTTTTTTACCCAGAATTACCATTGCTGCTGTTCCAGACTATGAGATCCAGCAGGAGGATGAGTATAGTGTCGTTCTAAACTAGCTTTAAAAGTGTACGTGTATACGACTCTGCCAGAGGGTTGTTGGAGTCAGTGGGAGCAGCGGAAGTATAGTAGACAAGTAGCTTGTGTCTATCTATAGACTAAAGCAGATATAGCGGAGATAGATCGTCTGTTTTTGATGTGACAGTCATAGGTTTTGACTTCATCAGAATAGAGGATGGATCTGTTAAGAAAGTAGTAGGGTGTGATGTCCTACTATTTGGATGACATACACATAGTAGGAAGTAAAATTCATATCTTACAATCGGTTATACTGTGGTTGTCACACAGTGGTTTCTCCACATAGGATATGGATATAATATCAGGCATTCTGGTTACTAGATCTATGATTTTAGATCTAGATTTGGGAAGTGTCCCAATTTGGGTACTTAGACAACATTCTAAAGGTGTTTTAGAATGGAAGACTCCTGGCATGGTGGTGTACCTGTAGGTGATGGAGTCACCCTCTCTAAAGGTGTCTTACAGAATAAAGAGGAGAGGGATGTGCATGATTGGCAAATCACTTGCTCAGGCGATTGAGTCAATCATGAAATGTCAAGTACCACACCAGATGTTGTTTTTGCACTAGCTGCAATAAGTTGTGATATTAATCCAATCCTGGAGAAACGTTCGGAAGCAGTTTTAGAACATAAGTGGATGTTCTAGGGATATGATAACGACAGCCTCCTTCAGGAGACAGTTATCATTCCAGGCTTCCAAGGTAACCTGGATGACAGATTGACTGTCACAGTTATAGTTTTCCCTATGACGAGGGGCAGCAGTTTGGACAGGTGGTCCAAGCGGATACTGAGGGAGGCATGGCGCAGTATATTGATTAAGTTCAGTTGACGATACAGTCTAAGAAGTTTGTATTTGGAGTTCATTTATGAACTAGGTCCCATCAGATATCCAGACATATTCTAAGACATGTATTACTCATTTCGGGAGATGGCTTTCTCCGCGAACTTGAGATTAAGAGAGACATAGAAAGAAACATCAGGGCGGATCCACTCACTGAGGCTATTTCTCGAAAGCAATAGTTTCGCAAACGAGCTTTGTGAAACTGATTAGTAGGGGAGTTGGGTGTTCGGTATCACACGGGCTGTGAGTATGCGACATCGCAATAATTAGCCTTAAGTGCAAGTGGGAGATTGTTGGATATAATTCCCTCAAAGTCAATTATTGGATCGCAGGCACGTGATTGCAATGATTGAGGGAGGATCTAGGACAGTCTTACTCGAGATCATAATATGCTATCTGGTTTGCCTTTATCATCGTGTACATGCTTTAGGTGACATTACAGATCACTTTTACACGTTGATAGAGCCCTTAGAATTCTTGCTTGACTACCAGCAGTATGATGGCGATCATATACGTGAGAGATGGATAGTCTATAAGCACATCCTTAAAGTGTCCCTAGTCGTGGGAGTTTTGAGACTAGTGAATACGATCGAGACCCCGACAAGGGGCGGTGGTCGGTCTCACAAGCCATTGGTGTTAATTGGTTCACCTAAGAAGTATACAGGTGCTCATTGGGTAATAAGTACACCGGACGGACTCGCCGGGAACATGCTAGTTGGTATTATACCTGACGTCAGATAGCAGTTCCCTGGTGACATGTGTACAGGTTAGTCTATCGACCTGAGATCGTCATTTGTCTCGTGTGAGTTCCCACTGTGCTTTGATTACTACCCTACCATGGCTCAAAGGAGTCGTGCAAACAGGTTTTAGTTGGGTACAGTCCCGAGCTACATGGAGGCAGTGAGCAGATCGGTAGGGGATTCGTCTCTTCCGGTATTGGGGGTGAGATCGCGCTGTGTCTAGGAGAGCCATTACATGAAGTCCTTGGCCAAGGCAAGTGAGATTTTCTGGTAGGTATTCCAGTAGTATCTCAGGGTGTTCTGGGCTACACTCCGACATGACTTATACCGCTATTGGGGGTCTGACGTTTACCAGCCCCTTAGGCCCGATATGCGATACTCATAGACGAACGGACCGGACTGTACGGATATTGTCACTGACAGGGTCAGTAGGGTTTCACGATGAGTTCGCTCGTCGGCCTCCCTTTGCTCAATACCTTGGTAACCGTTACGTACAACTAATACCACTGACGTGCTTGTGGTTAAACCCACTGCCAGCGTATTGACGAGTCTTTAGAGTTCCCCACAGAAAGTTTTCCAAGTTCGAGCGAAACGTTGTAGAGGCTATGTGGTTTTATGGCAGGGCTCGATCATATACGTCCACTTGTGCACGGATCATGATCGGACGGATCATACTAGTGGCTTTGGTTTAAGCCGGATCCTAGTCTCGTTGTTGGATTACTTTAGTCTCGTTGCATTCGTATTCAGCCGGAATGCGGATGCAGGTATGTATATACAGATAAGGGGTATCCTTGTGATTCGTCACGAGTTTACTTTAAGAAGATGACATTCTATTTATTATTATAAACATTTGGATTAATGTTTATTGGTGGAAATTATGAGCTCAAGTAATGATTAAGGGCACTAAATGAGGCATGTGCAATTTGGTGACTCATGGTATAATCTTTTGTGCAATGTCCATTTAATTATTGTTTTTATTGGGTGAGATTGAGATGGAGAGAGAGAGAGAGAGAGCAGCCACTAAGAAGTGGGGTGAGCTCTTGAGATTATTATGCTAGTGTTCTCTCATTTTCATCTCACACAATAAGCAAACAAAAGCTCTTCTTCTTCTTTCTTCTCTTGAGCTTATAAGTTTTTCTTCAATGGTTTCTTCTTCAACCTCCGTCCATACCATCTCATGTGTTGAGAATCAATGGATGTTTAGAGACAAACTAATCACACACATTCTCTACTTCACCTTGGACATGTCGGCTACAAACTTCATGTCCGAGTTGCTTCGGTTTTGAAGCGGAAGCCCGTAAAAAGATTTCTAAATGTGGTGCCACTTCGATGAGGAGACCGGAGATCGAGCGAGATCGGAGATGCCGCGAGGAGCTTAGGACGATGGCTAAAGACCGAAGACACGGATCGATCGGTATAGCCATTCTAAACTTCTTTCTAGTTAGCTAGTTTAGGTTAATGGCACGATCTGGGTAAAAGTCTGCGTTAGCGCCGGTTTAGTAAAAATTTTTGTTCTGCGTTTGGCCTCGGATTGACGGCCGGGGCGCTACCGTAGACTTACAGTTAATATGTTCCATACCAATGTATCACATTATCCTCGCGTAATGTGTTGTATAGATTATATTACAAGGTTTGCCGAGACCATGGATACAAGTTGTTCAAACAGTCAGGTTCAGGATGTAAGCTTGTAATCATGTCAAGTTATAGCCATGCTTCGGTCAAGTCAAGTCTTGTATTCAAGTTTGATATTCAGATTCATGTTCAAGTATACATGTTAGAGTTTGGATTCATGTTTGAATTAGACTCGGATTGAGTCAGACACTTACAACTGATTTAGATCCTGAACTAGGTTCGAGAGTTATCGGTAACTGCTGCACATGGACTGCAGGATTTATGCCATTTCCCAAGACAATTACCATTGATAACACCGTTAAGTTTTCTACCTTAAATAGGCAAGCACTCACTTTCTCCGGCTCTCTGAGGATCAAAAGAATTGATCCCGCTTAAACCTATATTTACTAAAGTCCTTAAATATAGTTTTATATAACTCGAGAGGGTTTTATGAAAAATATTTTTAATATAGTTTAAAAATAATCTCGAGAAATTATTTATATTATTTAGGGTTTCCATAGATGTGAATTTTAGGGATTTGAGGTATTTTAGTGATAATAGTTTAGCTTGAAATGTTCATGGTATTTTACTATAAAACTTGACTTTTGTTGGTATCTTAATGGCATCTTGATGAAACCTGTAATTGTTTCATTTGAAAAATATAAGTTTATTATATTTTGAAAATATATGGATTTTGTAATATTTATATAATTATTAAAAATTAAAAAATTTAATTAAGTAGAAAAATACGTTTTTCTTAAAAACCGTATTTAAAATCTTTTAAGACCGAATTCTCCGTGAGGAGCTCTATATCTCGCTTTGCTAGCCCAATAATATGCGATAATCCGCACCATCCAATAGCGGGTCCCCTAAAAAGGGTTGTAGAGGTATATTTGCAAAGAAATTAAAAATACAATTTAAAAGAAAACAGGTTTTATAGTAAATGGTAGTTTAATGTAATATTGTAATCGTAACAAAAATACGTTCGAAGAGTATCGTGCTATGGAACCATGTGTGTATGTGAGAGCTAGGTCGTTACCTCGTGAATTTTCCTAAAGGTATGTTTAAGCAAAACAAATAAAGATGGTATATATAAATTTCATGGTATTTTAATGTAAATGTTAATTTAAAGATATTTTGCATGATATTTTTGATTAAAAGTTGATTCTAAGCATTGGTTTTATGTTAATAAGTATGGTGTAGGAATATGAATGAAGAATGTGTAAGAAAAAGTGGAATTATAGAATTTTAGGAGAAAATGTCGGTATTAACTCCACTTTCGACATGTTTTGAAAATGAACTTTTAAAGAGAGAGAATGAGGATTGGAAGGGACTTACACTATAGGAGGCTTAAAGAAAGGTGTGGGAAGAGAGGGTTGTCGTCGTGGCGTCGCGGGGTCGCCAGAATTTGCTTCGATCCTCGCCGAAACTTGATCGCTTGCTAACTCCTCTTCTACTCCACTTATACTTGAGAAATTTTGAGAATTTTGGCTATAATTTTTAGAATGATGAAGGGCTAGGGTATGGGGTAGTATTTATAGTGTGGAATTAGGGTTTTAGAATTAAAATGGTGAATTAAAATGCATTAAAATTTGGTTTAAAGGTGAAATTAAAAGTCTCTGTTTGATTGCAGAGCAATCAAACAGTACAGAGAAGTTATGGGTAAGGAAAGGGGCAAATGTGCAAAGCATGGGGACAAATTTCCACAATTCACCCGTCGGTGTCGGCCTCGGGGGTATTTGGCCGATCGATTTTGGGAGATGGGCCGTTGGATTTGTGCCACGTGTGATACTCAATGTTTAAACCCTTTTGCACATGTTTGATTTTTCTGACTTTTTATTTCTATGTCTATTGCACGTGTAAACTTTTGGGCTTCCAAAAAGTTTAAAAATAAATCAGAAAAAATAATTATTCTGATGGGATTCAAACATAGGGGCTACGTTACAGCGGTGCAGGAGCTTTACAATTGAGCTACAAGTTGTTTCTTACTGTTCTTTAACAAAATTTACTTATAACTCATACCCATACTTGTAAACTCATTTCTGTACATTAAACTAAAAAATTCCGTACACTAAATTCAGAGTCGTTACATTCTACCCTTCTTATAAAAATTTCATCCTTGAAATTTACATTTACACAGGGACTAATTTACAAATAAGTGAGGGTATTTTCCACGCATGTATTCTTCTCATTCCCATGTTGATTCTCCTGACGAATCTTTTCTCCACATCATTCGGACTAAGTTTACTTTCTTGTTCCGCAGTGTCTTCACCTTTCGGTCCAGGATCTCAATGGGTTGTTGCTCGCAAGTCAGGTCAGTCTGGACTGTGAGCTCTGAGTGATCAGGGATGTGTCTGGGGTCGCTCACATATCGTCGTAGCTGGGATACGTGGAACACGTTGTGCACTCCTTCCAATGAGGGTGGAGGTGCTAAACGGTAGTCCACTTCTCCAACACGTTCGAGTATGTCGAACGGTCCTATGTATCTTGAACTTAGCTACCCCTCTTGCCAAAGTGGATCACTCCTCGGTTTGGAGAAATCTTCAGAAAAACATGGTCTCCAGGTTGGAACTCCAGGTGTCGGCGCTTTGCATCTGCCCAATATTTCTGTCTGTCTTGGGCTATGCGTATTCTTTTCCTGATCGTGCGAACTACGTCCACAGTTGCCATGATCATCTTTGGTCCTTGGAGTTCACGATCTCCAGCGTCGTCCCAACTTAGTGGTGAACGACACTTTCTTCCATAGAGAGCTGCGAAAGGTGCTATTCTAATGCTTGCCTGATAGCTGTTGTTGTTTGAAAACTCCACAAGATGTAAATGATCTTCCCACGAACCTCCGAAGTCTAACATACAAGATCTTAGCATGTCCTCCAGAATCTGAATTGTTCGCTCAGACTGTCTATCCATTTATGGATGATAGGCCATGATGAAGTTCAGACTCGTTCCTATGCTAGCTTGCAAACTCTGCCAAAACTGTGATTGGAGTTTGGTATCACGATCGGAGACAATGCAAACTGGTACCCCATATAATCTCATGATCTCCTGCATGAGTTCATGGGTATCAAAAATAATACACTTTGAGGTTAAATCTTGCTTTAAATTCATGCTTAGCTTCATGTACTTCTTTGCTAACGTCTCAGTAGATTGACCAACTCAAAATGGGATGAAGTGAGCCGACTTGGTGAGTCAATCCACAGTGACCCATACTGCGTCGTTACTGTTAGTTGTATGTATGCCCTAGATGCCAGTATTGTACAGATTATGTATATTATATTGGATGCTTGGACATATATAGAGATGACTTTCTTGCTCGACATGATAGTATGCTATCTGGTTGCTCTTTATCTTAACATGTACACTAGTCTCTTTATGCTGTCTTATAGTTACATGTTGGTAAAGCCCTTAGGATTTGTACTTGACTACCTGGACTATGATGCAGATCATACTAGTGGGGACATGGTAGTCCATAAGTACATCCTTCAAGGTCCCTAGTCGTGGGTGTATCGAGACGGGGCATCGATATACCAGAGTAGACTAGCGTATATGCTTCTCGACCCATGTGATGGGCGATGGATGATCCCATATCCATTGGTGTTTGACATCAGAGATGGTATACGGGTGCTCAGTGGAGACTGGGTACACTGGACGGACTCGCCGAGAACTCCCAGATGGTATTATACCTCACGTCAGATGGCAGTTCTTAGGTGACACTTGTACAGGTTAGTCTGTAGACCCGAGATCGTCATAGAGTCTTGTGTGATTCCCACTGTGCTTTGATCTCCACCTTACCACGTCCATGAGGGCGTGCAAAACGGTGGTCTTTGGGTACAGTCCCGAGTCACATGGAGGCAATGAGCGATAGGAGGGGTTTCGTCTCTCCCGGTATTGGGGGTAGATGTTGCGCTGTGCTCGATTGGCCGTAACAGGGAAGTCCCTGGCCAGGGCTGATCAGAGATTTGTTGGTAAGTGTTACCAGTAGTTTCTCGACCCGTTACGAGCCTCACATCAGCACGACTTATCGGGTTATTGGGGTCTGACGTTTACCACCCCTAGACTTGATATGCGACGTATCAGACGAAGAGACCGGACTGTATGGTAAGTGTTACTGGTCGGATTCGCAGGAGTGTGAGCGGGCTAGCTCGTCGATCTTCTGATCGCTCAATACCCGGGTGGCCGTTACGTTTAGCAGACCGCTTGCGGCTTGTGAGTGTTTGATATGATCATCATCTGCTACCGGCGTATTGACGAGTCTTTAGAGTCCTACACAGAGATTTCCTGGCTCAAGCAAAACGAAATAGGAGCGCGTATGAGATATGTGCGGGACCGAGAATAATGCGTGTATGTGATACCGTATTTGATTCTCGCGATTAATGTTTCGATTGGTTATATGTGATATAACCTAGTTATCGAATCGAATATCGATTCGATAAGTCGATACATTGAAAACTAGTCAGTCATGTGCGACATGACCGGATCATTGAATCAAGTGTTGATTTAATGATTTAATGTATAATTATATATTTGATATATTACTTTGCATTAACTAGTATTGGTTCACTTTAAACGGATTTTTCTCACTTGATGTGCACATTGTATATATGATATGTTTTGTGCACATCTTTGTATCATTTAGTTAAGTGTAAAGAATTAAACTTGGGTTAAGAAAGTGATTAGGGTTTTATTATCCATTCTTTTATTTATTGCATTTGAAATAAAAGAAATGGCATGAGAATACAAAATGGTAGCTATCATTCATGAACTTGGTTGAAGCTTCATGAAGCTTTGACATTATGACCATTTTGTCTTCACACTAAACCCTAACCATTATTCTAACCTAAGTTAAGTCTCTACACTTAACTATGGTTCTCTTTATGATAAGTTTGATTTTTCTTTTCATTAGAAAATAACTTATCATAATTCTATCTCATCTTCTTCTTCATTCTTCAAAGAAAAAGCTTGAGGCCTTTAATGGCAACTTCATTTCTAGTGAGAGAAATCCAAATCTAAAGTGAACCCACCTCCTATTTCTTCATCCTCTACCTCTTGCCAAGTGGTTTTGGGTGTTCTCTTCACAAGTTTCACAACTTTGTGAAGTCGGAGCTTGAACTAGTGCAACCTCGACGTAGATCGTCTTTGACACGAAGCCGACGACCTAGCTCGCCCGTTTTCTAGAATTCTAGCGACGATCCGTAGTCTAGGGTTTCTCGGCACCAAAAAAATTTAAATTGGCATGTTCGATGCCTTGTGAGACCTTACTAGAGTGCCTAGGAACGTTTCAGTTACCCTTCGTGCTGTGAGGAAGAGCAGTCATGAAGTCCATGGTAATGTGCTGCCATTTTCATTCTGGAATTGGTAACGGCTGAAATAGACCAGCAGTTCTGTGATGTTCAGCCTTTATTTGCTGACACACCAAACAGTTGGCTACGCTTCTGGCTATTTCGTGTTTTATTCCATACCACCAGTAGTGTTGCCGTAGATCCTTGTACATTTTTGTACCACCGAGGTGTACTGAGTACAGAGAGTTATGAGCTTCTTTCATCAACTCTTCGCGAACTGGGCTGTTTGGTACACACAATCCTCCATATCGCAAGGATCCATCTTCGTGGATGATGAAGTCAGTTCGAAATCCACTTTCTACTTTTCTCTGATCTTTTGTAGCTTGATATCATTTGCTTGAGCTGCTTTGATCTGATTGATAAGAGTGGACTGGACTTGTAAGTTCATCAAATACGAAGCGTTACCAGGCATAACTACTTCGATCACCAATTCGTGTAATTCTTGCTGTAGCTTCCGCTGTGCGGTGAGATTCATTGCTAATAGCTGGCGACTAAGTGCATCAGGAACTACATTCACCTTCCCAGGATGATACTGTAGATTGATGTTGAAGTCTGCCATGAGTTCTAGTCATCTTCTCTGCCGCATATTTAATTCCTTCTGAGTAAATACATACTTCAGACTCTTGTAGTCAGTGTATATATACACTCGTTCTCCCAGAAGATAGTGGCGCCATATCTTAAGTGGAAAAATAACGGCTGCCAACTCCAGATCATGTGTTGGATAGTTGCGCTCATGAACTTTTAGCTGTCTTGATGCAAAAGCTACAACTTTTCCATGCTGGTGTAGAATACATCCTAATCTCTTACTAGATGCATCACAATGTACGATGAAACCTCCAGATTGATCCCGTATTACAAGGATAGAAGCAGAAGTTAATCTTGATTTGAGTTCTACAAAAGCACGTTCACATGCTTCTGACCACACGAATGCTTCGTCTTTACGTGTGAGCTTGGTCAGGGGTGTTGCAATCTTCGAAAAGCCTTTGATAAATCTTCGATAGGATCCTGCTAATCCCAAGAAACATCGTATATCCTTCACTGTCTTTGGTGTCGGCCAGTCGCTGATAGCTGACACCTTAGTTGGATCTACCAAGATTCCTTCACCTGAAATGATATGTCCGAGAAATCCGACTTGATCTAGCCAAAATTCATACTTGCTGTACTTGGCATAGAGCCGATGCCGTCGCAATGTCTTCAGGACAATCCATAAATGTTCGGCGTGCTCTTTCCGATTTTTTGAATACACCAGGATGTCGTCGATGAAGATAACCACAAACCTGTCTAAGTACTCTCGAAAAACTCGGTTCATCAGATTCATGAATATAGCAGGTGCATTGGTCACTCCAAATGGCATTACAAGATACTCATAATGACCATAGCGAGTCCTAAACGCCGTCTTCGAAATATCAGACTCTTTGACATTCACCTGATGATAACCCGAACGAAGATCTAGCTTCGAAAATACATAAGACCCACTTAGCTGATCGAAAAGATCACCGATACGAGGTAGTGGATACTTGTTCTTGATCGTCACTTCATTCAGAGCTCGGTAATCTACACACATTCTGTATGAACCTTCTTTCTTCTTCACGAGAAAAACTGGAGATCCCCAACTTGAAATACTGGGACGAATCCAACCTTTTTTCAGGAGTTCGTCCAACTGAGTACGGATCTCCTTCAATCCTTCTGGACTTAACCGGTACGGAGCTTTTATCACCGGTTGCGCACCAGGTATTAAGTCAATGCTGAATTCAAGAACTCGATCGGGAGGAAAACCGGAGATATCTTCAGGGAACACATTCTCGAACTACCTCTGGCTTTTCTTCTTCTGTCGGGAGAGAAAACACTTCTGCATTCTTTGGTTTAGCACGGAAGACTCCTGGCTCCAACATTCTATCTTTACTCTTGAAGTAGAAGACTGGGTGATCTGGTATCTCAAGTACTACCCTCCTTTGATGGCAGTCGATCGTAGCATAGAAAACTCTCAGCCAATCCATTCCCAACACAATATCGAAATTTAGGATGTGCGATACTTTGAAATTCGCGTAGAATTCTCATCCACAAACTACAACTGGACACTGATCAAATCTCATAGTTGCTTTCAATACTCCATTCTCGGAACTGACATTCCAGCTTGAAATGAGTGGCTTCACGAAAATCGCATGCGTTCTCACAAATCGTTGGGACATGAAGAATTGTGCTGATCCAGTGTCGAAAAGTGCGAGTGCAGGAAGGGTGGCTACTAGTATAGTACCTAAGTTGTGTGAGATTGGTTTTAGATACAGGACAAATATAGATGTATAAAAGGATTGAAAAGATGAAAGAATTGGGAATTACCAGTGATGACTTAGCCGGTGGCTTCGGCTTCCTCAACCGTCATTGTGAAAGCCTGACGTCTGGGTACATTCCTCCTTACTGGAGGCACATTCCTATGTCCTTAGGGCATGTTTCTCTGCCCTTGAGGCATATTCCTCTGTGCCTGATGGAATTGATGAAGAGCTTGTGCAGGAGGTCCACATGGAGGTGGTGCAGGGAGAGTTAAACGAGGTGCATGAGCCTGAATAGTTGGCCGCTGCGGGACTATGATTGCGGGTCTAGGTACTGGAGCTGGGTTGAGTCGATATGGACACGCTCCTATGGCGTGAGTGGATGCGCCACAAACTAAACACAGTCCATTTGCATGCCTGCAGTTTTTTGCCAGGTGTCCATTCCTCTTGCAGTAGAAACAGAAGTCTGGACTGGGCTGATTAAATGTTCCTCCCGGTCTCCTGGGTGAAAAAAGTTGTCCTGGAAGAGGCTCCTCCTGTCATCTGAGTGGCAGGGCGTTTCACACCGACAGTCTGAGCTCTGCTCTTCTTCTTCACCACTGCCTCATAGCGTCGGGCAGCCTTCAGAGCAAGATCATGGGTTGGGAAATCCCCTGTAACGAGTGTAGTTTGGATTTTCGAGTCCAACCTTTGCTGAAATTATCGTGTCCGGATCTCAGCAGTGGGAATCATGTGTGCCGCGAACCTATTACGGTCTTGTTGTAGCAATGTAATAAGTGATATCAGGAATTTTAATTTGAGACAATATCTTACCTGCTAAGCATGGTAAACTCAGTATCGTATTCATCTACAGACTTGCTCCACATCGAGCCTTGTTGTAAGTGGATGAATTGCTTTTCTATGTCGAAACGGGCAGTCTCAGAGAAATACTTCGTATCGAACATATCGCGAAACATCTTCCATTCAATTGGTTGGGCGAGACGGCTTTCTTCAGCCTTCCACTAGACTCTGGCGTTGGCTGTTAGTTACAGTTTCACAACTTTTACCCAGGCAATCTCTGGCACTTGTGCTGCTGTGAGGTCATCTTCGATAGACTGAGCCCATTTTTCTGCCTCCAGTGGGCTCTCTTTTCCTGAGAAATGTTTCGGGTGTAATGCCCGGTATTGCTCGACTCCGGGTGCCTCGACTTCAGGGTAGTGCATAAGGATAGCAGTCTGTTGCTGCTGACCCTCCAAAAGGCACTTGATTGCCTCAAGAAGTACCGTTTGCTCATTGATGGGAGCTGCAACGGTAGGTAGTGGTGGTAGGGTAGGCGGTGGGGTGTTGCTATTGATGTTCGTGCTTGTGTTGGGAGAATCCATGACCTTGATAGAAAAAGAAAGATTGGGATAGATTCAAGGAATTTGAAATGTAAAGAATGTATAGTTATTGATTCTTATAATTCTTGTGATATATTACTTAGGATTCCATGCAGAACTGACCTGCATAGGTCATGCCCCGCTTCCCAGTGTACGGAAACGGTGACGTGGCAAGTCCGCAACGTATTTACTAAGAAATAAATACATTAAGCGTAATTAAGCAATATATATAATGCACAAGAATTGACAAGAGATATAAAATAAACAGCAAATTTTATTAACATTCATCTTTACAATACAACTATTTTGAAAAGGAAAAATACAATCATATAAAGCAATGCCTAAACAGTGGCATACAAAATAAAAGTAAGTACAAGAAAAGCCAGTAGTCTTGCTGGGCAGTGAGCTGGTCCACATCCTCCTGGTTAGGCTCAATCTCCTGAGAGTCCGGTCCTCCTGACGAACATTCTAAAGAGAAAATAAATAGGAATGTCGTCAGCAAACTAGCGCTCTGTAAGTCCTAAAAGAAAGAATGGAATAGAACAAGTAATGAGAATTGAACTGGTAAGTTGTACAGGTATAATCTTATTGTTCTAACGTTGTTATTTGTAGTTTGATACAGAAGATATTTATGTATACGAGAGGATTCCATCTTACCCGTGGACTATGGTCACATATAATACAAGTCCCCGTCAAAACCCATAGGACAGCGACACGAGAGTTCATGTAGGTGTCTTTTAGTGACCATCTCGTACCACGTTAATATGTTCCGTACCAATCTATCCCGTTATCCCCGTGTAATGTGTTGTATATATTATATTACAAGGCTTGCTGAGACCATGGATACAAGTTGTTCAAATAGTCAGGTTCAGGATGTAAGCTTGTAGTCATGTCAAGTTATAGCCATAGTTCGGTTAAGTCAAGTTTTGTATTCAGGTTTGATATTAAGGTTCATGTACAAGTATATATGTTAGAGTTTAGATTCATGTTTGAATTAGACTCAGACTTAGTTAGACACTTGCAATTGATTTAGATTCTGAATTAGATTCGGGAGTTATCGGTAACTGCTGCACATGGACGGCAGGATTTGTGTATTTTTCTAAGACAATTACCATTATAATACCGTTAAGTTTTCTACCATAAATAGGCAAGCACTCACTTTCTCCGGCTCCCTGGGACTCAAGAGAATTGAACCCGCTTAAACCTATATTTACTAAAATCCTTAAATATAGTTTTATATAACTCAAGAGGGTTTTATGAAAAATAATTTTAATATAGTTTCAAAATAATCTTGAGAAACTATTTATATTATTTAGGGTTTCTATGGATGTGAATTTTAGGAATTTGAGGTATTTTAGTGATAATAGTTTAGTTTGGAAAGTTCATGGTATTTTACTATAAAGCTTGACTTTTGTTGGTTTCTTGATTGCATCTTGATAAAACTTGTAATTCTTTCATTTGAAAAATATAAGTTTATTATATTTTGAAAATATATGGATTTTTTAATATTTATATAATTATTAAAAATTAAATTTTTTAATTAAGTAGAAAAATGCGTTTTTCTAAAAAAACCGTATTTAAAACCTTTCGAGACCGAATGCTCCGTGAGGAGGTCTGCATCTCGCTCTACTAGCTTAAGGATGTGCGATAATCCACACCATCTAATAGCGGGTCCCCTAAAAAGGGTTGTAAGGCATATTTGCAAAAGAATTAAAAATACAATTTAAAAGAAATCCGGTTTTATAGTAAATGGTATTTTAATGTAATATTGTAATCGTAATAAAAATACGTTCGAAGAGTATCGTGCTATGGAAATATGTGTGTATGTGAGAGATAGGTTGTTACGTTGTGAATTTTCCTAAAGATATGTTTAAGCAAAACAAATAAAGATGGTATATACAAACTTCATGGTATTTTAATGTAAATGTTAATTTAAAGATATTTTGCATGATATTTTTGATTAAAAGTTGATTCTAAGCATTGGTTTTATGTTAACAAGTATGGTGTAGGAATATAAATGAAGAATATGTAAGAAAAAGTGGAATTATAGAGTTTTAGAGGAAAATGTCGGTATTAACTCCACTTCCGACATATGTTTTGAAAATGAACTTTTAAAGAAGGGGAATGAGGATTGGAAGGGACTTACACTATAGGAGGCTTAAAGAAAAGTGTAGGAAGTGAGGGTTGTCGTCGTGGTATCGCGGGATCGCCGGAATTTGCTTCGATCCTCGCCGGAACTTGATCGCTTGCTAGCTTCTCTTCTACTCCACTTGAACTTGAGAAGATTTGAAAATTTTGGCTATAATTTTCAGAATGATGAAGGGCTAGGCCATGGAGTAGTATTTATAGTGTGGAATTAGGGTTTTACTATAAAAAGGCTGAATTAAAATGCATTAAAATTGGTTTAAAGGTGAAATTAAAAGTCTCTGTTTGATTGCACAGTGCAGAAGAGTTAGGGGTAGGGGAAGGGGCAAGCGTGCAAAGCACGGGGACAAATTGCCACAGTTCATCCGTCGGTGCCGGCTTATGGGGGGCATTTGGCCGGCCGATTTTGGGAGATGGGCCGTTGGATTTGTGCTACGTGTGATACTCAGTGTTTAAACCCTTTTGCACATATTTGATTTTTCTGACTTTTCATTTTTATGTGTATTGCACGTGTAAACTTTTGGGCTTCCAAAAATTTTAAAAATAAATCAGAAAAAAATAATCTGTATGATAGGATTCGAACACAGGAGCTACATCACAGCAGTGCAAGAGCTTTACCAGTGAGCTACAAATTGTTTCTTGCTGTTCTTTAACAAAATTTACTTATAACTCATACTCAGGCTTGTAAACTCATTTATGTACATTAAACTGAAAAATTCCGTACAGTAAATTCAGAGTCGTTACATTTACAAAACCTTTCTACATTAAAATACCCCGACTTTCTCAAGTTCCATACTTAACAATAAAATACCATATGCATTCCTTTCAACTAGACTTTTTGAAACACCGTTACACTTGTTGTGGCTTACATAACTCAACTGGACTTGAAATCATAACTTGTTTCGCTTGATCGGTTATGCATGAGTACATAGGACACTGGACCTGAAGTATAAATGAATGGCCCGAGTTGGAAAGAGAAACATGTTTCCTTGCCATGTTGGTTTCATGTGATAACTGATAACTGATAACTTAACTTTAAATTCACATTTACACGGGGGCGAGTAATTAGGATAGTAAGGTCGTACGACGTGTATCGAGAGTGCCCTTTGTCGTGTTGTTGTGATTTCGGGCATATACGGAATGCTAACTGTCGAGAATGTGATCTTGTCGTATTACCATGATTCCGGGAATATACGGAATGCTAACTGTCGTGGACGTGTTCTTGTCGTGTTACTATGATTCCGGGAATATACAGAATACTCTCGAATGCGTGTACCCTTATAAGACTAAACTTAATCAAGCCAAACTATTGTTATTAGTTACCGAACGACACTATTATGATATTTATGTTACTAGTCTAAACCTGTTGTTTATTGGGAATTGAAGGGTGGAAATACCTGTACACTCGGGTGATATTCACGTTATACAAAACTCTATCGTAGTCATGGGACACATTTCGGGGATGTTCACGCTACTGCATTGATTCATATTATTGTTGTCATCCCAGACACAAGCGCCACGCTCATACTAATTCCTGTTAGCCGTGGGATACCCTAAGAATACGAGTACGTTTATCAGTCAATTTCATCAATACACACATATTTTAACCTAATTTGACTCTTAGATTGATACTCGTTTGACTTGACATTTGGACCTCCAGATTGACTTTCAAATTGACACTCTTATTGACACCCTGCTTGACCCCTTATTTATCTGCGTTGGAACTTCCTACATGTTTACTTTTCTACTTTCTTATTTATTTACAACACATGTTTTCACATTACTTTACGTATATGATTTCCCGTATTTTTGGCTTACCTACTTTCATATATTATCTTGATTTACTGTTATTACTTGCATCGAACTATCCCATCTATTTTTATGCTTGTGGGTGTTCTGACACCCTGAGAATCATGTTCCCAGTTGAATAGCCGGTTTTGCAGGACCGGACTCAGTCATCAGATTGCGCAGCGGAAACGTGATAGGCCAAAATTTTTAGAGTTTCATTTCGGTATCTTTCATCTTGTATTTGTACCCATATTGCATTCATTTGTACCTTTAGAATCTATTGTATGGTTATTCCTTGTTATCGTTGTAATAAATGTTGGTTAATAAATAAAGATGTTTTTCTTCACTTATTTTTGTGTACTTCTGTATTACTAAACGCTTAGCGTAACTGTATCGGGGAGAGTTTACTTCTCGGTATAGTTACGTTGCGGGCATTATCACATCTCCGTTCCCGTATCTTGGGAAGCGGGTTGCGATAATCATGTTAAAATCATATTGAATTTGGAATGTAATACCCAAAGCAGCGCGGTCTTCGGACATCATGGTGATCTGCTCTGTCCACACTCAGTGCGATGTGCTGCAGACACATGGGGATCTGAGTGTGGAGCCGCTTCAGAACATCCTGGGAAGTGGGCCCCTTCTCGAGTTCAGTTCGCTCCAAAAGACAAAATCGTGCGGTTTTGGCCAAAACGGACAATACCATCCGTACTGGGATATAACATGACATAAGGAATGTATTATTTTAAGTCCCCGAATAATATGCCGCTTCAACCGAGCCTTCGATATAAGCTCATCCGGATCCAAGTAAGATATTTCCGAGCAAAAATTCCTTATCTTCAAGAAATATTGAGAAATGGAGAGATCACCTTGAAAAGTTTGAGAAAATTCATTTTCTAAGAATTGCAGCCTGATAATATTCTTCTTATTAAACAAACCATCAAGAGTAGCACAAATCTCCGAAGCAAAATGCAACCCATAATATGGTCAAATAATTCATGAGAGATCGTCCTCTTCAATAAGAACTCTACTTTTGCATTAGTCACCCTTCACTTTCTCAATGCCTCTGCATTTTCAGGGATATTCTCCGAAGTCGTGCGATTAGCACCTCCGACAACCTCCGAAAATTCTTCACCAATAAGATAATACTCCTCGCATATTTTTCATATCTTGTAATTCGATTGAGTCAGTATCTCAATACCGAGACCGCGAACTCGATCACTAGATTCCATCTCCAAAACGCTGACGATCTTCTTCGCCAAGGGGATATTAAAAAAACCCATCACCACCCGTGAGGCTCTGATACCATGTAAGGAAATATAGTATTCCAATTACCGGAAATACCAGTCCAACACCGCTACAAAAAATAGAAGAACACCGAAAGAGATGAGAAAAAGAGATCAATTTTTATTAATAACTCCCAACAATTACAAGATAAATCTTCATAAAAAAAAAGCTTCAACAACTAGTACATGCATGAACAATCGGGAATGATATTTGTGACGGAAATGGAAAGAGAAAACAAGTACTTGAATCTTTTGGTTTATAGCTTGATTTTTAGCTTGAATAATCTGCAAATGAAATGGGGAGGTATATAGAAAAGTGGAGGTGTGCCATGGTGAGACACTCGAGCCAAGAATAATATTGAATGTGTTTTATGGGAATTTGTGGTGGAAGATGAAAACGAAGAGCTTGATGTAGGAACCAAGGTTCAAGCACTTTTAAGATTTATGGTTGGTCAAAGATAATAATTGTTCATGTATGTATCTAGCCTAAAGCCCATAATATTTCTCTCTCTTTAAATAAATAAAAAGGCGCTTTAACATTTAATAATTGAACACTCTTGAACCTGGTGTGCTTTGCTACTATATCAAGAACGACCATTTTATCTAAAAGTTTAAGATGTTAGATTGTCGGATAAATATAATACTTTAATATAATATGAATCCAGTATAGGCCACAACTACATTGGTTTCGACTTACTACAGCTAACAAGTGCAATCACAAATATTAAAACAAAGTTTATTGCAACGATTTCTTATTAAGATTAAATTCTCTAATAATTATTAATTAGTTTTGCAATTGTACGACTTCGTTTTATGTCGATTTGTAAAAATCTTTTCACATGCACAAGAAAATGTCAAGCTAGCTAGCTTGAATGGTAATTAATGTTATCACCTTGTATAATTAGGCAATTAATTAATGGAATTCAATTGCACAATATTGGGCATGCATGATGAGAATATATAAATGTGAAAGGTAAACCTCTGTCTGATTGTGTGTCCCTGTCCACAGGGAGAATGCTGTGTCTTCTTCTTGTGCAATCCAAAAAGCCAAAGATCATCTCTTTCTCTTTATGCATGATTTATGTGGAGAGAGAGAGAGAGAGAGAGAGAGAGAGATGTTGGATGCTCTTCAAATTAAAAAAGGGAAATGGGGGGTGAGCCATGTCAGGGCTTTTCATCTGCAGATTCGGTCTCCATGCATAAAGATGTTTTGGCGATGGGGTTGTGTTGTGTAGTGTGTTACGTAGTGGGAATAACACAACGTGGGCTGCCCTTTTTGGATTCTCCCAAATCACATATCTTTTCAAGTGGGTTTTCTTCCATTCAATGTTGATGGATGGTTACAATCACTTGGTATTTAGTTAATTATGTACCTTTATTTTAAAAATCATGTTTGTTTCCTTTTTCTTTGAAGAAAAGAAGTTTAAGAAATACCTTGCAAAACAAATTAAGGTTCAAAGGGTATTAAAAAATATTAGGTTTTATAAAAAAAAAATGGCACGTACATGAGTCCCTTTTCAAAACTCTGAAATAATAATGAAATCCAAGAGAATGTAATTGTTATCACCATGTATTGCATCAACTAGATATACAAGCGATGTCACAGTTTTACTGAAAGTAAAGAAAGGCCGTCTTTGGGAATCGACAGATTTTTTTTATTTACTTAACTCATGATATTGCTTAATTGTGAAATAAAGTGAACTAATAAAGCAAGCTGCCATTTTTTTTATATAATGTTGACTGCCTAGTAACTTCATCAAGTCTTTGTTCTCTTGAGCAAACAGGTTCAAAGACTCTAGGAGGTGCGGAAGTACATAAACTGTTACCTTGGAGATTGCCACTTCTATCAAAGCATGCATGAAAAATTTCACTGAGACATGATAGTTCATGAAACAATTGTGTTCGAAAGAAATTCGATATTGAGAGGAGTTGGCTGAATGTAGCAATTTCATGGCGGGTGTACAACTATTTGGCGGACAGTTTGCCACTCGGGTCAATTGATTGCAATAATATTGTGAATCATGTGATTGGTAATGGTACGATCATTTCCACCCTTGAGGATCCATATTGTATCGGTTCAATATTGATATGCAAGTTGCGTTCTCCAATCATCCTTTCTAATTATCTTGAAGGGTTTCCCACTGCAGTGAAAATAACCTGAATAAGATAATTATAATATCCTATGGCAAATTTAAAACTTAAATATTATTTCTAAAGTGATTATCGAGTTTATGCGGAAAATATTTAAAACAAGTTTTAAACAAGAAACTTAATACGATAATCAACATAAACACAGAAAGTAAAAGAGTAAGAGTAATGTAAACACGGCGATATGTTGACTAGGGTTCACAACGCTCCAGTGGCTAGTCCGTACTTGAGACACCTTCTCAGAATTTCTGCACTATGGCTGTGAAGAACACGAAACCCTCTTCACAGGGATGTGAAGAACAACAATCACTCTTCACAAGGATCACACTCTTGAACTTACGATTTTCTAGGAAACAAGTCTTCTTTCTTTCTAACTCGTGATACTCTAGAAAAGCTGCACTTTTATTTCTAATCCACGTCTCTCGAGGAAGATCTCTTTTTCCACTCCGAATCTATACAGTTCAAGCAATGAGCGTGGGTTGAAAAGCACCCCTTCTCGTGGGTTGAAAGACACCCCTTCTCGAGGGTTGAAGAATATCAAAGCTTTTTCAGGGATTTACAATTGTTTTACAAATGATAAATTCACTCACTCTCAATCTTATGATCTCAATAGATTATAACAGGTGTGGCGTAAGGACCGATTTGAGAGATTATATCAGGTTTTGGCTCTGAGGAAATGGAAAAGATTTGGCAAGTGAACGCTCAAAAAAAAATTAGAAGATTTCTCAATAGATTTGCAATGAATTGTCTTTTTCATTGAGAATGTTTGATCTCATAGGGTATTTATAGGAATCAAATGGGAAGTTATTCTAACTCACAATAACTGCCATAAAATAGTTAATGACCGTTGGAAACGGTTAGAATTGAAATCGGCGTAAAATTTATTCGATTCAAAATTCAAATCAAGTTCAGAAACTGCCCGTGTAGACGTTTGTACAAACATCTGCCCCAGAGAGAAATTCCTTCTAGAGATATTAGTGGAGCCATCTCTAAGAAATGTACAGAAAAGTGAATTTATGGAGATTGTACCGAAGACGTCTGTGCGGATGTCTACTGTTCAAAACTTAATTGTACGGATGTCTTCCGCAGATGTCTATTTTCTGGCATGATTGAAATATCAATTTTGAACATAGACAGATTTGAATTCCAACTGCTGGGATAGATGTCTCTAAAAGAGAATGAGACATCTGGAGTATAGAGAACATATTGGAATGAGGTTTCTAACTTTATGAGATCAATACTAGACAAATGTATAACACTTATATCTCTTATCTTCATCTTGATTCTTCTTTGATTTTCATTTCCTTTAATCGTTACATTGAGACGTCATTGAATCTTGATTAGGTTTGCATCATGTTATCGCTTGTCTCAAATTGTCATGTCATATCACCATTTTGAGTGCGTATCGTATTGTAGGCAATCTTGTTTGATATTTGACATATCGTGTATGCTGTACTCAGAACAAAAACTTGGAAATGTCATTAGTAACTTATAGATTTGTTGAAATAAAATTTGAACAAAATGATCGAAACTGAGGATCGTGTGATACGGATGTCAACGAGCAGTCTAATTGTCAATAAGATAAAATTGCCTGTTTATTTGGTGATACTTTGGCATGTTAGATTAAACTGTTACCATTGCCTTACCATAAGAAGAGGATATTACCGGTTGGGAGGTGTAGATTCATCTTGTATTATTGTCAAGTGTGTAAAATAGGATCTAGTTCTTGTGTCGACAGTCAGAGAAATATTTTAAATCTGGCATGGCAATGGTAATCATGTGCAGGACCATGTGTGCGAACTTTTTGGTGGCAATTGACTTGAAGGAATCATCAATTTTGTTAGCAATTTCTTGCTTGTCATCATGTATCCGTAACAATCTTATGGTCAAGCTACATAGCAACATATCATATGCTAGCAGCTTCCACAACAAGCGCTGGTATATTAAGCTCAGCCAGTGCCACAATTGCAACTGTGTCCCAATGACAAATTACGAATATCAAAATATTCCTCCACCCAACATAGTTATGAGAAGCAATCCTCGCTGAACCAATTACCCACCGCATTGTGAGTCTTTCGTCAACACATTCTAAGTGATCAACGTTCACGACGCTAGTCACCAACCACTTGCACGTGCCTACATTATATCCTCCTGATTCCAACTTTAACCAAGATTTCTTTTTTCCATTTCACCACATGGCGGGACACACTATCGAGCAGTGTTATACTGCAAGAGATGTTGCGCTCATCATAAGAAGCAAGTTCGAAATCATTACAATAAAAATATACCAAGTGCGGTTAGTAAACAAAAAAGTCCTTTTTTGAACCATCAAATGACGATACCGCAACAAGCCTGGCCAATAACTCAAGAGCCCCTTAATGCAGTAAGCACATTTACTCATAAGGATAATGCAAGGAAAGGCCTTTCCAAATTTAGCCGGTTGGCACTAAGAAGAATACTAGGGTCATCGGTGACCAAAATTTATGAAGATGTTTACTCCTCTCTCAAGCTGTCAAAAAGAGAATGGTATGTGCCATCACTCAGCCTAGGACATCCAAGTACTTCCACGCTCACAATATAGCCAGCTATAAAGTGTTTTTCGTCACCCTATTAAGATAGGATGCACTCACTTGTCAGGCGTGTACAGATTATTCCTACCCCATGATAGGCAGGGGTTTATTAATTATGTAGATTATAATCTCCGACAGGCGCAAACAAAACTGCCGTTAGTTACCCCTCACTTTGATGCAAGTGAACCTCTGATTAACGGATCGTACGAATCATGCGAACTCAATATGAAAATGTGTGTATATATGTGGAAAACGATTTTTAGGGCTCTTTGAATATATCGAGGGCCATCACACGGGGTCCGCTGCCCGGTCAGTGGACATGGGTCTCCTTGGAAAAAAGAGAAGCGAGAGACAGGAAAGCGGGTATCTCCTTATGTGACAAAAAATAAATCTAGTGTTTGAGTGTATGAGAGAGTGAGAGAGAGGAAAGTAGGTATCTTCTTGGGAGAAGCCCGTTGCATGCCTGCCGCAGGCATCTCCTTAGGGGTCCTCGCCTTGCGTATCTCCTTTGGGGTCCCCACAGACGGTTATCTTCTTAGAGGATACTCGTTGCGGGCATCTCCTTGCAGAATACAAATAGCAGACATTACCTTTTGGCAGGCGTGTCCGAAGTGGACAATCCGATCGTAGGGATATCCGAGGCGGGAAATCCCATCTCGAGGATATCCGAAGGTAGAAAGTCCCCTTGCAGAGGTTTCCTTTAGCATGGTGATTGTCACGCCCGCTCCCAAAATACGGAATACAAGAGGTGACAAGGCCAGCCATGCTCCTACGGTCAAGGAAATATCCTGCCATAGTCACACTTCGGCTTCTAACATTATGTGGTAATCAGTAATCATAACACAGGTAATGAGAAATGCAGTTACTAATTCTATCAAAACAGATATAAAACTAACCAGATAGAGTCAAAGGGAATGATAACACTGACGTCGCTGATCTAGATGTCCGCAATGTCCTCAAGGTAAGGAAGATCCCGATCCGAGCTAAGTCCACTTCTCACTCTGAGCATACATACTCAGGTCGTCAGAGCGACACAATAGCAATATATATAAATATGTACTATGGGCAATGATGATAAACATGAGGCAGTAACATAGAGTAATGACGTGAGCATGAAATAACCGGTACATGTCAACAGTAAAGCATGTGTATCGAATCAGTAATCAATGCAATGTCCATGTCACTAAAGCAATCAGTCTCTAAGTCTCAATGTCCAAGTCACTAAACTTATCGTCAGTCCAAGTGTGAGTGTCAACCACTGCAGAAGTATCCCCAACCCAAGGATAAGCCACAGGGGTAAGGGAACACGGGCCCGAATCACGATCAGTAAGAATCAGAAACACTATCAGTACAAATCCCGAAATCACTACATATGCCGGCAGTGAGACTTCTGATATTCCGTTGATCGAACTCACATTCAAACTACCCCACACCCCGCAGACACCGACCATGAATCTATATACTAGTCGTTCCATGACAAGTCTACGCGAGAACTGGAGACAGGGTCTCCATCAAGCATGTCTCGACTGGTATCCAAGATAAATGGACAGTGCTCGATATCTTACCTATGACACTAATATAAGTGCTTTCATACCCGTCTCATACCAGTTATAGTCACACTTATATATGTCTCATAGGCGTCGACAATGCAATAACTAATTGGTTTCGATAATTATGTACAAGTACGTGTCACTTCCATTATTCAATCACGCTTTTACACTAACGTACTTGCCACAATCCAATTACTAACATTTATCACTTGGTAATGTAACACGGTCACTAGGATATCGAAGCAAATAAACATTGTTTACAAGGGCATAACAGTCATGCAATATGATGGGGATACAGTAAATGCACTACTGAATACATATGAGCAACCGGTGTCGGTTAGATTAGAAAAATCATATAAAATCACACGTGCATAATTTGGCAAAACAATATAAAAAGTGTAAACAGTGTATTAAATTATATCTATAGAAAAATTGGTTTCGAGTCAATTGGGTATCAGGTTTGCGAGTTATGGTCACTCCATTTTAAGTGTTCTCTGCTGGAAATCCAGTTTCTGAACTGGAAGTCCGTTTTGTAACACGTTTTACTCTCTGTTGGGATCATAATTAGGTGATACTATAGCAGATACTATTTAGATTTATCTGTCATGTTTTCAACGTATTAGACGGATCAATAATATCTGCTGTATGCAGTGGGATATGCACTGTCTAAAGTTAAGGTATACATTCTGGTTCTACACGAAACTGCAGCGCACATCGTCGGTTTTAAAAAGTGTTATAAATATCAAACGACACTGGAATGCAACGAGACCAGCACCGTTAGAAAGCTAATTCAATTATCTACATTTCTATATATGGTTATGCACACTTGCTCGCTTAAACAGTGAAAAGTATGGGTTCTAAAAACGGGTAAAGGCAGAGATTCTTGCTCTGGACTGCAGTTCAGAGCCATGAATCACCTCGTTTTCGTCATTATAACTTATTAAAATTCAGAGATAAGCTATGGGATACTGTAGGTTTATCTATTGGATTCGATACGATCCCTAAAATATTAAGTTCCGAATTATATTCAATTTAATATAGATTTTATAACGTGGAATGTGTGATGAATTCCAGATTCAACGTCGCTTTTTGGGGGCGTCGTTACATGATATAAACTTCACTATTTTCAACCCAAATTCCTACATAATGTTCTTTACCAACAAACGGATCTATCTATAACAAGTTCCGCCATTTTAAAGTAGATTTTTTTTAGGATCTAGCGTCGAACACTTAATTATATGTATAGCAAATCGAAACTTTGGTTTCGTTTAATTGATCAAGATGAGATTTAATCATATAAATTCTTAACGAAGTTAAAGTCGATTAGTAACCCGATTCACATTCCAAGTCCTGCTATGCACAATCACGGATCACAATACTCGTTCGAATCTATGATATCATAACCAATGTTGATTAATTAAAGCAATATGTGTGTTGGTGCATATGTATCAGTATATAGCATGTTAGCATGTAAAGAAAGTCTGAACTTGCCTGAAGACGGCAATGGCACGGCAACGACGACGAGCGCAGCACGGGCACGATCACGGCACGGCAACAACAAGCTTGGGCTCGGTTACGAGGTTCGAGCTTGGCCTCGGCTACTCACTGCGGAGCTTGGCTTGGATATGAGGGGTCGGGGGAGTTGCTGGTGATGGTGGCAAAGACGATGAGATCATGGCACCGATGGTCCAGACGATGGGGCAGCGGCTGCGGGCGTCGAAGTGGGCGATGAAGGGTCGCTGCAGGTGCTGGTTTGTGAGGGAAGGAGCTCGATTGTTGATGGAAGGGGAAACTGGGGCTCGTCGGGGTGTCGAGAGGGTGGTTAGAGGTAGGGCTCAAAGGTCGATGCGAGCGACGACGATGGTGGTGGTCGGTGCTCATGGCGGCGAGTTGCAGGGAGCTCAGTTGAGGTGTAAGGAGAAGAGGAGATATTGGTGGTGATGGAGCTCTGGGGTGCCTACGGTGGTGGTGATGGTGTCATAGTGGTCAGAGGTTGTGGGGGATGGGTGCTTATAGAGGAAGAGAATGGCGGCGGCAATGAGGAGAGTGGTAGAGCTGCTCGGGTCTGGGAGGAGGAAGTGGGGTTGCGGTTGAGTGGAGGAGCCCGGTGGTCAGCGGCGGTTAGGAAAGCTCTGTCGGTGGTCCCGGGAGGTTAGCCGGAGCATGCGGTGGGGGTTGGGAGATGAGAGAGGTAAAAGGAGAGAGAGGAGGTAGAGAGGGATGAAGAGAGGGGGTCGGTTGTTGAGAGGGAGGCGAGGGGATCGCGGGGTGGTTGCGGCGAGGGCGGGGATCTCAGGGAAGTCGTTGAGGCGAGGGGATCTCGCGAGAGGTGGGCGACGTCGAGGGGAGCGAGTGAGGATTTGGGGGAGGGGATCTCAGGGAAGTTGTTGGCATGGTGGTGCGGTCGTCGCGGGCACGGGCGCGAGGAAGGAGGAGATGGGGAAAAGAGCAAGAAGAGAAAAGAGAAGGAGAAGAAGAAGAAGAAGGGAGTGGGGGAGTCGGGTCGGGTCGGGTCGGGTCGGGTTTGGGCTGGGGGTAGGGAAAGGGTTTGGGTTTTAATGAAGAAAATAATTTAGAAAAATAGGAAAGTTATTTGGAAAAATAATTAGGAAATTAATTAGGGATTGGGTTTGATTGTTTAAAACAATTTTAGAATTAGGAATTAGGGTTTAGAAAATATAGGGGAAAATATGTGGAAAATATTTGGAATTAAATTAAATAGAAAAAACATACGAAATACGGATAATAGAGTACGAAATAATTAGGTATTACAGTGATGAAAGGGTTTCCTTTGGCACGGTGAAGCTTTCATCGGTTTCTCTGTTCTAAATGCTTGTTCGGGATGAAATCCATGAGCTTTCACCCTGAAGGTTCTTCGTATCTCTTGTTCTTCAAGTTTAATGAAGAAAACTTACTCCTTTGTTGGGTTTTGATATTGGATCTTGAGATTTTAGAAATGGTGTCTTCTTCAAGAGATGGGTTCTCTTTTGATGGGTTGATTTGGGAAGGAAAAAGATAGAAAAGATGAGAGAGACCCAAAAGGAAATCTTTTTCTTTTTGGAGCTATCTCTATCTCTCTCTCTCTTTGAAGAGGAAGAAGAAACTTGCCTCTTTTTTTATGGAGGCTCAAAACCCTAAAAAGATATGAGAGAATGAAAGTTTTTTTTTGTTGATTTCTTCATATATTTACCTTATATAGCTTTAGAACTTTACACATAACCCTTTAGGCTTTACACAATTGGCCTTTTGTCTTTTCCATGCCCATGTGCTCATTTCTTTTTACACATAAGCCGTGGATTTTACATAAATTTGGCATTTTGCTTATTTGTATTACATTTTCACACTTATTTGCATAAAAAATTTATTTATTAAAAATTTCTTTCTCTTTCTTCTTCGATGGACGGCCACCTTCGTTTGGGCTTGATGCGGTTTGGGCATGGGCCTACTTTCTTGGGCTTGGGCCCGAATTGGTTGGACTTGAGTTTACTTATTTAGGAGTTGACTTACCTTTTGACTTTGACTTTTGACTTTTTGGCTTTCAATTTTTGATTTTTGATTTCAGCAGTGAGGTGTAAATTTCGACCCCAACACCAGTCGGATGTTCAAGTGGATTCCCCTAAAAGCACCTACTATCTCACTTGTCCGACATTTCCTCGTAAAGAAGAACAACCAAAGATGCCACTTGATGTCACATACCTAGCCATCATAGGAGGGAGATGTTTTCCACCGCACCGTGCCACCACTATGACAAGAGGAGCCAATTAATCTGGTGGACAAAGATGAGGAGGAGAACAAGTATGAAATCATCAAATGAAGCCGCAATATATAATTTCCGTCCTTCAATTGATTAAGATCTGTCACGCCCCGCTTCCCAAAATACGGGATACGAGGGGTTGACAAGGTCAGCCATGCTCTTACGGACAAGGAAATATCCTGCCGTAGTCACATTTCGGTTTCTAGCTTTACGTGGTAATCAGTAAATAATGCGCAGGTAATGAGAAATGCAGTAACTGAAACAAAACAATACAAAGAACTGACCTGATGGAAAACAAAAGGGTATAACTCTGGATAGCTAATCAAGATGTCCGTGATGTACGTCTGGTCCTGGTCCCGGCTAGATCCACTCCTCACACTGAGCATGCATACTCAGGTCGTCAGAGCGACACAATAGCAATATAATATATAGATACAAGTGACAACTCGAACAGTGATAATAGATATATATAACAGTAAATCAAGACGGTATAGGTATGAACATGCAATAACCAATGAAGTGTCTAATAGATCAGGTGAACAGTAAAGCAGTAAAATAGTATGCCAGGTATGTCAACACGGTAAGTAATGTATATCAATGCCATTATCCCTATCAGTCTCTAAGTCTCACTGTACAGGTCACTAAGCCTATCGTCAGTCCAAGTGTGAGAGTCAACCACTCGCGAGTGTCCTCCACCCAAGGGTAGGACCTAAGGGCAAGGGACCACGGGCCCAACATATAACTCACGGTAATAATCATATACCTTGTAAATCTCCATATATCTCCATATATATAAGCCAGCATGGGACTCCCGAGACTCTGTTGAACTCACACTCAAACTACTCCACACCCCGTGGTCTACATCAAACGCTAACCATAACCTCAAATACCAGCCGGTCTGTGACAAGTCTGCGCGAGAACTGGAGACATGATCTCCATCAAGCACGTCCCGACTAATACCCAAGATAAATGGCAGTGTCTAGTGCCTTATCTGCGACACCCGTGCAAGAGCTTCCATAAGTGTCCCATACCACTTATAGTCACACTTACACGCGTCCCACAGACGTCGACAATGCAATAGAATAATAGGGTTCACTGATTGTGTACAAGTACGTGTAACTTTCACTTATTCACTCATGCACGAACACTAACGTACTTTCCACAATCATCACTAATACCTAACACTGGCTAATGCACATGATCACTAGGTTATCAATGCAGTGACATATGTATGATATGATGAGGGAACAGTATGTAAAGCATGATTAAAATGTCGTAAATCAGTATTCTACCATTTGCATAATTTATCATAAATCATACGTGTACAGTTTAGCCGAACAATGAATGGGGAATAAATAGAATGTTTGATTATCTATCCAGTGAATTTGGTTTCACGTCAATCGGGTTTCAGGATCACTAATTATGGCCATTTCATTTTAAGCGTTCACTGCTGGAAATCCAGTTTCAGAATCAGAAGTCCGTTTCGCAACGCATTTTAATCCCAGTTGGGATCAGAATTTAGCGACACTATAGTTGAATGAAATCTAGGGTTTCCAATAAGGTTTTCAACTTAATAGACGGATCCTTAATCGCGTCTGTACGTCAGGAGTTATACACTGTTCAATACTAGTATGTCAATTCTGATTCTGTTGGGACTATTATACGTCCCGATCTTTTAAATTACAGATTAAATAGCAAACGACGACGAAACAGAATGAAACTACTTGTGTTATCTAGATAACAGATTCAACTTTAATAAACAGTAGAGTTCCACAACATACGAGTTAAGGAAACAAGGTGGTACCCATTACGGGACAGTAAGCAATAATCAGAGTCGCTCTGGACTGCAGTCCAGAGTCGCACTCCGATCCAAAATATTGTCACAATTTAAGTATAGAAACCATTAGAAACTTGCATAAGGTTATAGTTCATCAAGTCGGCTTTGATTTAAGCCCTCGAACGCATCATTCCCGCATGTACATAATTTATGGTAATTTTAACGGTTTTCAGATACGGGGAAGTTCCAGTTTTGGAGGTATATTTGGGGGTAATCGTTTTAGTCATTAACAGTCGTATTTTCCAGTGAAATTTATACAAGATGTTCATCACTATAAGAGCCAACATAAACAATCCAATTCCGTCAAAATAGATGAATAATCTCATTGGGATCATGCATCGAACAGGTATAGCACATAATCTATCGGAAATTCGTAAATTTATAATCAATACAATTTAAGTTTGTATCACGATTATAATAGCATGTAGCAAGTAAAACACTTGCCTGGAGACGCACGGCAATGGAAACAACACACGCGCGGCACAGCAACGACTAGTACAACGACTTGTACCCGACACGACAGTATATGGCTGGGTTTGAGAGATAGGAGGCTTGACTTGGGCTCTGTGCAATGGCGGCAACGGCTGCGAGCTCAGATAATGTTGTGGCTCCGTCGATGGTTGCAGCGGTGCTCAGGCGATGGCCGACAGCAAGGCGGAGGCCAGAGGTTAGAGGTTGGGGAAAGTTGGTGGGGTGTTTGTGGTGGTGGTCGGTTGATAGAAGAGGGAGAGAGAAGGATTTAGAGAGATAGAGAGAGAGAGAGTTAGACAGAGAGAGAGAGAGATTTAGAGAGAGAGACAGAGAGATTAAGAGAGAGACACAGAGAGTGTGAGAGAGGGAAACAGAGAGAGTGAGAGAGAGAGAGAGATTGCAGAGAGAGGGAGAGAGAGGAGTTGCAGGAGGCATCGAGATGGGTGCAGGGGAGTCGAGCTCGGAGCTCCGGTGATGGAGAGGGGAGAGCGAGGGAGGAGCGAGAAGAGAGGGTGATTCGTCGTCGTCGTCAGGGTGCAGGCGGTGGCCATGGACGGGTGCAGGCGAGGTTGGTGGGTCAGTTTCTCGAGGAGGAGGCAAGGAAGAACGGGTGTGCAGGTGAGGTGGGAAGGAGAGACTCGGGGTTTTGGAGAGGAGAGAAGGGAGAGGGAGGAAGGCCGGAGGTAAAGGTGGTGACTGGCGCGCAGTGGAGGGGAGCTCGGGGCAATGGGTTGAGGTTGGGCTTTCGAGAGAGAGGTGAGGAGTTTGAGAGAGACGGTCTAGAGGGAGTCGCGAGGGAGTGCCCGATGTGGGGCAAGGGCACGGGCGTGGGCGTGGGCGTGGGTTACGACGAAGGAGGTGGAACGGTCGAGCGGGAAATGCGCAACGGGAAGAAGAGGGGCAGGGTGTGGGCCAGGTCGGTTTCGCTGTGGGTGAGGGTTTAGGCTTGGGTGTCACGGGCTGGGCCGGATTAATAAAATGAAATCAATTTAATTTCGTGGGCTGAGGAAAGGAGTGTTAGTTATATGTATGCCCTAGAGGCCATTACTGTACATTGGATGTATATTGTAGTGGATGCTGGGACATATATAGGGAGGACTTTCTTGCTCGACATGATAGTTTGCTATCTGGTTACTCTTTACCTTAACGTGTACATTGATTGTCTCTCTGTTACATGTTGGTAAAGCCCTTAGGATGTGTACTTGACCACCTGGACTATGATGCGGATCATACTAGTAGGGACATGGTAGTCCATAAGTACATCCTTCAAGGTCCCTAGTCGTGGGTGTATCGAGACGGGGCATCGATATACCAGAGTAGACTAGCGTATACCTTCTCGACCCATACAGATGGGCGATGGATGATCCCATATCCATTGGTGTTTGACATCAGAGATGATATACGGGTGCTCAGTGGAGACTGGGTACACTGGACGGACTCACCGAGAACTCCCAGATGGTATTATACCTTACGTCAGATGGCAGTTCTCTGGTGACACTGGTACAGAGTAGTCTGTTGACCCGAGATCGTCATAGAGTCTTGTGTGGTTCCCATTGTGCTTTGATTTCCACCTTACCACGTCCAAGAGGGCGTGCAAAACGGTGGTTTTTGGGTACAGTCCCGAATCACATGGAGGCAATGAGCGATAGGAGGGGATTCGTCTCTCCTGGTATAGGGAGTTGATGTTGCGCTGTGTTCGATTGGCTATAACCGGAAATCCCTGGCCAGGGTTGCTGAGATTTACTGGTAAGTGTTACCTGTAGTTTCTCGAACTGTTATAGACCTCATATCGACACGACTTATCGAGCTATTGGGGTCTGACGTTTACCACCCCTAGGCGAGATATGCGACATATCAGACGACGAGACCGGACTGTACGGTAAGTGTTACTGGTTGGATTCACAGGAGTGTGAGCGGGCTTGCTCGTCGATCATCTGATCGTTCAATACCCGGGTGGCCGTTACATTTAGCAGACCGCTTGCGGCTTGTGGGTGTTTGATATGATCATCACCTGCTGCCGGCGTATTGACGAGTCTTTAGAGTCCTACACAGAGGATGAAGAAATAGGAAGTGGGTTCACTTTAGAATTGGATTTCTCACTCATTTTCACTAGTTGCCATTGATGGTAGCTAGGTTTTCTTCATGTTGAAGATGAAGAAGATGAAGATAAGATATGATAATTGTTATTAAAATTAGAAAATAAAATCAACACTTATCATTTTCTAACCTTGGTTAGGTGTAGAGAATTTACTAAGGTTAAGTGGAATAGTTAGGGTTAAGTATGAGACAAAATGGTCACTTTAGTCAAAGCTTCAAGAAGCTTCAAAGAAAAAACAAAACTTGCAACCATTTCATTTCTTATCTTTTCAAAATAAATAAATAAATAAATCAATAAATAAGTAAAGGATAAACAAAACCCTAATCATTAGTTTAACCATGGTTTAATTCTTTACACTTAACCAAGTAAGCATGTATCATCAAGCATGATACAATCAAGTGCACAAAAGTATATCACATATATAACTTGTGAACTATAAGTGAGAAAATCCATTTAAAGTGAACCAATACTAGTTAATGCAAAGTAATATATCAAATATATAATTATGCATTAAATCATTAAATCAACACTTGATTTAACGACCCGGTCATATCGCATATAACCGACTAATATTCAATGTATCGGCTTATCGAATCAATCCTTGATTCGATAACTAGGTTATATCGCATGCAACCATTCGATACATTCATCGCGAGGATAGAATACGGTATCACATACACGCATTATTCTCGGTCCCGCACATATCTCATATGCGCTCCTATTTCGTTTCGCTTGAGCCAGGAAACCTCTCTGTAGAACTCTAAAGACTCGTCAATACGCCGGCAGCAGGTGATGATCATATCAAACACCCACAAGCCGCAAGCGGTCTGCTAAACGTAACGGCCACCCGGGTATTGAACGATCAGAAGATCGACGAGCAAGCCCGCTCACACTCCTGTGAATCCAACCAGTAACACTTACCGTACAGTCCGGTCTCGTCGTCTGATATGTCGCATATCTCGCCTAGGGGTGGTAAACGTCAGACCCCAATAGCTCGATAAGTCATGTCGATATGAGGTCTATAACAGTTCGAGAAACTACAGGTAACACTTACCAGTAAATTTCAGCAACCTTGGCCAGGAATTTCCGGTTATAGCCAATCGAACACAGCGCAACATCAACTCCCTTTACCGGGAGAGACGAATCCCCTCCTATCGCTCATTGCCTCCATGTGATTCGGGACTGTACCCAAAAACCACCGTTTTGCACGCCCTCTTAGACGTGGTAAGGTGGAAATCAAAGCACAGTGGGAACCACACAAGACTCTATGACGATCTCGGTTCAACAGACTACTCTGTACCAGTGTCACCAGAGAACTGCCATCTGACGTAAGATATAATACCATCTGGGAGTTCTCGGCGAGTCCGTCCAGTGTACCCAGTCTCCACTGAGCACCCGTATATCATCTCTGATGTCAAACACCAATGGATATGGGATCATCCATCGCCCATCTGTATGGGTCGAGAAGGTATACGCTAGTCTACTCTGGTATATCGATGCCCCGTCTCGATACACCCACGACTAGGGACCTTGAAGGATGTACTTATGGACTACCATGTCCCCACTAGTATGATCCGCATCATAGTCCAGGTGGTCAAGTACACATCCTAAGGGCTTTACCAACATGTAACAGAGAGACAATCAATGTACACGTTAAGGTAAATAGTAACCAGATAGCATACTATCATGTCGAGCAAGAAAGTCCTCCCTATATATGTCCCAGCATCCACTACAATATACATCCAATGTACAGTAATGGCTTCTAGGGCATACATATAACTAACAATCTCCCACTTGCACTAGGGCCATCTGATAGCAGTGGTTGTAGTATCTCATACTCAACCATCCCATAAAAGTCTCTCTCTGGGAAAAGGCCTTTGTGAGTGGATCCGCCGTGTTGTCCTCTGAGTATACTCTCCTTACCTCGATCACCCTGGAGATCAACCATCTCCATGATCAGGTGACACTGCCTTAAAATATGTCTGGATCACTGATGGGACCGGCGTTCCTTGGCATAAGCCACAACTCCATTTTCTCACAATGGTTGGAACATAGTTCATCTCATGAACCAATATACACCCAAACATCCTCCTTGGTATCATCTTAAGTAGCGATGTATCCAGCCTTAATCGTCTAGTATGCCACGGTATCTAGCTTGGAACTCTTCCAACATACCGTCTCTTTACTGAGGGTAAAGACAATGCCTGCGACTGACATTCAGTCGTCATTATCACCCTGGAACCCTTCCAGTGATTCTCCCCAGGATCGATTGATACCATCTCACTACAACTAGTGAGAATCCTAACATCCAATTAGATCTATCTCATAGATCCAAAAACCCAGGATTTAGGAGGTATAACTTTGATCCTATATGGAGAATTATTGTGATAAGCGGAGATTGACCGAGCGTAGCATAGGAAACTCCTTCCCTATCAAGAGCATGCCGTCCACGTACTCTACGAGGATCGTCACTATACTCCCTACTACCTTTTTGTTTATACAAGGTTCATCTACCATTTTGATGATGTCAAACTCTTTGACTAACACATCAAAACAGATGTTCCAACTCCGCGATGTCTGCTTTATCCTATAAAGCATCTTGCACACGTTTCCGCTGCTCCCACTGTCTACGAAGCCCTCTGGCTGTGTACTTATAGACGCTCTCTTCTAAAACATCATTTAGAAAAGCTGTCATGACACCCAACCGCCAGATATCGTAGTCATGGTACGTAGCCATGGTAAGTAGGATCCGGATGGACTTAAGCATAGCCACTGGAAAAAGGTTTCATCATTATCCACGCCTGGTCGATGAAGAAAACCTTTAACAAGTCTAGCTTTGAAAGTCTCAACTTTTCCATCTACACCAAGTAATCTTCTTAAGATATACTTGCTCCTGATGGGGATTTAACCCTTCAGATATAGCAACCAAAGTCCATACTTTGTTGGTGTACATGGATTCCATCTCAGATCGCTAAGCATCCAGCCATTCTTACAGAGTCCCTACTCTCGATGGCCTGCTCGAAACTAGTTGGGTCATCATCTCATGATGCAATCCTCGCTCCCACTGTCATAGAGAAACCGAAGTATCTCTCAGGTGGGTGAGGAACCCTACTAGATCGGCAGAGAGGCTGAGGTTCGTTGGTAACTATTGAATTCTTTGGTTCTGTCAAATCATCAGCTGCAGTTTTGTATAGCTGGAACCTTTCCAGTTCTACATTACAGACCTTGCCTCGAGCTTGTCCGGATTTTGCTTTTAGACATAGCCCGGACAACCCCAAATCTTAACCAACTTAAGATATGGGCTCTTCCCTTATCATATCACATATGAAATGGTAGGCAACTGATTTGATTGGAACCCAATTCAATTGGTATGAAGCTTTTTAAGTGCATAACTCCCAAAAGGAAATAGGAAACACAGTAGTACTCATCATAGAGCACACCATATCACATAGGGTGCAACTGCTCCGCCCCGATATACCATCGTTCTATGGTGTATACGGAGGAGTAATGCTGAGCGAGAATCTCATTCTCCTTTATAATAATCCAGGATTTCCGTGCTCAAGTATTCTCCTCCTCGATCTCATCAAAGGACATAATACTTATACCCGTGTTTTGGTTTTCTACTTCTAAATCATATTCTGTGAATATCTCAAAAGGTTCGGACTTGTGTTTCAACAGGAACATATGTCTGAATCTTGATAGATTATCAGAGAATGTAACGAAGTACAAAGAACTAGTCCTGGCATATGTAGACAGAGGACCTTACATACATCAACATGTATCATCCCAAGAGTTTACTAACTCTTTCTCTGTTTCCAATAAACAGGGCTATGGTCATCTAATCTTTGTGACATGACTGGAAAGTTTCACAAGATGTAAATTCAAACTGATTTAAATATGCATCTAAAATGTAACTTTAGCCAGTCGGGTCGCATTGATATGACCTAGTTTACAATGCCTCAAGAAGGATTCGTTCAGTTCTGAACTCTTCCTCTTGTTTGTGTTCTGTACACTAAGAACTGTAGTTTGATTTAGAACATCAATGCTTTTAGATAACGTGCCAGATCCGATCAACTTTTGATATAGGAAATGTTCAAAACATTATCCAACAATACAAAATTTTATCATTTCTTTACTAATAAAGAGACTGATATGATTTTGTATATCAGGTTCGGTATCTAATAGCATTTGTTCAGAATCAATGTATTAGTAATACAGGATGACAGTGACCAACAGACTTGGCTGCAACACTTGCCCCGTTTTCTGTCTCATGAAACTTATCACCCGTTCTCAGTTTTTCTACCTTTTTGTAGCCCTATGTAACAGATTACATATCTGGGATTCAGATCCGGTATCATATACCCAGGATGCGGAGGATACTGAGAAACAGTTCTGTATAATGAACACACCCGAAGATGATGCATCAGCATGCACTTACTTCGTTTGGGCGGCATGGGAATTCTGGTAATCCCCAATTTCCTGCTCTGTCTTATAACAATTATAAGTTGGAGCGGGACCAACGTTCCCCAGCTCAGTATAACAAGCAGGTTCGGTCAATATCCGTATTATTATCTTGATTAAGGCGTGATATGGTCGCTACCTGGAGAGAGAGAAGAAAACACTTAGCGTGCGCTCTTGCAAGAATAGATTGGTTTTTATTTTATCTAATCAGGATGGCTCCCACTGCTTTTTGTCAAATCTTCCTTCAAACCCTAAAAGGAAAGACTAGCCGGGATTAATTACACACTACAAGTTCGCCAATCTTTCAGCCAGGCCAGTGTCGGTACTTTGAGGGAGGTCCCCCGTACTTTCGCACGAACCTAATTAATGTAAACCTCGTTTTCCCAGATGCGTAACCTCGTTGACACCTTTCTAGACGCCTACTTGATCGGCTAATTGTAATGTGTAAAACTCTCCCAGGAGTAACTCTTACTCGCAGCAGGTATCGTGATCCAACTATCTCATAGAAGGTATGCAATCTCATTGCAAATTTCAACACTTGAAATTCCCGATAATATTTTGCCCCTAGCGTCCTATGACCTTGACGCAGGCCAACAAACCATAGTGCGCTAGTCAAGTTCAACCCGTCATTTCCTGATTGAATTAAACCCACCCGCACGATCCTTGACGCAGGCCAACAAAGTCGCACGACTACCCTCATCCAATCTGCATCATATGCATAAGCAGATAAATACTAGTTAGCTACCGAACACTATGCCTTGACGCAGGCCAACAAACGTAGCACGAATACTAACTACCACTTATCTGAAATGACGGAGGGCTACGACAGGTTTTTCTGAAAACCTATTGCGTAATGAACTTGATATCGTTGTAGAATCAAATGATTTTAAAATGGAGTGTTTTTGAGGCTTTTCTAGTTTTGCTAAAGGAGTCACTCTCGGTGAAGGGATCGTCGGTCCTTTCCTCGTCGAATGAGGTGCGGGATATATCACATATATCACTGTGCAAAGCAGAAACTATAAAAGCAATCAAAAAGACAAACCGAGAGTTGTAGCATCTGCCAGTTATTGCATAAGGAGTCACTCCCGGTGAAGGGATCTCGGTCCTTTCCTTATCGAATAAGGTGCAGGATATATTATATATACCACTGTGCAAAGTAAGAACTGTAGCTACCTGTTTTATTTTTGAAATTCGATTCTACAACATCTTTAGGTTTCTTTTATTTCCATTAATCATATTAATGAAGTCCCATCATTTAAATCACCTAAACATCACAGATAAATACGACGTACACTTATGCCATCCGCATTCGCCTCGATGTCCCCTCGTGCACCGTTAGGTTAGGTAACTAACGGCAGAACAGGGCAGGGCTAGCGCGGGTGTAAAACATAAGTAACGCCTATATAATATATCATATATACTATATAAAGTATCCATCACAGAACATATCACATGATCATATCACAGATATCACAGCAGAAGAATCATATGAAATATTGGATATATTAGGACGTCCGTGTTTTCAATACGAGCCAGTATAAAACACGGATTCCACGGTCGTGATGAATAGCCAAACCCACACCCCTAGACCCCTACGAGAGCGGCAAGCAACCCTACCAATTCTAGAGTTAGGAGACCCGGACTCGACTCCTCGAGTTGGTCTCCCACTGGACTCCAGAACCCAGTTACTTGTGCTCCCCTCCTTGGGTCTATCCTAGTGCGGAAAAGTAAATAATATACAAACGGTGACATCTTCCGCAACCTGGAAGTGCCCCAATAAAAGAATATTACATACAAGTTTTTACATGAATGAAAATGAAAAACACTCATCTCACATAAAAACCCCCGGCTATTCAAACACGACGATCCAATATAACATATCCAGCAACACATAACATCACATGTCATCAACGTAAGTAAACATGCGTATCCCAATTGTCGTTGACAAATAGCAACGAAACCGGCGATATCACATATTACACTTACGGTCGCAGAAAAGAAAGTGTAAAACTACAACAGTTGGAATCCGCAACCTTCATAGACATCGCATGCCTAATCAAATGAATTCCTTAGACATCGCATGCCTAACAATTATAAACCCCGCATTTTAGTCTCAAAATCGAAAACTCTTTTCCATATAAAGTCGGGCAATTCAACAAGATTCCCGACATCCTGATCGAATGCTCGTCGCAAACTTCAGTAGACGGCCGCACCCCCGACGCCGTCGACGAAGTTCATCAAGGCGGAACACCGCTGCCGCGAGCACCCGAACGGATGCTTTCGGCGACGGGGTTCTCCTACAGTCACTTGGTCGGGGTTATGGAGCGAGGCTGTCTATTAAGTTTGTAAGTGCACGGCGGCGCCCCGGTCGTCTATCCGACGGCCAAATGCGGAAACGGTGATAAACTTTAATTTTGCGAACTTAGCAAACCGGCACCACCGCGCACTAAACCCCGGATCGGGCCATTAAACTAGATCTAGCTAACAACAAGACGGGTTAGAGATATACCGAGTGATCCGAGTCCTCCGGTCTTCTCGTCGTCGTCCCGATCTCCTGCGGAAACTCCGGTCGTCGCCTCCTTGCCGGAAGGGCACCACATCGCCTGCATCTTTTACGGGCTCCCACCTCAATACCGAGGCAACTCGGGTACGAAGCTGGCAAGTCGACGTGCCCAAGATGTGTTGTAGAATGTAGTGTAGATGATGCTTGTCTCTTTGGGGTTATGTTGCCTTGATGGAAAAATGGATTGGAACTTTCAAGTGGAACTCTCATTTATCAAGCATGGAATGAGATGATGAAATTTCCTCACCAAAAATGAAACCTCTCATTTTCTCAACCCTCAAAATTGTGGCCGGCCATGCTATATGAGGAATGGTGGTGGAGGGCAAAACAAATACAAGAGGGAGGTAAGTGTAGGAGATAGAAAATGGTGACCATAAACAAAACATCATCATAACAAACTTACATCAAACCCATACCCTCTCATTAATGCAAGTGATGGTGGAAAAGAAAAGATGCCATCATAATCAAAACATTTGCAAGAAACCCCTCCACAATGTGTTATTTGCAAACTTGCAAATAACCCCCTCCATCGGAAAAGTCCGGCCGGGAAAGAACAAAGAAAAACCGGCCGGAACGGAATGCAAACTGGCAACTCCAGAAAACTGGTCCCGTAATAAATTACAGGAAAACCCCGATACCGTGCATACACACCCGCATCAGTATTCCGTCCGGATACAAATGCAAAGAGACAAAATCTACACTGTACTAAACTAGGATCCGGCTTAAAACAAAGCCGGCTAGTAATATCCGTTCGATCCTGATCCGTGCAATACCGCACGTATCTGATCGAACCCTGCCATATATCCATACGGCCACAAGTACAAACCGTCCGATCCTGACCCGTGCAATACCGCACGTATCTGATCGGACCCTGCCATATCTCCATACGGCCTCTACAGCGTTTCGCCCGAAAGCTGAGTAACTGAAAGTGTGGTGGACTCTAAAGACTCATCAATACTATGGCTGTGGATTTAACCACTAGCATGTCAGAGGTATAAGCCAATACGTAACGGGCCACCAGCTATTGACCAAAAGGGACGTCGATGAGCGAGCTCATCCTGACACCCTACTGAGCCTGTCAGTGACAATATCCGTACAGTCCGGTCCGTTCGTCTATGAGCATCGCATGTCGGGCCTAGGGGGTTGGTAAAAGTCAGACCCCCAAAAGCGGTACAAGTCGTGTCGGAGTGTAGCCCAGAACACCCTGAGATACTACTGGAATACCTACCAGTAAATCTCCTGCCTTGGCCAAGGACTTCGTGTAATGGCTCTCCTAGACACAGCGCGACCTCACCCCCAATACCGGGAGAGACGAACCCCTGAAGATCCGCTCACTGCCTCCATGTGGCTCGGGACTGTACCCAACTAAAACCTGTTTGCACGACTCCTTTGAGCCGTGGTAGGGTAGTAATCAAAGCACAGTGGGAACTCACACGAGACAAATGACGATCTCAGGTCGATGAACTAACCTGTACACATGTCACCAGGGAACTGCTATCTGACGTCAGGTATAAGACCAACTAGCAGGTTCCCAGCGAGTACTGTCCGGTGTACTCATAACCCAATGAGCACCTGTATACATCTTAGGTGAACCAACTGACACCAGTGGCTTGTGAGACCGGCCACCGCCTCTCGTCGGGGTCTCGACTGTATACACTAGTCTACTGTGGAGAATCGATGCCCTGTCTCGAAACTCCCACGACTAGGGACCTTTTAAGGATGTGCTTATAGACTCCAGCTCTCACTTATATGATCGCCCTCATACTGCTGGCAGTCAAGCAAGAATCCTAGGGGCTCTATCAACGTGCAATAGCGACTTGTCAGGTCACCTAAAGCAGTACACGATGATAAAGGTAAACCAGATAGCATACTATCATCTCGAGTAAGACTGTTCTACCGGGATAGGTCCTCCCTCAATCATTGCAATCACGTGCCTGTGATCCAATAATTGACTCTGAGGGCACTATCTCCAACAATCTCCTACTTGCACTCAAGGCTAATTATTGCGATGTTGCATACTCACAGCCCGTGTGATACCGAACACCCAACTCCTCTACTAGTCAGTCGCACAAAGCCTGTTTGCGAAACTATTGCGTTCGAGGAAAAGCCTCAGTGAGTGGATCCGCCATGATGTTTCTTTCTATGTCTCTCTATATCTCAAGTTCGCGGAGAAAGCCATCTCCCAAAATGAGCAATACCTGTCTTAGAATGTCTGGATGTCTGATGGGACCTAGCTCATAAATGAACTCCAAATCCAAACTTCTTAGACTGTATCGTCAACTGAACTTAATTAGTATCCTGCGCCATGCCACCCTCAGTATTGCCTTGGACCACCTGTCCAAAATACTGCCCCTCGTCAGAAGGAAAAATATAACTCTGACAAACTCCTTGTCGTTCAGGTCATCTTGGAAGCCTGGAATGGTAACTGTCTCCCGAATGAGGCTGTCGTTATCATATCCCTAGAACATCCACTTATGTTCTAAAACTGCTTCCGACCGTTTCTCCAGGATTGGATCAATGTCAACTTATTGCATCTAGTGCAAGAACAACATCCGGTGTGGTACTTGACATCTCATGATTGACTCAATTGCCTGAGCAAGTGATCTGCCAATCATGCGAATCCCTCTCCCCTTTAGTCTATAAGACACCTTTAGAGAGGGTGACTCCATCACCTGCAGGTACACTACCGTGCCAGGAGTCGTCCATTCTAAATACTCTTAGAATGCTGTCAAAGTACCCTGATTGGGAAACCACCCAAATCTAGATCTAAAACCATAGATTTAGTAACCAGTATGTCTGATACAAAATCCATTTCCTTTGTGAAGAAACCACTGTGTGACGACCAAAGTATAACCGATCGTAGTATAGGAATATCACTTCCTACTTTGTGTATGTCATCCAAAACCCGGATATCACACCCTACTACCTACTCAACAGATCCATCCCCTATTCTGATGAAGTCAAACCTATGACTGTCACATCAGAAATAGATGATCTATCTACGCTATATCTGCTTTAGTCTATAAATAGACATAAGCCTGATATCCACCAATGCTTCCGCTGCTCCCACTGACTATGACAGCCCTCTGGCAGAGTCATATAGACGTGCACTTCTAAAGCTAGTTTAGAACGACGCTATACTCATCCTCCTGCCGGGTCTCGCAGCCTGGAACAACAACAATGGCAAGTGTGGGTAAACAAGAACTTCCCTGTCACCGTCCTTGAGGCTACCGGAGTACCTCTTGGGTGCCTGAAGTTACCCACCTTATCTGCCGAGTGGCCAATGGAATGTCAAATCAGATTGAATCTTTAGGTTCCTTATCAAATCTTCAGTAATCGTTTGCGGTTCTGGAATCACTTCCAGTTCTACCATACTCCCACTACTGTTTTTGAAAAAATCCATTTTTAATAAAACTGTGGCGAGTCTAGAACAATACTTCTATTGATCTGCCAGATGGTAGAAAGTCAACCCTCGTCATAGCCTGGGTCAACCCACAAACAGCCATTACAGAAACGTGCCTTGAGTTATCCAGAGTCTGGTTTTAATCATAAGCCGGACAACTCCCCGTACCTTAAAAATGTTAAGATATGAACTGTACTATATCCAATATAGAACCAGAGGCACTGATTTAATTGAACCAGATTCAAATCATGCAGCTATCTCCTGTGCATGTCAACTGAATGGAGAGAGGCTGATCAGCGTTACTCAACTTAGGAATGCTTCCAATTATGAGTAACCTGAAAGAGAAGCAAGTTCTCTTTATCATTACTATCAACTGAATACCATACACAAGTATCTACATCTTCGATCACCTTGAAGAATCCCGATACTTGCTACACCTGGTTCTCTACTCTATTCTAATACCTATAACTCCTCAAAACTTAGACCCTGTGTTTCTACGAAACACATGTCTAAGAACTAGAGAAGCTAAAAGTAAACAGAATATAGTATGAGGACCAACCCCTCTGTCCTAATGGACACTGGACAACATACAATACTCTGTATAAGTCCGCTGAGTCTAATAACTCTTTCACTGTGTGTCGTAGGTTGAAAACTGTACTTATGGTTAAGAAGAATTACACCGCTGTTTAATGCTCCTTACCTAACCATCCACTGATATAGGTAAATGTCATCGACATAATATCAAAAGGTATATCTCACTCTATGAAAATAAACGTACAGATATATCAATTTGAAATTGGTGCACAACAGCGGATATTCAAAACCAAATATTTGCCGACCGGCAAACAGCCCAGATGATCTCCTCAAATATCACCGATTACAACGAATCCCGATATAATGAGGATGATCACCCTATTCCTAATAACTTACTCCCACTCATCATCTGTAAAGCCATACAGATGTGATAATCAAACCTGGTAAATACATACCCTGGAGCAAGTGTCTAATCGGGAAATCAGTTTTCTTTTAACAGTACACAGTTGAACTGAAACATTGAAATGTTTCGATGGGGTATCCTGGTATTCCTAGTAATGCCTCTACCATTAACCAGATTCACAACTATAACCGTATAATTCTTTGCCACCTCTCCAAATCCCTTTATATGTCTTTAGTCATTACCTCTGCACACCCCTTAGGCCAATTGGTTTTCTTCCTTCCCTATCGTTCGGCACCAGCCTATGGTTTGGAAGAAGACTATCCAATAAGAATAATGGGTGTACTGTCCTAATCCTAGGAGCACTCACAATGCGAGAGAAGGTGAAGATAAAAGACAACCGAATAAACCTTATTCCTATTTCTCCTGGACCAGAATCCATCCCCGAACTGGAACAAGTTCCTTTCGAGTTCGTATATAACCATACGATGGAGTATCCAATAAACTGTGGATCTTCGTAGTGATACGGAGTGTCCTGGAGAAATACAAAGGTGATTTAGGATTGGCGAAGAAATACTTGGTTTGGTCGTGAATATCAGTCGCATTTTACTTTGCCCTCTTACTAATCCCTTGCTTTGTCTTAATCTTAATACCTTCTGCACACCGTTTAGGCTAATTGGTTTTCTTCATTCCCTACCGGTCGGCACCAGCCTATGGTTTGGAAGAAGACTATCCAATTTGCGTAATAGGTGTACTATCTCCTAAACTAAGGAGTACTCGTAACTTGAGAGAAGGCAAAAAGGAAAAGACAACTGAATAAACCTTATCCGTTTTTCTCCAGAACCGGAAACCATCCTCGAATTCCTTCGAGTTCGTATCTAACCATACGATGGTTTTGTCCAATAGAAGTGGATGTTCGCAGTAATACGGGGTGTCCTGGAGAAAAGGGTAAAAGTAGGAGTGGCAATGAGGTCTGCAACTCTGACAATCCAAAAGCCAGTGTTAAGAAGGTTCGGTCAACTTGGTCACTGAGTCATAGTCTAGGGTCGGGTCAATGGTCGCTGCCAAAGAGAGAGAGAAAAGAAACACTCAGCGTGCACTCTAACCTAGATCAGAATGGTTACCAATTTATCTAATCTGGAAACCTCCCACTGTACCTCAAATTCTCCTCCAAACCTGAAAGAAGAATTAGTCGGGGTCACCCGAGGAGTAAACCAACTCATCAGTGGGAATCGGGATCCAACTATAATCGCATGATAACGTGACGGAATCCGCTCACGGTATCACACTCCAGAAGGTATGCGCATATCTGGCAAGTTTCAGTTCTTTTGAAACTCCCGATGTGATTTTTACCCCATGCAATTATGACCTTGACTTTAGCCAACATTTCATAAGTCACATGTCAAGTTCAACCCGTCATTCTCCAGGTTAATTTGAGCCCACCCGTACATACCCTTGACTTTGGCCAAAATGGTAGTACGACTGCCCCAAACCAATACATCTATCTATGCTGCATATGAATAACCAACAGCTACCAAAAACTGTGCCTTGACTTTGGCCAACATACACAGCTTGAATACTATTGACTACCCATATGAAACAAAGGAGGGCTACGAATGGTTTTTGGCGAAAACCTTTAACGTAATGAACTTGATATCGTTGAAGGAACGGATAGCTTTTTAGAAAATATAGTGACGAAAACCTTTACTAAAGAGGTCACTCCCGGTGAAGGGATCTCGGCTCTTTCCCCGTAGAATGGGGTGCAGGATATTCCAAATGAATACCACGATGCAAAGTAAAAGTAATCGGCTATAGTGAAGTTAATGCCCTGACGCAAACTTCTGTCCAAGGGGTCACTCCCGGTGAAGGGATCTCGGCCCTTGCCTCGTCGACTGAGGAGCAGGATATTCCAAATGAATACCACGATGCAAAACAAAAGTGAACGTCCTTACAATAATAGCTTTTTTGAAAAGTGTTCCAACAACATCAGAATAGGTTTGTTTATCTTGCATTGATCCGAATCAACGCAGTCCCATCAATTGATCACACCACAAAGAACGAAAATATACTGATGTACGTATATGCCATCCGCATTCGCCACTGGGTCCCGTCATTACCCGTTAGGTTAGCTAACTAACGACAGAGCGGGGACTGGACTAGCGCGGATGTAAAACATATACAACATCTACTAATATATATACCAATATATTATATTCTCTCAAGGCGTGATAAGAAATGTAACATCACAGAAATGTACAGCATTACAGAACAATACAGATATCTGGGATCCCCAGGTTTCACAGAGCCACTACTGAAACCCGACGTTCCCCTGGTCGTGTGGATAGCCTGTGCAATGAAAACCTAGACCCCTACGGGCGCGGCAAGTCACCCGCCAAAACCTGAAGCGAGGCAGCCCCCTTCAGCGCCGTGAATGGACCACCCAGCACTTCACGGAATCCGGTAACTTGGGCACCCCTCCTGGGTCAACCTGTACCCCCTACGAGTGCGGCGAATAGCCCGCCAATTCTAGAGTGAAGCCCCTACCGTCCCAATGCCATGAGATGCGGGCTTGTTGCCCTCCAGAACCCGGCTATCCGTGCACCCCTCCGCGGGGTAACCCTAGTACAGAAAGTAAAATATACATACAACAGGTACATCGACCGCAACCAGGTCGTACCCCAAAAGAATAATACAAACAGGCAGTGACGGCAGTCCACAAGTCGGACGCTCGCCCCGCAATATCAAATGTACATAATACAACAAAACTGTACTAGCATTGCATCCAGGCTATCCCACGACCGATCCGCAACATCACAGCAAAAACACAGAACATCAACGTGAAAGTCACGTTCGCAAATCCGTCTAACCGGGCTATAGCAGTTAGACTGGATTTACCGATCGAGTGACATTCACGGTCGCAGATATAATGTAAATACTGTGAAATAATGTGTTTAAAATATCCGATCGATCAAAAATTAACAAGTGGGCCCCCAAGTAATACTGTAGCACTCACAGAAAATCTGGGCCCAATATTAATATTCCAAAACCCCTAAAATTAGCCCAGAAGCCCACTGGGAAAAATTGATGCAGTGACGACACTAATGTGCGGCGGAACCGCGGCCCAAGGGGGGGTTTGGCCACGGTTCCGCGCTTCAATGGTCGACTGACTGTGTCGAATATTTCCAGTAGTCTTAGAATTTCCAGTACATTAGTTTTCTACAACCTGAAAAATTTTTCGAGACCAAAAAATTTCAACAGAAAACTGATGTGAACAAAAATGCAAGTTTTGGAATTTTGGTCGATCGGAAATGCAAAACACATCAAACGAAACTAGACGAAATTAATGGCGAGGCTCTGATACCACTGTAAGTGCACGGCGGCGCCCCGGTCGTCTATCCGACGGCCAAATGCGGAAACGGTGATAAACTTTAATTTTGCGAACTTAGCAAACCGGCACCACCGCGCACTAAACCCCGGATCGGGCCATTAAACTAGATCTAGCTAACAACAAGACGGGTTAGAGATATACCGAGTGATCCGAGTCCTCCGGTCTTCTCGTCGTCGTCCCGATCTCCTGCGGAAACTTCGGTCGTCGCCTCCTTGCCGGAAGGGCACCACATCGCCTGCATCTTTTACGGGCTCCCACCTCAATACCGAAGCAACTCGGGCACGAAGCTGGCAAGTCGACGTGCCCAAGATATGCTGTAGAATGTAGTGTAGATGATGCTTGTCTCTTTGGGGTTATGTTGCCTTGATGGAGGAATGGATTGGAACTTTCAAGTGGAACTCTCATTTATCAAGCATGGAATGAGATGATGAAATTTCCTTACCAAAAATGAAACCTCTCATTTTCTCAACCCTCAAAATTGTGGCCGGCCATGCTATATGAGGAATGGTGGTGGAGGGCAAAACAAATACAAGAAGGAGGTAAGTGTAGGAGATAGAAAATGGTGACCATAAACAAAACATCATCATAACAAACTTACATCAAACCCATACCCTCTCATTAATGCAAGTGATGGTGGAAAAGAAAAGATGCCATCATAATCAAAGCATTTGCAAGAAACACCTCCACAATGTGTTATTTGCAAACTTGCAAATAACCCCCTCCATCGGAAAAGTCCGGCCGGGAAAGAACAAAGGAAAACCGGCCGGAACGGAATGCAAACTGGCAACTCCAGAAAACTGGTCCCGTAATAAATTACAGGAAAACCCCGATACCGTGCATACATACCCGCATCTGTATTCCGTCCGGATATAAATGCAAAGAGACAAAATCTACAATGTACTAAACTAAGATCCGGCTTAAAACAAAGCCGGCTAGTAATATCCGTTCGATCCTGATCCGTGCAATACCGCACGTATCTGATCGAACCCTGCCATATATCCATACGGCCACAAGTACAAACCGTCCGATCCTGACCCGTGCAACACCGCACGTATCTGATCGGACCCTGCCATATCTCCATACGGCCTCTACAGCGTTTCGCCCGAAAGCTGAGTAACTGAAAGTGTGGTGGACTCTAAAGACTCATCAATACTATGGCTGTGGATTTAACCACTCGCACGTCAGAGGTATAAGCCAATACGTAACGGGCCACCAGCTATTGACCAAAAGGGACGTCGATGAGCGAGCTCATCCTGACACCCTACTGAGCCTGTCAGTGACAATATCCGTACAGTCCGGTCCGTTCGTCTATGAGCATCGCATGTCGGGCCTAGGGGGTTGGTAAAAGTCAGACCCCCCAAAGCGGTACAAGTCGTGTCGGAGTGTAGCCCAGAACACCCTGAGATACTACTGGAATACCTACCAGTAAATCTCCTGCCTTGGCCAAGGACTTCGTGTAATGGCTCTCCTAGACACAGCACGACCTCACCCCCAATACCGGGAGAGACGAACCCCTGAAGATCCGCTCACTGCCTCCATGTGGCTCGGGACTGTACCCAACTAAAACCTGTTTGCACGACTCCTTTGAGCCGTGGTAGGGTAGTAATCAAAGCACAGTGGGAACTCACACGAGACAAATGACGATCTCAGGTCGATGAACTAACCTGTACACATGTCACCAGGGAACTGCTATCTGACGTCAGGTATAAGACCAACTAGCAGGTTCCCAGCGAGTCCTGTCCGGTGTACTCATAACCCAATGAGCACCTGTATACATCTTAGGTGAACCAACTGACACCAGTGGCTTGTGAGACCGGCCACCGCCCCTCGTCGGGGTCTCGACTGTATACACTAGTCTACTGTGGAGAATCGATGCCCTGTCTCGAAACTCCCACGACTAGGGACCTTTTAAGGATGTGCTTATAGACTCCAGCTCTCACTTATATGATCGCCCTCATACTGCTGGCAGTCAAGCAAGAATCCTAGGGGCTCTATCAACGTGCAATAGCGACTTGTCAGGTCACCTAAAGCAGTACACGATGATAAAGGTAAACCAGATAGCATACTATCATCTCGAGTAAGACTGTTCTACCGGGATAGGTCCTCCCTCAATCATTGTAATCACGTGCCTGTGATCCAATAATTGACTCTGAGGGCACTATCTCCAACAATCTCCCACTTGCACTCAAGGCTAATTATTGCGATGTCGCATACTCACAGCCCGTGTGATACCGAACACCCAACTCCTCTACTAGTCAGTCGCACAAAGCCTGTTTGCGAAACTATTGCGTTCGAGAAAAAGCCTCAGTGAGTGGATCCGCCATGATGTTTCTTTCTATGTCTTTCTATATTTCAAGTTCGCGGAGAAAGCCATCTCCCGAAATGAGCAATACCTGTCTTAGAATGTCTGGATGTCTGATGGGACCTAGCTCATAAATGAACTCCAAATCCAAACTTCTTAGACTGTATCGTCAACTGAACTTAATCAGTATCCTGTGCCATGCCACCCTCAGTATTGCCTTGGACCACCTGTCCAAAATACTGCCCCTCGTCAGAAGGAAAAATATAACTCTGACAAACTCCTTGTCGTTCAGGTCACCTTGGAAGCCTGGAATGATAACTGTCTCCCGAATGAGGCTGTCGTTATCAAATCCCTAGAACATCTACTTATGTTCTAAAACTGCTTCCGACCGTTTCTCCAGGATTGGATCAATGTCAACTTATTGCATCTAGTGCAAGAACAACATCCGGTGTGGTACTTGACATCTCATGATTGACTCAATTGCCTGAGCAAGTGATCTGCCAATCATGCGCATACCTCTCCCCTTTAGTCTATAAGACACCTTTAGAGAGGGTGACTCCATCACCTGCAGGTACACTACCGTGCCAGGAGTCGTCCATTCTAAATACTCTTAGAATGCTGTCAAAGTACCCTGATTGGGAAACCATCCAAATCTAGATCTAAAACCATAGATCTAGTAACCAGTATGTCTGATACAAAATCCGTTTCCTTTGTGAAGAAACCACTGTGTGACGACCAAAGTATAACCGATCGTAGTATAGGAATATCACTTCCTACTTTGTGTATGTCATCCAAAACCCGAATATCACACCCTACTACCTACTCAACAGATCCATCCCCTATTCTGATGAAGTCAAACCTATGACTGTCACATCAGAAATAGATGATTTATCTCCGCTATATCTGCTTTAGTCTATAAATAGACATAAGCCTGATATCCACCAATGCTTCCGCTGCTCCCACTGACTACGACAACCCTCTGGCAGAGTCATATAGACGAGCACTTCTAAATCTAGTTTAGAACGACGCTATACTCATCCTCCTGCCGGGTCTCGCAGCCTGGAACAACAACAATGGCAAGTGTGGGTAAACAAGAACTTCCCTGTCACCGTCTTTGAGGCTACCGGAGTACCTCTCGGGTGCCTGAAGTTACCCACCTTATCTGCGGAGTGGCCAATGGAATGTCAAATCAGATTGAATCTTTAGGTTCCTTATCAAATCTTCAGTAATCGTTTGCGGTTCTGGAATCACTTCCAGTTCTACCATACTCCCACTACTGTTTTTGAAAAGAATCCATTTTTAATAAAACTGTGGCGAGTCTAGAACAATACTTCTATTGATCTGCCAGATGGTAGAAAGTCAACCCTCGTCATAGCCTGAGTCAACCCACAAACAGCCATTATAGAAACGTGCCTTGAGTTATCCAGAGTCTGGTTTTAATCATAAGCCGGACAACTCCCCGTAACTTAACAATGTTAAGATATGAACTGTACTATATCCAATATAGAACCAGAGGCACTGATTTAATTGAACCAGATTCAAATCATGCAGCTATCTCCAGTGCATGTCAACTGAATGGAGAGAGGCCGATCAGCGTTACTCAACTTAGGAATGCTTCCAATTATGAGTAACCTGAAAGAGAAGCAAGTTCTCTTTATCATTACTATCAACTGAATACCATACACAAGTATCTACATCTTCGATCACCTTGAAGAATCCCGATACTTGCTACACCTGGTTCTCTACTCTATTCAAATACCTATAACTCCTCAAAACTTAGACCCTGTGTTTCTACGAAACACATGTCTAAGAACTAGAGAAGTTAAAAGTAAACAGAATATAGTATGAGGACCAACCCCTCTGTCCTAATGGACACTGGACAACATACAATACTCTGTATAAGTCCTCTGAGTCTAACAACTCTTTCACTGTGTGTCGTAGGTTGAAAACTGTACTTATGGTTAAGAAGAATTACACCGCTGTTTAATGCTCCTTACCTAACCATCCACTGATATAGGTAAATGTCATCGACATAATATCAAAAGGTATATCTCACTCTATGAAAATAGACGTACAGATATATCAATTTGAAATTGGTGCACAACAGCGGATATTCAAAACCAAATATTTGCCGACCGGAAAACAGCCCAGATGATCTCCTCAAATATCACCGATTACAACGAATCCCGATATAATGAGGATGATCACCCTATTCCTAATAACTAACTCCCACTCATCATCTGTAAAGCCATACAGATGTGATAATCAAACCTGGTAAATACATACCCTGGAGCAAGTGTCTAATCGGGAAATCAGTTTTCTTTTAACAGTACACAGTTGAACTGAAACATTGAAATGTTTCGATGGGGTATCCTGGTATTCCTAGTAATGCCTCTACCATTAACCAGATTCACAACTATAACCGTATAATTCTTTTCCACCTCTCCAAATCCCTTTATATGTCTTTAGTCATTACCTTCTGCACACCCCTTAGGCCAATTGGTTTTCTTCCTTCCTTACCATTCGGCACCAGTCTATGGTTTGGAAGAAGACTATCCAATAAGCATAATGGGTGTACTGTCCTAATCCTAGGAGTACTCGCAATGCGAGAGAAGGTGAAGATAAAAGACAACCGAATAAACCTTATTCCTATTTCTCCTGGACCAGAATCCATCCCCGAACTGGAACAAGTTCCTTTCGAGTTCGTATATAACCATACGATGGAGTATCCAATAAACTGTGGATCTTCGTAGTGATACGGAGTGTCCTGGAGAAATACAAAGGTGATTTAGGATTGGCGAAGAAATACTTGGTTTGGTCGTGAATATCAGTCGCATTTTACTTTGCCCTCTTACTAATCCCTTGCTTTGTCTTAATCTTAATACTTTCTGCACACCGTTTAGGCTAATTGGTTTTCTTCATTCCCTACCGGTCGGCACCAGCCTATGGTTTGGAAGAAGACTATCCAATTTGCGTAATAGGTGTACTATCTCCTAAACTAAGGAGTACTCGTAATTTGAGAGAAGGCAAAAAGGAAAAGACAACTGAATAAACCTTATCCGTTTTTCTCCAGAACCGGAAACCATCCTCGAATTCCTTCGAGTTCGTATCTAACCATACGATGGTTTTGTCCAATGGAAGTGGACGTTCGCAGTAATACGGGGTGTCCTGGAGAACAGGGTAAAAGTAGGAGTGGCAATGAGGTCTGCAACTCTGACAATCCAAAAGCCAGTGTTAAGAAGGTTCGGTCAACTTGGTCACTGAGTCATAGTCTAGGGTCGGGTCAATGGTCGCTGCCAAAGAGAGAGAGAAAAGAAACACTCAGCGTGCACTCTAACCTAGATCAGAATGGTTACCAATTTATCTAATCTGGAAACCTCCCACTGTACCTCAAATTCTCCTCCAAACCTGAAAGAAGAATTAGTCGGGGTCACCCGAGGAGTAAACCAACTCATCAGTGGGAATCGGGATCCAACTATCATCGCATGATAACGTGACGGAATCCGCTCACGGTATCACACTCCAGATGGTATGCGCATATCTGGCAAGTTTCAGTTCTTTTGAAACTCCCGATGTGATTTTTACCCCATGCTCTTATGACCTTGACTTTGGCCAACATATCATAAGTCACATGTCAAGTTCAACCCGTCATTCTCCAGGTTAATTTGAGCCCACCCGTATATACCCTTGACTTTGGCCAAAATGGTAGTACGACTGCCCCAAACCAACACATCTATCTATGCTGCATATGAATAACTAACAGCTACCAAACACTGTGCCTTGATTTTGGCCAACATACACAGCTTGAATACTATTGACTACCCATATGAAACGACGGAGGGCTACGAATGGTTTCTGGCGAAAACCTTTAACGTAATGAACTTGATATCGTTGAAGGAACGGATAGCTTTTTAGAAAATATAGTGACGAAAACCTTTACTAAAGAGGTCACTCCCGGTGAAGGGATCTCGGATCTTTCCCCGTAGAATGGGGTGCAGGATATTCCAAATGAATACCACGATGCAAAGCAAAAGTAATCGGCTATAGTGAAGTTAATGCCCTGACGCAAACTTCTGTCCAAGGGGTCACTCCCGATGAAGGGATCTCGGCCCTTGCCTCGTCGACTGAGGAGCAGGATATTCCAAATGAATACCACGATGCAAAACAAAAGTGAACGTCCTTGCAATAACAGCTTTTTTTAAAAAGTGTTCTAACAACATCAGAATAGGTTTGTTTATCTTGCATTGATCCGAATCAACGCAGTCCCATCAATTGATAACACCACAAAGAACGAAAATATACTGATGTACGTATATGCCATCCGCATTCGCCACTGGGTCCCGCATTACCCGTTAGGTTAGCTAACTAACGACAGAGCGGGGACTGGACTAGCGCGGATGTAAAACATATACAACATCTATTAATATATATACCAATATATTATATTCGCTCAAGGCGTGATAAGAAATGTAACATCACAGAAATGTACAGCATCACAGAACAATACAGATATCTGGGATCCCCGGGTTTCACAGAGCCACTACTGAAACCCGACGTTCCCCTAGTCGTGTGGATAGCCTATGCAATGAAAACCTAGACCCCTACGGGCGCGGCAAGTCACCCGCCAAAACCTGAAGCGAGGCAGCCCCCTTCAGCGCCGTGAATGGACCACCCAGCACTTCACGGAATCCGGTAACTTGGGCACTCCTCTTGGGTCAACCTGTACCCCCTACGAGTGCGGCGAATAGCCCGCCAATTCTAGAGTGAAGCCCCTTCCGTCCCAATGCCATGAGATGCGGGCTTGTTGCCCTCCAGAACCCTGCTATCCGTGCACCCCTCCGCGGGGTAACCCTAGTACAGAAAGTAAAATATACATACAACGGGTACATCGACCGCAACCAGGTCATGCCCCAAAAGAATAATACAAACAGGCAGTGACGGCAGTCCACAAGTCGGACGCTCGCCCCGCAATATCAAATGTACATAATACAACAAAACTGTACTAGCATTGCATCCAGGCTATCCCCATGACCGATCCGCAACATCACAGCAAAAACACAGAACATCAACGTGAAAGTCACGTTCGCAAATCCGTCTAACCGGGCTATAGCAGTTAGATTGGATTTACCGATCGAGTGACATTCACGGTCGCAGATATAATGTAAATACTGTGTAATAATGTGTTTAAAATATCCGATCGATCAAAAATTAACAAGTGGGCCCCCAAGCAATACTGTAGCACTCATAGAAAATCTGGGCCCAATATTAATATTCCAAAACCCCTAAAATTAGCCCAGAAGCCCACTGGGAAAAATTGATGCAGTGACGACATTAATGTGCGGCGGAACCGCGGCCCAAGGGGGGTTTGGCCGCGGTTCCGCGCTTTAATGGTCGACTGACTGTGTCGAATATTTCCAGTAGTCTTAGAATTTCCAGTACATTAGTTTTCTACAACCTGAAAAATTTTTCGAGACCAAAAAATTTCAACAGAAAACTGATGTGAACAAAAATGCAAGTTTTGGAATTTTGGTCGATCGGAAATCCAAAACACATCAAACGAAGCTAGACGAAATTAATGGCGAGGCTCTGATACCACTGTAAGTGCACGGCGGCGCCCCGGTCGTCTATCCGACGGCCAAATGCGGAAACGGTGATAAACTTTAATTTTGCGAACTTAGCAAACCGGCACCACCGCGCACTAAACCCCGGATCGGGCCATTAAACTAGATCTAGCTAACAACAAGACGGGTTAGAGATATACCGAGTGATCCGAGTCCTCCGGTCTTCTCGTCGTCGTCCCGATCTCCTGCGGAAACTCCGGTCGTCGCCTCCTTGCCGGAAGGGCACCACATCGCCTGCATCTTTTACGGGCTCCCACCTCAATACCGAGGCAACTCGGGCACGAAGCTGGCAAGTCGACGTGCCCAAGATGTGCTGTAGAATGTAGTGTAGATGATGCTTGTCTCTTTTGGGTTATGTTGCCTTGATGGAGGAATGGATTGGAACTTTCAAGTGGAACTCTCATTTATCAAGCATGGAATGAGATGATGAAATTTCCTCACCAAAAATGAAACCTCTCATTTTCTCAACCCTCAAAATTGTGGCCGGCCATGCTATATGAGGAATGGTGGTGGAGGGCAAAACAAATACAAGAGGGAGGTAAGTGTAGGAGATAGAAAATGGTGACCATAAACAAAACATCATCATAACAAACTTACATCAAACCCATACCCTCTCATTAATGCAAGTGATGGTGGAAAAGAAAAGATGCCATCATAATCAAAGCATTTGCAAGAAACCCCTCCACAATGTGTTATTTGCAAACTTGCAAATAACCCCCTCCATCGGAAAAGTCCGGCCGGGAAAGAACAAAGGAAAACCGGCCGGAACGGAATGCAAACTGGCAACTCCAGAAAACTGGTCCCGTAATAAATTACAGGAAAACCTCGATACCGTGCATACACACCCGCATCAGTATTCCGTCCGGATACAAATGCAAAGAGACAAAATCTACACTGTACTAAACTAGGATCCGGCTTAAAACAAAGCCGGCTAGTAATATCCGTTCGATCCTGATCCGTGCAATACCGCACGTATCTGATCGAACCCTGCCATATATCCATACGGCCACAAGTACAAACCGTCCGATCCTGACCCGTGCAATACCGCACGTATCTGATCGGACCCTGCCATATCTCCATACGGCCTCTACAGCGTTTCGCCCGAAAGCTGAGTAACTGAAAGTGTGGTGGACTCTAAAGACTCATCAATACTATGGCTGTGGATTTAACCACTAGCACGTCAGAGGTATAAGCCAATACGTAACGGGCCACCAGCTATTGACCAAAAGGGACGTCGATGAGCGAGCTCATCCTGACACCCTACTGAGCCTGTCAGTGACAATATCCGTACAGTCCGGTCCATTCGTCTATGAGCATCGCATGTCGGGCCTAGGGGGTTGGTAAAAGTCAGACCCCCAAAAGCGGTATAAGTCGTGTCGGAGTGTAGCCCAGAACACCCTGAGATACTACTGGAATACCTACCAGTAAATCTCCTTCCTTGGCCAAGGACTTCGTGTAATGGCTCTCCTAGACACAGCGCGACCTCACCCCCAATACCGAGAGAGACGAACCCCTGAAGATCCGCTCACTGCCTCCATGTGGCTCGGGACTGTACCCAACTAAAACCTGTTTGCACGACTCCTTTGAGCCGTGGTAGGGTAGTAATCAAAGCACAGTGGGAACTCACACGAGACAAATGACGATCTCAGGTCGATGAACTAACCTGTACACATGTCACCAGGGAACTGCTATCTGACGTCAGGTATAAGACCAACTAGCAGGTTCCCAGCGAGTCCTGTCCGGTGTACTCATAACCCAATGAGCACCTGTATACATTTTAGGTGAACCAACTGACACCAGTGGCTTGTGAGACAGGCCACCGCCCCTCGTCGGGGTCTCGACTGTATACACTAGTCTACTGTGGAGAATCGATGCCCTGTCTCGAAACTCCCACGACTAGGGACCTTTTAAGGATGTGCTTATAGACTCCAGCACTCACTTATATGATCGCCCTCATACTGCTGGCAATCAAGTAAGAATCCTAGGGGCTCTATCAACGTGCAATAGCGACTTGTCAGGTCACCTAAAGCAGTACACGATGATAAAGGTAAACCAGATAGCATACTATCATCTCGAGTAAGACTGTTCTACCGGGATAGGTCTTCTCTCAATCATTGCAATCACGTGCCTGTGATCCAATAATTGACTTTGAGGGCACTATCTCCAACAAAGTTTACCCGGCGAGTATCCGCGTACGCTACATGATTGCGACGGACTTTTGATCACATCAAAATTCCATGGCAACCGATCAAGTGAGACTAAACTGCTATATTTATAACATTCATTCAGTTATCTCATAACAACTTGTGAATTCCAATTATTGTATCGCATTCCTGATAAATAAAAAATGTTAAACTTTCCGATCGAACAGTCAAGCGCGGCGGAACCGCGGCATTAGCATGGCTAATGCGGCGTTCCGCGGCCATTTTGTCTTTTCTTCAGTTGGTCTTTGCACAGTAATTCCTATATTTGGGTGCTGTATTTTCTGGGAATTTTTAATTTTTACTCAAGAGTTGAGTTTTCTGGGTTGTATTGGGGGTTCGTATATTCGATCGGATTATCAAACTTTGTCTATGTGTTTTTCCGGGTAAATTTTAGAATATGTTAAAAAGTTTGACCGGATATAAATACTCACCTTTGCCCCTATCGGGAAATTTCCAATTGTTGGATTTTTCCGTGGTTTAAAGACGTTCTAAGTAGTGCAAGTAACGCGATGGTCCCTCTAGAAGACAACAAACCTTAACTCGATTATGTGACCGTCTTGAACTGCCCTTTAAACCTTCGGGTTTGGGACAGTACGGCGTGCCACATGTGAGGCGTTGGCTTGACCCTTCTACGGCTGGACTGTTGGTACTGAGGCATGAACTGAATGTTTTTAGACCTATTTCATGTGATGATCTGTTTCGGGAAAACTTGGGTGTTTCCACTTAACCTTAGTAAATTCTCTACACCTAACCAAGGTTAGAAAATGATAAGTGTTGATTTTATTTTCTAATTTTAATAACACTTATCATATCTTATCTTCATCTTCTTCATCTTCAACATGAAGAAAACCTAGCTACCATCAATGGCAACTAGTGAAAATGAGTGAGAAATCCAATTCTAAAGTGAACTCACTTCCTATTTCTTCATCCTCTACCTCTTGCCAAGTTGTATAGGGTGTTTTCTTCATAAGTTTCTTGACTTGGTGAAGTTGGAGCTTGATCTAGTGATGCCTCGACGTAGATCATCTTCGGCATCGAAGCGGACGACCAAGCCCGCCCATTTCTCCGATGAAGCCGACGCTAGAGCCCGGGATTCGATTTGGACAGCAAGGAGACTTCATCATGGAGCTATGGAGGTGGAGGACCGGATCTACAAAGGTTGTATTTCCGTTCCCTTAGTTAAGTTGTTAACTTGTTGCCTGTTTCGCCTAAAATTCTAGTTAACGATCCGTATTAGGGTTTCTCGGCACATGTAAAATTTGAAATTGGCATGGTTGATGCCTTGTGAGACCTCATTAGCGTGCCTAGGAACCATACAAGGAGTTGGGCTGGAAAGAAAATAAAATTCAATTTTAAAGCAATGAGCTGAAAGAATAAAATATGGTTTGGGTTTGGGGCTTTTTTAAAAAAAGAATGATTTACTTGGTTTGGTGTTTAAAAGGGGTTTTAGAATAACTAAATAATTATAAGTAAAATAAATAAATTTTATAAGTGAAAGAGAAATACAGATATTGGTATAAAAAGGGCTGGGTATTACAGAAACTAATGACACCTAGGAGTCGACACTAGTGCTACAATAAAGCGGATCTAAGAAGGATGGATCCCGAATAGAGTCTTTGGTAGGACACTATCGCCGCATGTGACGCCCCACTTCTCGGCCAAGCTAAGTGTGGAACACGATCGTGACATCCTCAATACATTGCCAATCGATGAAGGAAGAAAATATGTCAGAGGCGAGCTTGTGCAAAATAACATTGGAACAAAAAACAATGAAGGCCCATATTACGTAGATGAATCCTTCGATGGGTACCCGTAACCCTATTAGCTGCGAGGAGGGGTTGTATTAAATTATGGCGGGCCCCACCCTTAAGGGCTTGGTACATGGCCACTGCTATAGGGCCGTGCTCGCATCCAACCTCATTTTTCTAAGATATACCCAAACCTCCGGTTTTATATGTACGTGTGATGATACTCATAAGTGGGAATTCCCCAGATCATGACATGTAGCAGATGACGTGTCATCCACGAAAGTCTACTAGATTCTTGAGGGCTATGGAGCTGGAATAGGTATGATGCAATGGGGGCCTCCTTTAAGTATGCTCCATCTTCGCCTAATCACTATCCCCCTAGCTCGTTTCTGAGCTATCCTAGGGTTGAGCTTCCTCAGCTCCTCAGCTTATCTCTAAGCTATCCTATGGCTGAGGTTCCTCAGCTCCCTTGCTCGTCTCCGAGCTATCCCATAGCTGAGATTCCTCAACGTCCCTGTTTGGACGAGAGCATGGAGCACGAGAGCCTCCGTAATAGCTCCATGTATATCGCTACAACTAGATCTCCGCCGCTCCACGTCCCGCATCCTATGCTAGTGTATATCACCATTAATGAGCGTATCTCGCTATTAATGAGCATATCCCACCATCAACGCGAACGTGACGCAAGGGCGAAACGGACAGCGAGAATCTCGCATCGGCTCATTCCAATGTGACCCATATATAAACCCCTCCTCCAGACAATTCAGGTAACTCGAATTGAATCCAATACGCCGATACTCTGTCCAATCATTTCTCAGTACTTACTTGATCGTCGGAGAGTCTTACAGTGGTTTCCTACCCTGGGACTTCCTTTGTAGATAGCTCGGCGTCAACAACAACCCATTGAGATCCACACGCTCAATCTTCAACAACAAATCTCAACCATTCAGCCCCGATGGCCGCAAGATCGGCGGAGGACAACATCTGAGGGAGATTCCGACCTCCATCAGTTGGCGCCATCTGTAGGAAATTCAATTTTTCCATCCAAAAAAGTTGATCTTCCATCTTCGATTCGATGGCCAACGATCATTGCAACGAAGATCTTAGCACGAGTCATCCCGCTCTCCGTAACGGAGGCGGGGACGGTTCCACTCTTCGTCCCAACATGCCGAAGCCTTATCGGCGCGGATCGACCGGCTGACAGTGATGGTGGACGCTCTCTCTCATATCCAAGCTGTTGGCCATGCCTGGCAAATCGCCACCCCTGCCCCTTAGAACAGGGACGTGCATGAGGCGGCAGAAAGACGTGTGCAGGTCATCGGCCTCACTCGCGCCAACCACGACACCACGGAACACCGGCGTGCCAATTCCAGCATTCGCAGCCCCATACGAGGAATGGTTCCATGACTCGTTGGATACCGGACAGTCCGACGCCGAGGACTCAGGACCAACCAAATTATCGCTTCTACGCCCGCCGCGCTCCCTCGTCTTCTAAGGCGACGTCGGTCAAGTCGCCTGACTCCAGGGAAGACCGACATCACCATACTCATCGAGGCCGTGCATATGGCGCACGATGGGGCGAGCCATGAAGAGTTCCCCCCGAGGATCTGAGGAACGTGATAGAGCGAAGCCGAAGCGGCTCTATCGTGCAGGCCTGAAGCAAAAACAACAGGCACTCTGACTACAAAGAATCTTCGGGGTACCATCAGCGAATCGAGGTCCTCGAGAAAAAAATTGAGGACATGCGGCTTGCCACCCGTTCGCCCGGCGGATCAACAAGATACTCCGCGGATTCTCTTATGAGGCCCTTCACGGAGCAGTTACTGAGTGTGCGGGTCTCATCTCGGAACAAACCGTCCAAGGTGGCCCTCTTCGATGGGAAGTCCGACCCAAAGGACCACTTATACATGTTCACGGCAGGCATGAGCTTCCAAGGTAACTCAGACGCGGCTCAGTGCCGAGCCTTCCCCACCACCCTCATCCGGGCAGGGCAAGACTGGTTCCGCAGCTTGACTCCGCGTTCAATCTCAACCTTCGACAAGCTGGCTACTCAGTTCCTCAGTCATTTCGTTGGCAACCGACGGCAGAAGAGGACGGTTGACTACCTGTTCACCATCAAGAGCGAGAACAGGGAATCTTTCAAGGGTTACGTCACCCGGTTCTACAATACTCTCCTGGAAGTACCCTAGCACCGGGATGAGACGGTCATCACCGCCTTGAGATCTGGTCTTAGGCACAAAGAGTGGATCCGCTCTTTTGCATTGGCAAAACCTACCATGGCCTAGGTAAAAGTCTGGATCGAGCGGGAGATCCAACTCGAGTTTGAGATGAACGCTAACCTTTCCCGCGGAAACCGGACAAACCGAAAGAAACGGGACCGAGAGGAAAAGAAGGACTGATCGTCCTAAACCTTATTCTCTGAGGTTTCATGAGTGCATCCCTCTGAATGCTCTCAGGACAAAATACTAGAGGAAGCAAAAAGCGAGAGATTCTTCAAACTCTCGTCGATGATCCAAAGGCAAGGCCGGGAAAGCGACTCCGCGGCCCATACTGTGCCTTTCATCAGTCATAAGGACACCCAACCGAGAACTGCAAACCACTCCGCGATTACATCAAGGAGCTGATCCGCTCCGGTCGCCTAGAAAAATACTTACGAAACAAACATCAGGCAGATTGGGAGAAGGCAGACCAAACTCCAACCGGAGAGTTAATGGTCGGACAAATCATGGCCGTCTCCATTGGCTCGACTCCGAGCAACGAAGACACCCGCCGTATCCGACCGATCATAACCTTAAGTGCTGCTCCTTCTAAGAAGTGCAAGACGGCTGCTCCAATCACCTTCACCAATGAATACCTTCATGGCATATCCGACCCGCACAACGACCCCCTGGTGATCATAGTCCAGGTTAATCGGTTCGAAGTCAGGAGAATCCTCGTTGACTCGGGAAGCTCAGCGGATATCCTATTTTACGATTGTTTCTAGCGTATGGGGTTAAACCCATCCAATCTCCAACTAATCTCGCACGTTCTCTTCAGGTTTACTAACCACCCCGTCTAAGCCGAGGGAACGATCACTATCCCTTTCAACATTGGGGAGACCGGAAGGACCCGAACAATGTCGGTGAATTTTCTCGTCACCCGAGTTCCTTCGTTTTATAACATCCTCTTGGGTCGCCCACTTTAAATGCTTTCTAAGTTCAAATCCCGATCTACCACCTCGCGCTTAAGTATCCTCTAGGCGATGGGGGAATAGGCCAGGCCTACGGAGATTAGCAAATCGCCAGGGTGTGTCTCACCACGACAGTGCCCGAGGACAAAGAAGTTGGGTTGTCTGAGGGTCCATGTGATCCTCAGGAATCACTGGATACACATGACGATAAGAGAGAGATCCGGGGTTCCCCGGTCAAAGCCTTGTCTGAGGTCCCCCTCAAAGAGGGAGACAATAGCCGATCTGTCCAGATCAGCTCTCTCTTGACCAGGGAAACTCGGGACAATCTTTATCCAATTCCTCTGAGACAACTCCGACGTGTTTGCTTGGACTCCTGCGGGCATGCCAGGGATCGTCCCCAAGGTGATCTCCCACAAGCTTGAAGTTGACCCAAAAGCTCGGCCAGTCCGACAAAAGAAAAGAAGCTTCGCGTCTGTCAAACAGAAGGCGATTGAGGAAGAAGTAGACCGGCTACTCGCAGAAGACTTCATCAGGAACCTGGACTACTCGGTTTGTCTAGTCAACATAGTCATGTTCAAGAAAACGAATGGGAAGTGGCGCATGTGCATCGATTTCACCGATATGAACAAGGCATGCCCAAAAGACAACTACCCTTTCTCCCGGATAGATCAGCTGGTGGACAGCTCGGCTGGTCATGAGCTACTGAGCTTCATAGATACCTTCTTTGGTTATAATCAAATATGAATGAACTTGGCCAACGAAGAGCTCACTGCCTTCACCACCGATCGAGGGGTCTACTGCTACAAGGTAATGCCCTTTGGCCTCAAAAACGCTGGGGCAACGTACCAACGGCTGGTCAACAAGTTGTTCAAACCACAGATCGGGAGGAATATGGAAGTCTATGTCGATAATATGCTGGTGAAATCGATCCGGTCATCCAGGCATACCATGGACCTTGGCGAGACCTTTAAGGTCCTGCGAAAGTATAAAATGAAGCTGAATCCAGCAAAGTGTGCTTTCAGCGTCACGAGTGGAAAGTTTCTCGGATTCATGGTTGCCTACTGAGGAATCGAGGAAAACCCGGAGAAGGTCAAGTCCATCATTGACATAACGACGCCCAAGAGCAACGTAAAAATCATGCGAATCACAGGAAGGGTGGTCGCTCTGAGTCGATTCATGTCCAGATTCGGTGAAAAGTGCCTACCTTTCTTCAAAACTTTAAGGAAGATCCCCAGGTTCGAGTGGTCCGGGGAGTGTCAAGTCGCCTTCGAGTAGCTCAAGACTCATCTGTCGACGCCTCTACTTCTCACCTGACAAGTCGAAAAAGATGAGCTGCTACTGTACTTGGCCATCTCTGACCAGGCAGCCAGCTCCGTGCTCATCAAGAAATCCGAGGGGATACAAAGGCCGATCTACTACGTCAGCTACATTTTCAAAGACGCGGAGACCAGGTACCCGGCCCTTGAAAAGATAGTCCTGACACTCTTTGTCGCCTCCAGGAAACTTCTGTTGGAGTTCCTTAGCACGACTGCTAGGTTTTAAAGATGCATCGAGTATACAGTTTTAAAATTTTAGTGTGCTAATCAACTCAAACCAAGAATCGAACTAGAGAATTAGAGTTTTATAGAAAGTAATCAAACATTACTCTAAGTGAAAAAGGAATACAACCTTTGTAGACCTGTCCTTCACTTCTAAAGCTCCGTATAGTAGTTTCTTCGCTCCAAGTAGTGGTGTCCCGGACTCTCCTTAGACTCCACTAGGCGAAAAGAACGAGCTTGCTCAAAGATCTTCGAGGCCGAAGATGATCTACGTCGAGGAGACTCTAACTCAAGCTACCTCTTCACTAATTGATAAATTAGTGAAGCAAACAGCCTATACTAAATGGCAGGTTTGGTATAAATTAATGAAGTAGGAATTTTGCTCACTTTAGAATATTTTTCCTCTTTTTCTTTCTTCACTTCAAGAAAACCAAGAGAAGAAGATGAACTTGTGGTGAACCACGGGTGAAAGAATATCTCATATCCTTTTGTAGAGAGTTAACCATGGCTAAAGATAATAGTTAGGTTAATAAATATCTAGGATAAAAACAAAATTAGTGGAATTAGGTCAAGACTTCTACAAGCTTCTCAAGCTTTCTTTAGCCATGGTAATTTCCACCTAATTTTGGTATTCCCTAAATAAATAAATCCTTAAATTATCTTTAATATGGTATGAGTCTCATACACCCAAGTTCTATGTATCATCTAGCATGACACAAAAAAATAAATACATTTATATATATCACATATATATATGTTAAATGTATTTGTAGAAAAAAATTCTTAAGTGAGCTAATATTAGTTAACATATATTAATATATCAAATATATAATTATACATTAAATTATTAAATCAACACTTGATTTAATAATCTGGCTATATTATATATAACCGACTAATATCAAATCATTGAATCAACACTTGATTCAATAATCCGGTTATATCGCATATAACTTATATCGCGAAATTAGAATACGGTATCATATACACGTATTGATCTCGGTCCCGCACATATCACATATGTGCCCTACTTCGTTTCGCTTGAGCCAGGAAAGCTCTCTGTAGGACTCTAAAGACTCATCAATACGCCAGTAGTAGGTGATGATCATATCAGTCACCCACAAGCCATCGGCGGTACTAGCTGGACGTAACGGCTATCCAGGTATTGAGCGATCAGAAGATCAACAAGCAAGCTTGTCCATACTCCCGTGAATCCAATCAGTAACACTACCGTACAGTCCGGTCTCTTTGTCTGATATATCGATATCTAGTCTGGGGGTGGTAAACGTCAGACCCTAATAACTTGATAAGTCATGCCGATGTGAGGCTCAGAACGGGTCGAGAAACTACTGATAACTCGTACCAGTAAATCTCATCATCAGCCTTGGCTAGGGACTTCCTGTTATAGCCAATCGAGCATAGCACAACATCAACCTCTAATACCGGGAGAGACGAAACCCCTCCTATCGCTCATTGCCTCTATGTGACTCGGGACTGTACCCAAAAACCATCTGTTTGCACAACTCCTCTTGAGCATGGTAGGGTGGAAATCCAAGCACGGTGGGAATCACACAAGACTCTATGGCGATCTCGGGTCGACAGACTAACCTGTACTAGTGTCACCAGAGAACTGCTATCTGACGTCAGGTATAATACCATCTAGGAGTTCTCGGTGAGTCTCGTTCGGTGTACCCATTCTCCAATGAGCACCTGTGCACATTCTCTGATGTCAAACACCAATGGTTGTCGGATCAACTATCGCCCCATTCAGGGTCAAGAATCGTACACACTAGTCTACTCTGGAATATCAATGCCCCGTCTCGATACTCCCTCGACTAGGAACAATTAAAGGATGTACTTATGAACTACCCTGGCTCCACTAGTATGATTTCCATTATAATCCCGGTAGTCAAGTCCACATCCTAAGGGCCTTATCAACATGTAACAGAGAGACAGTAAAAAGATACAAGTATACAAGTTAAGATAAAGAGCAACCAGATAGCATACTATCATGTCGAGCAAGAAAGTCCTCTCTCTATATGTCCAAGTATCCACTATAATATACAATCATGTACAATAATGGCCTTTAGGGTATACATACAACTAACATTCTCCTACTTGCACTAAGGACAGTTGTTGTAGTATCTCATACCCAACATCCCGAAGAGTCTCTCAAACTGTATTTGGGGTATGGCTTTCGTGAGTGGATCCGCCGTGTTATTATTCGTGTTAACTCTCCTAACCTCGATCTCCCGGCGATCAACTATCTTCCGGATCAGGTGATACCGCCTAAGAATATGTTTGGATCGCTGATGAGAACTGGGTTCCTTGGCCAAAGCCATTGCTCTATTGTTATCACAATACAAAGGTATTGAATGCTCGATAGACGGAACCACAACAAGTTCGGTTATGAACTTCTTCATCCAGAGAGCCTCTTTGGCGGCATCGTTGGCAACGATGTATTCAGCCTCCATCGTCGAGTCTGCCATGGTTTCTTACTTGGAACTCTTCCAACAAATCGCCCCTCTATTGAGGGTGAAGACAAAACCCGAGACCGACTTAGAGTCGTCCTTATCACTCTGAAAGCTCGAATCGGTAAAGGACTCCACTTAGAGTTCACCATTACCATACGCCAAGAACATTTCTTTAGTCCTTCTCAAGTACTTAAGAATGTTCTTCACAGCTGTCCAGTGATTCTCCCCAGGATCTGATTGAGACCTACTTACAACACCAAGTGTGTACGCTACATCCGGTTGGGTACATAACATCGCATACATGATAGACCCGACTGCCAAAGCACAGGGTATCCCTTGCATACAAGCCCTTTCCAAATCAGTCTTGGAGGACATCTCTTTGGAGAGAGTGATTCCTGAGATCATGAGTAAATTCCCATGTTTGGAATCTTCCATACTAAAGCTCTTTAATATGGTGTCAATGTACCAGGATTGGTACAATCCCAACATCCGTTTAGATCTATCTCTATAGATTTTAATCCTCAGGATGTAGGAGGCATCATCCAGATCCTTCATCGAGAATCTTTATGATAAGAAGAGCTTGACCGAGTGCAGCATAGGAACATCATTTCCTATCAAGAGTATGTCATCCACGTACAATACAAGGAAGACAACCTTACTTTCTACAACCTTCTTGTACACACAAGGTTCATCTACGTTTTTGATGAAGTCAAACTCCTTGACTACCATATCAAAGCGGATGTTCCAACTCCGCGATCCCTGCTTTAACCCGTAGATTGATTTAAGCAGCTTGCACACCTTTCCACTGCTACCACTATTTACAAAGCCCAGTGCCTGAGTCATGTACACGCTTTTTTCTAAATCACCATTTAGAAAAGCGGTCTTGACATCCATCTGCCAGATTTCATAGTCATGGTATGCAGCGATGGCAAGTAGGATCCGGATGGACTTAAGCATAGCCACTGGAGAAAATGTTTCATCATAATCCACACTTGGTCGTTGACGAAAACCTTTTGCTACAAGTCTAGCTTTGAAAGTCTCAACTTTTCCATCTACACCAAGTTTCTTCTTGAAGATCCACTTGCTCCCAATGGGTTTTACCCTTTCAGGAGCATCTTCCAAAGTCTATACTTTGTTGGTGTACATGGATTCCATCTCAGATCGCATTGCATCCAGCCATTTCACAGAGTCCCCACTCGTGATGACCTGCTCGAAACTAGTTGGGTCATCATCTTCCATGATGCATTCCTCGCTTCCACCATCAATGAGAAAACCGTAGTATCTCTCCGGTGGATGGGGAACCCTACTAGATCTACGGAGAGATTGAGGTTCGTCGGGGACTATTGAATCCTCCGGTTCCACTAAATCTTCTGTTGTAGTTTGTGTAGCTGGAACTTCTTCCAGTTCTACCTCTTTGCCACTAATTTCTTTTTCAAGAAATTCATTTTCTAAAAAGGTGGCATGCCGAGAAACAAACACCTTTTGTTCCTCGATGTGGTAAAAGATATACCCTCGCGAATATTTGGGATATCCAATAAACTTACACAGAACTGACCTTGCCTCGATCTTGTCCGGATTTTGTGTTTTCACATAAGCCGGATAACCCCACATCTTAATAAAATTAAGACATGGTCTCTTCCCATCCCTTATCTCATATGGAGTGGTAGGCATTGATTTGGTCGGAACTCTATTCAATAGGTATGCGGTTGTCTCAAGCGCATAACCCCAAAAGGAGATAGGTAACTCAGCGGTGCTCATCATAGAGCGCACCATATCCAATAAGGTGCGATTCCTCCGCTCCGATACACCGTTGTGCTGTGGTGTACGGAGGAGTAAGCTGAGAGAGAATCCCATTCTCTTTTAAATAATACAGGAACTCTGTGCTCAAGTATTCTCCTCCCCGATCAGATCGAAAGATTTTAATACTTTTACCCGTCTGGTTCTCAACTTCACTTTTATATTATTTGAATTTCTCAAAAGTTTCAGACTTGTGTTTCAACAGGAACACATGTCCGAAGATTGAGAGATCGTCAGTGAGCATAATAAAGTATGAGGAACCATTCCTGGCATGTGTAGATATGGGACCACATATATCACTATGTATCAGTCCCAAGAGTTCAGTAGCTGTTTCTCCGTGTCCAGTAAACGGAGTTTTGGTCATTTTACCTTTGAGACATGACTCGCAAGTTTCATAAGATATAAGTTCGAACGGATTCAAATATCCATCTTTATGTAACTTAGCTAGTCGTGTCGCATTAATATGACCTAGTCTATAATGCCACAAGAAGGATTCGTTCATTTCTGAACTTTTCCTCTTGTTTGTGTTCTGTATACTTAGAACTGTGGTTTGATTTAGAATGTATATGCCATTAAATAACGTGCCTGATCTAATCAACTTTTGATTTAGGAAAATGTTCATAACATTATCCTATAATACAAAATTATATCCTTTTTTACTTAATAAAGAGACTGATATAATGTTGCATATCAGGTTCGGTATGTAATAACATTCGTTCAGAATCAATGTATTACCATTTGGTAATACAAGGTGATATTCGCCAACCGCTTTGGCTGCAACAATTGCACCATTCCTTACTCTTATTTCTTTATCACCCAAACCTAGTTCTCTACCTTTCTTAAGCCCATGTAACAGATTGCATATATGGGATCCTGATCTGGTATCTAATACGCAGGACGTAGAGGATACTCAGAAATAGTTCTTGGTAATGAACACACCCGAAGAAGATGCATCAACATGCTCTTTCTTCGATCGGGTGACATGGGAATCCTGGTATTCCCCTATTTCCTACTCAGACTTATAACAGTTATAAGATATAGCGGAACCGACGTTCCCCAGCTCAGTATAATAAGCGGGTTCGGTCAATATATCCATATTATTATCTTGATTAAGGCGTGTCATGGTCGCTACCTAGAGAGAGATAGAGAGAGAGAAAAAACACTTAGCGTATACTCTTGCAAGATTAGATTGGTTATTATCTTATCTAATCAGGATGGCTCCCACTGTTTTCATCAAATCTTCCTTCAAACTTTAAAAGGTAAGACTAGCCGGGATTAATTACACCCTATAAGTTCGCTAACCGGTCAGTCTGGCCAGTGTCGGTACTTTAAGGGAGGTTCCCCATGCTTTCGCACGGACCTAATTAAAGTAAACCTCTTTTTCCCAGAGGCATAACCCCATTGACACCTTTCTAGACACCTAATGGGTTAGCTAATTGTAAAGTGCAAAACTCTCTCAGGAGTAACTCTTACTCGCAGTGGGTATCGGGATCCAACTATCTCATAGAAGGTATGCAATCTCATTGCAAATTTCAACACTTGAAATTCCCGATAATATTTTGCCCCTAACGTCCTATGACATTGACGGAGGCCAACAAACCATAGGCTGCTAGTCAAGTTCAACCCGTACATTTCGTGATCGAATTAAACCCACCCGTACGACCCTTGACGGAGGCCAACAAAGTCGCACGACTACCCTAATCCAATCGCATCACATGTTGCAGATAAGCACTAGTTAGCTACCGCACACTACGCCATGACAGAGGCCAACAAACGTAGCAAGAATACTAAGTAGTACTTATTTGAAATGATGGAGGGTTGCGACAGGTTTTTAAGAAAACCTTTTGCGTAATGAACTTGATATCGTTGTAGAATCGAATAGTTTTAAAAGGAGTGGCTTAAGCTCCACATTTTTTGAAACTTTTGCTTTTTCATAAAAAGGCCGAGTGGGTTTCAAATTTTATTCTACAACATCTTTAGATTTATTTCCTTTTCATTAATCTCATTAATGAAGTCCCATCATTTATGCTTCGTAAGCATCACAGATAAAGAAACGAAAATAGAACGTACTTTTATGCCATCCGCATTCGCCACTGGGCCCCGTCGTGCACCGTTAGGTTACTTAACTACCGGCAGAGCGGGGGCTGGACTAACGCATGTGCAAAACATATGCAATGTTTATTATATATCATATATATAATAATAACATTCGTCTCAGCAGTTATATGATCTCATCACAGAGCATTGCAGCAGAAGTCAACATATTAAATATTGGATATACTAGGAGTTCCGCGTTTTAATTTAAGCCAGTAAAAAAACATGGATTCCATGGTCGCGATGAATAGCCAAACCCACATCCCTAGACTCTACGAGAGCGGCAAGCAACCCTACCAATTCTAGAGTCAGGAGACCCGGTCTCGACTCCTCAAGACGGTCTCCCACTGGACTATGGAACCCGGTTACTTGTGCTCCCCACCTTGTTTCTATCCTAATGCGGAAAAGTAAATAATATACATCAATGGTGACATCATCCTCAACCCGGAAGTGCCCCAATAAAAGAATATTACATACAGTTTTTACATGAATGAAAATGAAAAACTCTCATCTTACGCAAAATCCCCCGGCTATTCAAACATGACATCCAATAGAACATATCATAGAAACACATAACATCACATGTCATCAACGTAAGTAAATATGCGTATCCCAATTGTCGCTGACGTATAGTAACGAAATCGGCGATACACCACATATTACACTTACGGTCGCAGAATAGAAATATGAACTACAATAATTAGAATCCGTAATATTCTTAGACATCATAAACCTGAAATATCACATACTTCAGATTCCATGCCTAACCAAGTAAATTCCTTAGACATCATAAACCTGGAATATCACATATTCCGAATTTCATGCCTAACATTATAAACCCCGCATTTTAGTCTCAATATTGAAAACACTTTTCAATAACCAGTCGGGTAATTCAATAAGAGTCCCGACAACTTAATTGAATGCGCGTCGGAAGCTTTAGTAGCCAGCCGCACCCCCAATGCCATCGACAAAGTGCACTTAGGCGGAACACCGCGGCCGCGAGCACCCGAGGGGATGCTTTTGGCAACGGGGTTCTCCTACAGTCACTTGGTCGGGGCTATGGGGCGTGGCTATGTAGTAATGTTACCCGGCGAGTATTCGCGTACACTACGCGATTGCGACGGAGTTTTGATCTGAATCAAAACCCCGTGACAACCGATCATTCAAGACTAAATTGCTAGATTTATAAGATATAAACTAGTTTTCACAAAACTAATTATTGTGGATTCCAAATATTGTATCATATATCACAGATAGCTAGACGATGTTAAACATTTCGATCGAATCAACAAATACCCACAATTCCCAGAGAGCTCAACACTTGAGCATAAAAAAAATACCCAGAACATGCCACAATCACCAACGGACCTACACAAGAAGTCTCGTTCCTTGCCTCACCAACGGCACAGCGGAACCACTGCAAACCCTAGGGTTTGGCCGCGCTTCTGTGGTCGTATAGTCGAGTTAGAAGTTCGTTCTTCTTGGGGATTCATAGAAAACCCTGCATTATTTTCTGAATATTTTTAATATGAAAAATTCCAACATTTTGAAAATTTTCCAGAGAGGGGGCTAAAAGTGAGTTTCGAAGTTCGATCAAATACTTTAACTTCGCCTAGACGACTCTTAATGCTCTAGCTTGGCTCTGATACCATGTTGAAGTTCCTTAGCACGACTGCTAGGTTTTAAAGATGCATCGTGTATACAATTTTAAAATTTTAGTGTGTTAATCAACTCAAACCAAGAATCGAACTAGAGAATTAGGGTTTTATAGAAAGTAATCAAACATTACTCTAAGTGAACAAGGAATACAATCTTTGTAGACCAGTCCTTCACTTCTAAAGCTTCGTAGAGTAGTCCCTTCGCTCTAAGTAGTGGTGTCCCGGACTCTCCTTAGGCTTCACTAGGCGAAAGGAACGAGCTTGCTCAAAAATCTTCGAGGCCGAAGATGATCTACGTCGAGGAGACTCTAACTCAAGCTATCTCTTCAGTAATTGATAAATTAGTGAAGCAAACAACTTATACTAAATGGCTAGTTTGGTATAGATTGATGAAGTAGGAATTTTGCTCACTTTAGAATATTTTTCCTCTTTTTCTTTCTTCACCTCAAGAAAACCAAGAGAAGAAAATGAGATGAAGAAGACGAACTTATGGTGAACCATGGGTGAAAGAATATCTCATATCCTTTTGTAGAGAGTTAACCATGGCTAAAGATAATGGTTAGCTTAATAAATATCTAGGATAAAAACAAAATTAGTGGTATTAAGTCAAGACTTCTACAAGCTTCTCAAGCTTTCTTTAGCCATGGTAATTTCCATCTAATTTTGGTTTTCCCTAAATAAATAAATCCTTAAATTATCTTTAATATGGTATGAGTCTCATACACCCAAGTTCTATGTATCATCTAGCATGACACAAAAAAATAAATACATTTATATATATCACATATATATATGTTAAATTTATTTGTAGAAAAGAAATTCTTAAGTGAGCTAATATTAGTTAATATATATTAATATATCAAATATATAATTATATATTAAATTATTAAATCAACACTTGATTTAATAATCCGGCTATATTATATATAACCGACTAATATCAAATCATTGAATCAACACTTGATTCAATAATCCGGTTATATCACATATAACCTATATCGCGAGATTAGAATACTGTATCATATACACGTATTGATCTCGGTCCCGTACATATCACATATGTGCCCTACATAGTTTCGCTTGAACCAGGAAAGCTCTGTGTAGGACTCTAAAGACTCGTCAATACGCCAGCAGTAGGTGATGATCATATCAGTCACCCACAAGCCGTCAGCGGTACTAGCTGGACATAACGGCTATCCAGGTATTGAGCGATCAGAAGATCAACAAGAAAGCTTGTCCCTACTCCCGTGAATCCAATCAGTAATACTACCGTACAGTCCGGTCTTTTAGTCTGATATGTCGCATATCTAGTCTGGGGGTGGTAAACGTCAGACCCTAATAATTTGGTCAGTCATGCCGATGTGAGGCTCAGAACGGGTCGAGAAACTACTGATAACACTTACCAGTAAATCTCAGCATCAGCCCTGGTCAGGGACTTCCTGTTATAGCCAATCGAATATTGCGCAACATCAACCCCCAATACCGGGAGAGACGAAACCCCTCCTATCGCTCATTGCCTCCATATGACTCGGGACTGTACCCAAAAACCACCTGTTTGCACAACTCCTCTTGAGCGTGGTAGGGTGTAAATCAATGCACAGTAGGAATCATACAAGTCTCTTTGACGATCTCGGGTCTACAGACTAACCTGTACTAGTGTCACCAGAGAACTGCTATCTGACCTCAGGTATAATACCATCTAGGAGTTCTCGGCGAGTCTTGCTCGATGTACCCATTCTCTAATGAGCACCTGTCCACATTCTCTGATGTCAAACACCAATGGTTGTGGGATCAACTATCGCCCCATACATGGTCAAGAATCGTGCACACTAGTCTACTCTGGAATATCAATGCCCCGTCTCGATACTCTCTCGACTTGGAACAATTAAATGATGTACTTGTGGACTACCTTGGCCCTATTACTATGATCTTCATCATAATCCTAGTTGTCAATTCGACATCTTAAGGGCTTTATCATCATGTAACAGAGAGACAGTAAAAGATACAAGTATACATGTTAAGATAAAGAGCAACCAGATAGCATACTATCATATCGAGCAAGAAAGTCCTCTCTCTATATGTCCAAGCATCCACTATAATATACAATCATGTACAATAATGGTCTCTAGGGTATACATACAACTAACAACTTCGTCACTATTTCCTGGCTCACACGATAATCGTTCTTACCGACCGACCCGTGAGGAACTTCTCGGTTCCCCCAAGTCGTCGGGCCGCTTGGAAAAGTGGAGATGGGAGTTGATCAGTCAAATTTATTGCACATTTGTATGAACATTTTCCCTATTATTGCTTACTACTAAAAGGTGTTATTTGTAAATTAAGAACATATTTGTGTTTATTTGTAAAAAGATTATTATCATATGTTTTTTAATTTATAATTAATATAATTAGGGAAAATATATGCATGAGATTATTTATTATTAAAATATGCATATCATATCAAATATTCTTAAGATATCATATCCATTAATTGGTTAGAATAATATCTCAAATAAAAAAAATGCTACTAATAAGATGATTTGAGATATTGTGCAGGTATTATAAAAGATTAGCCCAGATCTAAAATACAAGTAGAAGATCCAAAGTAAATCGAAGTATCAAACCAAATCTGCCAAATATTAGGAGCAAATCGAAGAATCTCGCAACGGCAGAGTAAGAGCAATATTTTCAGAATATTTTTATCAAGAGGATCTCCAAATATCAAGAGAAGAAGCCATGAGAAATCTGGAGGCGCAAAATAACCAGAAGGCGGTGGATGCGCGGTCAATAAAAGGTTTGGGCGGCGGTTCCACGGTTTGATGGTGGCCGTAGGATCTGAAATTGCAGGATATTGATCGTAATTTCACATACGTCAATATGGCATCTAGGGTTTCTAATTCCAGAGACTATATAAAGAACCGAAAGCTGTCTATAAAAAAAGATTCAAAAATTCAGCATTCATCTATCCATTGATCAAGAGAGATCTAGCGAGCAAAACTAGGGTTTTTGTAATCTACTTTTTCAGCAAGAAATTTTGTAATGCAATAGTTGATCAATAAAAGGTAGTTCTTTATTTTAATTCTTTTCGCATTTACTTTCCGCATTTACTTTCTGCACTTTACTTTCCGCATTACTTTTTGCATTACTTTCCGCATTTATTTTCTGGATTTTTACTTTTAATTATGGGTTCCGTATTCTTTCACCTTTCTTCTACTACGCTAATATCCATGAGTGAGTAAATTCTTGCTTGTTAGGATTTGTAGGATACGGTAGAATAATAGATGAAAACTATAACTTAAATTCTTTTAAAGTTTTAATTTTTATAAACTTTAGTAAAATGAATATTAACCCTCTTATCGGGCGCGCTATTAATTCATGGTACTCACGACCACGATTCGAGATTCGTTAATAATCATTTTGTTACGGGCTTGAGATAAATAGAGATCAATGGAAGGACAAGGGTCGGTAGTGAGAAACCCTAATTCCCTCCAAGATCCTTAATCCACATTCATCGCTATTTCTCTAGTATTAAATAATTAAAAGATAAAAAGAATTTTTTTTAAAACTCCATCCATTAACTACTAAATCCTATAAACCCTACAAGACTTTCTATTATAAAATTTTCTAACCATCCTAATTTAAAATGACAAACTTCTCGCCTTTCTTCTATCAATTCGTCTAAACTAAGATAAGAAATTCACCGTTTCCCTGTGGACGACTCGGACGACACCGTTATTGATTTCCTTAATTTAGAACATACATAGACACACTTTTTTATGATCAATCAAATAGCAAGAAAGATGAGATTTTTGTCGTTTTAAACTAGGATGGTTAGAAAAATTTTATAATAGAAAATCTTGTAGGGTTTATACGATTTAGTAGTTAATGAATGGAGTTTTAAAAATAATTCTTTTTATCTTTTAATTATTTAATACCAGAGAAATAGTGATGAATGTGGATTAGGGTTCTTGGAGGGAATTAGGGTTTCCCACTACTGACCCTTGTCCTTCCATTGATCTATATTTATCTCAAGCCCTTACCAAAATGATTATTAACGAATCTCGAATCGTGGTCGTGACTATCATGAATTGATAGCACGCCCGATAAGAGAGTTAATATTCATTTTACTAAAATTTATAAAAATTAAAACTTTAAAAAGAATTTAAGTTATAGTTTTCATCCATTATTCTACCATATCCAACAAACCCTAACAAGCAAGAATTTACTCGCTCATGGATATTAGCGTAGTAGAAAAAGGTAGAAGAATACGGAACCCATAATTAAAAGTAAAAATATAGAAAATAAATGCGGAAAGTAAAGTGCAGAAAGTAAATGTGGAAAGTAAATGCGGAATGAATTAAAATAAAGAACTACCTTTTATTGATCAACTATTACATTACAAAATTTCTTGCTGAAAAAGTAGATTACAAAAACCCTAATTTTGCTCGCTGGATCTCTCTTGATCAATGGATAGATGAATTTTGAATCTTTTTTATAGACAGCTCTTGGTCTTTTATATAGTCTCTGGAATTAGAAACCCTAATGACATATTGACGTATGTGAAATTATGATCAATACCCTGCAATTTCATATCTTACAGCCACCATCAAACCACGGAACCGCCGCCCAATAGCTTTATTGACCGCGGATCCACCGCCTTCTGGTGAGTTTGCGCCTCCAGATTTCTTGTAGCTTCTTTTCTTGATATTTGGAGATCCTCTTGATAAAAATATTCTGAAAATATTGCTCTTAGTCTCTGCCGTTGCAAGATTCTTCGATTTGCTCCTAATATTCAGCAGATTTGGTTTGATACTTCGATTTGCTTTGGATCTCCTACTTGTATTTCAGACCTGAGCTAATCTTTTATAATACCTGCACAACATCTCAAATCATCTTGTTAGTAGCATTTGTTTTATTTGAGATATTATTCTAAGCAATTAATTGATATGATATCTTAAGAATATTTGGTTAAGAATATTTGATATGATATGCATATTTTAATAATAAATAATCTCATGCATATATTTTCCCTAATTATATTAATTATAAATAAGAAACATATGATAATAATTTTTTTACAAATAAACACACATATGTTCTTAATTTACAAATAACACCTTTTAGTAATAAGCAATAATAGGGAAAATGTTCATACAAATATACAATAAAATTGACTGATCAGGAGTTGTCGCCATCAAAGCTCAGCCCTCACCGATTTCACGGTCGAATGCAGCTATTCCTAACAAAGAGGAAGCGCCGACGCGAGATCGAATCCCACAACACTCAGTCGAAGAAAAGCTCGGTCCGATTCGGACCGGATACTTTATGTGGACGGTTCCTCTACAGAGGAAGGAAGTGGAGCTGGCTGGTCATCCGCGGCCCCAACGAACCTGAGATGAAGATTCACTGTGATTCGACTTCAAAGTCTCGAACAACGCCGCGAAATATGAAGCCTTATTGGCGGCCTACGAATCGCCTCGAGGGTGGGGATAAAGAGAATTAGAATTTACAGTGATTCCACATTGGTCGTTGGCCAAGTGACCAGACGGTTCGAAGCCCAGGAACCTCTAATGATGAAATACCTCGCCAAGGTAAAGAGGCTACCGGAAAAATTTCGATGAAGTTCAAGTAGAACAAGTCCACGGAGCATGAACGTCGAAGCAGATGCCTTGAGCAAGCTTGCCTCCTCCTATTTGCCAATCACAAGAGGAACATCCTCTTCGAAGTCCAATCATGACCCAGTATCGAAGACAAAGAAGTAATACACCTGGTTTACGCCACTCAAGGTAGTACCCCGGATTGGATAAAGCCCATAGTGGAGTTCCTCAAGACGGAATGCTCTCCGAGGACCGAATGGAAGCATGTCAGCTCCGCATGAAAGCTCACCACTTCATATGGAGCAAGGGAAACTTGTACAAAAAGTCGTACACCCAACTTCTACTCAGATGTGTCGATTCCGACGAAACTGAGTACGTTCTCCAAAGAATACACGAAGGAGTCGGAGGTGCACATTAGGGGGAACGCAATCTAATTCAAAAGACGCTGCTACAGGGTATTATTGGCCGACTATCCACAGTGACACAGAAAGCTCGTACGAAGATGCAAAGCCTACCAACTCTTTGCAGCGTTCTCGGTTCCAGCGACAAAGCTAACGCCGCTGAGCACTCCTTGGCATTCTCACAATGGGAATGGACATGATTGACCAGCTCCTCACTGGTACAGAGGGCATAAATATATCCTCATCACCATGGACTACTTTACGAAATGGGTCGAAGCCATGCCGATTAGGAAACCGGATGTCGCCTCCACAATGAAGTTCCTGCAAAATAACGTAATTGCCCGATTTGGAATTCCAAGGTGCATCATCACTGACCACGGAACCAACTTTGAAAATGACAAACTCAGAGAATTCTGCAGTGACTACCGCATACTAATGAAGTTCTCCGCAGTCGCTAATCCCTAGTGCAACAGGCAAGTCGAGGTAGCAAACCGAGATGTCATCCGGGGCCTAAGAGCCCGCCTGAAAGAAGATAGGGAGGATGGGTCGAAGACTGCCCCAGGTACTATGGGCATTGTGTACGTCGAAGAAGTCGCCCACCGGGAGAAACCCCGTTCGGCCTCTTTTATGGCACCGAGCAAGGTTCCTGCAGAGATCGGTCTACCTAGTTATCGAGTCAAGCACTTCGATGATGAAGTCAATGTCTTAGCCCTTCGAAGCAACCTCAACATCCTGCTAGAGAAGAGGGACAGGCGTAAATAAGGACGGTCGGATATCAACAACAAACTGCCCAGTATTATAATGCCCGGGTCAAGCACCGAGCGTCAAAACATGAGACTTAGGCCTCCGGCGCAATGAATTCGAGGACCAAGGGAAGCTGCACGAGTTCTCCCTAGTGTGGACGGTCCCTTCTTCATGATCGAGGTATTGCCCGGGGAAGCCTACCGCCTCCAAGATTCCTTAGGCATAACTTTCCACGGCCGTATAATGTCGAAAAGCTTAAATTGTATAGATGAACTTGTACTCTCTTGAATAATGAGATATCTCTTTCTCTGTTATTTAAACTTGCTTTTGTTTCCAAGCTAAGCCCTCACAGCGGGTAATTCTTGCCCGACCAAACCCGTGAATCCTAAGCCCTCTCATAAGCCAACGGCTGTCTCTAGCCCGGCTTGGAAACAAGCGAAGTACCCCAGACGTGCCCTTTACTCAGATGAATAAAACGTGAGTATGCCTATAGGTAGCCGACCTAAGTCTCACTTCGCCCATCTTACCTCGGCTACGGGGTTAAAGAGGGAAGAAAGGGTACTGATCTTCCTACACTTGGAAAAATAAACAAAAAGTTTCAATGTTCGACACTCTGAGCAAAGAAAAATTCATAAGCAAAGGATAAATTTTATTGATGAGAGGTATTCTCGGCTCCTTAGCATTACAAAAGCGTCCTGGGGCTCGTTGCAAAGAAAAAGAAAAATGCTTCTTAACGATTACAGTAAAGGGGGAAGGGGGTCTTGAAAGTATTGATCATGGTATTCAAAGCAGAGATCTGACAGCCGAGCCATGCAGCATCCATCGCTCCCTCTTCCTATGCCCGTGGATCCGAGCAGCTACGGTCCTATCAGCGACTCCGCCGTCGAGCATGAAGTTATGATCAGCCTCTGTTAGAAAGGTCGGCGAAGGATATCTATCGAGCGGTCTCGCCTGCTATTTGAGATCAGGCCCAACTCATGGGCCGTGCGCATCTTGTCGACGGCTTCCTCCAGTGCTTATTGGGACAACGCCTAAAAAAGGCTGGGGAGGATCTCCAGATAGCGTAGATGAGCACCTGCAGGAGAAAAGATCGGTACGGGAGTAAACGCCCACAATGATGCTCCAGATGACCTATCACAGCCCCATATGTCGCCTCGGAACTGTCAAAATCATAGTGACAGACTTCATTGCGTGTTACGATATGTCAGATGTTGTACGTATTACCAGCTATTAGGAAACAATAAACTATGAAGACCGGACAAAGAAAAAGGGGAGGAGACGGGGACAACTAAAAGCAAATCGACAGGAGTGCCTAAGAGGGGGCCAATGCTCCTCTATTTATAGCCTTAACGAAAATTCCCCCAACGGTCAAGATTCTCTCCCGCCAAGACGCGAATTACGGAGTATCATATCCATCCAATAAGGTGCCGCCACGCGGCACCCGGCTATTGGTCGCCTCCTTTCATACGGATTCGGGAAGATTGAATGACGTCTTCAGGATATTCGCACGGATCTCGAGATACCTGCCATGCGCTACATGGCACCTGGATCAGGGAGATGATTAGTCAAAAATATTGCATATTTGTATGAACATTTTTCCTATTATTATTAATAACTAAAAGGTGTTAATTGTAAATAAAGAACATATGTGGGTTTATTTGTAAAAAGATTATTATCATATGTTTTTTCATTTAAAATTAATATAATTAAGGAAAATATATGCATATAATATTTAAATAAAATATTCATATTAAAATATGCATATCATGTCAAATTTTCCTAATCAATATTCTTAAGATATCATGTCATATAAATGGTTGGAATAATATCTCAAAAATAACAAATGTTACTAACAATTTGATTTGAGATATTGTGCAGGTATTAGCTCAAGTATGAAATCTAAGTAGGAGATCGACATCAAATCGGAATATCAAACCGAAACTGCCAAATATTAGAAGGAAATCGAGGAATCTAGCAACGACAGAGAGTAAGAGCAATATTTTTAGAATCTTTATATCAAGAGGATCTCCAACTATCGAGAGAAAAACCCAGAAAAAATCCCAAGTCATAAACCCACAATATGGCGGTGGATCCGCGGTCAATATAGGGCAGGGGTGTCGGTTCCTGGTCTGATGGCAGCCGTTGGATGTGGAAATTTAGGGACATGATCGTAATGTTACCTACTCTAATATGACATCTAGAGTTTCTAATTTCAGAGACTATATAAAAGACCAAGAGCTGTCTATCAAAAATTCAAGATCCCAAATTCAAAAGTTCAATTCAAGAGAGAGATCTACGAGCAAAACTAGAGTTCCTGTAATCTACCTTTTTAAGGAGAAATTTTGTAATGCAATATTTGATAAATAAAGGTGGTTTTTTGTTTTAATTCTTTTTGTATTTACTTTCTACATTACTTTCCGCATTACCTTTCTGCATTACTTTCAGCATTACTTTCTGCACTTCGGATTTTAACATGGTTTCATTCATCTTCCACCTCTATTTTAAATCGTTAATAACCATGAGCGAGTAATTTCTTACTTGTTAGGGTTTGTAGGATAAGCTAGAATAATGGATGAAAAATCCCTTAATTTCTTTTGACATTTTAATGTTTATAAAGCTTAGCAAAATAAATGTTAACCCTCTTATCGGGCGCGCTATCAATTAATGATTGTCACGACCACGATTTGAGATTAGTTAATACTTGTTTTGTTAAGGGCTTACGATAAATAGAGATCAATGGAAGGACAAGGGGCAGTAGTGGGAAACCCTAATTCCCTCCAAGAACCCTAATCCACATTCATCGCTATCTCTCTAGTTCTTAACAACTAAAATATAAAAAGAATCATTTCTAAATCTTCATCCATTAACTACTAAGTCCTATAAACCCTACAAGCCTTTTTATTATAAAATTTTCTACCCATATTAATTTAAAACGACAATAATCCCTTCTCTCTTTTATCAACTCGTCTAAAATAAGAAAAGAAATTCATGTTTCCCTGCGGAATACCCATACTCATCGCGGCTTGCTATTCACAACACCGTCTCGATTGCGGTTATTTACAATATACATACACACTTTCACCCAACCAATCAAATGGCGCTGTTGCCGGGGAAATGATCGTAATTTTTTTTTTGGTTGATTTCTTATAAAAACTAGAAATATAAAATAAAAGAGAACCAAAACCGCATTTTGTGTTTTTAACGATTCTTGTGCGAGTTTTGCAAGGACATCCGGAATAATTGGAGCAAGCCAACAAAGATTCAGAAACTTTCAACTTAGACCAGAGGAGTATTGGAGTGCTCTAAAGAAGTTTGAAGAGAAGAACTTGTTAAGAGGCGGCGGAACCGCGACCTAAGGTTTCTTTTGGCAGGGGAAGCGCGGCCGTATTGAAAAGTTGGGCCCCCAAACTTTTCTGGTATTCTCCTATTGCCTTCCTCCCTCCTCTAAAACTCCAATAAACTGTTTTTACCTGCAGGATTCTTTGCAAACAGCGCCGCTAAAAAAAATCTTTTTGTGTGTTCTGATTTCGGATTGTTTTGCCTACTTAAACCGGGCATTAAGGGGCAATAAACCCAAACTTAGATTAGGTGGGGATTTCATCACCCTTCCTAGGCCCCACAAATCACAAAAGAGCATACGCATAACTCTACATTAATAAAAAATATCTAGACCAAGGCTCTAAGGACTGTCGCGCTCAATTAGGACAAACGAGAGTCATGAGTAATCTATTACTTATCCGTATTTCTCTTGTGGTGTCTAGGCAAGTGTGACTAAGGAAAGTGGTTACTTAATTAGGCCCGCTATTTCGGTAATTCGTATAGCGGATACCTCCCACTTACCTGGCAATTACCTGACCGCAAGATTGATAAGGAGATGGTAGAGAATTGATCCTACATCTTGTCCTTTAGAAGTCTAAGAGCGGTCTAGTGACTTGACCTAGGTGACCCTAGCTCTAGGAATTGTTTGTGTACATTTGTGATTGGTTGAATCGAGTCCCTATTTCAAAGAAAAAAAATTTCAAAAATTTTATTAAAAAAATATTTTTACCATTTCACCCTCTTTTCTTTTCATTTTCTTATAATAGGTAACCCAAACCGACCAACTCTTGCCGAGCTTTACTACAAACAACCAGATATTTCTTATTATCGTAATTGCTTTGGTACAAATTCCGACCCTACCATTTCTTTAAGGGATAGGATAGAACGCGCTAAAAATAACAGTTGGACACCTCACTCAAATTCTTATCAACCATATAATTCAGCACCTTCGTATGTTGATAATCATTTTAAGGCTAGTAAGGAAACTTTTAAACGCATTTCCATCGTTGAGTATATTGCGAAGGCTCATAGCCAAAGTTTCATACCTTTCATTAATCCAAAACCGTTAGGACAACAAAAACAATCATTTCCATATGAAAATATTGAGACTCCTTTTGAGGTGAATAGAGCAACTTTTCCACCCATGACCATTGCTGAGCAAATAGCAATAGCCAGTCGCCGACTAACCAACTAATCTCAATATTCTTCATATCACAATGTTGATCCTAATCCTAATTATGAAACTTGGATACACCCTTCTAATTCTTATCAACAGTACCAAACTTTCACATCCTTTCATGTTGATACTTCTTTTCAGGCTAATGTAGCAATTCGTAAACCCATATGGATTGCGGAACACATTGAACTTGCCCGTAACCAACAATTAAACTCATTCCAACCATACTCAACTTTTGCACTCTATCTAGACAGTACTTCTGAACATCAATTAGGAAGTTCCACGGTTCAAAGAGAATCCTTTATTGAAACTTCTTCACAAACCATGTCTAGTCTTGCAGTAGAGTTGGAATTGAGTAGTGAGAAAGAACCCGGGATCCCTCAAAGTCAAACCAAAAACAATTCTTTTGATTTCAACACCTTCCATCCTGAACCCCAACCGAATGTATTTGATGATAAACCGCTTAATAATCTAATTGATGATATGCCTGAGAATAACATATTTGACTTTTCCAACAGTGAGTGTGAAAGAAAGCCTTACACCATTCCAAATCAAACTAATCCTTATCCGACTGCACTTGACATTCCAAACCTTCTAATTCCATTAAGTGAACCAAGTGATCCATCGATTGAGGATAATATCATTGATGAATTTTTAAGAAACTATTCGTTTGATTTGCTTGAAGGTGCTAGTGAGATCGGTGATGAGAATATCTTTGAAGATGAATTAGCTATGTTGGATGAGTTGGATTCTTCGACCCATCATGTCCCTTCCATTGAATATGAACATCTTCCTGTACAATTAACTGATCTTATACTTACCACCGACCTATCCGATATGCAAAACGATATTCAGCCTTCATCTCTCACATCTGGATCAACAATGCTCGACACCCAAGTTTGTTTACCCATTTCATTACCCACTTCTTTAGTTCTTCTTCTCATCTTCTTTCAATTCCACCGGGATTTGATGAACCTGTAGGGTTCCTATCAATGACAACAAGGTTTCGGGAGGGATCGTCCATGCCATTTTCAAAAATTTGTCGTTTTAAAGAACCCTAAACTAGAATCGATAACTAGAGAATCATACGAAAACCAAAGTATACTACTTTACTTCTAAGTGAACTAGAAATACAACCTTTGTACATCGGTCCTTCACTTCATAAGCTCCTTGTAGTAGTCCCTTCGCTGCGTTGATGGAACTCCTGGACTCTTTCATGGCTTCTCAAGTCGAAAGGAACGTTCTTACTTGAAGTCTTCGAGGCCAAAGATGATCTACGTCGAGAGGAAACTAACTCAAACTACTACTTCACTAATGAGAGATTAGTGAAGTAAACATCCTATACTAAAGTGCTAATCTAGTAGAGGATGAGAAAGTAGGAAGTGGGCACACTTTAGTTTTATTTTTCTCACAATATTTTCTCTCTTTTAGAAAACCCTAGCAAGCTCTTTAGCTCAAGGAAGAAGAAGATGAGCTTAAGAGATGAGAATGAACTAACTGAGAGAATAAACCATGGGTGAGTTTGTATCATATACTAACTCATGTAGAGACATAACCATGGCTAGATTATAATGGTTAGGTTAATTAATATCTTAAGTAAAACAAAACTAGTGGACTAAGTCAATGCATCCACAAGCTTCATGAAGCTTCATGCATGTGAGCTCAATATCCACTAATTTTAGAATTACTTTAAATATCAAAACCTAACATTATAATTAGTATAGTGTAAGTCTTATACTCCCATGTAGTGCGTATCAACAACCATGATACAATATGAACACAATTAATATATATCTCATATATAATAAGTGTGCACATGTGAGAATAAATAAATGCTTAAGTGAGCTAATATTAGCTAATGTAAACTAGTATATCAAATATACAATAATACACTAGATTATCAAATCAACACTTGATTTAATAATCCGGCTATATTACATATAACCGACTAATATAATCTGTATCAACTTATCGAATCAACACTTGATTCGATAACCAGGCTATATCACATATAACAGATCGATACGAAAATCGCGAGAATGAAATGCGGTATCACATACTCGCATTATTCTCGGTCCCGCACATATTACATATGTGCTCCAACTTTGTTTTGCCTGAGCCAGTAAAACCTCTATGTAGGACTCTAAAGACTCGTCAATACGCCGGCAGTAGATAATGATCACATCAAGCACCCATAAGCCGTCAGCGGTACTAGCTGGACGTAACGGCTATCCGGGTATTGAGCGATCAGAAGATTAGCAAGCAAGCCCGCTCCAACTCCTGTAAAAGCCAGTCAGTAACACTACCGTACAGTCCTGTCTCCTCGTCTGATATGTCGCATATCAAGTCTAGGGGTGGTAAACGTCAGACCCCAATAACCGATAAGTCATGCCGATATGAGGCTCATAACGGGTCAAGAAACTATAGATAACACTTACCAGTAAATCTCTAATTCAACCCTGGCCAGGGACTTCCCTATTATGGCCAATCGAGCACAGCGCAACATCAACCCCCAATACCAGGAGAGACGAAACCCCTCCTATCACTCATTTCTTCCATGTGACTCGGGACTGTACCCAAAAACCACCGTTTTGCACGTTCTCATGAACGTGGTAAGGTGGAAATCAAAGCACAGTGGGAATCACACAAGACTCTATGACGATCTCGGGTCTACAGACTAACATGTACCAGTGTCACCAGAGAACTGCCATCTGACGTGAGGTATAATACCATCTGGGAGTTCTCGGCGAGTCCGTCCAGTATACCCAGTCTCCACTGAGCACCTGTATACCATCTCTGATTCAAACACCAATAGATATGGGATCATCCATCGCCCATCACATGAGTCGAGAAGCGTATACGGTAGTCTACTCTGGTATATCGATGCCCTGTCTCGATACACCCACGACTAGGAACATTAAAGGATGAACTTATGGACTACCATGACCCCACTAGTATGATCTGCATCATAATCCTGGTAGTCAAGTACACATCCTAAGGGCTTTACCAATATGTAACCATAAGACAGAATCAAAAGATAAGTATACATGTTAAGATAAAGAGCAACCAGATAGCATACTATTATATCGAGCAAGAAAGTCCTCTCTATATATGTCTATGCATCCACTATTATATACATCATATGTACAATAATGACCTCTAGGGCATACATACAACTAACAATCTCCCACTTGCACTAGGGCCAGCTGCTGTAGTATCGCATACCCAGCATCCCGAAGAGTCTCTCGAATTGTATCTGGGGAATGGCCTTCGTGAGTGGATCCGCGGTATTGTTCTTCGTGTCAACTCTCCTGATCTCGATCTCCCGGCGATCAACTATCTTCCGGATCAGGTGATACCGCCTCAGAATATTCCTGGATCACTGATAGGACCTGGGTTCCTTGGCCAAAGCCACCGCTCCATTGTTATCACAATACAAAGGTATTGGATACTCAATGGATGGAACCACACCAAGTTCAGTTATGGACTTCTTTATCCAGACAGCCTCTTTGGCAGCATCATTGGCAGCGATGTATTCAGCCTCCATCGTCGAGTCCGCAACGGTTTCCTGCTTGGAACTCTTCCAGCAAACCACCCTTCCATTGAGGGTAAAGACAAAATCCGAGTGCGACTTACAGTCGTCCTTATCACTCTGGAAGCTCGAATCGGTAAAGGACTCCACTTGGAGCTCTCCATTACCATACACCAAGAGCATCTCTTTAGTCCTTCTCAAGTACTTGAGAATGCTCTTCACAGCTGTCCAGTGACTCTCTCCAGGATCTGCTTGATACCAGCTCACTACACTTAGTGAGTATGCTACATCGGGTCTGATACATAGCATCGCGTACATGATAGAGCTTACTGCCGAAGCATAGGGTATCCCTTGTATGCGAGCTCTCTCCAAATCAGTCTTGGGAGACATCTCTTTGGAGAGAGTGAGTCCTGAGATCGTAGGTAAAAACCCATGCTTGGATTCTTCCATACTAAACCTCTTTAGTATGGTGTCAATATACCTAGACTGGGACAATCCCAGTATCTGTTTAGATCTATCTCTATAGATCTTAATCCCCAAGATGTAGGAGGCATCCCCTAAATCTTTCATTGAGAATCTTTGTGATAAGAAGAGCTTGACCGATTGCAGCATAGGAATGTCATTTCCTATCAAGAGTATGTCATCCACGTACAATACGAGGAAGACAACCTTACTCTCTGCCATATTCTTGTATATATAAGATTCATCTACATTTTTAACGAAATCAAACTCTTTGACAACGACATCAAAACAGATGTTCCAACTACACTTAGTGAGTATACTATATCGGGTCTGGTACATAGCATCGCATACATTTTTGATGTCGAAGCATAGGGTATCCCTTGTATGCGAGCTCTCTCCAAATCAGTGTTGGAAGACATCTCTTTGGAGAGAGTGAGTCCTGAGATCGTAGGTAAAAACCCAAGCTTGGATTCTTCCATACTAAACCTCTTTAGTATGGTGTCAATGTACCTGGACTAGAACAATCCCAGTATCCGTTTAGATCTATCTCTATAGATCTTAATCCCCAAGATGTAGGAGGCATCCCCTAAATCTTTCATTGAGAATCTTTGTGATAAGAAGAGCTTGACCGATTGCAGCATAGGAATGTCATTTCCTATCAAGAGTATGTCATCCACGTACAATACGAGGAAGACAACCTTACTCTCTACCACCTTCTTGTATATATAAGGTTCATCTACATTTTTGACAGAATCAAACTCTTTGACAACGACATCAAAACAGATGTTCCAACTCCGTGATACTTGCTTTAACCCATAGATGGATTTAAGCAGCTTGCACACATTTCCGCTGCTCCCACTTTCTACGAAACCCTCTGGCTGAGTCATGTACACGCACTCTTCCAAATCACCATTTAGAAAGGCGGTCTTAACATCCATTTGCCAGATTTCGTAGTCATGGTATGCAACAATGGCAAGCATGATCCGGATGGATTTAAGCATAGCCACTGGAGAAAAGGTTTCGTCATAATCCACACCTGGTCGTTGACGAAAACCTTTTGCAACAACTCTAGCTTTGAAAGTCTCCACTTTCCCATCTACACCAAGATTTTTCTTGAAGATCCACACCTGGTTGTTGGTGTACATGGATTCCATCTCGGACCGCATTGCATCCAGCCATTTCACAGAGTCCCCATTCGTGGCCTGCTCGAAGCTAGTTGGGTCATCATCTTCCATGATGCAATCCTCGCTTCCACCATCAACGAGAAAACCGTAGTATCTCTCAGGTGGATGAGGAACCCTACTAGATCAGCGGAGAGGCTGAGGTTCGTTGGGAACTACTGAATCCTCTGGTTCCACCAAATCCTCTGTCGTGGTTTGTATAGCTGGAATCTCTTCCAGTTCTACCTCCTTGCCACTAATTTCCTTTGCAAGAAATTTCTTTTCTAAAAAGGTGGCATGTCGAGAAACAAACACCTTTTGTTCCTCGGGGTGGTAGAAGATATACCCTCTCGAATGTTTGGGATATCCAACAAACTTACACAGAAAAGACCTTTCCCCGAGCTTGTCCGGATTTTGTGTTTTCACATATGCCGGACAACCCCATATCTTAATATAATTAAGATATGGTCTCTTCCCTTTCCATATCTCATATGGATGGTTGGCACAGATTTAGTGGGAGCCATATTCAATAGGTCTGCAGCTGTCTCCAGTGCATATCCCCAAAAAGAAATAGGTAACTCAGCAGTGCTCATCATAGAGCACACCATATCCAATAAGGTGCGATTCCTCCGTTCTGATACACCGTTGTGCTGTGGTGTATACGGAGGAGAAAGCTGAGAGAGAATCCCATTCTTTTTTAGAAAGTCCAGGAACTCCATGTTCAAGTATTCACCTCCTCGATCAGATCGTAGGATTTTAATACTTTTACCCGTTTTCTCGACTTTGGATTTATATTCCTTGAATTTCTCAAAAGTTTCAAACTTGTGTTTCATCAGAAATACATGTCCGAATCTTGAGAGATCGTCAGTGAATGTAATGAAATTCGAGAAACCATTCCTAGCATGTGTAGACATAGGACCACATACATCACTATGTATCAGTCCCAAGAGTTCCGTAACTCTTTCTACGTGTCCTGTAAATGGAGTTTTTTCATCTTGCCTTTGAGACATGACTGGCAAGTGACATAAGATGAAAATTCGAACGGATTCAAATATCCATCCTTATGCAACTTAGCTAGCCGTGTCGCATTGATATGACCTAGTCTACAATGCCACAAAAAGGATTCGTTCGTTTCTGAACTCTTCCTCTTGTGTGTGTTTTGTATGTTAAGAACTGTAGTTTGATCTAGATCGTATATGCCATTATTTAACAAGCATGATCCAATCAACTTTTGATTCAGGAAGATGTTCATAACATTATCCTGTACTACAAAATTATATCCTTCTTTACTTAATAAAGAAACTGATATAAGATTGCATATCAGGGTCGGAATGTAATAGCATTCATTCAGAATCAATGTGTTGCCACTTGGTAACACAAGATGATATTCGCTAACTGCTTTGGCTGCAACATTTGCACCACGGAATGATCACCCATTCCCTACTCTTAAGGAATGATCATCCATTCCCAGTTCTCTATCTTTCCTCAGCCCATATAACATATTACATATGTAGGATGCTGATCCGATATCTAGTACCCAGGACGTAGAGTGAACTGAGAAACAGTTCTCAATAACTAACACACCCGAAAAAGATGCATCATCATGCTTATTCTTCGTTTGGGCGGAGTGGGAATCCGGATATGTCCCTATTCCCTGTTCAGTCTTATAACAATTATAAGAAGGAACGAAACCAACGTTCACAGCACAGTATAACATGCGGGTTCAGTCAATACATTCATATTATTATCTTGATTAAGACGTGACATGGTTGCTACCAGGAGAGAGAGAGAAGAAAACACTTTAGCATATGCACTTGCAAGATCAGATGGTTAGAATTTTATCTAATCAGGATGGCTCCCATTGTTTTTATCAAATCTTCCTTCAAACCTTAAAAGGAAAGACTAGCTGGGATTAATTACACCCTACAATTTCGCCAATCTTTCAGCCAGGCCAGTGCCGGTACTTTGAGGGAGGTTCCCCGTGCTTTCGCACGGACCTAATTAAAATAAACCTCGTTTTCCCAGAGGCATAACCTCGTTGACACCTACTTGATCGGCTAAATGTCCTGTGTAAAATTCTCCCAGGAGTAACACTTACTCGTAGTGGGTATCGGGATCCAACTATCTCATAGAAGGTATGCAATCTCATTGCAAATTTCAACACTTGAAATTCCCGATAATATTTTGCCCCTAGCGTCCTATGACCTTGACACAGGCCAACAAACCATAGTCCGCTAGTCAAGTTCAGCCCGTCATTTCCTGATTGAATTAAACCTACCCGCACGACCCATGACGCGGGCCAACAAAGTCGCACGACTACCCTAATCCAATCTCATCTTATGTTGCAGATAAGTACTAGTTAGCTACCGCATACTACATCTTTGACGCAGGCTAACAAACGTAGCACGAATACTAAGTAGGACTTATCTGAAATGACGGAGGGCTACGACAGGTTTTTCAGAAAACCTTTTGTGTAATGAACTTGATATCGTTGTAGAATCGAGTGAATTTTGAAAAGGAGTGTTTTTTAGGCTTTTCCTAGTTTTGCTAAAGAGGTCACTCCCGGCGAAGGGATCTCGGCTCTTTCCTCATCGAATAAGGTACGGGATATATCACATATATCACTATGCAAAGCAAGAAACTCTAAAAGCAATCAAAAGACAAACCGAGTGTTGTAGCATCTGCCAGTTATTGCTAAAGAGGTCACTCCCGGTGAAGGGGTCTCGGCTCTTTCCTTATCGAATAAGGTGCAGGATATATCACATATATCACTATGCAAAGCAAGAAACTGTAGCTACCCTTTTTGAAAATTTGATTCTACAACATCTTTTAGATTTCCTTTTCTTTCATTAATCATATTAATGAAGTCCCATCATTTAAGCTTCCTAAGCATCACAGAAAATGAAACGAAAATATAACGTACACTTATGCCATCCGCATTCGCCATAGTGTCCCGTTATGCACCGTTAGGTTACTTAACTAACGGCATACCGGGACGGGACTAGCGCGGGTGCAAAACATAAGCAACGTTTACTATATATCTCATATATAATGTATATACATTCATCTCAGAATCCACAGTCATCACTTCACAGAGCAGCAGAAGAAACATATGAAATATTGGATATACTAGGACGCCCGTGTTTTATTTTGAGCCTACATAAAACACGGATTCCACGGTCGCGATGAATAGCCAAACCCACATCCCTAGACCCCTACGAGAGAGGCAAGCAACCCTGCCAATTCTAGAGTTAGGAGACCCGGACTCGACTCCTCGAGATGGTCTCCCACTAGACTCTAGAACCCGGTTACTTGTGCTCCCCTCCTTGGGTCTATACTAATGCGGAAAAGTAAATAATATACAACAACGGTGACATCTTCCTCAACCCGGAAGTGCCCCAATAAAAGAATATTATATACATTGAATTTTACATGAATGAAAATAAAAACTCTTATCTCACATAAAACCCCCGGGCTATTCAAAACATGACGATCCAATATAACATATACAGCAACACATAACATCATATGTCATCTACGTAAGTAAATATACGTATCCCAGTTGTCGTTGACATATAGCAACGAAACCTGCGATACACCACATATTACACTTACGGTCGCAGAAAAAGGTAGAGATGTTAAACATTCTGATCGAATCAACAAACACCCACAATTACCTAAAAAGCTCAACACTTGAGCATAGTTTAAAATTATTCAACACATGCCACAGTACCAATGGACCAGCCGTAGAAGGGTCAACCAACGCCTCACATGTTGCACCGCTGAACCACCACAAACCCGAGAGTTTAGTGGCGGTTCTGACGGTCACATAATCGAGTTAAGGCTTTATTCTTCTAGAGGGTCCATCGCATAACTTGCATGATGTTTGAATGATTTTTAACTACGGAAAAAATCCAACACTTGGAAAATTTTCCGGTAAGGGAAAAAATGGGTATTTGATATCCATTCGAACTTTTTAACATCGTCTAAAGTAACCCGAAAACAGTTAGAATTACGACTACGAAACACTCCGAGTTGCCAATGCAGTAAGTTAACATCACGTGAAAAATTAGCAAAAACAAACAACACCTGAAACACCAAAACCCAGAGCACAGAACATGAAAAAAATTTGGGGCCAGAATACCTTACTGAGGCCGGCCTGCTCGGAAATTCCCCCCATATGCTCGGCCAAAATCCGAGCATTGGGTCCCAATTTTCTTCCATGCTCTTATATTCACTCAAATATGATTTTGCACTTGTTTGAAAAAATTTTAGAGCTCATTTAACAATCGACAGAATGCAGGTTTTAATGTTTCAAGTTTCGGAGTTCGTTTCGGTTTCGTAATCTAACACAATCCTTCTAATTCTCTAGCTAGGCTCTGATACCACTGTAGGGTTCCTATCAACGACAGCAAGGTTTCGGGAGGTATCGTCCATGCCATTTTCAAAAATTTGCCGTTTTAAAGAACCCTAAACTAGAATCGATAACTAGAGAATCATACGAAAACCAAAGTAAACTACTTTACTTCTAAGTGAACTAGAAATACAACCTTTGTAGATCGGTCCTTCACTTCATAAACTCCTTATAGTAGTCCCTTCGCTGCGTTGATGGAACTCCCAGACTCTTTCATGGCTTCTCAAGTCGAAAGGAACGTTCTTGCTTGAAGTCTTCGAGGCCGAAGATGATCTACGTCGAGAGGAAACTAACTCAAACTACTACTTCACTAATGAGAGATTAGTGAAGAAAACACCGTATACTAAAGTGTTAATTTAGTGGAGGATGAGAAAGTAGCAAGTGGGCTCACTTTAGTTTTATTTTTCTCACAATATTTTCTATCTTTTAGAAAACCCTAGCAAGCTCTTTAGCTCAAAGAAGAAGAAGATGAGCTTAAGAGATGAGAATGAACTAACTAAGTGAGAGAATAAACCATGGGTGAGTTTGTATCATATACTAACTCATGTAGAGACATAACCATAGCTAGATTATAATGGTTAGTTAATTAATATTTTAAGTAAAAACAAATTAGTGGACTAAGTCAATGCATCCACAAGCTTCATGAAGCTTGATGCATGTGAGCTCAATATCCACTAATTTTAGAATTACTTAAAATATAAAAACCTAACATTATAATTAGTATGGTGTAAGTCTTATACGCCCATGTAGTCCGTATCAACAACCATGATACAGTATGAACACAATTAATATATATCTCATATATAATAAATGTGCATATGTGAGAATAAATAAATGCTTAAGTGAGCTAATATTAGCTAATGTAAACTAGTATATCAAATATACAATAATACACTAGATTATCAAATCAACACTTGATTTAATAATCCGGCTATATTACATATAACCGACTAATATAATCTGTATCAACTTATCGAATCAACACTTGATTCGATAACCCGGCTATATCACATATAACAGATCGATACGAAAATCACGAGAATGAAATGCGGTATCACATACTCGCATTATTCTCGGTCCCGCACATATTACATATGTGCTCCTACTTCATTTTGCCTGAGCCAGTAAAACCTCTATGTAGGACTCTAAAGACTCGTCAATACGCCGGCAGTAGGTGATGATCACATCAAGCACCCACAAGCCCTCAGCGGTACTAGCTGAACGTAACGGCTACCCGGGTATTGAGCGATCAGACGATCAGCAAGCAAGCCCGCTCCAACTCCTGTAAAAGCCAGTCAGTAACACTACCGTACAGTCCAGTCTCCTCGTCTGATATATCGCATATCAAGTCTAGGGGTGGTAAACGTCAGACCCCAATAACCGATAAGTCATGCCGATATGAGGCTCATAACGGGTCGAGAAACAGATAACACTTACTGGTAAATCTCTAATTCAGCCCTGGCCAGGGACTTCCCTGTTATGGCCAATCGAGCGCAGCGCAACATCAACCCCCAATACCGGGAGAGACGAAACCCCTTATATCGCTCATTGCCTCCATGTGACTCGGGACTGTACCCAAAAACCACCGTTTTGCACGTCCTCATGAACGTGGTAAGGTGGAAATCAAAGCACGGTGGGAATCACACAAGACTCTATGCCGATCTCGGGTCTACAGACTAACATATACCAGTGTCACCAAAGAACTGCCATCTGACGTGAGGTATGATACCATTTGGGAGTTCTCGGCGAGTTCGTCCAGTGTACCCAGTCTCCACTGAGCACCCGTATACCATCTCTGATGTCAAACACCAATGGATATAGGATCATCCATCGCCCATCACATGGGTCGAGAAGCGTATACGCTAGTCTACTCTGGTATATCGATGCCCTGTCTCGATACACCCACAACTAGGAACATTAAAGGATGAACTTATGGACTACCATGGCCCCACTAGTATGATCCGCATTATAATCCTGGTAGTCAAGTACACATCCTAAGGGCTTTACCAATATGCAACCATAAGACAGTATCAAGAGACAAGTATACATGTTAAGATAAAGAGCAACCAGATAGAATACTATCATGTCGAGCAAGAAAGTCCTCTCTATATATGTCCAAGCATCCACTATTATATACATCATATGTATAATAATGGCCTCTAGGGCATACATACAACTAACAGAACCACACTCTGATATTTCGAGTTCTATGATTCTTTAAAGACCATTTGATTTAGACTCTTTTAAGGATAAGGTAGACAAGCTTTTCGAGTCTCCGACCTCTATAATTTCTGACGAATCGAGTGTTTTGAATCCTGATGCACAGCACATTGACTTTGAAACTTTCAACCTTCCTAGTGAATCTGTCTATTCCACTGATTCATTTCTTTCCGATGAGATCATCATCGATGAAAGTTTCGAAAATATTTTCGCCGAAAAACTCACGTTCCTTAAAGACTTGGATGTTGTGATGAATCAATTTCCACCGGAAATTCGTGCGCCTCCCTTTGAGGCCGAAGAAGTTGAACCACCACCCCTTCTTCTTATCACGTACAGGAATATGACTATTCTGCCTATTCTTTATATTACACATTGTCGTTTTCATTCACCGTCACTTTTTCGTCTCTACCAACCGAGACGTAAATCCTTTCGATTACACCTCTTCTCTTCTCCCCACTTCATCTCTTCTCGTTACTCTCATTTATGTTTTTTCTACTTGAGAAATGATGCAACCTCCATTCTTATACAGTCTCAAGTCTTATACATGTATATCCGTTACACGATCTTCTACCAACCATGGTGTTACATTAATAAAATATTTGAATGGTTGGACTTTTGGTCTTTGTAAAGTTTTATGTAGACCGATAATATCTACCCCCCTCTTATGTTGAATTTCAATGCTTAGTAATGAAAAAAATATTTTACTCAAGTTTGGGGGGAAAGAAGAAAAGTATTTTTAAATGGCTTTTGAAAGAAAAGAAATTTTTGCACGATTGTGAGCCAAGAACAAGTTTGGGGGAAAATTTCACTGTAATTCACTCTTGACCCCTTCTTTATACCATCTTATTGAACTGTTCCTTCTAATCTTCAGGTTTTGAGCTTACAGGACAGCATCAGTGAGGACACTGCTGCAAACAAGTTTGGGAGGATGGTTTGTATGGATGGTTTGTATATATCTATCATCATATGTAAATATTGCATCGCGTAATAATTTATTTTTAGAAAATAAAAGTTAGAAATTGAAAAATACATATGAAAGAAAGGAAGAGATTTAAGAAATACAAGAAAATTAAATATTTTAAAACGAAACTAGCAATACGTAGTCATGAGCTGTTGTCACAAGGGTTAGTAAGATGAAAGAATAACTAATCTGCGAATGGAAATAAGTCTGAAAAATAATTCCTATTCTTTAGTCCAAACTTCTGAACGTTGATACCCTACTATACGCACTTGCACACATCTTGAAACTTGGGATAGTAGAGGCTATCTTAAAATGCTCTTGTTTAAAAGCCTTAGTATGAAGGAAAAAAAATATAAATCAACAAAATATAAATGACAAATAAAATATAAATGGTGAAGAAAAATGAACACTGGTTTTGTAATTACTTAAGACGACATAAAAAATATAGTAAGGGTGTCACGACCCGAATGTGGCACGTGACCGGCACTTAAATCACGTGACATCTAAAAACGTCAACGTGGTTCAAGTAAGCCGAAAACCCAGAATCTAAACCCTTTTTGAAAATATTGGAGGTGAGCTTTAAAATAATCATCAGATGTAATCAGTTTAAAATAACATTTACGTTTAACTAATTATGTTTGAAAATACATCTATGACGTTTTGAAATTCGACAGCACCTCCTTTTGTAAAGTTTAAATAAAACTTGATACAACATAGTAATATAAATAGCATTCCCAACGGGAGCTATCTTCCACGCCCAAACGGCGGAGCAACCAAACAAACAATATACGACGCACAATGGCGAAGAAAAGAAAAGTGAAACAAAATCAACAATATAAAAAGGTCGACTCCAATGAGTACGACGCCCACAACACACAATTCTAAATCTCGCTTCTATGTCCACAATATACCAGTTCTAACTCGATGGAGTTTTACTAGATACAAGAAGATATGAATATACAAGTGTGAGTATGATACAACAGTAACCCACCTAACAAAGCAATCACCGAAAGGAGTGTGTGCCCCAAGCCGCTGATAATCTAAGCGGTAAAACCTGCAAGAAACCGTGGCACAATGGGGGTGAGTTGCCAACTCAGTGAATAAAAGTACATCACAAGATACACAACGATACCTAGTTCATAAGTATAATACTATCATATTCTGCATTAATATAATATATGATATACATATGTACCATAATGCAACTCTATCCATCATATGAATCCCAAAATAGAATATACCATATTCAAATGACCTGTATCTAGATATAAGCCCATAAGTAGCCGAAAATATATATGTAAAACCTCTTCTTTAAAATAGCCGCGGAATACATATATCACGGTATAAAAGCAGACGTGATAGTATGAAGTATATAATAAGTATCTTAATTAAGATATACGTCCTGCTGTTTTAGTGATGGGTGTTAAGAGGTTTACAATTTAAAAGATCCCAGTGTCATATCAGACACGTCAAAATAATGAGGCTATATCTCGATTTTGAAATCCTTTTTATATGCAATGACCCATAAGAAGATGTGCAGGTACTGTCCCCCGGATCAATTGTGGTCGGCTACAGAAACTCATAACATAACTGTATATCTCATATGATAGCAACATATCAACATCTGGATGTCCAGCATCGACACCCGAAATCAGAAATCTCTCGTGTCCATCAAAGACACGCAAATCCTTAAATCTCTCGTGTCCATCACCGACACGCAAATGCAGATATCGTCGACACTATCTCAACAGATGATCGCCACCCGATATCCCTGGACTCGGTCAGTAACCCCTGGATATCCGCCGTGCCCAAATCTAGCCCCGGTCAGTATCCTCCGGATATCTGCCGTGCTCATCTCTATCTCCGGTATCGAGTGTTCTCTCTAGGCTCCCCGCCTCTAATGCGGCTTTCCTGCCCCTCGGTCTCGACCGAGTTCACCATGTATCCGTCTGTATACTCCTCCACTCAGCCCAGATAAGTTGCAAGTCCAAAACCGTATATCTCCCCCACTCGGTTCGGAATAAAATAATCAGAAAACATCAAGCTCATGGTGGACGTCAACTCATCGTATCCAGAAATATCAAGTAAAGAATAAGAATACTTGCATAGATCATTCTGATGATATATTATATATATACATATATAACAGCGTCCCATACCACTGATATATATCATCAAAAGTAAAACATCCTGAAAACTCGTAAGAATCAATTACGAATACCCATGGTACTGGTATTCGCAATGTTTAACAGGTAATAAAGGTAAAGTACGTAAATAATGTCATACAAGCAGTAAATAATGTCATACAAGTAATAAACATAACGGTCCTACTGTGTCATGGCAATACTAATGATGTGTAGTGTAGCATACGCGTCTGTGCTTGTGCAATATGGTAATCATTAGTATTTGTGCGAGTGTTCTATAAGTGTATAAAGCCTACTCGTAACGACATCTACATACGCATCACGCGGTATAGCAGTCCTACAGTGACATGTCAGTACCAATGAGGTGTACTGTAACATATGCGTATGTGCTCGTGCAACATAATACTCATTGGTGGTTGTGCAGTGTTCTATCAGAGTGTTCGTATCACAGAAACGTATAACATCGATAAATATATCGCGAACATGTAAAGTAAATCTAAGCATAACTATTAATTGTAACTATTTGCTATGAGCTATACCATTATCTTTGAAAATGGAACAAAACGTAGGTTTTGAAATAAGAAGCTTCCTTAGGTTAAAAATAGATATTCATTTTAGAAATTGACATCGCATCCTTGTCATTTATTCTTTAAAAGGGAAAATGAATCGTTGGTTTTTAAAAGAGTATAGCTCACTCAAGTATTACGTTCTAACACGAATTAAAACATGACTCCACGAGTCTAAAGGAAACTTGGTCGTTATTCGGCATGCTAATCTCGTCATCACAAGTACGGTATGATTCCTCGTACAATACCTACAAACTATGAATAAAACTATATGCCTATGAATAACATACTAGATGCAACATAACTCCGTTTCCCCCAATCAGACCAAGGCTCTATTTGAATTTCAAAAATTCAAATTTTGAAGCAACGCTTCAAATCCCGTGCGCTGCGCGCAACGCGCCATGTGTCAGAAGTTGATGCGTCAGCACAGCGCCCGAGGCAGTGCATCCAATCAGAGAAAGGCTCTTTAATAAAAAGTAAAGGAAGCAACGCTGCGCTGCACGACACGTGTCTGCACAGCTGCGCAAGTACAACTGCGCAAGCGCTGCACTGCACGACGCGTGTCTGCACAGCTGCGCGAGCACAGCTGCGAGCGCTGCACTGTGTGACACGTGTCTGCACACTGTGCGACACGTGTCTGCGCAGATGCGCAAGCACAGCTGCGTGACTGCTGCGCTGCGCGACACGTGTCAAGCGTTGGGACGTTTACGCCAAACAGAATTAAAATTCTAATAAGATCTTTCTGTTCTTTTTAAAACAAGAAGATTTTCTTCTGTAAAATAGAAGCCCTTGGATCAAAAGATCCAACGGTGGGGAAAATTCCCCAAATCACTCAGAGAAAGATCTCTTTAACAAATTTAACTAATTTATGGGCACTTGTTCATATCAGATTATTGCATTTTTATACCACCCGATTTTTATCATATTGCTTATCGGTAGGTACTCTTGAGCCGTGTTTGCTAGTCAATTGCAGGATACAGGTTCTCGGCTCTTAACAATGAAATTCATGGAAAAACACGACAAAATCCGGGTTCCTGCCAACCACAGATAAAACACGGATCTCCGCTCTTTATCCGTCTGTTGCCACACACCAGTTTAGGAGACAAAATGGCAAATCAAATGTCATTTTCATCCACAAGACTCAATGGCAGCACAAGATCCAAGAAATCTACGCGGAGCTCGAGAAAATCATGAAAAAAAGATCCACATCAAATCATCTTTTGATTTGCTAAAATTCTGGAAAAATCGTGATGACATTATGAGAAAAAACATATACCAGACTGAAGAGCAACGCAAACCAGGAGAAACCACAAAACTTGAAGACCTAAGTCCCCTATGTAGCCGCGGAACCGCGACCTAAGCATGCTTAGGCCGCGGAACCGCGGCCGTACGGCCTCCGCAGAATGTCAAACTTTGGGGGTATTTTGGTATTTTCATGTAAAGGCAGAATTTTGCCCTAGATTTCCAGTTCCCTGCCTATAAATAGCCCAGAACCTTGTGAAGCCAAGGGTGTATAATCTTGTATTTAGATTTTAGGTTTTAGTTGTTGTTCTTCTTCCTCCTCTCATCTCTTCTCCATTAAAAAACTTGTAGTGAGGTTTTGTGAGTGAAAAATGAATAAAGGAGTTCTTGTTCTTGCCATGCTTATCTTGTTGTAATTGTTCTTTTATAATTGCTTGTAATTTTCTTTTGCTAATCTAGTTGTTGTTATTTATTGTTTGTTTCTTTCTTTTCTCTTTTCCTTTATCTTTAAAACAACCATGATGCTTACGCTTGATCCTTGCCAAGGTGAGGTCACAAATAGCTAGTTGTTATCTTCTAATCTCTTTCTTTCTCTCTTCCTCTTTGTTTTATTTTCTTTTCATTATGATGTGTGAGTAGTTTCCATACTTGTTAGGGTAGGATAAGGGAAGTTTGAGAGAAGGAAATCTCTCTCACTCTTTCCTTGCCCAACATCTTAAATCGACTCCCGTTAATTGAACCACAATCCGCTCCTTACGGCACCCTATTTTACATGATAGCGGTGATTCCGTAGTGAGACCGGTTGTGGTTGAATTAACCGGAGGTTATGGCTAAGAGCCAAGAACGGACGGACAAGCACCAAAAGGAAGGACTTAAGCGTTGGAAAGCCTAACTTATACTCGCAAGTTCCTTCCTAGTCGTGCTAATCCCCGTTGTTGCCGATTACCGTAACACCGATATTAAGAGTGGCAACGAAAGAAGTGAGCGACTCCTAACTCAAACTAACCTAATCCTAACCCTAACAAGCTCTCTTTACATATCATTCTAATACTTAGATAATCACAAACAAATATGGACTTTCGGACTTAACTCGTTAAAGCACATAGAAAAAGATTCCCATCTCCCTGCGGACGACCCGTACTCAACCGGCTAGCTACAAGCGAAACCGTTTTGATTGCGGTAATTAACTAAACTTGAACACGCAGAATCGCTAACAATCAAATGGCGCCGTTGCCGGGGAGATGGTAGTTTATTTCTTTATGTAATTTCGGGTTAATCTGTGAATATAAAGCTAACCGAAAAACAAAAAAAATATATACGTTGTAAAAAAATCATCTTGTTATTTTTGATTAGTTTTTGTGCAAGTGTGGAGGATATTACGAAGTTCGAGTTTAGTGCCAAAGAAGTGGGATATACGAAGTTCAAGTTCAGTGCCAAAGACGTGGGAAGATAGACCCATATTTTGCGGCTACACCGCGACAGATTCAAGACGGATAAAACGGTCTACTGAAAGATTCTGGAGCAGTTCCAGTGAACAAATCCAGATTCAGGGTCTTAAAAACAGCAGAGGACACCAAAAACAGCCCACACCAGAAAACTGAAGCCCCAACTCCCCATTACTGCCGCGGAACCGCGGCATAAGCAAGCTTAGGCCGCGGAACCGCGGCCGTTTGGTGGCCTCAGGGTGCCAAATTCTCTGTAAGTGTCTCTCTTATCCCCCCACTCCTCTGGACTCCAATAAACTGTGTTTTCTGCAGCATTCTTTGTGCAAATTCTCTTCCCCCTTCCAATAAACTGTTCTTGTGCAGGATTCTTTGCGCCGCGCTAAAAATAAAAATTATTTGCAGTTGATTTGTTACCGCTTTGCATTCATTAATACGGACTTAAGGGGCTTGAAACCAATTCAGATTGGGTGGGGATTTCATCACCCTTCCCAGGACCCGAGAAATCACAAAAAGCATATGCATTGACCATTGTTAATTAAAAAATACTAGACTCAGCCCTAAGGACTTCGCGCTCAATAGGACAGAGGACTAGTTACAGGCATCGGCCGTTTATCCTATCTGACTTTTGCGGTGCCTAGGCAAGTGTGTCGAAGGCAAGTGGTTATTTAATTAAGGAATTTCGCGAAAGCGTTGGACAACCTCCCACTTACCTGGCACTTATCTGGCCGCATTTGACGGAGAAGAGGCGGTTTGAGGTCCTATTTCTAGCCCTCTGGAACAGTTAGGAGCTGTCTAGCAGACCTAGGTGACCCTAGATCTAGGTGTGATTGTGCATATCTTATTTGTGATTGCTTAAAGCCGTAAGTCCGTACATATTTCTGTAAAGCTCTTTCTAAAAATAAAATTAAAAAAAAGGAAAAAAAAATCAAAAACTTTTATAAAAACTTGCCCTTTGTCGCCAAAATCCATTTTTCACCCACCACCCATTGCCTTTCTCCATTGACGTTTTCTTACCCTCACCTTCTCCGCTTTGACTATACTAAACTCGTTTAGTGTATATCCGCTTGGACTCGGGACACTAGCGCCCGTCTAGTCCGCGTTACGTTAGTCGCTACCGACTACGCGATCGACTCAGACGTCGAAACTCCGTCCACTCCTCTTTCACCTTTACCTTTGCCGGCCAACTCCGACGTTGACCGGAATTCTGTTCATACATCTTCACATTCACCATCACCAACCTCTTCTTCCGCGATGTCAGGATTTAATCCGAACATCTCTTTGACTACCCCTGGATTGGCTCCACCTCCTATGGAGACCAATAACCCACCACCGCCTGTTGTAGCGCCGCAGCGAATCACGCTCCAGGATCGTTTCTATCCCACCCGTTCTGCACTTCCCACCTGCCTTTCTCTTCCACCGGCCAATGGGGATAATTTTGAAATTAAGCCCCACTTCATCAACATGCTTCCACGATTTCATGGGCTTGAATCTGAAGATGCCTATATCTTCATCAATAAATTTCAAAATGTTTGTGCCATGATGAAAACTACCCAACTGTCGGACGATGCTATACGTCTACGGGTCATTCCGTTCACTTTATGCGATCTTGCTGAAAAATGGCTGTATAGCACCGCTTCCCACTCCATAACCAGTTGGGACGAGTTTGTAAAAGCGTTTCTAAAGAAATTTTATCCGAATCATAAAACCGCAAGGATTCGCAATGAAATTAACCAATTCTCTCAGCTTCCTTCTGAACCCTTCTGGAAGTGCTTTGACCGGTACAAAGACCTTCTTGTTCAGTGTCCTCACCACGGTATAGAGAAATGGCAACTTTGCCAAACCTTATACGAGGGCCTGAACCCAGCAACGAAGCAGTTGTTGGAAACCATCTGTCAGGGCCACTTCCTATCAAAATCTGATGAGGAAGCGTGGCAATTCTTTGACGACCTTGCGGAGCAAACGCTACAATGGGAAAGCACCAGACCGACTTCTTCTTCTTCTACCTCCACTTCTACCGGTCAGTCTAGGGTAGGAATTCACCAACTTGACGTCTCTATTGCGATGAAAGCTGAAATGGCTGCGATAACAAGAAAGCTTGAAGCGATAGAGAGCAAATTTTCTTCTCCTGCTCCTACCCCTGTTCTCCCCCTTCGCACCATTTGCGCTTGTTGTTCCGATCCTTCTCACTTAACTGAAGAGTGTCCTTACAATCCACCATCGCAAGGACAGGATCAGGTTAATGCTGCATTTCAGCAAAGACCTAGGAATGATCCATACTCTTCCACCTACAATCCCGGTTGGAGGAACCACCCCAATTTCGCCTGGAATCAGAATCAGAATCAATTCCAAGGCAACAATTTCCAAAGGCCCCCTCTGCCGCAACAACAAGCGCAACAACAAACTCAACATCAATTTCAGCAGCCCTTCCAACCCCAACCTTTTCAAAATCAGACGAACAACTTTGCACCCAACAATTCTTTTCCACCAAACAACTTTGTTTCGTCAAACAACGATAAGGTTTCCTCGCTCGAACGAAATCTGGAGGCGTTCATTAAACAATCGACACAATCCACTGCCAACATCCAGTCTTCTATTCAGTCCTTAGTGCAACACACTGCCGCTCACGGGCAAAGCATCAAGACCATCGAGGCCCAGATTGCACAGCTGAATGCGGCCTTAAGCGAGCGAGAGAAGGGGAAGCTCCCGTCCCAGCCACTCCCAAATCCCGGTCACCCACAGAATGTACATGTTGCTCTTGAACAACAGAACCATAATGTGAGTGTCTTGACCACATTGAGATCGGGAAGGATGCTGCAAAACAACATTGGCACACGAATCAACGATGACACCCCGGCCGCTGCTTCTTCTTCTCCTGCTTCTTCGTCTTCTAAGCCTATTCTCCATTCTTCAAAAGGCTCTTCTTCTTCTTCTTCTTCTTCTTCTTCTTCTTCTTCTGCTCTGAACGGACCCGCTTCCCACTCCACGAAAACACCTGTTCTGGGATCCGTTCCAACTCCACAATCTCCTCCACAAGCATTAGACTCAACCAATTTTAAAAACGTCCCATTTCCAAACCGGTTGAGGTCTAATAAACAAAATCCTCAAATGGAGAAGATTCTGGAGTTATTTAAGTAGGTTAACATTAACATTCCTCTTTTAGATGCCGTCCAACAAGTCCCATCCTACGCGAAAGTCTTAAAGGACTTGTGCACGAAAAAGAGGAAGTCTCAGGTACCAAAGAAAGTTTTCCTGGCTAGTGCTGTGAGTGATGCTCTTACCCAATTTTTACCACAAAAACGGAAGGACCCTGGCTATCCTACGATTTCTATTACCATTGGGGATAAGAACATCAACCGCGCACTATTAGATCTTGGTGCCAGTGTTAACCTGCTTCCGTACTCAGTATACGAGCAATTAGGCGTAGGAGAGCTGAAACCCACACACTGTACTCTCCAAATGGCCGACCGATCGATCACCCATCCTAGGGATGAGCTAGAGGATGTGTTAATCAAAGTCGGGGACTTCATATTCCCCGTTGACTTCATTGTATTAGACACACAGCCTGTAGCTAACCCCCGGAATCAAATTCCGGTGATACTCGGTCGCCCATTCCTTGCAACCTCAAATGCTGTGATCAATTGTCGCAATGGTTCGATGAACCTCTCTTTTGGAAACATAACAATTGAACTCAACATTTTTAGGTTGGGGAATCAGCCCTCCGAACCTAATGCTCATATACTGGACGTCTGCTCGATCCAGGAGATCACCCCTGAAGAGTGTGAATTCGAGGAGTTTCTGTTCGATCATGCTAACCTTAACGCCACTAGTGCATTCCTCCTCGAACCTGCTGCTGTTTCTGCGCCCGACAACGACTACGAGTGTTTCACGTTCTTGAACGATCTTAGCCGCTCGCAACCCGAGTTTGAATCCTTCGAATTTCCGGATGAGTTACCTGAACCATCCGACTCGGTCGCTTACACTCGTTTTGAACCTCTGCTGGAGTCCTTTGAGTTCGAGACCTCTGCACCAATCTTGCCTTCAATCATTTCACCTCCGACTCTCGAAATCAAGCCTTTGCTGTCTCACCTTAAGTACACTTACTTAGGTGAGAACGAGACCCTCCCTGTCATCATCTCAGCTTCTCTAGCTCCAGAGCAAGAGAAATCCCTTCTCGCGGTCTTGCACAGCAACAGGTAAGTTTTTGGCTGGTCCATGGCGGACATCAAGGGGATTAGTCCCCTGATCGTTGAACATCACATTCATCTGATGGATGATACCAAACCAGCCCGGGATCCACAAAGACGTCTCAATCCAGTCATGAAAGAGGCTGTGAAGAAGGAAATCGTAAAATGTCTGGATAGTGGTTTCATTTACCCTATCTCTGATAGCCAGTGGGTTAGCCCCATTCACGTTGTCCCTAAGAAATCAGGTATAATGGTCATCACTAACGAGGCGAACGAGTTAATCCCTACTCGCACCCAAACTGGGTGGCGAGTATGCATCGATTACAGAAAACTCAACGCCGCAACGGGGAAGGACCACTTTCCGCTACCTTTCATTGACCAAATGCTTGAACGATTGGCCGGACACGAGTACTACTGCTTTCTTGATGGCTACTCCGGCTATAATCAGATTCCTATCGCCGAAAAAGACCAGGACAAGACCACATTCACTTGTCCTTTCGGCACGTTTGCATATCGTCGCATATCCTTTGGGTTATGCAGTGCGCCCGCTACCTTCCAGCGGTGTATGATGGGAATCTTCTCAGACATGGTGGAAAAATTTCTGGAGATCTTCATGGATGATTTCTCCATCTTCGGCGATTCCTTCAACGAATGTTTGCTGCATCTTGACGCTGTCCTTACCCGATATAAGGACAAGAATCTCACTTTGAATTGGGAGAAGTGCTACTTCATGGTGCGCGAAGGTATTGTCTTAGGACATATCATCTCGCAAAATGGCATAGAGGTTGACAAAGCGAAGATTGAGGTCATTTCCAATCTCCCTCCTCCCCGATGCGTCAGAGATATCCGAGCCTTCCTTGGCCATGCCAGTTTTTATAAACGGTTCATCAAGGACTTTAGCAAGATTGCTAGGCCCTTGAATCTTTTACTGGCCAAGGATACGCCATTCGACTTCAACTCGAGCTGTGTGACTGCATTCGAGTCATTGAAAAGCTCACTCACTTCTGCTCCCGTTCTTTCTTCGCCTGACTGGACGCACCCATTTGAGATTATGTGCGATGCATCCGACTTTGCCATTGGTGTTGTCCTTGGACAACACATAAACAAGATGCCGCATATAATCTATTATGCGAGCCGAGCCCTGAACGATGCCCAACTCAATTATACAACTGAGAAGGAATTCTTAGCTGTTGTATTTGTTTTAGAGAAGTTCAGGCCCTACCTCATCGGCTCTCCAGTCATTGTCTACACAGACCATTCTGCTCTGCGCCATCTTTTTGCGAAGAAAGATGCAAAATCTCAGTTAATACGTTGGATCCTCTTGTTTCAAGAGTTTGACCTTGTCATTAAGGACAAACGAGGATGTGAAAACGTAGTTGCCGACCATCTCTCACGACTTCCTTCTTCGCCTTCACTTCCAATTCCGATCAATGACGTTTTCCCGGATGAACAGCTCTTGACTGTATCTTGCGAACCCTGGTTCGCAGATATTGTGAACTATTTGGCCACGGGATTACTACCGACTGAATGGTCAAGTCAGGACAGACTTCGCTTCTTATCCCAAGTAAAACACTTTTACTGGGACGAACCCTATCTGTTCAAGTACTGTCCCGACCAGATTATTCGTCGGTGTGTCCCTGACGAGGAATTCAAGAGTGTGCTGTCATTTTGCCTCGATCAAGCATGTGGCGGGCATTTTGGCCCCAGAAAGACAGCTGAGAAGATCTTGCAATGTGGTTTCTACTGGCCACAACTCTTCAAAGACGCTCATGACTATTGCAAGACTTGCTCCCGGTGCCAACACTTGGGCCGGATATCCCGGAGGAACGAGATGCCGCTCCAACCAATCTTGGTTGTAGAGATTTTCGATGTTTGGGGGATAGATTTCATGGGGCCGTTTCCCAGCTCTTTCGGGAACTTGTACATCCTTCTCGCTGTTGATTACGTCTCTAAATAGGTCGAGGCTGTACCCAGCCGGACTAACGACAACAAGGTTGTCGTTATGTTTCTTAAAGAAAACATTTTCTCCCGTTTTGGGCACCCTCGAGCGATCATTAGCGACAATGGAAGTCATTTCTGCAACAAAACTTTTGAGGCCTTGATGCGGAAATATTCCATTAATCATAAGCTCTCTACGCCCTACCACCCCCAAACCTGCGGGCAGGCCGAAGTTTCAAATCGGCAAATCAAGCAGATACTGGAGAAGACGGTTTCCAAGAACCGTAAGGATTGGTCTCTGAAACTCACTGATGCCCTTTGGGCATTTCGAACCGCTTATAAGACCGACCTTGGCATGTCTCCCTATCGGCTTGTGTATGGAAAAGCCTGCCACCTACCTGTCGAAATAGAGCATCGCGCATTTTGGGCAATAAAAGAGCTGAATCTGTCTCTCGAAAATGCGGGCAGCCATCGGAAGCTGCAGTTGAACGAATTGAGCGAGCTTAAGGATGAGGCTTACGATAACGCGGTTGTTGTTAAGAATCGAATGAAGGTGTTTCACGATAAACACCTTTTGCGCAAAACTTTCGTACCTGGTCAACAGGTACTGCTTTACGACACCAGACTTCACTTCCATCCAGGAAAGCTCAGATCTCGCTGGAAAGGGCCGTATTTTGTGCGGAATGTGTATCCGCATAGCGCTGTGGATTTGGAGAATCCAAAGGATGGTTCATTTTTCAAAGTGAACGGACACCGACTAAAACCGTACCTTAGCGCCGAACCAACAGAGGAGATCCTGGTCTTATAGGAGCCGGTTTACCCTGCATAATCTTCCTCTGCCTACCACCAAACTTCGGTTATCCAGCCAAGAATAAGTGGACACTGTTCCAAATAAGTTTGGGGGTATGTATATACCATTTTTGTACATTTCTGTGGATATTCTTTTCCATTTTTGCTTTTCTTTTCTTTTCTTTAAAAACAAAAAAAAATGTGTGTATAGCTAACCGACAATTTTGACCCTTCAAATGATCTCTTCATGCAATGACAGTGAGGACACTATCCAGTTTAAGTTTGGGGGTACGTTCGGTACGCATTTCTTACCTTCGCATTCATATGTATATTTTGCATCTGCATATTAAAATCCATAAAATCCATAAAAATCAGAAAATTTTCTAAAAACATAAAAACTTTTCTGTCAAGTTAGTTAGTGGGAGGACTCTGATTCAACATTTCGACGGTTTTGTTTGATAAAATAAAAATAACTAAATCTTATTTTTAGATTTTGAAAACCTGAAAGATAACTCTCCTTTGAAGTTAACTATAGCTGATATACGTCTTTACATCACACTACACGTGTCGTGAGTTTTGGAAATTAGATGATAAGTCTTTTCTGTCTGAAAACTTTTAAATGGATAAATGATTTTCTGAGGATCAAATAGGTTTGTTCTGAAATAAGTAATGTCAAGAATAGTTTATGAAGTGAAGTGAATATGAAGGAATGTTATTGATGCCTTAATTGGAACTAAGTCTGAAAAATAACCCATCTGAAACTTGATTGGAATGATTACACACCGAACCCACTAAACACGTCTTTTATCCAGAAAAATAATTGAACTGCCGGTTATGTCTCCGTTCGTATTGAATCATCATGATTTTCAAGCCAAACTGACTTTTGTTTTTGGACCTAGGTAACTTGAGTAATTAAGTCCGCTGGGGTGTTTCTACACCTAATACCCTAAAGCCAACTGGTTTGGGTCCATTGGCCCAAAGTTCACTAAGAAGCCTAGAAAGTCCAGATTAAAACAAAGTCAAGCAAGTGTTCTCTCCGAGTTAAAATTCCTAACGGTTCTTTGTGTGAGAATAATCTTGATAAAAGACAGGCTTTTATAAAAATTTTAGCGGAGATATGAAGGTTTTATTCTATGATAAAGACTATTGCACGTTCACAGAGGTGTGTATGAAATGAAAACAAGAAAAAGGTGGAGTGAAAAATAAGACCTAGTTTCCTGTTAGGGAAGATAGAAATTCTGAAGTTGAAACTTTACTGGAAAACGAAACTTGAAAATGCTTAACTCTTTATAAAACTTATGTGATCCTTTTAAAATTTTATCTGGGCTTTATTGTGTGACATAATGACTTTAATCGATCCTTCTAGAAACTTAACGACACTATTTGCACTACACGTAAAGACATATAAAATCTGTAGTTAAATAAGAAGCGAGGTGTGAAAAATAAGGGTTTGATAGTCTAGACTTGGGATCATAGAATTGTTATTTTCTGAACAAAACTTTAGGGGTTTGAATCATAGTAATTTCGCAAAACTAGCTTGACCGGATTTTGTGGGTGTAATCCGCTGAAAACCCTCAGGAGACAACACTCCTCCTACTAGGGACACCTAGAGGTTTAATGGCTTGTTGCACATGCTCAGTGCAATCGCGTTCCCTGCGAAAGTGAGGTTAGGAAATTTTTTGTTAATAAATTGGATTTGCTCGGGACGAGCAAATGATAAGTTTGGGGGTATTTGTTCATATCAGATTATTGCATTTTTATACCACCCAATTTTTATCATATTACTTATCGGTAGGTACTCTTGAGCCGTGTTTGCTAGTCAATTGCAGGACACAGGTTCTCGGCTCTTAACAATGAAATTCATGGAAAAACACGACAAAATCCGGGTTCCTGTCAACCACAGATAAAACACGGATCTCCGCTCTTTATCCGTCTGTTGCCACACACCAGTTTAGGAGACAAAATGGCAAATCAAATGTCATTTTCATGCACAAGGCTCAATGGCAGCACAAGATCCAAGAAATCTACGTGGAGCTCGAGAAAATCATGAAAAAAAAGATCCACATCAAATCACCTTTTGATTTGCTAAAATTCTGGAAAAATCGTGATGACATTATGAGAAAAAATATATACCAGACTGAAGGGCAACGCAAACCAGGAGAAACCACAAAACTTGAAGACCTAAGTCCCCTATGTAGCCGCGGAACCACGGCCTAAGCATGCTTAGGCCGCGGAACCGCGGCCGTACGGCCTCCACAAAATGTCAAACTTTGGGGGTATTTTGGTATTTTCATGTAAAGGCAGAATTTTGCCCTAGATTTCCAGTTCCCTGCCTATAAATAGCCCAGAACCTTGTGAAACCAAGGGTGCATAATCTTGTATTTAGATTTTAGGTTTTAGTTGTTGTTCTTCTTCCTCCTCTCATCTCTTCTCCATTAAAAAACTTGTAGTGAGCTTTTGTGAGTGAAGAATGAATAAAGGAGTTCTTGTTCTTGCCATGCTTATCTTGTTGTAATTGTTCTTTTATAATTGCTTGTAATTTTCTTTTGCTAATCTAGTTGTTGTTATTTACTATTTGTTTCTTTCTTTTCTCTTTTCCTTTATCTTTAAAACAACCATGATGCTTACGCTTGATCCTTGCCAAGGTGAGGTCGCAAATAGCTAGTTGTTATCTTCTAATCTCTTTCTTTCTATCTTCCTCTTTGTTTTATTTTCTTTTCATTATGATGTGTGAGTAGTTTCCATACTTGTTAGGGTAGGATAAGGGAAGTTTGAGAGTAGGAAATCTCTCTCACTCTTTCCTTGCCCAACATCTTAAATCGACTCCCGTTAATTGAACCATAATCCGCTCCTTACGGCACCCTATCCTACATGATAGCAGTGATTCCGTAGTGAGACCGGTTGTGGTTGAATTAACCGGAGGTTATGGCTAAGAGCCAAGAATGGACGGACAAGCACCAAAAGGAAGGACTTAAGCGTTGGAAAGCCAAACTTATACTAGCAAGTTCCTTCCTAGTCGTGCGAATCCCCGTTGTTGCCGATTACCGTAACACCGATATTAAGAGTGGCAACGAAAGAAGTGAGCGACTCCTAACTCAAACTAACCTAATCCTAACCCTAACAAGCTCTCTTTACATATCATTCTTGTTGCGCCACGGGAGCGCCCCGGCCGTCTTACTTGAGGCCAAATTGCGGAATCAAAATTTTTCCTTACTCGGAAACCGGCGCTACCGCGGACAAAGAAAACCCGGATCGTTTACCATTAACCTACGCTAGCTAACAAGAGATGGGGTGAGAAGTATACCGAGTGATCCGAGTCCTCCGGTCTTCTCTTCATCATCCCGATCTCCCGCGGAAAGTCTTTGCTCCACATCGTCGCCTCCTCGCCGGAAAGGGCACCACATCGCCTTCGTCTTTTACGGGCTCCCGCCTCAATACCGAGGCAACTCGAGCATGAAGCCGGCAACTCGACATGCTCAAGATTTTCTGTAGGAAGCAGTGTAGAAACTTTGTCTCTTGGAGTTTATGTAGTTGCCATTGATGGATGGAGGAAGAGGTAAAGAAAATTGGTGCTTTCAATTTTCTAGCAAGAAGAAGATGAAATCAACTCTCTCATTCTTTTTCTTTCTCTCTTTCTTTTTCTTCTACTCTCTTTTTTTTCATAACCATGAAAGACTTTTTCTTCAAGTGAGAAGAAGATGGAGGAGGAATGAATATCATAACATCAACATGAAGGGAGGTGAGTGTAGGAGCAAGGAAGTGGTGACCTTATCCAAACCTTATCATAACAATCTCACATCAACATGAAATCAATCCTAATCCTATCTCATCAACAAAAAGCAAATGATAAAGATGGATAAGAAAGGTATCAAAAGATGCTTTCATAATAAAACATCTTACAAAAAAAAACTTCCACCAAAAGTTATTTGCAAAACTGCAAACAACCCCCTCCATCGGAAAAGTCCGGCCGGGAAAGAACAAAGGAAAACCGGCCGGGACGGAATGCAAACTGGCAACTCCAGAAAACTGGTCCCGTAATAAATTACAGGAAAACCCCAATACTGTGCATACACACCCGCATCTGTATTCCGACCGGATACAAATGCAATGAGACAAAATCTACACTGTACTAGACTAGGACCGGCTTAAGCCAAAGCCGGCTAGTAAAATCCGTTCGATCCTGATCCGTGCAATACCGCACGTATCAGATCGAACCCTGCCATATTCCTATACGGCTACTAGTACAAACCGTCCGATCCTGATCCGTGCAATACCGCACGTGTCTGATCGGACCCTGCCATATCTCCATACGGCCTCTACAGCGTTTCGCCCGAAAGCTTGAGTAACTGTAAATGTGGTGGACTCTAAAGACTCGTCAATACTATGGCTGTGGATTTAACCACTGGCACGTCAGAGGTATAAGCCAATACGTGACGGGCCACCAGCTATTGACCAAAAGGGACGTCGATGAGGAAGCTCACCCCGACACCCAACTGAGCCTGTCAGTGACAATATCCGTACAGTCCGGTCCGTTCGTCTATGAGTATCGCATGGCGGGCCTAGGGGGTTGGTAAAAGTCAGACCCCCAAAAGCGGTACAAGTCGTGTCGGAGCGTAGCCCAGAACGCCCTGAGATACTACTGGAATACCTACCAGTAAATCTCCTGCCTCGGCCGAGGGCTTTGCGTAATGGCTCTCCTAGACACAGCGCGACCTCACCCCCAATACCGGGAGAGACGAACCCCTGCAGATCCGCTCACTGCCTCCATGTGGCTCGGGACTGTACCCAACTAAAACCTGTTTGCACGACTCCTTTGAGCCGTGGTAGGGTAGTAATCAAAGCACAGTGGGAACTCACACGAGACAAATGACGATCTCAGGTCGATGAACTAACCTGTACACATGTCACTAGGGAACTGCTATCTGACATCTGGTATAAGACCAACTAGCAGGTTCCCGGCGAGTCCTGTCCGGTGTACTCATAACCCAATGAGCACCTGTATACATCTTAGGTGAACCAACTGACACCAGTGGCTTGTGAGACCGGCCACCGCCCCTCGTCGGGGTCTCGACTGTATACACTAGTCTACTAATGGAGTATCGATGCCCTGTCTCGAAACTCCTACGACTAGGGACCTTTTAAGGATGTGCTTATAGACTACCAGCTCCCACGTATATGATCGCCATCATACTGCTGGTAGTCAAGCAAGAATCCTAGGGGCTCTATCAACGTGTAATAGCGACATGTCAGGTCACCTAAAGCAGTACACGATGATAAAGATAGACCAGATAGCATACTATCATCTCGAGTAAGACTGTCCTACCGGGATAGGTCCTCCCTCAATCATTGCAATCACGTGCCTGTGATCCAATAATTGACTCTGAGGGCACTATCTCCAACAATCTCCCACTTGCACTCAAGGCTAATTATTGCGATGTCGCATACTCACAACCCGTGTGATACCGAACACCCAACTCCTCTACTAGTCAGTCTCACAAAACCTGTTTGCGAAACTATTGCGTTCGAGGAATAGCCTCAGTGAGTGGATCCGCAGTGATGTTTCTTTCTGTGTCTCTCTATATCTCATGTTCGCGGAGAAAACCATCTCCCGAAATGAGCAATACCTGTCTTAGAATGTCTGGATGTCTGATGGGACCTAGCTCATAAATGAACTCCAAATCCAAACTTCTCAGACTGTATCATCAACTGAACTTAATCAGTATCCTGCGCCATGCCGCCCTCAGTATTGCCTTGGACCACCTGTCCAAAATACTGCCCCTCGTCAGAGGGAGAACTATAACTCTGACAACCTCCTTGTCGTCCATGTCACCTTGGAAGCCTGGAGTGATAACCGTCTCCTAAAGGAGGCAGCCGTTATCATATCCCTAGAACATTCACTTATGTTCTAAAACTGCTTCCGACTGTTTTTCCAGGATTGGATTAATATCAACTTATTGCACCTACTGCAAGAACAACATCTGGTGTGGTACTTGACATCTAATGATTGACTCAATTGCCTAAGCAAGTGATCTGTCAATCATGCGTATCCCTCTCCCCTTTAGTCTGTAAGACACCTTTAGAGAGGGTGACTCCATCAACTGCAGGTGCACTACCGTGCCAGGAGTCGTCCATTCTAAATACTCATAGAATGCTGTCAAGGTACCCAGATTGGGAAACCACCCAAATCTAGATCTAAAACCATAGATCTAGTAACCAGTATGACTGATATAATATCCAAGTCCTATGTGGAGAAAACACTGTGTGACGACCAAAATATAACCGATCGTAGTATAGGAATATCACTTCCTACTACCTGCTCAACAGATCCATCCCCTATTCTGATGACGTCAAACCCATGACTGTCACATCAGAAACATATGATCTAACTCCGCTATATCTGCTTTAGTCTATAAATAGACATAAGCCTGATGTCCACCAATGCTTCCGCTGCTCCCACTGACTACGACAACCCTCTGGCAGAGTCATATAGACGTGCACTTCTAAAGCTAGTTTAGAACGACGCTATACTCATCCTCCCACCGGGTCTCGCAGCCTGGAACAACAACAATGGCAAGTGTGGGTAAACAAGAACTTCCCTGTCACCGTCCTTGAGGCTACCGGAGTACCTCTCGGGTGCCTGAAGTTACCCACCGTATCTGCGGAGTGGCCAATGGAATGTCAAATCAGATTGAATCTTTAGGTTCCTTATTAAATCTTCAGTAATCGTTTGCGGTTCTGGAATTACTTCCAGTTCTACCATACTCCCACTGCTGTTTTTGAAAAAAAAATCCATTTTTAATAAAACTGTGGCGAGTTTAGAACAATATTTCTATTGATCTGCCAGATGGTAGAAAGTCAACCCTCGTCATAGCCTGGGTCAACCCACAAACAGCCATTACAGAAACGTGCCTTGAGTTATCCGGAGTCTGGTTTTAAGCATAAGCCGGACAACTCCCCGTACCTTAACATCGTTAAGATATGAACTGTTCTATATCCAATATAGAACCAGAGGCACTGATTTAATTGAACCAGATTCAAATCATGCAGCTGTCTCCAGTGCATGTCAACTAAATGGAAGGAGGTCGATCAGTGTTACTCAACTTAGGAATGCTTCCAATTATGAGTAACCTGAAAGAGAAGCAATCTGTCTTCATCATTACTATCAACTGAATACCATACACAAGTATCTACATCTTCGATCACCTTGAAGAATCCCGATACTTGCAATACCTGGTTCTCTACTCTATTCTTATACCAATAACTCCTCAAAACTCAGACCCTGTGTTTCCACGAAACAGCTGTCTAAAATCTAGAGAAGCCATAAGTAAACCGAATATAGTACGAGCACCAACCCCTCTGTCCTAATGGACACTGGACAACATACAATACTCTGTATAAGTCCGCTGAGTCTAACAACTCTTTCACTGTGCGTCGTAGGTTGAAAACTGTACTTATGGTTAAGAAGAATTACACCGCTGTTCAATGCTCCTTACCTAACCATCCACTGATATAGGTAAATGTCATAGACATAATATCAAAAGGTATATCTCACTCTATGAAAATAGACGTACAGATATATCAATTTGAAATTGGTGCACAACAACGGATATTCAAAACCAAATATTTGCCGACCGGCAAACAACCCAGGTGACTTCCTCAAATATCACCGATTACAACGAATCCCGATATAATGAGGATGATCACCCAATTCCCAATAACTTACTCCCACTCATCATCTGTAAAACCATACAGATGTGAGAATCATACCTGGCAAATACATACCCTGGAGTAAGTGTCTAATCGGGAAATCAGTTTTCTATTAACAGTACACGGTGAAACTGAAACATTGAAGTATTTCGTCAGGGTATCCTGGTATTCCTAGTAATGCCTCTTCCATTGTCCAGATTCACAACTGTAACCGCATATCTCTTTGCCATCTGTCCAAATCCCTTTATATGTCTTTAGTCATTACCGTCTGCACACCCCTTTAGGCCAATTGGTTTTCTTCCTTCCCTACCGTTCGGCACCAGCCTATGGTTTGGAAGAAGACTATCCAATAAGCATAAAGGGTGTGCTGTCCTAATCCTAGGAGCACTCGCATCGCGAGAGAAGGTGAAGATAAAAGACACCTGAATGTACTTTATTCCTATTTCTCCTGAACCAGAATCCATCCCCGAACTGGAACAAGTTCCTTTCGAGTTCGTATATAACCATACGATGGATTATCCAATAAAATGGGATCTTCGTAGTGATACGGAGTGTCCTGGAGAAATACAAAGGTGATTTAGGATTGGCGAAGAAATACTTGGTTTGGTCGTGAATATCAGTCGCAATTTACTTTGCCCTCCTACTAATCCCTTGCTTTGTCTTAACTTAATACCTTCTGCACACCATCGTTATGCTAATTGGTTTTCTTCATTCCCTACCGGTCGGCACCAGCCTAAGGTTTGGAAGAAGACTATCCAATTTGCGTAATATGTGTACTACTCCTAAACCAAGGAGTACTCGTAATAAGAGAAGGTGAAAAAGAAAAGACAACTGAATAATCCTATCCGTTTTCTCCAGAACCAGAAACCATCCTCGAAGTCCTTCGAGTTCGTATCTAACCATACGATGGTTTTGTCCAATGGAAGTGGACGTTCGTAGTAATACGGGGTGTCCTGGAGAAAAGGGTAAAAGTAGGAGTGGCAATGAGGTCTGCAACTCTGACAATCCAAAAGCCAGTGTTAAGAAGGTTCGGTCAACTTGGTCACTGAGTCATAGTCTTAGGGTCGGGTCAATGGTCGCTGCCAGAGAGAGAGAGAAAAGAAACACTCAGCGTGCACTCTAACCTAGATCGGAATGGTTATCACTTTGTCTAATCTGGAAACCTCCCACTGTACCTCAAATTCTTCTCCAAACCTGAAAGAAGAATTAGTCGGGAACACCCGAGGAGTAAACCAACTCATCAGTGGGAATCGGGATCCAACTATCATCGCATGATAACGTGACGGAATCCACTCACGTCACCACACTCCAGAAGGTATGCGCATGCCTGGCAAGTTTCAGTTCTTTTGAAACTCCCGATGTGATTTTTACCCCAAGCGGTTTATGACCTTGACTAGGTCAACAAACCATAAACCGCCAGTCAAGTTCAACCCGTCATTATTCTGGATTGCATCAAACCCACCCGTACGTGCCCTTGACTAGGTCAACAAGGCCGCACGACTGTCTTAACCAATCCCACTTATGCAACAAACAAGTACCACTTAGCTACCGAACACTACGTCTTGACTAGGTCAACAAACGTAGCACGAATACCAAATAATACCTGTAGGAAATGACGGAGGGCTACGGCTGGTTTTTGGCGAAAAACCTTTAACGTAATGAACTTGATATCGTTGAAGGAACTGCATAGCCTTTTATAAAATATAGTGACGAAAACCTTTGCTAAAGAGGTCACTCCCGGTGAAGGGATCTCGGCTCTTTCCCCGTAGAATGAGGTGCAGGATATTCCAACTGAATACCACGATGCAAAGCAAAAGTAATCGGCTATAGTGAAGTTAATGCCCTGACGCAAACTTCTGTCCAAGGGGTCACTCCCGGTGAAGGGATCTCGGCCCTTGCCTCGTCGACTGAGGAGCAGGATATTCCAAATGAATACCGCGATGCAAAACAAAAGCTAACGTCCTTGCAATAACAGCTTTTTGAAAAGTGTTCCAACAACATCAGAATAGGTTTGTTTATCTTGCATTGATCCGAATCAATGCAGTCCCATCAATTAATCACACCACAAAGAACGAAAATATACTGACGTACGTATATGCCATCCGCATTCGCCACTGGGTCCCGTCATCACCCGTTAGGTTAGCTGACTAACGGCAGAGCGGGGACTGGACTAGCGCGGATGTAAAGCATATACAACATCTACTAATATATATACCAATATATAGTATTTCGCTCAAGGCGTGAATAAAATGCAACATCACAGAAATGTATAGCATCACAGAACAATACAGATATCTGGAAGCCCCGGGTTTCACAGAGCCGCTGCTGAAACCCGACGTTCCCCTGGTCGTGTGGATAGCCTGTGCAATGAAATCCTAGACCCCTACGGGCGCGGCAAGTCACCCGCCAAAACCTGAAGCGAGGCAGCCCCCTTCAGCACCGTGAATGGACCACCCAGCACTTCACGGAATCCGGTAACTTGGGCACCCCTCCTGGGTCAGCCTGTACCCCCTACGAGTGCGGCGAATAGCCCGCCAATCCTGGACTGAAGCCCCTCCGTCTCAATGCCCTGAGATGCGGGCCCGTTGCCCTCCAGAACTCGGCTATCCGTGCACCCCACCGCGGGGCAACCCTAGTACAGAAAGTAAAATATACATACACTGGGTACATCGACCGCAACCAGGTCGTGCCCCAAAAGAATAATACAAACAGGCAGTGACGGCAGTCCACATGTCGAACGCTCGCCCCGCAATATCAAATGTACATAATACAACAGCACAGTACTAGTATTGCATCCAGGCTATCCCCACAACCGATCCGCAACAACACAGCAAATACATAGAACATCAACGTGAAAATCACGTTCGCAAATCCGTCTAACCGGGCTATAGCAGTTAGACCGGATTTACCGATCAAGTGACATTCACGTTCGCAGATATAATGTAAATACTGTGAAAAAATGTGTTTAAAATTTTCCGATTGATCAAACAATTAACAAGTGGGCCCCAAAGAAAACTGTAGCACTCACAGAAATAATTGGCCCAAATTTAATATTCCAAAACCCATATTTTAAGCCCAGAAGGCCTCTGTAAAAAATTGGTGAAGTGACGTGAATAGTGCGCGGCGGAAGGGCCGCACAAATGGGGTTTTCGCGGCGGTTCCGCGCTCCAACTATGGAGTTACTTCGTCAAATTTTTACAGAACCCTTAGATTTTCCAGTACATCAATATTTTACAACCTGAAAAATTTTTGGACTTCAAAAAATTTCGACAGAAACTGATGTGAAGGGAAAAATACGGTTTTTGGAATTTTGGTCGATCGGAACTTAAAAACACATCAAACGAAGCTAGGTAAGGTTAATGGCGTGGCTCTGATACCATGTTGCGCCACGGGAGCGCCCCGGCCGTCTTACTTGAGGCCAAATTGCGGAATCAAAATTTTTCCTTACTCGGAAACCGGCGCTACCGCGGACAAAGAAAACCCGGATCGTTTACCATTAACCTACGCTAGCTAACAAGAGATGGGGTGAGAAGTATACCGAGTGATCCGAGTCCTCCGGTCTTCTCTTCATCATCCCGATCTCCCGCGGAAAGTCTTTGCTCCACATCGTCGCCTCCTCGCCGGAAAGGGCACCACATCGCCTTCGTCTTTTACGGGCTCCCGCCTCAATACCGAGGCAACTCGAGCATGAAGCCGGCAACTCGACATGCTCAAGATTTTCTGTAGGAAGCAGTGTAGAAACTTTGTCTCTTGGAGTTTATGTAGTTGCCATTGATGGATGGAGGAAGAGGTAAAGAAAATTGGTGCTTTCAATTTTCTAGCAAGAAGAAGATGAAATCAACTCTCTCATTCTTTTTCTTTCTCTCTTTCTTTTTCTTCTACTCTCTTTTTTTTCATAACCATGAAAGACTTTTTCTTCAAGTGAGAAGAAGATGGAGGAGGAATGAATATCATAACATCAACATGAAGGGAGGTGAGTGTAGGAGCAAGGAAGTGGTGACCTTATCCAAACCTCATCATAACAATCTCACATCAACATGAAATCAATCCTAATCCTATCTCATCAACAAAAAGCAAATGATAAAGATGGATAAGAAAGGTATCAAAAGATGCTTTCATAATAAAACATCTTACAAAAAAAAACTTCCACCAAAAGTTATTTGCAAAACTGCAAACAACCCCCTCCATCGGAAAAGTCCGGCCGGGAAAGAACAAAGGAAAACCGGCCGGGACGGAATGCAAACTGGCAACTCCAGAAAACTGGTCCCGTAATAAATTACAGGAAAACCCCAATACTGTGCATACACACCCGCATCTGTATTCCGACCGGATACAAATGCAATGAGACAAAATCTACACTGTACTAGACTAGGACCGGCTTAAGCCAAAGCCGGCTAGTAAAATCCGTTCGATCCTGATCCGTGCAATACCGCACGTATCAGATCGAACCCTGCCATATTCCTATACGGCTACTAGTACAAACCGTCCGATCCTGATCCGTGCAATACCGCACGTGTCTGATCGGACCCTGCCATATCTCCATACGGCCTCTACAGCGTTTCGCCCGAAAGCTTGAGTAACTGTAAATGTGGTGGACTCTAAAGACTCGTCAATACTATGGCTGTGGATTTAACCACTGGCACGTCAGAGGTATAAGCCAATACGTGACGGGCCACCAGCTATTGACCAAAAGGGACGTCGATGAGGAAGCTCACCCCGACACCCAACTGAGCCTGTCAGTGACAATATCCGTACAGTCCGGTCCGTTCGTCTATGAGTATCGCATGGCGGGCCTAGGGGGTTGGTAAAAGTCAGACCCCCAAAAGCGGTACAAGTCGTGTCGGAGCGTAGCCCAGAACGCCCTGAGATACTACTGGAATACCTACCAGTAAATCTCCTGCCTCGGCCGAGGGCTTTCCGTAATGGCTCTCCTAGACACAGCGCGACCTCACCCCCAATACCGGGAGAGACGAACCCCTGCAGATCCGCTCACTGCCTCCATGTGGCTCGGGACTGTACCCAACTAAAACCTGTTTGCACGACTCCTTTGAGCCGTGGTAGGGTAGTAATCAAAGCACAGTGGGAACTCACACGAGACAAATGACGATCTCAGGTCGATGAACTAACCTGTACACATGTCACTAGGGAACTGCTATCTGACATCTGGTATAAGACCAACTAGCAGGTTCCCGGCGAGTCCTGTCCGGTGTACTCATAACCCAATGAGCACCTGTATACATCTTAGGTGAACCAACTGACACCAGTGGCTTGTGAGACCGGCCACCGCCCCTCGTCGGGGTCTCGACTGTATACACTAGTCTACTAATGGAGTATCGATGCCCTGTCTCGAAACTCCTACGACTAGGGACCTTTTAAGGATGTGCTTATAGACTACCAGCTCCCACGTATATGATCGCCATCATACTGCTGGTAGTCAAGCAAGAATCCTAGGGGCTCTATCAACGTGTAATAGCGACATGTCAGGTCACCTAAAGCAGTACACGATGATAAAGATAGACCAGATAGCATACTATCATCTCGAGTAAGACTGTCCTACCGGGATAGGTCCTCCCTCAATCATTGCAATCACGTGCCTGTGATCCAATAATTGACTCTGAGGGCACTATCTCCAACAATTCTAACACTTAGATAATCACAAACAAATCTGGACTTTCGGACTTAACTCGTTAAAGTACATAGAAAAAGATTCCCATCTCCCTGCGGATCACCCGTACTCAACCGGGTAGCTACAAGCGAAACCGTTTTGATTGCGGTAATTAACTAAACTTGAACACGCAGAATCGCTAACAATCAGCACTATAAAAAGGACCCTAGATCTCAATTCAAAGGCATCAACATTTTTGGGGAGAAATCAAGAACTTCAAACAGAGAGAACTCTGAAGAATTAGAGAGAATTTCTCAAGAACAAAAAAAAAAGAAAAGGTAAAAACCTTTAGAAAAAGAGAAAATTCTCTTAAAACCAGATCATTGATCTAAGAACAAGATCAATGATCTTCAAGAAAAGAGAAAAATAAACAATAACAGTGCCTTGCACTTTTTATGAACCACTGGTTCTTTGAAAACAAGAAAAAACTTGTTTTCGTTGATCTAAAATTGATCCAAAAGAATAAGAAAAGTGCTCAGTACTTGCCAAAACTGCGCTATTGCGCAAGCCGCCAGGAAGCGCCACGTGTCAGCAGTGCAACAGCACAGCGCATTGACGCAGCGCACTGTGCTGTTGCGCTTGCGCTCACCAGAGCGTGACACGTGTCACTTCCACATGCACTTGCGCTCTTTAATTTGCGCAAAGCGCCTGACAAGCCATGTGGGGCACTGTCAGAGTATTTAATGCTCTGCATTATTAAAAAAAGGGACAGAGCCCAATTAAAAGGCCTAACAGGCCTAATCAAAAATGCTATGCATTTTAACAAGGGCAGAGCCCAAGCAAAATAGATGCTCTGCATCATTTATAAAAGGGCAGAGCACAACCAAAACAAAGAAAAATAATGCAGTAAAGGGGCAAGGCCCTAGCACAGATCCAATAGGCCAAAGACAAAAGAATATTGAAGCTGGACTTAGCCCAGTCATGGCCATAAGTCCTCAAATTAAATTGACTGAGCACGGCTACTCTCTAAATCAATTTACATCCGGTTCAAGGGTACATCTCCGAACTCCTCTGACACTTCTCGTTGTAATCCTTCAACGACGTTAGAGAGGTGACGGGTCCCAACGACCACACATGAATATGGACCGAGACGTTCTTAAACTAATATCGGACCGAAACGTCCTTAAACTAATAATGGACCACCACGTCCCTAAACTGGCGATGGACCGAGACGTCCTTAAACTAATATCGGACCGAAACGCCCTTAAACTAATAATGGACCACCACGTCCCTAAACTGGAACATGGACCACTACATCCTAAACTGGAACATAGACCACTACATCCTAAACTGGAACAATAGAGCCTCCAAATGCTCTTTTGCCGGATCTAAATGGTCCCGTTTAAGTTGATCTTAGCCCCAAACACGGCTAACGTATCCTTAAACATTCAAATGTACTATAAAACTCCAAATCGACTTTGGTTCAAGGGTACATCTCTGAACTCCTCTGACACCTATCGTTGTAATCCTTCAACGACGTCAGAGAGGTGACGAGTCCCGACGGCCATATATTAAATAGATCACCATGTTAAGTTGATATTAGTCTCAAACAGGACTAACGTATCCTTAACGAACGTTTAAGTTGATCTTAGCCTCAACACGGCTAACGTATCCTTAAACTAAAACACCAAACCCAAATCTAAGAAAATACGGATTTGGACTAATCCACGTCCTACGGGCGACGACATAAATTAGTCTCCGTATACAATCAACGGGCAACCACAAACAAAACAAACACCCACGACACGGAGTGAAATTCTGGAGAAGGAGAAAGTTGTTACCGCGATGCGGTAACGTAATTAACTGCAGGGGCTTGCACCTGCAGGGAAGAGCGTCCCCACAATCAAAAACCCCTCAAGCGAGGAGGAATCTGACGAAGTCTGCTACATCGGCCGCATCCGTCTAAACCTCTGATACACGGTGCCATAAATCAACTTGGCATCTTCAGAGAGGTGGACAGATAAAACCAAATAGCATCTGCCCCAAATCTCAGGATTAGACGTCCTAGTCTACGAGCTGCCATTCGGAGGGGAACAGATTCTGGCACGCCCGGTGGGACCTTTTCCTCTTTCCACTCCACACTTCGTGTGTCGTGTTTTTCCCGCGATCAAATAAAAGCGGTGTGTATGTTTTTGGTTGCCCTTAGGGGAGTGGATATTGAAGCCGGCATTTCGTCTCTATGAAGAATGGCATTTGCTCCCACCCCAGCAACTCAGGCTCTGTCATACCTGGCGGAGTCAAGTATGGGTCACTTGCAGCCTCAAATCTCTGCAATCCAGCTTTTTAAGAAATCAACGGGATTCTTTTTGGGTCGATGCTCCCACCTCCCACCCTCGGTGCCTCAACACCGATGGAGGAAGCCCAGAGGATGTCTGTCAAGCAGCAGCCTTGCCGACGGAATCGGTCCTCAAACAGCTGGCACATGCCAAAGACCAAGGTCGACGCAGGGGGCAGAATATTCAAGCTATTCAAGAAATCAATGGCTTCAAATTGCGCTAACTGCAACAGCAACTCTCGCTTCGTCCCATCTGGAGGAGTAACCTACGGGCCCCAAGCAGCCTCCCTTTTCACTATGCCAATGGAGCAGGTAACTCAAGCCACCACTGAGCTCTTCTTCGGGACCATGCTCCCGCCAACGAGCTTCAGCGCTCCTGTACCATCGCAAGAAGCTCCCAAGAAGTCGTTTTTCAGCGCTCCTGTGCTTATTTACGCCTTACTTTGCATTATACTGTATATAAGTACACACAAAAAATGTGATAATAAAAGAGTAGAAAGTGAAAAATTATATTTAAAAGATAGGAATAGTGTAAGAAAAACAAGAAAGTTAGATGTTTTCTTAAATGAAACTAGTAATAAGTGGTTATAAGCTGTTGTCCCAAAGGTTAGTAAGATGAAGGAAATTACTAATCTGAGGATAAAAATAAGCCTGAAAAATAGTTCCTATTCTGAAAGTCAAACATTTGAACGTTGATACCCTACTATACGCACTTACACACATCTTGAAACTCAGGATAGTAGAGGATACCTTGAAATGCTCTTGTCTAAAAGCCAAAGCATGAAGAAAATAAAAACGGAGAATAAAAGATAAAATGGTGAAAAGAAAAATGAACACTGGTTTTGTTATCACCGAGACAACAATAAAAAAATATAGCGAGGGTGCTTTATCACCTAGTGCTTTAGACCAACTGGTTTGGGAGTCACTGCTAAGCCATAGGTGTTGCAAGACGAGGAAAAACACCTAATTAGCAAGTACATGAGTAATCGATCGGTTAGTACCTCAAGAAGTATTAACAGTCGCATGAAGAATGTGTGAGCAAATTCCATCTAAATATCTATTAAAAAGTACTGAGGTAGATAGACAAGAGTATGATTGCTTGAATTGAATTCTCTGAGTGTAGGGATGTCCAGTTCACACACGTAGGGGTATATGATCAATATTTGGAAGAAAGGTAGGAATGAAAACTAAAGGCGATGTTTTATTGAGGGATGATATGATTTCTAATATCTTTTCATGACTATTAAGATAGGGCTCATAGCAACTGAAAAGCTGGTAGAGTTGAAAACTCTTACTTTCAAGTTCTTTCTTTTATAGTTCTTATCTTTATATAACTTTCACCATCTCTCTTTTATTATACGATTTTGTGGGTGTAATCCGCTGAAAACCCTCAGGAGACAACACCCCTCCTACTAGGGATGTACCACTGGCACCGAGTAAGGAAGACCGGGGGAAACTCTCCTTCTAGACTGACTCCGCCGACTCCAACGGCAGAAATTGATGCTGCTGTTCCAACTGGAAACAGTTTTGAACCACTTAGGAAGGTCCACAAGAACTCTCCGACCGATGTGCTGAAAAGATCTCCTCCACCTATAGAGAGCGCTACAAAGGTGAAGCCGAAAAAGCCCCCTCAATGGCTGTCCTCTAAAATCTACAAGGTCTGGCGTCAAGTCCAAGACTCGGTAATTGATCAAGATTATCCCCGCCGACAGAAAAAGGTGAAAGTTCAGCGGGTAGAGCACCGTCCTATCAATCCACAAAAGGCGATAGTTACTTGGGTGCCCACGGCAAGTGATCCACGGCCGACGTTTGTCAGCGAGCTACTATCTGAAGAAAGGGTAGCTGCATTAAAAGACGTCCTTGTACAGCATAAAGATTGCTTCGCATGGAACTATTCCGAAATGCCAAGATTAGATCCAGAGATTGCTGTCCATAAATTGGCGATATCCCCGGATGTTAAACCAATCAAACAAGCACCGAGAAGAATGCGGCTCGAGCTTGAGATGAGCATCAACACCGAGGTCAAGAAGCTGATCGACTTTGACTTCATCCAGGAAGTTTAATATCCTGACTGGATCGCCAATATCGTCCCGGTAATGAAGAAAAATGGGACGGTGCGCATATGTGTAGACTTTCGGGATCTCAATAAAGCCTGCCCAAAGGATGATTTCCCAATACCAGTCACCGAGCCGATGATAGATAACACGTCCACTCACGAGATTTTCTCCTTCATGGACGGCTCATTAGGGTATAATCAGATAAAGATGCATCCCGAAGACCAGAAGCACACCGCTTTCCGGACTCCTTTAGGAATATTCTGCTACAAGGTGATGCCCTTCGGTCTAAAGAACGCCGGTGCCACCTATCAGAGGGCCATGACGAAGATCTTCGATGATCTCATACATGAAATCGTCGAATGTTATATCGACGACCTCGTCGTTAAGAGCAAATCATACGAGGAGCATCTCGAGCATCTAAAGACTGTATTTCGACGCCTTCGACAATACAACTTGAAGATGAACCCTCTCAAGTGTGCATTCGGAGTTTCTTCGGGCAAATTTCTGGGATTCATCGTCCGACACCGAGGTATCGAGATAGATCCGTCGAAGATCAAGGCGGTTATGAAAATGCCTCCGCCAAGGACTCTTAAGCAGCTGCGATCTCTCTAAGGGAAGCTCGCATATATACGACGATTTATAGCTAACCTTTCGGGCAAGTGTCGTCCTTATAGCCATTTGATAAAAAAAGGAACTCCATTCGTCTTAGATAAAAAATGCCAGGGCGCGCTGAACGAAATTAAACAGTACCTGCAGAACTCGCCAGTGTTGGCTGCTCCGGTTAAGGGAAAACCTCTCATTCTTTATACAACCGCCCCTCGAAGGTTCTTTAGGCGCATTATGGGCCCAAGAGAATGATCAAGGGAAAAAAAGAGCACTCTACTACTTAAGTCGAGTTCTACTGGAGGCAGAAAGCAACTATTCTCCAATTGAAAAACACTGCCTAGCGTTGATCTTTGCGATAACAAAGCTCAGGCACTATGCATTGGCACATGAAGTCCGTCTCATCTCGAAGGTGGACCCTCTTAAAAATTTAATGTCGAAGGCCATATTGACAGGTCGACTCGCTAAATGGGCTCTGCTCTTGATGGAGTTCTCGATAACTTATCAACATCTCAAGGCAGTGAAAGGCCAGGCCATCGCCGACTTCCTTGCTGAGCATCCGATACCGGCCGATTCTCCTCTGAATTGCGAGTTGCCAGACGAACATGCGTTTGACGCTATCGATAGGAACGATACCCGATGGGAACTCTATTTTGATAGAGCGTCTTCCATGAAGAAGCGCAAACAAAGTACGCCAATGATCAAATCGGGGGTAGGCCCCATCTTCGTAACCCCACAAGGAGGAATAATGCGCTTCGCTTTCTCCTTAACAGAGCGAGGACGAATAACGAAGCCGAATATGAAGCCTTGATAGCAGGTCTTGAGATCGCCATCGACATGGAAATTGAAAACCTCCTCATATACGGAGACTCCCAACTGGTCATTAGTCAAGTAAACGGCGACTACCAAACGTGCAAACCGGAGTTGGTGAAGTACGGCGAAAAGGTGCAACAACTGTTGACCCAAATTCCTTCCTGTACTTTAGAAAGCATACCGCGCACGGAAAACAGCAAAGCAGACGCGTTGGCCAAGCTTGCTAAAGAACTGGCTGACGAGAACCTCGATGACGTCAGAATCGTGGTACAAAGCCGTCGGGTGCTTGCGCCGGCGGAAGTATCTTCAGAATCATCCAAAGAAAAGGGAGCAACTGAACAGGTGACCCTGCAGATAAAAGACCGGGAAAAGGATGAGGATTGGAGAGAAGTCTTTATAGACTACTTCAAATACCGTCGAACGCCCGAAGATGCGTCCTTAAGACATCAGCTCATGAAACGAGCTCTGTCTTTCGCCTTCGTCAATGATACTTTGTACAAGAAGTCGTTTGATTCTCTATGGCAGAGATGCCTAGGGCCTGACGAAGCGGAAAGAGTCGTTCAGGAAGTTCATGACGGACTCTGTGGTTCTCACCAAGCGGGCCCAAAGATGAAGTTCAAGATCAAACGGATGGGCTACTACTAGCCCACGATGATTCAGGACTGCCTCGAATATGCGAAGCAATGTCACTCATGCCAAATCCATGGGGACTTCATCCACCAACATCCAAATCCAATCCATCCAACGGTGGCTAGCTGGCCATTCGAAATTTGGGGAGCTGACATAGTCGGCCCCATCGAACCAGCATCGTGTAGAGGACATCGTTTCATTCTGGCGACAACTGATTACTTCTCCAAATGGGCAGAGGCAGTACCGCCGAGAGAAGTGAAGACGGAGATTATCCTCCACTTTTTCAAGATGCACGTCATTTATCGGTTTGGAACTCCGTGACGGATCATCTCCGATAACGGGCCAGCCTACAGAAGCCACAAGATTAGTCGCTTCGCGCAACAGCATAACATAGACTGGAGATATTCCTCGGTTTATAATCCACGAGCTAATGGTCTAGCCGAGGCCTTCAACAAGACCCTGACGAAGATCATGAAAAAGACAGTGTCCCGAAATAAGAAAGACTGGCACGAGAGACTGCAAGAAGCTCTCTGGGCGTATCGAACTACGTTCAAGACAGCCACGAACACAACGCCGTACGCGTTGGTATTTGGTACAGAAGCAGTACTCCCCCTCGAGATAGAGCTACCCTCTTTACGAGTGGCAGTCCACTACGAGTTGACGAACGAAGAAAATGCTAACCTTCGGCTTGAGGAGCTTGATGCCCTTGAAGAAACACGGCTCATAGCGCAACAAAATCTGGAAACTTATAAAGCAAAGATGACGCGCTCATATGAAAGATTGACCCGACCGAGGACATTCACCAAGGCGAACTCGTGCTAGTGGTCAAAAGGCCTATGATCCCCAATCGCGCCAAGCGGGGAAAATTCGAGCCAAACTATGAAGGCTCGTACATCATAGATAAGGTCTACCGGGGTGGGGCCTATCTACTCATGGACATGCACGGTGAAAGGCCTTACAGGCCAATAAATGGTCGATTCCTAAAGAAATATTAAGCTTAATGAGCCATAGCCTAGGTCAATGATAGATGACGACGACTATGTCCGCTCGCTATCTTCCTAAGCTCAAGCTTTATAAGCAATAGCCAGCCTTCTTCATGACGGACCGAAAGGTCCTTAAACTAATGACGGACCGAAACGTCCTTAAACTAATGACAGATCGAAACGTCTTTAAACTACTACCGCAGCATCCTTAGGCTGACAAGATAAATAAAAAAAAAGAGAGAGAAGAGAAAAAGAAAATAATAATAATAAAATGAATGATAAAAAAAACGGTATGTCCATAAGCAAAAAGGGCACGGATGAAAACCCGAAAGGGCTCCGTGAGTAAAAACAGCAGGGCTACCGGCGAGTGTTCGTGAAAACCCGAAAGGGTGCGACCTTGTAAAAAGAAGAAGAAGAAGAAGAAAATAAAAAGAATAAAAAAAAACGGTATGTCCATAAGCAAAATGGGCACGGATGAAAACCCGAAAGGGCTCCTTGAGTAAAAACAGCAGGACTACCGGCGAGTGTTTGTGAAAGCCCGAAGGGCGCAACCTCGTTAAAAGACACTTATAGGGTCCTCTCGACCTTGTAAGGAGAAACCACCCGCGTGAGATCCTTACGACTCACAAGGGAGCAACACACTTAGGGATCCCCACGATTCCTAAGGAGAAAATACACTTGCGAGATCCTCACGACTCGTAAGGAGAACTCTCTTATGAGACCCTCACGGCTCATAAGATTTGAAAGTCTTAAGTTACAGAGACCTAAACCTGTGCTTAAGCAACCCCCACAACTTCCGATATTGCCATACAAGTGGCTTAATACTGGCCCTTGTATACAATCCACGGGCGCGAATAAACATTTCCCTAATCAAGTCCCATCTGAGACTAGAGATATGTTCGCATGGTGAACAACCCTTGTAAATCCTCTCGACTTACAACGAGAAAATCCTCTTGTAGGATTCTTACGACTTACAGAGGAACAAACACTTAGGAATCCTCACGATTCCTAAGGAGAAAATACACCTACAAGATCCACACGACTTGTAGGGAGAAATAACTTTGTGAGACCCTTACGGCTCATGAAGTCAAAAGCCTCAGTCGACAGGACCTTAACCCTGTTCGCTAAGCCATCTTTGATCGACATCGACAGAGGCAAATGATGATTCGCTCCTGGCAATATCCCAGTTGCAGCGGTGTTGATGCCAAAATCGGTGTCTAATTGCAGGATTACGGTGAAAAGCCGGTAGGCCGCACATGCATACGAAATAGCCGAAATGATAGGGCAACTTGCAATAAGAAGCAGCAAGTAAAAATGTATGCATGCAAAAAAAAAGCCGAAATGATTGGGCAACTCGCAATAAAAAGCAGCGAGTAAAAATAAAATAAACAGCCGAAATGATTGGGCACCGCGAAAAATAGTCGAAATGATTGGGCAATCGCGACCTTCGCGATATAAAAGCTAAAATGATAGAGCATCGCGGAAATAAAACAAAAAAATGATGATAAAACTTTTGCCCTACAGTTAAGATCACATCGATCCCTGTATACAATCCAAGGGCGCAAACAAAGAGGGAACCTTACTTTCCCAACAGGCTCCGCCAGAAAACGAAGCCAAACCTCAACGATTCATCTCAACTCCGAAGAAACCAGTGTCTTCGGCAAACCCCTCAACTCAGAGAAACAAACAATCCTTGACGAGAACCTCCTGATGTGCGTCGACTCGCAGAGCAACCAGTGTCTCCGTGGGAAATTCTCGACTCGTTTCAACACCAGGGAAACAAATAATCCTTGGCAAATACCTCAACTCAGGGAAACAAACAATTCTTGACGAGAGCCTCCTGATGCGCGTCGACTCGCAGAGCAACCAGTGTCTCTGTGGGAAATTCTTGACTCGTTTCAACACCAGGGAAACAAATAATCCTTGGCAAATACCTCAACTCAGGGAAACAAACAATCCTTGACGAGAGCCTCCTGATTCGCATCGACTCGCAGAGCAACCAGTGTCTCCGTGGGAAATTCTCGACTCGTTTCAACACCAGGGAAACCAATAATCCTTGGCAAATACCTCAACTCAGGGAAACAAACAATCCTTGACGAGAGCCTCCTGATGCGCGTCGACTCACAGAGCAACCAGTGTCTCCGTAGGAAATTCTCGACTCGTTTCAACACCAGGGAAACAAATAATCCTTGGCAAATACCTCAACTCAGGGAAACAAACAATCCTTGATGAGAGCCTCCTGATTCGCGTCGACTCGCAGAGCAACCAGTGTCTCCGTGGGAAATTCTCGACTCGTTTCAACACCAGGGAAACAAATAATCCTTGGCACTAGGGAAACAAATAATCCTTGGTAAATACCTCAACCCAGGGAAACTAGCGTCCTTGATGAGAGCCCCCTGATTCACATCGGCTCGCAGAGCAACCAGTGTCTCCGCGAGAAATTCCCGATTCGTCTCAACTTGCAAGATGAAGCCTCAAGCAGCAGGGATTAAAAAAAAACTTGCTTCCTGAACAATGGGACCCTGCAAGTCGATCTAAAACTGTCTCTTGCATACTATTCACGGGTCTCACTCTCCAAAGTCGAGTTTCGACAAGGAGGGAAACAACCGCTTACGGGTTCTCTCGACTCGTAAGAGGGGAAAATTCTCTTATAGGATCCTTATGACTTGTAAGAGAAAACACACTTAGGAATCCTCACGATTCCTAAGGAGAAAACCCACCTACGAGATCCTCTCGATCCGTAGGGAGAAAAGTCTCTATGAGACCCTCACGGCTCATAGAGTTGAAAAGTCTTAGGCAACAGATCTGAACCTGCGGCTTAGGCCATCGCTCTTTCTTGAGGAAATCTAGATGATTACTCTATTATCGGTCAAATGTGTTTATCAAGACGGCATGCTGATAATAAGAGAAAACAGAAAGCAAAAGAGTATACAAGACATTGCAAAGGAAAATGTGTATCTTTATTGGATGTAATCAAGTACAAGGTGAAGCATACAGAAGAATAAAGAATGGATACATCTTGTTTAAAAAGAAAATTTTTACAAATATCTAGATACAAGGGGAATTATTGGGGAGGAAGCGCCTTGCATAGCTCTGTTAATTGTTTGTGTACTTCCTTCCACGCTTTTTCTTGATCTGCCACCACCGCCAGTTCGGCCTCTACTCGAGCCCGCTGCTGCATGAAGGATGCAAGCTGCTCCCCAATGACCTGCTGAGCTGATTCATGGCCTCGGGCATCACGCTCGGCGGCATCAAGCTTCCGCTTCAGCGCTAGCCCATTAGAGATACGCTCCAGAAGGCCCTCGAAGACGGCCTTCACTTCGGCAGCGTTCGCCTCAACTTCGGCACGTAGACGAGCAGTTGCGCTTGAAGACTCCTGACGTTCCTTCAACCTTAAAGCTGCTTCTTGCTCCAAATGGTGGAGATAAGAAGTGCTTTGCTCGAGCCAGGCTGTCCGTTGAGTACTTACGGCCAATACCTCAGGGGAAGGACGCGTCGACTCCAGCCGATGTAGGCAGGCCTCGATTTCCCTACAGTGATTAACCCAAGATTCGACGACGCCTTCGTTATGAAAGTTTATGAGCGCCGCCAACATTGGGTTAACCTCCATAGCGAAATCTACGGCAGATGGGAGAGCGTCTGCGTTAAGCTCTTCGATATACCCACTCAACATGCCCAAACTCATCACGGCACCCTTTAAAGATGGGCGTTTCAAGAAGGGGCCTGCCGGTGAAAAGATGCGAGACTCAAGAAGGACCAAAGCCGGAACGATAGCTGCAAAACAAAACATGGTTAAACGACGGTTCAAGAGATGTTGAAGAGTCATCAATAAGGAAATTTACTATACCAGCTGCAACGGACGGCAAAGCCGGAAGGGTCGGTGGCGCAACCGATCTTTCATCCCCTCCTTCGATTTGTAGCACTGCAGTCGAGACAAAAAAAAAGTTAGAAGTAATTCCATAAATGAAAAAGAAAGATATCAATGGAAACCATACTCACCAGCGCCACCAGAGGAAGAAGCGAGTTCAGATGGGAAGGAGAAGTGTGGGAGCAACACTTGATAAAGATGGTCAAAGAGCACTCCTGAAAAGACACGACAGTGCGACTTTAGTACACAAATTATACGTCTTAAAGATAAGATTAATAAATTGCAAACCCTTACCTTCCAACATCTTCGATGGTATGAGAGAGGGTTGAGAGGTGACCACCGCCAAGGCAGTCGTTGATGGTGCTCCTTTGAGCAATGGAGCATCGGCGCTGGCCACATCTGCGTTGAAAACAAAGACAAACTTGTTAGGGAAGATCGCAAGATATAGAAAGGGAATGAAAGTAACTCAAAATTTACCTGATGAGCTGCCGGCTGAAACGGAGGCGACTCCCTCCTCCATCGATATGAGGCTGCCGCCCGTGGCCTCATCACTCGACTCAATGGGGGTCGTCGTCGTGCTCGCGCGGCCAGGAGACGGCGGAAGATCGTAGACGGGGAGGGCAATAACCAGAGCATTGTCGGACTCTTGAGAAAGAGCGGACGACTCTTCCCCAAGAGTCGTGCCCATCTCACCTGCTACTTCGCGCTCAGCGGTCTCCATCGCCTTATCAGCCGTCACCATGAGGTCGCCGGCCTCAAGCGCCTCACCCGTCGCTACCTCGGGCTCAGTTATAAGGGTCGTCTCATTTGCCGCCTCCTTAGGCTCGGCATCAACGACTTTCTCTGGTGTATCCCCCTCGGCCCCCACCTCAGGCTCAATAACCCTGGCGACGTTGCCTACCGTCGGCTCGAGCTTGACCAACGCCTCTTCCTCTGGCCCCTCAAGTTCGACAGTCTCCGCCTCCCCTTCGGTTAGACTTGGCCCTGCAGGAGAAGATATATAAGAACCGACAGGTTTACAATTCTTACAAAAAAGTCTTGCAAGATACATTACCAGAGCTGGACTTGTCATTAGCACTCCGAGCAGCACGTGCCACCTATCTGCGAGCGGTGGATAGGGCGACGGGAGCCTCTTCTGAGGGAGTATCAGCGCGAGGGATGGTGCTTGGAGCCTCCCCCGTGACCAAAGCAGCCCTGCGCTCCTTCGCCTCGCGCCTCAGCCGCTTCCACTCCTCCTGGGCCGTTGAGACGGACCTCACCAGAGCCTCTTTCGTTGAAGCGTCCTCGTCTGTGTACAGGGATGCCTCCAAATTCTTCAAGGCATCCCTCGTCGACTTGTCAAGTCGAGGCTCTTGCAGCAGCCCCGACGAGACCAGAACTTCAGCAACAGGCTTGGGGAGGATCCCCGCATCAACTGGTATAGCCCCTGCAAAGAAACAAAGGAAGAAGGTTGGGTTGACCATCGGAAAACATAACAAAATTTGTTTAAAAAAAAAAGGGTGGGACATACCAGCGCCCGTTAAAGCACGCTTCTCCTCCTCCTCTTGGAAGGTCTTTAAAGAGGCAGCAATAGCTTCTTCAGTAGTGACACCTGTGGGAAAATGAGGGAAAGTATTAGTCAAAAATAATGATAAAAAATGCGATAAAATGACGAAGATAGCAGCTAATGGTTACCAGACTCAGCGAGTTTACTCAGCATCGCTTCAAGCCTTGCTGATCGCTCAGAAGCTGCAATAGCGGCCGCCAAATTGGTATCTGCGGGGTCTACCAAGAAGCCCTTGTTGCTGCCATATTCACTTATTCCTTCGGTGAGAGGGGCCTCAGGCTCTAAACCGAGGATCGCGTCAAGGGAAAGGATCGACTTCTTCTTCTTTTGCCCTCCAGCTCTAGATGCTCCTGGTATTGATTTGCGCTTGGCAAGCACCTTGGGGCGGCGGGTCCCGATATCCGCTCCTGCGCCAGACTCCGGCGATACTACACTGACCGTCTTTGTGGGAGCACGAGGCGCCGGTGGCACATCCACCATAGTGGGTAGCGGCAATCCACGCGGGGGGCTCAGTACGCGTGGTCGGTCAACTCCAGCATCTTTCAGCGGAGCAATGACCGGGGTCCTTGGCTTCAAGGGAGCCTTGCGATCACCGCCAGGAGGCGCACCCTTGCGGTCAACCAGCAGGCGCTTCTCCATCAGGATAACTGGGCACATTGCATGCGCATACCAAGCCACGTACGTGTTGAGTACCTTGGGGACACAGCTTGGTTCGCTGATGAAGAAATAAGAACCCGTGTTAAGCCGCATGAAATGGTGCGTTGCATTCTTTATCCCCTCTCGGCTGACCACGGGCTTTTCCAAGAAGGCTTCCATCGGGATCCCCTGGTGATAGCTCGATTGCTGAGCAAACCGGTGAGGGTTATACCTCATGAAGAGTGTCGTCTCATTCTGCCTAAACACCAGGTAGCCCGGCCGAATGGAGTAGAGGTGGAGTATTTCCCGAGCCTTCAATATGGAAGCCCCGTTCTTAAAATCATCGCGCAGTGGCACTACCGACTTGGTAGTCTCTGAGCCTATTGTTATGACCTTATCCATGAAAGAAGTCTTCGCCCTGACCAGGTGTAGTCGAAGGAGCAGCCCCCTAGCCTCTCGCGGAGATGCAACCACAATTGAAGCGCCGACCAACCGCATGACTCTCGGGAGTCTGCACTTCTCAAAGAACGGAGGAATCTTATGGGCACCGAACACCCCTTGCACGTGCATTTCCATCCAGGAGGTGAAGTAGTGCATCGGGAAGTTAGCGAGCTGCACCCCAGGCTCACTAGCGTCTGCCGCTACGCTAAGTCCATTATAAAGGTAAGCCAGCACGGCGATTCCTACCGATAACTGCAAACCAGCCACCATCCGATGTGCTGGGTAGAAGACAGATGGCCGCATGTGGCGCGGGTGCATAGGGAGCGCAAAGCTGCACAGCCATAAGCCCAGGAACCCTACAAAAAAGGTCTCCTCATCCATGCCCGGGACGGCAATTTCTGAGAAAGGGACGATGGCAGCGCCGGGGAGATAAAAATCCCTTTGATCATTCTCCGATATGGGTCGGCGGTCCAAGCCGAAGCCAAAAGGGTCATCGAGCTGGGCGAACTTCTCGCTTCGCTCTGATAGGAATTCCGGTCGAATGAAGCGGGCAATAAAATCTGCGAAACCGACGCCCTGGTCGCCCGATTCCAAATAGAGTCCTTCATAGATCTCCAACACCTTCACCAAGCCCGGATACTAATGCTGAATAGCGTTCTCAGGAGTCAGGTCAAACACCAGCGGCTTGGTGGCAAAGACGTATTCGTCAGGAGGGAGAAACTCCTCGTAATGTTCCCCCCTCATTGGCAGACCCGAGATTTCGGCAAACTCTTCTAAGGAAACAGATACCTCTCTGTCCGTCATCAAGAAAGTGTGGGTGGGGATATTCCATTGCTCGATAAAAGCTTTAATCCACCACGTTGGAGGGGAAGGATACTTGAAGAGCGAAACGTAGATGGCTGAATGCAAACCGATCTTCGTCAAATGAGTCCTTTTAGCTGATAAGATGTACCGAGCCCACTGCAAATATCCGGCGGGCGATCGCGGGACCAATCCAATGTTGTAAGCCTGCCCCCAAGGGCGTGCTTCACCCTGACAGATTCGCCTCCCTAGAATGTCTATTGCCGGCGGTGGCTGCACGGGAATAGCGCCAATTGCAGGTTGGAGGAGGTCATCCGAATTCCAATTCTTAACCTCCACGGCATACTTCACGGGGGTTCGTCCGCATAGGGGATCGTAACTATGGGCTCAGACGGCGTGGCGGAACTGAAGCTGTGGCGACCCTGGATGATTTCATTGTACCACCTACCCCACAAGTGAAGGTTTTTGTACTTGGGGTCGTGATCCTTAATGAGAGCGAGCACCACTCGGTCCACCGGTGCCTGGGGAAACCCTCCCTCCGAGCGAACAAATGAGAAAGACAAATTACTGGACATGTTTCCTGCGGAGGGACAAAAAAAATTCAATTAGCCGTCAGTGTTGTAATTCCAACGCTTAGCATTTTAAAATTTTACACTACACTGCAATGCAGTGGGTAGGAGACAAAAGAGGGACCCACAAAATCTGGATGGCAGTGCATCATTTAATAAGACAGCCCCATCATTAGATGAGACTGTCAATTAATGAAAAGATCCCCAAGAGAATATCCTCATTGATGGGAAATCCATAGAGACAAGGAGAAAATCTCCTCTTTTAGAGCAAAGCTCTATCACAGAGTGACATTTGTCAAACTTTGGTCTCAGGGGAACAAGATTCCTTAAAAGAGCATAGCTCTGTGGTAATAATGGAAAGATCCATCAATTTTTTTTTTAACACTTAAAAGAATTAAAATTTTGGAATCTTGAAAAATCCATGAAAACGTATAAAAAAATTCTTCATTTTTCAGTTCTAAAAAGATCTACATTTGATCCAAGAGCAAAGCTCTGTTCATGGGTTAAAACCCATGAACAAGATCTCTGTAGATCTGTAAGTTTTGGAGAGCAAGGCTCTGTTGATGAAACCCCAAAGGGGTTTTCTTTAGATCAAAGATCTATAAGAGCAAGGCTCTGTTAATTAAATTTAATTAAATTTAATTTTTTTTTACCTAAAGTGATTCTAAGTTTTGAACTTTGAAGTTCTTGGGGAAGAAACAAGAGCAAGGCTTTGAAAGTTCTTAAGCAAGAGCAAGGCTCTGAAAATCAAAATTCTTGAAAGTTGTAAAGAATTTTCTAAGGACCAAGGGTCCTATTTATAGGCGCCTGCGCCCCTTCAACTTATCAGTTGATCCAAAGGCTGGGATCTTGCCACCGCTGCACTCACGTGCGCGCCACGTGAGCGCAACGGTGGGGGGGGCATTTGTTTCCCCCAATCAGAGCAAGGCTCTGTTTGAATTTCAAAAATTCAAATTTTGAAGCAACGCTTCAAATTCAGTGCGCTGCGCGCAACGCGCCACGTGTCAGAAGTTGATGCGTCAGCACAGCGCCCGAGGCAGTGCGTCCAATCAGAGCAAGGCTCTTTAATAAAAAGTAAAGGAAGCAACGCTGCGCTGCACGACACGTGTCTGCGCAGCTGCGCAAGCACATCTGCACAAGCGCTGCGCTGCACGACACGTGTCTGCGCAGATGCGCAAGCACAGCTGCGCGACTGCTGCGCTGCGCGACACGTGTCAAGCGCTGGGACGTTTACGCCAAACAGAATTAAAATTCTAATAAGATCTTTCTGTCCTTTTTAAAACAAGAAGATTTTCTTCTGTAAAACAGAAGCCCTTGGATCAAAGATCCAACGGTGGGGAAAATTCCCCAAATCACTCAGACAAAGATCTTTTTAACAAATTTAACTAATTTATGCGCACTATAAAAAGGACCCTAGACCTCAATTCAAAGGCATCAACATTTTTGGGGAGAAATTAAGAACTTCAAACAGAGAGAACTCTGAAGAATTAGAGAGAATTTCTCAAGAACAAAAAAAAAGGTAAAAACCTTTAGAAAAAGAGAAAATTCTCTTAAAAACAGATCATTGATCTAAGAATAAGATCAATGATCTTCAAGAAAAGAGAAAAATAAACAATAACAGTGCCTTGCACTTTTTATGAACCACTGGTTCTTTGAAAACAAGAAAAAACTTGTTTTCTTTGATCTAAAATTGATCCAAAAGAATAAAAACAGTGCCCAGTACTTGCCAAAACTGCGCTATTGCGCAAGCCGCCAGGAAGCGCCACGTGTCAGCAGTGCAACAGCACAGCGCACTGACGCAGCGCACTGTGCTGTTGCGCTTACGCTCACCAGAGCGTGACACGTATCACTTCCACATGCGCTTGCGCTCTTTAATTTGCGCAAAGCGCCTGACAAGCCATGTGGGGCACTGTCAGAGTATTTAATGCTCTGCATTATTAAGAAAAGGGCAGAGCCCAATTAAAAGGCCTAACTGGCCTAATCAAAAATGCTATGTATTTTAACAAGGGCAGAGCCCAAGCAAAATAGATGCTCTGCATCATTTATAAAAGGGCAGAGCCCAACCAAAACAAAGAAAAATAATGCAGTAAAGGGGCAAGGCCCTAGCACAGATCCAATAGGCCAAAGACAAAAGAATATTGAAACTGGACTTAGCCCAGTCATGGCCATAAGTCCTCAAATTAAATTGACTGAGCACGGCTACTCCCTAAATCAATTTACATCCGGTTCAAGGGTACATCTCCGAACTCCTCTGACACTTCTCGTTGTAATCCTTCAACGACGTCAGAGAGGTGACGGGTCCCAACGACCACACATGAATATGGACCGAGACGTCCTTAAACTAATATCGGACCGAAACGTCCTTAAACTAATAATGGACCACCACGTCCCTAAACTGGCGATGGACCGAGACGTCCTTAAACTAATATCGGACCGAAACGCCCTTAAACTAATAATGGACCACCACGTCCCTAAACTGGAACATGGACCACTACATCCTAAACTGGAACAATAGAGCTTCCAAATGCTCTTTTGCCGGATCTAAATGGTCCCGTTTAAGTTGATCTTAGCCCCAAACATGGCTAACGTATCCTTAAACATTCAAATGTACTATCAAAATCCAAATCGACTTTGGTTCAAGGGTACATCTCTGAACTCCTCTGACACCTATCGTTGTAATCCTTCAACGACGTCAGAGAGGTGATGAGTCCCGACGGCCATATATTAAATAGATCACCACGTTAAGTTGATCTTAGTCTCAAACAGGACTAACGTATCCTTAACGAACGTTTAAATTGATCTTAGTCTCAACACGGCTAACGTATCGTTAAACTAAAACACCAAACCCAAATCTAAGAAAATACGGATTTGGACTAATCCACGTCCTACGGGCGACGACATAAATTAGTCTCCGTATACAATCCACGGGCAACCACAAACAAAACAAACACCCACGACACGGAGTGAAATTCTGGAGAAGGAGAAAGTTGTTACCGCTATGCGGTAACGTAATTAACTGCAGGGGCTTGCGCCTGCAGGGAAGAGCGTCCCCACAATCAAAAACCCCTCAAGTGAGGAGGAATCTGACGAAGTCTGCTACATTGGCCGCATCCGTCTAAACCTCCGATACACGGTGCCATAAATCAACTTGGCATCTTCGGAGAGGTGGACGGATAAAACCAAATAGCATCTGCCCCGAATCTCAGGCTTAGACGTCCTAGTCTACGAGCCGCCATTCGGAGGGGAACAAACTCCAATATCATAAACTTGAATAAACACTAAGAACTAACTAGATATCATAACTATCCTATTTATAAGGTTCCGGGGGTGCTATACGCCATCCACCCGACTTTCCCCGTAGATGTAAATCTACTCACCAACTTGTCGAGCTCGTTGAGTCCACGATTGAAATGTCCGTCACTTCGTCTCGGAACTCTTTGCGATCATACCTATAATCGTAATTAAATCACATCGATGTAAATATCATATCGAAAACCAAAACAACGAGCTAAGCACCCGTAGGTTAGAAGCTACAATTCACTTACCCTAAAAACGAACAGACGCCCCTGAAATTAACATACGAATGTCAACGTTTCAGTCGCAGTACAAAAATACGAAAAACTCATATCGAAATGTCGGAAACTTGATAAAACCCTTACTAAAACATTCCCAGATTTCACTGTATGAATATTGGAACAAATCAAACAATATTATAGATCATAAAATACCCAAACAAAGCTACAGTAGAAAAAGCAACACCAAAATTCCATAAGGGGCCCGGCGGCACCGGAAAAATAAGGAATGTCGCCGGTCGATCATAGGAGATAGGGTCTCGGGGTTTAGGTGAAGTCTCCTAGTGGTCTCAGCATACTACTGTCTTATTAGTTTTTCTAGTAGTATTACCTAATGGTTCCAGATTCAATTATGCCTTCACAGATATCACAAAAGTTCATGTTTTTGACATTGCACATAAAAACAGATATTAAACATATTTGATATTTGAAAAGAAAGAAAGAATTATACCTATAGAGATGATTCACAAGAGAACACCAGCTCAATATTTGTATGATGGAGGCTCTTAGGGGTTGTAGTGGTTTTTAGATTGATGGTGTGAACAAAATTAGTGAAGGAATTCATGGCTTTCTCTTATGGTGATGAACACTTAGAACTTTTAGTGTTGGAGCTTGAAAAGAATATGTTTGTTTAGTTTAAGAAAGCTAAAGAATTTCTAAATGTGTGTGTAGAGAAAGCATGAGGTGTTAAGAGAGAAGGAGGAGGTGGAGAGTGGTAAGGTGGTGGTGTAAAGTGAGAAGGAAGAGGTGGAGGGATGTGAGCATGGGTGATGGTGTGCTAGAGGTGAGGGTTTAGTTTAGGTTATAATAAATTCAACCATAAACAAAAAAAAAGAATTACAAACAAAAGAAAAACCTTTCATGTTACAAATCTAAATCCATATGTAAAAAGAAATGAAATACTTATTTTAACACTTATATATCATTATCTTAATGTAAAATATCATGTCATGTTAAAATAAATAAAAATATCATTTTTATGATATCACACACTTTTCTTCATATTTACCAAAATAATTACATTTTTACGGATATAATTCCGATACCCAATTTCATAAGCGATATCATTTTTGTAAACTCATTATATTCATATTTAAAATTATAAATTAATATTTATAATTTTCAAAAATGTTACAGAGGGTGCCTTATCACCAACTGCCTTAGACCAACTGTTTGGGAGTCACTGCTAAACCTTAGGTGTTGCAAGACTAAGATATTACTAATTATGCATTAATAAGGGAGCACATTCGGTAACCGGTTGGTTAATACCTTAAGAAGTATTAACGGTCGCATGAAAAATGTGTGAGCAAATCCATCTAAAATATCACCGACTAAAAAATACTAAGGAATATGGATAAAGGGTATAATAGTTTGAATTGAATTCTCCAAGTGTAGGAATGTCTTTTACACACACATAGGGGTATATGATCGATATTTGGAGGAGAGGTAAGGAGAAGGACTAAAGACGATGTTTTATTGAGAGATGATGTGATTTCTGACATCTTTTCAAGACTATTAAGATAGGGCTCATGAAAACTAAAAAACTAATGTAGTTTGAAACACTTATTTTCAAGTTTTTTCTTTTCTATGTTCCTATCTTTGCATGTAATTTTTGTCTGCTTTCTTTTATTTTGGGATTTTGTGGGTGTAATTCGCTGAAAACCCTCAGAAGACAACACTCCTTCTACTAGGGACACTTAGAGATTTAAAGGCTTGTTGCATAAGCTATGTGCAATCGTGTTGCCTACGAAAATGTGCTAGGTTTTTCTTTTTCTTTTTAATAAATAGTTGCTCGAAACAATCAAAAATAAGTTTGGGAGTATTTGATTAGTCAAAAATAGTGCACATTTGTTTGAACATTTTCCTTACTATTATTAATAACTAAAAGGTGTTAATTGTAAATAAAGAACATATGTGGGTTTATTTGTAAAAAGATTATTAACATATGATTCTTTATTTATAATTAATATAATTAGGGAAATATATGCATAAAATATTTAAATAAAATATTCATATTAAAATATGCATATCATGTCAAATATTCCTAATCAATATTCTTAAGATATCATATCATATAAATGGTTGGAATAATATCTCAAAAATAACAAATGCTACCAACAATTTGATTTAAGATATTGTGCAGGTATTAGCTTAGATCTGAAATCTAAGTAGAAGATCCACATCAAATCGGAATATCAAACCGAATTTGACAAATATTAGAAGGAAATCAAGGAATCTAGCAACGGCGGAGAGTAAGAGAAATATTTTCAGAATTTTTATATCAAGAAGATTTCTAACTATCGAGAGAAAAGGACAGAAAAAATCCTAAGTACCAAACCCACAATATGGCGGTGGATTCGCAGTCAATATAGGGCAGGGGCGGCGGTTCCACGGTCTGATGGCAGCCGTTGGACGTGGAAATTTATAGGCATGATCGTAATGTTACCTACTCCAATATGGAATCTAGGGTTTCTAATTTCAGAGACTATATAAAGGACCGAGAGCTGTCTATCAAAAATTCAAGATCCTAAATTCAAAAGTTCAATTCAAGAGAGAGATCTACGAGCAAAACTAGGGTTCCTGTAATCTACCCTTTTAAAGAGAAATTTTTTAATGCAATAGTTGATAAATAAAGATAGTTTTTTGTTTTAATTCTTTTCGCATTTACTTTCCGCATTACTTTTCTGCATTACTTTCCGCATTACTTTTCTGCATTACTTTTAGCATTACATTCTGCACTTTTGATTTTAATATGGTTTCATTCATCTTCCACCTCTATTTTAAATCGCTAATAATCATAAGCGAGTAATTTCTTGCTTGCTACGGTTTGTAGGATAGGGTATTATAATGGATGAAAAATCCCTTAACTTCTTTAACATTTTAATATTTATAAACCTTAGCAAAATAAATGTTAACCCTCTTATCAGGCACACTATCAATCAATGATAGTCACGACCACGATTTGAGATTAGTTAATATTTATTTTGTTAAGGGCTTGAGATAAATAGAGATCAATGGAAGAACAAGGGACAGTAGTGGAAACCCTCCAAGAACCCTAATTCACATTCATCGCTATCTCTCTAATTTTAAATAATTAAAAGATAAAAAGAATTATTTCTAAACCTTCATCCATTAACTACCAAGTCCTATAAACCCTACAAACTTTTTTATTATAAAATTTTCTACCCATCTTAATTTAAAATGACAACAATCCCTTCTCTCTTTTATCAACTCGTCTAAAATAATGAAAGAAATTCACGTTTCCCTGCGGACGACCCGTACTCATCGCGGCTAGCTATTTGCGACACCGCCTTGATTGCGGTTATTTACAACACACACACACTTTCACCCAACCAATCAAGAGGCGCAAATATCAACGTCATGGTAATCCTACCTTCCATTGATCAATTCACTGTGAGTAGATTCCTGCTTGGCCTAGACTATCACGCCCCGCTTCCCAAGATACGTAAACTATGGCACGTGACAGAGCCAACCATGCTACCTGTGGGTAAGAACCATCCCTCCACAGTCATATTATGGCTGTCTATCGGATATCAAGAACAGAAAAGAATATAATCTAGCTAGTACATGTCCATTTCCATAGTAAATAAAATCAAGAAAATGTATAAAGCGGAAACGAATCAAGATCCAATAAACAATATCTGAATCATGTCCCAATATGGGCTCACATCAATAAACAAAACTATGGAAATAAATAAACTAAACATCTCTAACAATCCACGTTCAACTCCTCATAGCTCTGCTTGATTGCTAAAATACTCTTGATCTGCCTGCGATAAAGGTAGAGGAACTGGGCCATGAAAAACCCAGACGTCAGTGCGTCATAATATCAAAATAACAGTAATAAGCAGGATATAATGATATGATTAAACATGAATATAAGTAATAAACATAGGTATAAATAGTGAGCTATGTGTATGTATAGGTGTGTGATGTGTATCCTAAATCTGTGTTTCTAGGTTATCTATTCGAAAAGTCTTTGAAATCAATTAATGTAATCATCATCGTAACTCAACAGCATATATCCCATTCATTCCCTACGGAAACACGCCAAACAATGATTTATTCCGTAACACCCGAAAACACGGCAAACAATGATTTATTCCCTGACGCCCGGAAACACGGCAAACAATAATGATTATTCCGTAACACCTGGAAACACGGCAATCAATGATTTATTTCGTAACACCCGAAACCACGACAAACAATGATAATATCCTCTTGAGTTACGTTTCGGTTACATTCTTGATTTCCCCTTTTCCCGCAGGTTTGTATTCAAGTCAGGTATTGCCAATATAATCTAATGCGAACACATGATCAAGCAGGTACCGGTCTTGTCTATACAGACAACAAATCATGTCCATCAGGACAACAATCAGGATTGTTGGTATTAGCAATAAGATCCAAGTAATAAGTCCGGTAGTGTGTCGTGAACACGTCATGTAATGTATATTAACCAAATAGATGCCAAATGTAAAACCGTAATCAATATCGAAACATGGTAAACACAACTGATGCCAGGATGCATATGTATCTATCTGTAATAACCATTATACGTACATTACCATGTATGATACAAACTAGATAACATGTTGTACTGATGTAGTAGTATAATGATATCATGATGTTCCGGCATGCAACTAGATAAACGATTATCAGTATGGATACGAACGGATACCGTAAAACTGTAAATCGGTAATATTTGCTGAATAATAAGACACATGCGCTATTCTTATTCATATACATATTGATATAATAATATAGCATGTTGCAAGTTTAAAACTTGCCTAATCGGGTCGAGATACGGATATTACGTCCAACGTCGGAATAACGTCGCAATGCAAACTTACATGCGCAGGAATGTACCTGGCTGAGCAGTGACGTGACGTGGTGATTAGGCTGGACGACGACGATGACTGGGTCATCTGGATCATCGGCGACGCGCGCAACTCCGACGATCCGATCGGAGAATCGAGAAACGATCAAGAAAAGAAAGAAATGGAGAAGAAGAGTGGGTAGCTGTTGGTGTTGGGTTATGGGGTGGCGAGGACAGAAGAAAGGTGGCGAGATGACGGAGACAATGGCCAACGGCGAAGTGGCTGTGTCGGCAAGGTGGCTATGGGTTTCTGGCTCAGTGATCGGGGTCGGGGAGTTGTGACATTGGTGGTGGCGATAGTCTGGGGTGTCGGGTGGGGAGAGGGAGGTGAGCAAGTGAAGACGGGGGTGATGGTGGATGGCGACGGCGAGGTCTCCAACGAGGGGTGTGGGGATTTCTGGGGTTGGCGTCGGGGTGCTGTAGGGGTGCTAGGGAGGGCGAGGAGAGGAGGTAGAGACAGAAGTGATGAGGAAAAGAGTGCAAGGACGGGGGTGAGCACGAGGTGAACGACGGCGAGGGTTTGGCAAGGGTGTGGGTAGGGTTTCTCGCAGCGACGTGAAGGAAGAAGAGAGGGAGGAGAGAGAGAGAGAGGTAAGGGTTATTATATAATATTAGGTTACTATATATATATATATATATATATATATATATATATATATATATATAGTGAGAGAAAGAGACAGAGGGGAGAGAGATTAGTTATTATTTTATATATATATATATATATATATATATATATGTATTTATATATACTGTTAGTTAAAAAATTATTATAATATATATATTTTGGGTTTATACAGCTAATATCAAATTACTCCGAATATTACCCGGGTCCCTTCTAAAATCTAGTTTTTAAATATGGAGAATATACCTTAAAATTAAAACCATAATGTGATGTCCGGTCAATAAAAATGCATACCCCCAAGTAGGATCTACGTAAATATACGTAACGATCCAAACGAGTATGTCTTAGCAATTAGGACATGAACATGCTACATGGGTGCAACCATATGATATGGGGTACGATGACAAGCCATGCTAGATATCAAAACATATTATTTGGTTTTTATTTTGTATTATAAAAAGATATGTGGATACCAAATACATTATGTGTGTGTATAGAATCTAGGTTTGCATGGATACTCTGTACTAGCAAATATTTGATGTAATCTTGAACCATGATTGGTTTGAAACATGTGGGTCGGGTCGGATACTAACCACAGTTACCAAATGCACTATTCGCACCCAAAAGCAATAATAATCAAGAAATTTTCGCAAGATTTGAAAATACCCCAAATAAAATATAGTATAACAGTGTTAGGGTGTTACATTATACCCAACTACAAAAGAATTTAGTCCTCGAAATTCCCAGAACAAGAAAAGACAAGAAAACACGGATCTAAGAAAAGAAGTGTGGAAACTTCTGTCTGATCTCGTATTCACGTTCCCAAGTAGATTCTCCGTGCAAACGATTCCCCCATGACACAAGTACTAGAGGGATAACTTTGTTCTTGAGGACGTTTTCTCGTCGATCCACAATCGCTATTGTTCTTTCTTCATATGTTAAATCTTTCCTTACTGTCAGCTCCGAGTGATCTAGGACGTGCATCTCATCTCGAACATACTTGCGGAGTTGAGATGCATGAAACACGTCATGAACACCCCCTAAGGATGGTAGTAAAGCCAATCGATGCACTACCTCTCCAACATGCTCGATGATACCGAAAGGCCCCACGAATCGCAGACTAACCTTGCCTCGACTACCAAACCGAATCACTTCTCTGGTCGGTGATATCTTTAGGAATACAAGATCACCAACTGCGAACTCTAGAGGTCTTCGTCCTGTATCGGCCCAACTTTTCTGTCGATCTTGTGCCGCCTTCATATGATTTTGGATCATGCTAACTTTCTCCACCGTTTTCATAATAAGATCTGGTCCCAATAATCTTCTTTCTCCAATATCGTCCCAACAGACGGACGAGCGACACTTACGACCGTACAATGCTTCGAATGGAGCTATCTGTATAGTCGCCTGAAAACTGTTATTATAAGAAAACTCCACCAAGTGCAAATGATCCTCCCATGAACCCTTGAAGTCTAACATGCATCCTCTCAACATATCTTCAAGAGTTTGGATCATTCTTTCAGACTGGCCATCTGTCAAAGGATGATAGACGGTGCTAAACTTCAAGCGAGCCCCCAAACTTTCCTGTAGACTCTTCCAAAAGTGTGATAAAAATCGAGTATCACGATCAAAAACGATGCTCACAGGTACTCCATACAATCTCACAATCTCCTGCATGTACCGCTCTGCTAAAGCCTCCATCGACTGACTAACTCGAAGCGGTATAAAATGAGCTGTCTTGGTCAATCGATCAACAATCACCCAAACTGCATTATAGCCCTTTAGACTCCGTGGTAATGCTGTCACGAAATCCATGGCTATATGTTCCTACTTCCACTGAGGAATCGGAAATGGTTGCAACAAACCGGCTACCCTTTGATATTCAGTCTTGACCTGCTGACACACCAAGCACTTCGATACATAGTGAGCAATCTCCCTTTTCATGCCTTCCCACCAGAAATGTTGTCGCAGATCTCTATACATCTTTGTGCCTCCCGGATGTACGGAATATGCGGAACTATGAGCCTCCTTCATGACTTCTTCATGAACATCTCCTTTAGGCACACAAAGACGACTACCATATCGTAACGAACCATCTTCATGAATTAACAAGTCCATTCGAAATCCCGCTTCTACTTGTTCTCAAAACTTCTGCAACCTTTGATCGTGCGACTGCGCTGCTTTAATGTTATCGATCAAGGATGACTGTACTTGCAACTGCATCAACTGTCCCAAAGAATTCGGTAGTATAATCTCCAACTCGAATCTCTGAAAATCAGCTATAATCTCCTTATGTGCAGCCAACATCCGTATCACTGGCAACCGACTTAGAGCATCCGGTACTACATTAACTTTTCCCGGATGGTATTTTAGATTAAGATCATAGTCAGCCATCAACTCTAACCATCTACGCCGCCTCATATTGAGCTCTTTCTGTGTGAACATATACTTTAGGCTCTTGTGATCGGTAAATACTTCTACCGTTTCGCCCAATAAGTAGTGTCTCCAAATCTTCAAAGCAAAAATCACTGCTGCTAGCTCCAAATCATGAGTTGGATAGTTCTTCTCATAAGTCTTCAATTGTCTCGATGCATAAGCTATGACCTTCCCATGCTACATTAGAACACATCCCAAGTCTTTCCCAGATGCGTCGTTGTGAATAACCAACCCTCCGAAACCGTCTGGCACTGTCCAGATAGGAACGGTAGTCAATTTTTGCTTCATCGCTTCAAAAGCCGACGCACATTTCTCCGTCCATACGAACGGTACCTCCTTTCATGTTAGCTTGGTCAATGGTTCTGCTAATCGAGCGAAGTTCTCCACAAACCTTCTATAATATCCGGCAAGCCCAAGAAAACTTCATATCTCCCGTACGTTCTTTAGAATTGGCCAATCATGAACTGCTGCAATCTTTTCAGGGTCAACGACAATTCCATCTCTGGATACGACATGACCCAAGAACTTCACTTCTTCGAGCCAAAACTCACACTTGCTCATCTTAGCATATAACCTTTCTTGTCTCAATGTTTGCAGTGTGATCCTCAAGTATTCTGCATGCTCTTCTTTGCTCTTCGAATAGACCAGAATATCATCAATAAACACCACTACGAACTGGTCTAGGTACGGTGAAAAGATTCAGTCCATCAAGTCCATAAATATTGCTGGTGCGTTAGTAACTCCAAATGGCATCACTAAGTACTCGTAATGCCCATATCGAGTTCAGAACGCTGTCTTGCAAATATTTTCTGATTTCACACGAACTTGATGATATCCGGATCGCAAATCCAGCTTCGAGAATACCCTTGCGCCACTGAGTTGATCGAATAATTCGCCAATGCGAAGGATTGGGTACTTGTTCTTAATAGTCAACCGGTTTAATTCTCGATAATCAATGCACATCCTCCGTGTGCCATCCTTCTTCTTGACTAGAAGAACTGGAGCTCCCCGTGGTGGACCGCTGCTACGAACTAGCAATTCGGCAACCTGTTTCTTTACCTCTTCTAGTTCTACCGGTGCTATTGGATAATAAACCTTTAAAATCGGCGCTACTCCACAAATAAGATCAATCGCGAACTCCACATATCGTTTTGGCGGTAAACCCGAGATGTTCTCGAACACATCCATAAACTCTCGAACTACTACTAACGCTTCCTCCTTGTTTACTTCCATCGATGAAAGAACGGCTTTAGTTGGTATAGTCCTAATTGGACTGGCCCGACAGATCTGCTACTTCCCAAAAATATAAACTCCAAATGTCCAGGAATCTGGAAAATCACTTTCTTTGCCCTATAATCGATGTGAGCGTGGAAAGTGCCAAGAAAGTCCATTTCCAAGACAACATCATAGCTGCCAGTATCAATCACCAAGAAATCCGCTAATAACTCACGTCCGCAAATAACAATCGAGCAATCCCTACACTCACTACTAGATATAATTTTCCTATTCCCAGTGTGTATGTCCTGGCAACTAGACAGGGCCGTGTGTGGAATAGAGTGTGTACTAATAAACTTGGACGACATAAAGCAATAGGATGCACCTGAATTGAATAATACTAATGCGGGAAAATTATAAACAAGTAGGATACCTGAAACAACTTCGTCTGAAGCTTTGGCCTCCTCGGCCGTCAAAGTGAAGGCCCGTGCTTGGTTAGGCCCCTGAGTAATCTGATTCTCCTGTGCTTTCGGAGTATCACCCTTCAACTGAACTCTCGATGGACAAGTATGCATTCGATGATCAGCAGCTCCGCAAATCAGACACTGCCGAAGCCTCATCTGGCACTCCCTCCGGAAATGACCTGGTCGTTGGCAGTAATCACAAAACACACTTCTTTTCTGATCGGATACAACGGGCTTCTTCATAGGTACAATGCCTTGCTTGTTCACCGGAATGCTTCTGCGTACAGGAGTTTTGTTGGGCATAAACGCCGGCTTCCGCACTACGATGGCTTGCTGTTGAGTACCCTTCGGTTTCACCGATAAACTATGCTGCTCCCTGACTGCCTTGAGAACATAGGAGAAGGTGGTCAATCCCAGAGATATGATGTGTCTCTGAATCTCCACATCCAAAATACGCATAAATCTCTGTGCCCTATCTACCTCATTAGCAACAAAAGGCCCCGCAAATCGACTGAGCCGAGTCCACTCAGCCGCATGTGCATCAACGGATCCGCCATTCTGCTTCAGGCTAATAAACTTCTCTTCCATCTCTTCCCGAGCAGATTGCGGAAAGAACTTCTTCAAGAAACTTCACGAAAACGTTGCCCAACTGATCGGCTTAGTCAAACGGGTCTCCTTTACGAGCCACCACTCGCGAGCGTAATGTACCAACTGGATGTGTACTACATCCACCCTTTTCTCATCTAGAATCTACACGGCGACGAGCAGGTTCTCTGTGTCAACTAGCCACTGCTCCGCTGGCAACGGCTCCTCCAATCCCGTAAATGTGGACGGACTGAGCTTTCTAAAGTCTGTCATGGTGCCCTCACGCTGTATTGGCCTGGGTGCTACTGCAACTACAGACTGCTGGATTGTCCGCAGACCCTCCTGGAAAGTCTCGGCCTGCAGCTGATTGAGCTCAGTTTGCCGCTTCTGGTTTTCAAGTATACCACATACAACACCAAGCAATGCGGTGTTATCAACACACCTCCGGTATGATCACAAGTCTCTATCCACCATGATTCTGAAGCCAAGACACTGAAGAAGATTAACAATGGTAAACAGGATTCAATAAATAAGATAGCTATAGATTCAAGACTGGCAAGATAGTAATGTGGCAGGACATGTTCCTAATTTCGGGTTTTCTAGTTAGTGTATTGAATTTAATACCCAACTACAAAAGAACCAAACCCGACTAACCCTAAATCCTAGGGCTTTGATACCAAACAAACCCTGTCATGCCCCGCTTCCCAAGATACGTAAACTACGGCACGTGACAGAGCCAACCACGCTACCTGTAACTAGGAATCATCCCTCCATAGTCACATTACGGCTGTCTATCGGATATCAAGAATAGAAAAGAATATAATCTAGCTAGTACATGTCCATTTCCACAGTAAATAAAATCAAGAAAATGCATAAAGCGGAAACGAATCAAGATCCAATAAACAATATCTGAATCATGTCCCAATATAGGTTCACATAAATAAACAAAACTACGGAAATAAATAAACTAAACATCTTTAACAACACACGTTCAACTCCTCATAACTCTGCTTGATTGCTAAAATACTCTTGATCTGCCTACGATACAGGAAGGGGAACTGGGTCATGCAAAACCCCGACACCAGTGCATCATAATATCAAAATAACAGTAATGATCAGGATATAATGATATGATTAAACATGAATATAAATAATAAACATAAGTATAAATAGTGAGCTATGTGTATGTATGGGTGTGTGATGTGTATCATAAATCTGTGCTTCTATGTTATATATTCTAAAAGTCTTTGAAATCAATTAATGTAATCCTTACCGTAACTCAACAGTATATATCCTGTTCATTTCCCACGGGACCACGGTAACAATGATTTATTCCGTGATGCCCGGAAACACGGAAAACAATGATTTATTCCGTAACGTCCGGAAACACGGCAAACAATAATGATTATTCTGTAACGTCCGGAAACACGGAAGACAATGATTTATTCTGTAACTCCCGAAACCACGGCAAATAATGATAATATCCTCTTGAGTTACGTTTCGGTTACATTCTTAATTTCCCCCTTTCCCCAGGTTTATGTTCAAGTCAGGTATTGCCATTATAATCTAATGCCAACACAGGATTAAGCAGGTACCGGTCTTATCTATGCAGACAACAAGTCACGTCCATCAGGACAATAATCAGGATTGTTGGCATTAGCAATAAGATCCAAGTAACAAGTCGGGTAGTATGTTGTAAACATGTCATGTAATGAATATTAACCAAATAGATGCCAAATGTAAAACCGTAATCAATATCGAAACATGGTAAACACAACTGTTACCAGGATGCATATATATATATCTGTAATAACCATTATACATGCATTACCATGTATGATGCAAACTAGATAACATGTTGTACTGATATAGTAGTATAATGATATCATGATGTTCCGGCATGCAACTAGATATACGATTATCAGTACGGATATGAACGGATACCGTAAAATTATAAATCGGTAATATTTGCTGAATAATAAGACACATACACTATTCTTATTCATATAGATATTGATATAATAACATAGCATGTTGCAAGTTTAAAACTTGCATGATTGGGTCAAGATACGGATGCTACGTCCAACGTCGAAATAACGTTGCGATGCAAACTTACGTGCGTAGGACTGGACCTGGCTGAGCAGTGACGTGACGTGGTGACTAGGCTAGACGACGACGGTAACTGGGTCGTCTGGATCGTCGGCGACGCGCATAACTCCGGCGAGCCGATTGGAGAATCAAGAAACGATCAAGAAAAGAAAGAAATGAAGAAGAAGAGTGGGTGGCTGTTGGTGTTGGGTTCTGGGGTGGCGAGGACAGAGGAAAGGTGGAGAGGTGATGGCGACGATGGCCGACGGTGAAGTGGCTGAGTTGGCAAGGTGGCTATGGGTTTCTGGGTCGGTGATCATGGTCGGGGAGTTGTGAGGTTAGTGGTGGCAGTGGTCTGAAGTGTCGGGAGAGGAGAGGGAGGTGAAGACGGGGTGATGGTGGGTGGTGATGGCAAGGTCTCCGGCGAGGGGTGTGGAGGTTTCTGGGGTTGGCATCGGGGTGCTACAGGGGTGCTTGGGAGGGCGAGGAGAGGAGAGGAGGTGGAGACGGAGGTGATGAAGAGAAGAGGGCGAGGACAGGGTGAGCAAGAGATGAACGACGGCGAGGGTTTGGCGAGGGCGTGGGTAGGGTTTCTCGTGGCGACGTGAGGGAAGGAGAGAGAGAAAGGTAAGGGTTATTATATAATATTAGGTTATTATATATATATATATATATATATATATATATATATATATATAGTGAGAGAGATAGACAGAGGGGAGAGAGGCTGAGAGAGAGATTAGTTATTATTTTATATTATATATTTATATTTATATATACTGTTAGTTACAGAAAATATTATAATATATATATTTTGGGTTTATATAGCTAATATCAAATTACTCCGAATATTACCCGGGTCCCTTCTAAAATCTAGTTTTTAAATATGGAGAATATACGTAAATGTTAAAACCATAATGCGATGCCCGATCAATAAAAATGCATACCCCCAAGTACGGATCTACGTAAATATACGTAGCGATCCAAACGGGCCTGTTTTAACAATTAGGACATGAACATGCTACAGAGTGCAACCATATGATATGGGGTACGATGACAGGCCATGCTAGATATTAAAATATTATTTGGTTTTTATTTTGTATTATTAGATATGCGGATACTAAATACATTATGTGTGTATATAGAATCAAGGTTTGCATGGATACTCTGTACTAGCAAATATTTGATGTGATCTTGAACCATGATGGGTTTCAAATATGCGGGTCGAGTCGGATACTAACCACAGTTATCAAATGCACTGTCCGCATCCAAAAGCAATAATAATCAAGAAATTGGCGAAAGATTTGAAAATACCCTAAATAAAATATAGTATAACAATGCTAGGGTGTTACACAGACTCTTGCTCAAAAGCCCTCATCACGAGGCCACCGGGCAGCTTCCTGCTCAGCCCATTCACCGCGGGTAGCATCCCACCTAACGATGCCATGGATCTAAAGCCGTCATCACTAAGCAGCCGGATAGCCTCTTGCCCGAACCATCCACAGCGAGTAGTTTCCTGCCCAACGACGTCGTGGATCTAAAGCCCTCATCACAAGACAGCAGGGAGGCTTCCTGCTCGGTCTATTCACCGCGGGTAGCTTCCCTACCCAACGACGCCGTGGATCTAAAGCCTTCATCATGAGACAACCGGGTAGTCTCCTGCCCGGCCCATCCACAGCGGGTAGCTTCCTGCCCAACGACACCGTGGAACTAAAGCCCTAATCATGAGGCAGCCGGGAAGCCTCCTGCCTGACCCATCCACAGCGGGCTTCCTGCCCAATGACGCTGTTAATCAAAAGCCCTCATCATGAGGCCGCCGGGTAGCTTCCTGCTCGGCAAATCCACAGTGGGTAGCTTCCTTCCCAACGACGCCGTGGATCAAAAGCCCTCATCATGAAGCTGCCAGGAAGCTTCCTGCTCGACCCATTTACCATGGGTAGCTTCTTGCCCAACGACGTCGTGGTTCTAAAGCCCTCATCACGAAGCAGTCGGGTAGCCTCCTACCTGGCCTATCCACAGCGAGTAGCTTCCTGTCCAACAACGCCGTAGATATAAAGTCCTCATCACGAGGCCACCGGGTAACTTCCTACTTGGCCCATCCACAGCGGATAGCTTCCTGCCCAATGGCGTCATGGATCTAAAGCCCTCATCATGAGGCCGTCGATAGCTTCCTGCCCAGCCCTTCCACAGTGGGTAGCTTCCTACCCAATGATGTCGTAGATCCAAAGCCCTCATCATGATGCCGTAGATAGCTTCCTGCTCGGCCTCGACGGTAGATCTTAAGGCCTCGCATTAAACCAGCAAGCAGACCTCTACCCAGTGCACGTACTCGAAGTAGGCAAATTCCTGACATGGCCCAAGTAAATAAAGCTCGGGTTCAATCGATAGCCGGCCCAACTCTAACCCCACTCGAATCCGAAGAAGGGATAGCACCGAGCTCTGCTAAAGTCAATCCGAGTTCCTAAGAGTCTCCAAATGGACACCGGCCTATCTATACTTGGAAGAATAAACCTAGTGTTCGCTTCACTCATGCTACCTCGTCTCCAGGGTAAGGGGACTCCGGCCTATCCACACTTGGCAAAGTAAAAATAAAAGAGAGACTTTCCAATCAGACAAATCAATGACGAGCAGAAATACTTCATTAAATTCTAAATTATGTACAAAGTATTATAAGCTCCTCAGCCGTACAAAATTGCTATAAAATGCCCATATGCTTACAAAAAAAGGAGAGAGAGTAGGGAGAGAAGCGACTTCAAGTCACCTTCTCGGTCAAGGTCTCCTCGCCGCCAGCCTACTCGGCGCCTCCGCCAGCCTGTTCGCTCCAACCCTACTGCTTGACGCCTCCACCTTTTGGCTCTCCCTCCAGGAGGGGGTAGCTCACGTGAAGTTCCTGGGCATCGAAATCGGGCATTATCTCCTTGACGGTGTCGAGGGAGTTGTGCCACCCAATAGCCGCGGAATCAGTCAGGTCGACGTAGAACTGGTCAGACATCTTGTAGTCCTCCATAGCCTTTGCTGCCCTCTCCTCGGCCTGTTTCGCTGCCTCATTGGCCACTTGAGCATCCCTCTTAGACGAGTCTCTTTGTTTCCTCATGGCATCAATGAGCTCATTGACTTCACCGACCTGGGCGTGGAAAGACCAGTTAGACTTGGTCAGGATCCTGTGGGACTCCTTCAGCTTCATAGCCTTCATGCCCTCCGAGAGCAGCCTCGACTTGAGAGAGGCTACGTTATCCTCAGCCTCCTTCAATTTGGCAAGGAGCTTTTCCTCACACGAAGAAGTCTCCCTGGCCTTTTTTATCGCCAGGGTAACTTCCTTGACCTCCATAGCGGCTAAGAGGCGCAGTGTTGAAGGACCTACAGAAAAAAGGGCAAACAACATTCGTTAGGGACTGAACAGAGGAAAAATCACTTAGAAATTAGCAGAAAGTTCACCAACCTGGACGACCTCCTGAGCTGTCGCCGCAACCTGGGCCATCATGGTGCCCCGAGGTATTTTGGCCGCGCCGCTTTCTCCATGTCCGCTAGTAGGCTGTCAGCCACGGAAAGCCCCGACGGTATCTCGATGCAGAAGTCACCCTACTGCATGTGTATCCCAGCCGGAGTCGGCCGAGAAACAGCCTTCTTGAGTCTCTTGGCCGGAGACTCGGTAGAGGAAGGCGCCTTCGGTCTCACCCGGGGAGCCTGTTCCCAGGTATTGTTCTCCGCCGAAAGATGCGACCGGGACGTTGGGACGTCCGGGCCTGAATTCCGAGGGCAGATGCTAATTGGTGCTATCCGTCCACCTATCCGAAGATGCCAAGTTGATTTATGAAACCATGTATCGAAGGTTTAAACGGATGCGGCCGATATAGCAGACTTCGTCAGATTCCCATCGTTTAAAGGGTTTTTGATTGTGGGGACGCTCTTCCCTACAGGCGCAAGCCCCTGCAGTTAATTACGCTACCGCCTCGCGGTAACCAATTTCTCCTTAACCAGATGGTCACTTCATGTCATGTGTGTTTGTTTTGTTTTTGGTTGCCCGTGGATTGTATACGGAGACTAATTTATGCTGTCACCCGTAGGGCATGGATTAGTCCAAATCCGTATCTTCTTAGATTTGGGTTTGGGGGTTGGGTTTAAGGATACATTAGTCTCATTTGAAACTAAGATCAACTTAAACGTATGTTAAGGATACGTTAGTCTAATTTCAGACTAAGATCAACTTAACAGGATCATTTAGATCCAACAAAAGAGCATTTGGGCTCTATTGTTTAGTTTAGGGACATTGCGGTCGATTAGTTTAAAGACATTACGGTCCATTGTTAGTTTAAGGACATCTCGGTCCAAGGTTGAGGACATCATAGTCCTTGAGTTTAAAGACCTCACAGTCAAGGTTAAGGACATCATAGTCCCTGAGTTTAAAGACCTCACAGTCAAGGTTAAGGACATCATAGTCCATGGGCTTAAGGACCCCACAGTCCATAGAGTGTTTGGTTATCGGGACCCGTCACCTCTCCGAAGACGTTGAAGGATTACAACGACAAATATCAGAGGAGTAAAGAGATGTACCCTAAAACCGGTGTGAGTTGGTTGAAAGATCTGTAGTCCAATCTGAGACTAAGATTTGTTAAAATATTTATGAGCAGATGGGCTCAATTAATATGAGTTGAGGACTTATGGCCAATCTTGGGCTAAGTCCAATAAATGTTTAACATTTTATTTTGGGCTGTTGAGTCTTTATTTGGGCTTGGCCCTTTTAACAATGTTTTTTTTGTCTTTTATTGAATGCTGAGCATTCATCATAGCTCTGGACTTATTAAAGAACAATTTATGTTCTGTCAGCACAACACGTGGCGCGCCAGGCGCTTTGCACCAGTCAAAGAGCGCAGTGTGCTACTGCCAAGTAGCGCACATATAAGGGACACGTGTCGCACTCAGCGCTAGGCACTAAATGATGAGCACATGGTGCCAGTTTATGAGCGCTGAGCGCTAATCCATGAGCACATTGCGCTTTCAGTTTAGTGGCGCACATGTGAGTGATACGTGGTGCGCTTGGCGCTGAGCGCCAGCCCATGAGTGCAGTGCGCTGTTTCAAAAGCGTAACTTGTTAATTGGCGCATACGTGGTTGACACGTGGCGCATTTGGCGCTGAGCACCGATCCAAAGAGCGCAGAAGCGCAGTTCAAGAGCGCAAAGCGCAACTCAAGAGCGCATAGCACATCTGATCAATTTTATGATCTGGGAAACAAATTTATGTTCTTTTAAAAGAGACTCTGTCTCAAGATCTAAGAACAACAGTTCTTATTTTGCAGGAGATATTTCCAATCTGTTATGTCGATGAAAGGCTTTGCCTCTGTAGATCCATGATCTGTGAGAAGAATTATGTTCTTCTTTTATTTTATGATGAGATCTTTTGATCTCTTTGTGAAAGACTTTTGTCTTTGTAGATCTATAATCTTTTTAAAGAAATGAATTCTTCTTTCTTAATCATGAGATGATTTTATCTCTGTGTTCATTATCCTTCATTCTTACCTTGAAGAAAAATCTTCTTGCAAGAGCTTGCTCTTTTTCTTTGAGTTTCTCAAAATTTAGGGGGGGTTCTATATAAGACTTGAAGTCTTGGGGCCTTTATATAGGGCAAGCTGATTTGTTGAATCAGTTAAAAAGATCTTTCTCTGATTGATTTGGAGATATTTCCCCACCATTGGATCTTTGGTCCTAGGGCTTCTGTTTTACAGATGGCAATCTTCTTGTTTTTAACAAGATTAGAAAATCTTACCATAACAGAATTTAATTCTGATTAATTAATGATTTATCATTATTATTAGATCTTTTGATCTAACGGTGGGGAGTTTTTAATTCCAGCGCTAGCGCACCCGTGCTTTGCACGTGGTACGCTGCTCAGAGCGCAGCGCTCTTAACGCTAGCGTACCTGTATCTTACACGTGGAGCGCTGCTCGAAGCGCAGCGCACCCTGTGCTAGCGCACCCGTGTTTGATACGTGGCGCGCTGTTTAGAGCGCAGCGCACCTAGCGCTAGCGCACATATGGTGCGCTGCTTAGGGCGTAGCGCACTTGGCGCTGCATCTGAAGCGTTGCTTTATTTTTGAAATTTGAATTTCAAACAGAGCTTTGCTCTGATTGGGGGAAACAAATGCCCCCCACCGTTGCGCTCACGTGGCCCACATGTGAGTGCAGCGATGGCAGCATCTGCGCCCTTGGATCAACTCAGAAGTTGAAAAGGCGTTTCAATGCCTATAAATAGGACCTTTGGTCGTTTAGATGATTCTGTTCATCTTCTTCTTGTTTTCTGAGAATTTTTATTCTCCCATAGAGCATAGCTCTTCATCTTAAGAAATTTCAAGAGTCAAAACTCTGCCAAAACTTAGGTAAAGATCAAATCTTTTAATAATATTGGGTTTTACCCATTAACAGAGCCTTGCTCTTCATAGATTTTTGATCCAAAGAAAACCTTTTAAGGGTTTCATTAACAGAGCTTTTGCTCTCTTCAAATCATGAAGAACTCTTAAGAGTTTGTTCATGGATCTTGAAGATCTTAGAATTTTAATTCATATATATATAAAAAATTGACTTCAATTTTTCTGATGGGTTTTTCCATCATTTTTACAGAGCCAGGCTCTTCAGGAATTTTTATTCCTTCATGATCAGAGTTTGACAAGTGTCACTCTGTCACAGAACACTGCTCTCAAAGGGAGATTTACTCCTCTGCCCGAGGGATCTCTCATTTAATGAGAATTTTCTTGAGAATTTCCTCATTTAATTAACAGTCTCATCAAATGATGAGGCTGTTTTATTAATGATGAATTGTCATCTAGATTTTGTGGACCCCCCTTTGGTCCCTTTCTACTGCATTGCAGTGTGGTACAAATTCTGAAGTACCAAGTGTCAGAATTTAATTTAAATTAAATTATAGCACTGATAGTTGACTTTTGTCCCTTTTTGCGCAGGCGACATGTCTTTCGATCCCTTTTTCCCGTTTGTTCGTTCAAAGGGAAGATTCCCTGGAGCGCCTGTAGACCGGGAAGTCCTAGCATTGATCAAAGATCATGACCCGAAACATAAGAATCATCACCTCTGGGGGACATGGTATAATCAAATTATTAAGGGTCGGCAGAGCTTTCCGTGCACGGTACCCTCAGAGCCCATCATGGCGATCCATTACGCCGACCCACCCCCGGTGAACTATACCGTGGAAGAAGTCAACTAGACTTCGGGAGGTCTTCTTCAGCCTGCTATGGCTTCAATACCTGTTCAGCCTTCAATGGCTTTGGATACCCTGGGACGACGTATTTGTCAAGGTGAAGCACGACCGTAGGGACAACCATATATGATCGGTCTAATTCCTCGTCATCCAGCTGGTTATCTGCAATGGGCCCGCTACATTCTGTCAGCGAAGAAGTCGCAGTTGTTGAGGCTTGGGTTGTATCCCGCCATTTATGCTTCTCTCTTCCAGTATCCTACGCTTCTCGCCTGGTGGATTAAGGCCTTTCTAAAGCAGTGGAATATTCCTACCCGCACCTTCCTTTCGCTGGACCGAGAAGTATCAATCTCCTTAGAGGAATTTGCAGAAGTTTCTGGCTTACCGGTCATAGAGAGCATTATAAGGAACTGCTTCCTACAGATGAATATGTTTTTGGTGCCAAGCCAGTGATGACCGGCCTTACCCCGGAGAGCGCCATTCAACACCAATTTCCTAGTTCGATCAAAGTGTTGAATATTTATGAGGGCCTTTTCCTCGAATCTGGGAGCCGCGGGGTTAATTTTGAGGAATTCATCGCTCGTTTTCTTCATCCGGAGGTCCTCTCGAAGGAGGCTGCTAAATTCACCATGCTTGACGACCCTTTCGGCTCAGGTTTAAACAACCTGCCAACGGCGGAGGCAGATCAGAAGAGTTTCTTCTTTCCTAACACTCCAGTTGTTTCTTTTGCGGAGGTCGCAGTTCCTGGGATTGATGAAGAAACATTCTTCCTGGGGTTTCTTTGGCTATGGCTGAGCTGGTTTGCGCTCCCGATGCACCTTCGCCGTATGAGGCCGTCTGTCTTCTACCCAGCTCACCGAATGGCCATTGGGGTGAAAGTGGCTGTCGGGGTTGCCGGTTTAGCTCATTTGTATTACGGCCTTAGTCAAGCGGTGGATACTACTGAACCTGGAGTGAAGCATGTGAACTTCTCGATGTATTACTTCATGTCATGGCTCGAGCTATATGCACTTAGCGTTTTTGGTATCCATAAAAGGCCTTCATTCTATGACAGGTGCGGCTTCCCCCGGATTACGCGATTAGTCGGCGCATCTATTGTACATCCTTCACAGCGGGAAGCTAAAGGTTTGCTCCTTCATCCTCGCATGGTTGGAGATGGCGTGACCTTCACCGACAAGATTTTGACCATCGGTAAAGAGTCCACAACAACGGTGCAGCCATTGCGGGACATTTTTAAAGATGAAGCCTCTATTTTGAAAGCTCGGGAAATCCTCCATTTATATTCTATCAGACCGGATTTTCTAGTGTTTAAGCAAAATGATTTGGCGTTATTCATGAGATACAATCCGCATCGTTTCCCCCAACAATTGAGTTATAATCAGAGAGTTCCGCTGGAGGCTTTCTTGCTAGAACCTGCTGCCACCGAAGAAGGGATGCGAAACGCGCTGCATCATTTTATGCGCATGAACACATGATCCAATTTCTTTATCAGCGAACCGAGCTATGTCCCAAAACCCATTAGTGTGTATGTGGCGTGGTACCAGCATTCAATGGGTGTCGTCATCAGGGAAGAGAAGCGGTTATTGCTTGATCGCAAAGGTGCACCCCCTGCTGGTGATCGAAACGTCCCTCTGAAGCGACGGACCATTGTCCCGCCTCCCTTAAAAAAATGTCACGACCCGAAATTGGTACGTGACGGGCCTAATACTACGCAACGTCTACAGGCGTAACGCAGTAAAAGAAAGCCAAAACCCAGAAATCTAAACCATTAAAAGACAAGAAAAGATAAGAAACATTGTTTAAACTTTTGAAAATCACAAGTATAAATTCCTTAAGTCCAATTGACTTTCTTAAAAATTTTGGCAGCACCTTCTTTGTAAAAACCCACCCCAAAATGGGTACAATATAAATATAAAGTAAGCATTCCCAACAGGAGCAAATCCACGCCCAACGGCGGAAAACAACCACTACAACAGATATACGACACCGTAGCGAAGAAATAAAAGACGATATAAGTAAAACTGCATAAAAGACATCCAAGTCCCCAAAATATACAATATCGTCCTCACATCAAGTCTCCAAGTCATACAAGATAATGATAGATGGAGAGTACATGGATACAACGAATATACAATAAAACAACGAATAACCACAAAACCCACCTAAGCAAACTGCACACTGTGAGCTGATGCGGTATCCGCAGCAAAAGATTATAAGATAGATGAATAGCCTGCCTAGACTACCCTGGGGAACAACCTGCAACACTGTGGCACAACGGGGGTGGGTTGCCAACTCGTGAATAGTAAATAACATATGCAGGTAATCGCAAGTATGCACATACAGCGCGAATCTAACATATGCAATTAATAGCAAAAAAAGGTCATATGAATGCAATAATCATGAAAGATACACTAGCAAGTGCAACTAATACATGAAGCAATAATAATATGACAATCGGTATGCAATAATCATGCAATAATGATATGAAAATGTATATATGCAACAGTCATGAAAGGTACTCTAGCAGGTACAACTAACACATGAAGTAATGCATATAGATAAAGGTATGTAAATGCAACAGTCATGAAAGGTACTATATCAGGTACAACTAATACATGAAGCAGTGCATAAACAATAAATGTGGAGTATGGAATGAAACATGTTATTTTCACAGAATCCTGGCATCGTGGTAGGATCACAATCCATCAAGACAATCCAAATCCCAATTTCTCAAATCAGCCCCCAAATTGGCTCTCATATCATATAAGTCTCACAAATCCTTAATGTACAATATCGAATAAATCTCATATATCCTGAATGTACAAAGTCAAGTGAATCTCATATATCCTTTATGTACAATATCAAGTAATCTCAAATGTCCTAAATCCAATATCAAGTGAATCTCTTATATTCTAGGTATATTTGCATGAATAAATATGATAAAGTATATGAATTTATATATATACATATATATTAGCGTCCCATTCCACTAATATATATGTATATGCATATATAACAGCGTCTCATTCCACTATTATATATACTTAGAAGTAAAATATCATGAAAACCAAGTGTCAAGTATCGACACAAAATAGTGATCTATCAGGTGCTGTCACCAAGACTGGCACCATGATAGGTACGTATCATACGCTATACTGAAAGCTCTAGTGCCTAGCTCTGACCCTCGCCTCTCGACGTATCCATACGCACATGACTCCCGTCGGTATCCCCATGATAACCTCCGAGTCATTGGTAATGTCACCGGAGTGTATGGTTCCCCTGCCACGCTCAATCGGCAAGGTCCATCAATCGTCTTGCCCCGGGTACCTCCGGGCCCCACCATGTACCCTCATACGGCCCCTGACTCCTCGTATGGAGTATATAATCAGAACCGATAAATTTCATGGTGGATGCTAAAATATCATATCAATGGAAATCGAGTTTTTCAAATAATGCATAATTTCATGAACTCCTACGGTCCCCAAATCCAGAAAACATCATGAAAAATCCGTATCTCAATACGAAAATCCATGAATATAATATATGCAACATTAAACTGAAATGTAAGCATATAAGGAAAAACCACTAATTAACTGCAACAAGTTAATATAAAATATCATCCGGTTCCTATTTTCTCCAATTCTAAATAACATCAAGTAAAGCTAAACATGTAGCTATAACTGATATATGCGTAAACATAAAGGTATAGCAATATATAGATATCTACCTATCAGAAATGATGTAATATACCCCCCGGGTATAAGTGAAGTATGTATGCAAAGTATACATGTAGCCATATCATTATGTGTGTATGTACCTATCACTAATGGTAAAATACCCTATAGGTATACATGTAACTAGCATGTAAGCATGTCAAGACATATGTGTAAGCATATAGATATACATGTATGCTATAAGTCATATGCGTAAAAAAATATGGATCAATGTCTCAATGTCCCTAACCAAACAATATCATATCTATAAGTGGGTTGTGCGTGTCATGGCAATTATTAATGGTGTGTGTGTCATACAATCAGTGCTCGTGCAACATAAGCCGTCAATAATAGTACAGTGTCCTAAGGATACTAGTCTAAGCACAACAATTAACTAAGCAGTAGGGTGTATACACAATTCTAAATATGAAATAGAATATGCGACAAGTCAAGTCATTTCTAGCCCAGACGCATAACGCCATGCGGGCGATTCCCCTATAGATGTTAAATCTACTCACCAACGCTCCTGGCTAAGTGAAGCCTACCACCTGTTTTCCCTTTGTCGCAGCGTCCGAAGTCCCCGCCTGCGAACTTAAAATTTCATAAATATATCACATAAACTAAATATCCTACATCGACGAAAAGACAAAGAAATGCAAGGATAACGCCTTGAAAATTACACTGTGCACTTAGCGCATCTAACGCGCACGACATCGGTCAAAAACCCTAACTAGGGTCGCTAAACTACGAAACACTAAGTTTAGACTCTGATCGTCCCGATTGCGCAACACAACAAATTAAAATGCGAGAAATATTATAGATATAACCTCGCAACGACTAATTGAATCCACGTCGGAAAAACCCCGAAACCTAGTAAACAACTTATCGCAATATTTTACACTAGTTTCAAGCTAACACATATCTAGCGATTAGAAACACCTTATAATAGCTTAACTAAGCTATCTAAACCATTTCCATATTTTTAACACTTGCAAAATAAGTTTTAGCAAAAACCTAGTAAGCAATATTTCATAATTAAACAAAGTATTCATTAACAATAATTATCATTTAACAAGTCTAGTAACTTGATTAAGTTTTCCTATTCTTCAATTAATAATTAATCATTTCACTAATCAAAAGCCTAACTTGAATATTCTAAAACCATTTCTAGAATTTTAAACATGAAATTAAATAACTTTAATTTAACAACTAATAGCTAATTAAAGTATTTAAAAAAAGAATTAGACATTAGTTTTAGGGTTTTATACCTCCAAAAGATTCAAAAACTTGCAACAAGAAAACCAAGATTAGCCTCCAAAATCAAGACTTCATGAAGAACAAAGCATGGTTTAGAGTTAAGGAAATGAAGGAAAATGATTATATTTGAAATTTTGTGATTTTATTTGGATTTGTGATGATTTATTTGTAGAAAAATGATGAAAATGGCGCAAGAAGAGAGAGAGGGCAGCAAGGAATGGGAGGGCTCGGCCAAAGCAAGGGGAGGGGGTTTTGTGAAGAAAAAAGAAGAAGGTTCTAGCTAAAAACAATATTAAATGCTAATTAAAGCAAAATGCCACCTTTCTTTTCTTTTTCTTTTTCTTTAAAAAAATTAAATCCTTTGACCAAAAGAAAATTTAGATATTTAAAAAGAAGGTTCTAAAATAATTGTAGTGATGATTTTCAAGGATTTTCATTTAGAAGAAATTTCCCGATTTACGTGCATATTTTACCGGCTAAAATAATATTTTATTTGGGAAAAATTCTATCTGAACCAAAACCTCCCATATACCCCCAAAGTTCGCGCACTAGCTTTATTTTAGCTAAAATAGGTGCCGGTAAGTTTCTACGGAAGTTTGATCGAAATCGGGTTAAAATGGAAAATACCGACTACTTTGCCCTAAAACGGAAAAATTCACAAAACGATTTCTAAAACGTTACAATCTCCCCCTTATAAAAATTCGTCCCCGAATTTAAAATTTTTACTAAGCGTACCTTTAAAGAGAAGATTACAAAAGTCCCAAATCTCGCTCGCAGCCTTCCAAGTGAGTACCTCACTATACGGCTACGTCCAAGAAAACCCGTCACAGATGGCAAGACCTTTGACCGAATTTTCTCCACATGCCGAGCCATTAACACAATTGGCTGCCGGTGAACGAAACGATCGCGTCCAAGCCAAATGGTCTGATGCTGAATCATGTGAGAAAGGTCATGAAGGTAATTGCAAAGTATCGACACAAGGAATACGGAGTGAACACTCAATAATCTGGACGGAAGTGCCAAATCAAAGGCAACGAAACTAACACGCTTTAAGGATCTTAAAAGGACCTACAATTCTGGGATAAGCTTCCCAAAACTCAACACATCATTCATCGGAAAAATCCGTAGGAATACATGAGCTCCCACTACGAACTCAAGTCTGCGACCACAACGGTCGGCATAAGACCTCTGTCTGCACTGGGCTATCCTCATCCTGACTTGAACCAACTGGATCATCTCCGAAATCTCTAGACTAGCTGGGGTCCAAAAATCCTACTTACACAGAGTCAGAAAAACAGAATGGCAATCGACACGACCTAACAACAAAACCTAAAGGTTGCCAATTGGAATGTCTCCTGATAAATGCTATCGAAGGAGAACCCTAACAATGGCAAGTGACGATTCCAACTGCCGACAACAATTAGTACGTAAGCAGAAGCATATCCTCCAGAGTCTGTATAGCCCGCTCTCGCAACCTCGTCCTGTGGATGGAAATGCGGAGCTAAACCTCAACTAGTACCCAAGGCTTCCTGAAGCTCCTGCCCAAGACGGCTAGCGAAAAGGGTGCCTCAATTGGATACAATGCGCGAAGGAACTCCGTGCAACGCACAACTTAACAAAGAACAACTGAGCAAACTGAGTATAACCAGACGACAAACATCCAAATGGAGTCACACCCTGACTAAACCTGGGTAGACACCATAACGAAATTCGTGGAGATCTGCTCCCATTCCCACTTCGGAACGGTTAAAGGTTACAACTCTCCAGCCGGTCTCAGATGCTCAACCTAAGCACACAACAAGACAGACATCTTGAAACGAAACCCGAAACTTCTCTTTACATCCTTGCCCACCCGTAACTATCTCAGAGGTCACGTCAAATGTTGATGGAACTTGAATGAATACAGAGAGTTGACAGATGTGCCTGTTCTAGGATTTCACGTCTCTACCCAATAGTATCAGGTACACAAACGCGTCCCTAAATATAGCACACCCTTGTCACAAATCAAGGACTCCAAATCATTACCCAGCCAAGTATGCTCAAGAATCGTTGACGAACGAGCATCGGCGGGCAGTGCCTCGCGAAAGCGATTAAGGAAAAGTGGTCGGGCGCGAACATGAGCAAGTTGTCCCCTCAGTAAAGGAGAACTTAAGCTGTACTCAACGATCGCACAAGAATTGTAAATCTGCAGAAGACTGTCTCAACAATCAACACCTACTGCAGGAAGATGTATATTAAGCTCTGGTGGTCCGTGAAAATCTGACAAGACTCTTGAACCAGTAGTGTCTCCAAATCTCCAACGCACGACCACCGCGGCCATCTCCAGATCATGAGTGGGATATTCTGCTCGTACTTCCTCCAGATGTAGGGAAGAAAAAGCGATAACTCTATAGTGTCACCTCGGTACACAATCGAGCCCCACTCGTGAAACATTACAGTTAAATAACAAAGTCGCCCGAACCAGAAAGCAAAGAAAGAACTGATGCAGTTGTTAACCGAGTCTTCAACTGCTGAAAAACTCCGCATACATGCCTCAGTCCAAAGAAAAGAAACCTCCCTTCCCGTCGGTTCAGTCAACGGTGCAGCACCACACTAGTAATCCTGCACGAAACGGCGGTAAAAACCTGCTAAGCCCAAAAAAATCTGCGGACCTCCGTCCTGCACACAAGTCTGGGCCTAAGCTATACGGCCTCGATCTTCTTCGGAACCATACGAAAACCGTCTCCCATAACTACAAGACCTTGGAGTCAACACAAACAAGCCTGAAGGAACACTCTGAGAATCTAGCAAACAGCCGGGGCTCTCCCAAGGTCTGCAAAACAAATCCTCAAGTGCTACTCATGTCCTTCACGACACATTGAATAGACCAGAATGTCATCAATAACACAACAATAACCGGTCGAGGAACGGCCTGAAGAAATCTGATTCATCACCTCTACGAATGCTGCTAGGGCATTGGTGAGTCCAATGACACCACCAAAACACAAAAAGCCCGTAGCACTCACAAGACAGTCTTCGGAATGTCATCACTCCGAACCCGCAACAATGATGACCTCATCCCAAACAACTTAGAAAATGTCTCGCACTCGGAAGCTGATCGAAGAAATCGTTAATGTAAGGTAAAGGATACCTATCCGTACCGTAAGCCGGTTCAATTGACGATCAATCAATACAAAACCTCAAACTGCCGTCTTTCTTCTTGATGAACAGAAATAGGAGCTCCCCAATGCGAAACACTCAGACACATAAGCCCCACCTATCTAGCAACTCTGCAGTAGATCCTTAAGCTCCCTAACCTTCGCCGGCTCATCTGGAACAACGTCGGAAAACTCTCGCACGAAGGAAAGACGGTCCAACAAACCCACTGTGGCTCCGGTATCATGAATGAATACCAAGAATACTCGACATCTTCTCCTCAAAAGCCGACTAGCAAAAAGGCTGAATTCAAGCTGTGAGAGGCGGCACCACTGTCCTCCCGCAAAATAAGAACTGACTTACCGGGAAAACAAAACCTGACTGTTTCCTCACGATAGTCCACAGACGCCTAACACGTAGATTACCAGTCCGTGCCAAGGAGAACGTTAAATCCAACATCTCTAGAAGGATCAAGTGACGGATGAATCTCATAACCGATTGGCACATGACTGAAATACATGTTGCGCAACAAAAGAATCGCTGACAGAAATTAACACAACAAACGACTGATCTAGCTAACACGACTCTCGTCGTCCCAAACCTCTGCTACTCCCGCGATGGTCACAAAAGCTGTCTCGACGACTAGGCCTCTGTCTCTGGGCTGGTACACCGGTATGATTCCTCCACGGTTCCGGAACTCCCAAAGTCTCTGGAATACGTGTCTCGTCAACTGGGGCTGCATCCACTGGTGCCATGTAGGTGACGAAATGCTGCATGCTGATCGCAAGGAACAACTGGGTAGCACGGCTGGCAACCTCCTATCGCTGCACTCGAATGGCCTCAACCAAAGAACTCATCGCCTGGCGCAAGTCCTACATCTCTGCCACAAGCCTAGCGATACTATCTGTCGAAGGCGGATCCGTCTGATCCTGTGCAACGAGCGCGCCATCCTGGTCAGTCCTTGACCCACCCGAGTCAACTCTGACCTCGGCCCTCACTGAATCACTCTGAGTCCCCATAGTCATCGGCGGCAAAGGATATAAATAGATATAAGATTCGATATGAACATGGAAATCGAATCTCAAGGATATATATCAAGGAAGGAATTTCAAGCAATTTGTACTTAGGTCACTTTAGGCGGAGTACCGCATCGTGAGTATGCCCCGGATATACACACACTACATTACTCTGCTTAAGATAACTACTCCATCATACCAAGGTCATCCTACACTCCGAAAGGTAAAACCTAGCACTCTGATACCAACTTTGTCACGACCCGAAATTGGCACGTGACGGCCCTAATACTACGCAACGTCCACAGGCGTAACGCAGTAAAAGAAAGCCAAAACCGAGAAATCTAAACCATTAAAAGAAAAGAAAAGATAGGAAACATTGTTTAAACTTTTGAAAATTACAAGTATAAATTCTTTAAATCCAATTTACTTTCTTAAAAATTTCGGCAGCGCCTCCTTTATAAAAACCCATCCCAAAAATGGGTACAATATAAATATAAAGTAAAGCATCCCCAACGGGAGCAAATCCACGCCCAACGGCGGAAAACAACCACCACAACAGATATACGACGCCGTAGGGAAGAAATAAAAGACGATATAAGTAAAACTGCATAAAAGACATCCAAGTCCCCAAAATGTACAATATCGTTCTCACATCAAGTCTCTAAGTCATACAAGATAAGGGTAGATGGAGAGTACATGGATACAACGAATATACAATAATACAACGAATATACAATAAAACAATGAATAACCACAAAACCCACCTAAGCAAACTGCACACTGTGAGCTGATGCGGTATCCACAGCAAAAGATGATAAGATAGATGAATAGCCTGCCTTGACTACCCTGGGGAACAACCTGCAACACTGTGGCACAACGGGGGTGAGTTGCCAACTCGTGAATAGTAAATAACATATGCAGGTAATCGCAAGTATGCACATACATCACGAATCTAACATATGCAATTAATAGCAATAAAAGGTCATATGAATGCAATAATCATGAAAGGTACACTAGCAGGTGCAACTAATATATGAAGCAATAATAATATGACAATCGGTATGCAATAATCATGCAATAATGATATGAAATGTATATATGCAACAGTTATGAAATGTACTCTAGCAGGTACAACTAACACATGAAGTAATGCATATAGATAAAGGTATGTAAATGCAACAGTCATGAAAGGTACTCTATCAGGTACAACTAATACATGAAGCAGTGCATAAACAATAAATATGGAGTATAGAATGAAACATGTCATTTCCACGGAATCCTGACATCGTGGTAGGATCGCAATCCATCAAGACAATCCAAATCCCAATTCCTCAAATCAGCCCCCAAATTGGCTCTCATATCATATAAGTCTCACAAATCCTTAATGTACATTATCGAATAAATCTCATATATCATGAATGTACAAAATCAAGTGAATCTCATATATCCTTTATGTACAATATCAAGTGATCTCAAATTTCCTAAATCCAATATCAATTGAATCTCTTATATTCTAGGTATATTTGCATGAATAAATATGATGAAGTATATGAATTTATATGTATACATATATATTAGCGTCCCATTCCACTAATATATATGTATATGCATATATAACAGCGTCCCATTCCACTGTTATATATACTTAGAAGTAAAATATCATGAAAACCAAGTGTCAAGCATCGACACAAAATAGTGATCTATCAGGTGCTGTTACCAAAACTGGCACCCTGATAGGTACGTATCATACGCTATACCGAAAGCTCGAGTGCCTAGCTCTGACCCTCGCCTCTCTACGTATCCATACGCATATGACTCATGTCGGTATCCCCATGATAACCGCCGAGTCATTGGTAATGTCACCGGAGTGTATGGTTCCCCTGCCACGCTCAATCGACAAGGTCTATCAATCGTCTTTCCCCGGGGTACCTCTAGACCCCACCTGTACCCTCATACGGCCCCCGACTTCTCGTATGGAGTATATAATCAGAACCGATAAATCTCATGGTGGATGCTAAAATATCATATCAAGGGAAACCTGGTTTTTCAAATAATGCATAATTTCATGAACTCCCATGGTCCCCGAATCCAGAAAACATCATGAAAAATCCATATCTCAATGCGAAAATCCATGAATATAATATATGCAACATAAAACTGAAATGTAAGCATATAAGGAAAAGCCACTAATTAACTGCAACAAGTTAATATAAAATATCATCCGGTTCCTATTTTCTCCAATTCTAAATAACATCAAGTAAAGGTAAACATGTAGCTATAAGTGATATATGCGTAAATATAAAGGTATAGCAATATATAGATATCTACCTATCAGAAATGATGTAATATACCCCACGCGTATAAGTGAAGTATGTATGCAAAGTATACATGTAGCCATGTCATTATGTGTGTATGTACCTATCACTAATGGTATAATACCCTATAGGTATACATGTAACTAGCATGTAAGCATGTCAAGGCATATGTGTAAGCATATAGATATACAGGTAAGCTATAAGTCATATGCGTAAAGAAATATGAATCAATGTCTCAATATCCCTAACCAAACAATATCATATCTATAAGTGAGTTGTGCGTGTCATGGCAATTATTGACGGTGTGTGTGGCATACAATCAGTGCTCGTGCAACATAAGCCGTCAATAATAGTGCAGTGTTCTAAGGATACTAGTCCAACCACAACAATTAACTAAGTAGTAGGGTGTATACGCAATTCTAAATATGAAATAGAATATGCGACAAGTCAAGTCGTTTCTAGCCCAGACGCATAACGCCATGCGGGCGATTCCCCTGTACATGTTAAATCTACTCACCAACGCTCCTGGCTAAGTGAAGCCTACCACCTGTTTTCCCTTTGTCGCAGCGTCTGAGGTCCCCTCCTGCGAACCTAAAATTTCACAAATATACCACATAAGCTAAATATCCTACATCGACGAAAAGACAAAGAAACGCAAGGATAACACCCTGAAAATTACACTGCGCACTTAACACATCTAACGCGCACGACATCGGTCGAAAACCCTAACTAGGGTCGCTAAACTACGAAACACTAAGTCTAGACTCTGATCATCCCGATTGCGCAAACACAACAAATTAAAATGCGAGAAATATCATAGATATAACCTCGCAACGACTAATTGAATCCACGTCGGAAAAATCCCGAAACCTAGTAAACAACTTACCGCAATATTTCGCACTAGTTTCAAGCTAACGCATATCTAGCGATTACAAACACCTTATAATAGCTTATCTAAGCTATCTAAACCATTTCTATATTTTTAACACTTGCAAAATAAGTTTTAGCAAAAACCTAGTAAGCAATATTTCATAATTAAACAAAGTATTCATTAACAATAATTATCATTTAACAAGTCTAGTAACTTGATTAAGTTTTCATAATCTTTAATTAATAATTAACCATTTCACTAATCAAAACCCTAACTTGAATATTCTAAAACTATTTCTAGAATTTTAAACATGAAATTAAATAACTTTAATTTAACAACTAATAGCTAATTAAAGTATTTAAAACAAGAATTAAGCATTAGGGTTAGGGTTTTATACCTCCAAAAGATTCAAAAACTTGCAACAAGAAAACCAAGATTAGCCTCCAAAACCAAGACTTCATGAAGAACAAAGCATGGTTTAAGGTTAAGGAAATGAAGGAAAATGATTATATTTGAATTTTTGTGATTTTATTTGGATTTGTGATGATTTATTTGTAGCAAAATGATGAAAATGGAGCAAGAAGAGAGATAGGGCAGCAAGTAATGGGAGGACTCGGCCAAAGCAAGGGGAGGGGGTTTTGTGAAGAAAAAAGAAGAAGGTTCTAGCTAAAAACAACATTAAATGCTAATTAAAGCAAAATGCCACCTTTCTTTTCTTTTTCTTTTTCTTTAAAAAAATTAAATACTTTGACCAAAAGAAAATCTAGATATTTAAAAAGAAGGTTCTAAAATAATTGTATTGATGATTTCCAAGAATTTTCATTTAGAAGAAATTTCCAGATTTACGTGCATATTTTACCGGCTAAAATAATATTTTATTTTGGAAAAATTCTATCTGAACCAAAACCTCCCATATACCCCCAAAGTTCGCGCACTACCTTTATTTTAGCTAAAAATAGGTGCCGGTAAGTTTCTACGGAAGTTTGATCGAAATCGGGTTAAAACGGAAAATACCGACTATTTTGCCCTAAAACAGAAAAATTCGCCAAACCATTTCTAAAACGTTAAAGAGAAGCTGCCGTGATCGAAGTCCCGCACGAAAGTCCCGAGCTACCGATACCTTGGGCTCCTGTAGAAAAGGTGACTGTAGCTTCCCCCGATTCTGGCATGGGTTCAGATATCGGGACCCGTCGCCCCAAGGTGTCCGCTAAGCGTAAACTTGTGCTTGCGGTGACCGGAGCTCGCTCACAGAAGAGGAAGAAGAAGTTGATCCTCTCTGCCAACGTCGTATTTGGTCAGGAGCCTTATGCTCCTTATAGAGAGGGCTTGGGCGAATATGGGACCAACGAGGGTCTATTCGTAGCGCCGGACGATACCGACCTCGAGGCTGCTATTGCAGCTTGTTTGCGATCAGCAAGCCACAAAGCGGGACTGGCCATCCTCGTGTAATCAAGTAAATATCAGCCGTACTTTTGTCATTGCATTATATCTTTATTATCATGTTTTGACTGACACTTTTCCTTCTTTAACAGGCATTTCCTCTGAAGAGGCTCTCGCGGCTTCCCTTAGGACCTTTGGGGGGGAGGAGAGGATTCGCGCTTCGCTGGGTATTGGTATATTTCGGCTCACCGCGTCTTCATTTTCTTTTCTTATAAACAATTTGACCCCCTCCTTATCTTATCGCAGGAACTACAATGCCAATTCCGCAAGGTGATTCAGAGATGCTTCCAAGGCCAGCCATCGAAGTCCCGGCCTCCTCAGCACTGCCGAAAGAGGCTTTACTCAAACGACCGATGACGGATGCCATAACAGCTCCAGATGTAACCCTTGGCATGGACGATGACGTCATATTGATGGAGGCTTCTAGAAGATCTGCTCTCATGGCCCGAGCGGAAAGGAAGCGTAGAATGCGTGCGGCAAGGGAGCGTAGTGCCGCTTTGGCCGTGGGTGCAGGTTCGAGCACCGCTACCCCTGCCCCTACTCCTTCAGAGGATGCTCTGGCTGCCTTGTCCACCGCCTACAGACAGGCAGCACGTGCTGCTCGGGAAGCAATCAGAAAACCGACTCAAGATAACATAACATTGGGTTCTTCTATCAAAGTTTTAATTTTCAGGTTTTCATATATGCTATTTTGTAGGGCCGAGTCTTGTCGAGGAGGTGGTGGGTGTCATAGCGGCAACCACTAATCCTGAGGTAGCGGTATGTGAGACATCTATAATCGCCGAGCCCGAGGTAGCGGTAGGTGAGATGGCTACAATCGCTGAGCCTGAGGTAGCCGCTCCCTCTCAAGAGTCGGGCACTACTCCAATCATCATTCTTTCCACCTGCGGTTCTCTGCCATCTCCTGGCATCACGAGCGTTACGACGGCTCTCGTAGAGTCAGGGGATGAGGCGACAGGAGGCGAGACCATTTTGTTGGAGGAGGGTGAGGCAGTCACTGCATCCAGTGATGCCTTTGTTGCGGTCTCAACCGGCGACTTACCAGGTAAATTTTAGGTTATTGCTTTCTATTTTATTCTGCAATCCCTTTTCGACCTTTTCTGACAGTACTTTTGTTTCGAATGTAGCTGCGGTGGGCGTTGAGGTTGTGCCACCCGAGGAAGCGCCATCAGCTACCGCTTTGATGGTGACCGCCCCTTTGCCTTCTCTCGTACCCTCTCAAATGCTGGAAGGTGCGGATTTGTGACTCATCAGTTTCGTTGCAGGCATTATATTTCATGTACTGACATTGTATTACTATATCCTTGCAGGAGTCCTTTTTGATCACCTGTATCAGGTGCTACAGCCACACTTCTCCTTTCAGTCGGAGATTGCCTCTTCTAGCGGAGCTGGTGAGTGCAGCCTTTAGCTAACGTCTCTTCTTTTCTTAGACGGGTAGTCAAATCGTTTCTAATTCTTCTTTGTTTTAATTGCAGCCCTACAGATCGAAGGAGGAGACGAAAGAGTAATTGCATCACTGGTGCTCCCGGCCTTGCCACCTGCTGCAGTCGGTATAGTAAACTCCATTATTCATGAACCTCCTCTATTTCTTGAACCGTCATTTGACTGTGATTTGTTTTGCAGCGGTGATACCGACTTCAGCTTCGTTCGAATCTCGAGTCGTAATGCCAGCAGGCCCCTTTTCTCGACGTTCATCTTCCAAAGGTGCTGTGAATAGTTTGTGCATGTTGAGCGACTACATCGAGGAGCTTGACGTGGAAGCTCCCACATTCGCCGCAAATTTTGCCACCGAGGTTAATCCTATGTTGGCGACGCTCGTGAACTTTCATAGTGAGGGCGTCGTTGAGTCTTGGGTTAATCACTGCAGGGAAATTGAGGCCTGTCTGCACGAGCTCAAATTCGGACATCCTGCTCCTGAGGTCTTGGCTGTGAACTTTCAACGGGATGCATAGGTTGAGTAGAGCACTCCCTACTTTCGTCATCTTGAATAGGAGGCGGCCTTAAAACGTAAGGAGTGCGAAGAGACTTCAAACAAATCTGCCTGGCTGCATGCTCAGGTTGATACAAATGCTGCACAGTTGAAAGCTATCTTTGAAGGCCTTCTGCGATGTATCTCGGACGGGCTAACACTGAGGCAGAAACTCGACATCGTCAAGCGGGATGCACAGAATCATGAGGCAGCTCAGCGGGCCGTCGAAGAACAACTTTCGTCCTACTTGAAGCAATGAGCTCAAGTCGAAGCAGAGTTGGCCGCGGCAGCTGACCAAGGAAAAGGGCTGAAGAAAGTGCGCGAGTGGCTGATTAGGCTATTGAAAGCGCTTCCCTCTCAATAATTATTTTTGTACCATTTGTAATTTTGAATAAAATGTATCCATTTTTTTTATTTTTCATAAGATGTATTCTATACCCAATTGAATTTATGAATAAAAGAGACATTTCTTTCGCAATATCTTGCATCATCTCTTTGCTTTCTTTTTTTCTTTGTTATCAGCATGTCACTTTATTAAGTATAGCCTACAGATGATAGAGTGAGCATTCCGTTTTGAATTCTTCGAGAGATAGTGATGGCTTAGAAAGCAGGTTCAGATCTGCTGCCTAAGACTTTTTAACTTCATGAGCCGTGAGGGTCTCATAAAGACTTTTCTCCCTACGAGTCGAGAGGATCTCGTAGGTGTATTTTCTCCTTAGGAATCGTGAGGATTCCTAAGTGCGTTTTCTCTTATAAGTCGTAAAGATCTTACAAGAGAGTTTTCTTCCTTACGGGTCAAGAGGACCTGTAAGTGATTGATGGTATTGCTATTATCCGCATTTCACGGAGTCAGGAGTTGCTCTGGGCGTTTCCCACGGGATCAAGATTGACTTTAGCCGTGTTCTACGGGACCAGAATTTGCTCTGGATGCTTCCCACGGGTTCATAACCGTGTTCTGCGAGGACCAGGCTCCGCTTTGGACGTTTCCCACGGGGTCAGGATTGACATAAACCGCATTCTACGTGACCAGGAATTTGCTCTGGATGCTTCCCACGGGGTCATAGCCGTATTCTGCGAGAACTAGGCTCCACTCTGGACGTTTCCCACGGGGTCAGGATTGACATAAGCCGCGTTCCACGTGACCAGGAATTTGCTCTGGATGCTTCCCACAGGGTCATAGCCGTGTTCTGCGAGGACCAGGCTCTGCTCTGGATGCTTCCCACGGGGTCATAGCCGTGTTCTGCGAGGACCAGGAATTTTGCTCTGGATGCTTCCCAAAGGGTCATAGCCGTGTTCTGCGAGGACCAAGATCCGCTCTGGATGCTTCCCACGGGGTCATAGCCGTGTTCTGCGAGGACCAGGATCCGCTCTGGATGCTTCCCACGGGGTCATAGCCGTGTTCTGTGAGGACCAGGATCCGCTCTGGACATTTCCCACGGGGTCAGGATTGATATAGACCGCGTTCCATGTAACCAGGAATTTTGCTCTGGATGCTTCCCATGGGGTCATAGCCGTATTCTGCGAGGACCAGTCTCCCCTGTGGATGCTTCCCACGGGGTCATAGCCGTGTTCTGCGAGGACCAGGATCCGCTCTAGATGTTTCCCACGGGGTCAGGATTGACATAGGCCGCGTTCCACGTAACCAGGAATTTTGCTCTGGATGCTTCCCACGGAGTCATAGCCGTGTTCTGCGAGGACCAGGTTCCACTCTGGATGCTTCCTACGGGGTTATAGCCGTGTTCTGCAAGGACCAGGATCCGCTCTGGACGTTTCCCACGGGGTCAGGATTGACATAGGCCGTGCTCCACGTAACCAGGAATTTGCTCTGGATACTTCCCACGGGGTCATAGCCGTGTTCTGCGAGGACCAGAATCCGCTCTGGATGCTTCCCATGGGGTTATAGCCGTGTTCTGTGAGAACCAGGATCCGCTCATGATGTTTCCCATGGGTCAGGATTGACATAGGCCGCGTTCCACGTAACCAAGAATTTTGCTCTGAATGCTTCCCACGGGGTCATAGCCGTGTTCTGCGAGGACCAGGCTCCGCTCTGGATTCTTCCCATGGGGTCATAGCTGTGTTCTGCAAGGACCAGGATCCGCTCTGGACGTTTCCTACGGGGTCAGGATTGACATAGGCCGCGCTCCACGTAACCAGGAATTTGCTCTGGATGCTTCCCACGGGGTGATAGCTGTGTTCTGCGAGGACCAGGCTCCGCTCTGGATGCTTCCCACGGGGTCATAGCCGTGTTCTGCAAGGCCCAGGATCCGCTCTGGACGTTTCCCACGGGGTCAGAATTGATATAAGCCGCGTTCCACGTAATCAGGAATTTTGCTCTGGATGCTTCCCACGGGGTCATAACCATGTTCTGCGATGACCAGGCTCCGTTCTGGGCGTTTCCCACGGGGTCAGGATTGACATAAGCCGCGCTCCACGTAACCAGGAATTTTGCTCTAGATGTTTCCCACGGGGTCATAGCCGTATTCTGCGAGGACCAGGCTCCGCTCTGGGCGTTTCCCACGGGGTCAAGATTGACATAAGCCGCGCTCCACGTAACCAGGAATTTTGCTCTGGATGCTTCCCACGGGGTCATAGCCATATTCTGCGAGGACCAGGCTCCACTCTGGTTGCTTCCCACGGGGTCATAGCCGTGTTTTTTGAGGACCAGGATCCGCTCTGGACGTTTCCCACGGGGTCAAGATTGACATAGGTCGCGTTCCACGTATCCAGGAATTTGCTCTGGATGCTTCCCACAGGTTCATAGTCATGTTCTGCGAGGACCAGGCTCCGCTCTAGATGCTTCCCACGGGGTCATAGCCGTGTTCTGTAAGGACCGGGATCTGCTCTGGACGTTTCCCATGAGGTCAGGATTGACATAAGCCGCGTTCCATGTAACCAGTAATTTTGCTCTGGATGCTTCCCACGGGGTCATAGCCGTGTTCTGCGAGGACCAGGCTCCGCTTTAGACGTTGCCCACGGGGTCAAGATTGACATAAGCCGCGTTCCACGTGACCAGGAATTTTTGACTCTCGGTTGCTTGTGCATCGTCGAGTCATGGAACTGGGAATTTTACCGCAGCTCCGATTTGTTTATGTCATGTCTGAGACGTATATTGAGATGATCTCCAGGCTATTTTTGAACCATTGAGATTTGGCTTCTTCTTCTGATGGAGCCTGGGGAGGGAAGGTGTGATTCCTTCTTCGTTTGCGCCCCTGGATTGTATACAGAGATTGATGTGATATCACCTGTAGGGCATAGATTTCATCATTTTTTTTAATTTCTTTTCGCGATGCTCTATCATTTCAGCTTTTATATCGCAAAAGTCACGATTGCCCAATCATTTTGGCTATTTTTCGCGATGCCCAATCATTTCGGCTATTTTGCATTCATATATTTTTACTTGCTGCTTTTTACTTGCAAGTTGCCCCATCATTTCGGCTATTTCGTATGCATGTGTGGCTCGCTGGCTTTTCGCTGCAAGTTTGGGATTAGACACCGATTTCGTCATCAGCACCGCTACAACTGGGATATTTCCTGGAGCGAATCATCATTTGCCTCTGTTAATGTCGAACAAAGGTGGCTTAGCAAACAGGATTAAGATCCTATCGTCTAAGGCTTTGACTTCATGAGCCGTAAGGGTCTCATAAATGTATTTCTCCCTACGAGTCATGAGGATCTCGTAGGTGGGTTTTCTCCTTAGGAATCGTGAGGATTCCTAAGTATATGGTCTCTTATAAGTTGTAAGGATCTTAAAAGAGTGTTTTCTCCTTATAAATCGAGAGGACTTACGAAGGCTGTTCACTGTGCAAACATATCCCTAGTCTCGGATGGGACTTTGTTAGGGAAACGTTTATTCGCGCCCGTGGATTGTATACAAGGGTCAATATTGAACCGCTTGTAGGGCATAAATGGAGGTTGTGGTGGCCGCTTAAGGATAGGTTCAGATCCCTGTAGCTTAAGACTTTTGAATCTTATGAGCCGTGAGGGGCTCATAAGAGGGTTCTCCTTACGAGTCGTGAGGATCTCGTAAGTGTAATTTCTCCTTAGGAATCGTGGGGATCCCTAAGTGTGTTGCTCCCTTGTGAGTCGTAAGGATCTCACGCAGGTGGTTTCTCCTCACAAGGTCGAGAGGACCTTATAAGTGTTTTTTTTAACGAGATTGCGCCCTTCCGGGTTTTCACAAAACTCGCCGGTAGCCCTGCTGTTTTACTCACGGAGCCCTTTCGGGTTTTCATCCGTGCCCATTTTGCTTTTGGACATACCGTTTTCTTTTTCTTTCTTTTTTATTCTTTCTTTTTTTTTTGTCAGCCTTGGGATGTTGCAGTCCACAGTAGTTTATTGACGTCTCGGTCAACAGCTAGTTTTAGGAGATAGTGGTCCATAGTTAGTTTAAGGACGTTTCGGTCCATCGTTAGTTTAAGGACGTTTCGGTCCGTTGTTAGTTTAAGGACATCTCGGTCCGACATTAAGAAGTCGGCTACTACTTACAGAGCTTAGGCTTAGGAAGATAGCGAGGGGACATAGGCGTCGTCATCTATCGTTGACCTAGGCCGTAACTCGTCAGGCGTAGTATTTTTTTAGGAAGCGACCGTTTATCGGCCTGAAAGGTCTTTCACCATGCATGTCGATGAGTAGATAGGCTCCACCCTGGTAGACTTTGTCTATGATATACGGGCCTTCATAATTCGGCTCGAATTTTCCCCGCTTGGCACGATTGGGGACCATGGGTCTCTTGACCACTAGCACGAGTTCGTCTTGGCGGAATGTTCTCGGCCTAGTCAATCTCTCATATGAACGCGTCATCTTTGCTTTATAAGCCTCCAAATTTTGTTGCGTTATGAGCTGGGTTTCATCAAGGGCATCGAGCTCCTCAAGCCGAAGGTGAGCATTCTCTTCATCTGTTAGTGCGTAATGAACCGCCACTCATAGAGAGGGAAACTCTATCTCGCGGGGGAGTACCGCTTCTGTGCCGAACACCAATGCATATGGCGTTGTGTTCGTAGCCGTTTTGAATGTAGTTCGATACGCCCAGAGAGCTTCATGCAGTCTCTCATGCCAGTCCTTATTTCGAGACACCGTCTTTTTCACAATCTTTGTCAAGGTCTTGTTGAAAGCCTCAGCTAGACCGTTAGCTCGGGAATTATAGACCGAAGAGTATCTCCAGTCTATGTTATGTCGTTGTGCGAAGCGACTGATCTTGTGGCTTCTGTAGGCTGGCCCGTTATCGGAGATGATCCGTCGCGGAGCTCCAAACCGATAAATGACGTGTGTCTTGAAGAAATGGAGGATATTCTCCGTCTTCACTTCCTTCAGCAGTACTGCTTCTGCCCACTTGGAGAAGTAATCAGTTCTCGCCAAAATGAATCGATGCCCTCTGGACGATGCTGGTTCAATGGGGCCGATTATGTCAGTTCCCCACATTTTGAAAGGCCAGCTAGCCACTGTCGGATGTAGTGGATTTGGATGCTGATGGATAAAGTCCCCATGAATCTGGCACGAGTGGCATCGCTTCGCATACTCGAGGCAGTCCTGAATCATCGTGGGCCAATAGTAGCGCATCCTTTTGATCTTCAGCCTCATCTTCGGCCCGGCTTGGTGAGAACTGCAGAGTCCGTCGCGAGTTTCTTGGACAACTCTCCTTGCCTTTTTAGGTCCCAGGCATCTTAGCCACAAAGAATCAAATGATCTCTTATACAGGGAATCATTGACGAAAGCAAAAGACAGAGCTCGTTTCATAAGCTGATGTCTTGAGGACGCATCTTTAGGTGTTCGACGGGATTTAAAGTAGTCTATAAAGACTTCTCTCCAATCCTCAGCCTTTTCCTGGTCTTTTATTTGCATAGCCATTTGCTCGGTCGCTTCCTTCTCCCTGGATGACTCTGGAGATATTTCTGTCGGTGCAAGAACCCGACGGCTTTGTACCACGATCTTTACGTCATCGAGGTTCTCGTCGGCTAATTCTTTAGCGAGCTTGGCTAATGCATACGTCTTGCTATTTTCCGCACGCGGTATGCTTTCCAAGATGTAGGAAGGAATTTGAGTCAGCAATTGCTGTACTTTCTCGCCGTACTTCACCAACTCTGGCATGCACATTTGATAGTCGTCGTTTACTTGACTAACGACCAGTTAGGAGTCTCCGTATATGAGAGGTTTTCAATTCCCATGTCGATGGCGATCTCAAGACCTGCTATCAAAGCTTCATATTCGGCTTCATTGTTCGTCCTTGGCTCTGTTAAGAAGAAGGAAAAGCGCATTATCCCTCCATGTGGAGTCACGAAGATGAGGCCTATCCCTGATTTGATTATAGGGGTGCTTTGTTTGCACTTCTTCATGGAAGACGCTCCATCAAAATAGAGTTCCCACCGGGTATCATCCCCGTCGATCGTGTCAAACGCATATTCGTCTGGCAGTTCGCAATTCAAAGGAAAATCGGCAGGTATTGGATGCTCAGCGAGGAAGTCGACGATGGCCTGGCCTTTCACTGCCTTAAGAGGCCGATGTTCATACAATAATTTTGCATTTTTATATTTCCTATTTTTATTCATTTTACAAATAAACAGGTGCTTTTTATCCATGTCTGCTACATAGTTGCAGGTTACAGGTTCTCGGAACAAAAACAGTGAAAACGATGAAAAGACGATACAAAAGTGAGACTACGACCAACAAATGGAAGAATCTTGATCAAGCCTACAGTTGGAGAATAAAGGAAGATCAATGGATAATTTCACAAAGAACAAAGGCAGCGCAAGGTTCAAGACTTCGACACGAAGCAAACGGTAAAGTCCACGACATTATTCACTGTGGAAATCTGGAAGAAAACTAGAAGACAATCTGAGAAACCAAGTGAAGAAACAAGTACCCAAATGCAACCAGACTAAGACCAGAAAGATTGAGCCAACAAGCCTTCAACATGGCCGCGGAACCGCGGCCAAACATGCCTTCTGGCCGCGGATCCACGGCCATATGAAGCCCGTGTCGGTGCAATTTCGTGTCGGTGCGGCGGTGCGTTGACTAGTCTTCTTTAGGGGTATATTTGTAAATGCAGATGTGAGTCGATTGTAACCCTAGGGTTTCTATGCTCTATAAATAGAAATCCTAAACCTCTCTTTGAGGTATGCCTCTTTTTATTTCATCTATTCAGAATTCTAAATTCGGTGTAAATGTTTGGAGATAGCCATCAAATAAAGTAAGAAATTTTATTTCTTTGCCCTAGTTAATTTTCATTCTGCCTTAGTATAATTTTATTATCTGCCCTAGCTAGATAGTTAGAAAATGTTTATCAATTCCCTAATGAGTGAGTAATTCCTTACTTATTAGGGTTAGGAATAGGGAAGGCTTGAGAGAATTTGAGTGGAGAGAGTGAGCTATACACCCTTCCAAATCAAACCTACCCATCACCAATTGAATCCCACAACTCCGGTTTTGAATGTCTATCAAGTGTCCCAAATGATTCACCAGTTGAAAATAAAACATTTAATGAGTTGTGCGACTTTGTAGTGCTTGATTTGCCAGATTGTGAAGGGTCCCTTTCGAGTGAAACCATCACCAATCCTTTCGACCTCTACACCTCCAATATAGAACCTGAATTGATAAATATCCATGCTTTTGATGAGGTATTCGAAAAAATTGATTTTCACTTGATTGAGGATATTGACGCAGGGAATATTTTGGATGATGAACCCGCAGATTTGACTGAATTTTTCTCTCCAATTCATCATCCTGAGTCATTAAATGTTTCTCCCGAACTTCATATGCGTCTTGATTTTGATGATAATTGCATGGATGGGATAACTTTTGAGGAGAATTATGAGAATAGTATTGAGGAGAGTATTGAGGATAGTATTGAGGATGAACCAGTTTTGTTTGATGAGTCGGATTTTCCAATTCATTATCCTGAACCTTTAACTGTTATACTTCCTAAATCACCTCCCTTCATCCTTTCCATCGTCCCGACCACATAAAAGATCACGCAGGAGGACTGTGAGCTTGAAAAATTTCTGTTCGATCACAGCAGTTTTGACGCCACTAGTGCATTCCTCCTTGAATCTGACACAGTTCTGATAACCGATAACAATTACGAGTGTTTCACTTTTTCGGACGATTTTGAAAACTCACATCCCGAGTTTGAGTCCTTTGAATTTTCAGATGAGTTAGTTGAACCATCAGACTCGGATGCTTACAGTCATTTCGAACCATTGATGGAATCCTTTGAGTTCGAGACAATTTCACAAATTTCACCTTCAATTGTTTCACCTCTGAAACTCGAACTCAAGCTGTTGCCATCTCACCTTACATACGCTTACTTGGGTGATAATGAGACCCTTCCTAAATCACTCTCCTTCGTCCTTTCCATCGTTTGACCGAGTAAGAATCCGTCACGCTTCCATTTTCAATGTCTGGTTTACCAAGTTCAACGTACCCATGTTTTCTCGCGAATCTTGAGGGATTTGACCCCATTTCTGGAAGGGTTGATAGATTAGCACAATCACTTTTAACACATCGGTCATCACAATTTGTGCTAATTTATTCACTCAATTTACACCCTCAAGTTTGTACTACACTTCTTTCTCTCTTCCGCCATTCTTCTCCTATTATACCGAGACTATATTCCACCCTTCTTCCCATACGGTCTTGTGTGTTTCTCATTTCTTTTCTCTACACTCCATTCTTTCACCAACCATACCATTATAACGATAAAATTTTTGAATGGTTGGTGCTAACCTTTGGCCTGAGTAAGGCCTTGTATAGCTTGATACTGTTTTTCTCCTCCCTAACTCTGAACTTTAACGCTTAAACAGTGGAAACACTGTCTCACTTAAGTTTGGAGGGAACTTTTTGTATATATATTTTGTTTTTTTAACAAAACAAAAAAAAGAATATAAAAAATAAAAAAATAAACAGGGGAGTACCAACAATTTTGACCCTCTTGGTGTAGCTTGACAGTGAGGACACTGTCAAGTTTAAGTTTGGGGGGTGCTCGATAAGCCTTCTTCCTTCGCATTCATGTGTATATTTTTGCATTTGCATACTTATTTTAAAACCCATAAAAATTGAAAAAAATTTAAAAATTATAAAAAATTGAAAAATTCAATTTTGGCCATAATTGACTTGAGTTTGACAAAAGGGTTAACTAGCTAGGAACAACTAGATCTTAGACTTAGTAAATTAAAAACTCTAAAAATAACCTTTCTTAAAATTTAACGGTAGAAAGTATATGCCTTTGTAGTTTATTTAGAAATAGACAAATTTCGAGTTCACTTTTTGGGCTAAGTCAAAACAAGAGAAAAGTATTGATATTTTTATTAAAGTATAAGTCTGAAAAATAGTTCCTAAGCTTAAATCTAAATTCTAAAAATATATACCCTACAAATTGCATAAACACGAACCTTGAAACTTGGAATAGTAGAAGAGACCTTGAAATGCTCTTGTCTAAAGTCCTTAGTACGAAGAAAAATAAAATAAAAATACAAGTGTGAATAAAGAAAAAAAATGAACACTGGTTTTTGTAATTACTTAAGGCTGCATAAATAGAAAAAATATTTAGCGAGGGTGCTTTACTACCTAGTGCCTTAGACCAACTGGTTTGGGAGTCACTGCTAAAAGCCTTAAGTATTACAAGACTAGGAATTACGCATTAATGTGCAAGCACATTTTGTAATCGGTCGTTGGTACCCCAAGAAGTATTAACGGTCGCATGAAGAATGTGTGAGCAAATTTCATCTAAAAATTCACCAATTGAAAAGTACTTTGGACGATAGACAAGAGTATAATAGCTTGATTTAAATTTCCAAGTATAAGGGTGATATATACACATACGTAGGGGTATGTGATTGGGGTTTAGATAAGATATAGGAATGAAAAATAGGACTTATATCTTTAATAGAGATGATAAAAATTCCTAAGTTGAGATGGAACCTTAGAAGGAAAACTTAAAAGATGCCAAAAGCTAAGTAAATTCACAAGAATATATATAATCTTAAGTTAAATGATAAGGAAGTGTGAAAAATACGGGTGGATAATTTATGAGTCGAAGATAATAGAATTCCTTGTTGAAAAAGCTAATTGGAGAATAAAAGTTAATAAGCTGAATTGATAGGATTTTGTGGGTAGTATCCGCTGAAAACCCTCAGGAGACAACACTCCTCCTACTAGGGACACTTAGAGGTTAACGGCTTGTTGCACGAGCTCAGTGCAATCGCGTTTCCCTGCGAAAGTGAGGCTAGGACTTTTTCGAGAATAAAACTAGGTTTGCTCGAGGACGAGCAAAAGATAAATTTGGGGGTATTTGTTCATATCATAATTTTAGATTTTTATATTCCCTATTTTTATTCATTTTACAAATAAACAAGTGCTTTTTATCCATGTCTGCTACATAGTTGCAGGTTACAGGTTCTCGGAACAAAAACAGTGAAAACGATGAAAAGACGATACAAAAGTGAGACTACGACCAACAAATGGAAGAATCTTGATCAAGCCTACAGTTGGAGAATAAACGAAGATCAATGGACAATTTCATAAAGAACAAAGGCAGCGCAAGGTTCAATACTTCAACACGAAGAAAATGGTAAAGTCCACGACATTATTCACTGTGGAAATCTGGAAGAAAACTAGAAGACAATCTGAGAAACCAAGTGAAGAAACAAGTACCCAAATGCAACCAGACCAAGACCAGAAAGATTGAGCCAACAAGCCTTCAACATGGCCGCGGAACCGCGGCCAAACATGCCTTCTGGCCGCGGATCCGCGGCCATATGAAGCCCGTGTCGGTGCAATTTCGTGTCGGTGCGGCGGTACGTTGACTAGTCTTCTTTAAGGGTATATTTGTAAATGCAGATGTGAGTCGATTGTAACCCTAGGGTTTCTATACTCTATAAATAGAAATCCTAAACCTCTCTTTGAGGTATGCCTCTTTTTATTTCATCTATTCAGAATTCTAAATTCGGTGTAAATGTTTGGAGAGAGCCATCAAATAAAGTAAGAAATTTTATTTCATTGCCCTAGTTAATTTTCATTCTGCCTTAGTATAATTTTATTATCTGCCCTAGTTAGATAGTTAGAAAATGTTTATCAATTCCCTAATGAGTGAGTAATTCCTCACTTGTTAGGGTTAGGAATAGGGAAGGCTTGAGAGATGAAAATCTCTCACCCCTTTCTTGCTCATCACATATAATTAATAGGACTCCATGCATACATACACACACCGTTCCCTACGGCACCCTATCCCATGAGATAGCGGTGATACCGTAGAATAAAAGACCGGTTGCGTATGTTTTCCATAGAGCTTAGAGTAAGAATTAAGAAAGGAAGGACAAGAACCTAGAGGAAGAAACATCATTTCTTCCCGATGGTACTAATCCTCTTTATTAATTATTACCATAACACCTAAAGAGATCTAAATTAAGGCATTGAAAGCGGTGAGGAAATCTTTTATTCCAAACTCAACCTAAACCTAACCCTAGCAAGATTCTAGTCCTAGTATAAATCAGTTTAGTTTTTAGCGATAATCCATCCACATCGTTTGGAATTAACTCGTAAGACCAAATTAGGAAATACGCAACATCCCTTTGGACCGACCCGTATTCACCGGCTAGCTACCAAATGACGCCGTTCTTGTTGCGGTAATTAATTCTTTGATCACAACATCTCTTTCAAATCAGCCGGTAAGTTATCGAGAATTCCATCAAGAGCAAGGCCCATTTAGCGAGCAGCCCTGTTAATATGGCCTTCGACATCAAGTATTTGAGAGGATCTATCTTTGATATGAGATGGACCTCATGTGCCAATGCATAGTGTCTGAGCTTCGTTATCGCGAATATCAATGCTAGGCAGTGTTTTTCGATGGGGGGTAGTTGCTTTCTGCCCCCAGGAGAACTCGACTCAGATAATAAAGGGCTCTTTCCTTCCCTTGATCGTTCTCTTATGCCCACAGCGTGCCTAAAGAACCTTCGAGGGCTGTCGTATACAGAATGAGAAGCTTTCTCTTGATTGGAGCAGTCGGCACTGGCGGATTCTGCAGGTATTGCTTGATTTCGTCCAGTGCGCTTTGGCATTTGCGATCCCAGCTGAAAGGAGTCCTTTTCTTCATTAGGTAACTGTAAGGACGGCACTTGCCTGAGAGATTGGCTATAAATCGCCGGATATACACGAGCTTCCCTTGGAGAGACCGCAGTTGCTTGAGAGTCCTTGGCGGAGGCATTTCCATAATCGCCTTGATCTTTGACGGATCTATCTCGATGCCCCGGTGTCGGATGATGAATTCTAGGAATTTGCCCAAGGAAACACCGAACGCGCATTTGAAAGGGTTCATCTTCAAGTTGTATTGCCGAAGGCGTTGAAATACGATCTTCAGATGCTCTAGATGCTCCTCGTATGATTTGCTTTTCACCACAAGGTCGTCGATATAGCATTCGACGATTTCATGTATGAGGTCATCGAAGATTTTCGTCATGGCCCTCTGATAGGTGGCACCGGCGTTCTTTAGACCGAAAAGCATCACCTTGTAGCAGAATATACCCAAAGGAGTCCGGAAGGCGTATGCTTTTGGTCCTTGGGATGCATCATTATCTGATTATAACCTGACGAGCCGTCCATAAAGGAGAAAACTTCATGAGTGGACGTATTGTCTATCATCAGCTCGGTAACTGGCACTGGGAAGTCGTCTTTTGGGCAAACTTTGTTGAGATCCCGAAAGTCCACACATATGTGCACTGTCCAATTCTTCTTCATCACCGGGACGATGTTGGCGATCCAATCAGGATATTGAACCTCCTGGATAAAGCCGGAGTCGATTAGCTTCTTGACCTCGGCATTGATGCTCATCTCAAGCTCAAGCCACATTCTTCTCGGTTCTTGTTTGATCGGCTTGACGTTCTGGGATATTGCCAATTTGTGTACAACAATCTTTGGATCTAGTCCTGGCATCTCGGAATAGTTCCATGCGAAGCAATCTCTATGCTGCATGAGCACGTCCTTTAGCGTAGTCACCCTTTCTTCAGACAACAGCTCACTGACGAATGTCGGCCTGGGGTCATCTGTCGTCCCCAAATCAATTTTCTTAAGGTTATCTGCAGTAGTATGTATTCCATCTTCCAGCTCTTTTGGCTCCGGTGGAAACTCTGAGATCACCTTGCCATCATCGTTTTCGAATCACCAGGGGAAGTCATCCATACTCTCAGGTTCTTCTCCTGACATCGTTATCATGTGACAAGTGCAAGATCGCTTTCAAGACCGATGTTGATCTGGCTCTGCTCTCGTGGCTTGCGTGGCTTTTGGTTCATGCTTCTGCGGTGGAGTTACCCTCCAGTTGCTGGATAGAGCGAACCTGCCTTGCTGATACTGGTCTTCTACCCAATTTTTGAATGTGAAGCAGTCTTCGAGAGGATGTCCTATTGCCCGATGGTAGGAGCAATAGTCCGGGTGAGAGACTTCGCCTGCTTGGACTCCGAGAGTGTCATCACCTGATGTTTTATGACAAGATCGAATATCTTCCTTGTCTTGTCTTGGGGAAAAGAATATTCTCGACCCATTTTCTTTATAAGAGATGAATCTGGACTACTCGATTCCTGATCACGTGGCTTCTTGGACCCGCTTTGTCGCTGTCGAACGCTTTTCCCATTCTTCGGTTTATTTCTGCCTCTTCTTCGGGCCTTTTGTACAACGGGTTGACAAGGAGGAGCATTTCATTTTTCACAGCCTGCTGAAGGAGGCGTTGCGTCCTGGTTTTCTCGTAGATGGTCATTTCGCGATTATGGTCGTCTCGAACCTTTTGACCCGCTTCCCTTATAAGCTTGTCCATTTTTTCTTCGAACGACGGACTGGGCATTTTCACGGCGGGAGCTCTTTCTGGTTCAGGGTTAGCATCTTCCCACAGAGCATCTCCTTCTTCATCAAAGTCATGTATGACGTAGCAGTCGCGGAACAGCTCCCGTTTCTTGGATCGAACATATCCAAGCCCGATCGTTTCCATTCTCCCGTTGGGCAACTTTTGTTGAGTTCCGGGAACATTCCAGATCCTGTTATAGAACTGTACTTGTCGAGAAGTTTGCTTAAGGGGTACACATTGGCGTCTCAAGAGTCTTTTTAGTCCGTCCTTGTAATATCTGGGCAAACGGATGGGCTGAAACTTGTCAAGTGTAGAATCCGGGCCATACCAGATTTCTTTCTCCACTTTGGTTTCCCCGGATCGGTAGAATAGGATCGCCTTTTCACCTTTTTGCCTGGGAAGGACGTAGAATGTCTGTAGTTCTTCCACACTGTAGGTATCAAGCGCGTCTAGCTCTTTACGATGCTTTGGCGGAACCATGGCAACTTGCAAACTTTGATCTTCATTAGTGAAGTCTTGTATTAATGGCCGAGCAGAGAATACGACATTGACCTCATCTTCCGAGTCGCTGCCGAAGATCAACATAGGAGCGGACGGTCCCGGCTTGTTGCACTAGAGCGGACCTGAATAAACTATTTCTTCTTCCTCCTCGGTATCACTCCCGAAGACCGGGATAGTGGTGATAGCTTTGTTCTTATCCTCCGGTTTACGACATCTTTCTGTGTCCTCGAAATCTGGCAGGAAGTATTTTGCATTTTCATACTTTCAGACTTCGTTCATGGAGAACGGATTTAGTTCCCCTGTCATATTGTACTCGAGACCATCTTTGAAATATTTCATACACTGATGTTGTGTAGAAGTGATAATGTTGTACTCGTGTAACCAGGGCCTGCCGAGCAAAGCATTGTAACAAGTCTTAGCGTCAATGACGTGAAATTTGATATCCGTGACGAGCAGCCCAAAGCATAATGTCAATATCACAGACCCGAGTGTCCTTGATGACTAGGAGTCGAACCAGGAGATAGTGATTTTATCACAAGCGAGGTGCTGAACGCTCATGCAGATTTCTTTCAACACTCTTACATTAAGGAGATTGACGGAGGACCCACTGTCAACCAGGATTTTGCCTATCTTGATGTCTTGACAGTACCCGGAGACATATAGGAGACGGTTATGCTCATATGTCCGGAGGAGGAGGTCTTCATCGCCGAAGGTGATATCGGCTGTGTGTACTTCTTCTAGCTCGTCCTTCATCTTTTCTTCGACGAGAAAAGCTTAGAATTGCTCGGGCTCCTGTAGTGCCTTGATCAAAGAATCTCTTGCTTCTTTTGATAGCAGAAGGGCGTCGAGAATGCTGAGCTGCGAGGGTATCTTTCTCAAGTGTGCCAGAACGTTGTAGTCCACCTTGTTTTTCTTTGGCGGGTCCTTGGCTGTTAGCTCTTTGATGACTTGATCTTCTAGGGCGATGTCCTCAGGGACTTTTTCTTTTCCTTTATCCTTTTTATTTGAAGCCTGGTTGGCGGGTCCGAGATTCTTTTCAGGTAATGTGCGATTACGCAGCTGAATATTCTCACAGTTCTTCGGTTCTTCCTCTTTTCCCGAGGTGGATTCTTTGAAGAGAGGGCCAAGAGCTATTTCTTCATCAGAATCTCTCCCAAAGGTGAGAACTTGCTATCCCCCATAGTCAACCATATGGCAGTTGCCGGCAGTTCTTTTGCGCTCCTCGGTGGTATTTCTTTGCTCCCGATGAGCTTTGCGTTTCATCCGCTTGAAATGTTGTCGGTGGGCAACATATCCCTGCCACCATCTTTTAAAAGCGTTGCACTCTTCAGTGGGGTGCGCAATCTTTCGATGATATAAGCAGTATCTAGGATGTGTTTCCGCTTCACCAAGGGCGTTCGCTTCGGAGGTTGGCGGCTTCATTCCCGTCGATATGGCTTTCGCGAACCTCTTCCTCGTCTTGAACCTTCTTTTATTTGCGGTGGATGTACTTTGATCTGGTGAGAGTGCTTCGACCTTTTCATCTAGTCGCCGACGTTTGGCCTTTTCAAATATGACTATCTCATGCTCTCGAGCAGCTTTGCTTTTAAGAAGAGCTTTATCCAGAAATGCATCAATCATTTCGTCTGATGGCTCTAGAAGTTCCGGTTTAGGATCTGCCCCCAGTTTCTCTGTGTAAGGAGCTTCTTCATTGTCTATCGACGAGTGAGAGATCACATGGCAGCTTGCTACATAACCTTCAGATTCATCCGACGAGTCTTCTCCGTTGTTATCATCTCCGTCCTCAAGGACGTGGCTGAGAAATTCTTGGAGTGTGACTGGAGTCCGCGCTTTTGATTATATTCTTCCAACGCGTCAATCTGTTTTTGCAGGTCCGTGCGCTTGTCACCAGGCTTCACGGGCTTTTTGGTCTTCTTCTTCTTCTTCGAAGACTTTGACGGCTGGGTGTGAGTGCTTTGGCTATCCCCACCAATATTTGGAGTTGGGCGCGGTTTCAGCATTCCCTCGATGATCTCGGGTTCCAGTGGATTTTTCCACCTGATCGCCGGGCATGTTTGGAGATCCTTCAGCATTCTTTTCGTCTTGGCTGAAAGAGCAACCTCCCATGGAGTCTTCTATGAAGGAGCATGATGCCCCCGGTGTATCCGTCTTCTTGGGAGCGTGTGGCTATGGTGGGTTCACCTTCCAATTCTCGGACAGGACAAATTTTCCCTGTTGGTATTGATCTTCAATCCAGCCTTTAAAGACGAAGCAATCTTCAATTGGATGGCTTACCGTTTGATGGTAGGGGCAATAATTAGGACTATTAGCCTCGCTGGGTTGCAACGGTCGTTTTGGATTCGGCAGATTGATGAGTCTGTTGCGCACTGCCAGTTCGAACAGTCTTTTCGTTTTGTCCCAAGGGAACGAATAAGGGCGCTTCATTTTCTCATTATAGTATCGCCGTCTCTCTTCTAGTTGATCCGTTAGTTTTGAGGCACTGGGCTGCTGTTGAGTATTTGCGACGAAGGTCGCCTTCCCTTTACCCTTTTCGTTTCGCGTCTCCGGCTTTGGAGGAGATGGTCTATGACCCTTCTGGTCCATTTAGGCCAGTTTGTCAATCAAGGCCTGGAACGTGGTCGGCTTGAAGAATATCATGAATTGGGAAATAGTTGCCTGAGGGTCCGCCCATGAACATGCCCACCGCCGGCGCTTCTTCGATGCGCTGCTCACATTTTGACCATAAATTTCGCCACCGTATTGTGTATTGGACCTACGTTTCACCTGGCTTCACCCTGGCATTGATCAATGCCGTTATTAGGGTGCGTTCACTAGCATTCGCGAATCGCTGGGTGAATAATCGCTCCATCTCTACGAAAGTCTTGACGGAGTCGTTTGGAAGTTCAGAATACCACTCGAATGCCATCTCCGACAAGCTGCCGACGAACTGGCGAATTAGTAGTTTATCGTCACCCTCAGTGTTGCCACATAGAGCCCTAAACTGGGCGACATGCTGGTGGGGATTGCCCGTCCCCTTATATACATGAAATTTAGGGATAGTATATCCCGGCGGGTACCTTATTTGGTCATACCATCCTAGATATGGTCGCCCAGTTTTAACAATTTGGCCGGCCGCTTCATTCGCCTAGTAAGCTCGTATTTGCTGAGCGATGTAGTCGTCCAAGACGGCCTTAGAGATTGTCTCTTCTTTGGCTGTTGAAAGAGCCTGAGGAGGGTTCGATGTCTCCCCTCTCTCGTCTTCAATGATGATAGGGGGGTCTTCGGCTGGAGGTTCCGGCTGTAACATCATCCCAGCCATGTCTTGGAATAAGAGAGCCATTCGTTTTATATTGGCTGCATGTTCCACAGCCTCTTTTTCTTTCCTCTCAAGCATTCTTCGGAGGAACTCGGTGTCAGTTTCTTGTTCCCGACGCTGCTCCAAGGTCTCTGGATTTTCTTTTGGCCCAGTGAGTGCGGCCATTGCAGTCAGCATCTCCTAAAGTTTCTGCTGCTGTTGTTCCTGAGCCTTCGTTATCGATCAGGTAAGCGGTCGATGACCCATAGAAGCGCGGCTTTCCTATTTTTCGGAAGCCATATAAACGGTATGCACCATCATGCCCACAGACTTGGGGCGTTTAGGTTCGGCGTCTTTGCGGTTCGCCGCATTCACGGGGGCTTTCTCTGGCCTCCTTCTCTTGTGAGCAGTTGAAATCGAGGGGGCCGTTGCAGTGGGCACCCAGACGGCTGTCGCCTTTGGTAGCTTGACAGGATGATTTTTTCCTTGTCGAGCATTAAGCTTCTGAGAGTAGTCCTGGTCAATCACCGATTCCTGGACATGTCGCCAGACTTTATAAACTTTGGAGGACAGATGCTGAGGAGCTGCTCCGTCTTCTTTTCTATAGCAATCTCCATAGGTAGAGGAGATCTCTTTAGCACGGCAGTCGGGGAGTTCTTGCGAACCCTCCTAAGCGGTTCAAAGTTGTTCCCAGTTGGAACAGCAGCATTGATTTCCACCATGAGAGCTGGCGGAGTTAGCCCAGAGGGGGAGTTGCCCCCGGCCTTCCTTACTCGACGCCAGTGAGGACGGCGAGCATGTCGTGCGGATGGTGTTGGTTCAGCTACAGGGATGACTTCATCATGCCCCTTGTCTCGGCGGAGGGTTGTCGCTGGTGTCAGCCTCTTGAAGACCGATGTCCGTTGAGAAGCAGTATCCAATCTGTCAAAGACAGACCTTTGGGCAAGAGTGGGAGCCGGAGTGGCCAGCCTTGTAAAGACTGACCCTTTGATGGGAGAAGCTTCTTTGGTGATCTCGAGAGCAGGAATGGATATCCATTTTAGGATGGCCGCTTCGGTTATCGTGGCCTTCTTGATGGGCCTATTGGAGTTCAAGCTCAGCCTATCGAAGACTGATGCTGTCGGCTTGGCATTGGATGGCCCGTTGAGATCGGCCGTGGTGGTAGTGAGCCGATCAAAGACCGACTTCTTCTACGCTTCTTGTGGTAGCGGGATGTTAACGCTCACTGTGTTAGTTACATGTATGCCCTAGAGGCCATTGTTGTACATATGATGTATATTATAGTGGATGCTTGGATATATATAGAGAGGACTTTCTTGCTCGATATGATATTATGCTATCTGGTTTCACTTTATCTAAACATGTTAACAAATATTGTTTTGTGATCACGTGTTGATAAAGCCCTTAGGATATGTACTCGACTACTAGGACTATGATGAGATCATACTAGTGGGGCCAGGGTAGTCAACGAGTACATCCTATAACTGTTCCTAGTCGAGGGTGTATCGAGACAGGGCATCGATACTCCAGAGTAGACTAGCGTACACGCATCTTAACCCATATGATGGGCGATGGATGATCCCATATCCATTGGTGTTGGACATCAAAGATGGTGTATGGGTGCTCGGTGGAGACTGGGTACACTGAACGGACTCGCCGAGAACTCCTGGATGGTGTTATACCTATCGTCAGATAGCAGTTCTCCGGTGACACTGGTACAGGTTAGTCTGTAGACCAGAGATCGTCATAGAGTCTTGTGTGATTCCCACTGTGCTTTGATTTCCACCTTACCATGTCCAAGAGGGCGTGCAAAACGGTGGCTTTTGGGTACAGTCCCGAGTCACATGGAGGCAATGAGCGATAGGAGGGGTTTCATCTCTCCCGGTATAGGGAGTTGATGTTGTGCTGTGTTTGATTGGCTATAACTGGAAGTCCCTGGCCAGGGCTGATATGGAGATTTATTGGTAAGAGTTATCAGTAGTTTCTCAACCCGTTATGAGCCTTACATCGATACGACTTATCGGTTACTGGGGTCTGACGTTTACCACCCCTAGACTAGATATGCAACATATCAGACGAAGAGATCGGACTGTACGGTAGTGTTTACTGATTGGATTTACAGGAGAATGTACAGGCTTGCTTGTTGATTTTCTGATCGCTCAATACCTGGGTGGCTGTTACGTTTAGCTGACCGCTTGCAGCTTGTGGGTGTTTGATATGATCATCACCTACTGCCGGCGTATTGACGATTCTTTAGAGTCCTACACAGAGGTTTCCTAGCTCAGGCAAAACAGAGTAGGGGCATATATGTGATATGTGCAGGACCGAGAATAATACGATATGAGATACAGTATTCTATTCTCGCGATATATGATATCGGCCGGGTATATGTGATATAGCCGGGTCATCGGATCGAGTGTTGATTCGATGAATCGGTACATGTTATATTAGTCGGTTATATGCTATATAGCCGGATTGTCGGATCAAGTGTTGATTCGATAATTTAATGTATAATTATATATATGATATATTACATTACTTTAACTAATATAAGCTCGCTTTATTGATTCATTTTCTCACCGGGTAATACATTGATATATATACGATATATGTTAATTGTATTATTTTCTTTTGTTACAAAAATATATTATATATGTGATATATAATATTGTAACAAGTTAGGGTTACAAATGCAACATGATTTGTGGAGATTAAACAAATTAGGGTTTGATTTGGGTTAGCATTTGGGTTAGCTTTTTCATGAAGGTTCTAGAAGCTTTATTTTGTTTTAAGCTTAGATATTTTGTTTTGATATTTTGTGTAAATATTTTTTAACCCAACCCAAACCCTTAATCTAGTTCATTCTCTACATGAGTTAAATCCTTGATATTATTAACTCATGGTTGTCATTTGTAACCATAAGAATAATCATTATTCATCACAAAAGCTTTCTTCTTCTTCTTCCTCCTTGAAAAAACTTTCTAGCTTTTTGTGATTTGATGATTTAAAGTGAGAAAATGAAAACAAAAGAGAGCAAAATTCATGCTTCACCATCCTCATCTATTCTAGCCACTTAGATTAGGGTGTTCACTTCATTAATACTTGATTAGAGATGTGAGAGCTTGAGCTTGAGATTCTTCAAGGTAGATCATCTTCGAAAAGGAAGACTTCAAGCAAGTATGGATCATTCGACTTGTGGAGCCTCTCTTGAGTCCGGGAGATCATGGACAGCGGCAAAAGGGACTACTACTCGGAGCTTATGAAGCGAAGGAACGGACTACAAAGGTTGTAATCCCTCTCTCTTAGATGTAAAATTGTTTACATGCATTGTTAACCCTAATTCTCTAGTTAAGATCTTGGTTAGGGTTTGTTTAGCACCCCAAAAATTTCAATATGTCATGTGTGATGCCTTCCTAAACCTTGCTAAGGTGCTATGCTAACCCTATACACTGGTAGGAGCATGGTCCTGAAGAACAACCCGGTTGTAGCCTGTGTTACCTGCTCTACCGGCATTGTGAAAAGGGAGGCCGCCTGGGGCCCGTAAGTTACACCTCCAGATGAGGCGGAACGGGAGTTGCAGTTGCAGCTGAAACATTTTGTGTAGGTAGACGCCATTGATCTTTCATTTTCTGCACCGAGCAAGACACCAAATCTTAGTACCTCGAACCCAAGGGCAACCATATCAAACCACGATTCGTTCGCGAATACGACACACGAAGTGTGGAGTGGAAAGAGGAAAAGGTCCCACCGGGCGTGCCAGAATCTGTTCTCCGCCGAAAGACGCGACCGGGACGTTGGGACGTCCGGGCCTGAATTCTGAGGGCAAATGCTAATTGGTGCTATCCGTCCACCTCTCCGAAGATACCAAGTTGATTTTTGACACCATGTATCGAAGGTTTAAACGGATGCGGCCGATATAGCAGACATCGTCAGATTCCCCCTCGTTTGAGGGGTTTTTTATTATGGGGACGCTCTTCCCTGCAGGCGCAAGCCCCTGCAGTTAATTACGCTACCGCCTCGTGGTAACCACTTTCTCTTTCTCCAGATGGTCACTTCGTGTCATGTGTGTTTGTTTTGTTTTTGGTTGCCCGTGGATTGTATACGGAGACTAATTTATGTTGTCGCCCGTAGGGCGTGGATTAGTCTAAATCCGTATCTTCTTAGATTTGGGTTTGGGGGTTGGGTTTAAGGATCTATTTGAAACTAAGATCAACTTAAACGTATGTTAAGGATACGTTAGTCTAATTTCAGACTAAGATCAACTTAACAGGATCATTTAGATCCAACAAAAGAGCATTTGGGCTATATTGTTTAGTTTAGGGACATTACGGTCGATTAGTTTAAAGACATTACGGTCCATTGTTAGTTTAAGGACATCTCGGTCCAAGGTTGAGGACATCATAGTCCGTGAGTTTAAAGACCTCACAGTCAAGATTAAGGACATCATAGTCCGTGAGTTTAAAGACCTCACAGTCAAGGTTAAGGACATCATAGTCCGTGAGTTTAAAGACCTCACAGTCAAGGTTAAGGACATCATAGTCCATGGGCTTAAGAACCCCACAGTTCGTAGAGTGTTTGGTTATCGGGACCCGTCACCTCTCCGAAGACGTTGAAGGATTACAACGATAAATATCAGAGGAGTAAAGAGATGTACCCTCAAACTGGTGTGAGTTGGTTGAAAGATCTGTAGTCCAATCTGAGACTAAGATCTGTTAAAATATTCATGAGCAGATGTGCTCAATTAATATGAGTTGAGGACTTATGGCCAATCTTGGGCTAAGTTCAATAAATGTTTAACATTTTATTTTAGGCTGTTGAGCCTTTATTTGGGCTTGGCCCTTTTAACAATGTTTTTTTGTCTTTTATTGAATGCTAGGCATTCATCAGAGCTCTGGGCTTATTAAAGAACAATTTATGTTCTGTCAACGCAACACGTGGCACGCCAGGTGCTTTGCGCCAGTCAAAGAGTGCAGTGCGCTACTGCCAAGTAGCGCACATGTAAGGGACACGTGTCGCACTCAGCGCTAGGCGCTAGATGATGAGCGCACGGTGCCAGTTTATGAGCTCTGAGCGCTAATCCATGAGCGCATTGCGCTTTCGGTTTAGTGGCGTACACGTGAGTGACACGTGGTGCGCTTGGCGCTGAGAGCCAGCCCTTGAGCGCAGTGCGCTATTTCAGAAGCGCAAAGCGCAAGTTGTTAATTGGCGCATACGTGGTTGACACGTGGCGCATTTGGCGCTGAGCGCCGGTCCAAAGAGCGCAGAAGAACAGTTCAAGAGCGCAAAGCGCATCTGATCAATTTTATGATCTGGGAAACAAATTTATGTTCTTTTAAAAGAGACTTTGTCTCAAGATCTAAGAACAACAGTTCTTATTTTGCAGGAGATATTTCCAAACTCTTATGTCGATGAAAGGCTTTGCCTCTGTAGATCCATGATCTGTGAGAAGAATTATGTTCTTCTTTTATTTTATGATGAGATCTTTTGATCTCTTTGTGAAAGACTTTTTGTATTTGTAGATCTATGATCTTTTTAAAGAAATGAATTCTTCTTTCTTAATCATGAGATGATTTCATCTCTGTATTCATCATCCTTCATTCTTACCTTGAAGAAAAATCTTCTTGCAAGAGATTGCTCTTTTTCTTTGAATTTCTCAAAGTTTATGGGGGGGTTTCTATATAAGACTTGAATTCTTGGGGCCTTTATATAGGGCAAGCTGATTTGTTGAATCAGTTAAAGAGATCTTTCTCTGATTGATTTGGGGATGTTTCCCCACTATTGGATCTTTGATCCTAGGGCTTCTCTTTTACAGAAGGCAATCTTCTTGTTTTTAATAAGATTGAAAAATCTTTCCATAACAGAATTTAATTATGATTATTTAATGATTTATCATTATTATTAGATCTTTTGATCTAACGGTAGGGAGTTTTTAATTCCAGCGCTAGCGCACCCGTGCTTTGCACGTGGTGCGCTGCTTAGAGCGCAGCGCTCTTAGCGCTAGCGCACCTGTGTCTTACACGTGGTGCGCTGCTCGGAGCGCAGCGCACCCTGCTCTAGCGCACCCGTGTTTGACACGTGGTGTGCTGTTTACAGCGCAGCGTACCTAGCACTAGCGCACACATGGTGCGCTGCTTAGGGCGCAGCGCACTCGGCGTTGCATCTGAAGCGTTGCTTCAATTTTAAAATTTGAATTTCAAACAGAGTATTGCTCTGATTGGGGGAAACATGCATGTTTTTATCCTACGCTCTTCTGGGACAGGCAGAGCCACGACGACCTTTTCCAAAGGACCCTGGCGGGGCTCCACGGTCGGCGTGGGTTTGGACGAGCTACCGCCACCGTCCTTCCTTCCCTGCACCATAGCGTCCAGGGCGGCCATGATCTTTGATCGTTCTATGGGCTCTGCGAAAGGTAACAAAAGGGGTTAGCGACAGAAGCGACAAAATATACCAAGTCTAAATCGATCGGCTAAGACCTAACTTATCTATGAAGCTTGCGGGACTAAGTCTCGTCCAGCTCAAGGACTGCTCGGAAAGCAAGGCATCGACACGTTGGATCGGCTCCCACCAGGACACGACCCCCACCTCCGGAGCGTTTAGTTGCTTGGCCCTCGGGCAATCTACCCTATGCCACTTGGTGGTCACTGACCACTCCTCTCCTTTCGGAGGACCGACGAACATGAACTTCTCCTTCCACTCATGGATAGAAGAAGGGACAACCGCTGCCCCTGGCCCGATCTCCTTACCCTTATGCTTTTTAAAAGAGAAGTAAACCCAAATCGGCTCATCCTTATAAGTACCCGAGTGATTCTTATAACAGAGGAAGGTAATAAGAAGATCTAGGCTAAAAAGGATCCGATATAGTTTTAGCCGGACCAGGAATCTGAAGAGAATCCTCCACGAATTCGGTGCAAGCTGACTCGGGGCGAGTTGGAAACAATGAAGGACGGCATAAATCTCGGGTGAAAAGGGCAGACGCATCCCTACTCGGAACTGTTGGCTATTGTGCCCTCAAGGCAATTATTGTAATCGCAGGCAGACAATTATTGTAATCGCAGGCAAGCGATTATGAATATTGAAGAAGGACCTATACGGATAGAACAGTCTTACTCGAGATGATAGTATACTATCTGGTTCATCTTTATCATCATGTACATGTATTATGTGGTATTACGGATCACTATTACATGTTGATAGAGCCCTTAGGGTTCTTGCTTGACTACCAGGGTTATTGTGGCGATCACACTTGTGAGAACTGGGTAGTCTATAAGCAAATCCTTAAATATCTCTAGTCGTCGGAATATCAAGACTGAGCATCGATATTCTAGAGTAGACTAGTGTATACATTTCTTGACCCCGACGAGAGGCGATAGCCGGTCTCACAGCTATTGGTATCAGTTAGTCTCCAAAGATAGTATACAGGTGCTTATTGGGTTATGAGTTACACTGGACGGATCCGCCGGGAACATACTAGATAGTATTATACTTAATGTCATGTAGCAGTTCTCTGGTGACATGAGTACAGGTTATTCTGTCGACCTGAGATCGTCATTTGTCTCGTGTGAGTTTCCACTGTGTTTTGATTATTACCCTACCACGGCTCCACCGAGTCATGCAAACAGGTTTTAGTTGGGTACAGTTTTGAGCCATATGGAGGAAGTGAGAAGATTGTCGGGGATTCGTCTTTCCCGGTATTAGGGGTAGATGTCGCACTATGTTCGGATGGCCATCATCAGAAATTCTTGGTCAAGGTGGATGAGAATTACTGATTCTAGATCAGTAGTTTCTCAGTGGGTGATGGGCTATACACCGATATGACTTATTTCATTATTAGGGGTCTGACTTTATCCAACCCTAGACTCGATATGCGATACTCTTAGACGAACTAACCAGACTGTACAGAGACTGTCACTTTCAGGCTCAGTAAGGATATGGACAAAATTGCTTGTTGGCCTTCCTTTCGTTCAATACCTGGGTAGCCGTTACGTACAGCTAGTTGTTGGGGTTGAAAATTGCACCCCGATTGACCAAGTCAAAGTCAAAGTCAACCCCAAGCCAAGTGGGCCCAAGCCCAGATCAAGTGGGCCCATGCCCAGGTCAAGTCTGAACATGAAGCGGCCGGCCCTCCTCCATGCCCAAAATGAAATCATGTAATAAATAATTTTTATGTAATTTTTTATGCATGAATGGGCATAGAGCCAAATTTTTATAAAGCCCATGGCTTATGTGCAAAAAGAAATGGCACATGAGTCATGGGATGGGCAAAATGCCATTTTTGTAAAGCCCAAGGGGCTATATGTAAAGTGTATAGCCTATAAAGGCCAAGATAATAAAAATATCTCAACAACTTTTTCTTTCTCCAAAAGAATCAAGATCTGTGATCTTCTCCTTCCTCAAGGTTCTAAAAACCTTCTTCTCTTTTTTAATTAAATCAAGAGTTTTACTCTTCCTTTTCCAAAACTAAATAGTTTTTTTTACTACGAAACCCACAAAGGGGAACTCAGATCTCCCATCAGATCTTAAAAATAAGAGATTTTTAAAATCTCATACTTCTTGTTCTTCAAGATCCGGCCAAAAGAGAAGGAAGAAGGATACCCATCTCCTAAAAATCCCACTTTGGGAAGATCCAAAGCTCAAGGGAGAAGTCCGTTTTAGCATCTCCAAAAACATCTTAGGAGTTTAACTCCACTCTAAATTCTCTTTCAGGAGTTTAAATCCCATTTCTGAGCCTAAAAGCCCCTTTTCCTCGCCGGCGTCTAGCGCCCAGCACCCACGTGCCAGGCATGTGGTGCGCTAGCGCTCGAGCGCCTTGCGCTCAAGCACCCAGCGCCCACGTGCCGGACACGTGGTGCGCTAGCGCTCGAGCGCCTAGTGCTCAAGCGCCCAGCGCCCACGTGTCGGATACGTGGTGCGCTAGCGCCTAAGCGCACAGCGCCCAGCACCTACATGACGGGCATGTGGTGCACTAGCACTCGAGCGCCCAGCGCCCACGTGTTAGACACGTGGTGCGCTAGCGCCGAAGCGCACAGCGCTCAAGTGCTAGGCACGTGAGGCGCTAGCCCCACGCGTCCTTTGGGCGCTTTTCCCCTTTTTATATATATGTATACATGTATATATATAGATACACACACTCCACAACACCGTCCCTGTTCGGAAAAAAATTCTAACGGGGTGCTGCCCCGCACCCCGCAAGAGGGCTGCTAGCCCCCTTGACCCCTAGCCCGCTATCCGGGTAGCGGGACCCTCGTAAAAACTCTGCGGGCTCCCCGATATATCCCAAACCCCTTCAAAACACAACACTGCATATTAAGTTCGCATGACCAGTTTAACCCGTTAATCGGAGGTTCTCTCGCTCCAAATGCGAGGGGTAATTAACGGCAGCTTAGTCCGCGGCTACCGGAGATTTGGATCCCCGCAATCAATAAACCCCAGCCTACCCTAGGCAGGGGGAATCTGTAATGCGCCTGACCAGCGCGTGCGTATTCCTATCTCAATGGGGTGACGAAAAACACCCTACAGATTCTGGCACGCCCGATGGGACCAATCTCTCCTCCCATATTTCAGGTTAAGCTTTCATGCGAACTCAATCAATATACATATCGACTTCCTATACTGAAATCATGCTTCTTTGTGCAGGTTAACAAATTTCAAATTGCAATCACCAGTCCAGCAGTTGGTCTCCGCCCTTGGAATTATGGTCCATTGGGAAGACCCACTCATGTGTCCTCACGATACATGAGGAGAACAAACCTTCGTGGGATCCTTACGACTCATAAAGGAAAAACACACTTAGGAGTCCTCACGACTCCTAAGGAGAAAATACACCCGCGCGATCCTTACGACTCGTAGGGAGAAAATGCTTTTATGGGACCCTCACGACCCGTAAAATTGAAAAGCCTTAGGTGATAAGGGATCTAAATCTGTCTCCTAAGCCATCGGTTTCCAATAGGCAATGGCGAATGATGAGTCGCTCCTGGTACCATATTCCAATGCAGCGATGCAGACGCCGGCCAAAATCCAAATCCCCAAGTGGCGAATGATGAGTCGCTCCTGGTACCATATTCCAGTGCAGCGATGCAGACGGCAACCAAATTCCAAATCCTATACACCAATGGCGAATGATGAGTCGCTCCTGGTACCATATTCCAGTGCAGCGATGCAGACGCCGGCCAAAATCCAAATCCCCAAGTGGCGAATGATGAGTCGCTCCTGGTACCATATTCCAGTGCAGCGATGCAGACGCCAACCAAATTCTGAATCCTATACACCAATGACGAATGATGAGTCGCTCCTGGTACCATGTTCCAGTGCAGTGATGCAAACGCCAACAAAGTCCTGAAATTTTTCTGGCCCTACGGTCTGGATCATACATCCTGCAAAACCGTATACAATCTATGGGCATAAAACAATCCCAATCTCTCCCAAGTCCTGCTGGTGAGACTACTTTTAAAGTCCCACCAGCGCAAAAAAAAGGTATGTCCATAAGCAAAACGGGCACGGATGAAAACCTGAAAGGGCTCCGTGAGTAAAAACAGCAGGACTGCCAGCGAGTTTGTGAAAACCCGAAAGGGCGCAAACTCGTGAAAAAGAGATGAAATGCACTCGCAAAGTCCTCTCGATTTTGTGAGAAGAAAATTCCCGCGTGAGATCCTTACGACTCACAAAGGAGCAACACACTTAGGAGTCCCCACGACTCCTAAGGAGAAAATACAATTACGAGATCCTTTCGACTCGTAGGGAGAAAATGCTTTTATGGGACCCTTACGGCCCATAAAATTGAAAAGCCTTAGGTGATAGGGATCTAAACCTGCCTCCTAAGACATCAATTCCCAAATCCACTCAGGGCAAATGATGAGTTGCTCCTGGCATTATTCCAGTGCAGCAATGCAGATACCAAACAAAAAAAAACAATCCTCAAATCCTCTCAAAGACAGATGATGATTCGCTCCTGGCACCATATTCCAGTGTAGCGATGCTCATGTCAACTCAAATCAAACAAATCAAACCAACCAATTCCAACATTGACCTCTGCGTCAAACAACAGACACTCCGTCTCGGGGACACGTCAACCAGCGACACTCCGTAACGGGGAAACGTCAAGCAGACACTCCATCTCGGGGATACATCAACCAACACAGACACTCCGTCTCGGGGAAACGTCCAACACAGACACTCCATACCGGGAAGACGTCCAACACAGACACTCTATGCCAGGGAAACGTCGACCAGCGACACTCCGCGTCGGGGAAACGTCCAACAACGACACTCCATAACGGGAAAACGTCAAGCAGACACTCCGTCTTAGGGATACGTCATGTCATGCCCCGCTTCCCAAAATACGGAATACGAGGGGTTAACAAGGCCAGCCATGCTCCTACGGTCAAGGAAATGTCCTGGCGTAGTCACACTTCGGTTTCTAGCTTTACGTGGTAATCAGTAAACAATTCGCAGGTAATGAGAAATGCAGTAACTGAAACAAATCAAATACAAAGAACTGACCTGATGGAGGTAAAAAGGGTATAACTCTGGATAGCTGATCAAAATGTCCGTGATGTATGTCTGGTCCTGGTCCCGGCTAGATCCACTCCTCACTCTGAGCATGCATACTCAGGTCGTCAGAGCGACACGATAGCAATATATATATATAGGTGCAAGTGGTAACTCGTAGAGTAATAATGGATGTATAACAGTAAACCAATACAGTGACGATATGATCATGGAGTAACCAATGCAGTGTCTAATAGATCAGGTGAACAGTAAAGCAATAAAATAGTATGCTAGGTATGTCAACACAGTAAGTAATGTATATCGATGCCATTATCCCTATCAGTCTCTAAGTCTCAATGTACAGGTTACTAAGCCTATCGTCAGTCCAAGTGTGAGAGTCAACCACTCGTGAGTGTCCTCCACCCAAGGGTAGGACCCAAAGGCAAGGGACCACGGGCCCAAAATATAACTCACGGTAATAATCATGTACCCTGTAAATCTCCATATATCTCCATATATATAAGCCGGCATGGGACTCCCGAGATTCTGTTGAACTCACACTCAGACTACCCCACACCCCATGGTCTACATCAAATGCTAACCATAACCTCAAATACCAGTCGGTCTGTGACAAGTCTGCGCGAGAACTGGAGACAGGATCTCCATCAAGCACGTCCCGACTAATACCCAAGATAAATGGTAGTGTCCGGTGCCTTATCTGTGACACCCATGCAAGAGCTTCCATAAGTGTCTCATACCACTTATAGTCACACTTACACGCGTCCCACAGACGTCGACAATGCAATAGAATAATAGGGTTCACTGATTGTGTACAAGTACGTGTCACTTTCACTATTCCACTCATGCACGAACACTAACGTACTTGCCACAATCACCGCTAATACCTAACACTGGATAAAGCATATGATCGCTAGATTATCAATGCAGTGACATATGTATGATATGATGAGGAAACAGTATGTAAAGCATGATTAAGATATTATAAATCGGTATTCTACCACTTGCATAATTTATCATAAATCATACGTGTATAGTTTAGGAAACAATAAATGGGGAATAAATAGTATGTTTGATTATCTATCCAGTGAATTTGGTTTCACGTCAATCGGGTTTCAGGATCACTAGTTATGGCAATTTCATTTTAAGCGTTCACGGCTGAAAATCCGGTTTCAGAATCGGAAGTCCGTTTCGCAACGCATTTTAATCCCAGTTGAGATCAGAATTTAGCGATGATACAGTTGAATGAAACCTAGGGTTTCCAATAAGGTTTTCAACTCAATAGAAAGATCCTCAATCGCATCTGTACATCAGGAGTTATACATTGTTCAATACTAGTATGTCAATTCTGATTCTGTTGGGACTGTTATACGTCCCCATCTTTTAAATTACAGATTAAATAGCAAACGATGATGAAACAAAATGAAACCACTTGTGTTATCTAGATAACAGTTTCACCTTTAATAAAATGTAGAGTTCCGCAACATACGCGTTCAGAAAACAAGGTGGAACACACTACGAGCCAGCAAACAGCAACCAGAGTCGCTCTGGACTGCAGTCCAGAGCCGCACTCCGATCCAAATATTGTCACAATTTAAGTACAGAAACAATTAAAAACTTGCATAGGTTATAGTTCGTCAATTCCTCTTAGATTTAAGCCCTCGAACGCATCATTCCAGTATGTACATAATTTATGGTGATTTTAACGGTTTTCAGATACGGGAAAAGTTCTAGTTTTACAGATATATTTGGGGTAATCGTTTTAGTCATTAACAGTCGTATTTTCCAGTGAAATTTATACACAGTATTCATCACTACATGGGCCAGCATAGACAATCCAATTCCGTCAAAATAGATGAATAATCTCATTGGGTTCATGCATCGAACAGGTATAGCACATAATCTATCGGAAATCTGTAAATTTATAATCTATACGATTTAAGTTTGTAACACGATTATAATAGCATGTAGCAAGTAATTGAACTTGCCTGGAGACGCACGGCAGTGGCAACGACACACGCGCGACACAGCAACGACGATTCCGGCACGGCCCACTAGTGAAAAAAGTCTCGACCTTGGCTCGAGCTTGGATTTGATGTTGATGCGGCGCAACAAGGGGCTCGTGGGTGCGGCTGTGTTGTGATGGCGAAGGAGGCAGCGGGAAAGAGGAGAGAGAGAGATTTAGAGATTGAGAGATTGAGAGAGAGAGATTGAGAGATTGAGAGGGAGGGAGTGTAACACAGAGAGAGAATTAGAGAGTGAGAGTGAGAAAGAGAGAGAGACAGAGAGCTAGGTGGTGGTGAGCTTGGGTGAAATGGAGTGGGGGTAGAGAAGGAGCTGCGGGGTTGCTAGGAGGAGACGAGGTGGTTGGCAGTGGTGGCTCGATGGTACGGAGCTCGTCGGTAAGGCAAGTAGAGGCTCGTCGGCGATGGATCGTCGACGGTGAGGGGCAGTGGGGAGCTGGATGGTTTTGGATCGAATGGCTATGGAATGGAGGTGAGCGGTTGTTTAGGGAAGCTCGGGTTCTCGTGGTGGCCGGAGCTGGAGGTTGGGTAGCGGTGATGGTGGAGGAGGAGTGAGCGAGGGAGGAGTACGAGGTGATTCGTCGTCGTCGTCGTCGAGGGGAGCAGGTGTGCAGCGACTCGGGTGGGTGCAGGGGAGTGAGTCGGGGAAGTAGGTGGAGGGAGAGAGAAAGTGGAGAGAATGAAGGCAAGGAGGAGGCGAGCGACGGTGAGGGGACGAGGGCGCGGCGTGGGTTCTAGAGAAGGAGCGAGAAGAGAAGAAGAATGGGAGAAAGCGAGAGAGAGAGAGAGAACGTGAAGGGGGGAGAGATAGGGACGACGAGGGGATCGCGAGTGTTGCGCGTCATGGGGGTAACGGCGCACAAGCGTGGGCGTGGACGTGGGCGTGGGGTGCGGCGAAGGAAGTTGGTCGAGTGAGCGGGAGCAGGAAAAGAGGAGAGAGCCGTTGGGGGAAGATGAAGGGCGAAGCGGGTTGGGTTAGGGTGAGCGGGTCGGGTGAAGAGGGAGAGTGGGCTGCTGGGATGAGGAGAATGGGCCGGGCCGGGGTTTTATAAATAAAAAGGGAGATGGAGTGTGGGCTGAGGAGTGAACGGGTTGGGCTGGGAAAAGAAGAGAATTTTAAATTTTAAAAGAATGGGCTGAAGGAAAGAATGTGATGCTTTAGGTTAAATTTTAAATAACCATTAAATAAAAAGAATGGGCTGAATAATTAAGAAATAATTAAAAATGAAATGGAGTTCTGGGCCGGGCTTAGGGATAATGGAAAAAGAAACGGAAATATTTGGGTTTGGGGTTTAATGGGGTTTTAAAATAAATAAATAATAATAAATAAAATAGAAAATTTTATAAGTTAAAGAGAAATACGGATATTGGTATAAAAATGGGCTGGGTATTACACGTCAACCAGCCGACACTCCGCCTCGGGGAAACTTCAAGCAGACACTCCGTTCCGGGGGCACGTCGACAACAGACACTCCGTCTCGGGGAAACGTCCAACACAGACACTCCATGCCGGGGAGACATCCAACACAGACACTCTATGCCGGGGAGACGTCCAACACAGACACTCCATGCCGGGGAAACGTCGACCAGCGACACTCCGCATCGGGGAAACGTCCAACAACGACACTCCGTAATGGGGAAACGTCAAGCAGACACTCCGTCTCGGGGATACGTCAACCAGCCTACACTCCGCCTCGGGGAAACGTTAAGCAGACACTCTATGCCGGTGGCACGTCGACAACAGACACTCCGCCTCGGGGAAATGTCGACCAGTGACACTCCGTGCCGGGGAGACGTCCAACACAGACACTCCATGCCGGGGAAACGTCGACCAGCGACTCTTCGCAACGGGGAAACGTCCAACAACGACACTCCATAACGGGGAAACATCAAGCAGACACTCCGTCTCGGGGATACGTCAACCAGTCGACACTCCGCCTCGGGGAAATGTCAAGCAGACACTCCATGCCGGGGACACGTCGACAACAGACACTCCGCCCCGGGGAAATGTCGACCAGCGATACTCCGTACCGAGGAAACGTCCAACAGTGACACTCTGTAATGGGGAAACGTCAAGCAGACACTCCGTACCGGGGAAACGTCCAACAGTGACACTCCGTAATGGGAAAACGTCAAGCAGACACTCCGTCTCGGGGATACGTCAACCAGCCGATACTCCGCCTTGGGGAGCGTCAAGCAGGCACTCTGTGCCGGGGGCACGTCAACTACAGACACTCCGCCTCGAGGAAATGTCGACCAGCGACACTCCGTGCCGGGGGCACATCTACTAAATCACTCCGGGCCAGGGAAACGTCTACCACGGACACTCCGTCTCGAAGACGCGTTAAGCGTCAACCGTCCATGTCGTAAAAAGGGCAGTGCATCCCAAAAAGTGGGAACCCAAGCAAGCCGCCTCCACGCGAAAGAAGATCCATCAATTTCATGCACACGACCCACATATGTGGTGTGCATTTATTGATGGGGGGCAATTTGTTGGAGTCGAAAATTGCACCCCGATTGACCAAGTCAATGTCAAGGTCAACCCCAAGCCAAGTGGGCCTAAGCCCAGATCAAGTGGGCCCATGCCCAGGTCGAGTCCGAACATGAAGCGGCCGGCCTTCCTCCATGCCCAAAATGAAATCATGTAATAAATAATTTTTATGTAATTTTTTATGCATGAATGAGCATAAAGCCAAATTTTTGTAAAGCTCATGGCTTATGTGCAAAAAGAAATGGCACATGGGTCATGGGATGGGCAAAATGCCATTTTTGTAAAGCCCAAGGGGCTATATGTAAAGTATATAGCCTATAAAGGCCAAGATAATGAAAATATCTCAACAACTTTTTCTCCCTCCAAGAGAATCAAGATCTGTGATCTTCTCCTTCCTCAAGGTTCTAAAAACCTTCTTCTCTTTTTGAATTAAATCAAGAGTTTTACTCTTCCTTTTCCAAAACTAAATAGTTTTTTACCACGAAACCCACAAAGGGGAACTCAGATCTCCCATCAGATCTTAAAAATAAGAGATTTTTAAAATCTCATACTTCTTGTTCTTGAAGATTCGGCCAAAAGAGAAGGAAGAAGGAGACCCATCTCCTAAAATTCCCATTTTGGGAAGATCCAGAGCTCAAGGGAGAAATCCGTTTCAGCATCTCCAAAAACATCTTAGGAGTTTAACTCCACTCTAAATTCTCTTTCGGGAGTTTAAATCCCATTTCTGGGGCTAAAAGCCCATTTTCCTCGCCGGCGCCCGAGCGCCTAGCGTCCCTAGCACCCAGCGCCCACATGCCGGGCATGTGGTGCGCTCACGCTCGAGCGCCCTGCACTCAAGCGCCCAGCGCCTATGTGCCGGACACATGGTGCGCTATCGCTCGAGCACCTAGCGCTCAAGCGCCCACGTGTCGGACACGTGGTGCGCTAGAGCCTAAGCGCACAGCGCTTAAGTGCCCAGCGCCCACATGCCGAGCATATGGTGCGCTAGTGCTCGAGCGCCTAGGGCTCAAGCGCCCAGCGCCCACGTGTCGGACACGTGGTGCGCTAGCGCATAAGCGTACAGCGCTCGCGTGCTAGGCACATGAGGCGCTGGCCCCATGCGTCCTTTGGGCACTTTTCCCCTTTTTATATATATGTATACATGTATATATATAGATACACACACTCCACAACACCGTCCATGTTGGAAAAAAATTTCTAACGGGACGCTGCCCCACACCCCGCAAGGGGGCTCCCCAGCCCGCTATCCGGGTAGAGGGACCCCCGTAAAAACTCTGCGGGCCCCCCGATATATTCCAAACCCCTTCAAAACACAACACTGCACTTTGAGTTCGCATGACCAGTTTAACCCGTCAATCGGAGGTTCTCTCGCTCCAAATGCGAGGGGTAATTAACGGCAGCTTAGTCCGCAGCTGCCGGAGATTTGGATCCCCGCAATCAATAAACCCCAGCCTACCCTAGACAGGAGGAATCTGTAATGCGCCTGACCAGCGCGCACGTATTCCCATCTCAATAGGGTGACGAAAAACACCCTACACTAGTGACGCTGACGTTTTTGTGGTTAAACCCACTGCCAACGTATTGTCGAGTCTTTAGAGTCCCACACAGAGAGTTTTCCCAGCTCGGGCGAAACGATATAGTGTGCGTATTTCGATACGTACTTGGTTCAATTAAAACAAGTGCGTTTGTACACGTGCTTTTAATCGGACAGTTTGGTAATACTAACCGGTTTGAAAGATAGCTAGGTTATCACATTTTGGTTTAAATGTGAGCTAGTGTTATATATCTCTTTTAGAATCTTTCATTTCAGTATTCGTATTTTGACAGAATACAGTATTTATACGAATACAAGTATTTGTATAAATACGTGTATTTGTGTCTTGATATTAATACGGGTATTTGTATCATTAGTATAAATACGGGTATTCGTATTTTGATACGAATACGGGTGTATGTATTTGTAGCATATACTTGTAATAGTGTTTATATATATATATATATATATATATATATATATATATATATATATATATACATACATACATACATACATACATACATACATACATATGTATATGTGTATAATGAGGTGGCTCTTCTTTATCTTCTCTTCTCTTCTTGAACTTTTCGGAATGTTGTGAGCTTATGACTCACCATGGTGAGTCATAACCCACTCATTCATAAAAGAAAAGAAAAGAGAGAGACATGGATGATGGTTCATTCTTCTTGAGTTGCCATACTTGCTCATTCACCCAAGCTTCTTCTTCTCTTCTTGAGTTTTCTTAAGTGGAGATTTAGAAAAGATTGTGAGAGATTATCTAGAGATTATGTAGGAATGCCTAGCACGACAGTAAGGTTTCGGGAGACATCGTCCATGCCATTTTCAAAAATTTGCCATGCCAAACAACCCTAACCCTAGAATCTTAACTAGAGAATTAGACAATAGATCATGTAAACAACTTTACATCTAAGTGAACAAGGAATACAACCTTTGTAGACCGGTTCTTCACTTCAATAGATCCGTGTAATAGTCCTTTCGCTCCAAGTAGTGAATTACCGGACTCTATAAAGGCTCCACAAGATGAACGGAACAAGCTTGCTTGAAATCTTCGAGGCCGAAGATGATTTACGTTGAGAAGACACCAACTCAAGCTAGCTCTTCACTAATTAGGGTTTAGTGAAGCAAACACTCTAAACTAAATGGCAAGAATAGTATAGGATGATGAAGTAGGAATTTTGCTCACTTTAGATTTATTTTTCTCACAATATTTCTTCACCTTGAGAAAAGTTAGAAATCTTTCTCTTGAGGAAGAAGAAGATGAAGTGGAGAAGAGAATGAAACTCATGAAGTGAGAATAGGAACCATGGGTGAGTTTGTATCATGTACTAACTCATGTAGAGACTAAACTATGGCTAAGGATAATGGTTAGGTTAATAAATATCTTAAGTAAAACAAATTAGTGGACTTAGTCAATGGACACTACAAGCTTCTACAAGCTTCAACCATGACTAATTCCACCAATTTGTGAATTACTAAAATAAATAAAAACCTTTAATTATCAAGAGCATGGTGTGAGTCTCATACACCCATGTTGCATATATCAACAACCATGACACAATAACATATATCACACATATATATTAAAGTGTACACAAAAGTGAGAAAAAGAAATGTTTATGTGAGCTAATATCAGTTAATGTAAATTAATATATCAAATATATAATTATACATTAAATTATTAAATCAACACTTGATTTAATAATCCGGCTATATCACATATAACCAACTAATATCATATGTAACAACTTATCGAATCAACACTTGATTCGATAACTCGGCTATATCACATATAACCGACTGATATCACATATCGCGAGAATAGAATACGGTATCACATACTCGTATTAATCTCGGTCCTGCACATATCATATATATGCTCCTACTTCGTTTCGCTTAAGCCAGGAAATCTCTGTGTAGGACTCTAAAGGATCGTCAATACGCCGGCAGTAGGTGGTGATCATATCAGTCATCCACAAGCCGCAAGCGGTCTTCTAAACGTAACGGTCACCCAGGTATTGAGCGATCAAAAGATCAACAAGCAAGCCTGCTCATACTCCTACGAATCCAATCAGTAACACTGCCGTACAGTCCGGTCTCTTCGTCTGATAGGTCGCATATCTCAGCCCAGGGGTGGTATAACGTCAGACCCCAATAGCCTGATAAGTCATGCCGATGTGAGGCTCATAACGGTTCAAGAAACTACTGATAACACTTATCAGTAGATCTCAGCAACCCTGGCCAGGGATTTCCTATTATGGCCAATCAAGTATAGCGCAACATCAACCCCCAATACCGGGAGAGACGAAATCCCCTCCTATCGCTCATTGCCTCCATGTGACTCGGGACTGTACCCAAAAACTACTGTTTTGCACGATCTCTTGAACATGGTAAGGTGGAAATCAAAACACAGTGGGAATCACACAAGACTCTATGACGATCTCGGGTCGACAGACTAACCTGTACCAGTGTCACCAAAGAAATGCTATCTGACGATATGTATAATACTATCTAAGAGTTCTCGGCGAGTCCGTTCAGTGTACCCAGTCTCCATTGAGCACCCGTATACCATCTCTGATGTCAAACACCAATGGATATGGGATCATCCATCGCCCATCATATGGGTCAAGAAGCATATACGCTAGTCTACTCTGGAATATCGATGCCCCGTCTCGATACTCCCACGACTATGAACAATTGAAGGATGTACTTACCGACTACCTCTGCCCCACTAGTATGATCTACATCATAATCCTGGTAGTCAAGTACTCATCCTAAGGGTTTTATCAATATGTAATAGAGAGACAATAAGTGTACATGTTAAGATAAAGAGCAACCAGATAGCATACTATCATGTCGAGTAAGAAAGTCCTCCCTATATATGTTCAAGCATCCACTATAATATACATCATATGTTTAATAATGGCCTCTAGGGCATACATATAACTAACAGATTAGCCACTATATCAATCTAGTGATCAATTCGTAGCAAGTCTTGATCACTAGTTGTTTCAAGTGAGAAGCTAGAGCTTTAGTTCGGACTCCTTCGAGATGGATCATCTTCGGCAAGAAAGTCCGACTCCGAAGCTCGTTCCGACGATCTAAGGAGCTAAGGAAGTGGAAAGAAGACGAAGGACACGACTAAAAAGGTTGTATTTATAACCTAGTAGTTAAACTCTTTCATATTAATTTCTAGTTTAGTATTTGGATTCGATTCTAGATTGTAGGGTTCGTGCTCGAGTTTCAAAAAATTTCATTTTGTATTCAGCATTGCCGCTAGTTTGCAGTGCGAGCACGAGCGCCTACCTACAGGAATGCTTCCAAGTACATGGCAATCTCATTGCCCTGTACTTGGTCTGCCCGTTCACCCTCCCTGTCCAGATGGAGCGAGTAGCCAAAGGGAATATGGAAGCGAGCCGGGATATCGGAAATCCCGTCTGACCTGTTCAGAATCGAGACAGTGTCATGAGTATTCTCGATACGCATCTTGGGGGCCTTTTTGGCCCCCTGACGACAAAGAACAAGGGAATCGCCACCCCTTGGGGGTGAACCCGACGCAGAGGAAGAAGAACTCCCTTGGCTATCAGAAGCCGATGAAGATGACCTACTAGACTCAGCTTTAGAGATTGAAGCCTCATCGCCTGACTCTACCTTAACTACATCTACCAAAGATCAAAGGAAGACATCTGACCTGATTCAAACGAAGAGGAGCTGAAGAAGGATTTGGACGTGGGATCCGACCTAAGAGTGGGAGCGTGGAGCAATCCACAGACGTCAGTGTTGGCTATAGTGCCCTCAAGTCAATTATTGCAATCGCAGGCACGCGATTATGAGATTGTAGGAGGACCTATACGGATAGAATGATCTTACTCAAAATGATGGTATGCTATCTGGTTTGTCTTTATCATCATGTACATGCATTATGTGGTATTACAGATCACTATTACATGTTGATAGAGCCCATAGGATTCTTGATTGACTACCAGTATTATGATGGCGATCATATACGTAGGAGCTGGATGGTCTATAAGCACGTCCTTAAATGTCCCTAGTCAAGGGAATATCGAGACTGGGCACCGATACTCCGGAGTAGACTAGTGTATACTTATCGAGACCTCGACGAGGGGCAGTGGCCGGTCTCACAAGCCATTGGTGTTGGTTAGTCACCTAAGATAGTATACAGATGCTCATTGGGTTATGAGTACACTGGACGGACTCACCGAGAACATGCTAGATGGTATTATACCTATTGTCAGATAGAAGTTCTCAGGTGACATGAGTACAGGTTAATCTGTCGACCTGAGATCGTCATTTGTCTCGTGTGAGTTCCCACTGTGCTTTGATTACTACCCTACCACGGCTCAAAGGAGTCGTGCAACAGGTTTTAGTTGGGTACAGTCTCGAGCCACATGGAGGCAGTGAGCGGATCGTCGGGGATTCGTCTCTCCCGGTATTGGGGGTTGATGTCGCATTGTGCACGAATGGCCATCACCAGAAATCCTTGGCCAAAGTAGTCGAGAATTACTGATTTGGATCAGTAATTTCTCAGTTGGTGATGGGCTTCATACCGACACTAAATATCGCGTTATTAGGGGTCTGAATTTATCCACCCTCCTAGACTCGATATGCGATATTCTTCGACGAACAAACCGGACTGTACGGAGATTGTCACGGACAGGCTTGGTAGGGGTTCGGATGAGTTTGCTTGTCGGCCTTCCTTTCGCTCAATACCTGGGTAGCCGTTACGTACAGCTAGTGCCGCTGATGTGCTTGTGGTTAAACTCATTGCCAGCGTATTGACGAGTCCTTAAAGTCTCACACAGAGGGTTTCCCTGGTTCAGGAGAAACGATGTAGTAGCCGTATTAGATACGTGCAGGGTTCCGATCAATTGATTGTACTATGTACCCGTACTTTCGATCGGACAGTTGATAATACTAGCCGGCTCGGGATTGAGCCGGATTATTAAATCAGGCGTTGATTTAATAATTTATGTATATGCATTTCGATATGTATATTCTAGTATTATGTTCTTTGTGTTATTCTATCTTTTCGGGTATTCGTATTTCGGTACGAATACATGTATGTATATACAGTAGAATATAATTCGTATTTATCCGGAAAACATTCTAGAAGGTGGACACCTCATTTTGGGTTTGACCATTTATTTTAAATGGATAATGAGGTGGAAAAGAAATGATGGGGAGTATGGTGAGAACCATGCTTGCATAGTGTGCACAAATGAATTATTAATTCATTTGTGCAAACTATTCAAGCATGGGCTTGATATTAAATTGGAAAAATATGTTTTACAAAACCTAGCATTATGTTTTCTCTCTCCATGGATGGCTCATTATTTTTGAGAGATGAGTTTTCTTCTCACCGTTAGCTTCACTCTCCTCTCTTGAGTTTCTCCACCTTCATGCTCAACCTCCTCTCTACAATCTCATGAGTTGAGAATCAAGAGAGGATGTGAGATGGATAAACACTTAGAACACTCACAATATTCTAGGCATTCTAGATTAGCAACCTAGAATCCCTAGTTGCTTCACTTGCTTTTGATGTGGAGCTAGATCCATGAGCTACATCCCTCGGGTGGATCATCTTCGACGAAGGAAGACCGGCGGCCAAGTTCAATCGATCACGCCTCAAGGAGTTAAGCAAGATGATGGAAGACCAAAGGACTTGGTTCGTTCGGTATAACACTCTACCATTTTAACCTTGTAGTTTAGCTCCTTTGTAGTTGCTAGAGTTGGTTTATAGTTCGATCTAGACGGATACGTTAGCGCCAATTTTTTTAAACGCCAGTTTTTGTTCCGCACCGGCCACAGTAGATGGCCAGGGCGCTATCGTAACCCAACATGGTATCAGAGATATCCCATAAAACATTACTAGCTAGTTTGCACAAGGTTAAAATCTCGATCGACCCAATTTTCCGAATCATTTTTCCAATTTACCATGCCCGCTGCCGATTTTCAAACTTGTTTAAAAAATCTTTCAGAGTATCTCAAAAATACGTGCAGGCATTTGTAGAGCTCTACAAGAAAATTTGGTCACTTGAACCATCAAAATGGCCGCGGAACCGCCGCAATACATGCTTATTGGCGGCGGTTCCGCAGTCGTCTTGTGGCCAGAGTGCGCCAAATTTCTTCTGGGGCTCTAATTCTTGGAAATATGATTTTTGAGATATTTGGTTTTGGCCCAGATTTGTTTGAGTGCTGGATTGCATTTAGGGGACAATTTGGAAAAGTTTAGTCGATTGAAATTTTAAGTACGTGTTTATTAGTGCATGTGGTAATATCTGTGGCCGTGAATATCATTGAGCGGTACAACCCGACTAGTTGCTATATGTTCAATTAGACGGGTTTGCGAACGTGATATTCATGTTGATGTTCTGAGTTGTGCTGATATTGTGGTTGGATTGTCGTGGTGGATAGCCAATGGTGCAATGGTAGTTGTACAGTTCAGATTCATATGTATATTCATTATTGTGGGGCGAGCATCCAATATGTGGGCAGCCGTCTCTTCCAGATTGTATATTCTTTTATTGGGGCACGACCGGGTTGAGGTCGATGTCGCCATTGTATATAAACTTTTCTTTTCTGTACTAAGATTACCCCATGGTGGAGTGCTCGAATAGCTAGGTTCTAGAGGACAACGGGCCTGCATCTCATGGCGTTGAGACGGAGGAGGCCTTACTCTAGAATTGGCGGGCTATTCGCCACACTCTTATGGGGTATAGGATGACCCACAGTGGAGTGCTCAAGTTACCGGATTCCGTGAAGTGCTGGGTGGCCCATTCACTTTGTTGATTGGGGTTTCCTCACTTCTAGGATTGGCGGGTAACTTTCCGCGCTCGTAGGGGTCCAGGTTTTCATTGCACAGGCTATCCACTCTACAGGGAACGTCGGGTCTCATTTGTGGCTCAAACGAAACCCGAGACTCCAAGATTATCCACCATTCTGTGTTGCTTGTTGATGTTCTATGATGTTGCTTATATCATGCCTGGGACGAATGTTATATATATATTTATATATATACTAGTAAATGTTGTATATGTTTTGCATACGCGCTAGTCCAGCCCCCGCTCTACCATTAGTTAAGTAACCTAACGGTGCATGACGGGGCCCCGTGGCGAATGCGGATGGCATATACGTACATTGTATTTTCGTTCCTTTTTCTGTTGTGATATGGATTAATTGATGGGACTGCATTAATTTTGATTAATGCAAGGAAAAACAAACCTAAATGATGTTGTTAGAACCAATTTTTGAAAATTGTTATTACAGACGTTTCATTTTTCTTTGCGCAGCGGTATTCGGTTCTGAATATCCAGCACCTCATTCGACGAGACAAGAGACGAGATCCCTTCATAGGGAGTGACCTCTTGGGAAAAAGTTTGCGTCAGTGTAATAACTTCACTATAGTCGATTCTTTTGCTTTGCATCATGGTATTCAGTTAAGAATATCCTGCACCTCATTCGATGAGGAAAGAGCCGAGATCCCTTCACAGGGAGTGACCTCTTTAGCAAGTTTGCGCCACTATATATTTGTAAAAACTGCTCGGGTTCCTTCAACGATATCAAGTTCATTACGTTAAAGATTTTTTGCCAAAAACCGGCCCTAGCCCTCTGTCATTTCAGATGGGTACCACCTAGTATTCATGCTATGTTTGTTGGCAAGCATCAAAACATAGTGAACGGTAGCTGAGTGATATTTATCCGTTGCATGGATATGTGATTGATCGAGACAGTCATATAGCTTTGTTGGCAAGCGTCAAGAGTTTGTGCGGGTGGGTTCGAGTTAATCCAGGACAATGACGGGTTGAACTTGAATAATGGTCTATAACTTATTGGCAAGCGTCAAGGGTGTAGGTCGTTAGGGGCAAAAACCACATCGGGAGTTTCAAACATACAGGAAACTTGCTAGGCATGCGCATACCTTCTGGAATGTGGTGACTTGAGTCGCTTCCATCAAGTTATCATGCGGTGATAGTTGGATCCCGATTCCCACTGATGACTAGGTGTTACTCCTCGGTGATTTTAGATGATCCCGACTAATTCTCCTTTTAAGGTTTGAGGGAGAATTCAAGGAAACAGTGGGAGCCATCCTGATTAGATAAAGTGATTAACTAATCTAATCTAGGTTAGAGTGCACGCTGAGTATTTCTTTTCTCTCTCTCTCTCTTTGGCAGCGACCATGGCCTGACCTTAAAAACTCATGAACCAAGTTAACCGAACCTTCTTAAAATACTTTGGCTTTAGGATTGTCATTTAGTTGCATATATTCCTGCCGCTCCTTTTTCCCTTTGCATTTTTCCAGAACACTCCGTATCACTACGAAGATCTATATTTCTTGGATATTCCATCGTATAGTTACATACGAACTCGAAGGAACTTGTTCCAGTTCGAGAATGGATTCCGGTCCTGGAGAAATTGAATAGGATTATTCGGTTGTCTTTTCCCTTTACCTTCTCTAAGGTTGTAAGGGCTCCTAGTATTATGAGAGTACACCTATTGCGCTTATTGGATAGTCTTCTTCCAAACCATAGGCAGATGCCAAAAGGTAGGGAAGGAAGAAAATCAAATAGCCTAAGTGTGGTATACAGAAGGTAATAAGTAAAGACATATAAAGGGATTGGAGTGAGAGCAAGGAAATATACGATTACTGTCATGAATCTGGATAGTGGAAGAGGCATTACTAGGAATACCCGTCTACCCCTTCGAAACATTTTCATGTTTCATTTTTCCTGTACGGTGTTAAGTGAAAACTATTTTCCCAATTAGATTCTAACTCCAGGGTATGTATTTACCAGATTTGATTCTCACATATATATGGCGTTACAGATGATGAGTGTGAGTAAGATATTGGGAATTGGGTGATTAGATACTCTATATATCAAAATTCTTTATAATTGGTGATATTGGAGGAAATCACATGGGATTTGCCTGACGGAAAATATTTGGTTTTGAATATCCGTTGTTATGCACCAATTTCAAACTGGTATATCTATACATTTATTTTATAAAGTGAGATATAACTTTTTGAAATTATGTCTATGACATTTACCCATATCAGTTGATGGTTAGGTAAGGAGTATTCAACAGCGGTGTAATTCTTCTTAACCATAGCACAGTTTTCAACCTACGACGTGTTGGCTATAGTGCCCTCAAGTCAATTATTGGATCGCAGGCACGTGATTGTAATGATTGAGGGAGAACCTATACCGGTAGAACAGTCTTACTCGAGATGATAGTATGCTATCTGGTTCGTCTTTATCATCATGTACATACTTCAGGTGACATTACAGATCACTATTACATGTTGATAGAGCCCACAGGATTCTTACTTGACTACCAGCAGTATGATGACGACCATATATGTGAGAGTTGGGTAGTCTATAAGCACATCCTTAAAGTGTCCCTAGTCGTGGGAGTTTCGAGACTGGGCATCGATACTCCGATAGTAGACTAGTGTATATGGATCGAGACCCCGACGAGGGGCGATGGTCTGTCTCATAAGCCATTGGTGTCAGTTGGTTCACCTAAGATAGTATACAGGTGCTCATTGGGTTATGAGTACACCGAACGGACTCGCTGGGAACATGCTAGTTGGTATTATGCCTATCGTCAAATAGCAGTTCCATGGTGATATGTGTACAGTTTGTCATAAGCCATTGGTGTCAGTTTGTCTCGTGTGAGTTCCTACTGTGCTTTGATTCTCATAAGCCATTGGTGTCAGTTTGTCTCGTGTGAGTTCCTACTGTGCTTTGATTACTACCCTAACATGGATCAAAGGAGTCGTGCAAACAGGTTTTAGTTGGGTACAGTCCCGAGCCACATGGAGGCAGTGAGCGGATCGTCAGGGGATTCGTCTCTCCCGATATTGGGGGTTGATATCGCGCTGTGTTTGGAGAGCCATTATACAAAGTCCTTGGCCAAGGCATGTGAGATTTACTGGTAGGTATTCCAGTAGTTTCTCAGGGTGTTCTAGGCTACACTCCGACACGACTTATACCGCTATTAAGGGTCTGATGTTTACCATCCCCCTAGGCCCGATATGCAATATTCATAGATAAACGGACCGGACTGTATGGATATTGTCACTGTCAGGCTCAGTAGGGTTTCATGATGAGTTCGCTCATCGGCCTCCCTTTCGCTCAATACCTGGGTAGCCGTTACGTACAGCTAGTGCCACTGACGTGCTTGTGGTTAAACCCACTGCCAGCGTATTGACGAGTGTTTAGAGTCCCACACAGAGGGTTTCCCTAGTTCGGGCGAAACGTTGTAGAGGCCATATAGTTTTATGGCAGGGTTCGATCATATACGTGCACTTGTGCACGGATCATGATCGAACGGATCAAACTAGTGGGCTTTGGTTTAAGCCGGATCCTAGTATTAGATTGTTGGATTACTTTCGTCTCGTAGTATTCGTATTCAGTCAGAATACGTATGCGGGTATGTATATACGGATGAGGGGCATTCTTGTAATTCGTTACAGGATTACTTTAGTTGATGCCATTTTTGTTTTTGGATTTAAACATTTAGATTAAATGTTTAATATGGTGGAAAGTGTGACTCATTCTTGGCATGACATGGTTTTGTCTTGGCTAAGATATTTTTGTGTGAGCTAAGATATTTTTTTTGTGTGTGTGTGGCTCATTTTCTCACTACAATATATCAAAACACTCACATTACTAAAATAAGGCAGCCATCTCATTTTTGGGGGGCTTGGTTTTTGCTCACTTGTTTTCTTTCTTGAGCTCACATCTTTCACCATGGCATCTTCTTCAACCTCCACTCTATCCCTCTCATGTGTTGAGAATCCTAGAGTGTTATGAGACAAAATAATCACACACTATCTCTACTTCATCTTGGGCACCTAGGATAGCAAACTAGTTGCTCGAGTTGCTTCGGTTTTCGAAGCGGGAGCCCGTATAAAGAACCCTCGACATGGATCTTCTTCGACGAAGGGAGACCGGAGATCGAACTACATCGGGGCAGCCGCGACGAGCTTGGACAGAGGATGAAAACCGAAGGACACAAATCGATCGGTATAACCTCTCTAAACTCTTTACAGTATAACTAGTATAAGGTTAATGGCACGATCCGGGAATCGGGTTACGTTAGCGCCAAGTTTTAAAAGTTTTTGTTCCGCGTTTGGCCACGGATTGATGGCCGAGGCGCTGGCGTAGCCTTACATGGTATCAGAGCCAATCCATTAACCGTATACTAGTTGGTTTAGACAATGTTAAAATATCAAAACCGAAACAACCCCAAACAATACCCACGGCATTCCAGTTTCTATCGATTTTCTAAGTGTCTTCAAAAATTATTTCAGTAACTGCAGAAAACTACTATAGTGACCATTAGACTACACACCAAACACGACCCTCTAACTCCACAAATGGACCGGCCACATGCATGTAAAATCCGGCCTGGCCGGTTTTTGGGTGGGTTTGGGACTTGATTTTTGGTGTGCTGTTTAGTCTTTAAAATGTTGGTTCAGTGGTATTGCTAGTTTAGCCCAGTTTGGATATGGATTTATCTACTTGTTTGGGGCTAATCGGGGTTATTTCGAACTCGATATTTTCTAACATTGTTTAAAGTTTAACAGTACTTACATTACTATCTGCGACCATGAATGCCATTCGAGCGGTACAACTGGTCTAATTGCTATAGTCCTTTTAGACGGGTTTGCGAACGTGACATTCACATTGATGTTCTGTGTTGTTGCAGATTCATCGTGGTGGATATCTTGCGTGCAATGATAGTACAGTTTAGTTTTATTTGTACATTTGATATCGCAGGACGAGCGTTCAACATGTGGACTGCCGTCACTGCCTGTTTGTATATTATTCTTTTGGGGCACGACTGGGTTGAGGTCGATATCACCGTTGCACATATTTTCTTTTCTGTACTAGGATTACCCCGCGATGGAGTGCACGGGTAGCCGGATTTTGGAGGGCAACGGGTCCGCATCTCATGGCGTTGAGAAGGAGGGGGCCTCACTGTAGAATTGGGGGGCTATTCGCGGCACTCGTAGGGGGTACAGGTTGACCCAAGATGGGGTGCTCAAGTTACCAGATTCCGTGAAGTGCAGGGTGGTACATTCACTTTGATGAAGGGGGCTGCCTCTCTTCTGGTTTTGGCGAGTAACTTGCCGCACTCGTAGGGGTTTAAATTTTCATTGCACAGGCTATCCATATGACCAGGGGAACGTTGGGTTTCACTTGCGGCTCAAAGGAAACCCGGGGCTCCCAGATTATCTGTATTGTTCTGTAATACTTATTACTTTTCTATGACGTAGCCGCTCGGGAACTCGATCAGATCGTACTGTGCGGGATATGGCCGCCCACTACTGCTAATTTCTTTCTGTGCTTCAGCTTCAACCACCAATGTTTTAACTTTGCTGGTGACAAAATCCATTATCCGATCTTGTGTTAGCGGGACAGTGCTATCTGGGGCCAAGGCGTCCCCGGAAGCGGAATGTGGCCGGCTTTCGTGCTGCTCGACCAGCCTTGGACCCAAAGAAATAGGCATTGGCGGCTTCGGATTGTCATCACCCGGCTGATGAGTAGCGACTTGTGCTTGATTGGGAGGCGCTCGAGAAATTTGAGCCGTAAGCTGCATCACAACGTTCGTTAGGTCGTCGATTTTCGAATAGAGCTTGGCCATCTCTTTATCTTTGCTCTTGAGCTGTTTTCGAATCTCTTGAAGCAGCTCTTGCTCCGCGGTCCTGGGGCAGAAAGTCGGCTCTTCCTCGCTGTCCGAGCTTGACTCTGCCTGGACCGAAGGGTCCTTCTGCCTATCGTCCTCATCGAGAGGGTTTTCATCATTCAGCGGTGGTGGCTATTCTTGGGAAGCGGCAACCACATTCAAGCCAGATTGGGCTTGGGATGTAGTGGCCCCATCCTTGCTTTTGCTGCGAAGGTTGTCGCTGGGGCGCCCACCCGCCATATAGACCGTATGGATAATATATCCAGCTGTCTATTTATCATCGACGGCTGATTTCACAGATCGCTGTCTTGACCCCCCTGTTTCGGTAGCGGGCAGTCGATTGAAGGTGGCTGGCCTGACCAGGTTCTTGAATGGTGCTGGCGTTTCTTTTCTGGTTTGCCCCGCTGGTTTCGTGCGGCACAGAGCGCCTGATAGACTCTTGAAGAGACAGTGTCATACTTTTTCTGTTGGGGCCGGAACACATCTCTTTATAGCGACGTTCGGACCGCTGTCTTCTTGATTCTAGCGGTCATGGCATTTTTCTGAACCCACTTCAGAGGTTCGAAGGGATTGCTTATTTTTACGGCCGACTCAGCCGTTGTCACAGAGTAACCCTGCTCTTGGAACTTCACAAGATTCCACTTGGTCGAAGCCCTGGCCCTCTTGTTGGCTCGATACCTGAGCCGCTTCTGCCTTAACTTTTCTGTTCTAAGCACCTGGCAGACTTCGGCTCTTTGGGAAGACGCCGTAGACCGGGCGATGGAGGATTTTGGAGATACGCTCGATTGTGCATTTGTTGGATTCATTGCCTGAGCTCGTCCGCAACATTTGATGTTGCCCTTTATACCGAAAGTCTTGCCCCCGGCTGGAGCGCCAGAGAGTCGTTCAGACACCGTCTTAAGCTTCGGTTGTGGTGCCTTAGCGATCACAACATTCGGCCTCTTGCCCCTTGAGACCGGCTTGGCCACCTGTTTTGCCGGGATTTCTGCTAGATGGGCGCTTCTGGCAGGGTAGATGATGACGGAGCCAAACTGGCGGGGCAGTTCCTCCCACTGTCGACTGAGACTTGCGGGGTGAACCACACGAGCATTGACCTTGACCACGTACGGGATCGGGGTCGCGTTGGAAGCTGAATTCATCTTAGGAGACATCGTCGTCGAAAGTTGATTGCTGCATGGAAAAAAACATCATTTCAGTATAGGCAATCGATATGTATATTGATTGAGTTCGCATGAACGTTTAACCCGAAATATGGGAGGAGAGAAAGGTCCTACCGGGCGTGCCAGAATCTGTAGGGTGTTTTTCGTCATCCCATTGAGATGGGAATACACACGCGCTTGTCAGGTACATTACAGATTCCCCCTGCCTAGGTTAGGCTGGGGTTTATTGATTGTGGGGATCCGAATTTCCGGCAGCCGCGGACTAAGCTGCCGTTAATTACCCCTCGCATTTGGAGCGAAAGAACCTCCGATTGACGGGTTAAACTGGTCATGCGAACTCAATATGCAGTGTTGGGTTTTGAAAGGGTTTAGGATATCTCGGGGGCCCCGCAGAGTTTTTACGGGGGTCCTGCTACCCGGATAGCGGGCTGGGGGTCAAGGCGGCTAACAACCCCTTTGCGAGGTGCGGGGCAGCGCCCCGTTAGAAATTTTTTTCTAACAGGGACAGTGTCGTGGAGTATGTGTGTGTGTGTGTGTATGTATATATACGTATATATAAAATAAAATTTAAAAAAAAAGGAAAAGGGCATCCAAAGGATGCGTGGGAAAAAGCGTCAGAGCTTTGGGTGCTAGCGCTTTGAGCGCAAGAGCACTAGCGCTAGAGCGCTAGCGTTTTGAGCGCTAGCGCCCCACGTGCCAGGAACATGGGTGCTCGGGTGGTAGCACTTTGAGCGCTAGCGCTCTGAGCATAAGAGCGCTAGCACTAGCGCCCTACGTGTCAGCACGTGGACGCTCGGGCGCTAGCGCTTTGAGCATAAGGGCGCTAGCGCTTTGAGCGCTAGCGTCCCACGTGTCAGCACGTGGGCGCTCGGGCGCTAGCACTTTGGGCGCTAGCGCTCGGGCGCTAGCGCTTTGGGTGTAAGGGCGTTGGCGCTAGCGCCCCACGTGTCAGCACGTGGGCACTCGGGCGCTAGCGCTCTGAGCGCAAGGGCGCTAACGCTTTGAGCGCTAGCGCCCCACGTGTCAGTACGTAGGCGTTCGGGCTGCAAAAGGGACTTGGTCCCTGCAATGGGAGTTGTACTCCCAGAAAGGAGCGCTTATTATTTTGTGTGTGTGTGTGTATGAGGAGTTAAACTCCTAGGATGTTTTGAAGCTGATGAAGGGCTTCTCCCCTTCAGCCCTAGTTCTTCCCCAAAGTGTGGTTTCTGGAGATGGGTCTCCTTCTTCCTCCTCTGTTGGCAGGATCTTGAAGATCAAGAGATGTAAGATTTTAAAAATCTCTTCTTTTTGAGATCTGATGGAAGATCTGAGTTCCCCTTTGTGGGTTTTGTGGTGGAAAATTATTTAGTTTTATAAAAGGAAGAGTAAAACTCTTGATTTAATTCAAAAGAAAGAAGAAGGTTTTAGAACCTTGACGAAGGAGAAAGATCTCAGATCTGGATTTGTTTTTGGAGAGAAAAAAAGTTTTTTGAGATATTTTCATTATCTTTGTCTTTACAGGCTATACACTTTACATATAGCCCCTTAGGCTTCACAAAATGGCATTTTGCCTATCCCATGGCTCATGTGCCATTTCTTTGTACACATAAGCCATGAGCTTTACAAAAATTTAGTTTTATGCCCATTTTTCTTACATTTATTCATAAAATAAAAGGAATACAACAAAATTATTTATTACACAACTTTTATTTTGGCATGGGGAAGGCCGGCCGCTTCATGTTCGGGCTCGACCCAGGTATTGGCCCACTTGACCTGGGACTTGGGTCCGCTTGGCTTGGGGTTGACGTTGATTTTGACTTCGTCAACCGGGATGTAAATTTTTACCTCAACAATCACGCCTGGAGCGATTATTGTATATTGCTATATATATACTGGTAGATATTGTATATGTTTTACACTCGCGCTAGTCCAGTCTCCGCTCTGTCGTTAGTTAAGTAACCTAACGGGTGATGACGGGACCCAGTGGCGAATGCGGATGGCATATACGTACATCATATTTTCGTTCTTTTATGGTGTGATTAATTGATGGGAATGCGTTGATTCAGATCAATGCAAGGAAAACAGACCTATTCGATGTTGTTGGAATAATTTTCAAAAAGCTGTCATTACAAGAATGTTTTCTTTTGTTTTGCACAGCGGTATTCGGTTATGAATATCCAGCACCTCATTCGACGAGGCAAGGGCCAAGATCCCTTCATCGAGAGTGACCCCTTAGGCAGAAGATTGCGTCAGGATAATAACTTCACTATAGTCGATTACTTTTTGCTTTGCATCGCGGTATTCGGTGAGAATATCATACACCTCATTCCACGAGGAAAGAGCCGAGATCGAGCCGAGATCCCTTCACCGGGAGTGACCTCTTTAGCAAAGGTTTTCACACTATATATTTATAAAAAGCTATCCGGTTCCTTCAACGATATCAAGTTCATTACGTTAAAGGTTTTTCACCAAAAACCATTTGTAGCCCTCCGTTATTCCAGATGGGAAGCACTTAGTATTCATGCTATGTTTGTTGGCCTTCGTCATGACATAGTGTATGGTAGCTATTTGTTACTTTTCTGTTGCATAAATAGATGCGTTAGTTTGGGACAGTCGTACTACTATTTTGGCCTTCGTCAAGGGTATGTACGGATGGGTTCAAATTAACCTGGACAATGACGGGTAGAACTTGACATGTGACTTATGATATGTTGGCCTTCGTCAAGGTCATAAGAGCATGGGGTAAAAATCATATCGGTAGTTTCAAACATACAGGAAACTTGCCAGGCATCCGCATACCTTCTGGAGTGTGATAACGTGAGTGGATTCCATCAGGTTATCATGCGATGATAGTTGGATCCCGATACCCACTGATGAGTTGGTTTACTCCTCGGGTGATTTTAGATGATCCCGACTAATTCTTCTTTTAGGCTTGGAGGAGAATTTGAGGATACAGTGGGAGACATCCTGATTAGATAAAGTGATTAACCATTCTAATCTAGATTAGAGTGCACGCAGAGTGTTTCTTTTCTCTCTCTCTCTCTTTGGCAGCGACCATGTCCCGACCCTAGACTATAACTCAGTAACCAAGTTAACCGAACTTTCTTAAAACACTGGTTTTTGGATTGTCTGAGTTGCATACTTCATTGCTACTCCTACTTTACCCTTTGCTTTTCTCTGGAACATTCCGTATCATTACGGAGATCCACAGTTATTGGATATGACCATCGTATAGTTACATACAAACTCGAAGAAACTTGTTTCGGATTCGAGGATGGTTTCCGGTTCTGGAGAAAATGGATAGGACTGTTCAGTTGTCTTTTCTTTTTACCTTCTCTCAGGTTGTGAGGGCTCGTAGGATTAGGAGAGGGTACACCTATTGTGCTTATTGGATAGTCTTCTCCCAAACCATAGGAAGTTGCCGAAAGGTAGGGAAAGAAGAAAACCAATTAGCCCAACTGAGGTGTACAGAAGGTAATGAGTAAAGACAGATAAAGGGATTAGAAAGAGGGCAAAATAAATTGCGACTGCTTACATTCACGATCAAACCACGTATTTCATCGCCACTCCTACTTCACCTTTGAATTTCTCCAGAACACCCCGTATCACTACGAAGATCCACAGTTATTGGATAATCCATCATATGGTTATATACGAACTCGAAGGAACTTGTTCCAGTTCGAGGATAGATTCTGGTTCAGGAGAAATAGAATAAGCTTTATTCAGTTGTCTTTTATCTTTACCTTCTCTCAGGTTGCGAGTACTCCTAGGATTAGGAAAGTACACCTATTACGCTTATTGGATAGTCTTCTTCCAAACCATAAGCTGGTGCCGAACGGTAGGGAAAGAAGAAAACCATTTAACCTAAGGGTGGTGTACAGAAGCTAATGAGTAAAGACAGATAAAGGAATTTGGAGAGATGGAAAGGAAATATACGTTTACAGTCATGAATCTGGATAGTGGAAAATGCATTACAAGGAATACCCGGATACCCCTTCGAAACATTTTCATGTTTCAGTTTCACTATGCGTTGTTAATAGAAAACCGATTTCCCAATTAGATCCTTACTTCAGGGTATGTATTTACCAGGTTAGATTTTCACATCTGTATGGTTTTACAGATGATGAGTGGGAGTAAGTTATTGGGAATTAGGTGATCATCCTCATTATATCGGGATTCGTTGTAATTGGTGATATTTGAGGAAATCGCCTGGGTTTTTGTCGGACGGCAAATATTTGGTTTTGAATATCCGTTGTTATGCACCAATTTCAAACTGATATATCTGTACATTTATTTTATAAAGTGAGATATAACTTTTTGAAATTATGTCCATGACATTTACCTATATCAGTTTATGGTTAGGTAAGGAGTATTAAACAGCGGTGTAATTCTTCATAACCATAGTACAGTTTTCAACCTACGACGCACAGGGTTTGAATTATTCAACTCTGGGGACTTATACAAAGTATTGCATGTTGTCCAGTGTCCATTAGGACAGAGGGGTTGGTCCTCGTACTATATTCTGTTTTACTTGTGACTTCTCAAGTTTTATACAAGTGTTTCATAGAAATACAATGTCCAAGTATTGAGAAGTTATAGGTATAAGATTAAAGTAGAGAACCATGTGATGAAAGTATCAGGATTCTTCAAGGTGATCGAAGATGTAGATACTTGTGTTTGGTATTCAGTCAATAGTAATGGTTTTGAGAACTAGCTTCTCTTTCAGGTTACTCATATCTGGATGCACTCCTAAGTTGAGTAATGCTGATCGGCCTCTCTCTATTTAGTTGACATGCACTGGAGACAGCTTCATGATTTGAATCTGGTTCCAATTAAATCAGTACCTCTATTTCTATATTGTATATAGAATGGTTCATATCTTAACGATGTTAAGGTATATGGAGTTGTCCGGCTTATGCTTAAAACCAGACTCTGGATAACTCAAGGCACGTTTCTGTAATGGCAGTTTGTGGGTTAATCCAGGCTATGACGAGGGTTAACTTTCTACCATCTGGAAGATCAATAGTGATATTTTTCTTGACTCGCCACAGTTTTGGTAAAATGGACTTTTTCAGAAAACAGTAATGGAAGTATGGTAGAACTGGAAATGATTCCAGAACCACAGACGATTACTGAAAATTTAATAAGAACCTAAAGATTCAATCAGGTTTAACATTCCATTAGCCACTCCGCAGATATAGTGGGTAACCTCATGCACCCGAGAGGTACTCCGGTATCCTCAAGGACGGTGACAGCGAGGTTCTTGTTTACCCAGACTTACCATTACTGTTGTTCTAGACTATGAGACCCGGCATGAGGATGAGTATAGCGTCGTTCTAAACTAGCTTTAGAAGTACACGTGTATATGACTCTTCCAGAGGGTTATTGTGGTCAGTGGGAGCAGCGGAAGTATAGTGGACAAGTAGCTTATGTCTATTCATAAACTAAAGTAAATATAGCGGAGATAGACCATCTATTTTTGATGTTACAGTCAAAAGCTTTGACTTCATCAGAATAGAAGATGGATCTGTTAAGAAGGTAGTAGGGTGGTATGTCCTGGTATTTAGATGACATACACTTTGTAGGAAGTGAAATTCTTATACTACGATCGGTTATACTATGGTTGTCACACAGTAGTTTCTCCACATAGGATTTGGATATTATATCAGGCATTCTGGTTACTAGATCTATGGTTTTAGATCTAGATTTGGGTTGTGTCCCAATTTGGGTACTTAAACAGTATTCTAAAGGTATTTTAGAATGGACGACTCCTGGTATGGTGGTAAATCTGCAGATGATGGAGTCACCCTCTCTAAAGGTGTCTTACAGACTAAAGGGGAGAGGGATGTGCATGATTGTCATATCACTTTCTTAGGCAATTGAGTCAATCATGAGATGTCAAGTACCACACCAGATGTTGTTTTTGCACGAAATGCAATAAGTTTATATTAATCCAATCGTAGAGAAATGTTCGGAAGCAGTTTTAGAACATAAGTTGATGTTCTATGATAACGCAATCTCGTTCGGGAGACGGTTATCATTCCAAGTTTCCAAGGTAACCTGGATGACAGAGTGACTGTCAGAGTTATTATTTTCTCTCTGACTAAGGGCAATAGTTTGGACAGGTGGTCCAAGCGGATACTGAGGGGGGCATGGTGCAGGATACTGATTAAATTCAGTTGACGATACAATCTAAGATGTAAACTGGATTTGGAGTTCATTTGTGAACTGGGTCCCATCAGATATCCAGACATATTGTAAGACAGGTATTGCTCATTTTAGGACATGGCTTTCTTCGCGAACTTGAGATAAAGAGAGACATAGAAAGAAACATCAGAGCGGATACACTCACTGAGGCTATTTCTCGAACGCAAGAGTTTCACAAACAGGATTTGTGAGACTGATCAGTAGAGAAGTTGGGTGTTCAGTATCACACGGGCTGTGAGTATGCGGTATCGCAATAATTAGCCTTAAGTGCAAGTGGGAGATTGTTAACTATAGTGCCCTCAAGTCAATTATTGGATCGCAGGCACGTGATTTCAATGATTGAGGAAGGACCTATACCGGTAAAACAGTCTTACTCGAGATGATAGTATGCTATCTGGTTTGTCTTTATCATCATGTACATGCTTCAGGTGACATTACAGATCACTATTACATGTTGATAGAGCCCATAGGATTCTTGCTTGACTACCAGCGGTATAATGGCGATCATATACATGAGAGTTGGGTAGTCTATAAGCACATCCTTAAAGTGTCCCTAGCCGTGGGAGTTTCGAGACTGAGCATCGATACTCCGAGAGTAGACTAGTGTATACGGATCGAGACCTCGACGATGGGCGATGGCCAGTCTCATAAGCCATTGGTGTCAGTTGGTTCACCTAAGATAGTATACAGATGCTCATTAGGTTATGAGTACACTGGATGGACTCGCTGAGAACATGCTAGTTGGTATTATACCTATCGTCAGATAGCAGTTCCCTGGTGACATGTGTACAGGTTAGTCTATCGACCTGAGATCGTCATTTGTCTGGTGTAAGTTCCCACTGTGCTTTGATTACTACCCTACCATGGCTCAAAGGAGTCGTGCAAACAGGTTTTAGTTGGGTACAGTCCCGAGCCACATGGAGGCAGTGAGCGGATCGTCAGGGGATTCGTCTCTCCCGGTATTGGGGGTTGATATCGCGCTGTGTTTGGAGAGCCATTACAAAAAGTCCTTGGCCAAGACAAGTGAGATTTACTGGTAGGTATTCCAGTAGTTTATCAGGGTGTTCTGGGCTACACTCCGACACGACTTATACCGCTATTAAGGGTCTGACGTTTACCATCCCCCTAGGCCCGATATGCGATACTCATAGACGAATGGACCGAACTGTACGGATACTGTCACTGTCAGGCTCAGCAGGGTTTCATGCTGAGTTCTCTCATCAGCCTCCCTTTCGCTCAATACCTGGGTAGCCGTTACGTACAGCTAGTGCCACTGACGTACTTGTGGTTAAACCCACTGCCAGCGTATTGACGAGTCTTTAGAGTACCACACAGAGGGTTTCCCTAGTTCGAGCGAAATGTTGTAGAGGTCGTATGGTTTTATGGCAGGGTTCGATCATATACGTGCACTTGTGCACGGATCATGATCGGACGGATCATACTAGTGGGCTTTAGTTTAAGCCGGATCCTAGTATTAGATTGTTGGATTACTTTCGTCTCGTAGTATTCGTATTCAGTCGGAATACGGATGCGGGTATGTATATATGGATGAAAGGTATTTTTGTAATTCGTTACAGGATTACTTTAGTTGATGCCATTTTCTTTTTTGGAGTTAAACATTTAGATCAAATGTTTAACATGGTGGAAAGCGTGACTCATTCTTGGCATGACATGGTTTTGTCTTTGCTAAGATATTTTTGTGTGCGCTAAGATTTTTTTGTGTGTGTGTGGCTCATTTTCTCACTACAATATATCAAAACACTCACATTACTAAAATAGGGCAGCCATCTCATTTTTAGGGGGCTTGGTTTTTGCTGACTTGTTTTCTTTCTTGAGCTCACATCTTTCACCATGGGTATCTTTTTCAACCTCCACTCTATCCCTCTCATGTGTTGAGAATCCTAAAGTGTTATGAGACAAAATAATCACACACTATCTCTACTTCATTTTGGGCACCTAGGCTAGCAAACTAGTTGCTCGAGTTGCTTCGGTTTTTGAAGCGGGAGCCCGTATAAAGAACTCTGGACGTGGATCTTCTTCGACGAAGGGAGACCGGAGATCGAACTACATCGGGGCAGCCGCGACGAGCTTGGACAGAGGTTGAAGACCGAAGGACACGAATCGATCGGTATAACCTCTCTAAACTCTTTACAGTATAACTAGTATAGGGTTAATGGCACGATCCGGGAATCAGGTTACGTTAGCGCCAAGTTTTAAAAGTTTTTGTTCCGCATTTGGCCACGGATTGATGGCCGGGACGCTAGCATAGCCTTACACGACGTACATGGTTTGAGTTATTAAACTCGGTGGACTTATACAGAGTAATGTATGTTGTCCGGTGTCCGTTAGGACAAAGGGGTTGGTACTCATACTATATTCTGTTTACTCATGACTTCTCTAGTTTTAGACAAGTATTCTGTTGAAAAACTAGTGTTCCCTTATAAAAAATATATATATATAGAAAGAAAAGGGGGGGAAACTACCCGCTGAGCAGGTCTCACGTGCCCACACATGAGCGACTATATGCAAAACATATAGCCGCTGCATTTAAGCAATCGATAAGCTAAAATTGAGCCTCACGTGTAAGCACGTGAGCGCCTATATGCAAAATATTTGGGCGCTACATTCTAACAGATAGCAAGCCAAAAAGGCTCACGTGTTAACACGTGATACCCTCTTATGTTGTTGCATCTAAGCGAACAAGCTTAATTCCATTAGGATCACGTGCTACACGTGAGTGTTCCTAAACACCTTCCAAGTTGATAGAATGAAATTCTAAAAAAAAGGATTAAAACTCTATTCGGAAGATATTTCCTTAAGTCTTTGTAATATGTAAAGATCCTTCTCTAACAAAGAATCTCGGATGAACTATCTGATAGAATTAAATTCTATATATGGGGAAATATTTTCCTGATCTTCCTTGAACTAGAAAGATCTTCTTTGTTAAACGAAGGATCTTTGGATCAAAAATCCAACGGTGATCGTCTGATAGAATAAAATTCTATTTTAGGAAAATATTTCCTAATCTGGTTAAAAACAAATATGAAATCATCTCTATTAAACAGAGAGCCTTTAGATTAAAAATCCAACGGTGAATAAAATTCACTAGAACAATTGGATTGATTATGAAATCAATCATGATCTCTCAATGAGAGATTTTCTTAACAAATTGATTCTTTTTCTTCTCATATAAATAGAAGTAAGGAGAGGAGGAGAGAGACACAGAGAAACATACAGAGAAAAAGAGGAGAAAGAATACGATAAAAAGAGGAAGAAAAGAATTTAAGTCTCGGAAAAGACTTGCTTCATCATAACATTCTAGGTAAAAAAAGAGAAATACACAGAGATTGTTCTATTTTTTCTTGACCTTTCTAAGGGTTTAACCCTTTGCATAAGAACTTAGTTCTTCCTCTGGTTGAGATCTGTAGAAGCAGATCTCCCCATAAGTTGAGAATTTAATTCTCATCGGGGAGATTCTGTCATGCAGATTCAAAACGTATGGGAAAGAACTGAGTTCAAAGAATTTAATTCTTAAAGAAATATATGGGAATTTAATTCCTCTGAAAATCAAGGTTTAACCCTACAATAAGAATTTAATTCTTACAAAAAAAACAAGAGGCATGAGATCCTCCAAAATCCTAGCATGAAATCAAAATCTCCAAACACTTAATAGGATCTCACGTGCTCCACGTGAGCATCTCTAATGAATGAAAAGGGAAACACACAAAATCTCCTCATGTACTCGTACGTGAGCACCACAGGAGTCAAGTGTTTAACACTTCTATATAAAAAAAAAAAAGAAAGGGGGAATAGAACCCAGAGAACAATTCCCACTTTGAGGCTCCTCACGTGCCCACACGAGAGTGCTTCCAAAGTGCAGTGTTTAACACTTTTATATAAAAAAGGGGGGGGAATGGAACCCAGAGAACAATTCCCACTTTGGGGCGCCTCACGTGCCTACACGTGAGCGCTTCCAAAGTGCAGTGTTTAACACTTCTATGTAAAAAAAAAGAGAAAGGGGGAATAGACCCCAGAGAACAATTCTTACATTGGGGCGCCTCACGTGCCCACACGTGAGCGCTTCCAAAGTGCAGTGTTTAACACTTTTATATAAAAAAAAAATAGAAAGAGGGAATAGAACCCAGAGAACAATTCCCACTTTGGGGCGCCTCACGTGCCTACACGTGAGCGCTTCCAAAGTGCGGTGTTTAACACTTCTATATAAAAAACAAGAGAAAGGAGGAATAGAACCCAGAGAACAATTCCCACATTGGGGCGCCTCACGTGCCCACACGTGAGCGCTTCCAAAGTGCAGTGTTTAACACTAATTCAGAGCCTCACGTGGGAACACGTGAGTGCTGAACATACACCAATACTTAGCATTATGAAAACTCAGACTCCAGCCTCAAATGGGCTAAGTCTTCCTAAGGTCAAAACCTCTTTGATCTCCAAATCAACTGAGCCTCTGTGCTCATTCCCAAACTAATCTCAGTCTCAAACATGACTGATGACCCCTCAACTGATGATATCCAAGACGATATCCATCCCACATTCCCCGAGGAAATCTTAGTCTCAAAATACGACTAATGATTTCTGGGTTGACCACCAACTTCATTTTCCTTCAAATAGGGGAATTGGTTCAAGGGTACATCTCTTCATACCTCTGATACATGTCGTTGTGATTTCTCAGCGTCTTCAGAAAGGTGGCGGGTCCCGACAACAAACTTTTTTTAGGTGCACTTCCCAAGCGGACCGTAACGTCCTTAAACTAAAAACCTCACCTTGAAAATGGTGATCTACAGACCGAAATGTCCTCAAACTAAACGTTGTCTCCAAAATAGCGACAACGGACCGTAACGTCCTTAAACTAAAAACCTTACCTTAAAAATGGTGATCTACAGACCAAAATGTCTTCTAACTAAACGTTGTCTCCAAAATGCGTAACGTCCTTAAACTAAAAACCTCACCTTGAAAATGGTGATCTACAGATCGAAATGTTCTCAAACTAAACATTGTCTCCAAAATGGCGATAACGGACCGTAACGTTCTTAAACTAAAACCTCACCTCAAAAATGGTGATCTACAGACCGAAATGTCCTCAAACTAAACGTTGTCTCCAAAATGGCGACAACGGACCGTAACGTCCTTAAACTAAAACCTCACCTCCAAAATGGTGATCTACAGACCGAAATGTCCTCAAACTACAGCTTTGCTCCAAAATGGCGACAACGGACCGTAACGTCCTTAAACTAAACTCACCTCAAAAATGGTGACCTACAGACCGAAATGTCCTCAAACTACAGCTTTGCTTCCAAAATGGCGACAACGGACCGTAACGTCCTTAAACAAAAACCTCACCTCCAAAATGGTGATCTACAGACCGAAATGTTCTCAAACTACAACTTCGCCTCCAAAACAGCAATAAGGGACCGAAACGTTCTTAAAATAAAACAACAGAGCCCAAATGCTCTTTTGTTGGATCTGAAACAAAAATGACCCTAACACCCTGTTAAGTAGATCTTAGTCTCAAATTGGACTAACGTATCCTTAACAAAAAACCAATCGAGCCCCCACTGCTCACAAACATTTAAGTCGCTTATGATATTAAAATAGATCGACGATCCTTAAATCAACCCAAATCCAAATCTAAGATATACGGATTTGGACTAATCCACGCTCTATGTGCAACAACATAAATTAGTCTCCGTATGCAATCCACGGGCAACCAAAAATAAAACAAACACACACAATATGTAGTGAACTGCTGGAGCAGGAAAAAGTGGTTATCGCGATGTGATAACGTAACTAACTGCAGGGGCTTGCGCCTGTAGGGAAGAGCGTCTCCATAATCAAAAAACCCTCGCAAACGAGGGGAAATCTGACAAAGTCCGCTACAACGGCCGCATCCGTCCAAACCTCTGAGACACGGTGCCATAAATCAACTTGGCATCTTCGGAGAGGTGGAAGGATAAATCCAAATAGCATCTGCCCCCAAATTCAGGCAAGACAATCCATCCCGGTTCATCTCTGTTTTCGGCGGTAAAAAGATTCTGGCACGCCCGGTGGGACCTTTTCCTCTTTCCACTCCACACTTCGTGTATCGTGTTCACGAACAAATCGCGGTTTACTCTGGTTGCCCCTGGATTCGAGGTACTAAGATTTGGTGTCTTGCTCCTGTCTAGAGAAAAGAAGATCAATGGCTTCCAAGTGTATCCGCAACAGCAACTCCCGCTCCGTCCCCGCTGGAGGAGTGACATACGGGACAAATGCGGCCTGCATCTTTTCAATGCCAGTAGAGCAGGTGACTCAGGCCACCACTAGATTGTTCTTCGGGACCATGCTCCCGCCAGCAAGCTTCAGCGCCCCAGTGCCATCACAGGAAGCCCCAAAGAAGTCGGTCTTTGATCGACTTGCAACTATTACGGCCCCTCTCAACGGGTCGTCCAAGTCTGCCACCTCAGTCTTCAACTAGCTGAAAAAAAGCTCAAGTGGGCACATAAAGAGGCTCGCAATACCCGAAGGGGTTATCCCAAAACGGATAGCCGTTCCAGTTCCGGAGGGTGAAGTCGTCAGAGGGACTTCTCCTATTAATGGATCGGGCTTCGCAAGATTGGTCGTTCCAATTCCTACTTCGGGCAAAGTCATTAAAAGAGCTTCCCCTACCAGAAAGTCGGCATTCGCAAGATTGGTCGTCCCCTCTCAACGGACGTCAGTCTTCAACAGACCGGCACCAGCAGTAGCCCTTCATCAGAGAAGGGGGCATGATGAAGCCACTTCCACAGCTGAGGTGATCCCATCTGCAAGACACGCTCGACGTCGCTACTGACGCCGAGTGAGAAGAGCTGGGGGCAACTTCCCCTCTGGACTTACTCCACCAGCTCCAGTGGTGGAAGTTGACGCTGCTGTTCCAACCAGGAACAACTTTGAACCGCTAAGGAGGGTGCAAAAGAACTCTCCGACCACGGTGCTGATGAAATATCCCCCACCTGTTGAAACTATGATACAGGCGAAGCCGGAGCAGCCCCCTCAGCGGCTGTCCTCTCGAATCCACAGAGTCTGGCGGAAAGTCCAAGATTTCGTGATCAACAAGAACTACTCTCGTCAACCAGAGAAAATGAAAGTTCGACAAGAGGACAATCATCCCTTTAATGTGCAGCGAGGGACTTCTCAGACGCCTGTAACAATAGCTCCTTTGACTTCAACTTCTCACAAAAAGAGAAGGCCGGAGAATCTCCCACCGCCGGCGGCAAATCCCAATGGTGATGGATCCAAACGCCCAAAGTCTGGGGGCATGATCGTGTACACGGTGTACATGGCTTCCGGAAAAGAGGAGAGCCGTGCTTCCGTGGCTCATCGGTCGCAAACACGGTCATTGACAAAGGCTCAGGAGCAACAAAACAACTCCAGGAGATGCTGACAAAAATTATAGGACTCACCGGACAAAAAGAAAGCTCGGAAGCAACATCAGAACAGCGCTAGGAGCAGGAGACAGATACAGAGTTCATGCGAAGGGTGCTAGAAAGAAAGGATAAGGAGGCCGCGAAACAAGCTGCTAATATAAAACAGATGGCGCTCCTGTTCCAAGACATGGTTGGAATGATGATCCAACCAGAACCTCCAGCCGAAGATCCACCGATAATCATCGAGGACGACAGAGGGGAAACATCAAACCTTCTTCCGGCTTTATCAGCAGCCAGGGAGGAAATGATCTCCAAAGCTGCCCTCGATGCTACATAGCTCAGCAAATACGAGCTCATCAGGAAAGCGAAGCGGCTGGCCAAGTCGTCAAAACCGGGCGACCTTACCCAGGCTGGTACGATCAAATCAAGTACCCGTCGGGATATACGATCCCCAAGTTCCACGTATACACGGGGACAGGTAACCCGCATCAGTACATCGCCCATTTTAGAGCATTATGCGGCAATACTGGAGGCGATGACAAATTGCTGCTTCGTCGGTTCGTTGGCAGCTTGTCAGAGACAGCATTTGAATGGTACTCGGAGCTCCTAAATGACTCCGTCAAAACATTCACAGAAATGGAGCTTCTATTCACACAGCGGTTTGCCAGCTCAAGCGAGTACACCCTGATCACGGCATTAATCAATGCCAGGGTGAAGCCAGGAGAGGCCTGGGTTCAATACGTAATTCGGTGGCGGAACTTATGGTCAAAATGCGAACAACGCATAGAAGAAGCTCCTGCCGTGGGCATGTTCGTAGGGACCATCGATCCTCAGGCGACTGTATCCCAGTTTATGATGTTCTTCAAGCCGGCCACCTTCCAGGCCTTGATCGACAAGCTGGCCCAAATGGACCAGATGGGCCATGGGCCATCCTCTTCAAAAACGGATCCTCAAAATACAAAGAGTAAAGGGAAAGCAGCCTTCGTCGCCAACACTCAACAACATCCGAGTGACCCGAAACCGGTTGCTCGCCAAAACAATGTGTGCCCATGCCAATCCCTGGATGAGAAGCTAGGACGTGCTTACTCATTCCCCTGTGAGGAGATTGTTCGAACTGGCAATGCGCAACAAACTCATCACACTGCCGGATCCGAGACGTCCACTGTAGCCTGGTGACGTCAGTATTCCCAACTACTGCTCTTACCACAGAGTAGTGGGCCACCCAATTGAGGATTGCTACATCTTCAAAAACTGGGTCGAGGACCAATACAGTCAAGGGAAATTCGCGTTGTCCGAAAACTAGAGGGTGAACTCGCCACAGAGGCACGCTCCAAAAAATGTGGATATGTCGTGGGCATCATGATCATTTGTGGGAGAAGCTCCTTGGGAATTGGTCCTTTCAGCTAAAACTAAAAGAATACTGAAAGATCTTCAAGCATGTCCGGCGATCAAATGGAAAAGCCCACTAGAGCCCGAGATCATTGAGGGGATGCTTAAACTGCGCCCAACACCGAAAGATGGTAATGATGGGCAAAACACCCAGGTCAAGCCTTCAAATTTTTCGAAGGGAAAGAAAAAGACTAAGAAGCCCGTACAGCCCGACGATAAGCGCACGGACCTGCAAAAATACATTGACGCGCTGGAGGAATACAACCAGAAGGCACGGACCCCAGTCATACTCGAAGAGTTTCTCAACCATATCCTTAAAAACGGAGATAGTGACGATAATGAGGGAAATGGCTTGTCAGGAGAAACCAAAGATTATGTAGAAAGTTGCCACATGGTTTCTCATTCGTCGTTAAATAACGAAGAAACTCCTTCGGCGTCGAAAATCAACGCAGAGGAACTGGGGGCAGGATCGGTGCCAAAATCCCCGGAGCTGCCAGAAGACCCAATTGACAGGCTGCTAAACGAAGCCCTTTAAAAGAGCAAAGCTGACCGAGAATATGAAACGGCCATATACGAAAAGGCCGAGCGTCGGCGTCAGGATGAAGAGGCTGCGGTAAAGATGAGTCGTAAAATACTCCACCCAAGCCAAAGCACACCTGCTACAAACAAGGGCAGGATCAAAGTGGAGAAGCGGTTCATTAAAGCCTTTTTAATGGGAATGAAGATGCCCCTCTCATGGAAAACACTCCCGGGAGTAAATGCCTCGACGAAGCGGATGTACATTCGAACTGTTTCTTATACCATCGGAGGGTCACGCACCCCACTGAAGAGTGCAATGCCTTCAAGAAGTGGTGGCAAGGACACGTTGCTCACCGGCAACACTTCAAGCGGATGAAGCGCAAAACCCGTCGACAACAAAGGAGCGCGACAGACGAGTGTGAAGGAATGGCTGGCAACTGTCATATGGTTGATACCAGTTCGATAAAAGGAAAATCTCAAGTTCTTACATTTGGGAGCGATTCTGAAGAAAAAATAACCCTCGGCCCTCTCTTCAAAGAATCTACTTCTGGAAAAGAAGATGGGGAGGAGAACTGTAAGAACATTCAGCTACTTGATCGTATGTTGCCTGAAAAGAACATCAGGCCTACAAACAAAGGTTTGAGCAAAAGAGACAAGGGGAAGGAAAAAGTCCCTGAGGAAATTGCCCTCGATGATAAAGTCGTCAAAGAGCTCGCAGCCAAGGATCCGCCTAAGAAAAACAAGGTGGATTACAACGTCCTGGCACATATGAGGAAGATACCTTCACAATTAAGCATACTAGATGCTCTCCCCCTGTCCAAAGAGGCACGAGATTCTCTGATCAAGGCGTTGTAAGAGCCTAATCAGTTTCAAGCTTTCCTTGCAAAAGAAAAGATGAAGGACGAGCTGGCAGTGGTTCATACAGCTGACATTACATTCGGCGATGAAGATCCCCTCCTCGGAACGTGCGAGCATAACCGTCCTCTTTATGTCACCGGGTACTGCCATGATATTAAGATAGGGAAGATCCTGGTCAACAACGGGTCCTCCGTCAATCTTCTCAACGTGAAGGTGCTGAAGGAGATTTGCATGAACGTTCAGCACCTGGCCCGGGACAAAATTACCATATCCGGCTTCGACTCGCAGTCATCACGAACACTTGGGTCCGTGATATTGGCATTACGCTTTGGGACGCTCATCACCGACATCAAATTCCATGTCATTGACGCCAAGACTTGCTACAACGCTCTGCTCGGCCGGCCTTGGTTACACGAGTACAATGGCATCCCTTCTACACAACACCAGTGTATGAAGTATTTCAAAGATGGCCTCGAGTACACAATTACGGGGGAGCTAAATCCGTTCTCTGTAAATGAAGTCCGCAAATATGAAGATGCCAAGTACTTTCTATCAGACTTCGAAGACACGGAAAGATGTTGTAAACCGGAGAATAAACAAAAAGCCGTTGCCACCATCCCGGTCTTTGGGAGTGATACCGAGAAAGATGAAGAGATAGTCTACTCGGGGCAATCCCAAGGCAACAGGACAGGACTATCTACTCCTATTTTGGTCTTTGGCAGTGACTCTGAGGACAAGGTCAACGCTGTGTTCTTCACTCGCTCGTCAGCACAAACCATTACTAGAGCTGATCAGAGCTTGCAAATCACCATAGTTCCGCAGCGGCATTACAAAAAACTCGATGCGCTTGATACATACAGCATACAAGAGTTGCAAACCTTCTACGTCCCTCCTAGGCGAAGAGGTGAAAAGGCGATCCTCTTATATCAGTCTACGGAGACCAAAGTGGAGAAAGAAGTCCGGCATGGTTCCAAACTTGCACTTGACAGGCTTCAACCAATCCGTCTGCCCAGATATTACGCAGAAGGATTGAAAAGGCTATTAAGAGGTCAAGGCGTACCCTTCAAATAAACCGCTCGACAAACCCAGTTCTACAACAAGATTTGGGACGTTCCTGGGACTCAGCGAAAGATGCCCAAAAGGAGGATGGAGACGACTGAACTTGGATACGTTCGGTCCAAGAAACGGGAGCAATTCCATGGCTGTCGTGTCATAAATAACTCCGGTAGAGAAAGGAATGCTTTTCCAGATAGCGCTGATATTGAACCAGAGTGAGATCCCGCCGTAAGAATGCCAAGTCCGTCATTCGAAGAACAAATTGACAAGCTAATGAGAGAAGATGGTTAAAAGGCTCGAGATGACCACAGCCGCGAAATAGCCATTTACGAGAAAGCCAGGATGCAGCGTGTCACTCAGCAGCCTGCGGGAAGAGAAGACTACGATGCCCTTCACCCTCATTCCGCTGTGCGCTCTCGTGGCAAGGAAAAAGCCCGACGCAAACGCAAAAACAAGGTGAAGAAAGAAAATGACGTTTGAAAACTGCGAAGCGGATTCAAGAAGCCACGCGATCGAGAAAAAGTCCGCTGGAATCCATCGCTAATAAAGAAGATGGGTCGGGAATCCTCTTTCCCCCAAAACAAGACAAGGAAAATATTCGACCTTGTCATTAAGTATCGAATGATGACGCTCCTGGAATCTCGGCACCCCGAACAAATAAACGAGGTCTATCACCCGGCTTATTGCTCTTACCATCAAGCAATAGGACATCCTCTTGAAGACGGCTTCACCTTCAAAAACTGGGTCGAATACCAGTATCAGCAAGATATGTTTGCTCTATCCGACAGTTGGAGGGTAACCCCACCACGAAAGCATCAGCCAAAAGCAACCCACGTCGCGAGGGTAAGTCCAGATCAATATCGAGCTTGGAAACAAACTCGTACCTGCCACGTGATAACATTCTCAAAGAAGGAGAAGCACGAGAATATGGACGACCTCTACCACTGCTTCGTAGATGAGGATGAGGGTGAGGACGAGGTGATCTCAGAATTTCCACCGACACCAAAAGAGCTGGAAGATGGGATACACACCACGGCGGACAATCTAAGGAAAATTAACTTGGGGACGGAAAACGATCCAAGGCCAATGTTCGTCAGTGAGCTGCTGTCTAAAAAGCAGGTGACCACACTAAAGGACATGATTATACAATATAAAGATTGCTTCGCATAGAATTATTCCGAGATGTCAGGACTAGATCCAGAAAGAGCGGTGTATAAACTGGCGATATCGCTGGATGTCAAGCCAATCAAACAGGCGCCAAGAAGAATGCGGCTCAAACTTGAGATGAGTATCAACGCCGAAGTCAAGAAACTAATTGACTCCAACTTCATCCAAGAAGTTAAATATCCTGACTGGATCGCCAATATCATTCCGGTAATAAAGAAAAATGGGACAATACACATCTGCGTGGACTTCCGGGACCTCAACAAAGCTTGTCCGAAGGATGACTTCCCAGTACCTGTTACCGAGCTGATGATCGATAACACATCCACCCATGAGGTCTTCTCCTTCATGGATGGATCTTCAGGGTATAACTAAATAAAGATGCACCCCGAAGACCAAAAGCATAACGCCTTCCGGACTCCACTAGGCATATTCTGCTATAAGTGATGCCCTTCGATCTGAAGAACACTGGCGCTACCTACCAGAGGGCTATGAAGAAAATCTTCGAAGACCTCATACATGAGATTGTTGAATGTTATATCGACAACCTTGTGGCAAAAAGTAAATCGTACGAACAACACTGGGAACATCTAAACATAGTGTTCCAGCGTCTCCGAAAGTATAATCTGAAGATGAACCCTCTAAAATGCGCGTCTGGAGTCTCCTCAGGCAAATTCCTAGGATTCATCGTACGACACCAAGGCATCGAAATAGACCCATCAAATATCAAGGCGATTATGGAAATTCCCGCGCCAAGAACTCTCAAACAACTGCGATCACTCCAAGAAAAGCTCGCGTATATCCGGCGGTTCATAGCCAACCTCTCCGGCAAATACCGTCCCTATAGCCATCTAATGAAGAAGGGGACCCCGTTCGTTTGGATCGTAAATGCCAAAGTGTACTGGACGAAATCAAGCAATATCTGCAGAACCCACCGGTACTAACCGCTACGGTCAAGGGAAAGCCCCTCATCCTGTATACAACAGCCCTTAAAGGTTCTTTAGGTGCACTATGGGCACAGGAGATTGATCAGGGAAAGGAGAGAGCTCTCTACTATTTGAGTCGAGTTCTTCTGGGGGCAGAAAACAACTACTCCCCCATTGAAAAACACTGCCTGACACTGATCTTCGTGATAACGAAGCTTCGACATTATGCCCTGGCACATGAGGTCCATCTCATATCGAAGGTGGATCCTCTCAAATATTTGATGTCAAGAGCCATACTAATAGGAAGGCTTGCCAAATGGGCCCTCCTCTTGATGGAATTCTCGATAACGTATCGACCCCTCAAGGCAATCAAAGGCCAGGCCATCGCCGACTTTCTCGCTGAACATCCGATACCAGCTGATTCTCTCTTAAATTGTGAATGCCAGACGAACACACATTCAACCTGTTGGAGATAGTGCCCTCAGAATCAATTATTGGATCACAAGCAAGTGATTGCAATGATTGAAGGGAGGACCTGTCCCAGTAGGACAGTCTTACTCGAGATGATAGTATGCTATCTGGTTTACCTTTATCATCGTGTACTGCTTTAGGTGACCTGACAGGTCGCTATTGCACGTTGATAGAGCCCCTAGGATTCTTACTTGACTGCCGGCAGTATGAGGGTGATCATATAAGTGAGAGCTGGAGTCTATAAGCACATCCTTAAAAGGTCCCTAATCGTAGGAGTTTCGAGACAGGGCATCGATTCTCTAGAGTAGACTAGTGTATACAGTCGAGACCCCGACGAGGGGCGGTGGCCGGTCTCACAGGCCACTGGTGTCAGTTGGTTCACCTAAGATGTATACAGGTGCTCATTGGGTTATGAGTACACCGGACAGGACTCGCCGGGAACATGCTAGTTGGTCTTATACCTGACGTCAGATAGCAGTTCCCAGGTGACATGTGTACAGGTTAGTTTATCGACCTGGGGATCGTCATTTGTCTCGTGTGAGTTCCCACTGTGCTTTGATTACTACCCTACCACGGCTCAAAGGAGTCGTGCAAACAGGTTTTAGTTGGGTACAGTCCCGAGCCACATGGAGGCAGTGAGCGGATCTTCAGGGTTCGTCTCTCCCGGTATTGGGGGTGAGGTCGCGCTGTGTCTAGGAGAGCCATTATACGAAGTCCTTGGCCAAGGCAGGAGATTTACTGGTAGGTATTCCAGTAGTATCTCAGGGTGTTCTGGGCTGCACTCCGACACGACTTGTACCGCTTTTGGGGGTCTGACTTTTACCAACCCCCTAGGCCCGCCATGCGATGCTCGTAGACGAACGGACCGGACTGTACGGATATTGTCACTGACAGGCTCAGTAGGGTGTCAGGATGAGTTCGCTCATCGACGTCCCTTTTGGTCAATAGCTGGTGGCCCGTTACGTATTGGCTTATACCTCTGACGTGCTAGTGGTTAAATCCACAGCCATAGTATTGACGAGTCTTTAGAGTCCACCACACATTCAGTTACTCAGCTTTCGGGCGAAACGCTGTAGAGGCCGTATGGAGATATGGCAGGGTCCAATCAGATACGTGCGGTATTGCACGGATCAGGATCGGACAGTTTGTACTAGAGGCCGTATGGATATATGGCAGGGTTCGATCTGATACGTGCGGTATTGCACGGATCAGGATCGGACGGACATTACTAGCCGGTTTTGTTTTAAGCCGGATCCTAGTTTAGTATAGTGTAGATTTTGTCTCTTTGCATTTGTATCCGGACGGAATACAGATGCGGGTGTGTATGCACAGTATCGGGGTTTTCCTGTAATTTATTACGGGACCAGTTTTCTGGAGTTGCCAGTTTGCATTCCGTTCCGGCCGGTTTTCGTTTGTTCTTTCCCGGCCGGACTTTTCCGATGGAGGGGGTTATTTGCAATTGTGCAAATAACTTTTTGTGGAGGGTTTATTTGTGAGATGAGAGATTATGATAGCATCTTTGATTCCCTCCATCACTTGCATTAAATGAGATAAGAAAGGGTATGGGTTGATTAAGGGTTTGATTTGAAACTTTCCTTTTTTGATGGGGTCACCTCTTCTCATCTCCTACACTCACTCTCCTTCTTGTTTTAATGATGGTTAATTTCATTTTTCCTACACAATTCCCTTGAGGGGCCGGCCACTTCTTTTTGTGAGAAGGAGAGAGTTTCATTTGTGAGCTTGTGGCATTCTTGATCTCATTTTGATGCTAGAAAAATGCAAGCACCATTTTTCTTATCTTGATTCCTCCATCTATCAAATGGCAACATCCACTACCCCAATATGAGACATGAGTCCTACACATATTCTACAGCATATCTTGGGCATGTCGACTTGCCAGCTTCATGCCCGAGTTGCCTCGGTATAGAGGCGGGAGCCCGTAAAAGATGCAGGCAACGCGGTGCCCTTCCGGCGAGGAGATGGAGACCGGACATTCCGCGAGAGATCGGGACGATGACGAGAAGACCGGAGGACTCGGATCATTCGGTATATCTCTTCCCTATCTTGTTAGTTAGCTAAGATAAGTTTAATGGCCCGATCCGGGGTTTAGTGCGCGGTGGTGCCGGTTTGCTAAGTTCGCAAAATTAAAGTTTATCACCGTTTCCGCATTTGGCCGTCGGATTGACGACCGGGGCGCCGCTGTGCACTTACACAACCCAATCGAAAGAAAGACGGAGGAAAATAATGTCCAATGGGAACTCTACTTCGATGGAGCGTCCTCCTTGAAGAAGCGAAAGCAAAGCACCCCCATAATCAAAGCTGGGATGGGCCTTATCTTCGTGACTCCGCAACGAGAGATAATACTTTTTGCCCTTTCCTTAACAGAGCCGTGGACAAACAATGAGGCCGAGTATGAAGCTTTGATAGCGGGTCTTGAGATTGTTTTTGACATGGGAATCAAAAACCTCCTCATATATGGAGACTGCCAGCTAGTCGTTAGCCAAGTAAATGGCGACTATCAGACGTGTAAACTGGAATTGGTAAAATATGGCGAAAAAGTGTAGCAACTGCTGACTCAAATTCCCTCCTAGATCCTGGAAAGTATACCGCGAGCGGAAAATAGCAAGGTGGATGTGTTAGCCAAGCTCGCTAAAGAACTGGCCGACAAAAACCTCGATGACGTAAGGATCATTATGCAAAGCCGTCGGATTCTCGCGCCACCAGAAATACCTCCGGAGTCGTCTGAAAGAAATTAAGCAACCAAACAAACAGCCTTCCAATTAGAGAATGAAGAAAAGGCTAAGGATTGGAAAGAAGTCTTCATAGACTACTTCAAATCCCATCGAACGCCCGAAAATGCATCTTCAAGATATCAGCTCATGAAACGAACTCTGTCTTTTACCTTCGTCAATGATACTCTATATAAGAGATCGTTCGACAGTTTGTGGCTAAGGTACTGGGACCAGAAGAAACAAGGAAAGTCGTCCAAGAAACCCATAACGGACTCTGCGGTTCTCATCAAGCCGGGCCAAAGATGAAGCTAAAGATCAAGAGAATGGGTTACTGCTGGGCCACGATGATTCAGGACTGCCTCAAATATGCGCAGCAGTGTTACTCGTGCCAAATTCATGGGGACTTCATCCACCAACATCCAAATCCGCTACACCCAACACTGGCTAATTGGCCGTTCGAAATGTGGGGAACCGACATAATTGGCCCCATCGAACTAGCATCATCCAAGGGACATCGGTTCATATTGGCAAAAACCGATTACTTCTATAAGTGGGCAGAGGCAGTACCGCTAAAGGAAGTGAAGACAGAGAACATCCTCCATTTTTTCAGGACACATATCATCTACCGGTTCGGCACTCCACGACGGATCATCTCGGATAATGGGTCAGCCTATAGAAGCCATAAGATCAGCCGTTTCACGCAGCAGCATAATATAGACTGGAGATACTCTTTAGTCTATAATTCCCGAGCTAACGGTCTAGCTGAGGCTTTCAATAAGACCTTGACGAAGATCATAAAGAAAACGGTGTCCAGAAACAAAAAGGACTGGCACGAGAGACTGCATGAAGCTTTCTGGGCGTATCGAACCACGTTCAAAACAGCCACGAATACAATGCCATTCGCGTTGGTATTCAGCACGGAAGCAGTACTTCCCTTGGAGATAGAGCTACCCTCTCTACGAGTGGCAGTTCGATGTGAGCTGACGGATAAAGGAAATGCCCATCTTCGGCTTGAGAAGCTCGATGCTCTTGATGAAACTCGTCTCATGGCGCAGCAAAACCTGGAAGCTTACAAAGCAAGTATGACGCGCTCATACGAAGACTAACCAGACCGAGAACATTCTGCCAAGGCGAACTCGTGTTAGTCGTAAAAAGACCTATGATCCCCAACCGTGCAAAGCGGGGGAAATTCGAGCCGAACTATAAGGGTCCGTACATCATATAGACAAGGTCTACCAAGGTGGGGCCTACTTGCTTATGGATATGCATTGCGAAAGACCCTTCCGGCCAATAAACGACCGGTTCCTTAAGAAATACTATGCTTGACAAGTCACGACTCAGGTTAATGATAGATGAAGACGCTCGTGTCCGCTCGATGTCTTCCTGAGTCAAGACTCTATAAGTAGTATCCGGCAAAACTTCATCTCGAAGTTGGCCTCGGACTGAGATGTCCCTAAACTAACAATGGACCGTAATGTCCTTAAACTAATACGTCGTCTCAAACACAGAGATAATGGGACTCAAGTCCACAAGTCCCAACGGCGAAGACTGCAACTCAAGTCCTGCTGGCTACACAGCTACCCCAGCAGCGAAGTCCCCCCTAAGTTCCATTGGCAAACAGAGGAGTAAAAAATGGTATGTCCACAAGCGAAATGGGCACGGATGAAAACTCAAAAGGGCACTGTGAGTAAAAACAGCAGGGCTACCGGCGAGCTTGTGAAAACCCGAAAGGACACAATCTCGTAAAATTTTCACTTACGAGATCCTCTCGACTCGTAAGGAGAACCCCCTATGAGACCCTCACGGCTTATAGAATTTGAAAGTCTTAAGTCACAGGGATCCAACCTGTTCTTAAGCCATCATATCCCCCAAGTTGCCCTACGGGCTGTCCGATATTGGCCCTTGTATACAATCCACGGGCACAAATAAACGTTCCCCCGACAAGTTCCACCAATCACGAGGCATGTCCTCATATAGTGAACGACACATGTAAGTCCTCTCGACTTATAAGGAGAAAATACTCTTGTGAGATCCTTACGACTTATAAGAGAGAACACCATTTAGAAGTCCTCACGACTTCTAAGGAGAACATACACCTATGAGATCCTCATGACTCGTAGGGAGAAATACCTTTATGAGACCCTTACGGCTCGTAAAGTCAAAAAGCCTTAGTCGACAGGATCCTAACCCTGTTTGCTAAGCTACCTTTGTTCAAATCGACAAAGACAAGTGATGATTCGCTCCTAGAAATATCCCATTCGTAGCGATGCTGATGTCTAAATCGGTATCAAATTCCAAGTCCTTTCATGGCAAATGATGATTCGCTCCTGGCAATATTCCAGTCGCAGCGGTGTTGATGCCAAGATTGGAATCAGATCTCAAGTTCCATACTCGAAACAAAAATCAGCGAGCAAAAATAAATGCATATAAAAATAGCCGAAATGATAGGGCAACTCGCAATAAAAATCAACGAGCAAAAAATGCATATAAAAATAGCCGAAATGATTGAGCAACTCGGAATAAAAAACAGCGAGTAAAAAGAAAATAATAGCCTAAATGATTGGGCACCGCGATAAAAAGCCAAAATGATTAGGCAATCGCGACTTTCGCGATATAAAAAGCTGAAATGATGGAGCATCGCGGAAACAAAAAAATGAATGATGAAACTTTTGCCCTGCAGGTGTGTCCACATCAGCCCATGTATACAATCCATGGGCATAAACAAAAAGGGAACCACATTTTCCCACCAGGCTCCATCAAAGGGAGAGCCAAATCTCGACGGTTTACAAACAACTTAGAGACCACCTTGACACTCATCTCGTTACAACAGATGCAGTGTTAACAACGGCGTTTCTTCTCACTCCAACAGGATGCAGACACAATGTAAAAAAACGGAGCCATAGCAAAGTCTCTAGTTCCAAATCTTGACGGTTCATAGACAACCTAGAGACCACCTCGACATTCACCTCGTTACAGCAGACGCAGTGTCAACAATAGCGTTTCTTCTCACTCCAACAGGATGCAGACGCGACGTCAACAAAACGGAGCCATGGCAAAGTCCCTAGTTCCAAGTCTCGACGGTTCACAAACAACCTAGAGACCACCTTGGCACTCATCTCGTTACAGCAGATGCAGTGTCAACAACGGCGTTTCTTCTCACTCCAACAGGATGCAGACGCAACGTCAACAAAATGGAGCCATAGCAATGTCCCTAGTTCCAAATCTCGACGGTTCATAGACAACCTAGAGACCACCTCGACATTCGCCTCATTACAGCAGACGCAGTGTCAATAATGGCGTTTCTGTAAGTCCATGTCGCGCACCCCGCAGGATCGCGAGGATGCGGAATAGGTGAAAAACAATTTTCAAAGATCGCGGCACGGACTTGGACTCCAGGATTGTTGCTAAACCCTAACTAGCAAACTAAAAGTGAGGTAAACTAAATGTACAGAAGTTTATACCTCACGATTCCGGTCCTTCGGGTCTTCATTCCTCGTTGTCCTTCTTCTTCTTGTTGACTCCATGGATCGATTCGGATCACCGCTCTCTCATCGGACTCCTCAACTCTAAGATGATCCACCCGAGGAGATGTGCATCGAACTCCTACCTCAACGGAGGCAACTAGAGCACCAAGGTCGCTACTCATGATGTCGTAGGAGATGTAGAGATGTGTGGATGGATTGTAATATCTATTCTTTCCCTAAGTGTATATGCCCTAGAGGACATTACTGTATCAGTTTCTTCTCACTCCAACAGGATACAGACGCGACGTCAACAAAACGGAGCTATGGCAAAGTCCCTAGTTCCAAGTCTCGACGGTTCACAAACAACCTAGAGACCACCTCGACACTCATCTCGTTATAGCAGACGCAGTGTCAACAACGGCGTTTCTTCTCACTCCAACAGGATGCAGACGTGACGTCAACAAAATGGAGCCATGGCAAAGTCCTTAGTTCCAAATCTCGACGGTTCACAGACAACCTAGAGACCACCTCAACATTCGTCTCGTTACAGCAGATGCAGTGTTAACAACGGCGTTTCATCTCACTCCAACAGGATGCAGACGCGGCGTCAACAAAATGGAGCCATGGCAAAGTCCCTAGTTCCAAATCTCGACTGTTCATAGACAACCTAGAGACCACCTCGACATTCGTCTCGTTACAGCGTACGTAGTGTCAACAATGGCGTTTATTCTCACTCCAGCAAGATGCAGACGCAATGTCAACAAAGTGGAGCTATGGCAAAGTCCCTAGTTCCAAGTCTCGACGGTTCACAAATAACCTAGAGATCACCTCAACATTCGCCTCATTACAGCAGACACGGTGTCAACAAAGGAAGCGAAGGCCAAATTCCTAGCTTCAGGGTCTTGACGGCAGCTCAAATAAAACCTGAAAGACTATCAGAGATCATCATACACCAGCGCGGAGTGGTTATGACTCATCGGGGATCCCAAACTGAGCCTAACCTCAAGTAAAAAGTGGCATGGCAAAATTCCTATCGCTTGCTCTCTCGACGGTAATATGACCTAAGGAGATTACTTGAAGACATCTTGTCCAACCCCCAAAGGGATCAGAGATACGACAATCGCGGGGCTACTCGAACAACAGCGTAAAGTCTGCATATCGGGGAATGCATCAGCCAACGCGACGGTACGACTGGCAAAAACCTTAGTACCACAGACCCTAACGGGCCTCTGTGTAAAGAGCAGGGTTAACTGTAACGTTAGGATAGGTTTGCCTACAAGCCCAAGGGAGGTAAACTAAACAAACTCCGAAATAAGTTCATAAACTAGAGACTCCGAAATGAGTGAATAAACTACAAACTCCGCAATGAGTATATAAACTACTTTATGCCAAGTCAAGACAGCAAAAGAAGGAAAAGCGCTAGTATGAAATGAAATATGTCTTTTATTCATGAATCAAAATGAATACAAGATACTCTTATTTGTTAATGAATAAAAAAAAGAAGAAAGAGAATATACAGCAACAAAAATGTTTCAAGTCGGCGGACGACTCAACAGGCCAGCCAGTTCGTCGTTCTTCCGCTGAACTTCGGCTTCAAGCTCCACCAGTGCTGCAAGACGAGTCCCTGCCTGGGTCTGTTGATTTTGGTATGAAGCGAACCGACTCTCAAGCTCTTTCTCGGTAACCTTATGGGCTTCAACCATCTCACGGGTAAAAATAACGGCCTTGTCAAGAGCCACCGCCTCTGTAATGGCTTCTTGAAGTACCCGCCAAATTTCGTACGCACGGGTGGTCTTGGCAGTAAGCTGAGCCTGAAGTTCCCCCAAAGCGTTTAAAGCCAACTCCCTCTCTGAAAACTTTCGATTGAGCCTCTTCTCGCATGACTGAAAATTAGTTGCACACCGTTTGATCCATCCTCGGAGGCTCGTTTTTACAGTTAAGATGTCGGAGGGAAGGCGTATGCACTCGAGCCCATGTAGGCAGACCTCCACTCGACGACAGTACTCAACCTAGACACGCACTAATGCTTCATCATAATAGGTGGCGAGAACCGACAAGGAAGCGTTGGCTTCAGCGGCAAATTCTTCGGCCGTAACAGAGGTATCAGCGCGAAGGTCTTCAATGAGAGCCGCCAGGGAGTAAATGCTTTGTTTTGCCATCCTTTCAGACGCACGTCGGGCATAAGGGCCTAGTGGCATGGGGATCCGAGACTCTAATGGGGTCAGGGCTGGCAAAGCTGTGAAGATTTAGGTGCAGTCAGTTGTGTTTCCAAACATGGAGTAAACAAAACGATTCTCGAAATAAAGCGTCACTTACCCACAGTCATACAAGGCGGGTTTGAAAGATCCCCAGGTCCGTCAAGAATCTCGACTTCGTCGTCAGCCTCCAGAACTGTGATTTAAAATAAAGAGCATATCAGCATCATCATGAAAATATAAAACTAGAAGGGCAAAGCATACCAACCTTGGCTTGAGGAAAGAACTATGCTTTGCGGGGGTATTGCTTGTGGGGCAGCCATGTCGAGCAAGCGCTGGAAGGTTTTTCTCGCAGAGAGATCCACGTTGGAAGCCGCCAATTCCCGCAATTCTGAAGGAAAGAAAAGGCCAGATGACAGAAGGGTCATTAGACAAAATGTATATGTATATGAGATTACCTTCAATGCTTCGCTTGCCCTGAGCTGGAGGGATGCCAGCCTCAGCGGTCTCCTCCACACCTTCAGGTGCATCACTGGAGATATTTGTAAAACCTATAGCCGGCATGGTAGTCTCCAATAGAGAGACAAAAGCCGTCGCTGAAGGCTCTAAGGCAGGGATAACGGCTTCAGCAATCTCCTCTACACTCTCCGGTACGTCGCTAGGGATGTCCATGGGATCTATGGCCGATGACGTCAGCTCTGCTAAAGGAGTAGACGTGGAAGAGACACCAACCACCACCGGAAGATCCACATCAAGGGTAGCAGCTTCAGTAATCTCCTCTACACCCGCCGGTGCGTCATGGGAGATATTCATGGAATCCGCAGCCATGACCCGATCTGGACTCAAACCCGCTTCCGCTGCAGAAATCCCTGCAAAGTTTGCGCAAAACTAAGAGGACATAAAAGTAATACAAATTACTCGCCAAAAGAAGGACGCGAAAAATACGCATACCAATACGCCAAGGAGCTTGAAGTATGGCTTTTTCGAGCCGTTGTTCTTTTCTCATTAAATACGCTCGCCGGGCTTCAAGCGCAAATGAATGACCACCTGTCTTTAGTGCAAGCTCGTCTTCGGAAGCAACTGAGATGGGATGTTTAAGGGCCCGTTCTTCTTCCATCAACAGAGGACCCATGTGTACCCCTCCGTAATGATGGCTCGACATCGTAGAATACAACGGGGGGTAAGCTTTTTTCGGGGCACACACGTTCTCAGTCTCATTTTGTGAGCACCTAAAAGCCTCAGCCAACTGCGCGGCCTCCTCGGCAGACGAACCAGGAAAGATAAGAACGGCGTCTGACTCCTCCATAGATATCGGTTCGTCCTGAATAAACGGCTCGGACTCAAGCAGAGTGTCAAGTAGGCCGGCAACCGATTTCTTTCTCCTCTTGGAGCTTGTGCTAACGCTAGCGGAAGAACACTTCCTCCCCCTTGGCGCTTTGGCGAGACGTTGCCCAACTTCACCTTCAGCGTTGCCCTTTAGTGACACCACCGCTGGTGACACTATTGCTGGTGAAACTACCACGGGTGCTTCATTAGAAGCCTTTGCTTCGGCTCTAGTGCGCACTGGCATACCAGCAGTACGAGGGGTCGATTCTATTTCTGTGGTTTTAGTGATAAGTACCAAACCGCTATCCCTCAGTGGAAGGAGAACCACTGACCGCGGCCGTAATGAGGCGTTGGTGGCCTGAGCTGGAATGGGAGATCTACCCTCGAAAAGCACCCGTCTCTCCTCTGCATAGACGGGGCCGAGCCGATGGCGATACCAACCCTTAAAGGACCCCACAGGCCTCAGAAGATAGTCGGGCTCCGGGATCATGAAGCGGGAGCCAGTGTTTAGCCATATGGAGTAGTGAATGACGTTGCGAGTAACCTCCAAGGAGAGAACAGGCTCGACTAAAAATGCCTCGAGAAGAATGCCCTGGTCATAGCCCAACTGCTGGGCAAAGCGGTGCGGATTATACCGCATAAAAAGGACAGCATTATTCCGGTGGAACACCAGCTACCCTGACCTAATCGAGTATAGGTGCATGACCTATTTTGGTTTCAAAGCCGGGACCCCACCCTTCGATAAATCAAACAATTGCTGAACGGGCCCCGCTGAAGCGGAAAGGACTCGATCGCTTAACACCATTCCGCCTTCATTTGAGTACTGGTTCAGCAGTACGTGAAGAGCCCCTACTTGGGTCGGATCGAGAGCGGAGGCATTAACCAACCTCATGATCCGCGGGATGGTGTATGAATCATAAAAATCCGGCCGTTGGTGCACAGCGAACGCTCCTAGCATGTGCATCTCAATCCACGACGTGAAGTAGTGGAGGAGGAAATTCACGGTCTCCGCACCTGGGTTAGAAGTAATAGCCGCAACGCTTAATCCGTTATATAGATGTGATAACCCCACGACGCCAACACCTAGTCGTGCTCCTCCAGCTATGCGATGAGCAGGATAAAAAAACGGAGGCTCTCATAAAGTGGCGATGCATCGGCATGGCGAACCAGCTTAGCCGAAGACCGATAAAACCAACGAAGAAGGTCTCTTCGTCTATGCCAGAGGCCGCAGTCGCATCGAAAGCTACGGTTGACGAGTTTGGAATGTAGAAATGCGGCAGGTCTTCCTCCTTGGCCGGCAAGTTCCTTAATCCTAATCCAAAAGGGTCTTCAATTTTTGCAAATTTCGGAGCCTTTTTGGATATAACGTCCTCTCGAAAAAAGCAAGCAATGAAAGCGTCAAAGGTGACCTTGCCCTTTCGATGTCACGAACAGCTTTTTAAAGATACCTAGGACTTTGATTCGACTTGGGTACTTGTGACGTACGGCGTTCTCAGTCGACAGGCCGTCAAGCATAGCAGGCACCGTAACAGACACATATTCATCGGGAGGTAGTAATTCTTCATAATGCTCTCCCCTGATCGGCAATCCGGAGATCTCGCGAAACTTTTCCAGTGAAATTGAGACCTCTCGATCCCTTAGCAAGAACGTGTTGGTGGGAAGGTTCCATTGATTCAAGAAAGCTTTAACCCACCAGACGTGAGGGGCGTGATAATAAAACAACGAAGCGTACACTGCCTGGTACAACCTGACCTTCTGCAGACGTGCGCGTTGGGCAGAGAGAATGTACTGAGCTCAGGAAAGGTAGCCTACTGGGGGTGAGGGATAATGCCTATCTTATAAACCTGCCCCCAGGGTCGAGCTTCGTCCTGAAATATTCGGCGCCCCAGAATGTTGTTGGCTACCATGGGTTGGTTGGGTATCCCGGTCGTTGATGGCTCGAGTCGACCCGCGAGAGTACAGTTAGTCGCTGCCACGACCCGAAGGTACGGAACGTGACTGACACTTAGATTACGAGACGTCTAAAGGCATAACGTAAACTAAGTCAGCCAAAGCCCAGAAAATCTAAACTAAAATCAACAAGAGTGAAGGAAAACCTTTCATGATAACGACTTAAAATCAATTAAGTTGCATTAACCCTTGTTTTAAAAGCATCAAAATTTTCGAAAATTTCGGCAGAGTCTCCTTTGTAAATTTTATCCCCCAAAATGGGTACAACAAGATATATAAACCTGTAATAACAAAATGGCATCCCCAAGCGAAAGCTAGCTCTTCGCCCAAGGCGGATCACAATACCACGCAATATATATGTAATATCAAGCAAATGAACATAAATAAATGCAAAATATAAGAAAACACAACGTCGGTTCAAGTGAGCTCGACCCAAAAGAAACCACATATACACAAATCTCTCAGTCTCATCACTAGGTCGCATATACAAATAAGAAGTGGTAGATGGAGAATACTAGATACAAAGATAGTACAAAAAGAGATAAAAGTTTCCTCGCAATCCACCTACGAGCAATGTCGCGAGTCTGAGCAAAAGAAACCAACAATAAGATAAGCCCGCCGCTACAAGGCTGACGGGTCCGACCTGCAAGACACTATGGCACAACGGGGGTGAGTTGCCAGCTCGTGAGTAGCAAGTAATATCTAATAAGGCTATCGTAAGAATGCACGCAAATGCGTCACAACATGTATGTCTAGATGTGATATAATACCACTAGTATGTATGCACATGTATGCAACATCAATATGAAATCTTTAAGTGTTTTAAAATACTATAAGCTCTGCATTCTTAACTTTAGAAAAAGAATATCTGTGCAATAGCTAAGTACCATCATGAAATCATCTAAAAACCGTGTCAAGCATCGACACCAAATATGGAAATATATCTGTCTCAATGTCTCATTGTATCAATGTCTCAATACATCGAGCTCCGTCAGTCCGGATCGGCCCATATCATCAAATCTCACGAAAACGGTCGGTATACTCCGGATATCCTCCGCGCCAGACATCACCGGTAGGTAGTCTTCCCCTGCCAGGCTCATCGTCTACAACTCGATCTTCTTGCCCCGGGGTACCATACCGGGCCCACCATGTACCCGAGACGGTTCATCCACTCCTCGAATCGGATCTCGAAATCCAACAGAAAACATGAAAACTCATAATGGATGACACATACATCACGAGAAAACCGCAACTTTATTTTAAAAATGATAATAATAAGCTTTTGTTAATTTCTTGCGGTTTTCCCCCAAAATCCAGAAATCGTAGCAATACTGAAATCCTCAAGAAAATCATAATACCCAACATGTTGTATATGATAAATGCTTATGATGTCAAAGGTATGCAATGTGATTTATAGCTAGAAACCTATATAGCATGATGATGAAGTGAGGTGTGTGTGTGTGTGTGTGTGTGTGTGTGTGTATATATATATGCTATGCAATTCGATGCATCATATACGATGCAAGTGTTGATACTGAACTAAGCGGGTTCTACAGTGCCCGTGACATGGCAATTACCAAAGGCGTGTGTGTCACATGAACAGTGCGCGTGCAACAGGAGCCAATGGTAATGATGTACGTGTCCTATGAGGTGATATCACACATGTGTATATGGATATCCATGCAATTCTAGTAGACGAATAGCTATAAAGGTATGCATATGAATGAAAGGGTTAGCTAACTAACAATGCATATAGTTGCAAGTAATAAAGTAAGCCTAACTATGGGGCGCCTCGCGCCATCCAGACGATTCCCCCATAGATGAATACATCTACTCACCTGAATGCCTCGCTAATTTGATCCAACCACCGCTTTGCCTTTGCGCGCCGCGTCCGATGTTTCCGCAACCGATCCTAGAATTGCATAACACACAACATAAGATTACATATTCCTGAAACGACGCAAGTCACAATATGAAAAGATCGACGCTCACAAGTTAGGCACAACGTGCACTCGGTGCGCGGGAAACACACGAAAATCACTAAAACCTTAACTAAAATCGTCGTTTCAGAGCAACCGTCAAAACTAAAACCCGACTAGACCAACCTCCGCATACGCACACCCTAATAGTCATATGAGATGCTATAAATATCGTCCATATATCACAATTAGATCACCTCCTAATTTTTATAAAAACCTAGTAAGTATTAGCATACCGATTTCGATGCGAACATCGCGAATTAACGATATCGCGATCACAATCCAACTCCAACATCCCATTCAAACTACTAGATGGACACAACACAAATTTTAACCCAATTATCATACTTCAAACCCTAATCTAGAATTTCATTAAACAAGGAATTATACACAAAATAATACTTTAAAATACTAATTTAGCTTATTTAAACTACAAATTAAACAACTTGTTTAGAACTTATACCTCCCAAGTGTTGATTCCTTGCACTAAGCCTCCAAAGAGGTCTCCTTTCTCCTTGTCGTAGACCAATTTGGGCTTGAGAAGGGATAACATAAGGGTTAGGTTTGAATTAGTGAAGAAAAGTGTGTATTTTGTGGATTTTTTGTGAATTTTAGCATGAATTTTGAAGAAAGAAAATGGGGGGGGAAATGGGGGTTGTTGGAGGGAAGCTCGGCCAGAGCTGGAGAGTGAGGGAGAGTGAGGGAAAAAATGTAGAAAGTTCTAAGAAAAGCCACTCTCAAATGCATTTAATGCTTAACACATCAAACTTTACAAAAAAGCCCCTTTTAAATTCATTTTTGCTTTAAATTTCAAACCATAGAACTACATTCTAGAAAAGTCTTGATACAATTTTTGTTACACTATATTTTAGTTTATAATGGTTCCTAATTATGTAATTTACCCAATTAAATTTGTATTTATCACTAATTTAATGTATTTTTAAAAGCTTAAAATAATATAAAAAATAATTAATTAAGAAAAAAATTTTAAAAACTAGAAAATTTTAAGTGACAATTTAGTGACCAAATTTTAGCAATATCTTTTATAAATTTTGTATAACTAAGCCTATATTGAAAATTACTTATTTCGACTTTTTACGGAAAAGACTGCTTATTTTGCCGATTATCGAAAAAAAACTGCTTAAACGATTTTCGAAACGTTACAGTCGCCTCCACCGCATAAGCAGTCCGTGGGCGTTCCGTCAATGATATAGAGTGGATGGGTTCTGTCGGCTCTTCGCAGGTAAAACTACGGCGGCCCCCGATGATATGACCGTACCACTTTCCCCACAAGAGAAGACTAGTATGATGGGGATCATGCGCCCTGATCATCGCCATAACCTCCTCGTCTAATGGCGACTGCGGAAAATCCGCTTTTGAGCGAGTGTAAAGGAAGTCGGGAAGCGAGACCATCGTTCCTAAAATAATGAAAAAAAACCATTTAAAAATAATAATAATAAATAATAAGGTAACATAAAATAAAATAAACAGAAAACCGTGATGTGACGGGACCACTGCCTGCAAAACCAATGGACCCCACAAAATCTAAATAGCGGCTCACCAATGATGAGGCAAAATAATCATTGGGAGAATCAAAAAGGATTCTCATCAAGTAAACAGTAAAGTTTAAACGACTCTTAAAGCGAGTTCTGTTAGAGAAGCACAACAGATTCAAATATGCATTAGGGGCATTAAAACCCTCAAATACTCGAGAGCATTAGGGAATAAAATTCCCAGAAATATCCGAGTCTCTCTCAAAGCCAAGCTCTGTGAACAAGGAATTAAATTCCTTTAATAAAGGGATTAAATCCCAGAAAACCCCCATTGCAAGGAGGCAAAGAAATTGAAATTAAATTCAAAGGATCTTAAAGATCGGTGACAGGGTAAAACCCTAAGAGGAGGATTAACAATCCCCATTGATTCAAGACTTCAAAATCTACACAAAAAATGCGTGCTTTAGATCTTTAAGAAATCAGTTCAAGAAAAGAGCAACGCTCTGTCCCCGGATTTAAAATCCACGACGAAAAAAGCAAGAAAGGGTTTCGTCCATAATCCTTACCAAAGAAAGAATTTTGACAGAGTTTAACTCTGAAATTTCATCGGGCAGAGAACTAAGCTCTGAAAAAGAGAATTAAATTCTCAAGAATAATGAGCAAAGAAGAAGATGAAAGAACAGTGGTCTTCCTAGAGGCAAAAGCCCTGCATTTATAAGACATGATGGGGGGCGGTTCATCTTCCCGTTCTTTTAGGCAATCCAATGGTGGAAAAGGTAACAGCGTTGCACTCACGTACAAGACATGTGAGAACAACGCTGTGGGGCATTTTTTCCCTTATAAAAAAATATATGTATAGAAAGAAAAAGGAGGAAAAACTCCCCACTGTGCAGGCCTCACGTGCCCACACGTGAGCGGCTATATACAAAACATATAGCCGCTGCATTTAAGCAATCGATAGGCTAAAATGGAGCCTCATGTGTAAACACGTGAGCGCCTATATGCAAAGCATATAGGCGCTACATTCAAACAGATAGCAAGCCAAAAAGGCTCACGTGTTAACACATGATACCCTCTTATGTTTTTGCATATAAGCGAACAAGCTTAATTCCATTGGGATCACGTGCTGCTCGTGAATGTTCCTAAACACCTTCCAAGCTGATAGAATGAAATTCTAAATAAAATGATTAAAACTCTATTCGGAAGATATTTCCTTAAATCTTTCTTATATGGAAAGATCCTTCTCTAACAAAGAATCTCGGATGAACTATCTGATAGAATTAAATTCTATATATGTAGGAAATATTTTCCTGATCTTCCTTAAACTAGAAAGATCTTCTTTGTTAAACGAAAGACCTTTGGATCAAAGATCCAACGGTGATCGTCTGATAGAATAAAATTTTATCTTAGAAAAATATTTCATAATCTGGTTAAAAACAAATAAGAAATCTTCTCTATTAAACAGAGAGCCTTTGGATTAAAAATCCAACGGTGAATAAAATTCACCAGAACAATTGGATTGATTATGAAATCAATCATGATCTCTCAATGAGGGATTTTCTTAATAAATTGATTCTTTTTCTTCTCATATAAATAGAAGTAAGGAGAGGAGGAGAGAGACACAGAGAAACATACAGAGAAAAAGAGGAGAGAGAATACAAGAAAAAGAAGAAGAAGAGAATTTAAGTCTCGGAAAAGACTTGCTTCATCATAACATTCTAGGTAAAAAAAAGAGAAATACACATAGATTGTTCTATCTTTTCTTGACCTTTCTAAGGGTTTAACCCTTCGCATAAGAACTTAGTTCTTCCTCTGGTTGAGATCTGTAGAAGCAGATCTCCCCATAAGTTGAGAATTTAATTCTCATCGGGAAGATTCTATCATGCAAATTCAAAATCTAGGGGACAGAACTGAGTTCAAAGAATTTAATTCTTAAAGAAATATATGAGAATTTAATTACTCTGAAAATCAAGGTTTAACTCTACAATAAGAATTTAATTCTTACAAAAAAAACAAGAGGCATGAGATCCTCCAAAATCCTAGGAAATCTCTAAACACTCAATAGGATCTCACGTGCTCCACGTGAGCGTATCAAATGAATGAAAAGGGAAACACATAAAATCGCCTTGCGTGCACGCACGTGAGCACCACAGGAATCAAGTGTTTAACACTTCTATATAAAAAAGAAAGAAAGGGGGAATAGAACCCAGAGAACAATTCCCACTTTGGGCCACCTCACGTGCCCACACGTGAGCGCTTCCAAAGTGCAGTGTTTAACACTTCTATATAAATAAAAAAAAGAAAGGGGGAAAAGAACCCAGAGAACAATTCCCACTTTGGGGCGCCTCACGTGCCCACACGTGAGCGCTTCCAAAGTGCAGTGTTTAACACTTCTATATAAAAAAAAGAGAAAGGGGGAATAGAACCCAAAGAACAATTCCCACTTTGGGGAGCCTCACGTGCCCACATGTGAGCGCTTCCAAAGTGCAGCGTTTAACACTTCTATATAAAAAAAGAGAAAGGGGGAATAGAACCCAGAGAACAATTCCCACTTTGGGACGCTTCACGTGCCCACACGTTAGCACTTCCAAAATGCAGTGTTTAACACTGATTCAGAGTCTCACGTGGGAACACGTGAGTGCTGAACATACACTAATGCTTAGCATTATGAAGACTCAGACTCCAGCCTCAAATGGGCTAAGTCTTCCTGAGGTCAAAATCTCTTTGATCTCCAAATCAACCGAGCCTCTGTGCTCATGTTTTCCCAAACTAATCTCAGTCTCAAACATGATTGATGACCCCTCAACTAATGATATCTAAGACGATATCCGTCCCACATTCCCCTGAGGAAATCTTAGTCTCAAAATACGACTAATGATTTCTGGGTTGACCACCAACTTCATTTTCCCTCAAATAGGGGAATTGGTTCAAAGGTACATCTCTCCAAACCTTTAATATATGTCATTGTAATTTCTCAACGTTTTCAAAGAGGTGGCGGGTCCCGACAACCAACTGCTTTTGGGTGCACTTCCTAAGTGGACCGTAACGTCCTTAAACTAAAAACCTCATCTTGAAAATGGTGATCTACAGACCGAAATGTCCTCAAACTAAACGTTGTCTCTCAAATGGCGACAATGAACCATAACGTCCTTAAACTAAAATCCTCACCTTGAAAATGGTGATTTACAGACCGAAATATCCTCAAACTAAACGTTGTCTCCAAATGGCGACAACGGACCGTAACGTCCTTAAACTAAAAACTTCACCTTAAAAATGCTGATCTACAGACCGAAATGTTTTCAAACTAAACGTTATCTCCAAAATGGCGACAACAGACCGTAACGTCCTTAAACTAAAATCTCACCTCAAAAATAGTGATCTACAGACCAAAATGTCCTCAAACTAAACGTTGTCTCTAAAATGGCGACAACGGACCGTAACGTCCTTAAACTAAAACCTCACCTCCAAAATGGTGATCTACAGACCGAAATGTCCTCAAACTACAGCTTTGCCTCTAAAATGGCGACAACGGACCGTAACGTCCTTAAACTACTTACCTGAAAAATGGTGACCTACAGACCGAAATGTCCTCAAATTACAGCTTTGCCTCCAAAATAGCGACAACGGACCGTAACGTTCTTAAACTAAAACCTCACCTCCAAAATGGTGATCTACAGTCCGAAATGTCCTCAATCTACAACTTCACCTCCAAAACAGCACTAAGGGACTGAAACGTCCTTAAACTAAAACAACAGAGCCCAAATGCTCTCTTGTTGGATCTGAAACAAAAAATGATCTTAACACCCTGTTAAGTAGATCTTAGTCTCAAATTGGACTAACGTATCCTTAACAAAATACCAATCGAGCCCCAACTGCTCACAAACATTTAAGTCGATCTTGATCTCAAAACAGATCAACGATCTTTAAATCAACCCAAACCCAAATCTAAGATATACGGATTTGGACTAATCCACGCCCTACGGGCGACAACATAAATTAGTCTCCGTATACAATCCACGGGCAACCAAAAATAAAACAAACACACACAACACGAAGTGAACTGCTGGAGCAGGAGAAAGTGGTTATCGCGATGCAATAATATAATTAACTGCATGGGCTTGCGCCTGCAGGGAAGAGCGTCCCTACAATCAAAAAACCCTCGCAAACGAGGTGGAATCTGACGAAGTCCGCTACAACGGCCGCATCCGTCCAAACCTCTGAGACACGGTGCCATAAATCAACTTGGCATCTTCGGAGAGGTGGATGGATAAATCCAAATAGCATCTGCCCCCAAATTCAGGCAAGACGATCCATCCTGGTTCGTTTCTGTTTTCGGCGGTAAACAACTAGGTCCTGATTTTGAGAAGATATAGGTATAAGAATAAAGTAGAGAACCATATGTTGCAAGTATCAGGATTCTTCAAGATGATCGAAAATGTAGATACTTGTGTTCGGTATTCTGTTGTAAATAATAGTTTTGAGAACTTGCTTCTCTCTCAGGTCACTCATGCGTGGGTGCGCTCCTTGATAAGTAATGTTTCTTGTCCTTCTTCCATCTAGTTGATATGCACTGGAAACGGCTGCATGCATTTTGATTCTGGTTCAAATTAAGTTAGTGCATTTGTTTCTATATTGGATATATAGAATGGATTCATATCTTAACGATGTTAAGGTATATGGAGTTGTCCGGCTTATGCTTAAAACCAGAATCCGGATAAACTCTGAGCACGTTTCTGTAATGGCAGTTTGTGGGTTATCCTGAGTTTTGACGAGGGTTAACATTCTGCCATCTGGAAGATCAATAGTTATATTATTCTTGATTCGCCGCAGTTTTAGTAAAATGGATTCTTTTCAGAAAATATTAGTGGGAGTATGGTAGAACTGGAAGTTATTCCAGAACCACAAACGATTACTGAAAATTTAGTCGAACCTAAAAATTCAATTGGATTCGACATTCCATTAGCCACTCCGCAGATTTGGTGGGTAACCTCAGGCACCCGAGAGGTACTTCGGTCTCCTCAAAGACGATGACAGGGAGGTTTTTGATTATCCAAACTTGCCACTGCTGCTGTTCTAGACTATGAGATCTGACAGAAGGATGAGTATAACGTCGTTCTATATTAGCTTTAGAAGTGCAAGCATATATGACTCTGCCAGAGGGTTGTTGTAGTCAGTGGGAGTAGCGGAAGCATAGTGGGCAAGTAGCTTATGTCTATTTATAGACTAAAGCAGGTATAGTGGAGATAGATCATCTAGTTTTGATGTGACTGTCATAGAGTTTGACTTCATTAGAACAAAAGATGGACGTGGTAAGAAGGTAGTGGGGAGTGATGTCCTGGTTTTTGGATGACATGCTCTTTATAGGAAGTGATATTTCTATACTGTTGGGGTAAAAATTTACACCCCGGTTGACCAAGTCAAAACCAAAGTCAACCCCAAGCCAAGTGGGCCCAAGCCCAGATCCAGTGGGCCCATGCCCGGGTCGAGCCCGAACATGAAGCGGCCGGCCTCCCCCCATGCCAAGATAAAAAAATTTATAATAAATAATTTTGTTGTATTTATTTTATTTTATTTTATGGATAAATGTAAGAAAAATAGGCATAAAGCCAAATTTTTGTAAAGCCCATGGCTTATGTGTAAAAAGAAATGGCACATGAGCCATGGGATAGGCAAAATGCCGTTTTGTGAAGCCCAAGGGGCTATGTGTAAAGTGTATGGCCTATAAAGGCAAAGATAATGAGATATCTCAACAACTTTTTCTCTCTCCAAAATTTTTAGATCTGAGATCTTTTCTCCTTCTTCAAGGTTCCAAAACCTTCTTCTTTCTTTTGAATAAAATCAAGAGTTTTACTCTTCATTTTTATAAAACTAAATAGTTTTTCACCACAAAACCCATAAAGGGGAACTCAGATCTTCCATTAGATCTCAAAAAGAAGAGATTTTTAAAATCTCATATCTCTTGATCTTCAAAATACAGCAACCAGAGGAGAAAGAAGAAGAACCCCTTTCATCAACCCCAAAACATCTTAGGAGTTTAACTCCACTCTGATTTCTCTTTCGAGAATTTCTGGGGCTAAAAGGCTCTTTTTCTCGCCGGCGCTCCAGCGCCCTGCGTTCAAGCGCAAAGCGCCCACGTGCCGACACGTGGCGCGCTTGCACTCAAGCGCCCAGCGCTCAAGCGCAAAGCGCCCACGTGCCGACACGTGGCGCGCTAGCGTCTAAGCGCACAGCACCTAAGCGCACAGCGCTCAAGGCGCTGACCCCACGCGTCCCTTGGGCGCTTTTTCCCTTTTTTTTATATGTATACATATATATATATATGTACAGATACACACACACTCCACAACACTGTCCCCCTTAAAAAAATTTGGGCTGGGGCGCTGCCCCGCACCGCGCAAGGGGGCTGCTAGCCCCCTTGACCCCCAGCCCGCTATCCGGGTAGCGGGACCCCCGTAAAAACTCTGCGTGGCTACCAATATATCCAAACCCCCCTCCAAAACAATACACATGTACACTGCACATTAAGTTCGCATGACCAGTTTAACCCGTTAATCGGAGGTTCCCTCGCCCCAAAGGCGAGGGGTAGTTAACGGCAGCTTAGTCCGCGGCTGCCGGAGATTCGGATCCCCACAATCAATAAACCCCGGGCTATCCTAGGCAGGGGGAATCTGTAGTACGCCTGACAAGCGCGTGCGTATTCCCATCTCAATGGGGTGACGAAAAACACCCTGCATATTCTAGCACGTCCAGTGGGACTTATCTCTCCTCCCATATTTTGGGTTAAATATCCATGCGAACTCAATCAACATATACATTGATTTCCTGTACTGAAACCATACTTCTATTTGCAGGTTAACGACTTTCGACGGCAATGTCTTCCAAGACGAATTCAGCTTCCAACATGACCCCGATCCCGTACGTGGTCAAGATCAATGCTCGTGTGGTTCTCCCTGCAAGCCTCAGTCGACAGTGGGAGGAACTGCCCCACCAGTTTGGTTCCGTCATCATCTACCCTGCCGGAAGCGCTCATCTGGCAGAAATTCCGGCGAAACAGGCGGCCAAGCCGGTCTCAAGGGGCAAGAGGCCGAATGTCGTGATCGCCAAGGCACCACAACCGAAACTTAAGACGGTATCTGAACGATTCTCTGGTGCTCCAGCGGGGGCAAGAACTCTGGTACAAAGGGCAACATCAAATGTTGCGGACAAGCTCAGGTGATGACTCCAACAAATGCACAATCGAGCATATCTCCAAAATCCTCCATCGCCCGGTCTACGGCGTCTTCCCTAAGAGCCGAAGTCTGCCAGGTCCTTAGAACAGAAAAGTTAAGGCAGAAGCGGCTCAGGTATCGAGCCAACAAGAGGGCCAGGGCTTCGGCCAAATGGAATCTTGTGAAGTTCCAAGTGCAGGGTCGCTCCGCGACGACGGCTGAGTCGGACATAAGAATCAGCAATTCTTTCGAGCCTCTGAAGTGGTTTCAGAAAAATGCCATGACCGCCCGAATCAAGAAGACAGCGGTCTGAACGTCGCTACAAAGAGACGTGTCCCGGCCCCAACAGAAAAAGTATGACACTGTCTTCTCGAGAGTCTATCAGGCGCTCTGTGCCGCACGAAAGCAGCGGGGCAAATCCAGAAAGGAAGCGCCAGCACCATTCAAGAATCCGGCCAGGCCAGCCGCCTTCAGTCGACTACCCGTTACCAAAACAGGAGGGTCAAGACAGCGATCCGAGAAATCAGTCGCCGATAAGAAAAGGCGGCTGGATATGTTATCCATACGGTCTATATGGCAGGCGAGCGCCCCAGTGACAACCTTCGCAGCAAGAGCAAGGATGGGGCCACCACATCCCAAGCCCAATCTAGCCTGAATGTGGTTGCCGCTGCCCAAGAACAGCCGCCTCCGCTGGATGATGAAAATCCTCTCGAGGAGGAAGATAGGCAGAAAGAACCCTCGGTCCATGCAGAGTCGAGCTCGGACAGTGAGGAAGAGCCGACTTTCCGCCCCAGGACCGCGGAGCAAGAGCTGCTTCAGGAGCTTCAAAAACAGCTCAGGAGCAAAGATAAAGAGATGGCAAAGCTCTATTCGAAGATTGACGACCTAACGAACGTTGTGATGTAGCTTACGGCTCAAATTGCTGAGTGCCTCCCAGTCAAGCACAAGTCGCTACTCATCAGCCGGGTGATGACAATCAGAAGCAGCCAATGCCTGTTCCTTTGGGTCCAAGACTGGTCGAGCCGCACGAAAGCCGGCCACATTCCGCTTCTGGGGATGCCTTGGCCCCAAATAGCACTATCCCACTAACACAAGATCGGATAATGGATTTGGTCACCAGTAAGGTTAAAACATTGGTGGCCGAAACTGAAGCTCAGAAAGAAATTGGTAGTAGTGGGCGGTCATATCCCGCACAGTACGATCTGATCGAGTTCCCGAGCGGCTACGTCATTCCTATGTTCGGAAGATTTGACGGAACGGGGAATGCAAATCAGCACATCGTGTTAGTGTATATGCCCTAGAGGCCATTACTGTATCATACTAGCTTGTATATTACTTAATGGAAGCTTGGGATATTCACAGTTGTATATACAATCTTGCTCGAAATGGTAGTATGCTACTTGGTTTGTCTCTGCTTTAATATGTGCATGTGTTTCTTTTAGCATATTGCTGGTATACATATTAGTAGAGCCCTTAGGATCTTTGCTTGATTACCAGCGTTGTGATGGCGCTCGCACTCGTGGGAGCTGGGTAATCTATAAGCACATCCTTATACAGGTCCCTGGTCGTTGGACTATCGAGACAGGGCATCGATACTCCGGAGTAGACTAGCGTATGCGCTTCTCATCCCAGTGTGGGAGACGGTCTGTCCCACAGCCGTTAGTACGTCGTACTTGGGATAGTATGCGGGTGCTCGTTAGGTTACGAGTACACTGGACAGGACTCGTTGGGAACTGTTGGTTGGTAATATACCTATCGTCAGTTATCAGTTCCCAGGTGACATGAGTACAGCTTAGTCCGCTGACTTGACACTGCCACTTCGCCTCGAGTGTGTTCCCACTGCACTTTGATTACTACCCTACCACGGCTCAAAGGAGCTGTGCAAACAGGTAGTTTTTGGGTGCAGTCCCGAAGCACTTGGAGGCAGTGACGGTTAGACAGGATTCGTCTCTCCCGGTATTGGGGGTTGACATCGCGCTGTGTCTAGGAGAGCCATTACACGAGTAGTCCCTGGCCAGGGCAAGCGAGATATACTGGTAGGTTTCCAGTGTTATCTCAGGGTGTTCTGGGCTACACTCCGACACGACTTGTACCGCTATTAGGGGACTGACGTTCACCGCCCCCCTAGGCCCGCCATGCGATGTATCAGACGAACAGACCGGACTGTACGGAGACTGTCACATACAGGCTCAGTAGGAGTGCAGATGGGGTTCACCTCGTCAGTCTTCTTATCGACATCTACCTGGGGACCGTTACGTACAGCTAGTGCCGCTTGCGGTCTGTGGTTAAACCCACTGCCAGCGTAGTGTCGAGTCTTTAGAGTCCCACACAGAGAGCTATTCGCCTTTAGGCAAAACGAGTAGAGGTCGCATGGTTTTGCGACAGGGTTCGTTCGCATCCGCGCACTTGTGCACGTTTGCTGTCCGGACAGTTTATACTAGCGGGCTTTGGTTTAAGCCGGATCCTAGTATATGATTTGAGATTGGTTTTTCTCAGGGTATTCGTGTTCCTCGGATCACGAATGCGGGTGCGTATGCACAGTTGCTTGAGATTGGGGGAGAGGACCTTGTTTAGGGTTAATGGCCTTTGTCATTTTATTAACCCTATTGATTTTGTGTGGATTATTGTTAATTGATAATTAGCTTAATTATTGTGCATGGTTGTTGTTGACAATTTGACTTCATTGACTTGTTGACCATGTTGACAACTTGACCATAATCATTTCATTTGGAAGATGCTCTTTGATCTTTGCAAAAATGAAATGATAATGGTCAATTCATGATTTATCATGACAATTTTCAAGCTAATTATCTAATTAAACTTATCCTCACATATTAGTGAGAATGGCTCACTATTATTCTCATTCTCTCATTTCTTTTCTCTCTCTTGCTCATCCTCTCCCTCAAGCTCTCTCCCTCTCATGTGTTGAGAAACAAATAGCTTGAGAAAAACCCTCTCTTGATCTTCTCTACTCACTTCTAGGGTTCAAGTCTTAGCATTTCTTGCACTCTAGTTACTCCTAGCTTGGAGTTGAAGCTAAAGGTGGTGGCTTTCGGGTGGATCCTTCTTTGACGGGAGAAGACAAGCAAGGTGATCCTTTTCTACCATACCTAGGAGCAAGGAGAGAAGGACTAAAGACCAAAGGTATAACTTTTCTTCACTTAGCTACTTTGTAGTTAGGGTTAGCTAGTTTATGTTTAGCAAAGATCCTCACAAGCATAGTCCATGTTGCCTAAGTCATTAAAAATTCGATTTTTATTATGTTTTCCGCCTCCCCGTAAGCACCGGGGTGGGCAACACGGACTTACAGTGGTATCAGAGCCTAACTAAACTCAAACTAGCTAGGTAGTAAAGTATAGCGAAGTTTCGAAACCGAAAAATCCAAAAACCGAACTTTGAAAAACCCTAGTTTCTGTTGAAATTTTTTATGCTCAAAATAGAAAACTTTATATTTGTAAATTCATCTCAGGGTTTTTTAAAAACACCCACGAAAAACGAGACAGAGAATCATCCAAACCACCGCGCTTCCGCCGCACGAGGTAGGCTCGTGCCGCGGAAGCGCCGCGGTTTGATGTCTTCACTGCATCGTTTTTCGTGCAGTGTCTTTCTGTATTGTTTTTGGGATTTTTAGGATATATATTATATGCCCAGATTTTCCAGAACTAAAATTTGCTTTTGCGGGCCTATAAATCCGTATTTTTCCGGAACTTCACTACGCTTTAACTACATCGGTTATATCTGTAATGCTTGCATGTATTGAACGTCGGCTAATCGCTATAAGACGATTAGTCGGGGTTATACATGATCTGTGTTTGTTTTTGGTTTGTGGATATGAATGGATTGGATTGTCGCGGGTGAATAGCCGGGTTGGATGTGAGATGAGCGTTGTTTTTCTTTCATTCATTTGTAACATGTAAATTGATGTAATAATATTCTTTGTATGGCCGCACAACCGGGTCGGGGTTGTAGCCGTCATTGTATAATTCTTTTTACTGTTTTTGCTCCTAGGATAGACCCATGGAGGGGGTGCACAAACTACCGGGTATCTCGAAGCGCCGAGTGGCCTACTCACGGTGGTGAGGGAGGTTGCTTCGCTTCGGGTGCTTGGCGGGTAGTTTGCCGCACCCGTAGGGGTCTTGGGTGGGGTATTGGCTATTCACCGCGACCGTGTAATCCGCTTTGCGTTGCAGGCTCGAACGCATTGCGGATTCCTAGTATATCCAATGTATTCATCTGTGATCTGTAATGTCTATCATTGCTATATATTTATATATAATAACTATTTAGGCGTTGCTTATGTTTTACAGCCGCGCTAGCCCAGCCCCCGCTCTGTCGTTAGTTAAGTAACCTAACGGGTGATGACGGGGCCCCGTGGCGAATGCGAATGGCATAAGCGTACGTCATATTTTGGTTGTTTTCTGCAATGGTAGGTTTAAATGATGGGACGCATTAAAAGAACTAATGCAAGAAATAAACCAAGTAAAAGTCGATTGGAACACTTTGAAAACCACTCGGTTCTTTTCAAAACTAAAACTTTTAAACGCGGAGCTTGAACCACTCCTTTTAAAAGCTATCTCGTTCCATCGATTATATCAAGTTCACTACGTTCACGGTTTCGCCAAAACCATCCGTAGCCCTCCGTCATTCCACATGAATGGTCAAAAGTATTCAAGCTATGTATTTTGGCCAAAGTCAAGGCATAGTGATTGGTAGCGTTTGGGTATTCATGTGCAGCATAGATAGATGCGTTGGTTTGGGACAGTCGTGCTGCCATTTTGGCCAAAGCCAAGGGTAGGTACGGGTGGGTCCAAATTAACCAGGAGAATGACGGGTAGAACTTGACATGTGACTTATGATATTTTGGCCAAAGTCAAGGTCATAAGAGCATGGGGCAAAAAAAAATCCACATCGGGAGTTTCATAAGTACTGAAACTTGCTAGATTTGCATACCATTTGGAGTGTGATGATTCTGGTAGGATTCCTTCGGTTTTATCACGCGATGATATTTGGATCCCGATCCTACTGTGAGTATATGCTACTCCTCGGGAAAACTCTCACTTAACGATCAATGCTATAAACCTAGTAGGTGCCTAGAAAGGTGTTAGCGGGGCTACGCCCACAGGGAAAAGAGGTTACTTAATTAAGGAACTTCGCGAAAGCGTTGGAAAACCTCCCTCGAAGTACCGACACTGGCCTGGCTGAACGGTTAAGCAAGTATTGTACGGTGAGAATGATCCCGGCTAATCCTTTTCTTTATGGTTTGAGAAGGGATTCGAGAGACAGTGGGAGCCATCCAGTTTAGACAAACTAAAAACCACTCTAAACTTGCAAGAGCATCATGCTGAAGTGTTTCTTTTCTCTCTCCTAATTGCAGCGACCATTCAAGATGACCGGACTTAAGTTACTATTAGATAAAAACATATTGACAGGGCCAAACTACAAAGATTGGCTCAGGAATGTCAAGATGGCTATCACTTATGACAAGCTGGGGTATATACTTACCACCAAAGCTCCCCCCGTCCCAGGTCCCACCTCCAGCGTCGCGGATGTAGAAATCCGTAAGACAAGGGAGATAGATTGCGCGAGGGCCAAATGCCTCGTACTAGCCTCGATGGACAATGACCATCAGAGGAGGCACGAGAATATGGACCTAGAGTCCATATTTCTCCATACAAAAGAACTGTATGGAGAGCAGTCTCGTATCGCAAGATACGAAGTGTCGAAGAAGCTCTTTTCGGCAAGGTTGGCCGTCGGATCATCGGTAGCGGACCACGTGCTTAAGATGATCGGCTACATAGAGGAGCTCGCGGACCTTGGGACCACGTTGGAGAATGAACTCTATACTGATCTGATTCTCCAGTCCCTTCCTTCCACTTACGCCCAGTTCATTCTTAACTTCAACATGCAAGGAAAGGAGGTTGAACTTGCCGAGCTTCTGAACATGTTGAGGACTGCTGAGGGCACCCTACAGAAGGGTAGGGAGACATCCACTTTGTTTGTAGGAGGATCTTCCTCTTCTAGGTCCAGGGCGAAAGCCAAGGGCAAGAAGAAGAAAGCCCCCGCCAAACCAAGAGGCGGTGTCGGTAAAGTGGATACGAAGGGAAAGGGTAAAGCAACAAAGGTAGCGGGGAAGCTGGTGGGGAAGGAAGAATGCTTCTATTGTCACAAAAGTGGCCACTGGAAACAAGATTGCAAGGCTTGGAAAGCCAGAACACAGGATTTGAAGCGAGTTGCAGCTTCAGCTTCAGGTGTGTATGTTATTGAAAACTGTCTATCTATAAACTCTACTTCCTGGGTATTGGATACCGGATCGGGATCTCATATCTGTAATTCTTTGCAGGCGTTGAGAAAGCGTAGAGTTTTGAAGGCAGGTGACATGACCCTCAGAGTTGCGAACGGTGCTAGCATGGATGCTGAGGCCGTGGGGGACTATCACCTGGGATTATCAGATGGACACTTTTTGGTTTTGCGTAGTTGTTATTATGTACCAAATGCAACCTGTAATATCATTTCTGTATCTTTATTATCTAAAGAAGGTTATGAATTTGCATTTGTAAGTAATGTAGTGAACATTCACCTTAATCAAGTGTTGATTGGGTCAGGTACATTGAACAACGGTATTTACGTTTTAAACCAACCACAGGTTTTCAATATCCAGAATACACACAAAAGAAAGTCTCCAGAAATTAATAAAACTTTCTTATGGCATTGTAGACTGGGTCACATCAACGAGAGAAGATTGACTAAGTTACATACTGAAGGATATTTAGATTCGTTCGAATATCAATCATATGCAACTTGTCAATCCTGTCTCAAAGGAAAGATGACAAAGGCTCCGTTTTCTGGACACGGAGAAAGAGCGAGCGAGCTCTTGGGACTCGTACACAGCGACGTGTGCGGTCCAATGTCTACACATGCGCGAAGCGGTTTTTCTTACTTCATAACTTTTACGGATGATTTTTCAAGGTACGGTTATGTCTTCTTAATGAAACATAAATCCGAGGCTTTTGAAAAATTCCAGGAATATAAGAGTGAAGTAGAAAAACAGACCGGCAAAAGTATCAAGATCCTAAGATCGGATCGAGGAGGAGAATACTTAAGTGCCGAATTCCTGAATTACTTAAAAGAGAATGGAATTCTCTCTCAGCTTACTCCTCCATACACTCCGCAACATAACGGTGTATCGGAGAGACGGAACCGAACCCTATTGGATATGGTACGGTCCATGATGAGTAACGCTGAGTTACCGCGATCTTTCTGGGGGTATGCGCTAGAAACAGCTGCATATCTTTTGAACCGTGTTCCCACTAAGACTGTGCCTACCACACCATATGAGTTATGGAGTGGGAAGAAACCCTATCTTAATCATATTAAGACATGGGGATGTCCAGCTTTTGTAAAAAAGCAGCATGCGGACAAGCTCGAGGCACGCTCAGTACAGTGCAAGTTTGTGGGATATCCAAAGAACTCCAAGGGATATTACTTCTATTACGAAGAGGAACAAAAAGTCCTTGTTTCTCGCCATGCCCACTTTCTAGAACATCAGTTCATAGAAAAAGAATTAAGTGGGAGCGCAATAGAACTGGAAGAAATTCCAGAACCACAAACTATTACTGAAAGTTTAGTGGAACCAGAAGGTTCAAAAGAACAGGACATTCCTACGCCGCTCCGCAGGAGTAGTAGGCAGTCTCATCCGCCCGAGAGGTACTACGGTTTCCTCATTGACGGGGATAGAGAGGACTGCATCCTAGATTGTGATGAGCCTACTAGCTTCCAGCAAGCCATTCAGAGCGTCGACTCAGTAAAATGGCTGGATGCAATGCGGACCGAGATGGAGTCCATGTACACCAACAAAGTATGGACGTTGGACATTGCTCCAGACGGGGTAAAACCCGTAGGATGCAAGTGGATCTTCAAAAGGAAGATTGGTGTAGATGGACAGGTTGAGACCTATAAAGCTAGACTGGTAGCAAAGGGTTTTCGTCAGCGACCTGGTTTGGACTATGACGAAACCTTTTCTCCAGTAGCTATGCTGAAATCCATTCGGATCCTTCTTGCCATCGCTGCTTTCCACGATTATGAGATTTGGCAGATGGACGTAAAGACAGCTTTTCTAAATGGTCATTTAGAGGAGTGTGTCTATATGGACCAGCCAGAGGGTTTCATTCAGGGTGGGAGCAGCGGAAAGGTGTGCAAGTTGCTCAAGTCCATTTATGGACTCAAGCAGGCATCGCGGAGTTGGAACATCTGTTTTGATGAGACGGTCAAAGAATTTGGCTTTATCAAAAATCCAGATGAACCATGCATCTATTGTAGATTTGTAGCGAGAACTGTAGTATTCCTCGTTTTATACGTGGATGACATTCTCTTAATAGGAAATGACATTCCTATGCTACAATCTGTCAAGGGGTTCTTGTCACACAGGTTCTCCATGAAAGACCTGGGTGATGCCTCCTACATTCTGGGTATCCGGATCTACCGTGACAGATCCAAGAAGATATTAGGACTCTCGCAGTCCAGGTACATCGACACCATACTGAAGAGATTCAGTATGGAAGATTCCAAGCGCGGTAATCTACCGGCTTGTCACGGGATCACCCTCTCCAAAGAGATGTCTCCCAAAACTGATTTGGAGAGGGATCGCATGTCTATTATACCCTACGCTTCTGCGGTAGGCTCTATAATGTATGCGATGTTGTGTACCAGACCGGATGTGGCTTATGCACTGAGTGTGGTAAGCAGGTATCAGTCAAACCCTGGGGAGAAACATTGGATAGCAGTAAAGAACATTCTCAAGTACCTGAGAAGGACTAAGGAGATGTTCTTGGTGTATGGCGGAAAAGACCTGCAGATTGAGGCCTTTGCTGACTCCAGCTTCCAGAGTGACAAGGATGATTCCAAGTCCATGTCGGGTTTTGTCTTTACCCTCAATGGAGGGGCGGTGTGTTGGAAGAGCTCCAAACAGGAAACCGTTGCTGACTCGACTATGGAAGCGGAATATATCGCTGCATCTGATGCCGCAAAAGAAGCTGTCTGGATGAGGAAGTTCTTGAAAGAACTTCAGGTGGTTCCGTCCATTGTTGACCCAATACCTCTGTATTGCGACAACAACGGGGCTATAGCTTTAGCGAAGGAACCCAGGTCCCATCAGAAATCCAGACACATCTTAAGGCGGTATCACCTGATCAGGGAGATCGTGGATCGCCAGGAGATCGAGGTCCGGAGAGTTGCATCAGAGGATAACACAGCAGATCCATTCACCAAGGCCTTGCCCCAGACTCAGTTCGAGCGGCTGATCGAGATGATAGGTCTTCGATACGCCAGTACATGGCCTTAGTGCAAGTGGGAGATTGTTAGTGTATATGCCCTAGAGGCCATTACTGTATCATACTAGCTTGTATATTACTTAATGGAAGCTTGGGATATTCACAGTTGTATATACAATCTTGCTCGAAATGGTAGTATGCTACTTGGTTTGTCTCTGCTTTAATATGTGCATGTGTTTCTTTTAGCATATTGCTGGTATACATATTAGTAGAGCCCTTAGGATCTTTGCTTGATTACCAGCGTTGTGATGGCGCTCGCACTCGTGGGAGCTGGGTAATCTATAAGCACATCCTTATACAGGTCCCTGGTCGTTGGACTATCGAGACAGGGCATCGATACTCCGGAGTAGACTAGCGTATGCGCTTCTCATCCCAGTGTGGGAGACGGTCTGTCCCACAGCCGTTAGTACGTCGTACTTGGGATAGTATGCGGGTGCTCGTTAGGTTACGAGTACACTGGACAGGACTCGTTGGGAACTGTTGGTTGGTAATATACCTATCGTCAGTTATCAGTTCCCAGGTGACATGAGTACAGCTTAGTCCGCTGACTTGACACTGCCACTTCGCCTCGAGTGTGTTCCCACTGCACTTTGATTACTACCCTACCACGGCTCAAAGGAGCTGTGCAAACAGGTAGTTTTTGGGTGCAGTCCCGAAGCACTTGGAGGCAGTGACGGTTAGACAGGATTCGTCTCTCCCGGTATTGGGGGTTGACATCGCGCTGTGTCTAGGAGAGCCATTACACGAGTAGTCCCTGGCCAGGGCAAGCGAGATATACTGGTAGGTTTCCAGTGTTATCTCAGGGTGTTCTGGGCTACACTCCGACACGACTTGTACCGCTATTAGGGGACTGACGTTCACCGCCCCCCTAGGCCCGCCATGCGATGTATCAGACGAACAGACCGGACTGTACGGAGACTGTCACATACAGGCTCAGTAGGAGTGCAGATGGGGTTCACCTCGTCAGTCTTCTTATCGACATCTACCTGGGGACCGTTACGTACAGCTAGTGCCGCTTGCGGTCTGTGGTTAAACCCACTGCCAGCGTAGTGTCGAGTCTTTAGAGTCCCACACAGAGAGCTATTCGCCTTTAGGCAAAACGAGTAGAGGTCGCATGGTTTTGCGACAGGGTTCGTTCGCATCCGCGCACTTGTGCACGTTTGCTGTCCGGACAGTTTATACTAGCGGGCTTTGGTTTAAGCCGGATCCTAGTATATGATTTGAGATTGGTTTTTCTCAGGGTATTCGTGTTCCTCGGATCACGAATGCGGGTGCGTATGCACAGTTGCTTGAGATTGGGGGAGAGGACCTTGTTTAGGGTTAATGGCCTTTGTCATTTTATTAACCCTATTGATTTTGTGTGGATTATTGTTAATTGATAATTAGCTTAATTATTGTGCATGGTTGTTGTTGACAATTTGACTTCATTGACTTGTTGACCATGTTGACAACTTGACCATAATCATTTCATTTGGAAGATGCTCTTTGATCTTTGCAAAAATGAAATGATAATGGTCAATTCATGATTTATCATGACAATTTTCAAGCTAATTATCTAATTAAACTTATCCTCACATATTAGTGAGAATGGCTCACTATTATTCTCATTCTCTCATTTCTTTTCTCTCTCTTGCTCATCCTCTCCCTCAAGCTCTCTCCCTCTCATGTGTTGAGAAACAAATAGCTTGAGAAAAACCCTCTCTTGATCTTCTCTACTCACTTCTAGGGTTCAAGTCTTAGCATTTCTTGCACTCTAGTTACTCCTAGCTTGGAGTTGAAGCTAAAGGTGGTGGCTTTCGGGTGGATCCTTCTTTGACGGGAGAAGACAAGCAAGGTGATCCTTTTCTACCATACCTAGGAGCAAGGAGAGAAGGACTAAAGACCAAAGGTATAACTTTTCTTCACTTAGCTACTTTGTAGTTAGGGTTAGCTAGTTTATGTTTAGCAAAGATCCTCACAAGCATAGTCCATGTTGCCTAAGTCATTAAAAATTCGATTTTTATTATGTTTTCCGCCTCCCCGTAAGCACCGGGGTGGGCAACACGGACTTACACATCGCCCATTTCAAAGTATCGTGCGGAAATACAGGGGGCAATGATGCGCTCCTTCTTCGTCAGTTTGCCAACAGCCTGACCGGTGTCGCCTTCGACTGGTACGCGAGTATACCAGATGGGTCCGTCATTACCTTTGCCCAAATGGAGTCTCTGTTTCATTAAAGTTTCATGAGCGTCAGTGATAAAATCTCCATTGTCGACCTTTTGAGGACCAAGCCGGGGAAGAATGAAAGCAACACCGACTTTATCGCCCGATGGTGTAATCTCACGGTCAAGTGCGAACCGCCGCTAGAGCAGGACCAGTCTTTCAGCCTTCTCATTGGGAACCTCAGCAATTGGATGGTCCCATTCATGTGTATAGCGGGCTTCAAGACATTTCAGGAGCTAACCAAGAAGGTCCAAATGCTGGAACGCTCGAAGCAAGAGTCCCCGCCGGACTCTAAGAGAGACAAAACTTGGAAAAGCAAGAGGATGACAACCGTAGAAGCGGGAGTTCCAGCAGTACCAATGTCTTCAATGCGTCCGACAATGAAGAAAAGCGAAGGGCGGGCGAATCCAAAACCAACCGGTCTTGAAAGCCATTGCTGGGAGGAGATGGGCCTTCCCTAGAGGAGAAGAAGAACAAGGTTTACTCTTTCAGAAGGGACAAGGTCCGCAAGATATTTAAAGATGCCTTGAACAACGGCCTACAATTGCCGGAGTCGAAAAGACCCCAAGAAGCAAAAATGACCGACAATCCCCTGTATTGCCCGTACCACCGAGTAGTAAGCCATGCGATCGAGGATTGCTATATCTTCAAGGACTGAGTCGAGAAGCAGTACAAGGCTGGAGAGATCGAGCTGTCCAAAAGCGTGTTGGTGAACAATTAAGTTGCAACCGCCAACTTTATACAGACAAAAGTTGAAGCCTTCTGGGAGCAGACAGCCGAACCCGCTGCCCTGAGAAATGAAACGGACTCATCGTGGCATCCATGGAGTACGCGCATATCTAATAAGACGAAGAAGATGATAAAGCTACTTCGAAAGAGCCCAGGACGGAATGGGAAGGGCAGAAGAAGCCTACCAGTTCAGCTGCCGATGCGGCTCCATTAGGCTCAAAATCCAAGAAGCTCAAGAAGAAGAAAAGTGCAGCTCGGCGCGAAAAGGAATCTGCAGGGAGATCGACCATTCAAAAATATGTCGATTCGCTCGAAGAATATGAACAGAAGGAAAGAACTTTGGTTCAATTAAAGGAGTTCCTCCCTGTACAAGCGGCTGAAATTCTGGAGGAGTTAGAAGAAGACTCCAATGAAGAGATCCCAGTAGTGACCTGCTACGCCATCCATCTTGGCAGCGACTCTGAGGATGAGCTTTTTTTCCCCGAAGTGGACAAGGAGCTCGCCACAAAGGCCAATCAAATTCAGCTCAGAAGCGGCAGGGCTCTACCGCCAAATCAGGGCAACGCCCCAAAAGGGAAGGAAAAACAAGTCGCTAATAAGGAAGATGGCAGAGAGCCGGCTGATGAAAACTCAAGTCCTTCCTCGGTGGACTATAATGTCTTGGCTCATCTCCAGAAGCTTCCGCCTCTCCTGAGCATCTACGATGTCTTGGTCCTATCTAAGGAGCTTAGAGATGTCCTCATTCACGCTCTACAAAACCCTGAGCGGTATCAAACTCACTTTGCGGAAATTAATATGAAAGAAGCTCAGTACACTTTGCAGCCGCCGCAGTCACATTTAAGGATGAAGACTTTCTACTGAGAATAGCTGAGCATAATCGGCCGCTTTACGTGACCGGGTACAGCAACGGAGATCGAATTAATCGCATATTGATTGATCCGGGGTCCTCAGTGAACATCATGAACTTGCGAAATCTGAAGAGTTTGTCAATGGACGTCCGACACCTGTCAAGGGAAAGAATTGTCATTCAAGACTTCAACCAAAACTGCCAGCAAGTTCTGGGGTCTATAGCTTTGCCAATCAAATTCAGGGATCTGCAAACTGAAGCTAAGATATACATGATCGACGCCGACGCGTCTTATAAGATTCTCTTACGACGGCCGTGGCTCCACGATTATGGCATCATCCCATCAACTCTCCATCAATGCATGAAGTATACTAAAAATGGCGAAGAAAGACGCATTGACGGAGACATCCAGCCGTTCGATGTGCATGAAGTCCGATATGAAGATTCTCGATACTTTATGAACCACCAAAATGCTAGGCCACAACTGACTGAGGATAGAACGGCCCCAAGACTCAAAAGCAAATCTGAGCCGGCTGTCACTTTCAAAAGCAAAAATGCCCAAGTGCGCCCGCGTTTTGGTAGCGACACTAATGAGTCCGACGCTGGAAGTCCGTCCTTCCGTAAAACTCGCCCTCATTTCGGTAGCGATACAGACAAATATGTTACTGAAGCCCCATCTAGCAGCAAAGTCCGCCCTCATCTTGGCAGCGACACTGAAGAGTCGGAGGAAGAGGACCTGCCGTGCAACAGCGGTGCAGATTGGACCCCAATGCAACAAGCGAAACTACGAGAGACCTTCGAAATTGCAGACGGGTCCCTAGCCGTCACAAGGGTATCGGAGCGGATGTGCAAAGAGCTCGATGCGTTGTCAGTCTCCACCGTGGACCAGCTGAAAACTTTCTACGTCCCCGGGAGGAAAAGTGGACAGAAGGGCATCCTGTTTTATGGGTCAAACCCCGTTGTGCACCCGGACGATTTGTCTGTCGCGTTCCTTCCATATGAGAGAGGCATAAGATTCGTCCTCAATCCTAGATACTATGCGCCCGAGATGCGAGAATATTTCAAAAAGTACGGATGCCGGTTATATCAAACGGAGTCCGAAGCAAAGTTTTATGAAGGACTATGGCATCCGCCCCAGGTCCGAGCATTCATCGGTGGACGAATTCTAGATAGACGGGGCATAAGCTACGCTCAACCTGATTCCAAAGCGTGCTACATGATCCATGTTGGTAAGGCCAGCGAAAGATCAAATGACGATGACGAAATAGCCGATCCAGAAGAAGCTCCTCAAGAGCTCGAAGATGGCGGACAAGCAACCTTCGATAAGCTAGACGAGATTGACTTAGGAACACCCGATAATCCAAGGCCGACCTATATCAGCTCGCTCTTGTCAGAGGAAATGAAAGTGCAGATAATCGCCCTGCTGCATGAGTTCGTCGACTGCTTCGCGTGGACGTATAAAGAAATGCCTGGCCTTTCTCCTGAAGTAGCCGTGCATAAGCTGGCTATATCTCCTAATGCTAAGCCAGTCAAACAAGCTCCTCGAAGAATGAGAAGGGAGTTGAAAGAAAAGGTCATCGAAGAAACCAAGAAACTTATCGATGCCGGCTTCATCAAGGAAGAGAAATATGCGGACTGGATCGCATGCATAGTCCCAGTGAAGAAGAAAAATGGGCAGATCCGAGTTTGTGTCGATTTCAGGGACCTCAACAAGGCATGTCTTAAAGACGACTTCCCGCTACCGGTCATAGAAATGATGGTCGATGACACCTCAAATTACGAGTTGTTCACCTTTATGGATGGCTCTTCTGGATATAATCAGATCAAGATGTCGCCTGAGGATGAGAAACACACAGCATTCCGAACCCCGATCGGAATATACTGCTACAAGGTGATGCCGTTCGGATTGAAGAACGCAGGTGCTACGTACCAAAGGGAAATGACCAATATCTTTGATGACCTAATTCATAAAGTCGTCGAATGTTATGTTGATGATCTGGTCGTCAAGACTAAAACCAAGGCCGATCATATCCAAGATCTTAGGACCGTTCTTACCAGACTGAGGGAATACGATCTGAAGATGAATCCTCTGAAATGCGCTTTTGGCGTGTCATCGGGAAAATTCCTGGGCTTCATAGTTCGACATCGAGGGATCGAAGTTGACCCATCAAAGATAAAGGCCATCATGGAGATGCCCCCTCCAAAGAGTCTGACGCGGCTAAGATCTTTTCAAGGCAAGCTTGCTTATATACGGAGGTTTATCTCAAATTTATCGGGAAGATGTAGGCCCTTCTCAAAGCTCATGAAGAAAGGAGCTCCTTTTATCTGGGATGCCGAATGTCAAGCAGCGTTCAAAAGCATCAAACAATACTTGTTGCACCCTCCAGTGCTGGCCGCTCCCATTCCAAATAAACCGCTGATTCTCTATACTGCTGCGCTAAATGAGTCACTCGGTGCGCTCCTTTCCCAGAATAACGAGGAGGGAAAAGAAAATACCCTCTACTACCTCAGTCGAACTCTAGTCGGGGCGGAACACAACTATTCCCCAATCGAAAAGCAATGCCTGGCTCTGATATTTGCTGTGAAGAAGCTGAGGCACTATCTGCTCGCTCATCGGGTTATATTGATCTCCAAGGTCGACCCGCTCAAACACTTGATGACCAGAGCGAGCCTAACCGGCAGAATGGCAAGATGGGCTGTTATGCTACTTGAGTTTGACATAATTTATACTCCTCAGAAAGCAGTAAAAGGGCAAGCTCTTGCAGAATTTCTCACTGCTCATCCCATACCAAAAGGGTCGCCGCTAAATTGTTGGTTACCCGACGAACAAGTGCTGCACCTCGAAGAAGATGGGCCATGTTGGGAGCTCTACTTCGATGGGGCCTCATCAATAAGAAGCTCCGGCAGATCAAGCGTCCCGGAGGTAAAAGCAGGGATAGGATTAGTGTTCATCACGTCATCAATGGGAACCCTACGGCGTTCCTTCGCTCTCACCGAGCCTCGGACAAACAATGAAGCTGAGTATGAAGCTCTGATAGCTGGTTTGGAGCTTGCCATAGAAATGAAAATCCTTCGGCTACGGGTTTACGATGACTCCCAGCTTGTCGTCAGCCAAGTAAACGGCGACTATAAGATATACAAACCCGAGTTAGCTCGGTACAGAAGCCGGGTGGTGGAACTCATGAAATGGTTCACTCATATTGAACTAATAAGAATCCCCAGAGCGTTGAACGGAAAGGCTGACGTACTCGCTCATTTAGCCAAGGAGTTGGCTGATCCTGACACGGACGAAATTCTGATCACGGTCAGGAGCCGGCAAATTCTACCCCCTGTCTCTCTATGAGAAGAGGAAAGCGGGGAACATAAGAGCAGTCCCGCCGAAGAAACTTCGATCATCCAAGACGAGCCCGATTAGAGAAAACCCTTCATAGAGTACCTCCGATACGATAAACTGCCCGAAGAAAAATCTGCGAGGATTCAGCTGAAGAAAAGAGCTCTTCGATACGTGTTTGTAAATGACACGTTATACCGCAGGTCATATGACCAACTCTGGCTCAGGTGTCTGTCATTGGCCGAAGCCTAAAAGGTCATGAAAGATGTTCACTCAGGTGTTTGCGGTGCTCGCCAATCTGGCCCCAAGATGCGACTTCAAATCAAACGGCTTGGGTATTATTGGCCCACCATGATACGGGATTGCGGAGAGCATGCAAAGAAATGTCAGATCTGCCAAATCCATGGTGATTTCATTCACAAGTATCCCAATCCGTTGCATCCTACGGTGGCGCCGTGGCCCTTCGATGTCTGGGGCACCGACATTGTTGGCCCAATTGATTCTCCGTCATCCAAAGGCCACCGGTTCATACTGGCCGCGACAGACTACTTCTCCAGATGGGCTGAAGCTGTCCCGCTAAAAGAAGTCAAGACAAAAGATATTCTGACATTCTTCCAGCATAATATTCTATACCGCTTCGGTACACCAAGAAGAATCATTTCTGACAACGGGCCTTCTTTCAAGAGCTTCAATGTCTCAAGGTTCGCTACTCAGCACAAGATAGACTGGAGATATTCCTCCATCTATAATCCAAGAGCCAATGGGCTAGCCGAGGCCTTCAATAAGACTCTATGCAGGCTCCTGAGGAAGAATGCTTCAGCCAACAAGAGAGACTGGAATCTCAAACTTCACGAGGCATTGTGGTCATATCGTACCACGCACCGTACTCCAACTCAGTCCACTCCATGCTCATTGCTCTTCGGAGTGGAGGCGGTCCTCCCCCTCGAAGTCGAAGTTCCAAGCTTAAGAATGGCCGTTCAGCACGAGTTGACGGAGGAGGAAAACGTGCTCCTTCGACTTGAAGAGCTCGATGCCCTCGAAGAAAAAAGGCTCGCGGTGCACCAAAATCTGGAGCTATACCGAGCCCAAATGTCACGGGCCTATGACAAAATAACCCGTCTCCGCGCTTTCAAGAAAGGTGAATTGGTGTTGGTCCTCAAAAGACCGATCATCCCTAATCGACATGCCAAGGGAAAATTCGAGGCAAACTAGGAAGGTCCATACGTCATCGAGAAAGTGTTCGACGGAGGATCCTACCAACTAATAAGTGCCGAGGGAGAAAGGCCCATGCCACCCATCAATGGCCGATATCTTAAGAAATACTACGCGTGAATGCTCCAAGTCGCAGGAGAATTGAGCACATCAGCCCTACGGTCTGGATCATACATCCTGCAAAACCGTATACAATCCACAGGCATAAATGACCCCCATCTCTCCCAAATCCTGCCGGTGAGACTACTTTTAAAGTCCCACCAGCGGCAAAAAAAAGAAAAAAAAAAGAAAAAAAAGGTATGTCCACAAGCAAAACGGGCACGAATGAAAATCCGAAAGGGCTCCGTGAGTAAAAACAACAGGACTACCGGCGAGTTTGTGAAAACCCGAAAGGGAGCAAACTCGTGAAAAGAGATACACTCGCAAAGTCCTCTCGACCTTGTGAGGAGAAAACCCCTGCGTGAGATCCTTACGACTCACAAAAGAGCAACACACATAAGAATCCTCACGATTCCTAAGGAGAACATACACCTGCGAGATCCTCTCGACTCGTAGGGAGAAAATGCTTTTATGAGCTCTCACGGCTCATAAAATTGAAAAGCCTTAGGTGATAGGGACCCAAACCTGTCTCCTAAGCCATCGTTCCCCAACGACAAATGATGAGTCGCTCCTGGCATTTCGCTTCAGTGTTAGCGGTGCTGATGCCGACCAAAAACCCAAATCCCAAGTCCTCCCAAGGCAAATGATGAGTTGCTCCTGGCATTATTCAGTGCAGCAATGCTGATACCAAACAAGATCCAAATTCTAAGTCCCCGAACGGTGAATGATGAGTCGCTCCTGGTACCATATTCCAGTGTAGCGATGCAGACGCCAACCATAATCCAATTTCTTAAAATTCTCCAGCCCTACGGCCAGTCCCCAAATTGACTGCTGTATACAATCCACGGGCTCAAATAATTCTCGTCATACCCATGCCCCACCACAATCACCAGTTACGCGACTGGTCTCTGCCTTTGGAATTATGCTCCATTGAGAAGACCCACTCATGTGTCCTCATGATACATGAGGAGAACAAACCTTTGTGCGATCCTTACGACTCATAAAGGAAAAACATACTTAGGAGTTCTCACGACTCCTAAAGAGAAAATACACCTGCAGGATCCTTACGACTCGTAGGGAGAAAATGCTTTTATGGGACCCTCACAGCCCATAAAATTGAAAAGCCTTAGGTGATAGGGACCTAAACCTGTCTCCTAAGCCATCGCTCCCCCAACAGGAATAGGCAAATGATGAATTGCTCCTGGCATGTGTGGTTCAGTGTTAGCAACGCCGATGCCTACCCTAACCCCAAAATCCCAAACTCCAATCCAATAGACCCCTAAGTCTTTAAACTAGGAACAGATGACCCCTAAGTCATTAAACTGGGAACAGATGACCCCTAAGTCGTTAAACTGGGAACGAGGGAAATCTCCTCATGGCAGATGATGATTCGCTCCTAGTACCATATTCCAGTGCAACGATGCCGATGCCAAACCAAAACCAAAATCCCTAAATCCTGTCATGACAAATGATGATTCGCTCCTGGTACCATATTCCAGCATAGCGATGCTGATGTCAGCCCAAATCACATCAAGTAAACAACCAATGACCTCCCTGGCAGAATCAAATTCCACCTCGGAAACAAGTCAACTTCATCCCTGACGCCGCAAGAAGCGGGGCAAGTCAAATCCAGAACCGACCGTCCACGTTGCTAAAATGGCAGCACCGACCGTCCACGTCGCTAAAATGGCAGCACCGACCGTCCACGTCGCTAAAAGGGCAGTATCGACCGTCCAAGTCGCAAAAAGGGCAGTATCGACCGTCCAAGTCGCAAAAAGGGCAGCATCAACCGTCCAAGTCGCAAAAAGGGCAGCAACGACCGGCCACATCGCAAAAAGGACAGCACCGACCGTCCAAGTCGCAAAAAGGGCAGCACCGACCGTCCACGTCGCTAAAATGGCAGCACCGACCGTCCAAGTCGCAAAAATGGCAGAAAGGACCGTCCAAGTCGCAAAAAAGGCATAACCGACCGTCCAAGTCGCAAAAAGGGCAGAACCGACCGTCCAAGTCGCTAAAAGGGCAGCAACGACAGTCCAAGTTGCAAAAAGGGCAGAAAGGACCGTCCAAGTCGCAAAAAGGGCAGCATCGATCGTCTACGTCGCTAAAAGGGCAGCATCGACCGTCCACGTCGCTAAAAGGGCAGCAACGACCGTCCAAGTCGCAAAAAGGGCAGAACCGACAGTCCAAGTCACAAAAAAGGCAGCATCGACCATCCATGTCGTAAAAAGGGCAGTGCCAGCTTCCCAAAAGGTGGGAACCGAATCAAGTCGTCTCCACGTGAAAAAAGATCCATCAATTTCATGCACACGACCCACATATGTGGTGTGCATTTATTGGTGGGGGGCAATTTGTTGGGGTAAAAATTTACACCCCGGTTGACCAAGTCAAAACCAAAGTCAACCCCAAGCCAAGTGGGCCCAAGCCCAGATCCAGTGGGCCCATGCCCGGGTCGAGCCCGAACATGAAGCGGTCGGCTTCCCCCCATGCCAAGATAAAAAATTTTGTAATAATTAATTTTGTTGTATTTATTTTATTTTATTTTATGGATAAATGTAAGAAAAATAGGCATAAAGCCAAATTTTTGTAAAGCCCATGGCTTATGTGCAAAAAGAAATGGCACATGAGCTATGGGATAGGCAAAATGTCGTTTTGTGAAGCCCAAGGGGCTATGTGTAAAGTGTATGGCCTATAAAAGCAAAGATAATGAAATATCTCAACAACTTTTTCTCTCTCCAAAATTTTTAGATCTGAGATCTTTTCTCCTTCTTCAAGGTTCCAAAACCTTTTTCTTTCTTTTGAATTAAATCAAGAGTTTTACTCTTCATTTTTATAAAACTAAATAGTTTTTCACCACAAAACCCATAAAGGGGAATTCAGATCTTCCATTAGATCTCAAAAAGAAGAGATTTTTAAAATCTCATATCTCTTGATCTTCAAGATCCAGCAACCAGAGGAGAAAGAAGAAGAACCCCTTTCATCAACCCCAAAACATCTTAGGAGTTTAACTCCACTCTTATTTCTCTTTCGAGAATTTCTAGGGCTAAAAGCCTCTTTTTCTCGCCGGTGTGCCTGCGCTCCAGCGCCAAGCGCCCACGTGCCGACACGTGGCGCGCTTGCGCTCCAGCGCCCAGAGCTAAAGCGCAAAGCGCCCACGTGCCGACACGTGGCGCGTCTGCGCTCAAGCGCAAAGCGCCCACGTGCCGACACGTGGCGTGTCTGCGCTCCAGCGCCCAGCGCTCCAGCGCAAAGCGCCCACGTACCGACACGTGGTACGCGTGCGCTCAAGCGCGCACGTGCCGACACTTGGCGCGCTAGTGCCTAAGCGCACAGCACCTAAGTGCACAGCGCTCAAGGCGCTGACCCCATGCGTCCCTTGGGCGCTTTTTCCCTTTTTTTTATATGTATACATGTATATATATGTACAGATACACACACACTCCACAACACTGTCCCCTCAAAAAAAATTGGGCCGGGGCACTGCCCCGCACCCCGCAAAGGGGCTGCTAGCCCCCTTGACCCCAGTCCGCTATCCGGGTAGCGAGACCCCCGTAAAAACTCTGCGTGGCTCCCGATATATCCAAACCCCCCTCCAAAACAATACACGCGTACACTGCACATTGAGTTCGCATGACCAGTTTAATCCGTTAATCGGAGGTTCCCTCGCCCCAAGGCGAGGGGTAATTAACGGCAGCTTAGTCTGCGGCTGCCGGAGATTCGGATCCCCACAATCAATAAACCCCCGTCTATCCTAGGCAGGGGGAATCTGTAGTACGCCTGACAAGCGCGCGCGTATTACCATCTCAATGGGGTGATGAAAAACACCCTACATATATAACGATCGGTTATACTGTGCTTGTCACAAGGTGTTTTCTTCATATACGATCTAGATAAAATATCAGGGATTCTGGTAACTAGATCTATGGTTTTAGATCTGGATTTAGGAAGTGTCCCAATTTGGGTACTTGACACTATTCTAAAGTGTTTTAGAATGGATGACTCCTGGCGTGGTGGTGTACCCGTAGGTGATGGAGTCACCCTCTCTAAAAAGATGTCTTCTAGACTGATGATGAGGAGAGGGATTTGCATGATTGGCATATCTCTTGCTTAAGCAATTGAGTCAATCATGAGATGTCAATTACCACACCAGATATTGATTTTGCATTGGATGCAATAAGTATATATTAATCCAATCCTGGAGAAACATTGGAAAGCAATTATGAACATAAGTGAATGTTCTTGGTATATGGTAACGGCAGCCTCTTTCGGAAGGCGATTATCATTTTAGGCTTCCAAGATGACCTGAATAATAGAGTGGCCGTCAGAGTTATAGTTTCCCTCTTTTGAGGGGAAGTATGTTGGACAGGTGGTCTAAGCGGATACTGAGGAAGGCATGGCGCAGGATACTGATTAAATTCAGTGGATGATATGATCTAAAAAGTTTGTTGGATTTGGAGTTCATTTGTGAACTGGGTCTCATCAGATATCCAGACAAATTCTAAGACAGGTATCGCTCATTTCGGGAGATAGTCTTTCTCCGTGAAGTTGAGATATAGAGAGATAAAGATAGAAACATTGGAGCGGATCCACTCACTGAGGTTATTTCTCGAACGTAATAGTTTTGCAAACGGGCTTTACGAGACTGATTAGTAGAGACGTTGGGTGTTCGGTATCACACAGAGTGTGAGTATGCGACACTGTAATAATTAGCCTTAAGTGCAAGTGGGAGATTGTTGGCTATAGTGCCCTCAAGTCAATTATTGTAATCGCAGACACGCGATTATGATGATTGAGGGAGGACCTATACGGATAGAATAGTCTTACTCAAAATGATAGTATGCTATCTGGTTTGTCTTTATCATCATGTACATACATTATGTGGTATTACAGATCACTATTACATGTTCATAGAGCCCATAGGTTCTTGCTTCACTACCAGCATTATGATGGCGATCATATACATGGGAGCTGGGTGGTCTATAAGCACGTCCTTAAATGTCCCTAGTCGAGGGAGTATCGAGACTGGGCACCGATACTCCGAAGTAGACTAGTGTACACTTATCGAGACCCCGACGAGGGGCGGTGGCCGGTCTCACAAGCCATTGGTGTCAGTTAGCCACCTAAAATAGTATACAGGTGCTCATTGGGTTATGAATAAACTGGATGGACTCGCCGAGAACATGCTAGATGGTATTATACCTGTTGTCAGATAGCAGTTCTCAGGTGATATGAGTACAGGTTAGTCTGTCGACCTGAGGTCGTCATTTGTCTCGTGTGAGTTCCCACCGTGCTTTGATTACTACCCTACCACGGCTCAAAAGAGTCGTGCAAACAGCTTTTAGTTGGGTACAGTCCCGAGCCACATGGAGGCAGTGAGCGGATCGTCGGGGATTCGTCTCTCCCGGTATTGGGGGTTGATGTCGCATTGTGCACGGATGGCCATCACCAGAAATCCTTGGCCAAGGTAGTCGAGAGTTACTGATTTGGTTCAGTAGTTTCTCAGTTGGTGATGAGCTTCATACCGACACGAAATATTGCGTTATTAGGGGCCTGACTTTATCCACCCCCCTAGACTCGATATGCGGTATTCTTAGACGAACACACCGGACTATACGGAGATTGTTACGGACAGGCTCAGTAAGGGTTCGGACGAGTTTGCTCGTCGGCCTTTCTTTCGCTCAATACCTGGGTAGCCGTTACGTACAGCTAGTGCCGCTGACGTGCTTATGGTTAAACCCACTGCCAGCGAATCGACGAGTCTTTAGTGTCCCACACAGTGGGTTTCCCTGGTTCAGGCGAAACGATATAGTAGCCGTATTGGATACGTGCAGGGTTCCGATCGATTGATTGTACTATGTACCCGGACTTTCGATCGGACAGTTGATAATGCTAGCCGGCTCGGGATTGAGCCGGATTATTAAATCAGGTGTTGATTTAATAATTTACGTATATGTATTTCGATATGTATATTCTAGTATTATGTTCTTTGCATTATTCCATCTCTTCGGCTATTCGTATTTCAGTACGAATACAGGTATGTATATACAGTAGAATGTAATCCGTATTTATCCAGAAAACATTCTAGAAGGTGGACACCTCATTTTGGGTTTGACCATTTATTTTAAATGGATAATGAGGTGGAAAAGAAATGATGGGGAGTATGGTGAGAACCATACTTGCATAGTGTGCACAAATGAATTATTAACTCATTTGTGCAAACTATTCAAGCATGGGCTTGATATTAAATTGGAAAAATATGTTTTCAAAACCTAGCATAATGTTTTCTCTCTCCATGGATGGCTCATTATTTTTGAGAGATGAGTTTTCTTCTCACCATAAGCTTCACTCTCCTCTCTTGAGTTTCTTGAGTTTCTCTACCTTCACGCTCAATCTCCTCTCTACAATCTCATGAGTTGAGAATCAAGAGAGGAGGTGAGATGGATAAACACTTAGAACACTCACTACATCCTAGACATTCTAGATTAGCAGCCTTGAATCCCTAGTTGCTTCACTTGTTTTTGATGTGGAGCTAGAGCCATGAGCTACATCTTTCAGGTAGATCATCTTCGACGAAGGAAGACCGGCGGCCAAGTTCAATCGAGCACGCCTCAAGGAGCTAAGTAAGGTGATGGAAGACCGAAAGACTTTGTTCGTTCGGTATAACACTCTACCATTTTAACCTTATAGTTTAGCTCCTTTGTAGTTGCTAGAATTGGTTTATGGTTCGATCTAGACGGATACGTTAGCGCCAAAATTTTTAAACGCCATTTTTTGTTCCGCACCGGCCACGGTAGATGGCCAGGGCGCTATCGTAACCCAATAGTCAGAAGATAAGCAAATCAAAGGTGTTTTCTAGATATAGGCCTTCCATATTTATACACTCAGTAAAGGCTATCTGGCGGCCCAGATATGCTCCCGCCAAAACAAAGCGTCCCGACCAACGACCCGGATGGCGCCACGCGGTGGCCAACCATTGGGTGCCTCCCTCCTCACATGGATCCAATCGGCGTAAGCAACGTCTTATAATCCGCCATCCGATTACGGCTATGTGGCACGAAATCAACGGCCCGAACAGGCGAAACGACGTTTCCATTATGGCGCCGCTCTCTCAGCGATCCGCTGACGTCATCGGGGATACGCGCGAAAATTAAGACGCACGGTAGATGCTACGAAGACTCAGAGATCGAAGAGACACAACCACCGAATGCCATGTCGTTCCCGGACAACCCACCACAAAGAATCCTCGGCATTAGGCTGAACAGAGAAAATTGAGCAGACCACTCTCGACCCGACTCATAAATAAGTCGGAATGAGAGTGGGGGGATAATGATGATACTTGTAACACCTGAGCCTAATAGTACTATTTCTGTTACCAGTTGAGTATTAGACATTGCTCATTTCAATTATCCTGCTTGTTTGGTGCTTATTGCTAAATTTTAACCGGCTAAGTCATTTTTGCCTATAACAAATTGTAACACCTAAAATGAAATTAAAAATATCCATATTGGCCTACTCGTCGCCACTAGTGGCGTGATAGCGTCCGCGCGTCGAGATTTCATCCCGTTCGGCGAAACGGGCAAGTTTGGACGGCTACGCGCGCGTGCAAGTGTCCGACTTGGGGGCATGCATTTTAATCACAAAACATCTCATTTTAAAATTTGGAACCCGCTTAAAATCCTATTATTTGAATTTCAAATATTTGGGCGCAATCCGGGCGCGATTTGGAAATGTTTCATTTAGCGCCAAAATACCCATTTAATTAATTATACTATACTATAATATATTCTCTTTACAGTTAATAAATCCCTTTAAATCTTTAATTATTTTTACAATCTTTCTAATCCTTTTCGCCTGGCCAATCACGAGGGATTAAATCCCTCGTGGGCCCCGCCTCACCATCTCTCTCTCTCTCTCTCCCGTACGAGAATCTCTCTCTCTCTCTCTAACTATCATCTCTCTCTACCCTTATATTTCACTGCTCCTTCGTCCTTCGCCTCCACGAGAAACCATTGCGAGAACCCAACCCCCCACGTCGCCTGCAACCCTGTCGCCGCCGCAACCTCGTCGCCTACCGCGACCTCGCCACCATCACCCCATCACCTCTATCGTAACCTCCTCCACTCCCTCTCTTCAAACCCTCAATGAGCTTTCCCCTGCAACCCACGATACCGCGACACCCTCGCCCACACCCTCGTCGCCGGAGCTCCGACCTCGTTGTCTCCACGCCCTCATCCCCACTTCCTCTCCCTCATCACCTCTCCCCTGACAACACTACCTCTTTTCCCGAGAACATTCCCTGCCTGCAAACTCCGACCTTTCCCCGATCCCAGAACCTCCACCGCCTGCACCTCACCGTCGACGGCCCCTCATCGTCGATGACTCCTTCATCTTCCTCTCCACTATCTCCTTCCCGACTCAACCCTATATCCCTGCACCATTTACACCGAGCCTAACCCAAGCCCAAACCCTAACCGGAACCCTAGCATCCCACCTTCTCCTGTCGCCGGGAAAGCCACCGTCGACCCTCGTCGTCGTCGCCTGAGCCACCTCCGACCACCTCCTCTTCCCCTGTGACCAGAACCAGACCATTACCTCCTTTCGTCGCAGCACCATCAGAGCCAGCAACTTTCAGCCAAGACTGCCGCCGTCGCTGCCTCGCCGGTTCCCCATCGCCGTCGAACCCGTCACGGTTGCCACCTTTGCTATCCCTGTAAGCATCTCTTTACCTTCTCCATTCGTGTTAACCCCTCGCTGGTCTTTAGTGTCCGTGTGTCGTATTTTTGCTAATTCGTCGCTGTTTTGTCATTTCGCCGGATTCCGGCCGTGCCGACGACTTGACCCGACTCTCCAGCGAAGTACTCCAGTCCGTGTGGTCCCGCTGTTCGTTGTTTGGACTCGATCCGTGACCCGTGCATCCGTCGCGTGTTTTCCGCCGACGTTACGTTCGTGTTTTCCGGTTTGCGAAACCGTCGAGGCAAGTATTACTTGCTACATGCTATGTTATCCTAATTAAGTATGATTGACTCATAAAACCTGCAAATATTAACTAGTGTAGTTACTTTTCTTGATTGGATGAAATATGATATATATCATGATACTGCAACTTAAACCGTATTATGCCACTGTAACCCTAATAACGAAACTACCGGTTAATCATGTTGCTATTTAAAGGACGATAGTCGTACACTTATATCTTCATTACTTGCTGTTATAAATATTGCGCTACCCTGTGATTATTGCACCCCCAAGGGTGCTCGAATCTGTTAATAAGATAATACAAAGCACCATTGTGATTAAGTGACTGTCATTGCTGTTTACTTTAAATTCTTGCTGCTGTTCATTATTCGATTGTATACCTGTTGTGAGCACATACTCGATTGCACTACATATTGACCTGACCTTGCTGCACATGACATATATATACATACCGACTCAACCTGTTGTACCACGACCTGACTGGTTACCTGATCTCATGCCTAATGCTAACAAACATGACTTGGGGTCCTCATGGACCATTCCTGCTGTCTATCCAGACAAACCTGACCTGTTACCTGATCCTGTGTTGGCATTAGTCCTTGATCACTGAATACCTGACCTGACATACATAACTTGGGGGTATGGGGAAATCAAAGGTGAAACCGACTTGTAACTCAACAGTTCGATACCTGTTCTGATCAGTCTTACGGGCTTGGCCAGTCCGGGAGTGATGATGCTGACATCACTCGTCCATCCTGCTACCTATTTACTGCCTAGCGGCACGTCTCGGATTCAGCCCCGAGGGTCTTGACCGTGGTCCCGGGCATGCACGGGATACTATTGAGTTACATCGACGAGTCACCAATTGATTTCAAAGACCTTAGAGAGAAACCTGATAGGACAGTTTAGATACCACTGCATATTATCCTGCACTGTTATTTCATAGTACTGCTTATTTCATGTTCATCCCTGCATTGCTTACTACCCTGTTCATATCATATTATTGGTTGACATGACGCGCTGACGTCTGGATTTTGCATGGCCCAGATTCCTTACCACTGTCGACGACCGAGCAGGAGTACTTCAGCCAGCAGGCTGATCTGTGAGTTCCATAGGGATTAGTTTATTTATTTCATTTCATTTCCAGATGTGAGCCCGCATTATGGGACGTACTATTTATTTATTGTATTGGATCATTTGCTTCCGCACTTATTGTTTATTGACTCTGTTATTATGGATTTGGACATGTGTTAGATTAGTTTATTTATCTTGTTCTTGATATCTCTACAACCGTAATGTGACTGTGGATGGATACTTCCTACCCACAGGTAGCATGGTTGGCTATGTCCCGTGCTCAATCTTGCGTACTCTGGGAAGCGGGGCGTGACAATACTCATAAGTGTGAATTCCCTAGATCACGACACATAGCAGATACCGTGTTGTCCACGAAAGCCTACTAGATTTCTGGAGCCTATGGAGCTGGAATAGATAAGATGCAATGGGGGCCTCCTCTGAGTACGCTTCCCCTTTGCCTAACCACTAGTCCTCTAGCTCATCTCCGAGCTATCCTAGGGTTGAGCTTCCTCAGCTCCCTAGCTCGTCTCCGAGCTATCCTATGGCTGAGGTTTCTCAACTCCCTTGCTCGTCTCCGAGCTATTCTATAGCCGAGTTTCCTGAGCGTTCCTGTTTGGCCGGAAGCACGGAGCACGAGCGCCCCCGTAACGGCCCCGTGTATCTCGCCACGACGAGATCTTTGCTGCTCCACGTCCCATATCCCACGCTAGCGTTTCCCGCCATTAATGGGTGTATCCCGCTATCAACGCGAACGTGACACAGGGGCGAAACGGACGGCGAGAATCTCGCATCGGCTCGCTCCAATACGACCCTTATATAAACCCCTCCTCCAGACGATTCAGGTAACTCGAATTGAATACAATACGCCGCTATTCTACCCAATCATTTCCCGGCACTTACTTGATCATCGGAGGGTCGTACGGTGGTTTCCTACCCCGGGACTTCCTTTGTAAGTAGCCCGGCGTTAACAATAACCCATTGAGGTCCGCACGCTCAGTCTTTCACAACAAATCTCAACCGTTCAGCCGTGCTGGCTGCAAGATCGACGGAGGACAACATCTGAGGGAGATTCCGACCTCCATTAACGTGCATCACACGTGCAAAGGTACTAAGGGACTGTTTGTTTCATGGATTTGGGTCTTGAGTGGATAGTCAGGAGGACAACAAGTTTTCTTGTCCCTTTGAGTTTGAAGTATTGGGTTTGTTTCATTGACTGAAAGTGTTGGCTTGAGATCCAACCACCTTATCCTACATCATCAAAAGCAAAGAGCTGAGACCAGCTCTTTTTTGTCTCAACTCTTGGCTTGACTCTTGCCATGTGTGCAATGTTGGAATAAACAATTAAAAACTCACGTCAAGTCACCTCTCTCTTTCTCACCGTTTCTCTCTAGTAATGAAGAACTATAATATGTATTGAATGGTGAGATATCTTATTCTCGTGTTTACACATCATCATCTTTTTAACTCCAAAAAGCAATTCAAATTCCAAACAAATAAAGATCTCTCTCACATTTTCTACTCAAGTGGACAAAAAACTCCAAACAAAAGCTAAACTTGGTACCGAAGGAGATAAACAATCTCGACTTTAGGCAAAGTATAGTCCAGTTTTTCTTAGTTTTTTTTTTTCGCCAATCAGGCCCTAAGTTGATTTAATCCAAATCATCTTGATGCATCAAACAGCCAGGATCAGTGAACCCCCAACTGGAATGAGGGTTCATAGCCGCACCCGGCTTTAAGATATACCGACTCTCCTTGAACTGCTAAAACCCTAACATAACCCGCAACCTCTTTTCTCCCTCAAAACCCTTGCCCTAGATTCTCCTTTCCTCAAGCTCGTGGCCATGGCGTCGGGTCTGCTCTCGGAATGGTCTATTTCGTCTTGTTCAGCTCGGCTTCACCTATCCAAGGGCAAAGCCAGAGCCTTTGCTCGCCCTTTCCATTGCCATGGCACAATTTCTTTCCCTTTGAAAACCCTAGGATTCCCAACTCGCCGATTTGCCTCCGCTTTACCGAATTGGAGTTTGCCCGCTGTCTCTCCAGGTATGATCTTTGATGCCCATTTTGAAATTCCGAGGAAAGCATTCGCATCAGGCCCAATTTTGTTATTTTTGTTATTTGGTTGTATTTGAATTGGTATTAGATTAAGATCTTTATCCATTTTTTTTGTGTTTTGGTGGGTATTGGGGTGGGGTGGTGGGGTGGGGGTTATTCATGAGTTTATTTAGCGGAGGATATTCAATTGTGGAGTCCAATCAGTGTGGAAAATAATGTAATGCATTGCGTGGTGCTCTACTCCAAAAAGCGAAAAGCATAATTAGCGTAATGCACAGCGTAGGCTACGAAAATTATTAATATTTAAAGTAAAAACTATAAAACTATACATACAACAAATCTTATTGTAATTGTATCTATATTAGCAACAAGAATATCATGTATTTGAAGTAAACAAGAACCAATAAGCCAACAAGTTAAGCTAATTTTATCTACAACCCATGTAATAAAATCAATTTTTTGGGGCACATTCCTATGAAAACTGCTGCAGCAGGGGAAGTCGAAGCCTAGGAGATTGAAATCAAAGTCCTTTAGAGGAAGTCTGGGGACATGTGTCGAAGTCTAGAAGAACAAGCAGTGGCGGATCGATCCACATTTAGGGTTGTGGGGGCACGTGCCCCCACTCAATTATCTAATATAGAACAACTAGAACTATAATCTTCCCTCATGTTACAACCTATATGACCCATTAATAATGCAAAAAAGCCCATCACTAAAACAAATCCACCTCCAACACCTCCCCAACGTCCCATTTTCTCTAATTAGATGCATTTTGTTTTATTTTCTTTCTGTTTTTAATTTTTTAATTTGTTTCGTTAAGTTAATCTAATGGAAGACATGAGATGATTAGATCCGCTGTTTTACTTCCCAAATAGATATCTTTAAATTCTCCTGTCTTTGTCTTTTTCTCTCTATCGCCACTTGCAAGAAAACACAAGCGGCGACGTGACGGTTCTTTGCCATAGTTTCCAAATCCTTGGCTTCATATGTCGCTGTCAAGAGTATATTTGATTGTACACTATATAAGCATTGAAAAGATTATTGTAAAGAATATTGGTTTGAGTTCTAGCTATTATTAAATAAAAATTTATTGTTTTTTGACTAGAAATCAAAATTTATAGTTTTTTGACTAGAAATAAAAATTTATTATTTTGTTTTCAAATCTGTATGACAATGCTTATGTATTAATTAGTTGGGGTTTTAAATGGTTCTTGGATGCTTTTTATGCCTACATTTGTCCAAAATTCATGCATCCTCCACCGAGAACAAGTCTGAGGTCCTGTGTCAAAGTTGAAGTCATGTTCTCAAAGTTGAAGCTGAGGAGATTGGAGCCAAAGGGGATATCAAAGTTTATGAAGTGGAAGGGGAAATTGAGGGCAAACTGAAGTCGAAGACGAGGGCAACCAAAGGGAAAGTGGAGGGAATTGAATGGGCTTGGAGACGAAGGGGATTCGAGGGCAATCGAAGGGCTTGGAGACGAAGGGGAGTCGGAGGCAACTCGAATCGATGAAGTTGAAGGAGAATCGAAGAAGAGGAACTCGAAGACGAGTGTAATCGAGGCTAAGGAAGTTGCCGCTCTCCCTAAGAGAGACGAAATATTGAGGAAAGTGATATGGGCCTTTTTTTAATATTTAGAATATATTTTCAGCTGAAGAAACAATGCACGATTTTGGAAAAAAAATTGTGCGTCACGTGGCGTGTTCTCCTTTCACAAAACACCAGCGTCTCGCCGAAATTGCGCTTTGCGGAGGCACGTCGTAGGAACCATCTAGCGTCTTGCGACGAAACACGTTTTTTCATGCCTTGAATAGCTTTTTCAGCATTAGGGAAGATATGCTGTCCCTCTCCTTCAGAAATTCTAGTTGTTGCAAATGTTTTATTTTTATGCTACCAATGATTGTAAGGAAACTTCTTCCTTCAAACTGAGCATAAATTTGTTCTCGATTCGGTTGGCCAGCACATAATACATAAACTGTTTATACGCTGATATTTGGATTATGTGGAGCATTGTGAAATAAATGTTTATGTATAAATCTTGTTGGAGAAGATAAGAAAAGACATGTGATGTGAAGGAAAAGGAAAGATTTGTGCAGTGGGTATTAAGTTAGCGTATCGGGTTTATGATATCGGATATATATGTGCCTTTTTAATTGGAAATTTGCCTGCATGTTATATGTAATTGCATGGAGCCAATTATGTTCTCATTTTCCTGATTAATACAATTTGATGTGGTTGGCAGCAGGAAACTTTTAATTGGAAAATTAATCAGCCTCTTAAACCTTGTCTTACAACAATGCTGAGCAGATGGAAATCTATTTTTATAAATGAAATAGATTTGGTTTTCTCAGATGTTGTTGGCAAAGTTATAGAGCTGATCCTAAATGAAAACAACGAAATTATAATTTACTCATAATATGCTTGTATTATAGTCACTAAGTCAGAAGTTGAATTAGAAGTTGGAATGCTGCTATAGTTTACTTTTTCTTAAAAATATTTGAATCATTAAATCCTCTTCACAAATAGCTTCAGCATTAATTCATTGTTGAAGAACATTTTGTTAGTAGTGGGTGACTGAACTTTTCTCAAGAAGCGATCATTAACATCCTGAATTCAGAGGATGAGATATGATTTCACAACAAGTTCTTTTCTGTGATACTGCTAGATAATAAGATACAACGTTGGGTTCACATGATTGACGACAACTTATGGTTTACTTTAAATAGAAACTTTGCTTTTATTCAAGAAGGTATTACCCAACAATGTTCAGATTCAACGATGTCGGCTTCTTTCCTTCAAGATTTTAATTTAAGTTTAGTTCTGAGAATGAAAAGTTTTTTTGCCAAATGGTGTTTAGTGTTCGACGGTATGATCCACAAAAGCTAAAATAAAATTGGTATTTGAACCCTTGCATCCGAAAAGTAACAATAAACAATTGAGTTCTGCCTATCTTGGAGCGCCACTACATCTTTTTGATGGCACCTTTCAGTCCATTGAATAACAGAACCAAAGTTGTATATAATGGGTTAGAAAACTTGTTTATATCTAAAGTAAAAATTCGCATTGGATAAGTTGAAAGTTTGGCATGTTGAGAGATTATATTAGATACGAGAATGATCATCTCGTGTTTCTGATTTAGTTGTTCGAGCTTTGAAATTGTCACCTTTCGTATTATTCTACGTGTAGTATACTCCTTTTAAATATCTTCAATCTCCAGAACATTGTGCTTGAAGCGTCGTGTATTTATTTAGGATAAATCTATCAAACATATTCAATGCTGTTGATATATAAAAAAATATACCTATAAACAATCTAATGAAGGAGGAGATAAATCAAAACTATTATAAGGGAGGAGAAATCTTTAAACATTATTAATCTCAAATAACTCCTTTCTAATAGGTAATCTCTCTCTCAAATAATCTCCCCCAATTACACTATTTGATCGATGACTTCTTAAATGGCTAATACATGATAAAACTAAATCTTCGTAAATAACTTTAAACTCATCTCTAATTTAAAACTCTAACTAACTCAATCTAATTTAAACATAACAATTTAAATTTAAAACTTAAATTTAACTTAATCTAAGAATTGAATTATAATTTCCAACAACCTCCCATAATTCAATTCTTCCTTGAACATCTATCGAGTAATCTTCAGACGTTTTTGCTCCATGGCTTCAATTTCTTCATATTATTTGCTTGCTTAGAGACTTCATGCAAGCCACAAATTCGTTTCTTCAATTTGCTTGATCTTCTTGACATGTAACGTGAATCCCTTGACATGTAACGTGAATCCTTTGACATTCACATCTTTACTTTCTTTTTCTATTTAATTCCAACTAACTTACCATCTTTCACCGAACAAATCAAAAATACCGAGTTCTTTCTTTTTCCTGTTTTAATCTTTTTACTCAGAACCTTTTCTTTTATCGATTTTTCATATACCATTACTTTCTTCCCTTTTCTTTTAATCTTTTTCCTTTTATATTTTCTTTTGCAATAATCAAGAAATATCTTATCTCTTTCTTCCAGTTCTTTTCTTTTCCAACAAACTTTATCTTGAACTATGAAATCTTTCTTTCTTCTTTCTTGATATTGTGAACTTTCTCGTTTTCGTACTTTTCTTTCACAATAAATTCTCTTTCGGACATTTTTGGACAAAGGATACGTTTCCTTTTTCTTTCTTTTCTTGAAATCTTCGATTTCTTGAAACTTTTTCTCCTCTTTAAATCCTTTAATTTTTGATATCTTCTTTTCCTTCTCTCCAAATTTCTTGATTCTTTTTTCACCTCTTCTAACTTTTTTTAGTCTCGAAACTTTTTTGATTTCTGCAGCATTATTTTCCATCTTTTTCACAAAATCTTTTTGAATCTTTTTCTTTCCTTTCATTGAATCTTGTGTTAAATCTTTTTCTTTCCTTTCATGAAATCTTGCGTTTCTTGAGATCTCCTTTTCTCTTCCACGAGTTCTTCGATTTCTAGATTCTTTTTCTCTTCTTCTACGAAATTTCTTGCTTCACGATCTTCTTTGATCTCCGGGATTAACTTCACTGTCTTTTCTACAAATTCTTCAAAGTTTTGAATTTTCTTTTCATCCTTTGCGAAATCTTTTGATTCGTGACTTTCCTTTTTTTATCGTCAAACTCTTTGATATCTTCAATCTTTTTAGAATCCATAATCTTTTTTATATGTGTAGTATTCTCCGTTTCCTCTTCTATGAGATCTTTAACTTCTATTTTTTTCCCTCTTTGTTCGAGTGTTCTTGAATTTTTGGAATTTTCCTTTCCAATTCAGTGAACTCTTTCTCATCTTCAATTATCTTTTCTTCTTCCATCAGTTTTTCGGCTTCATAGGCTTCCTCGATATCTTTCACCTCCGCTGCTTTCTCGGGCTCTTTAAGTGCTTTACTTCTTTCGGGCTCTTTTGCTGGTTCTTTACTTTACTTAATTTCTTGATCCATCACCTTTTCAGTTTCTTCATAAAACTCGCGTATAAGATCCCGAGCCATTTTCATATTTTTGAAATCATCTCCAAGGTACATAAGCGTACCCATATCAATTGTTTGACCAATTATATACCTAGTTGTATTGTTCTTTATTATTAACACATCAAAGTACTCTTTTTGTTTCGACGTTGAGTTAGCCGTGTATGGCCTTTTGTATCCTTTTTTCTATGATATCTCAAACTCCATTAGAAACCAGTAATTTCTTTACCATGGTACTCCAATTTTTGCAGTTGCCTTTGGGGTGATGATATCTTACGATGCCATTAAGCTTCTTCGTCTTTTCTTGACGTCGATTTCAAAACCTGGTTGAATGGCGACGATCAAAACCTTGCACGCAGCGGAGATCACCTGCTCGATACCACTGTAGGTATATAAAAATATATACCTATAAACAAAACTACTATATTAGAGGAGAAATCTTTAATCTTTATTAATCTCAAATAACTCTTCTCTCTGATAGATAACCTCTCTCTCAAATAATCTCTCTCAATTACAATCTTTGATCGCTGACTTCATAAATAGCTAATACATGATAAAACTAAATCTTCTCAAATAACTTTAAACTTATCTCTAATTTAAAACTCTAACTAACTCAATCTAATTTAAACATAACGATTTAAATTTAAAACTTAAATTTAACTTAATCTAAGAATTGAATTATGTTTTTATTTCGTAGTCTTATGCTTTGTTGGTTTGCGTGTGCAGTAGCAATGACCGCCGACCCATCTGCTGCAGTTATCGATGGAAAGTCGGTTGCAAATCAAATACGAAAAGAAGTTGCTGCTGAAGTTGCAAAGCTGAAGGATGCAATTGGTATTGTTCCAGGATTAGCAGTTATTTTAGTAGGTTCAAGGAAAGATTCTCAGACATATGTGTGGAATAAGAAAAAGGCTTGTGAAGCCGTGGGCATCACATCTTATGAAGTTAATTTACCTGAGGACTGCTCAGAGGAAGAAGTTCTAAAGCACATTTCAATCTTTAATAATGATCCGTCTGTACATGGAATCTTGGTTCAGCTTCCCCTTCCTCATGTATGGTTACCTAAATGCACTGTATATCAATTTCCTATTCTGTTATTTGCATTTGTTTTTTCGATTTATTTGCATTATTTACTTATTAATTGTTAAATGTTTCCCTGTATCTTAAATAATCTAAACACCAAAAGAATTTCTTACATTATCCTGTAAGAGATATGGAGTAATAGGAGTTGTATAAGGAGGACATTGGATTTAGGGCTTTGGTCTATCGAGGTTTTTCACTTTTCCAAAGTTTGGTTTAACTTATACTTGCTGGTCTTTTTTAAAATCTTTTATTTGCTTTACGTGTTACCGCCCTACAAATATAGAAACCTATAACAGTGCTTCTTCTTTCCAGCATTATTTCTTTTAAGCTATGCCTTTTAAAATATCAATAATGTACAACTATCTAAGTAGCATGGATTCGGAAACGATATGGGACACAATTCAACTCAGATTTGTGGATATGCAATTTCTCAAAAATCTAGGATACAATTTGTTGAGATACGCTAAGCTTTTGTTGTTTAAACATATATACTTTGTCACCAAAACTCACCATTTTTACAGATCTAAACTAAGAATACAACCAATTTGGTAGTGTTGTTGCGTAGAGCCCGTGTAAATTTCGATACATCTATAATAAAACATAAAATTTTAGAACTTGTAAAAATGTGTTCCACATATGTTGTCGACCTATCCGAAAGAATCCTGATATGGATCGAATCTGATATGTATCTGGTATGGATACGTCACCTCATCGATGAATCTGTGCAACATAGAAAACTATCTCATTTTTAGTTATATAAAGTTACATCTTAAGAACTTCTTTTTTAATTGTAACTAATATTATTTTGGAAGTTGTTCTTAATATTTCTCCTCTTAGTTGATTTTAGGGAAATTGCATAAAATACTAGTTATTAATGACAAATTCTATCAATATAGCATTCTTATGTATGACAAGGGAAAAAATGAGGGCACTTCTGTATTGTCCGTCTTATACATAAGTAATTTAATTCAATATGGAATCCCTTGAATTGAATTCACTGCTTTGTCTATTATATGAAGCAGGTTATGACTTACCAAACAAAGAGGTTAGGACGTTCTTGAACAATACCTAGTGATTTCTTCAATAGGGTTTCCCTCTGGAGCTATAATTGATTTGATTCTCGGAACAGTAACTAGAGCACAAAATAATAACTATTATATGAAGCAGGTCTCCAAGTATATTTGCTTATTTTTTCAAATTGTATTTCTATGTTTGGTAAGTCATAACCTGATTCAATCGTGGTTTGAACCCCCGACCTCTTGCCTGATGACAAGAGGCTTTAACACTATATTATAGTGGCACTCACATACTCTCTTGATTTGTAATGCAGCGTCATACATACTGCTTCTCTCATGTGTCCGATACTAGAAAAAGGTTTAATATTCTTCTATATTTTCCTTTTGCAGAATATGAATGAGCAGAAAATTCTTAATTCAGTTAGTATTGAGAAAGATGTGGACGGTTTTAATCCACTAAATACAGGCTGTCTTGCTTTGCAAGGCGGGGAACCGTTATTTGTTCCCTGTACTCCCAAAGGGTGCATGGAATTGTTGCACAGATATGGCATTGAAATTAAAGGAAAAAGAGCAGCCGTAATAGGAAGGAGCAATATTGTTGGGATGCCTGCCGCATTATTGTTGCAGGTAAGATATATTTTTTCTTGCATATTTACAGGGATAAAAATGTATATTTTTTTATATGTTTCTATAATTTATTGGGTAACATCAGCTTTATGTTCACTATGTAATTTTTGTGGCCCATAAATGGATTAGAAATATTCTTTCCTTCTCTCTTTTAGCTACTGTTATACCCTTGTATTACTGTTTGTCTTATCATATGGATATTGAGTGCTAACTATAAATTTTCAATAAATTTAACAGAAGGAGAATGCAACTGTCACTGTGGTACATTCTAGAACAACCAATCCTGAGGAAATAGTAAAACAAGCTGATATAGTCATCTCAGCTTGTGGAGTTGCAAACTTAGTGAGGGGCAGCTGGCTAAAGCCTGGTGCAGTCGTGATAGATGTCGGAATCAATCCTGTAGATGTAAGTGCTCTCCTCATTATCAATACTTGGAATCTCGGGGATTCAAATTGAGCAGGTCCAAGACAGTATATATGCACTGCAAATTTAGTAGCCAGAGAAGTCAAAACCATATTGGTATAACATTGGAAGGGCAAGAGATATCACCGAGCGACCAGTTTAGATATCTAGGTTCCATCATCCAAAAGAATGGAGAGATCGATAATGATGTTAATCAAAGGATCCAAGCTGGTTGGTTGAAATGGAGGAGTGCAACAGGGATTTTGTGTGATCGTAAATTTCCGTTAAAATTGAAAGGGAAGTTTTATCGGAGCGCTATTCGGCCTGCCTTATTATCTGGTACAGAATGCCGGGGTCCTAAGAAGCATCATACACAGAAGATGCACGTAGCGGAGATGCGCATGCTTCGTTGGATGTGCGGTAACACTAGAAAAGATAAGGTGCGAAATGAGGATATTCGTGCAAAAGTTGGTGTAGCACCTGTGGAGGAGAAGATGCGGGAAAACCGGCTAAGATGGTTTGGTCATGTGCGACGCAGACCTATGGAAGCACCGGTTCGACGAATAGATACTCTCGATATGGGCAATGGCAAAAGGGCAAAAGGGAGACCGAAGAAAACATGGATGGAGGTGATACGAAACGATATGGTTGCCAAAGGACTCAATGAAAATATATTGTTCGATAGAAGTGAGTGGAGACAGATGATTCATGTGCTGGACCCGGCGTGATTCTCATGTTGGCTCATGTAGCCTACCCCATATGCTTGGGATAAAAGGCTCAGTTGTTGTGTACCTATTGTCTCATAAAATATATATTCAATTCAACAGCATTGATGCATTGATTTTTCCACGTGTGGTATTATACTGCATCCCATAATTCTGTTGCATCTTGAGTGCTAATTAGACCAATTATCCGCTTGTATTGAAAAAGAAAGGGCTATCATATATATAGATGTCATCATGACCTAGTTTCTATAAGGTGTTGAACATCGAATGAAGAAATGCATCAGAGAACTATAATTGCTAGTGATCGTCTTGGTTGTTCATCTGATCAAGTATAAACCCTATATTTTCTTTTGTTAGCTTAGTTGCAAACATAAACTAATCACCTTTTCAATCTTACATATGGCATCGTGGCAAATTGACCAAGTTGATGCATGACTCTTGGTACCTTATTTAATGGTTGGATGTCCTGTAATTATGTTCCTATCAATAAAAGGACGTCAACTATAAAGTACTTTCTGAAAATATATAATCGACCATTAAGTTATGACTCATTATGTCAATGAACTAAGAAAACCATAAAGACATTTAAAGTTATGAAAACTTGATCTTCACATTTTCTCAATACTCTGCTCTATGACATTTTCGAGGTCTAGGCTGGAGTGATTTGAGAAAAGAACTTCGCAAAATATGCTTTCTTGGCTGCATGATTATATTCCTATTCCTAAAAGTGAGGGATCTGAGTCAGATCCTAATGAGATAGTTTGCTTGGTAGAGGGTGTTGTCCCCCTCACAGCTGTAATTAAGCGTTTTCTGTTCTGAAAAAAGCGGATGAGGATTTTCTAGTTTCTAGAGTGGGGATTGGATGGTTGGATTCTGAGGCAATCCATGTGGTTCTTGATCGCTCAAGGCTTTCTCTTGTGATTATCATCACTCTCAAGTTCTTATTATTTTACCTACTGTACTCCTTACACTATCCATTAACCTTTTGTTTCTCATAACAAGAAGTGTAGCAAGTTTCTTAAAACGTCGTCTCCCAGGAAATCTTAAATCTAACTTTACCCGGCCCTTTAGAACGATTAGCACGTCAAAGACAAACATGTAGACATGGACTAAATATACAGGTGGACAATTGCAAAGGATGGTGGACAATTGCAAAGGATCTGCACTTATCCATTCAATTTATTTAACATGCTGGCAAATTATGTTATCCCTTTGATTTCTTCAGGAGCTTTGTTTTTAAATCACCAGTGACCTGCTGAAGTTTTTTTTTCTTTTTTATTTGGGGGGGGGGGGGTGGGGGGGGGGTAGATCGTCGAGGATTTCATATTCTGTGTCATTGGAACTTGGAAGGAAATAATCCACTATTGTCATTGGAACTTGAACGTCAAGTATAGCTCAAGTAGTCAGAAAATGTCTAGCAAATCAAACTTTGTTAGGACGCTAAGTTTGAAAGAGGCTATCTGTATAATTTGATTATTTGAGATCTCCTCATATAACACTAACATGTGGTTCTTATTTCCCCTCCTTGTTTTCAAAGATGAAGGTCCCATCCTATATTAAGCAATAAAGTGTTTGAAAATATTTTTTTTTGAAAATAAACATAAACTGTTGGGAGGCCAAATTGACGTATATAAAATGTTGATCTATATGTATAAGGGTTCAAATGTTGATTTTTCAATAGTGAGTGTTATTGCTGCCTATCGGTGCAAATATAGTTATATCGGAAATGGTCGTTGATAGTTTCTCCTCTTGGTGGTGACTATGCTGCTGAACTGCCAATTGTTTGTACGAAATCAGCTAGGTTTACTGTATGTTCAACAAGCCTTTGGAATCCTGCAAGTAGAGTTCGATCTGTCAACTCCTGTACCAGTTTCGTCCTTAGTAGCATTCAAATCTGAGCTTAAGTATCCGCTTGGTGGAGAAGATCAACAATAATATTCTTACAGTGCCCAACACTGGCAAACAAGTTGACAATTGTTTTGAAACGAAGTGTGTATAGAATAATTCTGTTATGTAGTGTGATGTTGTTCTTTTTCAGTTAGTCAACAACGCAAGTATAAAAATATGTACTTGCAGCTAACTTTCATTTGACATTAAAAAAAATAGCCGATTCCTCGTCTTCCAAACCTTGGCACCTTGAGTAGTGCATGCACCGTTTGTGTCCATATTTGATTACAAAAGCAAATTGATTTGACAGTCGCATTTCAGGATTTAATTTATGGAAATAGCACATTGCTTGAGGCATGATCTCTTTGAAGTAGGAGTAATTTGGCAATCTGCAATGCAATCAATCAGACACGGGACATGTGCTTGCATGCATAGAGAGATACAGATACATAGATATATCATAAACAATACATCGCAAGGGACATGTGATGATATAACTTTGAAAGCAGGAATTATAGTTCCAACTCATCCACCTGGTTCTGTTATGGGCGGAAAAAACTGTATAGAAAAAACCCTACTAGTGCTAAAAACTTTAAGATTCTGAAATCCTAAGATAATGGTACAATTAGAATTAAATAAACCATTTATGAGCCAGATATGAATTATAAGAATAAGATAATGCGAAAATGAAAAAAATAGAAACCAATTACTAGTTAAATGGACAGCTTTGAATTGAAATAGAGCTCTTGGTTGGAGGTATCCTGTATAGAATAGGAATCGATTCCGTGCCACATTTTGTGGCGTCATGCAACATATTCTAGCATGGCAAGGTCCGTGAGAAGGGTAACGAGGACGACTAAATGGATCAAGAGTGAGGGACTGGGAAGAAGGTAACTTATTGGCTTGAATGAATTATCAGGTTACTCGGTTAAAATCGTGCTACAAAGTTAATCTGGATAAGTTAATCTGGATATAGTTTAACAGGTTAAGACCTTATATACCCGTAACTTATAGTAGTTTGATTTGACATATCTGCTTACATATCAAAGACATACATGACTTATAGTTACGTCTATCATGGTTTTATTGGCACTGTGTCTCAACATGTGTCAAACTCGATGTGTAGGGTTGGAGGATGTTCAGTGCTCGATAGTGTTTACCATCGAAAACCGAACTGAGACACGGAGACGTCTAGTCTGAATTTGGGGCAGATGCATATGCTTGACCCATCCATCTTTCTGAAGATACTAAGTTGATTTATAGCACCGTATACCAGAGGTTTGGATAGATGCGACCGATATAGCCAACTTCAAATTCCCTTCAAGGTGAGAGGTTTATTGATTGTGGGGACGGATCTTTCCTGCTGGCGCAAACCCCTTCAGTTAATTACGTTATTACAATGTGATAACAACCTTCTGCATCTCCAAGCTTTGTTTCGTGTGTGTTCTAGGTTTATTTATTTTGGGTTGCCATTGGATTGTATACGGAGACTAATTTATGTCGTTAACCGTAGGACGCGGATTAGTCCACATCCGTATTTATATTTTATGATTTGTGTCAAGCATTTGCTTCACGGAACCCACGTTGGTAGCTTAGTTTGCCAACGGAATTGAACTTAGATTGCATTTCTCATATTTGTGATGCTTATCGGTTCAAAAGAGAGCCTATGCTCTGTTTAGGGATCATTAGTCTCATTTGTTAACTAAGATCAACTTAGCTTGTTTAGTCATATCTTGAGAATATTTGTCTCCATTGATTATTTGATCATATATGAAGCATAGGCTTCTATACTTAGATATTTTGCCAAGTCTTCAAGCATTTGTTGGGCATCATGCGCACTTGCGCTTTGGAAACATGTGCGCTTGCGCACTTGTATTGCGCATGGCGTTTGGTTTTTGGATCTCGCACTTTGGTACGCATGGGTCTCAAAGGGACCAAGATTGGCCCTAATGCCGGACAGTTGCGTATGTGTCTTGCACGTGGTGCGCAGAACAATACTTGAGAGGGCAAGCTCTTTGGCATGTGCGCACGTGTTTTGCACGTAGTGTTGCGCATGATGCACACTTATTTTTGTGAAAGGCATTGCCTTTGAAGAAAAGTGAAGGGAAGACTTCTGTTAATTTTTAGAAGTGTCTGCTAGGGTGGACCCCAATTTTTTAAGGAAGTCCTGGTCAGTCAATTTTGAGTGCGTTTGCGCATTTGGGAAGTATCGCCTATATGGGATGCATCCCAAAATTAGGGCAAACCCCAGTTTTATGAAAATTGATATTTTTCAAGAAAACATTGTTTTCAATGAAGCCTATGCTTCGGTTCTTGGAGTGCATGCTCTATTCTTGGACCTTTGTCCATGTTTATGAAACCTATGCTTCAATTTTATGTTCTTTAATATATTTTAATGTGAGTTTTTCTCCTCAAGAGCTTGGATCTTAGGATCAAACCCCTGATGAAACCCTATACTTTCGTAGAGGAAGGGATGAATTCTCAGATCTTTTGATCTTGTAGATAACAACGAGTCGAATTCTCAAGAATCCTATGCTTCAAAGAGAAGAGACTTTTCTCTTGTGTTTTTGTCTCGTTGAGACTAGGGTTTCTTTGAGAAGATTGGAGGCGCAGGCCTTAAGAACTTTTCTCGGTTGAAGGAGATCTTGGCGATCATGTTAATAATATTGTAGATGTCGGTTTTTCTCCTTAGGGGCTCCTATTTATAGGAGGGGAGTAGTTAGGGTTTGTTACTAACTACAAAATTTGAATTGATTTAAATTGATTTACATTAAATTAGGGTGTGCGTGCACTGTTGGATCGTTGATCCTAACAACTTTTTTATTAAGAAGTTAACAGGAAAGATTTTCTTCCAAAAGAAGTTCATATCAAATCAGCGACACATGTCAAAGAAATGCGCTTGTGCATCGTGTCTTGCACACAGCGCAGCGCTTGCACATGCGCACGTGCATTGCACGCAACGCTTGCACATGCGCAAGAGAGGTTCATGCCAACGTGCTTTTCACATAGCGCAAGCGCAAGTGTGCATCTGATGCTTACGCTTCAAGTTTCAATGTAGCCTGCACTACAAGTAATGGATGCACCCTATTTGGGCGAGAACAAATGCCCCCACCACGGCGTCCACGTGCATTGCACGTGGATGGAGTTGTGCGCTTTTGAACACCGTTCGATCTGTCTCGAGATTAGGGGAATTAAACCGACCCCACACCCCTATAAATAGAGCGCTAGGCTCTGGGATGAGGCTGTGCCTTTCTTTTCTTTCTGTGATTTTTTTTAAGATCTAGTTCTCTAGAGCGCAGCGCTCTCTTGAAGCTTAAGCTTCCATCTTTTGATGAAGGTCAAATCAAGATTTTTCTTGAAATGCCCGGACAAGAGAGTGGTTGCCCAAAATCACTGGGTAAGTGCGCATGCGCATTTTAAGATGCGCACTTGCTCTTTTAGAGCGCATCCTTTTAGGTTTTTAAAGTCTTTGCTTTACTTAGAAATTTTTTAGATCTTACTTAGAAAGTTTTTAGATTTTCTATAAACCTATACTTTAAATCCTATTTTTTGTGTTCAACTTTGGCCCAGTGGGATCTCTTAGATCTGAAGCTAAAGGCTCCACACTTTGAAGTTACAGTGTCTTTTTAACTGATGTTCATTTTGCTTCTTTCTTTCCTTTCAAGTAGGATAGCTAGTCGGCTCTATTCTATCGGGCAAATAATTTCCAATGCCGATATACGCTCTTACGAACCAGGATACAGTGCTGCCCACTGCAACGCCGTATTGCGCCGCTTTGAAGACCACAATGGGCGATTGCTTCCACACCGCTTTGCCATGTTGTAGATGGTCTTTAAAGCGATCTGAATGCTTTACCGGGGCTCTCTGAGGCGATGCCTCTTCAGGCACTTGATGAAGCCGAAGACAAAGTACACTCAGTTTATTTGATAGGCTTGATCTAAAAAAGACGAAGAGACGACCCATCATGTTTTGCATCGGATTTATCAACAGAAAGCTATAATATTCTCAAACGAGAGGACGAACGATATAAGTGGTGACCTCGAAGCTTGTCTTCGTGAACGGACGCACAAGAAGATGGTAGACGATGCTTGGGAAGTTTTGTTGGATTTTATCTTTGAATTTATCAACCCCTATACTAATGCTAGTATCTTGCCTTTTGGAGCTTTGAACAATGTTTGTATTTTATTTTCTCGCAGCTGTTTTGTATCGGTAGTCTTTCTTCAACTTTTGACGTATTAATGAAAAACACCTTTTGTGCGCTTAGCCTTGTATCTCTGCAGATTTAACTTCTTTCTTTGCGCTGAAATAACCTGGCTTAGTTTATGTACTCGTCTCGGAGCGTTCAGCTTATCATCCTTTGGTGAATAAACTCGGTCTAACGTTAAACATACATAACCCTTGCTAGTGTAGGAGTACGTTAGGTTTGTGGTGCTGGGTGTAGTCTGTCGCACCATTACGTTAGCTTATTTCTTCTCAACTTGCGTTCTCTCGGAATGCTGTTCGAATAGCCACGCACTTGCATATCTCTCAATCCCTTCTGAGGCGAAGATACGCCTAAAGTAATCTTCTTAGGCGAGTGTGTAGATGGCCATCGGAGATTCAGCTTTAGGCGTCACTATGACGCTTTACCGTGAGGTCAGACTGTTTTTAAGTCCCAGAGAAGTCATGACTGCACCTTTCGGAGGTGAGATGATATCTAATGGTCTTTAGGCTTGTAAGTATTACCAATGAGACCTATAGTTAAAAGTTGTTATCACTCTCCTTTTGTTTTGACCCTTTGATTTTTGCTGACGCTATGTCTGTACTCTGCTGAGACATAATGAACATCCATATAGTCTTTAGGGTGTGTGTATGCCATCAAGATTTAATTCTTCATTTGGAAAAGCATGTTGGAACATATTGTTCACCTTAATTTGTGCCTGTGGATTGTATACAAGAGTCAGTATGACCTACCTGTAGGACAGAAATTTTTTTCCTTTTTTTAATCTGCGATTGCTCTATCATTTCAGTTTTTCTTATCGCATAAACCGTGATTGCCCAATCATTTCGGTTATTTATTCGCGGACGCCCTATCATTTCGTCTATTTCATTTTATTTTTACTCGCTGATTTTTATTGCGAGTTGCCAATTATTTCTGCTATTTCTTTTCTTTTTTTATCTCCCATTTTAACGACTTACGGGTCGAGAGTTTGGATTTCTGGCTTGGCATCAGCGTTGCTAATATTGAAGCATATATGCCGGGAGCAATTCATCATTTGCCTTTTGAGGAAATTTAGGATTTGGATTTTAGGTCGGTATCAGTATCGCTAACACTGAAGCATAGTGCCAGAAATGACTCATCATTTGCCGTTGCCCGTTGGACAATGATGGCTTAAAAACAGGTTTAAATCCCTACCAACTAAGGCTTCTTTTAATTTTATGAGCCGTAAGGGTCTCATAAAGGTATTTTCTCCATATGAGTTAAGAGGATCTCGTATACGTATTTTCTTCTTACGAGTCGTGGGGACCCCTAAGTGTCCTTTTCTCTTGTGAGTTGTAAGGATCTCGCAAGAGTGTTTTCTCCTTACAAGTCGAGAGGTTCTCGCACGTGTTGTTCGCCGTCGGTGGGATTTTGTTGAAACACATAGTTTGCGCCTGTAGATTGTATATAAGAGTCGGGGTTGAACTATTTGTAGGGCAGTTTCTTTCTTTTCACGAGTTCGCACCCTTTCGGGTTTTCACAAGCTCGTAAGTAGTCCTGCTGTTTTTACTTACGGATCCCTTTCAGGTTTTCATCCGTGCTTTTTTTTGCTTATGGACGTACCGTTTTTTTATTTTACGCACCGTTCTGCTCATGGGTCGTGAGGATACATGAGTGGGTTTTTTCATCGTTGGTATCTTGGTTGGCCAATAGAGGGGGTCTTGGAGGTGATTTTATTGCTGATAGCCCGGGGATTGTATACGGTAGTCAATTTGGAAACTAACCGTAAGGTAACGCGAAAGAACTTGGTTGGGATAAAGTTTGTGTCCATGGATTGTATACTGCCCGCTTGAAGCGTCAGTCTCGTAGAGCAGTGGATATTTAGGGAATATTGCTTCCTGGGGGAATCTGGGGATGCAACCTTTGCTGCGGATAGCCCATGGATTGTATACGATAGTCAATTTGGAGACATGCCGCATGGCAAGGAATATTTAGGAAGTATAGCTTCCCGGTGGGACTTTTAGAGTCTTGATTTAGGAAGTTATGGGGTGGACATAGAAGTCATCTATCGTTGACCTAAGTCAAAACTCTTTTAAGCGTAGTATTTCTTGAGAAAATGACCATTTATTGGCCGAAATAGCCTTTCTCCATGCATATTCATCAGCATGTAGGCTCCAACTTGGTAGACCTTATCTATGATATACGGACTTTCATATTGTGCTTCAAACTTTCTTCGCTTTGTACGGTTAGGGATCATCAGTCTTTTAACGACCAAGACGAGTTCGCCTTTGTGAAATGTTCTCGGCCTGGTTAGCCCTTCATATGCTTGAGTCATTTTTGCCCTATGAGCTTCCAGACTCTGTTCCGCTGCAATACGGGTTTCATCGAGAGCGTCGGGTTCTTCGCGCCGAAAATGGGCGTTTTCCTCATCAGCGAGCTCGTATTGGATCGCCATCCGCAGTGACTGAAGTTCGATCTCTAGTGGGAGCATCGTTTTCAGCGCCGAACACCATGCATAGGGTGTTGTCTTGGTGGCTGTCTTGAACAATGTTCAGTAGGTCCAAAGAGTTTCATGCAGCCTTTCGTGCCAATCTTTTTTTATTCTTGGACACTATCTTTTTGATGAGCTTGGTCAAGGTCTTGTTAAAAGTTTCAACTAGACCGTTGGCTCGGCAATTATAGACGGAGGAGAATCTCCAGTTTATCTTGTGCTGTTGTGTGAAATGACTGATGTTATGGCTTCTGTATGCTGGTCAGTTGTATGAGACTATTTGCCGTGGGACTCCGAACCAGTAGATGACATGGGTTTTGAAAAAGTGTAGAATGTTCTCCGTCTTCACTTCTTTCAGTGGTATTGCTTCCGTCCATTTTGAGAAATAGTCGGTGGCGGCCAGGATGAACCGATGTCCTTTAGACAATGGTGGTTCAATAGGGCCAACTATATGTCCCCCACATCTCAAACGGCCAGCTGGCTACTGTCAGATGTAATGGATTGGGGTGTTGATGGATAAAATATCCATATATTTGGCATGAGTGACCTTTTGGCGCACTCTATACAGTTTGGATCATGGTGGGTCAGTAGTAGCCCATTCTCTTGATCTTTAGCTTCATTTTCAGACCGGCTTGATGGGATCCACAAAGCCCGTCGTCAATTTCTTAGACGGCCATCCTTGCTTTGTTCGGCTGTAGGCATCTTAGACATATATGGTTGAAGGATCTTTTGTATAAAGTTCTATCGATAAAGGCGAACAACAGAGCTCATTTTGTGAGCTGGTGTCTTTATAATGCATTTTCAGGCACCCGCTGGGACTTAAAGTAGTCGATGAATACTTCTCGCCAGTCTTGTTCTTGTTCTTCTTTTTCTGTTTGGAGGACGTTTTCTTTGGTTATATCTTTCTCTTTAGATGCTTCTTTTTCTTTGGGTGTTCTTGTTGGAAATTTCGAAGGGAACTTTGCTGGCGCTAAGATCTTTCGGTTTTGGACAATGATCCTTACGTCATCGAGATCTTCATCTGCTAGCTCCCTGGCCAGTTTGGCTAACGCATCCGCTTTGCTGTTTTCCGCTCGCGACACGCTCTCCAATGTATATGATGGAATTTGCATTAACAACTGCCGTACCTTTTCGTCATACCTTATCGGTTCTGGCTTGCATGTTTTATAATCGCCGTTGACTTGTCTGACGATCAATTGAGAATCTCCGTATATAAGAAGATCCTTGATACCCATTTCGATCGCGATTTCGATACTGGTTATGAGGGATTCATATTTCGCCTCGTTGTTGGTTCTCGGTTCCATCAATGAGATTACATAGCGTATGATTCCATCTTGGGGAGTCACGAAGATGAGACCCATCCCAGTTTTGATTATTGGAGTGTTCTTCTTTCGCACGTTCATTGAAGATGCTCCATCAAAATAAAGCTCCCAATGGTGCTTTTCTTTATTTTCTTCTTCCTCGGTGATTGCATTAAATAAATACTCATTCGGTAGCTCGCAGTTTAGCGGAGAGTTGGCGGAAATGAGATGCTCAGCGATGAAATCGGCAATGGCTTGTCCTTTTATCGCTTTGAGAGGACGGTATATGATCGAGAATTCCATTAGCAGAAGAGCCCATTTGGCAATTCTTCTCGTCAGAATAACCTTCGTCATTAGGTACTTAAGAGGATCCACCTTTGAGATCGGGCGTAATGTTTGAGCTTCGTAACTGCGAAGATCAGCGCCAAGCAATGCTTCTCGATGGGGGAGTAGTTGCATTCTTCCCCATCAGAACTCGACTTAGATAATGGAGGGCTTTTTTTTCCCTTGGTCGTTCTCTTGCGTTCATAGTGCGTTTAAAGAGTGATCAAGTGCCGTCGTATATAAGATGCGTGGTTTTCCCGTCACTGGAGCAGCTAATATTGGCTGATTTTGCGGATACTGCTTGATTTCTTCCAATACCCTTTTGCATTTTTGGTCTTCCTTTCTTCATGAGATGGGAGAAAAGGGCGGATTTTGCTTGACAGGTTGGTGATGAACCGTCGAATATGCACGAGCTTCCCTTGGAGCGATCACAGTTGCTTGAGATTTCTTGGAGAGGGCATTTCGGTAATTTCCCGGATTTTGGAAGGGTCAATTTCAATTTCTCGGTGGCGGATTATGAATTCTAAGAACTTTACTGGTGAGACGCCGAAGACGCATTTCAACGGATTCATCTTATTTTCTGAGGCGCTCAAAGACGGTTCTGAAACGTCCCTAGTGCTCCTCACGAGACATGCTTTTAACCACGAGACCGTCTATATGGCATTCGATGATTTCGTGGATCAAGTCGTTAAAGATCTTCGTCATAGCTCTTTGGTATGTTGCTCCGGCGTTCTTTAATTCGAAGAGCATCACCTTGTAGCAGAAGACGCCTAACGGTGCGCGGAAGGCTGTGTGCTTTTGATCTTCAGGATCCATTTTGATTTGATTGTATTTAGAGGACCCATCCATGAACGAGAAAACCTCGTGAGTGAACGTATTATCGATCATCAGTTCCGTAAGTGGCACGGGAAAGTCATCTTTCGGACACGTCTTATTTAAGTCTCGAAAGTCCACACATCCGAACTGTCTCGTTCTTCATCACGGTGATGATGTTGGCAATCCAGTCGGGATACTGTACTTCATGGATGAAACCGGAGTCTATTAGCTTCTTGACTTCGACGTTGATGCTCATCTCTAGTTTGAACCGCATCCTTCTTAGTGACTGCTTGACAGGTTTTATAACTGGCATTATAGCCAGCTTGTGGACTGCTATCTCTGAATCGAGTCTCGACATCTCAGAGTAGTTCCAGGCAAAACAATCCCTGTACTCCATGAGTACGGTCTTCAGAGTGGCCACTTGTTCTTCTGTTAGCAACTCACTGACAAACGTGGGTCAGGGATCTTTCGTTTTCAAGTTTATTTTCTTTAGTTCGTCTGCCGTGGTATGGATCCTATCTTCCAGCATTTCGGAGATCTCATCTTCATTGGTGAAGCAATCGAAGAGCATGGTCATATCTTCATCTCCTCTCTCATTTGAGAGATTTATTGCGTGGCAAGTATAAGTTTGCTCCCGCTTCTTGGATCGGACGGATCCCAATCCAGTGGTATCGGCTTTCTTCGGCACATCCTTCCATGGTGGATTCACCCTCCAGCTGTCGGCCAGAATGAACCTGCCTTGTTTGTATTGCTCTTCGACCCAGTTCTTGAAGACGAAATAATCTTCAATCGGATGGTTTATGACCCGATGATATAGGCAATAGTCAGGGTCGTCGACCGCATTTGCTTGCACGATTCGTCGAGGTTCAGGCATCGATAACATTTAGTGCTTCATGAAGAGGCTGTTTCCTGATTTAGAATCAGAAAAGCTTATGGAAAAGGCTTCAGAAAAGGGTCACGTGCTTACATGTGACCAGCAGTCACGTGTTGGCACGTGACATCTAAAAGCATCGGCAAGGCAAATTCAGCTTCCCGACTATATCAAAGAAAAGGGCTTCAGAAAGGGTCACGTGCTCCCACGTGACCTGGGTCATGTGTTGGCACGTGACAATTAAAAACGGCTTCAAAGGCAAACCGGTTCCCTGATCAAATCAAGGAAAAAGCTTCAGAAGAGGTCACGTGCTCCCACGTGACCAGGGTCACGTGTTGGCACGTGATAATCAAAAGCAACAGATTTGTTCTCCGGTTAAACCAAGAAAAAGGCTCCAGACGAGGGTCATGTGCTCACACGTGACCAGGGGTCACGTGGTGGCACGTGACGGTTAAGCAGCGACCAGAAAGCAGAGCGCAAAAAGAAAGAAGAGGGCTCGTTCCAAGGGGGGTCACGTGCCCACACATGACCAAGGGTCACGTGGCCACACGTGACCGACTTCAAAGCCCATTTGTTAACAGAATTAAATTCTGAGAAAAGACCTCTCAAATCTTTCCAAAAGCAACCGATTGAATTAAGGATTTAAAGGTGATTAAATATCATCTATCTATGGGAAAATCTCGAATTTGGGAAGATTTCCCCGTAAAATCTAACCGAAATAACAAAGGAGAATCTCTGGATTTAAAATCCAATGGTGAATAAAATTCACCTAATAATCCAAAGGTCCAAAACAAATGATGGATATAAATCAAATCTCTCAATGAAAGATTCATCAAAAAACTAATTGACTCGGCTGCTTCTCCTATAAATAGGAGCCAAGAGACACACAAAAAAAAGATATAGGCAGAGGGAAGAAAAGAGAGAGAGCCTTGATACTTTAGAGGAATTTGGATCTTCTGCAAAAGAAAACCCTAGGTAAGAAAGGGAAGGTTTCATTGAAAGAAAAGAGAATTTAATTCTCAACAGAGTTTAACTCTGATATAAAACAGAAGGACATATTTCTTCTCTCTTTGATGGAGGATCTGTAAAGTGCACATCTCCCCTTGAGTTGAGAATTTAATTCTCAATGGGTTGAGATCCTGCCTTGCAGATCCAAAGCATAGAGAGGGAATGGAAGCACGAGAATTTAATTCTCACAGAACTATAGCAATTTAATTCCTTCAAAATAAAATTAGGGTTTGACCCTGTGTTATGGGAATTTAATTCCTTCAGAATGAAAAGAATCAGGGTTTAACCCTAGTTAAGAACTTAGTTCTGTTAAAACAACAAGAATTTAATTCCCTTAATCTTATTCCCCAGAATAATTCTCTAACAGAGAGTGGGGGTTTAATTCCTTAAAGCTTTTAACCTTATTCAGTTCTTCACATATATGAGGAATTTAATTCCTACAGAAAATTCAGAGTTCAACTCTTCAAAAGGAATTAGGAATTTAATTCCTCTGAAATTATTGTTAGGGTTCAACCCTACGAGGAATTTAATTCCTGAAAGGGATTAACAGATCTTCTAAACAACTACAGAAAAGCAGGGTCACGTGTCACCATGTGACCCCCCCAAAAGATCTACAGAAAGCCCTTTGAGGCAGTGCCTCACGTGACCCACGTGACCCTTGGCAGAGGCTTTAACATACTCTATTCAAACACCCGTCACGTGATGACACGTGATGCTCCAAAAGATGCGATCTTCTCAGCAGAACAAACGAAGGGAGGGCGCCCTCACGTGCTACCACGTGACCCCTCTTGCCTCAGCGTCTAACGCTAAATTGGAACCCCTGAATTCAGTGTTAAAACGTTGTTTGGCCTTAGTGTTCAACACTAAGCAAAGAACTTTATTTGCAGTGTTCAACACTGATTATCTTAGTGTTCAACACTAATTTGGGATTTCTGTTGCCAGTGTTTAACACTGGTCTGTTTTAGTGTTTAACACTAATTTGAAGGCCTTGTCGCTGGTGTTGACACCAACTATCTTCTAGTGTTAAACACTGACTTATCAATCTCATTCTCAGTGTTCAACACTGATTGGTCTTTAGTGTTTAACACTAGGCATTGGCCCAATTGGCTAAATGGCCAGAGGCAAAGCCTCTCCTTCAAGGGACCAACAGGAGGGCCGATGTCCCAGACATGATTGGACTTAGCCCAAGCTGGCCATAAGTCCTCAATTCGTAATTAACTGGGCTAATGGGCTCATAACATAATTAATTGGTCTTGATCCCAAATTAGGCCAAAGACTATTTAATCCACTCCGGTTACAGGGTACATCTCTTCATTCCTTTGATACTTGGCGTTGTAATCCCTCAACGTCTTCAAAGAGGTGACGGGTCCCGATGACCACACATTGATATGGACTGTGGGGTCCTTAAACCCATGGACTACGATGTCCTTAACCTTGACCGAGATGTCTTAAAACTAACAATGGACTGTGGGGTCCTTAAACCCATGGACTACGACGTCCTTAACCTTGACCGAGTTATCTTAAAACTAACAATGGACTGTGGGGTCCTTAAACCCATGGACTACGACGTCCTTAACCTTGACCGAGATGTCTTAAAACTAACAATGGACCGCAATGTCCTTAAACTACCCATGGACCGCAATGTCCTTAAACTAGCGATGGACCACTATGTCCCTAAACTGGAATGATAGAGCCCAAACGCTCTTTTGTTGGATCTAAACGATCCCGTTTAAGTTGATCTTAGCCTTAAATATGGCTAACGTATCCTTAAACCTTTCAAACAGACTTTAGTCCCAAACTGGACTATAGATCCCCCCAATTAACTCTGGTTCAAGGGTACATCTCTGAACTCCTCTGACATCTGTCGTTGTAATCCTTCAACGTCGTCAGAGAGGTGACGGGTCCCGACGGCCATACATTAAATGGACCACTATGTCCCTAAACTGGAACAATGGAGCCCAAATGCTCTTTTGTCGGATTTAAACGGTCCCGTTAAGTTGATCTTAGTCTCAGGTTAGACTAACGTATCCTTAACAAACGTTTGAGTTGATCTTGGCCTTAAATATGGCTAACGTATCCTCAAACCAAACCCCCAAACCCAAATCTAAGATAATACGGATTTGGACTAGTCCACGCCCTACGGGCGACGACATAACACGGTCTCCGTAAACAATCCACGGGCAACAAAACATAAAATAAACACACACGACACGAAGTGACCATCTGGAGAAGGAGAAAGTTGTTACCGCGACGCGGTAGCGTAATTAACTGCAGGGGCTTGCGCCTGCAGGGAAGAGCGTCCCCACAATCAAAAACCCCTCAAGCGAGGGGGAATCTGACGAAGTCTGCTACATCGGACGCATCCGTTCAGACCTTCAATACACGGTGCCATAAATCAACTTGGCATCTTCGGAGAGATGGACGGATAGCACCAATTAGCATCTGCCCCGAATCTCGGGTGAGACGTCCCGCGTCTCGGCCGCCGTTCGGAGGGGAACAGATTCTGGCACGCCCGGTGGGACATTTTCCTCTTTCCACTCCACACTTCGTGTGTCGTGATTCGCGAACCAATCGCGGTTCGCTAATGGTTGCCCTTGGGTTTCGAGATACTAAGACTTGGCGTCTTGCTCATTGCAGAAAGCAAAGGATCGATGGCTTCTACTTCTGCGAAATGCTCCAACTGCTCGGACTGCAATTGCGACCAACGCTCTGCCTCGCCAGGAGGTATAGCCTACGGACCCCAAGCTGCTTCGTTATTCACAATACCGGTGGACCAGGTGACTCAGGCCACTACCGGATTGTTCTTTGGGACTATGCTCCCACCGACAAGCTTTACGGCGCCGGTGCTGACAAAGGAAGCTCCCAAGAAGTCGGTCTTTGATCGTCTTACCCCTGCTGCGGCTCCTCTCAACGGGTCGCCCAACATCAGCGCCTCGGTCTTCTTTAGATTGGGCCAGAAATCCTGTGGACCCATCATGGGGCCTACAATCACAGAGAAGGCTGCTTCTAAGAAAGTGACCGGTCCTGCTCCCGAAATCACCAGGGCGGCTTCCCCGGCCAAAAAGTCGGTCCTTACAAGATTGACGGCCCCAGCTCCCGCTCCTGCTACCCAAAGGACATCGGTCTTTGACAGGCTAACACCAGCAGCGACCCCCCACCTACACAGGGGGCAAGACGAAGCCATTCTCACCGCTGAACCAACGCCGTCCGTTCGACACGCTCGACGTCGCTATTGGCGCCGAGTAAGGAAGGCTGGGGGCAACTCCCCCTCTGGGCTAACTCCATCAGCCCCGACGGCAGAAGTTAATGCTGTTGTTCCAACGGGGAACAGCTTCGAGATGCTAAATAAGGTGTGAAGGAATTCTCCTACTGCGGTGCTAAAGAGGTCTCCTCCCCCACTAAAAAAGGTTGTGGAAATAAAGTCAGAACAGCCCCGATCCCCTCAACAGCTGTCTTCCAAAATCTATAAGGTTTGGCGGCAGGCCCGAGATTCGATGATCGATCCAAACTTCTCCCGCCAGCACAAGAAGCTGAAAATCCAATCGGAAGCCGGTCACCAGGCTAAACCACGAAAGGCTGTCTGGACGCCCACCTTAACGGCCCCCTCAACCTCCACTGCTCATAAAAGGAGGAAGCCAGAGAAGATCCCCCAGCCTGCAACGACAGCCAAAGGCACTAAGCCCAGACGCCCTAAGTCTGGGGGCATGATGGTCCACACCGTATACATGGCGTCAGGAAAAGAAGACAGCCGTGCGTCTACAGGTCATAGACCGCTCACACGGTCGGTGACCAAAGCTCAGGAGCAACAGCAAAAGCTCCAGGAAATGATGAATGCTATGGCCGCACTTACCGGGCCAAAAGAAAACCCAGAAACGTCTTCGGACGAACGCCAGGAGGAAGAAACCGACGCCGAATTCCTTCGCCGAATATTGGAGAAGAAGGACAAAGAGGCTGCTGAACAAGCAGCCAACATACAACGTATGGGCCTCCTCTTCCAAGATATGATAGGAATGATGATCCAACAGGATCCACCCGCTGAGAATCCCCCGATCGTCCTTGAAGACGACAGGGGAGAAACGTCAAATCCACCACCGGCCCTCTCAACGGCCAAGGAGGAGACAATCTCTAAGGCTGACTTGGTCGACTATATAGCCCAGCAAATCCGGGTTCATCATGCGACTGAGGCAGCTGGTCAAGTCGTAAAAACGGGGCGGCCATATCCAAGCTGGTACGACCAAATCAAGTACTTGCCGGGTTACACAATTCCCAAGTTCCATGTTTACAAGGGGACCGGCAATCCCCACCAACATGTCGCCCAGTTCAGGGCCCTTTGCGGTAACACCGGCGGAGATGATAAACTGTTGCTTCGCCAGTTCGTGGGCAGCTTATCAGAAACAGCGTTCGAATGGTATTCGGAACTCCCGAACGATTCTATCAAGACGTTCGCTGAAATGGAGTTGCTATTCACTCAGCAATTCGCAAGCGCCAGCGAACGCACTCCAATAACGGCACTGATTAACGCCAGGGTAAAACCAGGCGAAACTTGGGTCCAGTATGCTATACGATGGCGGAATTTATGGTCGAAATGCGAGCAACGCATTGAGGAACCGCCCGCGGTGGGCATGTTCGTGGGAACCCTAGACCCTCACGCAACTATCTCCCAGTTTATGATGTTCTTTAAGCCAACCACATTCCAGGCTTTAATCGACAAGTTGGCTCAGATGGACCAAATGGGTCATAAATCGTCTCCCCCGAAGTCAGAACCTCGGAATGACAAGGGTAAAGAAAAGGCCACCTTCGTCGCGAATGCCCAGCAGCAACCCAATGCCCCAAAGCTGACGGATCAACTGGAAGAAAGACGCCGGTATTATAATGAGAAGATGAAGCGTCCCTACTCGTTCCCACGGGACAAGAAGAAACGGCTATTCGAGCTGGCAGTACGCAACAGACTTATAAACCTGCCAAATCCAAGGCGACCGCCACAACCCACTGAGCTGAACAACCCCAACTATTGCCCTTACCATCAAACGGTTAGCCATCCGATTGAGGATTGCTTCGTCTTCAAAGGATGGATTGAAGATCAATACCTCCAGGGAAAGTTTGCGCTGTCCGAAAAGTGGAAGGTGAACCCGCCACAGCCGCATACTCCTAAGAAGACGGACGCACCAGGGGCGACTTGTTCCTTTATTGAAGAAGCTCCATGGGAAATCGTGCTATCAGCTAAAACCAAAAGGATGCTGAGTGACCTTCATGCGTGCCCAGCGGTTGAATGGAAGAACCCGCTTGAACCTCAAATCATCGAAGGGATGTTAAAGCCGCGCCCAACTACAAAGATTCGTGGTGATGGCCCAAGTACTCACACCCAACCGTCAAAATCTTCGAAGAAAAAGAAGAGGAAATCCAAAAAGCCCGTGAAGCCTGGAAACAAGCGCATGGATTTGCAGAAACAGATTGACGCGCTGGAGGAGTACAATCAAAAGGCACGGACTCCCGTCACACTGCAAGAGTTCCTCAACCACGTCTTTCAGAAGGAAGATGAGGAAGAGAGCTCATCGGATGAATCCGAGGGATATGTGGCGAGTTATCATGTGATTTCCCACTCGGAAGATGAGAAAACTCCTGGCACCGAGAAACTGGGGGCACACCCTGAGCCAGGACTTGTGTGGCCAACAGATGAAATGGTCGACGCCTTTCTGGACGAGATTCGTCTAAAGAGTAAAGCAGATCAGGAGCGTGAGATGGCCGCATCGGAAGGAGCCGAACGCAGGTGACTAAACGAAAGAGTTGAAGTACTCCCGCCAGATCGAAAGGCATCCGAGGCAGACAAGAAGATATTCAAGACGAGAAAAAGGTTTGCCAAAGCCATGTCAATGGGAATGAAGTTACCACCCTCGGAAGAAAACACGCTCAATGGGGTGGAGAGGCACCCTGATTATTGCGCATATCATCGGAAAATTTCATACCCTACGGAGGAGTGCGACGCCTTTAGGATATGGTGGCAAGGATATGTTGCTCATCGGCAACATTTTAAGTGCATGAAACGCAAGACTCGTCGGGAACGAAGGAGTACTGCCGACAGGCACAACAGAACTATTGGCAGCTGTTACATGGTTAACGCCGGAGGGTCACAAGTTCTCACCTTTGGGAGCGACTCCGATGAAGAAATGGCTCTGGGCCCTCTCTTCAAAGAATCCGTTTTAGGGAAAGAGGAGAAATCGGAGGCCTGCGAGAACATTCAGCTGCGCAATCGCACACTCCCAGAAAAGAATCTCGGGCCCGCGAGTAGAAAAGATAAGGGAAAGGAAAAGGTCACTGAAGATATCACTTTAGATGACCAAGTCATGAAAGAGCTGGCTGCCAAAGACCCTCCTAGGAAGGGTAAGGTGGACTATAACATTCTAGCGCACCTAAGGAAGCTACCTTCTCAGCTTAGCATTCTCGATGCCCTCCTATTATCAAAAGAAGCGCGAGACTCACTAATTAAGGCGTTACAAGAACCTGAGCAATTCCAAGCCTTCCTCGCCACTGAAAGGATGAAGGATGAATTGGAGGAAGTGCATACGGCCAACATCACTTTCGGTGACGAAGACCTCCTTCTTGGGACGTGCGACCACAACCGTCCCCTATATGTCTCTGGATACTGCCATGATATCAAGATAGGCAAGATCCTGATGGATAATGGATCCTCCGTCAATCTCCTTAATGTTCGGGTGTTGAAGGAAATCTGCATGAGTGTGCAACACCTCGCTCGTGACAAAATTACTATCTCCGGTTTCGATTCACAATCGTCACGGACTCTCGGATCCGTGATACTAACATTACGCTTTGGACTCCTCGTCACAGACATCAAATTCCATGTCATTGACGCCAAGACCTGCTACAACGCCTTGCTCGGTCATCCTTGGCTACACGAGTACAACATCATCCCTTCTACACAACATCAGTGTATGAAGTACTTTAAGGATGGTTTCGAGTATACCGTAACAGGTGAGTTGAACCCATTTTCCGTGAATGAAGTCCGCAAATACGAAGATGCGAAGTACTTTTTGCCAGATTTCGAGGATACAGAAAGGTGTCGCAACCCGGAGAACAAAGCCGCCGCCACCATCCCTGTTTTCGGGAGCGATACCGAAGAAGAAGAAGAGTTAGTTTATGCCGGGCCATCTCAACGCAACAAACCGGGGACGTCCGCCCCCATGTTGGTCTTCGGAAGTGACTCGGAAGATGAGGTTAATGCCGTGTTCTCCAATCGGCTGTCAATACAAGCACCCCCTAGCGATGATCAGAGTTTGCAAATCACCATGGTGCCGCGGGAACACTACAAGGATCTCGACACATTTCAAGCTCACAATGTGCAGGACCTGCAAACATTTTACGTCCATCCCAGGCAAAGGGGTGAGAAGTTAATCCTATTCTACCGATCCTCAGAGTCGAAAATAGAGAAAGAGATCTGGCATGGCACGGATGTTACAGTCGACAGGCTCCAACCTATCCGTTTGCCCAGATACTACACAAATGGACTAAAAAGGCTATTGAAGCGCCAAGGAGTACCCTTAAAACAGACTGTTCGACAAGCTCGGTTCTACAACAGGATTTGGGATGTCCCTGGGACCCAACGCAAATTGCTCAACGGGAAAATGGAAACACTTAGGCTTGGATACGTGAGAACCGGAAAACGGGAACGGGCCCACAGTAGCTACACCATATATACTTTTGATGAAGAAGAGGACGCCCCGTCAGGAAATGCCAACCCCTCATCAAAACTAAATCCCGCGATTGAAATGCCGAGTCCGTCGTTTGAAGAACGAATGGACAAGCCTATCAGGAAAGTGGGTCAAAAAGCTCGGGAAGACCACAACCGCGAGATGGCCATCTACGAGAAGGCCAGGACGCAACGTCTATTTCAACAGGCTGCAAAAGACAAAGATGCTCATCCTTGTCAACCCGTTGTACGAAAGGCCCGACGCAGAGACGGAAATAAATCAAGAAGCGGAAAGAGGAGCCAACAAAAACGACGCAGGATTAGAGAGTTACGTGATCGGGTATTGCGCGGCTCGGATTTGTCCCTCATGAAGAAGATGAGTCGAGCGTACTCCTTCCCTCGAGACAAGACGGAGAAGTTACTCGAGCTCGCTATAAAACATCAAATGATCGCGCCTCCAGAGCCTAAGCACCCTGAGCAAGCTAACAGGGCTTCTCATCTAAGCTATTGCTCTTATCACCAAGCCATAGGACATCCTACCGAAAACTGCTTCACCTTCAAGAACTGGGTCGAGGACCAGTACCAACAGGGCAGATTCGCTTTATGCGATGGCTGGAGGGTAACGCCGCCACAAAAGCACGAACCCAAAGCCGCAAAAGCATAACCAGATCCACCTCAGTCCTGGAAGCGGATTCGCACCTGTTATACGATTACGATATTAAAAGAAGAGCCCGAGAACATGGATGACCTTCCCTGGTGCTTTAAGAACAGCGATGATTAGGTGGTCTCAGAATTTCCGCCAGCTCCAAAAGAACTGGAAGACGGCATACATACTACTGCAGATAACCTCAAGAAGATTGAGTTGGGATCGGCAGATGACCCGCGACCGACATTTGTCAGCGAGCTGCTATCTGAAGAAAGGGTGACTGCGTTAAAGAACGTGCTTCTACGGCATAAAGACTGCTTCGCGTGGAACTACTCCGAGATGCCAGGATTAGATCCGGAGATTGCTGTGCATAAATTAGCAATATCCCCAGATATCAAGCCAGTCAAGCAGGCGCCAAGAACGATGCGACTCGAGCTTGAAATGAGCATCAACGCCGAAGTCAAGAAGCTGATCGATTCTGGATTTATCCAAGAAGTCCAGTATCCCGACTGGATCGCCAATATCGTCCCGGTAATGAAGAAGAATGGGACGGTACGCATATGCGTGGATTTCAGGGATCTCAATAAAGCCTGTCCAAAGGACGATTTCCCAGTACCAGTAACCGAGCTAATGATAGATAACACGTCCACTCACGAGGTTTTCTCCTTTATGGACAGTTCGTCAGGATACAATCAGATAAAGATGCATCCCGAAGACCAGAAGCATACCGCTTTCCGGACCCCTTTGGGTATATTCTGCTACAGGGTTATGCCCTTTGGTCTAAAGAACGCCGGCGCTACCTATCAAAGGGCCATGACAAAAATCTTCGACGACCTCATACATGACATCGTCGAGTGCTATATCGATGACCTTGTAGTAAAGAGCATGTCATACGAAGAGCATTTAAAGCATCTGGAGACTATATTTCAATGCCTTCAGCAATATAATTTGAAGATGAATCCCCTCAAATGCGCGTTTGGAGTCTCCTCGGGTAAATTCCTGGGATTCATCATCCGACATCGAGGTATCGAAATAGATCCATCTAAGATCAAGGCAATCATGGAAATGCCTCCGCCAAGGACCCTCAAACAGTTGCGTTCTCACCAAGGGAAGATCGCATACATCCGGCGATTTATCGCCAATCTTTCAGGCAAATGCCGTCCTTACAGCCACCTGATGAAGAAGGGAACTCCATTCGTTTGGGATCACAAATGCCAAGGTGCACTAGACGAGATTAAGCAGTACCTGCAGAACCCTCCGGTGTTGGCTGCGCCGGTCAAGGGAAAACCCCTCATTCTTTATACAACCGCCCTCGAAGGTTCCTTAGGCGCATTATGGGCACAAGAGAACGATCAAGGAAAAGAGAGAGCACTCTACTACTTAAGTCGAGTTCTGCCGAGGGCAGAAAACAACTACTCTCCCATTGAAAAACACTGCTTGGTGTTAATCTTTGCGATAACAAAACTCAGGCACTATGCGTTGGCGCACGAAGTCCGTCTCATCTTGAAGGTGGACCCTCTTAAATATTTGATGTCGAAGGCTATACTGACGGGTCGACTCGCTAAATGGGCTCTACTCCTGATGGAGTTCTCAATAACGTATCGACCTCTTAAGGCAGTGAAAGGCCAGGCCATTGCCGACTTCCTCGCTGAGCATCCAGTACCTGCCGGTTCTCCTCTGAACTGCGATTTGCCGGACGAACATGCATTCGACGCGATCGGCGGCGGTGATACCCGATGGGAACTCTATTTTGACGGGGCATCTTCCATGAAGAAGCGCAAACAATGTACCCCCATAATCAAATCGGGAGTAGGCCTCATCTTCGTAACCCCACAAGGAAGGATAATGCGCTTTGCTTTCTCCTTAACGGAATCGAGGATGAACAATGAAACCGAATACGAAGCTTTGATAGCAGGCCTCGAGATCGCCATTAACATGGGAATTGAAGACCTCTCTATATACGGGGATTCTCAATTGGTTGTTAGTCAAGTAAATGGTGACTACCAAACGTGCAAACCGGAGTTGGTGAAATACGGCAAAAAGGTGCAAGAACTATTGACCCAAATTCCCTCCTCCACTTTGGAAAGTATACCATGTGCGGAAAATAGCAAAGTAGACGCGTTAGCTAAGCTCGCTAAAGAACTGGCTGACGAGAACCTCGATGACGTCAGAATCGTGGTACAAAGCCGTCGAGTGCTCGCCCCAGCAGAAATATCTCCGGAATTATACGAAGAAAAGGGGGCGACTGAGCAGACGACTCTACAAATAAAAGACCATGAGAAGGCCGAGGACTGGAGGAAAGTCTTGATAGACTACTTTAAGTCCCGCCGAATGCCCGAAGAAGCGTCCTCAAGACATCAGCTCATGAAACGAGCTCTATTTTTCGCTTTTGTCAACGACACTCTATACAAAAGATCGTTTGATTCTCTGTGGCTGAGATGCTTAGGACCTGACGAAGCAGAAAGAGTCGTTCAGGAAGTTCACGACGGACTCTGCGGTTCTCACCAGGCAGGCCCGAAAATGAAATTGAAGATCAAACGGATGGGTTATTATTGGCCCACGATGGTCTAAGACTGCCTCGAGTATGCGAAGCAATGCCACTCGTGCCAGATTCATGGAGACTTTATCCACCAACATCCGAATCCACTACACCCAACGGTGGCTAGCTGGCCATTCGAAATATGGGGGACTGACATAGTCGGCCCCATCGAGCCAGCATCGTCCCGGGGACATCGTTTCATCCTGGCGACAACTGATTACTTCTCCAAATGGGCAGAAGCAGTACCGCTGAGGGAAGTGAAGACGGAGAATATCCTCTACTTCTTCAAGACGCACGTCATCTATCGGTTTGGAACCCCACGGCGGATTATTTCCGATAATGGACCAGCCTACAGAAGCCATAAGATTAGCCGCTTCGCGCAGCAGCACAATATAGACTGGAGATATTCTTCAGTTTACAATCCACGAGCTAACGGTCTGGCCGAGGCCTTCAATAAGACCTTGACGAAGATCATAAAAAAGACGGTGTCCCGAAATAAGAAAGACTAGCACGAGAGGCTGCAAAAGGCCCTTTGGGCCTATCGAACTACATTCAAGACGGCCACGAACACAACGCCGTACGCGTTGGTATTTGGGACGGAAGCAGTGCTCCCCTTGAGATAGAGTTACCCTCTTTACGAGTGGCAGTCCACTACGAGCTGACGGACGAAGAAAATGCTCACCTTCGGCTTGAGGAGCTCGATGCCCTCGACGAAACCCGGCTCATAGCGCAACAAAATCTGGAAGCTTATAAAACAAAGATGACGCGCTCATATGAAAGATTGGCCCGACCGAGGACATTCCGCCAAGGCGAACTCGTGTTAGTGGTCAAAAGGCCTATGATCCCCAATCGAGCCAAGCGGGGAAAATTCGAGCCAAACTATGAAGGCCCGTACATCATAGATAAGGTCTACCAGGGTGGGGCCTATCTACTCATGGACATGCACGGTGAAAGGACTTTCAGGCCAATAAACGGTCGCTTCCTAAAGAGATACTACGCTTAATGAGCCACGGCCTATGTCAATGATAGATGACGACGACTATGTCCGCTCGCTATCTTCCTAAGCTCGAGCTTTATAAGCAGTAGCCGGCCTTCTCCATGTCGGACCGAAATGTCCTTAAACTAATAACGGACCGAAATGTCCTTAAACTAACGACGGACCGAAACGTCCTTAAACTATCAACGGACCGAGACGTCCTTAAACTAACGACGGACCGAAATGTCCTTAAACTAACGACGGACCGAAACGTCTCTAAACTACTACCGCAGCATCCTTAGGCTGACAAAAAAAGGGGAGAAAAAGAAAAATATATTAAAAAAATGATAAAAAAAAAGGTATGTCCATAAGCAAAATGGGCACGGATGAAAACCCGAAAGGGCTCCGTAAGTAAAAACAGCAGGGCTACCGGCGAGTGTTCGTGAAAACCCGAAAGGGCGCGACCTTGTAAAAAAAAGAGAAAAAAGAATAAAAAAACGGTATGTCCATAAGCAAAATGGGCACGGATGAAAACCCGAAAGGGCTCCGTGAGTAAAAACAGCAGGACTACCGGCGAGTGTTTGTGAAAACCCGAAAGGGCGCAACCTCGCTGAAAGACACGTACAGGGTCCTCTCGACCTTGTAAGGAGAAACCACCTGCGTGAGATCCTTACGACTCACAAGCGAGCAACACACTTAGGGATCCTCACGATTCCTAAGGAGAAATTACAATTGCGAGATCCTCACGACTCGTAAGGAGAACTCTCTTATGGGACCCTCACGGCTCATAAGATTTGAAAGTCTTAAGTTATAGAGACCTGAACCTGTTCTTAAGTAACCCCCACAACCTTCGATATGGCCCTACAAGTGCTCAGTACTGACCCTTGTATACAATCCACGGGCACGAATGAACATTTCCCTAATCAAGTCCCACCCGTGACTGGGGATATGTAAGTCCTCTCGACTTATAAAAAAAATCCTTTTGTAAGATCCTTACGACTTATAGGGGAACATACACTTAGGAGTCCTCACGATTCCTAAGGAGAAAATGCACCTGCGAGATCCTCACGACTCGTAGGGAGAAATACCTTTGTGAGACCCTTATGGCTCATGAAGTCAAAAACCTTAGTCGACAGGATCCTAACCCTGTTTGCTAAGCCACCTTTGTTCAACATCGACAGAGGCAAATGATGATTCGCTCCTGGCAATATCCCAGTTGTAGCTGATGCCTAAACCGGTATCAAATTCCAAGCCCTTTCAAGGCAAATGATGATTCGTTCCTGGCAATATCCCAGTTGTAGCGATGCTAATGACTAGACCGGTATCAAATTCCAAGTCCTTTTACGGCAAATGATGATTCGCTCCTGGCAATATTCCAATCGCGGCGATGCTGATGCCAAGATTGGTATCAGATCCCAAATCCCCTACTCGCAAAAAAAAATCAGCGAGCCAAAAAAAATGCATACGAAATAGCCGAAATGATGGGGCAACTTGCAAAAAAAATCGGCAAGTAAAAATGTATGCATGAAAAATAGCCGAAATGGTGGGGCAACTCGCAATAAAAAGCAGCGAGTAGAAAATAAATAAATAGCCAAAATGATTGGGCACCGCGAAAAATAGCCGAAATGATGGGGCAATCGCGACCTTCGCGATATAAAAGCTGAAACGATAGAGCATCACGGAAAAAGAAATAAAATAAAAATAAATTTATGCCCTACAGGTGATGTTCCATCACACCCTGTACACAATCCAAGGACGTAAACAAAGAAAGGGAACATACCTCCCCTCAGGTTTCACCAAAGAAAGAAGCTAAATCTCGACGGGCCACAAGTGACCTAGAGATCATCCCAACACTCGTCTCGTAACGACGGACACAACTTCAAGCTAAGCGGAACAGCGGCAACTCCCAGTTCCATGGCTCGGTGGTATACGTATCACTAACAGTCAAACCTCCATCCTGTGAAATGCGGATATAATCAGCAAAATTCCTGGTTACGTGGAACGCGGATAACGTCACTCTTTGACCCCGTGGAAAACGTCCAGAGCGGATCCTGGTCCTCACAGAGCACGGCAGTGAACCCGTGTGAAGCATCCAGAGCGGAGCCTAGTCCTCGCCGAGCACGGCAGTGAATCCGTGTGAAGCATCTAGTGCAAAATTCCTGGTTACGTGGAACGCGGATAACGTCACTCTTTGACCCCGTGGAAAACGTCCAGAGCGGATCCTGGTCCTCGCAGAGCACAGCAGTGAACCCGTGTGAAGCATCCAGAGCGGAGCCTAGTCCTCGCCGAGCACGGCAGTGAACCCGTGTGAAGCATCCAGAGCGGAGCCTAGTCCTCGCCGAGCACGGCAGTGAACCCGTGTGAAGCATCTAGTGCAAAATTCCTGGTTACGTGGAACGCGGATAACGTCACTCTTTGACCCCGTGGAAAACGTCCAGAGCGGATCCTGGTCCTCGTAGAGCACGGCAGTGAACCCATGTGAAGCATCCAGAGCGGAGCCTAGTCCTCGCCGAGCACGGTAGTGAACCCGTGTGAAGCATCTAGTGCAAAATTCCTGGTTACGTGGAACGCGGATAACGTCACTCTTTGACCCCGTGGAAAACGTCCAGAGCGGATCCTGGTCCTCGCAGAGCACGGCAGTGAACCCGTGTGAAGCATCCAGAGCGGAGCCTAGTCCTCTCCGAGCACGGCAGTGAACCCGTGTGAAGCATCTAGTGCAAAATTCCTGGTTACGTGGAACGCGGATAACGTCACTCTTTGACCCCACGGAAAACGCCCAGAGCGGAACCTGGTCCTCGCCAAGCACGGCAGTGAACCCGTGTGAAGCATCCAGAGCAAATACCGGACCGTGGAGTCCTTAAAATCCACGGACTATGATGTCCTTAACCTCGACCGTAATGTCTTAAAACTAACGATCAACCACCCCGATTCCCTACGGATTCTGCCTTGGTTTAAGGGTACATCTCTTCACTCCTTTGATACCTGGCGTTGTAATTCCTCAACGTCTTCAAAGAGGTGACGGGTCCCTGCAACTAAACATCGGACTGTGAAGTCCCTAAATCCACGGACTATGAGGTCCTTAACCTTGACCGTGATGTCTTAAAACTAACATCGGACTGTGGAGTCCCTAAATCCACGGACTATGAGGTCCTTAACCTTGACCGTGATGTCTTAAAACTAACATCGGACTGTGGAGTCCTTAAATCCATGGACTATGAGGTCCTTAACCTTGACCGCGACGTCTTTAAACTAAGATACCTGGAGCAGCCCCCTGGCCCCGGGAAACATGGGCAAGGGTGACCACATCCAGCACTTACAGGCCCTCACGACCTGTAAGGAAGAGGAAAACTCTCTTGTGGGATCCTTACGACTCTCAAGGGAAAACCCGCTTAAGAATCTTCACGATTCTTAAGAAGGACTTACACCTATGGGATCCTCTCGACCTATAGGGAGAAAAACCCTTTATGAGACCCTCGTGGCTCATAAAATGCAAAAGTCTTAGGAAGCAGATCTTAACCCTGAATCCTAAGCCATCGCTGTCCTGCAAGGAGATCAAGATAGAATATCCGCAGAATACATTCAATAAAAAGGGGACACACCATTGAGAAGAAAAATGTATCTTTTATTCATAAACCAAAATGGATACAAAGTACAATTCATGAAAGAAACAAAAAGAAGATACTCTCATCCATGAGTATGTACAAAAAAAAACGGGAAAAGATACAAGTCTTCAAACCGGCGGGCGATGTAGCAATCTTACCAGCTCATCTTTCTGCTGCTGAGCCACGACTTCATGACGCAAGATCTCCAGAAGACGAGCCTCCGCCTGAGCCTACTGGGCCTGATATGAAGTAAGCCGAGCTTCAAGTTCTTTCTTAGTGGCCTTATGGGCCTCAATCCTTTCACGAGTGAACGTAGCAACTTTATCCAGAGCCACCACCTCTTTGATGGACTCTTGAAGCATCCTCCAGAACTCATACGCTTTGTTGGCCTTGGCAATAAGACTCGCCTGAAGCTCGCTCAGCGCCTTAGAAGCCAACTCTCTCTCTCCGAGAATTTATGGCCGAGCCCTTTTTCTCGTACAACAATATGTTCGCCACGTGTCGCCCTATCAGGCCATGTAAGCTCACTTTCGTGACCGCAACCTTGGAAACGGGATATACACGCTCAAGGCCACATAAATGGGCTTCCGGTCGACAGCAATAATCGATCTAAAACGCGCTCACATCACCTGGTATGAAAAGCAACGAGAAAATTTCCGATGTTTATCCTATCGAGCATGTGTTCGCAATCATATGAACATCCAAAAAAGAAATAAAATTCGAGGCTTTAATGTGCATGCGACATGATGACAATGTTGATAATTAGAGGAAGTTTTCATAAAAAGAACACAAAGTTTATTCATGCAAGCAAAAACATACATACGAGTACCGAGCCTACACGGAAGTTCAACATAAAGCATACAAAAAAGGGACTAATTTAAATATTCCACGCTAGCGGGAAAAGGTCACTAAACAGGGGATCAGTAGCACAAGGGTTAACAAAGCAAAGAACAAAATTCTCCATCTCTCTTTCCGCTCTCTCCAGCACATCAAAGCGGCGGTTCTCGCGAGGAGTCGCTCCCCATCGATTGGTGCCATGTTCGTCCGCGAAAGCAAACATAATAGCTCGCCGGGCCCTTATTTGGCTCAACAGGTGAATCGAGCAGTCCTTCAAAGCCTGAGTAATCAGGCACGCTTCGTGAAAACCCTCGAGCTTCTCTTCAGCCGCATCAAGCATCTCCAGGGTAATCTCTGCCGGGTGAGGAGGAATGTCGGCAAGCACGGCCGTGAGGATCATCCGGAGCCAGAGGGAACCCATTGGGAGGGGAGACCCCCTACGGATCGAGAGTTCATACATCGCCGAGTCGCATTCATCATCGGTAAGGAGTGGATCCACCAACCGAGCGGCAAAGCGGGGGATCATCTCCTCGATAAGAACTTCCCATGGCTGCCGACGAGCGTGTGGACGGTTGCAGGCCATGGCACTTAGTTGTTCTCGAATTAAATCGCGTTAAAATGGGAATGAAAGTTCTCTGTGAAGAGAAAAGGAAAGCCACTGCCTCAGATATAAAAGGGTGCATTAAGTGTTGTGCGCGGAAAATCTTGCATGATGAAGCTATTTCCAAGGCCCAAAAAAGGAAAGGCATCGAAAATCAGGGAGATGGAACTATTTCCAAGGCCCTTTTTCTGCATCTGATATTGTGCACTGAAAATATGGCATGGGAAAATTTTGTGAACAGCCCCATCAAGGGACCCCCACATGCAGAACACGTGAGGCCCAAACTTGATGTGCACTAAAAAAAATGGAATAGCACCCTGCATATTAAAAGCATCAACAACAACAGTAGCAAAATGATGAAATCCCAGAGAAAGGCATGCAAGCAGGGAAAGACATAATAAAACTTGTCACTCATACAAAATAAAGAGGACACGTTTACAATGGTAAGACTTCAGACGCGGGGCATGGGTTGAGAAACTCAAGATTAACTTTGTCCAAGATTCTCCAAGCATGTCGAACCTCCCGAGTATGCTTCCTCTCGCGATCGCAAGCGTCGGGGTCCTCACGAATATCCTCCACCCTCCGATAGGCGGCAAGTATGGCTGACTGCTGAAAGGCTTGGTGCAAGAGATCAATAAGGTGATCTCGCCTCCTCTTTGAGATCAAGCCCATCAGGTACACCGAATGTACCTTATCCTCAGCAGTGTCCAAGGCCCTGAGCGGTATGCCGGTGCAAAAGAGAGGAAGTGCCTCCCGGATCGCCAGCACGATCATCCTCGGAAGAGAAGAGCGACGGGGGAGTAGCCGATGGTTGTACTCGTCAAAGCGGCTCATGATCTCGGCACACTGAGCATCAGTGAACTCCTGGTTCTGACTGCGGCCTAGTGCACGAATATTCCCATAGGAAATAATCTCGTCAAGACCATACAGATGGGCATCCATGATACCTGAAATAAAGGTCATAAGAATCATTAGAAAGCTCTTGTTTCATTAATTGCAGAAGGACAACCTCGGGTCAAGAGACCCCAAGAAGCCTCCGTGTGAAGAAACTGAGTTCTTCATTGGAATTAAATTCCTTATTAAGAGAAGGGAATTAAATTCCCAGAAACATTTTTGGATGGAATTAAGTTCCGTGGAGTTGAAACGCCATCATCATCTCCCCAAAGATCATCTAAACCCTACCAGATCTACAGTTCGAAGGTTAGGTGGTTTCCTGTTCTTATGGAAAAACTTAAAGAAAAATGGGTTCCTTGTTGAAAAAGAGTAAAAACCCTTGTTTTGGGATTTAAAATCCAAAGGAATGTGAAAATTTACTGTTTGTCCAAGAACATTACCTGAGGAGGAAGAGTCCTTTTAAACAGAGTTAAACTCTGAGATTGTTTCAAGACAGAGAACTAAGCACTGGAAGAAGAGAATTAAATTCTCAGAAAAAGTTCTTAAAAGAAGGAGATGAGCAAAGTGAAGGCTCTTCGGAAGGGACATGAACATTTATAGGAGGTGATGAAAACGTTTCATCTCCCCAAATCCCTAGAGGAATCCAACGGTCACAAAAAGTGACAGCGTTGCACTCACGAGCGGACACGTGAGAACAACGCTGTGGGGGCATTTGTTTCCTGATTTAGAATCAGAAAAGATTATGGAAAATGCTTCAGAAAAGGGTCACGTGCTTACACGTGACCAGCAGTCACGTGTTGGCAGTGACATCTAAAAGCATCGGCAAGGCAAATTTAGCTTCCCGACTACATCAAAGAAAAGGGCTTCAGAAAGGGTCACGTGCTCCCACGTGACCTGGGTCACGTGTTGGCACGTGACAATTAAAAACGGCTTCAAAGGCAAAACGGTTCCCTGATCAAATCAAGGAAAAGGCTTCAGAAGAGGTCACGTGCTCCCACGTGACCAGGGTCACGTGTTGGCACGTGATAATCAAAAGCAACAGATTTGTTCTCCGGCTAAACCAAGAAAAAGGCTCCAGACGAGGGTCACGTGCTCACACATGACCAGGGGTCACGTGGTGGCACGTGACGGTTAAGCAGCGATCAGAAAGCAGAGCGCAAAAAGAAAGAAGAGGGCTCGTTCCAAGGGGGGTCACGTGCCCACATGTGACCAAGGGTCACATGGCCACACGTGACCGACTTCAAAGCCCATTTGTTAACATAATTAAATTCTGAGAAAAGACCTCTCAAATCTTTCCAAAAGCAACCGATTGAATTAAGGATTTAAAGGTGATTAAATATCATCTATCTATGGGAAAATCTCGAATTTGGGAAGATTTCCCCGTAAATCTAACCGAAATAACAAAGGAGAATCTCTGGATTTAAAATCCAATGGTGAATAAAATACACCTAATAATCCAAAGGTCCAAAACGAATGATGGATACAAATCAAATCTCTCAATGAAAGATTCATCAAAAAACTAATTGACTCGGCTGCTTCTCCTATAAATAGGAGCCAAGAGACACAAAAAAAAAAGATATAGGCAGAGGGAAGAAAAGAGATAGAGCCTTGATACTTTAGAGGAATTTGGATCTTCTGCAAAAGAAAACCCTAGGTAAGAAAGGGAAGGTTTCATTGAAAGAAAAGAAAATTTAATTCTCAACAGAGTTTAACTCTGATATAAAACAGAAGGACATATTTCTTCTCTCTTTGATGGAGGATCTGTAAAGTGCACATCTCCCCTTGAGTTGAGAATTTAATTCTCAATGGGTTGAGATCCTGCCATGCAGATCCAAAGCATAGAGAGGGAATGGAAGCATGAGAATTTAATTCTCACAGAACTATAGCAATTTAATTCCTTCAAAATAAAATTAGGGTTTCACCCTGTGTTATGGGAATTTAATTCCTTCAGAATGAAAAGAATCAGGGTTTAACCCTAGTTAAGAACTTAGTTCTGTTAAAACAACAAGAATTTAATTCCCTTAATCTTATTCCCCAGAATAATTCTCTAACAGAGAGTGGGGGTTTAATTCCTTAAAGCTTTTAACCCTATTCAGTTCTTCATATATATGAGGAATTTAATTCCTACAGAAAATTCAGAGTTCAACTCTTCAAAAGGAATAAGGAATTTAATTCCTCTGAAATTATTGTTAGGGTTCAACCCTACGAGGAATTTAATTCCTGAAAGGGATTAACAGATCTTCTAAACAACTACAGAAAAGCAGGGTCACGTGTCACCACGTGACCCCCCCAAAAGATCTACAGAAAGCCCTTTGAGGCAGTGCCTCATGTGACCCACGTGACCCTTGGCAGAGGCTTTAACATACTCCATTCAAACACCCGTCAAGTGATGACACGTGATGCTCCAAAAGATGCGATCTTCTCAGCAGAACAAACGAAGGGAGGGCGCCCTCACGTGCTACCACGTGACCCCTCTTGCCTCAGCGTCTAACGCTAAATTGGAACCCCTGAATTCAGTGTTAAAACGTTGTTTGGCCTTAGTGTTCAACACTAAGCAAAGAACTTTATTTACAGTGTTCAACACTGATTACCTTAGTGTTCAACACTAATTTGGGATTTCTGTTGCCAGTGTTTAACACTGGTCTGTTTTAGTGTTTAACACTAATTTGAAGGCCTTGTCGCTGGTGTTGACACCAACTATCTTCTAGTGTTAAACACCGACTTATCAATCTCATTCTCAGTGTTCAACACTGATTGGTCTTTAGTGTTTAACACTAGGCATTGGCCCAATTGGCTAAAAGGCCAGAGGCAAAGCCTCTCCTTCAAGGGACCAACAGGAGGGCCGATGTCCCAGACATGATTGGACTTAGCCCAAGCTGGCCATAAGTCCTCAATTCGTAATTAACTGGGCTAATGGGCTCATAATATAATTAATTGGTCTTGATCCCAAATTAGGCCAAAGACTATTTAATCCACTCCGGTTCCAGGGTACATCTCTTCATTCCTTTGATACTTGACGTTGTAATCCCTCAACGTCTTCAAAGAGGTGATGGGTCCCGATGACCACACATTGATATGGACTGTGGGGTCCTTAAACCCATGGACTACGACGTCCTTAACCTTGACCGAGATGTCTTAAAACTAACAATGGACTGTGGGGTCCTTAAACCCATGGACTACGACGTCCTTAACCTTGATCGAGATGTCTTAAAACTAACAATGGACTGTGGGGTCCTTAAACCCATGGACTACGACGTCCTTAACCTTGACCGAGATGTCTTAAAACTAACAGTGGACCGCAATGTCCTTAAACTACCCATGGACCGCAATGTCCTTAAACTAGCGATGGACCACTATGTCCCTAAACTGGAATGATAGAGCCCAAACGCTCTTTTGTTGGATCTAAACGATCCCGTTTAAGTTCATCTTAGCCTTAAATATGGCTAACGTATCCTTAAACCTTTCAAATAAACTTTAGTCCCAAACTGGACTATAGATCCTGTAGGGTTCCTAGGCACTCTAATGGAGTCTCACAAGGCATCAAACATGGCCAATTAAAATTTTACAAGTGCCTACAAACCCTAATACGGATCGTTAACTAGATAATGAGGCGATGCAAACATGTAAACGAATTAAATGCTAAAGGAAAGTGGCTACAACCTTTGTAGATCCGGTTCTCCACCTCCATGGCTCCGCGATGAAGTCTCCTCGCTGTACAAATCGGATCTTGGGCTCTAGCGTCGGCTTCATCGGAGATAAAGCGGGCTTGGTCATCGACGACGATGCCGAAGATGATCTACGTCGAGGCATCGCTAGATCAAGCTCCAACTTCACCAAGTCAAGAAAACTTGTGAAGGAAACACCCTATACTACTTGGCAAGAGGTAGAGGATGAAGAAATAGGAAGTGGGTAGACTTTAGATTTGGATTTCTCACACTTTTTCATCAATCACCATTGATGTAGCAAGCTTTCTTCATGGAAGAAGAAGATGAGGAAGAAGAAGAAGAAGATATGATAAGTTATTTTGAAAATAGAAAATAAATCATACTTATCATAATGTCAACTATGGTTAGATGTAGAGAATAAACTAAGGTTAAAATGAATGTTTAGGGTTAAGGAAAGAAACAAAATAGTCAACCATTCAAAGCTTCATGAAGCTTCAAAGATAAACCAAACTTAGCCACCATTTTATTTCTTTCAAAAAAGAATAAATGAATAAATAAATAAGCAAATAAAATGAAACCCTAACCACTCATATAACCATGGTCAATTCTTTACACAAACCCAAGCTTGCATGTATCATCAAACATGATACAATCTTATGCACAAAAGTATATCACATATACAACTTGCACAATCCAAGTGAGAAAATCCATTTAAAGTGAACCAATACCAGTTAATGCAAAGTAATATATCAAATATATAATTATACATTAAATCATTGAATCAACACTTGATTCAATGATCCGGTCATGTCGCATATAACCGGCTAGTATCCAATGTATCGGCTTATCGAATCAATCCTTGATTCGACAACTAGGTTATATCGCATATAATCAATCGATACATTCATCGCGAGAATGGAATACGGTATCACATACACGAATTATTCTCGGTCCCGCACATATCTCATATGCGCTCCTATTTCGTTTCGCTTGAGCCAGGAAACCTCTGTGTAGGACTCTAAAGACTCGTCAATAAGCCGGTAGCAGATGATGATCATATCAAATACCCACAAGCCGCAAGCGGTCTGCTAAACGTAACGGCCACCCGGGTATTGAGCGATCAGAAGATCGACGAGTAAACCCGCTCACACTCCTGTGAATCCAACCAGTAACACTTACCGTACAGTCCGGTCTGTTTGTCTGATATGCCGCATATCTCGCCTAGGGGTGGTAAACGTCAGACCCCAATAGCTTGATAAGTCATGCCGACGTAGGGTCCATAACATTCGTGAAACTACTGATAACTCTTACCAGTATATCACTGCAACCCTGGCCAGGGATTTCCTGTTATGGCCAGTCATGCATAGCGCAACATCAACCCCCAATACCGGGAGAGACGAATCCCCTCCTATCGCTCATTGCCTCCATGTGAATCGGGACTGTACCCAAAAACCACCTGTTTGCACGACTCAGTAGAGCCGTGGTAGGGTGGAAATCAAAGCACAGTGGGAGACACACAAGACTCTATGACGATCTCGGGTCAACAGACTAAGCTGTACCAGTGCCACCAGAGAACTGCCATCTGACGTGAGGTATAATACCATCTGGGAGTTCTCGGCGAGTCCGTTCAGTATACCCAGTCTCCACTGAGCACCCGTATACCATCTCTGATGTCAAACACCAATGGATATGGGATCATCCATCGCCCATCACATGGGTCGAGAAGATATACGCTAGTCTACTCTGGAATATCGATGCCCCGTCTCGATATTCCCACGACTAGGAACAATGAAGGATGTACTCATTGACTACCCAGGCCCCACTAGTATGATCTACATCATAGTCCTGGAAGTCGAGTACACATCCTAAGGGCTTTATCAACATGTAATCAGAGAGACAGAAAGTATACATGTTAAGATAAAGAGCAACCAGATAGCGTACTATCATGTCGAGCAAGAAAGCCCTACCTATATATGTCCCAGCATCCACTACAATATACATCCAATGTACAGTAATGGCCTCTAGGGCATACATATAACTAACAATCTCCCACTTGCACTAGGGCCATCTGTAGCAGTGGTTGCAGTATCTAATACTCAACCATCCCCTAAAAAGTCTCTCTTTGGGAAAAAGCCTTCGTGAGTGGATCCGCCGTGCTGTCCTCTGAGTCTACTCTCCCAACCTCGATCACCCTGGAGATCAACTATCTCCATGATCGGGTGATGTTGCCTCAGAATTTGTCTGGGTCACTGATGGGACCAGGGTTCCAGGGCCGAAGCCACACTTCCATTGTCATACAATGGCAGGAACCTAGTTCATCCTATGAACCAATATACACCCAAACTGCCTCTTTGGTAGTATCTTTAATAGCGATGTTACTAGCCTTTATCGTCTAGTTTGTCACGGTATCTAGCTTGGAAATCTTCCAACATACCGTCCCTTTACTAAGGGTAAAGACAATGCATGTGACTGACATTCAGTCGTCTTTATCAGTCTGGAACCCTTCCAGTGATTCTCCCCAGGATCGATTGATACCATCTCACTACAACCAGTGAGTATCCTAACATCCAATTAGATCTATCTCATAGATCCAAAGCTTAGGATTTAGTATGTATCACTTTCATCCTATATGGAAAATCATTGTGATAAGCGAAGATTGATCGAGCGTAGCATAGGAAACTCCTTCCCTAACAAGAGTATGTCATCCACGTACTCTACGAGGATCGTCACCATACTCCCTACTACCTTTTTGTTTATACAAGGTTCATCTACCATTTTGATGATGTCAACTTCTTTGACTAATCCATTAAAACAGATGTTCCAACTCCGCGATGCCTGCTTTATCCTATAAAGTATCTTGCACACGTTTTCGCTGCTCCCACTGTCTACGAGGCCCTCTGACTGTGTACTTATAGACGTTCTCTTCTAAATCAATATTTAGAAAAATAGTCATGGCACCCAACCACCAAATATCGTAGTCATGGTATGTAGCCGTGGCAAGTAGGATCTGGATGGACTTAAGCATTGTCCTTGGAAAAGGTTTCATCATTATTCGTGCCTGGTTGATGACGAAAACCTTTAACAAGTCTAGCTTTGAAAGTCTCAACTTTTCCATGTACACCAAGTAATCTTCTCAAGATATACTTGCTCATGGTGGGGATTTAACCCTTCAGATATAGCAACCAAAGTCCATACTTTGTTGGTGTATAAGGATTCCATCTCAGATCACTAAGCATCCAGCCATTCTTACAGAGTCCCTACTCTCGATGGCCTGCTCGAAACTGGTTGGGCCATCATCTCATGATGCAATCCTCGCTCCCACTGTCATCGAGAAACCAAGGTATCTCTCAGGCAGGCGAGGAACCCTACCAGATCGGCGGAGAGGCTGAGGTTCGTCGGGGACTATAGAATCCTTTGGTTCTGTCAAATCTTCAGCTGTAGTTTCGTATAGCTGGAACCTTTCCAGTTCTACAGAACTGACCTTGCCTTGATCTTGTCCGGATTTTGCTTTTGACATAGGCCGGACAATCCCAAATCTTAACTTACTTAAGAGATAGGATCTTCCCACACCATATCTTATATGGAGTGGTAGGCACTGATTTGATTCGAACCTAATTCAATAGGTATGCAGCTTCTCAAGCGCATAACTCCCAAAAAGGAAATAGGTAACTCAGTAGTACTCATCATAGAGCACACCTTATCATATAGGGTGTGATTGCTCCGCCCCGATATACCATCGTGCTATGGTTTATACGGAGGAGTAATGCTGAGAGAGAATCTCATTTTCTTTTAGAATAGTCCAGGAATGCCATGCACAAGTATTCTCCTCCCTGATCTCATCATAGGATATAATACTTATACCCGGTTGTTGGTTCTCTACTTCTAACTTATATTCTGTGAATATCTCAAAAGGTTCGGACTTGTGTTCCAACAGGAACATATGTCAGAATCTTGAGAGATCATCAGAGAACGTAATGAAGTATAAAGAACCAGTCCTGGCATGTGTAGACAGGAGACCTTACATATATCATAATGTATCAGTCCCAAGAGTTTACTAACTCTTTCTCTGTTTCTAACAAACAGAGCTATGGTCATTTTATCTTTGTGACATGATTGGCAAGTTTCACAAGATGTAAATTCAAACTGATTTAAATATGCATCTAAAATGTAACTTCAGCCAGTCGGGTCGCATTGATATGACCTAGTCTACAATGCCTCAAGAATGATTCGTTCATTTCTGAACTCTTCCTCTTGTGTGTGTTCTGAATACTAAGAACTGTAGTTTGATTTAGAACGTTAATGCTTTTAGATAACGCGCCTAAACTGATCAACTTTTGATATAGGAAATGTTCAAAACATTATCCAAGAATACAAAATTTTATCATTTCTTTACTAATAAAGAGACTGATATGATTTTGTATATCAGGTTCGGTGTCTAATAACATTCGTTCAGAATCAATGTATTGATAATACAGGGTGACAGTGACCAACAGACTTGGCTGCAACACTTGTCCCGTTTTCTGCCTCATGAAACTTATCACCCGTTCTCAGTTTTTCTACCTTTTTGTAGCCCTATGTAACAGATTACATATCTGGGATCCTGATCCGGTATCAGATACCCAGGATGCAGAGGATACCGAGAAACAGTTCTTTGTAATGAACACACCCGAAGGAGATGCATCATATGCACTTTCTTCGTTTGGGCGGCTTAGGAATTCTGGTATTCCCCAATTTCCTGCTCTGTCTTATAACAATTATAAGTTGGAGCGGGACCAACGTTCCCCAGCTCAGTATAACAAGCGGGTTCGGTCAATACATCCATTTTATTATCTTGATTAAGGCGTGATATGGTCGCTACCAGGAGAGAGAGAGAAGAAAACACTCAGCGTGCGCTCTTGCAAGATTAGATTGGTTATATACTTTATCTAATCAGGATGGCTCCCACTGTTTTTATCAAATCTTCCTTCAAACCCTAAAAGGAAAGACTAGCCGGGATTAATTACACTCTACAAGTTCGCCAATCTTTCAGCCAGGCCAGTGTCGGTACTTTGAGGGAGGTTCCCCGTGCTTTCGCACGGACCTAATTACAGTAAACCTCGTTTTCCCAGAGGCGTAACCCCGTTGACACCTTTCTAGACACCTACTTGATCGGCTAATTGCAAAGTGCAAAACTCTCCCAGGAGTAACAATTACTCGCAGTGGGTATCGGGATCCAACTATCATATAGAAGGTATACAATCTCATTGCAAATTTCAACACTTGAAACTCCCGATAAAGGTTTTTACCCCTAGCACCTATAACCCACCTATAACCTTAACTATGGTCAACAAATCATAAGTACTAGTCAAGTTCTACCCGTCATTTCGTGATTAATTAGACCCACCCACATGACCCTTAACTAAGGTCAACAAAGTCACGCGACTGTCCTAACTAATCGCATCATATGCGGTGTAGGAAGACATCACTTAGCTACCGTACACTGTGCCTTGACTATGGTCAACAAACACAGCACGAATACTAAGTACTCTACTTCCTAAAATGACGGAGGGTTGCGAATGGTTTTTGTGAAAACCTTTAACGCTTTGAACTTGATCTCGTTGCGGAATCAAATGGTTTTTTAAATGGAATGTTTTTGAAGCTTTTCTAGTTTTGCTAAAGGGGTCACTTCCGGTGAAGGGATCGTCGGCCCTTTCCTTGTCGAATGAGGTGCGGGATATATCATATATATCACTGTGCAAAGCAGAAACTATAGAAGCGATCAAAGACAAACCGAGGGTTGTAGCATCTGCCAGTTATTGCTAAAGGAGTCACTCCCGGTGAAGGGATCTCGGTCCTTTCCCCATCGAATAAGGTGCAGGATGTTCTACAATGAACACCGCGATGCAAAGTAAGAACTGTAGCTACCTGTTTTATTTTGAAATTCGATTCCACAACATCAATTAGGTTTATTTTCTTTCATTAATCTCATTAATGAATATCCCATCATTTAAGTCCACCTAAACATCACAGATAAATATAACGTACGCTTATGCCATCCGCATTCGCCTCGATGTCCCGTCTGCACCGTTAGGTTAGGTAACTAACGCCAGAGCGAGGCAGGGCTAGAGCGGGTGTAAAACATAAGCAACGTCTATATAATATATCATATATACTATATACAATATCTATCACAGAACATCACATGATCATAGCACAGATAAATCACAGCAGAAGAAACATATGAAATATTGGATATACTAGGACGTCCGTGTTTTCAATACGAGCCAGTATAAAACACGGATTCCACGGTCGTGATGAATAGCCAATCCCACACCCCTAGACCCCTACGAGAGCGGCAAGCAACCCTACCAATTCCAGGGTTAGGAGACCCGGACTCGACTCCTCGAGATGGTCTCCCACTGGACCCTAGAACCCGGTTACTTGTGCTCCCCTCCTTGGGTCTATCCTAGTGCAGAAAAGTAAATAATATACATCAACGGTGACAACTTCCGCAACCTGGAAGTGCCCCAATAAAATAATATTACATACAAGTTTTTACATGAATGAAAATGAAAAACACTCATCTCACATAAAAACCCCCCGGCTATTCAAACACGACGATCCAATATAACATATCCAGCAACACATAACATCACATGTCATCAACGTAAGTAAATATGCGCATCCCAATTGTCGTTGACATATAGCAACGAAACCGGCGACATCACATATTACACTTACGGTCACAGAAAAGAAAGTGTAAAACTACAACAGTTGGAATCCGCAGCCACCTCAGACATCGCATGCCTGATCAAATGAATTACTTAGACATCGCATGCCTAACAATTATAAACCCCGCATTTTAGTCTCATTATCGAAAACTCTTTTCAATATCAAGTCGGGCAATTCAACAGGATTCCCGACATCCTGATCGAATGCTCGTCGCAAACTTCAGTAGACGGCAGCACCCCCGATACCGGCGACGAAATGCACCAAGGCGGAACACCGCTACCGCGAGCACCCGAACGGATGCTTTCGGCGACGGGGTTCTCCTACAGTCACTTGGTCGGGGCTATGGAGTGAGGCTGTCTATTAAGTTTACCCGGCGAGTATCCGCGTACGCTACGTGATTGCGACGGACTTTTGATCTCATCAAAATTCCGTGGCAACCGATCAAGTGAGACTAAACTGCTATGTTTATAATATTCATTCCGTTATCTCATAACTACTTGTGAATTCCAATTATTGTATCACATTCCGGATAAACAGAAAATGTTAAACTTTCCGATCGAACATTCGAATACCCAAGTTTTCCCGATACGGCTCAACACATGAAATAAGTCTAACAGCATTCAGTTCGTGCCTTAGTACCAACGGTCCAGCCGTACAAGGGTCAAGCCAACGCCTCACATGTGGCACGCCGTACTGCCCCAAACCCGAAGGTTCAAAGGGCAGTTCAAGACGGTCACATAATCGAGTTAAGGTTTGTTGTCTTCTAGAGGGACCATCGCGTTACTTGCACTACTTAGAACGTCGTTAAACTACGGAAAAATCCAACAATTGGAAATTTCCCGGCAGGGGAAAAAGTGGGTATTTATATCCGGTCGAACTTTTTAACATATTCTAAAAATTACCCGGAAAAACACACAGACAAAATTAGACAATCCGATCGATACACCGAGTCCCCAATACAACCCACAAAATTCAACTCTTGAAAAAAAATATTAAAAATTTCCAGGAAAACCAGCACTGCAAAGTAGGAGTTACTGTGCAAGATTTAATGCATGAAGAGGCTAAAGGGCCGCGGAACCGCCGCATTAGCATGCTAATGCCGCGGTTCCGCCATGCTTTGGTGGACTTAGGTGTACGGGCTTCACAGTAATTCATAGAATCTCCTGCTGATTTTTCTGCATATTTTTAATACTCAAAAATCCCTTTTTTGAAAAAAGTCCAGAGAGCAAGGAAAAGTCGGGGTTTCGGGTTCGATCGGGTTTCTAATATCGTCTACGCATCGCCTAAGGCTCTAGCTAGGCTCTGATACCACTGTAGGGTTCCTAGGCACTCTAATGGAGTCTCACAAGGCATCAAACATGGCCAATTAAAATTTTACAAGTGCCTACAAACCCTAATACGGATCGTTAACTAGATAATGAGGCGATGCAAGCATGTAAACGAATTAAATGCTAAAGGAAAGTGGCTACAACCTTTGTAGATCCGGTTCTCCACCTCCACGGCTTCGCGATGAAGTCTCCTCGCTGTACAAATCGGATCTTGGGCTCTAGCGTCGGCTTCATCAGAGATAAAGCGGGCTAGCTCATCGACGACGATGCCGAAGATCATCTACGTCGAGGCATCGCTAGATCAAGCTCCAACTTCACCAAGTCAAGAAAACTTGTGAAGGAAACACCCTATACTACTTGGAAAGAGATAGAGGATGAAGAAATAGGAAGTGGGTAGACTTTAGATTTGGATTTCTCACACTTTTTCATCAATCACCATTGATGTAGCAAGCTTTCTTCATGGAAGAAGAAGATGAAGAAGAAGAAGAAGATATGATAAGTTATTTTGAAAATAGAAAATAAATCATACTTATCATAATGTCAACTATGGTTAGATGTAGAGAATAAACTAAGGTTAAAATGAATGGTTAGGGTTAAGGAAAGAAACAAAATAGTCAACCATTCAAAGCTTCATGAAGCTTCAAAGATAAACCAAACTTAGCCACCATTTTATTTCTTTCAAAAAAGAATAAATGAATAAATAAATAAGCAAATAAAATGAAACCCTAACCACTCATATAACCATGGTCAATTCTTTACACAAACCTAAGCTTGCATGTATCATCAAACATGATACAATCTTGTGCACAAAAGTATATCACATATACAACTTGCACAATCCAAGTGAGAAAATCCATTTAAAGTGAACCAATACCAGTTAATGCAAAGTAATATATCAAATATATAATTATAATTAAATCATTAAATCAACACTTGATTCAATGATCCGGTCATGTCGCATATAACCGGCTAGTATCCAATGTATCGGCTTATCGAATTAATCCTTGATTCGACAACTAGGTTATATCGCATATAACCAATCGATACATTCATCGCGAGAATGGAATACGGTATCATATACACGAATTATTCTCGGTCCCGCACATATCTCATATGCGCTCCTATTTCGTTTCGCTTGAGCCAGGAAACCTCTGTGTAGGACTCTAAAGACTCGTCAATACGCCGGTAGCAGATGATGATCATATCAAACACCCACAAGCCGCAAGCGGTCTGCTAAACGTAACGGCCACCCGGGTATTGAGCGATCAGAAGATCGACGAGCAAGCCCGCTCACACTCCTGTGAATCCAACCAGTAACACTTACCGTACAGTCCGGTCTGTTCGTCTGATATGCCGCATATCTCGCCTAGGGGTGGTAAACGTCAGACCCCAATAGCTTGATAAGTCATGCCGACGTAGGGTCCATAACATTCGTGAAACTACTAATAACTCTTACCAGTATATCACTGCAACCCTGGCCAGGGATTTCCTGTTATGGCCAGTCGTGCATAGCGCAACATCAACCCCCAATACCGGGAGAGACGAATCCCCTCCTATCGCTCATTGCCTCCATGTGAATCGGGACTGTACCCAAAAACCACCTGTTTGCATGACTCAGTAGAGCCGTGGTAGGGTGGAAATCAAAGCACAGTGGGAGACACACAAGACTCTATGACGATCTTGGGTCAACAGACTAAGCTGTACCAGTGTCACCAGAGAACTACCATCTGACGTGAGGTATAATACCATCTGGGAGTTCTCGGCGAGTCCGTTCAGTGTACCCAGTCTCCACTGAGCACCCGCATACCATCTCTGATGTTAAACACCAATGGATATGGGATCATCCATCGCCCATCATATGGGTCGAGAAGATATACGCTAGTCTACTCTGGAATATCGATGCCCCGTCTCGATATTCCCACGACTAGGAACAATGAAGGATGTACTCATTGACTACCCAGGCCCCACTAGTATGATCTACATCATAGTCCTGGAAGTCGAGTACACATCCTAAGGGCTTTATCAACATGTAATCAGAGAGATAGAAAGTATACATGTTAAGATAAAGAGCAACCAGATAGCGTACTATCATGTCGAGCAAGAAAGTCCTACCTATATATGTCCCAGCATCCACTACAATATACATCCAATATACAGTAATGGCCTCTAGGGCATACATATAACTAACAGATCCCCCCAATTAACTCTGGTTCAAGGGTACATCTTGTAGGGTTCCTAGGCACTCTAGTGAGGTCTCACAAGGCATCGATCATGCCAAATTAAAATTTTAACGGTGCCGAGAAACCCGACTACGGATCGTTTGCTAGAAATCTAGGCGAAAAGTAAACTAGTTAACAATTAACTAAGAGATACGGAAATACAACCTTTGTAGATCCGGTCCTCTACCTCCACGGCTCCGAGATGAGGTCCTCTCCGCTGTCCAAATCAAATCCGGGCTCTAGCGTCGGCTTCGTTGGAGAATGGGCAAGCTAGGTCGTCGATGTCCATGCCGAAGATGATCTACGTCGAGGCATCGCTAGATCAAGCTCCACCTTCACCAAGTCTTGAAAACTTGTGAAGGAAACACACTCTACTACTTGGCAAGAGGTAGAGGATGAAGAAATAGGAGTTGGGTTCACTTTAGAATTGGATTTCTCACTCAAATCATCAATCCACCATTGATGACCTCAAGCTTTTCTTCTTGAGTTCAAGGAAGAAGAAGAAGAAAATGATATGATAAGTTAAAATTAAAAAGAAAAGAATAATCTAATCTTTATCATAACATAACCATAGTTATGTGTAGAGACTAAACCCAAGTTAAGTGAATGGTTAGGTTAGGAATGAAGACAAAAATGGTGACTAAGTCAAAGTATTCATGAAGCTTCATGAATAAACAAAATAATGCCACCATTTTTCTTTTCTTTTCCTTAAATGAATAATAAATATAAATAAATGAATAAGTATATAAAACCCTAACCATTCATATAACCATGGTTTAATCTTTACACAAGCACAAGTCAACATGTATCATCAAACATGATACAATAAAATGCACAAAAACATATAGCATATGCAATGCGCACACCCGAGTGAGAAAATCCATTTTAAAGTGAACCGATACTAGTTAATGCAAAGTAATATATCAAATATACAATTATGCATTAAATCATTAAATCAACACTTGATTTAACGATCCGGTCATGACGCACATAACCGACTGGTATCATCAGTAACAACCTATCGAATCAACACTTGATCCGATAACCCGGCTATATCGCATATAACCGATCAATGTCACATCGCGAGAATCAAATACAGTATCACATACCGTATTATTCTCGGTCCCGCACATATCTCATATGCGCTCCTATTTCGTTTCGCTTGAGCCAGGAAACCTCTGTGTAGGACTCTAAAGACTCGTCAATACGCCGGCAGCAGGTGATGATCATATCAAACACCCACAAGCCGCAAGCGGCCTGCTAAACGTAACGGCCACCCGGGTATTGAGCGATCTGAAGATCGACGAGCAAGCCCGCTCAGACTCCAGTGAATCCGACCAGCAACACTACCGTACAGTCCGGTCTGATCGTCTGATATGTCGCATATCTCGCCTAGGGGTGGTAAACGTCAGACCCCAATAGCTCGATAAGTCGTGTCGATATGAGGTCTATAACTGTTCGAGAAACTACTGGTAACACTTACCAGTAAATCTCAGCAACCCTGGCCAGGGATTTCCTGTTATAGCCAATCGAACACAGCGCAACATCAACCCCCTATACCGGGAGAGACGAATCCCCTCCTATCGCTCATTGCCTCCATGTGACTCGGGACTGTACCCAAAAACCACCGTTTTGCACGCCCTCTTGGACGTGGTAAGATGGAAATCAAAGCACAGTGGGAACCACACAAGACTCTATGACGATCTCGGGTCAACAGACTACTCTGTACCAGTGTCACCAGAGAACTGCCATCTGACGTGAGGTATAATACCATCTGGGAGTTCTCGGCGAGTCCGTCCAGTGTACCCAGTCTCTACTGAGCACCCGTATATCATCTCTGATGTCAAACACCAATGGATATGGGATCATCCATCGCCCATCTGTATGGGTCGAGAAGGTACACGCTAGTCTACTCTGGTATATCGATGCCCCGTCTCGATACACCCACGACTAGGGACTTTGAAGGATGTACTTATGGACTACCATGTCCCCACTAGTATGATCTGCATCATAGTCCAGGTAGTCAAGCACACATCCTAAGGGCTTTACCAACATGTAACAGAGAGACAATCAGTATACACGTTAAGGTAAAGAGTAACCAGATAGCATACTATCATGTCGAGCGAGAAAGTCCTCCCTATATATGTCCCAGCATCCACTACAATATACATCCAATGTACAGTAATGGCATCTAGGGCATACATATAACTAACAATCTCCCACTTGCACTAGGGCCATCTGTAGCAGTGGTTGTAGTATCTCATACTCAACCATCCCATAAAAGTCTCTTTCTGGGAAAAGGCCTTTCGTGAGTGGATCCGCTGTGTTTGTCCTCTGAGTCTACTCTCCTAACCTCGATCACCCTGGAGATCAACTATCTCCATGATCAAGTGACACTGCCTTAGAATATGTCTGGATCACTGATGGGACCGGCGTTCCTTGGTATAAGCCACAACTCCATTGTCTCACAATGGTAGGAACGTAGTTCATCTCATGAACCAATATACACCCAAACAGCCTATTAGGTAGCATCTTAAGTAGCGATGTATCCTGCCTTTATCATCTAGTATGCCACGGTATCTAGCTTGGAACTCTTCCAACATACCGTCCCTTTACTAAGGGTAAAGACAATGCCTGCGACTGACATTCAGTCGTCTTTATCACCCTGGAACCCTTCCAGTGATTCTCCCCAGGATCGATTGATATTATCTCACTACAATTAGTGAGAATCCTAACATCCAATTAAATCTATCTCATAGATCCAAAACTCAGGATTTATGAGGTATCATTTTGATCCTATTGGAGAATCACAGTGATAAGCGGAGATTGATCGAGCGTAGCATAGGAAACTTCTTCCCTATCAAGAGTATGTCATCCACGTACTCTACGAGGATCGTCACCATACTCCCTACTACCTTTTTGTATATACAAGGTTCATCTACCATTTTGATGATGTCAAACTCTTTGACTAATCCATCAAAACAGATGTTCCAACTCCGCGATGCCTGCTTTATCCTATAAAACATCTTGTACACGTTTCCGCTGCTCCCACTGTCTACGAAGCCCTCTGGCTGTGTACTTATAGACGTACTCTTCTAAAACATCATTTAGAAAAGCAGTCATGACACCCAACCACCAGATATCGTAGTCATGGTATGTAGCCGTGGCAAGTAGGATCTGGATGGACTTAAACATAGCTCCTTAGAAAAGGTTTCATCATTATCCACGCCTGGTCAATGACGAAAACCTTTAACAAGTCTAGCTTTGAAAGTCTCAACTTTTCCATCTACACCAAGTAATCTTCTCAAGATATACTTGCTCCTGATGGGGATTTAACCCTTCAGATATAGCAACCAAAGTCCATACTTTGTTGGTGTACATGGATTCCATCTCAGATCGCTAAACATCCAGCCATTCTTACAGAGTCCCACTCCTGATGGCCAGCTCGAAACTAGTTGGGTCATCATCTCATGATGCAATCCTCGCTCCCACTGTCATAGAGAAACCGAAGTATCTCTCAGGTGGGTGAGGAACCCTACTAGATCGGCGGAGAGGCTGAGGTTCGTTGGTAACTATCGAATCCTTTTGTTCTTTCAAATCATCAGCTGTAGTTTGTATAGCTGGAACATTTCCAGTTGTACATAACAGATCTTGCCTCGAGCTTGTCCGGATTTTGCTTTTCAGACATAGGCCGGACAACCCCAAATCTTAACTGACTTAAGACATGGGCTCTTCCCATACTATATCTCATATGGAGTGGTAGGCAACTGATTTGATTCAAACCCAATTCAATAGGTATGCAGCTTCTCAAGTGCATAACTCCCAAAAGGAAATAGGTAACTCAGTAGTACTCATCATAAAGCACACCTTATCATATAGGGTGTGATTGCTCCGCCCTGATATACCATCGTGCTATGGTGTATACAGAGGAGTAATGCTGAGAGAGAATCTCATTCTCCTTTAAAATAGTCCAGGATTTCTATGCTCAAGTATTCTTCTCCTTGATCACATCAAAGGACATAATACTTATACCCGTATTTTGGTTCTCTACTTCTAACTTATATTCTGTGAATATCTCAAAAGGTTCGGACTCATGTTTCAACAGGAACATATGTCTAAATCTTGAGAGATTATCAGAGAATGTAATGAAGTTCAAAGAACCAGTCCTGGCATGTGTAGACAGGGGACCTTACATACATCATCATGTATCATCCCAAGAGTTCACTAACTCTTTCTCTGTTTCCAATCAACGGAGCTATGGTCATCTTATCTTTGTGACATGACTGGCGAGTTTCACAAGATGTAAATTCAAACTGATTTAAATATACATCTATATGTAACTCTAGCCAGTCGGGTCGCATTAATCTGACCTAGTCTATAATACCTCAAGAAGGATTCGTTCATTTCTGAACTCTTCCTCTTGTGTGTGTTCCGTATACTAAGAACTGTAGTTTGATTTAGAACATCAATGCTTTTAGATAGCGTGCCTGAACCGATCAACTTTTGATATAGGAAATGTTCAAAACATTATCCAACAATACAAAATTTTATCATTTCTTTACTAATAAAGAGATAGATACGATTTTGTATATCAGGTTCGGTATCTAATAACATTCGTTCAGAATCAATGTGTTTGTAATACAGGGTGACAGTGATCGACAGACATGGCTGCAACACTTGCCCCGTTCTCTGCCTCATGAAACTTATCACCCGTTCTCAGTTTTTCTACTCTTTTGTAGCCCTATGTAACAACTTACATATCTGGGATCCTGATCCGGTATCATATACCTAGGATACGGAGGATACTGAGAAACAGTTCTGTATAATGAACACACCCGAAGATGATGCATCGGCATGCACTCTCTTCGTTTGGGCGGCACGGGAAATCTGGTATTCCCCAATTTCCTGCTCTGTCTTATAACAATTATAAGTGGGAGCGGGACCAACGTTCCCCAGCTCAGTATAACAAGCGGGTTCGGTCAATATTCCGTATTATTATCTTGATTAAGGCGTGATATGGTCGCTACCAGGAGAGAGAGAGAAGAAAACACTCAGCGTGCGCTCTGTCAAGAATAGATTGGTTTTTATTTTATCTAATCAGGATGGCTCCCACTGCTTTTTATCAAATCTTCCTTCAAACCCTAAAAGGAAAGACTAGCCGGGATTAATTACACACTACAAGTTCGCCAATCTTTCAGCCAGGCCAGTGTCGGTACTTTGAGGGAGGTCCCCCGTGCTTTCACACGAACCTAATTAATGTAAACCTCGTTTTCCCAGAGGCGTAACCCCGTTGACACCTTTCTAGACACCTACTTGATCGGCTAATTGTAATGTATAAAACTCTCCCAGGAGTAACTCTTACTCGCAGCGGGTATCGGGATCCAACTATCTCATAGAAGGTATGCAATCTCATTGCAAATTTCAACACTTGAAATTCCCGATAATATTTTGCCCCTAACCTCCTATGACCTTGACAAAGGCCAACAAACCATAGGATGCTAGTCAAGTTCAACCCGTCATTTCCTGATTGAATTAAACCTACCCGCACGGCCCTTGACAAAGGCCAACAAGGTCGCACGACTACCCTAACTCAATCTGCATCATATGCATAAGCAGATAAGCACCAGTTAGCTACCGCACACTGCGCCTTGACAAAGGCCAACAAACGCAGCACGAATACTAACTACTACTTATCTGAAATGACGGAGGGCTACGACAGGTTTTTCTGAAAACCTATTGCGTAATGAACTTGATATCGTTGTAGAATCAAATGAATTTTGAAATGGAGTGTTTTTGAGGCTTTTCTAGTTTTGCTAAAGGAGTCACTCCCGGTGAAGGGATCGTCGGTCCTTTCCTCGTCGAATGAGGTGCGGGATATATCATATATATCACTGTGCAAAGCAAAAACTCTTAAAAGCAATCAAAAGAAAAACCGAGTGTGTAGCATCTGCCAGTTATTGCTAAAGGAGTCACTCCCGGTGAAGGGATCTCGGTCCTTTCCTCATCGAATAAGGTGCAGGATATATCTCATATACCGCTATGCAAAGCAAGAACTGTAGCTACCTGTTTTATTTTGAAATTCGATTCTACAACATCTTAGGTTTATTTTATTTCATTAATCTCATTAATGAAGTCCCATCATTTAAGTACCTAAACATCACAGATAGATATGACGTACACTTATGCCATCCGCATTCGCCTCGATGTCCCCTCGTGCACCGTTAGGTTAGGTAACTAACGACAGAGCAGGGCAGGGCTAGCGCGGGTGTAAAACATAAGTAACGTCTATATAATATATCATATATACTATATATTTATCTATCACAGAACATCACATGATCACATCACAGATATCGCAGCAGAAGAATCATATGAAATATTGGATATACTAGGACGTCCGTGTTTTCAATACGAGCCAGTATAAAACACGGATTCCACGGTCGTGATGAATAGCCAAACCCACACCCCTAGACCCCTATGAGAGCGGCAAGCAACCCTACCAATTCTAGAGTTAGGAGACCCGGACTCGACTCCTCGAGTTGGTCTCCCACTGGACTCCAGAACCCGGTTACTTGTGCCCTCCTCCTTGGGTCTGTCCTAGTGCGGAAAAGTAAATAATATACAAACGGCGACAACTTCCGAACCTGGAAGTGCCCCAATAAAAGAATATTACATACAAGTTTTTACATGAATGAAAATGAAAAACACTCATCTCACATAAAATCCCCCGGCTATTCAAACACGACGATCCAATATAACATATCCAGCAACACATAACATCACATGTCATCAACGTAAGTAAACATGCGCATCCCAATTGTCGTTGACATATAGCAACGAAACCGGCGATATCACATATTACACTTACGGTCACAGAAAAGAAAGTGTAAAACTACAACAGTTGGAATCCGCAATCTCTTCAGACATCGCATGCCTGACCAAATGAATTACTTAGACATCGCATGCCTAACAATTATAAACCCCGCATTTTAGTCTCATTATCGAAAACACTTTTCAATATCGAGTCGGGCAATTCAACAAGATTCCCGACAGTCTGATCAAATACTCGTCGTAAACTTCAGTAGACGGCCGCACCCCTGATACCGTCGACGAAGTGCACCAAGGCGGAACACCGCTACCGCGAGCACCCGAACGGATGCTTTCGGCGACGGGGTTCTCCTACAGTCACTTGGTCGGGGCTATGGAGTGAGGCTGTCTATTAAGTTTACCCGGCGAGTATCCGCGTACGCTACGTGATTGCGATGGACTTTTGATCACATCAAAATTCCGTGGCAACCGATCAAGTGAGACTAAACTGCTATGTTTATAACATTCATTAAGTTATCTCATAACTTATTGTGAATTCCAATTATTGTATCCCATTCCGGATAAATAGAAAATGTCAAACTTTCTGATCGAACAATCGAACACCCAAGTTTTCCCGATACAATCCAACACATGAAATAAGTCTAACAACATTCAGTTCGTGCCTCAGTACCAACGGTCCAGCCGTAGAAGGGTCAAGCCAACGCCTCACATGTGGCACGCCGTACTGCCCCAAACCCGAAGGTTCAAAGGGCAGTTCAAGACGGTCACATAATCGAGTTAAGGTTTGTTGTCTTCTAGAGGGACCATCGCGTTACTTGCACTACTTAGAACGTCGTTAAACTACGGAAAAATCCAACACTTGGAAATTTCCCGACAGGGGAAAAATTGGGTATTTATATCCGGTCGAACTTTTTAACATATTCTAAGATTTATCCGGAAAGCCACACAGACAAAATTTGATAAACCCGATCGAATCATCAAAGCTCCAAAACATCCCAGATTATTCAACACTTGAATAAATTTTAAAAATACTCAGAGAAGTCAGCACAGAAAACAATGAATTACTGTGTAAAATAGGATTCCAAATAAGACAAAATCGCCGCGGATCCGCCGCACGAGCCTTGATCGTGCCGCGGAACCGCGGCTAAAAGAAGGAATTACAAATACGAATTTTACAGTAATCCTTATATTTTCCTGCTTATTTCTCTGCATATTTTTAATCATGAAAAATCACTGTTTTTAGAAAAAGTACAGAGAGCACATTTTGGAGTTGGTTTCGGGTTCGTTCCGGTTTCAAATTCCGTCTGGACTTCGCCTAAGGCTCTAGCTAGGCTCTGATACCACTGTAGGGTTCCTAGGCACTCTAGTGAGGTCTCACAAGGCATCGATCATGCCAAATTAAAATTTTAACGGTGCCGAGAAACCCGACTACGGATCGTTTGCTAGAAATCTAGGCGAAAAGTAAACTAGTTAACAATTAACTAAGAGATACGGAAATACAACCTTTGTAGATCCGGTCCTCCACCTCCACGGCTCCGAGATGAGGTCCTCTCCGCTGTCCAAATCAAATCCGGGCTCTAGCGTCGGCTTCGTCGGAGAATGGGCAAGCTAGGTCGTCGATGTCCATGCCGAAGATGATCTACGTCGAGGCATCGCTAGATCAAGCTCCACCTTCACCAAGTCTTGAAAACTTGTGAAGGAAACACACTCTACTACTTGGCAAGAGGTAGAGGATGAAGAAATAGGAGTTGGGTTCACTTTAGAATTGGATTTCTCACTCAAATCATCAATCCACCATTAATGACCTCAAGCTTTTCTTCTTGAGTTCAAGGAAGAAGAAGAAGAAAATGATATGATAAGTTAAAATTAAAAAGAAAAGAATAATCCAATCTTTATCATAACATAACCATGGTTATGTGTAGAGACTAAACCCAAGTTAAGTGAATGGTTAGGTTAGGAATGAAGACAAAAATGGTGACTAAGTCAAAGTATTCATGAAGCTTCATGAATAAACAAAATAATGCCGCCATTTTTCTTTTCTTTTCCTTAAATGAATAATAAATATAAATAAATGAATAAGTATATAAAACCCTAACCATTCATATAACCATGGTTTAATCTTTACACAAGCACAAGTCAACATGTATCATCAAACATGATACAATAAAATGCACAAAAACATATCGCATATGCAATGCGCACACCCGAGTGAGAAAATCCATTTTAAAGTGAACCGATACTAGTTAATGCAAAGTAATATATCAAATATACAATTATGCATTAAATCATTAAATCAACACTTGATTTAACGATCCGGTCATGACGCACATAACCGACTGGTATCATCAGTAACAACCTATCGAATCAACACTTGATCCGATAACCCGGCTATATCGCATATAACCGATCAATGTCACATCGCGAGAATTAAATACAGTATCACATACCGTATTATTCTCGGTCCCGCACATATCTCATATGTGCTCCTATTTCGTTTCGCTTGAGCCAGGAAACCTCTGTGTAGGACTCTAAAGACTCGTCAATACGCCGGCAGCAGGTGATGATCATATCAAACACCCACAAGCCGTAAGCGGTCTGCTAAACGTAACGGCCACCCGGGTATTGAGCGATCTGAAGATCGACGAGCAAGCCCGCTCAGACTCCAGTGAATCCGACCAGCAACACTACCGTACAGTCCGGTCTGATCGTCTGATATGTCCCATATCTCGCCTAGGGGTGGTAAACGTCAGACCCCAATAGCTCGATAAGTCGTGTCGATATGAGGTCTATAACTGTTCGAGAAACTACTGGTAACACTTACCAGTAAATCTCAGTAACCCTGGCCAGGGATTTCCTGTTATAGCCAATCGAACACAGCGCAACATCAACCCCCTATACCGGGAGAGACGAATCCCCTCCTATAGCTCATTGCCTCCATGTGACTCGGGACTGTACCCAAAAACCACCGTTTTGCACGCCCTCTTGGACGTGGTAAGATGGAAATCAAAGCACAGTGGTAACCACACAAGACTCTATGACGATCTCGGGTCAACAGACTACTCTGTACCAGTGTCACCAGAGAACTGCCATCTGACGTGAGGTATAATACCATCTGGGAGTTCTCGGCGAGTCCGTCCAGTGTACCCAGTCTCTACTGAGCACCCGTATATCATCTCTGATGTCAAACACCAATAGATATGGGATCATCCATCACCCATCTGTATGGGTCGAGAAGGTACACGCTAGTCTACTCTGGTATATCGATGCCCCGTCTCGATCACCCACGACTAGGGACTTTGAAGGATGTACTTATGGACTACCATGTCCCCACTAGTATGATCCGCATCATAGTCCAGGTAGTCAAGCACACATCCTAAGGGCTTTACCAACATGTAACAGAGAGACAATCAGTATACACGTTAAGGTAAAGAGTAACCAGATAGCATACTATCATGTCGAGCGAGAAAGTCTTCCCTATATATGTCCCAGCATCCACTACAATATACATCCAATGTACAGTAATGGCCTCTAGGGCATACATATAACTAACACATCTCTGAACTCCTCTGACATCTGTCGTTGTAATCTTTCGACGTCGTCAGAGAGGTGACGGGTCCCGACGGCCATACATTAAATGGACCACTATGTCCCTAAACTGGAACAATGGAGCCCAAATGCTCTTTTGTCGGATTTAAACGGTCCCGTTAAGTTGATCTTAGTCTCAGGTTAGACTAACGTATCCTTAACAAACGTTTGAGTTGATCTTGGCCTTAAATATGGCTAACGTATCCTCAAACCAAACCCCCAAACCCAAATCTAAGATAATACGGATTTGGACTAGTCCACGCCCTACGGGCGACGACATAACACGGTCTCCGTAAACAATCCACGGGCAACAAAACATAAAATAAACACACACGACACGAAGTGACCATCTGGAGAAGGAGAAAGTTGTTACCGCGACACGGTAGCGTAATTAACTGCAGGGGCTTGCACCTGCAGGGAAGAGCGTCCCCACAATCAAAAACCCCTCAAGCGAGGGGGAATCTGATGAAGTCTGCTACATCGGACGCATCCGTTCATACCTTCGATACACGGTGCCATAAATCAACTTGGCATCTTCGGAGAGATGGACGGATAGCACCAATTATCATCTGCCCCGAATCTCAGGTGAGACGTCCCGCGTCTCGGCCGCCGTTCGGAGGGGAACAGAGGCCAAATATCTTTCGTGTCTTGTCACGAAGGAAAGTATTCCTGCTCCATTTTTTTCACAAGTGCAGGACGCAATCAGAACTTTTTCTGACAGCTAGGCTTTTCAGGGCCGCCCAGTTGTTGTTTGGTATTGGCTGTGAATGCCGTCTTGTTTTCACCCCTGTTGCTTCGAAATTCCCTTCCTATAAAGGTGGACAGGGTCGGCTGCCGTTGAGGAATACTATAACTTGTCCCTTCCATATAACTCGTCCCTTCCTCAGATTGCTTCCTGAGCCATAATTGTCTGGCCTTTTCATATATGGACATCTCCCGCCTTATCGTATCTTCACCCTCTTGAACAGCTTCTTTTATCAGCATGCCAATCGGGTCTTCTTGTGGCAGAGTTAAAGCATTTTGCGTGGGCCCGGCCTCCTGCTCAGCCGTGTTGTATCTCGGCAAACATTTCCTTCGCTTAAAGAACTTATGGTACGGCAGTTGTGAGCTCATTCCCGCTTCTTGGATCGGATGTATCCTAATCCAGTGGTATCGACTTTACTATTAGGGCGGACTCTATGGCTTCTGGCACTTCCCAAATCCTCTTGTAGAACTGGGTCTCTCGAACGGTTTGTTCGAAAGGTACCCCTTGACGCATAGGAAGCTCTTTTAAACTCCTTGAGAAGTATTTCGGCATGTGTATCGGCTGCAACCTATCGAGGTTTGGATCGACTCCATGCTAGATTTCCCTTTCAACTTTGGTCTCTTCAGATTTATAGAAGAGAATTACTTTCGCGCCTTTATACTTAGAAGGCATGTAGAAAGTTACCAGCTCCTCCACATTTTCGGTGCTGACGGTATCAAGTTCTTTACAATGCCGATATGGGGCCATAGTGACATGTAGAGTCCGGTCGGCTTCATCAAGGACTTTTGATAGAGGGTGAGTGGAGAATACCGCCTCAGCTTTATCTTTTGAATCACTTCCAAAGCTTGGAATGATGGTTGGCGGGCTTTTTCCGTTGCTTCCCACCTGAGATTGGCTTGGGAGCATGGTTTCCTCCTCATTCTCGGAGTCGCTTTCGAATACCAGAATATGGGCCACTTGCTTCTTCTTGGTGTTTCCATCGGATGTGAGTTTTCAGCATTTTTCGGTATCTTTAAAATCAGTAAGAAAGTACTTGGTGTCTTTGTACAGAGAAAGGATTGAGTTCTCTGATGATATATTCTTTGCCATTCTTGAAATACTTCATACACTGATATTGTGTAAAAGAGATGATATTGTACTCATGCAGCCAAGGTCTACCGAGTAGAGCTTTGTAGCAGGTGTTAGCGTCAATGACGTGGAACTTGACATCAGTAACGAGCTGTCCAAACCGGAGTGTCAACAAGACGGACCCATACGTTTGCGAGGACTGAGAGTCGAATCCAGATATCATGATCTTCTCCTGGGCGAGAAATCTGACGTCCATAGCAAGTTCCTTGAGCACCCTCACATTTAGCAGATTGACCGAAAATCCATTGTCGACAAGGATTTTGATTATTCTGACGTCTTCGCAGTAATCGGCGACATGAGTAGGCGGTTGTGCTCGAACGTTCCCAGCAGAAGGTCTTCTTCACTGAAGGTTGTATCGGCAGTATGGACTTCTGCAAGCTCATCCTTCATGTTTTCTTCGGCGAAGTAGGCTTGGAACTGAACAGGCTCACTTAGAGCCTTGATTAGAGACTCCCGTAGTTCTTTTGACGGGAGGAGAGCGTCGTATATGCTTAAATGCGACGACAGCTTCTTCAGATGTGCAAGCACATTGTAATCCACCTTGATTTTCTTAGGCGGGTCTTTGGTGGTGAGGTCTTTGGCAACTTCTTTATCAACCTCGATCTTTTCAACGAGTTTTCCTTTACCTTTATCCTATTTCTTTGAGGATTTATGTGCAGGCTCGAGATTTTTCTCGAGGAGTGCGATTTTGCAGCTGGATGTTGCCGCAGGCTTTCGTCTCTTCTTTTCCTAAAGAGGAGATTACGAAAGGGGATGGTAGACGACTTCTTCGGAGACACTTCCGAAGGTAGTAACTTTACCACTTCCTTCTTTTGTAGGTAGGGCCTTATTTGGACGCCCGCTGATCATGTGGTAACTTGATGTCGCCTCTTTGTTTGCTTCGGGCTTGCTGTTCTTGCATTGCGGAGCGTGAGCCTTTCGCTTTTCTCTCATCAGCTTTCTTTAGTGGGAAACATATTCTCGCCGCCATTTCTTGAACGCGTTGCATTCGTCAATGGGGTGTGAGATCCTCCGGTGGTAAGGACAGTTCTTTGGATGCTCTTCCCATTCATCGAAGTATGGGACTCCAGGAATGTACATCATGAGAGACGACAACTTCATTCCTGCTGATTCGGCTTTGGCGAACCACCTCTTGGTTTTGGCCTTACTTTTCATTTTTCTGGTAGGAGTTAGTTTTGGTTGGGAATCAGCACGGCTCGTCCCTTCTGCAACTTGTTTACTTAGGCGCAGTCGTCTGGCCTGGTCGTAAAGAGTTGTTTCATGCTTTCTCATATCTTCTGCTCTTTGCATACCTTCTTTTATAAGTGTATCATTTTCTTCATCTGTTGGCAGAATCAGGGCACTTTGCGTGGGCCCTGCCCCCGCTCAGTCATGTCGTATTCTGACGCTGACGGGGCATCTTCATCATAGACGAAAGAATGAAAGACCATGTGGCAGCTTTCCATACGCTCTTCTCCTCTTGCTTCTGTCGGGTTTTCTTCTTCAACATCGCTCTTCTCGAAAAGATGTTGGAGAAATTCCTCAAGGGTGATTGGGATGCATGCCTTCTGAATATACTCTTCAAGCGCGTCAATGCATTTTTGTAGGTCCGTACATCTGTCGACATATTCTTCAGGTTGAACCGGCTTCTTAGCTTTCTTCTTCTTTTTAGAAGTATGGACAGGGAGGCTTTCCCCCTTGTCGTTAGCTTTTGGAGTAGGACGCGTCATCAACATCCCCTCTATAATTTGTGGTTCAAGCATGCTTTTCCACCTGATTATCGAACATGCATGTAGTTCCTTCAACATCCTCTTTGTTTTTTATGAGAAGACCATCTCTCATGGAGCTTCTGCTACCCTTGAACAAGATGCTCATGCCGCATTAGCTTTCTTGGGGATGTGTTTTTGTGGCAAATCCACTTTTCAGCTATCCGACATCATGAATTTACCCTGCTTGTATTGGTCTTCGACCCAATTCTTGAATACGAAGCCGTCCTCGATCAGGTGACTTACAAGCCGATGGTAAGGACAGTAATTAGGGTCGTTGACCGAATCTGCTTGTGCTGGTCGCCGTGTTTCGGGCAACGCTAACATGTGGTTCTTCATAGCAAGCTTGAATAATTTCTTCGTCTCATCACGAGAGAATGAGTACTCGCGTCCCAGCTTTTCTTTAAGGGTGGGACCGGAGCGGTTATCATTTTGGCGACCTGCTGCTTTAGCGCCGCCTTGTTGTTGCCGAGCATTGGCGATAAATGCCGCTTTGTTCTTGTTCTTATTGCGTGATTCCTCGATTGAGGAGGAAGGGGCTTGACCAATTTACTCGAACTGAACTAATTTATTGGTGAGCTCTTGACAAGTATCAGGTTTGGCAAAAGCTAAAAATGGGTACACATATGATCATGGATCAAGGGTACCTATAAACATCCCTACGATTGGACCTTTGGCGATACGTTGCTCGTATTTAGACCATAGATTCTTCAATCGGATGGCGTATTGTAACAACGTTTCATTAGATCTTACCATTTCATTGATCAACGCAGAAATCACAGTGCGCTCACTTGAACTAACGAACCCCTATGTAAAGAGTAATTCCATGTCAGCAAAGATTTCAACGGAGTCATTTGGGAGCTCCGAGTACCATTCAAAAGTGGTGTCCACCAGACTGCTGACGAACCGTCGGAGGAGCAGCCTGTCGTCATCTCCAGTGTTACCGCACATGGCTCTAAATTGTACGATATGCTATTGTGGTTCCCCGTCCCCTTGAAGACGTTAAACTTCGGGATTATATATCCCGGAGGGTACTGCAGTTGGTCGTACCACGCTGAATATGGCCGACCAGTCTTGACCAACTTGTTTGCTGCTTCGCTGGCCTGATGGGCTTTGATCTTTTGGGAGATGCATTCATCAAGCTGTGCCTTCGAAATCGTATCATCTTTGACAGCTGAAAGGGCTTGCGGAGGATTTGTAACCGTAAGATATGTATGCCCTAGAGGCCATTATTATATATTATAGTGGATGCTTGGACATATGTATATACAGGAGAGTCTTGCTCGATATGATAGTATGCAATCAGGTTTATCTTTATCTTAACATCTATATATATGTTTTTCTTGATATTGTGTATCATTGATACATGTTGATAAAGCTCATATGATCTTTGCTTGACTGCCAGGATTATGATGTCGATCATATTAATGGGGCTTGGGTAGTCCACAAGCACATTCTTAAATGAACCTAGTCGTGGGGTATCGAGACAGGGTATCGATATTTCAGAGTAGACTAGTGTATACGTTTTTTGACCCCGTATAAGGCAATGGTTGATCCCACAACCATTGGTGTTTGACACCAATGATTGTATACAGGTGCTCATTGAAGAATGAGTACACCAAACGGACTTGCCGAGAACTCTTAGATAGTACTATACCTATCGTCAGATAGCAATTCTCTGGTGACACAAGTACAAGGTAGTCTGTAGACCTGAGATCGTCATAGTGTCCTGTGTGGTTTCCACTGTGTTTAGATTACTACCCTACCATAACTTTAAAGAGCTGTGCAAACATGTAGTAGTTGGGTACAGTCCCGGATCGCATGGAGGCTGTGAGCGATCGGAGGGGTTTCGTCTATCTCGGTATTGGGAGTTGATGTTGTATTGTGCGTGATTGGCTATAACCATAAGTCCCTGGCCAAGGCATGTGAGATTTACTGATAAGTGTTATTAGTAGTTTCTCGGATGGTTATAGGCCGAATATCAGCATGACTTATTAGGTTATTGGGGGTCTGATGGATTCCACTCCCAGACCCAATATGCAATATACCAGACGAAGAAACCGGACTGTACGGTAAGTGTCGCTGATAGGCTCAGTAGGGCATTCAGATAAGCTTGCTTGTTGATCTTCTTTTCGACAGATATCTAAGTAGTCGTTACGTACAACTAATGCCACTGTCGTGCTTGTGAGTTATGGATGTGATCCTGTAATTCACTGTCAGCGTATTGTCGAGTTTTTAGAGTCTCACACAGAGGTTTTCACAGCTCGGGCAAAATATTGTAGTGGCGGTATGATGATACTCTCAGGAATTCGATTAAAATAGTGTATGGGATACACTGATTTTAAATCGGACATTTAATAATACTAGCCGTCTTTTGGAAAGCCAGTATATTAAATCTAGTGTTGATTTAATATATAAATATATGTATTTTATAAGTATTATGTATTTCTAATTTTACTCTCTTTATGTTTGCTTTTTTAAAGCAAAAGAAAACAATATGTTAACATATTGTGTTACTCTCTTTTAGTTTATGTTGTACCATGAGATGAGCGCACCCCCTTTTAGCTTGACATGTGGAGGTGAGATGAGAGCCTTGACACTTGAAGGAGAGAAGGAAAATCAATAGTTGAGATTATCTTTTATTATGTTTAAAGATATCAACAATTCTCTTTTATGGTTCATACCTTTTCTCCCTTTCTCTCTTTTAGGTTTCTAGCTCTCATCTTAAAAGAAAAGAAAGAAAATAAGAGAGAAATTAGAGATTATATCACTACAATTCTTGATCTTTAGATCCTAGCAAGATCAAAGCTCAAGTTAGCTTCAAAGGAGATTGCCTTAACTGAAGCAAATAAGCTCAAGACTTGAAGCCTTCAAATGGATCATTTTTGGCCAAAAGAAATCACCTACAAGTTTCTTCCTTGCTACTAGAGCTTACAACTATTCAACCCAAATTGGAGCTCTTGAAGAAGCTTCAAAGGTTGTATTTTAAAACCTTGAATGGAAACTAATCTCTTTTTGTTTACAAGTTTAATACTTAAGCTAAAGATCCTATTTTTGTAGACACTTGCTCATTATTTTTTGAAAACCCAATTATGCTTTGTTTTAAATCCTAATCAAGTATCCATGATCCACTTACATGGTATCAAAGCCAAACTAAAACATTAACTTGATATTGTGATTTTTAGAATCCACAAAAACTAGTTAGTAGAACCCCACTTTTAGCCTATGTTTCGCCCAATCAAAGCAAAGCTTTGTTGAAATTCAAAATTCAAAAATTTTGAAGCAACGCTTCAAATTTCGGGCGCAACGCGCCACATGTCAGACGCTGATACGTCAGCGCAGCACCCAAGAAGGCGCGTCCGATCAGAGCAAAACTCTATTTTAAGCAAAATTAAAGAAAGCAACGCTTCAGTTGCGCAGGCATTGAGCTGCGCGACACGTGTCAGCGCAGATGCGTTAGCGCAGATGCGCTAGCGCAGTTGCGCTGCGCGACACGTGTCACGCGCTAGGGCATTTGCGCCAAACAGAATTAAGATTTTAAAGAAATCTTTCTGTTCTTGTTAAAACAAGAAGATTTTCTTCTGTAAAACAGAAGCCCTTGGATCAAAGATCCAACGGTGGGGAAAATTCCCCAAATCACTCAGAGAAAGATCTCTTCAATAAAATTAACTAATTTATGGGCACTATAAAAGAGACCCCAGACTCAATTCAAAGGCATCAATATTTTTCTAAAAAAAAAGAAAACCCTGAAAAACTCCTCAAGAACAAAAAGGTAAAAACCTTTAGAAAAAGAGAAAGTTCTCTTATGAACAGATCATAGATCTAAAAACAAGATCAATGATCTTTAATAAAAATAAAAATAAAATAAAATAGTGCTTTGCACTTTTCATGAACCTTTGGTTCTCTGAGATTAAAAAAAACAAGAAAAACTTATTTTTCTTTGATCTAAATTAGATCAAGAAATCAAATAGTGCTTTGCACTTCTGTTCTTGAATCTAAAAGATTCTTAGTGCTTTGCACTTCCAAACTGCGCTGTTGCGCTCTTGAGAGAGCGCCACGTGTCAGCTACAGAACAACTTGCGCTACGCGCTCTTGAAATAGAGCTTTGCTCTTTGGAATTGGCGCACCTCACCAGAGCGCGCCATGTGTCAGCAGCGCACTAACGCAGCGCACTGCGCTGTTGCGCTTGCGCTCACCAGAGCATGACACGTGTCCTCACCATAAGCGCTTGCGCTCAGTGATTGGAGCAAAACGCCTGACAAATACAATGCATTTCTTTTACTGAAGGGCCAGGACCAAATCAGAGGGGCCTAGTAGGCCGAATTAAATTGCAATACAATGAAAAAGGGCAGAGCCCAAACAATATTGATGCTCTGCATCATTTATAAAAAAGGCAGAGCCCAAACAAAAATTGAAAATGTAATAAACAGGGCAGAGCCCAAACAAGACTGATGCTCTGCATCATATATAAATGGGCACAGCCCCGACAAAATAAATAATGCTATGCATTATTAAACAGGAGCAGAGCCCCAGTAAAGGCCTAACAGGCCAAATGCAAATAAAATGTTGGACATTTTCAACTGGACTTAGCCCAATTCTGGCCGTAAGTCCTTAAATTAAATTGAACTGAGCACAAATGCTCTCTCTCTCAAATCAATTTACCTCCGGTCCAAGGGTACATCTCTGAACTCCTCTGACACCCATCGTTGTAATCCTTCAACGACGTCAGAGAGGTGACGGGTCCCGACGACCACACATCGATACGGACTGTGGGGTCCTTAAACTCGTGGACCGAAACGTCCTTAAACTAATGTTGGACTGAAACGTCCTTAAACTAATGTCGGACCACCACGTCCCTAAACTGGAACATGGACCACTACGTCCCTAAACTGGAACATGGACCACCACGTCCCTAAACTGGAGAATGGACCGCAATGTCCCTAAACTACCTATGGACCACTACGTCCCTAAACTGGAACAATAGAGCCTTCAAATGCTCTTTTGCCGGATCTAAACGATCCCGTTTAAATTGATCTTAGCCCCCAAACACGGCTAACGTATCCTTAAACATTTAAACGGACTATAAAACTCCAAATCAACCTTGGTTCAAGGGTACATCTCTGAACTCCTCTGATATCTGTCGTTGTAATCCTTCAACGACGTTAGAGAAGTGACGAGTCCCGAAGGCTAGATATTAAATGAATTATCACGTTAAGTTGATCTTAGTCTCAAACAGGACTATCGTATCCTTAACGAACATTTAAGTTGATCTTAGCCGCAACGCGACTAATGCATCCTTAAACTACCAAACCCAAATCTAAGTAAATACGGATTTGGACTAATCCACGTCCTACGGGCGACGGCATTACTCAGTCTCCGTATACAATCCATGGGCAACCACAAACAAAACAAACTCACACGACACGAAGTGAAATTCTGGAGAAGGAGAAAGTTGTTACCGCGATGCGGTAGCGTAATTAACTGCAGGGGCTTGCGCCTGCAGGGAAGAGCGTCCCCACAATCAAAAACCCCTCAAGCGAGGGGGAATCTGACGAAATCTGCTACATCGGCCGCATCCGTCTAAACCTCCGATACACGGTGCCATAAATCAACTTGGTATCTTCGGAAAGGTGGACGGATAAAACCAAATAGCATCTGCTCCGAATCGCCAGCGTCAGGACATCGCGGTCCTGTGCGCCACCATTCGGAGGGGAACAGATTCTGGCACGCCCGGTGGGACCTTTTCCACTTTCCACTCCACACTTCGTGTGTCGTGTTCGCGAACGAATCGCGGTTTACTGTGGTTGCCTATGGATTCAAGGTACTAAGATTTGGTTTCTTGCTCCGTGCAGAAAACAGAAGATCAATGGCTTCAAACTGCACTGCCTACAACTGCAATTCTCGCTCGGTCCTTGCTGGAGGAGTGACTTATGGGCCCCAAGCGGCCTCCCTTTTCAAAATGCCGGTGGAGCAGGTGGCTCAAACTACCACTGGACTATTTTTTGGGACCATGCTCCCACCAATGAGCTTCAACGCCCCAATGACATTGCAAGAAGCTCCAAAGAAGTCGGTCTTCGATCGACTTACCACTGCCGCGACCCCTCTCCACAGGTCGCCCAACTCCACTGCTTCAGGTTTTAATGGATTAGACCAGAGCTCCATCGGGCCCATGAAGAAGCCTGCCATACCAGAAGACGTTATCCCAGTTAGTTATATGTATGCCCTAGAGGCCATTACTGTACATACGATATATATTGCAGTGGATGCTAGGACATATATAGGGAGGACTTTCTTGCTCGACATGATAGTATGCTATCTGGTTGTACTTTATCTTAACATGTATTCTGATTGTCTCTATATTACATGTTGATAAAGCCCTTAGGATGTGTACTCGACTACTGGGACTATGATGAGATCATACTAGTGGGGCTACGGTAGTCCACGAGTACATCCTATAAACTGTTCCTAGTCGAGGGTGTATCGAGACAGGGTATCGATGCACCAGAGTAGACTAGCATATACGCATCTTGACCCATATGATGGGCGATAGATGATCCCACATCCATCAGTGTTTGACATCAAGGATGGTGTACGGGTGCTCAGTAGAGACTGGGTACACTGGACGGACTCGCCGAGAACTCCCAGATGGTATTATACCATACGTCAGATGGCAGTTCTCCGGTGACACTGGTACAGAGTAGTCTGTTGACCCGAGATCATCATAGAGTCTTGTGTAATTCCCACTGTGCTTTGATTTCCATCATACCACGTCCAAGAGGGCGTGCAAAAAGGTGGCTTTTGGGTACATTCCCGAATCACATGGAGGCAATGAGCGATAGGAGGGGATTCGTCTCTCCCGGTATAGGGAGTTGATGTTGTGTTGTGTTCGATTGGCTATAACCGGAAATCCCTGGCCAGGGTTGCTGAGATTTACTGGTAAGTGTTACCAGTAGTTTCTCGAACTGTTATAGACCTCGTATCGACACGACTTATCGAGCTACTGGGGTCTGACGTTTACCACCCCTAGGCGAGATATGCGACATATCAGACGACGAGACCGGACTGTACGGGAGTGTTACTGTTTGGATTCACAGGAGAATGTACAGGCTTGCTTGTTGATCTTCTGAGCGCTCAATACCTAGGTAGCTGTTACGTTTAGCTGACCGCTTGCAGCTTGTGGGTGTTTGATATGATCATCACCTACTGCCGGCGTATTGACGATTCTTTAGAGTCCTACACAGAGGTTTCTTGACTCAGACAAAACGAAGTAGGAGCACATATGTGATATGTGCGGGACCGAGGATAATGCGATATGTGATACCGTATTCTATTCTCGCGATATTTGATATCAGCCGGGTTATCGGATCAAGTGTTGATTCGATGAATCGGTACGGATAAATATTAGCCGGTTATATGCGATATAGCCGGATTGTCGGATAAAGTATTGATTCGATGATTTAATGTATAATAATATATATATGATATATTAAATTGCATTAACTAATATTTGCTCACTAAAAGATTCTTTTTCTCACTCGGGTAATACATTGATATATATGCGATATATGTTAAATGTATTATTTTATTTTGTTACGATAAATATTATATATGTAATATATAATATTGTAACATGATATGATAACTAATGCAACTTGTTTAGTGGAGTTTAAACATGATTAGGGTTTGGATTAGGGTTAAGCTTTCTAGATGTTTCTAGAAGCTTTTCTTTTTGTCATGATAAAGATATTTGTAAGTGACTCATGCTTTAACCCAACCCAAACCCTAACCCTAGTCAATTCTCTACAATGGTTAAGTCAACCATGGTTGCATTATTCTTCATATCATTTCATTTTCTATTCATCACAAAAGGATTCAACATTATTGTTCATCATCTTCTTCCTTCTTCTTCTTTGCTTGAAATGGTTTCTTGCTTTGATTTTTGTGATGGATAAATATGAGAAAAAGATAAATAAAGAGAGCAAAAATCCTACTTCATCATCCTCATCTTCCATTGCCATTTAGATGAGGGTGTTCACATCATTTCATGAGTGTTAGCTTGTGTTAAAGAAACTTCAAGGTAGATCATCTTAGTATCGAAGATCGGAAGCAAAGGTTGCGTCTTTCTCTTCGTGGAACCTCTTGAGAGTCCGGATCCCGATGATCGCAGCGAAGGGACCACAACACGGAGCATATGAAGTGAAGGACCGGATCTACAAAGGTTGTAATCTCTCTCACTTAGTGTTAAAATGTTTAGCATGTTAGTTTTCGCCTAATCTCTAGTTTAAAGTTCCGTATTCGGGTTGTTCGGCACGGCTAATTTTTTAATCGGGCATGGTTGATGCCTCGTAGACCCTTGTGCGCGTGCCTAGCAACCCTACAGTGGTATCAGAGACAAGCTAGAGCTTTAGGCGAAGTCTAGACGAAGTTTAAAGTCCGATCGAACCCGAAACCCCGACTCCAAAATGCTCTCTGGAAATTTTCTGAAAATTTGGATCTTTGTCAATTAAAAATTTCTTTAAAATTCAGCAGGGTCTTATTAGAATTACTGTGAAATTCGAGGGGCTAATTCATCAAAAGTGCGGCGGAACCGCGGCAGAAGCCAGGCTTCTGCGGCGGTTCCGCGGCCATTTGATGACGTCACCCTTCCTATTTTGCACAGTAATTCCTATTACACAGTGCTGAGTTCTCTGGGAATTTTTAATTTTTATTCTACAGTTGAGTTTTCTGGAGTTGTTTTGGGGATTCGATGTTTCGATCGGAGTATTAGATTTTGTCTATGTGGCTTTCCGGATAAATTTAAGAAACTGTTAAAAAGTTCGAACGGATATCAATAACTCACTTTTTCCCCTGTCGGAAAATTTTTCAAAAGTTGGATTTTTTCTCGTGTTTAAGAATGTTCTAAGTCGTGCAAGTAACTCGGTGGACCCTCTAGATGACCACAAACCTTAACTCGATTATGTGACCGTCTTGAACTGCCTTTTGAACCTTAGGGTTTGGGGCAGTACGGCGTGCCACATGTGAGGCGTTGGCTTGACCCTTCTACGGCTGGACCATTGGTACTGTGGCATGTGATGGATGTTTTTAAACTGATTTCAAGTGTTGAGATATATTGGGGAAATCTTGGGTGCTTGATGATTCGATCGGAAAGTTTAACTTTTTCTATTTGTCTGGAATGTGATACAATATTTGGAATCCACAGGTAGTTATGAGATAACTAATTTGAATATTATAAACATAGCAGTTTAGTCTCAGGTGATCGGTTGCCACGGAATTTTGATGTGATCAAAAGTCCGTCGCAATCACGTAGCGTACGCGGATACTCGCCGGGTAAACTTAATAGACAGCCACGCCCCATAGCCCCGACCAAGTGACTGTAGGAGAACCCCGTCGCCGAAAGCATCCGTTCGGGTGCTCGCGGTAGCGATGTTCCGCCTTGGTGCACTTCGTCGACGGCATCTGGGGGTGCGGCCGTCTACTAAAGTTTGCGACGAGCATTCGATCAGGACGTCGGGAATCTTGTTGAATTGCCCGACTTGATATTGAAAAGAGTTTTCGATAATGAGACTAAAATGCGGGGTTTATAATTGTTAGGCATGTGATGTCTAAGGAATTCATTTGGTCAGGCATGCGATGTCTGAGGTGGTTTTACACTTTCTTTTCTGTGACCGTAAGCGTAGTATGTGGTGTATCGCCGGCTTCGTTGCTATACATCAACGACAATCGGGATACACATACTTGCTTACGTTAATGATATGAGATATTATGTGTTGCTGTGATATGTTGTATTGGATCGTCGCGTTTGAATAGCCGGGGGTTTTATGTGAGATGAGAGTTTTTCTTTTTCATTCATATAATATTCATTTGTATGTAATATTCTTTTATTGGGGCACTTCCAGGTAGCGGAAGATGTCACCATTGTATATTATTTACTTTTCCGCATTAGGTAGACCCAAGGCGGGGAGCACAAGTAACCGGGTTCTAGGGTCCAGTGGGAGACCATCTCGAGGAGTCGAGACCGGGTCTCCTAACCCTAGAATTGGCAGTGTTGCTTGCCGCTCTCGTAGGGGTCTGGGGATGTGGGTTTGGCTATTCATCGCGACCGTGGAATCCGTGTTTTATACAGGCTCGTATTAAAACACGGACGTCCTAGTATATCCAATATTTCATATATGTTTCTTCTGCTGCAATGTTCTGTGATGAGATCATATTACTGCCTGAGACGAATGTTTATATTTTAAATATATATGAGATATATGTTATATTGCAGATTTCGTTTCAAAAGAGATGCTTGTGAAGCATATTAAAATGGGACTTCATTAATAAGATTAATGAAATAAAAGAAACCTAAGATGTTGTAGAAACTTGTTTATAAAAACTGGTAGCTCTAGTTGTTGCTTTGCATAGCGGTGTTCCTTGTAGAACATCCAGTACCTTATTCGATAGGGAAATGACCGAGATCCCTTCACCGGGAGTGACTCCTTTAGCGATAACTGGCAGATGCTACAAACTCGGTTTGTCTTTTGATTGCTTTTAGAGTTTTGCTTTGCATAGTGGTATATATGATATATCCTGCACCTTATTCGATGAGGAAAGGACCGACGATCCCTTCACCGGGAGTGACCCCTTTAGCAAAACTAGAAAAGCCTCAAAAACTCTCCATTTAAAATCACTCGATTCTACAACGATATCAAGTTCATTACGCAAAGGGTTTTCTTAAAAACCTGTCGTAGCCCTCCGTCATTTCAGATAAGGACTATTTAGTATTCGTGCTGCGTTTGTTGGCCTTTGTCAAGGCGTAGTGTGCGGTAGCTGAATAGTACTTATCTGCTTATGCATATGATGCAGATTGGATCAGGGTAGTCGTGCGACCTTGTTGGCCTTTGTCAAGGGCCGTGCGGGTGGGTTTACTTCAATCAAGAAATGACGGGTTGAACTTGACTAGCAGCCTATGGTTTGTTGGCCTTTGTCAAGGTCATAGGAGGCTTGGGGCAAAATATTATTGGGAATTTCAAGAGTTGAAATTTGCAATGAGATTGCATACCTTCTATTAGATAGTTGGATCCCGATACCCGCTGCGAGTAAGAGTTACTCCTGGAAGAGTTTTACACATTACAATTAGCCGATCAAGTAGGTGTCTAGAAAGGTGTTAACAGGGTTACGCCTCTGGGAAAACGAGGTTTACATTAATTAGGTTCTTGCGAAAGCACGGGGGACCTCCCTCAAAGTACCGACACTGGCCTGGCTGAAAGATTGGCGAACTTGTAGCGTGTGATTAATCCCGGCTAGTCTTTCCTTTTAGGGTTTGAAGGAAGATTTGATTAAAACAGTGGGAAACATCCTGATTAAATATATTAGATAACCAATCTAATCTTGCAAGAGCATACGCTGAGTGTTTTCTTCTCTCTCTCTCCAGATAGCGACCATATCACGCCTTAATCAAGATAATAAAACGGATATATTGACCGAACCCGCTTGTTATACTGAGCTGGGGAACGTTGGTCCCGCTCCAACTTATAATTGTTATAAGACAGAGCAGGAAATTGCGGAATACCAGATTTCCCGTACCGCCCAAACGAAGAAAGTGCATGCTGATGCATCTTTTTCGGGTGTGTTCATTACACAGAACTGTTTCTCAGTATCCTTTACGTCCTGGGTATGTGATACCGGATCAGGATCCCGCATATGTAATCTGTTACATGGGCTACAGATAGGTAGAGAACTGAGAACGGGTGATAAGTTTCATGAGACAGAAAACGGTGCAAGTGTTGCAGCCAAGTCTGTTGGTCACTATCACCCTGTATTACCTGAATACATTGATTCTGAACAAATGTTATTAGATACCGAACCTGATATAAAAAATCATATCAGTCTCTTTATTAGTAAAGAAAGGATATAATTTTGTATTGCTGGATAATGTTTTGAACATTTCCTATATCAATAGTTGATCGGTTCAGGCACGTTATCTAAAAGTATTGACGTTCTAAATCAAACCACAGTTCTTAGTATATAGAACACACACAAGAGGAAGAGTTCAGAAATGAACGAATCCTTCTTGAGGTATTGTAGACTAGGTCATGTCAATGCGACCCGACTAGCTAAGTTACATTGAGATGCACATTTAAATCTGTTTGAATTTACATCTTGTGAAACTTGCCAGTCATGTCACAAAGATAAGATGACCATAGCTCTGTTTATTGGAAACAGAGAAAGAGTTAGTGAACTCTTGGGAATTGATACATGCTGATGTATGAAAGTCTCCTGTCTACACATGCCAAGACTGGTTCTTTGTACTTCATTACATTCTCTGATGATCTCTCAAGATTCAGACATATGTTCCTGCTGAAACACAAGTCCGAACCTTTTGAGATATTCACAGAATATAAGTTAGAAGTAGAGAACCAAAAATATGGGTAAAAGTATTATGTCCTTTGATGTGATCAAGGAGGAGAATACTTGAGCACGGAATTCCTGGACTATTCTAAAGGAGAATGAGATTCTTTCTCAGCATTACTCCTCCGTATACACCACAGCACGTCGGTGTATCGGGGCGGAGCAATAGCACCCTATGTGATATGGTGTGCTCTATGATGTGTACTACTGAGTTTCCTATTTCCTTTTGGGAGTTATGCACTTGAGAAGCTGCATACCTATTGAATAGGGTTCAAATCAAATCAGTTGCCTACCACTTCATATATGATATGGAAAGGGAAGAGCCCATATCTTAAGTTTGTTGAGACTTGGGGTTGTCCGGCCTATGTCTAAAAAGCAAAATCCGGACAAGCTTGAGGCAAGGTCTGTTATGTAGAACTGGAAATGTTCAAGCTATACAAACTGCAGCTGATGATTTGGTAGAACCAAGGGATTCAATAGTTTCCAACGAACCTCAGCCTCTCCGCCGATCTAGTAGGGTTCCTCACCCACCTGAGAGATACTTCAGTTTCTCTATGACAGTGGGAGCGAGGATTACATCATAAGATGATGACCCAACTAGTTTCGAGCTGGCCATCAGGAGTGGGACTCTGTAAGAATGGCTGGATGCTTATCGATCTGAGATGGAATCCTTATACACCAACAAAGTATGGACTTTGGTTGCCTTATCTGAAGGGTTAAATCCCCATCAGGAGCAAGTATATCTTGAGAAGATTACTTGGTGTACATGGAAAAGTTGAGACTTTCAAAGCTAGACTTGTTAAAGGTTTGCATCATAGACCAGGTATGGATTATGTTGAAACCTTTTCTAAGAATCTATGCTTAAGTCCATCCAGATCCTACTTGCCACGGCTACATACCATGACTATGATATCTGGTGGTTGGGTGTCATGATTGCTTTTCTAAATGATGATTTAGAAGATGGCGTCTATAAGTACACAGCCAGAGGGCTTCGTAGACAGTGGGAGCAGCAGAAACGTGTGCAAGATGTTTTATATGATAAAACAGGCATCGCGGAGTTGGAACATCTGTTTTGATGTGGTAGTCAAAGAGTTTGACTTCATCAAAATGGTAGATGAACCTTGTATATACAAAAAGGGTAGTAGAAAGTATGGTGGTGATCCTCGTAGAGTACGTGGATGACATACTCTTGATAGGGAAGGAGTTTCATATGCTACGCTCGGTCAATCTCCGCTTATCACAAGGATTCTCCATATAGGATCAAAGTGATACCTCCTAAATCCTGGGTTTTTGGATCTATGAGATAGATCTAATTGGATGTTAGGATACTCACTAGTTGTAGTGAGATGGTATCAATCGATCCTGAGGAGAATCACTGGAAAGGTTCCAGGGTGATAAGGACGACTGAATGTCAGTCGTAGGCATTGTCTTTACCCTCAGTGGAGGGACGGTATGTTGGAAGAGTTCCAAGCTAGATACCGTGACATACTAGACGATTAAAGGCAAGATACATCGTTACCAAGGATGCTACCAAAGAGGCAGTCTGGATACAAATAAGTTCATGAGATGAACTTCGTTCCTACCATTGTATGACAATGGAGTTGTGGCTTTATGCCAAGGAACCCCCATCCCATCAGAAATCCAGATATAATTCTTAAGCAGTATCACCTGATCATGGAGATGGTTGATCTCCAGGGAGATCGAGGTTAGGAGAGTAGACACAGAGGACAACAGCGCGGATCCACTCACAAAGGTCTTTTTCCCAGCAGAGACTTTTATGGGATGGTTGAGTATGAGATACTTCAACCGCAGCTAATTGTTGGGTATGCGATACCATAACAGATGGCCCTAGTGCAAGTGGGAGATTGTTAGTTATATGTATGCCCTAGAGGCCATTACTGTACATACGATGTATATTGCAGTGGATGCTAGGACATATATAGGGAGGACTTTCTTGCTCGACATGATAGTATGCTATCTGGTTGTACTTTATCTTAATATGTATTCTGATTGTCTCTATATTACATGTTGATAAAGCCCTTAGGATGTGTACTCGACTACTGGGACTATGATGAGATCATACTAGTGGGGCCACAGCAGTCCACGAGTACATCCTATAAACTGTTCCTAGTCGAGGGTGTATCGAGACAGGGCATCGATGCACCAGAGTAGACTAGCGTATACGCATCTTGACCCATATGATGGGCGATGAATGATCCCATATCCATCGGTGTTTGACATCAAGGATGGTGTACGGGTGCTCAGTGGAGACTGGGTACACTGGACGGACTCGCCGAGAACTCTCAGATGGTATTATACCATATGTCAGATGGCAGTTCTCCGGTGACACTGGTACAGAGTAGTCTGTCGACCCGAGATCGTCATAGAGTCTTGTGTGATTCCCACTGTGCTTTGATTTCCATCATACCACGTCCAAGAGGGCGTGCAAAAAGGTGGCTTTTGGGTACAGTCCCGAATCACATGGAGGCAATGAGCGATAGGAGGGGATTCGTCTCTCCCGGCATAGGGAGTTGATGTTGTGCTGTGTTCGATTGGCTATAACCGGAAATCCCTGGCCAGGGTTGCTGAGATTTACTGGTAAGTGTTACCAGTAGTTTCTCGAACTGTTATAGACCTCATATCGACACGACTTATCGAGCTACTGGGGTCTGACGTTTACCACCCCTAGGCGAGATATGCGACATATCAGACGACGAGACCGGACTGTACGGGAGTGTTACTGTTTGGATTCACAGGAGAATGTACAGGCTTGCTTGTTGATCTTCTGAGCGCTCAATACCTGGGTAGCTGTTATGTTTAGCTGACCGCTTGCAGCTTGTGGGTGTTTGATATGATCATCACCTACTGCCGGCGTATTGACGATTCTTTAGAGTCCTACACAGAGGTTTCTTGACTCAGGCAAAATGGAGTAGGAGCACATATGTGATATGTGCGGGACCGAGGATAATGCGATATGTGATACCGTATTCTATTCTCGTGATATTTGATATCAGCCGGGTCATCGGATCAAGTGTTGATTCGATGAATCGGTACGGATAAATATTAGCCGGTTATATGCGATATAGCCGGATTGTCGGATAAAGTATTGATTCGATGATTTAATGTATAATAATATATATATGATATATTAAATTGCATTAACTAATATTTTCTCACTAAAAGATTCTTTTTCTCACTCGGGTAATACATTGATATATATGCGATATATGTTAAATGTATTATTTTATTTTGTTACGATAAATATTATATATGTGATATATAATATTGTAACATGATATGATAACTAATGCAACTTGTTTAGTGGAGTTTAAACATGATTAGGGTTTGGATTAGGGTTAAGCTTTCTAGATGTTTCTAGAAGCTTTTCTTTTTGTCATGATAAAGATATTTGTAAGTGACTCATGCTTTAACCCAACCCAAACCCTAACCCTAGTCAATTCTCTACAATGGTTAAGTCAACCATGGTTGCATTATTCTTCATATCATTTCATTTTCTATTCATCACAAAAGGATTCAACATTATTGTTCATCATCTTCTTCCTTCTTCTTCTTTGCTTGAAATGGTTTCTTGCTTTGATTTTTGTGATGGATAAATATGAGAAAAAGATAAATAAAGAGAGCAAAAATCCTACTTCATCATCCTCATCTTCCCTTGCCATTTAGATGAGGGTGTTCACATCATTTCATGAGTGTTAGCTTGTGTTAAAGAAACTTCAAGGTAGATCATCTTAGTATCGAAGATCGGAAGCAAAGGTTGCGTCTTTCTTTTCGTGGAACCTCTCGAGAGTCCGGATCCCGATGATCGCAGCGAAGGGACCACAACACGGAGCATATGAAGTGAAGGACCGGATCTACAAAGGTTGTAATCCCTCTCACTTAGTGTTAAAATGTTTAGCATGTTAGTTTTCGCCTAATCTCTAGTTTAAAGTTCCGTATTCGGGTTGTTCGGCACGGCTAATTTTTTAATCGGGCATGGTCGATGCCTCGTAGACCCTTGTGCGCATGCCTAGCAACCCTACAATCCCGAAGTGGATAGCCATCCCAGCTCCCGTTCTTGGCAAAGTCACCAAGGTTGCTTCCCATGCTCGGAAGTCCGCTTCTGACAGGTTGGCCGTCCCCGTTCAACGGACGTCGATCTTTAAAAGACTGGTACCAGCATATTCTGACCAACACGGGGGGCATGAGAAGGTCACCCCTATAGCTGAAACAACTCCATTAGCACGACATGCTCGACGTCGCCACTGGCGCAGAGTAAAGAAGGCCGGGGCAACTTCCCCTCTGGATTTACTCCTCCAGCTCCAACGGTGGGGATCAATACTGCTGTTCTAATCGGGAACAGCTTTGAATTGCTGAACACGGTGCGCAGAAACTCTTCTACTGCAATGTTGAAACGAACTCCTTCAGCTGCGAAGAGTACTCCAGAGAAAAAGCTAGAACAGCCCCCTCAACGGCTGTCCTCTAAAATTTACAGAGTCTGGTGACAGGTCCAGGAGTCAGTGATTGATGAAAACTATCTCCGCCAACGGAAAAAAATGAAGGTTCGGCAAGAGAAGGATTACTCCATCAAGCCCCAAAAACCAATAGTTACCCGGGTGCCCATTACAACGGCCCCCTTAACTCCAATCACTCAGAAGAAAAGGAGGTCGCAAAAAGCCCCTGTGAACATGGCGAAGCATAAAAGCGCTGAACACAAACGCCCCAAGCCTGGGGGCATGGTAGGGCACACAGTTTATATGGCTTCCGGAAAGGAGGAAAGCCGCGCTTTGACAGTTCACCGACCGCTTACCCGATCCATGACAAAATCCCAGGAGCAGCAACAGAAACTTCAGGAAATGATGACTGTGATGGCTGCACTTACCGAACCGAAAGAAAGTTCGGAAGTATCATCAGAGCAGCGCCATGAACAAGAAACTGACGCTGACTATCTACGCAGAGTCCTCAAAAAGAAGGACAAAGAAGCCGAAGAGCAAGCAGCTAACATAAAACAGATGGCGCTCCTCTTCCAAGATATGGTAGGGATGATGTTACAGCCGGACCTTCCAGCTGAAGACCCTCCTATCATTGTTGAAGACGACAGAGGGGAGACACCTAATCCTCCTCCGGCTCTTTCAGCAGCCAAGGAAGAAACCATTTCCAAGGCCGCACTGGATGACTATATAGCTCGGCAAATACGAGCTCATCAGGCGAGTGAAGCGGCTGGGCAAACTGTTAAAACTGGACGACCCTATCCAGGCTGGTACGACCAAATCAGTTACCCGCCGGGATATACGATCCCTAAATTCCACGTATATAAAGGGACAGGGAATCCGCATCAGCATATCGCTTAATTCAGGGCCTTATGCGGCAATACTGGAGGCGATGACAAATTGTTGCTGCGTCAATTCGTCAGCAGCTTAGCAGAAACAGCCTTTGAATAGTATTCGGAGCTACCTAACGACTCTGTCAAAACATTTGCGGAGATGGATCTACTGTTCACACAAAGATTCGCAAGTGCTAGTGAACGCACCCCGATAACAGCACTAATAAATGCCAGAATAAGGCCAGGCGAAACGTGGGTCCAATACGCAACACGATGGCGAAACCTATGGTCGAAATGCGAACAACGCATAGAAGAGGCACCTGCGGTAGGCATGTTTGTGGGCACTCTCGATCCGCAGGCGACCATCTCATAATTCATGATGTTCTTCAGGCCGACTACCTTCCAGGCCTTGATCGACAAATTAGCCCAAATGGACCAGATGGGCCATAGACCGTCTCCTCCAAAACCAGATTCCCGAAATGAGAAAGGAAAAGGGAAAGCGATCGTCATCGCCAATGCTCAGCAACAGTCGAACAACTCAAAGCCGGTCGTTCGCCAAAACAACGTGTGTCCACGCCCTTCCCTCGAAGAGAGGCTAGGACGTCCTTACTCGTTTCATCAGAATAAAACGAGAAGACTGTTCGAGCTGGCAGTGCGCAACAGACTCATTAATCTGCCGAGTCCAAAGCGTCTGTCGCAGCCAGGCGATCTTAATAATCTCAATTATTGCCCTTACCACCAAACGGTAAGTCACCCAATTGAGGATTGTTTCGCCTTTAAGAGATGGATCGAGGATCAGTACCTACAAGGCAAGTTCGCGCTGTCGGAAAACTGGAAGGTAAACCCACCACAGCCACACTCTCCAAAGAAGACGGACACGCCGGGGGCAGTTTGTTCTTTATTCAAGGATGAAAACGATGGAGAAAACTCATCAGATGAATCCGAAGACTACGTAGCGACTTGTCATGTGATTTCTCACTCACTGACAGATAATAAAGAAGCTTCTTGCGCCGAGAAACCAATGGCGAACCCCAAACCGGAAATTCTACAGCCATCAGACGAGCTGATCGATGTCTTCCTAAATGAAATTCTTCTGAAAGCAAAAGCCAATCAAGAGCGTGAAATGGCCATACTGGAAAAAGCCAAGGCATTCCCGTCAAATCAAAAGCCATCCACTGCGGATAAAAACAAATTCAATACGAGGAAAAGGTTCGCCAAAGCTTTATCAGTAGGAATGAAGCTACCGCCCTTTGAAGAAAATACTCTCGCTGAGGTAGAGATGCACCCTAGCTTCTGCTTATATCATCAGAAGATCATACACCCTACCGAAGACTGCGAATCTTTTAACTGTTGGTGGCAAGGGTATGTCGCTCAAAAGCAACACTTCGATAGGACAAAATGTGAAGCTTGTAGACGTCGAAAAAATGCGATAGATGATCGCAAAAGAGCCGCCGACGATTGTCATACGGACGACTCTAAGGTATCGCAAATTATCACCTTTGGAAGCGACTCTGACGAAGAAGCTACCCCCAACCCTTCCCTCAGTGAATCTATTTCAAAAATGAAGGAATTGAGGAGCTGCGAGAACGTTCAGCCATGCAATCGCACGCTACTCGGAAAAAATCCCGGCCCCGCAAACAACGGAGCGAACAAAAAGGATAAAGAAAAAGGAAAAACGGCCTTCGTCGCCAGCGCTCAACAACAATTAAGTGACCCTAGACCGGTTGCTCGCCAAAGCAACAAGCGGAAACCCCTCCAGGATAAGTTGAAACGTCCTTACTCGTTTCCGCAAGATAAAATAAGGGGACTGTTCGAGCTGGCAGTGTGCGACAGACTCATCAATCTGCCGAGTCCAAAACGTCCGTTGCGGCCAGGCGATGTTAATAATCCTAATTATTGCCCTTACCATCAAACAGTAGGTCATCTGATCAAGGATTGCTACGTCTTCAAGAACTGGGTTGAAGACCAATACCAACAAGACAAGTTCGCGTTGTTCGAAAATTGGAAGGTGAACCCGCCACAACCGCATGCTCTGAGAAAGATGGATACACCGGGGGCAACATGGTCAGTCATGGAGAAAGCCCCATAGACCAAAAAGTCGGCAAACTAGAGCTTCGCCTCAAATACGGCAATGATGGACCGCAATGTCCTAAAACTTGCAAAGGACCGAAACGTCTTTAAACTACTACCGTAGCATCTTCTAGGCTGATGAGATATAAAAACAAAAAATATATATATAAAAATAAGAAGAAGAAAAAACGGTATCTCCATAAGCAAAAAAGGGCACGGATGAAAACCCGAAAGGGCTCCGTGAGTAAAAACAGCAGAGCTGCCGGCGAGTGTTCGTGAAAATCCGAAAGGACGCAGCCTCATAATAAAAAGAGAAGAAAGTAAAAAGAATAAAAAAAAACGGTATGTCCATAAGCAAAATGGGCACGGATGAAAACCCGAAAGGGCTCCGTGAGTAAAAACAGCAGGACTGCCGGCGAGTGTTTATGAAAACCCGAAAGGGCGCAACCTCGTTAAAAGACACTTATAGGGTCCTCTCGACCTTGTAAGAAGAAACAACCCGCGTGAGATCCTTATGACTCAAAAGGGAGCAACACACTTAGGTATCCTCATGATTCCTAGGGAGAAAATACACTCGCGAGATCCTCACGACTCGTGAGGAGAACTCTCTTACGGGACCCTCACGGCTCATAGGATTTGAAAGTCTTAAGTTACAGAGACCTCAACCTGTGCTTAAGCAATCCCCACAACTTCTAATATTGCCCTACAAGTGGTCCAATACTGGCCCTTATATATAATCCACAGGCACGAATAAACATTTCCCTAATCAAGTCTCATCCGAGACTGGAGATATGTTCACATGATGAACAACCCTTATAAGTCCTCTCGACTTACAAGGAGAAAACCCTCTTGTAGGATCCTTACGACTTACAGAGGAACATACACTTACGAATCCTCACGATTCCTAAGGAGAAAATACACCTACAAGATCCTCACGACTTGTAGGGAGAAATACCTTTATGAGACCCTTACGGCTCATGAAGTTAAAAGTCTTAGACGACAGGACCCTAACCCTGGTCGCTAAGCCACCTTTGTTCAACATCGACAAAGGCAGATAATGATTCGCTCCTGGCAATATCCCAGTTGTAGTGGTGCTGATACCGAAATCGGTGTCTAATTCCAGGTTTACGGCGGAAAGCCAGTAGCCGCACATTCATACGAAATAGCCGAAATGATAAGGGCAACTTGCAATAAAAAGCAGCAAGTAAAAATAAAATAAATAGCCGAAATGATTGGGCAACTCGCAATAAAAAGCAGCGAGTAAAAATAAAGTAAACAACCGAAATGATTGGGCACCGCGAAAAATAGCCAAAATGATTGGGCAATCGCGACTTTCGCGATATAAAAGCTGAAATGATAGAGCATCGCAGAAAGAACTAAAATAAAAAAATATATGTAACGAAATTCATGCCCTACAGATGATAGCACAGCAATCCCTGTATACAATTCAGGGGCACAAACAAAAAGGGAACCATACCTTCCCGACAGGCTCCGCCAAAAAGCGAAGCCAAATTTCGACGGTTCAACAACAACCTAGAGACAACCGTGACATTCGCCTCGATACAGTAGACGCAATGTCAACAATAACGTTCTTCCTCCAACAAGCTTCGAACATGACAAAGCAAACGAAGCAAAGGCTAAATTCCTAGCTTCAAGATCTTGACGGCAACCTATATAAAGCCAGAAAGACAACTGGAGATCACCCCACACCAGTGTGGAATGGTCACCACCTCGACGTTCGTCTCGACACAGCAGACGCAACATCATCAAACAAACGGAGCCACGGCAAAATCCCAGCTCCACCCCGACGTTCGTTTCGATACAGCAGACGAGTTGTCACCCTAGCGTTCTTCCTCCAGCGGGATTCGGACGCGACAATCAAACAAACGGAGCCATGGCAAAATCCCTAGTTCCAAACCTCGACGGTTCATCAGCAAACTAAAAACAACCACGACATTTGTCTCGATACAGCAGACGCGATGCCAGCAAAACGAAGCGAAGGCCAAATTCCTAGCTTCAGGGTCTTGACGGCAACTCACATAAAACCTGAAAGACTATCGGAGATCATCCCACACCAACGCGGAGTGGTTATGACTCATCGGGGCTCACCAAAAATGAGCCTAACCTCAAGTAAAAGCGGCATGGAAAATTCCTAACGCTTGTTCTTCCGACGGTCAAACTGCCTAGGAAGATTGCTTGAAGACGTCTTGTCCAGCCCCCGAAGGGATCAGAGACACGGCAGTCGCAGGGCTACTCGAACAGCACGATTGCCTATCGAGGACTATATCAGCTTATGCGACGGTACGATGGCCAAAACCCTAAGTACCACCGACCTTAACGGGCTTCTGTCGTAAAGAGCAGAGGTTAAATGCGACGTTAAGATGTTCTTGCGAGAAACGCTCGATTTGTCTCGACTTGTGAAGAAATTGTTGAGGCGGCTCGACTCGTGAGATAAAGCTTCAGGCAACAGGGACTAAAAAACTTGCTTCCTGAACAATGAGACTCTGCAAGTCGATCCAAAAAGGTCTCTTGCATACTATTCACGGGTCTCACTCTCCAAAGCCAAATCTCGACAAGGAGGGAAACAACCGTTTATGAGCCCTCTCGACTCGTAAGAGGGAAAAATTCTCTTATAGGATCCTTACGACTTATAATAGAAAAACACACTTAGGAATCCTCACGATTCCTAAGGAGAAAAACCCACCTACGAGATCCTCTCGATCCGTAGGGAGAAAAGTCTCTATGAGACCCTCACGGCTCATAGAGTTGAAAAGTCTTAGACAGCAGATCTGAACATGCGGCCTAAGCTATCGCTATTTCTTAAGAAAGTCAAGATGCGTGCTCTATTATTTGTTGATCATGTTTACTAAGGTGGCGTGCTGATAATAAAAAAAGAAAAGGCGGAGAAATGACACAAGACATTACAGAAAATGTGTATCTTTTATTCATAAACTTGATTGGGTACAGAATATATTGTGTTAAAGAATAAAAAAATAATATATATATATATACACATTCTTTTATCTACAAGCACAAACGATACAAAGAAGGATAGCTACTGAGGAGGAAGCGTCTTTAGTAAATCCACAAGTTGCTCTCGTACTTCCTTCAGCGCCTCTTCCTGAGCGGCTGCCGCGGCCACCTCCGCTTCCACTTGGGTCCGCTGCTGTAAAAAGGATGAAAGTTGCTCCTCCGCCGCCTTCTGGGCTGCTTCCTAGCTGGGTGCATCTCGCTCGACAATGTCAAGTTGTTGCCTCAATGATAACCCTTCAGAGAGACATTGCAGAAAGTCCTCAAAGACAACCTTCAGCCGTACGGCATTGGCCTCCACCCGAGCGTGCAGTTGGGAAGACTTGCTTGAAGTCTCACTGCGCTCCTTACGCCTTGAAATGACTTCTTGTTCGAGGTGGCGAACGTAAGAAGCGCTCTGCTCAATCCATGTTGTTCTTTGATTGCTGGCATCCAAGGTCTCGGGAGTGGGACGCAGCGATTCCAACTGATACAGGCGGGCCTCGATCTCCCTGCAATGGTTAACCCAAGATGCGATGATGCCCTCATCATAAAAGTTCACGAGTATTGCCAGCATCGGGTTAACCACCGTAGTGAAGTCTGCGGCAGATGTAGGAGTTTCAACGTCGAGTTCCTCGACGTAGTCACTCAACATGCGCAGACTATTCGCGGCGCCTTTTGAAGACGGACTTCTCAGATAAGGACCCGCCGGCATTGTAATACGAGGCTCGAAGGGCACCGAGGCCGGAACGACAGCTGAAAAGAAACAGGATGCGATCAGATAACAGTACAGAAAATAAAGAGAGGGAAGTTCTCAATGTGATGGTCGCTGTACCAGTTGAGACAGGTGGCAAAGTCGGAAGGGCCGGTGACGCAGCTGATCTTTTATCCCCTCCTTCAATCTGTAGCACTGCAGTTGAGATGAGAAAAGGGGGTTAGAGGTAATTCCATCAATAAAAAAAAGGGGGAAAGAAAGATGTCAATGGAAATCATACTCACCAACACCACCAGAGGAAGAAGCGAGTTCGGATGGGAAGGAGAAGTGTGGGAGCAACATCTGATATACATGATCAAAGAGCACTCCTGAAAAGACACAACAGTATGACTTTAGTACACAAATTATATGTCTGAAAGTGAGATTAATAAGTTGTGCACCCATACCTTCCAACATCTTTGACGGTATGAGAGAAGGCTGAGAGGTGACCACCGTTAAAGCAGTAGTCGAGGGCGCTCCCGTGAGCAACGGGGCATCAGCACTGGTTGCACCTATGTTACGAACAAATGTGAACTTGTCAGAAAGGATGGTAAGATAAAGAAGATAGCAACTTCGGATTTACCTGATGAGCTGCCAGCTGAAATGGAGGCGATTCCTTCCTCTGTTGACATGAGGCCACCGCCCGTGGCCTCATCACCCGACTCAATGGGAACCGTTGACGTGCTCGCGAGACCAGGAGACGGCGGAAGACCATAGACATGGAGGGCTATGACTGGAGCATTGCCAGACTCCAGAGAAGGAGTGGTTGGCTCATCCTCGGGAATCATGGCCACCTCACCCACTACTCCCTCAGGTTCAGTAGTCGCGGTCGTCTCGTCCACCGTCACCACGAGGTCGCCAGCCTCAAGTGCCTCGTCCGTCACCACCCTGGGCTCAGTTATAATGATCATTTCATCTGCCGCCACTTCAGGCTGGGCATCAATGACATTCTCGGCTATAGGCCCCTCAACCTCCGCATCAGGCTCCAAAGCCTCAACGATGTTGCCCACTGTCGGGTCGGGTTCGGCAGGCACCGCCTCCTCTGTTCCCCGGAGTTCAACGTTCTCCGCCTCACCCGCGGTCAAACTTGGTCCTGCAAAATAATATATATAAGAACCATCGGCATTATAACTCTCACAATAAAAATTCTGAAAGAAATGTTACCTGAAGTGGACTTATCATTTGCGCTTCGAACGGCGCGCGCCACTTGTCTGCGTGCAGTGGATAGGGCGACAGGGGCCTCTTCGGAAGGAGTATCTGCCCGAGGGACGGTGCTTGGGCCCGCTCCCGTAGCCAAAGCAGTCCGGCGCGCCTTCGCCTCGCGCCTCAGCCACTTTTTCTCCTCCTGGGCCGTTGAGACGGACCTCACCAGAGCCTCTCTCATTGAGGCGTCCTCGTCTGTATACAGGGATTCCTCCAAGCTCTTCAAGGAATCCCTCGTCGACTTGTCAAGTCGAGGCTCTTACAGCAGCCCCGACGAGACCGGAACTCCAGTGACGGGCTCCGGAAGGATCTCTTCGTCGACTGGTATAACCCCTAGAAAGAAACAAGGAAAGAAAGTCAGGTTGATCATCGAAAAGAATGACGAAATTTGTTTTAAAAAAAGGGGGTGGAACATACCGGCGCCCGCTAAAGTGCGTTTCTCCTCCTCCTTTTGGAAGGTTTTCAAAGAGGCAGCAATAGCTTCTTCGGTAGAGACACCTGTTGAAAATGGGGAAAAGTATTAGTCAAGAATAATGATGAAAAATGCGATGAAATGATGAGGAGAGCAACTAATAATTACCTGACTCAGCGAGTTTACTCAACCACGCTTCAAGCCTCGCTGATCGCTCAGAAGCCGCAATGGCGGCCGCCAGGTCGGTGTCTGCGGGTCTACCGCGAAGCCCTTATTGCTGCCATATTCACTTATTCCTTCGGTAAGAGGGGCCCTAGGCTCTAAGCCAAGAATCGCGTCAAGGGAAAGGAGCGACTTCTTCTTCTTTTGCCCGCCAGCTCTGGATGCACCCGGGACTGATTTACGCTTGGCGGACGCCTTGGGGCGGCGGGTCCCGATATCCTCGCCTGCGCCAGACTCTGGCGATACCACATTTACCGCCTCCACTGGAGCACGGGAGGCTGGTGGCGCATCCACAATATCGCGAAGCGGCAATCCGCGCGGAGGGCTCAACATGCGCGGAGGTCCGACTCCAGCACCTTTCAATGGAGAAATAACCGGGGTCCTCGGCTTCAAGGGAGCCTTGCGATCGCCGCCGGGAGGCGCACCCTTGCGGTCAACCAGCATGCGTTTTTCCATTTGGATAACTGGACCCATAGCATGCGCATACCAAGCCACGTACGCGTTGAGGACTTTGGGGATGCAGCTCGGCTCGCTGATGAAGAAATAAGAACCCGTGTTAAGCCGCATAAAGTGGTGAATTGCATTCTTTATCCCCTCTCGGCTAACCACGGGCTTTTCCAAGAAGGCTTCCATCGGGATCCCTTGGTTGTAGCTCGATTGCTGAGCAAACCGGTGAGGGTTATACCTCATGAAGAGTGCTGTCTCATTCTGCCTGAACACCAGGTAGCCCGGCCGAATGGAGTAGAGATGGAGGATTTCCCGAGCCTTCAGTATGGAAGCCCCGTCTTTAAAATCATCGCGTAGCGACACTACCGACTTGGTGGTCTCTGAGCCTATTGTTATGACTTTATCCAAGAAGGAAACCTTCGCCCCGACTAGGTATGGTCGAAGGAGCAGCCCCCTAGCCTCCCGCGGAGGTGCAACTACGATCGAAGCCCCGACCAACCGTATGACCCTTGGGAGCCTGCATTTCTCAAAAAAGGGAGGAATCCTATGGGCACCAAACACCCCGTACACGTGCATTTCCATCCAAGAAGTAAAGTAGTGCGTCGGGAAGTTGGCGGGTTGCACCCCAGGCTCACTAGCGTCCGCCGCTACGCTAAGTCCATTATAAAGATAAGCCAGCCTGGCGATTCCGACTGACAACTGCAAACCAGCCACCATCCGATGCGCTGGGTAGAAAACAGTCGGCCGCATATAGCGTGGATGCATAGGAAGAGCAAAACTGCACAACCACAAGCCCAAGAACCCTACAAAGAAGGTCTCTTCATCCATGTCGGGGACGACGATTTAAAAAGAGACGACGGCAGCACCAGGGAGGTAAAAGTCTTTGTGGTCATCCTCCGATGTGGGTCGGCGATCCAAACCGAATCCAAAAGGGTCTTCGAGCTGGGCGAACTTCTCGCTCCGCTCCGATAAGAACTCCGGTCGAATGAAGCGGGCAATAAAATCTGCGAAACTGACACCCCGGATGCCCGATTCCAGATAGAGTCCTTCATAGATCTCCAGTACCTTAACCAAGCCCGGGTACTGGTGCTGAATAGCGTTCTCCGGCGTTAGGTCAAACACCAGCGGCTTGGTGGCAAAGACGTACTCATCGGGAGGAAGCAGCTCCTCGTAAGGCTCTCCCCTCATCGGCAGACCCGAGATTTCAGCAAACTCCTCCAAGGAGATAGAGACTTTCCGGTCCGTCATCAGGAAAGTGTGGGTGGGGATATTCCATTGCTCGATAAAAGCCTTAACCCACCACGTTGGAGGAGAAGGATACTCCAAGAGCGAGACGTAAATGGCCGAGTACAAGCCAATCCTCATCAGATGAGTCCTCTTCGCTGATAGGATGTACCGGGCCCATTGCAAATATCCGGCAGGCAGTCGTGGGATCAATCCAATGTTATAAGTCTGTCTCCAAAGGCGTGCTTCACCCTGACAAATTCTCCTCCCTAAAATATCTATTGCTGGTGGCGGCTGCACGGGGATAGCACCAATCGCAGGCTGGAGGAGGTCATCCGAATTCCAATTTTTGACCTCCATGGCATACTTCACCGGGGGTTCATCTGCGTAGGGGAGTGAAGATGTTGGCTCAGACGGCGTGGCGAAACCGAAACTTCGGCGACCCTGGATGATCTCATTGTACCACCTACACCACAAGTGAAGATTCTTGTGCTCGGGGTCATGATCCTTGATGAGAGCGAATACCACAGGTCCACCGGTGCCTGGGGAGACCCTCCCTCCGAGCGAACAAACGGAAAAGACAAATTGGCAGACATGTTTCCTGCAAAGAGACAAAAATTAGTCGTCGGTATTATAATTCCAACGCTCAACATTTTAAAATTTTTATACCATACCGTAATGCAGTGGATAGGGGGACCAAAGAGGGGGCCCATGAAATCTGGACGACAGTACTGTTAGTGTATATGCCCTAGAGGCCATTACTGTATCATACTAGTTTGTATATTACTTGATGGAAGCTTGGGATATTCATCTTGTATAAACAATCTTGCTCAATATAGTAGTATGCTACTTGGTTTGTTTCTACTTCAATGTGTACTTGTGTTTATTTCAGTATATCACTTATACGCATTAGTGGAGCCCTTAGGATCTTTGCTTGATTACCAGCGTTGTGATGACAGTCACACTAGTGGGGGCTGGGTAATCTATAAGCACATCCTTATACAGGTCCCTAGTCGCAGGACTATCGAGACAGGGCATCGATACTCCGGAGTAGACTAGCGTATGCGCTTCTTATCCCAGTGTGGGAGATGGTCTGTCCCACATCCATCAGTACGTCGTACTGGAGATAGTATACGGGTGCTCATTGGGTTACAAGTACACTGGACAGGACTCGTCGGGAACTGACAGGTTGGTATTATACCTATCGTCAGTTATCAGTTCCCAGGTGACATGAGTACAGCTTAGTCCGCTGACTTGACACTGGCACTTCGCCTCGAGTGTGTTCCCACTACACTTTGATCACTACCCTACCACGGCTCAAAGGAGTCGTGCAAACAGGTAGTGGTTGGGTGCAGTCCCGAAGCACTTGGAGGCAGTGACGGTTAGACAGGATTCGTCTCTCCCGGTATTGGGGGTTGACATCGCGCTGTGTCTAGTAGAGCCATTACACGAGTAGTCCCTGGCCAGGGCAAGCGAGATATACTGGTAGGCTTCCAGTGTTATCTCAGGGTGTTTTGGGCTTCACTCCGACACGACTTGTACCGCTATTAGGGGACTGACGTTTTACCGCCCCCTAGGCCCGACATGCGATGTATCAGACGAACAGACCGGACTGTACGGAGACTGTCACATTCAGACTCAGTAGGAGTTCAGATGGGGTTTCACCTCGTCAGCCTTCTTGTCGGCATCTACCTGGGGACCGTTATGCACAGCTAGTGCCGCTTGCGGTCTGTGGTTTAACCCACTGCCAGCGTAGTGTCGAGTCTTTAGAGTCCCACACAGAGGGTATTCGCCTCTGGGCAAAACAGAGTAGAGGTCGCATGGTTTTGCGACAGGGTTCGTTCTCATCCGCGCACTTGTGCACGTTTGGAGTCCGGACGGATATTACTGGCTGGCTCTGGTTTGAGTCAGATACCGGTATATGTTTTGGGGTTGCTTTTATCTTTCAGTATTCATGTTCCTCGGAACAAGGATGCAGGTGTGTATGCACAGTTATTTGAGGAAGAGGAAGAGGATTTTCATTAGGGTTTCGGAACGGGTGCGTATGCACAGTTGACAGTCGTCTTTTTCCAAACCCTAATGGTTTTATGTTATATCAATTAATAATATTAATAAAATGAAATTGTGTCATGGTTGGTTTTTTATGTTGACTTGTTGACCATGGTTGACTTGTTGACCATGGTTGAAGTTTTGACCATCATCATTACAAATGAAAGATGCTCTTTGATTCTAGCAAATTCAATTAATGTTTGAAATGATAATGGTCATTCCTAAACTTTCCATCAACCTTTTTCATTTTCATTATTATTTTTATTTGATAATTCTTTTGCTTTTTGTTATGGTTGCAAAAAGAAAAGAGCTCATTATCTCATTTAGCTTCTTTCTCCTCACTTCATCTTCTTCTTCCTCAAGCTTAAGGTGAATCCTTCTCATGAGTTGAGAATCCCTCACCTTAAAAGAAAAACAACCCCTACACACTCTCTACTCACTCTAGGATCAAAGGATTAGCAAGCCGGAGATTCTAGTTCACTCCAAGTTCGAGAAAGAGCCCAAAGGTCGAACCCTCGAGGTGGATCCATCTTCGACGGAAGAAGGCGACGAGAAGAGAACCATCAACCTCTACAAGGTTTCAAGAAGAAGGAGTTCAAGTTTAGGTATAACCATCTTCCATAGTAGCTAACTCTCTTTAGCAAGTTTGCTAGTTTAGTTTAGACACGATCCCGACCTTGTTTAGTCCATGTTGCCCCTTTGCGATAAAAAATTGTTTTTTATACCGTTTCCGCCTCCCCGTAAGCACCGGGGGTCGCAACGTGGACTTACAGTGGTATCAGAGCCTAACTAAACTTAAACTAGCTTGGTAGTAAAGTGTAACGAAGTTCGGAACCGAAAAAATCCAAAAACCAAACTCTTGCAAAACCCTAGTTTCTGTTAAAAAATTTTATGGTCAAAACAAGATTTGTTATACACCTAAATTCGGCTCAGGGTTTTGTATGAACACCCAAGAAAAACGATGGCCTAATTCATTTAAATAGCCGCGGATCCGCGGCCTCACCTTTGCTTAGGGCCGCGGATCCGCCGCCGTTTGTATTCTTCTGGTGATCATGTTTCGTGCAGTGTGTTTCTGTGTTGGTTTTGGGATTTTTAAAATATATTATATGTGCCCAGATTTTCCAGAACAGAAATTTGCTTTTGGGGTCCTATAATTCCGTATTTTTTTCCGAACTTCACTGCACTTTGACTATGATGGTTATATCTGTGATGTTTGCATGTATTGAACGTCGGCTAATCGCTATAAGTCGATTAGTCGGGGTTATACATCTCTGTGATCTGTGTTTGATGATGGATTGTGTATATGAATGTGTTGGACTGTCACGGGTGAATAGCCGGGGTGGATGTGAGATGAGCTTTTGTTTTTCTTTCATTCATTTGTAAATGTAAATTGATGTAATAATATTATTTGTTTGGCCGCACAACCGGGTCGAAGTTGTAGCCGTCATTGTATAATTCTTTTTACTGTTTTTGCTCCTAGGATAGACCCATGGAGGGGTGCACAAACTGCCGAGTACTTGGCGGGTAGTTTGCCGCACCCGTAGGGGTCTTGGGTGGGGTATTTGGCTATTCACCGCGACCGTGTAATCCGCTTTTCGTTGCAGGCTCGAAAGGATTGCGGATTGCTAGTATATCCAATGTATTCATCTGTGATCTGTAATGTCTATCATTGCTTTCTATTTAGGCGTTGCTTATGTTTTACAGCCGCGCTAGCCCAGCCCCCGCTCTGTCGTTAGTTAAGTAACCTAACAAGTGATGACGGGACCCCGTGGCGAATGCGAATGGCATAAGCGTACGTCATATTTTGGTTGTTTTCTGCAATGGTAGGATTAAATGATGGGACGCATTAAAAGAACTAATGCAAGAATATCACGCATTAAAAGAACTAATGCAAGATAATAAACCAAGCTAAAGTCGTTGGAACACTTTCGAAAAACCACTCGTTTTTTTTCAAAACTAACTTTTAAATGCGGAGCTTGAGCCACTCCTTCTAAAAGCTATCTCGTTCCATCGATTATATCAAGTTCACTACGTTCACGGTTTCGCCAAAACCATTCGTAGCCCTCCGTCGTTTCGTATGAATATTCAATAGTATTCAAGCTATGTTTGTTGACCTTCGTCAAGACATAGAGATTGGTAGCTGTTGGGTGTTCATATGTTGCATAGATAGATGCGTTGGTTTGGGACAGTCGTATTGCCTTGTTGACCTTCGTCAAGGGTATATACGGGTGGGTTCAAATTAACCTGGATAATGACGGGCAGAACTTGACATGTGACTTATGATTTGTTGACCTTCGTCAAGGTCATAAGAGCATGGGGCAAAAATCCACATCGGGAGTTTCATAAGTACTGAAACTTGCTAGATTTGCATACCATTTGGAGTGTGATGATTATGGTAGGATTCCTTCATTTTCGTCACGCAATGATATTTGGATCCCGATCCTACTGTGAGTATATGCTACTCCTCGGGAAATTTCTCACTAAACGATCAATGCTATAAACCTAGTAGGTGCCTAGAAAGGTGTTAGCGGGGCTACGCCCCCAGGGAAAAGAGCTTCTTAAATTAAGGAACTTCGCGAAAGCGTTGGAAAACCTCCCTCGAAGTACCAACACTGGCCTGGCTGAACGGTTAAGCAAGTATTGTACGGTGGGATTGATCCCGACTAATTCTTCCTTTGTGGTTTGAGGAGGGATTCGAGAGACAGTGGGAGCCATCCTGTTTAGACAAATTAAAAACCATTCTAAACTTGCAAGAGCATCGTGCTAAGTGTTTCTTCTCTCCCCCTGCAGCGACCAAATGGAAATGACTGGACTTAAGTTACTTCTAGATAAAAACATGCTGACAGGGCCAAACTACAAAGATTGGCTCAGGAATGTCAAATTGGCAATCGCTTACGACAAGCTGGGGTATCTTCTTACCACCAAAGCTCTCCCCGTCCCAGGTCCCACCTCCAGTGTCGCGGATAAGGAAATCCGTAAGACTTGGGAGATTGATTGCGCGAAGGCCAGGTGCCTCGTGCTTGCCTCTATGGACAACGAACATCAGAGGAGGCATGAGAATATGGACCTCGAGTCCATATTTCTCCATACAAAAGAACTGTATGGAGAGCAGTCTCGTATCGCAAGATACGAAGTGTCGAAGAAGTTATTTTCGACTAAGTTGGCCGTCGGATCATCGGTAGCGGACCACGTGCTTAAGATGATTGGCTACACTGAGGAGCTCGCGGAACTTGGGACCACGTTGGACAGTGAACTTTATACGGATTTAATTCTCCAGTCCCTTCCATCCACTTACGCCCAGTTCATACTGAATTTCAACTTGCAAGAAAAGGAAGTTGAACTTTCAGAACTCCTCAACCTGCTGAGGAGCGCAGAGGGCACCCTACAGAAGGGTAGGGAAACACCCGCTTTGTTTGTAGGAGGATCTTCTTCCTCTAGGTCCAAGGCGAAAGCCAAGGGAAAGAGGAAGAAAGCCCCCGCCAAACCAAGAGGCGGTGTTAGTAAAGTGGGTATGAAGGGAAAGGAAAAGGCAACAAAGATTGCGGGGAAGCTTGTTGGAAAGGAAGAATGCTTCTATTGTCATAAGAGTGGACACTGGAAGAAAGATTGCAGGGCTTAGAAGGCCAGGACACAGGAACTGAAGCAGGTTGCGGCTTCAGCTTCAGGTGTGTATGTTATTGAAAACTGTCTTTCTATAAACTCTACTTCCTGGGTATTGGATACCGGATCAGGATCTCATATCTGTAATTCTTTGCAGGCGTTGAGAAACCGTAGGTTTTTGAAGGAAGGTGACATGACCCTCAGAGTTGCGAACGGAGCTAGCATGGATGCTAAAGCCGTGGGGGACTATCACCTGGGAATGTCAGATGGGCATGTTTTGGTTTTGCGTAATTGCTTTTTTGTACCCAACGCAACTTGTAATATCATTTCTGTATCTTTGGTTTCTAAAGAAGGTTATGAATTTGCGTTTGTAAGTAATGTTGTAAACATTCACCTTAATCAAGTTCTGATTGGGTCAGGTACATTGAGCAATGGTATCTACGTGTTAAACCAACCACAGATTTTCAATGTCCAGAATACACACAAAAGAAAGTCTCCAGATATCAATCAGGCTTTCTTATGGCATTGTAGACTGGGTCACATCAATGAGACACGGTTGACTAAGTTACATAAAGAAGGATACTTGGATCCGTTCGAGTATCAGTCTTATGCCACTTGTGAATCTTGTCTCATGGGAAAGATGACAAAGACTCCGTTTACTGGACACGGAGAAAGAGCGAGCGAGCTCTTGGGACTCATACACAGTGACGTGTGTGGTCCAATGTCTACACATGCGCGAAGCGGTTATTCATACTTCATTACTTTCACAGACGATTTCTCTAGGTATGGACATGTCTTCTTAATGAAGCACAAATCCGAGGCCTTTGAGAAATTTCGGGATTACAAGAATGAAGTTGAAAACCAAACAGGCAAAAGTATTAAGATTCTAAGATCGGATCGAGGTGGTGAATACTTGAGTGCCGAGTTCCTGGACTATTTAAAAGAGAATGGAATTCTCTCTCAGCGTACTCCTCCATACACTCCGCAACATAACGGTGTATCGGAAAGGAGGAATCGAACCCTATTGGATATGGTTCGTTCCATGATGAGTAAGGCTGAGTTACCGCGATCTTTCTGGGGCTATGCACTAGAAGCAGCTGCATATCTATTGAACAAGGCTCCCACCAAGACTGTGCCTACCACTCTATATCAGATATGGAGTGGGAAGAGACCCTGTCTTAAGTACCTTAAGATATGGGGATGTCCAGCTTTTGTAAAAAAGCAGCATGCGGACAAGCTCGAGGCACGTTCAGTACAGTGTAAGTTTGTGGGATACCCAAAGAACTCCAGGGGGTATCTGTTCTATTCCGCTGAGGAACAAAAGGTTTTTGTTTCTCAACATGCCCGCTTCTTGGAAACTGAGTTTTTGGAAACCCAGATAAGTGGGAACGCAATAGAACTGGAAGAGATTCCAGAACCACAAGCTATTACTGAAGACTTGGAAGAGCCAGTAAGTTCAAAAGAACAGGACATTCCTATGCCGCTCCGCAGGAGTAGTAGGCAGTCTCATCCGCCCGAGAGATACTGCGGTTTTCTCATAGACGGGGATAGAGAGGATTGCATCATAGACTATGATGAGCCTACTAGCTTCCAGCAGGCCGTTCAGAGCATTGACTCGGTAAAATGGCTGGATGCAATGCGGACCGAAATGGAGTCCATGTACACCAACAAAGTATGGACGTTGGACATTGCTCCAGACGGGGTAAAACCCGTAGGATGCAAGTGGATCTTCAAAAGGAAGATTGGTGTAGATGGACAAGTTGAGACCTATAAAGCTAGACTTGTAGCAAAGGGTTTCCGTCAAAAACCTGGCTTGGACTATGACGAAACCTTTTCTCCAGTGGCTATGCTGAAATCCATTCGGATCCTTCTTGCCATTGCTGCCTTCCACGATTATGAGATTTGGCAGATGGACGTAAAAACCGCTTTTCTAAATGGAAATTTAGAGGAGTGTGTCTATATGGATCAGCCAGAGGGTTTCATTCAGAGTGGGAGCAGCGGAAAGGTGTGCAAGTTGCTTAAGTCCATCTATGGACTAAAGCAGGCATCGCGGAGTTGGAACATCTGTTTTGATGAGACGGTCAAGGAATTTGGCTTTATCAAAAATCCAGATGAACCATGCATCTATAGTAGATTTGTAGCGAGAACTGTAGTATTCCTCGTTTTATACGTGGATGACATTCTCTTAATAGGAAATGACATTCCTATGCTACAATCTGTCAAGGGTTTCTTGTCACAAAGGTTCTCCATGAAAGACCTGGGTGATGCCTCTTACATCCTGGGGATCCGGATCCATCGTGATAGATCCAAGAGGATATTAGGACTTTCTCAGTCCAGGTACATCGACACCATAGTGAAAAGATTCAGTATGGAAGATTCCAAGCGCGGTAACCTACCGGCTTGTCACGGGATCACCCTCTCTAAAGAGATGTCTCCCAAGACTGATTTGGAGAGGGATCGCATGTCTATTATACCCTACGCTTCTGCGGTAGGCTCTATAATGTATGCGATGTTGTGTACCAGACCGGATGTAGCTTATGCACTGAGTGTGGTAAGCCGGTATCAGTCAAACCCTGGGGAGAAACACTGGATAGCGGTAAAGAACATTCTCAAGTACCTGAGAAGGACTAAGGAGATGTTCTTGGTGTATGGCGGAAAAGACCTCCAGATTGAGGCCTTTGCTGACTCCAGCTTCCAGAGTGACAAGGATGATTCCAAGTCCATGTCGGGTTTTGTCTTTACCCTCAATGGAGGGGCGGTGTGTTGGAAGAGTTCCAAACAGGAAACCGTTGCAGACTCGACGATGGAAGCGGAATACATCGCTGCATCTGATGCCGCAAAAGAAGCTGTCTGGATGAGGAATTTCTTGAAAGAACTTCAGGTGGTTCCGTCCATTGTTGACCCAATACCTCTGTATTGCGACAACAACGGGGCTATAGCTTTAGCGAAGGAACCCAGGTCCCATCAGAGATCCAGGCACATCTTGAGGCGGTATCACCTGATCAGGGAGATCGTGGATCGCAAGGAGATCGAGGTTCGGAAGGTTGCTTCAGAAGAGAACACTGCAGATCCATTCACCAAGGCCCTACCCCAGACTCAGTTCGAGCGGCTGATCGAGATGATAGGTCTTCGATACGCCAGTACATAGCCTTAGTGCAAGTGGGAGATTGTTAGTGTATATGCCCTAGAGGCCATTACTGTATCATACTAGTTTGTATATTACTTGATGGAAGCTTGGGATATTCACCTTGTATAAACAATCTTGCTCAATATAGTAGTATGCTACTTGGTTTGTTTCTACTTCAATGTGTACTTGTGTTTATTTCAGTATATCACTTATACGCATTAGTGGAGCCCTTAGGATCTTTGCTTGATTACCAGCGTTGTGATGGCAGTCACACTAGTGGGGGCTGGGTAATCTATAAGCACATCCTTATACAGGTCCCTAGTCGCAGGACTATCGAGACAGGGCATCGATACTCCGGAGTAGACTAGCGTATGCGCTTCTTATCCCAGTATGGGAGATGGTCTGTCCCACAGCCATCAGTACGTCGTACTGGAGTAGTATACGGGTGCTCGTTGGGTTACAAGTACACTGGACAGGACTCGTCGGGAACTGACAGGTTGGTATTATACTTATCGTCAGTTATCAGTTCCCAGGTGACATGAGTACAGCTTAGTCCGCTGACTTGACACTGGCACTTCGCCTCGAGTGTGTTCCCACTACACTTTGATCACTACCCTACCACGGCTCAAAGGAGTCGTGCAAACAGGTGGTGGTTGGGTGCAGTCCCGAAGCACTTGGAGGCAGTGACGGTTAGACAGGATTCGTCTCTCTCGGTATTGGGGGTTGACATCGCGCTGTGTCTAGGAGAGCCATTACACAAGTAGTCCCTGGCCAGGGCAAGCGAGATATACTGGTAGGCTTCCAGTGTTATCTCAGGGTATTTTGGGCTTCACTCCGACACGACTTGTACCGCTATTAGGGGACTGACGTTTTACCGCCCCCTAGGCCCGACATGCGATGTATCAGACGAACAGACCGGACTGTACGGAGACTGTCACATTCAGACTCAGTAGGAGTTCAGATGGGGTTTCACCTCGTCAGCCTTCTTGTCGGCATCTACCTGGGGACCGTTATGCACAGCTAGTGCCGCTTGCGGTCTGTGGTTTAACCCACTGCCAGCGTAGTGTCGAGTCTTTAGAGTCCCACACAGAGGGTATTCGCCTCTGGGCAAAACAGAGTAGAGGTCGCATGGTTTTGCGACAGGGTTCGTTCTCATCCGCGCACTTGTGCACGTTTGGAGTCCGGACGGATATTACTGGCTGGCTCTGGTTTGAGTCAGATACCGGTATATGTTTTGGGGTTTCTTTTATCTTTCAGTATTCATGTTCCTCGGAACAAGGATGCAGGTGTGTATGCACAGTTATTTGAGGAAGAGGAAGAGGATTTTCATTAGGGTTTCGGAAAGGGTGCGTATGCACAGTTGACAGTCGTCTTTTTCCAAACCCTAATGGATTTATGTTATATCAATTAATAATATTAATAAAATGAAATTGTGTCATGGTTGGTTTTTTATGTTGACTTGTTGACCATGGTTGACTTGTTGACCATGGTTGAAGTTTTGACCATCATCATTACAAATGAAAGATGCTCTTTGATTCTAGCAAATTCAATTAATGTTTGAAATGATAATGGTCATTCCTAAACTTTCCATCAACCTTTTTCATTTTCATTATTATTTTTATTTGATAATTCTTTTGCTTTTTGTTATGGTTGCAAAAAGAAAAGAGCTCATTATCTCATTTAGCTTCTCTCTCCTCACTTCATCTTCTTCTTCCTCAAGCTTAAGGTGAATCCTTCTCATGAGTTGAGAATCCCTCACCTTAAAAGAAAAACAACCCCTACACACTCTCTACTCACTCTAGGATCAAAGGATTAGCAAGCCGGAGATTCTAGTTCACTCCAAATTCGAGAAAGAGCCCAAAGGTCGAACCCTCGAGGTGGATCCATCTTCGACGGAAGAAGGCGACGAGAAGAGAACCATCAACCTCTACAAGGTTTCAAGAAAAAAGAGTTCAAGTTTAGGTATAACCATCTTCCATAGTAGCTAACTCTCTTTAGCAAGTTTGCTAGTTTAGTTTAGACACGATCCCGACCTTGTTTAGTCCATGTTGCCCCTTTGCGATAAAAAATTGTTTTTTATACCGTTTCCGCCTCCCCGTAAGCACCGGGGGTCGCAACGTGGACTTACAAGTACATCATTTAATAAGACGGCCCCACCATTGGATGAGACTGTCAATTAATGAAAAGATCCCCAAAAGAATATCCTCATTGATGGGAAATCTCTAGAGACAAGGAGAAAATCTCCTCTTTCAGAGCAAAGCTCTGTCACAGAGTGACACTTATCAAACTCTGGTATCAGGGGAATAAAATTCCTTAAAAGAGCCTAGCTCTGCGATAATGATGAGAAAATCTATTAAAAGAAAATTTTTCTTTAAACTCCTAAAGATTAAAAATTTTGGGATCTCAAAGATCCATGAAAACTCTTAGGAGTTCTTCATTTTCAGATCAAAAAGATATACATTTGATCCAAGAGCAGAGCTTTGTTCATGGGTTAAAATCTATGAAACAAGACCTCTGTAGATCTATGAACTCTTGAGAGCAAGGCTCTGTTGGTGAAACCCCAAACGGGTTTTCTTTAGATCAAAGATCTATAAGAGCAATGCTCTGTTGATTAAAGTTAATTTGATTTAATTTAAGTTAAGTTAAATTTTACCTAAGATGATCTAAAATCTGAACTCTGGAGTTCTTGAAAAGAAACGAGAGCAAGGCTCTAAAGTTCTCAAAAGCAAGAGCAAGGCTCTGAAAATCAAGATTCTTGAAAATGGTAAAACATTTACTAAAGACCAAGGGTCCTATTTATAAGCGCTTGCGCCCCTTCAGCTCACCCCTTGATCCAACGATCAGGAGTTTGCCACCGCTGCACTCACGTGTGTGCCACGTGAGCGCAACGGTGGGGGGGCATTTGTTTCGTCCAATCAGAGCAAAGCTCTGTTAAAATTCAAAATTCAAAAATTTTGAAGTAACGCTTCAAATCTCGGGCACAACGTGCCACATGTCAGGCGCTGATACGTCAACGCAGCGCCCAAGAAGGCGCGCCCGATCAGAGCAAAGCTCTATTTTAAGCAAAATTAAAGGAAGCAACGCTTCAGTTGCGCAGGCACTGCGCTGCAAGACACGTGCCAGCGCAGTTGCGCTGCGCGACACGTGCCAGCGCAGTTGCGCTGCGCTGTGCGCTGCGCGACAGGTGTCAGCGCAGATGCGCTAGCGCAGTTGCGCTGCGCGACACGTGTCACGCGTTGGGGCATTTGCGCCAAACAGAATTAAAATTTTAAAGAAATCTTTCTGTTCTTGTTAAAACAAGAAGATTTTCTTCTGTTAAACAGAAGCCCTTGGATCAAAGATCCAACGGTGGGGAAAATTCCCCAAATCACTCAGAGAAAAATCTCTTCAACAAAATTAACTAATTTATGGGCACTATAAAAGAGACCCCAGACCTCAATTCAAAGGCATCAACATTTTTTAAAAAAAAAAAGAGAACTCTGAAAAACTCCTCAAGAACAAAAAGGTAAAAACCTTTAGAAAAAGTGAAAGTTCTCTTATGAACAGATCATAGATCTAAAAACAAGATCAATGATCTTTAATAAAAATAAAAATAAAATAAAATAGTGCTTTGCACTTTTCATGAACCTTTGGTTCTCTGAGATAAAAAAAACAAGAAAAAATTATTTTTCTTTGATCTAAATTAGATCAAGAAATCAAATAGTGCTTTGCACTTCTGTTCTTGAATCTAAAAGATTTTTAGTGCTTTGCACTTCTGTTCTTGAATCTAAAAGATTTTTAGTGCTTTGCACTTCCAAACTGCGCTGTTGCGCTCTTGAGAGAGCGCCACGTGTCAGCTACAGAACAACTTGCGTTACGCGCTCTTGAAATAGAGCTTTGCTCTTTGGAATTGGCGCAACTCACCAGAGCGCACCACGTGTCAGCAGCGCAACAGCGCAGCGCACTAGCGCAGCGCACTGCGCTGTTGCGCTTGCGCTCACCAGAGCATGACACGTGTCCTCACCATAAGCGCTTGCGCTCAGTGATTGGCGCAAAGCGCCTGAAAAATGCAATGCATTTCTTTTACTGAAGGGCCAGGCCCAAATCAGAAGGGCCTAGTAGGCCGAATTAAATTGCAATACAATGAAAAGGGGCAGAGCCCAAACAATATTGATGCTCTGCATCATTTATAAAAAAGGCAGAGCCCAAACAAAAATTGAAAATGTAATAAACAGGGCAGAGCCCAAACAAGACTGATGCTCTGCATCATATATAAATGGGCACAGCCCTGACAAAATAAATAATGCTATGCATTATTAAACAGGAGCAGAGCCCCAGTAAAGGCCTAACAGGCCAAATGCAAATAAAATATTGGACATTTTCAACTGGACTTAGCCCAATTCTGGCCGTAAGTCCTTAAATTAAATTGAACTGAGCACAAATGCTCTCTCTCTCAAATCAATTTACCTCCGGTCCAAGGGTACATCTCCGAACTCCTCTGACACCCATCGTTGTAATCCTTCAACGACGTCAGAGAGGTGACGGGTCCCGACGACCACATATCGATACGGACTGCGAGGTCCTTAAACTCGTGGACCGAAACGTCCTTAAACTAATGTCGGACCACCACGTCCCTAAACTGGAACATGGACCACCACGTCCCTAAACCGGAACATGGTCAACCACGTCCCTAAACTGGAACATGGACCACAATGTCCCTAAACTACCTATGGACCACTATGTCCCTAAACTGGAACAATAGAGCCTCCAAATGCTCTTTTGCTGGATCTAAACGATCCCGTTTAAATTGATCTTAGCCCCCAAACACGGCTAACGTATCCTTAAACATTTAAACGGACTATAAAACTCCAAATCAACCTTGGTTCAAGGGTACATCTCTGAACTCCTCTGACATCTGCCGTTGTAATCTTTCAACGACGTTAGAGAGGTGACGAGTCCCGATGGCCAGACATTAAATGGATTATCACGTTAAGTTGATCTTAGTCTCAAACAGGACTATAGTATCCTTAACGAACGTTTAAGTTGATCTTAGCCGCAACGCGACTAATGCATCCTTAAACTAAAAACATCAAACCCAAATCTAAGTAAATACGGATTTGGACTAATCCACGTCCTACGGACGACGGCATTACTCAGTCTTCGTATACAATCCACGGGCAACCACAAACAAAACAAACACACACGACACGAAGTGAAATTCTGGAGAAGGAGAAAGTTGTTACCGCGATGCGGTAGCGTAATTAACTGCAGGGGCTTGCGCCTGCAGGGAAGAGTGTCCCCACAATCAAAAACCCCTCAAGCGAGGGGGAATCTGACGAAGTCTGCTACATCGGCCGCATCCGTCTAAACCTCCGATACACGGTGCCATAAATCAACTTGGCATCTTCAGAAAGGTGGACGGATAAAACCAAATAGCATCTGCCCCGAATCGCCAGCGTCAGGACATCGCGGTCCTGTACGCCACCATTCGGAGGGGAACAGCCTAGTTTTCCGATCACTGCGGAGTTATGGTTTGGACCAAAACTTCGATAGGAGATCGATGGCATCCCCAGGGGTTTAAAGAAAAGCCCCACCCCACGACCATGAAGCAGTGGCCTTTGGGGGACCTCCCAACCCGATAGCACCTTTTGAGGTGCTCTCGGGTTAGGCCCCCCCAGAGGCCACTACTTTGGTTGCCTCGGGGTGGAAGCACCCCCTCAACCTCGATAGACCTCCGGGATAACCCTAAGTATCTTGGCGATGTTCCGGTCGAATTTCGTGAGTAACGGTTTTCGTTTTGAGGCTCAAAGTGGGGTTTTATGATGTCGGGCATGCTATTTTGAAATTATGTGATAATTCAGTTTAAATGCCTAGCGGGTTATGGATTCTAAAGATTACAGTTTTGGTTTCTTCTGTGATTATAAGTGTTTAAATGTGTTGGTAAACCTACTATCATTGCTATATGTTCGATGACAAAGGGTTTGCACATTTAATAGTTATGTTGTGATGATGTTGGTTTGGATTGAAATAGTTGCGGTTGTTGTGGTGAATGGCCGGGGTCTATGACATGAGTGTTTTATTCTTTGATTTATATTTATATTCGGGTCGAGCGTCCGTATTGTGGCCGCCGTTTTCGCGCATGTATATTTATTCATTTGAAAGGCACTTCCGGGCTGAGGTTGATGTCGTCTATGTATTATATTATTTCATCTCTTGTATCTAGGATAGACCTAGGAGGAGTGCTCAAGTAGCCAGGTTCTAGAATCCAACGGGTGTCTATATCAAGGCGTTGAGACCGAGTCACCTCATTCTAGAATTGGCAGGACTACTTACCGCGCTCGTAGGGGTCTAGGGGCTAGGGTTATGGTTATTCATACTGTCACGCCCCGCTTCCCAAAATACGGAAAACGAGGGATGACTAGGCCAGCCATGCTCCTACGGTCAAGGAATCATCCCGCCGTAGTCACACTTTGGCTTCTAGCACTACATGGTAATCAGTAAATAAAGCACGGTATTAAAGGAATCACATCACTAATTTATTACATTAAAATTCCATTGTCCACAAATTACAGATAATAAGAACAATAACTAACCAAGTTCAATCTCACGATCACTCTATGGAAAGCAGTAAAGATAGGGAGTACACCAGACTATATCTCTGTGAACTCGAAGGGTAGATCCGTCTCCTGTGCTGGTCCTCCCGCGGGATCTGAGCATGCATACTCAGGTCGTCAGAGCGACACAATAACAATATTATTATAATAAGATGAAACAGGTATATGAGGTAATACTGGTGTAGGAACAATGCAAGTAATCACTATGTCACTATATGATGCAGAATATGTTATGTGTCCCTATTTGTCTCTAGGTCATGTTTGAAATCACATAGGTCACATTATGTATCGGTAATCGGCAAATCCGTAAAATAGATATTTTAGGTTTATACCACTAATATATTAGCATGAAGCAAGTAAACACTTGCCTGGAAACGTCTCGGGGTCGCAAGGCAGCAACGTCGTCACGAACGCGTGATATACGCCGTGGAACCGATTCGCGCGAGCTTGGATCGAGATGCGGATCTCGCGTCGGGGTTGTCCGGAGTCGTTGCACGGTCACTGGACGTTGAGGGGTGCTTGATGATCCTCTGCGAGTGTACTGGGGTTGCCGACGGTCGACAGCGTCGCTCCGGCAACGTGCACAGTGAAGTGTTTGAAAAATAGGATTTTGAGATTTTGAAGAGAAAGAGGGGTTTTAGCAGTGGGCTAAGGGATTACTGTGATGGTGATGATGCTGAGGGGGTCGTAGGGAGATCGGCGATGTGGTGGGGAGTTCGCCGGTGTCGAGGGGTGCAAGGTGGTGGTCGGCTCGGTTGCACTGGGTTGGTGTGCAGGGGAGTGGGTGTGAAGGGAAGCTCAAGTCGATGGAGGTGTGAAATCGTAGAGGGAGAAGGTTGGTGGAGGAGGAGTGAGCGAGGGCTGTCGATGGGTTATCGAAGAGGTGGGTGATCGCCGTCGGTGGGGTGCAGTGGGTTCGAGGAAAGTTTGGGTGCTCGGGTTTGGGGGCTCGACGAATGTAGAGAGAGAGATGAGGAGTGAGTTGGAGACGGGGTTGAAAACGTGGGGGTAACGGCAGGAGCGGGGGCGTGGGCGTGGGCGTGAAGCGCGGCGGAGGAAATGGGATCGCGCGCGGAGGATACCGTTGGAGAAAATTTAAAGAAGATAAACAGGGGTAGCGGGTCGGGTCTGAAGCGGAGGCAGGCCGAATGGAGAACGGGCCGGGCTCGCAAAAGAAAAAGTAAATTAATTCCCTTTAAAAAAACGAAGTGGGCTGATAATGAAGTGGGCCGGGGAAAAATTCTATAAATTGGTTAAAAGATTATTAGTGGGCTGAGGGAATGCTAACGGGCTGGGGCTAAAAGTAACGGGCTGGAGAAAATAGTGAGAGCTGGAAAAAAAACAGTAAGGGCTGGGGAAAAATTTGTAAGGGTTTTAGTTTAGGTTTTAGTTTAATTGGCTTTGGTTTTAAATCTTGGATTTTAACTTTTAGGGTTTGGAAAAATATAAATATTAGGCTTAAACAACCAATTCAAAATATGAAGGAAAAAGAAAAGAAACCACTGGAAATCAGAGAACAGGAAACTTCTATTAGAATGGAAACGGGGATTTACATCATACCCCCCTTAACAAAAATTTTGTCCTCGAAATTTGACAAAGATACAAGAAACAATGTACTAAACAAAGAGATGTGGATAACGATCACGGATGTCTTCTTCCCGCTCCCAGGTGGATTCTCCTGGGGAACGACCGCCCCAAGACACGCGGACTAACGGAATGACCTTATTCTTCAGCACTTCCACTCTGCGGTCGAGAATGGTAGTGGGTTGCTCCTCGAATGACAGATCGGTTCCCAAAACTAGCTCCGAATGGTCCAGGACATGGTTCTCATTCCGGATATAACACTGCAACTGTGACACGTGGAAGGTATTGTGCACACCAGCTAGCGATGGAGGCAAGGCAAGTCGATAGGCCACCTCTCCTACTCGCTCTAGCACCTCAAAAGGTCCGATAAAGCGAGGACTAAGTTTTCCTCTTCCTCCGAACCTGATAACTCCACGAGTAGGAGAAATCTTCAAGAACACATGATCTCCGACTTCGAATTCTAGTGCCCTTCTGCTGGTATCTGCCCAACTCTTTTATCGATCCTGAGCCGTCTTAATACGTTGCCTGATCATTTGGACTTTGTCGACCGTATGCACAATGAGTTCGGGGCCCAGTAGTCTTCGTTCTCCCACATCATCCCAACATACTGGGGATCGACACTTCCGCCCGTATAGTGCTTCAAAAGGAGCCATCTGAATACTAGCCTGATAACTATTGTTGTAAGAGAACTCGACTAGGTGCAGATGGTCCTCCCAGGAACCCTGAAAGTCCAACATACAGGCTCTCAACATATCCTCGAGCGTCTGAATCGTATGCTCGGATTGTCCATTCGTCTGTGGGTGATAAGTTGTGCTGAATTTAAGGCGGGTTCCCAAACTCTCCTGTAAGCTCTTCCAAAAGTGCGACAAGAATCTCGTGTCCCGGTCTGACACAATGCTGACTGGAACACCGTGAAGTCGCACAATCTCCTGCATATATCTTTCTGCCAATGATTCTGTCGATTGTCCCACTCGGAAAGGTAAGAAGTGAGCAGCTTTTGTAAGGCGATCGACGATAACCCAAATAGCGTTATTGCCTCTAGGGCTCCATGGTAAGGCCGTCACAAAATCCATAGTGATGTGCTCCCACTTCCATTCAGGTATCGGCAATAGTTGTAACAATCCTGCTGTCCTCTGATGTTCCGCCTTCACATGCTGACATACCAAGCACCTGGATACGAACCTCGCAATTTCCCGCTTCATTCCGTTCCACCAAAAGTGCTGCTTTAGGTCCTGATACATTTTTGTACCTCCTGGATGCACAGAATAAGCTGAACTGTGTGCTTCAGCCAAAACTTCTTCTCGAACATCTCCTTTAGGTATGCAGAGTCTGCTACCGAATCTTAGAGAGCCATCTTCATGTATAATCAAATCCGTTCTCAGTCTAGCCTCCACTTGCTCTCTGAACTTTTGCAATCGGGGATCATCCGCTTGTGCAATCTTGATGCGATCCACCAGGGAAGATTGCACCTGTAGTTGCCAAAATTGACTGAGTGCGTTCGGCGTAACGACCTCAAGTGCAAGTCTCTGGAAATCCTCAATAATGCTCCTCTGATTGGTCAACATCATGACCGCTGGTTTGCGACTGAGCGCATCTGGTACAACATTGACCTTCCCCGGGTGATACTGAAGGTCCAAATCATAATCTGCCATTAGCTCTAGCCATCGGCGCTGCCTCATGTTCAGTTCCTTCTGAGTGAATACATATTTCAAACTTTTATGATCCGTGTATACCTCCACTTTCTCACCCAAAAGATAGTGCCTCCAAATCTTCAATGCAAAAACTACCGCAGCTAACTCCAAGTCGTGCGTAGTGTAGTTCTTCTCGTGGTTTCTCAGTTGTCGAGAGGCGTAAGCAACCACTCGACCGTGCTGCATCAAAACACAGCCTAAACCCTTTCCTGAGACATCACTGTGTATCACCAAACCACCGGAATCATCTGGTACAGTAAGAATAGGCGCCGTGGTTAACTTCTGCTTTAGTGTGTCAAATGCCTGAGTGCACTCCTCTGTCCATGTAAACGGCACGTCCTTCCGTGTCAGCCTCGTCAATGGTTCCGCGATCCTTGAGAAATCTTGGACGAATCTCCGATAATAACCTGCCAATCCCAGAAAGCTCCTGATCTCGGCCACTGACTTCGGCGTTGGCCAATCTCTGACAGATTCTATCTTTGCCGGGTCCACCGAGATGCCTTCGCCCGAAACAATATGTCCCAGAAACTGAACCTTGTCGAGCCAGAATTCACACTTGCTCAGCTTCGCGTACATCTTCTCTTGCCGAAGAATTTGTAGTACCATGCGCAAATGTTCAGCGTGCTCTTCCCGGGTCTTCGAGTAGACAAGTATGTCGTCGATAAACACAACGACAAACGTGTCCAAGTACTTTGCGAACACTCTGTTCATCAAGTCCATGAATATTGCTGAGGCATTGGTAACACCGAACGGCATCACAAGAAACTCGTAGTGTCCGTATCGGGTCCTGAAAGCCATCTTGTATACATCCTCGGCTGCTACTCTAATCTGATGATATCCAGAACGAAGGTCCAACTTCGAGAATACCTTCGCTCCACTTAGCTGATCGAATAGGTCGTCAATGCGTGGTATTGGGTACTTGTTCTTTATTGTGACCTTGTTCAGCTCCTGATAATCTATACACATTCGCAATGATCCATCCTTCTTCTTTACTAGCAGGACTGGTGCACCCCACGGTGAAGCGCTTGGCCGAATAAATCCCTTCTCCAATAGTTCTTCAACATGCTTCTTCAATTCCGCCAACTCAACTGGTGCCATTCGGTATGGGGCCCTGGATACTGGGGCTGTACCTGGAATCAAATCGATTGAGAACTCCAAGATTCGAGGAGGTGGTAGACCGGGTAGATCTTCAGGAAATACGTCCAGAAAGTCTCGAACAATTTCTGGGACTGGGCTCTTATCAATCTCCATAGCTGTCAGCTCCTCAGGATTTGCTCTGTACTTAGCTGGCTCCAAAGATTCGCTTCCGCCCTAAAAAATAAACTCCGGGTGATTGGGGATGCGGAAGATCACCTTCCTTGCACGACAATCGATAACTGCATGGAAAGTGCTCATCCAATCCATCCCGAGAATTGCGTCGTAACTGCCTGTCCCGATCAGAAGGAAATTCGCATAAAATTCCCTGCCACACACTACAACCGGGTATAATCTACATTCTGACTAGATATTATAATGCCATTACCCGTATGAATTTCCCATCCCTTGGTTAGTGGTTTATGTGGTATTGAGTGTGTATTTGTGAAATGCTCAGACAAGAAACAATGCGATGCTCCCGAATCAAATAGTACTCTAGCTGGCAAGGAATGTACGAGTAGAGTACCTGTAACCACGTCTCCTGACGCCTCTGCCTGCTCGGCGGTCAAGGTGAAAGCCCGTCCCTGACCGCGACCTATAAAGGGTTGCCTCTGCTCCTGTGGCCTCTGCTGTGGCGGTCCAGAACCTCCCTGTATCTCTGCTCGCTCAGGGCAACTGTTAATCCTGTGCTGACTGGAACCGCAAATCAAGCACTGTCCCTTGGCATGGCGACAGTCCTTCTGGGTATGCCCTCCTCTACCGCAATAGCCGCAAACTACTCCCTGTCTCTGGGGGCGATGCTGTGGTACGAACGGGCGCTTCATTTGTGTCGTTCCTGCTCTATGAACCGGTATGGCTCCTTGAGAAGGTGCGTGGGTACGTGCTGGAACGACTGGGGGTCTTCTGAACTTGTTAATCAATTGCTCATGAACTCTCGCCGCGTTGAGTACTTGTGCGAAAGTCTGCAAATCCAACGATGCAATCAACTGCTGCAACTCGAAATCTAACCCCTGAAGGAAGCGTCTGGCCCTGGTGGCCTCTGATTTGACCATGTATGGAGCAAAACGGCTCAGACGGTTGAACTCTGCTGCATATACGTCCACTGGGCGTCCATTCTGCTTCAAAAGAATAAACATTTCCTCCATTTCTGCCTTGGCTGTGGAAGGAAAATAATGATCTAAGAAGCACTCCTTAAACTTGCTCCATTCAATCGGCTCGTCAAGTCTGCTTTCTTCCACCGACCACCATGTACGGGCTTCGTCTTCTAATTGAATCTTTATCACGTCCACTCTGTCTTCCTCTGGAACCCTGGCGGCTGTCAATAAATTCTCCATGTTCACCAGCCATTGCTCCGCCTCAAGGGGTTCAGCTAGCCCTGTGAATGCAGCTGGGTGTAACCGTCGGAAGTCTGATACGGTACCAGCCCTAGCCTGATAAGCTGGTGGAGCAGCGCCCTCGGGGGCGGTAATAAGTGCGAAGGGTCCTCCTGCGGCGGTAATCGCCCTGAGTCCCTCAGTGAGTAAATCTGTCTTTCTCTCCTGAGCTTCCGCGAGAGTGGTCAGTGCACTAAGTATTCTTTCCGTGCGGTCCTGAGAGCTGGAGTCCGAGGAAGGGTCGTTCGGGGACGTCATATCACTGGAAGGTTTCAAAAGGATAGGATCAGATTCAAGGATGAAAATTAAGAGTATTGAAACAAGAATAACGTAATACAGTATAGTTAATATTATTCCTTGATACTAAACACAGGCTCTGATACCAACTAAACCATGTCACGCCCCGCTTCCCAAAATACGGAAAACGAGGGATGATTAGGCCAGCCATGCTTCTACGGTCAAGGAATCATCCCGCCGTAGTCACACTTTGGCTTCTAGCACTACATGGTAATCAGTAAATAAAGCACGGTATTAAAGGAATCACATCACTAATTTATTACATTAAAATTCCATTGTCCACAAATTACAGATAATAAGAACAATAACTAACCAAGTTCAATCTCACGATCACTCTATGGAAAGCAGTAAAGATAGGGAGTACACCAGACTATATCTCTGTGAACTCGAAGGGTAGATCTGTCTCCTGTGCTGGTCCTCCCGCGGGATCTGAGCATGCATACTCAGGTCGTCAGAGCGACAGAATAACAATATTATTATAATAAGATGAAACAGGTATATGAGGTAATACTGGTGTAGGAACAATGCAAATAATCACTATGTCACTATATGATGCAGAATATGTTATGTGTCCCTATCGGTCTCTAGGTCATGTTTGAAATTACATAGGTCACATTATGTATCGGTAATCGGCAAATCCGTAAAATAGATATTTTAGGTTTATACCACTAATATATTAGCATGAAGCAAGTAAACACTTGCCTGGAAACGTCTCGGGTCGCAAGGCAGCAACGTCGTCACGAACGCGTGATATACGCCGTGGAACCGATTCGCGCGAGCTTGGATCGAGATGCGGATCTCGCGTCGGGGTTGTCCGGAGTCGTTGCACGGTCACTGGACGTTGAAGGGTGCTTGATGATCCTCTGCGAGTGTACTGGGGTTGCCGACAGTCGACGGCGTCGCTCCGGCAATGTGCACAGTGAAGTGCTTGAAAAATGGGATTTTGAGATTTTGAAGAGAAAGAGAGGTTTTAGCAGTGGGCTAAGGGATTACTGTGATGGTGATGATGCTGAGGGGGTCGTAGGGAGATCGGCGATGTGGTGGGGAGTTCGCCGGCGTCGAGGGGTGCAAGGTGGTGGTCGGCTCGGTTGCACTGGGTTGGTGTGCAGGGGAGTGGGTGTGAAGGGAAGCTCAAGTCGATGGAGGTGTGAAATCGTAGAGGGAGAAGGTTGGTGGAGGAGGAGTGAGCGAGGGCTGTCGATGGGTTATCGAAAAGGTGGGTGATCGCCGTCGGTGGGGTGCAGTGGGTTCGAGGAAAGTTTGGGTGCTCGGGTTTGGGGGCTCGGCGAATGTAGAGAGAGAGATGAGGAGTGAGTTGGAGACGAGGTTGAAAACGTGGGGGTAACGGCAGGAGTGGGGGCGTGGGCGTGGGTGTGAGGCGCGGCGGAGGAAATGGGATCGCGCGCGGAGGTTACCGTTGGAGAAAATTTAAAGAAGATGAACAGGGGTAGCGGGTCGGGTTTGAAGCGGAGGCAGGCCGAATGGAGAACGGGCCGGGCTCACAAAAGAAAAAGGAAATTAATTCCCTTTAAAAAAACGAAGTGGGCTGATAATGAAGTGGGCCGGGGAAAAATTCTATAAATTGGTTAAAAGATTATTAGTGGGATGAAGGAATGCTAACGGGCTGGGGCTAAAAGTAACGTGCTGGAGAAAATAGTGAGAGCTGGAAAAAAAAACAGTAAGGGCTGGGGAAAAATTTGTAAGGGTTTTAGTTTAGGTTTTAGTTTAATTGGCTTTGGTTTTAAATCTTGGGTTTTAACTTTTAGGGTTTGGAAAAATATAAATATTAGGCTTAAACAACCAATTCAAAATATGAAGGAAAAAGAAAAGAAACCACTGGAAATATGAGAATAGGAAACTTCTATTAGAATGGAAACGGGGATTTACACATACGATCGTGGAATCTGTGTTTCGTTCATGGCTAAAATGAAACACAGAATTTCTAGTATACCCTATATTTCATGTTTGTGCTTTCGCTGCTGTGACATCATGCCTGGGGCGAATGATTGTATATATGATATATAAATAAACGCTATTTATGTTTTGCATCCGTGCTAGCCCTGTCCCCGCCATGCCGCAAGTTAAGTAACCTTATGGTGAAGACCCTGGACCCCATGGCGAATGCGGATGGCATAAATGTGCGTTTTATTTTCGTTGTTTCTGGTGTGATAGGTTTTTGATGATGAGACCTCATTAATTTGATTAATGAAAAGAAATAAACCTAAAATTGATGTTTTGGAACCAAACTTTTAAAAAGTAAATATAGTTGTATTCTTTTGCTTTGCATAGAGGTATTCGGTCAAGAATATCCTACACCTCATTTGATGAGGAAAGAGCATTGATCCTTTTACGGGGATTTCGCTCTTAAGTAAAAGTTTACGTCACTATACACCACTCAATTTTTTCTTCAAAACCACTCGTTTTTAAAAGCGGAGCTTAATCCACTCCATTTCAAAGAATCACTCGGTTCCACAACGATATCAAGTTCATTACGTTAATGGTTTTCATCAAAACCAACCGTAGCTCTTCGTCATTTCCTACAATTAGTGTATACAATATTCGTGCTATATTTGTTGACTCCGTCAAGACATAGTTTATGGTAGCTAAGTGATATTTGTTTGTAACATGCGATGCGATTGATTAGCACAGTTGTGCGACCTTGTTGACTCCGTCAAGGGTTAAGAAGGTGGATTTAAATTAATCATGAAATGACGGGTTGAACTTGACTAACAACTTATGGTTTGTTGACTCTGTCAAGGTCATAAGCCGTTAGGGGTAAAAACCATGTCGGGAGTTTCAAGTGTTGAAACTTATAATGAGATTGCATATCTTCTATGTGATAGTTAGGTCGCAATTCCCACTACGAGCAAGTATTACTCCCGGGGAAGTTTTTCACTTTACAATTAGCTAAATCAATTAGGTGTCCAGAAAGGTGTCGCGTGGCAACACCTCCAAGAAAAAGAGATTACTTTAAATTAGGGAACTTCACGAAAGGGTTGGAAAACCTCTCTCGAAGTACCGACACTGGCCTAGCTGAACGATTAAGCAAACTTGTAGGGTGTATTTAATCCCGACTATTCTTTCTTTTTAAGGTTTGAAGAAGGGTTTGATAAAAATAGTCGGAGCCATCCTGATTAAACAAATTAATAAACCAATCTATTCTTGCTAGAGCGCACACTGAGTGTCTCTTTTATCTCTCTTCAGGTAGCAACCATGTCATGCCTTAATCAAAATAATAAAATGTATAATTTGACCGAACCTGTTTATTATACCGGGCTGGAGAACGTTGGATCCGCTCTAACATGTGACGACTGTCATGAATTTGGGCATGAAATAGAAGAATGCATGGATTTCCTTGAAACTCTGATAAAGAAGAAGCATTCTAATGCATCTTCTTCGGGTGTGTTAGTTATTGAGAACCGTTTCTCAGTATGCTCTACGTCATGAGTATTGGATACCTGATCAAGATCCCATATTTGTAATATATTACAAGGGTTAAGAAAAAGTAGAGTACCGGGAAATGGTGATATGCCCCTTCGAGTAGGGAACAGAGCAATTGTTGCTGCCGATGCAGTCGGCGATTATCATCCGTTATTGCCAAATGGAAATACTTTGATTCTGAAGAACTGTTACTATATACCATCTATGTTGTTCAATATAATATCCGTTTCTTTATTAGATAAAGATGGATATAATTTTGCCTTAGAGAAAAATGTTATGAATATTTTTCTAAATTAAGTGTTGATTGGGTTTGGTAGATTATGTAATGGTATATATGTTCTCAATCAAAACACAGTTTTCAATATACAGAATACACGCAAGAGAAAGAGTTCATAAATGAACGAAGGTTTCTTGTGGTATTGTAGACTTGGTCATATCAATAAGACCAGATTAGCTAAGTTGCATAAAGATGGATATTTAGATTCATTTGAATTTACATCTTATGAAACTTGCCAGTCTTGTCTCAAAAGAAAGATGACCAAAACTCCGTTTACATGATACGGAGAAAGAGCTACAGAGCTCTTGGGACTCATACACAGTGATGTATGCAGTCCAATGTCTCCATATGTAACGGGTGGGTATTCCTACTTCATTATATTCACTGATGATCTTTCTAGGTTCGGATATGTATTCTTGTTGAAACACAAATCCAAAGTTTTTGAGAAATTCAAGGAATATGAGAACGAAGTAGAGAACCAATTAAGCAAGAGTGTTAAAATCCTTCGATCTGATTGAGAAGGGAAATACTTAAGCACGAAATTCCAAGACCATCTAAAAGAGAATGAGATTTTCTCTCAGCCTACTCCTCCGTATACACCACAGCACAACGGTGTATCGGAGCGGAGAAATCGCATCCTATTAGATATGGTGCGCTCTATGATGAGTGTTGTTGGGTTAGCTCTTTTATTCTGGGGAATGCACTTGAGACAGCAATAAATTTATTGAATTATGTTCCATCCAAATCCGTACCATATGAGATATGGAGTGGAAAGAGACAATATCTCAAACGGTTGAAGACATGGGGTTGTCCTGCTTACGTTAAAAAGCAAAATCCGGACAAACTCGAGACACGATCGGTACTGTGCAAGTTTGTAGGATATCCAAAGAAATCTCCAGGATATATTTTCTACCACACTGAGAAACAGAAGGTGTTTGTTGTTTGTCACGCTACCTTTTTCGAAAAGGAATTTCTTGCAAAAGAAATTGGTGGAGCACAGTAGAGCTGGAAGAAATTCCAGAAGCACAAACTGCAACTGAAGATTTGGTAGAACCACAAGATTCGATAGTCCCGGACAAACCTCAGCCCTCCGCAGATCTAGTAAGGTTTCTCGCCCACCTAAAAGATACTACAGTTTTCTCATAAACGGTAGGAGTGAGGATTGTATCATGAAAGATGATGACCCTACTAGTTTCGAACAGGCTATCACAAGTGTGGACTCTATGAAATGGCTGGATGCTATGCGGTCTGCGATGGAATCCATGTACACCAATAAAGTATGGACTTGTATGGACTTTAGAGGCTGCTCCTGAAGGGGTAAAATCTATTGGGAGCAAATGGATCTTCTAAAAGAAGATCGGTATAGATGAAAAGATTGAGACCTTCAAAGCTATACTTGTTGCAAAAGGTTTTCGTCAAATACCAGGTATGGACTATGATGAAACTTTTTCTCCAGTGGCTATGCTTAAGTCCATCCGTATCCTACTTGCTATTATTATCTTCCATGACTATGAAATCTGGCAGATGGATGTCAAGACAGCTCTTCTAAATGGTGATTTAGAAGAGAGCGTGTATATGGCACAACCAGAGGGCTTCGTAGACAGTGAGAGCAGCGGAAAGGTATGCAAGCTGCTTAAATCAATTTATGGATTGAAGCAGACGTCGCGGAGCTGGAACATCTGTTTTGATGTTGCTACCAAAGAGTTTGACTTCATTAAAAATACAGATGAACCGTGTATATATAAAAAAGTTGTAGGGAGTATTGTGGTATTCCTCGTATTATACGTGGATGACATTCTCTTGATAGGAAATGACATTCCTATGATACAATCGGTCAAACTTTTTTTGTCACAAAATTTCTCCATGAAAGTCATGGGTGATGCCTCCTACATCCTGGGGATAAAGATCTACAGAGATAGATCTAAAAGGATATTGAGATTGTCCCAATCCAGGTACATTGACACCATACTAAAGATGTTTAGTATGGAAGATTCCAAGTACGGTAATTTACCCACTTGTCATGGAATCTCCCTCTCCAAAGAGATGTCCTCCAAGTTTGATGAGGAGAGAGCTCGCATGAGCATTATACCATATGCTTTGGCAGTCGGGTCTACAATGTATGCGATGTTATGTACCAGATCGGATGTAGCTTACGCACTGGGTGTGGTAAATAGGTATCAATCGAATCTAGGGGAAACACTTGATACCTGTGAAGAATATTCTTAAGTACTTGCGAAGAAATAAAGAAATGTTCTTGGTGTATGGTAATGGTGACCTCCAGATAGATGTCTTTACCGATTCCAGCTTTCAGAGTGACAGAGATGACAACAAGTTTGTCTCAGGTTATGTATTTACCCTTAATGGAGGGACGGTCTGTTGGAAGAGTTTCAAACATGATACCGCAGCCGACTCGACGATGGAGCCTAAATACATTGCTGCCAACGATACTGCCAAATAGACTGTCTGGATGAGGAAGTTCATCGCTGAGCTTGGAGTGGTTCCAACCATTGTTGATCAAATACCCTTATATTTGTGATAACAATGGAGCTATGGCTCTAACCAAGAAACCCAGGTCCTAGCAGCGATCCAGACATATTCTGAGGCGGTATCACATGACCCGGGAGATGGTTGATCGCCGCAAGATTGAGATTTGGAGAGTTGACATGAAAGACAACACAGCGGATCCACTCACCAAGGCCTTACGTCAGGCTCAGTTCGAAAGAATTTTTGAGATGTTAGGTATGAGATATAACTCGCCTTAGTGCAAATGGGAGATTGTAGGATATGTATGCCTTAGATGCCATTATTGTATATTATAGTGGATGCTTAGACATATGTATATACAGGACAGTTTTGCTTGATATGATAGTATGCTATCTGGTTTGTCTTTATCTTAACATGTATCTACCTTATCCAAAAGATCACTGAAGTCCCTTCTGGACACAGCAACCCATCATGCCGAGACTCATCCGGCTGTTCCGGGTCACACTCGTTCGCCCCCCTGGGACTTGAGTATTATTGATACATGTTGATAAAGCCCATAAAATCTTTGCTTGAGTACCAGGATTATGATGTCGATTATACTATTAGGGGTTGGGTAGTCCATAAGCACATCCTTAAATGTTCCTAGTCGTGGGGTATCGAGACAGAGCATTGATATTTTAGAGTAGACTAGTGTATACGTTTCTTGATCCCGTATAGGACGATGGTTGATCACATAACCATTGATGTTTGACACCAAAGATTATATACATGTGCTTATTGGAGAATAAGTACACCGAACGAACTCGTCGAGAACTCTTAGATGGTACTATAGCTATCGTCAGATAGCAGTTCTGTGGTGACATGAGTACAGTATAGTCTGTAAATATGAGATCGTCATAGTGTCTTGTATGGTTCCCACCGTGCTTAGATTACTACCCTACTGTTGGGTTATGCAAGCGCCCCGGCCATCAATCCGTGACAAAATGCGGAACAAAAATTTATAAAATTTGGCGCTGGCACAACCAATTACCCGGATCTATCCATAAGCCCTAGATAACAAAACATGCATGGGAGCTAAACTAAAGGGTTGTAGTGATTATACCGAATGAACCATGTCCTACGGTCTTGAACCATCATTCCAAGCTCCTAGAGGCTTCCTTGATCAAGCTTGATCTCCGGTTTCCCTCCATCGAAGATGATCCACCCGAGAGTTTATGAATCGAGCTCCAACCTCATATCCGAGGTAACTAGGGTACCTAGATCGCTGCACTAGATACCGTAGAAGAAGTAGAGAGTGATGAAAGATTAATTTGTCTTAAGACACCCAAGGTTTCTCAACACATGAGAGGGTTTGGGTGGAGGAAGAAGATGCCATGAGGATGAGAGTGTTGTAGGAGAAAGAAAAATAATGGCCTGTGTTTTTGTTTGTTGTGTGAGTGTGATAAGAAATAATGGAGCCATCACATAAATGTCCATATCTCCAAAATATTTTAGTCAACAAAAAATATCTCAAGTCAACATAATCTCACAACAAATAAAAACCCTAAGCATGCTAGAATAGTAACCATGGGTCACTAATTAGCCATGCCAAAAAAATGCAATAAACACCTCATCCTACACCTCAATAACCTTTTAATCCAAAAAAGTCTAAACCATGATGAGGTGTAATATTCTAAAAGTAATCTTGTAATAAATTATAAGAATACCTCTCAACCGTATGTGCATACCCGCATCCCTATTTCGAAGAATACGAATACAAAGAGACAAAAATAATCCAACAAATATAATACTAGGATCCGACTTAAATCAAAGCCCACTAGTATTATCCGTCCGAACATCATGCATGCACAAGTACACGCATGTGATCGAACCCTGCCGTAAAACCATACGGCCTCTACATCATTTCGCCCGAAGCAGGGAAACCCTCTGTGTGAGACTCTAAAGACTCGTCAATACGCTGGCAGTGAGTTTAACCACAAGCACGTCAGCGGCACTAGCTGTACGTAACGGCTACCCATGTATTGAGCGAAAGGGAGGCCGACTTGCAAACTCATCCTGAAACCCCTACTGAGCCCGACAGTGACAATATTCGTACAGTCCGGTCCGTTCGTCTATAAGTATCGCATATCGAGTCTAGGGGGTGGATAAAGACAGACTCCTAATAATGCGACATTTAGTGTCGGTATGAAGCTCATCACCACATGAGAAACTACCGATCCTAGATCAGTAATTCTCGACTACCTTGGCTAAGGATTCTGGTGATGGTCACCCATACACAACCGCGACATCAACCCCCAATACCGGGAGAGACGAATCTCCCGACTATCCGCTCACTGCCTTCATATGGCTCGGGACTGTACCCAACTAAAACCTGTTTGCACGACTCATTTGAGCCGTGGTAGCGTAGTAATCAAAGCACAGTGAGAACTCACACGAGACAAATGACGATCTCAGGTCAATAAACTAACCTGTACACATATCATCAGAGAACTGCTATCTGACAATAGGTATAATACCAACTAGCATGTTCCCGGCGGATCCGTCCGGTGTACTCATAACCCAATGAGCATCTGTATACATCTTAGAAGAACAAACTAACACCAATGGCTTGTGAGACCGGCCACTGCCCCTCGTCGGGGTCTCGATCAGTATACACTAGTCTACTCTGGAGTATCGATACCCAGTCTCGAAACTTCTACGATTAGGGATATTTAAGGATGTGCCTATAGACCACCCAGCTCCCACGTATATGATCGACATCATAATGCTGGTAGTCAAACAAGAATCCTATGGGCTCTATCAACATATAATAGTGATCAGTAAAGCCACCTAAAGCAGATACATGATGATAAAGACAAACCAGATAGCATACTATCATCTCGAGTAAGACTGTTCTACGGGTATAGCTCCTCTTTCAATCATCACAATCGCGTGTCTGCGATCCAATAATTAACTTGAGGGCACTATAGCCAACACCTATCACAGCTTTAAAGAGCTGTGCAAACAGGTAGTTGGGTACAGTCCCGGATCACATGGAGGCAGTGAGCGATCAGAGGGGTTGCGTTTCTCCCGGTATTGGGAGTTGGTGTTGTATTGAGTGCGATTGGCTATAACAACAAGTCCTCGGTCAGGGCAGATGAGATTTACTGATAAGTGTTATCGGTAGTTTCTCGGATGGTTATAGACTGGACATCGGGCATGACTTATCGGGTTATTGGGAGTCTGACGGATTCCACCTCCTAGACCCGATATGCAATATACCAAACGAAGAGACCCGATTGTATGGTGAGTGTCGTTGATAGGCTCGGTAGGGGATTCGAATAAGCTTTCTTGTCGATCTTCTTTTCGACAGATATCTGGGTTGCCATTACGTACAGTTAGTTCCATTGACGTGCTTGTGAATTATGGATTTGATCCTATAATTCACTGCCAGCGTATTGTCGAGTTTTTAGAGTCCCACGCAGAGGGGTTCACAGCTCGGGCGAAATATTATAGTGGTGGTATGATAATACTCGCAAGAGTTCGATTAAAATAGTGTTTGGGATACACTGATTTAATCAGACGTTTAATAATACTGGCCGTCTTTTGAAAAGCCGGTATATTAAATCTTGTGTTTATTTAATATATTAATATATGTATTAGATATGTATTTTACAAGTGTTATGTATTTCTAATTTTACTTTTTATGTTTGCTTTTTTAAAGCAAAAGAAAACAATATGTTAACATATTGTGTTACTCTCTTTTAGTTTATGTTGTCCCATGAGATGAGCTCCCCCCCCCCCTCCCTTTAGCTTGACATGTGGAGGTGAGATGAGAGCCTTGACACTTAGAGGAGAGAAGGAAAATCAATGGTTGAGATTATCTTTTATTATGTTTAAAGATATCAACCATTCTTTTTTATGGTTCATACGTTTTCTCCCTTTCTCTCTTTTAGGTTTCTAGCTCTCATCTTAAAACAAAAGAAAGGAAATAAGAGAGGAAAATTAGAGATTATATCACTACAATTCTTGATCTTAGATCCTAGCAAGATCAAAGCTCAAGTTAGTTTCAAAGGAGATTGTCTCAAGTGAAGCAAAGGAGCTTAAGACTAGAAGCCTTCAAGTGGATCATCTTTGGCCAAAGGAGATCACCTACAAGTTTCTTCCTTTCAATTACTGGAGCTTAGCTAGAGTTCAAGTAGGCTACTACAACTATTCAACCCAAATTGGAGCTCTTGAAGAAGCTTTGAAGGTTGTATTAAAGCTTGAATGGAAACTAGTCTCTTTTTGTTTACAAGTTTAATACTTTAGCTAAAGATCCTATTTTTGTTGCACTTGCTCTTTTGATTTTTTGAAAACCCTATTGTGCTTTGTTTTAAATCCTAATCAAGTATGCAAGGTCCACTTACAATAACATCCCCTTTTTCATTGTCAAGAGCTGTTGTGTTTCTTCGATCGGCGGTTCTGACGGCTGAGCCATTAACCCACACATCTGCTGCATAAGGAGGGCCGTTTTGTCCATATTGGCGGAATTTCCGCCGCTTTTTTGTTTTTCTTATCGAGGGCGCGCTTTAAAGAGTCAACTTCCGATCCTTGTCCCTCGAGATTTAATTGTTCGTCTTCCGGATGCGTTTTGGGCGGTGGACTGATGAGTGCTGCAGCTTGAACGACCATTTCGTGTAGCTGCTGCTTTTGAGCTTGAGTCAAGGACCTAGTATGAGGTCGATGATTGGTGGAAGCGTTGTTTTCATTCCCATAATTCACCATGCGCACGGTATGAACTATCATGGCCCCATGCTTAGAGCTTCTAACATTTTACCTTTTGAGACTTGTCTCGGGCGAAGGAGATCTTTCTGGCTTTTGCCGCTTACGAAAGGCAGCCACTTCAGATTTTAGAGCTTGTTTATTAACCTTTTGAAGACGCTTGAACTTCTCCGATTTCGGAGATGGTTTGGTTTTGATCACAGAGCTACGGACCTCCTTCTAAACTTTGTAGATTTTGAAAGAGAGTCGCCATGATGAGAGCATTGGCGTTTGTTCCTTTGGTATCTCCACGGGTGGTGGGGATTTCTCTAGAATAGCGGTAGGCGGGTTGCGCATTATCTTCTTGAGTGGTTTAAAACTGTTCCCAATTGGAACATCATCATGAATAGTTGGCATTGGGTCCGGCGGAGTCAACCCTGATAGGGAGCTGCCCCCGGCTTGTCTTTGTCGACGCCAGTATTGACGTCGAGTGCCTCTTGAGGCAGGGGCCTCTTCACTTTTGGGAGCCTGATGGACTTGCCTCCTGTGTGGCTGTGGAGACTCAGCAGGTGTCAGCCTCCGAAAGTCTGAAGTCTTTGGTTGCGCCGGAGCATCGAGCATAAGTCTGTTGGAAGACATTCTTTTTTGTATCAGCCATAACATCAGGTGATAGCCAGTGGAGGACAAGCTCTCATGGAGTGGCTGGATTAGCAGCAACAACAAAAGCTAGCCTCTTGAAGACCGACTTCTTTGGTATCGCAGGCTTCTTTCCTGGGCCTACAGAGCTTGAGTTTAGCCATTTGAAAACCGAGCCTTCAGATTTGGCAGGCTTTGAGGACGAGCCTGTAGAATTGGTCGCCAGCCTATCAAATACTGACTTCTTCTGAGTTTCACCATTCGGTGTTGAGACACCGATGGTAGGTTGTGGGAGCATTACCTCGAATTGGAGCCCGTTCAGGTCCTGCATGATTCAGGCCGTTGGGATGCAAATCAGTGAGGTCATGGTCCCTGAAGAGAAGACCACCTTGGATGGAGTGGTGTTGGTGTTGCAGTTGCATGAGTATACCATTGAGTTCTTGTAGGAAGGAGAACACCCGTTTTAGTATTCTGAACCCCAAGGGCAATCATGAACATAAAAGATCGTGATTTTGTTCGCGAAAACACGACACACGAAGTGTGGAGTGGAAAGAAAAAATGGTCCCACCGGGCATGCCAGAACCTGTTTACCGCCGAAAACCGGATTGAGGCGCGGAGACTTCTAGCCGTAATTTAGGGGCAGATGCATAGGTTTGACCCATATACCTCTCCGAAAACACTAAATTGATTTATAACGCCGTATATTAGAAGTTTGGATAGATGTGACCGATATAGCTGACTTCATATTCGCTCTCAAGATGAGAGGTTTATTGATTGTGGGGACGGATCTTTCCTGCAGGCGTAAACTCCTACAGTTAATTAAGTTATTGCAAAATGATAACTTTCTGCTTCTCTAAGTTTTGCTTCGTGTGTGTTTTAGGTTTGTTTATTTTGTGTTGCCTTGAGATTGTATTGGGAGAATAATTTATGTCGTCGCCCGTAGGGCGACGATTAGTCCGCATCCGTATTTATATTTCATGATTTGTGTCAAGTATTTGCTTGATGGGGTCCACGTTGGTAGCTTGGTCTGCCAACGGGATTGAACTTTGGTTGCATTTCTCATATTTGTGAGGTCCATCAGTTCAAAAGAGAGCTTATGCTCTGTCTAAGGATCGTTGGTCTTATATGTGAACTAAGATCAACTTAGGTTGTTTGGTCATATCTTGCGAATATGTCTCCATTGATCATTTGATCATATATGATGTATAGGCTTCTATATTTGGATATTTTACCAAGTCTTCAAGCATTTGCTTGGCATGCGCTTGCGCACTTATATTGCGCTTGGCGCTTGGTTTTCGGATCTCGCACTTTGGTGCGCATAGGTCTCAAAGGGATCAAGATTGGCCCTAGTGCCGGACGATTGTGTACGTGTGTTGCACGTGGTGCGCAGAGCAATCCTTGAGAGGGCAAGCTCTTTGGCATGTGCGCATGATGCGCACTTATTTTTGTGAAAGGCATTGCCTTTGAAGAAAAATGATCTGAAGACTTCTTTTAATTTTTAGAAGTGCGCATGCACTTTTTAGGTGTGCATGTCTGCTAGGGCGGACCCTAATTAAGGAAGCCATGGCTTCTGCCAGTCAATTTTGAGCGCGCTTGTGCATTTGGGATGCACACGCCTATATGGGATGCATCCCAAAATTAAGGCAAATGCTAGTTTTGTGAAAATTGATGTTTTTCAAGAAAATATTGTTTTCAATGAAGCCTATACTTCGGTTCTTGGAGCGCATGCTCTCTTCTTGGACCTTTGTCGATGTTTATGAAGCCTATACTTCAATTTTGTGTTCTTCAACATATTTTAATGGGAGCTTTTCATCCCAAGATCTTGGATTGTAAGATCAAACCCTGCATGAAAGCCTATGTTTTCGTCAAGAAAGGGATGAACCCTAAGATCTTTTGATCTTGTAGATGACAACGAGTTGAAACTCTCAAGAAGCCTATGTTTCAAAAAGAAGAGACTTTTCTCTTATGTTTTTACCTTGTTGAGGTTAGGGTTTCTTCGAGGAGATTGGAGGTGCAGGTTGAACTTGAGAACTTTTTCTCGGTTGAAGCAGGAGATCTTGGTGATCAGGTTAATAATATTGTAGATGATGTTGATTTTTCTCCTTATAAGCTCCTATTTAGAGAAAAGGAGAAGTTAGGATTTGTTACTAACTACAAGATTTGAATTGATTTAAATTGATTCACATCAAATCAGAATGTGCACGCACCGTTGTATCGTTGATCCTAACAACTTTTTTGTTAAGAAGTTAACGGGGAAGATTTTCTTCCAAAAGAAGTTCACATCAAATCAGCGCCGCATGTCAAAGAAGTGAGCTTGCGCATCGTGTCTTGCACGTAGCGCAACGGCTGAACATGTGCATTGCATGTAGCGCAGCGCTTGCACATGCGCAAGTGGAAGTGCGCAAGAGAGGTTCATGCCAACGTGCTTTTCACGTAGCGCAAGCGCAAGTGCGCATCAGAAGCTTACGCTTCAAGTTTCAATGTAGCCTGCGCTACAAGCAAGGGATGCACCCTATTTGGGCGAGAACAGATAGTTTGCATACCTATGAATAGCTTGTAAAAAACTTCATTATTTAGGCAGATTGAATCTTATAGTAGTGTAACGATGTCGAATGTTGTGTCTTTTTCTGTTTGAGGAGCAATGTAAGCTTGACAAACTCTGTTCTATTGTGGATGTTAATGGGTCTCTTCTCTCTTTAAGCTTATTATTTATGTAGCTGTTTGGAGGATTCTTTAGATAAACCTAATGCTAATGTACTGGTATCCAAATTTGTACTGAATTTTTTTAGACACAAACCCTAACCACACCTCTTTCCAAGTTAGCACATTCTTATTCTTGATTGACCTCATGTTTCTTCAAATATCATGGAAAAGGTCTCCCTTTTTACTCTTAGGTTTGGACCTATGGAATTGGTGTAATTAGTGTACACATGTCTCTGGCAAGGGGAGGCTTTCGCGCATAATTTGAGAACTTGAGCGAAACCTAGTTTCAGTCATTTTGGACTGGTCTGGAGGGACCGGTCCGAAACATGAGTATAAAGAATATGCCCAAAGTTTATGGTAGCAAGTTGAAATTTAGCCAACATTCAATGAGTGGCTGTTAGATTTTGGATGCTAAACCTGGATCATTTAACCAAACCATTCTTAAAAAACATTTTTCTGTAAAACCATCTATGAACCTGTAAACTTTCGCTACTGTTTGCAATATGAATATGGTATAATTTTACTATAGAAATTTAGCCAACATTTAATGAGTGGCTGTTAGATTTTGGATGCTAAACCTGGATCATTTAACCAAACCATTCTTAAAAAACATTTTTCTGTAAAACCATCTATGAACCTGTAAACTTTCGCTACTGTTTGTAATATGAATATGGACATTTACCTTATCTAATGGTTATTTTATGACTATTATATTTGTTAAAGTTTAATGTTTATTTAAAGTTGAGAGTGCAACCGTGGAAAACCGATTAGCTCTGATACCATGTTAAAGTTTATAGTTTATTTAAAGTCGAAGAAGTGATAAGCTTTTTATATGTACACATGGGCTTTTAATGATAAGTGGGTTTCAACAATAAGACTCAAGCCTTTTTGAGATTTGACCCATCTTATATTTTATACCCATGTGTTTCTTTTGTTGTTTCCAATGTGGGACAATCTTTAAAATCCCGTCATTTGGTTTTTACTTTCAACACTATTTCCATGATGTTTCCATAACATTGAAGTTGCGGTAGAACAAGAACATATACAATATCCCTAGAGAATTGACAACTGGAAGCTTGGACCATAAAATTATTTAAAAGCACAAACCAAAAAAGGCATTAGAATCATCAATTGTTGTCAACATAGTGATCGTTGGACCATAAAATTATTTATAAGCACAAACCAAAAAGCCATTAGGATCCCAATGCAGTCTCTAGTAAGATGATACCTCCTCATTTTCCCTACAGATCTTAGAAAATCCCAGTATGTTATTAAAGGAAAGCTAAACGAAAACTTCACATGGTCTAGCAAGATTTCTTATAAAAACTTTCCGAATTAACCATCAAAGTCATTCAATCAATTATCAAAAACAAAAGGACTTTGGTTGACAAGGCCTAGCTTTGCCTCATTCCAAGTTAGCGTGTTCCAGCTGCATGATTGAGTTGTGCCTTATTTCCTCAGAAATCATGCAAAAAAGTGTTTTTCAATTTCCTCATAGGTCTGCACCTATTGAATGGGTTTGATTAGCATGCACATTTTCGTGGTAAGGAGAGGCCTTCATACCTCATGGTGCACTGTCTTGGTCTTGAATGGTTGAAGAACCAATATATATATTAAAAAAAAAAGCGAAGGATCACAAGAGCTACAAATGAACCGTAATCGCTAGCTTTATAAGCTTAAAGCTGTGTTGATTTGGGAATACAGAGGTTCACTTGGGATGTCGTTTACTTATAGAGGACATGGCTTCATTATGTTTGTTTGTTATGATATGTTACCAATTGATGGTGAATATGTTCAAGAACCTTCAAAATTAAGACAAATGTTCTTTTTTTTTAATGCGGAAATTCGGACAAATGTCTATGAAGCATTTTGTACGTGGATTGGTAGTATTGTTATATGATGTGTTTGGAGCCTAGACGTATTTCATGTGACATTTGAAAAAAGAGGAGCGAGATGTGGATCATATAGGTTGATGCTATATTATCAATTGCTATTTAAATTATTGTACTTTCCCTGTTAACTTCAGTTATAGTAAATAGGTTGACATACATCTAAGATTCAGCTTCATTACATCCGTTCGTTACGATATGTTGCTAATTGACGGTAATTATGTTGTTAGGGAACCTTCAAAATTCAGAGAAATGTCTTTTTTTTATGTGGAAGATTTGTAACACATACCTATTTCATGTGGCATTTGGAAAAAAAGTGGGTGAGATGTGGATCATATAGGTTGATGCTATATTATCAATTGCTATTTAGATTATTGTACTTGCCCTTTTAACTAAAGTTATAGCAAACATGTTGGCATACATGTAAATTTTACTTGGTTTGGCCAAGAATGACCTACATCTGCAGACGAAGACAACAATAGGATTTCACTTTATCAAAGTAAAGAATACAAAAGGGTTGCATTATTCTCTTACACAGCCAAACTTCACAATAAAGGGAATTAGGGGACACGGCGACGCACAAACAAACGAGAAGAGAGTAAAACAACTCTCTCTATTTTAGTTTTCTTTCTGGGAAGGAGGATAGAGATGTTTTGTATGGAAACATATGTGTTGATCATATGTAGGTGTAAGTTATGGGCTGCTACATATGGTTTGATCACATCTAGGAGTAGTTAGGGACTGTAGGGTTAGGTTCAAGTCCTTCTAGGCATAAAGATGCTTACCATGAAAGGTATTCTCGAATGTGTACTGTAAATTGAAGAAGGTGAGCATAATACCCAATTTTGAATCATGAGAGTCAATCCTTTGAGAATTGTCTGAGCTGCTTTTGAATATAAATCTTAGGAAGCATACCAAATTTTAAAGATTTCTTCGTCAGTATCAGATATTTCGTTGGTTGGGTGTATATATCAGGTATAAACCGGATATCGCATATGTGATATGCCGGCTTTGTTATCCTAAAAGTCTAGTACATACCATGACATCTAATGGGATGCATATATTGGTATTTAAATATGGGTTCACAATCCAATTTGATTTGATGCATTTGTATTATTTGCTATCCCTGTAGATACATGGTAAGCATCACTGTAGTCATGGTTCACATATAATGCTATATCTTTAGGTTTTGATATTCCTACTCATATGCATTATGCCGCGGTTGCTACAAGATTTTTTTGTAATATAATTGGGTGGTTATTGAGATATCTTGTAACATTAAATAATTCAATTTTTACATTATTTGTATGAAATCAATGAATGTTAAAACATTTCATCGTCTTCTCATTTCAGGACACGGAAAGCCCCCAAGGTTACCGGCTTGTTGGTGATGTATGCTAGGAAGAAGCATGCAAGGTAGCTTCTGCTATAACTCCAGTTCCTGGTGGAGTTGGGCCCATGACCATACCCATGCTCTTATCCAACACCCACATCTCTGCCAAAAGGATACACAACATCAATTGACAAATATCAAATCTAGGAGGTTCGGTTGAGTTTACCAGCACAAAAATATCTATATGCTCAAACTTGTGATTCCGGGCTCCATGTTTTACCGTCAAAAAGGTTTTACTCATAGGAGAGAAGGGAATAGCAAAGTTACGCCTGTGAAATCAAACAAAATCTAGCCATTTGATCAATAATCGAGTTGGTGGGTGTCCAGATGCTTTTAAACTTTGGTGGTTGTATTATTACACCGAACCATTATTGCTCATGTGATAAGCATTTTTCCTCGATGTCTATATACAGTGTCAGAAAGTTGTGCACAATAATGGCTTCTTTTGCGCTAGTGACGTGGATATTTTCTCGGTTGGTTATGAGGTGTTAGTTACGGTTACTTTAGAGGGCAACATGCGTTACTTACTTCATGTGTCGGCAACATCATTTTATTACTATTTGGAGTTGTAAATATTTGGCATATCAAATATGTTGCCCTTTTTATCATCTTTGAGAAGTGGCTAGTAAGTCTCATCGAAGCACGTAGCACACAAGTATCTAGAGAACCAATGAATTTGTCCTGAAAGTTTGTGGCTATTTTCCCTATGGGGGTTCTCTCCCCAAGGGGAAGTGCTTTTGCTTTACGCACTGCTTTTATACAGCATACGTATGTGATGCATTGATTATTGCAGCAAGAATATGTATCAAATAAGTCGCGGTTCATATCATGTAGGCACTAATTTTATATCAAAGCAGCTGATTGATTTATGTGCCCAAACAACCGTTGATTATTTTTCTCCATTGTTGTCATTTTACTTTTTAAAAAAGGCTAGCTGGACCACTATATGGGCCTAATAGTCTTTTTAGACATAAAGACAAACGATTCCTTTATATTTTGGACATGAGATGCTCCTTTTCCCAGTGGGTCCCATGAGTGGTTAATGGCTTACATTTTCACCCTTTTTTGATGAGTAAAACTTTACCCGGGCTTAAAATCCGACCGCAATCCATCCAAGGAATAAAATGGTAGGACTTACAACGTCTAGATATTAGTTCCAAACAAGTGAGCCATTGGTTTTTGTCTGTTGATGGATTGTGGTAGATTCAAGACCGATAGGTTAAGTATTTTTTCTTTTCTGACGGTGGATGAGGATGACTTGCATCCATCAAAGCATCCAAAGTTTCTCACGTGATCATCCAATAATTTACTCAAGAATCCTCTCCTCATTGGACTTCATCTCAATAAGGTAACGGATAGATTACTAAGGAGGCAGTGAACAATTCCATTACCCTAGCCCAACCAATCATGGACAGGGATCCTCTTTCATTTATTTTCTGTGGAACTGATTTGCTCCCAAAACGTTAAATTGTGAGCACTTTCCTTTTTCTGGATCGATCTCCACATACTTCTTAGGAACAGAAAAGTGTTATGATCAACCAAGCTATACTGTATTGCATGTACAGATAGAATCGATGCACTGAACACCGGGCAACCCATGGCAGTGTGGAACTGGACGATCCATAGGTTCAAGTCGTGATGGACGGTTGAGACTTTCCATCACATTGATTCTAGGGTAAATTGTCAAAACCGCCCGAGCAGGTTTTCCAGCAGTCAAAAACCCCTGGCTCCGAAGCGATTGTCAAAAACTCCCTGAAAATTCTCATGCGGTATTTGTATAATTTTATGCCGTATCTAAATATGTCATATATTCACAGGCAACCGTATAGATATGCCAAGCAACTGCATACATATATCTCAGGCTATAGATATCGTATAATAACCAGATATAACAAACAATAGTACAAATGTCGCAACCAAGGGTTTTTTGACGGCTCTGGATCCTATGCTATAATAGCAACCTTCCATTGAAATTCAACTGATGGGGTTAGGTGCATCACAAGTGGTTCTATGCTTATCATCTCCCCCCCCCCCGCCCCCCCCCCCCACCCCCGGTCCCGGCGGATCCGGATCCTATGCTATTATAGCAACCTACCATTGAAATTCAACTGATGGGGTTAGGGTGTATAACAAGGGGGTTCCACATGCATATCCCCACCCACCCACCCACGCCGCAACCCACACACACACGCACGCACACCCGCCCCCCGCGCGGCTCGCCCAATTATAAATAGAAGATCCAGCGATCCAGCTAAATTATATACATCAGTCATGGCTTTTTGCAACCTATCTCTCATCTTCCTCGTGCTCACTCTCGCTACTCCCTTGGTTTCATCTCAACCCTTTCTCCAAAGCGTCACCGACGAATCCCAACAGAGCGTGGAGAAAAAAGACGGGCTCTACTGCGACAGCTGGCGGCTGTCGGCCGAGACCAACAACGCCGGGCCTTGGTCTTCCTTTCCGTCGAGATGCTTAGGGTTCGTGGCTGGGTACATGGAACGGAAGAAGTACGCGTCGGATTCGGACGTCATCGCCGGCGAGGCCCTCGATTTCGCTGCCACGGTTCCGGTGGCGGGAGATGGGAAGGATGTGTGGGTGTTTGATGTTGACGAGACACTGCTCTCCAATCTGCCTTATTACAGACTCCATGGATATGGGTACATGCATGCATGCACTTTCTTCTTCTTCTTCTTCTTCTTCTTTCATTGTATACGTGCTGTGGATATTTTTTAATTAGGCCATGTTTGGGGGAAAATTATTCGGTGTGCCATCCATGGTCATGTGATGCTTCTTTACACCCGGCGCATCCAATAATTGCTGCTGTTGGGGAAGGGAGCTAACCTTTCTATCATAAAGTCAGCAAAACTTAACTTTAAAATGCTAATTTTATCGTGTTTGCCATTCATTTCAGGGTTGATATAATCACAGTTATCTAAGCTCTTTAAACTTCATTTTCTTAAACACATCTTTTATAACATAACTAGAGTTTATTTTTAAATGGAGTTTGGGGCTTGCAAAACACAAATTTGTAATGATTGCCATTGCACACATTATATACTATTTAGTACAGGCTTGCATGTCTGCCCACCTTATACAATTGAAAACCTTGAGCATATATACTCATCAATGTCTGTCACTCTGTTGTTTACGATTCCAGCCAAATGATAATATAAGTCGATCTCGATGCTATATATGAATCCAACATCTCTGATCAAACATGCAATGAATAATTTAACGTCCGACCAATGTTAATATATAAGAAATTTACAGTGATTCTTGGTCTTTTTTCTTTTGATGGAATGGTTGTGGTTTTCAAATAGCCGGCGAGAATCAACCACACGATTAGGAGAGAAGATCTCTTTATCAGGACAGCTGTTAGAAAACCGAAAAGAATAGAGAGAACTAAATGACGCAAATGAAAAACAGTCAAATTCCAATTTAGATAACTCAAACAAATACCATTAGTTAAAATACACAAGTATTTGAGTTGCTTAGAGTTAAATTCGAACTGTGTTTTGAGGGGTTTGATTGATGAGCAGAGGCGGTGTTTGCACTATTAAATTATTAGAATTTTGGATGAAACAAACCAAACTTTGCGTTTAAATGGATTGTCACATCCATTTGAATATACACTCGGCCAAAGCCGAATAGGCTTCACTCATAACATCCATTTCTCGCTTTCAAGCAACAAAAATTTCTCTCATCTCTCTATGTTTGTGTGAGTTCGGGCTGAAAGTTCAGACAACAAACCACTTTCAAAATATATAATTTTGCAGCTTGAATTATCTAGGGAGGCATGTTTGTGGAATTCCTTTTGCAATATAGGGACACAAGTACTAGCTTAAGGAAGGATGAATTCATCCAACATTTCAGCCATACGTTATCTAAACTCTTTTTGGTTATTAGCTATCTTGAATGGTTAAGGTTGATGGCCTCCAAATTCATTCCTCAAAAGGGAGAGAGACCTCTAATGATGAAGGAAAAACCAAACCGAAGCCACTTCAATCGCTTATAAGCACTCCACCAACGATCCAATCCCTTCACAATTGTTCTGGCCATCTGCTAGAAGGAAGTGAGGCCCAATGCATAATGTTAGAGACATTTACAGCATCACTCTTGTTTCGTTGCTTTTCGAAGTCATTTAGACTCTGCACTTTATGTTAGTAAGATTTTTCTCTTGTGAGGCTAACATCTTATTAGTGTGCCATAAGAAAATCTCAATTGTTGATTTAGTTTCAGAATGTGTGTCACATGTAGAGGTGTATGATTCCTCCCTTATCAAGGCCTAAGTTTGGCTTTGAAGTTAGGCTAATCAGAGTGTTCTTTTAAGTGAATGCATGTTGTGCAAAACTCTTATATCTGATGCTCTATCTCTAGTTAAAAATTAACTTTGATGTGTTGCTTGGGTTTAAATAACTTTATACAACCCCTGTTATTCTAACTATGGTTTGGAATCTCATCCGATCCCGATAGGAGATGGTTGATTTTGATTGAAAAATGACCGTCCAAGTTCTAATACCAATACCGACTGATACTGAGTTATACTGGGTTTGGTTAGTGGGCTTATTAATAGGTTATTGGGTTAGTTGACATCATTAATTGCAAAAAATATATAAAAAAGATTATAGTTCGTTTCACCAAGTATTAAAATAATAATATTCGACAACATTAATTATTAACGATTTTGCCAAATAGTTCATAGTTGTTTTTACTATTTATTTAAAATATTCATAATTTCTTAATAAGCTTTGTCAAATGGTATAAAATTCCGATTTATTCCGACTTGCAATGTCTGATACGACCAAGATGGCTGATTCCGATTCCAAAAGTGACCGTCCGATACCGATAACAATACAAAGATTCTAAACCTTGACTCGCAAACTAACACCTAAGCTAGGGAACCTTTAGTATTCCATTGTAAACTACTCAATCTTACTTATAAGTTTCCATATGCTTACATTTCTTGACTAATAAAAGAGTATATGAAGTACTTCAGGATTGTGGTTTCCGTTGGATTTCCCTCAATTGCGTTAATGCAGCAAATCATCTTCATTCCAAGCTACCTGAAACAAATTAGGAGATGTATCCTGAAGAGAAATATCCCTCCAGCATTCATCCTCAAAGATTTGATTTTGTGTGCCATTCCATATGGTTAAGCTGTTTCTGGAGTAAAATCCTTGATGTCTGCAATCCTTTTTCAAGAATGGACTTGAAGTTCTTACTTCGACTCTGGAGACACTTTTTCGCTCCCCACGATAGGAGTCAGGTTTTAATAACTTGTGATTTATGCTTTTCTTTACTTGGTGAAGTTTGGCAAGTGCTGAAACTGCGGTAGTTGAAGTGTTCATGAGTGACTGACTTCAAAACTTCCTGAGAAAAACGATGACATTAGTCCAAAGCTATGAACTAATACATATTTTTGTGTGCGAAGATATATTCTTGTCTCTTGAAGAGATTATCTAGTTGCACCGTTGCTTATTTCACTAACAAGTTCCCATCCCTTTGAGACAATTGTAACTTGTCTAGGATTTTTTTTTCCTTCTAGATAATTAATTTGGTGTTATTATGGAATATGAGCAACTTATTTCCAATTTATCATAATTAGTAGGCTAGTGGTTTCTCTCACTTTTAAGGTTAAGCATAATAGAGAAAAGAACCTTGTTAGCAGAGCAGGAAATTGGCCAAGGTGCATCCATCGTGCAAAACAAACGGACAGCTCAGGGATCTTTATAAATTAGAAAATTAGTTGGAGAAAGATTTGCATCAAGCATTAATTTTTCTTTATATACATAATTAGCCCACAACCCACTAGTTTAAGCTTTTTGCAAAGTAATTTTCTGAAATGATGTCTGTTCATAAGGTTAAGATTTTTTGGTTAAGTGGTTTACTGCTTCTTGTCACAACATAGGCCGAGTGGATCACACGTACATTTCTTACTTTTATCTTTTCATTTTTCTCATTTCCTTCATTTTACATTTCATATATATATATATATATATATATATATATATATATATATATATATATATATATATTTGTAGGTCGGAGATTTTCAACGAGACTTCATGGGATAAATGGGTGGATCTGGCAAAGGCTCCGGCATTGCCAGCAAGTTTGAAGCTGTATAATGGGCTTCAGGGTCTTGGATTTGGGATAGTGCTCCTGACCGGCAGACCTGAGGACCAGCGTGCAGTCACCGAGCACAATCTATTCCTTTCTGGTTACCGCTCCTGGGAAAGACTCATCTTGAGGTACTACATTTTTTCTCGAAATTTTTGTGACCGCTATCTTATTTGAGCATGTCAGGAGAAAATTCTGATTTCTTGAAACATAAATAAATAGAACTTAATATGGTACATCCCAATTAAAAACATATCTAATCTTAAATTACATGATTCTGAGTTTACTAAACTCTCTGATAATAATCTACAACCTTAATTAATTGCACATGTTTTCTAGGTTCCTCAGATGATAACGAATTTGAACATTTGTACTATTGAGCTATTGTTTGTTAAGCTGACACCCGCAGAAATAACACGATTTGGCAAATTATTCACAGGTTTCAATATTATGATGAAAACTGAAAAGTAGTAACATGGTCAATAGAGCGCTATTAACATCAAATTTGTGTTCTCTGGTACTTCATTAACTTGATAACTAATGTTGCAGTAAAACTTTTCAAGTCCTCTTTGAACATATGAATTCAAGTTAAGATAACTATAGTTATTCGAACTTAACTTTCAAATTTGTAACTCCATCTCCTTTTGGGCTTTCATTTTGGATTGGAAAGTAACTATGATCCTTAATCCAAATCTTAACAATACCAGAAATATATAAAAGACAACTATCGAACACGTAAAACAGGAATTAGTTATTTCGAAGCCAAAACAACTTACAGATTCTTATTACTCTTGCCGCTTTAATTACAAAAACTCTTAAGGTTGCGGCTCTACTTTAAGATGGTATCAGAGCAACACAAGCACCGTCTTAAAGTCCAAGTATAGTGGGATTAGAATATTAAAAAATATCTAACAACCCTCGCCACAACTTCGGAGTTTTGTTGAGGTCGCAGGAAATATAAGAGATATTTTCTTCACTCTATATCCGTAGGGAATGGCCTCATAACGATTTCATATTGCTATCTGCATGAATACCACCATTATTTACCACACCTGAATCGTTTCATGAGACGAATCTGTTTTCTTTGTAAACAGTTTTTAGTAATTAATCAAATAACTTTTGGTATAACAGAGGACCCATGGACCGTGGAGTAAATGCTGTTGTATATAAATCAGGGAAGCGAGCAGAGTTAGTAGCTCAGGGATACAGGATTCATGGCAGCTCCGGGGATCAATGGAGCGACCTCCTGGGCTCGCCAATGGCTACTCGATCCTTCAAACTCCCAAACCCCATGTACTACATTGCTTGATTTTATAGTTTTTTCTTTCTTTCTTTAGTCGATGATCAATGATATTTGGCTGTCTTTTACCGACCAAGCGTCATTTAACCAGATAAAGGCATTCTCAAAAATTTGTTCTATATCTAGCTTGTATCTATATTTTATTTTTTTACCCTATGCAAAACTTAAGGTATGATTAAAGTAGTTCCAGATAAACAACGTCCTTATACATTCTTTAATTTTAAAAAGTTTAGAGTGTTGTACATATCTCTGTCCTCTCGCTTACAGGATATTTTTTTTCTTTGATTCCGTCGATCCAAACTCTTATCCCCATTTACTCTTTCATCTGAGCAGCCGTGTCTCTCATCTGCTGCGATAGTTCCTCTGTCGGTTTTACGTTCTGCAAAATACTAAAATCTATGCGCTTTCACTTTCAAGTCCAAGTTGGTGCCTTGAAAACAAATATCGTATTCTTTCACGTTCATCGTCCCCTTAGGGTGTGTGTTAGGATCATTCCTTTAATCATGTCAATGAAATTTTTTTAGCGTAATTAAAATACTCCTGGTGTATTTTTTGAATCGGGCTTTTTCTTGTTCACACATACATTAAGCTAATTCCGAAGTAAAGGTAGGATAATCAGCCCACATATAAAACAAAGAAACTAAGCCAACGCTAAACTACAACAAGAATCGACCATCAGACATCTCCTAACAGAATACAAAAGGTAAAGGAGAACTGTATGCTCAAAGTCGACCAGCTCATGTGTCCCGTCTCTCGCTAATGAAGATTAGGCCATATACGGACCACAATCACCCTCTCCTGCCCATTACAAAATGAAGCTGAGGCTGTGTACCGACCGCAATCACCCGACCTCCTCCCTCCATCAGCCACCGCCCATATGGGCAAACGGCGTCTCTTGTGTCTTCGCCTGTGAATCAACTACAAGATGTAGAAGAATCATGCAGAGTTTTCTCTTCGTATCTGCTAACGCAAGCCATGCCCAATTAGCTACATATGTACAGATACATACAAATTGAAGAACTGATATTAATTTCTGAGTACAACACGATTAGGTTCCAATCATGTACACCACATCGTAGCTACAACTATCACATTTGAAGCCTTTCTAATATTTCGAGACATACTCTCAGAACTCCACCAATACCACAGCGACCCAACGGTTCCTGGGTACCCCTTAAACCACACGCAAACCTGAAAAATCTCCAAAATCGAATTAGCGATGGGACAATGAGCAAGGGTTACATCCTTGAGGACTCTGCCGTTTTCTTTTCGCAAGATTGTCTCTAGTAGAAATTGTCACCCGAATGGATGTCCACATCCATTGACAAGAATCATCGGCTGATTCTTGCATTATCCACCCTTGTAACAGTTAACATCGCTACAGTAATCTTGTGTAATAAAATTAGTTTAAGTTATTAAAGTATAATTAAATTTGTTTAAGGCTTTTAAGTGAAAAAAGAACCAGAGTATTTTAGTGTAAGTTACCCATTTAGATAACCATGGAGTCAACATGGTTTGCTCTAATATTTTCTTATTCATCATAGATATTATTTTTCACGGGATACCTGTTATATTTCTTATTTCCACAATTGGCAGAATAAAAATAAAAAGATAAAATACGTTATATATTCCAATGAATAAACATATAAAACAAGTTAAATTCCAATATTGTTTCCAACAAGGTTGAAAGATATATATATATAAATAAACCAGTTTCTTCCATAAACAATATAGATCAGCACAATATATAATTTAATTACTAGAAATACTGCTTGCTATATTCCCTCTCTATTCTATCATCATGCATTAATTAACAACAAATCGATAATATTAGTTTTTCTCTAATCAAAAATAAATTATAGAGTCTGACATGATATATAGAATATAATTAAAAAATATATAATCAGTCGATTATATTAATGGGACAAGAAAGATGAGGAAAACAGTTGAGAACGATCGATAGCACACTACAACTCCCTTCTACAAATAGGGCACGGCGTCTTATTCATATTGAGCCACTGCATAATGCAACCTTCATGGAACTTGTGATTGCACTTAGTAGATATCGACTCGCTTCCTGCCTTGAAATCCTCCAGGCATATGGCACACGATTCATTACCTTCTGGCTCGATCACAACCGTTTTGAACCTCATGCATACACTACATTAGCCCGTGTTCAGCGTTAAGTATAGCCTCAAGTTGAGCTATTTCAGTCTCAAAGTGAGCTATAATTCTATGAAGCATCCATCTTCGAATTCTTGTCTCAGGATCAAGTGCCCTATTCTCGTTCGCATCTAATGGAGGTCTGGATCTCCTTCAGATGTTATCTTCCGTTGATCTGCTGCGAGCGCCGATGGACGGTTGAGATTGAGTTTGGAGGGTTGACTCCTGGAGCGTGTGGATCTTAATGGGCTTTGTGTGGTTGAGGCCGAGTACCTGCAAAGAAGTCCCGGGATGGTTGTGCCACCGAGGACCCTCCGACGATCAAGTTAGAAGTAGTATTTTGGTAGAGTAACGGCTTAGTGGAAATAAAATTGCGTACCTCGATCGTCTGAGAGAGGGGTTTATATAGTGGCAGCAACGGGCAGGCAGGCGCGAGAATCACACCGGCCGTTACGCCCCTTACGTCACGCCCGCGTGATAGGCGGGATCCCGCATTAATGACGAGACAAGCTCGTTAATGGGGATCGTGGTGGCGTCGAATGCGGGGTCGTGGGCGGTGGATATCTCGTGCGTGGCGAGATTCGCGGAGACGTGGCGAAAGCGCCTGTGATCAGCGCTGCGGGTCGGTCGGTGAGACCGAGGAAGATGAGCTCGGCGGGAGGCTCGGGTACGAGCGGGAGGCTGAGGCATCTTGGTTCTGTGATTGCTCGAAGGCGAGCCAGTGGGTGGTCTGGAAGGCCACCGAAGGTCGGGAGACTCCTCGGGCCGTAAGCCCGAGGTGTGACCTCAGCCGTAAGCCCGAGGTGTGACCTCAGCCGAGGTTCTTGATCCTTCCTCGTAGGTTCTGTGACACTCCTTTACAACGTGTCGCATCTGGTGAGTCGTCGATATCGAGCATCATCAGCATCATTAGGAGCAGCCGACATGGTCTCTTGATTTCGATTGTATTGTAAAACTAACAAGTCTAAACTTGCATGGGGATATATATATTATCTTGTATACATCTTAATCCTCGTGGGAGTCCACAGTATATATATATATTTATCAAGAAAATTTAATTCTGTTTTGAAATAACTAGTATTTTGCACGTGCGATGCACGTGTTAATCAAAATAAAGATGTAGATAAATTTACAGTATTAACTAAAATATATTTTCTTAACTAAAAGGTTTTAATAATCTTTCTCAAGTGATGCTAACTAGGGCAGAGCAAATAATACCTGAGCCGATTGTAACCGACCGACCCGACCCGACCCGACCGATTTGGATCGGTTTGTTTGAGATGTCGGGTCGGGTCGGGTCGGGTATGAAATTTGAAAAAATCAGTTATTGGGTCTGGTGTTGGGTTTGGAATTTCCAAACCTGATCAAACCCAACCCGATCGATTCAATAGAGCATAAATAGGATTTTTAAATCCCTGCCCCTCATTTCTAACCTAATTTTCTCTCTCCATTCTCCAGTTGCGCCGCCTCCTCTCCCTCCTCTCCCTTGAAGCCTATGACCCACCGCCGCCGTTCACTGCCGCCTCAATAATCCAGCTCGCTGAGGACCCCACCGCTACCCTCCCCTCCTCGATCCCCCACTTTGCTCTCCTCTCTGTCCTCTCCTCCCCCTCTGTTCCCTTTCTTGACGGCGTTCAAGAACTCGGAGTAACTTCACTGGGAGCCTTCAGGGATGTCGCCGGAATTCTGCTGCTGGAGTTTTGGGACGGTGAGGGACTGGGATGAGAATGGATTCGATGATGATTGGGGCTTCGTCGCGGCCTCGAGCTGGATCGGATTTGGAGCAGATGGTGTTGGGATGCTTTTAGAATCATTTGCAGCGAGAGAGGGAGCGGAGAGAGCTGAGGATAAGATGAGGGTTGTGGTGGCGATCGTGATGGGTTTTGGGGGAGATGAGATCGGATTGGAGATGATCTGGGTTTTGTAAGAAGGAAGAGTTGAGGGTGGGTTTTTGGTGGAATTCGATTGACGAAAAGCTCGTTGCCGTCGACTGGTTGGCACCTTTGCTCCCCAAGATCACTGAGAACCTCGTCGGTGTCGTTGCCGGGTTAGAATCAATCTAAACCAATAATCAATCTGACCCAGCCGGTTCGATTTTTTCGGTTTGGAACCGGTCGGTCGAGTCAGTTGACGGTTCTAGTGTCAGGTTCGGATCGGTTTGGTTTTTGTCAAAAAGAAAAAAGCCGAACCGACCCGAACTGTGCTCAGCCCTGATACGAACATATATCCATGTGTACTGCACTGCACGCACGTGCAAAAAGACAATGACTTAAATATGAGAGTGCCAGGAGCCTCCTTATCTTTTGGTTATAATAGTAGGGATTTGCTAACTTCATATAACTCTTTTATTTCAAAGCTGGTTGCACTTGTTTTAGTACCGGAGTCTAGTGCATGTATACATTGTTAGACATCATGAAGAAGATTTAAGATCCTCCAACAGAGTTTTGTTTAAGAGAATTACGAAGAAATGAGCTCATAGAAAGGAATTTTTTTCTATTACGTCGAAAAAATACAATCTCTACTATTTTTTCCGACGCTCGGCATCCATCATCATCATCTTCTTTATCATCTAAAATGTGGATACAAAAAATTTAATGTGATTATACCACATTTTCACCGTTGAATTAGCAATGTATAAAGTTCTATTGTCGGTAAACCGTTAATTTTGCACCCACTAAATCAACGGTGAAAAAGTGATAGAATCATATAAAAAAATTTATATCCACTTCTTAGATGATAAAGATGAAGATAATGAATACCGATCTCAAAAAAAATCGTGGAATGTATATTTTTTCGATGCCATAGGAGGAAATTCCCTCCTATGGCATCTCTCTCTATATATAATGGAGAAAAGAGACCCTACAGGTTTTTTTCGTTAGGCAACATCAAAAACTTTACCCTCCATTTTATTCGACGATCGGTACCGTTCCTCTTGATATTCATCGTCAAATATGTTGATACATCAAATTTCATGTGATTCTAATATCTTTTTACCGCTGATTTAGTTGGTGCAAAATTAAAGGTTCACTGACAATAGAAATTTTTACATTGCTAAATCAACGGTAAAAATATGTTAGAATCACATGAATTTTAGTGTGTCGATATATTAGATGATGGAGTTCAAGATGGACGGTGTCGATCGTCGAATAAAATGTTGGAGGGTATAATTTCTGACGCCACTTAATGAAAAAACCCTCCTAAGGCCCAGGAGGGAAAAAACAACGATCTTTCTTCAAGAAATATCACATCAAGACATCTCTCACCGTGAGAATCCTCATTGTCGACCTAATCGCCCACCTCAAGCCATCGATCTGCAGATCAGAATAGATGGATCCCTTGTCCTGCACCGCCACGCACCAATCTCCGCCTTCAATCCTCAAGCCATTGATCTGCCAATCGTAAAATTTTACTGTCAATCGGCAGCACGAGCAGTGCACTTAGCATGCATGCAATTAGATTTCGTTTGATTCCACGAATGACTTAATGAGTGCTTCATCCGCAGCACTAGCAGTGCACTTGTCATGCATGCAATTTGATTTCTTAAAATTCCATGAAAGCTATATACTTAATGTGTACTTGATCCCTTTCTTCGATTTCTGGGAGAGTTTAGCAGAAATGGTTCGTTTGCTGATTTTAGTTTCATGATCAAAAGACACTAATTCAATATAATCAACATGTGATGGAGCTTTGGATCTCCTTCAGATGCTGTCCTCCGTTGATCCTGCAATGGTGATCTTGGACGGCTGAGATTTGGATTTGGAGTTGTTGGGTGTTGGATCTCAATGGGTTGGTGTTGGACGCCGAGCTACCTACAAAGAAGTCCCGGAGTGGGCGACTACCGTAGGACCCTCCGATGATCAAGTTAGAGCCGAGAAATAGAAGCAGAGTAGCGGCGTATTGAGATAAGTTACCAGAGTTGTCTGAGAGAGAGGTTTTTATAGTAGTCGCATGGAGCCATCAACGAGATCTTCGTCGTTAGTTATGCCTCTAACGTTACGCCTGCGTGAATGATAGGATCCCTCCATTAATGATGGGATACGCTCATTAATGGGGGATGCGTCAGCGTGGGACGCGGGATGTAGGGCGGCGGATATCTCGCCCTAGCGATATACGTGGAGCCTTTGCGGGACGTATGGGATCTGCGTCCCTGGTAAGTCGGGGGAGGCCAAGGAAGCACAGCATGTCGGAGGCTTGGAGACGAGCCGGGAGGCCGAGAAAGCTCGGCACGCCAGACGGCTCGAAGACGAGCCGGGAGTCTGAGGTAGCTCGGAGACGAGCTGTTGGTAGTTTCCTGGGTGAATGTGGAATGTATTTAGGGAGGACCTCTGGAAGGTCGGGCACGTTCCTCAAGACGAAGTCCCGAGGAATCCTCATAGTGCGACTCATTTATTCCACCCCCGTAGCCTTAGGGACACGTCATCGGTCACGTGTCGTAATCTTGAGAAGATACCACTCATGAGTATCATCATTAGCCCCCCACTCCCGTTCCCCCTTATCTAAGGGTCGGGACGAGAATGGTCTGCTCGGTTTCTCTTCTGTTCAATTTGGCGCCAAGAATTATAATGCGGAACGCTTGGGAACGGCACAGCGTTTGGCGGTCGCGTCGTTTTGATCTTTTGGGCCCACGTGTCATCTCGTCGTGCGCTTGAATCTTCGTGCGTATCCCTGATGGTGTCGGCGGGTCAAATAAAATGATCGCGCTTTAAAGAGGGGGCGTCATTTCAGTCGGTCGTCAGTTGGGATACAGGCCACGTGTCGGATGTCGGTTGGCGGACGCGACAGGCTATCACTGTCACCTGCAACCGAAGGGACGTCTCCAACGGCCGATCGCCACGTGGAGCTCTAACGACTGGCAGACGTGGCGTTTCGTTTTGGCGGGAATCGATCAGGGCCGTCGGATGCTTTCTTTGGAGTATATAAATAGGAGGGGGGCCCTTTAGGGCCAACACTTCCACCATAATTTACTTTTGTTGTTGAAAATTGCTCGGTGCTCTTTCATTTTAGATCAGATCACCCGTGATTTTTCCTCTGCAAGCACATTCCTTTGAATCAGGTTAGATGTCTTCATTTAAGGAGTCTGTAGAGATAATTAGGTTTGAGTCGGACGATGAGGCTCCAGTTGTTGAGGCCGAGTCAAGGGGGTCTTCCTCCCCCTGGTTTCAGATAGCCAAGAGGGTTCTTCTGTCGCGTCATCTGTGTCGGGCTCGCCCCTAGATCCAGGGCCGCACGTGTCGTTCGCCGTCGGGTGGCGACAAGGGCCTCTAAGGCGCGCATCGGGGACGCCCGCGATGCGCCCTCTGTTTTAAGAAATGTGGACGAGCTTACCGAGATTCGGGCTCAATTCTATATTCCCTTCAACTATTCGCTTCACTTAGCTAGAGAGGGTGAGCGGGCGGACCAGGTGCAGGGCAAGGAGATTGCCCTGTATTTGGAAGCATTCCAGGCCGGAATGCGTCTGCCCTTCCCAGCCGAGGTATGTGGGGTGCTTCGCTGCTTCCATCTTGTCCCGGGCTAGCTAATGCCGAACTCGTGGAGAATTCTCCTCGAGTTTCTGGTCCGGTTGAAACTTGAAAACATCCCCTTCAGTTTGACCCTCCTCGTTTCCTTCCTCTGTTATAAGAATCACCATGGCACCAGCAAGGATGAACCGAGCTGAGTGTATTTTTCCTTCAAAAAACGTAAGGGCGGGGGGCCAGGTCAGGTGTGGTAGCCGTCCCTTTTTCCATCCATAAATGGAAGGAGAAGTTCATTTTTGTCGGGCCACCCGAGGGCGAGGATTGGCCCGTGCCTACACAGTGGCACAGAGCCGACTTCTCGAGAGCGAAACAGTCATTTGCATCCGACCCAAGGGTGGTGTCGTTGTGGGAGCCGATCCAGAGGGCCGACGTCCTGCTTTCTGAGTAGGCCCTGAGCTGGGATGGGCTCAGCCCTGCGTGCTTTCTGGGTAAGTTAGGGCCGTAGACGATCTATTTAGATTTTGATAAATTTTCTTTGCCCTTTTCAGCGTTACTAAAACTCTTTTGTGTATTCTCCTTTTTGCATGGACCGATCCAAGTTCTTAGCTGCTATGGCCGCGAAGGCCCAAAAGAAGACCGGGGGCGGAAGCTCGTCCAGGTCTGGCCCGAGCTCGGCCCCAAAGCCAACTCCACCGGCAAAGCCTTCCGCTGCGCCCTGAGCCCCGGAAGACGGCCGCGGGGGGAGCCAGAAGCATGCGCGGGACCCGGCGCTCTGGACGAGGGAGGAGGAGGAGGAGGAACCCAGAGATGTTCCCCTCAAAAGGAAAAAAAGGACGGTCTCTCGAGCGCCCCTCCACCGGAATTCCAGTGCAGGAGGGGGACTTCTGTTTCGGGATGCCCTCGGGGCTCTCCGTCGCCGACAGCCTGCTCTCTGACATGGAGTAAGCAGCTGGGAGCAAGATACCCCGTGGGACCCTGAAGGCCCAGGTGGCCGTCATTGCTCAGGAGACGGTTCAGGTCGGTATCTGTTTCCCCTTAAAAATTTTCTTAAGTATATTTTTTTCAGTTTGAATATTGCTAACTCCTTTTGCTGTTTCTCAGGTCCTCCACCATGGTGTCCTCATTGTAAATATGGAATCCGAGAAGATAGCCCCGGCCATGAAGAAGGCGGGCGAATCGTCTTCACGATAGGAGGATCTGTGCCTTCAGCTGCAACAGAAAGAGGAGAAGATAGCCACCCTCGAAACCCGGGTGGTCGCTGAGGAGCCGACAGACTCCAAATACAAGGAATCTCACCGACTTCTGAGTGAATCCAATCGGGCTATCCAGACCAAGTTGGAGGAGTTTGGTAACCTCTATAACGCAACGAAGAAGTCGAGAGATGTCAGCAGGAATGACGTCCGGGTGGCGCTCGAGGCCGTGAAGCTCGCCGAGGTCCGAGCTGTGAAGTCCGTGGAGAGGTATAAGGCGTCGGACCAGTTCTACGCCGACCTCGTCGAAGTCTCGGCCATCGTTTGGCACGAAGCTCTCGACGCCGTCAAGGTGTCAATGTCGGAGTTTGCCGACGGTGAGCTCCGCGCTAAGTACCTGCTTTCCGAGGATGTGCCATAGGGGGCGGGCGCCGAGGTGGCCGCAGGGGGCGAAGTCGTCCTAGAGACCGAAACTCCAGTCCCCGAGGGAGGTGTCGAGCAGGGCAAGATCCTAGCGGAGCCCACGGCCTGCGCTTTCTTCCCTTGGGAGATTTTGTTTTTCTTTTCAAAATCTTGTAAACCTCCGGGCATTTTTTGTAAGGCTGAAGAGCCCAAAATACCTTGTAAAATTTTGGAATATAAATAAAGTTGAGCTCATTTTTCTCTGCATGACTGTCTGCTTTCTGCGTGAGTAGTTTAGCTCGTCACTCTTCTTCTTGTTTGAATTTTCATTCTGCTGCAAGTATTAGGTCGTAGGCCGTTGCCCGACTTTTTAGATGACGATCGCGCGTCGAGTATAAGTCGAATAATAGCCAAGTGTAGGAAGGTCAGTACCCTTCCGCTCTTCAGAGTCGAGGTGGCGATTGTTCATTTAGGATGAATCAAAAGGTACCCCAAGGCTAGGAGGGTTGGTATCAGTCCATATCTCGGAATCAAGGTGACGACCACGTGTTTTAGCATGAGCAGAAAATCAGCCAAGTTAGAATAGGTCGGCCATAATTGATTCTTCCTCAACGTGGGCCCAAGATCCATGTCTCCGTAGGGTAGGAATCTACTCCTTAGAGTTTAACCGAGCAGGAATATGCACGGTGGCCTCTGTAAGAGGGCTTTAAACCCTTAGCGTTGATGGGTAGAAAGCTACCCGTTAGGGATGGACCGGCAATAGTCACATTTATGATGAACAAATTTCCCTCGGCAATGTGTACACTACCAAGTGAATTTTCCTTTTGCTGATATTCTTTCGGCAATTATCTATTTCCAAAGATGAGATAATGAACTACCGAGAGAAAGCATAATAAACGTAAATTTAATTGGGCCAAAATATAGCGAGGGAAATATTCCCAAGAGATATTAGCAATAGTCACATTAGCAATAAAAGAATTGCCAAAAGAAAATTGCTGAGATAACATGATTTATTGGCAATGTTTCCTTGGTATTTCTTTTGTTACTAATGCGACTATTCTCCAGGGATGTATCCATCAGCAATATTTTACTTACTATGTTTTGGCTCAGTTAACTTACGCTGTTTATGCTTTCCTTCGGTAGTTTATTCTTTCACCCTTAGAAATTGATAATTGCCGAGAGAATATTAGTAAGAGGAAAAATTCGCTTGGTATTGTACATATTGCCGGGAGGAATTTGTCCCCCGCAAATGTTTTCGCACGCTATTGCTTTTGTTTTTTATACTAGTGAGCTTAGTAATCTTTCATTTGAGATGCAATATTAGAGCAGGACAACTCTCCCTAGATGACTTTTAACGGTAACTTTGCAAAATGTACAAGTTATTATGCAAAGATCCTTTCTGCGAGCCACCTTGATAGTCACAAGGTGCTTAAAAAAGAGCGAACATTTTTAGATTTTTGAGAATTTGCTGGCTTTGTTCTTTGTCTATTATCCATATGAAATTATGAATAAAGGGCCTAATATGACTCATAAATTGAATGGTTGTTTATTATTGTTAAACTCTACAATGGATTCTCAAATAATTCCCATTGCGCTGCTCAAATCGAGGGAGATGGCTTTTGAAAATCGGAACAAAACCATACCTTTAATTTGGAAGTTTTTTTTTTTGAAATACAACAACTAAAAATCTCATATTTTTAAAAGCAACCATAAAAGTCTAAATGTTAACCAAATGCAACCTTCTGTCAGCTTAACTTTGATTTAGCCTTACTTACCAGCTAATCATGGTTAAATGATAAATACACTCACCTTTCTTTTCTCTTTTCTCTCAATCGCTGATTCAAACTTACCAAAACCCTAAAATTCATCCAGTTAGTGAAGTTCTCTCTATCTCTTGTTAGAGGAATTTGGGTTGGCCCTCAGTGGAGTCGAGGATTGCGATCGAGATTGGCTGTTGATAGGGCGAGCCTAAAGCAGGGAGGCGTTCGTAGAGCATTTGAGTCGAGTTTTGGTGCTCGATCTAAGTTGCAGAAATCGGTGATGGAGGAAGTAATCAACATTGGCGGTGGATTGATCTTAGAGACCAGAGCCCAAACCATCATTGCGGCTAGCCTCTGATCTGGATGGCAACATGGATTCGCCGATCCCTTTAGGACGGTGATGTTGGTTCCGGGGAGATCAAGGTTGCCATCAGAGATCGCATTTGCGGTCTCGATGAGGAGCTGCCGTGATGGGGTCGAGGGAGTCGGGAAGCATGAGGCAGTTGAGGACGACAACAGAGAGATGAGATGCTGTATCGCCTCGCTCCACACGCTCATGGAGGCTGCCGAGCCGGTGGGGACGCTGACGTCAGCATCGTCGTCCTCCTCGTTGGGAAGCAGCTGCCTCTCTAGTTCCTGCAGCTGATTCTCAATCCTAGATTTTGCCAGGGTGACGGAAGAAAAATCTGAAGGCCGTGAAATCTTCTGCTGCTGCTGTTGAGCTCTGAGAAAATTGATTGATTCAAGATGACCAGATCGAGGAGAGGAGGTGATGTTCTTAAAATTTGAGAGAGGGGAAGCACGGGGTTTTAAAGAGATATATAGCAATTGGAGCGGCAAGGCAAGCATTTTGCGTCCAAAGACGGCTAAAACAAACAGAGTCAGCACTGATGTTCACCAAAAAGGATGGTATTTAGTTAGGTTAAAAGTTTTGAAGGTTGTTTTTCAAAATATACTTTTTTTATGAATGTTTTTAAAAGTATGAGATCGTTAGTTAGTGGTTGTATATAAATAAAAAAATCCTAATTTGAATGGAAAAAAATAATCAAAAAGTACTCGAGTCAGACTTAAAGTTTATATCTTGTACATTGAACAATGCCAAGTGCCTAATTTTGTAAACATCTCCGATCATTTTGAGCTACAAAGCTTTTTCTTCAATCGTTTGCCTTTTCTAGATCTAGGAGTCATCTACTCTACGAATTAGCCAAGTGACCTAATTAAATTATTCCCATAGTTGAGCTCAAGCCTCGTGTATTGGATTGTACTTGAATTCTCTTTACAAGCTGAACCTCATAGTTGTCCAGCAGCATCAAGCCACACACTCTAGTGGTTTTGTTACTAAAGGCTAGTAAAGCTTCCATCATGTACCACAAGTTTGACTTCAATTTCATTACACAATATTTTCATCTTTAGGTGACTATCCGAGAGTTTATCTTATCTTGAATCTCTTATAAAACCTTTTTTTTATGAAACAATTAGTGTTTTTTTCACCCACTTTATGACCCTCTTTGAGAATGTAGTTATCCTAACCTGAGTTTCATAAGATTATTTAAACCTAATTCCCAAATCCTAAGGATGTATGTCATGTCTAGAATGAATTTTGGAGTTTAGAAATTCTCCGGTTATTTAAACTTACAATTGAGATAATTGTTCTGAAAATGTAGGAACTAAAGTACTCAGCGTATGATCGATACGCGTGAATCGGAACCAACGAAAAAGATCAAACGCAACAACTACGCAAAAACCAGAAGTAATAAAAGAAAAGGATATACCAAGCAAAAGACACAAGATATTACCCAGCTTCGGTGTGCACTTGCACCTAATTCTGCAAATCGATGACGAGTTGCCTTCACTATTCAACGAAAAATTACAAGGGATAATTTTTGCCCTCTGGATCTCATTCAAAATACAATCTCTCTTATACCTCTCTCTATCTCTCTCTGTGATTTTTGGCCGCCGCCGAAAATCCCTGTCGGCCAATTTCCCGCAGCCACCCCAGACTTCCTTTTGAAAATCTTCTCTGTTGGTTAATTTTCTATTTTGGATTGATTAGCTGCAGGCCTTCTATTATGAATAATGGCCATCTGTGGATTTATTAAGCTGCCGCAGACTTCTCAAGCGATCATGGCTCTATTAGATTAATTTAATAGATATAGAGAGCATATACAGGTTTCTAAGAGATAAAATTGTATATTTAAATAGAGATTAATTCAAATCTCCATATCAGCCGCCCCTCACCAATTCCTATGGTCATTAAAATTGAACCCACGTACAACGCCCGTGCTCAACTGACAGGCTTCTTCCGGGCCTTTGATTTCGGGTTCCGGATTTACAGTCAAATTCAAAAATAACATGGGTATACGAAACTCCAATACAACATCGTTTTCTACAACTTCAAATTTACTCCAGTTTAAATATCTTTAAAACAACAATTTCAAGTGTAAATATCAACTGGGCAAACATCCCATCAAAGATAAACTCGCAAATGGACGCAAGACTTTGCAAATTAGAGTTTACATCATCTCTATCTCCAACTAAAACTGAACTCCACTTAACCTAACTTCATGTCCAAACAAGGCCTAAAATCCAAGTCAAGGCATATGAGAGCCATGTGAATGCTAGATCAATTTTTTTGGTCCCTAAAATTGACAACCTGTGTACACAAATCCAAAACATCACATGGATAAGACCTAGCCTAGTTTCAGGGACAATCAATCCAAATAAAAGCTGCACGGTGTGTTTTTGAATCAGCAACGAATCACCACAGCTTACCTAAAACAATGCTAAAATATATGATAACACCATCAAAAATTCAAAATTTGACGTCAACTTTCCAACTTCTTCAACAACAAAGAGGAAAAAATTTCAATTCAGGAAGCAGGAATTTACACACAACCACTCTCTATGATTTCTCTTCACCCATTTTGTTAAACACCAACAGGGCAAAGACACAACAAAAGACTTAAAAAGCTAAAGAAAAAAAAATTAAAATTAAAAGAAAGATCACCATTGCCTCTGCAAATAATCCCTTTCTACTGATTTCCTCTCAAAATCAAGAGACCTATCAAGCCTATCAACCACTGCACACTTAAAATTAAAAGTAGCAGCAGCAGCAGCAGAAATATCTTGAGCTCTAGTGCAAGACCTCTGCATCCCAATTCCACTCAAACTAGCTCTCGACTCAACCAACACCTCACTCAATGGGAGCCTCTTTCTCGTTGTCGACGTCGTCCCAATCAATTCCGCCCTCTGTTTCGGTGCGCTTTGAGACCTCACCTTAGCCTCGAAAGACTCTGTCTTCGCCATGTAATTGGGGCAATTGGGCAGGTTGACAAATCGATTAAAAACCCTGTCCCCGGCGCACACGCTTTTCATGGGGGTGGCGCAGTTCATGTAGCGGGGTGTGTTGTGCGCGGTGGATGAGTACCGGAACCAATTATCATAATCTTGGGAATATTGATGGTCTGGAATCGAGATTCGGTTCGGGATTGGGAATGGCAGAGGGGAGGCCATTGAGTTGAGAGTTAATTCGTCGGTCGAGTCTATGACAGAAGGGCTAGTTCTGCTGCGTGAAGATCTCGATTTGGGTCTACATGTATCAATCTCGACAATCTTCGGGCTTCTGTCATAGCCATTGGTGTCCAAATTTCCTGAGAGCCTACGGCTATGGAATGAGCTGCCGAATTGTTCGCTTCTTGTTTCATCAAACCTTTCCTGAAAAATTAAAGAATTAGCTGCCAATTTAACTTGTTGTTGCGAAGATCTCTCAAGAACTTTTCTCTAAAAAGAAAAGATCTCTCAAAAACTTACGAGGGATCTTAGCGGTCGAATGTCGGGCAGAACACGAGATTTGTGTGCTCGAACCGTCGCCTGAGCTCGAATGAGTGCCTGCATACTGTGAAGAGTTGCAGCAGCTTGCTTTCTAACTAGATAACCTCTCACAAGAGCTTGCAACTTCACCAATGCTTTGAGTGCCCTCAGAGCTTTCTTAGCCTACATTAATTTATTGAATTTTTACAAAAAATAATACTATACAGGTAAAATTGATAGATTGAGAATCAAGAATGCTTTTATACACAACAAAACACACAAAAACATCTTTCATTTTTAAAAAAAGAGCACAAAATAAAGAGAGAGTTAAATTTGGCAAATGATTGAACACAAAAATAAATAATTAATACCAAGTAGGCTCTGAAGACAGTTTGGATCTTGACAGCAGCAAGCCTTTCCTGAAAGCCGCCGCCTCTTCCTTGGCTCGTCAGCCTCACCGCCGCCACTGCCGCCTGGGCCGCAGCTACCGCAGCATCCGCAGCGGCCGCCGTAGCGGCTGCGACCGCGATCGCGTGTTTGCTCTGCTCCTTCTCGCTCTCCGAATAAATCGATCTCAGCCAAGCCACATTATCCGAAGAAGCACTCATCAGAACTCGACTCTCGGCCGCCACGTCCGAGTCCCGGCCCAATTTAAAGCTCCACCTCTTCTTCTCTCTATAGTTATTATCGCCGCCGCAGAACTTACTATTATTCGATTCTCTGCCTTCTTTTTTCCCAGCTATAAGATTTCTCAGCCATCTAGTAGCTTTTCCCATCGCCTATCACTTGGCTCTGGTGAGCTCCTGTGAGACCAGAAAGAGCAAAGATATTATAGCAGCCTAAAAGTGAGAGCTGTAACAGTAATAAAAGGCATGAAAAATGAAGGTATTTTTTTGAAAAAAAGAAAAGACCTGTCAAGTCCACATGAAGAGCAGCGTTACAAGACAAATGGGCAAAAAGCCATGATTCAAAAACCTGGAATGATTCAACTTATCAAAACCAACCAATGAATACCGAGGCTGAGTATTTGAAATTGCCTTTGATTAATTTGTGTTGTGTAGATGAGGTTCTATAGAGTACATACAATTATTCGTTTACAAAGAAACTAAAAGTAAATCAACTATATATAAGAAGATTATCAATCAACTAAGATTGGCCAAATCAACTATAATTGGGCAAATCAACGTGGAAAAAGAATGTATCAATAATTTAACACAATTAAGATTTGATCATATCAACTATGATTGGGCAAATCAATATGGAAAATAAATGTATCAATAATTTAAAACACACCCTCAAGATTGAGCATGCAGGTCAGCAATACCCAACTTGCTTAGAAAAAATCCAAATTGTTGTCGTCCAAGAGCTTTCGTAAACAAGTCGGCCAGTTGTAACTTTGTAGGAATGCGCCCCAAAAGGATCTCCTGAGTTTGAACCTTGTCACGAATGAAATGACAATCCACTTCTATATGCTTTGTTCGTTCATGGAAAACCGGATTATTTGCAATGTGAATAGCGGATGTGTTGTCACAATAAAAAAAATAATGGTTGGGTATGTCGGACATTAAGAGTTACTAGAAGCCGCTTGAGCCAAACTAGCTCGATCGTAGTATCCGCCATAGATCTGTATTTCGCTTTAGCTGATGAGCGGGAGACTGTGTTATGCTTCTTTGTCTTCCAAGAAACAGGAGATGAGCCAAGAGTGATAAAATATCCAGTCAACGAGTGTTGTGTCATAGGACATGCGACCCGGTCGGAATCACTATATGCTCTTAAATAAGATCATTAGAAGAGCGTAGCAGAATAACTTGTCCTGGACTAGAATTCAAATAGCGTAACACACACATGGCCGCATCCAAGTGAGGTTGATGAGGATAATGGATAAACTGGCATAGAATGTGTACAGGATATGTGAGCTCGGTGATGGTAAAATAAATGAGACGTCCAATGAGACACCTATACCGTGAAGGATCTGCAGCCTGCGTTCCTTCATCTGCCCGAAGACGATATTGTTGCTCCATCGGAAAAGAGGTTGCTTTGTAACCTAGTATCCATGTCTCAGACAAAATGTCCAACATATATTTACGTTGACATAAGAGAAGACTCTTGGCTGCGTGCTACTTCAATCCCCAAAAAATATTTAAGATGACCGAGATCTTTTATACTAAAACAATTATTCAAATGTTTCTTGACGAGTTGGCAATTGGAGGAATCATTTCCAGTGAAGATAAAATTGTCCTCATAAATAAGGATGGCCATAAACACTGTTACCTTCTTATATGTGAAAAGAGAATAATCCACAAAAGATTAGACAAATGCATACCGTTTTAATGCTTGTGATAGCTTAGAAAACCATTGCATGGATGCTTGATGTAAGCCATAAAGAGACTTCCCTATGCGGCGGACCCCCTTTATGGAAGGAGAATAATTGGGAGAGACAGACATGTAGACCTCCTCATCAAGATCTGTAACACCCGAGTTCATTTATACTAATTCCAGTTTCCGTATTTACTTATCCATGGTATTTTCTTGATTTAGCGTGTTTGAGTGCGAATGGTATTTTGCATTTTACTTTGCATTCGACCCGACCCGCTTGTTTGAACCTGTTTGATTCTTATTTATACATTACCTTGACTTGTTGCATGGACACGTGCGTCTCATGTTTTTAGACCCGACCCGGACATATTTTGGAATAACTTTGTATTTGCCAAGATCTCAAAATGGACTAATATTATATTCCTTATATATTTATAAAATATTATTATTCTCTTAACTAAAATATATATTACTAAATCATTACACTAACAGTTTAGTTATATATATATATATATATTATTTATTAACTTTCTCTTCTCTCTCTCTCCGTTTCTCACTCTCTCTCTCTCCTGACGCTCTCTCTCTCTCTCTAAAAATATTTCTAATATTTCCTAAATCTAATTTTTATTTAACAGACTCTCTCTTTCCTGGCTCTCTCTCACGCCCACGTCTCTCTCTTTCCCTCTCACAGTTCTCTTTTCTTCTTCCTTTTTAAATTTTCACCCGCCGCCTCACTCGAGAAAACCCTAACCCTAACCCTAGCCTTCACCCTTGCCTAACCCTAGCCGCCTTCACCTTCATCGACCTCCCTTCTCCTCAACCACTTCATCATCTTCTTCTCTTCTCCATACTCGAGCTCCAACCCCGACAACCACCCCGCTGCACTTCAACCCATCACCTCACGTCTGACCTCCTCTCCGTCGACCCTCACGTCGTCGACCTTATCTCATCGTCGTCACCTACTTCTCCTCCTCCTCTTCCTCAACTCCTTCCCTTCCTTCTCCAACCCAAAACCCATTACCCGACACACTGCAGACCCACGACCCTAACTAGAATCCGTCACCCGACACCTAACCCACGCCTGCACCTCGCCGCCGGTCATCTCACCATCCTGGCCTCGACTTCACCCACACTACTCCCTCTTCCTCTCCCTCTCTCCAACCCGAAAACCCATTACCCTGCACACTCGAAACCCCACGACAAGAACCCAAACTTCGCCGGCAGACCCCCACACCGGCAACCCTAGTCGTCATCGCCCCTTGCCGACTCCCCTGGTATATCAGAGCACCTATCCACAGTAAGATCTTTCCTCCTTCTCCTTTTCTATAGTTTTCTTTGTTTAAATGTTCACTGTTCTTTTGTTCGCCGGAATCCGGTCGCGCCGTTGACCATCCCGACGACCCAGCAAGCATCTTTGACTCGTGTGATCCCTTTGTGCGTTGTTTGGATTCGTTCCGTGTACCGTGCGCGCGTCGCGACTTTTCCCGTCGACGTGTGACGTTTCGTATACCCGTATCGCGATCCGTCAGGCAAGTGAAACTTCCTACATGCTATTATATTATTTTATACTTATTTATTTCATGATTAAACCTGTAAATTAAACCTAAGGCTATTAGTTTCCATTTTGCATTTCGATGTCCATTTTATCATTTTAGATTCATAGCTTGGAACATATCATGTTGCATTTTGATTTACTATATGTAGTACTCACATCCGTATTTAAATCAAATAACAATTATTTGCATAGCCCAAAATACCCCTTTTATAGTTTATACCCTATCGAACGACCATTTACATACATCTAGCCTAATTTATATTCAATTGCATTTCTAAATTATTTAGTACATATTAACATGATTTTTAACATCCATAATTGTTTTACTGTATTTAAGTAATGTTGAAACTATCCCTTAAACCCAAACTGATAACCGTGCATCTATATACCTTAATCTGTACCTGATTGCATATCACATTACAATTTTCCATTTTTATTGTTCCATTAGTACTTCATGCTTATTTTGTATACCCATGCTTATGTTAGTTTGATTGTGAGCACCCACGTGACATTTTGTGCACCCCTGACACGACTTGTTACACCTACTACTTGACACGACATGGCACCGTGCACCTCTCGACATGACATGATATATACATACTACCTGGCTTGACCTGTTGCACCATGGCTTTACCTGTTACCTGATCTTGTGTCTAATGCCAACAAACCTGACCTGTTGTCCTTACGGACAGTTCCTGTTGTCTATCCAGACATACATGTACCGGCCTGATCCTGTGTTGGCATTAGCTCTAGATTACTTAACACCTGACTTGAACACTTATAACTTGGGGGTATGGGGAAATCAATGATGAAACCTGACTTGTAACTCGACAGTTCTCGACCTTTTCTGATCAGTCTTACGGGCTAGGTCAGCCCCGGGGTGATGCTGCTGACATCACTCGTCATTACCTACTACCCTTTTACTGTCTTGCGGCACGTCTCGGATTCAGCCCGAGAGTCATAGACCGTGATCCCGGGCATGCACGGGATACTATTGAGTTACATTGATGATTCATCAAATTGATTTCAAAGACTTGAGAGTAGTTAACCCAATAGACCAGTTTAGATTACTCACTGCACACTACCTTTCACTGCCCTGATTTATATTGCTGTTACACCTGCTTTACCTTTTATGATCATACTTGCATGTCTTACCAACCTATTTATATATTATTGCTTGATGTTATGACGCGCTGACGTCTGGGTTTTGCATGGCCCGGATTCTCTACCTTTGTCATAGGCTGATTAGGAGTACTGCCGCTGCCAGACCGAGCAGTGAGGATCCGGTTGGTATCCAGTCTTACTTTCCAGGTGTTTATTTGATCTTGTGCTTCCGCATATTATATTATTTCTTGACTCTTTTATTCTAGCTCATGGACATGTACTAGATAGTTTAGTTTACTTTCATGTTCTTGATATCTCTACAGCCGTAATGTGACTGTGGAGGGATTTTTCCTATCCACAGGTAGCATGGTTGGCTATGTCACGTGCCCATCTTAGCGTACTCTGGGAAGCGGGGCGTGACATGATTTGTTTGGTATCAGAGACATAGGATATAGGTTAATCGGGTTTGATTCTTTTGTAGTTGGGTATTGGACCCAATATACAAATCAGAATACTCGTGATTAGGAGCATGTCCTGCCACCTTGTAATCGTGATTCTTGAATCATATCTTTCTCTTGATCCTTGTCTTGACGATATGCAAACGACTTGCAACTCGGCCTGAAACCTTTTTGGTTCACTATTGTTTTTCCCTGTTCTTTGATTCTGATACTAGGATTTGGGCGACTTGAGTGGAGTTATGTAATTGTACCCATGAACTGCAGCATGGTTACAATGCGGTACTCTAGTTAAGTAACTTGGAGTCCTGGTCTTGATTCACTTCCTTGTTCCATGGTTGTTATATTGTCTTGTTTCTCTTGCTTTCCAGTTCACGTTTTATCGCAAGCTTGAATCATGTTTACCGTGCTTAATCCTTTTCAGTATCTTGACTTCGGTTGAAGTCATTTCGGTATCTTACTTGTTTATGTTTTCCTCGCATTAGAATTATTCAATTTTGGTACATCCCTTGTTTGTTGTTGTCTTGGGAATGGATTTTCGCGGCACTTTCCACACTCATATTGATTGTAAGGAAAGGAAAGTGATTCTCCAGATTCCCGGACATCCGGAGATTGTTTTGCTGGAGGAAGCAGTTCTGTCGTGCCAGTCGAGTTTAGGGCTAGGCCGACAAGTAATGTTCTTTCATCAATGGAAGTTGATAAGGAGGAAGCGCCGGCTATATTTTGAGAGTTCATGGACGTGTTCGAGGACATATCAGTTTTACCGCCAAAACGAGATGTGGAGTTCGCGATCGATCTTGTTCCTGGTGCAGCGCCAATCTCAAAAGCGTACTATCCGATGGCACCAGTAGGGTTGGAAGAAGTAAAGAAGTAGGTTGCCGAATTGCTAGAGAAGGGTTGAATTCGCAGCAGCAATTCACCTTGGGGAGCTCCAGTTCTTTTAGTTAAGAAGAAAGATGACACAAGGAGGATGTGCATCGATTATCGAGAATTAAACCGGGTGACTATTAAGAACAAGTACCCGATCCCTCGCATTGGCGAATTGTTTGAGCAGCTTAGTGGCGCGAGGGTATTCTCGAACCTGGATTTGCGATCCGGATATCATCAGGTCCGAGTTAAATCGGAAGATATTTGCAAGACTGCGTTCCGAACTCGGTATGGACATTATAAGTATTTAGTGATGCCCTTCGGAGTAACGAATGCACCGGCAATAATTTGGACTTGATGAACCGAATTTTTTTTATACCATTCTTGGACCAGTTTATAGTGGTATTCGTTGATGATATTCTGGTTTACTCGAGGAGTATAGAAGAGCATGCAGAACACTTAAAGATCACACTGCAGACATTGAGGCGAGAAAGATTATATGCAAAGATGAGCAAGTGCGAGTTTTGGTTTGAAGAAGTGAAGTTTTGGGGACATGTCGTAGCTGGAGATGGAATCGCCGTTTATCCAGGGAAGATTGCAGCAGTTCAAGATTGGCCGATTCCGAAGAACGTTGCAGAGATCAGAAGTTTCCTTGGACTTGCAGGATACTACAGAAGGTTCGTGGAGAATTTTGCTCGTTTGGCTGAGCCTTTGACCAAGCTTACGCGCAAAGAAGTACCATTTGTGTGGACGGATAAGTGTGCGTCAGCTTTTGAAGCGTTGAAACAGAGATTGATAACCGCTCTTATTTTGACCGTGCCAGACAGTTCCGGAGGATTGGTGATTCACAGCGACGCATCCGGGAAAGGATTGGGATGTGTTTTGATGCAGCATGGGAAGGTTATAGCGTACGCATCGAGACAGTTGAAGACCCATGAGAAGAATTACCCAACTCATGACTTGGAGCTTGCAGCTGTGATCTTTGCTTTGAAGATTTGGAGACACTACCTTTTGGTCGAAAGGGTCGAGGTTTTCACCGATCATAAAAGCTTGAAGTATGTGTTCACGCAGAAGGAGCTTAATATGAGGCAGCATAGATGGTTGGAGCTGATGGCTGACTACGATCTTGATCTTAAGTACCATCCGGGGAAAGTTGATATTGTGCCGGATGCGCTTAGTCGGTTGCCAGCAATTCAAATGTTAACTGCACAGAATAAACTTATTGAAGACTTTCGAAGATTTGATTTGGAGATTGTGCTACCGCATTCTTCGGAACAGTTGATGCAGCTACAAGTACAGTCGTCGTTGATCGAGAATATTAAAGCAGCGCAATTGCAGGACCCAAGATTGCGGAAGTTTCGAGAATAGGTTGAAGCTGGACTTCGAACAGACTTACTGATCCATGAAGATGGTTCGTTGCGATATGGTAGCTGTTTGTGTGTGCCAAAGGGAGATATTCGTGAAGAGCTTATGAAGGAGGCGCACAGTTCAGCATATTCCGTACATCCAGGAGGCACGAAGATATACCGAGACATACGACAGCATTTCTGGTGGGAAGGCATGAAATGGGAGATTGCCCGCTTTGTGGCAAAGTGCTTGGTGTGTCAGCAAGTTAAGGCTGAACATCAAAGGGTTGCTGGTTTATTGCAACCACTTTCGATTCCTCAGTGGAAGTGGGAATATATAACCATAGATTTCGTGACGGCTTTACCGCGGAGTCCAAAAGGAAACAATGCAGTTGGGTGATTGTTGATCGATTCACCAAGGCAGCTCATTTCATCCCATTTCGAGTTGGTCAATCAACAGAAACTTTGGCAGAACGGACATGCTGGAGATTGTAAGATTGCATGGTGTACCAGTAAACATTGTGTCCGACCGTGACACTCGTTTCTTATCACACTTTTGGAGGAGCTTACAGGGAAGTTTGGGGACTCGATTGAAGTTTAGCACAGCTTATCATCCTCAAACCGATGGCCAGTCAGAGGGAACGATCCAAACTCTTGAAGACATGTTGAGAGCTTGCATGTTGGACTTCAAGGGTTCGTGGGAGGATCATCTACACTTGGTGGAGTTTTCTTACAATAACAGCTTTAAGGCGACTGTTCAGATGACTCCATTCGAAGCATTGTATGGTCGCAAGTGTCGTTCATCTGTTTGTTGGGACGATGTTGGTGAACGAAGATTGTTGGGACCGGATTTGGTCGTGCAGACAGTTGAGAAGGTTAACACTATCCGGAATTATATGAGAGTAGCACAAGTGTAACCCTTCGAAAATCGTTTAGGCAGTTTTTCGGTAATCGGCTAATTTTTCGGCTTTTTCCGTAAAAAGTCAAAATAGGTATTTTTCATTGTAGACCTAATTATACAAAATTATAGTATACAATGAAAAATACCTATTTTGACTTTTTACGGAAAAAGCCGAAAAATTAGCCGATTACCGAAAAACTGCCTAAACGATTTTCGAAGGGTTACAACAAGACCGACAGAAGAGTTGGGCAGATACGTCGAGAAGACCTCTAGAGTTCGCCGTTGGTGATTTGGTATTCTTGAAGATATCACCGACTAGAGGGGTGATCCGTTTCGGAAGTCGAGGAAATCTTAGTCCTCAATTCGTTGGACCTTTCGAGATTTTTGAGCATGTTGGAGAAGTGGCGTATCGTTTGGCGTTACCGCAATCTTTGGTGAATGTTCATGACGTGTCTCATGTATCTCAACTCCGTAAGTATGTTCGAGATGAAGCACACGTGCTGGATCATTCAGAGCTGATTGTACGTAGAGATTTAGCCTTTGAGGAGCGACCGATGTCGATCGTGGACCAAAGAGAAGAGATTCTTAAGAACAAGGTTATCCCTCTTATACTTGTTTCTTGGGGAAACCGCTCGCATGGAAAGCCAACTTGGGAACGAGAAGATGAGATCCGACAGAAGTTTTCACATCTATTCTTGAAATTTCTTGTTTGTTTATCCTTTCTTGTTCTTGGAATTTCGAGGACGAAATTCTTTTGTAGTTGGGTATAATGTAACATCCGAGTTCATTTATACTGTAAGTCGATGTATTACACCCCACGACTTGTGGGGAGGCGGAAATATGAAAGACAATCTTGTTCTTTGCAATAACATCGACTAACCGCAAGAATCGTTGCTAAACGATAACTAACATATGCATAGGAGTTCTAAACTACTATGTGAAGTGATTATACCTAATGAACCGTGTCCTTCGTCTTTTCGTTCTCCACCTCCTCTCCGGCCTTCTCTATGTAGTAGATGATCCACCCGAGAGCTATACTTCAAGCTTCACCTCTAACTTGAGGTAACTAGGTTTCTTAAAGTGCTAATCTAAGTAACCTAGGTGATATAGAGTTGGATTATGGATTGATTAGTCTATTCTAATCCTTGATCTCAACACATGAGAGGGGAGGATTAGGGTTTGAAGAGAGAGAGCTTGAGGAGAGAGAAGGTGAGCATGAGAATGAGAATGAGATAATGATCTCTCATGATATATATGAAGCATTATATTTATCAAATAAATAAAATAAAGGATTTAACAACCATGCTTCATAAATACAAATGAGTGATTCATCTACATGAGTCATTAATCATTTATGATGCATTAATGACAAGGATGAATCACACAAATGAGTCACTAATCTCATTTAATGCATATGCCACCTAAACCCCCAAGTCACCATCCTTCTAGAAGCTTCTCGCGAAATTACGAGAACGCCCCTTCTATCCGTGAAAACACGGAAAAACTTTAGACTGTATAAATCCAATATCCCGATACTAGAATCTGGCTTAAACCAAAGCCGGCTAGTAAAAACTGTCCGAAAGTCGTACGTGCGTAAACACACGTATGCGTCCGAGCCCTTGTCGTAAAACCATACGACCTCTATATCGTTTTGCCTGGAGCAGGGAAACTCTCTGTGTGGGACTCTAATGACTCGACTACTACGCTGGCAGTGGGTTTAACCACAGACCGCAAGCGACACTAGCTGTACGTAACGGTCACCAGGTAGATGTCGATAAGAAAGCCGATGAGGAAACCCATCCGAACTCCTACTGAGCCTGATGTGACAATCTCCGTACAGTCTGGTCTGTCCGTCTAAGACTATTGCATATCGGGCCTAGGGGGCAAGCGTCAGTCCCCTAACAGCGGTATAAGTTGTGTCGGAGCGTAGCCCATTACACCTTGAGAAGCTACTGGAACCTACCAGTAAATCTCGCTTGCCCTGGCCAGGGACTTTGCGTAATGACTCTCTGACACAGCGCGATATCAACTCCCAATACCGGGAGAGACGAATCCTGTCTAACCGCCACTGCCTCCAAGTGCTCGGGACTGCACCTAACTGCTACCTGTTTGCACGACTCCTTTGAGCCGTGGTAGGGTAGCAATCTAAGAACGGTGGGACACACTCGAGGCGAAGTAGCAGTGTCAAGTCTGCGGACTATGCTGTACTCATGTCACCTGGGAACTGTTAACTGACGACTGGTATAAAACCAACCAACAGTTCCCTGCGAGTCCTGTCCGGTGTACCCGTAACCCAACGAGCATCTGTATACTATCTCCAGTACGACGTACTGACGGCTGTGGGACAGACTATCTCCCCAACTGGGATGAGAAGCGTACACACTAGTCTACTCCGGAGTATCGATGCCATGTCTCGATAATCCTACGACTAGGGACCTGAAAAAGGATGTGCTTGTAGACTACCCAGCCCCCACTAGTGTGACTGCCATCACAACGCTGGTAGTCAAGCAAGATCCTAAGAGCTCTATCAATACGTATACTCACATATTAAGACAGAAAAACCAAGTAGCATACTACCATGTTTAGCAAGACTGTTATATACATGTGAATATTCCAAGCTTCCATTAAGTAATATACAAACTAGTATGATACAATAATGGCCCCTAGGGCATATACACTAACAATCTCCCACTTGCATTAGGGCCATGTACTGGCATATCGCAGACCTATCATCTCGAATAGCCTCTCGAACTGCGTCTGAGGAATGGCCTTTGTGAATGGATCAGCAGTGTTATTCTCTGTATTTACTCTCTTTACCTCGATCTCCCGGCGATTTACGATCTCCCTGATCAGGTGATACCGCCTTAAGATGTGTCTGGACTTCTGATGGGACCTGGTTTCCTTCGCTAAAGCTATAGCGCCGTTGTTGTCGCAATACAGAGGTATTGGACCAACACTAGTAGGAACCACCTGAAGTTCTGTGAGGAACTTCTTCATCCAGACAGCTTCTTTTGCGGCATCGCAAGCAGCTATGTACTCCACTTCCATTGTTGAGTCAGCAACGGTCTCCTGCTTGGAACTCTTCCAACAGACCGCCCCTCCAGTGAGGGTAAAGACATAACCCGACATGGACTTGGAGTCATCCTTGTCACTCTGGAAGCTGGAGTTGGCAAATGCCTCGATCTGGAGGTCTTTTCCACCGTACACCAAGAATATCTCCTTAGTCCTCCTCAGGTACTTAAGAATGTTCTTTACTGCTATCCAGTGCTTCTCCCCTGGGTTTGCCTGATACCGGCTTACAACGCTCAATGCGTATGCTACATCTGGTCTGGTGCATAACATCGCATACATTATAGAGCCTACCGCAGAAGCGTAGGGTATAATCGACATGTGATCCCTTTCCAAATCAGTCTTGGGAGACATCTCTTTGGAGAGGGTGATTCCGTGACAAGCCGGTAGGTTATCGCGCTTAGAATCTTCCATACTGAATCTTTTCAATATGGTGTCTATGTACCTGGACTGCGAAAGTCCCAACATCCTCTTTGATCTATCACGATAGATCTGGATCCCCAGAATGTAGGTGGCATCACCCAGGTCCTTCATGGAGAATTTCTGTGACAAGAATCTTTTGACTGACTGTAGCATAGGAATATCATTTCCTATTAGGAGAATGTCATCCACGTACAAGACGAGGAATACAACAACTCTCCCTACAATCTTACTGTATATGTATGGTTCATCTGGATTTTTGATAAAGTCGAATTCTTTGACAGTATCATCAAAACAGATGTTCCAACTCCGCGATACTTGCTTTAGTGCATAAATGGATTTAAGCAACTCGCACACTTTACCGCTGCTCCCACTCTGAATGAATCCCTCTGGCTGATCCATATAGACGCATTCTTCCAAATTACCATTTAGAAAGGCCGTCTTTACGTCCATCTTCCAGATCTCATAATCGTAGAAGGCAGCAATGGCAAGAAGGACCCGAATGGATTTGAGCATAGCTACTGGAGAAAAGGTTTCATCATAGTCCAAACCAGGTCTTTGACGAAAACCCTTTGCAACAAGTCTAGCTTTATAGGTTTCAACCTGTCCATCTACACCAATCTTCTTTCTGAAAATCCATTTGCATCCTACGGGTTTTACCCCATCTGGAGCAATGTCCAAAGTCCATACTTTGTTAGTGTACATGGACTCCATTTCGGTCCGCATTGCATCCAGCCATTTTACCGAGTCGTCGCTCTGAATGGCTTGCTGGAACTAGTAGGGTCATCATTATCAATGATACAATCTTCTCGATCCCCGTCTATGAGAAAACCGTAGTATCTCTCGGGCGGATGAGACTGCCTACTACTTCTGCGGATAGGCGCTGGTATGTCCCTTTCTTCTGAAACCTCTGGTTCTACCATTCTTTCAGTAATAGCTTGTGATTCTGGAATTTCTTCCAGTTCTACTGCGCTCCCACTCTTCTGATTTTCTAAAAATTCAGTTTCTAAGAAGCGGGCATGACGAGAAACAAAAACCTTTTGTTCTTCTGCATAATAGAAACAATATCCCATGGAGTTCTTTGGATATCCCACAAACTTACACTGTACTGAGCGTGCCTCGAGCTTGTCCGGATGCTGCTTTTTTACAAAAGCTGGACATCTCCATGTCTTCAGGTACTAAAGACAGGGTTTCTTCCCACTCCACATCTGATATGGTGTGGTAGGCACAATTTTTGTTGGAATCTTGTTCAAAAGATATGCTGCTGATTCTAGTGCATAACCCTAGAAAGATCGCGGTAACTCAGCCTTACTCATCATGGAACGAACCATATCCAATAGGGTTCGATTCCTCCTTTCCGATACACCGTTGTATTGTGGTGTGTATGGGGGAGTAAGCTGAGAGAGAATTCCATTCTCTTTTAAGTAACCCAGGAACTCGGCACTTAAGTATTCACCACCTCGATCAGATCTCAGTGTCTTGATACTTTTGCCTGTTTGGTTTTCCACTTCATTCTTGTATTCCTGGAATTTCTCAAAGGCCTCGGATTTATGCTTCATCAAGAAGATATGTCCATATCTAGAGAAATCATCCGTAAAAGTAATGAAGTAGGAATAACCACCTCGCGCATGTGTAGACATTGGACCGCACACGTCACTGTGTACGAGTCCCAAGAGCTCGCTCGCTCTTACTCCGTGTCCAGTAAACGGAGTCTTTGTCATCTTTCCCATGAGACAAGATTCACAAGTAGCATAAGATTGATATTCGAACGGATTCAAATATCCTTCTCTAAGTAACTTAGTTAATCGTGTTTCATTGATGTGACCTAGTCTACAATGCCATAAGAAAGCCTGATTTATTTCTGGAGACTTCTTTTTAAGTGTATTCTGGACATTGAAAACCTGAGCTTGACTCAATACGTATATACCGTCATCTAATATACCGGACCCAATCAGAACTTGATTTAGGTGGATGTGAACTACATCTCTTACGAATATAAAATCATATCCCTCTTTCGAAAGTAAGAACACTGATATGATATTACAAGTCAACCTAGGTACATACAAACAGTTACGTAGAATCAATATCTGCCATTTTGTCAAACCTAGGTGATATTCTCCCACGGATTCAGCGTCCACGCTCATTCCGTTTGCAACTCTGAGAGACAAATCACCTACCCTTATAACTCTACGGTTTCTCAAAGCATGTAATGAATTACAGATATGAGATCCTGCTCCGGTATCTAGTAACCAGGAAGTAGAATTAATTGACAAACATTTCTTAATTACAAACACACTTGAGGCCGAAGCCACAACATGCTTCGTATCCTAGCTACTGGCTTCCAAAGCCCTGCAATCCTTCTGCCAATGCCCGTTCCCATAACAATAGGAACATCCCTCCTTAGCTATACCAAGTCCCGAAACTTTTGCTCTTCCCTTTCCTCCTACTTTACTGACACCGTATATCGGCTTTGTAGAGGTCTTCTTCTTTTCACCCTTTGCTTTCGCCCTGGATGTAGAAGAAGAAGATCCCCCATTAAGCAGAGCTTGTGTCTCCCTGGTTTCTTTCAGGGTGTAAGTAGAGGGTAGGGACTGTGGAAATAAGTCAGCGCACGACCTGTTTCCCAACGTGGTCTCTAGGTCCTTGAGCTCATTAATATAGCTAGTCATTGTAAGGACGTCGTCCCCTACAGATGACCCGACAGCCAACCTCGCTTGAATTAATTCGTTCGAGATCTCATATCTTGCGATATGAGATTGCTCTCCATATAAATCTTTGTTATGGAGAAAGATGGAAACTGAGTCTATCTTCTCGTGCTGCTTCTGGTATACACCATCAACTGAAGCCAACATGAGGCACTTGGCTTTCACTTTATCCTTTTCCCTTGTCTGACGGATATCCATATCCGCGACGGTGGAAACTGGACCTGAGACGGCGGGATTTTGAGTAGTAATAGGGTGTTCCAGCTTGTCATAGGCAATGGACATCTGGACAAACCTTTGCCAGTCATATAAGTCAGATTCAGTCAAATTATTATCTAGATGTAACCATGGTCACAAGGTCGCTGCAATGAGAGAAAGAGAAGAAAACACTTTAGCATGATACTCTTGGAAGTTTTGATTGGTTTTTAATTTATCTAAACAGGATGGCTCCCACTATTTCTCGAATCCTTCCTCAAACCATAAAAGAAGAATTAGCCAGGACTATTCTCACTGTACAATACTTGCTTAACCGTTCAGCCAGGCCATTGTCGGTACTTCGAGGAAGGTTTTCCAACGCTTTCGCGAAGTTCCTTAATTAAATAACCTCTTTTCTCTGGGGGCGTAGCCCCGCTGACACCTTTCTCGACACCTACTTGATTTATAGCATTGATCATTAAGTGACGAATTCCTGATAAGTAGCATATACTCACAGTAGGATCGGGATCCAAATATCATCGTGTGATAATGTTGAAAGAATCCTACCAACATTCATCAAACTCCAAATGGTATGCAACACTAGCAAGTTTCAGTTTCTTTAGAAACTCCCGATGTGGATTTTTGTCCCATGTTCTTATGATCTTGACGAAAGCCAACAAATCATAAGTCACATGTCAAGTTCTGCCCATCATTATCTTGTTAATTTGAACCCACCCGTACATACCTTTGACGAAAGCCAACAAGGTAATACGACTGTCCCAAACCAACTCATCTATATATACAACAAATGAATACCCCAGCAGCTACCAAACACTATGCCTTGACGAAAGCTAACAAACATAGCTTGAATACTACTGACCATCCATAAGAAATGACGGAGGGCTGCGACTGGTTTTGGCGAAACCGTGAACGTAGTGAACTTGATATAATCGAAGGAACCTGATAGCTTTTAAAAGGAGTGGTTAAAGCTTCGCAATTAAAAATATCTTCTGTTTTAAAAATAACCGAGTGGTTTCTTTTAAATTGTTTCAACGATTAAAATTTGGTTTGTTTTCTTTGCATTAATAATAATGCGTCCCATCATTAACCTATCATTGCAGAAAACAACGAAAATACAACGTCCTCTTATGCCATCCGCATTCGCCTCTGGGTCCCGTCATCACCCGTTAGGTTACTTAACTAACGACAGAGCGGGGGCTGGGCTAGCGCGGGTGTAAAACATAAGTGACGTCTAAATAGCTATCATATATAGATATTGTACATTCGTCAGACGCAATAATAGGCATTCCAGATCTCAGATGAACATTATTGGATATACAAGCAATCCGCGTTTGCTTTGAGCCTGCAACAAAAGAAGGATTACACAGTTGTGATGAATAGCCATTACCCCACCCTAGACCCCTACGGGTACGGCAAACTACCCGCCAAGTACCCGAAGTGAAGCGGTCTCCCTCAACAAAGTGAGTAGGCCACTAAACACTTCAAAGTACCCGGTAGTTTGTGCACCCCACCTTGGGTCTATCCTAGGAGCAAAAACAGTAAAAATAAAATAATACAACGGTGGCTACAACCGCAAGCTGGATGCGCCCCGCAAAATAATATTACAACATATTACAATTACATTGAATGAATTAAAATAATAACCCATCTCAAAACCCCGGCTAATCATCACAACAATCCAATACAGTTCATAATCACAAACAGTTAAAATCCATTACAGAAATATGCAACCCCCTGCCAACTGAAATACTAGCAGTTATGGGAGGTTTACGAACACATTATACAATCACAGATATAATCAAATTAGAAAATATCGTATAATTTCGATCGAGCAAACACATCAGATTCTACTCCCAAAACTTCTCTGTGCACCTGAGACTTGAGCAGAAAATAAAATATCTCAGAAATATCATTATTAACACATAAGAGTTACTGAAGAAATTTGGGATGACTCGGCCCCAACTCGGCCGCGGATCCGCGGCGGATCGCATGGATCCGCCGCTGTTCCGCGGTGAGTTTGCCGAGTCATGAGTCCAAATTTCTGCAGTAGCTCTATAATTCCCTGATTGTTATTTTAGAGGTCCCTAAAAAATTTTTAGGCCTCATTTTAAAGTCGACAGAAACTGTGTTAAATCGATGATTTTTCCGGTTCTTTTTGCGTTCGAAATTGTTACGACTTTGCTAATAAGTTAATTATTGTTTAGCCTGGCTCTGATACCACTGTAAGTCGATGTACTACACCCCACAACTTGCGGGGATGCGGAAATATGAAAAACGATCTTGTTCTTTGCAATAACATCGACTAACCGCAAGAATCGTTGCTAAACGATAACTAACATATGCATAGGAGTTCTAAACTACTATGTGAAGTGATTATACCGAATGAACCGTGTCCTTCGTCTTTTCGTTCTCCGCCTCCTCTCCGGCCTTCTCTATGTAGTAGATGATCCACCCGAGAGCTATACTTCAAGCTTCACATCTAACTTGAGGTAACTAGGTTTCTTAAAGTGCTATCTAAGTAACCTAGGTGATATAGAGTTTGATTATGGATTGATTAGTCTATTCTAATTCTTGATCTCAACACATGAGAGGGGAGTATTAGGGTTTGAAGAGAGAGAGCTTGAGGAGAGAGAAGGTGAGCATGAGAATGAGAATGAGATAATGATCTCTCATGATATATATGAAGCATTATATTTATCAAATAAATAAAATAAAGGATTTAATAACCATGCTTCATAAATACAAATGAGTGATTCATTTACATGAGTCATTAATTATTTATGATGCATTAATGACAAGGATGAATCACACAAAGGAGTCACCAATCTCATTTAATGCATATGCCACCTAAACCCCCAATTCACCATCCTTCTAGAAGCTTCTCGCGAAATTACGAGAACGCCCCTCCTATCCGTGAAAACACGGAAAAACTTTAGACTGTATAAATCCAATATCCCGATACTAGAATCTGGCTTAAACCAAAGACGGCTAGTAAAAACTGTCCGAAAGTCGTACGTGCGTAAACACACGTATGCGTCCGAGCCCTTGTCGTAAAACCATACGACCTCTATATCGTTTCGTCTGGAGCAGGGAAACTCTCTGTGTGGGACTCTAATAACTCGACTACTACGCTGGCAGTGGGTTTGACCACAGACCGCAAGCGGCACTAGCTGTACGTAACGGTCCCCAGGTAGATGTTGATAAGAAGGCCGATGAGGAAACCCATCCGAACTCCTACTGAGCCTGATGTGACAATCTCCGTACTGTCCGGTCTGTCCGTCTAAGACTATCGCATATCGGGCCTAGGGGGGCAAGCGTCAGTTCCCTAATAGCGGTATAAGTCGTGTCGGAGCGTAGCCCATTACACCTTGAGAAGCTACTGGAACCTACCAGTAAATCTCGCTTGCCCTGGCCAGGGACTTTGTGTAATGGCTCTGTGACACAGCGCGATATCAACTCCCAATACCGGGAGAGACGAATCCTGTCTAACCACCACTGCCTCCAAGTGCTCGGGACTGCACCCAACTGCTACCTGTTTGCAAGACTCCTTTGAACCGTGGTAGGGTAGCAATCTAAGAACAGTGAGACACACTCGAGGCGAAGTAGCAGTGTCAAGTCTGCGGACTATGCTGTACTCATGTCACCTGGGAACTGTTAACTGACGACTGGTATAAAACCAACCAACAGTTCCCTGCGAGTCCTGTCCGGTGTACCCGTAACCCAACGAGCACCTGTATACTATCTCCAGTACGACGTACTGACGGCTGTGGGATGGACCATCTCCCCAACTGGGATGAGAAGCGTACACACTAGTCTACTCCGGAGTATCGATACCCTGTCTCAATAATCCTACGACTAGGAATCTGAAAAAGGATGTGCTTGTAGACTACCCAGCCCCCACTAGTGTGACTGCCATCACAACGCTGGTAGTCAAGCAAGATCCTAAGAGCTCTATCAATACGTATACTCACATATTAAGACAGAAAAACCAAGTAGCATACTACCATGTTTAGCAAGACTGTTATATACATGTGAATATCCCAAGCTTCCATTAAGTAATATACAAACTAGCATGATACAATAATGGCCCCTAGGGCATATACACTAACATATACCAATTCCAGTTTCCGTATTTACTTATCCATGGTATTTTCTTGATTTAGCGTGTTTAGGTGCGAATGGTATTTTACATTTTACTTTGCATTCGACCCAACCCGCTTACTTGAACCTGTTTGATTCTTATTTATAAATTACCTTGACTTGTTGCATGGACACGTGCGTCTCATGATTAGTACATGCTAGCATTTTACCTGGTATCGCATCTTTTATCATATAACATTTTAGGTCACAGAAAATAATTTAAAATTGCATTTCATAACCTGCACGATACCCCTAAACCTGTGGTAGCATCCGCACATCTTGTTCTCGTCCCGTTCAGTGAAACGGACGTGTTTGGATGGCTACGCGCACGTACGTGCATCCGTTCTTGGGGGTATGCATTTTCTTTAACTAAGCATTCATTTTGAAATTTGGAAGTCGCATATATTTTTCATATTTTAAATCTGAATTTTTAGACCCGACCCGGACATATTTTGGAGTAAGTTTGTATTTGCCAAGATCTCGAAACGTACTAATATTATATTCCTTATATATTTATAAAATATTATTATTCTCTTAACTAAAATATATATTACTAAATCATTATACTAATATTTCCTAAATCTAATTTTTATTTAACAGACTCTCTCTCTCTCTTCCTATCTCTCTCTCTCTCTCTCCTGGCTCTCTCTCACGCCCACGTCTCTCTCTCTCCCCCTCACAGTTCTCTTTTCTTCTTCCTTTTTAAATTTTCACCCGCCGCCTCACTCGAGAAAACCCTAACCCTAACCCTAGCCTTCACCCTCGCCTAACCCTAGCCGCCTTCACCTTCATCGACCTCCCTTCTCCTCAACCACTTCATCATCATCTTCTCTTCTCCATCCTCGAGCTCCAACCCCGACAACCACCTCGCTGCACTTCAACCCATCACCTCACGTCCGACCTCCTCTCCGTCGACCCTCACGTCGTCGACCTTACCACGTCGTCGTCACCTACTTCTCCTCCTCCTCTTCCTCAACTCCTTCCCTTCCTTCTCCAACCCAAAACCCATTACCCGACACACTGCAGACCCACGACCCCAACTAGAACCCGTCACCCGACACCTAACCCACGCCTGCACCTCACCGCCGGTCATCTCACCATCCTGGCCTCGACTTCACCCACACTACTCCCACTTCCTCTCCCTCTCTCCAACCCGAAAACCCATTACCCTACACACTCGAAACCCCACGACAAGAACCCAAACTTCACCGGCAGACCCCCACACCGGCAACCCTAGTAATCATCGCCCCTTGCCGACTCCCCTGGTATATCAGAGCACCTATCTACAGTAAGATCTTTCCTCCTTCTCCCTTTCTATAGTTTTCTTTGTTTAAATGTTCACTGTTCTTTTGTTCGCCAGAATCCGGTCGCGCCGTTGACGATCCCGACGACCCAGCAAGCATCTTTGACCCGTGTGATCCCTTTGTGTGTTGTTTGGATTCGTTCCGTGTACCGTGCGCGCGTCGCGACTTTTCCCGCCGACGTGTGACGTTCCGTATACCCGTACCGCGATCCGTCAGGCAAGTGAAACTTGCTACATGCTATTATATTATTTTATACTTATTTATTTCATGATTAAACCTGTAGATTAAACCTAAGGCCATTAGTTTCCATTTTGCATTTCGATGTCCATTTTATCATTTTAGATTCATAACTTGGAACATATCATGGTGCATTTTGATTTACTATATGTAGTACTCACATCCGTGTTTAAATCAAATAACAATTATTTGCATAGCCCAAAGTACCCATTTTATAGTTTATACCCTATCGAACGACCGTTTACATACATCTAGCCTAATTTATATTCAATTGCATTTCTAGATTATTTAGTACATATTAACATAATTTTTAACATCCATAATTGTTTTACTGTATTTAAGTAATGTTGAAACTATCCCTTAAATCCAAACTGATAACCGTGCATCTATATATCTTAATCTGTACCTGATTGCATATCACATTACAATGTTCCATTTTTATTGTTCCATTAGTACTTCATGCTTATTTTGTATACCCATGCTTATGTTAGTTTGATTGTGAGCACCCACGTGACATTTTGTGCACCCCTGACACGACTTGTTACACCTACTACTTGACACGACATGGCGCCGTGCACCTCTCGACATGACATGATATATACATACTACCTGGCTTGACCTGTTACCTGATCTTGTGTCTAATGCCAACAAACCTGACCTGTTGTCCTTACGGACAGTTCCTGTTGTCTATCCAGACACACCTGTACCTGCCTGATCCTGTGTTGGCATTAACTCTAGATTAATTAACACCTGACTTGAACACTTATAAGTTGGGGGTATGGGGAAATCAATGATAAAACCTGACTTGTAACTCGACAGTTCTCTACCTTTTCTGATCAGTCTTACGGGCTAGGCCAGCCCCGGGGTGATGCTGCTGACATCACTCGTCATTACCTACTACCTTTTTACTGCCTTGCGGCATGTCTCGGATTCAGCCCGAGAGTCATAGACCATGACCCCGGGCATGCATGGGATACTATTGAGTTACATCGATGATTCATCAAATTGATTTCAAAGACTTGAGAGTAGTTAACCCAATAGACCAGTTTAGATTACTCACTGCACACTACCTTTCACTGCCCTGATTTATATTGCTGTTACACCTGCTTTACCTTTTATGATCATACTTGCATGTCTTGCCACCCTGTTTATATATTATTGCTTGATGTTATGACGCGCTGACGTCTGGGTTTTGCATGGCCCAGATTCTCTACTTAGGAGTACTGCCGCTGCCAGACCGAGCAGTGAGGATCCGTTTGGTATCCAGTCTTACTTTCCAGGTGTTTATTTGATCTTGTGCTTCTGCATATTATATTATTTCTTGACTCTTTTATTCTGGCTCATGGACATGTACTAGATAGTTTAGTTTACTTTCCTGTTCTTGATATCTCTACAGCCGTAATGTGACCGTGGAGGGATTTTTCCTATCCACAGGTAGCATGGTTGGCTATGTCACGTACCCATCTTAGCGTACTCTGGGAAGTGGGGCGTGACAAGATCTCCATGAAGAAATGCATTGTTCATATTTAATTGATGCAATTTCCACTTTCGAGCAGTGGCTATGGAAAGAAGACAGTGGATAGTTACTGACTTTGCAACTAGAGCAAACGTTTCATGAATTCCACGTCTTCTATATGTGTGAACCCCTTTACTACAAGTCGGGCTTTATATCTTTCAATAGTTTCATCGGCACGATACTTAATCTTGTAGATCCATTTGCATCCAATAGGTTTCTTTCCAGGAGAAATTTGCTCCAAGGTCTATGTATGATTAGACTAAAGAGCCTTGATCTCTTAAGACATAGCATTTCTCCAATGAGGGGCCCGAGGTGTCTGAAAATAAAATTATGGCTTATCGTTGGAAGTTATGGCCGCTAGAAAAGCTCGATGTGAGGAAGAAAAACGGTCATAACCAACAAAATAAGATAAAGGATGCAAAGTACCTGAAGAAGCCGATGAAGTAGTGGTAGAGTGAAAAATGTAGTCCTGCAAATAAGTGGGTTTCCTTTGTATGCGAGTCGGGCGAGAAGGTGGTGGAAATGAATGAGACTGGAGTTTATTTGTCCATCAGTGATGGGTTGGTCGATTTGATGTTCTTTAGAAGGAGTATCAGGAGGGGTTTCATTAGTCATAGATTGAACGTTTTGGTGTTCATCAGCGACTGGTTTATCGATAACTTGAGAAACCATCATAAATAGTATGTCAGACTCTTCATCAAGAATTGGGTAGAGTATCACAGAGGTAACAGGATTTAAGTGTTCATTATTGTCATCATGAAATGGAAAGATATTTTCATAAAAGACTACATCACGCGAAGTGAATATTTTCTTAGATGACAAATCATAAACTCTCCATCATTTTTTATCAGAGGGATAACCAAGAAAGATACATCGAGAAGCACTGGAGTCAAATTTATGAGGAGCTAGATGATGAAGATGAGCATAACATAGACAACCAAAAATGCGAAGATGGGTATATGTGGGTGGCTTCCCAAAAGGCATCTCATAAGGGTTTTTTCCTGATAATAGAGGTGATGGAGTGTAATTAAGAAAATATGTTTCTATAAGAACACACTCCTCCCAAAAACGTAATGGAAGATTGGCTTGAAAATGTAAGGCACAGGCAACATCAAGTAAGTGTCTATGTTTTCTTTCCACCCGACCATTGTAATACCCAGTTTCTTTTGTACTTAATCATTCATATTTTTATATAATTTTCCCCCAATATTTTTCTATTTGATTTATTTCATATATTTTCATCCAATTGTTTTTCCTTAATAATAATTTTTCATATCCTTATAATTATGCCTTAAAAATTATTTCCTATAACTAAATCCAAACCCATACAACTACACCCTCACATTCTTCTCTTTTTCTTTTCAAATTCAAAATCAATTTCTCATTAAATCCCCATGACTTTTCCATTAACACCCATATCAAATTCTCATTAAATCCCATTAAAAACCATTTTAATTCCCAAATTAAATCCCCATAATTCCTTTTAGTTCTCTCTCTCTCACTTTAAACTTTCTCTCTCCATGCCACTCATCTCTCTATCTCTCTCATATCGTTTTCTCTCTTTCTTTTCTCTCTAATTCCCTCACCGACCTCCGTCACCACTAACCTCATCGACGCTACCCAACTGCCGGCTACCACCTCACCATGCCCATCACGAGCTCTTCCTTCTCCACATCCCCTCATATAGCCGACCCCTCGACGCCATCATCGTCGCCATCATCGTCGCCATCGCCATCGCCTCTCTTCCTGCAACCCCAACCGCAACTTGACGCCGCTTGAGCTCCCCACCACGCCGGAGCTACCTTTGTCGTGCCGCCATCACCAACAACTGTGCAACCGCAGCTCGACCCCGACCGGCCGCCACACCCACTCCATCCTCCTCATCCCTTACCTCTTACGAGCAACCTCGACGTCGCCTTTAACCGCCGACCCTCTCTGCCTCGATGTTGCCACAGCCATCACCGCCGTTGAGAGCTCCAACGTCGCCGCCACTTCCAGCCGAGTCCAAGTCAAAACTAAGGCCGCGCTATGGGCTCAAGCCTCATCGCTGTCGTGATCATTGATTCATCGCAAGCAAGTTCAAAACTTGCTTTACATGCTATTTACATTGGTTTAGAGGTCTTCATTATTGACCTATATAATTCAAGGATGAAATGACACCCCGAGATTCATTACGAAATCTAAAATTTATCGTGTACATCACCATGTAAAATTCATAATTAATTATACAAAAATTAAATCATGGCGTGCTTAAGCTTGTTACGAATAGGAATAGATAATATATGGATATATGGAGATATTTGATGAATATCATTAAGATAAGACGATGAAAACTGAGAAGTTTCCTGGCCCTGTAGTGCAGTCCATAGTAGGAATTTCTGTCGTTACCTGTTTTAGAACATCTATACCTCCCTGTTTAAATGCGTAAGTGTGCGGAACCATATATCGAAGTATAGAGAATTGAATTAGCTTTCTAACAGTACTAGTCTTATTGCATTCCAGTGTCGTTGGATATTTATAACACATTTTAAACTGTCGGTATATACGGTAGAATTCTGCAGTTTCACTTTAAACGTAGTAACGATGAACCGAACATAACTCCTAGTAAATAACGGCTATTACTGATCCGTCTTTTATATTGGAACCTTAACATATAACCCTACATAATATTCGACTGTAGCGATGCCTAAAATTGAATGTAACCTAGGTAAAAATGTGTTTGAAATTGGGCTTCCAGTTCAGAAATTGGGATTTCAGCAGCAAACAATCTCTTTGAAATAATCGTATCTATCTAACCAGAACCTCGATTGATACGAAACTAATTTTTTCGCTTAGATAACTGAGTTTAATGTCTTCTCCTTTTATATTGTTTTTCATGATTCTACACGTATGATTTTCACAATATGAACAACACCGAATGCCCGTGTTATATTCTTAGGGTATTTTACTGCATTCATATTATATAGCTTAACCGTTTTACCTGTAGTTGTTAGTGACCTTTTATATTGATACACTAGTGTTTATAGTGCATTTTTGAGTGATAGTGATATCGATTGGTTGTATCAAGTATGCCAATGAAGTGATTGAACAGTGGAACTGATCGAACAATGATAGTGATTGAAAAGCGACAGGGATGCGTACTTATATACAATCAGTTAGATATATGAACATATATTGAAACCTGGGGAAATAGGAAAATCAAGGTAGAATCAAACTCGTATTTACCGAGGTATTTAATGCTTTAGAGGATGATCATTCGATATTAGTGACGGTGATACGTGTAGGTATTGTGCCTAGCGGCACGGCCGACAGGGTTATACCCCGGGCATATTTTTGACCATTGTCTCAGACATGCACGAGACCCTTGATAAACATGAGGATACATTCCACCAATCGATTTCAAATGACATAAAGACTGTTAGTTTAGTGACTTGCATATTAATTTAGAGTACTGCCATGATCCATGTTCAATACTGCTACATATTTATGTTATTTTATATATTCATGTTAGTGCTTTATACCCACTGTTTCATATTTCACTATTTACTGTCACCTGTTTAGTATTATTACATTATAATATTACGTCGCTCTGACGACATAAGTATGCATGCTCAGAGGAAGAAGTAAACCTTCTTTATTTTGAGAAGATCGTGGAGATCCAGACCAGTAAACTAGTTGTACCATTCTTTTGATATCACTGCTTAGCTGTCTCTTTTGTTTGTATCTGTTACGCTTGATTTCTTTTATATCTGATAGTTTTAGTGACTGTATTTGTAATACCCAGTTCTTTTGTATACCAATATCTGTATTTTTATAAAAGGGTTTCTTTCAAAATTTATTTATTTATATTTATAATTATTTTTATTATTTTAAAACCCTAATCCTTTCATTTTATTTTGTTTTCTTTTCATAACCCAAACTCCAAACCCTAACCCTATTTCTAATTTCCTTTTTATTTTCCATTTCCCTTTTATTTTTCCTCAGCCAAGACCCAAACACCATCAAACTCCCGAGCCCGAGCCCGGCCCATCTCCCCCCCACCCGAACCGCTTCCTTTCTTCCCCACCTCTTTATTTTCCCGCTTCTTTTCTTTCTTCCCCACGTCTCTGTCGCGCTCGTTCCCACGCCCCCGTCCTCGTCGCGACCACGTCCCCACTCCTCGGCCTACGACCTCACGCGCGCGCTCACTTCCCTCCCTCGACCTTGTCTCTCTCTCTCTCTCTCTTGCATACGAGACCGAGCCTCCCTCTCCATCACGTTCACGTCCCCCCTCACCAAAAACCCATCTCTTTCCCCCTTTCACTCTCGTTCTCCATTCGCCTCCATTTCCCTTCATCATCAAATCACCCGAAGCTGACGAGCACCCGCAACCTTCACCTCACCGCTGCACCGCCGACCTCACCTTCATCACCCTCCCTACCATCGTCGTGACACCATCCCTGCACACCCGCATCATCGGCCGACCCCTGAAACAACCCCATCGAGCTCCTCTCCTCCACTCACCGACGAGCTTCCTACTTCGTCGACAACCTCACCTCCTCTGTCGCCGTCACCCCCACGCCGGCCGAGCACCATCGCCGTCACCACTCCCCGCACTGCCACGTTGCTGCAAACCATCGCCGGAGTCATCTCCATCATCGCCAGCAACACTGAGCCTCCAACTCCGACGAGCTCGAGCCCCGCAACCCATCAAACCCCCAACCTTAAACCCACTGCAACCCTCGCCGAGCTTCTGTTCCATCGCTGGTGACCACCTCAGCCACCCCGGCTGCCTCTCTCCAGTGCCCGAATGCCTCCGACAACCCCCTCACCGCCGACCGCAGCCGCCTCGCCCCAGCAACCCAAGTCGTCGCTGCCGAGCCATCGAACTCGAGCCAAAGTCGAGTTTTCCGTGCCGCGCGTGTGTTGCGATCGTACTGTTGCCGCTGCCGCTGCCATACCGTCATCAACACATCATCAGGCAAGTATACTACTTGCTTCATGCTAATTTTATCTATTACAATTCAAATTACCAATAAATTCCGTATATACACTTCGTGCGAATTAATATAATGCAAGTGTTCGATGTAAAACCCGAATGGAAACCCCCCGTTAAATTGACAGAAACTGATCACATATGATGGCCTGAGTGGTAACGAACGCCGTGTTATCATTTGGCTGGAAAATACGGACTTTAATGACGAGATAGGCCTTTCCCATTTAAATCCGTTAAAACTGAAATTTTCCCGCACCTGAAACTCGTAAAAATCACAATTAATTGGTTAAAAATTGGAATGTTACATTCGAGGGCTCATATAGAATCTAACTCGATGACCTAGAACCCCATAAGAGATTTGATCTATTTATATGCTAAAAGGTGACGGAAACTGGTTCGGAGTGCGACTCTGGACTGTAGTCCAGAGCAGCATTGGCTGTCGATTCTCGTTTTGTAATACCTTCTCCCTGCTATATGAAAATGCCATGATGCGGAACCCTATACCATAGCGAAGACAAACCTGTTAGATAGCCATTGAAAGTTATTTCATTTGTTTTCACTGTCGTTCACTATTTAAATTATATTTTAAATCAACAGAACCTATGGCTGTCCCAAACAGGGACAGAACGTGTACCCCTTTATTTTATAATTCATAACTTCCAGTACACAATGGATATTATCGATTCGTATGGTGCATTGGAAACCTAACTGATAAACCTATATTTTGTTCAACTACAGCGTTGCCTAATTACAATCCCAACTAGGATTAAAATGTGTTACGAAACGGAATTCCAATTCAGAAATTGGATTTCCAGCAGTGAACACTTAAAATGAAATGGCCATAACTAGCAAACCCGAAACCCGATTGACGCGAAACCAATTTTTTTGTACAGATAATTAAACATACTGCTTAACCCTTTTCCATCGTTCCGCTCAATTCTGCATGTATGAATTATAGTAAATTATGCAAGTGGTAGGACACTAGTTGATGATATTTTATTCATATTGTAGTTATTGCATTCTCATCATATCATGTAGAGCTCATATACATTGATAAGCTAGTGGTCGTGTACATTACCCAGTGTTAGATATTAGCCTTTTGATTGTGGCAAGTACGTTAGTGTTAAACCATGAATGAATAAGTGAAAGTGACATGTAGTTGTACACAATCAACGGACCCAGTTAATTTATTGTATTGTCGACGTCTATGGGACATATATAAGTATAACTATAACTGGAATGGGACGGTTATGGAGCACTTATATTAGTGTCATAGGTAAGGCAACAAACACTGTCCATTTATCTTGGTATCAGTCGAGACATGCTTGATGGAGATCCTGTCTCCAGTTCTCGCGTAGACTTGTTATGGACCGACTAGTATTTGAGTTTATGGTTGGTGTTTGATGTAGACCACGGGATGTGGGGTAGTTTGAGTGTGAGTTCAACGGAATCTCGGGAGTCCCATTGCTGGCATACACAGCGATTCTGGAGTTATATGGATGATATTACTGATTATCAGCGACTCGGGCCCGTGTTCCCTTGCCCCTGGGGCCCTACCCTTGGGTGGGGGATACTCACGAGTGGTTGACTCTCACACTTGGACTGATGATAGGTTTAGCGACCTGAAGAGTGAGACTTAGAGACTGATAGATTTAGTGACATGCATTGATTACTGACCGATACACCTGTCGTACTGTTTACCCGCTTTACTGTTCACCTGTACTAGCTCCTTCATGTTCATATCATCACTTTATGCTTGTTGTTTCATATTCATCATTATTATATATGTTACATATGTATTTCTATTTATGGCTATTGTGTCGCTCTGACGACCTGAGTATGCATGCTCAGAGTGAGAAGTGGATTTAGCTTGGACCAGGACCTGACGTACCTCGAGGACATTGCGGTTATCTAAATCAACGAATCAGCGCTATACTTCCTTGATCTCTATCTGGTTAGTTTTTGTATCCGTTTCAATTCAGTGACTGCATTTCTCATTACCTGTGCATTGATTACTGATTACCACGTAAAGCTAGAAGCCGAAGTGTGACTACGGCAGCATATTTCCTCGACCGTAGGAGCATGGCTGGCCTTGTCAACCCCTCGTATTCCGTATTTTGGGAAGCGGGGCGTGGCATGGTTTTGTTGGTATCAAACCCAGGTTTTGCTACGATTGGGATTGCAGTTTCCGTGTAGGGCTTGACAATCTAAGCCATTTTTCGGTCTAGATTGTAACTTGTTATCCTTGATCTTGAATCACATAGTGTGTTCTGTTACATATTTTGATCCATCCGCTAGAGTTTTGGGTGACTTAGTAGAGTTATGTGATTGTAATTATGAACTGCAGTATAGTTACAATACTGTACTATGTTTGAGTGACTTGGAGTTCTACACTTGATTCCCACTCGATTGAGTTTCACTCACCCCTATTCTTGATTCGTTTTATATCTTATTCTGATTTTTATATCTTGTACCTTATATCGTCCTCAAATTTGTTATTTCAGGACCATGACTTCCAACGACTTTTCTTCCAACTCTACTCCTCAGAATCAGACTGTAATGACCCCAAAATCTTTATACATTTGTATTATCCCTCTTCAATAATATACCGTATTTATTTGTACTTAGTATTTTCCGTTTTCTATTAAATTTATTATTATTTTATTTCTCAATCTATTATGTATTTTTTCCTAGGTACAATTTCTTTTTCTTATATTTAAGTTTTCAACTTCTCATTCATATTTTTCCTTTCATAAATATTTAACTCAAATCCATTATTTTTATTCTCTACAGTCCATCTGAAAAGCCCACTTTCTTTTTAAGCAACAGCATATATTTAATTCTAATTAAATATGTGCATGAACGACCTTGTAGCTCATTGGTTAAGTCTTTGCATTCTTATTCCATAAGTCACATGTTCAAATCTTCATTCTTACAATTATTTTTTTGATCAATTTTTCATTCTTCTCATAACCTACAAATGAGAATTAAAAGAGAAATGAATAGTGACTTTTCATTTCTCTTTTAATTCTCATGTTAAATGTATATATTATTATACATAATTCACCATTACACCATCTTTATTTGTCCTCCTCTATTTTTTCCTTCCTCGTATTTTTTATCTCTCACTTCTCCCTCTTCACCTAGAGTCCAAGAAGAAGAACATAAAGAAGTTTTCAATAAGGTCTTGCTAGTAACGCGAGGCTATCGGCGGATAGACAAGCCCGGTGACAATACCGGCTTGTGTATATAAGTCCCTTCTCTCTCCTTCCCCCCATCTCTTATTTTCCTCTTGTCATACCTCGTGAACCACCTATTCTTTTCATATCGTAATTCTTAAGAGAAAAATAAACATAAACATATACATATATATAAATCTAGATACATATGGTTATATATGGTTTAATAATATCTTATTGCCTCTTGTTCAAATTAAAGTGTTTTCAATTCTTTGTTCATGACTATGAATATTTATTATGAGTTGTGAGAACATAAATTTCATGCCATAATATATCTATAATGTCTCATAAAATCGGTTTGTTTATTAAAAGAAAAATAGAAACTTGCATAAAAATACCAGTTAATCTTCTTGCCGATTTTAGCAGACATATTAATACCTTTACCTTTAAAATAATTTTTAGAAATTAATTTTTACTTCTAAAATTTTAGGAAATTTACATATGATAGAGTATATTATTTTGTACATGCTGTAAAAATTTTAGATCGAATCACTTAACGGTTTATGAATTATATCGTTTTTATTCACTGTTCGTAAAATAGAAAACTGCAGTTATTGGTCAATTTCTAGGACACATAACTTGGTATAACGATATCCAAATTGAGCAAACTCAGATGTTTTAGATATCTAAATCGAATAATATATATTTTATTATTTTTAAGTTTTTACTTAAAACCAACGTAAGATAAAGAAAACTGCGTTATAATATTAAGTGACGGATCTGGACAGAATCTGTCCTGATTCGCACACTGTTTTTAAATTGGACATAACTCGAACACCCGATGTCCGTTTGTGACAAAATTTAGATGTGTAGATGCACAATTTATAGAAATATAATTTTCTGTATAATAGATTACTTAGAAATGCATGAAACAATCCGATATAGGTTTTGCAATATAACATATAATTGCTGTCCAGAAATCTGAATTTCTATTTTAAACGCTGATATTAAAATGATCATAACTAGAGTTTAAGAAATCCAAATCGTGCAAATCTTGGCGTTTTGGATAAGTAAATCAAAATACCTACAATTTTATAATAATTTTTGTAACCTAAAATCCGATAGAAATTAACTCAAACTGTGTTTTAAAAATATGCGACGGTGCTGGACGGATTTTGATCTGTTCTGCGCAACAAAACGAAAATGAGTATATCTCCCAAACCGGTAGTCGTATTTAGGCGCGACTGGAGCTCACACGTGCACAATACTTAGATTTATATTTTTGTTTATATTCAGAAATTGATCGACTTAATTAATTAGTCGTACATAATATTTCTTTACAGCATTGTTTATGGTAGTTACTTGAATAATATACTTGACTCATTTCATACTATTCGAACATGTATACATATTTATCTTGATCATTAAATTGTTGTATGTATATAAATACGATAATTAAATACTTGAGTTGTATTTTGAAAACTATACAAAATTATTTTTACATAAACCCCCTTAAGTTATATAAATTACAATAAGGACCCTAGTAAATATAGGTTTAAGCGGAACCAATCTCTTGAGCCTCAAGGAGCCCGAGAAGTGGGTGCTTGCCTATCTAAGGTAGACAAATTAATAAAAACAATCAGGACTTCAATTTACTTTGCTAATTGTCTGACTCGGGTTTGAGTCTGATTAATTTGACTTGAATAAGATTCAAGTACAATCTACAATTTTCAATATTACAATTCAACATGAATCCATGAATCCAATTATCAATCTATACAACTTGACTGAACCGAACCATGGATATACATACCATTTACATGGTTCTCCAGTTATTCCATTTACATGATTCTACGGTTACATCCGTTTACTGATATCATGGTTTCGGTCAGTCTTTCAATTATACATTCAATACAATTTATAGTATAAAACAATACAAATAAAACACCACGGGGTTTAATGGGTAGATTGGTACGGAAGGTGTTAAAGGTGGCACGAGACGATAAGATTAAGACACCTAATATGAATCTGATTGCCGTTGTTCCGGGTTGTATAACGGAGTCTTGTACTTCCATTTGCCCTGGTCTCTAGCATACTGAGACTCCTCTCGTATACACTGGCATCCTTCTGTACCAAGCTACAAACAACAGCCTTAACACTAAATACAACAATATAACAATATAATACAACTGTAAAAGCCACTCTCTCTCTCTCTCTTACTCTTTGTCTATTCTATTTCTTCCTTATCTTTGGGACTTACCGAGCGACCTGTTCCCTGACGACATTCTCTTTCTTTCTTCTTTGAATATCGTCAGGTGATCTGGACACTTCAGAGATCGAGCCCACTGCTGAAGACTTGGACCAGTTCAGTGAAGACCCTGAGCTTTAGTCATTGTACACTTTCCATTCAGTACTTTTCATTTCTGTTATGCCATTATTTAGGCATTGCTTTATTTCAGTTGTATTTACTTTCCATGCATTTTATAGAAAGAATGTGAATAAATAAAGTTGTTGTTTTATTATACCTTGTCTCTTGTATATATTTTCTTTTATATTGCTTAGTTACGCTTAGCGTATTTGCTTCTGAGTAAATACGTAGCGGACTGGTCGCGTCCCCTTCGCCGTATACCGGGAAGCGGGGCGTGACAGCCGTCGAGATTTTGAATGTACTGGAAGACTTGAAGGAAGCCCTAGAGCGAACGAACGACCTTTTAGCTGAAGGATTAAGAAGGCAAATGGCTCAAGCGCCAGCGGAAGCCTCCAATCGTAAGAGGATCTCTGTTAAACAAAGAAAGGATGTGAAGATGAAGCGCCCACTTGTTTCTCAGCAACGAAAGCAACGGAGAACTCAACGTTGTGGATACTGTGAGAAACCAGGACACCTTCAGAGAGACTGTTGCAGCGCCAAAGGGCAGTGCTTGATTTGTGGATCCGACGAACATCTTGTCAATGGTTGCCCTAGAAGGAAAGAGCTGCAAGGAGGAGATTCGTCCACACTCTCCACTCCTGCTAAGTGACTTGGTTATTTCATAGTTCGAGCTTCGAGGATAGTACGGACCCAGCGCAGTATTCCACTCGCTTGACGAGAATGCAGTGGTCTAGATATCAACGAAGAACTATCGCCTTTCTGATTTCAATAAAAATATTGTCACTCTTTAGTAAATGTTTCCTTTCGTTTAAAATCTTGTATCCGTTGAACTTTTTAATTTGAATGCAATAAATTTTGAGTTGTGAAGTATGTATCGTCCCCTTGCCACTCATTATCCTTATACTGCTTATTGCATCAGTATTCTAAATTTTGATTTTTCAGTCCTTACCTACCGTATATTTCCTTGTGCTCCATATCCTTGGCTATTTTCTTGGTGTGTTCCACTGTCTGATCATGACTCCTCCTTTTCAGGCCATGGCCAATCCTGGAGCAGCACCGCCTATTGATGAGGATACTCGATCATGCGTTTCCTTGGACTGCATGCTGGTGAGTTCCGATGACGAGATCGATAGCCCACAGGTTATTTTGGGCAATAGTGATTCCGAAGACGAGGGTGTCGCAGCCCCAGAAGTCGACATGATCAGCGACTCTGACAACGAAGAAGAGGACCCCGAAGAGGACTCGATAGAGGAAGATCCCGAAGAAGACCCGGTAGAAGAAAATCCAGGAGAGGAAGACCCTGAGGAGAATCCAGTGGAAGAAAATCCAGTGGAAGAAGATCCATAAGAGGCGAATCACGTGGAAGCATACCACGATGAAGAAGCTCCAGCCGAGGCAGAAGGACCAGAAGAAGAAGACCCCGCGGCAGAAGAACCTCCAGTGGCAATCCCTACGAGGCGCTATGGAAATGGACGCCCCTATCTTAGCGCGCGAGCTTACTGTAACCTGCTGAACTTCCATAACCGCGACTGACGTGATTTACCTTTTGTTTTCTCTGGCCAAATAAATCTATGTATAGTTTAGGGCCACGTTTTATCTTCCAAGAATGCCATGTTTGAAATTTTCTGGAATAATAATAAAGTTTCTGAGTTCGCTAATCTTTTGAGTATTGATTCGCATGATGCATTGACTGTCTTCCCTCCCCAATAAATTTCTTTCCCTTCAGAGATTCATTACTATTCACCCTTCCACCCTGTGCTGACCCGACCCCAGCCTTTTCGACATTCAGATTGAAGTACCGCATCCCGACCTTTTTGAATGGACCGTACTCCATTGTAATCCCTACTCTGACTAGCCCCTATACATTATTAGTGCTATTCCTTATTACTATGATTACATTCAGTGACATCGTTATTCGAAATTTAGTTTTCACTATTTTGTGTTTACAAAAAAAAAAAAATTTGCGTGTTATCAACTACTTCCGTTTTACTTATTCTGAATACTCTACTATTCGTCATATTTTCAATAGCGCAAATATAGGCTGCACATTCTATTTTTCTTATTTCGCCATATGGGTTTTCTCAAGTTATTTTAAATTGTTTGATCAATATATTTATTCTAAAACTTTTTGGCCTATCGACAAATCCTTCACTATTGTTTGTTATTGTCATTTTATTTTCTGGTATTGTGCATATAGTTTATCATTATAGATGATTCTGTCTTGTGCTTACTTAGGCCTATTCTTTTAGTTACGTTATTTCTTATACTTATATAGACCTTGGATTTTATCTAGCTGCTTTAAGTAAATCACTATATGTTAGTACTTGATTTTGTGGCTTTTTGCACATTATTTTATAAGTTATTGTTTATTTTGAATTTCTAGGACAAAATTTTTATAAGGGTGGTATGATATAATACCCAGTTCTTTTGTACATCAATATCCGTATTTTTATAAAAGGGTTGCTTACAAAATTTATTTATTTATATTTATAATTATTTTAATTATTTTAAAACCCTAATCCTTTCATTTTATTTTGTTTTCTTTTCATAACCCAAACCTCAAACCCTAACCCTATTTCTAATTTCCTTTTTATTTTCCATTTCCTTTTTATTTTTCCTCAGCCAAGGCCTAAACACCATCAAACTCCCGAGCCCGAGCCCGGCCCATCTCCCTCCAACCCGAACCGCTTCCCTTCTTCCCCACCTCTTTCTTTTCCCGCTTCTTTTCTTTCTTTCCCACATCTCCGTCGCGCTCGTTCCCACGCCCCCGTCCTCATCGCGACCACGTCCCCACTCCTCGGCCCATGACCTCACGCACGCACTCACTTCCCTCCCTCGACCTCGTCTCTCTCTCTCTCTCTCGCATACGAGACCGAGCCTCCCTCGCCATCACGCTCACGTCCCCCCCCACCAAAAACCCATCTCTCTCTCCCTTTCACTCTCGTTCTCCCTTTGCCTCCATTTCCCTTCATCACCAAATCACCCGACGCCGACGAGCACACGCAACCTTCACCTCACCGCTACACCGCCGACCTCACCTTCATCACCCTCCCTGCCATCGTCGTGACACCATCCCTACACACCCGCATCATTGGCCGACCCCTGAGACAACCCCATCGAGCTCCTCTCCTCCACTCGCCGACGAGCTTCTTACTTCATCGACAACCCCACCTCCTCTGTCGTCCTCACCCCATGCCGGCCGAGCACGATCGCCGTCACCACTCCCCGTACGTTGCTGCAAACCATCACCGGAGTCATCTCCATCATCGCCAGCAACACTGAGCCACCAACTCCGACGAGCTCGAGCCCCGCAACCCATCAAACCCCCAGCCTCAAACCCACTGCAACCCTCGCCGAGCTTCTGTTCCATCGCCAGCGACCACCTCAGCCATCCCGGCCGCCTCTCTCCAGTGCCCGAATGCCTCCGACAACCCCCTCACCGCCGACCGCAGCCGCCTCGCCCCAGCAACCCAAGTCGTCGCTGCCGAGCCATGGAACTTGAGCCAAAGTCGAGTTTGCCGTGCCGCGCGTGTGTCGCGATCGCACTGTTGCCATTGCCTCTGCCGTACCGTCGTCGACACGTCATCAGGCAAGTATACTACTTGCTTCATGCTAATTTTATCTATTACAATTCAAATTACCAATAAATTCCGTATATACACTTTGTGCGAATTAATATAATGCAAGTGTTCGATGTAAAACCCGAATGTAAAACCCCCGTTAAATTGACGAAAACTGATCACATATGATGTCCTGAGTGATAACAAATGCCGTGTTATGATTTGGCTGGAAATTACGGACTTTAATGACGAGATAGGCCTTTCCCATTTAAATCCGTTAAAACTGAAATTTTCTCGCACCTGAAACTCGTAAAAATCACAATTAATTGGTTACAAATTGGAATGTTACATTCGAGGGCTCATATCGAAGCTAACTCGACGACCTAGAACCCCATAAGAGATTTGATCTGTTTATATGCTAAAAGGTGACGGAAACTGGTTCGGAGTACGACTCTGGACTGCAGTCCAGAGCAGCATTGGCTGTCGATTCTCGTTTTGTAATACCTTCTCCCTGCTGTATGAAAATGCCATGATACGGAACCCTATACCATAGCGAATAAAAACCTGTTAGATAGCCATTGAAAGTGATTTCATTCGTTTTCACTGTCGTTCACTATTTAAATTATATTTTAAATCAACAGAACCTATGGCTGTCCCAAACAGGGACAGAACGTGTACCCCTTTATTGTATAATGTATAACTTCCAGTACACCATGGATATTATCGATCCGTATAGTGCGTTGGAAACCTAACTGATAAACCTAGATTTTGTTCAACTATAGTATCGCCTAATTACGATCCCAACTGGGATTAAAATGTGTTACGAAACGGACTTCCAATTCAGAAATTGGATTTCCAGCAGTGAACACTTAAAATGAAATGGCCATAACTAGCAAACCCGAAACCCGATTGACTCGAAACCAATTTTGATGGATAGATAATTAAACATACTGCTTACCCCTTTGTCATCGTTCCGTTCAATTCTGCATATATGAATTATAGTAAATTATGCAAATGGTAGGACACTGGTTGATGATATTTTATTCATATCGTAATTATTGCATTCTCATCACATCATGTAGAGCTCATATACATTGATAACCTAGTGGTCGTGTATATTACCCAGTGTTAGATATTAGCCTTTTGATTGTGGCAAGTACGTTAGTGTTAAACCATGAATGAATAAGAGAAAGTGACATGTACGTGTACAAAATCAACGGACCCAGTTAATTTATTGCATTTTCGACGTCTATGGGACATATATAAGTGTAACTATAACTGAAATGGGACGGTTATGGAGCACTTATATTAGTGTCATAGGTAAGGCACCAAACACTGTCCATTTATCTTGGGTATCAGTCGAGACATGCTTGATGGAGATCCTGTCTCCAGTTTTCGCGTAGACTTGTCATGGACCGACCACTATTTGAGTTTATGGTTGGTATTTGATGTAGACCATGGGATATGGGGTAGTTTGAGTGTGAGTTCAACGGAATCTCAGAAGTCCCATTGCCGGCATATACAGTGATTCTGGAGTTATATGAGTGATATTACTGATTATCAGCGACTCGGGCCCATGTTCCCTTGCCCCTGGGGCTCTATCCTTGGGTGGAGGATACTCACGAGTGGTTGAATCTCACACTTGGACTGACGATAGGTTTAGCGACCTGGATAGTGAGACTTAGAGACTGATAGGTTTAGTGACATGCATTGATTACTGACTGATACACCTGTCGTACTGTTTACCCGCTTTACTGTTCACCTGTACTGGCTCCTTCATGTTCATATCATCACTTTATGCTTGTTGTTTCATATTCATCATTATTACACATGTTACATATGTATTTCTATTTATTGCAATTGTGTCGCTCTGACGACCTGAGTATGCATGCTCAGAGTGAGAAGTGGATTTAGCTTGGACCAGGACCTGACGTACCTCGAGGACATTGCGGTTATCTAGATCAACGACTCAGCGCTATACTTCCTTGATCTCTATCTGGTTAGTTTTTGTATCCGTTTCGATTCAGTGACTGCATTTCTCATTACCTATGCATTGATTACTGATTACCACGTAAAGCTAGAAGCCGAAGTGTGACTACGGCAGGATATTTCTTTGACAGTAGGAGCATGGCTGGCCTTGTCAACCCCTCGTATTCCGTATTTTGGGAAACAGGGCGAGACAGTATTATCTCATCATTTGAATTAGATTACTGCTACCATTTACCTCTAGAAGCCGAAGTGTGACTGCGGTAGTATTATTTCTTGACCGTAGAAGTATGGCTGCCCTAATCACCCTCGTACTCTCCATATTTTGGGAAGCAGGGCATGACATGGTATTTTTGGTATCAGAGCGCTAGGTTTAGAATCAGAATACAGATCAATTAGGGATCCTTTGATTTATACCCTGTTATATTATGTTCCAGTTTCATATGATTCTTGTTGCATCATCATTCGATATTATCCTTTTCATTTATCTGATTCCCTTTCCTGCTCATCTTTCAGCGATATGGCCTCTCCAAACGACCACTTCTCGGACTCCAGTTCCTAAGATTGCACCAAAATGATACTCAGTACTTTGACAACCCTTGCCGAAGCCCGGGAAAAGAAGACTGAGGTTTTGAGAGTGATTACCACATTAGGAGGACTTAAGTCTATTGTTGCCGCCTCAGAGGGCGCTATTGCACCAGACACGCATGTCAGGCTGGTACCGCTGCAAATTTTAGGATGCTGCACCAAGCTGTATTCACCGGCATAGCAGATCCACTTGAGGACGAGCAATGGCTAGTCAGCGTGGAGAACCTTTTGACGACCGCCAGAGTCTCTAACGAAGATAAAGTGAATGTGATCAATTTCCAGTTGAAAGACGAGGCCCGCACATGGTGGTGAGTTGAGGAGAGCAGACTCATCCATCCTATCGGGTGGAACAAGTTCAAGGAGTGCTTCCTGGACTACTACTTTTCAGCTACAGTAAAAGCGGAAATGGATGAGAAGTTCATTATGTTAAAGCAGAACGGGCGCCCTGTATACATCTATACTGTAGAGTTCAACCGTTTGAACCGCTTTGCACCTTATATAGTAGCCACCGAGGCCACCAGGGCCAGGAGATTTCTACAAGGACTCGACTTTGAGTTGCAACAACTGATCGCATCTTTCAATCTGCAAACCTTTGCACAGGTGCTCAACGCCGCTCGAGTGCAGGAGAAGTTGGTGGATAAGTTCAAGGGTCAGCAGTCAGCAGATAAAAGGTCCCCAGTAGCTCAATTAGAAGAAACAGCTCTTTCTCATGGTGTGATCCCAGATCTGAAGCAAGGAGTAGTACAGATGAAACGCTCATCCGTTTCTCAACAGCAGCAGCAGTGGAAAACCCTAGTTTACGGTTATTGCAAGAGACTGGGGCACTTTCAGAGGGAGTGTCACCAGGCCAAGGGACAATATTTGATATCTAGATCCGGTGAACATTGTGTCGACGGTTGCCCGCGGAGAAAATAACTACAATGATAGGATTCGTCAACGACATCCCCATCATTTTTGTAGTTGCTTGTTTAGTTGTTTTCGTTTGCTTCGTTGTTTTCATTCTTTAATTTTGAGAACGAAATTTTTGTAAGGGAGATATGATTTAATACCCAAATTCTTTTGTACTCAATCATCCATATTTTTATATAATTTCCCTCTAATATTTTTCTATTTAATTTATTCCATATAATTTCATCCAATTATTTTTCCCTAATAATAATTTTTCATATTCTTATAACTATACCCTAACAATTATTTCCCATAACTAAATCCAAACACATACAACAGCCCCCTCCCCATTCTCTTCTTTTTCTTTTCAAATTCAAAATCAATTTCTCATTAAACCCCCATAAGTTTCCCATTAACACCCTTATCAAATTCTCATTAAATCACATTAAAAACCATTTTAATTTCCAAATTAAATCCCCATAATTCCTCTTAAATCTCCCCCTTTCACTTTAAACTCATTCTCTCTCTCCCGCCATACATCTCTTTATCTCTCTCATCTCGTTTTCTCTCTAATTCCCTCACCGACCTCTCCCACCACTAACCTTATCGGCGCCATCCAACCTTCGGCCACCGTCTCACCGTGCCCACCGCGAGCTGCTCCTCCACATCCCTTCCCATAGCCAACCTTTCGACACCATCATCATCACCATCGCCATCGCCTTTCTCCCTGCAACCCCAACCGCTACTTGACTCCGCTTTGCTCCCCACCATGCCGAAGCCGCCCCTGCCACGCCGCCATCACTGACCACCATGCAACCATAGCTCAACCTCAACCGACCGCCACACCCACTCCAACCTCCTCATCCTTTACCTCCTACGAGCCACCTCGACGCCGCCTTTAGCCGCCGACCGACCTTTTCTACCTCAACATTGCCACAGCCATCGTCGCTGCCCATTGCCGCCGTCGAGAGCTCCAAAGTCGCTACCTGTAACAACCCTAAACTTTCTGTACAATTTTTTTTTAAAATACAGAAAGGGGTACTTGAGCCTAAGCACAAATTATAAGTTTGATTTGCTTTTGAACAGTAAGAAAGAGTTTGTAGCTCACTGGTAAGACCTTGCACCGCTAAACCAAAGCAACAGAGTTCAAATCCCATCAGCCACATATTCTTTTTATTTTAAATTCTCTTAATTTTTTAGAAGCCCAATAGACTACACATGCACTACACGTAAACTGAAGAGACACAAGATAATCAAACACATGCACTGTAGAATACTAAACGACCCCGACCTAATACCCCAACACCAACCCCACCCGACGGTACAGACCCGGCGAGAAGGTCAAAATATCCGGCGACGTCAATCCAAACCGACGGTATTGCCTTCATCTTCTGCCCCCTGCAACGTTTGGCCTACCTCACTAACCCTTTACTGCTTTTTTACTTTGAATTATTCCAGAGAGCAATAAAATTCACATTTAATCCTATTTTATTACAAATTTTAATACACCCATTCACTACACTAAACCCTAGATTTTCCTATAAATACCACCCCTACCCACTCACAAATCCCTGCCAAAACTCTCAAGAATTGCTAAGTCTTTATATTGTGCAAGTGGAGTTAGCAAAGGGCGAAACTCCGACGAAATTTCGGCGACGATACGGCGAGTTTCTGGCGACGAAACGACACACCGGCGCTTCCTTACTCTTCCTTTCTTTCCCCTCTATCTTTGTAACATGTAAGTCCCCCTTCTCTCTCTCTTTTGCTATTCCCAAACTCTTCATTCTTAAAATGTGTCGGAAGCAGAGTTATCCGGCTTCCGATTCTCTTTTCTTTTAAAAATACAACTTTTTCTTAATAACAACCCTACAACTTTTGATATATTATTTAGTAATCATTAACAAAGACAATAGATCAAGTTTGATATCAAAATGATAACCATAGCAAGTTGTATTTCAATTTTACATTAAAATACCTTTATCTTTCATATCGACATGTTTATACCTTTTAACCGTGTTATCTTTAGAAAACTCACGAGGTAATGACCTACCTCCTCACAACACACTTATCTAATATAGCACGATGGAATTTGGGAATATAGATTCGAGAAAATACGACCTTACATATAACTACCTTCAACTTATATAAGCTTTTTCTATAAGAAGTGTATTTAACAAATCTTCGCAATTGCACTTCTACAACCCACTATTGGAGATACCGTTCGGTATGGTGTGGATTATCGCACATACTCGGACTTAGTAGAGTGAGACGCAGACCTCCTTACGGAGTATACGATCTCGAAAGATTTTAATACATTTTTCTTTAGAAAATATGATTTCTATTATAAATAAAACTTATATTTTTAATAAATAAATATATATGTAATTAATATCAAAATATCTATTTTTAATATTTATAATATTCCACATTTCCAAAATTCAAGAAAAATATCCCATTTTCAAGAAAATGCCATGCAATTCCAATATTTCAAATAAATACATTATACTTTAAAAATTAGGTCATATTCACTAAAAAATCCATATTGAATAAAAGAAATATTTATGAAAACTCTAAAGACGATAATTAAATACTTGAGCTATATTTTGAAAGTATAACAAAACTATTTTACATAAAACCCCTCAAGTTATACTAAATTACAATAAGGACCATAGTAAACATAGGTTTAAGCGGAACCAGTCTTTTGAGCCTCAGAGAGCCGGAGATATGGATGCTTGCCTATTTAAGGTAGACAATATAACAAATGGTGTTATCAACACGGTAATTGTTTTGGAAAAAAACACAAATCCTGCCGTCCATGTGCAACAGTTACCGATAACATCAAAACTAATTCAGGACTTCAATGTCTTTTCTAAATGTCTGACTCAGACTGAGTCTCGATATAATTAATCTGATTTGAATGTGATTCAAGTACAAACTACAATACAACATGAATCAACATGAATCCATCTATTCAATCTATATCAATCTGTATTGACCGAACCGAACCATGGATATATTCCATTTACATGTTCATCCATTATATCCGTTCCATTACTGATATCATGGTTTTGGCAAGTCATCCATCTATACAATTTATAATACAAGACAAGACAATACAATCCATACCATCAATACAATCAATACATAAATACTACGGGGTTATAAAGGGGTAGACTGGAACGGAACATGTTAAAGGTGGCACGAGGTGGTCACTTAAGACGTAATTACATCTATGGCATTATTCCGTGGTATTATCGACGGAGCCTTGTACTACGGGTTACCAAAGTCCATGGTGTATGTTGGACTCCTCTCGTATACACTGGTATCTTCTGTACCAAGCTACAAACAACTGCGCTAATATTTTAATAAAACATTATAAAACTATACTCTCTCTCTCTCTGTCTATTCTACTTCTCCCTTATCTTTGGGACTTATCGAGCGATTGTTCGCTGACGACATTTCTATTTCCCTTCTTCTTTGGAATGTTGTCAGGAGGACCCGACGCTGAGGAGTACGAGACCAGTCAGGAGCATTTGGAGTAGGCCCCTGAGCAGTACACCGAAAACCCAGAGCTGTAGCCACATGTACTTATTCTATTTTCATTTCTGTTATGCCATTGTTTAGGCACTGCTTTCATTCCATATATTTTCATTTCAGTTGTGTTGTAAAAAAGAATGTTAATAAATAAAATTGCTGTTTATTTCCATCTTTTCTCTTGTGTACTTTTACTTTATATTACTTAGATACGCTTAGCGTGTTTACCTCTGAGTAAATACGTAGCGGGCCCGTCGTGCCCTCTGCCCGTACACCGGGAAGCGGGACGTGACAGGTTTTGTTGGTGGCCCATGTAGATCAAATCTGTGTGGACATACAGGTCAGCTCTGTATGGACATACAGGTCAATTCCGCGTGTACAACCTAAGCAATATAACATAAGAACCAGCAACTAAAAACATTCTTTACAATTCATATTTCTTGAATCTTACAATTTCATATATTTTGAATCTGTGCTAACCCAAATTTTTCTTTCAAGGTTATAGATTCCCCAAACAACACTAGCACCAACTTCAACAACACTCTACCTCCCCTACCAATTACACCTGTTGTAGCTGCTCCAATCAATGAGCAGACAGTACTACTTGAGGCGATCCGCAGCCTTCTGGAGGGACAACAGCAGCAGACTGCTATATTGATGAACCATCTCGAGACAGAAGCACCTGGGGTGAAGCAATTCAGGGCCTTGCACTCCAAGCAGTTCTCGGTAAAGGAGAGCCCCTTAGAAGCTGAGGAATGGGCTCAGAGCATTGAAGATGACCTGGCAGCAGCACAGGTGCCAGAGGTCGCTTAGGTCCGAGTTGCAAAGCTGCAGCTCACTGATAATGCACGGGTTTGGTAGAAGGCGGAAGAAAGCCATCTTCATCGGCCTATCGAGTGGAAGACCTTCTGTGACATGTTCGATGCAAAGTACTTCTCTGAGACTGCCCGCTTTGATATGGAGCAGCAGTTCATCCATCTGCAACAAGGTTCAATGTGGACCAAATCAGTAGATGAGTATGATACTGAGTTTAGGATGCTCAGCAGGTTTGCGGCCCATCTCATACCGACTGCTGAGATCAGGGCTAGAAAATTTCAATAAGGGTTGGACCAGGAGATCCAAGCTGCACTAGCTACAGGGGATTTCCCAACCCATGACTTGATTTTGAAGGCTGCCCGAAGATATGAGGCAGTAGTAAAGAGAAAGGGCAGACTTCAATTTGCCAGAGTGAAGCGCCCTGCCAACCAGATGGCAGGAGGAGCCTCTTCAACGCCAACTGTTGAACCGAGGAGACCGGAAGAAACCAATAACCGGCCAAGTCCAGATTTTTCTTTCTATTGCAAGAGGGAAGGACACTTGTGGAAGGACTGTAGGTGCACAAAAGGTATGTGCTTAGTTTGTGGCGCATTCAATTACGGAATTGGAAACTGTCCTTATAGACGTAACCCAGCTCATACACCCACCCACTACCCGCAGCGGCCAGCTATCCAGGTTCCTGTACCTCGTCTTGCACTCCCAGTTTCACTACCTGCACAGCCTACTCGCCAATTCCATCAGGCAATAAGGAACATGCCTCGAGGGCAGAGAAACATGCCCTAAGGACAGAAGAATGTGCCTCCAGCTAGGAGGAATGAACCACGGCGTCAGGCTTTCCTTTTAGCGACCGAAGAATCAGAGGCCGTAGACCAAGGTAAACCTGGTAATTTCCTCAACTCTTTTCAAATCTCCCGCATTCTTTCTTTCTTTCAAATATTTTTCATACACTACCAATAGTTTTATCACCAAACTTTCCTTGAATCCGTTACACTTTCCTTTTACAAATTTCGAGGACGAAATTTTTATAAGGAGGGTAGAATGTAACAACCCTAAACTTTCTGTACAATTTTTTCAAAAATACAGAAAGGGGTACTTGAGCCTGAGCACAAGTTATAAGTTTGATTTCTTTTAAACAGCAAGAAAGAGCTTGTAGCTCACAGGTAAGACCTTGCACTGCTGAACCAAAGCAACAGAGTTCAAATCCCATCAGCCACATATTCTTTTTATTTTAAATTCTTTTAATCTTTTAGAAGCCCAAGAGACTATACGTGCACTACACGTAAACTGAAGAGACACAAGATAATCAAACACGTGCACTGTAGAATACCAAACGACCCCGACCTAATACCCCAACACCAACCCCACCCAACGGTACATACCCGGTAAGAAGGCCAAAATATCCGGCGACGTCGGTCCAAACCGACGGTATTGCCTTCATCTTCTGCCCCCTGCAACGTTTGGCCTACCCCACTAACCCCTTACTGCTTGTTTACTCTGAATTATTCCAGAGAGCAATAAAATTCACATTTAATCCTATTTTATTACAAATTTTAATACACTCATTCACTACACTAAACTCTAGATTTTCCTATAAATACCACCCCTCATATCACTCCTACCCACTCACATATACCTGCCAAAACTCTCAAGATTTCCTAAGTCTTTATATTGTGCAAGTGGAGTTAGCAAAGGTCGAAACTTCGACGAAGTTCCGGCGACGATACGAGGAGTTTCCGGTGACGAAACGATGCACCGGCGCTTCCCTACTCTTCCTCTCTCTCCCTTTTATCTTTTTAACCTGTAAGTCCCTCCTCTCTCTCTCTTTTGCTATTCCCAAACTTTTCATTCTTAAAACGAGTCGGAAGTGGAGTTATCCGGCTTCCGATTTTCTTTTCTTTTAAAAATACAACTTTTTCTTAATAACAACCCTACAACTTTTGATATATTGTTTAGTAATCATTAACAAAGACAATATAACAAGTTTGACATCAAAACGATAACCATAGCAAGTTGTATTTCAATTTTACATTAAAATACTTTTATGTTTCATATCGACATGTTTATACCTTTTAACCGTGTTATCTTTAGAAAACTCATGAGGTAATAACCTACCTCCTCACAACACACATATTTAATATAGCACGATGGAATTTGGGAACATAGATTCGGGAAATTACGACCTTACATATAACTACCTTCAACTTATAAAACCGTTTTCTATAAGAAGTGTATTTAACAAATCTTTGCAATTGCGTCTCTATAACCCACTATTGGGGACCCCGTTCGGTATGGTGTGGATTATCGAACATTCTCGGGCCTAATAGAGCGAGATGCAGACCTCCTCACGGAGCATACGATCTCGAAAGATTTTAATACATTTTTCTTTAAAAAGTGTGATTTCTATTATAAATAAAACTTATATTTTTAATAAATAAATATATATGTAATTAATATCAAAATATCTATTTTTAATATTTATAATATTCCACATTTCCAAAATTCAAGAAAAACATCACATTTACAAGAAAATACCATACAATTCTAATATTTCAAATAAATACTTTATACTTTAAAAACTAGATCATATTCACTAGAAATTTCACATTGAATAAAAGAAACATTTATGAAAATTCTAAAGACGATAATTAAATACTTGAGATACAACATGAATCAACATGTTGTACTAACAAAACTATTTTACATAAAACCTCCTCAAGTTATACTAAATTACAATAAGGATCCTAGTAAACATAGGTTTAAACGGAACCAGTCTCTTGAGCCTCAGGGAGCCGAAGATATGGGTGCTTACCTATTTAAGGTAGATAATATAACAAACGGTGTTATCAACATGGTAATTGTCTTGGAAAAAGACACAAATCTTGCCGTCCATGTGCAGCAGTTACCGATAACATCAAAACTAATTCAGGACTTCAATGACTTTTCTAAATGTCTGACTCAGACTGAGTTTCGATATAATCAATCTGACTTGAATATGATTCAAGTACAAATTACAATACAACATGAATCAACATGAATCCATCTATTCAATCTATATCAATCTGTATTGACCGAACCGAACCATGGATATATTCCATTTACATGTTCATCCATTATATCCGTTCCATTACTGATATCAGGGTTTCGGCAAATCATCTATCTATACAATTTATAATACAAGACAAGACAATACAATCCATAACATCAATACAATCAATACATAAACATTACGGGGTTATAAAGGGGTAGACTGGAATGGAACATGTTAAAAGTGGCACGAGGTGGTCACTTAAGATGTAATTACATCCATGTCGTTGTTCCGTGGTATTATCGGCGGAGCCTTATACTACGGGTTACCAAAGTCCACGGTGTAAGTTGGACTCCTCTCGTATATACTGGCATCTTCTGTACCAAGCTACAAACAACTGCGCTAATATTATAATAAAACATTATAAAACTATACTCCCTCTCTGTTTATTCTACTTCTCCTTCATCTTTGGGACTTACCGAGCGATTGTTCGCCGACGACATTCCTATTTCCCTTCTTCTTTGGAATGCTGTCAGAAAGACCCGATGTTGAGGAGTACGAGACCAGTCAGGAGCATTTGGAGCAGGCTCCTGAGCATTACACCGAAAACCCAGAGCTGTAGCCACTTGTACTTATTCCATTTTCATTTCTGTTATGCCATTGTTTAGCATTGCTTTCATTCCATGTATTTTCATTTCAGTTGTATTGTAAAAAAGAATGTTCATAAATAATGTTGTTATTTATTTACATCTTGTCTCTTATGTACTTTTACTTTATATTGCTTAGATACGCTTAACGTGTTTACCTCTGAGTAAATACGTAGCGGGCATGTCGTGCCCTCTGCCCGTACACCGGGAAGCGGGACGTGACACTACCACTTCCAGCCAAGTCCAAGCCAAAACTAAGGCCGCGCCATGGACTCGAGCCTCGTCGCACCGTGCTGTGTCCGTGCCACCCGCCTCGTCGCTGTCATGATAATCGATTCATCGCAGGCAAGTTCGAAACTTGCTTTACATGCTATTTACATTGGTTTAGAGGTCTTCATTGTAGACCTATATATTTCAAGGATGAAATGACGCCCCCGAGTTTCATTATGAAATCTGAAATTTATCGCGTACATCATCATGTAAATGTCATAATTAATTATACAAAAATCGGATCGTGGCGTACTTAGGCTCATTACGAAGAGAAATATATAATCTATGGATTTATGGAGATATTTGATGAATATCATTATGATACGATGCTAAAAACTGATGAGTTTCCTGGCCTTGGACTGCAGTCTAGAGTAGGAATTTCCGTCGTTACCTATTTTAGAACATCTATACCTCCCTGTTTAAATGATCAAGTGCATGGAACCATATATCTAAGCATATAGAATTGAATTATATTTTTAACGGTACCAGTCTCATTGCATTCCAGTGTTGTTGGATATTTATTACACATTTTAAACCATTGGTGTATACGGCAAAATTCTACAGTTTCACATTAAAAGGTAGTAATGATGAATTAAACATAACTCCTAGTGTATAATGGCTATTACTGATTTGTCTTTTACATTGGAAGCTTAACAGATAACCCTACATAATATTCAACTGTAGCGATGCCTATAACTGAATGTAACCTACGTAAAAATGTGTTTGAAGTTAGGCTTCTAGTTCAGAAATTGGGATTTCAGCAGCGAACGATCTCTTTGAAATAATCGTATCTCCCTAATCAGAACCCTGATTGATACGAAACGAATTTTTTTGATTAGATAACTTAGTTTAATGTTTACGCCTTTTATATTGTTTTGTCTGATTCTACACGTATGATTAACCGTGATTTTCACAATATGAACAACACCGAATGCCCGTGTTATATTCTTAGGATATTTTTCTGCATTCTTATTATATAGCTTGACCGTTTTACCTGTAGTTATTAGTGATCATTTACATTGATACACTAGTGTATATAGTACATTGTCGAGTGATAGTATCAAGTATGCCAGTGAAGTAATTGAATAGTGAAACTTATCGAACAGTGATAGTGAATGAAAAGCGATAGAGATGGGTACTTTTATACAACCAGTTAGATACATGAACATATATTGAAAGATGGGGAAATAAGGAAATCAAGATGGAATCGAACTCGTATTTAGAGAGGTATTTAATCCTTTAGAGGATGAGTATTCGATATTAGTGAAAGTGATGCATGTAGGTATTTGTGCCTAGCGGCACGGCTGACAGGGTTATGTCCCGGAGATATTTTTGACCATTATCTCGGGCATGCATGAGACCCTTACTAAACATGAGGATACATTCCACTTTCAAATGACATAAAGACTGTTATTTTAGTGACTTGCATATTAACCCAGAGTACTGCCCAGTACTACTACGATCCATGCCCAGTACTGCTACAAGTTTATGTTATTTTATACATTCATATTAGTGCTTTATACCCGTTGTTTCATACTTCATTATTTACCGTCACCTGTTTAGTATTATTATATTATAATATTATGTCTCTCTGACGACATGAGTATGCATGCTCAGAGGAAGAAGTTGATCTTTCTTATTTCGAGAAGATCGCGGAGATCCAGACCGGTGAACCGGCTGTATCATTCCTTTGATGTCACTTGTTAGTTGTCTCTTTTGTCTGTATCCGTTGTGCTCAATTTTCTTTATATCGGATAGTTTTAGTGGCTGTATTATTTTATCATCTAAGTTAGATTACCGCTACCATGTACCACTAGAAATCGAAATGTGACCGCGGTAGTATTATTTCTTGACCGTAAGAGTATAACTGGCCTAGTCACCCTTGTATTCTCTGTATTTTGGGAAGCGGGACGTGACAACCATTTTGTTGAGGAGTGTTAACATAGGAAGTTTAATGAAGAATCCCTTCTTGACGGAATTTTTTTTTGAATAGAGTGAGAAGAGAACTCGGTTCCATTATTACTACGAAACTTTTGAATAGCATAGCCAAAATGAGTTTGAATCATTTTGCGAAAGGTTGTAAGCAAATTATAAGTTTCATTTTTGTGAGCCATCAAATATACCCATATTGCACGAGTAGTCATTCACAATGGTAAGAAAATAATGAGCATTGGACAAAGAAGGGGTAGAGTAAGAACCTCAAACATCACAATGAATTAAAGCAAAAGGACGAATTGGTTTATTAGAACTTAAAAGAAACCTAGCATGTGTTTGCTTGGCATGATGACATATACCACAACAGTTCAAGCGATCCTTATTATGAGAAGGAAAATCATAAATAAAAGACAAACTCGAAAGAGAAGCATGTCTAAAATGCCGATGCCAGGTGGTGACTAGAATGGATTGTGCCACCGGACACGCTAGAGAGGAAGCCACTCTCCACGGTAATACACGCCATCTCGTAGATCACCCACTCCAATCGATCTCTTCGAGACCCAATCCTGAATCACACAATGAGAGAGAAAGAAAGTTACAAAACAATCGAAGTCTGTAGTAAGCTTGTGAATGGAAATAAGATTGCTTTGAAAATTAGGAATGTGGAGAACATCATTAAGAATAATGTTAGAATCCAAAACCACTTTAGCAACTTTTCCAACTGGAAGGGATGCTCCATTAGAAAGTCGAACGTTATGTCCGGGGATCGAAGCTGGTGGATCATGTGATGAAGATGGTAATGTAATCATATGATTTGAGGCAACACTATCAAGAGTCCATTCAAACATGCGAACAAAATGACGACATGGAATCATTGGTTTTAGAAGGGCTCGAGCTCAAAATGGATAAAAGTTGAATGTATTGATCCACAGAGAGTTCGGGAATAAGAGAAGTAGTGGCCGAGACGTTATTGGCGACTGCATAGGACTGCATCATTTGAGTTCCATCAATAGAGGTTTTCTTGCCGTCTCCCTTCATCGGCCAATTTGGTGGGTAACCATGCAACTTGAAACAATGAGCTTTGTTCTGGACGGACTTTCCACAGTGTGTGCACTTTAAAGTAGACCTTCAACCATCTTTTAGAATAGAATTTGTAATGGCCACAGTAGTTTCCCCAATGTGCAGTGCGGCCGAATCAACTTTTGGCTGTCGGTTGATAGACAAAGACTGTTATTTTTCTTCTTGGACAACAAGGGCATAAACTTTGTTGAGGTTCGGCATAGGCTCCATGCTAAGGATGTGAGAACGAACAATATTATAATTGTCATTGAGCCTATAAGAAATTGGTGTACCTTTTCAATTTTCTGCTCTTGTGCCAATTGTTTGGAGGCACCGTATGTGCATTTGGGAATGGTGAAATATGCTGAAAGCTCATCCCACAAAGCCTTGAGTTCGGTAAAATAAGTGGAGATTGACAAACCATTTTGTTGAAGAAGACTCGGTTTACACCTGATTTGATGTACTCTTGGGGTGTTGCTTTGGGAATAAAGCTCATCAAGATCCACCCACATATCCTTTGTCGTATCAGCATAGACAACACTGTCGTGGAGGTCTTTCGTCAAAGAGTTGAAAAGCCATAAGTTAATCATGAGAGTTGTATTTCTCTGATACGGAGGCCTCCATGGAAGATGAATCTGGACAAGGAAAAGATCCATCCACAAAGCCAAACTTGTTTTTGGCATACAAAGCATAAGACATGGCTCGAACCCATGTCAGATAGTTCTCACCATTCAACAAACGTGTAATCAGGATAGTGTTTAGATTATCTGAATGACTGTGTAAAAAAGGAGAAGACGAATCCATGGAAGACGAAGAAATAGAGAAAGAACCATCATCTGCTATGGGAAAAAAATGAAGGCAAGAAATTATGCAGAACCTGGTTCTGATATTGTATAAAATATGAGGAAGAATATTTGAAAGTGTCTTAATTAATTTGTGTTGTTTACATGAGCTTTTATAGAGTATATACAATTATTGTTTATAAGGAAACTAAAAACAAATCAATTATACAAGGAGAATATCAACCAACTAAGATTAAACCAAATCAACTATGATTGGGCAAATAAACGTCTAAAAGGAATGCATCAATAATTTAACACAACCCATTTCAAAACTTTAATAAAAAAAATATAAGAAAATTGAGGTCACTTCTGTCTTCTTCTTATTCTATCTATAGACAAATTTGATTGTTCAAAAAACCACACACATCTCCAAATATTCCTCATCACTTGCATAAACAAAAAGTTGGAGAAAAGCTTGGATTCTTCTATATTTGTACTAAAAACCATGCACAATAAAAGAAATAAAACTAACACAAAAAAGTGAGAAAAAAAGATGGAAAGCTCTCATTACCTTCTACACTCAAAAGAGAGAAAAGAGAAAGAGAAAGATTCCTGCTTTATATCAAAGGACAGCATCATACGTCATTCTTAGAAAAGAAAACAAGGGCTTTGAGTAACAAGGGATTAGAGGAAAGGGCAAGCTTTTACTCTATTTTGATGAAGGCAAGCGAATAGAAATTTTAAATTTATTTTTTTGATGAAATTATTTTGAAATAACGAATTTGGTTTTGAAATTTGCTGTATATGTATGGGGAATTAGATGTGAACGTTGCACCATGTTCAAATGGCAAAACGTTAGAGTAATATTTAAGGTCTCTTTTGTATCGACAAGTGTCCATCAAATATTGGATGGTTGGTTACGGAAATACCCTTGGCCCAGGGTTAGTGGCTTTAAGCAGGTCAAATCAGGAAGGGTAATTTTGTAATTGGGAATAGCTAAGGTCGTCTGGTGACATATTCGCTGCCTGTATCTCGCCATACCTGCAGTCAGATTTCAAGATCTTGTCATTAGAAAAAATTTCAAACAGTTTCTATTAACATAGATAACGCAAGAGGGATTTGAAACTCAGACAGACTTCGTGCTCGTAGATATCAATCTAATCAAACCGGAGATGTATTTTCTGATTATAATCAAATTATATATCGATTTGATCATAAATTTGATCTTGCACGGTATAATTGTCATCCTAAACATGGATTAGGTGAAAATAACGAAACTGTACCTATTTGAATTTCCCGCTAAGATTCGAAATCTTTCTGAGCTTTTGAAAGATGAGAAGCTTACCGTAACGGAAGTTTTCGATGATGTTTGAGAAACGACTAGATCTTCCTTTTTTGACCCGTGTTTTCTGCATTAGTTTAGGAACATCAGATGGGCTAACTTAGTCATTTACCCCCGTCATTAATTAATTAAATTTAATTCAGAGGATGGGCCGGGGTCAATTTTCCTTGGAAAATGGATCGGGTTGGACTCCTAGGAACCCGAACCAACAACAAGGAAGAAACCGAATAATTGTTAACTCAGATGTGGATGCAGCAACTTGGAGGGGACAATGTAATTTGCTTTGTGCTTTCCTTCTATTATTTTGTCCAACACATTTGTGGCCAATTGAAGGTGTGTACTATGATTTACTAGAACTTAGGCACATGAAATTTAATCATTCAATCTTTCTCGTGTCTACAAAAACTTATAACATTGTGCAAAAAGAAGCAACATTAGAACTTTTATTATCGAAAATTCAAAAGACGGAATATGTTTCACATAATTGTTGTTTTATCCGTTTGATTTATAAAATTGTAAACAACAGTTTTATCCTCCACAATTCTCAAAAGCTCCAAACATATACATAGATATGAGCATCCCCATAATTATATTTTACACTTGCATTTTTCCACGCTCTTCATTTCTCCGAAAAACTTTTTCCATGCTTCTTCACAACTTCATGTTTGTACGCTTTCATTTTCAGTTTCTTCTTCCTTTTTTTGGGTTGATTGATGAAGGGGTGGAGAAAAGTGATGGACGCATTTAGTTTTCTCAAAAGAAAAAGGAATTTCAAGGGCATTTTAGATGGTTCATATTGGGCTGCTCCAATTAATACCACTATAACAGTTTTGGAATATTTTTGAAGGAAAAAAAAGAAAAGGAAACATTTGCAAGGTGATGGAGGTCCTTTTCGGATCTCCTTCAGATGTTGTCTTCCGTCGATCTCCCGGTGGATTCTGGTGGGGATCCCCTGTTATGTGTGGGTCTCAATGGGTCTTGAGGAGATTGGTGATTGGAGGAGTTTAGCGCCGAGTACCTGCAAAGAAGTCCCGGGATGGTTTGGTACCACCGAGGACCCTCCGACGATCAAATTAGTACTAGATCCGAGCAGCGTAACGGCTAAGTGGAGTAAAAAATGGCTTACTTGACCCCTCTGTGATGGGGGTTTATATAGCGGCGGCAGCACGCAGCAGCAGGCGCGAGAATCTCGCCGGCAGTTACGCTCCCGACGTCATGCCCGCGTAAAGAGAGGATCGCCCATTAATGAGGATCGTGATGGCGTGGAACGTGGGACGTTGCTGGTGGAGAATCTGCGCGTGGCGAGATTTGCGGAGCGGCGGTTACGCCTGTGAGTGGTGGAGTTGATCGGTCGGAAGGACCGAGGAAGACGACCTCGGCTGGAGAGCTCGGAGACGAGCAAGAGGGCCGAGGAGTCTTGGTCCTGTGGAAGCTCGGGGCGAGCTGAGGGACCGGGGATGCCAATTCGCAGGGGGCCCCGAGGAGGGCCAGTTTGTGCTTGCAGGTCGGGTATAAGGGTGGCCTGGTCGGCCTCTGTGGGCCCTTTCTTCTGGGTCTCGGGACATGTCATCTGCCACGTGTCCTTTGCTTTCAAATCGCCAATATTGAGCATCATCTTTAGCCCCCCACTCTTATCCCGACCAGCTAGCGGATCGGGTCAGGAGTGGACTGCCGGGCCGTCCGGGGTAAGCTCCCTCCTAAGGTTTCGTCGGGACGCGTCCCAGGGCTGTTAGCTGTCTTTTCTGCCAGCGAATTAGGGCGAGATCTCTGCATTTAAGGAAGGCGCGCTGATTCGTGCATCCTGCCACTGAAGCGGCGGTCCACGTGTCAAGCGTCGGTTGGTCGACGCGACGTGTGCAGACCTGTGGCGTCTGATGGGACGCGGTCCAGTGCGGGAACGACAAGTGGAGCAATCGGTCGTCGAGTTGACTTTGATCACCTGATGTCTTTTGTTGGAGGTTTGGGTCCGCTGCATGTGATGGGCTCAGTGGCCTCATTATGAGGGCTACAAACCTGCAACGTCTGTTGGGCAGGAGGATGCCTGCTGGAGACGACCGAGCAGGGAAGCTGCTCGGTTGATCTTGGCGAGGGCCTTGATCTCTGGCGTTGCGAGTAGGGAAGCTACCGGCCAGGGCTAGCCGAGCAGGGAAGCCGCTCGGCTTCCTCTAAGGAGGACTTCGATCCTTGTCTTTGTTGGGTAGGAAGCTACCAGCGGGGATGCGCCAAGCAAGAAGGATCTCGGCGGCCTCAGGTGAGGGCTTCTATCCTCAGCGTGAGAGGGGCTGTGAGAGGCCTGCTGAGGATGGCCGAACAGGGTAGCTGCTCGGTGCCTCTTGGCAAGGGCTTGGATCCCTGGCGTCGTGGGTAGGGACCTACCAGCAGGGGATGACCGAGCAGGGTAGCTGCTCAGTGCCTCTTGGCGAGGGCTTTGATCCTTAGCGTTGGAGGGGCTGTAAGAAGCCCACTAACGATGACCGGGCAGTGAAGCTGCGCGGTTGCCTCTTGGTGAGGGCTTTGATCTCTGGCGTCGTGGGTAGGCAACTACCAGCCTGGGATGACCGAGCGGGGTAGCCGCCCGGATGCCTCTTGCGAGGGCTTCGATCCCTGGCGTCATGGGCAAGGAGCTACCGGCCGGAGATGACCGAGCAGGGTAGCTGCTCGGTTGCTTCTTGCGAGGGCTTTGATCCTTAGCGTTGAAGGGGATGTAAGAAGCCCACTAAGGATGACCGGGCAGTGAAGCTGCGCGGTTGCCTCTTGGCGAGGGCTTTGATCTCTAGCGTCGTGGGTAGGCAACTACCAGCCTGGGATGACCGAGCAGGGTAGCCGCCCGGATGCCTCTTGCGAGGGCTTCGATCCCTGGCGTCATGGGTAGGGAGCTACCAGTCGGAGATGACCGAGCAGGGTAGCTGCTCGGTTGCCTCTTGCGAGGGCTTTGATCATTCAGGATGGGGACCGAGTAGGATTACTGCCCAGTGCCTCTTGGCGAGGACTTTGATCCCTGTCGGTTGTGGTAGGAAGCTACCAGCCGGGGATAGCCGAGCAAGGACTCGATCGCCTCTGGGAGGACTTTGGTCCTTGGCGCGGGAGGGGCTGTAAGAAGCCTACCAAGGACCCTTGGCCGGGCAGTGTTACTGCCCGGTGACTCTTGGCGAGGGCTTTTGTCCCGAAGGATAGCCGAGCGAGGGATCCTCGGACTCGACTGCCTCTGGGAGGGCTTTCTGATCCCTGGCGTTGCGGTAGGGAAGCTGCCCGCCATGGATAGCCGAGCGAGGGTCGGGCTCGACTGCCTCTAGGAGGACTTTCTGATCCCTGGCGTTGCGGTGGGAAAGCTACCCGCCAGGGACAATCGAGCAGGGTAGCTGCTGGGTTGCCTCTTGGCGAGGGCTTTCTGATCCCTGGCGTTGCGGTAGGGAAGCTACCCGCCAGGGATAGCCGAGCGAGGGTCAGGCTCGACTGCCTCTGGGAGGACTTTCTGATCCTTGGCGTTGCGGTAGGGAAGCTACCCGCCAGGGATAACCGAGCATGGTAGCTGCTGGGTTGCCTCTTGGCGAGGGCTTTCTGATCCCTGGCGTTACGGTAGGGAAGTTACCTGCCAGAGACAGCCGAGCAGGGTAGCTGCTGGGTTGCCTCTTGGCGAGGGCTTTCATCCCGGCGTTGCGAGTAAGGAAGCTACCGGCCAGGGGTAGCCGAGCAGAGAAGCTGCTCGGCTGCCTCTACGGAGGACTTTGATCCCCGGCGTTGCGAGTAGGGAAGCTACCGGCCAGGGATAACCGAGCAGGGTAGCTGCTCGGCCGATTCTTCATGAGGTTTCGACCATCCATTTGTAGGTATGGGGAACAGGAACGGTCGCGGTGAACTTGCGCGTAGCACGCGCATCGATTGTGCGGGGAGGCGAAGCGCCAGAGTCGCGTCGTTTCGATTCCGCGAGAGGAGGCTCAATGATCACCCAGCGGACGAGTATCGGCCCGTGAGATCTGTGGCCATGGGACGCAGCCTGTCGGTGGTCAGCCGTGACGATGAGGGCAGAGTCTTCTAGAGGCGGGGGAGCGGCGATCTGGGGCCCTGGCCTGGCCGTTTGGACTTTAGTCGGTCTATCGACCGGTGAGGGTGTTGGTGACGGTCGCCGGAGGAGGTTCATCCGCGCCTCTAATGAGGGGGAGGCGGCGGCTGGTACCTGAATCTTCAGGATAATCGCACGCCATGTGGGTGGAGATCGGAAGGCCAACTTTTGTTTTTGTGGATTTTTGTTTTTCCACAGACGGCGGCAACCGATGGAGGTCCTTTTCGGGTCTCCTTAAGATGTTGTCTTCCGTCGATCTCCCGGTGGATTCTGGTGGGGATCCCTTATTATGTGTGGGTCTCAATGGGTTTTGAGGAGATTGGTGATTAGAGGAGTTTAGCGCCGAGTACCTGCAAAAAATTCCCGGGATGGTTTGGTACCACCGAGGACCCTCCGACGATCAAGTTAGTACTAGATCCGAGCAGCGTAACGGCTAAGTGGAGTAAAAAATGGCTTACTTGACTCCTCTGTGATGGGGGTTTATATTGCGGCGGCAGCAGGCAACAGCAGGCGCGAGAATCTCACCGGTAGTTATGCTCCCGACGTCACGCCCGCGTAAAGAGCGGATCGCCCATTAATGGGGATCGTGATGGCGTGGAACGTGGGACGTTGCTGGCGGAGAATTTGCGCGTGGCGAGATTTGCGGAGCGACGGTTACGTCTGTGAGTGGTGGAGTTGGTCGGTCGGAAGGACCGAGGAAGACGGCCTCGGAGACGAGCAAGAGGGCCGAGAAGTCTTGGTCCTGTGGCAGCTCGGGGCGAGCTGAGGGGCCGAGAATGCCAATTTGCAGGGGGCCCCGAGGAGGGCCAGCTTGTGCTTACAGGTCGGTTACAAGGGTAGCCTGGTCGGTCTCTGTGGGCTCTTTCTTCTGAGTCTCGGGACATGTCATCTGCCACGTGTCCTTTGCTTTCAAATCGCCAATATTGAGCATCATCACAAGGGTATTTAATAAACATGAAGATTTGCGGAGGTTATATCAAAATAGAGAATATTTTAAGGGTATATCCGAAAGACCCTTTGGTTTTTAGTTATGTGTCAATATACCTTAAATTTTGATATCGCTTTAATAAACATAATTTTTTGGTATTTTCGCCGGAGCCTCAATTTATTCTGGAAACCTTGTATATACATGCTGTGCACGAATAGAAAATAAGATGATGGATAATATTTTCTTATACATAGCAGTAAATTTTTAAATCATCGCACATGTGCTATGAATGACCAAACTTTCAAGCATATTATCAATAATCAAATATCTAAAATAACTTAATGTAGTTTGGTATCTTAATTCTTAGCAAAGATGAAGGATTTGGAGTGCATGGTATTATCTCATCTATGCTAGTAGGAACTATTAAATTCAATAGTGAGAAATGAGTGAAAGTGAGTGTTCATAAGTTTGTGTTGAGGTGGAAATCTCCCTTAGATGTTGTACTCCGTCGATCTTGCTGTAAGCGGTCTTAAACGGTTGGGATTGAAGGTGGAAATTGGACGTGTGGATCTCAATGGATTGTTGGATGCCGCTGATACCGGGCTATCTGCAAAGAAAGTCCCGGGGTGGGAACCACCGTAGGACCCTCCTACGATCAAGTAAGTACCGAGGTATAAAGGCAGGGTAGCGGCGTATTGGAATCAATTTGACTTATCTGAATCGTCTGGAAGAGAGGGTTTATATAGTGGTCGCGTGGGGGCGATCCTGCGCGAGATTCCCGCCGTTCGTTATGCACTTACGGCACGTTCGCGTTGATGGCGATATATGCCCATTAATGGCGAGATACGCCCGTTAACGGAGAAACGTGTCGGCGTGGGATGCGGGATGTGGAGCGGCGGAGATCTCGTTCTGGCGAGATACGCGGAGCCGTTACGGGGACGCTTGGGCTCCGTGCTCCTGATTGGACAGAAAGGCCGAGGAGTTTCAGCTCGGTAGATAGCTCGTGTAACAACTCCAATTTCAGTGTACATAAATTTCATTTAAACTTAATGTACAATTGAAGTATTTACAATTTCTGTGAGTACTATAAGTATTTGATTCAATTTTAAACAGCAATAACGAGCTTGGAGCTCACTGGTAAGACCTTGCATTGCTGAACCAAAGCACTAGAGTTCAAATCCAATCAGCCACAATATCCTTTTATTTTAAATTCTTTTAACCTTTTAGAAACCCAAGAGTCTACACGTGCAACACACGTAATAGGGTAAGTTACAGAATAAACAAATATAAACACGAGGGAAACTGAAGCGACGGGGACATGTGGCCCAAGAACCAACACCTCCCGTCGGAATTGGGCCAGCGACATGGGCAATATAACCGGCGACGTCGGTCTCCCCCGTCCCAAATACTCCCAAACTTTACCCCCTGCACCCTTTCAGCTACCCCACTACTCCCTTATTACTTGTTTACTCTGATTTAATCCAGAGAGCAATAAAATGCCCATTTAAGCTCATTTTAATGCATTCTTTAAACACCCTAAACCCTAATTTTTCCCTATAAATATCACCCCCAATTCACCCCTCGTCACTCACAATTCTCTGCCCAAACTCTCAAGAAAATTCCAAGTTCCTATAATGCGCAAGTGGAGTTAACAAAGGGCGAAACTCCGACGAACTTCCGGCGACAACATAAGGAGTTTCCGGCGACGAAACAACGCATCGGCGCTGCCCCACTCTTCCTCATTCTCTCCTTTAGCCAAACAACTAGTAATTCCCATTCTTCTCTCTCATCTTGATCTCTAAAAAGTTATATTTCTAAAATCCGACGGAAGCGGAGTTAATCCGACTTCCGATTCGGTTTTCCTCGAAAACTAGATTTTTTCTTAATCAAGATAGCTTCATATTCTCACATATTGTTAAGCAGAAATTAACAAGACTAGTAAATCAAGTTTCATCTCAAAATAACAATTGTGGTAACTTTTATCGCATTTTTACATTAAAATACCTTTATATTTCAATTCGACATGCTTATTCCTTTTAACCGTATTACCTTAGAAAAACTCATGAGGTAATGACCTACCTCATCACAACACACATATCTATCATAGCACGATGAATCTTGGGACAATAGAATACGGGAAATACGACCTTGCAAATAAATTCCTTTAACTTATAAAAACCGTTTTCTTTAAAAAATGTATTAAAATATTTCCATGCAATTGAGCCTCTACAACCCATTTTGGTGACCCCGTTTGGGATGGTGCGGATTATCGCACATTCTCGGGTTTAGTAGAGCAAGATGCAGACCTCCGCAAGGAGCATTCGGTATCGATAGAATTTTATACATTTTTCTTTAGAAAATGAGATTTTTACAAGAAAATAAATAAAATTATTTTTATTAAATATATATATATATAATTATTAAAAAAATACTTATTTTAAATATATATAATATTTCATGTTTCCAAAACTCAAGAAAAGAAATCAAATATTACACGAAACTACCATGATAATTCAAAACAACATCCATATTACAAATAAATACCATATATTATGAAATTAGGTTTTATTCACTAGAAATGTCACACTTATAAAATATATATCAATGAAAACCCTAAAAACGATAATTATATGCTTGAGGTGTATTTTAAAAATTATACAAAATTATTTTTACATAAAACCCCCTCAAGTTATGCTAAATTACAATAAGGACCCTAATAAACATAGGTTTAAGCGGGACCAGTCTCTTGAGCCTCAGGGAGCCGGAGATATGGGTGCTTGCCCATATAAGGTAGACAAATTGACAAACGATGTATCAACACGGTAATTGTCTTTGAAAAAGACACAAATCCTGCCGTCCATGTGCAGCAGTTACCGATAGCACCAAAATATAATTCAGGGCTTCAATTTCTTTTCTAATTGTCTGACTCAGACCGAGTCTCAATACAATCAATCTGACTTGAATATGATTGAAGTATCAAACTACAATACAATATGGATCTATGAATCCGGCTATTCAATCTAATCAATCTATATTGACCGAACTGAACCATGCATATACATCCATCTACATGATCCTCCAGTTACCACCATTTACTGATATCATGGTTTCGGCAAGTCATCCATCTATACAATTTATTATACAATTCAACACAACCAAGATATCGCGGGGTTTATAAGGGGTAGATTGGTACGGAAGGTGTTAGAAGTGGCACGAGACTGCAACCATAAAACATATAACCTGAATATCCATTGCCATTGTACCGTGGCTGAACGGTTTCTTGTACTCCGTATACCGTAGTCTCTGGTATAGTGAGACTCCTCTTGTATACACTGGCCTCTTCTGTACCAAGTTACAAACAACAGCGTTAACATTAAATAACAACAATAAACAGCTATACTCTATTTTGTTTATTCTATTCTTATCTATCTACGGGACTTACCGAGCGATTTATTCGCTGACGACATTCTCTTTCTTCTTCTTTTGAATGTCGTTAGGTGATTCGGACTCACTGGAGATCGAGCTCAGCAGCGAAGACTTGGATCAGTTTACTGAAGACCCAGAGTTTTAGATTCACTTGTGCATTACATTTGATTTTCATTTCTGTTATGCCATTGTTTAGGCATTGCTTTCATTCCATGTATTTTCATTTCAGTTGTATTATAAAAAGAATGTTTAATAAATAAAGTTGCTGTTTATTTATATCTTGTCTCTTGCGTACATTTTATTTTATATTGCTTAGATACACTTAGCGTGTTTACTTCTGGGTAAATACGTAGCGGCCTCGTCGCGTTCTCTGCCCGTACACCGGGAAGCGGGGCATGACAGGTTTTGTTGGTGGCCCATGCAGGTCAACTCTGCGTGGACAATCTAAGAAATATAACACAAGGATCAGCAACTGAAAACATTCTTTACATTACACATTTCTTGAATTTTACTATTTCAAATTCTTTGAATCTATCCTAATCCTATTTCTCATTCAAGGTTATGGATTCCCCGAACAACACCAGCACTAATGTCAACAACACTCCCCCACCACTACCACTCATACCTGCCGTCGCTGCTCCGATCAACGAGCAGACGGTTCTGCTTGAGGCAATCCACGGCCTCCTGGAAGGACAGCAGCAGCAGACTGCTATTCTAATGAACCGACTAGAGGCAGAAGCATCTGGGGTGAAGCAATTCAGGGCCTTGCATTCCAAACAGTTTGCAGGAAAAGAGAGCATGTTCAGTCGAAAATATTGTGCATTTAACATGACATTTTCCTTACTATTTCGATATGATAAAAGGTGTTTATTATAAATATGACACATATTTGGGTTTATCTGTAAAAATACCATTCTCATGTATTTACATATTATAATTAACATTATGAAGGAAAATGTAAGTATATAATATGTATATAATATTTAGTCCATTTAAATATGCTTAACTTATCAAATATCATTAACCAATTCTCTTAAAACAATAATATCACATCAAATGGTTAGGATAATATCTCAATCAAAATAAATTCTACTAACATTATTTATTGAGATATTGTGCAGAAATTATATCAGGACTGAAATCAAGAAAATCCGAGTTATCGAGATCAAATCTGCAGAAATTTTAAAGTAAATCGAAGAAATCAATTCTGGCAGAGACTTAGAGAAGATTTTCAGATTCCAGATATCAAAATAGTCTACAGGTGTCACCAGAAGAAGCCACTAGAGAAATGAACCCAAAATCCCTCTACCCCACTGCTGATCCACGGCCAAACCTACCTAATGGCCGCGGTTCCGCCGCAATATTGAGAAGTTGGGATTTTGGATTTTTACAGTAGGATCCTAACAACTAGTTACCCTATTAGAAAACTAGGGATTCTGGGTATGTGACTATAAATAAGAACCGAATGCCTCACTTGAGAATCATCAAACCGATGCGATCACGAAGTCCACAACGGCTCAAGAATCCTGGTTGATCATCGACAGTTCATCTACCTCCTTAAGAAGAGATCGAGAAGCAAACTAGGGTTTTGTAATCATTTTCTAAAGAAACAAAGTGTACTTGATCTTGTTGATCAATAAAGGTAGTTTTATTCTATTGCATTTTACTTTCTTCATGATTTCTATTTTTTCTTTTCCCAACATGCGCGAGTAATTCTCCGCTTGTTAGGGTTTGTAGGATTATGGTAGATTAATGGATGATGAAGATCCTTAAATTCTTTTTACGTCCTATAAAGTTTATAAACTTTACCAAAAGAATCATTAACATCCTAATCGGGCGCGCTACCAATTCATTGGGAGCCACGGCCGCGATTAGAGATTAGATTAACGATTGTTTTGGTAAATGCTAGACATGAATAGAGATCCATATCAAGGTAGGGGTTAAGAGTGGAAACCCTTTTCCCTCCAGAAATCCTAATCTACATGCATCACTGTCGATCTAGTTTTAAATCTATTAAAGGATAAGATGAGTAATTTTTAATTAATCATCCATGACTACTAAATCTTAACGAACCCTACAAGCCCCCTTCTAATATAAAACCTACATCCGTAGTTAATCTAGATCTATATCCTGCATCCGTGTTTGACGTGGATCCAGAATCTACAACCATTCTTCACCATTCTTTATTCTTCCCCTTTTTCAACACGTCTAAAGTAAAATTAAAAGGTTAAATGTTTCCCTGAGGACGAGCCGTACTCATCTCGGTCATGCTACACGCTACACCGTTATTGATTGCGGTTACAACACAACCACTCTAAAAACATCAGACCAATCAAATGGCGCCGTTGCCGGGGATACGTGCGTAATTTTTTATTCTTACTATTTGTGTTGAATTCTTATTCGATATATATCATAAAAATAAACAAAACTGCAAATTGTATATTTAACGATTATTATATGATTTTTGCGAGGGAATCTGGAGTCACTTTGGCGAGGAGATAAAGATTCAGAGACATTCATCAAGATCCAGAGGACCAAGATAGGCGATGTAGCAAAATCCTTCACGAGATCCCTCTTTTCGGCGGCGGAACCGCGGCAAATAGGTCCAATTAGCGGCGGGACCGCGGCGGAATTAGGGATTTAGGCTTTCAAATTTCTCTGGTATATTTCTCAACTCCATCTCTCTCAACTGGAATCCAATAAAATATCGTTTCTGTAGGATTCTTTGCAAAATATCGCCGCTCAAAAATCTTTTTGCGAGTTTCTTTTTGCGGATTGTTTCTGCATATTTTAATACGGACTTTAAGGTGCAAGACCACAATTCAGATTAGGTGGGGATTTCATCACCCTTCCTAGGCCCCACAAATCACAAAACGAAAATCTATATCATCCTACATTAATTAAAAAATATCTAGACCGAGACTCTAAGGACCGTCGTGCTCAATTAGGACAGAGGAAGGTCATGGGTAATCTATCTCTTATCCGCATTTCTTTTGTGGTGTCTAGGCAAGCGGGACTAAGGCAAGTGGTTACTTAATTAGGCCCGCTATTTTCGGTGATTCGTATAGCGGATCCTCCCACTTACCTGGCCACAAGATTAATAAAGAGGTGGTAGAGGATTGATCATATGGCTTGTCCTTTGAAAGTCTAGGAGCGGTCTAGTGCTTGACCTAGGTGACCTTAGTTTTAGGGTTTGCTTGTGCATTTTGTGATTTGTCAAGTCAAACCTCAAGTCCCACATTCAAAGCAAAACAATCCAAATAGAGCTTAAATTTTTTCACCCTCTTTTCTTATCACCTTCTTATAATGGGTAACCCAAATAAAAGAACTCTTGCCGAGTTTTGCTATCCAGAACAAGATATTTCTTTTTATCGTAATCGGTTCGGTATACCATCCGACTCTACCATGTCTTTAAGAGATCGGATAGAGCAAGCGGAAAGAAACAGTTGGCCACCTCACTCCAGGTCCTATCAACCGCATCAAAATTCTACATCTTCTTCTGTTGATACTCCGAGTGAAGGAACTTCTAAACGCATGTCCATCACTGAGCATATAGCGAGGGCTAACGGCCAAAGTTTCAATCCAGTCAAACCATTAGGACAATAAACACCACCACTTTCTAAAGAAGATTTTCATACTCGGTTTGTGGCGTATATGATGTCTGTTGAAAATCGCCAACCCACCAATCAATATCAATATTATTCTTATTACAATGTTGATCCTACTCCTGCCCAATTTTCACAACCATTCAATTCCTATCAATCCTATCCAACTTTTACATCTTCTCTAGACAGTCCTTCTAATCAGTCATTTAGGAGTTTTACTTATCCACAAGAATTTCAATCTTATGCTGAAACTCCTTACCGACTCATGTCTAGTCTTGAACGGACTGTGGAAGAATATGTGGTAGCGTCGCGCCGCACCAGAGAGGAATTAAAAGAGTGCATGGCCATTCTCAATAAACAAAACGAACGAGCAACTAGTTTCAAACTAGCTCAAAATTTTCCAACGTATGATACGGCCATAGAATAAATTGAGAATTTGGGTAGTGAGAGAGAGAGAGAGGTACACCCTTCCAAATCAAACCTCCCCATCTTAATTTGAAATCCACACCTCCAGTTTCACAGATCTATCGAGTACACCAAATGATTCACCAATTGAAGATAGAATGTCTGATGAGTTGTATGACTTTGAAGTGTTTGATTTACCCGATTGTGAAGGGTTCATTTCAAGTGAAGCCACACCCAATCCTTGTGATCTCTACACCTCCACTCTAGAACCTCAATTGATTGAAAACCCTGTTTTTGATGAGGTGTCTGAAACTTGTAACCTTCACTTGATTGAGGATATTGACGTTGGGGATATATTGGATGAGGAACCCGAAATTTTGGATGAGTTTGTCCCACCAATTCATCAGGTCCTTTCACCCCCGTGTGGTCATCATCTCGACCTTTAACTATTCTTCTCGAACCCCATATGCGTCGTGAAATTGATGATAAATGTATGACCGAAAAGTAGAACGAAATTTAGCCTTCATTTTTCACATCTGGTTCAGCAATACTCGACACACCAATTTGTTTACCCATTTCACCTCCCACTTTCTCTGGTTCTTCTTCTAATCAACCTTTACTTTTAGCGAATGTTGATAAATCACAATCCGATATTTCGAGTTCGATAATTCTAGAAAGACAACTTGATTTAGATACTTTTGAGAATGAGGAAGATGATTTTTTCGAGTCTCCTACCTCTATAATTTTTGACAAATCAAGTATGTTGAATTCTGGTGCGACACTTATTGACATTGAAACCTTTAATCGGACCATCGATGAAAGTTTCGAAGATATTTTCGCCGACGAACTCGTATTCCTAAACGACATGGATTTTGTGATTAATCAACCTCCACCTGAAGAAATTGAACCACCACCATTTCTTCTTATTCCATACGAGAATGTGCCTAAACTTCCCATTCCTAATAATTCACATTCTCGTTTCCGTTCACCATTATTGTTTCGTCTCTATCAACCGAGATGTAAACCATACCGCCTCCTATCTCCCCACTTCTTCAAATCTCTGATTTTCCACTAACCAGTGCGTTACATCGATAAAATTTTTGAATGACTGGTGTTGACTTTTGGTCTTTGTAAGGCTTTATTTTGACCAATAATTTTAACCCCCCTATAATTTTAAATGCTTAATACTATTTTACTCAAGTTTGGGGGGGGGGGTATTTTGGCTCTTGAAAGAAATTTTTTATAAAATTGTGAGCCAAAAATAAGTTTGGGGGAGAATTTTACTTTCACTATTTTATGTCCCTGTTACTAACTTTTCCTCCCAAGTTTACAATTTTTTTAAGCTTAACAGATGATATCAGTGAGGACATTGTTGTAAACAGGTTTAGGGGATGTTTATGCTTATTCACGCGTTACTTTGCATTATACTATATATAAGCACAATTTTTTTTTTTGATAATGAAAGTTTGAAAGTGAAAAATTTACATATGAAAGATAGGAATAGTTTAAGAAAAGCAAGAAAGTTAGGTATTTTTTTAAACGAAACTAGTAATAAGTATTTATGAGCCGTTGTCCCAAGGTTTAGTAAAATGAAGGAAATTGCTAATCTGAGAATAAAAATAAGTCTGATAAATAGTCTATATTCTTGAGGCCAAACATTTGAACGTTGGTACCCTACTATACGCATTTACACACATCTTGAAATTTGGGATAGTAGAGGATACCTTGAAATGCTCTTGTCTAAAAGCCTTAGTATGAAATAAAATATAAAAAAAATATAAGTGGTGAAAAAAATGAACACTGGTTTTTTAATTGTTTAAGGCAGCATAAAAAAATATAGCAAGGGTGCTTTATCACCCAGTACCTTAGACCAACTGGTTTAGGAGCCACTGCTAAGCCTTAGGTGTTGCGAAACGAGGAATTACGCCTAAATGCGCAAGCACATTTTGTAATCGGTTGGTTAGTACCTCAAGAAGTATTAACGGTCGCATGAAGAATGTGTGGGCAATTTTATCTAAAATATTCACCAACTATAAAGTACTTTGGAAGATGGAAAAGAGTATGATAGCTTGAATTGAATTCTCTAAGTGTAAGGATGTCTTTTACACACACGTAGGGGTATGTGATCAATGTTTGGAAGAAAGATAGGGAGGAAGACTAAAGGCGATATTTTATTGAGGGATGATGTGATTTCTAACCTTTTTTCATGACCATTAAGATAGGGCTCATGACAACCGAAAAACTGGTGTAGTTGGAAACTCTTATTTTCAACTTCTTTCTTTTATAGTTCTTATTTTTATATGTAACTTTCACCATCTTTCTTTTATTATAGGATTTTGTGGGTGTAATCTGCTGAAAACCCTCAGGAGACAACACTCCTCCTACTAGGGACACCTAGAGGTTTAACGGTTTGTTGCATGTGCTCAGTGCAATCGTGTTGCCTACGAAAGTGTGCTACTTAGGTTTTTCTTTTTCTTTTTCTCCTTCTCTTGAATAACTAGTTTGTTCGGGACGATCAAAATTAAGTTTGGGGGTATTTGTTCAGTCGAAAATATTGTGCATTTGATATGACATTTTCCTTACTATTTCTATATAATAAAATGTGTTTATTATAAATATGACACATATTTGGGTTTATCTGTAAAAATACTATTTTCATGTGTTTATATATTATAATTAACATTATGAAGGAAAATGTAAGTATATAATATCTATATAATATTTAGTCCATTTAAATATGCTTACTTTATCAAATATCATTAACCAATTCTCTTAAAATAATAATATCACATCAAATGGTTAGGACAATATCTCAATCAAAATAAATTCTACTAACATTATTTATTGTGATATTGTACAAAAATTATATCAGGAATGAAATCAAGGAAATCCGAATTATCGAGATCAAATCTGCAGAAATCTTAAAGTAAATCGAAGAAATCAATTCTGGTAGAGACTTAAAGAAGATTTTCAGATTCCAGATATCAAAATAGTCTACAGGTGTCACCAGAAGAAGCCACCAGAGAAATGAACCCAAGATCCCTCTACCCCACCGCTGATCCGTGGCCAAACCCACCCAATGGCCACGGTTCCACCGCAATATTGAGGAGTTGGGATTTTGGATTTTTACAGTAGGATCCTAACAACTAGTTACCCTATTAGGAAACTCGGGATTCTGGGTATATGACTATAAATAAGAACCGAGAGCCTCACTTGAGAATCATCAAACCGATGCGATCACGAAGTCCACAACGGCTCAAGAATCCTGGTTGATCATCGACAGTTCATCTACCTCCTTAAGAAGAGATCGAGAAGCAAACTAGGGTTTTGTAATCATTTTCTAAAGGAACAAAGTGTACTTGATCTTGTTGATTAATAAAGGTAGTTTTATTCTATTGCATTTTATTTTCTTCATGATTTCTATCTTTTCTTTTCCTAACATGCGCGAGTAATTCTCCGCTTGTTAGGGTTCGTAGGATTATGGTAGATTAATGGATGATGAAGATCCTTAAACTCTTTTTACGTCCTATAAAGTTTATAAATTTTACCAAAAGAATCATTAACATCCTAATCGGGAGGGCTACCAATTCATTGGGAGTCATGACCGCGATTAGAGATTAGATTAACGATTGTTTTGGTAAAGGCTAGACATGAACGGAGATCCATATCAAGGTAGGGGTTAAGAGTGGGAACCCTTTTCCCTCCAGAAATCCTAATCTACATGCATCACTGTCGATCTAGTTTTAAATCTATTAAAGGATAAGAGGAGTAATCTTTAATTAATCATCCATGACTACTAAATCGTAACGAACTCTATAAGCCCCCTTCTAACATAAAACCTACATCCGTAGTTAATCTAGATCTATATCCTGCATCCGTGTTTGACGTGGATCTAGAATCTACAACCATTCTTCACCATTCTTTATTCTTCCCTTTTTTCAACACGTCTAAAGTAAGATTAAAAGATTAAACGTTTCCCTGAGAACGACCCGTACTCATTTCGGTCTAGCTACACACGACACCGTTATTGATTGCGGTTACAACACAACAACTCTAAAAACATCAGACCAATCAGATCCCTCTACAAGCAGAGGAATAGGCTCAATGTATTGAAGATGACCTGGCAGTGGCACAAGTGCCAGAGATAGTTTGGGTTCGTGTTGCGAAGTTGCAGCTCACGGACAATGCATGGGTTTGGTGGAAGGAGGAAGAAAGCCGTCTCACCCAGTCGATCGAATGGAGGACTTTCCGTGATATGTTCGACGCAAAGTACTTCCCTGAGACTGTCCGCGTTGATATGGAACAACAGTTCATCCATCTATAACAAGGTTCAATATGGACCAAGTTAGTAGATGAATATGACGCTGAGTTCACCATGCTCAGTCGGTAAGATACGTCTCAATATTTCGATTTTAAAATATCACATACTACACAGCTAACACCATACCTTAACAGATTTACGGCACACCTGATACCGATGGATGAGATCAGAGCCCGACGATTCCAACAAGGGTTAGATTCAGAGATCCGGGCTGCATTAACCACAGGAAATTTTCCGACCCATGAATCGGCTTTGAAAGCCGCCCGCCGTTATGAGGAAGTGGTGAAGATGAGGGGCAGACCTCAGTCTGCCTGGATGAAGCGCCCTGGTACCCAGATGGCAGGAGGAGCCTCTTCAAGGCTACCTTTTGTACCAAGGAGACCGGTGTTTCCCCCAGTCAGAGCAAAGCTCTGTTTTGAATTTCAAAATTCAAAAATTGAAGCAACGCTTCAGATCCCGTGCGCTGCGCGCCACGTGTCAAAAGCAGACACGCCAGCGCCAGGAGCACTGCGCCCTAGGCAACACACCCCAATCAGAGCAAAGCTCTGTTTCAAAAATCAAATTTTAAAAGTTGAAGCAACGCTTTAGATCCAGCGCTCTGCGCTGTGCGCCACGTGTTAAACACAGGCGTGCTAGCGCAGTTGCGCTGCGCTCTGCGCTGTGCGCCACGTGTCAAGCACGGGTGCGCTAGCGCAGTTGCGCTGCGCTCCGCGCTGCGCTCCGCGCTGCGCTCCGCGTGTCAAACGTTGGTGCGCTCGCGCCAATGGCGCCAGCGCTGGAATTAAAAGAATTCCCTACCGTTAGATCAAAAGATCCAATAATAATAAATTATTAATTAATCAGAATTAAAATTCTGTTATGGAAAGATTTTTCAATCTTATTAAAACAAGAAGATTATCTTCTGTAAAACAGAAGCCTTAGGATCAAAGATCCAACGGTATGAAATATTCCCAAATTAATCAGAAAAAGATCTCTTCAACTGATTTAACAAATCAATTGGCCCTATATAAAGGCCCCAAGACTTCAAGTCTCATATTGAAAAAAACCCTCTGCAAACTTTGAGAAAAAACTCAAAGAAAAAGAAAGGCAAGCCTTTAGAAGAAAGAAGATCATTTCTTCATCTTTAAAGGTAAAGAATTAATTCTTGAACAACAGATGAAATCATCTCGTAAAAAGAAGAACCATCTTCTAAAAAGATCTTAGATCTATAAAAGGACTAAGGTCTTTGATTAAAAAAGAAAAGATCAAAAGATCCAATCATAAAAATATAAAAAGAAGTACTTTACTTCATTCACAGATCGTTTGATCTATAAAGGCCGAGCCTTTTATAAAAACAAGAACTTTTGTTCTTGGATCTTGAGGCAAAGCCTCCTTTGAAGAACATAAAAGTTGTTCTGTGATCTTAAAATCGATCAGATGCGCTATTGAAAAGTGCTTTGCACTCATGAACTGCGCCTTTGCGCTCCTGGGATCGGCGCTCAGCGCCAAAACATGCCACGTGTCAACCATAGAAATGATCTGCGCTTTGCGCTCCTGAAAACAGAGCACTGCGCTCTTGGGTTGGCGCTCAGCGCCAAGTGCGCCACGTGTCACTCACTGGCGCACCCATAAATTAGCGCAGCACGCTCATAAATTAAAAACGGAATACGCTAACAAACTAGCGCTTAGCGCGACATGTGTCCTCTTCGTGTGCGCTACCCGACAGAAGCGCAATGCGCTCTTTGACTGGCGCAAAGCGCCTAGTGCGCCACGTGGCGCGCTGTCAGAACACACTTTGTTTCTGATAAATGCTATGCATTCAATACAATACAAAAATGTCAGAGCCCAATGCTTAGCATTATTAAAAGGGCCAAGTCCAAATAAAGGCTCAATAGCCAGAACAATAAAATGTTCAACTCATATCAACTGAGCCCATATGCTCATAAACCTTTAAACAGACTTTAGTCCTAAATTGGAATATAGATCTCCCAACCAACATTGGTTCAAGGGTACATCTCTGAACTCCTCTGATATTTGTCGTTGTAATCCTTCAACGTCTTCAGAGAGGTGACGGGTCCCGACAGCCATACATTCCACAGACTATGATGTCTTTAAACTGGACCGTGGGGTCCTTAAACCCACGGACTATGATGTCCTTAACCTTGACTGTGAGGTCTTTAAACTCACGGACTATGATGTCCTTAACCTTGACTGTGAGGTCTTTAAACTCACGGACTATGATGTCATTAACCTTAACTGTGAGGTCTTTAAACTCACGGACTATGATGTCCTTAACCTTGACCGAGATGTCTTTAAACTAACATTGGACCACCATGTCCTTAAACTGGTAATCGACCGCAATGTCCCTAAACTAAACAGTAGAGTCCAAATGCGCTTTTGTCGTATCTAAACGATCCCGTTTAAGTTGATCTTAGCCTCAAATGAGGCTAACGTATCCTTAAACCCAAACCCCCAAACCCAAATCTAAGAAGATACGGATTTGGACTAATCCACGTCCTACGAGCGACAACACAAATTAGTCTCCGTATACAATCCACGGGCAACCACAAACAAAACAAACACCCACGACACGAAGTGACCATCTGGAGAAGGAGAAAGTGGTTACCGCGATGCGGTAGCGTAATTAACTGCAGGGGCTTGCGCCTGCAGGGAAGAGCGTCCCCACAATCAAAAACCCCTCAGACGAGAGGGAATCTGACGAAGTCTGCTACATCGGCCGCATCCGTTTAAACCTTCGATACATGGTGCCATAAATCAACTTGGCATCTTCGGAGAGGTGGACGGATAACACCAATTAGCATCTGCCCCGAATTTCAGGCAAGACGTTTATCGCGTCTCCGTGATTCGGCGGGGAACAGATTCTGGCACGCCCGGTGGGACCTTTTACTCTTTCCACTCCACACTTCGTATGTCGTGTTCGCGAACGAATCGTGGTTTGCTAATGGTTGCCCGTGGGTTTTGAGGTACTAAGATTTGGCATTTTACTTGGTGCAGAAAGCAAAGAATCAATGGTGTTCACCTGCTCAAAGTGCTCAACATGCAGCTGCAACTCGCGTCCCTCCTCAACAGGGGGCATAGCTTACGGGCCCCAAGCGGCTTCCCTATTCACGATGCCCGTGGAACAGGTCACTTAAGCTACCACAGGATTGTTTTTCGGGACCATGCTCCCGCCAACGAGCTTCACCGCTCCTATGCTGACACCGGAAGCTCCCAAGAAGTCGGTCTTCGATCGGCTAACAGCTAATGCGGCCCCTCTCAACGGGTCATCCAACTCCAACTCCTCGGTCTTCACCAGGCTGAGCTTGAACCCCGATGGGCCTTCCAAGAAGCCCATGATACCCGAAGTGGCCATCCCAAAGAAGATAGCCATCCCTGCTCCTGAAGTCGTCAAGGCGGCTTCTCCTGCCAGAGGGTCAGTCTTTACAAGACTGACTGCCTCCGCTGCCGCTCAGAAGTCTGTTTTTGACCGGTTGGACACGACTTCTCAACGGACATCAGTCTTCAAGAGGCTGACGCCAGCAACAACCCCTCACCTGAACAGGGGGCAAGACAAAGCCATTACCGAACCAACACCAGAGGCTCGACACGCTCGACGTCGCCACTGGCACCGTGTAAGAAAGGCTGGGGGCAACTCCCCTTCTGGGCTAACTCCACCAGCTCCGACGGTGGAAATTAATGCTGCTGTTCCAACCGGGAACAACTTCGAATTGCTGAATAAGGTGCGCAGAAATTCTCCTACCACCGTGCTGAAAAGATCTCCGCCACCAGTGGAGACCGTCACAGAAATGAAGCCGGAACAATCCCCTCAATGGCTATCCTCTAAAATCTACAAGGTCTGGCGTCAAGTCCAAGACTCGGTGATTGATCCAAATTTCTCCCGCCAGCAGAAGAAGCTGAAGGTCCGACAGGAAGAGAACCGTCTTATCAAGCCATAAAGGACGACAACTGTTTGGGTGCCCGCTGCGACGGCCTCCTTGACATCAATTGCTCAAAGGAGAAGGGGGCCAAGGAAAGACCTTATGAATACGGCAGAACGTAAAGACGCCGAGACCAAACGCCTCAAGCCTGGGGGCATAACGGTCCATACTGTTTACATGGTGTCTGGGAAAGAGGATAGCCGCGCTTCGACCGGTCACCGACCGCTCACCCGATCCGTGACAAAAGCCCAGGAGCAACAGCAGAAGCTTCAAGAGATGCTGACTGCAATGGCCGCACTTACCGGGCCAAAAGAAAGCCCGGAGGCATCATTAGAACAGCGTCACGAATAAGAAACTGACGCTGAATTCCTATGCAGAGTCCTCGAAAAGAAGGACATAGAAGCGGCAGAACAAGCTGCCAACATAAAACAAATGGCGCTTCTCTTCCAAGACATGGTAGGAATGATGTTATAGCCGGATCCTCCAGCTGAAGACCCTCCGGTCATTATTGAAGACGACAGAGGGGAGACATCCAATCCTCCTCCGGCTCATTCAGCAGCCAAGGAGGAAACCATTTCAAAAGCCACACTCGATGATTATATAGCTCAGCAAATACGAGCTCACCGAGCGAATGAAACGGCTGGCCAAGTTGTCAAGACTGGACGACCTTATCCGGGTTGGTATGACCAAATCAGTTACCCGTCGGGATATACGATCCTTAAATTCCATGTATATAAAGGGACAGGGAATCCACATCAGCATGTCGCTCAATTCAGGGCCTTATGCGGCAACACTGGAGGCGACGACAAACTGTTGCTTCGCCAATTCGTCGGCAGCCTAGCAGAAACGGCCTTCGAATGGTATTCGGAGCTGCCTAACGACTCTGTCAAAACATTTGCAGAGATGGAGCTGCTGTTTACACAAAGATTTGCAAGCGCCAGCGAGCGCACCCCGATCACCGCATTGATTAACGCCAGGGTGAAGCCTGGAGAAACATAGGTCCAATATGCAATACGATGGCGAAATTTATGGTCAAAATGCGAGTAGCGCATCGAAGAAGTGCCGACAGTGGGCATGTTTGTGGGAACTCTGGATCCGCAAGCGACCATTTCGCAATTCATGATCTTCAAACCGACCACGTTCCAAGCTTTAATCGACAAGCTGGCTTAAATGGACCAGATGGGTCATAGACCGTCTTCTTCAAAGACGGATCCTCGGAATGAAAAGGGGAAAGGAAAAGCAGCTTTCGTTGCCAATACTCAACAACAGCCGAGCAACTTAAAGCCGGTTGTTCGCCAAAACAATGTGCGTCCACGCCCATCCCTTGAGGAGAGACTGGAACGACCTTACTCGTTTCCCCAGGAAAAAACGAGGAGGCTGTTCGAGCTAGCAGTGCGCAACAGATTCATCAATTTGCCGGATCTAAAACGTCCGTTGCAGCCAGGCGATGTCAACAATCCTAATTACTGCCCTTACCACCAAGCAGTAAGCCATCCAATCGAAGATTGCTTCGTTTTCAAAGGCTGGATTGAGGACAAATACCAACAAGGCAAGTTCGCATTATCGGAAAGTTGGAAGGTGAAACCGCCACAACCTCATGCCCTTAAAAAGGTGGACACGCCGGGGGCATCATGCTCTTTTATAGAAGAAATTCCGTGGGAGGTCGCTCTTTCAGCCAAAACTAAAAGAATGCTGAAGGATCTCCAAACGTGTCCGGCAATCAGGTGGAAAAATCCACTGGAACCCGAAATCATCGAGGGAATGCTAAAACTGCGCCCAACTCCAAAGATCGGTGGTGATAGCCAAAGCACACACACCCAGCCATCGAAATCTTCAAAAAAGAAGAAGAAGCCCGTGAAGCCTGGCGACAAGCGCACGGACCTACAAAAGAAGATTGACGCGCTGGAAGAGTATAAACAGAAGGCGCGGACTCCAGTCACACTCCAAGAGTTTCTCAGCCACGTTCTTGAGAACGAAGATGATGGAGAAGACTCGTCGAGTGAATCTGAAGATTACGCAGTAAGATGCCATGTGATCTCTCACTCGTCAATAGACAATAAGGAAGCTCCTTGCACCGAGAAACTGGGGGCAGGATCGAAGCCAAAACCCTTAGAGCCGTCTGACGAGATGATCGACTTGCTGCTGAACGAAGCCCGTCAGAAGAGCAAAACCAATTGAGAGCGTGAACTGGCTATATTCGAAAAAGCCAAATGCCGATGACTGGAGGAAAAGGTCGAGACGCCACAACGGGAGCAGAGCATCCATATCACCAGCAAAAACAAGCTTAGAGTAAGGAAACGATTCGCTAGGGCCCTGGCAATAGGAATGAAGTTGCCCTCTCTCAAAGGAAGTTCATGTTTCCTGATTTAAAATCAGGAAAGTTTGCGGAGGAGGCATCACGTGCTAGCACGTGACCAGCAGTCACGTGTTGGCACGTGACATTTAAAAGCAGCGGCAAAGGCACATCAGTTCCCTGATCAAATCAAGGAAAAGGCTTCAGAAAAGGTCACGTGCTCACACGTGACCAGAGGTCACGTGTTGGCACGTGACGGCTGAACAGCGGCTAGAAGACAAAGCGCAGAAAGCAGAGGAAAGCTCGTTCCAAGGGGTCACGTGCCTACACGTGACCAGGGGTCACGTGCCTACACGTGACCAGGGGTCACATGGCCACACGTGACCGGCTTTCAAAGCCTATTTATTTAACAGAATCAAATTCTGAAGAGATCATTCAAATCTTTCCAAAGGAAAATGATTATTTGGAACCGATTGAACTAAAGATTTGAAGGTGATTAAATACCACCTATCTATGGAAAAATCTTGAATTTGGAAAGATTTCCCCTTAAAATCTAATCGAAATAACAAAGGAAAATCTTTGGATTTAAAATCCAATGGTGAATAAAATTCACCTAATAATCCAAAGGTCCAAACGAATGGTGAGTACAAATCAAATCTCTCAATAAAAGATTCATCAAAACTAATTGATTCTGCTTCTTCTCCTATAAATAGGAGCCAAGAGAAGAAGAGATCGAGAGATAGATAGAGAGAGAAAAATAGAGCCTTGAGACTTTGGAGGGATTTGGATCTTCTGCAAAAGAAAACCTTAGGTAAGAAGGGGGAGGCTTTCAAGAAAAAAAAGAATTTAATTCTCAACAGAGTTTAACTCTGATATTAAAAAGAAGAACTTAGTTCTCTCTTTAGCAGAGGATCTGCAAAGTGCACATCTCCCCATAAATTGAGAATTTAATTCTCATTGGGTTCAGATCCTACCGTGCAGATCCAAAGCATAGAGAGGGAATGGATGTTTGAGAATTTAATTCTCATAGGATTATAGAAATTTAATTCCTTCAATTTAAAATTAGGGTTTAACCCTATGTCATAGGAATTTAATTCCTTCAAAATAGAACCAGGGTTAACCCTAGTTAAGAACTCAAATCTGTCGAAATAACAGGAATTTAATTCCTCTAAAGTTTATTGCTAGGGTTTAACCCTATGAAGAGTTTGATTCTTAAAATGATAAACACATCTTCAAACAGGCAGGGTCACGTGGTACCACGTGACCCCTGTAAAGAGCCACCGCTAAAACTTCGAGGCAACGCCTCACATGCTTCACGTGACCCCCAAAGCGCCAAAGAAAAAGCAAAGGAAAAGAAGCTCTGGGGCGCCCTCACGTGTCACCACGTGACCCCTAATGAATATTCTAACAGATCAAAGCGCAAGCCCCCATCACGTGCCTACACGTGATGGCTTTCAGAATTAAAAGTGTTAAACACTTATCTGCAGAACAAAATAAAGAGCTCTAGGGCGCCCTCACGTGCTACCACGTGACCCCTTGGCCGAAGCTTTAACAGACAAACATCTGAATGCCCATCACGTGATAGCACGTGATACTTCAAAGTATTCAAGACTTTTGACCGAATAAAATAAAGGGAAGCAGGGCGCCCTCACGTGTTACCACGTGACCCCTCTTGCCTTAGTGTTTAACACTAAATTGAAACTCTGTTCCCAGTGTTTAACACTGATTTACTTTAGCGTTCAACACTAATTTGAGATCTCTGTTGCCAGTGTTTAACACTGATTTGTTTTAGTGTTTAACACTAATTTGAAACCCCCTGTTGCTGGTGTTCAACACCCCCTATCTTTTAGTGTTAAACACTAACTTGTCAATCTCATTCCCAGTGTTCAACACTGGTTGGTCTTTAGTGTCTAACACTAACTTTAGCCCAATTGGCTAAGTGTCTAGAGGCAAAGCCTCTCCTCTAATGGACCAACAGAGGGCCAATATCCTAAACATGATTGGACTTAGCCCAAGCTGGCCATAAGTCCTCAATTCAAATTCAACTGAGCCAATGGGCTCATAATATAATTAATTGATCTTGGTTCCAAATTGGGCCAAAGATTATTTAATCTACCTCGGTTTAAGGGTACATCTCTTCACTCCTTTGATACTCGGCGTTGTAATTCCTCAACGTCTTCAAAGAGGTGACGGGTCCCGATGACCACATATTGATACGGACTGTGGGGTCCTTAAACTCATGGACTATGAGGTCCTTAACCTTGACCGAGATGTCTTAAAACTAACTTTGGACTGTGGAGTCCTTAAATCCATGGACTATGACGTCCTTAACCTTGACCGAGATGTCTTGAAACTAACCTTGGACTGTGGAGTCCTTAAATCCACGGACTATGAGGTCCTTAACCTTGACCGCAACGTCTTAAAACTAACATTGGACCGCAATGTCCTTAAACTACCTATGGACCGCAACGTCCTTAAACTACCTACTGACCGTAATATCACTAAACTAAACAACATGGCTCCCTTAATTGCTCTATTATTGGATCTAAACAATCCCGTTAAGTTGATCTTAGTCTGGAAATTAGACTAACGTATCCTTAACAAATATTTAAGTCGATCTTAGTCTCGAATGAGGCTAATGTGTCCTTAAACCCAAACCCCCAAACCCAAATCTAAGATAATACGGATTTGGACTAGTCCACGCCCTACGGACGATGACATAACTCAGTCTCCGTATACAATCCACGGGCAACCAAACATAAAATAAACATACACGACACGAAGTGACCATCTGGAGAAGGAGAAAGTGGTTACCGCGATGCGGTAGCGTAATTAACTGCAGGGGCTTGCGCCTGCAGGGAAGAGCGTCCCCACAATCAAAAACCCCTCAAGCGAGGGGGAATCTGACGAAGTCTGCTACATCGGACGCATCCGTTTAAACCTTCGATATACGGTGTCATAAATCAACTTGGCATCTTCGGAGAGGTAGACGGATAGCACCAATTAGCATCTGCCCCGGGCCCCACGCGAGACGACCACGCGTCGCGCCGTCGTTCGGAGGGGAACAGATTCTGGCACGCCCGGTGGGACCTTTTTCTCTTTCCACTCCACACTTCGTGTGTCGTGATTCGCGAACCAATCGCGGTTCGCTAATGGTTGCCCTTGGGTTTCGAAGTACTAAGATTTGGTGTTTCGTTTGCTTTAGAAAGCAAAGAATCAATGGCTTCCACTTGCGCGACATGCTCGGACTGCAATTGCAACCAACGCTCTGCCTCGCCAGGAGGTATAGCCTACGGACCCCAAGCTGCTTCGCTATTCACAATGCCCATGGAATAGGTCACTCGAGCCACCACAGGATTGTTTTTTGGGACCATGCTCCCGCCGACAAGCTTCACCGCTCCGGTGCTGACAACGGAAGCCCCCAAGAAGTCGGTCTTTGATCGTCTTACCCCTGCCGCGGCCCCTCTCAACGGGTCGCCCAACACCAGTGCCTCGGTCTTCTCCAGACTGGGCCAGAGCTCCTGTGGAACCACAATGGGGCCTGCAATCCCAGAGAAGGCTGCTCCTAAGAAAATAACCAGTCTCGCTCCTGAAGTCGTCAAGGCGGCTTCTCCTTCCAAAGAGTCGGTCCTTACAAGATTGACTGTTCCAGCTCCCACTCCTGCTACCCAAAGGACATCAGTCTTTAACAGGCTGGCACCAGCAACGACCCCCCACCTACACAGGGGTCAAGACGAGACTATCGTCCTCACCAAGCCGGTTCCATCAGCACGACGCGCTCGACGTCGTTACTGGCGCCGAGTGAGGAAGGCCGGAGGCAACTCCCCTTCTGGGCTAACTCCTCCAGCCCCGATGGCAGAAGTTAATGCTGCTGTTTCAACCGGGAACAGCTTTGAGATGCTAAATAAGGTGCGTAGGAATTCTCCTACCGCGGCGCTAAAGAAGTCTCCCCATCCGCTGAAAAGAGCTATAGAAGTAAAGCCAGAACAGCCCCAATCTCCTCAACGGCTGTCCTCCCGAATCTATAAAGTCTGGTGGCAGGTCCGAGACTCGATGATCGATCCAAATTTCTCCCGCCAGCACAAGAAGCTGAAAATCCAACAGGAAGCCAGTCACCAGGCTAAGCCACGAAAAGCTGTCTGGGTGCCCACCTCGACGGCCCCCTCAACTTCCACTGCTCATAAAAAGAGGAGGCCGGAGAAGATCCCCGGGCCTGCAACGAGAGCTAAAAGCACTGAACCCAGACGCCCTAAGGCTGGGGGCAGGATGGTCCACACTGTATACATGGCGTCGGGGAAGGAAGACAACCGTGCGTCTACAGGTCATAGACCGCTTACACGGTCAGTAACCAAAGCTCAGGAGCAACAGCAAAAGCTCCAGGAAATGATGATTGCAATGGCCGCGCTTACTGGGCCGAAAGAAAGCCCCGAGGCGTCCTCGGATTAGCAACAAGAACAGGAAACTGACGCTGAGTTCCTTCGGAGAATATTGGAAAAGAAAGATAAAGAGGCGGCGGAACAAGCGGCCAATATAAAGCAAATAGCCCACTTATTCCAGGACATGGAGGGAATGATGATCCAACAAGACCCACCTGCTGAGGATCCTCCGATCGTCCTTGAAGACGACAGGGGAGAAACGTCAAATCCACCACCGGCTCTGTCAACGGCCAAAGAGGAGACAATCTCTAAGGCTGACTTGGACGACTATATAGCCCAGAAAATCCGGGTGCATCATACGACTGAGGCAGCTGGTCAAGTCGTAAAAACGGGGCGACCGTATCCAAGCTGGTACGACCAAATCAAATATCCGCCGGGCTACACAATACCAAAATTCCATGTCTATAAGGGGACAGGCAATCCCCATCAGCATGTGGCCCAGTTCAGGGCGCTTTGTGGTAACACTGGTGGCGACGATAAATTGTTGCTTCGCCAATTCGTGGGCAACTTATCAGAAACGGCGTTCGAATGGTATTCGGAACTCCCGAACGATTCTATCAAGACGTTCGCTGAAATGGAGTTGCTATTCACTCAGCGATTCGCAAGCGCCAGCGAACGCACTCCAATAACGGCATTGATTAATGCCAGGGTAAAACCAGGCGAGACGTGGGTCCAGTACGCCATACGTTGGCGAAACTTGTGGTCTCAATGCGAGCAACGCATTGAGGAAGCGCCCACGGTGGGCATGTTCGTGGGAACCCTAGACCCTCATGCAACTATCTCCCAGTTTATGATGTTCTTTAAGCCAACCACATTCCAGGCTCTAATCGACAAGTTGGCCCAGATGGACCAGATGGGTCATAGACCGTCTCCCCCGAAGCTCGAGCCTCGGAGTGACAAGGGTAAAGGAAAGGCAACCTTCGTCGCGAATGCTCAGCAGCAACCTAGTGCCCCGAAGCTGGCGGATCAACTGGAAGAAAGACGCCGGTATTATAATGAGAAGATGAAGCGCCCCTACTCGTTCCCGTGGGATAAGACAAAACGGCTATTCGAGCTGGCAGTACGCAACAGACTTATAAACTTGCCAAATCCAAGGCGACCGCCACCACCCACTGAGGTGAACAACCCTAACTATTGCCCTTACCATCAAACGGTAAGCCATCCGATTGAGGATTGCTTCGTTTTCAAAGGATGGATTGAAGATCAATACCTCCAGGGAAAGTTTGCGTTGTCCGAAAAGTGGAAGGTGAACCCGCTACAGCCGCATACTCCTAAGAAAGCAGACACACCGGGGGCAACCTGTTCTTTCATTGAGGAAGCTCCATGGGAAGTCATGCTATCAGCTAAAACCAGAAGAATGCCGAGTGATCTTCATTCGTGCCCAGCGGTCGAATGGAAGGACCCGCTTGAACCTCAAATCATCGAAGGGATGTTGAAGCCGCGCCCAACTACGAAGAGCGGTGGTGATGGCCCAAGTACTCACATCCAACCGTCAAAATCTTCAAAGAAAAAGAAAAAGAAATCCAAGAAGCCCGTGAAGCCTGGAGACAAGCGCACGGATTTACAGAAACAGATTGATGCGCTGGAAGAGTACAATCAAAAAGCGCGGATTCCCGTCACGCTACAAGAATTCCTCAACCACGTCTTTCAGGAAGAAGATGAGGGAGAGAGCTCATCGGATGAATCCGAGGGATATGTGGCTAGTTGTCATGTGATCTCCCACTCGGAAGACGAGAAAACTCCTGGCACTGAGAAACTGGGGGCACAGCCTGAGCCAGAACTTATATGGCCAACAGAGGGAATGATTGACGCCTTTCTAGACGGGATTCATTTGAAGAGTAAAGCCGATCAGGAGCGTGAGATGGCTGCATCGGAAGGAGCCAAGCGCAGGCGACTAAACGAAAGAATCGAAGCACTCCCGCCAGATCGAAAGACATCCGATGCGAATAAAAACGTGTTCAAGACGAGGAAAAGATTCGCCAAAACCATGTCAATGGGAATGAAGTTACCACCCTCAGAAGAAAACGCGTTCGATGGGGCGAAGGGACACCCTAATTATTGCGCGTATCATCGGAAGATTTCACACCCCACTGAGGAGTGCGACGCTTTTAGGATATGGTGGCAGGGATATGTTACTCACCAGCAACATTTTAAGCGCATGAAACGCAGAACTCGTCGGGAGCAGAGAAGTACAACCGACAGGCACAAAAGAACTACCGGCAGCTGTCACATGGTCGACGCCGGAGGATCACAAGTTCCCACCTTTGGGAGCGACTCTGATGAGGAAATGGCTTTGGGCCCTCTCTTTAAAGAGTCCGTCTTAGGAAAAGGGGAAGAACCGGAGGCCTGCGAGAACATTCAGCTGCGCAATCGCATGCTCCCGGAAAAGAATCTCGGGCCCGCAAATAGAAAAGATAAGGGAAAGGAAAAGGTCACTGGGGATATCGCCTTAGATGACCAAGTCATGAAAGAGCTGACTGCCAAGGACCCTCCCAGGAAGGGTAAGGTGGACTACAACATCCTAGCGCACCTAAGGAAGCTACCTTCTCAGCTCAGCATTCTCGATGCCCTCCTATTATCCAAAGAAGCGCGAGATTCATTAATCAAGGCGTTACAAGAACCCGAGCAATTCCAAGCCTTCCTCGCCGCAGAAAGGATGAAGGATGAACTGGAAGAAGTGCACACGGCCGACATCATGTTCGGTGACGAAGACCTTCTTCTCGGGATGAGCGACCACAACTGTCCCCTATATATCTCTGGATACCGCCATGATATTAAGATAGGCAAGATCCTGGTGGATAATGGATCCTCCGTCAATCTCCTTAATGTTTGGGTGTTGAAGGAAATCTGCATGAGCGTACAGCATCTCGCTCGTGACAAAATTACCATTTCCGGTTTCGACTCACAGTCATCACGGACTCTCGGATCTGTAATACTAACATTACGCTTCGGACCGCTCGTCACGGACATCAAGTTTCACGTCGTTGACGCCAAGACCTGCTACAACGCCTTGCTCGGTCGTCCTTGGTTACATGAGTACAACATCATCCCTTCTACACAGCATCAGTGTATGAAGTACTTCAAGGATGGTTTTGAGTATACCGTAACAGGTGAGCTGAACCCATTTTCCGTGAACGAAGTCCGCAAGTACGAAGATGCAAAGTACTTTTTGCCAGACTTCGAGGATACAGAAAAGTGTCGCAAGCCGGAGAACAAAGTCATCGCCACCATCCCTGTTTTCAGGAGCGATACCGAAGAAGAAGAAGAGATAGTTTATGCTGGGCCATCTCGACGCAACAACCCGGGAACGTCCGCCCTCATGTTGATCTTCGGAAGTGACTCGGAAGATGAGGTTAATGCCGTGTTCTCCAGTCGGCCGTCAATACAAGCATCCCCTAGCGATGATCAGAGTTTGCAAATCACCATGGTGCGGCGAAAACACTACAAGGAGCTCGACGCACTTCAAGCTTACAATGTGCAGGACCTGCAGACGTTTTACGTCCCTTCCAGGCGAAAGGGTGAAAATGTGATCCTATTCTACCAATCCACAGAAACGAAAGTGGAGAAAGAAATCTGGCATGGCGCGGATTCTACACTCGACAGGCTCCAACCCATCCGTTTGCCTAGATATTACACAAATGGACTAAAGAGGCTATTGAAGTGCCAAGGAGTACCCTTAAAACAGACTGTTCGACAAGCTCGGTTCTACAACAGGATTTGGGAGGTCCCTGGGACTCAGCACAAATTGCCCAACGGGAGAATGGAAACACTTGGGCTTGGATATGTGAGATCCAGGAAACGGGAGCGAGTCCACGGCAGCTACGCCATATATAACTTCGATGAGGAGGAGGACACCCTGTCGGGGAATACTAACCCCTCGTCAAAACTGGATCCCGCGAGTGAAGTGCCGAGTCCGTCATTTGAAGAACAAGTGGACAAGCTTATCAGGAAAGCAGGTCAAAAGGCTCGGGAAGACCACAACCGCGAGATGGCCATCTACGAAAAAGCCAGGACTCAACGTCTGTTTCAACAGGCTGCAAAAGATGAAGATGCTCATCCCCGTCAACCCGTTGTACAAAAGGCCCGACGCAGAGGCAGAAGTAAGTCAAGAAGCGGAAAAAGGAGCCGACAACAACGACGCAGGATTAGAGAGTCACGTGAGCGGGCATTGCGCGGTCCGGATTTGTCCCTCACGAAGAAGATGAGTCGAGCGTATTCCTTCCCTTGAGACAAGACGGAGAAGTTACTCTATAAAACATCAAATGATCGCGCTTCCGGAGTCTAAGCACCCTGAGCAAGCTAACAAAGTTCATCATCCGGGTTATTGCTCTTATCACCGAGCCGTAGGACACCCTATCGAAAACTGCTTCACCTTCAAGAACTGGGTCGAAGACCAGTACCAACGAGGCAGATTTGCTTTATCCAGCAGCTGGAGGGTAACGCCGCCACAAAAGCATGAACCCAAAGCCGCAAGAGCAGAGCCAGATCCACATCGGTCTTGGAAGCGGATTCGCACTTGTCACATGATTACAATATTAAAAGAAGAGCCCGAGAACATGGATGACATCCCCTGGTGCTTTGAGAACAGCAATGACGAGATGATCTCAGAATTTCCGCCGGCTCCGCAAGAACTGGAAGATGGCATACATACTACTGCAGATAACCTCAAGAAGATTGAGTTAGGGTCGACAGATGATCCGCAACCGACATTCGTCAGCGAGTTGCTCTCTGAAGAAAGGGTGGCTGTGTTGAAAGACGTGCTTATGCAGCACAGAGATTGCTTCGCATGGAACTATTCCGAGATGCCAGGATTAGATCCAGAGATTACTGTGCATAAATTAGCAATATCCCCAGATATCAATCCAGTCAAACAGGCGTCGAGAAGGATGCGGCTCGAGCTTGAAATGAGCATTAACGCCGAAGTTAAGAAACTGATTGATTCTGAGTTTATCCAGGAGGTACAGTATCCTGATTGGGTCGCCAACATCGTCCCGGTAATGAAGAAAAACGGGACAGTGCGCATATGTGTGGACTTCCGAGATCTCAATAAAGCCTGCCCGAAGGACGATTTCCCAGTACCGGTCACCGAACTGATGATAGAAAATATGTCCACTCATGAGGTTTTCTCCTTTATGGACGGTTCATCAGGGTACAATCAGATAAAGATGCATCCCGACGACCAGAAGCATACCGCTTTCCGGACCCTTCTGGGTATATTCTGCTACAAGGTTATGCCCTTCGGTCTAAAGAACGCCGGTGCTACCTATCAAAGGGCCATGACAAAGATCTTCGATGATCTCATACATGAAATCGTCGAGTGCTATATTGATGACCTCGTAGTGAAGAGCATGTCATACGAAGAGCATTTTGAGCATCTGAAGACCGTATTTCAACGCCTTCGGCAATATAATTTGAAGATGAATCCCCTCAAATGCGCGTTTGGAGTCTCCTCGGGTAAATTCTTGGGGTTCATCATCCGACACCGAGGTATCGAAATAGATCCATCTAAGATCAAGGCGATTATGGAGATGCCACCCCCAAGGACTCTCAAACAGCTACGGTCTCTCCAAGGAAAGCTCGCGTACATCCGGCGGTTTATCGCCAATTTTTCAGGCAAGTGCCGTCCTTACAGCCACCCGACGAAGAAGGGAACTCCGTTCGTCTGGGACCGAAAATGCTAAAGCGCGCTAGATGAAATCAAGCAATACCTGCAGAACCCACCGGTGCTGGCTGCTCCAGTCAAGGGGAAGCCTCTTATTCTTTATACAACAGCCCTCGAAGGTTCCTTAGGCGCATTATGGGCACAGGAGAATGATCGAGGGAAGGAGAGAGCTTTTTACTACTTAAGTCGAGTTCTGCTGGGGGCAGAAAGCAATTACTCCCCTATCGAAAAACACTGCCTGGCGTTAATCTTCGCGATAACAAAACTCCGGCACTATGCTTTGGCACATGAAGTCCGTCTTATATCAAAGGTGGACCCCCTAAAATATCTAATGTCAAAGACCATATTGACTGGGAGACTCGCTAAATGGGCCCTACTCTTGATGGAGTTTTCAATAACCTATCAGCCGGTTAAGGCAGTGAAAGGCCAAGCCATTGCCGACTTTCTTGCTGAGCATCCAGTACCTGCCGGTTCTCCTCTAAATTGTGATTTGCCGGACGAACATGCGTTTGACGTTATCGACGGTAGTGATACCCGATGGGAGCTTTATTTCGATGGAGCGTCCTCCGTAAAGAAGCGCAAACAAAATACCCCAATGATCAAATCAGGGGTAGGCCTCATCTTCGTAACTCCACAAGGAGGGATAATGCGCTTCGCTTTCTCTTTAACAGAACCGAGGACGAACAATGAAGCCGAATACGAAGCTTTGATAGCAGGCCTCGAGATCGCCATTGACATGGGAATTGAAAACCTCCTCATATATGGGGATTCTCAACTGGTCGTTAGTCAAGTAAACGGCGACTACCAAACGTGCAAACCGGAGTTGGTAAAGTATGGTGAAAAGGTGCGACAACTGTTGACCCAAATTCCCTCCTATACTCTGGAAAGTATACCACGCGCGGAAAATAGCAAAGCAGACGCGTTGGCCAAGCTCGCTAAGGAACTGGTTGACGAGAACCTCGATGACGTCAGAATCGTGGTACAAAGCCGTAGGGTGCTTGCCCCAGCAGAAATATCTCCGAAATCATCCGAAGAGAAGGGAGTGACTGAGCAGACGACCCTACAAATAAAAGACCGTGAGAAGGCTGAGGACTGGAGGGAGGTCTTCATAGACTACTTTAAGTCCCACCGAATGCCCGAAGAAGCGTCCTCAAGACATCAGCTCATGAAAAGAGCTCTGTCTTTCGCCCTCGTCAACAATACTCTGTACAAGAGGTCGTTTGATTCCCTGTGGCTGAGATGTTTAGGACCTGACGAAGCAGAAAGAGTCGTTCAGGAAGTTCACGACGGAATCTGTGGTTCTCATCAAGCAGGCCCGAAGATGAAGTTAAAAATTAAACGGATGGGTTACTACTGGCCCACGATGATCCAGGACTGCCTCGAATATGCGAAGCAATGCCACTCATGCCAAATCCACGGGGATTTCATCCACCAGCATCCGAATCCACTACATCCAACGGTGGCTAGCTGGCCATTCGAAATGTGGGGGACTGACATAGTCGGCCCCATCGAACCAGCATCGTCCAGGGGACATCGTTTCATCCTGGTGATGACTGATTACTTCTCCAAATGGGCGGAAGCAGTACCGCTGAGGGAAGTGAGGACGGAGAATATCCTCCACTTTTTCAAAACGCACGTCATTTATCGGTTTGGAACTCCACGGCGGATTATCTCCGATAACGGGCCAGCCTACAGAAGCCATAAGATTAGCCGTTTCACGCAACAGCATAATATAGACTGGAGATACTCCTCAGTTTATAATCCACGAGCTAACGGTCTGGCCGAGGCCTTCAATAAGACCTTGACAAAGATCATAAAAAAAAACGGTGACCCGAAATAAGAAGGACTGGCACGAGAGACTGCAAGAGGCTCTTTGGGCATATCGAACTACGTTCAAGACGGCCACGAACACGACGCCATACGCACTGGTATTCGGCACAGAAGCGGTACTCCCCCTCGAGATAGAGTTGCCTTCTCTACGAGTGGCAGTCCACTACGAATTGACAAACGAAGAAAATGCTCACCTTCAGCTTGAGGAGCTTGATGCCCTCGATGAAACCCGGCTCATAGCACAACAAAATCTGGAGGCCTACAAAGCAAAGATGACGCGCTCGTACGAAAGATTGACCAGGCCGAGGACATTCCGCCAAGGCGAACTCGTACTGGTGGTCAAAAGACCTATGATCCCCAATCGTGCCAAGCGGGGAAAATTTGAGCCAAACTATGAAGGCCCGTACATCATAGACAAGGTCTACCAGGGTGGAGCCTATCTACTCATGGACATGCACGGTGAAAGGCCTTTCAGGCCAATAAACGGCCGCTTCCTAAAGAAATACTACGCTTAATGAGCCACAGCCTAGGTCAATGATAGATGACGACGACTATGTCCGCTCTCTATCTTCCTAAACTCAGACTTTATAAGTAGTAGCCGGCCTTCCCCTGAATGGACCGAAACGTCCGTAAACTAACGATGGACCGAAACGTCCGTAAACTAACGACGGACCGAAACGTCCTTAAACTAACGACGGACCGAAACGTCCTTAAACTACTACCGCAGTATCCTTAGGCTGACGAGATGAATAAAAAAAAAGAGAAAAAGAAAAAATATATAAATAAAAAAAAATAAAAAATAAAAACGGTATGTCCATAAGCAAAATGGGCACGGATGAAAACCCGAAAGGGCTCCGTGAGTAAAAACTGCAGGGCTACCGGCGAGTGTTCGTGAAAACCCGAAAGGGCGCGACCTTGTAAAAAAAAGAGAGAAAAAGAATAAAAAAAAAAGGTATGTCCATAAGCAAAATGGGCACGGATGAAAACCCGAAAGGGCTCCGTGAGTAAAAACAGCAGGACTACCGGCGAGTGTTTGTGAAAACCCGAAAGGGCGCAACCTCGTTAAAAGACACTTACAAGAACCTCTCGACCTTGTAAGGAGAAACCACCCGCGTGGGATCCTTACGACTCACAAGGGGGCGACACACTTAGAGATCCCCACGATTCCTAAGGAGAAAATACACTTACGAGATCCTCACGACTCGTAAGGAGAACTCTCTTATGGGACCCTCACGGCTCATAAGACTTGAAAGTCTTAAGTTACAGAAACCTAAACCTGTTCTTAAGCAAATCCCCCACAACCTTCGATATTGCCCTACAAATGGATCAATACTGACCCTTGTATACAATCCACGGGCGCGAATAAACATTTCCCCAGCAAAGTCCCACCCGTGACTAGGGGTATGTCCCTATGATGAACAACCCTTATGAGTCCTCTCGACTTATAAGGAGAAAGCCCTCTTGTAAGATCCTTACGAATTACAGAGGAACACACACTTAGGAATCCTCACGATTCCCAAGAAGAAAACACACCTACAAGATCCTCACGACTTGTAGGGAGAAATACCTTCGTGAGACCCTTACGACTCATGAAGTCAAAAGCCTTAGTCGACAGGACCCTTAACCCTGTTTACTAAGCCACCTTTGTTCAACATCGACAGAGGCAAATGATGATTCGCTCCTGGCAACATCCCAGTTGTAGCGGTGCTGATGCCGAAATCGGTGTCTAAAATCCAAGCTTGCGGCAAAAAAGCTAGCGAGCCACACATGCATATGAAATAGCCGAAATGATGGGGCAACTTGCAATAAAAAGCAGCAAGTAAAAATGTATGAATGACAGATAGCCGAAATGATTGGGCAACTCGCAATAAAAAGCAGTGAGTAAAGATAAAATAAATGGCCGAAATGATAGGGCAATCGCGACCTCCGCGATATAAAAGCTGAAATGATAGAGCATCGCGAAAAAAGAAATAAAATAAAAAAAAAGTTTTAATTTATGCCCTACAGGTGATGTTCCATCACATCCTGTATACAATCCAAGGGCGTAAACAAAAAAGGGATCATACTTCTCCCCCAGGTTTCATCATAAGAAGAAGCAAAATCTTGACGGGCCGCGAATGACTTAGAAATCATCTCAGCACTCGTCTCGTAACAACGAACACGACTTCAAGCGAAACGGAACAGCGGCAACTCCCAGTTCCATGGCTCGGCGATATCCTGATCACCGAAAAGTCAAATCCCAACTCCGTGAAATGCGAATACAATCAACGAAATTCCTGGTTACGTGGAACGCGGATAACGTCACTCTTTGACCCCGTGGAAAGCATCCAGAGCAAAATTCCTGGTCACGTGGAACGCAGATAACGTCACCCTTTGACCCCGTGGAAAGCGTCCAGAGCGGATCCTGGTCCTCGCAGAGCACGGCAGTGAACCCGTGTGAAGCATCCAGAGCGGAGCCTAGTCCTCGCCGAGCACGGCAGTGAACCCGTGTGAAGCATCTAGTGCAAAATTCCTGGTTACGTGGAACGCGGATAACGTCACTCTTTGACCCCGTGGAAAAAGTCCAGAGCAGATCCTGGTCCTCGCAGAGCACGGCAGTGAACCTGTGTGAAGCATCCAGAGCGGAGCCTAGTCCTCGCCGAGCACGGCAGTGAACCCGTGTGAAGCATCTAGTGCAAAATTCCTGGTTACGTGGAACGCGGATAACGTCACTCTTTGACCCTGTGGAAAACATCCAGAGCGGAGCCTAGTCCTCGCCGAGCACGGTAGTGAACCCGTGTGAAGCATCTAGTGCAAAATTCCTGGTTACGTGGAACGCGGATAACGTCACTCTTTGACCCCGTGGAAAACGTCCAGAGCGGATCCTGGTCCTCGCAGAGCACGGCAGTGAACCCGTGTGAAGCATCCAGAGCGGAGCCTAGTCCTTGCCGAGTACGGCAGTGAACCCGTGTGGAGCATCTAGTGCAAAATTCCTGGTTACGTGGAACGCGGATAACGTCACTCTTTGACCCCGTGGAAAACGTCCAGAGCAGATCCTGGTCCTCGCAGAGCACGGCAGTGAACCCGTGTGAAGCATCCAGAGCGGAGCCTAGTCCTCGTCGAGCACGGCAGTGAACCCGTGTGAAGCATCTAGTGCAAAATTCCTGGTTACGTGGAACGCGGATAACGTCACTCTTTGACCCCGTGGAAAACGTCCAGAGCGGATCTTGGTCCTCGCAGAGCACGGCAGTGAACCCGTGTGAAGCATCCAGAGCGGAGCCTAGTCCTCGCCGAGCACGGCAGTGAACCCGTGTGAAGCATCTAGTGCAAAATTCCTGGTTACGTGGAACGCGGATAACGTCACTCTTTGACCCCGCGGAAAACGCCCAGAGCGGAGCCTGGTCCTCGCCAAGCACGGCAGTGAACCCGTGTGAAGCATCCAGAGCAAATACCGGACTGTGGAGTCCTTAAAATCCACGGACTATGATGTCCTTAACCTCGACCGTAATGTCTTAAAACTAACAATCAACCACCCTGATTCTGTATTGATTCTACCTTGGTTTAAGGGTACATCTCTTCACTCCTTTGATGCCTGACGTTGTAATTCCTCAACGTCTTCAAAGAGGTGACGGGTCCCTGCAACCAAACATCGGACTGTGGAGTCCCTAAATCCACGGACTATGAGGTCCTTAACCTTGACCGTGATGTCTTAAAACTAACATCGGACTGTGGAGTCCCTAAATCCACGGACTATGAGGTCCTTAACCTTAACCGTGATGTCTTAAAACTAACATCGGACTGTGGAGTCCTTAAATCCACGGACTATGATGTCCTTAACCTTGACGTCTTTAAACTACGACGCCTTGAGCAACCCCTGACCCCGTGAAACACGGATAAGGGTGATCACATCCAGCACTTGCAGGTCCTCACGACCTGTAAGGAAGAAAAACTCTCTTGTGAGATCCTTACGACTCTCAAGGGAAAACCCGCTTAAGAATCCTCACGATTCTTAAGAAGAACTTACACCTATGGGATCCTCTCGACCCATAGGGAGAAAAACTCTTTATGAGACCCTCGTGGCTCATAAAGCGCGAAAGTCTTAGGAAGCAGATCTTAACCCTGAATCCTAAGCCATCGTTGCCCTGCGAAGAGATCAAGATAAATTGTCCGCAAAACACATTCAATAAAAGGAGACACACCATTGAAAAGAAAAATATGTCTTCATTCATAAACCTCCCTTCGACAACAATACTCGATCTAAAGCCAACACAAACCACCCGATACGGGAGATAACAAGAAAAGTTTCTGATCTGTATCCTATCAGGCGCGCATTTGCAACTGTACAAATGTTTAAAAGGAAATGTTGCCCGATGCACTGATGTGCATGCAACGTAACGATGGTGCTCGCAATTAAAGAAAATTCCCATGAGAAAAACAGGCAGCTCATTTACGCAAGCAAGACACACGTACGACTATCCGACAAACATGAAAATTCAACAGAAAGCATGCAAACCACCAATGATTAAAGGAGTATATTGATTCAAACATACTACACTAGTAGGAAAAGATCACCAAACAAGGGATCAGAGATACAAGGGTTAACAAAGCAAAACACAAAATTCTCCAGCTCCCTCTCCGCCCTCTCCAGCATGTCAAAACGACGGTTTTCGCGAGGAGTCGCTCTCCATCGGTTGGAGCCGTGCTCATCAGCGAAAGCAGACATAACGGCCCGACGGGCTCTTATCTGACTCAGTATATGAACTGAGTGATCCTTCAGAGCTTGAGTGATTAGACAAGCCTCGTGAAAGCACTCAAGCTTGTCCTCCGCCGCGTCAAGGATCGCCGAAGTCATCTCCGCCGGATGAGGGGGTATATCGGCAAGTACAGACAGGAGGATCATCCGGAGCCAAATGGAGCCCATGGGAAGAGGAGAGCCCCGACGAGTCAGTAGCTCATACATCACCGTGTCATATTGAGCGTCGGTGAGAAGGGGATCTGCCAGCCGCGCAGTGAAGCGAGGGATTATCTCCTCAATGGGCACCTCCCATGGTTGCCGACGAGCATGGGGATGATTGCAAGCCATGGCGATTGATCGGGTTCTCAAAGATGATCACCTTAAGGTATAAATGGGTTTCTCTGTGAGGAAAAGAAGTAAGGCATGGGTTCAGGTTATACAGGGGAGCATTTAACGCTATGCACAAAAAATATTGTGCATGGTGGGACTATTCTCAAAGCCCGGAAAGAAGGGAAGAGCGTTGGAAATGAAATCCAACGACGCATTGGAATCAGATCAGGAAAATGAAACATCCCCATAAAGCAGAGCCCTGCATGCGCAACACGTGAGCACTAGCCTTTGATTGGGAGATAAAGCGGCACTGCACAGACACAACAGAGAACTAAGCTCTGGAAAGGAGAATTAAGTTTTCAGAAAGAAAAGTATGCAAGGAGGAAGATGAGCAAAGTAGAGGCGCTTCTGCAAAGGCATAGGCACTTATAGGATGGGATGGAAAACGTTTCATCTACCCTACTCCCAAGGCAAATCCAACGGTTACAAAAGTGACAGCGTTGCACTCACGTGCAGACACGTGAGAACAATGCTGTGGGGGCATTTGTTTCTTGATTTAAAATCAGGAAAGTTTGCGGAGGAGGCATCACGTGCTAGCACGTGACCAGCAGTCACGTGTTGGCACGTGACATTTAAAAGCAGCGGCAAAGGCACATCAGTTCCCTGATCAAATCAAGGAAAAAGCTTCAGAAAAGGTCACGTGCTCACACGTGACCAGAGGTCACGTGTTGGCACGTGACGGCTGAACAGCGGCCAGAAAACAAAACGCAGAAAGCAGAGGAAAGCTCGTTCCAAGGGGCCACGTGCCTATACGTGACCAAGGGGCCACGTGCCTACACGTGACCAGGGGTCACGTGGCCATACGTGACCGGCTTTCAAAGCCTATTTATTTAACAGAATCAAATTCTGAAGAGATCATTCAAATCTTTCCAAAGGAAAATGATTATTTGGAACCGATTGAACTAAAGATTCGAAGGTGATTAAATACCACCTATCTATGGAAAAATCTTGAACTTGGAAAGATTTCCCCTTAAAATCTAATCGAAATAACAAAGGAAAATCTTTGGATTTAAAATCCAATGGTGAATAAAATTCACCTAATAATCCAAAGGTCCAAACGAATGGTGAGTACAAATCAAATCTCTCATTAAAAGATTCATCAAAACTAATTGATTCTGCTTCTTCTCCTATAAATAGGAGCCAAGAGAAGAAGAGATCGAGAGATAGAGAGAGAGAGAGAAAAATAAAGCCTTGAGACTTTGGAGGAATTTGGATCTTCTGCAAAAGAAAACCTTAGGTAAGAAGGGGGAGGCTTTCAAGAAAAAAGAGAATTTAATTCTCAACAGAGTTTAACTCTAATATTAAAAAGAAGAACTTAGTTCTCTCTTTAGCAGAAGATCTGCAAAGTGCACATCTCCCTATAAATTGAGAACTTAGTTCTCTCTTTAATTCTCATTGGGTTGAGATCCTGCCATGCAGATCCAAAGCATAGAGAGGGAATGGATTTTTGAGAATTTAATTCTCATAGGATTATAGGAATTTAATTCCTTCAATTTAAAATTAGGGTTTAACCCTATGTCATAGGAATTTAATTCCTTCAAAATAGAACCAGGGTTAACTCTAGTTAAGAACTCAAATCTGTCGAAATAACAGGAATTTAATTCCTCTAAAGTTTATTGCTAGGGTTTAACCCTATGAAGAATTTGATTCTTAAAAAGATAAACACATCTTCAAACAGGCAGGGTCACATGCTACCACGTGACCCCTGTAAAGAGCCACCGCTAAAACTTCGAGGCAACGCCTCACATGCTTAACGTGACCCCCAAAGCGCGCAAAGAAAAAGCAAAGGAAAAGAAGCTCTGGGGCGCCCTCACGTGTCACCACGTGACCCCTAATGAATATTCTAACAGATCAAAGCGCAAGCCCCCATCACGTGCCTACACGTGATGGCTTTCAGAATTAAAAGTGTTAAACACTTATCTGCAGAACAAAATAAAGAGCTCTAGGGCGCCCTCATGTGCTACCACGTGACCCCTTGGCCGAAGCTTTAACAGACAAACATCAGAATGCCCATCACGTGATAGCACGTGATACTTCAAAGTATTCAAGACTTTTGATCGAATAAAATAAAAGGAAGCATGGCGCCCTCACGTGTTACCATGTGACCCCTCTTGCCTTAGTGTTTAACACTAAATTGAAACTCTGTTCCCAGTGTTTAACACTGATTTACTTTAGCGTTCAACACTAATTTGAGATCTCTGTTGCTAGTGTTTAACACTGATTTGTTTTAGTGTTTAACACTAATTTGAAACCCCCTGTTGCTGGTGTTTAACACCCCCTATCTTTTAGTGTTAAACACTAACTTGTCAATCTCATTCCCAGTGTTCAACACTGGTTGGTCTTTAGTGTCTAACACTAACTTTAGCCCAATTGGCTAAGTGTCTAGAGGCAAAGCCTCTCCTCTAATGGACCAACAGAGGGCCAATATCCTAAACATGATTGGACTTAGCCTAAGCTGGCCATAAGTCCTCAATTCAAATTCAACTGAGCCAATGGGCTCATAATATAATTAATTGGTCTTGGTTCCAAATTGGGCCAAAGATTATTTAATCTACCTCGGTTTAAGGGTACATCTCTTCACTCCTTTGATACTCGGCGTTGTAATTCCTCAACGTCTTCAAAGAGGTGACGGGTCCCCATGACCACATATTGATACGGACTGTGGGGTCCTTAAACTCATGGACTATGAGGTCCTTAACCTTGACCGAGATGTCTTAAAACTAACTTTGGACTGTGGAGTCCTTAAATCCATGGACTATGACGTCCTTAATCTTGACCGAGATGTCTTAAAACTAACCTTGGACTGTGGAGTCCTTAATTCCACGGACTATGACGTCCTTAACCTTGACCGCAACGTCTTAAAACTAACATTGGACCGCAATGTCCTTAAACTACCTATGGACCGCAACGTCCTTAAGCTACCTACTGACCGTAATGTCACTAAACTAAAAACATGGCTCCCTTAATTGCTCTATTGTTGGATCTAAACGATCCCGTTAAGTTGATCTTAGTATGGAAATTAGACTAACGTATCCTTAACAAGTGTTTAAGTCGATTTTAGTCTCGAATGAGGCTAATGTGTCCTTAAACCCAAACCCCCAAACCCAAATCTAAGATAATACGGATTTGGACTAGTCCACGCCCTACGGGCGACGACATAACTCAGTCTCCGTATACAATCCACGGGCAACCAAACATAAAATAAACATACACGACACGAAGTGACCATCTGGAGAAGGAGAAAGTGGTTACCGCGATGCAGTAGCGTAATTAACTGCAGGGGCTTGCGCCTGCAGGGAAGAGCGTCCCCACAATCAAAATCCCCTCAAGCGAGGGGGAATCTGACGAAGTCTGCTACATCGGATGCATCCGTTTAAACCTTCGATATACGGTGTCATAAATCAACTTGGCATCTTCGGAGAGGTAGACGGATAGCACCAATTAGCATCTGCCCCGAGCCCCAGGCGAGACGACCACGCGTCGCGCCGTCGTTCGGAGGGGAACTGTTCCCCTGGCAATATACGTCTTGAGGAAGCAAACATACATCCTAACTTCTGCCTATACCACCAGAAGATTGCACACCCTACCGAGGAGTGCATAGCCTTTAAAAACTGGTGGCAGGGATATGTTTCCCATCGACGACACATTCAACGAGTGAAGCGCAAGACTCGTCGAGAACAGAAAAACACGACAGATGAGCACGAAAGAGCTGCTGGCAACTGTCACCTAGCCGACACCAAAGGATCGCAAGTTATCACCTTTGGAAGCGACTCTGACGAAGAAGTCTCCCTCAGCCCTCTCTTCACGGAATCCACCTCCGGCACAAAACATGCGAAGATTTAGATTTGCGGCCAAGTCTAGCTGCATAATCGTGCGTCTACTTATGACCGAAATGTCGTTAAACTACTACAAAACCGCGGCGTCCCCCAGACTGATGTATAAAAAAAAAGGTATGTCCATAAGCAGAAAGGGTACGGATGAGAACCCGAAATGGCTCCGTGAGTAAAAACAGCAGGGTTACCGGCGAGTGTTTGTGAAAACCCGAAAGAGCGCAACCTCGTTAAAAGACACTGTTCCCCTCCGAACAACGGAGACGAGACCGCGTAGGTTCGTCTAGCCTGAGATTCGGGGCAGATGCTATTTGGTGCTATCCGTCCACCTCTCCGAAGATGCCAAGTTGATTTATGGCACCATGTATCGGAGGTTTAAACGGATGCGTCCGATGTAGCAGACTTCGTCAGATTCCCCCTCGTCTGAGGGTTTTTTGATTGTGGGGACGCTCTTCCCTGCAGGAGCAAGCCCCTGCAGTTAATTACGCTACCGCATCATGGTAACAACTTTCTCCTTCTCCAGATGGTCACTTCGTGTCGTGGGTGTTTGTTTTGTTTGTGGTTGCCCGTGGATTGTATACGGAGATTAATTTATGTTGTCGCCCGTAGGACGTGGATTAGTCCAAATCCGTACTTTCTTAGATTTGGGTTTGGGGTTTTGGTTTAAGGATACGTTAGTCTTATTTTGGACTAAGATCAACTTAAACGCTTGTTAAGGATACGTTAGTCTAATTTTAGACTAAGATCATCTTAACGGGATCGTTTAGATCCAACAAAAGAGCATTTGGACTCTATTGTTCTAGTTTAGGGACATAGTGGTCCATTGCCAGTTTAAGGACATGGTGGTCCAACATTCCCATTTTGGGGACGAATATTAGTTTAAGGACATTTCGGTCCTACATTCCCATTTTGGGGACGAATATTAGTTTAAGAACATTTCGGTCCATGATTCCCATTTTGGGGACGATTATTAGTTTAAGGACATTTCGGTCCATGAGTTTAAGGACCCCACAGTTCGTAGCAATGTATGGTTGTCGGGACCCGTCACCTCTCTGACGACGTTGAAGGATTACAATGACAAATATCAGAGGAGTTCAGAGATGTACCCTTGAACCGGGTGTAAATTGATTTGGGAGAGCAGTTGTGCTCAATTCAATTTAAATTGAGGACTTATGGCCAGAATTGGGCTAAGTCCATTTGAAAATATTCAACATTTTATTTATACTTGGCCTGTTAGGCCTTTGTTTGCGCTCTGCCCTTTTTAAACAATGCATAGCATTGGGCTTCTTAATTAAATGCACAGCATTTATATTAGGCATGTTAGGCTTCTTAATTGGGTTCTGCCTCTTTTTAATAATGCACAGCATTTAGTGGTCTGATAGTGCGCCACGTGGCCTGTCAGGCGCTCTGCGCCAATTAAAGAGCGCAAGACGCCAGCGCATGTGGAGGTGACACGTGTCCCGATCTGGTGAGCGCAAGTCTGTTAGCGCAGTGCGCCGTGCCAGTGCGCCGCGCTAGTGTGCTGCTGACACGTGGCACGCTCTGGTGAGTTGCGCCAATCCAAGAGCGCAGTGCTCTGTTTTTAGGAGCGCAAGGCGCAGATTGACACGTGGCGCTCTCTGGTGACTAACGCCAGCCCAAGCAGCGCAACAGCGCAAATTAAGAGTGTAGGGCACTGTTCAATAGCGCAGAACGCATCTTGATCTAATTAAGATCAAAGAAACAAGTTTTTCTTGTTCTAAAGAGGTTCTACCTCAAGATTCAAGAACCAATGGTTCATCAAAAGGCTGTGCCTTTATATAGATCAAAAGATCTAAGGATGAAGTAAATTACTTCTTTATTGTTTTTTGTGATTGGATCTTTTTTTTGATCTTTTTCTTTTATATTGAGGATCTTGATCTTGTTCTTAGATCTTTGATCTTTTTAGAAGAAATTCTTCTTTTTTCAAAGGTTTACCTTTTTTTTCTCTTTGAGTTTTTTTTCTCAAAGTTTTTGGAGGAGCTCTGTATCTCTGAGACTTGGAGTTTAGGGGCCTTTATATAGGGCCAATTAGTTTGTTGGGTTAGTTACAGAGATCTTTCTCTGATTGATCTGGGGATTTTTCCCCACCGTTGGATCTTTGATCCTAAGGCCTATGTTTTACAGAAGATAATCTTCTTGTTTTAATAAGATTAAAAAGATCTTTCTAGAATTTTAATTCTGATTAAATAATTCATTATTTAAGTTTTAGTGCTGGCACAGTTGGCGCAAGTGCACCTGCGCTTGACACGTGTTGCGCAGCGTAACTGCGCTAGCGCAACTGCGCTGACACGTGTCGCGCAGCGCAGAGCGCAGCGCAACTGCGCTGACACGTGTCGCGCTAGCGCAGCTGCGCTGACACGTGTCGCGCAGCGCAGAGCGCAAGTTATCTGAAGCGTTGCTTCCTTTATTTTTAAAATTTAAATTTTAAAACAGAGCCTTACTTTGATTGGGGGAAACGGAAGCATTGCTTCATTCCCCGTCTTGGAATTCGAACAGAGCTTTGATCTGATTGGGGGAAACAAATGCACCCACCGTTGCGCTTACGTGGCCTCAGACGTGAGCGCAGCGGTGGCAGAATTCCAACCGTTGCGCCATCTTTTGGAAGTTGAAACGGCTCTCAATGCCTATAAATAGGACCTTTGGTCCCTTAGATGATTTTCATCACCTCCTTGAGAATTATCTCTTATTCAGAGCATTGCTCTTAGGCTTTAAGAACTTTTCAAGAGTAAAACTCTGTTAAACTTAGGTATAGTTTAAAACTTTTAAGAAACCAAGGTTTTACCCATTAACAGAACTTTGCTCTTTATAGATCTTTGATCTAAAGAGAACCATTTTAGGGTTCCAATAATAGAGCTCTGCTCTCTAAAAGGATTTTATTTATAATTTCTTGATTCATTAATGGAGCTTTGCTCCTTTTAAATCATATAGCAGAACTCTTAAGAGTTTTTCATGGATCTTGGAGGTTAAAGATGCCATTTTATGTTTTGATGAATTATATCATCTTGCTTAATCAGTCTGTCTGATAATTTTGTTGATTTTCTTTTACAGGAGTAATGGACGCCCACATGTACGATCTCGACGAAATTATCTTTTACGGGGACATCCGCCGACTCGGCCGTTCTCAGAATCGAGAGTTCACCAACGCCGAATGTGCTGAAATCATGAGTCGCTTCGACGCATACAATGGTCAACTGCTTCCTCGGCGTTCCTCTCTCCTGAAGCTTATCGTGGGAGCGATCTGGGAAGCGCTCCTTTTATTCTGTACCGGCGTGCCGCTCAGGGCGTTAGATGCCGCCGAGGATAAGGTACACTTAGTGTACCTGATGAACCTAATCTCGAAGAGACGGCGAGACAATCTTGTCGATCTCCTGCACCAGGCTTTTCAACAGTCCGCCATACTTGCTGCTTATCGGAGGGTGGAGGACATCAGTGGGGATCCCGACGCTCGTGCTCACGAAAGAAAGCACACTAGGATGGTTCGCCAGGCTTGGAAAGTCTTGGAGAAGTTCACTTTTGAGTTCCTCAATCCATGTCCTGGATCCGAGATTATACCCTTGTAAACATTTCAATAATGCTGTTTTTGTTTATCATCTTTATTGATGTAAGAATTTTCCAAGTATGAATGAAAAATCTTTTGCCCCCTTCCTTTCATTTTCTGCTTTGTTATTATCATATTCCTTAGGTAAGCATAGCCTGTAGGTGATATAGCACATTCTGCCTTGAATACTTTGGGGGGGGATAGTGATGGCTTAGGAAGCAGGTTCAGATCTGCTACCTAAGGCTTTTCAACTTTATGAGCCGTGAGGGTCTCATAAAGACTTTTCTCCCTATGGATCGAGAGGATCTCGTAGGTGTATTTTATCCTTAGGAATCGTGAGGATTCCTAAATGCGTTTTCTCTTATAAGTCGTAAGTATCTTATAAGAGAATTTTCCCTCTTACGAGTCGAGAGGACCCGTAAGCGGTTGTTTCCCTCCTTGTCGAGATTCGACTTTGGAGAGTGTGACCCGTGAATAGTATTCAAGAGTCCATTTTGGACCGACTTCAGGGTCCCAGCGCTTAGGAAACAGGTTTTTTAATCCCCGCTGCCCAAGGCTTTTATCTCATAAGTCGAGACGAATCGAGAAGTTCTCGCAAAGACACTAATTTTCTCACGAGTCGAGACGAATCGAGTAGTTCTTGCAAAAATATCCTAACGTCACAGTTAACCTCTGCTCTTTACGACAGAGGTCCGTTAGGGTCTGTGGTACTAGGGTTTTGTCTGTTGTACCGTCGCATTGGCTGATGTATTCCTCGATAGGCAATCTTGCTGTTTGAGTAGCCTTACGACTGTCGTGTCTTTGATCCCTTCGGGGGCTGGACAAGACGTCTTCGAGCAATCCTCCTAGGCAGTTTGACCGTCGGAAGAGCAAGCGTTAGGAATTTTGCCATGCCGCTTTTTACTAGGTTAGGCTCATTTTGGAGAGCCCCGATGAGTCATAACCACTCCGCACTGGTATGGGATGATCCCCGATAGTCTTTCAGGTTTTATATGAGTTGCCGTCAAGACCCTGAAGCTAGGAATTTGGCCTTTGCTTCGTTTGCTAGCATTGCGTCTGCTGTATCGAGACGAATGTCGCGGTTGTCTCTAGGTTGTTGGTGAACCGTCGAGGTTTGGAACTAGGGATTTTGCCGTGGCTCCTTTGTTTGATTGTCGCGTCTGAATCCTGCTAGAGGAAGAACGCTGGGGTGACATCTCGTCTGCTGTACCGATACGAACGTCGAGGTGGTGATCACTCTATGCTGGCGTGAGATGATCTCCGATGGTCTTTCCGGTTTTATATGAGTTACCGTCAAGACCCTGAAGCTAGGAATTTGGCCTTTGCTTCATTGCGACTCTGAGGTCGGTTGTTGACGTCCCGTCTGCATCTGGTTGGAGTGAAGAGAAACGCCGTTGGTGACATTGCGTCTGCTGTAACGAGATGAACGCTGAGGTGGAGCTAGGATTTTACCGTCACTCTGCTTTGTTTCGACCGTAAGGTCTTTTGTCGGCGTTATATCCGTATCCTGCTGGACTGCGAAGGAACGCCGTTGTTGACATCTCGTCTGCTGTATTGAGACGAATGCCGAAGTGGTCTCTAAGTTGTCAGTGAACCGTCGAGACTTGGCTCTCTTTCGGATAGAGCCTGGTGGGAAGGTATGGCTCTCCCTTTTTTTTTTGTGCCCCTGGATTGTATACAGGGATCGATGCGATCTTACCTGTAGGGCGAAAGTTTCATTCTTTCATAAGTTTTTTTTTATTTCTTCCCGCGATGCTCTATCATTTCAGCTTTTATATCGCGAAAGTTGCGATTACCCAATCATTTCGGCTATTTTTCGTGGTGCCCAATCATTTCGGCTATTTATTTTATTTTTACTCGCTGCTTTTTATTGCGAGTTGCCCAATCATTTCGGCTATTTTGCATGCATACATTTTTACTTGCTGATTTTGTTGCAAGTCGCCCCATCATTTCGGCTATTTCGTATGCATGTGTGGCTTGCTGGCTTTTCGCCGCAAGCTTGGGATTAGACACCGATTTCGGCATCGGCACCGCTACAACTGGGATATTGCCAGGAGCGAATCATCATTTTCCTCTGTCGATGTCGAACAAAGGTGGCTTAGTAAACAGGGTTAAGATTCTGTCGACTAAGGCTTTTGACTTTATGAGCCGTAAGGGTCTCACAAAGGTATTTCTCCCTACAAGTCGTGAGGATCTCGTAGATGTGTTTTCTCCTTAGGGGTCGTGAGGATTCCTAAGTGCATGTTCCCCTGTAAGTCGTAAGGATCTTACAAAAGGGTTTTCTCCTTATAAGTCGAGAGGACTTACAAGGGTCGTTCACCATATGGACATATCCCTAGTCACGGGTGGGAATTGGTTAGGGAAATGTTTATTCGCGCCCATGGATTGTATACAAGGGTCAGTATTGAGCCACTTGTAGGACAATATCGAAGGTTGTGGGGGGTTGCTTAAGAACAGGTTCAGGTCTCTGTAACTTAATACTTTCAAATCTTATGAGCCGTGAGGGTCCCATAAGAGAGTTCTCCTTACGAGTCGTGAGGATCTCGCAAGTGTAATTTCTCCTTAGGAATCGTGAGGATCCCTAAGTGTGTTGTTCCCTTGTGAGTCGTAAGGATCCCACGCGGGTGGTTTCTCCTTACAAGGTTCAGAGGACCCCGTAAGTGTCTTTTAACGAGGTTGTGCCCTTTCGGGTTTTCACAAACACTCGCCGGTAGCCCTGCTGTTTTTAATCACGGAGCCCTTTCGGGTTTTCATCCGTGCCCATTCTGCTTATGGACATACCGTTTTTATTTTTATTTTTATTTTTTTCTTTCTATATAACGAGGTCGCGCCCTTTCGGGTTTTTACAAACACTCGCCGGTAGCCCTGCTGTTTTTACTCACGAAGCCCTTTCGGGTTTTCATCCGTGCCCATTCTGCTTATGGACATACTGTTTTTATTTTTATTTATTTTATTCTTTTCTTTTTTTTGTATCGGCTTAGGGATGTTGCAATCCACCGTAGTTTATCGACATCTCGGTCAACAACTAGTTTTAGGACATAGTGGTCCGTTGCTAGTTTAAGGACGTTTCGGTCCGTTGTTGAAGAAGGCCGGCTACTACTTATAGAGTTTGGGCTTAGGAAGATAGCGAGCGGACATAGTCGTCGTCATCTATCATTGACCTAGGCTGTGACTCATTAAGCGTAGTATTTCTTTAGGAAGCGACCGTTTATTGGCCTGAAAGGTCTTTCTCCATGCATATCCATGAGTAGATAGGCTCCACCCTGGTAGACCTTGTCTATGATGTACGGGCCTTCATAGTTTGGCTCGAATTTTCCCCGCTTGGCGCGATTGGGGATCATAGGTCTTTTGACCACTAGCACGAGTTCCCCTTGGCGGAATGTCCTCGGCCTGGTCAATCTTTCATATGAGCGCGTCATCTTTGCTTTATAAGCTTCTGGATTTTGTTGCGCTATGAGCCGGGTTTCATTAAGGGCATCAAGCTCCTTAAGCCGAAGGTAAGCATTTTCTTCGTCCGTCAGCTCGTAATGGACCGCCACTCGCAGAGAAGGTAATTCTATTTCGAGGGGGAGTACTGCTTCTGTACCGAATACCAACGCGTACGGCGTTGTGTTCGTGGCCGTCTTGAACGTAGTTCGATACGCCCAGAGAGCTTCTTGCAGTCTCTCGTGCCAGTCTTTCTTATTTCGAGACACCGTGTTCTTCACGATCTTCGTCAAGGTCTTGTTGAAAGCCTCAGCTAGGCCGTTAGCTCGGGGATTATAAACTGAGGAATATCTCCAGTCTATGTTGTGTTGTTGCGCGAAGCGGCTGATCTTGTCGCTTCTGTAGGCTGGCCCGTTATCGGAGATGATCCATCGCGGAGTTCCAAACCGATAAATGACGTGCGTCTTGAAGAAATGGAGGATATTCTCCGTCTTCACTTCCCTCAGCGGTACTGCTTCTGCCCATTTGGAGAAGTAGTCAGTCGTCGCCAAAATGAATCGATGTCCCCTGGACGATGCTAGTTCGATGGGGCCGATTACGTCAGTCCCCCACATTTCGAACGGCTAGCTAGCCACTGTTGGATGTAGAGGATTTGGGTGCTGATAGATAAAGTCCCCATGAATCTGGCATGAGTGGCATTGCATCGCATATTCGAGGCAGTCCTGAATCATCATGGGTCAATAGTAGCCCATTCGTTTAATCTTCAACTTCATCTTCGGGCCTGCTTGGTGAGAATCGCAGAGTCCGTCGTGAACTTCCTGAACGACTCTTTTCGCCTCTTCAGGTCCCATACATCTCAACCACAGAGAATCAAACGACCTCTTGTACAGAGTATCATTGACGAAGGCGAAAGACAGAACTCGTTTCATAAGCTGATGTTTTGAGGACGCATCTTCAGGTGTTCGACGGGATTTGAAGTAGTCTATAAAGGCTTCTCTCCAATCCTCAGCCTTTTCCTGGTCTTTTATTTGCATAGCCATTTGCTCGGTCGCTCCCTTTTCTTCGGATGATTCCGGAGATATTTCTGCTGGGGAAAGCACCCGACGGCTTTGTACCACGATTCTTACGTCATCGAGGTTCTCGTCGGCCAGTTCTTTAGCGAGCTTAGCTAGTGCATCTGCTTTGCTATTTTCCACGCGCGGTATGCTTTCCAGCATGTAGGATAGGATTTGAGTCAGCAATTGCTGTACTCTCTCGCCATATTTCACCAGTTCGGGTTTGCACGTTTGGTAGTCGCCATTTACTTGACTGACGACCAGTTGAGAATCTCCATATATAAAGAGGTTTTCAATTCCCATATCGATGGCGATCTCGAGGCCTGCTATCAAAGCTTCGTATTCGGCTTCATTGTTCGTCCTCGGCTCTGTTAAGGAGAAAGCAAAGCGCATTATCCCTCCTTGTGGAGTTATGAAGATGAGGCCTACCCCCGATTTGATTATAGGGGTGCTTTGTTTGCGCTTCTTCATGGAAGACACTCCATCAAAATAGAGTTCCCATCGGGTATCACTACCGTCGATCGCATCAAACGCATGTTCGTCTGGCAGCTCGCAATTCAGAGGAGAATCGGCAGGTATCGGATGCTCAGCGAGGAAGTCGGCGATGGCCTGGCCTTTCACTGCCTTAAGAGGTTGATAAGTTATTGAGAACTCCATCAAGTGCAGGGCCCATTTAGCGAGCCGACCTGTCAGTATGGCTTTTGACATTAAATATTTAAGGGGGTCCACCTTCGAAATGTGACGGACCTCATGCACCAACACATAGTGCCTGAGCTTTGTTATCGTGAAGATCAACGCTAGGCAGTGTTTTTTGATGGGGGAGTAGTTGCTTTCTGCCCTCAGGAGAACTCAGCTCAAATAGTAGAGGGCTCGTTCTTTCCCTTGGTCGTTCTCCTGTGCCCATAATGCGCCTATGGAACCTTCGAGGGCGGTTGTATAAAGAATGAGAGGCTTTCCCTTGACCGGAGCAGCCAACATTGGCGGATTCTGCAGGTATTGCTTGATTTCGTCCAGCGCGCTCTGGCATTTGTGATCCCAAACGAAAGGGGTTCCCTTCTTCATCAGGTGACTGTAAGGGCGGCACTTGCCTGAGAGGTTGGCTATAAATCGCCGGATGTACGCGAGCTTCCCTTGGAGAGACCATAATTGCTTGAGAGTCCTTGGCGGAGGCATTTCCATGATCGCCTTGATCTTTGACGGATCTATCTCGATACCTCGGTGTCGGACGATGAATCCCAGGAATTTGCCCGAGGAGACCCCGAACGCGCATTTGAGTGGGTTCATCTTCAAGTTATATTGCCGAAGGCGTCGAAATACGGTCTTCAGATGCTCTAAATGCTCCTCGTATGATTTGCTCTTAACCATGAGGTCGTTGATATAGCATTCGACGATTTCATGTATAAGGTCATCGAAGATCTTTGTCATGGCCCTTTGATAGGTGGCACCGGCGTTCTTTAAACCGAAGGGCATCACCTTGTAGCAGAATATACCCAAAGGGGTCCGGAAAGCGGTGTGCTTCTGGTCTTCGGGATGCATCTTTATCTGTTTATATCCTGATGAGCCGTCCATGAAGGAGAAAACCTCGTGAGTGGACGTATTGTCTATCATCAGCTCGGTGACTGGCACTGGGAAATCTTCCTTCAGGCAGGCTTTATTGAGATCCCGAAAGTCTACACATATGCGCACCGTCCCATTTTTCTTCATCACAGGGACGATGTTGGCGATCCAATCGGGATACTGAACTTCCTGGATAAACCCAGAGTCGATCAGCTTCTTAACTTCGACGTTAATGCTCATCTCAAGCTCGAGCCGCATTCTTCTCGGTGCTTGTTTGATTGGCTTGATGTCCGGGGATATTGCCAACTTGTGCACAACAATCTCTGGATCTAATCCCGGCATCTCGGAGTAGTTCCATGCGAAGCAGTCTTTGTACTGTATGAGTACGTCTTTGAGTGTCGCCACCTATTCTTCGGACATCAGCTCGCTGACAAACGTAGGCCTTGGGTCACTTGTCGTCCCCAAATCGATTTTCTTGAGGTTATCTGCAGTAGTGTGTATTCCATCTACCAGCTCTTTGGGCGCCGGTGGAAACTCTGAGATCACCTCATCATCATTGTTTTCAAAGCACCAGGGGAGGTCATCCATATTCTTGGCCTCAGTTGCCTGGTGAACTCGTATTTGTTGAGCAATATAGTCATCCAGGGCATCTTTGGAAATTGTCTCCTCCTTGGCTGTTGAAAGAGCCGGCGGTGGATTTGACGTTTCTCCTCTGTCATCTTTAAGGATAATCGGAGGATCTTCGGCTGGGGGATCCGGCTGGATCATCATCCCGACCATGTCTTGGAACAGAAGGGCCATTCGTTTTATATTGGCCGCTTGCTCTGTAGCCTCCTTGTCCTTCTTTTCAAGCATTCTACGAAGGAATTCAGTATCGGTTTCTTGCTCTTGACATTGCTCTGATGACGTTTCCGGGCTCTCTTTTGGCCCTGTGAGTACGACCACCTGCGTCAACATTTCCTGGAGCTTCTGTTGTTGCTCCTGGACCCTTGTTACAGATCGCGTAAGCGGTCGATGACCTGTGGAGATACGGCTGTCCTCTTTTCCGGACGCCATATAGACGGTGTGCACTACTATGCCCCCAGACTTGGGGCGTTTAGGTTCAGTGATCTTGCGATTCGTCGCAGGCCCAGGGATTTTCTCCGGCCTTCTTTTCTTGTGAGCGGTCGAAGTTGAGGGGGCCTTTGTAGTGGGCACCCAAGTAGCTATCGCCTTTTGTGGCTTGATAGGACGGTCCTCTTCCCGCTGAACTTTCACCTTTTTCTGTCGGCGGGGATGATCTTGATCAATTACCGAGTCTTGGACTTGACGCCAGACCTTGTAGATTTTAGAGGACAGCCGTTGAGGGGGCTGTTCCGGCTTCACCTTTGTAGCGCTCTCCATAGGTGGAGGAGATCTTTTCAGCACAGTGGCCAGAGAGTTCTTGCGGACCTTCCTAAGTGGTTCAAAGCCGTTCCCAGTTGGAATAGCAGCATCAATTTCCGCCGTTGGAGTCGGCGGAGTCAGTCCAGAAGGAGAGTTGCCCCCAGCCTTCCTTACTCGGTGCCAGTGGCATATCCCTAGTAGGAGGAGTGTTGTCTCCTGAGGGTTTTCAGCGGATTACACCCACAAAATCCTATAATAAAAGAGAGATGGTGAAAGTTATATGAAGATAAGAACTATAAAAGAAAGAACTTGAAAATAAGAGTTTTCATCTATACCAGCTTTTCAGTTGCTATGAGCCCTATCTTAATGGTCATGAAAAAATATTAGAAATCACATTATCCCTCAATAAAACATCGCCTTTAGTTTTCATTCCTACCTTTCTTCCAAACATTGATCATATACCCCTACGTGTGTGAACTGGACATCCCTACACTCAGAGAATTCAATTCAAGCAATCATACTCTTGTCCATCTACCTTAGTACTTTTTAATAGATATTTAGATGGAATTTGCTCACACATTCTTCATGCGACCGTTAATACTTCTTGAGGTACTAACCGACCGATTACTCATGTGCTTGCTAATTAGGTGTTTTTCCTCGTTTTGCAACACCTAAGACTTAGCAGTGGCTCCCAAACCAGTTGGTCTAAGGCACTAGGTGATAAAGCACCCTCGCTATATTTTTTTATTGCTGCCTCAGTGATAACAAAACCAGTGTTCATTTTTCTTTTCACCATTTTATCTTTTATTCTCCACTTTTATTTTCTTCATACTTTGGCTTTTAGACAAGAGCATTTTAAGGTATCATCTACTATCCCGAGTTTCAAGATGTGTGTAAGTGCGTATAGTAGGGTATCAACGTTCAAATGTTTGGCTTCCAGAATAGGAATTATTTTTCAGGCTTATTTTTATCCTCAGATTAGTAATTTCCTTCATCTTACTAACCCTTGGGACAACAGCTCATAATTACTTATTACTAGTTTCATTTAAGAAAACTTCTATCTTTCTTGTTTTTCTTAAACTATTCCTATCTTTTAAATATAATTTTTCACTTTCTACTCTTTTATTATCACAATTTTTTGTGTGTGCTTATATATAGTATAATGCAAAGTAGGGCGTAAATAAGCATAGGAGCGCTGAAAAACGATTTCTTGGGAGCTTCTTGCGATGGTACAGGAGCGCTGAAGCTCATTGGCGGGAGCATGGTCCCGAAGAATAGCCCAGTGGTGGCTTGAGTTACCTTCTCCACTGGCATAGTGAAAAGGGAGGCCGCTTGGGGCCCGTAGGTTACTCCTCCAGATGGGACAGAGCGAGAGTTGCTGTTGCAGTTAGTGCAGTTTGAAGCCATTGATTTCTTGAAGAGCTTGAATATTCTGCCCCTTGCGTCGACCTTGGTCTTTGGCATGTACCAGTTGTTTGAGGACCGATTCCGTCGGCAAGGCTGCTGCTTGGGGAGCCTGCCTGTGGACGACCGACATCCTCTGGGCTCCCTCCATCGGCGTTGAGGGACCGAGGGTGGGAGTATCAACCCAAAAAGAAGCCCGTTGATTTCTTGAAGAGCCGGATTACAGAGATTTGAGGCTGTAAGTGACCCATACTTGAATCCGCCAGATATGACAGAGCCTGAGTTGCTGGGGGGAGCAAATGCCATTCTTCATAGAGACGAAATGCCGGCTTCAATATCCACTCCCCTAAGGGCAACCAAAAACATACACACCGCGATTATTTGATCGAGGGAAAAAAACACGACACACGAAGTGTGGAGTGGAAAGAGGAAAAGGTCCCACCGGGCGTGCCAGAATCTGTTCCCCTCCGAACAACGGAGTAGAGACCGCGTTGGTTCGTCTAGCCTGAGATTCGGGGCAGATGCTATTTGGTGCTATCCGTCCACCTCTCTGAAGATGCCAAGTTGATTTATGGCACCATATATCGGAGGTTTAAACGGATGCGTTCGATGTAGCAGACTTCGTCAGATTCCCCCTCGTCTGAGTGGTTTTTGATTGTGGGGACGCTCTTCCCTGCAGCCGCAAGCCCCTCCAGTTAATTACGCTACCGCATCGCGGTAACAACTTTCTCCTTTTCCAGATGGTCACTTCGTGTCATGGGTGTTTGTTTTATTTGTGGTTGCCCGTTGATTGTATACGGAGACTAATTTATGTTGTCGCCCGTAGGACGTGGATTAGTCCAAATCCGTACTTTCTTAGATTTGGGTTTGGGGTTTTGGTTTAAGGATACGTTAGTCTTATTTTGGACTAAGATCAACTTAAACGTTTGTTAAGGATACGTTAGTCTAATTTTAGACTAAGATCATCTTAACGGGATCGTTTAGATCCAATAAAAGAGCATTTGGACTCTATTGTTCTAGTTTAGGGACATAGTGGTCCATTTCCAGTTTAAGGATATGGTGGTCCAACATTCCCATTTTGGGGACGAATATTAGTTTAAGGACATTTCGGTCCAACATTCCCATTTTGGGGACGAATATTAGTTTAAGGACATTTCGGTCCATGATTCCCATTTTGGGGACGAATATTAGTTTAAGGACATTTCGGTCCATGAGTTTAAGGACCCCACAGTCCGTAGCAATGTATAGTTGTCGGGACCCGTCACCTCTCTGATGACGTTGAAGGATTCAACGACAAATATCAGAGGAGTTCAGAGATGTACCCTTGAACCGGGTGTAAATTGATTTGGGAGAGCAGTTGTGCTCAGTTCAATTTAAATTGAGGACTTATGGCCGGAATTGGGCTAAGTCCATTTGAAAATGTTCAACATTTTATTTATACTTGGCCTGTTAGGCTTTTGCTTGGGCTCTGCCCTTTTTAAACAATGCATAGCATTGGGCTTTTTAATTAAATGCACAGCATTTATATTAGGCCTGTTAGGCTTCTTAATTGGGCTCTGCCCCTTTTTAATAATGCACAACATTTAGTGGTCTGACAGTGTGCCACGTGGTCTGACAGTGCGCCACGTGGCCTGTCAGGCGCTCTGCGCCAATTAAAGAGCGCAAGACGCCAACGCATGTGGAGGTGACACGTGTCATGATCTGGTGAGCGCAAGTCTGTTAGCGCAGTGCGCTGTGCCAGTGCGCCGCATTAGTGCGCTGCTGACACGTGGCACGCTCTGGTGAGTTGCGCCAATCCAAGAGCGCAGTGCTCTGTTTTTAGGAGCGCAAGGCGCAGATTGACACGTGGCGCTCTCTGGTGACTTGCGCCAGCCCAAGCAGCGCAACAGCGCAAATTAAGAGTGCAGGGCACTGTTCAATAGCGCAGAGCGCATCTTGATCTAATTAAGATCAAAGAAACAAGTTTTTCTTGTTCTAAAGAGGTTCTACCTCAAGATTCAAGAACCAATGGTTCATCAAAAGGCTGTGCCCTTATATAGATCAAAAGATCTAGGGATGAAGTAAATTACTTCTTTATTGTTTTTTGTGATTAGATCTTTTTTTTGATCTTTTTCTTTTATATTGAGGATCTTGATCTTGTTCTTAGATCTTTGATCTTTTTAGAAGAAATTCTTCTTTTTTCAAAGGTTTACCTTTTTTTTCTCTTTGAGTTTTTTTTCTCAAAGTTTTTGGAGGAGCTCTGTATCTCTGAGACTTGGAGTTTAGGGGCCTTTATATAGGGCCAATTAGTTTGTTGGGTTAGTTACAGAGATCTTTCTCTGATTGATCTGGGGAATTTTCCCCACCGTTGGATCTTTGATCCTAAGGCCTATGTTTTACAGAAGATAATCTTCTTGTTTTAATAAGATTAAAAAGATCTTTCTAGAATTTTAATTCTGATTAAATAATTCATTATTTAAGTTTTAGTGCTGGCACAGTTGGCGCAAGTGCACCTGCGCTTGACACGTGTTGCGCAGCGTAACTGCGCTAGCGCAACTGCGCTGACACGTGTCGCGCAGCGCAACTGCGCTGACACGTGTCGCGCAGCGCAGAGCGCAAGTTATCTGAAGCGTTGCTTCCTTTATTTTTCAAATTTAAATTTTAAAACAGAGCCTTGCTCTGATCGGGGGAAACGGAAGCGTTGCTTTATTCCCCGCCTTGGAATTTGAAAAGAGCTTTGCTCTGATTGGGGGAAATAGACACTTGCAAGGTCCTCTCGACTTTGTAAGGAGAAACTACCTGCGTTAGATCCTTACGAATCATGAGGGAGCAACACACTTAGGGATCCCTATGATCCTTAGGAAGAAATTAAACTTGCGAGATCCTCACGACTCGTAAGGAGAACTCTCTTATGGGACCCTCACGGCTCATAAGATTCAAAAGTCTTAAGCTACAGGGATCTGAACCTGTTCTTAAGCAGCCCCCACAACCTCCAATACTGCCCTACAAGCGGCTCAATGTTGACCCTTGTATACAATCCACGGGCGCGAATAAATATTTCCCTAACAAAGTCCCATCCGTGACTAGTGATATGTCTACACGGTGAACAACCCTTGTAAGTCCTCTCGACTTATAAGGAGAAAACACTCTTGTAAGAACCTTACGACTTATAAGGGAAAACGCACTTAGGAATCCTCACGATTCCTAAGGAGAAAACGTACCTACGTGATCCTTACGACTCGTAGGGAGAAATAACTTTATGAGACCCTTACGGCTCACGAAGTCAAAAGCCTTAGTCGACAGGATCTGAACCCTGTTTTCTAAGCCACCTTTGTTCGATATCGACAGAGGCAAATGATGAGTCGCTCCTGGCAATATCCCAGTTGTAGCGGTGCTGATGCTGAAATCGGTGTCTAATCCCAAGCTTGCGGCAAAAAGCTTGCGGGCCGCACATGCATATGAAATAGCCAAAATGATGGGGCGATTTGCAAACAAAATCAGCAAGTAAAAATGTATGCATGCAAAATAGCCGAAATGATTGGGTAACTTGCAATAAAAAGCAGCGAGTAAAAATGAAACAAATAGCCGAAATGATTGGGCAACTCGCAATAAAAAGCAGCGAGTAAAAATGAAACAAATAGCCGAAATGATTAGGCACCGCGAAAAATAGCTGAAATGATTGGGCAATCGTGACTTTCGCGATACAAAAAGCTGAAATGATAGAGCATCGCGGAAAAAAAAAATATAATACATATAAAATTAAAATTTTACCCTACAGGTGAGATCACATCGATCTCTGTTGGAAATAGTGCCCTCAGAGTCAATTATTGGATCACAGGCACGTGATTGCAATGATTGAGGGAGGACCTATCCCGGTAGGACAGTCTTACTCAAGATGATAGTATGCTATCTGGTTTATCTTTATCATCGTGTACTGTTTTAGGTGACCAGACAGGTCGCTATTACACGTTGATAGAGCCCTTAGGATTCTTGCTTGACTGCCAGCAGTATGAGGGCGATCATATACGTGGGAGCTGGTAGTCTATAAGCACATCCTTAAAAGGTCCCTAGTCGTGGGAGTTTCGAGACAGGGCATCGATACTCCAGAGTAGACTAGTGTATATAGTCGAGACCCCGACGAGGGGCGGTGGCCGGTCTCACAAGCCACTGGTGTCAGTTGGTTCACCTAAGACGTATACAGGTGCTCATTGGGTTATGAGTACACCGGACAGGACTTGCCGGGAACATGCTAGTTGGTCTTATACCTGACGTCAGATAGCAGTTCCCTGGTGACATGTGTACATGTTAGTTCATCGACCTGAGGATCGTCATTTGTCTCGTGTGAGTTCCCACTGTACTTTGATTACTACCCTACCACGCTCAAAGGAGACGTGCAAACAGGTTTTAGTTGGGTACAGTCCCGAGCCACATGGAGGCAGTGAACGAATCATCGGGGGTTCGTCTCTCCCGGTATTGGGGGTGAGGTCGCGCTGTGTCTAGGAGAGCCAGAACATGAAAAGTCCTTGGCCAAGGCAGGAGATTTACTGGTAGGTATTCCAGTAGTATCTTAGGGTGTTCAGGGCTGATCTCTGACACGACTTGTACCGCTTTTGGGGGTCTGACTTTTACCAACCCCCTAGGCCCGCTATGCGATGCTCATAGACGAACGGACCGGACTGTACGGATATTGTCACTGACAGGCTCAGTAGGGTGTCAGGATGAGTTCGCTCATCGACGTCCCTTTTGGTCAATACCTGGTAGCCCGTTACGTATTGGCTTATACCTCTGACGTGCTAGTGGTTAAATCCACAACCAAGGTGTTGACGAGTCTTTAGAGTCCCCCACATTCAGTTGCTCAAGTTTTCGAGCAAAACGCTGTAGAGGCCGTATGGAGATATGGCAGGGTTCGATCAGATACGTGCGGTATTGCACGGATGAGGATCGGACAGATAATACTAGCCGGCTTTGGTTTAAGCCGGATCCTAGTATAATACAGTGTAGATTTTGTCTCATTGCATTTGTATTTCGGTCGGAATACAAATGCGGGTGTGTATACACAGTATCGGGGTTTTCCTGTAATTTATTACGGGACCAGTTTTCTGGAGTTGCCAGTTTGCTCTCCGTTTCGGCCGATTTCCTTTGTATCGTTCATTGGCCGAAGATTGGTGGAGGAGGGCTTATTTGCATTTGTGCAAATAAGTATTTGTGGAGGGTGGTCTTTGCATATTCTTGTGTCATGATGGTTGCACCATTCTTTGACCTTGACTTCTTCTTCTATCATGATGGCTTGACCTTTGAAGCAATCATGGTTGTTGATTGGTTGGTGGAGTGAGGGTTTGCTTTGTGATCATTGTTTGTTATCATCACCCTTTCTCTCTCTTGCTTGATTGGTTGGCTCTCTCTCTCACAACTTCACTCCTTCTCTCATTCTCTCCATTCCGCATGGATGGCCGGCCACATTTGGAGGGGGGGCTGCCCATTTTTTCATGTGTGGGATTTTTAGTTTTTGGCTTCACAAAATCCCCACAAGTTCAATCTCCAAACTACATCTCATTCCTCCACCAAAAAGGCAACCTCCACTACCCCAAATGAGACATGAGCACAACACATTCTACAGCAAATCTTGGGCACGTCGACTCGCCAACTTCGTGCCCGAGTTGCCTCGGTATAGAGGTGGGAGCCCGTAAAAGAAGCAGGCGACGTGGTGCCCTTCCGGCGAGGAGGTGGAGACCGGAGATTCCGCAGGGAGATCGGGACGACGACGAGAAGACCGGAGGACACGGATCGCTCGGTATATCTCTCTTCCCCATCTTGTAGTTAGCTAGGACTAGTTAATGGCCCGATCCGGGTTTTAGTGCGCGGTGGTGCCGGTTTGAAAAATTAAAGTTAACCATCGCTTCCGCATTTGGCCTCGGGATGGAGGCCGGGGCGCCGCCGTGCACTTACAGTGGTATCAGAGGCTCGCCATTAACATAGTCTAGCTTTGTCTAATGTGTTTTACATTTCCGATCGAACAAAATTCCAAAAACCCGCGTTTTCTTCACATCAGTTTCTGTCGAAATTTTTTGGAGTCCAAAAATTTTTCAGGTTGTCTCAGAATACTGTGCAGGTAATTATAAGACATCTGTGAAAATTTGGTAGAGTGTTACTGTAGAACCGCCGCGGAACCGCGGCCAAACCCCCCTTGGCGCCGCGGTTCCGCCGCAGTTCAGTGAGTTCACTGGACCAATTTTTCACAGTGATCTTTTTACAGGAAAATAGGGGTTTTGGAATATTATTTTTGGGCCCAGAATTTCTTTAAGTGCTACAGTAATGCTTGGGGCCCACTTGGTAAATCGATCGGATATTTTAAACACATTAGTTCACAGTATTTACATTATATCTACGAACGTGAATGTCACTTGATCGGTAAATCCTGTCTAACTTCTATAGCCCGGTTAGACGGATTTGCGAACGTGACTTTCACGTTGATGTTCTGTGTTATGCTGTGATGTTGCGGATTGGTCGTGGGGGATAGCCTGGATGCAATGCTAGTACAGTTTTTATTGTATTATGTACATTTGATATTGCGGGACGAGCGTCCGACATGTGGACTGCCGTCACTGCCTGTTTGTATTATTATTTTGGGGCACGACCAGGTTGCGGTCGATGTACCCATTGTATGTATATTTTACTTTCTGTACTAGGATTGCCCCGCGGAGGGCTGCACGGATAGCCGGGTTCTAGAGGGCAACGGGACCGCATCTCATGGCATTGAGACGGAGGGGGCTTCACTCTAGAATTGGCGGGCTGTTCGCCGCACTCGTAGGGGGTACAGGTTGATCCCGGAGGGGTGCCCAAGTTACCGGATTCCGTGAAGTGCTGGGTGGTCCATTCACGTTGCTGAAGGGGGCTGCCTCGCTTCGGGTTTTGGCGGGTAACTTGCCGCGCCCGTAGGGGTCTAGGATTTCATTGCACAGGCTATCCACACGACCAGGGGAACGTCGGGTTTCAGTAGTGGCTCTGTGAAACCCGAGGATCCCAGATATCTGTATTGTTCTGTGATGCTGTACATTTCTGTGATGTTGCATTTTATCACGCCTTGAGCGAAATATAATATATTGGTATATATATTAGTAGATGTTGTATATGTTTTGCATCCGCGCTAGTCCAGTCCCCGCTCTGTCGTTAGTTAGCTAACCTAACGGGTAATGACGGGACCCAGTGGCGAATACGGATGGTATATACGTACATCAGTATATTTTCGTTCTTTGTGGTGTGATCAATTGATAGGACTGGGTTGATTCGGATCAATGCAAGTTAAAACAAAGCTAATCTGATGTTGTTGGAACACGTTTCAAAAAGATGTTATTGCAAGGACGTTCACTTTTGTTTTGCATCGTGGTATTCAGTTGGAATATCCTGCTCCTCAGTCGACGAGGCAAGGGCCGAGATCCCTTCACCGGGAGTGACCCCTTGGACAAAAGTTTGCGTCAGGGCAATAACTTCACTACAGCCGATTGCTTTTGCTTTGCACCATGGTATTCAGTTGGAATATCCTGCACCTCATTCTACGGGGAAAGAGCCGAGATCCCTTCACCGGGAGTGACCTCTTTAGCAATGGTTTTCGTCACTATATTTTCAAAAAGCTATCCAGTTCCTTCAACGATATCAAGTTCTTTACGTTAAAGGTTTTCGCCAGAAACCATTCGTAGCCCTCCGTCGTTTCAGACGGGTAGCACGTAGTATTCATGCTATGTTTGTTGGCCTTCGTCAAGGCATAGTGTATGGTAGCTTCTTGTTGCCTTTCTGCAGCATAGATAGATGCGTTGGTTTGGGACAGTCGTATAGCCTTGTTGGCCTTCGTCAAGGGCTTGTGCGGGTGGGTTCAAATCAACCTGGAGAATGACGGGTAGAACTTGACATGTGACTTATGATTTGTTGGCCTTCGTCAAGGTCATAAGAGCATGGGGCAAAAATCCACATCGGGAGTTTCAAAAGAACTGAAACTTGCCAGATATGCGCATACCTTCTGGAGTGTGATAGCGTGAGCGGATTTCGTCACGTTATCATGCGATGATAGTTGGATCCCGATTCCCACTGATGAGTTGGTTTACTCCTCGGGTCATCCCGACTAATTCTTCTTTTAGGTTTGTAGGAGAATTTGATGGTACAGTGGGAGGTTTCCAGATTAGATAAATTGGTAACCATTCTGATCTAGGATAGAGTGCACGCTGAGTGTTTCTTTTCTCTCTCTCTTTGGCAGCGACCATTGACCCGACCCTAAGACTATGACTCAGTGACCAAGTTAACCGAACCTTCTTAAACACTGGCTTTTGGATTGTCAGAGTTGCAGACCTCATTGCCACTCCTACTTTTACCCTTTTCTCCAGGACACCCCGTATTACTACGAACGTCCACTTCCATTGGACAAAACCATCGTATGGTTAGATACGAACTCGAAAGAATTTATTCGAGGATGGTTTCAGGTTCTGGAGGAAACGGATAGGACTATTCAGTTGTCTTTTCCTTTTACCTTCTCTCGGGTTGCGAGTACTCCTTGGTTTAGGAGATAGTACACCTATTACGCAAATTGGATAGTCTTCTTCCAAACCTTAGGCTGGTGCCGAACGGTGGGGAATGAAGAAAACCAATTAGCATAATAATGGTGTGCAGAAGGTATTAAGTTAAGACAAAGCAAGGGATTAGTAAGAGGGCAAAGTAAATTGCAACTGATATTCATGACCAAACCAGGTATTTCATTATCACTCCCAAATCACCTTTGTATTTCTCCAGGACACTCCGTATCACTACGAAGATCCACAGTTTATTGGATAATCCATCGTATGGTTATTTACGAACTCGAAAGGAACTTGTTCCAGTTTGGGGATGGATTCTGGTTCAGGAGAAATAGGAATAAGATTTATTCAGGTGTCTTTTATCTTCACTTTCTCTCGCATTGTGAGTGCTCCTAGGATTAGGACAGTACACCCATTACGCTTATTGGATAGTCTTCTTCCAAACCATAGGCTGGTGCCGAACGGTAGGGAAGGAAGAAAACCATTTGGCCTAAAGGGGTGTGCAGAAGGTAATGACTAAAGACATAAAAAGGGATTTGGAGAGGTGGCAAAGAATTATACGGTTACAATCGTGAATCTGGAAGAGGAATTACTAGGAATACCGGGATACCCCATCGAAATATTTCAATGTTTCAGTTTCACTGTGTACAGTTAAAGGAAAACTGATTTCCCGATTAGATACCTACTCCAGGGTATGTATTTACCAGGTATGATTCTCACATCTGTATGGTTTTACAGATGATGAGTGGGAGTAAGCTATTGGGAATTGGGTGATCATCCTCATTATATCGGGATTCGTTGTAATCGGTGATATTTGAGGAAATCACCTGGGCTGTTTGCCGGTCGGCAAATATTTGGTTTTGAATATCCGCTATTGTGCACCAATTTCAAATTGATATATCTGTACGTCTATTTTCATAGAGTGAGATATACCTTTTGAAATTATGTCTATGACATTTACCTATATCAGTGGATGGTTAGGGAAGGAGCATTAAACAGCGGTGTAATTCTTCTTATCCATAAGTACAGTTTTCAACCTACGACACACAGTGAATGAGTTATCAGACTCAAAGGACTTATACAGAGTATTGTATGTTGTCCAGGGTCCATCAGGATAGAGGGGTTGGTCCTCGTACTATATTCGGTTTACTTATGACTTCTCTAGTTTTTAGACAGGTGTTTCGCGGAAACACAGGGTCCGAATTTTGAGAAGTTATAGGTATATGAATAAAGTAGAGAACCAGGTATTGCAAGTATCGGGATTCTTCAAAGTGATCGGAGATGTAGATACTTGAGTATGGTATTCAGTTGATAGTAGTGATTAAGAGAACTTGCTTCTCTTTGAGGTTACTCATAATTGGAAGCATTCCTAAGTTGAGTAACGCTGATCGGCCTCTTTCCATTTAGTTGACATGCACTGGAGACAGCTGCATGATTTGAATCTGGTTCAATTAAATCAGTGCCTCTGGTTCTATATTGGATATAGAACAGTTCATATCTTAACGATGTTAAGGTACGGGGAGTTGTCCGGTTTATGATTAAAACCAGACAATGGACAACTCAAGGCACGTTTCTGTAATGGCTGTTTGTGGGTTGACCCAGGCTATGACGAGGGTTGATTTTCTACTATCTGGAAGATCAATAGTGATATTGTTCTAGACTCGCTACAGTTTTAATAAAAATGGATCTTTTCAGAAAACAGTAGTGGGAGTATGGTAGAACTGGAAGTGATTCCAGAACCACAAACGATTACTGAAGATTTTATAAGAACCTAAAGATTCAATCTGGTTTGACATTCCATTGGCCACTCCGCAGATAAGGTGGGTAACTTCAGGCACCCGAGAGGTACTCCGGTAGCCTCAAGGACGGTGACAGGGAAGTTCTTGTTTACCCAGACTTGCCATTGTTGTTGTTCCAGGCTACGAGACCCGGCAGGAGGATGAGTATAGCGTCGTTCTAAACTAGCTTTAGAAGTGTACGTCTATATGACTCTGCCAGAGGGTTGTCGTAGTCAGTGGGAGCAGCGGAAGCATTGGTGGACAGGTAGCTTATGTCTATTTATAGACTAAAGCAGATATAGCGGAGAAAGATCATCAATTTCTGATGTGACAGTCATAGGTTTGACTTCATCAGAATAGGGGATGGATCTGTTGAGAAGGTAGTAGGGTGTGATGTCATGGTATTTGGATGACATACACAGAGTAGGAAGTGATATTCCTATACTACGATCGGTTATACTTTGGTCGTCACACAGTGGTTTCTCCACATGGGACTTGGACATTATATCAGACATACTGGTTACTAGATCTATGGTTTTAGATCTAGATTTGGGTGGTTTCCTAATTAAGGGTACTTAGACAACATTCTAAGAGTATTTAGAATGGACGACTCCTGGCACGGTAGTGTACCTGCAGGTAATGGAGTCACCCTCTCTAAAGGTGTCTTATAGACTAAAGGGGAGAGGGATGTGCATGATTGGCAGATCACTTGCTCAGGCAATTGAGCCAATCATGAGATGTCAAGTACCACACCAGATGTTGTTCTTGCACCAGATGCAATAAGTTGACATTGATCCAATCTTGGAGAAACAGTCGGAAGCAGTTTTAGAACATAAGTGAAAGTTCTAGGGATATGATAACGACGGCCTCATTCGGGAGACAGTTATCATTCCAGGCTTCCAAGGTGACCTGGACGACAAGGAGGTTGTCAGAGTTATAGTTTTTCCTTCTGACGAGGGGCAGTATTTTGGACAGGTGGTCCAAGGCAATACTGAGGGAGGGATGGCGCATGATACTGATTAAGTTCAGTGGACGATACAGTCTAAGAAGTTTGGATTTGGAGTTCATTTATGAGCTAGGTCCCATCAGACATCCAGACACATTCTAAGACAGGTATTGCTCATTTCGGGAGATGGCTTTCTCCGCGAACTTGAGATATAGAGAGACATAGAAAGAGACATCAAAGCGGATCCATTCACTGAGGCTATTCCTCGAACGCAATAGTTTCGCAAACGAGTTTTGTGAGACTGACTAGTAGAGGAGTTGGGTGTTCGGTATCACACGGGCTGTGAGTATGCGACATCGCAATAATTAGCCTTGAGTGCAAGTGGGAGATTGTTGGAGATAGTGCCCTCAGAGTCAATTATTGGATCACAGGCACGTGATTGCAATGATTGAGGGAGGACCTATCCCGGTAGGACAGTCTTACTCAAGATGATAGTATGCTATCTAGTTTATCTTTATCATCGTGTACTGCTTTAGGTGACCAGACAGGTCGCTATTACACGTTGATAGAGTCCCTAGGATTCTTGCTTGACTGCCAGCAGTATGAGGGCGATCATATACATGGGAGCTGGTAGTCTATAAGCACATCCTTAAAAGGTCCCTAGTCGTGGGAGTTTCGAGACAGGGCATCGATACTCCAGAGTAGACTAGTGTATATAGTCGAGACCCCGACGAGGGGCGGTGGCCGGTCTCACAAGCCACTGGTGTCAGTTGGTTCACCTAAGACGTATACAGGTGCTCATTGGGTTATGAGTACACCGGACAGGAATCACCGAGAACATGCTAGTTGGTCTTATACCTGACGTCAGATAGCAGTTCCCTGGTGACATGTGTACAGGTTAGTTCATCGACCTGAGGATCGTCATTTGTCTCGTGTGAGTTCCCACTGTACTTTGATTACTACCTTACCACGCTCAAAGGAGACGTGCAAACAGGTTTTAGTTGGGTACAGTCCCGAGCCACATGGAGGCAGTGGGCGGATCATCGGGGGTTCGTCTCTCCCGGTATTGGGGGTGAGGTCGCGCTGTGTCTAGGAGAGCCAGAACATAAAAAGTCCTTGGCCAAGGCAGGAGATTTACTGGTAGGTATTCCAGTAGTATCTCAGGGTGTTCTGGGTTGATCTCTGACATGACTTGTACCGCTTTTGGGGGTCTGACTTTTACCAACCCCCTAGGCCCGCCATGCGATGCTCATAGACGAACGGACCGGACTGTACGGATATTGTCACTGACAGGCTCAGTAGGGTGTCAGGATGAGTTCGCTCATCGACGTCCCTTTTGGTCAATACCTGGTAGCCCGTTACGTATTGGCTTATACCTCTGACGTGCTAGTGGTTAAATCCACAACCAAGGTATTGACGAGTCTTTAGAGTCCCTCACATTCAGTTGCTCAAGTTTTCGGGCAAAACGCTGTAGAGGCCGTATGGAGATATGGCAGGGTTCGATCAGATACATGCGGTATTGCACGGATCAGGATCGGACAGATAATACTAGCCGGCTTTGGTTTAAGCCGGATCCTAGTATAGTACATTGTAGATTTTGTCTCATTGCATTTGTATTTCGGTCGGAATACAAATGCGGGTGTGTATACACAGTATCGGGGTTTTCCTATAATTTATTACGGGACCAGTTTTCTGGAGTTGCCAGTTTGCTTTCCGTTTCGGCCGATTTCCTTTGTATCGTTCATTGGCCGAAGATTGGTGGAGGAGGGCTTATTTGCATTTGTGCAAATAAGTATTTGTGGAGGGTGGTCTTTGCATATTCTTGTGTCATGATGGTTGCACCATTCTTTGACCTTGACTTCTTCTTCTATCATGATGGCTTGACCTTTGAAGCAATCATGGTTGTTGATTGGTTGGTGGAGTGAGGGTTTGCTTTGTGATCATTGTTTGTTATCATCACCCTTTCTCTCTCTTGCTTGATTGGTTGGCTCTCTCTCTCACAACTTCACTCCCTCTCTCATTCTCTCCATTCCACATGGATGGCCGGCCACATTTGGAGGGGGGGTTGCCCATTTTTTCATGTGTGGGATTTTTAGTTTTTGGCTTCACAAAATCCCCACAAGTTCAATCTCCAAACTACATCTCATTCCTCCACCAAAAAGGCAACCTCCACTACCCCAAATGAGACATGAGCACTACACATTCTACAGCAAATCTTGGGTACGTCGACTCGCCAACTTCGTGCCCGAGTTGCCTCGGTATAGAGGTGGGAGCCCGTAAAAGAAGCAGGCGACGTGGTGCCCTTCCGGCGAGGAGGTGGAGATCGGAGATTCCGCGGGGAGATCGGGACGACGACGAGAAGACCGGAGGACACGGATCGCTCGGTATATCTCTCTTCCCCATCTTGTAGTTAGCTAGGACTAGTTAATGGCCCGATCTGGGTTTTAGTGCGCGGTGGTGCCGGTTTGAAAAATTAAAGTTAACCATCGCTTCCGCATTTGGCCTCGGGATGGAGGCCGGGGCGCCGCCGTGCACTTACAATCTCTGTATACAATCCAGGGGCACAAACAAAGAGGGAACCATATCATCCCACCAGGCTCTATCAGAAAGAGAGCCAAGTCTCGACGGTCACATCTGCATCCCAGAAGGCCAACAACAACGTTCCTCCTTATGCCAGCAAGGCATGGAAGCGACACAACGAAACAAAGCGGAGTAACGGCAAAATCCCAGCTCCACCTCAGCATTCGTCTCGTTACAGCAGACGCAATGTCAACAACGGCGTTCTTTCGCAGTCCGGAAGGATACAGATCCAACGTCAACAAAAGACCTCACGGTCAAAACAAAACGAAGCGAAGGCCAAATTCCTAGCTTCAGGATCTTGACGGTAACTCATATAAAACCTGAAAGACTACCGGAGATCATCCCACATGGAGCGGTCACCACCTCAACGTTCGTCTCGATACAGCAGACGAGATGTCACTACAGCGTCCTTCCTCCAAAAGGATTTGGATACGACAAAGCAAACGAAGCAAAGGCCAAATTCCTAGCTTCAGGGTCTTGACGACAACTCATATAAAGCTTGAAAGACAATCGGAGATCATCTCGCATCAGCGCGGAGTGGTCACCACCTTGACGTTCGTCTTGATACAGCAGATGAGATGTCGATACAGCGTTCTTTCTCCAGCAGGATTTGGACGCGCCAAAACAACGAAGCAAAGGCCAAATTCCTAGCTTTAAGGTCTTGATGGCAACTCATATAAAGCCTGAAAGACAATCGGAGATCATCTTGCACCAGCGCGGAGTGGTCACCACCTTGACGTTCGTCTCGATACAGCAGACGAGATGTCGATACAGCGTTCTTCCTCCAGCAGGATTCAGACGCGACAATCAAAAAATGGAGCCATGGAAAAATCCTTAGTTCCTGGTCTCGACGGTTCATTAACAACCTAGAGACAACCTTAACGTTCGTCTCGATACAGCAGACGCAATGCCAGCGAATGAAGCAAATGCCAAATTCCTAGCTTCAGGGTCTTGACGGCAACTCATATAAAACCTGAAAGACTATCGGAGATCATCCCATACCAGCGCGGAGTGGTTATGACTTATCGGGGCTCTCCAAAATGACCCTAACCTCAAGTAAAAAAAAGCGGCATGGCAAAATTCCTAACGCTTGCTCTTCCGATGGTCAAACTGCCTAGGTGGATTACTTGAAGACGTCTTGTCCAGTCCCCGAAGGGATCGGAGACACGACAGTCGTAAGTCCACTCGAACAACAAGATTGCCTATTGAGAAATACATCAGCCAACACGACGGTACGACGGACAAAACCCTAGTACCACAGACCCTAACGGACCTTTGTCGTAAAGAGCAGAGGTTAACTGTGACGTTAGGATATTCTTGCGAGAAATGCTCGATTCGTCTCGACTCGCGAGGAAATTAGTTTCTTCGCAAGAACTTCTCGATTTGTCTCGACTCGTAAGGAAAAGCCTTAGGCAATGGGGATAAGAACCGGTTTCCTAAGCACTGGGGCCCTGCAAGTCAATCCAAAATGAACTCTTACATACTATTCACGGGTCACACTCTCCAAAATCGAATCTCGATAAGGAGGAAAACAACCGCTTACGGGTCCTCTTGACTCGTAAGAGGGAAAATTCTCTTATAAGATCCTTACGACTTATAAGGGAAAACGCACTTAGGAATCCTCACGATTCCTAAGGAGAAAATACACCTACGGGATTCTCTCGACTCGTAGGGAGAAAAGTCTTCATGAGACCCTCACGGCTCATGAAGTTGAAAAGTCTTAGGTGACAGATCCTAACCCTGTTTTCTAAGCCATCACTACCCTTCGAAGAAGCCAAAAAAAGATGCTCACCCTATCATCTGCCGGCTATGTTTGCTAAGGTGACATACTGATAACAAAAGAAAGAAGTAAGCAGAAAGATGTAGTATTGCAATCAAGGCAAAGAAGAATCAGAAATGATTTCATTGTCGGTAAAAGGATGAGCATTAATTGAAGGCTGTATTCACCAGCGCCACTGGATGAAGCAATCTTCGACGGGAAGGAGAAGTGGGGATGCAGCACCTGGTACAGGTGATCAAAAAGGACTCCTGCAAAAACGCGATAACGCAACGTCAGGACATGAATTATACAGCCGAGAGATAAGACTAATGGGTCACAAATCCATACCTTCCAGCATCTGTGATGGTACGAGAAAAGGTAGAGAGGTGGTCACCGTCAGGACGGTAACTGGCGGCGCTGTCTCGAGTAGCTCGACATCAGTACTAGCTGCACCTGCATTAGGAACAAAATAAGCCTTGTCAGGAAAGATTGCAGAATAAAAAGAAGGGCTGCAACCTAAAATCTACCTGATGAGTCGCCAGCCGGAGCCGTGACAAGGGCGTCACTTGATACAACAATGGTGTCTCCCTCCTCCATCGGGGTGGTCTTACCCCCCGTCGCCTCGTCCCCTGACTCCACGAGAGCCGTCATCATGCTTGCGATGCCAGGAGACGGCAAAGAACCGTAGGCAGGAAGAGCGATGATCGGAGCGGTGCCCGACTCTTGAGAAAGAGCGGCCATCTCGGGCCCATCAGTTATGCCCGTTTCGCTCGCCACCACCTCGGGCTCAGTGGTTGCAGCCGTCTCATCCACCGCTGCCTTAGGCTCGGCCGTGGCAGCTGTCTCATCCACCGCTGCCTCAGGCTCAGCCGTGGTAGCCTTCTCACCCGCCGCCACCTCGGGCTCGGCAGTGGTAGCTATCTCGGCAGTGGTAGCTATCTCGGGCATAGCAATCGTGACTGTCTCATCAGCCACTATCTCGGGCCCGGAAACTATGGTTACATCGCCTACCGTCGCCTCGGGTTCAGCAGCTACCTCCTCCACTGCCCCCTCAGGCTCAACGGTCGCCGCCACTCCTTCAGTAAGGCTCGGCCCTGCAGGACAAGATATATAAGAACTGATAGTTTAAACCTTTGACAACGAAGCCTCAAAACACATTACCTGGGGTTGATTTACCGTTGGCTTCCCAAGCTGCACGTGCCGCCCGTCTATGAGCAGTAGACAAGGCAACCGGGAACTCCTCTGAAGGAATAGCAGCGGGAGTAATGGCGCTTGAACCTGCCCCCGCAGCCAAAGCAACACTACGTTCCCTTGCTGCGCGCCTCAGGCGCTTCCTTTCCTCCCGGGCCGTCACAACGGACCTCTTAGATGCCTCCTTCAGCAAGGCGTCGTCGTCCGCATTCAGGGTTACCTCCAGAGCCGTCAAGGCTTCCATCATCGGGTTTTTAAGTAGGGTCTCTTGCGGCAACGCCGAAGAGGCCGAGACTTCGGTAGCTGGCCTGGGGAGAATTTCCGCATCAGCTTGCAGGATAGGTCTTGTGTTCCCTGCGATAAGACAAAGAGAGGGTCAGATTACTCATAAGAAATGGAAGCAGAAACATAGCGAACCGAAATGTACCAAGGCCTAAGGATGCTCTAAGTCGTTCCTCCTCCTCTAAAGTTTTGAGAGAAGTAGCGAGAGCTTCTTCGGTAGAAATGCCTATTAAAGAAGGAAAAGCGTTAGTCAAAAAACAATGATAGAGGTATGATGCAATGATGAAAAATACAACTAATGATTACCTAATCGCGCGAGTTTAGCCAACCCCTCTTCGCGTCTTGCCAATCGCTCAGAAACTGCGATGGCAGCCACCAGATCAGTGTCATCTGGCGGCATAAATAGGCCGTCGTTGGTCTCGTACTCACTCAAACCCTCGCTGTAAGGAGCATGAGGTTCCTGACCAAATACAACGTCAGCAGAGAGGATCGACTTCTTCTTCCTCTTCTGCACGCGAACTCCGGTTGCAGCCAGCACCAGCTTTCATTTCGTAGGCACCTTGGGACGGCGAGTCCCGATATCTGAGCCCACGCCAGATTCGGGTGAAGCTACGGTTACTGTCTCCACGGGAACGCGGGGCACCGAAGGCACGTCCACCGTCTCTACAGGATCACGGGGCAATCCATGCATGGGGCTTAGCACACGTGGAGGCTCAACTGCGGCATCTCCTCTTAGCGGAGGAGGGACAACGATCCATCGCTTCAAGGGGACGTTGCGATCGCTGGCTGGGGCGCACTCTTGCGATCGAGCAGCAGCCGCCTCTCTTCCCTGATGACAGCGCCCGTTGCGTATTGATACCAAGCCCCGTATACGTTGAGGGCCCTTGGAATGCAACTCGGCTCGCTAATGAAGAAGTGGGAGCCCGTATTCAAGCGCATGAAATGATGTAGCGCATCCCGTATTCCCTATCTGGTGGCAGCAGGTTCTTCCAAAAACGATTCCAGTGGAACCCCCTGGTTATAGCTCAGCTGCTGGGCAAAATGATGGGGGTTGTATCTCATAAAAAGCGCCGCATCATTTTGCCTGAATACGAGGAAGTCCGGCCTAATGGAGTATAGATGTAGAATCTCTCGAGCTTTCAATACGGAGGCCCCGTCCTTAAAATTGTCGCACAGCGCCAACACCGTTTTGGAAGTTTCCTGGCCAATTGTCAGGACTTTGTCCGTGAAAGACATACCAGCTCTGACCGTGCGCGGACGAAGAAGCAACCCCCTAGCCTCCCCCTGAGGCGGATTCACGATGGAAGCGTCAACTAGCCGCATAATTCTGGGAAATTTGCACTTCTCGAAAAACGAGGGTCTTTTATGAATACCAAACACCCCGAGCACGTGCAATTCCATCCACGAAGTAAAGTAGTGCATCGGGAAGTTAGCAGCTTGCACCCCCGGTTCCGTTGTATCCACCGCCACGCTAAGACCATGGTACAGGTGGGCCAGCTCGGCGATCCCGATGGCCACTTGTATGCCAGCCACTATTCGATGTACTGAGTAGAAGACGGACAGCCTCATATAGCGGGGGTGCATGGGGAGCGCGAACCAGCACAACCACAGCCCCAGAAACCCGAGGAAGAAAGTCTCCTCGTCGATGCCCGGAGCGGCGATTTCTGACAGAGGGATGGTCGCGGCATCGGGGAGATAAAATCCATTCTGATCATCTTCCAACACCGGTCGACGGTCCAAGCCAAAGCCAAAGGGATTGTCGAGCTTGGCAAATTTTTCGCCTCGTTGCGATAGAATCGCCGGGCGATGAAACTAGGCAATAAAGTCTGTGAAACTAACCCCCCTGCCGCTAGATTCCAAGAAGAGACTCTCGTACATATTCAACACCTTTATCAGACTCGGAAACTGGTGCTGAATGACGTTCTCCGGTGTTAGGCCCATCACCACTGGCTTGGTGGCGAAAACGTATTCGTCCGGAGGAAGCAGCTCCTCGTAGTGTTCCTCCCTAATCGGCAAACCGCAAATCTCAGCAAATTCTTCTAAGGAGATGGAGACTTCTCTGTCCAGTAGAAGAAAGGTGTGGGTTGGAATGTTCCATTGCTCCAAAAACACCTTGATCCACCATGTCGGAGGAGCAGAATACTGGAACAGCGAGGCGTAAACCGCAGGGTATAGACCGATCTTTAGCAGGTGCGCCTTCTTCGCTGACAAAATATACCTGGCCCACTGCAAATACCCGGCCGAATGTCAAGGGGTCAACCCGATGTTGTAGGGTTGTCCCCAAGGGCGCGACTCGCCCTGGCATATGCGCCGCCCTAAAGTATCCAAAGCTGCCGGCAACTGCATGGGTATGGCGGCAATCGAAGGTTGAAGAAGACCCTCCGAAGTCCAATTAACGACCTCCACGGCATAGTTCACCGAGGGTACATCTGCATACGAGATCGATGAGATCGGCTCTGACGGCGTCACACAAGAGAAGCTTCGGCGACCTTTGATAATTTGGTCGTACCACCTACCCCACAGGTGAAGGTTTTTGTATTCCGGGTCGTAGTCTTTAATGAGCGTAAGAACCTCCCGGTCTACCGGTGCCTCAGGGAATCCTCCCTCTGAACGGAAAAATGGGAAAGAAAGATCAGAAGACATGCCGCCTGCGAAAAAGAACAGAATTCAATTATCAGTACTATAATTTAATCTTAAAGTTCTGAGCAACACTTTAAAATTTGTACCACACTGCAATGCAGTGGAAAAGGGACCAAAGGTGGACCCACAAAATCCAGATGACAATGCATCAATTAATAAAACAGCTCGTCATTGGATGAGACTGTCAATTAATGAGGAAATCCTCAGAGAATATTCTCATTGAATGAGAAATCCCTCGGGAGAAGGAGAAAATCTCCCTTTCAGAGCAAAGCTCTATAACAGAGTGACACTTGTCAAGCTCTGGTCACGAGGGAATAAAATTCCTTAAAGAGCCTAGCTCTGTAATGATGATGGAAAATCCATCAAAGATTAATGAAAATTAATTCTTAAGAACTAAAATTCTGGGATCTTAAAGATCCATGAAAAAACTCTTAAGAGTTCTTCATCAAAAGATCAAAAGATCTACATATTGTCAAAAGAGCAAAGCTCTGACTCATGGGCTAAGAAACCCTAAGAAAAGATCTGTTTAGATCTATGGGTTTATGAAGAGCAAGGCTCTGTTTATGAAACCCTAAAAGGGTTTTCTTTAGATCAAAAGATCTATGAAGAGCAAGGCTCTATTAATTGGTAAAAACCCTAATTTATTAGAATTAATTTTATTTAATTTTACCTAAATTTAGTAGAGTTTTAACTCTTGAAAGTTCTTGAACAAAAGAGCAAGGCTCTGAATAAAATTCTTAAGAAAAAGATGAAAATAATCTGAGGACCAAAAGGTCCTATTTATAGGCGCTGAACCGCCTCCTCAACTTCTGAGTTGATCCAAAGGCTCAGATGTTGCCACCGCTGCACTCACGTGTGCGCCACGTGAGCGCAACGGTGGGGGGGCATTTGTTTCCCCCAATCAGAGCAAAGCTCTGTTTTGAATTTCAAAATTCAAAAATTGAAGCAACGCTTCAGATCCCGTGTGCTGCGCGCCACGTGTCAAAAGCAGACACGCCAGCGCCAGGAGTGCTGCGCTCTAGGCAGCTGATTGATCGTTTTTCCGTTGTGTAGTATGAATCAATTCAAAAGGTCCCCTAAAATGGCACCATTTGATTGAAACAGTTTCTTGTGTCGGTATTCAGAAAATTTATAAAGAACTTCACAACCAAAAAATATTTTGACCGCAATCAAACTACGGTGTCAATTGTAGTTCATGAATGAGTGCGGATCGTCCACAGGGATTGCACGATTCGTTGTATTGATATGCTTGAATTGAAAAGTTAAGTTAAGATAAACGAAGACATGATTCAAGAGTATTGATTTTCAAGTGTCACTATTCTATTCAAGAATCAAGAAAAAGATAAACAATCAAGAATCGGTGTATCGATGATATTTCCAACCAAAATGTCAAGAATCTAAATGAGGCTCGTAGGAATCGATCGGATCGATAGACGTGATGTAATCTAAAGATTTTGTGTTCTTGTCCTTCGAAGGATTGATACTAGATCGATGATGATCGACGAGAGTTAGGGCTATCTTGTGAAACTAGGGTTTCATCTTATCCCTTGTTCTTTTGTCGATATCATTCACATTCTAGCCTCTAGCAATTTCAAGAAACGATCGTAACTCCCTAATTTCGAGCGATATCATTCAAGAAAGCATCGTAACGAAATGGGTTGTCGGTTCTTGAACTTGCTAGGGTTTACAAAACTTGTAGGAATCAAGAATCGTTTTCAGATACATTACATCATCATTCTATTGATCGTCTCGGCTCCTTCACGAGCGGAGTTTTATTCACACATCACCACATAGAAAATATTTACGAATTGTAAAGATATCATGATGCAAAATTTAAAGAAAACAAGATAAAAGAATATCACCTTTATTTATCTCAACAATTTTGATTACATTCGCTTCAAAAACTACAAGAGGAAGAATCTAAATTGTTGATCGGGCGTCGCTCGGCTTCGTGAGTCGTGGATCGGCTCGGATCGCTTGCTCCGTTGAAGATCGGCTCTGCTCCTAAAGGTTGTAGGGCTTCTTGTTTAATGGGTACTCGGGATCTTGGCTTTTGGAGTTGGAATTAGGGTTAGGGTTTCACACAAGCCCTGTCACTAGACTTGTGGAAGAAGAAGATGAAGAGAGAGATAGATTGGGGATAGATTCACTAATTGGATGAATAATTCCCAAGGTCGAATTCTTCTTTACAATGAGCCTAGGGTCTTATTTATAGAGCACCCAAACCCTAGGTTTAGGTTTGAAATGGCAATTCCCTCCAAAAGTTTGTTGAGGAGTTTCTAGAAAGAGTTTGTTAGGAGCTAGCTTAGGGTTCAAGCTAGGGTTTAGGGGGAAAGTTCTAGAATGATAGGCTAGTTTAATGTGGATCAAAGTGTTTGCTGATCTGGTAGAAATCCCTGGAGTCTTCTGGAAGTTGGAGTGCATTTCTGAACTGTATACACTGATGTAGGAGTTTTGGTGCAAATTTGGGAGGCTAACTCCATGGACCCACCGCGGATCCGCGGCACAAGCAAGCCATTGCCGCGGATCCGCGGCTCTTTAATGAGCTTGGACTTTGGGTCTTCTGGTGTGGTCTTGGACTGCTGTTTAGGGTTTTTTTTTCTGATATACTGAATTGTGATTGCTCCTTTGGATTGATACCAGATCTGAAATTAGTGAGTTGACGTATCTTTTGAGCGGTGTAATGTTCGAGCAAGCTTTCCTTTTCCTGCACAGACTTCGAAACACGGGTTGCGACATATAGAAATATTGCGATGCCATGCAATGCAGTCAATTTCCCTAGAAATGCCGGTTTTAAGGTCTAATACATGTAATCTGATATTTTGCGACAGTTTTGCTAATATGTAAAATATGAATGCCGTACACTTCTAAATGAGTGCAAATGATGAGGAAATTGCCGGCTAAAATATACAATATTTTCGACTGATCAAATACCCCCAAACTTAATTTCGATCATCTCGAGCGAATGTTTTATTAAAAAGAGAAGGAGAAAATAAAGAAAGAGAAAAACTTACTAGCCACTTTCATAGGCAACACGATTGCACTGAGCACGTGCAACAAGCCTTTAAACCTCTAGGTGTCCCTGGTAGGAGGAGTGTTGTCTCCTGAGGGTTTTCAGCGGATTGCACCCACAAAATCCAATAATAAAAGCAAGATCATGAATATTACATTTAAAGACAAGAATTGTAAACGAAAGACTTTGAAAATTAGGGTTTCCAACTAAGCTAGCTTTTCGGTTGTCATGAGCCCTATCTTAATGGTCATGAAAAGATGTCAGAAATCACGTCCTCCCTCAATAAAACATCATCTTATTCTTCATTCCTATCTTTCTTCCAAACATCGATCATATAACCCTGCGTGTGTGTAAAGGACATCCCTACACCCGGAGAATTCAATTCAAGCTATCATACTCTTGCCCATCAGCCTCAGTACTTTTTAATTAATGAATATTTAGATGAGATTGCTCACACACTTTCATGCGACCGTTAATACTTCTTGAGGTACTAACCGACCGATTACTCCTGTGCTTGCTTACTTGGTGTATTTTGCTCGTCTTGCACCACCTCAGGCATAGCAGTGACTCCCAGACCAGTTGGCCTTAGGGCACTAGGTGAAGAGGCACCCTCGCTATATATTTTTTATTGCCCTTAGTGATAACAAAACCAGTGTCCATTTTTCTCACCACTTTATATTTTTATTCATCATTTTTTTTTCTTTTTATTTCCTTCATACTTTTGGCTTTAAGACAAGAGCATTTCAAGGTATTCTCTACTATCCCAGGCTTCAAGACGTGTGTAAGTGCGAATAGCAGGGTAGCAACGTTCAAAATGTTTGGCTTCCAGAATAGAAACTATTTTTCAGACTTATTTTTATCCTCAGATTAGTGACGTCTTTCATCTTACTAACCCTTGGGACAACGGCTCATAACTACTTATTACTAGTTCGTATAAGAAAACTTCTAATTTTCTTAGTTTTCTAAAATTTTTCCAATCTCATGGATGTAATTTTTCACTATCTAAACTTTCATTATCTTATTTATATACAAAAAAGTGTAAATATTAAAATTATTTTTATACTTGAAAATTTTTAAATTTTTATGGGTTTTGAAAATTTTTCAATTTTTTATAGATTTTTAAAAGAAATGTTTTGTGCTTATGCAGATGATATGCAAATGATGCAAAAATAAGCACAAACCTCCCCCAAACTTGTTTTCAACAGTGTCCTCACTGTTGCCGACAGCTATATCTACAAAACCTGTAAGTCTGGGAGGGATTATTAGTGGGGGCAAAATATATAAGTGAAGTCCCTCCCCCAAACTTATTTTTGGCTCAAAATTTTTGTAAACATTCTTTTTAGGAGCCTGAAAAACATGTACCCCCCCAAACTTGAGTTATGCAATGTTAAACTTTAAAAATCACAAGTGGGGGTCAAAAATCAGTGGTCGATGCCAAGCTTTGCAAAGACCAAATGTTAACACCAACCATTCAAAAATTTTATCAATGCAGTGCTCGGGTTGGTGGAAGAAGAAGTGGGGAAAAGGTAAGTGGTGGAAGAGAATGTGTGTGCGTCTCATTTTGGAGAGACGATGCAGTGTATGTGATGGATTACTCACATTCTTTTTACATTTCAGAAGAAGGGGTGGAGGTTCAATTTCATTGATTTGGACATGATTCGTCTCAACACCCGTGCTTTTTAGAAATGTGAGTTCATCAGCGAAGATCTCCTCAAAAGTTTCATCTATACCCCGAAGAATAATGTCATCATAAAGTGCGGGGTGATCTTCAGACTCTAAAAACAGTTCATAATCAGTGTTAGTTGTTGACCCGGACATCTCTGTGGAAGCGTCCGTATGTGTATGATACATAGTTAGGTCAAACAACAACATATGAAAAGAGTCAAGATCGGTATCAGGAGGATCATTAAATTCGCTGCTGTCGACATCCATTAAGTCGACAGAACAAACCTGAGCAGTAGGTTCGGAGGGTACACTTCCTAACTTGTAAATGTTCATCTCAATTGTCCTATTCCCGAAGGATAGGGTCATAGAACCGTTACGACAATTGATGATAGCATTGGAAGTGGCCAAAAAGGGGCGACCTAAAATCACCGGAATTTGATTCCGTGAGTTCGCTACAGGCTGTGTATCAATTACAATAAAGTCTACAGGGAAGATAAATTCCCCGATTTTTATTAACACATCCTCTAGTTCACCCCTAGGTCTGGTGATTGATCGGTCAGCCATCTGGAGAGTGCATGGAGATGGTTTTAACTCTCCGATTCCTAACTGCTCATAAACTGAGAAAGGAAGCAGGTTAACACTTGCCCCAAGATCTAGTAGAGCACGGTTAATGTGTTTCTCCCCAATAGAGATGGAAATAGTAGGATATCCAGGATCCTTACGTTTCCTTGGTAATTGCTGGGGGAAAGCTGTGTCTACTGTCTTTGCCATGAATATTTTCTTGGGCATTTGTTTCTTCCTCTTTCTAGTGCAAAAGTCTTTAAGAACTTTCGCATATGCAGGGACTTGTTGGATAGCATCTAGAAGAGGGATATTGATGTTAACCTGTTTAAACATCTCAGTGATCTTCTCCATTTGTGGACTTGGTGTGTTAGCCCTTAACCGATTAGGATAAGGTGCTTTAGCAATAAGCGCTGGGTCCATCATAGGAGAAGGAAGTGTGTGTAGAACCGATCCCAGAATAGAAGTGGGAATCATCCGTGGAGGGGTAAAAGAGGTGGGCTGTAGTGGCGAGCCTTTTGGGAAATGGAGAATAGGCTCGGAAGAAGGTGGTAGGGTAGAAGAACTGGGGTCAGAAGTGGAAGTGTGTGTGTGTGGAAAGGTCTCAGCCGGGGTGTTGATATGATTTTCAGTATCATCAACTTCTTCCCCAACATGATTGTCAAGCACTCTTCCAGATCTCAACGTGGTGATTGCATTCACATGATGTGAATAACCAGGATTGGGTAAGGGTTGAGCTGGAAGTTTCCCTTTCTCTCTTGCACTAATTTCGGCTTTTAATCGTGCAATTTCTTCTTCCATCGATTTAATACTCTCGTTTTGGGACGCAGAGTTTTTCTCAATTTTATCGACAGAAGATTTCATTTCAGCCGACACTTGCATGATATTTGTTAAGACCAAATTCATGTATTGTGCAAAAGAAGAGGATTCATCAGTTCCGGTCAACTGTAAAGGACTAGACAGTGCAGGTGTGTTGACTGGATTTTGAAAATTATGTGCTTGAAAGGGGTGCTGACTCAATTGAAGTTGTGGCTGCTTTTGTGGTGGAGGGACCCTCTGGAAATTGTTTTGGTTTGGAACCGTGTTTTGAGATTGTGATTGGTTCCAAGCAAAATTAGGGTGATTCCTCCAACCCTGATTATATGTGGAAGAAAATGGATCGTTTCTAGGTCTTTGAAATGCAGCATTGGTATGCTCACGACCTTGAAACGGACATTCTTCCGTCAAGTGAGACGGATCAGAACAGCAGCCACATACAGTTTTGGGGAGTGACACTGGGTTTAGGGAGGCTGCTGCAAATTTTTGTTCCATAGCGTCGAGCTTCTTTTGCATTGCTGCCATTTCTGCTCGAACACCTATGGACACATCTATTTGGTGAACGCCACCCCTATTCAATGGTTGGGTTCCACTCTCCCACTGTAGTGATTTTTCAGCGAACTCTTCTAAGTATCGCCAAGCTTCCCCATCATCCTTAGACATAAAAGTACCTTGACACATGTTTTCAAGGCTCTGTTTAGTGCTTGGGTTACCACCCTCATATATGATTCGGCAAAGCTCCCATCTCGGGATGCCGTGATGAGGACATTGAACCAATAGATCCTTGAAACGTTCAAAGTATTTAGAGAATGGTTCGGCAGGGAGCTGGGCAAATTGGTTCAGTTCGCTACGGATTCGAGCTGTCTTTTGGTGTGGGTAGAATTTCTTAAGGAATGCAGCGACGAATTCTTCCCAATTCGTAATAGAATGTGCGGTAGTGTTATATAGCCACTTCTCGGCTATATCGCACAATGTAAATGGAAGAAGTCGTAGACGCATCGCATCCACTGAAAGTTGTGACGTACCCATCATTGCGCATACATTTTCAAATTTGGTAATGAAAACGTAAGCGTCCTCAGTCTCGAGTCCGTGGAATTTGGGTAAAAGATTGATATACTGGGGCTTGATTTCAAAGTTATCCCCATTGGCTGGTGGTGTGGATAAGCAGGTCGAAAGAGGACCTCTAAGTGGATAGCACCTCTCCTGGAGGGAGATGCGGGGTGGATTCTGCGCACCAACGGACGGCGGCAGATTAGGGTTAAAGAAGTTTGATGGATTCGGGTCCATCGGTGTGGGTGTGGTAGTAGGTAAAGAAAAGGTAAATGGAGAAATATCGACTTCGGAGTCGATAAAAGGTACGCGGACTAAACGGGCACTAGAATCCCGTGTCCTGCCTATCTTGTACTAAAAAGGGTTAGTACAAGTGGCAGCGTTGGCTTATAATTAGGGGTAAATGAATGCGGTGTTTGCTTTTGAAAAAGGGACGGATTTTTGAAAAAAATGATGCGACACAACAAATGCAGCACACAAACCCTAGAATCTAGTGGTCACTTAGGTCCGGCTCTAGACCGCTCCTAACTGCCAAAAGACAAGTCGCAGGATCAATCCTCCACTGCCTCTTTGTCCCCCTGTAGCCGGATAAGTGCCAGGTAAGTGGGAAGGTACTCCACTACGTAAGTAGTGGGACTAATTAAAAACCACTAGCCTTAGAGACACTCGCCTTAGGCACCACAAGAAAACGCGGATAAGCAATGAATTACCCACGGCCCTCTTCTGTCCTAATTGAGCGCGACAGTCCTTAGAGTCATCTCTAGATTTCTTTTAGTTAATGTGGGTCAATGCGGATGCAAGTTTGGTGATTTTCGGGGCCTAGGAAGGGTAATGAAATCCCCACCTAATTTGGATTTGGCCGTGCCCCTTAATATCCGTATTTAGAATGCAAACAACCAAGAAACAAAATTACGCACAAATTTAATTTGCAATTTGCGAGCTGCGATTATTTGCAAAGAATCCTGCAGCAAAGTGTTAATTGGAGCTAAAAAGAGGAGAGGGGAGAGAGCAAGAAGTCACCTGCAGCAAAAAGTTTGCAGAGATCCCTCAAGTGCGCGGCGGTTCCGCCGCGTATGCCTCCTAATGCCGCCCTTCCGCGGTTCTTTCCAGGGATTAATCCACCAAATTTCTTCAGGGAGCTTCTGTGAACTCCCTCAGCTCTCTGGTATTTTCCAAATTTTTTTATCAATTTCCTGCAAGCTCCAGATCTCCTTGCAATGAAACACGACAAATTGTTTAGGGTTTGCACGAATTTTGATCTCAAAAACAACAATGGAATAATTCTTTCAATTCAAACTATAATATGTAAACGAATTAGCGCGCGATCCCCGGCAACGGCGCCATTTTGATTGATCGTTTTTCCGTTGTGTAGTATGAATCAATTCAAAAGGTCCCCTAAAATGGCACCATTTGATTGAAACAGTTTCTTGTGTCGGTATTCAGAAAATTTATAAAGAACTTCACAACCAAAAAATATTTTGACCGCAATCAAACTACGGTGTCAATTGTAGTTCATGAATGAGTGCGGATCGTCCACAGGGATTGCATGATTCGTTGTATTGATATGCTTGAATTGAAAAGTTAAGTTAAGATAAACGAAGACATGATTCAAGAGTATTGATTTTCAAGTGTCACTATTCTATTCAAGAATCAAGAAAAAGATAAACAATCAAGAATCGGTGTATCGATGATATTTCCAACCAAAATGTCAAGAATCTAAATGAGGCTCGTAGGAATCGATCGGATCGATAGACGTGATGTAATCTAAAGATTTTGTGTTCTTGTCCTTCGAAGGATTGATACTAGATCGATGATGATCGACGAGAGTTAGGGCTATCTTGTGAAACTAGAGTTTCATCTTATCCCTTGTTCTTTTGTCGATATCATTCACATTCTAGCCTCTAGCAATTTCAAGAAACGATCGTAACTCCCCAATTTCGAGCGATATCATTCAAGAAAGCATCGTAACGAAATGGGTTGTCGGTTCTTGAACTTGCTAGGGTTTACAAAACTTGTAGGAATCAAGAATCGTTTTCAGATACATTACATCATCATTCTATTGATCGTCTCGGCTCCTTCACGAGCGGAGTTTTATTCACACATCACCACATAGAAAATATTTACGAATTGTAAAGATATCATGATGCAAAATTTAAAGAAAACAAGATAAAAGAATATCACCTTTATTTATCTCAACAATTTTGATTACATTCGCTTCAAAAACTACAAGAGGAAGAATCTAAGTTGTTGATCGGGCGTCGCTCGGCTTCGTGAGTCGTGGATCGGCTCGGATCGCTTGCTCCGTTGAAGATCGGCTCCGCTCCTAAAGGTTGTAGGGCTTCTTGCTTAATGGGTACTCGGGATCTTGGCTTTTGGTGTTGGAATTAGGGTTAGGGTTTCACACAAGCCCTGTCACTAGACTTGTGGAAGAAGAAGATGAAGAGAGAGATAGATTGGGGATAGATTCACTAATTGGATGAATAATTCCCAAGGTTGAATTCTTCTTTACAATGAGCCTAGGGTCTTATTTATAGAGCACCCAAACCCTAGGTTTAGGTTTGAAATGGCAATTCCCTCCAAAAGTTTGTTGAGGAGTTTCTAGAAAGAGTTTGTTAGGAGCTAGCTTAGGGTTCAAGCTAGGGTTTAGGGGGAAAGTTCTAGAATGATAGGCTAGTTTAATGTGGATCAAAGTGTTTGCTGATCTGGTAGAAATCCCTGGAGTCTTCTGGAAGTTGGAGTGCATTTCTGAACTGTATACACTGATGTAGGAGTTTTGGTGCAAATTTGGGAGGCTAATTCCATGGACCCACCGCGGATCCGCGGCACAAGCAAGCCATTGCCGCGGATCCGCGGCTCTTTAATGAGCTTGGACTTTGGGTCTTCTGGTGTGGTCTTTGACTGCTGTTTAGGGTTTTTTTCTGATATACTGAATTGTGATTGCTCCTTTGGATTGATACCAGATCTGAAATTAGTGAGTTGACGTATCTTTTGAGCGGTGTAATGTTCGAGCAAGCTTTCCTTTTCCTGCACAGACTTCGAAACACGGGTTGCGACATATAGAAATATTGCGATGCCATGCAATGCAGTCAATTTCCCTAGAAATGCCGGTTTTAAGGTCTAATACATGTAATCTGATATTTTGCGACAGTTTTGCTAATATGTAAAATATGAATGCCGTACACTTCTAAATGAGTGCAAATGATGAGGAAATTGCCGGCTAAAATATACAATATTTTCGACTAATCAGCAGCGCACCCCAATCAGAGCAAAACTCAGTTTCAAAACTCAAATTTTAAAAGTTGAAGCAACGCTTCAGATCCAGCGCTCTGCGCTGCACGCCACGTGTCAAACACGGGCGCGCTACGTGTCAAACACGGGCGCGCTACGTGTCAAGCACGGGCGCGCTAGCGCAGTTGCGCTGCGCTTCGCGCTGCGCGCCACGTGTCAAACGTAGGTGCGCTAGCGCCAAGTGCGCCAGCGCTGGAATTAAAAGAATTCCCCACCGTTAAATCAAAAGATCCAATAATAATAAATTATTAATTAATCAGAATTAAAATTCTGTTATGGAAAGATTTTTCAATCTTATTAAAACAAGAAGATTATCTTCTGTAAAACAGAAGCCTTGGGATTAAAGATCCAACGGTGGGAAATATTCCCAAATCAATCAGAGAAAGATCTCTTCAACTGATTTAACAAATCAATTGGCCCTATATAAAGGCCCCAAGACTTCAAGTCTCATATAGAAAAAAACCCTCTGCAAACTTTGAGAAAAAACTCAAAGAAAAAGAAAGGCAAGCCTTTAGAAAAAAGAAGATCATTTCTTCATCTTTAAAGGTAAAGAATTAATTCTTGAACAACAGAGATGAAATCATCTCGTAAAAATAACAACCATCTTCTAAAAAAATCTTAGATCTATAAAAAGACTAAGGTCTTTGATTAAAAAAGAAAAGATCAAAAGATCCAATCATAAAAATATAAAAAGAAGTACTTTATTTCATTCACAGATCGTTTGATGTATAAAGGCAGAGCCTTTTATAAAAACAAGAACTTTTGTTCTTGGATCTTGAGGCAAAGCCTCCTTTGAAGAACATAAAAGTTGTTCTGTGATCTTAAAATCGATCAGATACGCTTTGCGCTATTGAAAAGTGCTTTGCACTCATGAACCGCGCCATTGCGCTCCTGGGATCGGCGCTCAGCGCCAAAACATGCCACGTGTCAACCATAGACACGATCTGCGCTTTGCGCTCCTGAAAACAGAGCATTGCGCTCTTGGGTTGGCGCTTAGCGCCAAGCTCGCCACGTGTCACTCACTGGCGCACCCATAAACTACCGCAGCGTGCTCATAAATTAAAAGCGCAATACGCTAACAAACTAGCGTTTAGCGCTGAGCGCGACATGTGTCCTCTTCGTATGCGCTACCCGACAGAAGCGCAATGCGCTCTTTGACTGGCGCAAAGCGTCTAGTGCGCCACGTGGCACGCTGTCAGAACACACTTTGTTTCTGATAAATGCTATGCATTCAATACAAGACAAAAATGTCAGAGTCCAATGCTTAGCATTATTAAAAGGGCCAAGCCCAAATAAAGGCTCAATAGCCAGGACAATAAAATGTTCAACTTATATCAACTGAGCCCATATGCTCATAAACCTTTAAACAGACTTTAGTCCCAAATTGGACTATAGATCTCCCAAACAACATTGGTTCAAGAGTACATCTCTGAACTCCTCTGATATTTGTCGTTGTAATCCTTCAACGTCTTCAGAGAGGTGACGGGTTCCGACAGCTATACATTCCACAGACTATGATGTCTTTAAACTGGACTGTAGGGTCCTTTAACCCACGGACTATGATGTCCTTAACCTTGACTGTGAGGTCTTTAAACTCACGGACTATGATGTCCTTAACCTTGACTGTGAGGTCTTTAAACTCACGGACTATGATGTCCTTAACCTCGACCGAGATGTCTTTAAACTAACATTGGACCACCATGTCCTTAAACTGGTAATCGACCGCAATGTCTCTAAACTAAACAATAGAGTCCAAATGCTCTTTTGTCGGATCTAAACGATCCCGTTTAAGTTGATCTTAGTCTCAAATGAGGCTAACGTATCCTTAAACCCAAACCCCCAAACCCAAATCTAAGAAGATACGGATTTGGACTAATCCACGTACTACGGGCGACAACACAAATTAGTCTCCGTATACAATCCACGGGCAACCACAAACAAAACAAACACCCACGACACAAAGTGACCATCTGGAGATGGAGAAAGTGGTTACCGCGATGCGGTAGCATAATTAACTGCAGGGGCTTGCGCCTACAGGGAAGAGCATCCCCACAATCAAAAACCTCTCAGACGAGGGGGAATCTGACGAAGTCTGCTACATCGGCCGCATCCGTTTAAACCTTCGATACATGGTGCTATAAATCAACTTGGCATCTTCGGAGAGGTGGACGGATACTACCAATTAGCATCTGCCCCGAATTTCAGGCAAGTCGTTTATCGCGTCTCCGTGATTCGGCGGGGAACAACCGGAAGTACCAATCAACCGGCCCAGCCCAGCATTTTGCACATACTGCAGGAGAGATGGACATCTGATGAAAGACTGCCGGCATGCAAATCACCTTTGCTTAGTATGCGGCTCAGCTACTCACGATATTGGGTCTTGTCCTCGTAGACAAAACCCATATGCTGCACCCAGGCCAGCAATCACTTACCCGCAGCGCCCAGCCATTCAGCCACCTGCTCCACCTCCACATGGACCGACTGCACCTCTTCCCCATCAGTTCCAACAAGCTCAACGGAACGTTCCGAGAAATGCTCCTCCGGCCAGGAGGAATGTACCACGGCAACAGGCTTTCACGATGACCGTGGAAGAGACTGAAGCCACCGGCCAAGTCATCACTGGTAACACTTCCCCTTCAAATTCTCTTTTAATTCATAGAAATACCTATATATCTTTTCCCGTATACCTAAAAAAAATCCCACATACCTTAGGTACAATTTTAGTAGCCTCACTCCCTGCACTCGCACTATTGGATACTGGAGTATCTCATTGTTTTATGTCACAACGGTTCGTCCGAACTTAAGCGATTCCAGTCACACCGCTTGTATCCAGCTAGAATGTCAGTTCCGGGAACGGCGTTCTGAAGGCAACAATGGGATACAGCCTGTGTCCAGTGGTAGTCTGCAGTAGAGAATTTTATGCTGGCTTCAAGGTACTGGACATACCGAATTTCGACGTTGTCTTGGGTATGGATTGGCTAGGAACCTTCTATTCCGCCATCGACTGTCATCAAAGGAGGGTAGTATTCGAGATTCCAGATCATCCGGTCTTTTATTTCAAAAGTGGAGATCGTACCCTGGAGCGAAGTACTTACAAGGCAAAACCAAAGAAGGCGGTGATTGCGGCAATTCAAGCGGAGGAAGGATCAAAGCCAGAAGTGGTTCGAGAGTTCGACGATGTGTTCCTGATGATATATCAGGTTTGCCTCCCGATCGAGCTCTTGAATTCAGCATTGATTTAATACCAGGAGCATAACCGGTGATCAAAGCACCTTATCGATTAAGTCCGGAAGGTTTGAAGGAAGTCCGAACTCAGTTGGACGAATTATTGGCAAAAGGATGGATTTGTCCCAGCACTTCAAGTTGGGGATCTCCAGTTCTACTGATAAAGAAGAAGGAAGGTTCATATCGAATGTGTATTGATTATAGAGCCTTGAATGAAGTAACGATAAAGAACAAGTACCCGCTATCGCGTATCGACGATCTATTCGATCAGTTAAGTAGATCTTGTGTTTTCTCTAAATTAGATCTTCGTTCAGGTTATCGTCAGGTGAAGGTCAAGGAATCTGATATCCACAAAACGGTATTTAGAACCCGCTATGGTCATTATGAATTTCTTATGATGCCATTTGGAGTGACCAACGCATCAGCAATGTTCATGAACCTGATGAATCATGTTTTCCGGGAGTACTTAGACAGGTTTGTTGTCATCTTCATCGACGACATCTTGGTGTATTCTAAGAGTCGGAAAGAGCATGCCGAGCACCTACGAATTATTTTGGAAACTTTACGACAACATCAATTATATGCCAAATACAGCAAGTGCAAGTTTTGGCTAGATCAAGTTGGTTTTCTCGGACATATTATATTAGGCAAAGGAATCTCAGTGGATCCAGCGAAAGTTTCAGCAGTAAGCGAATGGCCGACACCAAAGTCAGTGAAAGACATTCGAAGTTTCTTGGGTCTACCTGGATATTACCGAAGTTTCATTGAAGGATTTTCCAAGATTGCAACACCCCTGACCAAACTTATACGTAAAGATGAAAACTTTGTGTGGTCAGAATCATGCAAGCAAGTTTTCGTAGAACTCAAGTCAAGGTTGACATCAGCGCTTATTCTCGTTATACCGGACCAATCTGCAGGTTTCGAAGTGCATTGCGATGCATCCGGTAAGGGATTAGGATGTATTCTATATCAGCACGGTAAGGTTGTGGCTTATGCTTCAAGACAGCTGAAGATTCATGAGCGCAATTATTCGACGCATGATTTGGAATTGGCGGCCGTAATTTTTGCACTTAAGATTTGGTGCCATTATCTTCTTGGTGAACGAGTGAACATATACACAAATCACAAGAGTCTGAAATATGTGTTTACTCAGAAGGAGCTTAATATGCAGCAGAGACAATGGTTAGAACTCATAGCGGATTTCGACATCAACCTGCAATATCACCCGGGAAAGGTGAATGTAGTACATGATGCCCTTAGTCTCCAACCATTAGCATTGAATCTCACCGCTCAGTGGAAGCTTCAACAAGACTTGCATCAGATGGAGATTGAAGTGATCATGCTAGGTAACGCTTTAAGTTTGATGAACTTACAAGTTCAATCTACTATTGTCAATCAGATCAAAGCAGCTCAAGCAAGTGATACTAAGTTGTAAAAGATCAGAGAACAAGTGGAGAATGGACTCAGAACAAACTTCATCATCCATGAAGACAGATCTTTGAGATACAGCAGCAGAATGTGTGTACCAAAAGGTTCTGTGCGGGACGAGTTAATGAAAGAAGTTCACAGCTCTCCCTACTCAGTACACCCTGGAGGTACAAAGATGTACAAAGATCTACGTCAAAATTACCGGTGGCATGGAATGAAGCGTGAAGTAGCCAGAAGCATCGCTAAATGCTTAGTGTGTCAGCAAGTAAATGCTGAACATCACAGGATTGCTGGATTACTTCAACCGTTATCTATCCCAGAATGGAAGTGGCAACACATCACAATGAATTTTATGACTGCACTCCCTCGCAGCACAAAGGGTAATGATGCGGTATGGGTTACTGTGGATCGACTCACAAAGTCTGCTCACTTCATCCCATTTCGAGTTGGCCAATAAACTGAGACATTAGCAAAGAAGTACATGGAGGAAATCGTGAGACTTCATAGAGTACCAGTCTGCATTGTATCCGATCGTGACACCAGGTTCCGATCGCAATTTTGGAAAATCCTGCAAGTGAGCTTGGGAACAAGTCTGGACTTCAGCACGGCTTATCATCCACAAACAGATGGTCAGTCTGAGCGAACTATTCAGATCTTAGAAGATATGCTCAGAGCGTATATGCTAGACTTCGGAGGATCGTGGGAAGATCACCTACTTCTTGTGGAGTTTTCATACAACAATAGCTACCAAGCACGCATTGGAATGGTACCTTTTGCAGAACTTTATCGAAGGAAGTGTCGATCACCATTAAGTTGGGACGACATCGGAGATAGAGAACTCCTATGTCCAGAGATGATAGTAGCAACCGTAGATGTGGTCCGCACTATCAAGGAAAGAATGCGCATAACCAAAGATCGACAGAAGCACTGGGCTGATGCGAAGCGACGTCATTCGGAGTTCCAGCCGGGAGAATATGTATTCTTGAAGATATCTCCCAACCGTGGAGTGATTCGATTTGGAAGACGAGATAAGCTAAGTCCAAGGTAGATTGGACCGTTCGACATACTCGAACGAGTCGGTGAAGTGGCTTATCGCTTGGCACTTCCACCTTCATTGAAAGGAGTGCACAATGTATTCCACATATCCCAACTCAGAAGGTATGTGAGTGACCCCAGCCATATTCTCGATCATTCCGAGCTCACTGTACAACCCGACTTATCTTGTGAGCAGCAACCTGTTGAGTTCCTGGACAGGAAAGTGAATTCACTTCGGAATAAGGAAGTCAACTTGGTTCGAGTGATGTGGAGAAAAGACACGCCAGGAGAATCGACATGGGAAAGGGAAGATGAGATGCGTGCAAAATATCCTCCCTTATTTTGTAAACTAGTCCTTAAAATAAATTGTAAATTTCGAGGACGAAATTTTTGTAAGGAGGGTAGACTGTAACAACTCCAATTCAGTGTACATAAATTTCATTTAAAGTTAATGTAAAATTGGAGTATTTACAATTTCTGTGAGTACTATAAGTATTTAATTCAATTTTAAGCAGCAAGAAAGAGCTTGTAGCTCACTGGTAAGACCTTGCACTGCTGAACCAAAGCACTAGAGTTCAAATCCAATCAGCCACAATATCTTTTTATTTTAAATTCTTTTAATCTTTTAGTAGCCCAAGAGTCTACACGTGCAACACACGTAATAGAGTAAGTTACAGAATAAATAAATATAAACACGAGGGAAATTGAAGCGACAGGGACACGTGGCACAAGAACCAACACCCCCCATCGGAATTGGGCCGGCGACATGGGCAATAAAACCGACGACGTCGGTCTCCCCCATCCCAAATGCTTCCAAACTTTACCCCCTGCACCCTTTCAGCTACCCCACTACTCCCTTATTGCTTGTTTACTCTGAATTAATCCAGAAAGCAATAAAATGCCCATTTAACCTCATTTTAATGCATATTTCAATACATTCTTTAAACACCCTAAACCCTAATTTTTCCCTATAAATACCACCCCCAATTCACCCCTCCTCACTCACAATTTCCTGCCCAAACTCTCAAGAAAATTTCAAGTTCCTATAGTGTGCAAGTGGAGTTAACAAAGGGCGAAGCTCCGACGAACTTCCGGCGACAACACAAGGAGTTTCCGACGACGAAACGATGCATCGGCGCTTCCCCACTCTTCCTCTTTCTCTCCTTTAGCTAAAAAACCAGTAAATTTCATTCTTCTCTCTCATCTTGATATCTAAAAAGTTCTATTTCTAAAACCCGACGGAAGCGGAGTTAATCCGAGTTCCGATTCGGTTTTCCTTGAAAACTAGATTTTTTCTTAATCAAGATAACTTCATATTCTCACATATTGTTAAGCAGACATTAACAAGACTAGTAAATCAAGTTTCACCTCAAAATAACTATTGTGGTAACTTTTTTTCGCATTTTTACATTAAAATACCTATATGTTTCAATTCGACATGCTTATACCTTTTAACCGTATTACCTTAGAAAAACTCACGAGGTAATGACCTACCTCATCACAACACACATATCTATCATAGTACGATGAATCTTGGGACAATAGAATACGGAAAATACGATCTTGCATATAAATCCTTTTAACTTTTAAAAACCGTTTTCTTTAAAAGATGTATTAAAATATTTCTATGCAATTGAGCCTCTACAACCCATTTTGGGGACCCCGTTTGGGATGGTGCGGATTTTGCACATCCTCGGGCTTAGTAGAGCGAGATGCAGACCTCCGCAAGGAGCATTCGGTCTCGATAGAATTTTATACATTTTTCTTTAGAAAATGAGATTTTTACAAGAAAATAAATAAAATTATTTTAATTAAATATATATATATATATATATATATATATATAATTATCACCAAAATACTTATTTTAAATACATATAATACTCCATGTTTCCAAAACTCAAGAAAAGAAATCAAATATTACACGAAACTACCATGATAATTCAAAACAACATCCATATTACAAATAAATACCATATATTATGAAATTGGGTTTTATTCACTAGAAATGTCACACTTATAAAATATACATCAATAAAAACCCTAAAGATGATAATTAAATGCTTTAGGTGTATTTTGAAAATTATACAAAATTATTTTGACATAAAACCCCATCAAGTTATGCTTAATTACAATAAAGACCCTAGTAAACATAGGTTTAAGCGGGACCAGTCTCTTGAGCCTCAGGGAGCCGGAGATATGGGTGCTTGCCTATTTAAGGTAGACAACTTGATAAACGATGTATCAACACGGTAATTGTCTTTGAAAAAGATACAAATCCTGCCGTCCATGTGCAGCAGTTACCGATAACACCAAAACATAATTCAGGACTTCAATTTCTTTTCTAATTGTCTGACTCAGACTGAGTCTCAATATAATCAATCTGACTTAAATATGATTCAAATATCGAACTACAATACAATATGGATTTATGAATCCGGCTATTTAATCTAATCAATCTATATTGATCGAATCGAACCATGGATATACATCCATCAACATGATCCTCCAGTTACCACCATTTACTGATATCATGGTTTCGGCAAGTCATCCATCTATACAATTTATTATACAATTCAACACAACCAAGATATCGCGGGGTTTATAAGGGGTAGATTGGTACGGAAGGTGTTAGAAGTGGCATGAGACTGCAACCAAAAGACAACCAACTTGAATCTCCATTGCCATTGTACTGTGGCTGAATGGTTCCTTATACTCAATATACCGTAGTCTCTGATATAGTGAGACTCCTCTCATATACACTGGCTTCTTCTGTACCAAACTAAAAACAACAGCGTTAACACTAAATAACAACAAAAAACAGGTATACTCTATTCTGTCTATTCTATTCTTATCTATCTACGGGACTTGCCGAGCGATTTGTTCGCTGACGACATTCTTTTTCTTCTTTTTTGGAATGTCGTCAGGTGATTTAGACTCACTGGAGATCGAGCCCAGCAGCGAAGACTTGGATCAGTTTACTGAAGACACAGTGTTTTAGATTCACTTGTACATTACATTTCATTTTCATTTATGTTATGCCATTGTTTAGGCATTGCTTTCATTCCATGTATTTTCATTTCAGTTGTCTTGTAAAAAGTATGTTTAATAAATAAAGTTGCTGTTTATTTCCATGATTTTTGAATCCGGTTCCATCTAAATTTGTGCCTTTGATTCTATATGGACATAGATTGGTTACATATCTTAAGGTTATAAAGATATGGAGTTATCTGATTCCTGTTTAAGTGCAGAATCTGGACAAACTCAAGGCATGCTTCGGTAATGGCTGTTTGTGGATTATCCCAAGTATTCGCTAGTGTTTTGCTTCTACCATTTTCAAGATCAATAGTTACATTATTCTTGACTTGCCATCGTTTTATAAAAGAAATCTTTTTGCAAAAGAAACTAGTGGGAGTATAGTAGAACTGGAAGTGATTCCAGAACCACAAACGGTTATCGAAAATTTAGTAGAACCTAAGAATTCAATTGGAATTAACAATCCATTAGCCACTCCGCAGATTTTAGTAAGTGACCTCAGCCACCTGAGAGATACTTCAGTTTTCTTGGTGACGGTGATAGGGAGGTCGGCATCATGGTTATGATGGCCCTACAAGTTATTTGTAGGTCATACGAAGTGGTAATTTCCAGATGACCAGATACTTTATATCCAAGATGAACTCCACGTACTTCAGCAAATTATGGATTTTGGATTCTGCTGGGTGCTCCTGAAGGGGTAAAACCCATTAGGAGTAAGTAGATCTTTCGAGATCTGTGCTGGTGGAAAGGTATTAACCTAATAAGGCTAGACTTGTTATAATATTTTCATCAAATACCTGTTGTGGATTGTGATGAGTCTTTTACTTCAGTGTCTACGCTGAAATCCATACGGATATGACTTGGCACTGCTGCTGCTTTAGACTATGATATCTGACAAGAGAATGACTATAACGTTTTTCCAAATGGGAATTTGGAAGTGCATGTGTATATGACTCTATTAGAGGATTATCGTAGTCTGTGGGAGCAGCGGAAGGTGTGCAAGTTGCATATGTCTATTCATAGACTAAAGCATGAATAGCAGAGACATATCATCTGTTTTTGATGTGACAGTCAAGATAATTGACTTCATCAAAACAATAGATGAACCTAGTAAGAAGGTTGTAGGGAGTACTTTCCTGGGATTTCGATGACATACTCCAGATAGAAAGTGATATTTCTATACTATAATCGGTCAAACTTTGGTTGTTACATAGTGTTTTCTCCACGTTGTATATGGCTAATATATCAGGGATTCTGGTGAATAGATCTATGGTTTTAGATCTAAATTTGGGAATTTTCCCAATTTGGTACTTAGACTGCATTCTAAAAGTATTTTAGAATGGACGACTCCTGACGTGGTAGTGTACCCGCAGGTGATGGAGTCACCCTCTCTGAAGAGATGTCTTCTAGACTGATGAGGAGAGGGACTGGCATGAATGGCATATTATTTACTTGGGCAATTGAGTCAATCATGCAATGTCTTGTACAAAACCAGATATTGCTTACACAGTTGCCGTAATAAGCAGATATTAATCCAATGCTGGAGAAACCAAAGGAAGCAATTATGAACATTAGAGGAGGTTCTTGCTATTTGGTAACGACAGCCTCCTCCGAGAGGCGGTTATCGGTTTAGGCTTCCAAGATGACCTGGATGACAGAGATGCTGTCAGAGTTTTGAGTTTTACCTCTTCTGAGGATTAATATATTGGATAGTGTTCCGATAGGGATACTGAGATAGGTATGTGTTTCCCCCAATCAGAGCAAAGCTCTGTTTGAATTTCAAAATTCAAAATTCGAAGCAACGCTTCAAAATCTTTGCGCTGCGCGCAACGCGCCACGTGTCAAAAGCTGATACGCCAGCGCAGCGCGCCCAATCAGAGCAAGGCTCTATTTAAAACAAAATTAAATGAAGCAACGCTTCAGTCGCGCAAGCGCTGCGCTGCGCGACACGTGTCAGCGCAGTTGTGCAAGTGCTGCGCTGCGCTGCGCGACACGTGTCAGCACAAACGCAGTTACGCTGCGCCGTGCGCTGCGCGACACGTGTCAGCGCAGATGCGCGAGCGCAGATGCGCTATGCTGTGCGCTGTGCGACACGTGTCAACGCAGTTGCGCAAACGCAGTTGCGCTGCGCTCTGCGCTGCGCGACACGTGTCATGCGCTGGGGCGTTTGCGCCAAACAGAATTAAATTCTAGTAAGATTCTTCTGTTCTTGTTAAAACAAGAAGATTGCCTTCTGTAAAACAGAAGCTCTTGGATCAAAGATCCAACGGTGGGGAAAATTCCCCAAATCACTTAGAGAAGGAACAAACTTAACAAATCTATGGGCACTATATAAAGGCCCATAGACCCCAATTCATCATAATCAACATTGTGAGAGATTGAGAACCTTAAAACAGAGAGAACTCTGAAGAAATTTCAAGAAAAAAGGTAAAAACTTTCATAAAATAGAAGAATTTCTTCTAATAGATCATTGATCTAAGAACAAGATCAATGATCTTCATATAATAATAAGTGCTTTGCACTCTTTTTTGAACCACTGGTTCTCTGAAAACAAGAAAAACAAGAAAAAAACTTGTTTTCTTTGATCTAAATTGGATCAAGAAATCAAACAGTGCTTTGCACTTTTTTATGAACCATTGGTTCTGGAATCTTAAAGATTCTCAAGATTATTGAAATAGTGCCTTGCACTTGCAAAAAAAACTGCACTGTTGCGCTCCTGGGTTGGCGCAAGCCACCAGAGAGCGCCACGTGTCAGCATCTGAATCACTTGCGCTATGCTCTTTTATGAAAGAGCCTTGCTCTCTGAAATTGGCGCAACTCACCAGAGCACGCCACGTGTCAGCAGCGCAAGCGCAGCGCACTGGCACAGCGCACTGCGCTTGCGTGACACGTGTCACCTCCACGAGCGCTTGCGCTCATTTATTGGCACAAAGCGCCTGACAGGCCACATAGCCACTGTCAGATGATTGATGCACTGCATCATTAAAAAGAAGGGCTGAGCCCAATTAAAAAGGCCTGACAGGCCTAGTAAATGCTATGCATTATTTTCAAACAGATGCAATGCATCAGAGCCTAAATGAAAATAGATGCTGTGCATCATTTATAAAAGGGCAGAGCCTAAACAAAATAAAAAATGCAGTACATTATTAAACATGGGCAAAGCCTTAGCACAGGCCTAATAGGCCAAAGACAAATAAGATGTTAAACATTTCTAAACTGGACTTAGCCCAATCATGGCCGTAAGTCCTCAAATTAAATTGACTGAGCAAGACTGCTCTCCTAAATCAATTTACATCCGGTTCGAAGGTATATCTCCGAACTCCTCTGACACCTATCGTTGTAATCCTTCAACGACGTCAGAGAGGTGACGGGTCCTGACAACCACATATCAACATAGACTGTGGGGTCCTTAAACTCATGGACTTATGCGTCCTTAAACTAAAACACGGACTGTGGGGTCCTTAAACCCACGGACTTAAGCGTCCTTAAACTACCCATGGACCACCACGTCCCTAAACTGGAATATGGACCACCATGTCCCTAAACTGGCAACGGACCACTATGTCCCTAAACTGGAACAATAGAGCCCCCAAATGCTCTTTTGTCCGATCCAAACGATCCCGTTAAGTTGATCTTAGTCTCAAATCAGACTAACGTATCCTTAACAAACATTTAAGTCGATCTTAGCCTAAATATGGCTAACGCATCCTTAAACTAAAACACCAAATCCAAATCTAAGCAAATACGGATTTGGACTAATCCACGTCCTACGAGCGACGGTATAACTTAGTCTCCGTATACAATCCACGGGCATCCACAAACAAAACAAATACACACGACACGAAGTGAAATTCTGGAGAAGGAGAAAGTGGCTACCGCGATGCGGTAGCATAATTAACTGCAGGGGCTTGCGCCTGCAGGGAAGAGCGTCCCCACGATCAAAACCCCCTCAAACGAGGGGGAATCTGACGAAGTCTGCTACATCGGCCGCATCCGTCTAAACCTCCGATACACGGTGCCATAAATCAACTTGGCATCTTCGGAGAGGTGGACGGATAAAACCAAATAGTATCTGCCCCGAATCTCAGGCAAGACGTCCTAATGTCTCGGCCGCCGTTCGGAGGGGAACAGATTCTGGCATGCCCGGTGGGATCTTTTCCTCTTTCCACTCCACACTTCGTGTGTCGTGATTCGTGAACCAATCGCGGTTTGTTAATGGTTGCCCTTAGGTTTCAAGTTACTAAGATTTGGTCTCTTGTTTGGCGCAAAAAGCAAAACAGCAATGACATTCACCTGTTCGAAGTGCTCCAACTGCAGCTGCAACTCGCGTTCTGCCTCAACTGGGGGCATAACCTACGGGCCCCAAGCGGCCTCTTTGTTCACGATGCCCGTGGAGCAGATTACTCAAGCCACCACAGGGCTGTTTTTCGGAACCATGCTTCCACTAACAAGCTTCAACACCCCCGTGCCCGTACCAGAAGCTTCTAAGAAGTCGGTCTTTGATCGACTTACAGTTACTGCGGCCCCTCTCAACGGGTCGCCCAACACCAGTGCCTCGGTCTTCTCCAGACTGGGCCAAAACTCCTGCGGGCCCACAATGAAGCTTGCAGTCCCAGAAAAGTTTATTCCAAAAAGAGTAACCAAACCTGCTCCTGAAGTCGTCAAGGCGGCTTCTCCTGCTAAGAGATCGGTCTTTACAAGACTGACCGTCCCAACTCCCATTCCTGCTCCTGCTGCTCAAAAGACATCGGTCTTCAATAGGCTGACGCCGGCAACAGCCCCATACCTTAACAGGGGGCAAGACAAGGCCATCTCCATCACTGAACCAATACCGACAGCTCGTCACGCCCAATGACGCCACTGGCGCCGGATAAGAATGAATGGAGGCAACTCCCCCTCTGGGATAACTCCGCCAGCGCCAACGGTGGAAATTAATGCTGCTATTATAACTGGGAACAGCTTTGAGCTGCTGAACAGGGTACGCAGAAACTCACCAACTGCGGTGCTCAAAAGATCTCCTCTACCGGTAGAGACCGCCGTGGAAGCAGAAAAGCCGGAGCAGCCTCCTCAATCGCTGTCCTCCAGGATCTACAAGACATGGCGACGAGTCCGAGAATCTGTGATTGATCCTAATTTCTCTCGCCACCACAAGAAGTCGAAAGGTCGGCAAGAAGAAAATCCCCCAGTCAAGCAACGAAAGGTGACGACCACTTGGATGCCCAAAGCAACGGCCCCCTCAACTTCAACGGCCCATAAGAGAAGAAGGCTGGAGAAAATCCTCACGCCGACGGTGAATATCAAAGGTGGTGAACCCAAACGCCCTAAGTCCGGGGGCATCATAGTTCATACCGTCTACATACCGTCTGGTAAAGAGGATAGTCGCATATCCACAGGTCATAGACCGCTTACGCGATCGGTGACCAAAGCCCAGGAGTAGCAGCAGAAGCTCCAAGAAATGATGACCGCGATGGCTGCACTCACTGGGCCAAAAGAAAGCCCTGAAACGTCCTCAGATGAACGCCAGGAGCAAGAGACTGACGCCGAATTCCTTCGTCGTATATTGGAGAAGAAGGATAAAGAGGCTGCTGAACAAGCAGCCAACATAAAGCGTATGGGCTTCCTGTTCCAAGACATGGTGGGGATGATGATCCAACAAGATCCTCCGGCCGAAGATCCCCCGATCGTCCATGAAGACGATAGGGGAGAAACGTCGAATCCTCCACCAGCTCTGTCAACAGCTAAGGAGGAGACAATCTCCAAAGCTGTCTTGGACGAGTACATAGCCCAACAAATACGGGTTCATCATGCGACTGAAGCAGCCGGCCAGGTCGTAAAAACAGGACGACCATATCCGAGCTGGTACGGCCAGATCAAGTACCCGCCGGGCTACACAATTCCCAAGTTCCATGTCTATAAGGGGACGGGCAATCCTCACCAGCATGTTGCCTAGTTCAGGGCACTCTGTGGCAACACCGGCGGTGATGACAAGCTATTGCTTCGTCAGTTCGTTGGCAGCTTGTCAGATACGACGTTCGAGTGGTACTCTGAGCTCCCGAACGACTCTATCAAGACCTTCGCGGAGATGGAGCTACTGTTTACCCAGCGTTTTGCAAGCGCTAGCGAACGCACCCCGATGATGGCACAGATTAACGCCAGGGTGAAGCCAGGCGAGACATGGGTCCAATATGCTATACGGTGGCGGAATTTATGGTCGAAATGCGAGCAACGCATTGAAGAAGCTCCTACAGTGGGTATGTTTGTGGGAACCCTTGATCGACAAGTAACCATCTCGCAATTTATGATGTTCTTCAAGCCGACTACCTTCCAGGCCCTGATTGACAAGTTAGCGCAAATGGATCAGATGGGCCATAGACCCCCTCTTCCAAAGCCGGACTACCGAAATGAAAAGGGGAAGGGGAAAGCGATCGTTGTCGCTAATGCTCAGCAACAGCCGAGCAACTCGAAGCCGGTTGTTCGTCAAAATAATATGCGTCCACAGGTACCCCTTGAGGAGAGACTAGGACGTCCTTACTCGTTTCCCCGAGATAAAACGAGAAGATTATTCGAGCTAGCGTTGCGCAACCGACTCATAAATCTTCCGGAGCCAAAATGTCCGTCGCAACTAAATGATGTCAATGAGCCCAACTACTGTCCATATCACCGAGTACCGGGTCATCCGATCGAAGATTGCCATGTCTTCAAAAATTGGCTTGAAGACCAGTACCAACAAGGCAAATTCGCTTTATCCGATAGATGGAAGGTGAATCCGCCGCAACCTCACGCCTCTAAAAGGACGAATATGCCGGAGGCAACGTGCTCTCTCGTCGAAGAAGCCCCATGGGAGGTTGTGCTGTCAGTTAAGACAAAGAGAATGCTGAACGATCTTCAGACATGCCCAGCGATCAAGTGGAAGAACCCGTTGGAACCGCAGGTCATTGAGGGGATGTTGAAGCCACGTCCAACTCCAAAGACCGATGGTGGTGGCCCAAGCATTCGCAACCAGCCGTCAAAATCTTCGAAGAAGAAGAAGAAGAAATCTAAGAAGCCTGTAAAGCCTGGCGACAGGCGCACGGACTTACAAAAACAAATTGACGCGCTGGAGGAATAGAACCAGAAAGCATGGACTCCCATTACACTCCAAGAGTTTCTCAACCACGTCTTTCAAGAGGAAGATGAGGGAGAAAGTTTGTCGGATGAATCTGAAGAATACGTAGCGAGCTGTCATGTGATTTCCCATTCGTTCACGGACGATGAGGAGACTCTTTGCACTGAAAAGATGGGAGAAGATCCTGAACAAAAAATTCTAGGGCCATCGGATGAAGTAATTGACGCATTCCTCAACGAAGCTCTGTTGAAAAGTAAAGCTGATCGGGAACGCGAGACGGTTATATTCGAAAGGGCCAAGCGCCAGCGACTTGATGAAAGAGCTGAAACGCTCCCGCTGGAGTAAAATACATCCACCGTGGATAAAATCAAATTCAAGACGAGGAAAAGGTTTGCTAAGGCCATATCAATGGGCATGAAGCTACCATCCTCTGAAGGAAGCATTACTGGTGAAGTGGAAATCCACCCCTCCTACTGCTTGTATCATCGGAAGATTTCGCACCCCACCGAAGAGTGCAAAGCTTTTGATAGATGGTGGCAAGGGTATGTTGCTCACCGACAACATTTTAAGCGAGAGAAGCGCAAAATTCGTCGGGAGCGGAAAAATATGACCGAAGGGCTTAACAGAACTACCGGCAATTATCGCATGGTTAACGCCGGGGGATCGTAAGTGCTCACATTCGGGAGCGATTCTGACGAGGAAATGGCTTTTAGCCCCCTCTTTAAAGAGTCCACCTCGGTAAAAGAAGAAGAGCCGAAGGTCTGCGAAAATATCCGGCTGCGTAATCGCATGCTTCCCGAAAAGAATCTCGGACCCTCAAATAAAAAAGATAAAGGGAAAGAGAAGGTCCCTGAGGAGATCGCCCTGGATGACCAAGTTGTGGAAGTGCTAAGTGCCAAGGACCCGCCGAAGAGAAATAAGGCGGATTACAACGTCCTAGCACATCTGAGGAAGCTACCTTCGCAGCTCAGCATTCTTGACGCCCTTTTACTATCAAAAGAGGCGAGAGATTCGTTAATCAAGGCACTTCAGGAGCCGGAACAATTCCAAGCTTTCCTGGCTGAAGAAAAGATGAAGGATGAATTGGAGGAAGTGCACACGGCCGATGTCACTTTTGGTGATGAAGACCTTCTCCTTGGGACGTGCGAACACAATCGCCCCCTCTATGTCTCGGGATACTGCCATGATATAAAGATAGGCAAAATCCTGATCGACAATGGATTCTCCGTTAATCTCCTCAATGTGCGGGTGTTAAAAGAAATCTGCATGAGCTTCCAACACCTTGCTTGGGATAAGATCACCATCTCCGGGTTCGACTCCCAGTCATAAAAAACTCTTGGGTCTGTAATACTGACGCTACGCTTCGGGCTACTCGTCACGGACATTAAGTTCCACGTCATAGACGCCAAGACTTGCTACAATGCTCTGCTCGGCCGACCATGGTTACACGAGTACAACATCATCCCTTCTACACAACATCAGTGTATAAAGTATTTTAAGGATGGTTTCGAATATACCGTAACGGGGGAACTGAACCCGTTCTCTGTGAACAAGGTCCGTAAATATGAAGATGCCAAATACTTCTTACCGAATTTCGAAGACACGGAGAGGTGTCATAAGCCGGAGAATAAAGCCAACGCCACCATCCCTGTCTTCGGCAGTGATACCGAGGAAGAGGAGGAGATAGTTTATTTGGGTCCACCCCAACACAACAAGCCGGGACCATCTGCTCCTACGTTGATCTTTGGTAGCGACTCGGAAGATGAGGTCCATGCTGTATTCTCTGCTCGGCCTTCAATACAAACGTCCGCTGACGAAGAGCAAAGTCTGCAAGTCGCCATGGTGCCGCTTAAACACCATAAAGAACTGGATGCACTCGACGCCTACAATGTAGAAGAACTGAGGACGTTCTATATCCCTCCCAGGCGAGAAGGTGAAAAAGCAATTCTATTCTACCGCTCTAAGGAAACCAAAGTGGAGAAAGAAATCTGGTACGACACGGATCCTACGCTTGACAGGCTCCAGCCCATCCGTCTTCCCAGATATTATACAAAGGGTTTGAAGAGGCTACTGAAGTGCCAGGGGATATCCTTTAAACAGACCACTCAAAAAGCCAAATTCTACGACAGGGTCTGGAACGTTCCCAGGACTCAGCACAAGTTACCTAATGGGAGAATGGAAACAATCGGGCTTGGATACATTCGGTCCAAGAAACGAGAGCTACTCCACGGTTGCTATGTCGTGCATGACTTTGATGAAGAAGCGGATGCTCAATGGGAAGATGGTAATCCTGAACCTGTAAAAGTTCCAGATGCAAAAGTGCCCAGTCCGTCGTTCGAAGAACAAATGGACAAGCTTATAAGAGAAGCTGGTCAAAAAGTCCGAGACGATCATAACCGCGAGATGGCCATTTATGAGAACGACAAAATGCAACGTCTCCTCCAACAGGCCGTGAAAGATGAAAATGCCGCTCCTTGTCAACCAGTTATAAAGAAGGCTCGACGCAGAGGCAGAAATAAGTCGAAATGTGAAAAAGGCACTCAAAAGCAACAAAGCGGGACTAAGAAGCCACGCAAGCGGAAATCGAGCGGTTCCGATCCATCCCTCATAAGAAAAATGGGTCGAGCGTACTCTTTTCCTCGAGATAAGACGAAGAAGATACTTAACCTCGCTCTAAAACATCAGATGCTTACGCTGCCGGAGTCCAAACACCCCGAACAAGCAAGCGAAGTCTCTCATTCGGACTATTGCCCTTATCACCGAGTGATAGGACACCCTCTCGAAGACTGCTTCACCTTCAAGAATTGGGTCGAAGATCAGTATCAGCTTGGCAAGTTCGCTCTGTCTGACAACTGGAGGGTAGCGCCGCCACAGAAGCACGAACCCAAGGCCACGAAAGAAGAACTAGTTCCATATTGGGATTGAAAATGAATATGTACTTGTCACATGATAACAATATCAAAAGAAGAGCCCGAGAACATGGATGACCTTTCCGGGTGCTTCGAAAACAGCAACGATGAGGTAATCTCAGGATTTCCACCAGCACCAAAAGAGCTGGAAGATGGAATCCATACCACTGCAGATAACCTCAAGAAAATTGAGTTGGGAACGGCGAATGACCCGCGACCGACATTCATTAGCGAGCTGCTATCTGAAGAGAGGGTGGCTTCATTAAAAGACTTGCTTATGCAGCATAGAGATTGCTTCGCATGGAATTATTCCGAAATGCCGGGACTAGATCCAGAAATTGCTGTGCATAAATTGGCGATATCCCCGGACGTCAAGCCGGTCAAACAGGCACCGAGAAGAATGCGGCTTGAGCTTGAGATGAGCATCAACGCTGAGATCAAGAAGCTGATCGACTCTGGCTTCATCCAGGAGGCCCAGTATCCCGAGTGGATCGCCAACATCGTCCCGGTGATGAAGAAAAATGGGACGGTGCGCATATGCGTGGACTTTCGGGATCTCAATAAAGCCTGCCCGAAGGACGATTTCCCAGTGCCAGTCACCGAACTGATGATAGACAATACGTCCACTTATGAGGTTTTCTCCTTCATGGACGGCTCATCGGGGTATAACCAGATAAAGATGCATCCCGAAGACCAGAAGCACACCGCCTTCAGGACTCCTTTGGGTATATTCTGCTACAAGGTAATGCCCTTCGGTCTAAAGAACGCCGGTGCCACTTATCAGAGGGCCATGACGAAAATCTTCGATGACCTTATACATGAAATCGTCGAATGCTATATCGACGACCTCGTGGTGAAAAGTAAATCATACGAGGAACATCTCCAGCATCTGAAGACCATATTTCAACGCCTTCGATAATACAACTTGAAGATGAACCCTCTCAAGTGTGCATTCGGAGTTTCCTCGGGAAAATTCCTGGGATTCATCGTCCGACACCGAGGTATTGAGATAGATCCGTCAAAGATCAAGGCGATCATGGAAATGCCTCCGCCAAGGACTCTCAAACCGCTGCGGTCTCTCCAAGGGAAGCTCACGTATATACGGCGATTTATAGCCAACCTTTCAGGCAAGTGCCGTCCTTATAGCCACCTGATGAAGAAGGGAACCCCGCTCGTCTGGGACCAAAGATGCCTAAGCGCGCTAGACGAGATCAAGCAATACCTGCAGGACCCGCCAGTGTTGGCTGCTCCGGTCAAGGGAAAGCCCCTCATTCTTTATACAACCGCCCTCGAAAGGTCCTTAGGCGCATTATGGGCATAAGAGAACGATCAAGGGAAGGAGAGAGCTCTCTATTACTTAAGCCGAGTTCTACTGGGGGCAGAAAGCAATTACTCCCCCATTGAAAAACACTGCCTGGCATTGATCTTTGCGATAACAAAGCTCAGACACTATGCGTTGGCACATGAAGTCCGTCTCATTTCGAAGGTGGACCCCCTTAAATATTTAATGTCAAAGGCCATATTGACAGGGCGACTCGCTAAATGGGCCCTGCTCTTGATGGAGTTCTCGATAACGTATCAACCTCTCAAGGCAGTGAAAGGCCAGGCCATCGCCGACTTCCTCGCTGAGCATCCGATACCCGCCGATTCTCCTTTAAATTGCGATCTTCCAGACGAACATGCATTTGATGCGATCGACGGTGGTGATACCCGATGGGAGCTTTATTTCGATGGAGCATCCTCCGTGAAGAAGCGCAAACAAGATACCCCTATAATCAAATCGGGGGTAGGACTCATCTTTGTAACTCCACAAGGAGGGATAATGCGCTTTGCTTTCTCCCTAACAGAGCCGAGGACAAACAATGAAGCCGAATACGAAGCTTTGATAGCAGGCCTCGAGATCGCCATCGACATGGGAATTGAAAACCTCCTCATATACGGAGACTCCCAGCTGGTCGTTAGTAAAGTAAACGGCGACTACCAAACGTGCAAACCAGAGATGGTGAAGTACGGCGAAAAGGTGCAGCAACTGTTGACCCAAATTCCCTCCTATACTTTGGAAAACATACCGCGTGCGGAAAACAGCAAAGCGGACGCATTGGCCAAGCTCGCCAAGGAACTGGCCGATGAGAACCTCGATGACGTAAGAATCGTGGTACAAAGCCGTCGGGTACTTGCCCCAGCAGAAATATCTCCGGAATCATCCGAAGAAAAGGGAGCGACTCAGCAGACGACCCTGCAAATAAATGATCGGAAAAGGCTGAGGATTGGAGAGAAGTCTTTATAGACTACTTCAAATACCGTCGAACGCCCGAAGATGCGTCCTCAAGACATCAGCTTATAAAACGAGCTCTGTCTTTCGCCTTCGTCAATGATACTCTGTACAAGAGGTCGTTCGATTCTTTGTGGTTGAGATGCCTGGGACCTGACGAAGCGAAAAGAGTCGTTCAGGAAGTTCATGACGGACTCTGCGGTTCTCACCAAGCAGGCCCGAAGATGAAGTTGAAGATTAAACGGATGGGTTACTACTGGCCCACGATGATTCATGACTGCCTTGAGTATGCGAAGCAATGTCACTCATGCCAAATTCATGGGGACTTCATCTACCAGCATCCAAATCCACTACATCCAACGGTGGCTAGCTGGCCGTTCGAAATGTGGGGAACTGATATAGTCGGCCCTATCGAACCAGCATCGTCCAGGGGACATCGATTCATCCTGGCAACGACTGATTACTTCTCCAAATGGGCAGAAGCAATACCGCTGAGGGAAGTGAAGACGGAGAATATCCTCCACTTTTTCAAGACGCAGTCATTTATCGGTTTGGAACTCCGCGACGGATCATCTCCGATAACGGGCCAGCTTATAGAAGCTACAAGATCAGTCGCTTCGCGCAACAACACAATATAGACTGGAGATATTTCTCAGTTTATAATCCGTGAGCTAACGGTCTAGCTGAAGCCTTCAAAAAGACCTTGACAAAGATCATGAAGAAAACGGTGTCCCGAAATAAGAAGGACTGGCATGAGAGGCTGCAAGAAGCTCTTTGGGCGTATCGAACTACGTTCAAGACAGCCACGAACGCAACGCCATATGCGTTGGTATTCGGTACAGAAGCAGTACTCCCTCTCGAGATAGAGTTACCTTCTCTACGAGTGGCGGTCCACTACGAGCTGACGGACGAAGAAAATGCTCACCTTCAGCTTGAGGAGCTTGATGCCCTCGATGAGACCCGGCTCATAGCGCAACAAAATCTGGAGGCCTATAAAGCAAAGATGACGCGCTCATATGAAAGATTGACCCGGCCGAGGACATTCCGCCAAGGCGAACTTGTGCTAGTGGTCAAAAGGCCTATGATCCCCAATCGCGCCAAGCGGGAAAAATTGGAGCCAAACTATGAAGGCCCGTACATCATAGACAAGGTCTACCGGGGTGGAGCCTATCTACTCATGGATATACACGGTGAAAGGCCTTACAGGCCAATAAATGGCCGATTCCTAAATAAATACTACGCTTAGCAAGTTATCGCCTAGGTCAATGATAGATGACGACGACTATGTCCGCTCGCTATCTTCCTAAGCTCAAACTTTATAAGCAGTAGCCAGCCTTCTCCTGGGCGGACCGAAACGTCCTTAAACTAATGGCGGACCGAAACGTCCTTAAACTAACGACGGACCGAAACGTTCTTAAACTATTATTGCAGCATCTTCAGGCTGACGAGATGAATAAAAGGAAAAGAAAAAAAAATATATAAAAAAATATATAAAAATTATAAAAACGGTATGTCCATAAGCAAAAATGGGCACGGATGAAAACCCGAAAGGGCTCCGTGAGTAAAAACAGCAGGGCTACCGGCGAGTGTTCGTGAAAACCCGAAAGGGCGCGACCTCGTAAAAAAAAAGAATAAAAAGAATAAAAAAAAACGGTATGTCCACAAGCAAAATGGGCACGGATGAAAACCCGAAAGGGCTCTGTGAGTAAAAACAGCAGGACTACCGGCGAGTGTTTGTGAAAACCTGAGAAGGCGCAACCTCGTTAAAGGACACTTACAGGGTCCTCTCGACCTTGTAAGGAGAAACCACTCGTGTGAGATCCTTACGACTCATAAGGGAGCAACACACTTAGGGATCCCTACGATTCCTAAAGGAGAAAATACACTTGCGAGATCCTCACGATTCGTAAGGAGAACTCTCTTATGGGACCCTCACGGCTCATAAGATTTGAAAGTCTTAAGTTATAGAGACCTAAACCTGTGCTTAAGCAAACCCCACAACTTTCGATATTGCCCTACAAGTGGCTCAATACTGACCCTTGTACACAATCCACGGGCGCGAATAAACATTTCCCTAACCAAGTTTCATCCGTGACTGGGAATATGTACGTATGATGAACAACCCTTGTAAGTCCTCTCGACTTACAAGGAGAAAACCCTCTGGTAGGATCCTTACGACTTACAGAGGAACATACACTTAGGAATCCTCACGATTCCTAAGAAGAAACACACCCACAAGATCCTCACGACTTGTAGGGAAAAATACCTTTATGAGACCCTTACGGCTCATGAAGTTAAAAGCCTTAGTCGACAGGACCTTAACCCTGCTCGCTAAGCCACCTTTGTTCGACATCGACAGAGGAAAATAATGATTCGCTCCTGGCAATATCCCAGTTGCAGCGGTGCTGATGCCGAAACCGGTGTCTAATTTCAGGTTTACGGTGAAAAGCCGGTAGGCCGCACATGCATATGAAATAGCCGAAATGATGGGGCAACTTGCAATAAAAAGCAGCAAGTAAAAATGTATGCATATAAAACAGCCGAAATGATTGGGCAACTTGCAATAAAAAGCAGTGAGTAAAAATAAAATAAATAGCCGAAATGATTGGGCACCGCGAAAAATAGCCGAAATGATTGGGCAATCGCGACCTTCGCGATATAAAAGCTGAAATGATAGAGCATCGCGGAAATAAAACAATAAAAATGAATGAAACTTTTGCCATACAGTTGAGATCACATCGATCCCTGTATACAATCCAAGGGCACAAACAAAAAGGGGAATACATTTCCCCACCAGGCTGCGTCAAAGGGAAGTCAGATCTCGACGACCACATCTACAGCCTGGAGACCAACAGCGGCGTTCCTCCTCATTCCAGCAGGACACGGACGTGACATCACCAATCGGAGCCACGGCAAAGTCCCCAGTTCCAAGACTCTACGGTTCACAGACAACCTAGAGTCATCCAATGACCTCCGTCTCGGAAACAAGTCAGCCAATGACCTCCGTCTCGGAAACAAGTCATCCAATGACCTCCGTCGCGGAAACAAGTCAGCCAATGACCTCCGTCTCGGAAATAAGTCAACCAACGACCTTCGTCGCGGAAACAAGTCAACCAACGACCTCCGTCGCGGAAACAAGTCAACCAACGACCTCCGTCTCGGAAACAAGTCAGCAAATGACCTCCGTCGCGGAAACAAGTCAACCAACGACCTCCGTCTCGGAAACAAGTCAGCAAATGACCTCCGTCGCGGAAACAAGTCAACCAACGACCTTCGTCGCGGAAACAAGTTAACCAACGACCTCCGTCGCGGAAACAAGTCAACCAACGACCTCCGTCTCGGAAACAAGTCAGCAAATGACCTCCGTCGCGGAAACAAGTCAACCAACGACCTCCGTCTCGGAAACAAGTCAGCAAATGACCTCCGTCGTGGAAACAAATCAACCAACGACCTCCGTCTCGGAAACAAGTCGGCAAATGACATCCGTCGCGGAAACAAGTCAACCAATGACCTCCGTCTCGGAAATAAGTCAACCAACGACCTCCGTCTCGGAAATAAGTCGGCAAATGACATCCGTCGCGGAAACAAGTCAACCAATGACTTCCGTCTCGGAAACAAGTCAACCAACGACCTCCGTCTCGGAAACAAGTCAGCAAATGACCTCCGTCGCGGAAACCAACCAACGACCTCCGTCTCGGAAATAAGTCAGCAAATGACCTCCGTCGCGGAAACAAGTCAACCAACGACCTCCGTCTCGGAAACAAGTCAGCAAATGACCTCCGTCGCAGAAACAAGTCAGCAAGTGACCTCCATCTCGGAAACAAGTCAGCAAATGACCTCCGTCTCGGAAATAAGTCAGCCAATGACCTCCGTCTCAAAAACAAGTCAGCCAATGACCTCCGTCGCGGAAACAAGTCAACCAATGACCTCCGTCTCGGAAACAAGTCAGCAAATGACCTCCGTCACGGAAACAAGTCAACCAACGACCTCCGTCTCGGAAACGAGTCAGCCAACGACCTCCGTCTCGGAAACAAGTCAACCAACGACCTCCGACCCAGAAACAAGTCAGCCAACGACCTCCCCGTCGGAGCAATACTTCGACTCGGAAACAAGTCAACTCACCAATCACTTACGAGTCCTTTCGACTTGTAAGGGAGAAAATTCTCTTATAAGATCCTTACGACTTATAAGAGAAAACACACTTAGGAATCCTCACGATTCCTAAAAAGAAAATCCACCTACGAGATCCTCTCGATCCATAGGGAGAAAAGTCTCTATAAGACCCTCACGGCTCATAGAGTTGAAAAGTCTTAGGTTGCAGATCTGAACCTGCGGCCTAAGCCATCGTTATCTCTTGGAGAAATCTAGATGCTTACTCTATTATCTGTCAATTGTGTTTATCAAGACATCATACTGATAATAATAGAAGGGAGAAAGCAAAGAAATAGCACAAGACATTGTAAAGAAAAATATGTATCTTTATTTATTAATTTAATCAAGTACAAAGTGAAGCGTACAAAAGAATAAAGAATGGATACATCTTATTCGAAAAAGAAATTTTTTTTACAAGTATATAGATACAAGGGGAATTACTGGGAAGGAAGCGTCTGGCATTGCTCTAGCAATTGTTCGCGCACCTCCTTCCACACTTTCTCCTGATCGGCTACACCGCCAGTTCTGCCTCCACATGAGCCCGCTGCTGCAAGACAGATGCAAGCTGCTCCCTAACGGCCTGATGGGCAGCTTCACGGCCTAGGGTGTCACGCTCGGCGACATCAAGCTTTCGCTTCAAGTTTAGCCCATGAGAGATGCGTTCCAGGAAGCCCTCAAAGATAGCCTTCACTTAGGCAGCATTCGCCTCAACCTCAGCACGCAGACGAGCCATCTCGCTCGAAGTCTCTTGGTATTCCCTCAGCCTTAAAGCCGCTTCTTGTTCCAAGTGGTGGACGTAAGAAGCGCTTTGCTCGATCCATGCTGCTCTTTGATTGCTTGCGGCTAAGGTCTCAGGAGCTGGGCGCATAAACTCCAGTTGATGCAGACGAGCCTCGATCTCCCTACTGTGGTTAACCCAAGACGCGATGATGCCCTCGTCATGGAAATTTACGAGTATCACCAGCATCGGGTTAACCGCTGTAGCGAAATCCACAGCAGATGTAGGAGTCTCGACATCGAGTTCCTCGATGTAGTCGCTCAACATGTGCAGGCTATTCGCGGCACCTTTCGAGGATGGACGTCTCAGGAAAGGGCCCGCCGACATTATGACACGAAGCTCGAAGGGCGCCGAGATCGGAACGACAGCTAAAAAAAATAAGATATGATCAGATAACAGTTCAAGAAATAAAAAAAGGGAGTTATCAATGTGATAGTTGCTGTACCAGCTACGGCAGGTGGCAAGGCCGGAAGAGCCGGTGGCGAGGCCGATCTTTCACCCCCTCCTTCAATTTGTAGCACTGCAATCAGGACAAGGGAAAATTAGAAATAATTCCATTACTAAAAAAAAGAAAGACATCAGTTGGAAATTATACTCACCAGCGCCACCAGAGGGAGAAGCGAGCTCAGATGGGAAGGAGAAGTGTGGGAGCAACACCTGATAAAGATGGTCAAAAAGCACTCCAGAAAAAGACACAACAATACGACTTTAGCACATAAATTTTGCGTCTGAAAAATAAGACTCATAAGTTGCAAACCCATACCTTCCAACATCTTCGACGGTACGAGAGAGGGCTGAGAGGTGACCACCGCCAAGGCAGTAGTTGACGGCGCTCCCTCAAGCAATGGAGCATCGGCACTGGCCGCACCTGCGTTAAAAAACAGGGGTAAACCTGTCAGGAAAGATTGCAAGATTAAAAAAAGGGGACGGTAACCCGAAATTTACCTGATGAGCCTCCAGCCGAGACGGAGGCGTCTCCTTCCTCCATCGACATAAGTCCACCACCCCAGACTCCACGGGGGCCGTCGTCGTGCTCGTGAGGCCAGGAGACGGCGGAGGGCCATAGGCGGGGAGAGCTATGACCGGAGCATTGCCAGACTCCTGAGAAAGAGCGGTCGGCTCGTCCTCAGGAATCATGTCCACCTCACCCGCTACTCCCTCGGGCTCAGCAGTCACGGTTGTCTCGTCCATCGTCGCCACGAGGTCATCGGTCTCAGGCGCTCCGTCAGCTGCTACCTCGGGCTCGGCATCAACCACTTGCTCAGGCATAGTGGACATGACTATTTCGTCAGCCACTAACTCGGGCCCAGCAATCCCGGTTGTGTCATCTGCCATCGGCTCGGCTTCGACCAATGCCTCTCTCTCTAGCCCCTCAGGTTCGATGGTCTCCGCCTCCCCCTCAGTTGGACTTGGCCCTGCAGGACAGAATATATAAGAACCGGCAGCTTCATAATTCTTACAACAAAATTCTGAAAGAAATATTACCTGAGGTGGACTTATCGTTAGCCTCCCTATTGGCGCGCACCGCCTGTCTATGAGCTGTAGACAAGACGACCGGGGGCTCTTCTGACGGAGTATCGGCATGAGGGACGGTGCTTGGGCCCGCTCCAATAGCCAAGGCAGCCCTGCGTACCTTCGCTTCGCGCCTCAACCGCTTCCTCTCCTCCCGGGCCGTTGCGATAGATCTCTTCGACGCTTCCTTAATTAAGGTGTCGTCGTCCTCGTTTAGAGTCGCCTCCAGAGCCTTTAAGGCATCTCTCATCAGCTCTTCAAGACGAACCTCCCGCGGTAGCCCTGAGGAAGCAGGAACATCGGCAGCTGGCAGAGTCTCCGCGTCACCTGGCGGGATCGGCATTGAGGTTCCTGCGATAAAAAGGGAGAGGTTAGATCGACCATAACACAAGGAAAATGAAAACTTGATGAATCGAAACTTACTAAGGCCTAAGGACGCTCTAAGGCGTTCCTCCTCTTAAAAAGTCTTGAGGGAAGCGGCAATGGCTTCTTCAGAGGTGATGCCTGTTGGAAGAAAAGAAGGAAAAACGTTAGTCAAAGGCAATAATAAAGATATGATACAATAAAAATGCGACTAGTGATTACCTGATCGCGCAAGCTTAGCCAGCCACACGTCGCGCCTCGCCAACCGCTCCAAAGCTTCGAGAGCGGCCTCCAAGTCCGTGTCATCCGGCGGCATGACCAACCTCTTGTTGGTCCCGTATTCACTCAGGCCCTCACCATAGGGAGCGTGGGGTTCCTGACCAAACGCGACGTCAGCAGCGAAGAGCGACTTCTTTTTCTTCTTCTGCCCACCAACCCTAGGTGCACCCGGAATCGACTTGCGCTTTGCAGGCACCTTGGGGCGGCGGGTCCCGATGTCCGTACCCACACCAGACTCCGGCAAGGCTACAACCACTGTCTCCACTGGAGCACAGGGCGCTGGTGGTGCATCTGCAATATCGGGAAGCGACAATCCGCGTGGAGGACTCTCCGCACGTGGTGGTCCGGCTCTAGCATCTTTTAGAGGGGGAACTACTGGGGTCCTTGGCACTAAAGGAGCGTGGCGGTCGCTACCTGGAGGCACACCCTTACGGTCGACCAGCAATCGCTTTTCCTCCTTTATGACGGCTCCTGTCGAATGACTGTACCATTCTATATATACCTTGAGGAGTCGTGGGGCGCAAGCCGGCTCACTGATAAAAAAGTGGGAACCCGTATTCAGGCGCATGAAGTGATGCAGCGCGCTCTCCATCCCTTCTTCGGTAGCAGCAGGTTCCGATAGGAAAGCCTCCAGTGGTACCCCTTGATTGTAGCTCAATTGTTGGGCAAAACGATGCGGGTTGTACCTCATGAAAATCACCGCACCGTTCTGCCTGAACACCAGGAAGCCCTGTCTGATAGAATATAAGTGAAGGGTCTCCCGGGCCGTCAGAACTGAGGCTCCATCTTTGAAAGTGTCTTGCAATGGACGCACTGCAGTGGTAGATGCCTTTCCAATAGTCAACACCTTGTCGATGAAAGACACCCAGTCTCCAACGGTGTGGGGGCGAAGGAGTAAACCGCTGGCGTTTCGTGGCGATGGAGTCACAATTGATGCGCTAATCAACTGTATTATGCGAGGGAAGCTGCACCTGTCATAGAACGAGGGCCTTTTGTGCATGCCGAAGACACCCGATGTGTGTAGCTCGAGCCATGATACGAAGTATTGCATCGGGAAGATCACATGCAGTACCCCAGGCTCAGTAGCATCCGCCGCTCGACTGAGGACATGATACAAGTGTGCCAAGCCGGCAATCCCAACGGCCACTTTTACCCCGATGGTCATCCGATGAGCTGGGTAAAAGACAGAGGGCCGCATATGGTGAGAATGCGTCGGGAGCGCAAACCAACTCAGCCATAGCCCAAGAAATCTTAAGAAGAAGGCCTCCTCGTCCATACCAGGGGCTGCAACTTCCGCAAAAGACATGGTCAGGGAGTTAGGAAGGAAAAAAACCTTTTGGTTTATTTCCTTCGCCGGCAGGTTATCCAAACCTAGATCGAAAGGGTCATCAAGGGTGGCAAACTTGGCAGCTTCTGCCGAGAGGACGTTTGGGTGAAGGAACCGAGTGATGAAATCCTCGAAGTTAACTCCGCGACTCCCACGTTCGATAAAAAGGGCCTCATAGATGTTCAACACCTTGATGAGGCTTGGGAATTGATGTTGAACAGCATTCTCCGGAGTGAGGCCCCTTACTGCCGGCTTAGCACCGAAGACATACTCGTCTGTAGGAAGCAACTCCTCATAGTGCTCCCCTATAACTGGTAAACCGGAGACCTCTGTGAATTCCTCCAGATAAATTGACACTTCCCGGTCCATTGCGAGGAAAGTGTGAATAGGAATGTTCCACTGCTCCAAGAAAGCCTTGAACCACCAGGTGGGAAGCGTGGGATACTGGAAGAGGGAGACGTAAACCGCAGTGTACAATCCTAACCTTATCAACTGCGACTTCTTCGCCGACAGGATATACCGAGCCCACGGTAGATAGCCAATCGGGTGGCGGGGGATCAGACCTATGTTATATGATTGCCCCCAAGGTCGCGCCTCGCCTTGACAGATACGGCGTCCCAGGATATCCAAAACCATAGGACGCTGAACCGGAATTGCATCTATGGTAGGATGAAGAAAGCCCTTCGAGGTCCAATCAACCATCTCCACGGCATACTGCACCGGGGGTGGGCTGGCATAATGAATCGCCGTAATGGGTTCTGACGGTACTGCGCACGTGAAGCTCCGTCGACCCATGATAATCTGATTGTACCACGACCCCCAAAGATGGAGACTCTTATATTCTGGGTCGTGGTCCCTGATCATGGCTAGGACTTCGCGGTCCAAGGGCGCTTCAGGAAACCCTTCCTCCGAACGAGCGAACGGGAATGAAGTATCGAAAGACATAGTCACTGCAAGGGAACGAAATTAGCCGTTAGTGTTGTAATTCCAACGCTTGGCGTTTAAAAAAAATGTAATTAATTAATTAATTAAATTAAAGATTAAATTAAAATTAATTACACCACACAGCAGTGCAGTGGGTAGGAGACCAAGGGGGGACCCACAGAATCTGGATGACAATATGTCTGTTAATAGGACAACCCCATCATTGGATGAGATTGTCAGTTAATCCCCAAGGGAATATTCCCATTAATAATAAAAAAAATCCCTAGAGACAAGGAGAAAATCTCCTCTTTCAGAGCAAAGCTCTGTCACAGAGTGACACTTGTCAAACTCTGGTCTCAGGAGAATAAGATTCTTTAAAAGAGCTTAGCTCTGTAATAATGATAAAAAAATTTCAGAGAAAGAAAATTAATTAATTCCTAAAAAAATTTGAAGTTCTGGGATCTTAAAGATCCATATAAAAACTCTTAAGAGTTCATCATCAGAAGATCAAAAGATCTATATTCTATCAATGAGCAAAGCTCTGTTCATGGGTTAAGAAACCCTGAAACAAATTCTTGAGAGCAAAGCTCTATTTATGAAACCCCAAAGGGGATTTCTTTAGATCAAAAGATCTATGAGAGCAAAGCTCTGTTGGTTAAGATTGATTTAAATTAGTTTAATTTAATTTAAAATTAATTTTACCTAAAGATTTTCTAACTTTGGAAATGAGAGCAAAGCTCTAGAGTCTGGAAACAAGAGCAAAGCTCTGAAGTTCTTAAGCAAGAGCAAAGCTCTGAAAATCAAAATCTTGAAAAATGGTGAAGATTTCTAAGGGCCAGGGGTCCTATTTATAAGGCGCTGGCGCCCCTTCAGATTCCGAGTTGATCCAACGGCTAGGATTTTGCCACCGCTGTACTCACATGCGCGCCACGTAAGCGCAACGGTTGGGGGGCATTTGTTTCCCCCAATCAGAGCAAAGCTCTGTTTGAATTTCAAAATTCAAAATTTGAAGCAACGCTTCAAATTCTTTGCGCTGCGCGCAACGCGCTGTTCATCACAGAATATTGTATTTTATACCGCCCATTCTTACGCTCGGTTGTTTATAGGTAGGTGCTTTTAATCCGTGTTTGTTACATATTTGCAGGATACAGGTTCTCGGTTCTAAAATGGTGAAATTCATGGAAAACACGACAAAATCCGGGTTCCTGCCAACCACTGAGAAAACACGGTCTCCGCTCGTCATCCGTATGTTGCCAGATACCAGTTTAGGAAGACAAAATGTCAAATCAATGTCACCTTCATGCACAAGGCTCAATGGCAACAACAAGTTCCAAGAAATCTACGCGGAGCTCGAGGCAATCATGACAAAAGCATCCACAAAAGTCCACCTTTCCTCAACAGAAATTCTGGAAGAAATGTGGAGGTATTTTCAGAAAACACATATGCCACACTGAAGGACACACAGAACCAGGGAAAGCCACCAAGTACGATGCCCTGACTCCATCATAGGGCCGCGGATCCGCGGCCAATAGGGGGTGTTGGCCGCGGATCCGCGGCCATGTAGTGTCCTCTGGTTGTCGTGTTTTGGGGGTATTTTAGGGACTTCATATAGTGTCAGAATTTGCCCCTAGGGTTTCATTTCCCTGCCTATAAATACAGCAGAACTTGCCAAAGCCAAGGGTCATTCTTTTGTTCCTCTTTTGTAGTCTTTTGTATAGTTCTTTTTCTTCTTCTTCTTCTTCATTCCTCTTCCATGAATTGTAGTGAGAGCTTTTTGTGGATGTGAATAAAGATGAAGGTTTTTGTATTATTCTTTTTGTTTAGCTTCCCCCTTGAGCTCTCTACCTTAACTTGATCTTGCAACCTCTTAAGTGAGCTTGCAAGTTTAAGTTTTGGTCATTGGTCTCAAGGGGTTGTATCATTTCGTTCTCGCCTTAGCGCTTCAATTCACATGCGTTCTCTACCCTTCCCTTGATCTTGCAACCTCTTGATTGAGCTTGCAAGTTTAAGGGTTGGCTATTGATCTCATACTTGTTTTGAGTTCTATGATTCGTATATTTTATTACTCGCTTATTATTATCGTGCTTTACTTTCTTGCAATTTATATTCATGCACTTTAATTACTTGTTTGTAATCTTTTCTTTTCTTTGTTCTTTTCTTTTTGTTCTCTCTTTTTGGTTCTTTTTTGTGAATGAATGTAATTATTATTGTTAAGATAAAATACGGTATTATAAGTTAACGTTTCTTTGCCCATTTCCTTTTCCCGTATTTTCCATTGAACTCCGCCCAAACCATACGCAAGCGCTCCGTTAGGCACCGTACCCTGACAAGGTAACGGTGATTTCTAACCGCGACCGGTTGCGTTCGGTTTGGCCGGAGGCAAAAGCAAGAGACAAGAACGGAAGGACAAGGGTAAATAAGCCGTATTCCACGAATACCGTGCTTAAATCCCCTAATCCACGTTGTTGCCGATTGCTCTAGCTTCAATTGGTCAAGATTCGGCTCAAAGGTTTTGAGTACGGATTTCTTTAGCTTATAATCTCGTATCTTTTTCTTAACAACTTTATACTTGCAAATAATACACTTAGGATAGAATCGAACAAACTCATACAAATTCTTTATTGACTCGTCTAAGACAAGAAAGGACATACAACCATCTCCCTGTGGATCGACCCGTGCTCAACCGGCTAGCTGCATAGCGACACCGTCTTGATCGCGGTAAACTTTAGAACTTTGAACATCCGACACGCCAAAAGCGTGCGATCAAATGGCGCCGTTGCCGGGGAGACGGTAGCGTATTTTCTTTCTTGTTATTCGGGTTAATATTCTTTTTGTATATATATATATAAAAAATATCTTTTTGTTTTTTTTTTGGATCATTTTTGTGGGCAAGTGTGCAGATTTTTGCGTATTTGCAAACTGCGATTGTGGGAGCAAGGTGTGCATTTAAGGCTAAGGTGATTGCGAAGTACAGTGCCAAAGATCCGGGTAGTTTGACCCGCGCAAGCGAACTTTCCAAGCTTACCGGATTTGATTCAACGGGGGTTTCCTAACCCAAAAACGTAACGGTACGTATTTTTCTAACACCTTCTTCTCAAATCCGACGCATCCAATATACTATTCTTTGCAGGATTCTTTGCAAGTTCGCTAGCAAACGCTAAAAATTGACTAACCCGTATTTGTTGCAGTGCCGCGCTTAAACTAAAAAACGATTGTTTGATTCTTTATAGAATTTTTATTGAATTGCGCATTGCATACATTAATACGGACTTAAGGGCAAGCGAACCCCACAACATACGGTAAAGGATTTCATCACCTTTTCCGTGGCCCACAAATCACGAACTTGAGCATAACGTTTACCCGCACAAATTTTAAAAGAAATTAGACTTTAAGCCTTAAGGACTTCACGCTCACTAGGAGAAGTTAACTGTGTTTAGAACCTCGCTTAACGGTATATTGTTTACGGGGTGTCTAGGAAAGTGTTAACGGCGCAACCGCCAAAAGAGAAAGGGTTATTTAATTAAGGAACTTCGCGAAAGCGTTGGAAAACCTCCCCTTATCTCTGCACTTACCTGGCCTCGTGATCAGTGTATCTTGAGCCCGTTTCTCGACACAGTTTTACTTCGACAATCAAGTTCTGGAGCAGATCTAGTTGACCTAGGTGAACCCTAGAACGATTAGGTGTGTGGTATTTTTGTGTCGTGATTGTTTTTGTCCATATTCTTTTTGTGTGTATATTTCATTCTTTTGTTAATATCTAAAAAAAAAATAAAAAAATAAAAAAAAAATATCACATTCTTTTCCCCCTCCTTTTCTCTGCCTTTCTTTCTTTCTCTTCATATCATGGGTACCCCACCTCGCAAAACTCTTGCCGAACTTTGGTACCCACAACCAGACATTACTTCTTACGGTTCTTGCTTTGGCCGAACATCGAACGATCCCTCCATGCCCAAAATCTCTTTGAAAGATCGGATAGACGCGTCTAGGACAAACAATTTGACTCCGCAATCCACTTCGTATCAACCATTTCAAACATTCACCCCTTCTTACGTTGATACCCCTTCTTCGAGTCATGTTGCAACTCCAAGACCTATGTCTATTGCAGAACGTATAGAACAATCCCGTAGCCGATCTTTCACTCCTTTCACCACTTCAAATTCTTGGGATCAACAATTCCATTCATCTTCCTATCTAAATGTTGATCCTGCTCCTGTCCAGCCATTCAACTCCTACCAATCCTACCCTACTTTTTCACCTTCCCTAGACATTGCTTCAGAACCGCCATTTGGGAGTTTTCAGTATCCAAACAACTTTGAATCTTTTACTGAAACCCCTTCCCAACCCATGTCTAGTCTGGAACAGTCTTTGGAAGACTTTAGGGTAGCGTCGTACCAACAGATGATGGATTTGGATGCGTCCATGACCGCCCTCATACAACCTAGTGACCCAGTAGCTAGTTTTCAACTAGCTCCACATTTTCCAATGTATGAAGAGGCGGTCGGACAGGCTGTCAATTTGAGTGGAGAGAGTGAGATGTACCCCCTTCCAAATCAAACCTACCCGTCCCAAATTGAATCCCACAACTCCTGTTTTGAAAGTCTATCGAGTATCCCACATGATTTATCAATTGAAGATAGAATGATGAATGAGTTGTGCGACTTCGTAGTGTTTGATTTGCCCAATTGTGAAGGGTCCCTTCCAAGTGAAACCATACCTAATCCTTTTGACCTCTATACCTATATCTTAGAACCAGAATCGATTAATATCCATGCTTTTGATGAGGTGTCAGAGAATTTTGATTTTCACTTGATTGAGGATATTGACGCTGGGGATATTTTGGATAATGAACCCGTAGATTTGGCTGAGTTTGTCTCTTCAAATCATCATCCCGAGTCATTAAATGTTTTTCCCGAACCCCATATGCGTCTGGACTTTGAAGAGAAGAGCATGGATGTGCTAAATTTTGAGGAGAATATTGAGGATAGTTTTGAGGATGAACCAGTTTTGCTTGATGAGTCGGATTTTCCAATTCATCCTGTTCCTTCCACTGACTGTGTACACCCTCCTGAACCTTTAACCGATACCCTTCCTCAACCACTTCCCTCCATCCTTTCCATCGTTCCGACCTTGCAAGAACTCGTCTCACTTTCATTTACTGTGTCTGGTTTACCAAGTTCGGCGTACCCATGGTTTCTCACGAATCTTGAGGGATTTGACCCCATTTCTCGACGGGTAAATATATTAGCACAATCGCTTTTTACACATCGCTCATCACAAATTGTGCTAATCTATTTACTCCATTTGCACCCTCAAGTTCGTATTCCACTTCTTTTTCCCTTCCGCCATTCTTCTTCCTCTCATATACCGAGACCGTATCCCGCTTCTCTCCGCATACGGTCTCGCGTAATCTCCATTTCTTACCTCTTCACCTTCTTTCACCAGCCGCTGTTTTATCACGATAAAATTTTTGAATGGTTGGTGTTAACTTTTGGCCTGTGTAAGGCCTTGTATAGCTTGATACTGTTCTTTCCCCCCTAAATCCTGAATTTCAACGCTTAACAGTGGAAACACTGTTTTACTTAAGTTTGGGGGGGACACTTTTTTGTATATATTTTTGTTTTCCTTTTTGTTTTGTATATAATTTGTTTCTAGGAAGCGCCGGCAATTTTAACCCTCTTGGTATAGCCTGACAGTGAGGGCACTGTCAAGTTTAAGTTTGGGGGTGTGCTCGGTAAGCTTTCTTCCTTCGCATTCATATGTATATTTTGCATCTGCATATTAAATCCATAAAATCCATAAAAATCTGAAAATTTTCTTAAAATATAAAAACTTTTTTGTCAAGTTAGATTGTGGAAGAACTCTGATTCAACATTCGACGGTTTTTGTTTGAAAAAATAGGAATAACTAAATCTTATGTTTAGATTTTGAAAACCTGAAAGATAACTCTCCTTTGAAGTTAACTATAGCTGATATACGTCTTTACATCACACTACATGTGTCGTGAATTTTGGGAATTAGATGACAAGTCTTTCATGTTTAAACTTTTAAACAGATAAATGATTTTCTGAGGATCAAATAGGTTTGTTCTGAAATAAGTAATGTCAAGAATAGTTTATGAAGTAAAGCGAATATGAAGGAATGTTATTGATGCCGTAATTGGAGCTAAGTCTGAAAAATAACCCATCGGAAACTTGATTGGAATGATTACACACCAAACCTACTAAACACGTCTTTTATCCAAAAAAATAATTAAACTGCTGGTTATATCTCCGTTCGTATTAAATCATCTGATTTTCACGTCAAACTGTCTTTTGTTTTTGGACCTAGGTAACTTGAGTAATTAAGTCCGCTGGGGTGTTTCTACACCTAATGCCCTAAAACCAACTGGTTTGGGTGCATTGGCCCAAAGCTCGCTAAGAAGCCTAGAAAGTCCAGTTTTAAAACAAAGTCAAGCAAGTGTTCTCTCCGAGTTAAAATTCCTAACGGTTCTTTGTGTGAGAATAATCTTGATAAAAGACAGACTTATATAAAAAAAAATTAGCGGAGATATAAAGGTTTTATTCTATGATAAAGACTATTGCACGTTCACAGAGGTGTGTATGAAATGAAAACAAGAAAAAGGTGGAGTGAAAAATACGACTTAGTTTCCTGTTATGGAAGATAGAAATTCTGAAGTTGAAACCTTACTGGAAAACGAAACTTGAAAAATGCTTAACTCTTTATAAAACTTATGTGATCCTTTTAAAATTGTTATCTGGGCTTTATTGTGCGACATGATGACTTTAATCGATCCTTCTGGAACTTAACGACACTAATTGCGCTGCACGTAAAGACATATAAAATCTGTAGTTAAATAAGAAGCGAGGTGTGAAAAATAAAGGTTCGATAGTCTAGACTTAGGATTATAGAATTGTTATTTTCTAAAACAAAAACTTTAGGGTTTGAATCTTAGTTATTGTACAAAACCAACTTGACCAGATTTTGTGGGTAGTATCCGCTGAAAACCCTCAGGAGACAACACTCCTCCTACTAGGGACACCTAGAGGTTTAACGGCTTGTTGCACGCGCTCAGTGCAATCGCGTTCCCTGCGAAAGTGCGGTTAGGATTTTATTTTTGTGAATAATTGGTTTTGCTCGGGACGAGCAAAAGTTAAGTTTGGGGATATTTGTTCATCACAGAATACTGCATTTTATACCGCCCATTCTTACGCTCGGTTGTTTATAGGTAGGTGCTTTTAATCCGTGTTTGTTACATATTTGCAGGATACAGGTTCTCGGTTCTAAAACGGTGAAATTCATGGAAAACACGACAAAATCCGGGTTCCTGCCAACCACTGAGAAAACACGGTCTCCGCTCGTCATCCGTATGTTGCCAGATACCAGTTTAGGAAGACAAAATGTCAAATCAATGTCACCTTCATGCACAAGGCTCAATGGCAACAACAAGTTCCAAGAAATCTACGCGGAGCTCGAGGCAATCATGACAAAAGCATCCACAAAAGTCCACCTTTCCTCAACAGAAATTCTGGAAGAAATGTGGAGGTATTTTCAGAAAACACATATGCCACACTGAAGGACACACAGAACCAGGGAAAGCCACCAAGTACGATGCCCTGACTCCATCATAGGGCCGTGGATCCGCGGCCAATAGGGGGTATTGGCCGCGGATCCGCGGCCATGTAGTGTCCTCTGGTTGTCGTGTTTTGGGGGTATTTTAGGGACTTCATATAGTGTCAGAATTTGCCCCTAGGGTTTCATTTCCCTGCCTATAAATACAGCAGAACTTGCCAAAGCAAAGGGTCATTCTTTTGTTCCTCTTTTGTAGTCTTTTGTATAGTTCTTTTTCTTCTTCTTCTTCATTCCTCTTCCACGAATTATAGTGAGAGCTTTTTGTGGATGTGAATAAAGATGAAGGTTTTTGTATTATTCTTTTTGTTTAGCTTCCCCCTTGAGCTCTCTACCTTAACTTGATCTTGCAACCTCTTAAGTGAGCTTGCAAGTTTAAGTTTTGGTCATTGGTCTCAAGGGGTTGTATCATTTCGTTCTCGCCTTAGCGCTTCAATTCACATGCGTTCTCTACCCTTCCCTTGATCTTGCAACCTCTTGATTGAGCTTGCAAGTTTAAGGGTTGGCTATTGATCTCATGCTTGTTTTGAGTTCTATGGTTCGTATATTTTATTACTCGCTTATTATTATCGTGCTTTACTTTCTTGCAATTTATATTCATGCACTTTAATTACTTGTTTGTAATCTTTTCTTTTCTTTGTTCTTTTCTTTTTGTTCTCTCTTTTTGGTTCTTTTTTGTGAATGAATGTAATTATTATTGTTAAGATAAAATACGGTATTATAAGTTAACGTTTCTTTGCCCATTTCCTTTTCCCGTATTTTCCATTGAACTCCGCCCAAACCATACGCAAGCGCTCCGTTAGGCACCGTACCCTGACAAGGTAACGGTGATTCCTAACCGCGACCGGTTGCGTTCGGTTTGGCCGGAGGCAAAAGCAAGAGACAAGAACGGAAGGACAAGGGTAAATAAGCCGTATTCCATGAATACCGCGCTTAAATCCCCTAATCCACGTTGTTGCCGATTGCTCTAGCTTCAATTGGTCAAGATTCGGCTCAAAGGTTTTGAGTACGGATTTCTTTAGCTTATAATCTCGTATCTTTTTCTTAACAACTTTATACTTGCAAATAATACACTTAGGATAGAATCGAACAAACTCATATAAATTCTTTATTGACTCGTCTAAGACAAGAAAGGACATACAACCATCTCCCTGTGGATCGACCCGTGCTCAACCGGCTAGCTGCATAGCGACACCGTCTTGATCGCGGTAAACTTTAGAACTTTGAACATCCGACACGCCAAAAGCGTGCGATCACGCGCCACGTGTCAAAAGCTGATACGCCAGCGCAGCACCCAAGACAGCATGCCCAATCAGAGCAAGGCTCTATTTAAAAAAAATTAAAGAAAGCAACGCTTCAGTTGCGCCAGCGCTGCGCTGTACGACACGTGTCAGCGCAGTTGCGCAAGCGCTGCGCTGTGCGACACGTGTCAGCGCAAACGCAGTTGCGCTGCGCCGTGCGCGGCGTGACACGTGTCAGCGCAGATGCGCGAGCGCAGTTGCGCTGCGCGACACGTGTCAGCGCAGTTGTGCAAGCGCAGTTGCGCTGCGCTCTGCGCTGCTTGACACGTGTCACGTGCTGGGGCGTTTGCGCCAAACAGAATTAAATTCTAGTAAGATTCTTCTGTTCTTGTTAAAACAAGAAGATTGCCTTCTGTAAAACAGAAGCCCTTGGATCAAAGATCCAACGGTGGGGAAAATTCCCCAAATCACTCAGAGAAGGATCTCTTTAACAAACTTAACAAATCTATGGGCACTATATAAAGGCCCCTAGACCCCAATTCATCATAATCAACATTGTGAGAGATTGAGAACCTCAAAACAGAGAGAACTCTGAAGAAATTTCTAGAAAAAAGATAAAAACCTTCATAAAATAGAAGAATTTCTTCTAATAGATCATTGATCTAAGAACAAGATCAATGATCTTCATATAATAATAAGTGCTTTGCACTCTTTTATGAACCATTGGTTCTCTGAAAACAAGAAAAACTTGTTTTCTTTGATCTAAATTGGATCAAGAAATCAAACAGTGCTTTGCACTTTTTTATGAACCATTGGTTCTGGAATCTTAAAGATTCTCAAGATTATTGAAATAGTGCCTTGCACTTGCAAAAAAACTGCACTGTTGCGCTCCTGGGTTGGCGCAAGCCACCAGAGAGCGCCACGTGTCAGCATCTGAATCACTTGCACTATGCGCTTTTAAGAAAGAGCCTTGCTCTCTGAAATTGGCGCAACTCACCAGAGCACGCCACGTGTCAGCAGCGCAAGCGCACCGCACTGGCATAGCGCACTGCGCTTGCGTGACATGTGTCACCTCCACAAGCGCTTGCGCTCATTTTTTGGCGCAAAGCGCCTGACAGGCCACATGGCCACTGTCAGATGATTGATGCACTGCATCATTAAAAAGAAGGGCTGAGTCCAATTAAAAAGGCCTGACAGGCCTAGTAAATGCTATGCATTATTTTCAAACAGATGCAATGCATCAGAGCCTAAATGAAAATAGATGCTGTGCATCATTTATAAAAGGGTAGAGCCCAAAAAAATAAGAAATGCAGTGCATTATTAAACATGGGCAAAGCCCTAGCACATGCCTAATAGGCTAAAGTCAAATAAGATGTTAAACATTTCTAAACTGGACTTAGCCTAATCATGGCCGTAAGTCCTCAAATTAAATTGACTGAGCAAGACTGCTCTCCTAAATCAATTTACATCCGGTTCGAAGGTACATCTCCGAACTCCTCTGACACCTATCGTTGTAATCCTTCAACGACGTCAGAGAGGTGACGGGTCCTGACAACCACATATCAACACGGACTGTGGGGTCCTTAAACTCATGGACTTATGCGTCTTTAAACTAAAACACGGACTGTAGGGTCTTTAAACCCACGGACTTAAGCGTCCTTAAACTACCCATGGACCACTACGTTCCTAAACTGGAATATGGACCACCATGTCCCTAAACTACCCATGGACCACCACGTCCCTAAACTGGAATATGGACCACCATGTCCCTAAACTGGCAACGGACCACTATGTCCCTAAACTGGAACAATAGAGCCCCCAAATGCTCTTTTGTCCGATCCAAACGATCCCGTTAAGTTGATCTTAGTCTCAAATCAGACTAACGTATCCTTAACAAACGTTTAAGTCGATCTTAGCCTAAATATGGCTAACGTATCCTTAAACTAAAATACCAAACCCAAATCTAAGCAAATACAGATTTGGACTAATCCACGTCCTACAGGCGACGGTATAACTTAGTCTCCGTATACAATCTACGGGCATCCACAAACAAAACAAACACACACGACACGAAGTGAAATTCTGGAGAAGGAGAAAGTGGCTACCGCGATGCGGTAGTGTAATTAACTGCAGGGGCTTGCGCCTGCAGGGAAGAGCGTCCCCACGATCAAAAACCCCTCAAACGAGGGGGAATCTGACGAAGTCTGCTACATCGGCCGCATCCGTCTAAACCTCCGATACACGATGCCATAAATCAACTTGGCATCTTCGGAGAGGTGGACGGATAAAACTAAATAGCATCTGCCCCGAATCTCAGACAAGACATCCTAATGTCTCGGCCGCCGTTCGGAGGGGAACAGTATGGTTCAGGATGCTGGTTATGACTCAACAGAGAATACAACCCAAAAAGTTTGTAGGATAAGATTGTTCATTTATGAACTTGGTCCCATCTTGTATCCAGACAAAATTCTTGGGGCAGGATATCGCTCAGTTCGGAAGATTGTTCATCTCCGCGAAGTTGAGATATAGAGAGAGGAAGTTGAAACATTATAGCGGATCCACTCACTGAGGCTATTTCTCGAACACGGATGTTCCTCAAACGAGATTTGAGAAACTGATTAGTAAAGAAATTGGGTATTTGATAGTAAACGGGATGTGGGTATGCGATACCACAATAATTAGTCTTAAGTGTAAGTGGGAGATTGTTGGATATAGTGCCCTCAAGGCAATTATTGTATTTGCAGACACGCGATTATGATAATTGAAGGAGGACCTATACAGGTAAAACAATCTTACTCGAAATGATAGTATGCTATCTGGTTTGTCTTTATCATTGATATGTATACGTTTTACTTGTTATTACGTGTCGATAATACATAATGATGAAGCCCGTTGGATTCTTGCTTGACTACCAGCATTATGATAGCGATCATATACGTGAGAGCTGGGTAGTCTATAAGCACATCCTTAAATGTCCCTGGTCATGGGAGTATCGAGACCGGGCATCGATATTCTGGAGTAGACTAGTGTATACGTTTCGAGACCCCGATAAGGGGCGGTGGCCGATCTCACAAGCTATTGGTGTTATGTCACCTAAGATAGTATACAGGCGCTCACTGGAGATGAGTACACTGGACGGACTTGCCGAGAACTTCTAGATGGTATTATATTTATCGTCAGATGGAAATTCTCGAGTGGCATTAGTACAGGTTAGTCTTTTGACCTGAGATCGTCATTTTTCTCGTGTGAGTTCCTACTGTACTTTGATTACTACCCTACCACGGCTCAAAGGAGTCGTGCAAACAGGTTTTAGTTGGGTACAGTCCCGAGACATATGGAGGTAGTGAATGACTGTCGGGGATTCATCTATCCTGATATTAGGAGTCGATGTTGTCGTGCTATGTCCGGTTATCTATCATCCTAAAATCCGTGGCCACGGTAGATGAGATTTACTGATATGAGTTCAGTAGTTTCTCGGTTGATGATGAGCTTGACTCCGACATGACTTATCGGGTTATTAGGGGTTTGAAAATTCCACCCCTAGACTTGGTATACGATACTATCAGACGAAGAGACCGGACTGTATGGAGATTGTCACATGCAGGCTCAGTAGGGTTCGGACGGACTTAATTGTCGACCTCCCTTTCGACAGATACCTGGGTATCTGTTACGTACAGCTAGTGCCGCTGACGTGCTTGTGGTTTTTGGATTTATCCAGTAAATTACTGCCACCGTATTGTCGAGTCTTTAGAGCCCCACACATAGGGTTTTCCCGATTCAGGCGATATGATATAGATGACGTATGTTGGTGCATACAGAGTGTCCGATTAAATACGTGTACAGGCTACAAGGAACTTGATCGGACGGTTGATAATACTAACGGCTTAAGATTAAGCCGGATTATTAAATCAGGTTTTGATTTAATAATTTATATATATATTAATATGTATATTCTAGTATTATTGTTCACTATTCATTTTCTCTCTCTTGGCTATTTGTATTTTTGTACGAATACGCATATATGTATTTCTGTACGTATACCAGGTTGTATTCCGTATTTATACGGAATTTGTTCTAGAAGATGGACACTTCATTTCTTGATTTTTCTTTTATAGAAAATTAAAAATGAGGTGGATGATGAGGTGTAAAGAAGTATGGTGTAGAGAGGTATGGCCTTGTTTTTAAATATTGATAAAATCATTTGTGGTTACTATTTTTCCATGGTTGCAAAATGATGAGCCATTCTTTTTCTACACTTGTGTTGTTTTTCTTCACTTGAAGACTTAGCCATTTTCCATGGCTTCTTCTTCTTCACCTCCTCCTCCTTCTTCTAGGTAGCTCACTTGAGCTTAGAATAGAGAGAAAAAGATGGTGGGAATATTCCTATATCTCCACTCTCCATTCGTAGCGAAATTGGACCGTCGGTCACTTCACTAGGTGAAACCGAAGTTTGGATCGGTTTCCTTCAGGTGGATCTTCTTCGGCAATGGCGGTTGCCACTCAAGCTCGATCCGAACAGCGTACACGGAGCATGGAGGGGTCTTCCACGATTTGGTAGACACGCGTCAAAGGTAGTATTCCTTATCTTTGCATGCTTGGTTTGTTAGTTTAAGAGTTTGGATCGATTCTAGGTTCGGGGTTCCTTCGTGTTTGCTTGAATTTTTTGTTCGCCATCCGCGCCTCCGTTGCGCTGCGGGCACTAGGGAACCCTACACCTGGAAGCATTCCAGGCAGGGATGTGTCTGCCCTTCCTGCCGAAATTTGTGCCATGCTCCATTGTTTCCACCTTGCCCCGGGCCAGCTACCGCCGAACTCGTGGAGAATCCTCCTCAGGTTTCTGGTCTGGCTGAAGATTGATCGGATCCCCTTTGATTTGAGCATCCTCCTTTCCTTCCTTTGTTATAAAAATCACCCCGGTATCAGTAAGGAAGAACCGAGCTGGATGTATCTTTCGTTTAAAAAAATATAAGGGTAGGACGGTCGGGTCAGAGGTAGTGGTTGTCCCTTCTTCCATCTACAAACGGAAGGAAAAGTTTGTCTTCGTCGTGCCACCGGAAGGTGAGGATTGGCCAATGCCCATTCAGTGGCACATGGCCGATTGTCCTTGGGTTAGGCAGTCGAACACCCTCAAGGAAAGGGTGGTGTCGCAGTGGGAACCGATCCTGCGGGATGATATCGTGCTTTCCGAGCAGGCTCTAAGCTAGGCTGGACTTAGTCTCGCGTGCTTTGCTGGTAAGTTAGGGCCTTCGTCGATCTATATAGACTTTGTTAAAATTTTGTTGCTGATCTTTTCTTTATGTGTACCTCGCAGAGTCTATGGATCGTCAGAAAATTATGGCTGCCATGGCCGCCAAGGCACAGGGGAGGAAGGGCGGAGGCACCAGCTTGGCCTGGCCAGATCCAAGTATGGCTTCCCGACAAGCTCCTCCCGACAAGGCTTTCGCAGCGTCCCCAGTTCTGGAGGAATGCCGTTGGGGAGGTCAAAAACACGCGCGGGATTCGGTTCCCCGAGCTAGGACGGAGGCGCCGCCTGGACCCGAATCCCCCCTCAAGAGGCAGAAGAGGGTGGTTTCTCCCCCGCCTTCGATCGAGATTCAGGTGCAGGAAGGCGAGTTCTGCATCGAGGTGCCCTCGGGGCTCTCTGTGGCCAATAGTTTGCTGGCAAACTTGGAGAAGGCGGCGGGGGCCAAGATTCCCCAAGGTACGATGAAGGCCCAGGTGGCCGCGATAGCTCAGGAGGCTATTCAGGTCGGTAACTTTTTCCAAGAGTTTCTCAAGTGTTTTTACTCGGTTTTTAGCTTTTTAACATAGTTCCCGTTTTCCTCAGGTCCTCCAGCACTGCGCCCTCCTTGCTGCAATGGAGTCCGAGGAGGTGGCTCCGGCGATGAAAAAGGTGGGCGAATCTTCCTCGTGAGAGGAGGAGCTCCTTGCCCGGCTGCAACAAGAAGAAGAGAAGGTCGCCCTCCTCAACTCTAGGTTGGTCACGGAGGGTCTGACGGTCACCAAATTGAAGGAGTTCCATCGGCTCCTGACCGAATCCAACCGGGCTATCTAGGCCTAAATAGGGGAGGTCAACAGGCTCTTCGATGCCATGAAAAGGCAGAGGGACTCATTTAAGCGAGATGCTTGGGCAGCCTGCGAGGCGGAGAAGCTTGCGGAGGGAAGAGCGAAAAGGGCCACGGAGGAGTATAAGACTTCCGATCAATTCTACCTCAACCTCGCCGATCCACGGTGTTGGGTGGCACAACGCCCTCGACGCCATTAAGGAAGCCATTCCCGGGTTTGATGATTGGGAGCTTCACGCCAGGTATCCCTAGACGAGGAAGCGCCGCAGGGTAAAGGTGCCGAACCGGACGGATGGCACGTGGCGGCGGTCATAGACACCGAGCCGAAGGTCGCTATTATAGCCCTGATGGAAGTGCCGAGTCAGGGGAAGGACCGGCCGAGCAGGCGACCTGAGCTATTTCTGCTTTAGTTATCAATTTTGTACACCTCCGTGCATTTTTGCAAGGCCGGGGAGCCTATAATACCTTGTACATAAATTTGAATGTGAATAAAGTCTTTTTAGCTCGCAAGTGTTTTTATCTCCGAAGCCTTTTTATCCTGCAAGTATTTTTATCTCGCAAGTGTTTTTATCTCACAAGAGTTTTTAGCTCACCTTCTGAGTGCTTCTATTTTCGCAAGTGTTTGGCGAGTGCGACGTAAGAGCTAAGCCAAGCATAGATAAACCGGTGTCCACCCTTTTTCCCGGAGTCAATTTGTCGATCGTGTATCGAGTATGAATCGAGCGATAGCCAAGGGTTGGCAGACCGGTGCCCTCCTTTGCCCCGGAGTCGAGGTGATGATCATATATCGAGTATGAATCGAGTGATAGCCAAGGGTAGGCAGACCAGTGTGTACTATTTTTAAGTCTTGGGCAGGGTGAACAGAAAACTACTCGGCCACCTCTTAACGACGGTTTTGGATTCACAGATTGGATTGGCCTGGCAAAAAGATGCCCTCAGCAGGTGAGCCGAGCAGGAAGCTACTCGGTTTCCTCGTTGAGGGCTTTGGATCCGTGAATTGGCCGGGCAGGAAACTGCCCTCAGCGGATGAGCCGAGAAGCTACTCGGTTGCCTCTTGTCGAGGGCTTCAGATTTGTGGATTGGCCGGGCAGGAAGCTGCCCTCAGCAGATGAGCTAAGAAGGAAGCTACTCGGTTGCCTCTTTTCGAGGGCTTTGGATCCGCGGATTGGCCTGGAAGGAGGCTGCACTCAACGGATGAGCCGAGCAGGAAGCTACTCGGGTGCTTCTTGTCTAAGGCTTCAAATCCGCGGATTGGCCGAGCAGGAAGCTGCCCTCAGCGGATGAGCCAAGCAGGAAGCTATTCGGCTGCCTCTTGTTGAGGGCTTTAGATCCGCGGATTGGCCGGGTAGGAAGCTGCCCTCAGCGGATGGGCCGAGCTGGAAGCTACTCGGTTGCCTCTTGTCGAGGGCTTCAGATCCGTGAATTGGCTAGGCAGGAAGCTGCCCTCAGCGGATGAGCCGAGCAGGAAGCTACTCGGTTACCTCTTGTCGAGGGCTTTGGATCCACGGATTGGCTGGGCAGGAAACTGCCCTCAGCGGATGAGTCGAGCAGAAACCTACTCGGCTGCCTCCTGTCGAGGGCTTTTTGAATTCTATAGTTTTTCTTTGGGATGTCGTTCAACCTTCCATGACCCATATAGGGGGGAATGGTGACCGTTACGGATGACACGTGGCAGCACCTTATCGGGAAAGTGCAATATTCTATGATTTGCGTTATTGCGCGAGAAGATCTTGGCCGTTGGAATATTGTTGTTGAGGCTATAAATATCGAAGGTATGGTCTGACCTTCGAATCCTCATATTGGCTTCCTCTTAGTCGTGTGTTTCTTTAAGATGACCGGCCGCGTATACACCATCAGGGAGATCGTATCTCGGGACGACGTGTATTTTTATAATCTCGATCGTTCCGAAAAGACGTACGAGGCCGTGATAGGCCGTTTGGAGGGCCACTGTGGGCGCCTAATTCCCCGACGATCTCCTTTCCTTCAAGTGCTAATCTACGTGATATGGAGATCTTCCCCGGGTCAGTAAAACACCCTATCTCCACGGTTGATGGATTAGGCGTTTGATAAAATGTATACGGTCCACGAGTTTGGTCTGATCTCGAAGAGCAAGCGAGACTGCTCGATGGACCTTCTTCTTGAGTGTTTCGAGCAAAGATTGGTCGTTGCATCATGCTCGGCGGATGGGGACCCCGGCGAGTCCGTGGCTTCTTGGGTCTACGAGTACCGTCGGAAGGAGCGGGCGGAGGCCGCCTGGGCTCGGCTGGAGGAGCTTTCGTCCGAATATCATCGTCAATGTTTCTTAATCCTCTTCCTCCTTTGCTGTAATGGTTGTAAGGATGCGGAGCCAATAATACCTCCGAATAAATAAATTTTTCTTTGGTTGAGGTTATGGTGTATTTTCTCTTTCCTCCTGTCTATACACTTTCTTTTGATTTGTGCCTCCTTCGACCCCCAAGCTCGCGGCCGAGGCGCCATGAGTGAAGGGCTGGAGTCCCGGGGCGGTGCAGAAGTCTATTCTGCGAGAAGTTTCAGTTTGGGAAACTTAGTCAATGCGGAAAGGAATTGCATTATTCAAAAGAGGGTACATGTTTATCTATACAACTTGAGATTTTCGGCGTTATTTGGCCGGGAAAAATTACGCCCTCTGGAGTCCTGGAGACGGTAGGCTCCACCGGCCAATGCTTCTATTACGAGAAATAGTCCATCCCACTTGGGGGAGAACTTATGTGGCCTCCTTTGGTCTACGAACTCGTTTCTCCGAAAGACCAAATCTCCTGTCTTGAAGGCTCGATACTTAACTCGGGCATTGTAGTAGCGGGCGGTTTGCTGCTGATAGGCGGCCACTCTGATTTGCGCTCGATCTCTTTTTTCTAACAAGATGTCCAAGTTGCTTCGCAGTGCCAAGGTGTTAGCTTCATCGTCAAGGTGTTCGACCTTATAATTGGGCAATCCAATTTCTGCAGGGACCATTGCTTTGGTACCGTAGCAGAGGCTGAACGGGGTTTCTCCCGTTGGCTTTTTCCTTGATGTCCGCAGTGCCCAGAGGACACGAGGCAGTTCCTCAACCCAGCTGCCTTGCCTTTTTTCCAGGCGAGTTCAGAGCCCGTGAATGACGGTTTGGTTTATGACTTCGGCTTGCTCGTTGCATTGGGGGTGTGCTACCGTGGTTAACTTCATCAATATGTAGTAGTCGCTGCAAAACTCCTTGACTTTGTCATTCTCGAAGTTGGTCCTATGGTCGGTGATGATCTACCTCGGGATTCCGAACTGGGAGATTATATTGTTCTGTGGGAACTTTATCATAGAGGCGGCGTCTGGTTTCCCGATGGGCACGACCTCAATCCACTTTGTGCTGACCCACCTTATCCATTCCTCACTATGCAAATGGCCAAGGAGAACTTAGCGGCGTTAGTTCGGTGGCGGGGAGGCAAGGAATGCTACCGAAGAGTTAGCAACTTTTGCATCTTCTAACCAGTTTCTCGGCATCTTGATGTATACCCGGCCAATAGTACCCCTGGAGTAGTGTCTTTTGGACTAAGCTGTGGGCCCCTTGATGCGCCCTTTCGACCCCTTCGTGTATCTCCCGTAAGACGTAGTCTGCTTCGTAGGGATCGACACACCAGAGCAGAGATTGAGTGTACGACTTTTTGTATAGGTTTTGTTTTCTCCACACAAAATGGCGAGCTTTTACTCGAAGTCGACGAGCCTCTGCTCGGTCCTTCGGAAGAACCCCTTCTTTCAGATATTCTACGATAGGCTTTCTCCAGTCCGGGGCATCTTCTTAGGTCGCGTAGATTCGGAGTGTTGCCATCCCATCTTCGATGCTAGGCCGAAGTAGGACTTCAAAGAGGATATTTCTCTTGTGATTGGCCAAATAGGAGGAGGCGAGTTTGCTCAGCGCATCAGCCTCGACGTTGAAATTTCTGGGAATTTGCTCCACTTGGACTTCGTCTAAGTTTCTCCGAAGCTTTTTTTTTACCTCCGCCAGGTATTTTATCATGAGTGGTTCTCAGGCTTCAAAATGACCGGTTACTTGGCCGACGACTAGCATAGAGTCGCTACGTATCCGGATGGTCTTTAGCCTCACTCCGGAGGCGATTCGTAGTCCTGCCAATAAGGCCTCGTACTCCACGGCATTGTTCGATGCCTTAAAACCGAGCTTTAGGGAGCACTCCATTTCCACATCGTTCGGGCCTCGGATGATCAGACCTGCCCTACTTCCTTCTTCTGTAGAGGATCCTTCTACGTAGAACACCCAGTCCGGGATTGGGCCCGGTACTTCCTCGACCGTGGGCCATAAGTCGGGGCCTCGAGCAGTCGTTCCATCCCTTGTGGGAATGGTGCACTCGACAACGAAATTATCTAGGGCCTGGGCTTTGATGGCCCGTCTGGGTCGGTATTTGATATCGAATTGGGACAGTTCCCATCTCCATTTCTCTAGGAAGCCCGACGATTCGGCGGAGGCGAGGATATTCCTTAGAGGTCTTTCAGTGAGGAAGAGGATTGTGTGCGCCTGGAAATAGTGTCGTAACTTCCTGGAAGAGACGACGAGTGCCAAGGCTATTTTTTCTATAGATGGGTATCTGGTTTCCGCGTCCTTGAAAACATGGCTCACATAGTAGACCGGCTTTTGCGTCCCTTTGAATTCCCTGATGAGCACAGAGCTTGCGGCTTGGTTGGAGATAGCTAAATATAGTAACAGTTCGTCGCCTTTGACCGGTTTGGTGAGAAGTGGAGGGGTCTCTAAGTGGGTCTTGAGTTGTTCTAAAGCATTTTGGCATTCCTCTATCCATTCAAACCTGGGAATTTTTCTGAGGGCTCTGAAGAAAGGGATGCATTTTTCCCTGGCTCTGGACATAAAGTGATTCAATGTGGCCACCCTCCCGGTGAGTCGCATGATGTCGGTAATGCTTTTTGGCGTTGTCATGTTAAGGACGGCGCTGATTTTCTCTTGGTTTGCTTCGATTCTTCGATGGGTAACCACGAAACCGAGGAATTTCCCGCTTGTGACGCTGAACGCGCATTTAGCTAGATTCAGCTTCATATTGTATTTTCGCACGACATCGAACGCTTCGCCGAGGTCCACAGCATGTCTGGCTGACGAAGCGGATTGCATGTCATCGACGTTGACTTCCAAGTTTTTCTCGATCTGTGCTTTGAACAGTTTGTTGACCAGTTGCTGGTATGTGGCCCCGGCGTTCTTGAGTCCGAAGGGCATTACCCTGTACAGATACCCCCTGATCCGTAGTGAAGGCTGTCAGCTCTTCGTCGGCCGGATTCATTCGGATCTGATTATATCCGGAGAAAGCGTTCATGAAGATTAGCAGTTCATAGCCGGCTGAGCTGTCCACTGGCTGGTCTATCCAAGGAAGTGGGTAGTTGTTTTTGGGACAAGCCTTGTTTCGGTCAGTGAAATCGACGCACAAGCACTATTTCCCATTTGCCTTCTTGACCATGACCACGTTCGCCAGCTAATCCGAGTAGTCCAGGTTTCTTATGAAGTTGGCAGCAACAATCGATCCACCTCGTCCTCTATCGCCTTCTGTTTAATCGGCGCAAAACTTCTCTTCTTTTGTCGGATAGGCCTGGCTTTCGGGTCGACCCCGAGCTTGTGGGAGATAACCTCGGGGTTGATCCTGGGCATGCCCACTGGCGTCCAAGCGAACACATCCGAGTTGTCTCGGAGGAACCGAATCAGGCCTTCATGAATGTCCCATGTTAAGAGAGAGCCGATCCAGACTGTTCGGCTGTCGACTCCCTCTATGAGGGGAACTTCTGCTAACGCTTCTACCCTGGCGCCTCAAACTTCCTTACGGTCGTAGCGTGTATTTAAAGACCCCTGAGGATCATGCACGTCTTCAAAATCATTGCCTCGCTCTTTGGCGGGGGACGTTGAGGTGAGGCAGTTCCTGGCAGTTTGTTGGTCCCCGTAGGCCCGTCCTATTACCCCATTATCTAAAGGGAATTTGAGCGCAGGGTGGTAAGTCGAGATCTGATCCTGGAGGGCGTTTAAGGTAAGGCGTCCCAGGAGAATGTTATAGGATGACGTGGCCTTAGCAATGAGAAAGTTCACCGGTACAGTTTGTGTCTTGCCTGCTTCCCTAATGTTGAGGAGGAGGGTGACTAATCCTTCGGCCATGACGGAATTGTTGGTGAACCCTGAGAGAACGTGGGAGGTCGGCTGAAGGTCGGATGAATCCAATCCCATATGTAAGCCGATGTCGCACACCCCGCGGTTCGCGAGGAGGCGGAATTTTCAAAAATGATTAATGTTTGACTATGCAACACCGGCTAAACTCCAAGATCTATTCGATAACCTTAACTAACAATAAACTTTGGAGGTTTATCTACTATGGTAGAATGGTTATACCTCCAAGGTCGAGTCCTTCGGGTCTTTTAGTGCTCCTCTCTAAAGCTCCTCGGTGATAGGATGACGAAAGCTCCATCGGCCTCCTTACGTCAAAGATGATCCACCGCGAGAGAATGTGCTCCAAGCTCCAACCTCTAAATGAGGTAACTAGGGTAGATGGTTTGCTAATCCAACTAGCCTAGGAGATGTAGAGAGTGCTAATGGATTGTAATGTCTCATTAAATCTTATGGCTCACAACACATGTGAAAGATTAGGGTTTAGTCTTGAGGTAGAAGGAGATGGAGAGACCAAGAGAGAGAGAGAGAGAGAATGAGAGAGTGAAAATGAATAACCATCAAGTTGGCTAAGTGTGGAGAATGGATAATATATCATACATCACTCATTTAGCCATGGAATAAAACACAATATAAAATACCTCCCATGTCTCAATAGTAAGTCAAGATGAATATAATAAACATAATAGCCATGCTTCACCATTGCATCAAAGTCTCCTCCATTTCCACCTCATTAACCCATTTAGAAAATGGATAATACAAATAATGAGGTGGCTCCTTCTGGAAGCATGCCTTGCCAAATTATAAGAATGCCCCCTCACCGTATATACATACCCATATCCGTATTCTGAAAAATACGGATACACCGATACGATAACAATCCAATAATACAATACTAGGATCCGGCTTAAACCAAAGCCCACTAGTATCGTCTGCCCGATCAGCATCCGTGTACAAGTACACGTCTGTGATCGAAGCCCTGCCGTAAATCCATACGGCGTCTACATCAATTGCCTGAAGCAGGGAAACCCTCTGTGTGGGACTCTAAAGACTCGACACTATGCTGGCAGTGGGTTTAACCATAAGTCCGTTAGCGGTATTAGCTGCATATAACGGCTACCCAGGTAAAGTCGATAAGAAGGACGATGAGCAAGCTCATCCGAACTCCTACTGAGCCTATCTGTGACAATCTCCGTACGGTCCGGTCTGTTCGTCTAAGATACTCGCATATCCGCCTAGGGGGATGATAAACGTCAGAACCCTAAAAACATGATAAGTCATGCCAGAGAAGAGCCTAATACACCCTGAGAAACTACTGGAGCACCTTACCAGTATTTCTCGACTGTCCTGGCCAGGGACTTTGTGTAATGGCTTTCCGAACACTGCGCGATATCAACCCCCAATACCAGGAGAGACGAATCCTATCTGATCGCTACTGTCTCCAAGTGCTTCGGGAATACACCCAACTACTATCTGTTTGCACGACTCCTTTGAGCGTGGTAGGGTAGTAATCAAAGTGTAGTAAGAACACACTCGAGACGAAGTAGCGATGGCAACTCAACGGAGTAAGCTGTACTCATGCCACTTGGGAACTACTACCCGACGATAGGTATAATACTAACCAGCAGCTCCCGACGAGTCCTATCCAGTGTAACTCATAACCTAATGAGCACCTGCATACCATCTCCAGTACATCGTACTATAGTTGTGGGACAGACCATATCCCGTGCTGGGATGAGAAGCGTATACACTAGTCTACTCCGGAGTATCGATACCCCGTCTCGATAATCCAACGACTAGGGACCTGTATAAGGATGTGCTTATAGACTACCCAACCTCCATAAGTGTAACTGCCATCACAATGCTGGTAGTTGTTCCCTTATAAAAAATAAAGAAAAGGAGGGAGAAACAGAAAGAGGAAAAGAGATGGGAAAAATTCCCCAAATGAAGCATCACGTGCCCACACGTGATACGCCTTGGAGCAAAGATTATAGGCATTGCACTTAACAATTAAGGCTGAAATTGAGCCTCACGTGAAAACACGTGAGCATATATATACAAAGTATATAGGCGCCTTCCTAAAACAAATAACGGGCCAAAGAAGCTCACGTGTCAGCACGTGATGCTCTTTGTTGGGGTTAACTTCGTGGGGGTCATGTATCACACGTGACATTCCTGAACAACAGCTCACGTGCCAAGACGTGATGCCTTTCTCTGGGACTGCTGCATATAAGCAAACCAGTTTAATGATATGAGGGTCACGTGCTAAATGTGAGGGTTCCTAATCACCTTCCAAGCTGATAGAATTAAATTCTAAATAAGAGGGATCAAAACCCTATTTGGAAAATATTTCCTTAGATCTTTCTAAACAAGAAAGATTACGCTCTGTAAAACAGAGCACCGTTGGATTAAAAATTCAATGGTGATTAAAAATCACAAAGCAACAGAATAAGCTCTGTATGGGAGAATACTTCCCCAATCTTTCTAAACAAGAAAAATTATGCTCTGTAAAATAGAGCACCATTGGATTAAAAATCCAATGGTGATTAAAAATCACCAAGGTACAGAATAAGCTCTGTATGGGAAAATATTTTCTCAATCTTGTTAAAAACAAGAAAAATATCTTCTGTAAAACTGAAGTTCTTGGTTCAAAGATCCGACGGTGGATAAAATCCCCAAATCAATTAAAAAATCTCTCAATGAGAGATTTCTTTAACTAAATCAACAAACTTACCTCTACTTTATAAAGGACCCGAGAAAAAAAGGAAGAGAGAGAGAAGACCTCCCATAAGATTTGAGAAACAAAAAAAAGAAGAAGAGTTCTCTTTGAAGAAAAGAAGCCCTAGGTAAGAAAAAAGTCCTAGAGATCATTTTATCCCCTCTTACAAGAGTTTAACTCTTCAAAAAAAAAGAAGAAAGAACTTAGTTCTTCCTCTGGTTGAGATCTGCAGAAGCAGATCTCCCCACAAGTTGAGAATTTAATTCTCATCGGGGAGATTCTATTATGCAGTCCCAAAATTTAGAGGAAAGAACTAAGTTTGAAGAATTTAATTCTTCCAAAAGATATAGGAATTCAATTCCTCTGATAAAACTAGGGTTTAACCCTGCATAAAAAGAACAACTGAGATCGCCTCACGTGTTCCCACGTGACCCCTTAAAACAAGTGCTTAGCACTTATAAAAGAAAAAAAGGGAATAAAACAAAGACAATTCCCATTTTGGGGCGCCTCACGTGATCCCACGTGACCCCTAATAGTGCTTAGCACTTATAAAAGAACAGGAGGATAAATCCAAAGAAGCATTGCCCAATTCTTAGGCGCCTCACGTGCCACACGTGAGCGCTCCAAATTTTAGTGTTTAACATTGCTTTAGAGCCTCACGTGGGAACATATGAGCACTGAGCAAATGTTAGTATTTAAAACTATAAGAGGCCAACCTTAGCCCAAATCAGCCGAGTCTTCTGAGGCCAAAACCCTTTTGACCACCAATCAGCCGAGCCCTCCTATGCTTAGGTCTCCCCAAATCGATCCCAGTTTCAAATGTGACTAATGATCTCCTAACACATGGCATCTAAAATGATGTTCGTTCCACCATGATCTCTCCCTTCAACCTGGAGTTCGGTTCAAGGGTACAACTCTCCACACCTCTGATACATGTTGTTGTAACTCTTCAACGTCTTCAGAGAGATGGAGGGTCCCGACAACCAACAGCTCTTTGGTGCACTCCCAAACCCATGAGCATATCCCTATAGACCGCAATGTCCTTAAACTAGCTGTGGACCGCAATGTCCTTATACTAGCTGTGGACCGCAACGTCCTTAAACTAAACCCTCATACAAAAAATGGTGATCCATGGACCGCAATGTCCTTAAACTACGACCTCACCGCCAAATGGTGATTTATGGTCCGCAATGTCCTTAAACTAGCTATAGACCGTAATGTCCTTAAACTAGCTGTAGACCGCAACGTCCCTAAACTAAACCATTATACCAAAAATGGTGATCTATGGACCGTAACGTTCTTAAACTAAAACAAAAGAGCCCAATGCTCTTTTGTTAGGTCTGAATGATTCCAAAAATCCTGCTGAGTAGATCTTAGTCTAAAATTAGACTAACGTATTCTCAACAAACATTTAAGTTGATCTTAATCCCAAACGAGATTAACGATCCTTAAATCAAACAAAACCTAAATCTAAGAAAATACGGATTTGGACTAATTCACGCCTTACGAGCGACAACATGAATTAGTCTCCGTATACAATCCACGGGCAACCAAAAATAAAACAAACACACACGACACGAAGTGAACATTTGGAGCAGGAGAAAGTGGTTATTGCTACGCGGTAACGTAATTAACTGCAGGGGCTTGCTCCTGCAGGGAAGAGCATCCCCACAATCAAAAAACCCCTCACAACGAGGGAGAATCTGACGAAGTCCGCTACAACGGCCGCATCCGTCCAAACCTCTGATACACGGTGCCATAAATTAACTTGGCATTTTCGGAGAGGTGGACGGATAAACCTAAATAGCATCTGCCCCCAAATTTAGGAAGACGTTTGTCTTTCCTGGCTTTCGGCGGTAAACAGATTCCGGCACGCCATGTGGGACCTTTTCCTCTTTCCACTCCACACTTCGTGTGTCGTGTTTTTCCACGATCAAATAATCGCGGTATATATGTTTGTGGTTGCCCTTGGGTGAGGGGATACTGAAGCCGGCGTTTCGTCTCTATGAAGAATGGTGTTTGCTCCCACCCTAGCAACTCAGCCTCTGTCATATCCAGTGGAGTCATGTATGGGCCACTTGCAGTCTCAAATCTCTGCAATCCGCTGTTCAAGAAATCAACGGGCTTCTTTTTGGGTCGATACTCCCACCTCCCAACTTCGGTACCTCAACGCCGATGGAGGAAGCCCAGAGGAAGTCTTTCTTCTACAGGCTGGATCCCTATGCTGCAGCTTTGCCGACGCAGGGGGGCAGGATATTCAAGCTCTCAAAGGAAACAGGGGGCAGGCTCGGCAAAATCCTGAGGCTAATCAAATCCCGGCCGTAATAGATGGTCGACGTCGATATCGGCATCATACAAAATTAAGTGGAGGAAGTTCTCCGTATGGTCCTGTTTCAACCCCAGTGGTGAATGTTGTTGTTCCAACCGGGAACAGTTTCAAACTGTTGTGAAGGGTCAGAAAAAATTCTCCTACCGCAATATTGAAGAAATCTCCGCAGCCCATGGAGATCCCACGAGAGCTGAAACCAGTTCTCTCCCTAAAATAACTTTCCTCATCTATATATAAGGTGTGGAAGCAGGTGAAGGTCTCTGTCGTCAACTACGGCTCTTCCCCTAGACGTCAGCCAAATTCTGACAAATTCTCTTTCAAATACAAAGGGACTCATCCCAAGACGAATCCTGATACAGCGGTTCCTCCCGAAAAAACCAAAGCGGCTTCTCAAAAAAGAAGAGGCATATTAAAGCTCAAGTGTCCGAGGTAAACTCCAAAGGCCAAAACTCCAAACACCCCATGCCTGGGGGCATGACAGTTTATACAATCCATATGGTGAAATCCAAAGGCGAAGTTCGAGCTTCTACTAGTCACCGACCTCAAACTCGGTCCATGACAAAGGTTCAACAGCAACATGAAAAGCTGCAGGATATGCTCGCTCAGGCGGCAGCAAACGGTAATCCATCGCCTAAGGAAAATCCCGAGGACGCACCCGAAAAAAGAATAGAGAAGGAGTCGGATATTGATTTCCTAAAGTGGGCTCTGAAAAAGGAAGATGCAGAAGCGGCAGAAATGTCCACTCAAATGAACCAGATGGCCCTTCTGATTTAGAATATGGCTGGAATGATGGTTCAATCGGAACCATTGGCAGATGAACCGCAGGTAGTCAGTCGACAAGGGTGATATTTCAAATTCTCTGCAAAGCTCATCAACAGCTGAGGAGGAAATGATTCCTAAAGAAAAGCTGGACACATATATCGCTCAGCAAATCAAAGCTCACTACGCCAGTGAAGCTGCAAATAGACCAATCAAGATTGGTCGACCGTATCCGACATGGTACGATCAAATACAGTACCCGCCAGAGTACACACTTCCAAAGTTCCACATGTACAAAGGAACCGGGAATCCTTACCAGCACATCGCGCGATTTAAATCCATGTACGGTAATACTGGAGAGAATGATATACTACTCCTCCGACAGTTCATCAGCGGTCTGGCGGGCATCGCCTTCGTATAGTATGTGGAACTCCCAAATGATTTCATGAAGAGTTTCAATGAAATGGATATGCTCTTCTGTCAGGGATTCACTAATGAGAACGAACATACTACCGTGACGGCGCTGGTCAACTATGAGCCCTGGGACCGAATGAGACTTGGGTTCAATATGTTATCCGATGGCGAAATCTCTGGTTAAATATGAGCAACGCATCGATGAAGTTGCAGCCATGGGAATGCTTATAGCCACCCTTGACCCAAATTCAAAGGTATTCCCGTATATGGCCCTCTTCGAGCTAACGACCTTCTAAGAACTCATGGATAAAATGGCTCGATTGGATCAAATGGGTCAAGACTCTTTCTCATCCGATGATGACGAGTGAAATGCGGAGGCAAGATGGTGTTTGTCGCCTGCGCTCAATAAAAATAAGCGGATCTGAAGCAACCTGTCGCCAAAATAGCGACGGCATGGGTACTCGCTCCCCCCCGAGATATACACAGGGGGCATATTTCTCACTGGCAGAAGAATCTTTACGTGGGATGGTCCTTTCTTCTCAAGGAGCAGATAGAATATTAAGGGACTTACAAGCGGGTTCTGCAATCAAGTGGAATATCTCACTTGAACCAAAAAACCATGGGAGGGATGTGAAACCCATGTCCCACTCCGAATCTGATGATGAGGATAAAATCCTAAGTCAAATTTATTCTTCCAAGAAAGAGGAAGACTCGAAAGAAGGAATGACGTGATATCTCGTTCCTTTGTATATGAAGAAGACGCTCCATCAGTATCGGAAAGCGACATTGATAAGCAGGGGGCAGGTGCTGTTTAAAATGCCCAGTACTTCTTGCAAATCAACCCAATTGGCATGATGATAGATGAAGAAGTCAAAGAAGGTAAAAATAGTTTAAGGCATGAAGAGTCCATGCAAACAAAGGATAAGCAGCAACGTCTTAGCAAACAAGAGTTGGAAGGGGTGAGTTATGCAACTTCACGACCGAATGAGAGTGTTGGACCGAAAAGTCCTTAAACTAGAAATTCGCCGTAAATATGGCAATAATGGACCGAAACGTCCCTAAACTAGTGTGTCGCCTCAAGCATGGAGATAATGGACCGAAACGTCCCTAAACTAGTGTGTCGCCTCAAACATGGTGCATCGCTCCAAATACGGCGATATCCTCTCTTGAGATCTATATTGCAATCGAAGTCCCAATGGAAAAGATTGCAACTCAAGTCCTACCGGCTATATAGCTACTCTAGAAATGAAGCCACCCCTAAGTCCCACCGGCAAACAGATGGGTCACCTGCGGCGAAACTATTTTCGAGAGTTTCATCGTTAAAAAAAGGTTTATCCATAAGCGAAACGGGCACGGATGAAAACCAGAAAGGGCGCCGTGAGTAAAAACAGTAGGATTGCCGAAGAGTTTGTGAAAACCCAGAAGGGCGCAATCTCGTTAATAATAATAAAAAAGGTATATCTACAAGAGAAATAGGCACGGATGAAAACCCGAAAGGACGCTGTGAGTGAAAACAGCAGGATTGCCGATGAGTTTGTGAAAACCCGGAAGGACGCAACCTCGTTAAAATAAATACACTTACGAGATCCTCATGACTCGTAAGGAGAATCCCCCTGTGAGATCCTCACGGCTCATAGGATTCAAAAGCCTTAAGTTATAGGGATCTGGACCTATTCTTAAGCCGTCATATCCCCTAAATTACCCTACAGGCGGTCTATATTGACCTTTGTATACAATCTAGGGGCACGAATAAATATTTCTTTGCCAAGTTCTGCAAAAGGCAAGAAATGTTCCCATATGACTAATAACACTTGCAGGTCCCCTCGACTTGTAAGAAGAAAACACTCTTTGAAGATCCTTACGACTTACAAGAGAAGACATCACTTAGGAATCCCCATGATTCTTAAGGAGAAAATGCGCCTACGAAATCCTCACGACTCATAGGAAGAAAACCCTTTATGAGACCCTTACGTCTCATAAAGTGAAAAGCCTTAGTCAACAGGATCCTAACCCTGTTTGCTAGGCCACCTTTGTTCAAATCGACAAAGGCAAATGATGATTCGCTTCTGGCGACAATCCCAGTGGTAGTGATGCTGATGTCTAGATTGGTATCAAATTCCAAGTCCTTTCATGGCAAATGATGATTCACTCCTGGCCATATTCCAATCGCAGCGATACTGATGCTAAGATTGGTATCAGATCTCAAGTTCCATACTCGCAGCAAAAAATCAGTGAGCCAAAAATGCATATAAAATAGCTGAAATGATATGGCAACTCGCAACAAAATCAGCGAGTAAAATATATGCATATAAAAATAGCCGAAATGATTGGGCAACTCGCAATAAAAAGGAGCGAGTAAAGAAAAAGAAAAATAGCCGAAATGATTGGGCATCGCGAAAAATAGCCGAAATGATTGGGCAATCGCGAATTTCGCGATATAAAAATCTGAAATGATAGAGCATCGCGGAAAGAAATAAAATAAAATAAAACTTTTGCCCTACAGGTGAGATCACATTGACCCCTTTATACAATCCATGGGCACAAACAGAAAGGGAACCGTATCACCCCGCCAGGCTTTGTCAAAGGGAAGCCAGATCTCGATGGCAACATCTACAACCTAGAAATCAACAATGACGTTCCTTCTCGTTCCAACCAGAAGCAGATATGATGTCAGCAAAACAGATCGACGGCAAAGTCCTCTAGTTCCAAATCTCGACGGTTCACAGACAGCCAAAAGAATACCTCAGAACCACGGCAAAGTCCCCTAGTTCCAAATCTTGACGGTTCACAGACAGCCTAGAGACTACCTCGGAGCCACGGCAAAGTCCCTTAGTTCCAAATTTCGACGGTTCACAGACAGCCTAGAGACTGCCTCGGAACCACGGTAAAGACCCCTAGTTCTAAATCTCGACAGTTCACAGACAGCTTAGAGACTACCTCGGAACCATGGCAAAGTCCCCTAGTTCTAAATCTCGACGGTTTACAGACAGCCTAGAGACTACCTCGGAACCACGACAAATTCCCCTAGTTCCAAATCTTGATGGTTCACAGACAGCCTAGAGACTACCTCGGAGCCACGGCAAAGTCCCTTAGTTCCAAATCTCGATGGTTCACAGACAACCTAAAGACTACCTCGGAGCCATGGCAGAGTCCCTAGTTCCAAGTCTCGATGGTAGCATTCACAGCCTAGAGATCGACAACAACATTCTTCCTCCCTCCAGAAGGATACAGACACGACATCAACAAACAGAGCCATGACAAAGTCCCCTAGTTCCAAATCTCGACGGTTCACAGACAACCCAGCGACAACCTCGAAATTTGTCGCAATATTGCAGACACAATGTCAACAAACGAAGCAAAGGAAGATCCCTAGCTTTAGGGTCTTGACGGCAACTCAAATGACACCTGAAAGACTATCAGAGTTCATCCCACTCCAGCGCGGAGTGGTCATGACTCATCGGGGCTCCCAAACTGAGCCTAACCTCAAGTAAAAGGCGACATAGAATATCCCTAACACTTGCTCTTTCGACTGTAATATCACCTGGAAGATTACTTGAAGACGTCTTGTCCAGCCCCCGAAGGGATCAGAGACACGACAGTTGCGGGGCTACTCGAACAGAAAGATTGCGTATCGAGGAATACACCGGCCAACGCACGGTATGACGGGTAAAAAACTCTAGTACCACAGACCCTAACGGACTTCTATTAGCAGGAGTTAACTATGACGTTAGGAAATCTTTGCGAGAACTTCTCGATTCATCTCGACTCATGGGGAAAATAATGTTCCTGCGAGAACTTCTCGACTAGTCTCGACTCGTAAGGAAAAGCCTTAGGCAATAGAGATAAGGACCCGTTTCCTAAGCACCAGGGCCCTGCAAGTCGGTCCAAGATGGACTATTGCATACTATTCACAGGCCACACTCTCCAAATTCAAACATCGACAAGGAGGGAAACAACCTCTTACGAGTCCTCTCGACTTGTAAAGAGGGAAAATTCTCTTGTGAGATCCTTACGACTCTCAAGAGAAATCGCACTTAGGAGTCCTTACGACGCCTAAGGAGAAAATACACCTACGGGATCCTCTCGACTCGTAGGGAGGAAAGTCTTTATGAGACCCTCACGGCTCATAAAGTTGAAAAGTCTTAGGTGGCAGATCTGAACCTGTTTTCTAAGCCATTGTTGCCCTGCAAGAAGATCAAGATAGACTATCTACAAGACGCATTTGCTAAAGGGACATGCCAGTATGAAATAAAATATGTCTTTTATTCATGAATCCAAATGAATATAAGATACATTTCATAAAAGAATCAAAATGAATACAAGATACTCTCATTTAGGAGTAAATACAAAAAAGGAGAATATACAAAAAAAATCTTTAAGCCAGCGGATGGTGCAATAAGCTCATCAGTACATCGTTCTTCCGCTGGGCCTCGATTTCAAGCTTTGTTATTGCCACAAGACGAGTCTCCGCCTGAGACTGTTGAGTCTGATACGAAGCGAATCGACTCTCAAGCTCCTTTTCAGCAACTTTATGAGCTTCAACCATCTTGCGGGTAAAGATAACGGCTTTATCAAGAGCTACCACCTCTATGATAGCTTCTTGAAGCACCCGCCAAATTTCGTACGCACGAGTGGTCTTGGTAGTGAGTTGAGCTTGGAGTTCCCCCAAAGCCTTTAAGGCTAGTTCCCTCTCCGAAAATTTCTGGTTAAGCCTCTTCTTGCAAGACTGTAGATTAGCGGCATACCGCTCAATCTACCCCCGCAGGCTCGCCTTTGCAGTTAGGAGCTCGAAAGGAAGGCGCATGCAGTCAAGATCATGTAAGAAAGCCTCCACTCGATAACAATACTCAACCCAAACATGCACTAATGTTTCGTCATGATAAGTGGCAAGGAAAAGCAAAGAAGTATTGGTTTCGGCAGCAAATTCTTCGGCCGTAATAGAACTACCAGCATGAAGATCTTCAATGAGAGCCAACAAGGAGTGAATGCTTTGTCTCGTCATCCTTTCAGATGCACGTCGGGCATATAGACCCAGTGGCATAGTGATTCGAGATTCTAGCAGGGTCAGGACTGGAAAAGCAGCTGTCAAAATTTATGAACAGTCAACGAAACTTGCAAACATGGAATAGATGAAACAAGGCCAAGGATGAAGCTTTACTTACCCACAGTCATGCAAGGGGGGTTTGAAAGATCCCCAGGCCCATCGAGGATCTCAACTTCGTCATCAGCTTCCAGAACTACAGAAGGCATATTAGCATCGTTATAAAAAATTGATAGAAAAACAAAAGGGTCAAAGAACACTGACCTTGCCCGGAAGAAAGGACTATGCTTTACGGGGATGTTGCCTGTAGGGCAGCCATATCGAGTAAACGCTGGAAGGACTTCCTGGGAAATAGATCCACGATAGAAGCCGCCAATTCCTGTAATTCTGAAGGAAAGAAGAGTTCAGATAACGAGAGGATCATTAAAATGAAATGTAGAAGATTACCATCGATGCTCCGCCCGCCTTGAACTGGAGGGATAGCAGCTTCAGCAGCCTCCTCCATGCCTTCAAGCACATCACTGGAGATATTCGCTGGCGTAGCAGCTTCCAGTTGCGGAACAGCCGCCACTTCAGGCTCAAAAGAGGGAACAGTGGCCTCGATGGTCCTTTCCATAATCTCCAGGACACTACCAAAGAGATCCACTGGAGTTACGGCCGGCAAGGTCGCCTATGTGGAAAGTACAGATGCCGAAGAGATGGAGGTCATCACTGGGAGCTCCAAGATAGAGCTAGCAATTTCGACAATCTCTTCTACACCCTTCGGTGCGTCACTAGAGACATCTATAGGGTCCGCGGCTAATGGGGTCACCTCCGCTCGAGGAATGGACACTTAAAGAACAAGAGTCACCACCGGAAGTTCCACAACAGGAACGGCGGCCGTAGTGATCTCTTCTACACCTGCCAATGCGTCATGGGAGACATCTATAGAATCTATGGTCATGGCACGACCTGGGCTCAAATCCTCTTTCATTGTTGAGGTCCCTGCAAATTTTTCACAAAGATAAGAAGATATAAAAAGCGATACAAATTACTTGCCAAAAGAAAAATACGGAAAACACGCATACCGATACGCCAGGATGCTTCTAGTATGAATTTTTTGATCCGTCGTTCCTTCCTGAGGAAATATGCTCGCCGGGCTTCAAATGCAGATTCATGACCACCAGTATTCAGTGCCAGCTCATCTTCAGAAGCGGCCGAGATGGGCTGTTTGAAGGCTCTTTCGTCTTCCTTTCGCAGAGGATCCATATCTACCTTCCATAGTGATGGGAGATCTTCGTAGAATATAATAGGAGGGTAAGATGTTTTCGGGGCCCCCACATTCTCCGTTTTGTCTTGTGAGCGCCTTATAGCCCTAGCCAATTGTGCGGCTTCCTCGGCAGACGAACCCGAAAAGAGAAAACCATCATCCAGCTCTTGCATGGATATGGGTTCATCTTGAACAATAGGCTCAGATTCCAGCAAGAGGTCAAGCAAGCCATCAACTGTTTTCTTCCTCCTTTTCGAGCTGGAGCTAACTCTAGAAGAGGATTGCTTCCTTTCCCTCGGCCCTTTGGCGCGACGTTGGCCAACCTTACTTCCGGTATCCTTTTTTGGCGATACTACCACTGATGACACCGCCATTGATGGCGCCACCGCTGATGACACCGCTACTAATGACACTGCTGCTGGCGCTTCATTGGAAGCCTTTGCTTGGGCTCTAGTGCGCACTGGCATACCAGCAGTATGGGGATTCGATTCTGTTTCTGCGGCCTTGGGGATAAGTACCTCACTGCTATCCCTCAATGGAGGATGAACCACTGTCCGCGGCCGCAACGGAACACCAGTGGCTTGGACCGGAGCTGAAGATTGGCATTCAAAGAGTACCTGCCTCTCCTCGACAATGACGAGACCGACTCGATGACGATACCAACCCATAAATGACCCCACACACCTTGGAATATAGTCTGCCTCGGGGATCATGAAACGGGAGCCGGTGTTCAGCCGCATAAAGTGATGGGCGACATCACGCATGACTTCCAGAGACGGAGTGGGCTCAACTAAGAACGCCTTGTAAGGGACACCCTGGTTATAGCCCAATTGCTGGGCGAAGCAGTGCGGATTGTTCCGCATAAAAAAGGCCGCGTTATTCTGACGGAACACCAAGTAGCCCGGCCTAATCAAGTACAGGTGCATGATCTCCTTAGGCTTTAAAGACGACGCTCCACCTTTCGACAGATCAAACAGCTCCTAGATAGGCCCCGTGGGAGCAGAGAGGACTCGGTCGCTAAAAACCATCCCGCCCTCGTTAGAGTATGGGTTGAACAGCATGCGGAGGGCTCTTAGTCGGGTCGGATCAGGTGCGGAAGTATCCACCAACCTCATAACCCGTGGGAAGGTGTAGGAGTCATAGAAATCTGGCCGCCGATGCGTTGCGAACGCTCCCAGTACATGCATCTCGATCCACGACGTGAAGTAGTGGAGGGGGGAATTCACGACATCTGTACCTGGGATTGAAGTGTTGGCCGCAACACTTAATCTATGATAAAGATGCGACAGTCCCGCAATGACAACGGCCAACCGTGCCCCTTCGGCTACGCGATGAGCGGGGTAGAAGACGGCGGCTCTCATGAAGCGTCGATGCGTCGGCATGGCGAACCAACTGAGCCAAAAACTGATGAAGCCGACGAAAAAGGTCTCTTCGTCCATTCCAGGGGCCGCAATTGCATCGAAGGGCACGGCCGACGAGGCCGGAATATAAAACTGTGGCAAGTCCTCTTCTTTGGCCGGCAGCTTATTCAGCCCAAACCCAAAAGGGTCGTTAATGTTCATAAATTTTGGAGCCTCTTTTGATAAAACGCCTTCACGGAGAAAACAAGCGATGAAGTTCTTAAAGGTGACGCCCTGTCCTTCTGACTCTGTGAACAGCTTCTCGAAAATACCCAGAGTCTTGATTAGACCGGGGTACTTATGACGGATGGCGTTTTCAGTCGTCATGCTGCCAAGCGTAGCAGGCACGGTCGTGAACACATACTCATCGAGAGGCAGCAACTCTTCATAATGCTCTCCCCTGATCGACAATCCGGAGATCTTACGGAACTCTTCCAGTGAAATCGAGACCTCACGATCCCCTACCAAGAAAGTGTTGGTGGGAAGATTCCATTAGTTCACGAAAGCTTTAACCCATCAGACGTGAGGTGCCGGGTAATGAAAAAGAGACGCGTACACCATTTGATATAACCCAACCTTCTGCAATCGTGCACGGTGGGCGGAGAGAACATATCGAGCCCAAGGAAGATATCCGACTGGGTGGCGAGGGGTAAGCCCTACCTTATAAACTTGTCTCCAGGTTTGGGCTTCACCTTGACAGATGCGGCGTCCCAAGATATCTATAGCCGGTAAGGGCTGGTTGGGTATCCCAGTTGTTGACGGCTCAAGCCGGCCTGCAGAAGTCCAATTAGCCACCTCCACCGCAAAAGTGGTTTGCGAACGCTCCATTAGCAGTATGGGACGGAGATGCTCTGTTGGCACCTCACAAGTAAAGCTGCGGCGGCTCCGGATGATGTGCCTATATCAAACTCCCCATAAGAGCAAACTAGTACAGTCTCTATCATGGGCCCTGATCATCGCCATAGCCTCCTCATCCGACGGCGATTGCGGGAAAGCGGCATTCGAGCGAGTAAAGGGAAAGTAGGGAAGAGAAGCCATTATTCCTGAAATAAGGGAAAGAAAAACCGTTAATGAAACCCATATATATATATATATGTATATATAACAACAGAGGGAAACGACAGAGAGTTTGTTCCATGGGACGATTGATTGCAAAACTAACAGACCCCACAAAATCAATTTGGTGGCTCATCAATGATGAGACAGGACAATCATTATGAGAATCAAAAAAGGATTCTCATTAAACAAACACGTGAGTTTAAGCAACTCTTGACATTCTCATAGAGAAAACAAGTTTTGTTAAAATACCCAACGAATTTAAATTCGTGCAAATAAGAAAAAAAACCTATGAAAATATTCTCAAGAACACCAGGGAATAAAATTCCCGAAGGGACCTTTTGATCTTTCAGAGCTAAGCTCTTCGGTGAGGAATTAAATTCCTTTTATGCGGTGGAATTAAATTCCAGAAACCCCCATGATGAGGAAATGAAAAATAAAAATGCCATGAATCCTTAAAGATCAGAAGGGGAATGCCCAAGACATTGAGGTTTACTACTCAAATATCACGTTTTTGGATTTCTAAGAGATGGTTTTCAGAAGAGAGTAAAGCTCTTATGGTGGACTTAAAATCCAGGAATTTTTTTTTAAGAAAAGGGTTTCTTTGTTGTTCAAAATCTTTACCTAAAAAGGGTTTCTTTTTCTGACAGAGTTGAACTCTGGAATTGCAATGGGCAGAGAACTAAGCCCTGAAGAAGAGAATTAAATTCTCGAAGAAGACAAGAAAAGAAGAAGATGAAGGAACAGTGTCTTCCCAAAGATAAGACCCTTGCATTTATAAGACGTGACGAAGGCGGTTCATCTCCCTATTCCCCTAGGTAATCCAACGGCTGTAAAGGCGACAGCGTTGCACTCACGTGCAAGCCACGTGAGAACAACGCTGTGGGGGCATTTGTTCCCATATAAAAAATAAAGAAAAAGAGGGAGAAACAGAAAGAGGAAAAGAGATGGAAAAAATTCCCCTAATGAAGCATCACATGCCCATACGTGATGGGCCTTGGAGCAAAGATTATAGGCATTGCGCTTAACAATTAAGGCTGAAATTGAGTCTCACGTGCAAACACGTGAGCATCTATATACAAAGTATATAGGCGCCTTCCTAAAACAAATAACGGGCCAAAGAAGCTCACGTGTTAGCACGTGATGCTCTTTGTTGGGGTTAACTTCGTAGGGGTCACGTGCCACACGTGACATTCCTGAACATCAGCTCACGTGCCAACATGTGATGCCTTTCTCTGGGACTGCTGCATATAAGCAAAACAGTTTAATGCTATGGGGGTCACAAGAGAGTTCCTAATCACCTTCCAAGCTGATAGAATTAAATTCTAAATAAAAAAGATCAAAACCCTATTTGGAAAATATTTCCTTAAATCTTTCTGAACAAGAAAGATTACGCTCTGTAAAACAGAGCACCATTGGATTAAAAATCCAATGGTGATTAAAAATCACCAAGCTACAGAATAAGCTCTGTATGGGGGAATATTTCCTTAGATCTTTCTAAACAAGAAAGATTACGCTCTGTAAAACAGAGCACCGTTGGATTAAAAATCCAATGGTGATTAAAAATCACCAAGCTATAGAATAAGCTCTGTATGGGAGAATATTTCCCCAATCTTTCTAAACAAGAAAGATTACGCTCTGTAAAACAGAGCACCGTTGGATTAAAAATCCAATGGTTATTAAAAATCACCAAGCTACAGAATAAGCTCTGTATGGGAAAATATTTTCCCAATCTTGTTAAAAATAAGAAAAATATCTTCTGTAAAACAGAAATCCTTGGATCAAAGATCCGATGGTGGATAAAATCCCCAAATCAATTAAAAAATCTCTCAATGAGAGATTTCCTTAACTAAATCAACAAACTTGCCTCTACTATATAAAAGACCCGAGAAAAAAGGAAGAGAGAGAGGAGACCCCCCATAAGATTTGAGAAACAAAAAAGAAGAAAAAGAGTTCTCTTTAAAGAAAAGAAACCCTAGGTAAGAAAAAAGACCTAGAGATCATTTTATCTCCTCTTACAAGAGTTTAACTCTTTCAAAAAAAAAAGAACTTAGTTCTTCCTCTGGTTGAGGTCTGCAGAAGCAGATCTCCCCACAAGTTGAGAATTTAATTCTCATCGGAGAGATTCTGTCATGTAGTCCCAAAACATAGAGGAGAAAACTAAGATTGAAGAATTTAATTCTTCCAAAAGATATAGAAATTCAATTCCTCTGACAAAACTAGGGTTTAACCCTGCATAAAAAAAAACTGAGATCGCCTCACGTGTTCCCACGTGACCCCTTAAAACAAGTGCTTAGCACTTATAAAAGAAAAAAGAGAATAAAACAAAGACAGCTCCCATTTTGAGGCGCCTCACGTGATCCCACGTGACCCCCAATAGTGCTTAGCACTTATAAAAGAACAGGAGGATAAATCCAAAGAAGCAGTGCCCAATTCTCAGGCGCCTCACGTGCCACATGTGAGCGCTCTAAATTTCAGTGTTTAACACTACTTTAGAGCCTCACGTGGGAGCACGCGAGCGCTAAGCAAATGTTAGTGTTTAACACTATGAGAGGCCAACCTTAGCCCAAATTAGCCGAGTCTTCCGAGGCCAAAACCCTTTTGACCACCAATTAGCCAAGCCCTCATGTGCGTAGGTCTCCCCAAATCGATCCCAGTTTCAAAGATGACTAATGATCTCCTAACACATGGCATCTTAAATAATATTCGTTCCACCATGATCTCTCCCTTCAACCTGGAGTTCGGTTCAAGGGTACATCTCTCCACACCTCTGATACATGTCGTTGTAACTCTTCAACGTCTTCACAGAGATGGAGGGTCTCGACAACCAACAGCTCTTTGGTGCACTCCCAAACCCATGAGCACATCCCTGTAGACCGCAATGTCCTTAAACTAGCTGTGGACCACAATGTCCTTAAACTAGCTGTGGACCGCAACGTCCTTAAACTAAACCCTCATACCAAATATGGTGATCTATGGACCGCAATGTCCTTAAACTACGACCTCACCGCCAAATGGTGATCTATGGACTATAATGTCCTTATACTAGCTATGGAACGTAATGTCCTTAAACTAGATATGGACCGCAACGTCCCTAAACTAAACCCTTATACCAAAAATGGTGATCTATGGACCGTAACGTCTTTAAACTAAAGCAATAGAGCCTAAATGCTCTTTTGTTGGGTCTGAATGATTCCAAAAATCCTGCTGAGTAGATCTTAGTCTAAAATTAGACTAATGTATCCTCAACAAATATTTAAATTGATCTTAATCCCAAACGAGATTAACGATCCTTAAATCAAACCAAACCCAAATCTAAGAAAATACGGATTTGGACTAATCCATGCCCTACGGGCGACAACACAAATTAGTTTCTGTATACAATCCACGGGCAACCAAAAATAAAATAAACACACATGACACGAAGTGAACATCTGGAGCAGGAGAAAGTGGTTATCGCTACGCGGTAACGTAATTAACTGCAGGGCTTGCGCCTGCAGAGAAGAGCGTCCCCACAATCAAAAAATCCCTCACAGCGAGAGGGAATCTAACTAAGTCCTCTACAATGGTCGCATCCGTCCAAACCTCCGATACACGGTGCCATAAATTAACTTAGTATCTTCGGAGAGGTGGACGGATAAACCCAAATAGCATCTGCCCCCAAATTCAGGAAAGACGTTTGTCTTTCCCAGCTTTTGGCGGTAAACAGTAGTCAAGCAAAGATCCTAAGGGCTCTACCAATAGGTATAAGCGATATACTAAAATAAACACATGCACATATTGAGGTAGAATCAAACCAGGTAGTATACTACCATATTGAGCAAGACTGTTATTATAACTGTGAAATATCCCAAGCATCCAATATGTAATATACAATCCAGTATGATACAATAATGGCCTCTAAGGCATATATCACTAACAATCTTCCACTTGCACTAAGGCCATGTATTGGCATATCACAGACCTATCATCTCGATTAGCCGCTCGAACTGTGTCTGAGGGATGGCCTTTGTGAGTGGATCTGCAGTGTTGTTCTGTCTCTACTCTCCGCACCTCGGTCTCCCGTCGATCAATGATCTCCCTGATCAGGTGGAACCGCCTCAGGACGTGTCTGGACTTCTGATGGGACCTTGGTTTCTTCGCTAAAGCCATAGCGCCGTTGTTGTCACAATACAGCGTTATTGGATCAACAATGGATGGAATCACCTGAAGCTCTGTCACGAACTTCCTGATCTAGACTGCTTCCTTTGCGGCATCACAGACAGCAATATACTCCACTTCCATAGTTGAGTTAGCAACGGTGTCTTGCTTGGAGCCCGTCCAAACAACCGTCCCTCTATTGAGGGTAAAGACATGACCCGACATGGACTTGGAGTCATTCTTGTCACTTTGGAAGCTGGAGTCGGCGAAGGCCTCGATCTGGAGGTCTTCCCTGCCGTACACCAAGAACATCTCCTTAGTCCTTCTCAGGTACTTGAGAATGTTCTTCACTGCTATCCAGTGTTTCTCCCCTGGGTTTGATTGATACCAGCTTACAACGTTAAGGGGTTATGCTACATCTGGTCTGGTACACAACATTGCATACATTATAGAGCCTACCGTTGAAGCGTAGGGTATAATAGACATGCGAGCCCTTTCCAAATCAGTCTTCAGAGACATCTCTTTGGAGAGACTGATTCCGTGACAAGCAGGTAGATTACCGCTCTTTGAATCTTCCATACTGAATCTCTTAAGTATGGTGTCGATGTACCTTGACTGTGAAAGTCCCAACATCCATTTAGATCTATCACGATAGATCTGGATCCCCAGAATGTAGGAGGCATCACCCAGGTCCTTCATGAAGAACCTCTGTGACAAGAATCCCTTGACTGATTATAGCATAGGAATGTCATTTCCTATCAAGAGAATGTCATCTACGTACAGGATGAGGAATACCACACTTCTCGCTAAAATTTTACTATATATGTATGGTTCATCTGGATTTTTGATAAATTCGAATTCCTTAACCGTCTCATCAAAACAGATGTTCTAACTCCGCGATGCCTGCTTTAGCCCATAAATGGACTTAATCAATTTGCACACCTTTCAGCTGCTCCCACTCTGAATGAAACCCTCCGGCTGATCCATATAGACGCACTCTTCTAAATTTCTATTCAGAAAAGCGGTCTTTACGTCTATCTACCAGATCTCATAGTCGTGGAAGGCAGCAATAGAAAGAAGGATCCGAATGGATTTGAGCATAGCCACTGGAGAAAATATTTCATCATAGTCCAAACCAGGTCTTTGACGAAAACCTTTTGCAATAAGTCTAGCCTTATAGGTTTCAACCTGTCCGTCTACACCAATTTTCTTTCTGAAGATCTATTTGCAGCCTACGGGTTTTACCCTTCTGTAGCAATGTCCAAAATCCATACTTTGTTGGTGTACATGGACTCCATTTCAGTCCGCATTGCATCCAACCATTTTACCGAGTCTCTACTCTGAATGGCTTGCTGGAAGCTGGCTGGCTCATCATCGTCGATGATGCAATCCTCTCTATCCCCATCTATGAGAAAACCGTAGTATCTCTCGGGCGGATGAGATTGCCTACTACTTCTGCAGAGTGGCGCGGGAGTGTCCGGTTCTTTCAAAACGTCTGGTTCTACCATGCTTTCAGTAATAGTCTGTGGTTATGGAATTTCTTCCAGTTCTATTGCGCTCCCACTTATCTCATTTTCTAAAAATTGAGTTTCCAAGAGGTGGGCATGCCGTGAAACAAAGAATTTTTATTCCTCTGCATAATAGAAAAGATATCCTCTAGAGTTCTTTGGGTATCTCACAAACTTACACAATACTGAGCGTGCCTCGAGCTTGTCCGCATGCTGCTTTTTTACAAAATCTGGACATCCCCATGTCTTAAGGTACTTAAGATAGGGTTTTTTCCCACTCCACATCTGATATGGTGTGGTAGGCACTAACTTAGTAGGAACCCTGTTCAAAAGATATGCAGCTGATTCTAGTGCTAGCCCAAGAAGGATCGCGGTAACTCAGCGTTACTCATCATAGAATGAACCATATCCAATAGGGTTCTGTTCCGTCTTTCTGATACACCGTTGTGCTGAGGTGTGTATGGAGGAGTAAGCTGAGAGAGAATTCCATTCTCTTTTAAGTAGCCCAGGAACTCGGCACTTAAGTATTCACCATCTCGATCAGATCTCAATATCTTGATACTTTTGCCGGTTTGTTTTTCCACTTCATTCTTGTATTCCCGGAATTTCTCAAAGGCCTCGGGATTATGTTTCATCAAGAATACATGTCCATATCTTGAGAAATCATCCGTAAAAGTAATGAAGTAGGAATAACCACTTCTTCCATATGTAGACATTGGACCACATACGTCGCTGTGTATGAGTCCCAAAAGCTCGCTCGTTCTTACTCTGTGTCCAGTGAACGGAGTCTTTGTCATCTTTTTTTTTTGAGACATGATTGAAAAGTTGCATATGACTGATATTCGAACGGGTCCAAATATCTCTCCTTATGTAACTTCGTCAATCGTGTTTCATTGATGTGACCTACTCTACAATACCATAAGAAAGCCTGATTTAATTCCGGAAACATTCTTTTAAGTGTGTTCTGGACGTTGAAAACCTGAGCTTGATTCAATACGTATATGTCGTTATCTAATGTACCTGACCCAATCAAATTTTGATTTAAGTGGATGTGTACTACATCGCTTACAAATGTAAAATCATATCCTTCCTTAGAAAGTAAAGATACAGATATGATATTACAAGCTAGACTAGGTATATACAAACAGTTACGTAAAATCAATATCTACCCATTTGTCAATCCTAGGTGATATTCCCCTACGGATTCAGCTTCCATGCTCATTCTGTTAGCAGTTTTGAGAGTCATATCACCTACCTTGATAACTCTACTGATGATACTCATGACTGGGAATTCCCCAGATTATGACACGTGGTAGATGGCGTGTCCCGGGGCTCAAGGAACAGGGGAAAACACGATACATTGAAGGCATTCCCCGGGCTCCGCCCCGAGGATTGACCCGACCTTCGATGGCCTCCCAGAACACTCCCATGCTCGCTTTACAAAATACCATCGGCTCGCCTCCGAGCCCTCATACACGCTGAACTTCCTCATCCCTCCCTTCTCGCCTCCGAGCTATCACAGAACCGAGCCTCCTTGGCCTCCCGCTCGCCTCCGAGCCTCCCGCCGAGCTAAACCTCCCTGGTTCTACCGAGCAACCAAGAACGCAGAGCTCAAGTGCCTTCGCCATGGCTCCACGTATCTCGCCAGAGGCGAGATATCCACCACTCAACATCCCATGTTCTACGCCGTCATATCCCCCTATTAATGAGCGTATCTCGTCATTAATGGGGGGATCCCATCATTCACACAGGCGTAACTCAGGGGCATAACCGACAGCGAAGATCTTGCGCTAGCTCGCTCCATGCGACCACTATAAAAACCGCTCTCTCAGACGACTCAGGTAAGGCAATTTCAATCCAACAAGCCAATACTCTGCTCAAATTCCTCGGCTAACTTGATCGTCGGAGGGTCTACGGTGTTACAACCACCCCGGGACTTCTTTGCAGGTAGCTCGGCTTCACCCCAAAATCAACCCATTGAGATCCACACGCTCAAGAAGACAATCTTCAACGTCAATCTCAACCCTTCATCAACGCTCGCAACTGATCGACAGAGGAAAACATCTGAAGGAGATCCAGGCTTCCATCAGTTGGCGCCGTCTGTGGGAACTTCCAATTCTTTCCACACATCGAAAGTTGATCTTCCGCCCTCAACTTCATGGCGAGCGAAGACCGTGACGATCCCAGCATAAGCCACCGCCCTCCCCACAACGGAAGGGTGGACGAATCTAATCCCCCTTCAAACGCCATCCATGCCCTCTCGACAAGGATCGACAGGCTCGCGTCCATAGTCGACGCCCTTGTCCGTGTCCAAACGGCGGGCCTAGTCCCCCAGGTTGTCATTCCCTCTCCCAGGGATCACGACCTCCGCAGAGGGGTGGATGACACTGCCCATGCTGGTGCCACCGAACAACGTCGTGCTCGCTCTGGCAACCGTAGCTCCCCCACGGCGACCGATTCTATGGCCCGCTGGGCGCCACATGGCCTTATGCCACGGTATCGTGAAAGAGCCCATCGCCCTGAGGCCCACCGCGTTCCCGTCCCTCCTGAGGAGGTATCGGTCAGCTCGCCGGCTCCCAGGCATGACCGACACCCTCTCCCTCGACGAGATCGCACGAACGACACTCACCGCAAAGACTCAATAAGGACCTCGCCTGGGGACCTACGGAATTTGATAGAACGGAATCGGAGTCGCAGCCTAGCGCAGACCACAAGCGGGAATGACCGCCGCTTTGACTGCGCCGAATCCTCGAGGTATCACGACCGCCTCAACGCCCTCCAAAAGAAAACCGAGGGTATACATCGGGAGGGTTATACATTTGGTGAAGGAGCCAGGTATGCCGCCGACTCACTTATAAAGTCCTTCACCAAAGTGTTGCTTGCCGTGCACGTCTCGTCCAGGAACAAGCCTCCCAAGGTGGTCCTCTTCAACAGGAAATCCGACCCAAAGGACCATTTGGACATATTTACGACGGGCATGAGCTTCCAGGATAGCTCCGATGTTAGTGTATATGCCCTAGAGGCCATTACTGTATCATACTAGTATGTATATTACTTGATGGAAGCTTGAGATATTCACAGTTGTACAGACAATCTTGCTCAATATAGTAGTATGCTACTTGGTTTGTCTCTGCTTTAATGTGTACTTGTGTGTTTATTTATTATATCACCTATACGCATTAGTAGAGCCCTTTGGATCTTTGCTTGATTACCGGCGTTGTGATGGCGATCACACCCGTGGAGGCTGGGTAATCTACAAGCACATCCTTATACACGTCCCTAGTCGTGGGAGTACTGAGATAGGGCATCGATACTCCGGAGTAGACTAGCGTATGCGCTTCTCATCCCAGCACGGGAGACGGTCTGTCCCACAGCCGTCGGTACGTCGTACTTGAGATAGTATGCGGGTGCTCGTTGGGTTACGAGTACACTGGACAGGACTCGTCGGGAACTGATGGTTGGTATTATACCTATCGTCAGTTATCAGTTCCCAGGTGACATGAGTACAGCTTAGTCCACTGACTTGACACTGTCACTTCGCCTCAAGTGTGTTCCCACTGTTCTTTGATTGCTACCATACCACGGCTCTACTGAGTCGTGCAAACAGGTAGTGGTTCGGAGCAGTCCCGAAGCACTTGGAGGCAGTGACGGTTAGACAGGATTCGTCTCTCCCGGTATTGGGGGTTGACATCGCGCTGTGTCTAGGAGAGCCATTACACGAGTAGTCCCTGGCCAGGGCAAGCGAGATATACTGGTAGGCTTCCAGTGTTATCTCAGGGTGTTTTGGGCTTCACTCCGACACGACTTGTACCGCTATTGGGGGACTGACGTTTACCGTCCCCTAGGCCCGAATGCGATGTATCAGACGAACAGACCGGACTGTATTCAGACTCAGTGGGAGTTCAGATGGGTTTTACCTCGTCAGTCTTCTTATCGGCATCTACCTGGGGACCGTTACGCACAGCTAGTGCCGCTTGCGGTCTGTGGTTAAACCCACTGCCAGCGTAGCGTCGAGTCTTTAGAGTCCCACACAGAGGGCTATTCGCCTCTGGGCAAAACTGAGTAGAGGTCGCATGGTTTTGCGGCAGGGTTCGTTCTCATCCGCGCACTTGTGCACGTTTGGAGTCCGGACGGATTATTCTGGCAGGCTCTGGTTTGAGCCAGATACTGGTATATGTTTTGGGGTTGCTTTTATCTCTCAGTATTCTTGTTCCTCGGAACGAGAATGCAGGTGTGTATGCACAGTTGTTTGAGGCGGAGGAAGAGGTCTTTCATTAGGGTTTCGGAATGGGTGCGTATGCACAGTTGACAGTCGTCTTTTTCCAAACCCTAATGGATTTATGAAATATCAATTAATAATAGTAATTAAATGAAATTGTGTCATGGTTGATTTTGTTGACTTGTTGACCATGGTTGACTTGTTGACCATGGTTGAATGTTTGACCATCATCATTGCTTTGCAAGGATACTCCTTGATTCTAGCTTACATTCATTTAATGTAGTGATGGTAGTGGTCATTCCAAATACAACCATCAACTATTTCATTTTGAATTATTATTATTAATTAGATAATTCTTTTTCCTTTTGTTATGGTTGCAAAAGGAAAAAGAGCTCATTCTATCATATTGATTCTCTCTCCTCATTTCATCTTCTTCTTCCTCAAGCTCAAGGAGAATCCTTCTCATGTGTTGAGAATCCTTCTCCTTGAAAAGAAAACACCCCATAGATACACTCTACTCTCTTTAGGGTTCAAGGTTTAGCAAGCCGGAGATCCTAGTTCACTCTAAGTTCGAGAAAGAGCCCGAAGGTTGAACCCTCAGGTGGATCCATCTTTGACGGAAGAAGGCTACGAGGAAAGAACCATCAACCTCTACTAGGTTTCAAGAAGAAGGAGTTCAAGTTAGGTATAACCACTTTGCCGAGTAGTTAACTCTCCTTTGCATGTTTGCTAGTGTATTGTTTAGCAAAGATCCGGCTTTTACGGTCCATGTTACAAAGTTTAGAAAAAATTTTGTTTTACCGTTTCCGCAACCCCGAAAGTACCGGGAGAGGTAACGTGGACCTAACAGTGGTATCAGAGCCTAACTAAACATAAACTAGCTAAGTAGTGAAATGTAACGAAGTTCGGAACCGAAAAATCCAAAAACCAAACATTTTAAAAACCCTAGTTTCTGTTAAATTTTTTTCTGGTCAAAACAAAATTTGTTATGCACCTAAAATCGTCTCAGGGTTTTTTAAAGATAACCACAAAAAACGAGCCAGAGATCTGACCAAACGACCGCGTTTCCGCGGCAACAGCAAGCTATGTTGCCGCGGATCCGCGGCCGTCTTGTCTCCTCTCTGCCTCGATTTTGGTGCAATGTATCTCTGGATTGGTTTTAGGATTTTTGAGATATATTATATGTGCCCAGATTTTCCAGAATAGAAATTTGTTTTTGGGGGCCTATAATTCCGTATTTTTTCCGAACTTCACTACATTTTGACTATGTTGGTTATATCTGTGATGTTTGTATGTATTGAACGTCGGCTAATCGCTATAAGTCGATTAGTCGGGGTTATACATCTCTGTGTTCTGTGTTTGATATTGGAATGTGTATATGAATGTGTTGGACTGTCGCGGGTGAATAGCCGGGGTGGATGTGAGATGAGCTTTTGTTTTTCTTTCATTCATTTGTAATATGTAAATTGATGTAATAATATTATTTGTATGGCCGCACAACCGGGTCGGGGTTGTAGCCGTCATTGTATAATTCTTTTTACTGTTTTTGCTCCTAGGATAGACCCATGGAGGGGTGCACAAACTACCGGGTACTTGGCGGGTAGTTTGCCGCACCCGTAGGGGTCTTGGGTGGGGTTTTGGCTATTCACCGCGACCGTGTAATCCGTTTTTCGTTGCAGGCTCGAACGGATTGCGGATTCCTAGTATATCCAATGTATTCATCTGTGATCTGTAATGTCTATCATTGCTATATTTATAACTATTTAGGCGTTGCTTATGTTTTACAGCCGCGCTAGCCCAGCCCCCGCTCTGTCGTTAGTTAAGTAACCTAACGGGTGATGATGGGGCCCAGTGGCGAATGCGAATGGCATAAGCGTACGTCATATTTTGGTTGTTTTCTGCAATGGTAGGATTTAAATGATGGGACGCATTAAAAGAACTAATGCAAGAAAATAAACCTAAAAGACGTTGTTGGAACAATTTTTCAAAAAGCTGTTATTACAAGGACGTTCATTTTTGTTTTGCATCGCGGTATTCGGTTGTGAATGCCCAGCACCTCAGTCGACGAGGCAAGGGCCGAGATCCCTTCATCGGGAGTGACCCCTTGGACAAAAGTTTGCGTCAGGGTAATAACTTCACTATAGTCGATTATTCTTGCTTTGCATCGAGGTATTCAGTTTGGAATATCCTGCACCTCATTCGACGAGAAAAGAGCCGAGATCCCTTCACAGGGAGTGACCTCTTTAGCAAAAGTTTTCGCCAATATATTTTCAAAAGATTACCAGGTTCCTTCAACGATATCAAGTTCATTACGTTAACGGGTTTTTCGCCAAAAGTCCAGCCGTAGCCCTTCGTCGTTTCGGATAATTAATACTTAGTATTCGTGCTGCGTTTGTTGATTATTCGTCAAGACACAGTGAACGGTAGCTAAGTAATAATTTTCTGTTGCACTGATAGATGCGATTGGTTAGGACGGTCGCATGATTTTGTTTATTATTCGTCAAGGATCATGCGGGCGGGTCTAATGCAATCCTGGATAACGACGGGTTGAACTTGACTAGGACCTTTTGATTTGTTGATTATTCGTCAAGGTCACTTGGGTCCTAGGGGCAAAAACCACATCGGGAGTTTCAAAAGTACTGAAACTTGCAGATTCAGCAAACCTTCTGGAGTATGGTGACTAGAGTGGATTCCATCTAGGTCATCACACAATGATAGTTGGATCCCGATCCCACTGATGAGTTGGATTACTCTTGGGAGATTATTTCACTAAACGATCAATGCTATAAACCTAGTAGGTGTCTAGAAAGGTGTTAGCGGGGCTACGCCCCCAGGGAAAAGAGGTTCTTGAATTAAGGAACTTCGCGAAAGCGTTGGAAAACCTCCCTCGAAGTACCGACACTAGCCTGGCTGAAAGGTTAAGCAAGTATTGTGACATGAATTAAAATCCTGACTAGTTCTTCTTTTAAAGGGTTTTAAGAAGAATTTGAGTAAACAGTGGGAGACATCCTGGTTAGATAAATTAATAAACCAATCTAATCTTGCAAGAGCATACGCTGAGTGTTTCTTTTCTCTCTCTCCAGGAAGCAACCTTTTCACGCCCTAATCAAGATAATAAAATGTATCGCTTGACCGATCCGAATTCTTATTCGGGACTGGGGAAAGTTGGTTCAGCTCTAACTTATGACAACAGTCATGAGTATGAGAATGGGAAAGGGGTTTGTATGGATTTCCAGGATACCCAGTCGAAGAAGAAGCATGCTTTTGCATCTACTTCAGGTGTTCTTGTAATTGAGAACTGTTTTACGGTCAGCCCTACCTCCTGGGTACTTGATACCGGATCAGGATCTCATATCTGTAATTTATTGCAGGGACTGAGAAAAAGTAGGAAAGTTGCACCGGGTGATATGTCGCTCAGAGTAGCGAACGGAGCACAAGTTAATACGGCAGCCGTCGGTGAATATCACCTAGTATTGCCAAATGGCAAGACTATGATTTTGAACGATTGCTACTATGTACCCTCCATGGTTTTTAACATCATATCAGTTTCTTTACTCGATAAAGATGGATATAACTTTGTTCTTGAAAAGAATATCATGAACATTTACCTTCATAAGGTACTGGTTGCAGAGGGTACACTGTGTAATGGTATCTACGTTCTAAATCAGAATACAGTTCTCAATATACAAAACACACGCAAGAGGAAGAATTCAGATACGAATGAATCCTACTTGTGGCATTGTAGACTTGGTCATGTCGGAGAGAAAAGACTGAGTAAGTTGCATAAAGATGGACTCTTGGATGCGTTCGAGTTTTCATCTTATGAAACTTGTCAGTCTTGTCTCAAAGGGAAGATGACCAAATCTCCGTTCACCGGACATGGAGAAAGAGCAGCAGAGCTCTTGGGACTCGTACATAGTGATGTATGTGGTCCGATGTCTATACATGCAAGGGGTGGGTTCTCGTACTTCATCACATTCACTGACGATCTCTCTAAGTTCGGATATGTGTATCTGATGAAACACAAATCTGAAGCTTTTGAGAAATTCAAGGAATTCAGAAAGGAAGTAGAGAACCAGACAGGCAAAAGTATCAAGATCCTCCGGTCTGACAGGGGAGGGGAGTACTTAAGCACGGAATTCCTAGATTACTTAAAAGAGAATGGTATTCTCTCTCAGCTTACTCCTCCTTATACACCACAGCACAACGGTGTATCGGAGCGGAGGAATCGTACCCTATTGGATATGGTTCGCTCCATGATGAGTAGTGCTGAGTTACCTCTTTCATTCTGGGGACATGCGCTTCAGACAGCGGCATACCTTTTGAATCAAGTTCCGTCCAAATCTGTGCCTAAAACTCCGTATGAAATATGGAGCAGTAAGAAACCATGTCTTAAGTTTATTAAGATATGGGGTTGTCCGGCCTATGTGAAAACACAGAAACCAGACAAGCTAGAGGCACGATCAGTTCTGTGTAAATTTGTGGGATATCCTAAAAACTCACTGGGATATCTGTTCTACCAAACTGAGGAACAGAAGGTGTTTGTATCTCGCCACGCCACCTTCTTAGAAAGGGAGTTTCTTGCAAAAGAAACTAGTGGGAGTTCGGTAGAACTGAAAGAAATTCAGCGACCACAAAATGTAACTGAAAATTTGGAGGAACCGCTAGATTCTATAACCCCAGACGAACCTCAGCCACTCCGTAGATCTGGTAGGATTTCTCATCCGCCCGAGAGATACTACGGTTTTCTCATAGACGGGGATCGAGAGGATTGCATCTTGGAAGAAGATGACCCTACCAGTTTCAGGCAGGCCATTATCAGTAGGGATTCTGATAAGTGGCAGGAAGCAATGCAATCCGAAATGGAGTCCATGTACGCCAATAAAGTGTGGACCTTGGATATTGCTCCACCTGGGGTAAAACCCGTTGGATGCAAATGGATCTATAAAAGGAAACTTGGTGTAGATGGGCAGGTGGAAACCTATAAAGCTAGACTCGTTGCAAAAGGTTTTCGTCAAAGACCTGGTTTGGACTATGATGAAACTTTTTCTCCGGTGGCTATGCTTAAATCCATTCGGATCCTACTTGCCATTGCTGCCTTCCATGACTATGAAATCTGGCAGATGGATGTTAAAACGTCTTTCCTAAACGGTTGTTTGGAAGAGTGCGTTTACATGGATCAACCAGAAGGTTTCGTAGACAGTGGGAGCAGCGGAAAGGTGTGCAAGTTGCTTAAATCCATTTATGGATTAAAGCAGGCATCGCGGAGCTGGAACATCTGTTTTGATGAGGCAATCAAGGAATTTGATTTCATCAAGAACGAAGATGAACCCTGTGTGTATAAGAAGATTGTAGGACGAACTGTCGTATTCCTAGTCTTGTACGTGGACGACATTCTTTTGATAGGAAATGATATTCCTATGCTACAATCGGTCAAGCTATTTTTGTCACAAAGGTTCTCCATGAAGGACCTGGGTGATGCCTCGTACATTCTGGGGATCAAGATCTATAGAGATAGATCCAAGAAACTATTGGGACTTTCGCAGTCCAGGTACATAGAAACCGTACTAAAGAGATTTAGTATGGAGGGTTCCAAGCGCGGTAACATACCCGCATTGCACGGAATTACCCTCTCCAAGAAGATGTCTCCTAAGACTGACGAGGAGAGGGTTCGCATGAGCACTATACCCTACGCTTCGGCGGTAGGATCTATAATGTATGCGATGCTATGTACAAGACCAGATGTAGCTTACGCGTTAAGCACGGTAAGCCGGTATCAGTCAGACCCAGGGGAGGACCACTAGACAGCAGTGAAGAACATTCTCAAGTACCTGAGAAGGACTAAGGAGATGTTCCTGGTTTACGGTAATGGAGACCTCAGGGTCGAGTCCTTTACCGATTCAAGCTTCCAGAGTAACAAAGATGACAGCAAGTCTGTCTCGGGTTTTTTGTTTACCCTCAACGGAGGGGCGGTATGTTGGAGGAGTTCCAAGCAGGATACCGTCGCAGACTCGACGATGGAGGCTGAATACATTGCTGCAAACGATGCCGCAAAAGAGGCGGTCTGGATGAAGAAGTTCATTTGTGAACTTCAGGTGGTTCCGTCCATTGTTGACCCAATACCTTTGTATTGCGATAACAATGGGGCTATAGCTTTAGCGAAGGAACCAAGGTCCCATCAGAAATCCAGGCACATCTTAAGGCGGTATCACCTAATCAGGGAGATCATTGATCGACAGGAGATCGAGGTGCGGAGAGTGGACACAAAGGACAACACTGCGGACCCATTCACAAAGGCTTTACCCCAGACTCAGTTCAAGCGGCTGATCGAGATGATAGGTCTTCGATACGCCAGTACATGGCCTTAGTGCAAGTGGGAGATTGTTAGTGTATATGCCCTAGAGGCCATTACTGTATCATACTAGTATGTATATTACTTGATGGAAGCTTGAGATATTCACAGTTGTACAGACAATCTTGCTCAATATAGTAGTATGCTACTTGGTTTGTCTCTGCTTTAATGTGTACTTGTGTGTTTATTTATTATATCACCTATACGCATTAGTAGAGCCCTTTGGATCTTTGCTTGATTACCGGCGTTGTGATGGCGATCACACTCGTGGGGGCTGGGTAATCTACAAGCACATCCTTATACACGTCCCTAGTCGTGGGAGTACAGAGATAGGGCATCGATACTCCGGAGTAGACTAGCGTATGCGCTTCTCATCCCAGCACGGGAGACGGTCTGTCCCACAGCCGTCGGTACGTCGTACTTGAGATAGTATGCGGGTGCTCGTTGGGTTACGAGTACACTGGACAGGACTCGTCGGGAACTGATGGTTGGTATTATACCTATCGTCAGTTATCAATTCCCAGGTGACATGAGTACAGCTTAGTCCACTGACTTGACACTGTCACTTCGCCTCAAGTGTGTTCCCACTGTTCTTTGATTGCTACCATACCACGGCTCTACTGAGTCGTGCAAACAGGTAGTGGTTGGGAGCAGTCCCGAAGCACTTGGAGGCAGTGACGGTTAGACAGGATTCGTCTCTCCCGGTATTGGGGGTTGACATCGCGCTGTGTCTAGGAGAGCCATTACACGAGTAGTCCCTGGCCAGGGCAAGCGAGATATACTGGTAGGCTTCCAGTGTTATCTCAGGGTGTTTTGGGCTTCACTCCGACATGACTTGTACCGCTATTGGGGGACTGACGTTTACCGCCCCCTAGGCCCGACATGTGATGTATCAGACGAACAGACCGGACTGTACGGAGAATGTCACATTCAGACTCAGTGGGAGTTCAGATGGGTTTTACCTCGTCAGTCTTCTTATCGGCATCTACCTGGGGACCGTTACGCACAGCTAGTGCCGCTTGCGGTCTGTGGTTAAACCCACTGCCAGCGTAGCGTCGAGTCTTTAGAGTCCCACACAGAGGGCTATTCGCCTCTGGGCAAAACTGAGTAGAGGTCGCATGGTTTTGCGGCAGGGTTCGTTCTCATCCGCGCACTTGTGCACGTTTGGAGTCCGGACGGATTATACTGGCAGGCTCTGGTTTGAGCCAGATACTGGTATATGTTTTGGGGTTGCTTTTATCTCTCAGTATTCTTGTTCCTCGGAATGAGAATGCAGGTGTGTATGCACAGTTGTTTGAGGCGGAGGAAGAGGTCTTTCATTAGGGTTTCGGAACGGGTGCGTATGCACAGTTGACAGTCGTCTTTTTCCAAACCCTAATGGATTTATGAAATATCAATTAATAATAGTAATTAAATGAAATTGTGTCATGGTTGATTTTGTTGACTTGTTGACCATGGTTGACTTGTTGACCATGGTTGAATGTTTGACCATCATCATTGCTTTGCAAGGATACTCCTTGATTCTAGCTTACATTCATTTAATGTAGTGATGGTAGTGGTCATTCCAAATACAACCATCAACTATTTCATTTTGAATTATTATTATTAATTAGATAATTCTTTTTCCTTTTGTTATGGTTGCAAAAGGAAAAAGAGCTCATTCTATCATATTGATTCTCTCTCCTCATTTCATCTTCTTCTTCCTCAAGCTCAAGGAGAATCCTTCTCATGTGTTGAGAATCCTTCTCCTTGAAAAGAAAACACCCCATAGATACACTCTACTCTCTTTAGGGTTCAAGGTTTAGCAAGCCGGAGATCCTAGTTCACTCTAAGTTCGAGAAAGAGCCCGAAGGTTGAACCCTCAGGTGGATCCATCTTTGACGGAAGAAGGCTACGAGGAAAGAACCATCAACCTCTACTAGGTTTCAAGAAGAAGGAGTTCAAGTTAGGTATAACCACTTTGCCGAGTAGTTAACTCTCCTTTGCATGTTTGCTAGTGTATTGTTTAGCAAAGATCCGGCTTTTACGGTCCATGTTACAAAGTTTAGAAAAAAATTTGTTTTACCGTTTCCGCAACCCCGAAAGTACCGGGAGAGGTAACGTGGACCTAACATCCGACGCTGCTCAATGCCGAGCATTTCCCGCTACCCTCATCCGGGCTGGACGGGACTAGTTCTGAGGACTCACGCCATGCTCCATCTCTATCTTTGATGAGTTGGCCACCCAGTTTCTCGGCCACTTCGTTGGAAAAAGACAACAGAAACGAACTGTCGATTACCTCTTCAGCATAAAGAGTGGGGACAAGGAATCCTTTAAAGCATACGTCACTCGCTTCTACAACGCTCTTCTCGAGGTTCCCAAGCATCGGGACGAAACTGTCATCACCTCCCTATGGTCGGGTCTTAGGCACAAAGAGTGGCTCCGCTCTTTTGCATTAGCGCAACCTAAGACCATGGCCAAGGTAAAAGCTTGGACCGAGTGAGAGATCCAGCTCGAATCTGAGGTGAATGCCAACCTGCCCCAAGACAACCAAGCCGACCAAAAGAAGAGGCACAGAGAAGAGAAGAAGAAGGTCGATTGGCCAAAACCTTACTCCCCAAAGTTCCAAGAGTATACTCCTCTCAACATCTCCCAGCCTGAGCTGTTAGAGGAGGCGAAGGGCGAGCGATTCTTCAAGCTCCCGCCGGCCACCCATAGAACGGCTAAACGTATCCGTGGCCCGTACTGCGCCTTCCATAGGTCACAAGGACACCTGACCGAGAATTGTAAACAACTCTGCGATTACATCGAGGAGTTGATCCGCTCTGGCCACCTGGCGAAGTACCTGCAGGACAAGCAACAGGCAAACAGGGAGCACGAGAACCATCCCCCTCCCGGCAAATTAACGATCGACCAAATCATGATCGTTTCCTCGGGGTCTGCCCATGGAGCTGGAGAGACTCACCGCCTCCTACCCGTTAAGGGAACAAGCGGCCTCTTACTAACAACAAACTGCTCGCTACTACAACGCACGAGTTAAGCATCACGCTTTCAAGACGGGAGATTTGGTCTTAAGATGGAACGAATTCGTAGACCAGGGCAAACTGCACAAGTTCTCCCTGAAGTGGGACGGTCCTTTCCTCGTCTCCGAAGTATTGCCCGGTGGTGCCTATCGCTTACAAGACGCGGTAGGACGCAAGTTTCTTCGGCCCTACAACGCTAAAAAACTCAAACTATACAAATGAATGTATTTTCTTCTTTTCGAAGCGATGTAATTTTTTATTATTATTAAGTCTCCCAAGTTATAAGAAATTTCTTCTATAAATTTTGTTCTCTTTCACGGTTCCGAGATCCCTAGATTCGTTTTTAAGGAAATATGCAAAAGTACTAAGGAGACAAAAGCACATCGGAAAAGAAGAAATTTATTCATTGAGGGGTTTTATTGGCTCCTCAGCCTTACACAAAAAAATTAAGATTACAATAAAGGGGGTCGGGGGATTAAGAAAGCACTGCTGATGGTACTCCAAGGAGATTTCCGCCAGCTGAGCCTTAGCTTCTTCAGCCCGCTCCCTATCATGGTGCCCGCGGACCTGAGATGCCATGGAAGGGCCGGAGACCGCACCCGCCGGGAAACACTCCAGAAGAAGGGCCACCGAGCGATCCCGCCTGCTCTTCGAGATCAGGCCGAAGTGATGGAGCGTGTGCAACTTATCAACCGCCTCGTCCTTCAGCTGCTCGGACAAGGCATTGTTCATACCCATGGATATCCTCCAAATCGCGTACATAAGAAATTGGAGGAGAGGCGATCAATGGGGGAGTAGGCGACCAAAGTAGCCCTCCACGCGCTCTATCGCCCCTTGGTACGTCTCTTCGAAGCACTCCGGGTCATAAAGATACACGTCGTCGAAGGAAATGATCTCCTTGATGCTGTAAATAAACCCGGCCATTTTCAGAAATGCAAGGCTAAAAGAAACCAACACGCCTTCGCTATTTATAGCCCCAACAGAATCCCTAAAGGCCAAAGTTTGCATGCGCAGCAGCGCGAATCACGAGATCTTTTCAAAATTCCCAATACAGAGCTGCTACGTGACAACCGTGCCCCCAAGCGTTTAATGGAAGTTGGAATGATGCGCACTACGGAGCGTCATGCCTTGCCCGTGCGTTTCTGCCATGTGTTGTCTGCGACGGCCTCTCTCCCTGATTTTACGGGTCAAGGGAGACAGACCAATGCCTCATAAAGGCGAAAAGAGGTCACTGAGCAGGTTCCCTGCTCGCTCAATCCTTAACGGGTAACTTCCTACCCACCTGCGCTAAGGATCGAACCCCTCCTCACGAGGCCACTGAGCAGCTTCCCTGCTTGGTCAATCCTTAGCGGGTAACTTCCTACCCACCTGCACTAAGATTCGAAGCCCTCACTAAGAGGCCACCGAGCAGCTTCCCTGCCCGGTCAATCCCTGGCAGGTAGATTCCTAACCATCTTCGCCAAGGATCTAAAGCCCTCCTCACGAGACCACCAAGCAGCTTCCCTGCTCGGTCAATCCCTGGCGGGTAGATTCCTACCCATCTTCGCCAAGGATCTAAAGCCCTCCTAACGAGGCCACTGAGCAGCTTCCCTGCTCGGTCAATCCTTAGCGGGTAACTTCCTACCCGCCTACGCTAAGGATCGAAGCCCTCACCAAGAGGCCACCGAGCAGCTTCCCTGCTCGGTCAATCCTTAGCGGGTAACTTCCTACCCACCTGCGCTAAGGATCAAATCCCTCACCAAGAGGCCACCGAGCAACTTCCCTACTCGGTCAATCCTTAGCGGGTAACTTCCTACCTACTTGCACTAAGGATCGAAGCCCTCCTCACGAGGCCACCGAGAAGCTTCCATGCTCGGCCAATCCTTAGCGGGTAACTTCCTACCCACCTGCACTAAGGATCAAAGCCCTCACCAAGAGGCCACCGTGCAGCTTCCCTGCCCGATCAATCCCTGGCGGGTAGATTCCTACCCATCATTGCCAAGGATCTAAAGCCCTCCTCACGAGACCACTGAGCAGCTTCCCTTCTTGGTCAATCCCTTGCGGGTAGATTCCTACCCATCTTCGCCAAGGATCTAAAGCCCTCCTCATGAGGCCACCGAGCAGCTTCCCTGCCCGGTCAATTCTTAGCTGATAACTTCTTACCCACCTATACTAACGATTGAAGCCCTCACCAAGAGGCCACCGAGCAGCTTCCCTGCTTGGTCAATCCTTAGCGGGCAACTTCCTACCCACCTGCGCTAAGGATCGAAGCTATCACCAAGAGGCCACCGAGCAGCTTCCCTTCTCGGTCAATCCCTAGTGGGTAGTCCCCTACCCACTGACGCCAAAGCTCTAAATCCCTCATCAAGAGGCCACTGAGCAGCTTCCCTGCTCGGTCAATCCGAGTGATAAATTCCTACCGTCTCAAGACGAAGGTCTAGGAACTACATCGCAGGGAACCAGTCAATGCCGGCCAATTCTGACTTGGATGTTGGTCAACTTACGCTAAGAGACGTAGTCGTCGGTCCGACTCTAAGGAATGGTCAGATACCGACCTCCCTACACGGAGAGGTCTTCCGATGTATCCCAAGTGAACAATCGCCACCTCGACTCCGGGGGCAGGAGGGCTCTGACCTTCCTGCGCTTGGCAATTAACTGACTTACGCTCGACGAACGATCGCCATCTAAAAGGACGGTCATTGACCTACGGCCTAACACTTTGATCTAGGAAAAGAACGACAAGCTCAAGTACTCACGCAAGAAACGCATTGCCATGCAGAGAAAAATAAACTCAGTTTTGTTTATGTTCTGAAAGTCTTTACAAGGTATTCTGGGCTCTTCAGCCTTACAAAAGGTGCCCGGAGGCTTACAAAATCTTAAAATGTAAAGGGAAAAAGGTAGGAATTCTAGGCCTCGGGACCGGGGAGGATCTCGCCCTGCTCGACACCATCGTCGGGGACTGAAATGGCAGCCTCTTGGTCTGTGCTTCCACCGACAGCCTCTCCCCCGGCGGCACTCCTGGAAGTCTTCCCCTGCGGCGCATCCTCGGAGAGAGGGTACTGGAGCCGAAGCTCTCCGTCAACAAACCCCGACATCAACGCCTTGACAGAGTCAAGGGCCTGCTGCCAAACAATGGCCGAGGCGTCGGCGAGGTCGGCGTAGAACTGGTCTGACGCCTTATACCTCTCCATGGACTTCGAAGCCTGGAGATTGGCAAGTTTCACCGCTTCAAGCGCTGCATGGGTGTCCCTCTTGCAGGCATCCTGTGACTTCTTCATCGTGACGTTAAGAACCTTAGCCTTCTCCAACTTAGCCTGGATGGCCTTGTTGGATTCACTCAGAAGTCGAACATTGTTCATACCAGAATATTGCATTTAATACCGCCCATTCTTCTGCTCGTTTGTTTATAGGCAGGTGCTTTTGATCCGTGTTTGCTATATATTTACAGGTTACAGGTCCAAAATAACGCAAATCATACAAAATCTCCACAGATTATGCTAAAATCCCCACAGATTATGCTAAAATCCAGATCATCTGTCAGCGACAGATAAAAGCCGGGTTCCGGTCATCCGTATCCGTCTAGTGCCGCTTACCAGTTCTAGAAACATGATAAAGAACAATGGTCATTCGTGTCACGGACAAGCAAAGAGCACGAGAGGGGCAGCACAAGATTTAATGGGTGCACGGAGCTCGAGAGAGATAAAGGTCAAAAGAATTAAAAGTGAAGCTATTTTGGACTGTTGCAAATCTGAAGAAACTTTGGAAGCATTTTGCAATTTGGGACATGTTGAACAATAGAAGAAAGCAACACAATAAACCTCACAAAAAACGACAGCCTAACTCCCCTAATGAGCCACGGAACCACGGCCAATGTGGCATATACGCGGCGGTTCCACGGCCGAGTTAACTCAGCGCCAAAAGATATTTTTGGGGTGTTTTGGTAATTTCATTTGGGCTCAGAATTTGGCCCTAGGGTTTCAGCTCTCTGCCTATAAATAGCCCAGTTTTGAGCCAAGTAAGGATGCTTATTCTTTGTTAGGATTTAGTGTAGCTTAGTTTGTATCTTCTTCTTCTTCTTAATCTATTCTCCATGAAAGTGTAGTGAGAGCTCTTGAGTGGAAGTTAATGAAGATGAGGGTTATTTTTCTTATCTTGTATTTTTATTTCCATGCATTGTATTTTCATTTCTTAGTGTAACTTTATTTCTTGTTATTAAGTAGTTGTTGTTATTTCTTTCCTTGTTTTCTTTTTCTTGTCTTCTTATCCGTATTATTTTTCAAGCCATGATACTCGACGGAGTTGCTTGTTTAGGTGAGGACCCAAGTAGTTAGCTTGCATCTTTGTAAAACCGTATTTTTCCTTTCTTTCTTTGCTTCTTTCTTGCTTTGTGTTCTTTTCATTTTAATGTGTGAATAATTTCCACTTGTTAGGGGCTAAGGAAGGTTAGTATGAGAGATGGAAAAATCCCCTGTGCTTCTCTTCGCCAAACATCCTAAAACGAATCTCGACCAAACAAACACAACCCCCTCACTTAGACGCGCTATACGTGACATATAGCCGCGACCTAAGCCGAGAAGTCCTTTGGACGCACTACAACGTGACATGTAGTTGTGACCCAATTGGATACATGGTTGCGGGTGTTTGGCCGAGGGTTGGAAATAAGCGCACGTAGTGGAAGGACAAGGGGCACTAGGAATGGATTTAGTGTTGGAAAACTTGCTTAAACTCGCAAATCTCATTCCTATGTTCTCATAATCCCCGCTACTTTCTATTATCCCAACTTCATTTTAAGATTGGCAAAAGAAAAGCACAAGATTAATCCTAACTCTACTAACCAACCTTAACCCTAACAAGCTTACTTGAATATAAATACAAACACTTAGGATAGTTTTGAACATACACATAAACATTCTTGAATTGACTCATCTAAAACACGAACGGACATACTACAATCTCCCTGCGGATTACCCGTGCTCAACCGGCTAGATGCAAAGCGACACCGTCCTGATTGGAGTAAGTAGAACAAATAGTATAAGGCGGAACGCACGTCTCTGCTGTCAATCAAATGGCGCCGTTGCCGGGGAGACGGTAACGTATATCTTTCTTGTTATTCGGGTTAATATTTTTTTGTATATATATATATATATATAATAAAAACTATTTTGTTATTTTTGATATTTTTTGTGTGCAATTGTGCAGGGTATCTGGAGCAAGTACAGTAATCTAATTAAGAAAAAGAGGTTTTTATTCTAGTGTACTGAACAAGTGGAGTGCAGGACAAAAAGATCAAGCCCCAAATCAACAATTTGACCTCGGAACCGCGGTCAAAGGGTGGAATTCGCGGCGGATCCGCGGTCCTATTGTGGCTTCAGAGCCCAATTTTTTTTGCTCCCCTTCTCTTTACTCTAATCCCCTCTCTGAACTCCACTAAACTGTATTTCATGCAGATTTCTTTGCACAGATTGCGCTGCCGCCAAATAATTTTTTTGTTGTTTTAGATTTTGTTTGTTTACCGTTTTGCATATAATAATACGGACATTAAGGGACTATAACACCAATTAAGATTGGGTAGGGATTTCATCACCCTTCCTAAGACCCCACAAATCACAAAAAGCATACGCATTATCTTGAGTTAATAAAAAATATCTAGACCAAACTTATAAGGACTTGTCGCGCTTATTTAGGACAAGTGAAGGTTCGGGGAATCGGTCGTTTATCTAAACTTGACTTTGTGGTGTCTAGGCTAGACAAGTGAGGAGGTAATTTTAAAAGGCCCGTCTCACGGTGATTCATGAACGGAACCCTCCTTTCTTCACTTGTGCTTACCTGGCCACAATTGACCGTGAAGAGGCGATTCGAGGATTATTCTACAATTTGTCGCTTGGAAGTCTAGGAGCGGTCTAGTTGGACTTTGAAGACCCTAGCTCTAGGTGATTGTTTGTGCATATTTTTATTGTGATTGTGCTTATGTAAAGTTTAGTCCCATAATTCCGTATTCTTTCAAAACAAACAATTTCAAAAACTGCTAAAAAACAATTAAAAAATTTCAAAAAAAAATTTCAAAAATTTATAAAAATTTTCCACTTCCACAATCCCTACTTTTCAAAACATGGTTACCTCAAAACGACCGACTCTTGCTTAACTTTGGTACCCACAACCAGACTTTTCTTTTTACGGTTCTTGCTTTGGCCGAACTTCGAACGATCCATCCATGCCAAAAATTTCATTGAAAGATCGAACAGACGCGTCTAGGACAAACAATTGGACTTCGCAATCCATTTTGTATCAACCGTTTCAACCTACCCCACTTTCTTACGTTGATACCCCTTTTGCGAGTCATGTTGCGACTCCGAAATCCATGTCCATAGCTGACCGAATTGAACAATCTCGTAACCGATCTTTCACCCCTTTCACCACTTCCAATTCTTTTGATCAACAATTCCAATCACCTTCTTATCATAACGTTGATCCTATCCTGTCCAACCATTCGATTCCTATCACTCCTACCCGACTTTTACACCTTCACTAGACATTGCTTCTGAACAGCTATTTGGGAGTTTCACGTATCCACACGAATTTGAATATTTTACTGAAACCCACTCACAACCCATGTCTAGTCTTGAACAGTCGTTGGAAGAATTTCGGGTGGCGTCGTGCCAACAGATGATGGATTTGAATGCGTCCATGGCCGCCCTCATACAACCTAATGAACCAGCAGCTAGTTTCCAACTAGCTCCACATTTTCCAATGTATGATGAGGCGATAGGATAGGTTGAGAATTTGAGTGGTGAGAGTGAGCAGTACACTCTTCCAAATCAAACCTAACCGTTGCAAATTGAATTCCACAACTCCGGTTTTGAAAGTCTATCGAGGTCCCACATGAATCACCAATTGACGATAGAATGTTTGATGAGTTGTGCGATTTTGTAGTGTTTGATTTACCAAATTGTGAAGGGACCTTGTCAGGTGAAACCACACCCAATCCTTTTGATCTCTACACCTCCGCTCTAGAACCTAAATTGATTGAAATCCATGCTGTTGATGAGGTGTCTGAGAAATTTGATTTTCACTTGATTGAGTATATTGACGCTGGGAATATTTTGGATGATAAACCTGCAGTTTTTGATGAGTTTTTCTCACCAATTCATCATGTCCTTTCACTTCCGTGTGGACATCATTCCGAGTCATTAACTGTTTTTCCCGAACTCCATATGCATCTAGATTTTGATGATGATAAATGCATGGATGAGCCGAATTTTGAGGATAGAATTGAGGATGAACCAGTTTTATTAGATGAGTCAGATTTTCCAATTCATCCTGTCCCTTTCATTGACTGTGTACACCCTCCTGAATCTTTAACCGATATCATTCCTCAATCACCTTCTTCCATCCTTTCCATCGTTCCCACTTTCCAAGACACCGTATCACTTATATTTCATGTTTCTGGTTTACCAAGTTCAGTCGGCCCATATTTTCTCACGAATCTTGAGAGCTTTGACCGCATTTCTCGATGGGTTGATAGATTAGTACAATCGCTTTTTACACATCGGTCATTACAAATTGTACTAATTTATTCACTCCATTTCCACTATCAAGTTCGTATTCCATTTGTTTTTCCCTTCCGCCATTATTCTCCTCCACCGAGACCGTACCTCGCTTCCATCTACATACGGTCTCGCGTATTTTCCATTTCTTTTCTCTACGCCTTCTTTCACCAGCCCGGGCTTTATCCCGATAAATTTTTTGAATGGTTGTTGCTAACTTTTGGCCTGTGTAAGGCCTTGTATAGATTAATACTGTTCTCTCCCCCTAACTCTGAACTTTTATGCTTAAACAGTTGAAACACTGTTTTATTTAAGTTTGGGGGGACCTTTTTGTGTATATATATATTTTTGGTTTGCTTTTTCTTTTGTGTAAAAAACAAAGAAAAACAGGGAAGCGCCGACAATTTTGACCCTCTTGGTGTAGCCTGACAGTGAGGGCATTGTCAAATTTAAGTTTGGGGGTGTGCTCAGTAAGCTTTCTACCTTCGCATTAATGTGTATATTTTGCATTTTCATACTTATTAAAAACCCATAAGAATCGAAAAAATTTCCAAAAATATAAAAACTTTGTCGTCAAGTTAGCTATTAGGGTAACTTAGATTTTTATTCCGAAAGTTTAGTTGATACGTTGGAAATAACTAAATCCTAGGCTTAGGAATTGAAAACCCTAGCAATAACTCTCTTTCTGTTTAACCTTGGTAATTATACGTCCATACAGTTTTTTTAGAAGTAGGTAATTTTGAGTTCAGTTCTTGAGTTAAGTCAAGATGAAGGGAAAGTATTGAAAGGTTTATTGAAAGATAAGTCTGAAAAATAGTTCCTATTCTTGAGTCCAAATTTAGAAAGTATACACCCTACAAACTGCACTTACACTCACCTTGAAACTTGGGATAGTAAAGAATACCTAGAAATACTCTTGTCTGAAAACCTAGTATGAAAGAAAAAACGGTATTTAAAGCTAACCACCAAAAGAGTATCATTGAAGAATATATCCGGTCTTGAAAAATAAAAAGAAAATAAAAAGAAAAAAAAGAATAAAGTACAAGACCTGAAAACTGCTATTTACGTTTTAAGCCCACACATTCAGTAATCGGCTGTTAGTGCCTCAAGAAGTATTAATAGTCGCATGAAAGGTGTGTGAGAAAATCCGTCCATCATTAATGAAAAGAAGTAGTATTAGGTATTAAGGCAAGGGTTACCATAGCTTGAATTGAATTCTTGAGTGTAGGGGTGAAAATTTACACACACGCGGGGGTATACGATCGATGTTTGGAGGAAAGATAGGAATAAAGAATAAGGCTTATGTTTTCCGTAAAGTTGATAAAAATTCCGGATTGGAGACTGCGCTTTAGAAGGAAAACTCAGGAGAAACCGAGATCTTTATAAACTGTAAAACTTATAGGATCTGGGGTTGAATAAATAGGAGGTGTGAAATATAAGGGTTGGATATTTCTAATTTAAGATAATAGAGTTTCTAACTTAGATGCTAAACTGTAGGAATAGAATCAATGTTAACTTGTGAAACTAGCTTGACAGGATTTTGTGGATAGTATCCGCTAAAAACCCTCAAGAGACAACACTCCTCCTACTAGGGACATCTAGAGGTTTAACGGCTTGTTGCACGAGCTCAGTGCAATCGCGTTCCCTGCAAAAGTGAGGTTAGGGCATTTTGTGAATAATTGGTTTTGCTCGGGACGAGCAAAAGTTATGTTTGGGGGTATTTGTTCATACTAGAATATTGCATTTAATACCGCCCATTCTTCTGCTCGTTTGTTTATAGACAGGTGCTTTTGATCCGTGTTTACTATATATTTATAGGTTATATGCTCCTAGTCCAAAATAATGCAAATCATACAAAATCTCTACAGATTATGCCAAAATCCAGATCATCTGTCACCGAAAGATAAAAGCCGGGTTCCGGTCATCCGTATCCGTCCAGTGCCTCTTACCAGTTCAAGAGACAAGATAAAAAACAGTGGTCATTCGTGTCTCGGACAAGCACAGAGCACAAGAGGAGCAGCAGAAGATTCAATGGGTGCGCGGAGCTCAAGGGAGATAAAGGTCAAAAGAATAAAAAGTGAAGCCATTTTGGACTGTTGCAAATCTGAAGAAACTTTGGAAGTATTTTGCAATTTGGGACATGTAGAATAATAGAAGAAAGCAACACAAGAAACCTCACAAAAAAAGACAACCTAACTCCCCTAAAGAGCCGCGGAACCACGGTCAATGTGGCATATACGCAGCGGTTCCGCGGCCGAGTTAACTCGACGCCAGAAGATATTTTTGGGGTGTTTTGGTAATTTCATTTGGGCTCAGAATTTGGCACTAGGGTTTCAGCTCTCTGCCTATAAATAGTCCAGTTTTGAGCCAAGTAGGGATTCTTATTCTTTGTTAGGATTTAGTATAGCTTAGTTTGTATCTTCTTCTTCTTCATCATCTATTCTCAATGAAAGTGTAGTGAGAACTCTTGAGTGGAAGTTAATGAAGATGATGGTTATTTTTCTTATCTTGTATTTTTATTTCCATGCATTGTATTTTCATTTCTTAGTGTATCTTTATTTCTTGTTATTAAGTAGTTGTTGTTAATTCTTTCCTTGTTTTCTTTTTCTTATCTTCTTATCCGTATTATTTTTCAAGCCATGATATTCGACGGAGTTGCTTGCTTAGGTGAGGACCCAAGTAGTTAGCTTGCATCTTTGTAAAACCGTATTTTTCCTTTCTTTCTTTGCTTCTTTCTTGCTTTGTGTTCTTTTCATTTTAATGTGTGAATAATTTCCACTTGTTAGGGGCTAAGGAATGTTAGTATAAGAGATGGAAAAATCCCCTGTGCTTCTCTTCGCCAAACATCCTAAAACGAATCTCGACCAAACAAACACAACCCCCTCACTTAGGCGCGCTATACGTGACATATAGCCGCGACCTAAGCCGAGAAGTCCTTTGGGCGCACTACAACGTGACATGTAGTTGTGACCCAATTGGATACATGGTTGCGAGTGTTTGGCCGAGGGTGGGAAATAAACGCACATAGCGGAAGGATAAGGGGCACTAGGAATGGATTTAGTGTTGGAAAGCTTGCTTAAATTAGCAAATCTCATTCCTATGTCCTCATAATCCCCGCTACTTTCTATTATCCCAACTTCATTTTAAGATTGGCAAAAGAAAAGCACAAGACTAATCCTAACTCAACTAACCGACCTTAATCCTAACAAGCTTACTTGAATATAAATACAAACACTTAGGATAGTTTTGAACATGTACATAAACATTCTTGAATCGACTCATCTAAAACACGAACGAACATACTACCATCTCCCTGCGGACGACCCGTGCTCAACCGGATAGCTATAAAGCGACTCCGTCTTGATTGCGGTAAGTAGAACAAATAGGATAAAGCGGAACGTATGTCTCTGCTGTCAACCAGACATACTCCTTACACTTGGAGTTCGTTAACTCCTCAGCGGCCACTCGGGTTTCGAGGATGGCTATCCTCTCCCTTTCCTGTTGTAGCTCCATGCACAAGTCCTGCTCCCGCGAAGATGATTTGCCCACCTTCCTCATGGCTAGGGCAATTTTCTCGGACTCCATGTTGACAATGAAGGCGCAGTGTTGGAGGATCTGAGGAAAGTAAGAGAAGGGGGTTAAAAATGTTCGACCCGAGGAAAAATACTTCACAAAATCCTTTAAGGAAAATAGATACCGACCTGGACCGCTTCCTGAGCGATGGCAGCCACTTGAGCCTTTAGGGCTCGCTGAGGAATTTTGCTCCCGGCCGATTGTTCTATGCCTGAAAGCAGGCAATCGGCAATGGAAAGCCCCGAAGGCACCTCAAAACAGACGTCCCCATCTTGCACGGAGATCCCGAAAGATAGAGAGCGGGAGACCGTCCTTTTGTGCCTCTTGAGGGGGACCTCGGTGAGGCCAGCTTCATCCTCCACCCCCTCGTCCGGGGCTCCGGTTCCCATGCGTGCTTCTGGCATTCCCCGCGGCTGACTTCCGAGGATCGGGGCGCAGTGGAAGGCTTCTCCTATGCAGTTGGCTTCGGGGCCGAGCTCAAACCAGGTCGGGACGAGCTAGCACCATCGGTCTTCCTTCTTGCCTCCGTGGCTATGGCAGCTAAGAATTTGGATCGGTCCATTTGCTCTGCAGAAAGGAGAATACACAAAGAGAGTTGGTGACGTTGAAAAGGGAAAAGAAAATTCATCAAATTCTAAATAGATCGTCTACGACGGCCCTAACTTACCCAGAAAGCGAATGGGGCTGAGCCTATCCCATCTCAGGGCCTACTCAGATAGCAGAATGTCGGCCCACTGGATCGGCTCCCATATGGATACCGCCCTCGCCTCGGGTGAGGACGATTGCCTCGCCCTCGGGCAGTCGGCCATGTGCCACTATGTAGGCACAAGCCAATCCTCACCATCGGGTGGCTCGATGAATATATACTTCTCCTTCCAGTCATGAATGGAGGAAGGGATGATTACTACCCCCGACCCGGCCATCCCACCCTTGCGTTTTTGTAAGGAAAAATACACCCAGCTCTGCTCATCCTTGCTGGTTCCGGGATGATTCTTATAACAAATGAAGGAGACTAGGAGGGTCAAACTGAAAGGGATATTTTCAAGTTTCTGTTGGAGATAGTGCCCTCAGAGTCAATTATTGGATCACAGGCACGTGATTGCAATGATTGAGGGAGGACCTGTCCCAGTAGGACAGTCTTACTCAAGATGATAGTATGCTATCTGGTTTATCTTTATCATCGTGTACAGCTTTAGGTGACCTGATAGGTCACTATTACACGTTGATAGAGCCCCTAGGATTCTTGCTTGACTGCCAGCAGTATGAGGGCGATCATATACGTGGGAGCTGGTAGTCTATAAGCACATCCTTAAAAGGTCCCTAGTCGTGGGAGTTTCGAGACAGGGCATCGATACTCCAGAGTAGACTAGTGTATACAGTCGAGACCCCGACGAGGGGCGGTGACCGGTCTCACAAGCCACTGGTGTCAGTTGGTTCACTTAAGATGTATACAGGTGCTCATTGGGTTATGAGTACACCGGACAGGACTCGCCGGGAACCTGCTAGTTGGTATTATACCTGATGTCAGATAGCAGTTCCCTGATGACATTTGTACAGGTTAGTTCATCGACCTGAGATCGTCATTTGTCTCGTGTGAGTTCCCACTGTGCTTTGATTACTACCCTACCACGGCTCAAAGGAGTCGTGCAAACAGGTTTTAGTTGGGTACAGTCCCGAGCCACATGGAAGTAGTGAGCGGATCTGCAGGGGTTCGTCTCTCCCGGTATTGGGGGTGAGGTCGCGCTGTGTCTAGGAGAGCCAGAACATGAAAAGTCCTTGGCCAAGGAAGGAGATTTGCTGGTAGGTATTCCAGTAGTATCTCAGGGTGTTCTGGGCTACACTCCGACACGACTTGTACCGCTTTTGGGGGTCTGACTTTTACCAACCCCCTAGGCCCGCCATGCGATACTCATAGACGAACGGACCGGACTGTACGGATATTGTCACTGACAGGCTCAGTAGGGTGTCAGGATGAGTTCGCTCATCGACGTCCCTTTTGGTCAATAGCTGGTGGCCCGTCACGTATGGCTAATACCTCTGACGTGCTAGTGGTTAAATCCACAGCCATAGTATTGACGAGTCTTTAGAGTCCACCACACACAGTTACTCAAGTTTCGGGCGAAACGCTGTAGAGGCCGTATGGAGATATGGCAAGGTTCGATCAGATACGTGCGGTATTGCACGAATCGTGATCGGACGGTTTTTACTAGCCGGCTTTGGCTTAAGCTGGATCCTAGTATTAGACAGTGTAGTTTTGTCTCTTTGCATTTGTATTCAGTGGGAATACAAATGCGGGCATGTATATGCAGTAGCGGGGTTTTCCTGTAATTTATTACGGGATCAGTTTTCTGAAGTTGCCAGTTTGCATTCCGTTCCGGCCGGTTTTTCTTTGTTCCTTCCCGGCCGGACTTTCCGATGTAAGGGGTTATTTGCAAGTTTGCAAATAACATTTGTAGAGGGGTTTATTTGTGAAAGGAGGGATTATGATATGACTATCATCATTATATTCTCTTTACATCACTTGTCTTGCATTAAATGAGAAAAGAATGGATGAGATTTTGATGTGGTTTTTGTTGTGACCATTTTTCCTTTATCATTCCTTTTTTTCCTCTTGCTTTTGATTCATTCTTTTTTCCCACCATGGATTAAGGGCCGGCCACATGAGGAGGGAAGGGGGTTCTCATTTTTGAGTGGGAGAAATTTTGTATCTCATTTTTGACTCATGCAAAAAGGCTAGCACCATTTTCATTTGTTCATTTCTCCTCCTCAATCCATCAATGGCAACTTCACTATCCCAAAGAGACATAGCATTCTACACTAGCCTACAGCAAATCTTGGACGTGTCGGCTAGCCAACTTCGCGCCCGAGTTGCCTCGGTCCAGAGGTAGGAGCCCGTAAAAGAATTCGGCGATGTGGTGCCCGTTTCGACGAGGAGGTGACGGACGGAAATTCCGCGGGAGATTGGAGTGGAGACGAAGACCGAAGGACACGGATCGCTTGGTATATCTCTTCGCCCATCTTTTAGTATGCTAGTAGCTAGGTTAATGGCCCGATCCGGGATTTTTGTGCGCGGTAGTGCCGGTTTGCAAGTTTCGCAAAGTTTTTCGTTTCCGCGTTTCCGGCGTCGGATCGACGGCCGGGGCGCCGCCGTGCACTTACAGTTTCAACTGGACCAGGGACCCGAGGAGGAGTCTCTACGAGTTTGGCGCTAGCTGGCACGGGGCAAATTGGAAACAACAAAGCACCCTGCATACTTTGGTTGAGAAGGGCAGACGCATTCCTGTCCGGAAAGATTCCAAATACAGAGCAATTTCCTTACCCTACAATCGATCCGCCCGTTCTCCCTCCTTAGCTAAACGGAGCGAATAGTTAGAGTGGATATGGAAACGAGCCCGAATCTCAGCAAGCTAGCCCACATCCCTCAAGACGGAGGGCACATCACAGGCGTTCCCGATGCGTACCTTAGAGGCCCTTGCCGTCGCCTGGCGATGAGTGACGCGGGTGGCCCTGACTCTCGGATGTTACCCCGACACATAGGACGAAGAAGAAAACGAACCCTCTTGGCTATCTGAAGCCGTAGAAGAAGAATATCCTCCAGACTCGGCTCCAACAACTGGAACCTCATCGCCCAACTCTAACCTAACTATCTCTACAGACACTTCAGATGGAGACATCTAACTTGATTCTAAGGAAGGGGCTGGCCGAGGAAAAATCACGGGCGATCCGATCTAAAAGGTAGGAGCGCCGGGCAATCTTTGGTAACGAAGGGAAATTATGAAGGAAGTGTTGGCCCTCTGTGGGGGCCCTCCTATTTATACCCTAAAGTCTCCATGTGTCGAACGACCATTGGGGACGGCCTTTCGATCGCAGGCGACAGTGACAGCCTGTCGCGTTCGCCAAACCGCTGCCGACGCGTGGCCTGCACCTCAACAAACGTAGAAGCAAATCGGTGCCCTCTTTTTAATGCATTATCCTTTCCCCTGATCCGCTGATGTCATCAGAGATGTGCGCAGAGATCCGAGTGCCCGAGATACGCCACGCGGGCTCGTAAGTCCGAACGACGCAACTGCCCTTCACCGAGTCGCCCCGGGAATCTGCATCGATATATTTTTGGTAACAGTCTGCGCCCAGAAAACCGTTCAGACCACTCTCGACCCGACCCATAAATAGGTCTGGATGAGAGTGGGGAGCTAATGATGTTATTCATAAGTGGAAATTCCCCAGATCATGACACATGGTAGATAACGTGTCCCGGGGCTCACGGGACAGGGGCAAACACGATACATTGAAGGCATTCCCCGGGATCCTCCCCGAGGATTGACCCGACCTTCGATGGCCTCCCAGAACACACCTATGCTCGCCTTACAAATACCATCGGCTCGCCTCTGAGCCCTCATACACGCTGAACTTCCTCATCCCTCCCTGCTCGCCTCCGAGCTATTACAGAACCGAGCCTCCTCGGCCTCCTGCTCGCCACAGAGCCTCCCGCCGAGCTAAACCTCCTCGGTTCTACCGAGCAACCAAGAACGTAGAGCCCAAGCGCCTCCGCCATGGCTCTGCGTATCTCGCCAGATACGAGATATCGCCACCCAACATCCTACAATCCATGCCGTCTTATCCCCCCTTTAATGAGCGTATCTCGTCATTAATGGGGGATCCCGTCATTCATGCAGGCGTAACGTCAGGGGCGTAACCAACGGTGAAGATCTCGCACCAGCTCGCTCCATGCGACCACTATAAAAACCCCTCTCTCAGACGACTCAGGTAAGGCAATTTCAATCAAACAAGCCGCTACTCTGCTCAAATTCCTTGGCTAACTTGATTATCGGAGGGTCCACGGAGGTACAACCACCCCGGGATTTCTTTGCAGGTAGCTCGACTTCACCCCAAAATCATCCCATTGAGATCCACACGCTCAAGAAGACAATCATCAATGTCAATCTCAACCCTTCATCAATGCTCGCAACAGATCGACAGAGGACAATATCTGAAAGAGATCCAGGCCTCCATCATCTACGGTTTCTTGAAAGCTGTAATGAATTACAGATATGAGATCCTGATCCGGTATGTAGTACCCAGGAAGTAGAGTTAATAGATAGACAGTTTTCAATTACAAACAAACTCAAAGCCGAAGCCACAACGCGCTTCGAATCCTGGCTTCTGGCTTTCCACTACAGTCCTTCTGACAATGCGCTTTCCCGTGACTACAAAGACATGCCTCCTTCCCTACTATAAGCCCTGAAACTTTTGCCCTGCCCTTTTCCCTCTACCTTATTGACATTGCTTGTCGGCTTTTTAGAGGCTTTCTTCTTCTCTCCCTTAGATTTCGCCTTGGATCTAGAAGAGGAAGATTCCCCAATAAGCAGAGTGGGTGTCTCCCTGGGTTTTTTCAGGATGCCCTATGAGCTCCTCAATAAATTGAGGAGACTTAGAAGTGTAACTTCCTTCCTTTGAATTTTGCAATTCAAGATAAACTGGGCGTAATTAGATGGTAGGGACTCTAGAATCAAGTCAATGCATAACTCGTTCTCCAACGTGGTCCCATGGTCCATGAGCTGTTCTATATAGATAATCATCGTAAGGACGTGGTCCCCTGCAGATGACCCGATAGCCAATCTCGCTTGAAGCAATATCTTTGAGGTCTCATATCTTGCGATATGAGATTGCTCTCCATATAAAAATTTGGTATGGAGGAAGATGAAAGCTAAGTCCATCTTCTCATACTGTTTCTGGTGTTCACTATCCATTGAGGCTAACACTAGGCACTTGGCTCTCGCACAATCCTTTTTCCATGTCTGACGGATATCCATATCCGCGACGGTGGAACCTGGACCTGGGACGGCGGGGAGTTTTGTAGTAAGGAGGTAGTCCAGCTTGTCATAGGTAAGTGCTATCTGGACATTCCTTAGCCAATCAATATAGTTCAACCCAGTCAATTTATTATCTAATAACCTATGTCCGGTTATAGTGGTCGCTACAATAAGGAGAGAGAGAAGAAACACTTAGCATGATACCTTTGCAAGTTTAGATTGGTTATTAGTTTATCTAAACAGGATGGCTCCCACTATTCCTCGAATCCTTCCTCAAACCATAAAAGAAGAATTAGTCAGGATTAATCTCACTTTTACAATTCTTGCTTAACCTTTCAGCCAAGCTGGTGTCGGTACTTCGAGGGAGGTTTTCCAATGCTTTCGCGAAGTTTCTTAATTACATAATCTCTTTTCCCTGGAAGCATAGCCCCGCTAACACCTTTCTAGACACATACTTGGTTTATACCATTGATCATTTAGTGAAAAATCTCCCAAAGAGTAGCGCATACTCAAAATAGGATCGAGATCCAAATATCATTGTGTGATAAACTTGAAGGAAGCCTATCAAGATTATCACACTCCAAATGGTATACAGCACGAGCAAGTTTCAGTTTCCTTAGAAACTTCCAATGTGGATTTTTTCCCCATGCTCTTATGACCTTGACAAAGGCCAATATATTATAAGTCACATGTCAAGTTCTACCCGTCATTGTCCAGGTTAATTTGGACACACCCGCACACATCCTTGACGAAGGCCAAAATAGTAGTACGACTGTCCCAAACCAACGCATCTATCTATGTTACATATGAATACCCAGCAGCTACCAATCACTATGTCTTGGCGAAGGTCAAAATACATAGCTTGAATACTATTGAATATTCATATGAAATGACGGAGGTCTACGGATGGTTTTGGCGAAACGGTGAACGTAATGAACTTGATATAGTCGAAGGAACTATGATAGCTTTTAAAAAAGGAATGGCTTAAGCTCCGCCTTTAAAATTGCTTTTTTGAAGGAAACCGTGTGGTTTTGAAATTGTTCCAACGATTAAACTTTGGTTTGTTTTATCTTTGCATTAATCAATATTAATGCGGTCCCATCATTTACAACCTATCACTGCAGCAAAAGAAACGAAAATACAATGTACGCTTATACCATCCGCATTCTCCACGGGACCCCGTCATGCACCGTTAGATTACTTAACTTCCGGCAGAGCGGGGGCTGGACTAGCGCCGGTGCAAAATATAAGCAACGCCTGCTAGATATAATATATATATATATATAAATATATATATATATAGCCATTCGTCTCACGCAATAATAGGCATTCCAGATCACAGATGAATATATTGGATATACTAGGAATTCCGCATTTCGTTTAAGCCTGTAACAAAAGACGGATTCCACGGTCGTGATGAATAGCCAAACCCCACCCTAGACCCCTATGGGTGCGGCAAACTACCTGACAAATTCTCGAAGTGAAGCGACCCCCCTCAGTAAAATGAGTAGGCCACTCGGCACTTCAAAGAACCTGGTAGTTTTTGCACCCCACCTTGGGTCTATCCTAGGAGCAGAAATAGTAAAAAGAAATAATATACATCGGTGGCTACAACCTCAACCCGGATGTGCCTCGTAAAATAATATTACATCACTTTTACAAATTACATGAATGAAAGAAAAGAAAACACTCTTCTCACATCTCCCATCTATTCATCCACGACGATCCAATAAAATTCATATACACAAACCATCAACACAGATCATAGATATGTGCAACCACCAACTAATCGACATATAGAAATTAGCGGAGGCTTACGAACACATATATCAAACACAGAAAACCCGATTAGCTAAAGTACTTAGAATTTCGATTGATTAACCAAATTTGAATCTACCCCAAATACAACACTGTACACAAAAAGATCCTGGGCAGAAACAAAATATCACAAATCACCAAACTAGAACAACAGAAAAAATTTGTACCGAGTCGGGGTTGACTCGGCCGTGGAACGGCGACAAAACGCTCTGTTCTGCCGTGGTTCCGTGGCGGTCTAGCCGATTCGAGCCTAAATTTCTTTTGCTTTCTAAGAAAACCCTGCACGTATTTTTAAGGCCCCTGAAAAGATTTTTGGACCTGTTTTGAAAATCGACAGAAAACGTGCATTTCGGACGTGATTTTGGGATTTTTTTCGTCGATCGAATTTCTAACACTTTGCTAACTAGCTAGTTAAGGTTTTGTAAGCTCTGATACCACTGTAAGCCGAAGTCGTGCACCCCGCGGTTCGCGGGGAGGCGGAATTTTCAAAAACTATTAATTTTTGACTACGCAACACCGGCTAAACTCCAGGATCTATTCGATAACCTTAACTAACAACAAACTATGGAGGTTTATCTACTATGGTAGAATGGTTATAGCTCCATGGTCGAGTCCTTCGGGTCTTCTAGTGCTCCTTTCTAATTCTCCTCAGTGAATGGATGACGAAAACTCCATCGGCCTCCTTACGTCAAAGATGATCCACCGCGAGAGAATGTGCTCCAAGCTCCAACCTCTAAATAAGATAACTAGGGTAGATGGTTCGCTAATCCAACTAGCCTAGGAGATGTAGAGAGTGCTAATGGATTGTAATGTCTCACTAAACCCTATGGCTCACAACACATGTAAAGGATTAAGGTTTAGTCTTGAGGTAGAAAAAGATGGAGAGACCAAGAGAGAGAATGAGAGAGTGAAAATGAATAACCATCAAGTTGGCTAAGTGTGGAGAATGGATAATATATCATACACTCACTCATTGAGCCATAGAATAAAGCACAATAGAAAATACCTCCCATGCCTCAATAGCGAGTCAAAATGAATATAATAAACATAATAGCCATATTTCACCATGCCATCAAAGTCTCCTCCATTTCCACCTCATTAACCCATTTAGAAAATGGATAATACAAATAATGAGGTGGCTCCTTCTGGAAGCATGCCTTGCCAAATTACAAGAATGCCCCCTCACCGTATATACATACCCATATCCGTATTCTAAAAAATACGGATACACAGAGATGATAACAATCCAATAATATAATACTAGGATCCGGCTTAAACCAAAACCCACTAATATCGTCTGCCTGATCAGCATCCGTGTACAAGTACACGTATGTGATCGAAGCCCTGCCGTAAATCCATATAGCGTCTACATCAATTTCCTGAAGCAGGGAAACCCTCTGTGTGAGACTCTAAAGACTCGACAGTATGCTGGCAGTGGGTTTAACCATAAGTCCGTCAGTGGTACTAGCTGCACGTAACGGCTACCCAGGTAAAGTCGATAAGAAGGACGATGAGCAAGCTCATCCAAACTCCTAATGAGCCTATCTGTGACAATCTCCGTACAGTCCGGTCTGTTCGTCTAAGATACTCGCATATCTGCCTAGGGGGATGATAAGCGTCAGACCCCTAACAACGTGATAAGTCATGCCAGAGAAGAGCCCAATACACCCTGAGAAACTACTGGAGTACCTTACCAGTATTTCTCGACTGCCTTGGAAAGGGACTTTGTGTAATGGCTTTCCGAACACTGCGCGATATCAACCCCTAATACCGGGAGAGACGAATCCTATTTGATCGTGTCTCCAAGTGCTTCGGTACTACAACAAACTACAACCTGTTTGCACGACTCCTTTGAGCGTGGTAGGATAGTAATCAAAGTGCAGTAGGAACACACTCGAGACGATATAGCGATGGCAAGTCAACGGACTAAGCTGTACTCATGCCACCTGGGAACTGCTACCTAACGATAGGTATAATACCAACCAGCAGTTCCCGACGAGTCCTGTCCAGTGTAACTCATAACCTAATGAGCACCTGCATACCATCTCCAGTACGTCATACTAATGGTTGTGGGACAGACCATATCCCCTGTGTAAGTCGATGTCGTGCACACCACATGTTCGCGGGGAGGCAGAATTTGCAAAAAAATATTTTTACGATCTTCGCAACACCGACTAGAACCAAGGATCGTCCATAAACCCTAGCTATCAGACTACTTGAGATTTAACTACTCGGATACAAAGTTATACCTCACGACACATGTCCTTCAGATCTTCATCGTTGTCCTCCTCGTCTACGTAGGCTCCAAGGATCGATCCAGATCGTAGCTTCCTCGACGGCCTCCTCGAGTCAAAGACGATCCACCCGAGAGTCTATAGTCCGAGCTCCACCTCAAAACCGAGGTAACTAGGGCAACAAGCTTGCTAAACTTGATGGCCTAGGTCATTTAGAGTATGAAGATAGATTTATTTGTCTCTTGAAACCATAGGATTCTCAACGCATGAGAGCTTTTAGGTTTTTTGATGTGAGGAAGAAGAAGAGAGCTACCTTGAGGAAAGAGAAATGATTTTTGATAATGATAATGAGATAAAATGAGATGGCTACCTTGACTTTACTACAAGCATGGCAAGAAAATATCGCATCCAAAATATCTAGTGCCACAAAATATCTCATAAGAAATATCTAGTCAAAGAGTCAAACCAAGTCAAATGGTCAAACCAAGTCAAATGGTCAAAACCAAGTCAAGTAGTCAAAACACGTAGCCATGCCTCAATTATCATTTATAAAAATAACAAATACTTTCCTCCACCTCATAATTGTTTTAATCAAGTAAATGGTCAAAACCCTAATGAGGTGTCTCCTTCTATGCCCCTCTCATCCGTATATATATACCCGCATTCGTGTTCCGAGAAACACGAATACAAAGAGACGAAACTGATCCATCAATATAATACTAGGATCCGGCTTAAACTAAAGCCCATTAGTATTATCCGCCCGAACATCATACGCGCACTAGTGCACGTAAGTGATCGAAGCCCTGCCGTAAAACCATACGGCCTCTACACCTTTTGCCCGGTGCAGGGAAACTCTCTATGTGGGACTCTACAGACTCGACACTACGCTGGCAGTGGATTTAACCACAGGCCGCAAGCGGTACTAGCTGCACGTAACGGTCCCCAGGTAGATATCGATAAGAAGGCCGATGAGTTAACTCATCCAAACTCCTACTGAGCCTGAATGTGACAATCTCTGTACAGTCCGGTCTGTTCGTCTAAGAGTATCGCATATCGGGCCTAGGGGGCGGTAATCGTCAGACCCCTAATAGCGCAATAAGTCATGTCGGAGAGTAGCCCAATACACCCTGAGAAACTACTGGAATACCTACAGTAAATCTTGCTTGCCTTGGCCAAGGACTTTGTGTAATGGCCTTCCGAACACAGCGCGATATCAACCCCCAATACCGGAAGAGACGAATCCTATCTAACCGCCACTTCCTCCAAGTGCTTCGGGACTGCACCCAACTACTACCTGTTTGCACGACTCCTTTGAACCGTTGTAGGGTAGTAATCAAAGTATAGTGGGAACACACTTGAGGCGAAGCAGCAGTGTCAAGTCAACGGACTAAGTTGTACTCATGTCACCTGGGAACTGCTACCCGACGACAGGTATAATACCCACCAACAGTTCCCGACGAGTCCTGTTCAGTGTACTCATAACCTAATGAGCACCTGCATACTATCTCCAGTATGACATACTAATGGCTGTGGGACAGACCATCTCCCCTGCTGGGATGAGAACCGTATACACTAGTCTACTGTGGAGTATCGATGCCCCGTCTCGATAATCCTATGACTAGGGAGCTATATAAGATGTGCTTATAGACTACCCAGCCCCCACTAGTGTGACTGCCATCACAATGCTGGTAATCAAGCAAAGATCCTAAGGGCTCTACCAATATGTATAAGCGATCTGCTAAGAAAACACATGCACAAATTGAGGTAGAGACAAACCAGGTAGCATACTACCATTTTGATCAAGACTGTTACTATATCCGTGTATATCCTAAGCTCCCATTAAGTAATATACAATCCAATATGATACAATAATGGCCTCTAGGGCATATATCACTAACAATCTCCCACTTGCACTAAGGCCAGATACAGGCATATCGCAGACCGAAGATCTCGAATAGACTCTCAAACACTGTTTGAGGAATGGCCTCTGTGAGTGGATCTACAGTGTTGTTCTCCGTATCTACTCTTCTCACCTCGATCTCCTGGGGATCAACGATCTCCCTGATCAGGTGGTACCGCCTCAAGATATGTCTGGGTCTCTGATGGGACCTGGGTTCCTTCCTTAAAGCTATAGCGCCGTATGTTGTCACAATACTAAAGTATTGGACCAAAAAATGGTAGAAACCACCTGAAGCTCAATTAAGAACTTCTATATAAATACTGCCTCTTTTGCGGCGTCTCATGCAGCAAACTACTCTGTTTCCATCGTCGAGTTTGCAATGGTGTCCTGCTTAGAGCTCTTCCAACAGACCGTCCCTCCACTGAGGGTAAAGCCATAACTTGACATGGACATGGAGTAATTCTTATCACTCTGGAAGCTGGAGTTAGCAAAGGCCTCGATCTGGAGGTCCTTTTCCGCCATACACCGAGAACATCTTCTTAGTCCTTCTCAGGTACTTGAGAATGTTCTTTACTGCTTCCCAGTGCTTCTTCCCTGGGTTTGACTGATATCGTCTTACCACGCTCAGTACGTAAGCTACATCTGGTCTGGTACACAACATCACATACATTATAGAGCCTACTGCAGAAGCGTAGGGTATAATCGACATGTGAACCCCTTCCAAATCAGTCTTGGAAGACATCTCTTTGGAGAGGGTGATTCCGTGACAAGCCGGTAGACTACCGCGCTTAGAATCGTCCATACTAAATATTTTCAGTATGGTGTTGTTGTACCTGGATTGTAAAAGTCCCACCATCCTCTTTGATCTATCACGATAGATCTTGATCCCCAAATTGTAGTTGGTATCACCTAGGTTTTGTAGGGTTCCTAGGCACTCTCAAGAGGTTTCACAAGGCATCAACCATGCCAATTTCAAATATTAGAGGTGCCGAGAAACCCTAATACGGATCGTTGGCTAGAAGTTTAGGCGACAAATGAAACTAGTTTACAACTAAACTAAAAGAACGGAAATACAACCTTTGTAGATCCGTTTCTCCACCTCCATAGCTCCATGATGAAGTCCTCTCCGCTGTCCAAATCGAACCATGACTTTTGCATCGGCTTCATCGGAGAAAAAGCGGGCTAGGTCATCGACGACGATGCCGAAGATGATCTACGTCGAGGCATCGCTAGATCAAGCTCCAACTTCACCAAGTCTTGAAACTTGTGAAGAAAACACACTCTACTACTTGGCAAGAGGTAGAGGATGAAGAAATAGGAAGTGGGTAGACTTTAGAATTGGATTTCTCACTCTATTTCATCAATCACCATTGATGAAGTCAAGGTTCTTCATCTTGAAGAAGAAGAAGATGATAATGATATGATAGAATAAAAAAAGATTAACTTGAAAAGATAATCCCATTCATTCTTATCATAATAGTTACCATGGTTAAGTGTAGAGAATGAACCAAGGTTAAGTGAAGTGGTTAGGGTTAAGCATGAGACAAATGGTCACATAGTCAAAGCTTCATGAAACTTCAACTAGCATCCAAAGAAAGCCACCATTCATTTATTTTTCAAAATAAATAAACAAAATAAATAAATGATTAAGCAAAAGAAAACCCTAACCATTACACAACCATGGTTTAATCTTTACACAAACCCTTGTAAGCATGTATCATCAAACATGATACATACAAATGTACAAAAGTATATCACATATACAATGTGCACAATCCAAGTGAGAAAATCCATTTAAAGTGAACCAATACTAGTTAATGCAAAGTAATATATCAAATATATAATTATGTATTAAATCATTAAATCAACACTTGATTTAACGATCCGGTCATATCGCATATAACCGACTAATATCAATAGTAACAACTTATCGAATCAACACTTGATCCGATAACCCGGCTATATCGCATATAACCGATCAATGTTACAAATCGCGAGAATCAAATACAGTATCATATACTGGTATTATTCTCGGTCCCGCACATATCTCATATGCGCTCCTATTTCGTTTCGCTTGAGCCAGGAAACCTCTGTGTAGGACTCTAAAGACTCGTCAATACGCCGACAGCAGGTGATGATCATATCAAACACCCACAAGCCGCAAGCGGTCTGCTAAACGTAACGGCCACCCGGGTATTGAGCGATCAGAAGATCGACGAGCAAGCCCGCTCACACTCCAGTGAATCCAACCAGTAACACTACCGTACAGTCCGGTCTCGTCGTCTGATATGTCGCATATCTCGCCTAGGGGTGGTAAACGTCAGACCCCATTAGCTCGATAAGTCGTGTCGATATGAGGTCTATAACTATTCGAGAAACTACTGGTAACACTTACCAGTAAATCTCAGCAACCCTGGCCAGGGATTTCCGGTTATAGCCAATCGAACACAGCGCAACATCAACCCCCTATACCGGGAGAGACGAATCCCCTCCTATCGCTCATTGCCTCCATGTGATTCGGGACTGTACCTAAAAACCACCGTTTTGCACGCCCTCTTGGACGTGGTAAGATGGAAATCAAAGCACAGTGGGAACCACACAAGACTTTATGACGATCTCGGGTCAACAGACTCTCTGTACCAGTGTCACCTGAGAACTGCCATCTGACGTAAGGTATAATACCATCTGGGAGTTCTCGGCGAGTCCGTCCAGTGTACCCAGTCTCCACTGAGCACCCGTATATCTCCTCTGATGTCAAACACCGATGGATATGGGATCATCCATCGCCCATCTGTATGGGTCGAGAAGGTATATGCTAGTCTACTCTGGTATATCGATGCTCCGTCTCGATATACCCACGACTAGGGACTTTGAAGGATGTACTTATGGACTACCATGTCCCCACTAGTATGATCCGCATCATAGTCCAGGTAGTCAAGTGCACATCCTAAGGGCTTTACCAACATGTAATAGAGAGACAATCTGTGTACACGTTAAGGTAAAGAGTAACTAGATAGCATACTATCATGTCGAGCGAGAAAGTCCTCCCTATATATGTCCCAGCATCCACTGCAATATACATCCTATGTATAGCAATGGCCTCTATGGCATACATATAACTAACAATCTTCCACTTGCACTAGGGCCATCTGATAGCAGTGGTTGAAGTATCTCATACTCAACCATCCCATAAAAATCTCTCTCTGGGAACAGGCCTTTGTGAGTGGATCCGCTGTGTTGTCCTCTGAGTCTACTCTCCAAACCTCGATCACCCTGGAGATCAACCATCTCCATGATCAGGCGATACTGCCTTAGAATATGTCTGGATCACAGATGGGACGGACGTTCCTTGGCATAAGCCACAACTCCATTGTCACACAATGGGAGGAACTTAGTTCATCTCATGAACAAATATACATCCAGACTGCCTCTTTGGTAGCATCTTAAGTAGCGATGTATCGAGCCTTTATCGTCTAGTATGCCACGGTATCTTGCTTGGAACTCTTCCAACATACCGTCCCTTTACTGAGGGTAAAGACAATGCCTGCGACTGACATTCAGTCGTCATTATCACCCTGGAACCCTTCCAGTGATTCTCCCCAGGATCTATTGATACCAACTCACTACAACTAGTGAGAATCCTAACATCCAATTAGATCTATCTCATAGATCCAAAACCCAGGATTTAGGAGGTATCACTTTGATCCTATATGGAGAATCATTGTGATAAGCGGAGATTGACCGAGCGTAGCATAGGAAACTCCTTCCCTATCAAGAGTATGTCATCCACGTACTCTATGAGGATCATTACCATACTCTCTACTGCCTTCTTGTATATACAAGGTTCATCTACCATTTTGATGATGTCAAACTGTTTGACTACTACATCAAAACAGATGTTCCAACTCCGCGATGCCTGCTTTATCCTATAAAGCATCTTGTACATGTTTCCGCTGCTCCCACTATTTACGAAGCCCTCTGGCTGTGTACTTATAGACGCCCTTCTCTAAAATATCATTTAGAAAAGCTGTCATGACACCCAACCACCAGATATCGTAGTCATGGTATGTAGCCGTGGTAAGTAGGATCTGGATGGACTTAAGCATAGGCACTGGAAAAGGTTTCATCATTATTCACGCCTGGTTGATGACGAAAACCTTTAACAAGTCTAGCTTTGAAAGTCTCAACTTTTCCATGTACACCAAGTAATCTTCTCAAGATATACTTGCTCCTGATGGGGATTTAACCCTTCAGATATAGCAACCAAAGTCCATACTTTGTTGGTGTATAAGGATTCCATCTCAGATCGCTAAACATCCAGTCATTCTTACAGAGTCTCACTCCTGATGGCCAGCTCGAAACTAGTTGGGTCATCATCTTATGATGCAATCCTCGCTCCCACTGTCATAGAGAAACCAAAGTATCTCTCAGGTGGGTGAGGTACCCTACTAGATCGGCGGAGAGGCTGAGGTTCGTTGGTTACTATTGAATCCTTCGGTTCTACCAAATCATTTGCTGTAGTTTGTATAGCTGAAACATTTCCAGTTCTACATAACTGACCTTGCCTCGAGCTTGTCCGGATTTTGCTTTTAGACATAGGCCGGACAACCCCAAATCTTAACTAGCTTAAGACATGGGTTCTTCCCTTTCCATATCACATATGAAGCGGTAGGCAACTGATTTGATTTGAACCCCTTTCAATAGGCATGCAACTTCATAAGTGCATAACTTCCTAAAAGGAAATAGGAAATTCAGTAGTACTCATCATAGAGCACACCTTATCATATAGGGTGTGATTGCTCTTCCCCGATACACCATCGTGCAATGGTGTATACGGAGGAGTAATGCTGAGAGAGAATCTCATTCTCCTTTAGAATAGTCCAGAAATTATATGCACAAGTATTCTCCTCCTTGATCTCATCAAAGGACATAATACTTATACCCGTATTTTGGTTCTCTACTTCTAACTTATATTCTGTGAATATCTCAAAAGGTTCAGACTTGTGTTTCAACAGGAACATATGTGTGAATCTAAAGAGATTATCAGAGAATGTAATGAATTACAAAGAACCTGTCTTGGCATGTGTAGACAGGGGACCTACATACATCAACATGTATCATCCCAAGAGTTCATTAACTCTTTCTCTGTTTCCAGTAAACAGAACTATGGTCATAATATCTTTGTGACATGACTGGCAAGTTTCACAAGATGTAAATTCAAACTGATTTAAATATGCATCTAAATGTAACTTCAGCCAGTCGGGTCGCATTGATATGACCTAGTCTACAATGCCTCAAGAAGGATCCGTTCATTTCTTAACTCTTCCTCTTGTGTGTGTTCCATATACTAAGAACTGTAGTTTGATTTAGAACATTAACGCTTTTAGATAACGTGCTTGAACCGATCAACTTTTGATATAGGAAATGTTCAAAACATTATCCAACAATACAAAATTTTATCATTTCTTTACTAATAAAGAGAGTGATATGATTTTGCATATCAGGTTCGGTATCTAATAACATTCGTTCAGAATCAATGTATTGGTAATACAGGGTGACAGTGACCAACAGACTTGGCTGCAACACTTGCCCCGTTTTCTGCCTCATGAAACTTATCACCCGTTCTCAGTTTTCTACCTTTCTGTAGCCCTATGTAACAGATTACATATCTGGGATCCTGATCTGGTATCACATACCCAGGACGTAGAGGATACAGAGAAACAGTTCTTTGTAATGAACACACCCGAAGATGATGCATCAGCATGCACTCTCTTCGTTTGGGCGGCACTGGAATTCTGGTAATCCCCAATTTCCTGCTCTGTCTTATAACAATTATAAGTTGGAGCGGAACCAACGTTCCCCAGCACAGTATAACAAGCGGGTTCGGTCAAAATTCCGTATTATTATCTTGATTAAGGCGTGATATGGTCGCTACCTGGAGAGAGAGAGAAGAAAACACTCAGCGTGCGCTCTTGCAAGAATAGATTGGTTATTATTTTATCTAATCAGGATGGCTCCCACTGCTTTTTATCAAATCTTCCTTCAAACCCTAAAAGGAAAGACTAGCCGGGATTAATTACACACTACAAGTTCGCCAATCTTTCAGCCAGGCCAGTGTCGGTACTTTGAGGGAGGTCCCCCGTGCTTTCGCACGAACCTAATTAATGTAAACCTCGTTTTCCCAGAGGCGTAACCCCGTTAACACCTTTCTAGACACCTACTTGATCGGCTAATTGTAATGTATAAAACTCTCCCAGGAGTAACTCTTACTCGCAGCGGGTATCGGGATCCAACTATCTCATAGAAGGTATGCAATCTCATTGCAAATTTCAACACTTGAAATTCCCGATAATTTTGCCCCAAGCGATCTATGACCTTGACTGAGTCAACAAACCATAGACCGCAAGTAAAGTTCAACCCGTCATTTCCTGATTGAATTAAACCCACCCACACGACCCTTGACTGAGTCAACAAGGCCGCACGACTACCCTAATCCAATCGCATCATATGCTTTGCAGATAAGCACTAATCAGCTACCGCACACTACGCCTTGACTGAGTCAACAAACGCAGCACGAATACTAACTATTACCTATCTGAAATGACGAAGGGCTACGACAGGTTTTTAAGAAAACCTTTTGCGTAATGAACTTTATATCGTTGTAGAATCAAATAATTTTAAAATGGAGTGCTTTTGAGGCTTTTCTAGTTTTGCTAAAGGAGTCACTCCCGGTGAAGGGATCGTCGGTCCTTTCCTCGTCGAATGAGGTGCGGGATATATCATATATATCACTGTGCAAAGCAAAAACACTTAAAAGCAATCAAAAGACAAACCGAGTGTGTTGCATCTGCCAGTTATTGCTAAAGGAGTCACTCCCGGTGAAGGGATCTCGGTCCTTTCCTCATCGAATAAGGTGCAGGATATATCATATATACCGCTGTGCAAAGCAAGAACTGTAGCTACCTGTTTTATTTTTGAAATTCGATTCTACAACATCTTAGGTTTCTTTTTATTTCATTAATCTCATTAATGAAGTCCCATCATTTAAGTACCTAAACATCACAGATAAATACGACGTACACTTATGCCATCCGCATTCGTCTCGATGTCCCCTCGTGCACCGTTAGGTTAGGTAACTAACGGCAGAGCGGGGCAGGGCTAGCGCGGGTGTAAAACATAAGTAACGTCTATATAATATATCATATATACTATATACTGTATCTATCATAGAACATCACATGATCACATCACAGATATCGCAGCAGAAGAAACATATGAAATATTGGATATACTAGGACGTCCGTGTTTTCAATACGAGCCAGTATAAAACACGGATTCCACGGTCGCGATGAATAGCCAAACCCACACCCCTAGACCCCTACGAGAGCGGCAAGCAACCCTACCAATTCTGGAGTTAGGAGACCCGGACTCGACTCCTCGAGTTGGTCTCCCTCTGGACTCCAGAACCCGGTTACTTGTGCTCTCCTCCTTGGGTCTATCCTAGTGCGGAAAAGTAAATAATATACAAACGGTGACATCTTCCGCAACCTGGAAGTGCCCCAATAAAAGAATATTGCATACAAGTTTTTACATGAATGAAAATGAAAAACACTCATCTCACATAAAAAACCCCGGCTATTCAAACACGACGATCCAATATAACATATCCAGCAACACATAACATCACATGTCATCAACGTAAGTAAATAAGCGCATCCCAATTGTCGTTGACATATAGCAATGAAACCGGCGATATCACATAATACACTTACGGTCGCAGAAAAGAAAGTGTAAAACTACAACAGTTGGAATCCGCAACCTCTTTAGACATCGCATGCCTAATCAAATGAATTACTTAGACATCGCATGCCTAACAATTATAAACCCCGCATTTTAGTCTCATTATCGAAAACACTTTTCAATATTAGGTCGGGTAATTCAACAAGATTCCCGACATCCTGATCGAATGCTCGTCGCAAACTTCAGTAGACGGCCGCACCCCCGATACCGTCGACGAAGTGCACCAAGGCGGCACACCGCCACCGCGAGCACCCGAACGGATGCTTTCGGCGACGGGGTTCTCCTACAGTCACTTGGTCGGGGCTATAGGGTGTAGCTATCTATTAAGTTTACCCGGCAAGTATCCGCGTACACTACGTGATTACGACGGACTTTTGATCACATCAAAATTCCGTGTCAACCGATCAAGTGAGACTAAACCGCTAGATTTATAACATTCATTCAGTTATCTCATAACTTCTTGTGAATTCCAATTATTGTATCCCATTCCAGATAAATAGAAAATGTTAAACTTTCCGATCGAACACCCAAGTTTTCCCGATACAGATCAACACATGAAATAAGTTTTAAAAACATTCAGTTCATGCCTCAGTACCAACGGTCCTGCCGTAGAAGGGTCAAGCCAACGCTTCACATGTGGCACGCCGTACTGCCCCAAACCCGAAGGTTCAAAGGGCAGTTCAAGACGGTCACATAATCGAGTTAAGGTTTGTTGTCTTCTAGAGGGTCCATTGAGTTACTTTCACTACTTAGAACGTCTTTAAACTACGGAAAGATCCAACACTTGGAAATTTCCCGACAGGAGAAAAGTTGGGTATTTATATTCGATCGAACTTTTTAACATATTCATAAATTATCCGGAATGCCACATAGACAAAATTAGACAATCCGATCGAAAAACCGAGTCCCCAATACAACCCAAAAATCTCAACTCTTGAGTTCAGAAAAAAAATATCCCAGGAAAACCAGCACTGCAAAATAGGAATTACTGTGCAAAATTCAATGGGAGAAGAGACAAAATGGCCGCGGAACAGCCGCATTAGCACGCTAATGCCGCGGTTCCGCCGCACTTTAGAAAGATCATTAAGAAATTTTTGCACCGTAATTCTTAGAATTCCCTTCTGAATTTTCTGCATATTTTTAATCTGGAAAAAACCCAATATTTGGAAAAAGTCCAGAGAGCAAAATTGTGTTAGGGTTTCGGTTTAATCGGACTTCAAACTCCGTCTACGCATCGTCTAAGGCTCTAGCTAGGCTCTGATACCACTGTAGGGTTCCTAGGCACTCTCAAGAGGTTTCACAAGGCATCAACCATACCAATTTCAAATATTAGAGGTGCCGAGAAACCCTAATACGGATCGTTGGCTAGAAGTTTAGGCGACAAATGAAACTAGTTTACAACTAAACTAAAAGAACGGAAATACAACCTTTGTAGATCCGTTTCTCCACCTCCATAGCTCCATGATGAAGTCCTCTCCGCTGTCCAAATCGAACCATGACTCTTGCATCGGCTTCATCGGAGAAAAAGCGGACTAGGTCATCGACGACGATGCCGAAGATGATATACGTCGAGGCATCGCTAGATCAAGCTCCAACTTCACCAAGTATTGAAACTTGTGAAGAAAACACACTCTACTACTTGGAAAGAGGTAGAGGATGAAGAAATAGGAAGTGGGTAGACTTTAGAATTGGATTTCTCACTCTATTTCATCAATCACCATTGATGAAGTCAAGGTTCTTCATCTTGAAGAAGAAGAAGAAGAAGATGATAATGATATGATAGAATAAAAAAAGATTAACTTGAAAAGATAATCCCATTCATTCTTATCATAATAGTTACCATGGTTAAGTGTAAAGAATGAACCAAGGTTAAGTGAAGTGGTTAGGGTTAAGCATGAGACAAAATGGTCACATAGTCAAAGCTTCATGAAACTTCAACTAGCATCCAAAGAAAGCCACCATTCATTTATTTTGCAAAATAAATAAACAAAATAATTAAATGATTAAGCAAAAGAAAACCCTAACCATTACACAACCATGGTTTAATCTTTACACAAACCCTTGTAAGCATGTATCATCAAACATGATACATACAAATGTACAAAAGTATATCACATACACAATGTGCACAATCCAAGTGAGAAAATCCATTTAAAGTGAACCAATACTAGTTAATGCAAAGTAATATATCAAATATATAATTATGCATTAAATCATTAAATCAACACTTGATTTAACGATCCGGTCATATCGCATATAACCGACTAATATCAATAGTAACAACTTATCGAATCAACACTTGATCCGATAACCCGGCTATATCGCATATAACCGATCAATGTTACAAATCGCGAGAATCAAATACAGTATCATATACTGGTATTATTCTCGGTCCCGCACATATCTCATATGCGCTCCTATTTCGTTTCGCTTGAGCCAGGAAACCTCTGTGTAGGACTCTAAAGACTCGTCAATACGCCGGCAGCAGGTGATGATCATATCAAACACCCACAAGCCGCAAGCGGTCTGCTAAACGTAACGGCCACCCGGGTATTGAGCGATCAGAAGATCGACGAGCAAGCCCGCTCACACTCCAGTGAATCCAACCAGTAACACTACCGTACAGTCCGGTCTCGTCGTCTGATATGTCGTATATCTCGCCTAGGGGTGGTAAACGTCAGACCCCATTAGCTCGATAAGTCGTGTCGATATAAGGTCTATAACTATTCGAGAAACTACTGGTAACACTTACCAGTAAATCTCAGCAACCCTGGCCAGGGATTTCCGGTTATAGCCAATCGAACACAGCGCAACATCAACCCCCTATACCGGGAGAGACGAATCCCCTCCTATCGCTCATTGCCTCCATATGATTCGGGACTGTACCCAAAAACCACCGTTTTGCACGCCCTCTTGGACGTGGTAAGATGGAAATCAAAGCAGAGTGGGAACCACACAAGACTCTATGACGATCTCGGGTCAACAGACTACTCTGTACCAGTGTCACCTGAGAACTGCCATCTGACGTAAGGTATAATACCATCTGGGAGTTCTCGGCGATTCCGTCCAGTGTACCCAGTCTCCACTGAGCACCCGTATATCTCCTCTGATGTCAAACACCGATGGATATGGGATCATCCATCGCCCATCTGTATGGGTCGAGAAGGTATACGCTAGTCTACTCTGGTATATCGATGCCCCGTCTCGATATACCCACGACTAGGGACTTTGAAGGATGTACTTATGGACTACCATGTCCCCACTAGTATGATCCGCATCATAGTCCAGGTAGTCAAGTGCACATCCTAAGGGCTTTACCAACATATAATAGAGAGACAATCTGTGTACACGTTAAGGTAAAGAGTAACCAGATAGCATACTATCATGTCGAGCGAGAAAGTCCTCCCTATATATGTCCCAGCATCCACTGCAATATACATCCTATGTATAGCAATGGCCTCTAGGGCATACATATAACTAACAGGTTTTTCACGGAGAATCTGTGTGACAAGAACCTTTGACTGATTGTAGCATAGGAATGTCATCCACGTACACAATGAGGAATTCCACAGTTCTTGCTACAATCTTACTATAAATGCATGGTTCATCTGGATTTTTGATAAAGTCGAATTCTTTGACCGTCTTAATAAAAACAGATGTTCCAACTCCGCGATGCCTGCTTTAGTCCATAAATGGACTTAAGCAACTTGCAAACTTTCCCGCTGCTCCCACTCTGATTGAAACCCTCTGACTGATCCATATAGATGCACTCTTCCAAATAACCATTTAGACAAGCCGTCTCTACTTCCATCTGCCGGATCTCAAAATCTTGGGAGGCAGCAATGACAAGAAGATCCTAATGGATTTGAGCATAGACACTGGAGAAAAGGTTTCATCATGGTCCAAAGCAGGTCTTTAACGAAAACTTTTTGCAACAAGTCTAGCCTTATAGGTTTCAACCTATCCATCTACACCAATCTTCTTTCTGAAGATCCATTTGCGGCCTACGGGTTTTACCCCTTCTGGAGCAATGTTCAAAGTGCATACTTTGTTGGTGTACATGGACTCCATTTTGGTCCGCATTGCATCCAGCCATTTTACTGAGTCGCCGTTCTGAATGGCTTACTGGAAGCTAGTTGGCTCATCATTGTCAATGATGCAATCCTCTCGATCCCCATCTATGAGAAAACCGTAGTATCTCTCGGGCGGATGAGACTGCCTACTAGTCATGCGGATTGGCGTAAGGATGTCAGGTTCTTTTGAAACCCCTGATTCTACCATACTTTCAGTAATTATTTATGGTTCTGGAATTTCTTCCAGTTCTATTGCGCTCCCACTATTTTCTTTTACAAAAAATTGATTTTTTAAAAAGTGGGCATGACGAGGAACAAAAACCTTTTGTTCCTCTGCGTAATAGGAAAGATACCCCTTGGAGTTTTTTGGGTAACCTACAAACCTATACAGTACTGAGCGTGCCTCGAGCTTGTCCGCATACTGATTTTCAATGAAAGATAGACATCCCTATATCTTCCGATACTGAAGATAGAGTTTCTTCCCACTTCATATCTGATATGGTGTGGTAGGCACCGACTTAGTAGGAACCTTGTTCAAAACATATGCAGCTGATTCTAGTGCATAACCCCAGAAGGATCGCGGTGACTTAGCCTTACTCATCATGGAACGAACCATATCCAATAGGGTTCGATTCCTTCTTTCTGATACACCGTTGTGTTGTGATGTGTATGGAGGAGTAAGCTGAGAGAGAATTCCATTCTCTTTTAAGTAGTCCAAGAACTCGGCACTTAAGTATCCACCATCTCGATCAGATCTCAGTGTCTTGATACTTTTGCCTGTTTGTTTTTCCACTTCATTCTTGTATTCTCGGAATCTCCCAAAGGTCTCGGATTTATGCTTCATCAAGAAGACATGTCCATACCTAGAGAAATCATCCGTAAAAGTAATGAAGTATGAATAACCACTTCACGCATGTATAGACATTGGACCACACACATCACTGTGTATGAGCCCCAAGAGCTCGCTCGCTCTTACTCCATGTCCAGTAAACGAAGTCTTTGTCATCCTTCCCATGAGACAAGATTGACAAGTTTCATAAGACAGATATTCGAACGGATCCAAATATCCCTCTCTATGTAGCTTCGTCAATCGTGTTTCATTGATGTGACCAAGTCTACAATGCTATAAGAAAGCCTGATTTAGTTCCGGAGACTTTCTTTTAAGCGTGTTCTGGACACTGAAAACTGAGCTTGATTTAATACGTATATTCCGTTATCTAATGTATCTGACCCAATCAAAACTTGATTTAGGTGGATGTGGACCACATCGCTTACAAATGTAAAATTATATCCATCCTTAGAAAATAAGGATACATATATGATGTCACAAGATAGACTAGGTACATACAAATAGTTACGTAGAATCAAAATTGTTTACCGCCGAAAGCCGGGAAAGACAGACGTTTTGCCTGCATTTGGGGGCAGATGCTATTTGGTTTTATCTGTCCACCTCTCCGAAGATGCCAAGTTGATTTATGGCACTGTGTATCGAAGGTTTAGATAGATGCAGCCGTTGTAGCAGACTTCATCAGATTCCCCTCGTTGTGAGGGGTTTTTTGATTGTGGGGACGCTCTTCCCTGCAGGCGCAAGCCCCTGCAGTTAATTAAGTTACCGCACCGCGGTAACCACTTTCTCCTGCTCCAGAAGGTCATTTCATGTCGTGTGTGTTTGTTTTATTTTTAGTTGCCCGTGAATTGTATACGGAGACTAATTTGTGTTGTCACCCGTAGTGCGTGGATTTGTCCAAATCTGTATTTTCTTAGATTTGGGTTTGGTCTAATTTAAGGATCCTTAACCTTATTTGAGATTAAGATTGACTTAAACATTTGTTAAGGATACGTTAATCCGATTGTAGGGTTCCTAGGCACTCTTACAAGGGTTAATAAGGTATCAACCATGCCCGAATAAAAATTTAGACGTGCCGAACAACCCAAAGCCGGGATCTTTGCTAGATAATTAGGGTTTAACATGCAAGTAAACATCTTTACAACTAAAAGTGAGGGATTACAACCTTTGTAGTCCGCTCCTTCGCTTCATAAGCTCCGAGTAGAAGTCCCTTCGCCGCGATCCACGATCTCCCGGACTCAAGAGAGGATCCACAACTCGAACGATCCATGCTAGCTTGTAGTCTTCCTTTTCTCCGATGATCTACCTCGAAGTTTCTATAACTCAAGCTCTCTCTCTCTAATGAGGTGAACACCCTAATCTAATTGGCTAGATTAGATGAGGATGATGGAGTAATATTTGAGCTCTCTTTTCTTATCAAATTCTCACTCTTAATCATCACAAAATGAAAACCTAGAAAACTTTCTCAAAGCTCAAGGTTGAAGAAGAAGAAGAATAATGAATTCAATCCTTTTGTGATGAATAATGAAATGATATATGATTAATAATGTAACCATGGTTAACAATGACAATGCTAACCCATGTAGAGAATTAACTAAGGCTAAGGGTTTGGGTTGGGTTAAGAATGAGTCACTAGAAAATATCAACCAAAATATCTTAGCTCATGACAAAAGAAAACCTTCTAGAAGGTTCATGAAAGAACTAACTCAATTCAAACCCTAACCTTGTTTAATCTCCACTAAACATGTTGCATTAGTAATCATATCATGTTACAATAATATATATCACATATATATTATATATTTGTAACAAAAGAAAATAATACAATTAACATATATCGCATATATATAACAATGTATTATCCGGTGAGAAAATGAATCAATAAAGCGAGCCAATATTAGATAATGTAATGCAATATATCATATATATTATTATACATTAAATTATCGAATCAACACTTGATCCGACAATCCGGCTATATCAAATATAACCGACTAATATATCATGTACCGATTCATCGAATCAACACTTGATCCGATGACCCGGCTCATATCTAAATATCGTGAGAATATAATACGGTATCTCATATCCCATTATCCTCGGTCGTGCACATATCACATATGTGCCCCTACTCCATTTTGCCTGAGTCAAGAAACCTCTGTGTAGGACTCTAAAGAATCGTCAATACGCCGGTAGCAGGTGATGATCATATCAAACACCCACAAGCTGCAAGCGGTCAGCTAAACGTAACAGCCACCCAGGTATTGAGCGATCAGAAGATCAACAAGCAAGCATGTACATTCTCCTGTGAATCCAATCAGTAAAACTCCTATACAGTCCGGTCTTTTCGTCTGATATGTCGCATATCAAATCTAGGGGTGGTATACGTCAGACCCCAGTAACCGATAAGTCGTGTTGATGTGAGGATCATAACGGGTCGAGAAACTACTGATAACACTTACCAGTAAATCTTTATATCAGCCCTGGCCAGGGGCTTCCAGTTATAGACAATCGAACACAACACAATATCAACTCCCTATACCGGGAGAGAAGAATCCCCTCCTATCGCTCATTGCCTCCATGTGATTCGGGACTGCACACAAAAGCCACCGTTTTGCATGCCCTCTTGGATGTGGTAAGGTGGAAATCAAAGCACAGTGGGAATCACACAAGACTCTATGACGATCTCGGGTCTACAGACTACCCTGTACCAGTGTCACCGGAGAACTGTCATCTGACGTATAGTATATCACCATCTGGGAGTTCTCGGCGAGTCCGTCTAGTGTACCTAGTCTCCACTGAGCACCCGTACACCATCCTTGATGTCAAAACACCGATGGATATGGGATCATCCATCGCCCATCATATGGGTCAAGATGCGTATACGCTAGTCTACTCTGGTGTATCGATGCCCTGTCTTGATACACCCTCGACTAGGAACAGTTATAGGATGTACTCATCGACTACCGTGGCCCCACTAGTATGATCTCATCATAGTCCCAGTAGTCGAGTACAGATCCTAAGGGCTTTATCAACATGTGAGAGTAAGACAGTAAACTAATACAAGTCAACATGTTAAGATAAAGTGAAACCAAATAGCATACTATCATGAAGAGCAAGAAAGTACTCTCTATATATATCCAAGCATCCATTATAATATACATCATATGTACAACAATGGCCTCTAGGGCATATATATAACTAACAATCTCCCACTTGCACTAAGGCCAGCTGTTGTAGTATCTCATACCTAGCATCCCGAATAATCTCTCAAACTTTATCTGGGGAATGGCCTTCGTGAGTGGATCCGCAGTGTTGTCCTTCATATCAACTCTCCTGACCTCGATCTCCCGGCGATCAACTATCTTCTTGATTAGGTGATACCGCCTCAGAATATGTCTGGACTTCTGATGGGACCTGAGTTCCTTGGCCAAAGCCACAGCTCCATTGTTATCGCAATACAAAGGTATTGGATGCTCACTGGACGGAACCACACCAAGTTCAGTAATGAACTTCTTTATCCAGACAGCCTCTTTGGCAGCATCGTTGGCAGCGATGTATTCAGCCTCCATCGTCAAGTCTGCAACGGTATCCTGTTTGGAACTCTTCCAACACACCGCCCCTCCATTGAGGGTAAAGACAAATCCCGAGTGCGACTTAGAGTCGTCCTTATCACTTTGGAAGCTCTAATCGGTAAAGGACTCCACCTGGAGTTCTCCGTTACCATACACCAAGAACATCTCTTTAGTCCTTCGTAAGTACTTGAGAATGTTCTTCACAGCTGTCCAGTGACACTCTCCAGGATCTGCTTGATACCTACTCACTACACTTAGTGAGTATGCTACATCGGGTCTGGTACATAGCATCGCATACATGATAGAGCCTACTGCCGAAGCATTGGGTATCCCTTGCATGCGAGCTCTCTCTAAATCAGTCTTGGGAGACATCTCTTTGGAGAGAGTGAGTCCAGAGATCGTGGGTAGGTTCCCACGCTTGGATTCTTCCATACTAAACCTCTTTAGTATGGTGTCAATGTATCTGGATTGGGACAATCCCAGTATCCGTTTAGATCTATCTCTATAGATCATAATTCCCAATATGCAGGAGGCATCACCTAGATTTTTCATTGAGAATCTTTGTGATAAGAAGAGCTTGACTGATTGCAGCATAGGAACATCATTTCCTATCAAGAGTATGTCATCGACGTACAATACGAGGAAGACAACCTTACACTCTGCAACCTTCCTATAAATACAAGGTTCATCTACGTTTTTGATGAAGTCAAACTCTTTGACTACAACATCAAAGCTGATGTTCCAACTCCGCGATGCTTGCTTTAACCCATAGATGGATTTAAGCAGTTTGCACACCTTTCCGCTGCTCCCACTATCTAGGAAGCCCTCTGGCTGAGTCATGTACACGCACTCTTCTAAATCACTGTTTAGAAAGGCGGTCTTAACATCCATTTGCCAGATTTCGTAGTCATGGTATGCAGCAATGGCAAGTAAGATCCGGATGGACTTAAGCATAGCCACTGGAGAAAAGGTTTCGTCATAATCCATACCTGGTCGTTGACGAAAACCCTTTGCAACAAGTCTGGCTTTGAAAGTCTCAACTTTTCCATCTACACCAATTTTTTTTTTAAAGATCCACTTGCTCCCAATGGGTTTTACCCCTTCAGGAGCATTTTCCAAAGTCCATACTTTGTTGGTGTACATGGATTCCATCTCAGATCGCAATGCATCCAGCCATTTCACAGAGTCACCACTCGTGATGGCCTGCTCAAAACTAGTTGGGTCATCATCTTCCATGATGCAATCCTCGCTCCCACCATCAATGAGAAAACCGTAGTATCTCTCAGGTGGATGAGAAACCCTACTAGATCGGCGGAGAGGCTGGGGTTCGTCGGGTACTACTGAATCATCTGGTTTCACTAAATCTTCAGTTGCAGTTTGTGTCGCTGGAACCTCTTCCAGCTCTACCTCTTCGCCACTAATTTCTTTCGCAAGAAATTCCTTTTCTAAAAAGGTGGCATATTGAGAAACAAACACTTTTTGTTCTTCAGTGCGGTAGAAAAAGTATCCTTGGGAATTCTTAGGACATCCCACAAACTTGCAAAGAACTGATCGTGCCTCGAGTTGTCCGGATTTTGCCTTTTGACATAGGCCGGACAACCCCATATCTTAACTCGTTTAAAATATGGTCTCTTCCCACTCTATATCTCATATGGTGTGGTAGGTACAGATTTAGACGGAACTTGATTCAATAGGTATGCTGCTGTCTCAAGCGCATAACCCCAGAAGGAAATAGGTAACTCAGCAGTGCTCATCATAGAGCGCACCATATCTAATAGGGTGTGATTCTTCCGTTCCGATACACCGTTGTGTTGTGGTGTATAAGGAGGAGTAAGCTGAGAGAGAATCCCATTCTCTTTTAGATAATCCAGAAAATCATTGCTCAAGTATTCTCCTCCTCAATCAGATCGAAGGATCTTAATACTTTTTCCCGTTTGGTTCTCTACTTCGTGCTTATATTCTCTGAATTTCTCAAAAGCTTCAGACTTGTGTTTCATCAAGAACACATGTCCGTATCTAAAGAGATCGTTAGTGAATGTAATGAAGTAGGAAGAACCGTTCCTGGCATGCGTAGACATAGGACCGCATACATCACTATGTACCAGTACTAAGAGTTCGGTAACTCTTTCTCCGTGTCCACTAAACGGAGCTTTGGTCATTTTGCCTTTGAGACATGAATGGCAAGTATCATAAGATGATAATTCGAACGGATTGAAATATCCATCCTTATGTAACTTAGCTAGTCATGTCGCATTGATATGACCAAGTCTATAATGCCACAAGAAGGATTCGTTCATTTCTGAACTTTTCCACTTGTGTGTGTTTTGTATATTAAGGACTGTATTTTGATTGAGAATGAATATGCCATTATGTAACGAGCCTGATCCAATCAACTTTTGATTTAGGAATATGTTCATAACATTATCCTGTACTACAAAATTATATCCTTCTTTACTCAATAAAGAAACCGATATAATGTTGCACATCATGTTCGGTATATAATAGCACCCATTCAGAATTAGTGTATTACTACTTGGTAATACAAGGTGATATTCGCCAACAGTTTTGGCTGCAATACTTGCACCATTCCCTACTTGTACGGAATGATCACCTTTTCCCAGTTCTCTACCTTTACGTAGCCCACGTAACAATTTACATATATGGGATCCTGATCCGGTATCTAATACCCAGGACGTAGAGTGAACTGAGAAACAGTTCTCAATAACTAACACACCCGAAGAAGATGCATCAGCATGCCTGTTCTTCTTTTGGGCGGCGTGAGAATCCAGATTTTCTCCTGTTTCTTGCTCAGTCTTATAACTCTTATAAGAAAGAACGGGACCAACGATTCCCTGCTCAGTATAATAAGCAGGTTCAGTCAATAGATCCATATTATTATCTTGATTAAGTCCCGACATGGTCGCTACCTGGAGAGAGAGAGAAGGGAACACTTTAGCGTATGCTCTTGCAAGATTAGATTGGTTATTATCTTATCTAATCAGGATGTCTCCCACTGTTTTTATCAAATCTTCCTTCAAACCGTAAAAGGTAAGATTAGCCGGGATTAATTACACCCTACAATTTCGTCAATCTTTCAGCCAGATCAGTGTCGGTACTTGAGGGAGGTTCCCCATGCTTTCGCACGGACCTAATTAAAATAAACCTCGTCTTCCCAGAGGCTTAACCCCGTTAACACCTTTCTAGACACCTACTCGATCGACTAATTGTCCTGTGTAAAATTCTAGCAGGAGTAACTCTTACTCGTAGTGGGTATCAGGATCCATCTATCTTATAGAAGGTATGCAATCTCATTGCAAATTTCAACACTTGAAATTCCCGATAATGCTTTTGCCCCTAGCAACTTATGACCTTAACATAGTCAAAAAATCATAATTGCTAGCCAAGTTCAACCCGTCATTTCCCGATTGAATTAAACCCACCTGCACGACCCTTAACATAGTCAACAAAGTCGTACAACTACCCTAATCCAATCACATCTCATGTTTTAGCAGATAAGTACTAATTAGCTACTGCACACTACGCCTTAACATAGTCAACAAACGTAGCACGAATACTAACTAGTCTCTATCTGAAATGATGGAGGGCTACGCAGGTTTTTCAGAAAACCATGAGCGTAATGAACTTGATATCGTCGTAGAATCGAGTGATTTTGAAAAAGGAGTGTTTTTGAGGCTTTTCTAGTTTCGCTAAAGAGGTCACACCCGGTGAAGGGATCTCGGCTCTTTTCCCATCGAATAAGGTGCAGGGTATATCATATATACCGCGGTGCAAAGCAAGAACTATTCAAACTTTCAAAAACTAAACTATGAGTTTGTAGCATCTGCCAGTATTGCTAAAGAGGTCACTCCCGGTGAAGGGATCTCGGCTCTTTCCTCATCGACTAAGGTGCAGGGTATGTCATATATACCGCGGTGCAAAGCAAGAACTGTAGCTACCTTTTTTATAAAATTTTAATTATACAACATCTTTTAGGTTTCTTTTCTTTTATTAATCTCATTAATAAAAATCCCATCAATTAATGCTTCCTAAGTATCATAGAAGAAACGAAAGCAGTAATATTTATATATCAGCATAAGCATTCGTCTCTGACAGTAATATGATCTCATCACAGAACATTGCAGCAGAAGAACATATATGAAATATTGGATATACTAGGATGTCCATGTTTTTAATACGAGCCTGTATAAAACACGGATTCTACGGTCGCGATGAATAGCCAAACCCATATCCCTAGACCCCTACGAGAGAGGCAAGCAACACTGCCAATTCTAGGGTTAGGAGACCCAGTCTCGACTCCTCGAGATGGCCTCCCACTGGACCCTAGAACCCGGTTACTTGTGCTCCCTTCCTTGGGTCTACCTAATACGGAAAAGTAAATAATATACACTGGTGACATCAACCTCATCCCGGAAGTGCCCCAATAAAAGAATATTACATACAAATAAATTTTTCATGAATGAAAATAAAAACCCTCATCTCACATAAAACCCCTGGCTATTCAGAACACGACGATCCAATATAACATATCACAACAACACATAATATCTCATATAATCAACGTAAGTAAGTATGCATACACCGATCGTCGTTGATGTATAGCAACGAAAACCGGCAATACAACTACATACTACACTTACGGTCACAGAAAAGAAATTGTAAAACTACAATATTTGGAATCCACAGTTACTTTAGACATCATAAATCCGAAATATCACATACTCCGCATTTCATGCCTAACTATATGAATTCCACATATTGTATCACATTCCAGATAAATAAACAGTATTAAACTTTCCGATCAGATAATCAAATACCCAAAATTTCCTAAATAGCTCAACACTTGAGCGGAGTTCAAATAATCCCAGAATATATCACAGTACCAATGTTCCAGCCGTAGAAGGGTCAAGCCAACGCCTCACATGTGGCACGCCGTACTGCCCCAAACCCTAAGGTTTAGAGGCGGTTCAGACGGTCACATAATCGAGTTAAGGTTTGTGTTCTTCTAGAGGGACCACCGCGTTACTTGCATGTTTTTTCGAAAGATTTAAACCCAAGAAAAATTCAACACTTGAAAGTTTTTCGTGCCGGTAAAAAGTGAGTTAATGATATCCGTTCGAACATTTTAACAGTTTCTAAAATATCCGGAAAAAGAACGAAATTAAATTTTCTGATCGAGTCAACGAATTCAAAATAATCCCCAGAACACTCAACACTTGAATCAGATTAAAAATACCCAGAAATATGCACTAACAGATACGAATATTACTGTGCTAAAACCAAAGCACAATTCGACTGTACCGCCGCGGATTCGCAGCGCAAGCAAGGTATTGCCGCGGTTCCGCGGCAGTCAGTACGAATTACCTGCTCGTTTTCCACAGTAATACTTATAATTCCCTGCTGATTTTTTTGAGTATTTTTAATACAGAAAAAATCACATTTTTAAAAATTGTCCAGAAAGGGGGTCAAAATCGGTGTTTCGGGGTTCGATCGGAGTTTTAACTTCGTATACACGTCGCCTAATGCTCTAGCTAGGCTCTAATACCACTGTAGGGTTCCTAGACACTCTTACAAGGGGTTAATAAGGCATCAACCATGCCCGAATAAAAATTTAGACGTGCCGAACAACCCAAAGCCGGGATCTTTGCTAGATAATTAGGGTTTAACATGCAAGTAAATATCTTTACAACTAAAAGTGAGGGATTACAACATTTGTAGTCCGCTCCTTCGCTTCATAAGCTCCGAGTAGAAGTCCCTTCGCCGCGATCCACGATCTCCCGGACTCAAGAGAGGCTCTACAACTCGAACGATCCATACTAGCTTGTAGTCTTCCTTTTCTCCGATGATCTACCTCGAAGTTTCTATAACTCAAGCTCTCTCTCTCTAATGAGGTGAACACCCTAATCTAATTGGATAGATTAGATGAGAATGATGAAGTAGTATTTGTGCTCTCTTTTCTTATCAAATTCTCACTCTTAATCATCACAAAATGAAAACCTAGAAAGCTTTCTCAAAGCTCAAGGTTGAAGAAGAAGAAAAATAATGAATTCAATCCTTTTGTGATGAATAATGAAATGATATATGATTAATAATGCAACCATGGTTAACAATGACAAGGCTAACCCATGTAGAGAATTAACTAAGGCTAAGTGTTTGGGTTGGGTTAAGAATGAGTCACTAGAAAATATCAACCAAAATATCTTAGCTCATGACGAAAGAAAACCTTCTAGAAGGTTCATGAAAGAACTAACCCAATTCAAACCCTAACCTTGTTTAATCTCCACTAAATATGTTGTATTAGTAATCATATCATGTTACAATAATATATATCACATATATATTATATATTTGTAACAAAAGAAAATAATACAATTAACATATATCGCATATATATCAATGTATTATCCGGTGAGAAAATGAATCAATAAAACGAGCCAATATTAGATAATGTAATGCAATATATCATATATATTATTATACATTAAATTATTGAATCAACACTTGATCCGACAATCCAGCTATATCGAATATAACCGACTAATATATCATGTACCGATTCATCGAATCAACACTTGATCCGATGACCCGGCTCATATCTAAATATCGTGGGAATATAATATGGTATCTCATATCGCATTATCCTCGATCGTGCACATATCACATATGTGCCCCTACTCCGTTTTGCCTGAGTCAAGAAACCTCTGTGTAGGACTCTAAAGAATCATCAATACGCCGGTAGCAGGTGATGATCATATCAAACACCCACAAGCTGCAAGCGGTCAGCTAAACGTAACAGCCACCCAGGTATTGAGCGATCAGAAGATCAATATGCAAGCCTGTACATTCTCCTGTAAATCCAATCAGTAACACTCCCGTACAGTCCGGTCTCTTCGTCTGATATGTCGCATATCAAGTCTAGGGGTGGTATACGTCAGACCCCAGTAACCGATAAGTCGTGTCGATGTGAGGCTCATAACGGGTCGAGAAACTACTGATAACACTTACCAGTAAATCTCTATATCAGCCCTGGCCAGGGACTTCCAGTTATAGCCAATCGAACACAGCACAACATCAACTCCCTATACCGGGAGAGACGAATCCCCTCCTATCGCTCATTGCCTCCATGTGATTCGGGACTGCACCCAAAAGCTACCGTTTTGCACGTCCTCTTGGACGTAGTAAGGTGGAAATCAAAGCACAGTGGGAATCACACAAGACTGTATGACAATCTCGAGTCTACAGACTACCCTGTACCAGTGTCACCGGAGAACTGCCATCTGACGTGTGGTATATCACCATCTGGGAGTTCTCGGCGAGTCCGTCCAGTGTACCCAGTCTCTACTGAGTACCCGTACACCATCCTTGATTTCAAAACACCGATGGATATGGGATCATCCATCGCCCATCATATGGGTCAAGATGCGTATACGCTAGTCTACTCTGGTGTATCGATGCCCTGTCTCGATACACCCTCGACTAGGAACAGTTATAGGATGTACTCATCGACTACCGTGGCCCCACTAGTATGATCTCATTATAGTCCCAGTAGTCGAGTACAGATCCTAAGGGCTTTATCAACATGTGAGAGTAAGACAGTAAACTAATACAAGTCAACATGTTAAGATAAAGTGAAACCAAATAGCATACTATCATGACGAGCAAGAAAGTACTCTCTATATATATCCAAGCATCCATTATAATATACATCATATGTACAGCAATGGCCTCTAGGGCATATATATAACTAACACCGATGTTGGACTAAGATCTTCTTAACGGGTGTTCGGGATTATTTTTGATCCAACAAAAGAGCATTTGGGCTCTATCGTTTTAGTTTAAGGACGTTACAGTCAACGACTAGTTTAAGGACATTACGGTCCATGGGGTAATTTAAAGACATTACGGTCCATTAGGGTATGCTCATGGGTTTGGGAGTACATCCAAAAGCTGTTGGTTATCGGGACCCTCCACATCTCTGACATCGTTGAAGAATTATAACGGCATATATCAGAGGTGTGGAGAGATGTACCCTTGAACCGAACTCCAGATCGAAGGGAGAGATCATGGTGTAACGAACATTGTTTTAGATGCCATGTATTAGGAGATCATTAGTCATCTTTGGAACTAAGATCGATTTGGGGAGACCTGAGTATAGGTGGGCTCTGTTGATTGATGGTCAAAAGATTTTTTGGCCTCAGGAGACTTGGCTAATTTGGGCTCGGGTTGGCCCCTCATAGTGTTAAACACTGCTAAATGTTTAGCGCTCACGTGCTCCCACGTGAGGCTCTTAAGCAGTGTTAAACACTGAAATTTGGAGCGCTCACATATGGCACGTGAGGCACCTGGATATTGGGCATTGTTTCTTCGGGCTTATTCTCTTGTTATATACATATAAGTGTTAAACACTTAGATCTTGTAACCATCACGTGTGTACACGTGAGGCGCTCCCAAGTTAGGCCCTGCCTCCTTTGGATTTATCTTTCTATTCTTTTCTAAGTGCTAAGCACTATTGGAGGTCATGTGAGGTCACGTGACTCGATCTCAGTTGTTTCTTTTTGTTCCTCAGATGTGCTCACATGGGAACACGTGATCTGTCGTTATAGCGTTAAGCGCTAATATGCATAGAGCTCTTGATCTAGGTATTGAGAATTTCAAGTCTCTTGTTTTATAAGAATTAAACCCTAGTTCTATCAGAGAAATTAAATTTCTCTGTCTTTGGAAGAATTAAATTCTTCAAACCTAGTTCTTCCCTCTAAATTTTGGGACTGCATAACAGAATCTCCCCGATGAGAATTAAAATCTCAACTTGTGGGGAGATCTGCTTCTGCAGACCTTAACCAGAGAAAGAACTAAGTTCTTTTTTTTAAGAGTTAAACTCTTGTAAGAGGAGATAAATATGCTCTCTAGGTCTCTCTTTGTTTTACCTAGGGTTTCTTTTTCTTCAAAAAGAACTCCTCTTCTTTTTTGTTTTCTCAAATCTTATGGGGGGTCTCCACCTTTCTCTCTTCAGTCTCGAGTCCTTTATATAGTAAATGCAAGTTTGTTGATTTTGTTAAGGAAATCTCTCATTGAAAGATTTTTGATTGATTCGGGGATTTTATTCACCGTTGGATCTTTGATCCTGGGACTTCTGTTTTACAGAAGACATTTTTCTTGTTTTTAACAAGATTGGAAAAATATTTTCCCATACAGTGCTTATTCTGTATCTTGATGATTTTTAATCACCATTGGATCTTTAATCCAACGGTGTTCTTTTTTACCGAGCACAATCTTTCTTGTTTAGAAAGATTGGGAAAATATTTTCCGATACAGAGCTTATTCTGTATCTTGATGATTTTTAATCACCATTGGATTTTTAATCCAACGGTGCTCTTTTTTACAGAGCATAACCTTTCTTGTTTAGAAATATTGGGGGAAATATTTTCTAAATAGGGTTTTTATCTCTCTTATTTAAAATTTGATTCAATTGACTTAGAAGGTATTAGGAACCCTCACGTGTAGCACGTGACCCATAGCATTAAACCGGTTTGCTTATATGCAGCAGTCCCAGAGAAAAGCATCACGTGTTGGTATGTGATCTTTTCTAGCTTGTTATTTGCTTTAGGAAGGTGACTATATATTTTGTATACAGATGCCCACGTGCCTACACGTGAGGCTCAATTTCAGACCTATTTGTTAAGCGTAATGCTTATAATTTTTGCTCCAAGGCGCATCACGTGCGGGCACGTGATGCTCCATTTGGCGAGTTTTTCCATCGCTTTTTTATTTATTATTTATATTATTATTAAATTTTTTTTATAAGGGAACAAATGACCCCATAGCGTTGTTCTCACGTGGCTTGCACGTGAGTGCAACGCTGTCACCTTTACAGCCGTTGGATTGCCTAGAGGAATGAGAAGGTGAACCGCCCTTGTCACGTCTTATAAATGTAAGGTTTTGGCCTTTGGGAAGCCACTGTTCTTTCATCTTCTTCCTTCCTTGTCTTTTTCGAGAATTTAATTCTGCTCTTCAGTGCTTAGTTCTCTGTCCATTGCAATTTCCAGAGTTAAAAAAAACTTTTTTAGGTAAAGATCTTGAACATCAGAAAAACCCTTTTCTTAAAGAAAACTTCTGGATTTTAAATCCACCATGAGAGCTTTGCTCTCTTCTGAAACCCATCTCTCAGAGATCCGAAGACATGATCTTTGAATAGTAACTCTCAATGTCTTGGGCATTCCTCCTCTGATCTTTAAGGATTCATGGCATTTTATTTTTCATTTCCTCTTCATGGGTGTTTCTGGAATTTAATTCCATTGCATAAAAGGAATTTAATTCCTCACTAAAGAGCTTTGCTCTGAAGATCAAGAGGGCCCTTCAGGAATTTCATTCCGTGGTAGTCTTGAGAACATTTTCGTAGGGTTTTTCCTTACTTGCATAAATTCAAATTTGTAGGGTATTTTAACAGAACTTGCTTTCTCTATGAGAATGTCAAGGGTTGTTTAAACTCCCGTGTCCGCTTAATGAGAATCTTTTTAGATTCTCATAATAATTTTCCTGTCTTATCATTGGTGAGCCGCCATATTGATTTTGTGGGGTCGATTAGTTTTGCAATCAGTGGTCCCATGGAATAAACTTCTTGTCGTTTCCCTCTATTATTATTATTATTATATATATATATACATACATACATACATACATACATACATATATATATAGGTTTCATTAACGGCCTTTCTTTCCCCTTTTCAGGAACAATGGCTTCTCTTCCTTACTTTTCTTTTACTCGCTTAGACGCCTCTTTTCCGCAATCGCCGTCGGATGAGGAGGCCATGGCGATAATCCGGGCCCATGACAGGGACTGTAGTAGTTTGCTCCTATAGGGAGTTGGGTATGAGCACATTATCCAGGGCTGCCGCGGCTTTCCTTGTGAAATGCCAACGGAGCCTCTCCGCCCAATATCACTAATGGAGCGTCCGCCGACCGCTTATGCGGTGGAGGTGGCTAATTGGACTCCTACAGGCCGGCTTGATCCATCAACAACCGGGATACCCAACCAGTACTTGCCGGCTATAGATATCTTGGGGCGCCGCATCTGTCAAGGTGAAGCCCAACCCTAGGGACAAGTCTATAAGGTAGGGCTTACCCCTCGTCATCCAATTGGCTATCTTCCTTGGGCTCGGTATGTCCTCTCCGCCCACTGTGCACGGTTGCAGAAGATTGGGTTATATCAAGTGGTGTACACGTCTCTTTTTCATTACCCGGCTCCTCACGTCTGGTGGGTTAAAGCTTTCCTGAACCAATGAAATCTTCCCACCAACACCTTCTTGCTAGAGGATCGTGAGGTCTCGATTTACCTCGACTTTTTTAGAACAGGTCCGAGTCAAATTGCAATGATTCTGGAAGAGTTCCGTGAAATCTCTGGATTGCCGATCAGGGGAGAGCACTATGAAGAGTTGCTGCCTCTCGATGAGTATTTATTCATGACCGTGCCTGCTATGCTTGACGGCATGACGACTGAAAACGTCGTCCATCATAAGTATCCCATTCTAATCAAGACTCTAGGTATTTTCAAGAAGCTGTTCGCGGAGTCAGAAGGACAGGGCGTCACCTTTAAGAGCTTCATCGCCTGTTTTCTCCGTGAAGATGTCTTTTCAAAAGAGGCTCCAAAATTTGCGAACATTAACGACCCTTTTGGGTTTGGGCTGAATAAGCTGCCGGCCAAAGAAGAGGACTTTCCGCAGTTTTACATTCCGGCCTCGTCGGTCGTGCCCTTCGATTCAATTGCGGCCCCTGGCATGGACGAAGAGACCTTCTTTGTCGGCTTCATCAGTCTTTGGCTCAGTTGGTTCTCCATGCCAACGCATTGACGCTTCATGAGAGCCTATGTTTTCTACCCCGCTCATCACGTAGCCGAAGGGGCATGGTTGGCCGTTGGCATCTTTATCATGGATTAAGTGTTGCGGCCAACACTTCAACCCCAGGTACAGACGTCATGAATTCCTCCCTCCGCTACTTCAAGTCGTGGATCGAGATGCATGTATTAGGAGCGTTCGCAGTGCATTAGAGGCCAGATTTTTATGACTCCTATACCTTCCCACGGTTCATGAGGTTGGTGGATGCTTCTGCTCCCGACCCTACCCAGCTAGGAGCCCTCCGCATGCTGCTTAATCCGCACTCCAACGAGGGCGGGATGGTTTTTATCAACCGAGTCCTCTCTGCTCCAGCGGGCCCGATAGGTGGGGCGTCGTCTTTAAAACCTAATGAGATCATACACCAGTACTCGATTAGGCCGGGCTACCTGGTGTTCCGGCAGAATAACATGGCCCTTTTTATGCGGTACAATCCGCATCGCTTCGCCTAGCAGTTGGGCTATACCCAGGGTGTCCCTTTCGAGGCGTTCTTGGTTGAACCTACTCCGTCTCTGGAACTCACGCGTGACGTCACCCATCACTTTATGCGGCTAAACACCGGCTCCCGTTTCGTGATCTCCGATGCTGACTATATTCCAAGGTGTGTGGGGTCCTTCATAGGTTGTTATCGTCATCGAGTCGGTCCCGTCATCGTCGAGGAGAGGCTCTTTAAGTGTCGATTGTCAGCTCCGGCCCAAGCCACTGGTATTCCGTTGCGGCCGCGGACAGTGGTCCGCCCTCTATTGAGGGATGGCGGTGTGGTTCTTATCCTGAAAACCGCAGAAACAGAATTGACTCCTCGCACTACTGGGATGCCAGTGCGCACTAGAGCTCAAGCAAAGGCCTCCGATGAAGCGCCAGCGGCAGTACCATCAGTGGTGGTATCGCCAAAAGGGGATACCGGAAGCGAGGTTTGCCAACGTCGCACCAAAGCGCCGAGGGGAAGGAAGCGATCCTCTTCCAGTGTTAGCTCCAGCTCGAAAAGGAGGAAAAAAATAGTTGCTAGCTTGCTTGACCTCCTGCTGGATTCTGAGCCTATTGTTCAAGACGAACCCATCTCCATGCAAGAGTCGGATGACGGTCTTATTTACCCTGGCTCATCCGTTGAGGAAGCTGTGCAATTAGCTGAAGCATTAAGCGCTCGCAGGATGAGACTGAAAATGTACACATCCCGAAAAAGCCCTACCCCTGGTTATCTTCTACGAAGATCCCCCTTCGCTACGGAGAGTACATATGGATCCTCTACGAAAGGAAGACGAAAGAGCCTTCAAGCAACCTATCTCGGCTGCTTCTGAAGATGAGCTGGCACTGAAGACTGGTGGGCATGAATCTGCATTTGAAGCCCGGCGAGCACACTTCCTCAGGAAGGAACGACGGCTTGAAAAAGCCATACTAGAAGCATCTTGGCGTATCGGTATCTTTGTTTTTCTGTATTTTTCTTTTTTGGCAAGTAATTTGTGTCGCTTTTTATGTCTTCTTATCTTTGTGAAACTTTGCAGGGACTTCAGTAACGAAAAAAGATTTGAGACCAGGTCGTGCCATGATCGCAGATTCTATAGATGTCTCCTATAACGCATCGGTAGGTGCAGAAGGGATCACTACGGCCATTGCTCCTATTGCGGAGCCTCCGGTGGTGGCTCTTGTTCCTTCTTTGGACCCTGAAGTGGCGGTTGTTGCTCCCCAACTGGAAGCTGCCGCACCAGCAAATATCCCCGGTGATGTGCCTGAGGGCGCGGAGGAGGCTGCCGAAGCTGCTATCCTTCTAGTTCAAGGCGAACGGAGCGTCGAAAGTAATCTCTTATATTTTATTTTAATGATCCTCTCATTATCTGAACTTTTCTTTCCTTCAGAACTGCGGGAATTGGCGGCTTCTATGGTGGACTCATCTCCCAGGAAGTCCTTCCAGCGCCTACTTGATATGGCTGCCCTACAGGCGATTTCCCCGCAAAGCATCGTCCTTTCTTTCGGGCAAGGTCAGTGTTTTTTGACTTCTTTTGCTTTATTATCACTCTTTTTATAATGATGCTAATATGCCTTCTGCAATTCTGGAAGCTGATGACGAAGTGGAGATCCTTGATAGGCCTGGGGATCTTTCAAACCCCCCTTGCATGACTGTGGGTAAGTAAAGCTTTATCCTTGGCATTATTTTGTTTATTCCATGTTTTCCAATCTTGCTGACTATTCATAAACTTTGACAACTTTGCCAGCTCTGGCTCCGTTAGAGTCCCGAATCTTTATGCCACTGGGCCCATATGCCCGATGTTCGTCTGAAAGGATGGCGAGAAAAAGCATTCACTCCTTGTCGGCCCTCATTGAAGATCTTCGTGCTGGTAGCTCTGTTAAGGTCGAAGAATTTGCTGCCGAAGCCAATACTTCTTTGCCCTTCCTTGCCACTTATCATGATGAAACATTGGTACATGTTTGGGTTGAGTATTGTCGCCGAGTGGAGGCTTGCTTACATAATCTTGAGTGTATATGCCTTCCTTCCGAGCTCCTGACTACAAAGGTGAGCCTGCGGGGGTGGATTGAGTGATGCGCCGCTAATCTACAATCTTGTGAGAAGAGGCTCAACCGGAAATTTTCGGAGAGGGAGCTAGCTTCAAATGCTTTGGGGGAACTCCAAGCTCAACTCACTAATAAGACCACCCGTGCGTACGAAATTTGGCGGGTGCTTCAAGAAGAAATCATAGAGGTGGTAGCTCTTGATAAAGCTATCGTCTTTACCCGCAAGATGGTTGAAGCTCATAAAGTTGCTGAAAAGGAGCTTGAGAGTAGGTTTGGTTCGTATCAGGCTCAACAGTCTCAAGCGGAGACCCGTCTTGTGGCAATAACAAAGCTTGAAGCCGAGGCTCAGCGGAAGAATGATGAATTGACGAACTTATTGCACCATCCGCCAGCTTAAAGATTTTTTTTGTATATTCCCCTTTTTTTTTTTTACTTGTGAATGAGAGTCTCTTGTATTCATTTTGATTCATGAATAAAAGACATATTTTATTTCATTCTGGCGTGTCTCTTTAGCAAATGCGTCTTGTAGATAGTCTATCTTGATCTCCTTGCAGAGCAGCGATGGTTTAGGAAACAGGTTTAGATCTGCCGCCTAAGACTTTTCAAACTTTATGAGCTGTGAGGGTCTCATAAAGACTTTTCTCCCTATGAGCCGAGAGGATCCCGTAGGTGTCTTTTCTCCTTAGGAGTCGTGAGGACTCTTAAGTGCATTTTCTCTTAAGAGTCGTAAGGATCTCACAAAAGAGTTTTCCCCCTTACAAGTCGAGAGGACTCGTAAGTGGTTGTTTCCCTCCTTGTCGATATTCGACTTTGGAGAGTGCAGCCCGTGAATAGTATGCAATAGTCCATCTTGGACTGACTTGCAGGGTCCCGGCGCTTAGGAAATAGGTCCTTATCCCTATTGCCCAAGGCTTTTCCCTACGAGTCGAGATGAATCGAGAAGTTCTCGCAAGTACACTAATTTCCTCACGAGTCGAAACGAATCGAGAAGTTCTCACAAGGGTTTCCTAACGTCACAGTTAACTTCTGCTAATAGAAGTCCGTTAGGGTCTGTGGTACTAGGTTTTTTTTACCCGTCGCAACGTCGCGTTGGCCGATATATTCCCCAATATGCAATCTTGCTATTCGGGTAGCCCCGTGATTGTCGTGTCTCCGATCCCTTCGGGGGCTGGACAAGACGTCTTCAAGTAATCTTCCAGGTAATTACTGTCGAAAGAGCAAGCGTTAGGGATATTCCATGTCGCTTTTTACTTGAGGTTAGGCTCAGTTTGGGAGCCCCGATGAGTCATGACCACTCCGCGCTGGAGTGGGATGGTCTCCGATAGTCTTTCAGGTTTCATTTGAGTTGTCGTCAAGACCCTGAAGCTAGGGATCTTCCTTTGCTTCATTGGTTGACATTGTGTCTGCAATATTGCGATGAATGTCGAGGTTGTCTGTGGGTTGTCTATGAACCGTAGAGATTTGGAACTAGGGGATTTTGCCATGGCTCCGTTTGTCGATGTCGCGCCTGTATCCTGCTGGAGTGAGGAAGAACGTTGTTAGTTGATCTCTAGGCTGTGGATGCCGCCATCGAGACTTTGAACTAGGGACTTTTCCATGGTTCCGAAGTAGTTTTAGGTTGTTTGTGAACTGTCGAGGTTTGGAACTAGGGGACTTTTGCCGTGTCTCCGAGGTAGTCTCTAGGCTGTCTGTGAACCGTCGAGATTTGGAACTAGGGGACTTTGCTGTGGCTCCATTTTGCTGATGTCGTATATGCTTCTGGTTGGAACGAGAAGGAACGCCTTTGTTGGTTTCTAGGCTGTAGATGTAACCATCGAGATCTGGCTTCCGTTTGACGAAGCCTGGTGGGACGATATGGTTCCTTTTTCGTTTGTACCCATGGATTGTATACGGGGGTCAATGTGATCTCACCTGCAGGGCAAAAGTTTTATTTTATTTTATTTATTTCCGCGATGCTCTATCATTCCAGCTTTTTATATCGCGAAAGTCGCGATTGCCCAATCATTTCGGCTATTTTTTCGCGGTGCCCAATCATTTCGGCTGTTTTTCTATGCATATATTTTACCCGCTGATTTTTGTTGTGAGTTGCCCTATCATTTCGGCTGTTTTTTATGCATTTTTGGCTCGTTGATTTTTATTGCGAATATGGAACCTAAGGTCTGATACCAATCTTAGCATCAGCATCGCTGCGACTAGAGTATTGCCAGGAGCGAATCATCATTTGCCGTGAAAGAACTTGGAATTTGATACCGATTTAGGCATCAGCATCGCTACGACTGGAATATTGCTAGGAGCGAATCATCATTTGCCGTAAAAGGGCTCGGAATTTGATACCAATCTTGGGCATCAACATCGCTATAACTGGGATATTGCCAGGAGCGAATCATCATTTGCCTTTGTCGATTCGAACAAAGGTGGCTTAGCAAACAGGGTTAGGATCCTGTCGACTAAGGTTTTTGACTTCCTGAGCCGTAAGGGTCTCATAAAGATGTTTCTCCCTACGAGTCGTGAGGATCTCGTAGGTGTGTTTTCTCCTTAGGAGTCATGAGGATTCCTAAGTGTGTGTTCTCTTATAAGTCGTAAGGATCTTTCAATAGTTTTTTCTCCTTATAAGTCAAGAGGACTTACAAGTGTCGTTCACCACATGAGGACATTCCTCGTCGTTTGTGGGACTTGGTGGTGGAAACGTTTATTCGTGCCCGTGGATTGTATACAAGGGTCAATATTGAACCGCTTGTAGGGCAAACTGGGGGATGTGATGGCTTAAGAACAGGTTCAGATCCCTGTAGCTTAAGACTTTTGAATCCTATGAGCCGTGAGGGTCTCATAAGGGGATTCTCCTTACGAGTCGTGAGGATCCTGTAAGTGTAATTTCTCCTTAGGAATCGTGGGGATCGCTAAGTGTGTTTCTCCCTTATGAGTCATAAGGATCTCACGTAGGTATTTTCTCCTTATAAGGTCGAGAGGACCTTGCAAGTATGCATGAATTTTTTTTACGAGTCTGTGCCCTTTCAGGTTTTCACGAACTCGCCGGCAGTCCTGCTATTTTTACTCACGGAGCCCTTTCGGGTTTTCATCCGCGCCCATTTCTCTTGTGGACGTACCGTTTTTTTTTACGATGAAACTCTCAAGAATAGTTTCGGCGCATGTGACCCATTTGTTTGCCGGTGGGATTTGAGTTGCAGTCCTCACCACTGGGACTTATGGACTTGCATTCCACTAACGCTGTGTTTGAGGCGACGTTGTTAGTTTAGGGGCATCTCGGTCTGTTGTTAGTTTAAGGACATCTCGTTCCAATGTTAGTTTAAGGACATCTCGGTCTAATGTTAGTTTAAGGACATCTCGGTCTATAGGGGATTTTGAGGCGAGGTTTCGCTGGATACTACTTATAGAGTTTGGACTCAGGAAGACAGCGAGCGGACACGAGCGTCGTCATCCATCATTAACCTGAGCCGTGACTTGTCAAGTGTAGTATTTCTTAAGGAACCGGTCGTTTATTGGATGGAAGGGTCTTTCGCCATGCATATCCATGAGCAAATAGGCCCCACCTTGGTAGACTTTGTCTATGATGTACGGGCCCTCATAGTTCGGCTCGAATTTCTCCCGTTTGGCACGGTTGGGGACCATAGATCTTTTTACGACTAGCACGAGTTCGCCTTAGCAGAATGTTCTCAGCCTAGTCAATCTTTCGTATGAGCGCTTCATCCTCGCTTTGTAAGCCTCTAGGTTTTGCTGCACCATGAGACGAGTTTCATCAAGGGCATCGAGCTCCTCAAGCCGAAGATGGCATTTTCTTCATCCGTCAGTTCATACCGAACAGCCACTCATAGAGAGGGTAGCTCTATCTCCAAGGGAAGTACCGCTTCCATGCCAAATACTAACGCAAATGGCGTTGTGTTCGTGGCCGTCTTGAACGTAGTCCGATAGGCCCAGAGAGCTTCATGCAATCTCTCGTGCCAGTCCTTTTTATTTCTGAACACCGTTTTCTTTATGATCTTTGTCAAGGTCTTGTTGAAAGCTTCAGCTAGACCGTTAGCTCGAGGATTATAAACTGAAGAATATCTCTAATCTATTTTATGCTGCTGCGCGAAGCGACTGATTTTATGGCTTCTGTAGGCTGGCCCGTTATCCGAGATGATCCGCCGTGGGGTGCCGAACCGGTAGATGACATGCGTCCTGAAGAAATGGAGAATATTCTCCGTCTTCACTTCCCTTAACGGTATTGCTTCTGCCCATTTAGAGAAGTAATCAGTTGTTGCTAGTATGAACCGATGTCCCTTGGATGATGCTGGCTCGATGGGCTCGATTATATTGGTTCTCCACAATTCGAATGGTCAGCTAGCCAATATTGGGTGTAGCGGATTCGGATGCTGATGGATGAAGTCCCCATGAATTTGGCATGAGTGACAATGCTTCGCATATTCAAGGCATTCCTGAATCATCGTGGGCCAATAGTAACCCATTCTTTTGATCTTCAACTTCATCTTTAGCCCGGCTTGATGGGAACCGCAGAGTCCATCATGAGTTTCTTGAACGGCCCTCTTTGCTTCTTCTGGTCCCAGTCATCTCAACCATAGACAGTCGAATGATCTCTTATAAAGAATACCATTGACGAAGGCGAAAGATAGGGCTCGCTTCATGAGCTGATGTCTTGACGATGCGTCTTCGGGCGTTCGATGGGATTTGAAGTGGTCTATGAAGACTTCTCTCCAATCATTCGCCCCTTTTTCTTCATCCTCCAATTGAAAGGCCTCTTGGTCGGTTGCTTCCTCTCCTTTAGACGTCTTCAGAGATATTTCTGCTGGTGCGAGAATCCGGCGACTTTGCACAATGATCTTTATTTCATCGAGGTTTTCGTCGCCCGGTTCTTTAGCGAGCTTGGCTAACGCATCTGCCTTACTATTTCCTGCACGCGGTATGCTTTCCAGGTTGTAGGAGGTGATTCGCGTTAGCAATTGCTGCACTCTTTCACCATACCTGATCAGTTCTGGCTTGCACGTCTGGTAGTCGCCATTTACTTGGCTAACGACCAGCTGGGAGTCTCCATATATGAGGAGGTTTTCAACGCCCATGTCGACAGCAATCTCAAGACCTGCTATCGAAGCTTCATGTTCAGCTTCATTATTTGTTCTTGGCTCCATTAAGGAAAGGGCAAAATGCATAATCCCTCCTTGTGGAGTCACGAAGATAAGGCCCACCCGGACTTTAATCATGGGGGCATTTTGCTTTCGCTTCCTCAAGGAGGACGCTCCATCGAAGTAGAGTTCCCATTGGGTATCATTCCCTTCTTTCTCCCTGTCAATTGCGTCAAACGCATGTTCGTATAGAAACTCGCAGTTCAAGGGAGAGTCGGCGGGTATCGGATGCTCAACGAGAAAATCGGCGATGGCCTGGCCTTTTATTGCCTTGAGGGGTCGATATACTATCGAGAACTCCATCAAGAGGAGGGCCCATTTGGCAAGCCTTCCTGTTAGCATGGCTCTTGACATCAAATACTTGAGAGAATCCACATTTGATATGAGATGGACCTCATTTGCCAAAGCGTAATGTCGGGGCTTTGTTATTGTGAAGATCAGTGCCAGGTAATACTTTTTGATGGGGGAGTAGTTATTTTCTGCCCCCAGGAGAACTTGAATCAAATAATAGAGAGCTCTCTCCTTCCCCTGGTCATTCTTCTATGCCCATAACGCGCCTTAAGAACCTTCAAGGGCTATTGTGTATAGGATGAGGGGCTTACCCTTGATCGGCACGGTCAGTACCGGGGGGTTTTGCAGATATTGCTTGATTTTGTCCAGTGCATTTTGGCATTTACGATCCCAAATGAACGGGGTCCCCTTCTTCATTAGACGACTGTAGGGGCGGCATTTGCCGGAGAGGTTAGCTATGAACTGCCGGATATACACGAGTTTTCCTTGGGGAGACCGCAATTGCTTGAGAGTTCTTGGCGAAGGCATTTCCATAATCGCCTTGATCTTCGACGGGTCTATTTCGATGCCCCGGTGTCGTACGATGAATCCTAGGAACTTGCCTGAAGAAATTCCAAATGCGCATTTCAGAGGTTTTATCTTCAGATTATATTTCTGAAGACGCTGGAACACTATTTTCAAATGCTCCCAGTGTTCCTCGTATGATTTTCTTTTCACCACGAGGTCGTCGATATAACATTCAACAATCTCATGTACGAGGTCATCGAAGATCTTTGTCATGGCCCTCTGGTAGGTGGCTCCAGCGTTCTTCAGACCGAATGGCAACACTTTGTAGCAGAATATGCCCAGCGGAGCCCGGAAAGCAGTGTGCTTTTGGTCTTCAGGGTGCATCTTGATTTGGTTGTACCCTGAGGATCCGTCCATGAAGGAGAAGACTTCATTGGTGGATGTGTTATCGATCATCAACTCGGTGACAGGCACCAAGAAGTCATCTTTCGGACAAGCTTTGTTGAGATCCCGAAAATCTACGCAGATGCGTACTGTCCCATTTTTCTTCATTACCGAAACGATATTGGCGATCCAGTCAGGATATTGAACTTCTTGGATAAAGCCGGAGTCGATTAGCTTCTTGACTTCGGCATTGATACTCATCTCAAGCTCGAGCCGCATTCTTCTTGGCGCCTGTTTGACTGGCTTGACGTCCGGCGATATCGCCAGTTTATGCATAGCTATCTCTTAATCTAATCCCGGCATCTCGGAGTAGTTCCATGCGAAACAATCTTTATACTGCATAAGCACGCCCTTTAACATGGCTACCAGTTTCTTAGACAGCAGCTCACTAGCGAACGTTGGCCTTGGCTCGTTTGCCGTCCCCAAGTCGATTTTTCTCAGGTTTTCTGCTGTGGTGTGTATTCCATCTTCCAGTTCTTTTGGCGCCGGTGGAAATTCTAAAATCAGCTCGTTCTCATCTTCAGTTGCGAAGCATTGGGAGAGGTCGTCCGTATTCTCGTGCTCTCCTTCCTTTGAGAATATTATCATATAGCAGGTACAAGCTCATTTCCAAGCTCAATGCTGATCTAGACTTTCCCTCGCAGTGTAGGTTGTTCTCGGCTCATTCTTTCGTGGCGGAGCTACCTTCCAACTGTCGGATAGAGCAAACATGCCTTGTTGATACTGATTTTTTAACCCAGTCTTTGAAGGTGAAGCAGTTTTCGAGAGGATGTCCCATTATTCGGTGGTAGGAGCAATAATCCGGGTGATGGACCCCGTTCATCTGTTTGGGGTATCGAGACTCTGGGAGCATCATCATTTGATGATTCATGACAAGGTTGAGTATTTTCCTTATCTTGTCTTGAGGGAAAGAGTACTCCCGACCCATCTTCTTCATAAAAGACGGATTCCAGCTGACTTTTTCTCGCTCGTGCGGCTTCTTGGATCCGCTTCGCTATCTTTGAACGTCGTCCTCGTTCTTGACCTTGCTGTTGTTTCTACGTCTGGCTTTCTTTTTGCCACAAGAACGCACAGCGGGTTGGGGTGAAAGGGATCATCATCCTTCGTAGCCTGCTGAATGATACGTTGCGTCCTGGCTTTTTCATAAATGGCTATTTCGCGGCCGTGGTCATCCCGGACCCTTTGACCTGCTTCTCTCATTAACTTGTCAATCTGCTCTTCGAATGACGGACTTGATATTCATACGGCGGGATTTATCTCTGCTTCAATATCAGCGCTATCCAGAAGTACATTCGCTTCTCCATCGGAGTTATTTATGACATGGCAGCCATGGAACCGCTCCCGTTTATTGGACCGAACATATCCAAGGCCAGACGTCTCTATTCTCCCATTGGGTATCTTCCACTGAGTCCCGGGAACTTCCCAAATCATGTTATAAAACTGGGCTTGTTGAGTGGTCTGCTTGAAGGGTATGCCTTGGCGTCTCAATAGCCTTTTCAGTCCCTCTGCGTAATACCTGGGTAGACGGATTGGTTGAAGCCTGCCAAGTGCAAGTTCAGCACCGTGCCATACTTCTTTCTCTACTTTAGTCTCCGTGGATTGGTAGAAAAGGATTGCCTTCTCACCACTTTGCTTAGGAGGGACGTAGAAGGTATGCAGCTCTTGCACGCTGTACGTACCAAGTGCATTAAGTTCTTTGTAATGCCGCTGCGCGACCAGGGTAATCTGTAAACTCTGGTTATCTCCAGCAAAGGTCTGTATTGACAGGCGGACGGTGAATACTGCGTTGGCCTCGTCCTCAGAGTCACTGCCAAAGACCAGCATAGGAGTAGATGGTCCTGGCCCATTGCCTTGTGGTTGTCCCGAGTAGACCATCTCTTCATCTTCTTCGGTATCGCTCCCGAATATCGGGATAGATCTCCGATTTGCGACATCTTTCCACGTCTTCGAAGTCTGATAAGAAGTATTTGGTATCTTCGTATTTGCGAACTTCATTTATGGAGAATGGGTTCATCTCCCCTGTAACTATGTACTCGAGGCCGTCCTTGAAGTACTTCATAAACTGATATTGTGTAGAAGGGATGACGTTGTATTTATGTAACCAAGGCCTGCCGAGCAAAGCGTTGTAGCAAGTCTTGGCGTTAATTACATGGAACTTGATGTCAGTGACAAGCAGCCCGAAGCATAATGTCAGTATTACAGACCCGAGCGTTTGTGATGATTGGGAGTCAAAACCGGAGATGGTAATTTTATTCCGAGCCAGGTGCTGCATGTTCATGCAAATCTTCTTCAACACCCTTACGTTGAGAAGATTGACGGAGGACCCGTTGTCGACCAGGATCTTCCCTATCTTGATATCGGTTGTTCCTTCACGCTCGACTGCCATGCTTCTCTGCTCCCGACGGGCTTTGCACTTTACCCGCTTGAAGTTTTTTCGGTAGGCAACGTATCCTCGCCACCGCTTTGTTCCTGCCAAAATCTTCGGCCAAGAGCTATTAGTTCCTGTTTATGCCGGCGTAAGTTTCGTTTACAGATGTGTGTGAAACCAGGCTCATTCATGTATGCACATTCACACATCAGAGGAAGAACAGGTGTTCAATAACAAAAACAAAGCATTTAATTAAACATTTTATTCTACAGGAAATAGATCACCAAACATGGGATCGAAAGTACAGGGATTCAAAAAACTATGGATAAAATTATCAAACTCCCTCTCTTCCTTCTCCACCATAACAAAGCGGCGATCTTCACGAGGAGTAGCTACCCATCGGTCAGCACTGTACCCATCAACAAAGGCAGACATGACGACCCGCTGAGCCCGTATCTTGCTTAGCAGCCGGACAGAGCGATCCCTTAGAGCTGTGGTGATCACAAGTGCCTCGTGGAAGCACTCGATCTTATCTTCCGCGGCGTCGAGCCTTGCCGGAGTCATCTCCACTGGAGGATGGGGAATGTCATTAATCACAGACAAGAAAACCATCCAAAGCCAGATGGAGCCGATGGGGAGAAGAGATCCTATACGAGTCAAGAGCTCGTGCAGCACCGTGTCGCATTGGTCATCCGTAAGAGTGGGGTTCACCAAGCGCGCAGCAAAACGAGAAACAATTTCCTCAATGGGCACCTCCCATGGCTGACGGCGAGCATGTGGGGGATTATAAGCCATAGCTCTTCTCCGTTAAAATGATTCTCTGAAAATGAGAGAGAAAAGAAGCATTGCTTCAGATTATGAAGGGAGACATTTAAGTCTAGGCACAGAAAATGCTGTGCATGATGGAACTATTTCCAAGTTCTGGGAAAGAGAAGTTTGACTCAGGAAAAGCGGATAAAGAAGGTGAAAAGACACCTTCAGTAATGAGGCAGCACCTCACGTGCAAAGTACGAGAGCGCTGAGCGCCAGCGCCATGAGTCAAAGACTCTGAGGCAGCGCCTCACGTGCAAAGCACGAGAGCGCTGAGGGCCAACGCTAAAGAGTCAAACATTCTGAGGTAGCGCATCACATGCGAAATAAGAGAGCGCTGAGCGCTAGCGCCATGAGTCAAAGACTCTGGGGCAGCGCCTCACGTGCAAAGCGCGAGAGCGCTTAGCGCCAGTGCTAAAGAGTCAAAGACTCTGAGGCGGTGCACCACGTGCAAAGCACGTAAGCGCTAGCAATAGAACAAAATGTTCTCGGACGTTAAATCAAAGATCCAATGAAGATGATAAATCATCAATTGACCAGAATAAAATTCTGTTAAGGAAACATTCCCCAGAACCTTTCCAAAAAGAAAAGATTGTGCTCTGTAAATCATAGCACCGTTGGATCAAAAATCCAATGGTGATTAAAATCACCCAGATACAAAATAAATTCTGTATGGGGAAAGATTTTCCAATCTTGTTAAAAAAACAAGAAGACCGCCTTCTGTAAATCAGAAGCCCTTGGATCAAAAATCCAACAGAGGAAACATTCCCAAATCAATTAGAGAAAAGATCTCTTCAACTGATTCAACAAATCAGCTTGCCCTATATAAAGGCCCCAAGACTTCAAGTCTGAAAGAGAGGAACCCGCCCATAGACTTTGAGAAATTTCAAAGACAAAGAGCAAGCTCTCAGAAGAAGAAAATTTTCTTCAAGGTAAAAAAAAGAACAGAGAGACGAAATCACTTCATATTAAAAGAAGAATTTACTTCTTTTTCTAAGATCATAGATCTATAAGACCAAGGTCTTTCACAACAGAGATCAAAGTATCTCATCATAAAAAATAAAGGGAAGAACTTAATCTTCTTCAGATCATATATCTAAGACAAATTGTCTTTCAGAGATTATAATATCTCATTATAAAAGGGGGGAGAATAATTCAATTCTCTTAGGTTCATCGATCTATAAAGGCAAAGCTTTTCACCAAAAACATAAGAGATTGAAACACCTTCTATAAAAGATAAGAACTTTGTTCTTAGATCCATGAGACAAAGTCTCTTATAAGAAAAAGAATTTAATTCTCAGGGCGCAAAGCTGCCTAAAAAGAGCCTTAGCGCTCCAAATTTAAAGAAGCGCACAGCGCTCATTATCTGGCGCACAACGCCAAGCGCGCCACGTGCTCCTCACGTGTACGCTACTGACAAAAGCGCATTGCGCTCATTATCTAGTGCATAGCGCCAAGCACGCCACGTGCTCCTCACATGTGTGCTACTTGACAGAAGCGCACTGCGCTCATTATCTGGCGCATAGCGTCAAGCACGCCACGTGCTCCTCACGTGTGCGCTACTTGACAGAAGCGCACTGAGCTCATTATCTGGCGCATAGCGCCAAGCGCGCCACGTGCTCCTCACGTGTGCGTTAAGAGAACATAAATTGTTCTTTAAATAACAAAGCCCCAGAGCTATGACGAGTGCCCAGCACTCAATAAAAGACAAAAGGATTATCAAAGCCCAAACCAATGCTCAGCATTGTTAAAAGTTTAATATTTTAACAAAATGGGCTGAGCCCAAAGTGGCCACAGAACCCTACTTCAGATTAACTGAGCCCATATGCTCATAAATCTTTGATGTTAGTCCCAAATTGGACTACAGATTTCCCAACCAATATTGGTTCAAGGGTACATCTCTTCACTCTTCTGATATTTGTCCTTGTAATCCTTCAACATCTTCAGAGAGGTGGCGGGTCCCGACAATCAGACATTACACGGACTGTGGGGTCCTTAAACTCATGGACTATGATGTCCTTAAACTTTACAGACTATGATGTCTCTAAACTACTACGGACTGTGGGGTCCTTAAACTCATAGACTATGATGTCCTTAAACTTTACAGACTATGACGTCTTTAAACTGGACTGCAAAGTCCCTAAACTAAAACAATAGAGCCCAAATGCTCTTTTGTTGGATCTAAAAGATCCTGTTAAGTTGATCTTAGTCTAAAATTAGACTAATGTGTCCTTAACAAACGTTAAGTTGATCTTAGTCTAAAATTAGACTAACGTATCCTTAACAAACGTTTAAGTTGATCTTAGTCTCAAATGAGACTAACGTATCCTTAAACCCAAACCGAAACCCAAATCTAAGAAAATACGGATTTGGACTAATCCACGCCCTACGGGAGACAGCATAAATTAGTCTCCGTATACAATCCACGGGCAACCAAAAATAAAACAAACACACACGACACGAAGTGACCATCTGGAGAAGGAGAAAGTTGTTACCGCGATGCGGTAGCATAATTAACTGCAGGGGGTTGTGCCTGCAGGGAAGAGCATCCCCATAATCAAAAACCCCTTAAATGAGGGGGGATCTGACGAAGTCTGCTACAACAGCCGCATCCGTCTAAACCTCTGATATACGGTATCATAAATCAACTTGGGATCATCGGAGAGGTGGACGGATAAAACCAAATAGAATCTGCCCCCAAATTCAGGCAAGACGTCAGTCTTCCCGGTCTTTCGGCGAAGAACAGATTCTGGCACGCCCGGTGGGACCTTTTCCTCTTTCCACTCCACACTTCGTGTGTCGTGTTTCATGAACAAGTCGCGGTTTGACATGGTTGCCTTTGGATGTGAAGTACTAAGATTTGGTGTCTTGCTCCATGCAGAAAACAGAAGATTAATGGCCTCAAACTGCACTAACTGCTACTACAACTCCCGTTCCGCCTCATCTGGAGGAGTAACCTACGGGCCCCAAGCGGCCTCCCTTTTCACAATGCCGGTGGAACAAGTGACCCAAGCCACCACTGGGCTATTCTTCGGGACCATGATCTCACCAACGATCTTCGACGTTCAGATGCCGTCACAAGAAGCTCCGAAGAAGTCGGTCTTTGATCGGCTTACAACTACTGCATCCTCTCTCAATGGGTTGCCCAAGTCCAGTGCCTCAGTCTTCAACAGACTGGGCCAAAGCTCAAGTAGGCCCATGAAAAAGCCTGCAATAACAGAAGGCGTTACCCCAAAGCGGATAGCCATTCCCGCTCCTGAAATCGTCAAGGCGACTTCTCCTGCTAAATGGTCGGTCTTCACAAGACTGGCCGTTTCAGCTCTTACTCCACGCGAAGTCACGAAGGCTGCTTTCTCTGTTCGAAAGTCGGCCTTTGCAAGACTGACTATCCCCTCTCAGCGGATGTCGGTTTTCAATAGGCTAATGACGACAACAGCCCCTTACCAGAGCAGGGGCATGACGAAGCCACCCCCATAACCGAGCCGGTCCCGTCAGCACGACATGCTCGCCAGTGTCACTGGCGCCGAGTAAGGAAAGGTGGGGGCAGCTCTCCTTCTGGACTGACTCCGCCAGCTCCAGTGGTGGAGATTAATGTCGTTGTTCCAACTGGGAATAGCTTTGAACCACTGAGGAGGGTACGCAAGAACTCTCCGAAGGCCATGCTAAAAAGATCTCCTCCACCTATGGAGAACGTTACAAAGGTGAAGCTGGAGCAGCCCCCTTAGCAGCTGTCCTCCAAAATTCACAAGGTCTGGTGACAGGTCCAAGACTCCGTGATTGATCAAGACTACCCCCTCCGACAGAGAAAGATGAAAGTTTGGCGAGAAAGGGATCATCCTGTCAAGCCACAGAAGGTGTCATCTGTTTGGGTGCCCGCTGCAATGGCCCCCTCAACGTCACCAGTCCACAAAAAGAGAAGGCCGGAGAAGATCCCGGTGTCTGCGACAAATGTCAAGGGCACTGAGCCTAAACGCCCTAAGTCTGGGGGCATGGTAGTGCATACCGTCTATATGGCATCCGAAAAAAAGGATAGCCGTATCTCTACGGGTCACCGACCACTTACAAGGTCTATGACTAAGGCTCAGGAGCAACAACAACAAAAGCTCCATGAAATGCTGACAGCCATGGCTGCACTCACTGGACCAAAAGCAGGCCCGGAGACATCTTCGGAGTAGCATCATGAGCAGGAAACGAATGCCGAATTCCTTCGGAGAATGCTTGAGAAGAAGGACAAAAAGGCTGCGGAACAAGCGGCCAACATAAAACAAATGGCATTTTTATTCCAAGATATGGTGGGCATGATGATCCAGCTGGACCCTCCAACCGAAGATCCTCCAGTAATAATTGTAGATGATAGAGGAGAGACATCAAATCCTCTGCCGGCTCTGTCAGCAGCTAAGGAGGAGACCATTTCCAAAGCCATGCTCAATGATTATTTAGCTCAACAAATACGAGCTCATCAAGCGAATGAAGCAAACGGCCAAGTCGTCAGAACTGGGCGACCATATCCAGGATGGTACGATCAGATCAAGTATCCGCCAGGATACACGATTCCTAAGTTTCACGTATACAAGGGGACACGCAATCCCTATCAACATGTCGCTCAGTTCAAGGCTTTCTGTGGCAATACCGGAGGTGACGACAAATTGTTATTTCGTCAGTTTGGCGGAAACGTCCTTTGAGTGGTATTCAGAGTTGCCCAACGACTCCGTCAAAACTTTTACGGAGATGGAATTGCTGTTCACCCAACGTTTCGTGAGCACTAGCGAGCGCACCCCCATCACAGCATTAATTAACGCCAAGATGAAGCCGGGCGAAACGTGGGTGCAGTACGCGATACGGTGGTGGAATTTATGGTCGAAGTGTGAGCAACGCATCGAGGAATCTCCTACGGTAGGCATGTTCGTGGGTACTCTTGATCCGCAGGCGACAATATCTCAATTCATGATGTTCTTCAAGCCAACTACTTTCCAGGCCTTGATTGACAAGCTAGCCCAAATGGACCAGATGGGCCATAGACCGTCCTTCTCAAAGACGGATCCTCGGAATGAGAAGGGGAAAGGGAAAACAACCTTCATTGCCAACGCTCAATAACAACCGAGTGGCCCGAGACCGGTTTTTCGCCAAAGCAACAAGTGGCAATCTCTCGATAAGAAGTCGAGACGTCCTTACTCGTTTCCCCGGGATAAAACAAGGAGACTGTTCAAACTAGCAGTGCGTAACAGGCTCATCACTCTACCGGAGCCGAGACACCCACTACAACCGAACGATGTCAACGATCCCAATTACTGCCCCTACCATCGAGTATTGGGCCATCCACTCAAAGATTGCTACGTCTTCAAAAATTAGGTTGAATACCAATACCAGCAGGGCAAGTTCTCGCTGTCTGAAAACTGGAAGGTAAATCTGCCACAACAGCACACCCCTAAAAGGGTGGACACGCCGGGGCCACCGTGCTCTTTTATAGAAGAAGCTCCATGGGAGGTTGCTCTTTCAGCTAAGACGAAAAGAATGCTGAAAGATCTTCGCACATGCCCGGCGATCAGGTGGAAAAGTCCGCTGGAACCCGAGATCATTGAGGGAATGCTGAAGCCGCGCCTGACTCCAAGAATTGGTAGCGATAATCAAAACGCTCAAGCCCAGTCGTCAAAGTCTTCGAAGAAGAAGAAGAACCAAAAAGCCCGTGAAGCCTAATAACAAGCCCACGGACCTGCAAAAACATATTGACGCGGTGGAAGAATATAACCAGAAGGCGAGAACTCCGGTCATACTCCAAGAATTTCTCAACCATATCCTTGAAAATGGAGATGGCGATGAAGAAGAGGGAGAAGACTCATCAGATGAATCTGAGGATTATATGGCAAGCTGCCACGTGATCTCTCACTCGTTAATAAACAGTGAAGAAGTTTCGGATGCAGAGAAACTGGGGCAGATCCCGAACCGGAACTCCTAGGACCGTCAGACGAGATGATTGACGTATTCCTGAATGAGGCCCGTCAGAAAAGCAAAGCTGATCGAGAGCGCAAGCTGGCCATATTCGAAAAAGCCAAACGCCAGCGACTGGACGAAAGGGTAAAAACACTCCCACCAGATCAAACTACATCCGCCTCCAGCAAAAGCAGGTGCAAGACAAGGAAATGATTCGCTAAAGCCATGTCGATGGGGATGAAGCTGCCACCTTCCGAAGGAAACACTCCTGGTGTGATACATCCCGACGAAACAGACGCACATCCATACTACTGCTTGTACTATCGGAGGACTACACACCCTACTGAAGAGTGCAACGCCTTTAAAAACGGGTGGCAAGGATATGTTGCCCACCGGTATCATTTCAAGAAAATGAAGCACAAGACGCGTCAAGAGCAGAAGAGCGCGACAGATGAACGCAAAAGAACTGCCGGCAAATGTCACATGGTTGACAACAAGGGATCGCAAGTTCTCATCTTTGGAAGCGACTCTGATGAACAAATAGCACTCAGCCCTCTCTTCAAGGAATATACCTCTGACACGAAAGATACGAACACTTGCGAGGATATCTAGCTGCGTAATCGTACGTTGCCCCGAAAAATCTCGGACTTACGAACAACGGACCGAAACGTCCCTAAACTAACAATGGACCGCAATGTCCTAAAACTTGCAGCTGATCGAGACGTCTATAAACTACTACGGACCACAGCATCCCAAGGCTGACAAAAAAAATGATATGTCCATAAGGAAAATGGGCACGGATGAAAACCCGAAAGGGCGCCGTGAGTAAAAACAACAGGACTACCGGCGATGTTTGTGAAAACCCGAAAGGGCGCAGACTCGTAAGAAGAAAAAACTAAAAAAAATAATTTTAAAAAAAGGTACGTCCATAAGCGAGATGGGCACGGATGAAAACCCGAAAGGACTACCGGCGAGTTTATGAAAACCTGAAAGGGCGCAATCTCGTTAAAAGACACTTGCAAGGTCCTCTCGACCCTGTAAGGAGAAAATACTTGCATGAGATCCTTACGACTCACAAGGGAGCAACACACTTAGGAATCCTCACGATTCCTATGGAGAAAACACACTTACGAGATCCCCACGACTCGTAAAGAGAATTCCCCTTTGAGACCCTCACGGCTCATAGGATTCAAAAGCCTTAAGATACATGGATCTGAACCTGTTCTTAAGCCGTCATACACCCTGATTTTGCCCTACAAGCGTTTCAATATTGACCCTTGTATACAATCCACGGGCACGAATAAACATTTCCCTAACAAAGTCCAACCAGCGACTAGGGATATGCTCACACGGTGAACGACCCTTGTAAGTCCTCTCGATTTATAAGGAGAAAACACTCTTGTAAGATCCTTACAACTTATAAGAGAACATACACTTAAGAATCCTCATGATTTTTAAGGAGAAAACGCACTTGCGAGATCCCTATGACTCGTAGGGAGAAACACCTTTATGAGACCCTTACGGCTCATTAAGTCAAAAGCTTTAATCGACAGGATCCTAACACTGTTTGCTAAGCCACCTTTGTTCGAATCGAAAAAAGTAAATGATGATTCGCTCCTGGCAATGTCCCAGTGGTAGCGATGCTGATGCCTAAATCGGTATCAAATTCTAAGCCCTTTCACGGCAAATGATGATTCGCTTCTGGCAATATTCCAGTCGTAGTGATGCTGATTCTAAGATTGGCACCAGATTCCAAGTTCCACACTCGCGATAAAAATTCAGCGAGCCAAAAATGCATATGAAATAGCCGAAATGATGGGGCAACTCGCAATAAAAATCTGTGAGTAAAATATATGCATACAAAAATAGCCGAAATGATTGGGTAACTCGCAATAAAAACAGCGAGTAAAAAACAAAAATAGCCGAAATGATTAGGCGCCGCGAAAAATAGCCGAAATGATTGGGCAATCGCGACTTTCGCGATATAAAAAGCTGAAATGATTGAGAATCGTGGAAAGAAATAAAAAAAATGAAAGAATGAAACTTTTGCCTTACATGCAGTCCATACTGACCCCTGTATACAATCCATGGGCATAAACGAAAAGGGAACCATGTGTCCCCCACCAGATCATGTCAAAAGGGAAAGTCAAATCTCAACAGTAACATATGCATCCCAGAAGATCAACAACGGCGTTCCTTCTTATGCCAGCAGGGCACGGAAGCGACACAACTAAACGGAGCCATGGCAAAGTCCCTAGTTCCAAATCTTAACGGCAACATCTACAGCCTAAAAATCAGCAACGGTGATCCTCCTCATTCTAACAGGATTCAGACGCAACATCACCAAACGGAGCCACGGCAAAGTCCCTAGTTCCAAGACTCTACGGTCCACAGACAACCTAGAGTCAACCAATGACCTCCCCACCGGATCAACGCTCCATCTCAGAAACAAGTCAACCAACCCTAGGGAAATCAGTGTCCTTGGCAAAATACCTCGATTCAGGAAAATCGGCGTCCTTGATGAGAGCATCTCGATTCGCGTCGACCCGCAAGGAAATCAGTATCTTTGCAGGAATCTCTCGATTCGTCTTAACCCCAAGGAAATCAGTGTCCTTGGCAAAACCCTCAATTCAGGGAAATCAGCTTCCTTGACGAGAGCATCTCGATTCATGTCGACCCGCAGAGAAATCAGTGTCTTTGCAGGAATACCTCGATTCATCTCGACCCCCAGGAAAATCATTGTCCTTGGCAAAAATCTCGATTCAGGGAAATCAGCGTTCTTGACAAGAGCATCTTGATTCGCGTCGACCCGCATGGAAATCAGTGTCTTTGCAGTAATATCTCGATTCGTCTCAACCCCGAGAAATTCAGTGTCCTTGGCAAAAACCTCGATCCAGGGAAATCAGCATCCTTGACGAGAGCATCTCGATTCGCGTCGACCCGCAGAGAAATCAGTGTCTTTGCAGGAATACCTCGATTCGTCTCGACCCTCAGGAAAATCAGTGTCCTTGGAAAAAATCTCGATTCAGGGAAATCAGCGTCCTTGACGAGAGCATCTCGATTCACGTCGACCCGTAAGGAAATCAGTGTCTTTGCAGGAATCTCTCGATTCGTCTCAACCCCGAGGAAATCAGTGTCCTTGGCAAAAATCTCGATTCAGGGAAATCAGCGTCCTTGACGAGAGCATCTCGATTCGCGTCAACCCGTAGAGAAATCAGTGTCTATGCAGGAATACTACGATTCGTCTCGACCTCCAGGGAAATCAGTGTCCTTGGCAAAAATTTCGATTCAGGGAAATCAGCGTCCTTGACGAGAGCATCTCGATTCGCGTCGACCCACAAGGAAATCAATGTCTTTGCAGGAATCTCTCGATTCGTCTCAACCCCGAGGAAATCAGTGTCCTTGGCAAAAATCTCGATTCAGGGAAATCAGCATCCTTGATGAGAGCATCTCGATTCGCGTCTACCGGCAGAGAAATCAGTGTCTTTGCAGAAATACCTCGATTCGTCTCAACTCCGAGGAAATCAGTGTCCTTAGCAAAATACCTCGATTCAGGGAATCAGCGTCCTTGACGAGAGCATCTCGATTCGTGTCGACCCGCAGAGAAATCAGTATCTTTGCAGGAATACCTCGATTCGTCTCAACTCCGAGAAAATCAATGTCCTTAGCAAAATACCTCGATTCAGGGAAATCAGCGTCCTTGACGAGAGAATCTCGATTCACGTCGACCCACAGAGAAATCAGTGTCTTTGCAGGAATGCCTCGATTCGTCTCAACTCCAAGGAAATCAGTGTCCTTGTCAAAATACCTCAATTCAAGGAAATCAGCGTCCTTGACGAGAGCATCTCGATTCGCGTCGACCCGCAGAGAAATCAGTGTCTTTACAGGAATACCTCGATTCGTCTCAACCACCAGGGAAATCAGCGTCCTTGGCAAATACCTCGATTCAGGGAAATCAGCGTCCTTGACGAGAGCATCTCGATTCGCGCTGACCCGCAGAGAAATCAGAGTCTCTGCAGGAATATACGACGTCAGCCAAACGGAGTCACGGCAGAGTCCCTAGTTCCAAGTCTCGACGGCCACATCTACAGCCTGGAGACCCACAACAGCGTTTCTCCTCATTCTAATAGGATTCGGACGCGACAATCAATCAGCGGAGCCATGGCAAAGTCCCTAGTTCCAGGTCTCGACGGTTCACAGACAACCTAGAAACCACCTCGACACTCGTCTCATTACAGCAGATATAGTGTCAACAGCGGCGTTCCTTCTCAACTCCAGCAGGATACAGATGCAACGTCAACAACTGACCCCAGGGTCAAAACCAGCGGAGCCATGGCAAAGTCCCTAGTTCCATGTCTCGACAGTTCACAAACAACCTAGAGACTACCTTGACGTTCGTCTCGATACAGCAGACGCGATGTCACCCCAGCGTTCTTTCCCCAGCAGGATGCAGACACGACACAAACAACGGAGCCATGGCAAAGTCCCTAGTTCTAGGTCTCGACGGTTCACAAACAACCTAGAGACCACCTCGACGTTCGTCTCGATACAGCAGACGCGATGTCACCCCAGCGTTCTTCCCCCCAGCAGGATGCAGACGCGACACGAAACAACGGAACCATGGCAAAATCCCTAGTTCCAAGCCTCGACGGTTCACCAGCAACCTAGAGACAACCACGACATTCGTCTCGATACAGCAGACGCAATGCCAGCAAACGAAGCGAAGGCAATATTCCTAGCTTCAGGGTCTACGGTAACTCATATAAAACCTGAAAGACTATCGGAGATCATCCCCACACCAGCGCAGAGTGGTTATGACTCATCGGGGCTCCCCAAACTAAGCCTAATATCAAGTAAAAAGCAGCATGGCAAAATTCCTAACGCTTGCACTTCTGACGGCCAAACTGTCTAGGAAGATTGCTTGAAAACGTCTTGTCCAGCCCCCGAAAGGATCAGAGATATGACAGTTGCAAGGCTACTTAAATGGCAAGATTGCCTATCATGGAATACATCAGCCAACGCGACGGTACGACGGACAAAACCCTAGTACCACAGACCCTAACGGACCTTTGTCGTAAAGAGTAGAGGTTAACTGTGACGTTAAGACATTCTTGTGAGAACTTCTCGATTTATCTCGACTCGTAGGGAAAAGCCTTTGGCAATGGGGATAAGGACCTGTTTGCTAAGCACTGGGGCCCTGCAAGTCGGTCCAAGATGGACTATTGCATACTATTCACGGACCACATTCTCCAAAGTCGAATCTCGACAAGGAGGGAAACAACCACTTACAAGTCCTCTCGACTTGTAAGCGAGAAAATTCTCTTGTGAGATCCTTACGACTCTCAAGCGAAAACACACTTAGGAATCCTCATGATTCCTAAGGAGAAAATATACCTACGAGATCCTCTCAACTCGTAGGGAGAAAAATCTTTATGAGACCCTCACGGCTCATAAAGTTGAAAAGTCTTAGGCAGCAGATCTAAACCTGTTTCCTAAGCCATCGCTACCCTGTAAAGAGTTCAAGATGAACTGTTATCTACCATCTATGGGCTACACTTGCCAAAGCTGCATGCCACTGAAATGGAGAAGTTACTCATGAGCATATAAACTACATCACGTCAGAGTAAGACATAAAAAATAGAAGGGCGGGGCTCATGGAGCTGAGGGTTTGGAACTATATCCGTTAAGAGTCGAGATTTGAGTCAATGATAAATGACGACGCTTGTGTCCGCTCGTTATCTTCTCAGATCAAGATTCTGAAAGTTATATACCAACCCGAAACTGGTTTTACATTATGAATTACTCCGCACTACTTCACCTACGTATATACTTACGTGGCAAAGTAGTGGGGGCATTTGTTCCCGCCAAAATCTTCGGCCAAGAGCAATTAGTTCCTGTTTATGCTGGCTTAAGTTTCATTTACAGATGTGTGTGAAACCAGGCTCATTCATGTATGCACACATCAGAAGAAGAACAGGTGTTCAACGACAAAAACAAAGTATTTAATTGAACATTTTATTCTACAGGAAATAGATCATCAAACATGAGATCGAAAGTACAGGGATTCACAAATCTGTGGAAAAAATTATCTAACTCCCTCTCTGCCTTCTCCACCATGACAAAGCGGAAATCTTCACGAGGAGTAGCTACCCATCGGTCAGCACCGCACCCATCAGTAAAGGCAGACATGACGACCCGCTGAGCCCATATCTGGCTTAGCAGCCGGACAGAGCGATCCCTTAGAGCTGTGGTGATCAAAAGTGCCTCGTGGAAGCACTCGATCTTATCTTCCGCGGCGTCGAGCATTGCCGGAGTCATCTCCGCCGGAGGAGGGAGAATGTCATTGATCACATACAAGAAAACCATCCGGAGCCAAATGGAGCCGATGGGGAGAGGAGATCCAATACGAGTCAAGAACTCATGTAGCACCGTGTCGCATTGGTTATCCGTAAGAGTAGGGTTCACCAAGCGCGCAGAAAAACGAGAAACAATTTCCTCAATGGGCACCTCCCATGGCTGACGGCGAGCATGTGGGCGATTACAAGCCATAGCTCTTCTTTGTTAAAATGATTCTCTGAAAATGATAAAGAAAAGAAGCATTGCTTCAGATTATGAAGGGAGATATTTAAGTCTGGGCACAGAAAATGCTGTGCATGATGGAACTATTTCCAAGTTCTGGAAAAGAGAAGTTTGACTCAGGAAAAACGGATAAGGAAGGTGAAAAGACACCTTCAGAAATGAGACAGCACCTCACAGGCAAAGCACGAGAGCGCTGAGCGCCAGCACTAAAGAGTCAAAGACTCTGAGGCAGCGCATCACGTGCAAAGCATGAGAGCGCTGAGCGCCAGCGCCATGAGTCAAAGATTATGGGGCAGCACCTTAGGTGCAAAGCGCGAGAACGCTGAGCGCAGCGCTAAAGAGTCAAAGACTTTGAGGCAGTGCACCACGTGCAAAGCACGTAAGCGCTAGCAATAGAACAAAATATTCTCGGCCGTTGGATCAAAGATCCAATGAAGATGATAAATCATCAATTGACCAGAATAAAATTCTGTTAAGGAAACATTCCCCAGAATCTTTCCAAATAGGAAAGATTGTGCTCTGTAAATCAGAGCACCGTTGGATCAAAGATCCAATGGTGATTAAAATCACCAAGATACAGAATAAATTCTGTATGGGGAAAGATTTCCCAATCTTGTTAAAAAACAAGAAGATTGCCTTCTGTAATTTAGAAGCCCTTGGCTCAAAGATCCAACGGGGGAAACATCCCCAAATCAATTAGAGAAAAGATCTCTTCAACTAATTCAACAAATCAGCTTGCCCTATATAAAGGCCCCAAGACTTCAAGTCTGAAAGAGAGGAACCCCCCTAGACTTTGAGAAATTTCAAAGACAAAGAGCAAGCTTTCAGAAGAAGAAAATTTTCTTCAAGATAAAAAAAAGAACAGAGAGACGAAATCACTTCATATTAAAAGAAGAATTTACTTCTTTTTCTAAGATCATAAATCTATAAGACCAAGGTCTTTCACAATAGAGATCAAAGTATCTCATCATAAAAAATAAGGGGAAGAACTTAATCTTCTTCATATCATAAATCTAAAAGACAAATTGTCTTTCAGAGATTATAATATCTCATTATAAAAGGGGGGAGAATAATTCAATTCTCTTAGGATCATCGATCCATAAAGGCAAAACCTTTCATCAAAAACATAAGAGATTGAAACATCTCCTATAAAAGATAAGAACTTTGTTCTTAGATCCATGAGACAAAGTCTCTTATAAGAAAGAGAATTTAATTCTCAGGGCGCAAAACTGCCTAAAAAGAGCTTTAGCACTCCAAATTTAAAGAAGCGCACTGTGCTCATTGTCTGGCGCACAGCGCCACGTGCTCCTCACGTGTGTGCTACTTGACAAAAGTGCACTGCGCTCATTATCAGGCATATAGCGCCAAGCGTGCCACATGCTCCTCACATGTGTGCTACTTGACAGAAGTGCACTGTGCTCATTATTTGGCGCATAGCGCCAAGCGCGCCACGTGCTCCTCACGTGTGCGCTACTTGACAGAAGCGCATTGCGCTCATTATCTGGCGTATAGCGCCAAGCGCGCCACATGCTCCTCACGTATGCGCTAAGAGAACATAAATTATTCTTTAAATAACAAAATCCCAGAGCTATGACGAGTGCCCAGCACTCAATAAAAGACAAAAGGATTGTCAGAGCCCAAACCAATGCTCAGCATTGTTAAAAGTTCAACATTTTAACTAAATGGGCCGAGCCTAAAGTGGCCACAGAACTCTACTTCAGATTAACTGAGCCCATATGCTCATAAATCTTTGATCTTAGTCCTAAATTGGACTACAGATTTCAAAACCAATATTGGTTCAAGATTATATCTCTTCACTCCTATGATATTTGTCGTTATAATCCTTCAACGTCATCAGAGAAGTGACAGGTCCCGACAACCAGACATTACACGGACTGTGGGGTCCTTAAACTCATGGACTATGATGTCCTTAAACTTTACAGACTATGATGTCGCTAAACTACTACGGACTGTGGGGTCCTTAAACTCATGGACTATGATGTCCTTAAACTTTACAGACTATGACGTCTTTAAACTTGACCGCAAAGTCCCTAAACTAAAACAATAGAGCCCAAATGCTCTTTTGTTGGATCTAAACGATCCCTGTTAAGTTGATCTTAGTCTAAAATTAGACTAACGTGTCCTTAACAAACGTTAAGTTGATCTTAGTCTAAAATTAGACTAACGTATCCTTAACAAACGTTTAAGTTGATCTTAGTCTCAAATGAGACTAACGTATCCTTAAACCCAAACCAAAACCCAAATCTAAGAAAATATGGATTTGGACTAATCCACGCCTTACGAGCGACAACATAAATTTGTCTTCGTATACAATCCACGGGCAACCAAAAATAAAACAAACAAACACGACACGAAGTGACCATCTGGAGAAGGAGAAAGTTATTACCGCGATGCGGTAGCGTAATTTACTGTAGGGGCTTGCGTCTGCAGGGAAGAGCGTCCCCACAATCAAAAACCCCTCAAATGAGGGGGAATCTGACGAAGTCTGCTACAACGGCCGCATCCGTCTAAACCTCCGATATACGGTTTGATAAATCAACTTGGCATCTTCGGGAAGGTTGACGGATAAAACCAAACAGCATCTGCCCCCAAATTCAGAAAAGACGTCAGTCTTCCCGGTCTTTCGGCGGAGAACACACTTCTTGAAGGCATTGCACTCTTCAGTAGGGTGTGTGACCCTCCGATTATACAAGCAGTATTTCGGATGGACATCCAGTTCATCAGGGCGCGTATTCCCGGAAGTATCTTCTTTTGAAGGTGCCAGCTTCATTCCCATTGATAGAGCTTTGGCGAATTGCTTCCTTATCTTGATTCTGCTCCTACTGGTGGCAAGGGCACTTTGATCCGGTTGAGGTACTTTATGGTTTCTCATCACCGGAGCTTTTTTGGCCTGACACCGGCGCTTGGCCTTTTCATAAGTGGCCGCTTCACATTCTCGATCAGCTTTGCTTTTTTTAAGAGCTTCGTTCAGCAGCTTATCGATGAGGTCATCTGACGATTCCATGGGTTTTGGTTCTGGATCTGCCCCCAGTTTCTCTACGTCAGGAGCTTCTTTGTCGTTTATTGACGAGTGAGAGATCATGTGGCAGCTCACCACATACTCCTCAAATTCTGTTGACGAGTCGTCTCCTTCATCAATGTCACTGTCTCCGTTCTTAAGAATATGCTTAAGGAATTCTTCTAATATGACCGGGGTCCGTACTTTTTTCTTGTATTTCTCCAGTGTGTCGATGTATTTCTGCAGACCCGTACGATTGTCGTCGAGCTGCACGGGCTTCTTGTACTTCTTCCTTTTCTTTGAAGACTTCAGAGGCTTAGCCTGGAGGTTTTGTCCATCGTTACCAACTTTTGGCGTTGGGCGTGGTTTCAGCATTCCGTTAATAATTTCAGGCTTCAGCGGGCTTTTCCACCTAATCGCCGGACATACTTGAAGATCCTTCAGCATTCTTTTAGTTTTAGCTGAAAGGACCACTTCCTACGGGGCTTCTTTTATAAATGAGCATGATGCCCCCGGCGTGTCCACCTTTTTAGGAGCGTGCTGCTGCGGCGGGTTAACCTTCCAGTTTTTGGACAGCGCGAACTTTCCCTGCTAGTACTGGTCTGTGACCTAGTTTTTAAAGACGTAGCAATCTTCGATTGGATGGCCCACTATTCGGTGGTAGGGGCAGTAATTGGGATTGTTGACGTCGCCAGATTGCAGTGGGCGTCTCGGATCCGGCAGAGTGATGAGCCTGTTGCGCACTGCTAGTTCGAATAATCTCCTCGTTTTATCCTGGGGGAACGAGTAAGGATATCTCATCTTCTCTTCGAGAGCTCGCAGTCTGTTGTTTTGGTGAGCCACCGGCTTCGGATCACTCGATTTTTGTTGAGCGTTGGCGACGAAAGTCGCTTTCCCTTTGCCGTTTTCATTCCGAAGATCTGTCTTTGAAGAGGACGGCCTATGGCCCATCTGGTCTATTTGGGCCAGTTTGTCGATCAAGGCCTGGAAGGTGGTCGGCTTGAAGAACATCATAAACTGGGATATAGTTGCCTAAGGATCAAGGGTCCCCACGAACATGCCCACAGCAGGAGCTTCTTCTATGCACTGTTCACACTTCGACCATAGGTTCCTCCACCGAATTGTTTACTGAACCCAAGTTTCTCCCGGCTTCACTCTGGCATTGATTAGTGCCGTGATTGGGGTGCGCTCGCTTGCGCTTGCGAACCGCTGTGTGAACAGTAGTTCCATCTCCGTAAATGTCTTGACAGAGTCATTTAGGAGCTCGGAGTACCATTCAAATGCCGTCTCCGCCAAGCTGCCGACAAATTGGCAAAGCAATAGTTTGTCATCGCCTCCAGTATTGCCACATAGAGCTCTGAATTGAGCAACGTGTTAGTGCGGATTGCCTGTCCCCTTATACACATGGAATTTGGGTATCGTATATCCTGGCGGGTATTTAATTTGGTCGTACCAGCTTGGATAAGGTCGCCCAGTTCTGACGACTTGTCCTGCCGCTTCGTTCGCTTGATGAGCTCGTATCTGCCGAGCTATGTAGTCATCAAGGGTAGCTTTGGAGATCGTCTCCTCCCTGGCTGCTGATAAAGCCGGCGGAGGGTTTGATGTCTCTCCTGTATCGTCTTCAATGATTATTGGAGGATCTTCGGCCGGAGGACCCGGTTGGATCATCATCCCCACCATGTCTTGGAACAAAAGCGCCATTTGTTTTATATTAGCCGCTTGTTTCGTGGCCTCTTTGTCTTTCTTTTCAAGAACCCTCCGTAGGAATTCGGTGTCGGTTTCCTTCTCCTGGCATTGTTCCCACGATGCTTCCAGTGTTTCTTTCTTCTCAGTAAGTGCGGTCATCCTTGTCAACATCTCCTGGAGCTTTTGTTGTTGCTCCTGAGCTTTCGTCACAGACCATGTAAGTAGTCGATGACTCACGGAAGCATGACTATCCTCTTTTCCGGATGCCATGTAGACGGTATGCACAACCATGCCCCCAGACTTGAGGCGTTTGAGTCCACTGCCTTTGATATTTGCTGCCAGTGGTGGGAGATTCTCAGGCCTTCTCTTTTTATGGGAGGTCGAGGTTGAGAGGGCCGTTGCGGCAGGCACCCATGCAGATGATACCTTTTGTGCTATGGCAGTTGAATGGTCCTCCTCTTGCCGAGCCTTTGTCTTCTTCAATCGGCGAGAGTAATCTTTGTCAATTATAGAGTCTTGGAATTTCCGCCAAACTCTATGGATCTTGGAGGACAACCGCTGAGGAGGCTGTTCCGGCTTCACCTGTGTTGTGTTTTCGACAGACGAAGGAGACTTCTTCAGTATGGCAGTTGGAGAGTTCTTGCGCACCCTCCTGAGTAGCTCGAAACTGTTCCCAGTTGAAATAGCAGCGTCAGTTTCCACAGTTAGGGCTGGAGGGGTAAGTCCAGAAGAAGAGTTTCCCCCAGCTTTCCTCTCTCGGTGCCAGTGGCGACGTTGAGCATGTCTTGCGGATGGGATCACCTCAGTTGTAGAAGCGACCTCGTCATGCCCCTTACTTTGATGAGAGGCTGTTGTTGGTGCCAACCTGTCGAAGACTGACGTTAAAAGGGAACGTCTAACCTGTCGAAGACTGACTTTCGAATAGGGGAAGCACTTGTAACGACCTCACCCGTAGCAGGAGTTGGAACGGCCAGTCTTGCGAAGACCGATCTCTTAGCAGGAGAAGCCCCTTTGACGACTTCATCTACCAGAGCTGGAATGGCTATCCGCTTTGGGATAACTCCTTTAGGTATTGCAGGCCTCTTTACGGGCCCACTGGAGCCTTGGCCCAATCTGTTAAAGACTGAGGCGTTGGAATTGGACGACCCATTAAGAGGGGTCGTGATAGTTGCAAGCCGATCAAAGACCGAGTTCTTTGGAGCCTCCTGTGATGGCATTGAACTATTGAAGCTCATTGGAGGGAGCATGGTCCCGAAGAATAGTGCAGTGATGGCCTGAGTCACCTGTTCCACTGGCATTGCGAAGATGGAGGCCGCTTGGGGCCTATAAGTCACTCCTCCAACAACGACGGAGTGGTAGTTGTTGTTGCAATTGGTGCAGTTGGAATCCATCGACGTCAGCTTCTCTTCTGCAAGGAGCAAGACACCAAATCTTAGTACCTCGAATCAAGGGGAAACCATATTAAATCACGATCCGTTCGCGAACACGACACACGAAGTGTGGAGTGGAAAGAGGAAAAGGTCCCACCGGGCGTTCCAGAATCTGTTTACCGCCGAATGCCGGGAAAGACAGACGTCTTGCCTGCATTTGGGGGCAGATGCTATTTGGTTTTATCTGTCCACCTCTCCGAAGATGCCAAGTTGATTTATGGTACCGTGTATCGAAGGTTTAGACAGATGCGGCCGTTGTAGCAGACTTCATTAGATTCCCCCTCGTTGTGAGGGGTTTTTTTATTGTGGGGATGCTCTTCCCTGTAAGCGTAAGCCCCTGCAGTTAATTAAGTTACCGCACCGCGGTAACCATTTTCTCCTACTCCAGAAGGTCACTTCATGTCGTGTGTGTTTGTTTTATTTTTGGTTGCCCGTGGATTGTATACGAAGACTAATTTGTGTTGTCGCCCGTAAGGCGTGGATTAGTCTAAATCTGTATTTTCTTAGATTTGGGTTTGGTCTGATTTAAGGATCGTTAACCTTGTTTGAGATTAAGATTGACTTAAATATTTGTTAAGGATACGTTAATCCGATGTTGGACTAAGATCTTCTTAACGGGTGTTCGGGATTATTTTTGATCCAACGAAAGAGCATTTGGGCTCTATCGTTTTAGTTTAAGGACGTTACGGTCCACGGCTAGTTTAAGGACATTACGGTCCATGGGGTAGTTTAAAGATATTACGGTCTATTGGGGTATGCTCATGGGTTTGGGGTACATCCAAAAGCTGTTGGTTATCGGGACCCTCCACCTCTCTGACATCGTTCAAGAATTATAACGACATATATCAGAGGTGTGGAGAGATGTACCCTTGAACCGAACTCCAGATCGAAGGGAGAGATCATAGTGTAACAAACATCGTTTTAGATGCCATGTGTCAGGAGATCATTAGTCATCTTTGGAACTAAGATCGATTTGGGGAGACCTGAGTATAGGTGGGCTCTGTTGATTGATAGTCAAAAGGTTTTTTGGCCTCAGGAGACTTGTCTAATTTGGGCTAGGGTTGGCCCCTCATAGTGTTAAACACTGCTAAATGTTTAGCGCTCATGTGCTCCCACATGAGGCTCTTAAGTAGTGTTAAACACTAAAATTTGGAGCGCTCATGTGTGGCACGTGAGGCAACTGAATATTGGGCATTGTTTCTTCGGGCTTATTCCCTTGTTCTATACATATAAGTGTTAAACACTTAAATCTTGTAACCATCACATGTGTACACGTGAGGCGCTCCAAAGTTGGGCCTTGCCTCCTTTGGATTTATCTTCCTATTCTTTTCTAAGTGCTAAGCATTATTGGAGGTCACGTGGGGTCACGTGACTTGATCTCAGTTGTTCGTTTTTGTTCCTCAGAGGTGCTCACGTGGGAACACGTGATATGCCGTTATAGCGTTAAGCGCTAATATGCATGGAGCTCTTGATCTAGGTCTTGAGAATTTCAACTCCCTTGTTTTATAAGAATTAAATTCTTACGCAGGGTTAAACCCTAGTTCTATAAGAGGAATTAAATTTCTATGTCTTTGTAAGAATCAAATTCTTCAAACCTAGTTCTTTCCTCTAAGTTTTGGGACTGCATAACAGAATCTCCCCGATGAGTATTAAATTCTAAACTTGTGGGGAGATCTACTTCTGCAGACCTCAACCAGAGGAAGAACTAAGTTCTTTTTTTTTGAAGAGTTAAACTCTTGTAAGAGGAGATAAATATGCTCTCTAGGTCTCTCTTTGTTTTACCTAGGGTTTCTTTTTCTTCAAAACTAACTCCTCTTCTTTTTTGTTTTCTCAAATCTTATGGAGGGTCTCCTCCTTTCTCTCTTCAGTCTCAAGTCCTTTATATAGTAAAAGCAAGTTTGTTGATTTTGTTAAGGAAATCCCTCATTGAGAGATTTTTTATTGATTCGGGGATTTTATCCACCGTTGGATCTTTGATCCAGAGACTTCTGTTTTACAGAAGACATTTTTATTGTTTTTAACAAGATTGGAAAAATATTTTCCCATACAGAGCTTATTCTATATCTTGATGATTTTTAATCACCATTGGATCTTTAATCCAACGGTGCTCTTTTTTACCGAGCACAATCTTTATTATTTAGAAAGATTGGGAAAATATTTTCCTATACAGAGCTTATTCTGTATCTTGGTGATTTTTAATCACCATTGGATTTTTAATCCAACAGTGCTCTTTTTTATAGATCACAACCTTTCTTGTCTAGAAAGATTGGGAGAAATATTTTCCAAATAGGGTTCTGATCCATCTTATTTAGAATTTGATTCTATCGGCTCAGAAGGTATTAGGAACCCTCACGTGTAGCACGTGACCCATAGCATTAGACCGGTTTGCTTATATGCAGCAGTCCCAGAGAAAAGCATCACGTGTTGGCACGTGAGCTTTTCTGGCCTGTTATTTGTTTTAGGAAGGCGTTTATATACTTTGTTTATAGATGCCCACGTGCCTGCACATGAGGCTCAATTTCAGACCTATTTGTTAAGCGTAATGCTTATAATTTTTGCTCCAAGGCGCATTACGTGCGGGCACGTGATGCTCCATTTGGGGAATTTTGCCATCGCTTTTTTATTTTTTATTTATATTATTATTATTTTTTTTATAAGGGAACAAATATCTGCCCACTTGTTAATCCAAGGTGATATTTCCCTACGAATTCAGCGTCCACGCTCATTCCGTTAGCAACCCTAAGAGTCATATCACCTAACCTGATAACTCTACGGTTTCTCAAAGCCTGTAATGAATTACAGATATGAGATCCTGATCTGGTATCTAGTACCCAGGAAGTAGAGTTAATTGACATACAGTTTTCTAATACAAACACACCCGAAGTCGATGCCACAACATACTTCAGATCCTGGATTCTGGCTTTCAAAGCCCTGTAATCTCTCTGCCATTGCCCTTTCTCGTAATAATAGGAACATCCCTCCTTCCCTACTGTTAGCCCAGAAACTTTTGCCCTTCCCTATCCTTCTACCTTACCGACACCTCCTATCGACTTTGTGGAGGTCTTCTTCTTCTCACCCTTGGCATCCGCCTTAGATCTAGAAGAGGAAGATTCCCCAATAAGCAGAGTGGGTGTCTCCTGATTTCCTTTAGGGTGCCCTCAACTGGAAGTATAACTTTCTTCCTCTGGGCGTAAGTAGGAGGTAGGGACTATAGAAACAAGTCAGTATATGACCCGTTTCCCAACGTGGTCTCTAGGTCCGTGAGCTTTTTAATATAGCTAATCATTGTAGGGACGTAGTCCTCTACAGATGACCCGGCAACCAACCTCGCTTGAAGCAATTCCTTCAAGATCTCGTATCTTGCGATACGAGATTGCTCTCAATATAAATCTTTGTTATGGAGGAAGATGGAAACTAAGTCCATCTTCTCGTGCTGCCTCTGGTATACACCATCAACTGAGGCCTAAACGAGACACTTGGCATTCGCACTGTCCTTTTCCCTTGTCTTACGGATATCTTCATCCGCGACGGTGGAAACTGGACCTGGGACGGCGGGGGCTTGAGTAGTAATGAGGTGGTACAGCTTGTCATAGGAAATGGACATCTGGACAAACCTTTGCCAGTCATTATAGTATAACTCAGTCATTTTATTATCTATCTGTAACCTAATCTGGTTACCATGTCGCTGCATTTAGGAGAGAGAGAAGAAAACACTCAGCATGATGCTCTTGCAAGTTTAGATTGGTTTTTAATTTATCTAAACAAGATGGCTCCCATTGTTTCTCGAATCATTCCTCTAACCATAAAAGAAGAATTAGTCAGGATTGATCTCACCGTACAATACTTGCTTAACCGTTCGGCCAGGCTAGTGTTAGTACTTCGAGGGAGGTTTTACGATATTTTCGCGAAGTTCCTTAAATAAAAAACCTCTTTTCTCTAGAGGCGTAGCCCCGCTAACACTGTTCTAGACACCTATTTGGTTTATAGCATTGATCGTTAAATAAAGAATCTCCCAAGGAGTAGCGGAATCTCACAGTAGGATCGGGATCCAAATATCATTGTGTGATAATCCTGAAGGAATCCTACCAACATTATTACACTCCAAATGGTATGCAACACTAGCAAGTTTTAGTTTCCTTAGAAACTCCCGATGTGGATTTTTGCCCCATGCTGTTATGACCTTGACGAAGGCCAACATATCATAAGTCACATGTCAAGTTCTACCCATCATTGTCCAGGTTAATTTGAACCCACCCGTGCACACCCTTGACGAAAGCCAAAATAGCAGTACGACTGTCCCAAACCAACGCATCTATCTATGCTACAGATGATATCCAGCAGCTACCAAACACTATGCCTTGGCGAAGGTCAAAATACATAGATTGAATACTACTGAATATTCAACTAAAATGACGGAGGGCTACGAATTGTTTTGGCGAAACCATGAACGTAGTGAACTTGATATAATCGAAGGAACCTGATAGCTTTTAAAAGGAGTGGTTTAAGCTCCGTATTTAAAAGTATGATGTTTTAAAATAACCGAGTGGTTTTAAAATTTGTTCCAACGATTCAGCTTTGGTTTGTTTGCTTTGCATTAATTTAATGCAATCCCATCAATTAACCTACCATTGCAGAAAACAACGAAAATACAACGTACGCTTATGCTATCCGCATTCGCCATGGGGCTCCGTCATCACCCGTTAGGTTACTTAACTAACGACAGAGCGGGGGCTGGACTAGTGCGGATGCAAAACATAAGCAACGTTCATTATATAATATATATAATAATATCTATTCGTCAGACGCAATGATAGGCATTCCAAATCACAGATGAACACATTGGATATACTAGGAATTCCGCGTTTCGTTTTAGCCTGTAACGAAAGAAATATTCCACGGTCGTGATGAATAGCCAAACCCCACCCTAAACCCCTACGGGTGCGGCAAACTACCCGCCAAATACCCAAAGTGAAGCAACCTCTCTCAACAAAGTGAGTGGGCCACTCGGCACTTCAAAGTACCCGGTAGTTTGTGCACCACACCTTAGGTCAATCCTAGGAGAAAAAACAATAAAAGAAATAATAAAACGGTGGCTACAACCTCAACCCGGATGTGCCCTACAAAAATAATATTACATCACTTTACAAATTTATACATCGAATGAAAAAATGAAAACCCTCATCTCACATCCCCGGCTATCCATTCACGACGATCCAACAAGTTCATATACACAAACCATCATAATATCATCACAGATATATGCAACCCCGACTAATCGACGTATAGCAATTAGTCGACATTTCCAAACACATATATACATCACAAAGCTTGTAAAGTAACTACGACATTAGAATTCTGCACGCAATTAGCAAACTTAACCAATTTTCCAAAACTTGAAAATCCAGTGAGCTAAAGTTCCAAAAACGATCGTTTTAAGCCAATTCAGAAGTCCGAATCAAAATGAAACGCGCCCGAACCTTCACGGGAAGTTAGAGCATGAAATTAACTTCGAGTTGGGGCCTAGAGAGGGTACCCCACCCTCGAGGCCACCACGAGGTGGCCAAGGGGTGAGGCAGACCCGAAACTGCCCAAGGTGGGGCAGTTTCGGGTCCCCACCACCAAGACCACCTTGTGGTGGTCTTGGGGAGTAGGCCCAGCCGTTCAGCCCCACGTAGGGTCCCTGGTGTGCGTACGCTCCACCCCGCGGCTTCTCGGTTCAAACCGTAAGCCCGCGGGATGTGCAAACAACTCAAAACATCATTTTTGGAAACTGTTTTTTCGGCAGTTTTTACGCGACAAAACGGCGGATTTCTAACATCGCTACAAGCTATCTAAGATTTATGAGAGGCTCTGATACCACTGTAAGTCAATGTCGTGCACCCCACGTGTTTGCGGGGAGGCGGAATTTGCAAAAAATGATTTTTACGAGCTTCGCAACACCGACCAGAACAAAGGATCGTCCATAAACCCTAGCTAGCAAACTACTTGAGGTTTAACTACTCGGATACGAAGTTATACCTCATGATACATGTCCTTTGGGTCTTCATCGCTGTCCTCCTCGTCTACGTAGGCTCCGAGGATCGATCCGGATCGTAACTTCTTCGATGGCCTCCTTGAGTCAAAGACGATCCACCCGAGAGTCTATAATCCGACCTCCACCTCAAAACCGAGGTAACTAGGGCAACAAGCTTGCTAAACTTGATGGCCTAGGTGATGTGGAGTATGAAGATAGATTTATTTGTCTCTTGAAACCTTAGGATTCTCAACACATGAGAGCTTTTAGGGTTTTTGATGTGAGGAAGAAGAAGAGAGCTAGCTTGAGAAAAGAGAAATGATTTTTAATAATGATAATGAGATAAAATGAGATGGATACCTTGACTTGACTACAAATATGGCAAGAAAATATCTCATCCAAAATATCTAGTGCCACAAAATATCTCACAAGAAATGTCTAGTCAAAGAGTCAAACCAAATCAAATGGTCAAACCAAGTCAAATGGTCAAAACCAAGTCAAGTAGCCAAAACATGTAGCCATGCCTCAACATTTATAAAAATAAAAAATACTTTCCTCCACCTCATAATTTTTTTAATTAAGTAAATGGTCAAAACCCTAATGAGGTATCTCCTTTTATGCCCCTCTTATCCGTATATACATACCCGCATTCGTATTCCGAGAAACACGAATACAAAGAGACGAAACTGATCCATCAATGTAATACTAGGATCTGGCTTAAACCAAAGCCCACAAGTATTATCCACCCGAATATCATACGCACACTAGTGCACGTAAGTGATCGAAGCCCTGCCGAAAAACCATACGGCCTCTACACCTTTTGCCCGGTGCAGAGAAACTCTCTATGTGGGACTCTAAAGACTCAACACTACGCTGGCAGTGGGTTTAACCACAGGCAGCAAGCGGTACTAGCTGCACGTAACGGTCCTCAGGTAGATGTCGATAAGAAGGCCGATGAGTTAACTCATCTGAACTCCTACTGAGCCTGAATGTGACAATCTCTGTACAGTCCGGTCTGTTCGTCTAAGAGTATCGTATATCGGGCCTAGGGGGCGGTAATCGTCAAACCCCTAATAGCGCAATAAGTCATGTCGGAGAGTAGCCCAATACACCCTGAGAAACTACTGGAATACCTACCAGTAAATCTCACTTGCCTTGGCCAAGGACTTTGTGTAATGGCCTTCCGAACACAGCGCGATATCAACCACCAATACCGGGAGAGACGAATCCTATCTAACCGCCACTGCCTCCAAGTGCTTTGGGACTGCACCCAACTACTACCTGTTTGCACGAATCCTTTGAGCCGTGGTAGGATAGTAATCAAAGTACAGTAGGAACACACTTGAGGCAAAGCAGCAGTGTCAAGTTGACGAACTAAGCTGTACTCATGTCACCTGGGAACTGCTACCCAACGACAGGTATAATACCCACCAATAGTTCCCGACGAGTCCTGTTTAGTGTACTCATAACCTAATGAGCACTTGCATACTATCTCCAGTACGACGTACTAATGGCTGTGGGACATACCATCTCCCCTGTTGGGATGAGAAGCGTATACATTAGTCTACTGTGGAGTATCGATGCCCCGTCTCGATAATCCTATGACTAGGGACCTGTATAAGATGTGCTTATAGACTACCCAGCCCCCACTAGTGTGACTGCTATCACAATGCCAGTAATTAAGCAAAGATCCTAAGGGCTCTACCAATATGTATAAGCGATATGCTAAGAAAACACATCCACATATTGAGGTAGAGACAAACCAGGTAGCATACTACCATTTTGAGCAAGACTGTTACTATATCCGTATATATCTCAAGCTCCCATTAAGTAATATATAATCCAGTATGATACAATAATGGCCTCTAGGGCATATATCACTAACACCCTGCTGGGATGAGAAGCGTATACACTAGTCTACTCCGGAGTATCGATGCCCCCTCTCGATAATCCAACGACTAGGGACCTGTATAAGGATGCGCTTATAGACTACCCAGCCCCCATAAGTGTGACTGACATCACAACGCTGGTAGTCAAGCAAAGATCCTAAGGGCTCTACTAATATGTATAAGCGATATGCTAAAAGAAACACATATTGCGGTAGAATCAAACTAGGTAGCTTTCGAGTGACTGTTATTATAACTGTGAAATATCCCAAGCATCCAATATGTAATATACAATCTAGTATGATACAATAATTGCCTCTAGGGCATATATCACTAACACCATACGCTGGAAACAGTCATAGAACGGGATATCCGCTGAGCTCTCTAAATCGACCAATATTCTCTGGACCTCATAACGGTAAACTCGGGCCATTATCAAAAGAGGGTCATTGTGAGGATGTGATATGCCGTGAAGGTCTTCGTCGGTGAAGATGATCGGGTCACCCTTCCTGCATTTCTTGTGGGGTGGATCACTTACACCCCCGACTGGCAGGAGGTGGTGGTACCCGCTTCTTTCCAGAGTTGGAACCATCGAAATGATCATGATTTGCCCGATTGTTAACTCCCCGGGTCGGGTTTGGTCTTTTTGCTCCCGCTCCGTTTATCGCTTGTCTCGCAGGTATTTCACCAGGTGGACAGAGCGGATCAATTCCTCGATGTAGTCACGGAGTTTCTTGCAGCTCTCGGTCGGGTGACCTTGCGACCAGTGATAGGCGCAGTATGGGCCGCGGAGCAGCTTGCCCGTCCTCTGGGTAGCTGGCGAGAGCTTAAAGAACCTCTCGCCTTTAGCTACCTCTAACAGCTTGGTCTGGGAAATGTTCAGTGGAGTGTACTCCTGGAACCTTGGGGAATAAGGTTTCAGACGATCGACTTTCTTTTTCTCTTCCCTGTCCCATCTTTTCCGGTTTGCTTAGTCGCCTTTGGGCAGGTTGATCTTTTCTCTTATCCTATAAATAGAAGATAAAAACAAAAAAAAAGATAAAGAGAGAGGAGAGAGAGGAGAGAGAGCTCCCCACAAGCTTCTGTAGAAAAAATATACAACGAGCTTTTGAAAAAAAAAGAGAATTTAATTCTCAAAAGTAGAAGAAGACCTGCCTCATTGAAACCCTAGGTAAAAAAACACACAGAGATCATAGTGTCTCTTCTATGCCTATCTAAGGGTTTAACCCTTTATATAAGAACTTAGTTCTTCCACTGGTTGAGATTTGCAGAAGTAAATCTCCCCACAAATTGAGAATTTAATTCTCATCGGGGAGATTTTGTTCTGCAGATTCAAAACTTAGGGGAAAAGAACCAGATTATAAAAGAAAAAGAAATAACAGGAACATATGTGAATTTAATTCCTCCAAAAATTATGGTTTAACCCTATATAAATAACTTAGTTCTTCAAATGATAATGATCTAAGATCCTCAAAACCGAAATCTTGATGATCATCAATAACTAAAAATGTCATTAACAAGAGATCAATATCTCTAAGAAAACACAAGAATAGCTTGGTGACTCGTTAGTGCTTAGCACTATTATGAAGCCTCACGTGTTTCCTACGTGATTGCTTCAAACGAACAAAGAGAACAACCAAAACCGCCTCACGTGTTTCCCCACGTGAGTGCTTAAAAAAGGGAACAAGCAAAAGAAAAGCCAAAGCTACCTCACGTGATTCTTACGTGGACGTCTAAAAAGAAAAGAAAAACTTCTTTGTAAATTAGGCAGCCGCCCCAAAAGGAAGCAGTCACGTGAAATGCACGTGAGCTCTTTCCAAGTGCTTAGCACTTCTGTAAAAAGAGAGAAACGAACAAATAAAGCCCAAAGCTCAGCACTCACGTGCTTCCCACATGAATATCACGCAGAGTGCTCAACACTCTATGATTAGTAAAAAATGACTAAAAAACACTCACATCTGAGCGCCTCACGTGTTTCGCACGTAAGTACCACAAGACTCTAATGCTTAGTACTAATCCAGCACCCCACGTGTTTCACACATAAGCGCTATATGTCCCAGTGCTCAGTATTGTTGGGTAATTATGGAAACTCAATCTCAGCCCAAAATTGGCTAAGTATCCTGAGGTTAAACCTCTTTGTTTTTAAATCAATCGAGCTTATATGCTCTTGATTTCCAAGGTCTTAAATATGACCGAAAATCCTTAAGTCCACAAAAATCCCTTTTTCCCTCAAATACGGGATTTAGTTTAAGGGTACATCTCTTCACTCCTCTGATACATGTCATTGTAATCCCACAACGTCTTCAGAGAAGTGGCGGGTCCCAACGACCAATAACTTCTTTCGTTGATGCACTTCCAAATTGACGTGCACATCTCAAATCAGATCGCATCCCAAATTGGGCGCATTCCATGTCACCATCGTTCACTCCACCACGTAACAAATACATGTGCGCGCAAGATGGATAATGGACCGAAATGTCCCTAAACTAATATTCGCCCCCAAATACGGCGATAAAGGACCGAAATGTCCTTAAACTAATACTCGCCTTCAAAATGGCGATTAAGGACCGAAATGTCCCTAAACTAACATTCGCCTCCAAAATGGCGATAATAGACCGCGATTTTCTTAAACTAAAATAATCGAGCCCAAATGCTCATATATTTAAGATGATCTTAATCTCAAACCAGATTAACAATCCTTAAATCAATCTAAACCCAAATCTAAAAATATACGGATTTGGACTGATCCATGCCCTGTGGGCGACGACATAAATTAGTCTCCATATACAATCCACGGACCAAAACAAACAAAAATACACACGACACGAATTAAACTTCCAGATAAGGAGAAAGTGGTTATCGCAATGCAGTAACATAATTAACTGCAGGGGTTTGCGCCTGCAGGGAAGAGTGTCCCCACAATCAAAAACCCCTCATAAAATGAGCGGGAATCTGATAAAGTCCGCTACAACGGTCGCGTCTGTCCAAACCTCCAATATATGGTGCCATAAATCAACTTGGTATCTTCGGAGAAGTGGACGGATAAATCCAAATAGCATCTGTCCTCAGAATTCATGGCAGACGTCCCAACGTCTCGGTCCGTCTTCCGGCGGTGAACAGATTCTAGCACCCCCGGTGGGACATTTTCCTCTTTCCACTCCACACTTTGTGTGTCGTGTTTCGTGAACAAAATCGCAGTTCGCTATAGTTGCCCTTGGATTCGAGGTACTAAGATTTGGTGTCTTGTTCCTGTGCAGAAGAAAAGAACATCAATGGCTTCCAACCGCACAACCTGCAACAGTAACTCCTGCTCCGCCCTAACTGGAGGAGTGACTTACGGGCCCAATGCGACCTCCATCTTTTCAATGCCGGTGGGGAAAGTAACTCAAACCACTACCGGATTGTTCTTCGGGACCATGATCCCACCAATGAGTTTCAGCGCCCCAGCGCCGCAAGACGAAGCTCCCAAGAAGTCGGTCTTCGATTGACTTGCAACCACAACGACCCCTCTCAACGAATCGTCCAAATCCGATGCCTCAGTCTTCAACAGGCTGAGCTGAAGCTCAGACGTCTCAGTTTTCAACAGGCTGAACCAGAACCAAAACGGGCTCGCAAAGAGGCCCGTCACACCTGAAGGGGCTGCCCCAAAAAGGATAGCCCTCCCAACTCCTCCTGTAGGTGAAGTCATCAATAGTGCTTCTCCTACCAGAACATCGGTCTTCGGAATATTGTTCGTTCCTCCACAAACCTTACCAAGGACGTCAGTCTTCAATAGGCTGACACCAGCAACAGTCCATCACCAAAGCCAGGGACATGAAGAAGCCGCTTCCCAAACTGAGGCGCTCCCGTCTGAAAGACACGCTCGACATCGCCACTGGCGCCGGGTGAGAAAAGCTAGAGGCAACTCCCCTTCTGGACTTACTCCGCCAATTCAAATGGTGGAAGTTGATGCTGTTGTTCTAACCGGGAACAGTTTTGACCTGCTTAGGAGGGTGCGAAAGAACTCTCCAATGGCGTTGCTGAAGAAATCACCCCCGCCTCCAGAAGCCACAGTGCAAGCAAAGCCGGAGCACCCCATCAATGGCTCTCCTCCCAAATTCACAGGGTCTGGAGAAAAGTCCAGGACTCCGTGATCAACAAAGACTACTCTCGTCGACCGAAGAAATCGAAGGCTCAGCAAGAGAAAGACCATCTCTCCGTCATACAGCGAGGGGCTTCTTCTATACAGGTGCCTGTCATAACGGCTCCTTCAACTTCGACCTCCCACAAAAGGACGGGGCCGGAGAAAATTCCACCGCCGGTGGCAAACTCCAAAGGCGATGGACCCAAATGCCCTAAGTCTGGGGGCATGATCGTGCACACGGTTTACATGACTTCCGGAAAAGAAGAAAGTCATGCTTTCGTAGGTCACCGGCCGCAAACTCGGTCGCTGACAAAAGCTCAGGAGCAACAACAAAAGCTCCAAGAGATGCTGATTGAAATGACAGCACTCACTGGACAGAAAGAAAGTCCGGAACCAGCATCTGATCAGCGCCAAGTGCAGGAGACCGATACAGAGTTCCTACGAAGGGTGCTTGAAAGAAAAGACAAAGAATCTGCTGAGCAAGCCGCCAACATAAAGTAGATGGCTCTCTTATTCTAGGATATGGTTGAAATGATGATCCAGCCAGAACCTCCAGCCGAGGATCCACCGATAATTATCGAGGATGACAGAAGGGAAACATCAAACCCTCTTCCAGGTCTATCAGTGGCCAGGGAGGAAATGATCTCCAAGGCTGCTCTTGATGATTATATCGCTCAACAAATATGAGCACATCAAGCAAATGAAGCGGCCGGCCAAATTGTCAGAACTGGATGACCGTATCCAGGCTGGTATGACCAAATCAAGTACCCGCCGGGATATACGATCCCCAGGTTCCATATGTATAAAGGGACATGCAACCCACACCAGCACGCCACGCAGTTCAGAGCTCTGTACGGAAACACTGGAGGTAACGACAAACTACCGCTTCGCCAATTCGTTGGTAGCCTGTCGGAGATAGCCTTTGAATGGTACTCGGAGCTCCCAAATGACTCCGTGAGAACATTCACAGAGATAGAGCTGCTGCTCACACATCGGTTCACCAGCGCATGCGAGCGCATCCTGATCATGGCATTAATCAATACCAAGATAAAATCGGGAGAAACCTAGGTCCAATACGCGATCCGGTGGCGGAACCTATGGTCAAAGTGCGAACAACGCATCGAAGAATCCCCCGTCATGGGCATGTTCATCGGGACCCTAAATCCACAAACGACCGTGTCCCAGTTCATGACGTTCTTCAAGCCGACGACCTTCCAGGTTCTGATCGATAAATTGGCCCAAATGGACCAGATGGGCTACGGGCCTTCCTTCTCAAATATGGACCCTCGAAATGCCAAGGGTAAAGGGAAAATGGCCTTCATCGCTAACACTCAACAACAACCGAGTGACCCAAAACTGGCGGTTCGCCAAAACAATGCACGTCCACGCCTATCCGTGGAAGAAAGGCTAGGACGCGCTTACTCGTTTCCCCTCGATAAGACGAGGAGACTATTTGAGTCGGCAATGCGTAACAAACTCATCACATTGCCAGACCCAAGGCGTCCACCGAAACTTGGCGATGTCAACAACCCCAACTACTTCTCCTATCATAGAATGGTGAGCCACGCAATTGAGGATTGCTACGTTTTCAAGAACTGGGTCGAGAATCAGTATCAACAGGGGAAGTTCGCACTTTCTGAGAACTGGAGGGTGAACCCACCACAGAAGCACACTCCCAAAAAGATGGACGCGCGGGGGGCATCATGCTCTCTCATGGAAGAAACTCCATGGGAAATCGTTCTTTCAGCAAAGACGAAAAGAATGCTGAAGGATCTACAGGCATATCCAGCAGTCAGGTGGAAAAGCCTACTTGAACCTGAAATCATCGAAGGGATGCTGAAACCGCGTCCCATACCGAAAGTTGTTGAAAAATGGCAAAATCTCCAAGTCAAGCCTTCAAAGTCTTCGAAGAGAAAGAAGAAGACCAAAAAGCCTATGCGGCCTGCCGAGTATGACAACAAGCGCACAAACATACAAAAGTACATTAACGCGCTGGAGGAGTATAACCAGAAGGCGCGGAAACTGGTCATGCTCGAAAAGCTACTCAAGCATATTCTTGAGAACGAAGATAGTGACAACGATGAGGAAAATGACTCATTAGAAGAAACCGAAGACTATGTAGAAAGTTGCCACATGGTCTCCCATTCGTTGTTAAATGGCAAAGAAGCTCCCTCAGCGTCAGAAAACAGCACAGATGAACTAGGGGCAGAATTGGCGCTAAAATCCCCGGAACTGCCAGAAGACCCGATCGATAGGCTGTTTAACGAAACTTTTCAAAAAAGAAAAACTGATCGAGAACACGAAACAGCCATATACAAAAAGGCTAAGCGTCAGCGTCAGGAGGAAGAAGCTGTTGCAAGGTGGAGTCGTAAAGTACTCCAACCAAACCAAGGCATACCTGCGACAAATAAGGGCAGGATCAAGGCAGAGAAGCGGTTCGCCAAAGCCCTGTCAATGGGGATAAAGCTGCCACCTCTCGTAAGAAACACTCCCGGGGTCATATGCCTCGACGAAGAGGATTCATATCCAAACTACTGCCTATATCATCGGAAGGTTACCTACGCCACCGAGGAGAGCAGTACCTTCAAGAAGTGGTGACAAGGATATATTGCCCACCAAAAACACTTCAAGAGGATGAAGCGCGAAGCTCGTCGACAGCAAAAGAGTGTAACAAGTACGCGTGAAAAAACGACCGGCAACCATCTGTAGGGTTCCTAGGAACACCTATGAGGTTCTACAACTGATCAAACATGGCCAATTCAAATTTTTTCTATGTGCCGAGAAACCCTAAACTAGATCGTTACTAGAGGTAAGGCGATGCAAGCAAGTAAACAACTTTATTGCTAAAGGAAAGTGACTACAACCTTTGTAGATCCGGTCCTCCACTTCCTCGGCTCCGTGATGACGTCCCTCCGCTGTACCCATCGGAATCCTAGACTCTCGCGGTGGTTTCATCGGAGAAAAGATCGGGCTAGGTTGTCGACTTCGATGCCGAAGATGATCTACGTCGAGGCAACTCAAGATCAAGCTCCTACTTCACCAAGTCATGAAACTTGTGAAGAAAACACCCTATACTACTTGGCAAGTGGTAGAGGATGAAGAAATAGGAAGTGGGTTCACTTTAGAATTGGATTTCTCACTCTTTTTCTCAAGTCACAATTGAAGCTAGCAAACTTCTTTTTTCTTGAAGAAGAAGAAGAAGAAAAAAGAATATGATAAGAATTATGAATAAATGGAAATAAAGTCATTCTTATCATTTTAGCAACCATGGTTAAGTGTAGAGAATAAACTAAGGTTAGGTGAATGGTTAGGTTTAGGAAAGAAACAAGAATGGTCAAAGCTTCTTGAAGCTTCAAAGAAACAAACAAAAGAAGCAACCATTTCTTTTCTTGCCCTAAACTAAATAAGTAAAATAAATAGTTAAGAAAAGATAACAAAACCCTAACCATTCACTTAAACATGGTTTAAAGTAAACCTACACCCAAGCTTGCATGTATCATCAAACATGATACAATCAAGTGCACAAAAATATATCACATATACAATGTGCACATCAAGTGAGAAAATCTTTTTTAAGTAACCAATACTAGTTAATGCAAAGTAATATATCAAATATATAATTATACATTAAATCATTAAATCAACACTTGATTTAATGATCCGGTCATATCGCATATGACCGACTAATATCCAATGTATCGGCTTATCGAATCAATCCTTGATTCGATAACTAGGTTATATCGCATACAACCAATCGATACATTCATCGCGAGAATAGAATACGGTATCACATACACGCATTATTCTCGGTCCCGCACATATCTCATATGCGCTCCTATTTCGTTTCGCTTGAACCAGGAAACCTCTATGTAGGACTCTAAAGACTCGTCAATACGCCGGCAGCAGATGATGATCATATCAAGCACCCACAAGCCGCAAGCGGTCTGCTAAACGTAACGGCCACCCGGGTATTGAGCGATCAGAAGATCGACGAGCAAGCCCGCTCACACTCCTGTGAATCCAACCAGTAACACTTACCGTACAGTCCGGTCTGTTCGTCTGATATGTCGCATATCTCGCCTAGGGATGGTAAACGTCAGACCCCAATAGCTTGATAAGTCATGCCGACGTGAGGTCCATAACAATCGTGAAACTACTGATAACTCTTACCAGTATATCACTGCAACCCTGGCCAGGGATTTTCGGTTGTGGCCAGTCGAGCATAGCACAACATCAACCCCCAATACCGGGAGAGACGAATCCCCTCCTATCGCTCATTGCCTCCATGTGAATCGGGACTGTACCCAAAAACCACCTGTTTGCAAGACTCAGTAGAGCCGTGGTAAGGTGGAAATCAAAGCACAGTGGGAGACACACAAGACTCTATGACGATCTCGGGTCAACAGACTAAGCTGTACCAGTGTCACCAGAGAACTGCCATCTGACGTGAAGTATAATACCATCTGGGAGTTCTCGGCGAGTCCGTTCAGTGTACCCAGTCTCCACTGAGCACCCGCATACAATCTCTGATGTCAAACACCAATGGATATGGGATCATCCATCGCCCATCACATGGGTCGAGAAGATATGCGCTAGTCTACTCTGGAATATCGATGCCCCGTCTCGATATTCCCACGACTAGGAACATTGAAGGATATACTCATTGACTACCCAGGCCCCACTAGTATGATCTGCATCATAGTCCAGGAAGTCGAGTACACATCCTAAGGGCTTTATCAACATGTAACAGAGAGACAGAAAGTATACATGTTAAGATAAAGAGCAACCAGATAGCGTACTATCATGTCGAGCAAGAAAGTCATACCTATATATGTCCCAGCATCCACTACAATATACATCCAATGTACAGTAATGGCCTCTAGGGCATACATATAACTAACACTATCATATGGTCGATACCAGTCCGGAAGGGGAAAAGCCTCAAGTTCTTACTTTCGGGAATGATTCTGAGAACAAAATACCCTTCAGCCCTCTCTTCAAAGAACTCTGCCTCAAACATAGCGATATAGGACCGAGATGTTCTTAAACTAGAAATTCGCCTCGAATGGCGACAACGGACCGAGATGTCCTTAAACTAAAACCCCGCCTCAAATATGGGGACATTGAACCGAGAATTCCGTAAACTAGAAATTATCTGCCTCAAACATGGCGATAACGGACCGAGATGACCCTAAAATAGCACATCGCCTCCAAAACAGTGATATGCTCCCTTGAGATCTATATTGTAATCGAAGCCCCAACGGTGAAGACCGCAACTCAAGTCCCACTGGCTACACAGCTATTACAGCGGTGAAATCACCCCTAAGTCCCATTAGCAAACAGATGGGTCATTAAAAAAACGGTATGTCCACAAGCAAAATGGGCACATATGAAAACCCGAAAGGGCGCCGTGAGTAAAAAACAGCAGGATTACCGGCGAGCTTGTGAAAACCCGGAAGGGCGCAATCTCGTAATAAAAGGTATGTCCACAAGCAAAATGGGCACGGATGAAAACCCGAAAGGGCGCCGTGAGTAAAAACAGCAGGACTGCCGACGAGTTTGTGAAAACCCGAAAGGACGCGAACTCGTAAAATAAAAATTCATGGGCACTTGCAAGGTCCTCTCAACCTTATGAGGAGAAAATACCTGTATGAAATCCTTACGGCTCACAAAGGAAAAACACACTTAGGAATCCCCACGATTCTTATGAAGAAATTACACTTGCGAGATCGTTACGACTCGTAAGGAGAATCCCCCTTTGAGACCCTCATGGCTCATAGGATTCAAAAGCCTTAAGTTACAGGAATCTAAACCTTTTCTTAAGCCATCGTATCCCCCAAATTGTCCTACATGCGGTCCAATATTGACCCTTGTATACAATTCACGGGCACGAATAAACATTTTCCTATGAAGCTCCACCAATGGAGAGAAATGTCCTTATATGGTGAACACACTTGTAAGTCCTCTCGACTTATAAGAAGAAAATACTCTTGTAAGATCCTTACGACTTATAAGAGAAAATACACTTAGGAATCCCCATGATTCCCAAGGAGAAAATACACCTATGAGATCCTCACGACTCATAGGAAGAAACACCTTTATGAGACCCTTACGGCTCATAAAGTCAAAAAGCCTTAGTCAATAGGATCCTAACCCTGTTTGCTAAGCCACCTTTGTTGAAATCAACAAAGGCAAATGATGAGTCACTCCTAGCAATATTCCAATCGTAGCGATACTGATGCCTAAAAAGGTATCAAACTTCAAGTCCTCTCAAGGCAAATGATGATTCGCTCCTGGCAATATCCCAGTTGCAGCGATACTAATGCCTAAACAGGTGTCAAACTCCAAGTCCTTTCACGGCAAATGATTATTCGCTCCTGGCAATATTCCAGTCGTAGTGATGCTGATGCCAAGGTTGGTATCAGATTCCAAACTCACAATAAAAACAGCAGCAAGTAGTAAAAAAATGCATATGAAATAACCGAAATAATGTGGCAACTCGCAATAAAAATCAGCGAGCAAAAAAATATGCATATAAAAATAGCCGAAATGTTTGGGCAACTCGCAATAAAAAGCAGCGAGTAAAAATATGAAAACAGCCGAAATGATTGGGTACCGTGAAAAATAGCTGAAATGATTGGGCAATCGCGACTCTTGCGATATGAAGTGCTGAAAAGATAGAGTATCGCGGCAATAAAAAATAAAATAAAATAAAATTTTCTTTGCCCTGCAAGTGAGTCTACACTGAGCCCTGTATACAATCCATGGGCGCAAATGAAAAAGGGAACCATATTTTCCCATCAGGCTCCGTCAAAGGGAGAGCCAGACCTCGACGACAACATTTACAGCCTAGAGATCACCCTGACGTACCTTCTCATTCCAGCAGGATGCAGATGCAACGTTAACAAAAACCCAAGGGTCAAATCAAAATCGGAGTGACGGAAAAATCCTAGCTCTAGACCGACGTTCCTTCTCGATGCAAACGCAACGTCAACAGAAGACCCAAGGGTCAAAGAAAAAATGGAGTCACGACAAAATCCTAGCTCCAAGTCTTGACAGTTCATATATAACCCCAGAGACTATCTCGACGTTCCCCTTCATTTCAGCAGGATGCGGACGCAACCATCAAATGAAATTAGAGCAATGACATATTCCTAGCTCCGGACTTCAATTGCAATACATACAGCATAGAGGTCCTACAGATATCTACCCTACTTCAGCAAAGAAACGACATGACATCGTCGCAACAAAAATGAAGGGACGATATATTCCCATCTTCGGGTCTTGACGACAACTCATATAAAGACTAAAAGACTATCAGAGATCATCCCACACCAGTGCGGAGTGGTTATGACTCATCGAGGCTCCAAATTGAGACCAACTTCAAGTAAAAAGCATAATGGCAAATTCCTAGCGCTTGCTCTTCCAACGGTAATATGACCTAAGAAGATTACTTGAAAACGTCTTGTTCAGCCTCAGAAGGGATCAGAGACACGACAGTCGCGGGGCTACTCGAAGCAGCTTAAAGACTGCATATCGAGGAATACATCAGTCAATGCGACGGTACCACGGACTAAAACCCTAGTACCACAAACCTAACGGACCTATGTCGTAAAGAATAGGGGTTATCTATATTTCACGTTAGGATACACCTGCGAGATCTTCTCGACTCGTAGGGAAAAAATATCTTTATGAAACCTTCATGACTCATGAAGGTGAAAATCCTTAGGCGACGAGAATATCAACCTGTTTCCTAAGCACTGTGGCCCTACAAGTAGATCCAAAATGACTCTTGTATACTATCTATAGGCCATATTCTCCAAAGTCGAATACCGACGAGGCGGAGAAACCACTTACGAGTCCTCTCGACTCGTAAGGAGAAAATTGTCTTATGAGATCCTTACGACTCTCAAGAGAAAACAAACTTAGGAGTTCTCACGACTCCTAAGGAGAAAATACACCCACGAGATCCTCTCGACTCGTAGGGAGAAAGGTCTTTATGAGACCCTCACAGCTCATAAAATTGAAAAGTCTTAGGCGACAGATCTAAACATGTTTCCTAAGCCATCGCGGCCCTACAAGTAGGTCTAAATTGACTCTTGTATACTATCTACGGGCCACATTCTCCAAGTCGCAAACCGACGAGGAGGAGAAACCACTTACGTGTCCTCTCGACTCGTAAAGGGAAAATTATCTTGTGAGATCCTTACGACTCTCAAGAGAAAACGCACTTAGGAGTCCTCACGACTTCTAAAAAGAAAAGACACCTACGAGATCCTCTCGACCCGTAGGGAGAAAAGTCTTTATGAGACCCTCACGGCTCATAAAGTTGAAAAGTCTTAGGCGATAGATCTAAACCTGTTTCTTAAGCCATCGCTGCCCTACAAGGAGGTCCGGACTGACTCTTGTGTACTATCCGTGGGCCACATTCGCCAATAAAGTGAAGAAGTTACTTACCGGTCCTCATGACTCGTAAGGAAAAATACCCGAGTGAGCTCCTTACGACTCACAGAGGCGATGAATACTTAGGAATCCTCACGATTTCTAAGGAAAGTACACACCTATGATATCCTCAAGACTCATTGGGAGAAAAACCTTCTGGAGACCCTATGACTCTTGAAAATAAAAAAAAAACCTTAGGCTATAAGGATCCTAAACTTGTCTCATCAATTCTATGGCCATGCAACTCTGCACTACTTTACTCACGTACATACTTACATGGGCAAAGTAGTGGGGGGAATTTGTTCCCGCCAAATTTTTTTGGCTAAGAGCTACTTGTTCCCTTATAAAAAAAAGGGAGATAAGAAAGAGGAAAAGAACCTTCACAGATTGGCATCACGTATTAAACACGTGGACGTTTATTGTAAGTCCACGTTGCCCACCCCGGTACTTGCGGGGAGGCGGAAAACGGAATAAAAATCAAATTTTTATCAACTTAGGCAACATGGACTAGACAAAGAAGGATCTTTGCTAAACAAAAACAAGCTAAAGCTAACTAGAAACTAGCTAAGTGTTGGAAGGGTTATACCTAGGGCTTTATGTCCTTCTCTCCTTGCTCCTTGGAGTAGTGGAAAGAGGTCACCTTTGTCGTCTTCTCACGTCGAAGAAAAATCCACCCGAAAGCCTCAACCTTTGGCTTCAACTCCAAGCTAGAAGTAACTAGGGTGCAAGAAGTGCTAATCCTTAAACCCTAGATGAGAGTAGAGATTATCAAGAAGGGGTTTTTCTCAAGCTCAAGTATTTCTCAACACATGAGAGGGGAGAGCTTGAGGGAGAGGAAGAACAAGAGAGAGAAAAGAAAAATAGAATGAGAGAAAATATGAAGCATTCTCTCATATATGTAAGAATTATTGTAATTAGATAATTAGCTAGACAATTGTCATGGTTAATCAAGACATGACCATTATCATTTCATTTTTAATGCAATTTGCAAGGATCAAAGAGCATCTTCCAAATGAAATGATGATGGTCAAAGTGTCAACCAAGGTCAACAAGTCAAGGAGGTCAAATGGTCAACAACCATAACCATGCACAATTATTTAAACTAATATCAATTAACCACAATACACACATAAGCATTAGGGTTAATAAAATGACAATAGTCATTAACCCTAATCAAAGTCCTCTCCCTCTGTCTCAAGCAACTGTGCATACGCACCCGTATTCGTGATCCGAGGAACACGAATACAAAGAGAGAGAAAAAAACCAATCCCAAATCATATACTAGGATCCGGCTTAAACCAAAGCCCGCTAGTATAAGCTGTCCGGACAGCAAACGTGCACAAGTGCGTGGATGTGAACGAACCCTGTCGCAAAACCATGCGACCTCTACTCATTTTGCCTAAAGGCGAATAGCTCTCTGTGTGGGACTCTAAAGACTCGACACTACACTGGCAGTGGGTTTAACCACAGACCGCAAGCGGCACTAGCTGTACGTAACGGTCCCCAGGTAGATGTCGATAAGAAGACTGACGAGGTGAACCCCATCTGAACTCCTACTGAGCCTGTATGTGACAGTCTCCGTACAGTCCGGTCTGTTCATCTGATACATCGCATGGCGGGCCTAGGGGGGCGGTGAACGTCATTCCCCTAATAGCGGTACAAGTCGTGTCGGAGTGTAGCCCAGAACACCCTGAGATAACACTGGAAACCTACCAGTATATCTCGCTTGCCCTGGCCAGGGACTACTCGTGTAATGGCTCTCCTGGACACAGCGCGATGTCAACCCCCAATACCGGGAGAGACGAATCCTGTCTAACCGTCACTGCCTCCAAGTGCTTCGGGACTGCACCCAAAAACTACCTGTTTGCACGACTCCTTTGAGCCGTGGTAGGGTAGTAATCAAAGTGCAGTGGGAACTGTTGGATATATGTATGCCCTAGAGGCCATTATGTGATAGTGGATGTATCTATACATGTATATATATATATATATATTCAGTGTGCATTCTTGCTCGACATGATAGTATGCTATCTGGTTATTCTTTATCTGACATGTTGATTTGATCATGCTTTTATTCATTCATACATGCTGATAAAGCCCTGAGGATATCGGCTTGACTACTCTGATTATGATGGAGATCATACTAGTGGGACATCTGTAGTCTATAAGCATATCCTGAAATGTCCCTAGTCGGAGGTGTATCGAGACGGGGCATCGATATACCAGAGTAGACTAGCGTATATGATACTAGACCCATGTGATGGGCGATGGATGTTCCCACATTCATCGATGTTTAACATCAAGATCATATACGGGTGCTCAGTGGTGACTGAGTACACTGGACGGACTCACCGAGAACTCCTATATGGGATTATATCTATCGTCGGATAGCAGTTCTCAGGTGACACTGGTACAGGTTAGTCTATAGACCCGAGATCGTCATGGAGTCTTGTGTGTTCTCCCATTGTATTTTGATTGCCACCCTACCACGGCTCTACTGAGTCATGCAAGCAGGTGGCCGTTGGGTAAAATCCCGAGACACACGAAGGCGATGAGCGATAGGAGGGGTTTCGTCTCTCCCGGTATTGGGAGTTGATGCTGTGCTGTGCCCGACTGGTTATAACAGCAAGTCCCTGGCCAGGGCTGCTGAGATTTGCTGATAAGTGTTATCAGTAGTTTCTCGATCTGTTATAGACCATTCACCGGCATGACTTATTGAGTTATTAGGGTCGACGTGACCATCCCTAGGCTCGATATGCAGCATATCTGACGAAGAGACCGGACTGTACGGTAGTGTTGCCAGTTGGCTCAACAGGAGTTGTAGCAGCTTCGCTTGTTGTCTTCTGATCGCTCAATACCCGGGTGGCCGTTACGTTTAGCTGACCGCTTGCGGCTTAGGGGTGCTTGATATGATCATCACCCACTGCCGGCGTATTGACGAGTCTTAGAGTCCCACATAGGAGTTACCTAGTCCAGGCGAAACGTTGTGGTGCGCATATGCGATATGCGCTTGGACCCGATTAAAATACGTGTATAGGATACCGTATATTAATTGGGCGGCTTGCTAATGGTCAGGTCGTATGTGATATGACCGGATTAGTAAATCAAGTGTTGATTTATCATTAGCTTCTCACTACAAATCCTATCTTGTTTATTTTGGATGTATGCATGCATGTATGCATTCATTCTTGTTCATGCACATATGGATGTGCATGCACACATGCATACATACATCATTTTATCATGGTTGCTTATACAATGAGAATGGTGGCAATATAAGAATCACACCATGGTTAATTTTGTGGATTATTATTGTTTTTAAATTAAAGCAAAAGAAAAATGAAAATGGGTTAAATCATAAAAGGTTTCTACACTCTTCCTAACCTTACCATGCTCACCTACCTTTTAACCCATGGTTTATTTTCTTTTTGTGCTTTTAACTTTAATCCAATAATATCTTTAAAGTTAACCATGGTTGAATATGAGAAAGAGAAAATATATATGCTTATTTTCTTTTCTCTTTCATGGGTTCTATTATTCTCTTCTTCACAAAAAGACCACCATCTTCATCAACCTTGATGCTTTGCTCTCTACTTCTTTCAAGAGAGCAAAATACTCATAAAAATAGGATTTTGAAGTGAGATCATTAGCCACAACATCATTCTACTCAAGTTTAGCCAACTTGATTAGAGTGTTCTCTTTGTTTTTCAAAGTTGCAAGCTTGGACGGGAAACTCCGGGTGGATCGTCGTGGACGTGAGAGGACTACAAGTGGACCTTCTTCCAACACCTAAGAGTCTAAGGAGTCAAGCAAAAATGGAGCTACAAAGGTTGTAGTCTCTAAACCCTAATTTTTATTAGCTTAATGTTTTGTAACCTTAATTTTCTAGGATCGATTCCTTTGCGTGTTTGTTTAGCACCATAAAAACTTAAACTTTTGGACATGTGATGCTTCAAAACTCTTCATAGGGTGCTAAACAAACCCTTCATTGGTATCAGAGCTTTTCCTAGAACATTAGGCGACCTTTTTGCGAAGTAAAAACTCCGATCGAACTAAAATACGAATTTACGGGACACTCTCTGGAAATTTTTTAAAAACTGACTTTTTTCAGAATTAAAAATTCTCAAAAAATAGAGCAGGTAAATATAAGACAAACTAGAGAATTCGAGCCAGTGAACAGTACTTTTGACCGCGGAACCGCGGCCCAAGCAGGCTTAGGCCGCGGATCCGCGGCCATAAAAGGGGATCGTTTACTCCATTTTGCACAGTATTTTTCCTTACCTGCTATAGTATATTTTGAGTATGTTTAATCTGAATCTGCTGTTGAAAAATTCTGGAGATGGTTTTGAACTCGTCGTTTCGATCGGATTTTTCATTTCGTTTCCTTTTCCGGGTAAACTAGAAAGTATTGAAGTGTTCGAACAACTATTATTTACTCACTTTTCACGGGGTTTGAAAATATTGGAGATGCGTGCAAGTTTTGTGGTGGTCCCTCTAGAAGACAACAAACCTTAACTCGATTATGTGACCGACTTGAACTGCCCTTTGAACCTTAGGGTTTGGGGCAGTACGGCGTGCCACATGTGAGGCGTTGGCTTGACCCTTCTACGGCTGGACCGCTACTACTGTGACACACTCCGGTTTTTTGAACTCTGCTCAAGTGTTGAGCTTTAGTGAATCTTGAGTATTTGATCGATTGTTCGAAAACTTTAATACTGTCTATTTATCCGGAATTTGATGCAATGTGTGGAATTCATATTACTAGACATGAAATACGGAATATGTGATATTTTGCATTTGCGATGTCTAAAGAGAATGTGGATTCCAGATATTGCAGTTTTACACTTTCTTTTCTGTGACCGTAAGTGTAGTATGTACGATATCGCCGGTTTCGTTGCTATACGTCAACGACAATTGGGGTATGCATACTTACTTACGTTGATGATATGTGATATTATCTGTTGCTGAGATATGATGTGCAGGATTGTCGCGATTGAATAGCCGGGGTTTTTTTTGTGAGATGAGAGTTTTATATTTTCATTCATGTAAATTCAAATGTAATGTAATATTCTTTTATTTGGGGCACTTCCGGGTTGAGGTTGTGTTACCAGTGTTGTATATTATTTACTTTTCTGCATTAGGATGGACCCAAGGAGGGGAGCACAGGTGACCGGGTTCTGGGGTTCAGTGGGAGGCCATCTCGAGGAGTCGAGACCGGGTCTCCTAAACTCCAGAATTGGGAGGGTCACTTGCCGCTCTCGTAGGGGTCCAGGGTGTGGGCTTGGCTATTCATCGCGACTGTGGAATCCGTATTTTCTATTCTGGTTAAATACTAAATACGGACGTCCTAGTATATCCCACGTTATATCTATTTTTCTGCTGCCTGTGTTCTGTGATATCTGAGACGAATGACATATTATATATATGATATATAGTAGACGATGCTTATGTTTTACACCCGCGCTAGTCCCGTCCCGGTATGCCGTTAGTTAAGTAACCTAACGGTGCATAACGGAACATTGCGGCGAATGCGGATGGCATAAGCGTACGTGTTATTTTCGTTTCTTTTCTGTGATTGGCTTTAGGACTTAAATGATGGGATTACATTAATGTGATTAATGTAATGAAGATAAACCTAAAAGATGTTGTAGAATCGGATTTGAAAACTACTCGGCTATTTATGAAAAAGCTATATTTCAAAACTGCGGAGCTTAAGCCACTCCTTTTGAAAACCTTTCGATTCTACAACGATATCAAGCTCAAAGCGTTAAAGATTTTCTTAAAAATCATCCGCAACCCTCCGTCATTTTAGGAAGTAGAGTACTTAGTATTCGTGCTACGTTTGTTGACCTTAGCCAAGGCGTAGTGTACGGTAGCTAAGTGATGTCTTCCTACAAACGCATATGATGCAGATTAATTAGGACGGGCATATGACTTTGTTGACCTTAGCCAAGGGTCATGTGAACGGGTCTAATTAATCAAGAAATGACGGGTTGAGCTTGACTAGTACTCGTGATTTGTTGACCTTAGCCAAGGTCACGAGTATTAGGGGTAAAAACCACATCGGGAATTTCAAGTGTTGAAATTTGCAATGAGATTGCATACCTTCCATATGATGGTTGGATCCCGATCCCACTGTGGGCAATAGTTGCTCCTAGGAGAGTTTTACAGTTTACAATTAGCTAACTCATTAGGTGTCTAGAAAGGTGTTAACGGGGCTCCGTGTCACGACCCGAAAGTACGGAACGTGACCGGCACTTCGATTACGAAGCGTCTAGAGGCGCCACGTGACCTAAGTAAGCCGAAGCCCAGAAATCTAAACCATAAGAGAAGAAAAAGAAGAAAAGAAAAGAAAACAAGTATAAAAACATCAGCAAATTTTACCAAAAATTTCGGCAGAGTCTCCTCTGTAAAAACTTGTAACCCTTCGAAAATCGTTTAGGCAGTTTTTCGGTAATCGGCCAATTTTTCGGCTTTTTCCGTAAAAAGTCAAAATTGATATTTTTCATTGTAGACCTAATTATACAAAATTTAGGTAAGAAATTACTATAATTTTGTCACTAAAATGCCACTTATAATTTTCTAGTTAAATAAAAAAAAATTCGTAATTAATTAATTTTTTTATTATTTTAAGCCTTTTTAAATACATTTAATTAGGGATAAATACAAATTTAATTAGGTAAATTTCTTAATTAAGAGTCTTTATAAGCTAAAATATGGTGTTAATAAAATTATATCATGTCTTGCAAACTTTTAGATTTTTGGTGGGAAAATTATGAAAAAAAAATGGCTTAAAAAGGGGTTTTTTTGGAAAAAAGTTGATATGAAAGCATGAAATGATATCATATGATGTTTGTTTGACCTAGAAACTTCTCAAAAAATCCACAAACCCCCTCCTCAAGCTCAGGCCGAGCCTCCCCTCCTTCAGCCCTCATTTTTTTCCATTTTCTTTCTTCAAAAATCCATGAAAAAGTGCACAAAATCCACAAAAATGCACATTTTTCTTCTCTAATTCAAATCAAAACCCTAAGCCACCTCTTTCCCATCCTAAATTGTTTCAAAACAAGGTGAAAAGAGGTTTCTTTCAAGGGCAAGTGCAAGTTGGGGTTCACTTGGGAGGTATAATCCTAAACTAGTTGTTAATTTGTAGTTTAATAAAGCTAGTTTAGTATTTTAAAATGATTAATTTCATTGAAATGGTTAGTTTTGAAAATTCAAGTAAGGGATTTGATTGTGGATTAGGGTTTGAAGCATGAGGTTAGAGTTAAATTAGGGCTTTGGGTTTCTAATTGATTAGAATGGTTAATGGTGTAATGATATGCTTGCTAAATCGATAAATTTCGATGTTTGTATCAAATCGGCTAGAAATTCGCTTACTAGATTTTTGTAGAAAATAGAATGCGTTCAATTTGCGTTAGGTTAGCAATATTATTAGCTTCGTATAGGATTATTAGAATGCGCGAACGCGGGGTTTCGTCTAGTCGGGTTGTAGTTTTGTCGATTTCCCCGAAATGACGACTTTAGCTAAAGGATTGCGATTTTCGTGCGTTTTTCCGCGCACCGAGTGCATGCTATGATTAATTTGTGAGCGTCGATATTTGTATAATGTGACTTGCATCGTTTAGGGTTATGTAATCTTATACTTGGTGTTGTGCAAATTTAGGATCGGTCGGGAAAACTTCGGATACGGCGCGAAAAGGCAAAGCGGTGGCCGGATCAGATTAGCGGGGATTTCTGGTGAGTAGATATATTCATCTATGGGGGAATCGTCTGGATGGCGCGAGGCGCCCCCCCTAGTTAGGATTACCCTACTTTTTGCAAGATTATATTGTTAGTTAGCTTATCCATTCATGTACACTGCATACCCTTATAGCGAACAGTATGTTAAATTGCATGGACATTCATCTCTACCTATGCGATATCATTTCGTAGGACACGAGCACCTTACCATTGGCATATGTTGCATGCGCACTATTCATGTGACACACACGCCTTTGGTAATTGACATGCCACGTGCACGATAGAACCTGTTTATCTTAATATCATCACCTGCACTCATACTTGATATATGAAACTGCATCGCATGCACATATCTCGCATCATCATCATATTTACATAGAACTCTAGCCAAAATTTACATCATATACATTGATAGCATAGACATTTGTCTTATATATAACATGTGGACATTATGATTTTCCTGAGGATTTCAGTTTTGCTGCGATTTCTGGATTTTTGGGGAAAACCGCAAGAATTTAACAAAACCTTATATTTATCCTTTTCAAAACAAAAGTTACGGTTTTCTCGTGATGTATGTGTCGTCCACCATGAGTTTTCATGTTTTCTGTTGGATTTCGAGACCCGATTCGAGGAGTGGATGAACCGTCTCGGGTACATGGTGGGCCCGGTATGGTACCCCGGGGCAAGAAGATCGAGTTGTAGACGATGAGCCTGGCAGGGGAAGACTACCTACCGGTGATGTCTGGCGCGGCGGATATCCGGAGGATACCGACCGTTGTCGTGAGATTTATGATATGGGCCGATCTGGACTGACGGAGCCCGATATTGAGACAGATATGATTCCTTTTTGGTGTCGATGCTTGACACGGGTTTTCAGATGATTTCTTGATGATATTTAGCTATTATACAGATATTCATGTTTTAAAGTTAGGAATTCAATAACCTTAGCATTTAAAACACTTAAAGACTTAATAATGACATTGCATACCTGTGCATGCATACTAGAGATATTATAGCACATATGGACATGCATGTTGTGGTGCATTGCGTGCATTCTTACGATTGCCTTATTAGATGTTATATTTACTCACGAGCTGGCAACTCACCCCCGTTGTGCCACAGTGTCTTGCAGGTCGGACCCGTCAGTCTCGTAGCGGCGGGCTATCTTGTCATCAGTTTCTTTTGCTCAGACTCGCGACATCGCCCGTAGGTGGGTTGCGAGTATACTTTATTCCTTTTTGCTTTATCATTGTATCTAGTATTCTCCATCTACCACCTGTATTGTATATGCGACCTAGTGATGAGACTGAGAGACTTGTATATTTGTGGTTCTTTTGGGTCGAGCTCACTTGAGCCGACATGTGTTTTCTGGTATTTGCATCTCTTTTATGCTCTTTTTCTTGATATTACTATTATATTGCATGTGGTTGTGATCCGCCTTGGGCGAAGAGCTAGCTCCCGCTTGGGGATGCCATTTTTATAATTACAGGTTTATTATCTTGTTGTACCCATTTTGGGGGATAGAAAATACAGGGGACACTCTGCCGAAATTTTCAGAAATTTTTGATGTTCTTTTTTTGGATTCTATGCAACTTAATTGATTTCAAAACCGTTTTCATTTAAGGTTTTCCTTCACTCTCTTTTGCTTTTGGGTTAGATTTCTGGGCTTTGGCTGACTTAGGTTACGGTACGCCTTTAGACGTCTCGTAATCTAAGTGCCAGTCACGTTCCGTACTTTCGGGTCGTGACAAAGTTGGTATCAGAGCCAGGTTTTACCTTTCTGAGTGTAGGACGACCTTGGTAGATGGAGTAGGTGACTTAAGAAGAGTGGCGTAGCGTGGGTATGATCCGCGGCATACTTACGATACGGTACTCCGCCTAAGTGACCTTAGGACATAATTGCTTGTATTTCCCTTCTTGATTCCTTGCATTCCTTGATTCAATTGCAATGATCTTATCAGTCCTTTTTCTTATTCCAGCTTCGATACCGCCAAAGACTACGAGAGCTCAGCGGGCTGCCGCTAGGGATGAGATTCGGGCGGGCCCGTCTGAGGCGAGGATCGAGCGGGAGGATACGCCTACCCCTCAGGGTCCTACTGATCCGCCTTATCCTGACCGTATTGCCAGATTAGAGGCCGGCATGCAAGAGTTGCGGCAGATGATGGGATCTTTAGTTGAGTCCAGCCGGGCACAGAGATCCGAGGATGTTCCTTCCACCGCACAGACCACGATCGTACCTGCTGCACAGATGGTCACTCCTGCTGCTACTACGGAGACTATCCCTGTTTCACTACAGGAGTTCATGAGATTGAGACCTCCAGCTTTTACCGGTACAGATGCGACAGAGGACCCACAGGCATTTCTCGATAGGATGGCACGGATTGGCCGTTCGTTGAGGTGTTCTGAGGATAGATTGGTGGAGTTTGCGAGTTTTCGTCTGGAGGGTCTTGCCCAGACATGGTACGACTCAGTGGAGAGAGGCCGAGCTGCAGGTCTGCCTTCTATGACCTGGGATGAGTTTACAGCTGCATTTCTTGCCCGTTTTCTTCCGGAGAGTGTCCGAGATGCTCGAGCCCGCAGTTTTGAGTCTTTGCGCAAGACTCCGGGGATGACAGTGTCGGAGTATGATATACAGTTTACCCAGTTGTCTCGATATGCCCCGTACCTAGTCGACACAGAAGAGAAGAGAATAAAGAGGTTTATACGAGGGCTTGATACACAGCTATTCCTTGCCATCGGCACCCAGCACTTTGATACATACGCAGCCGCGATGGATGCAGCCTTACTTTTGGAGGAGCGTATTTCTGAGACTCCGGTCGCTTCTGGGCCGAAGAGGATCCGTACTGATACGCCAGCTCAGCGGCAGATGGGCAGACATCGTGATAGATTATTTCCGGGAGATGGCGGAGGCAGAGGATTGAGATGAGGTCAGTTATTTGGTTCATATCCACAGACCCAGCAGTCGTCTCCAGGATGTTTTCGGTGCGGGAGTCAGTATCACCGTGTCAGAGACTGTACCATGGGACGTCCGGGCGCGGCGACAGTCCCGCATGTGACTTTACCACCTTCACCACCTTCGCAGAGAGCTTTACTTCCTACTCCTGATGATGCTTCACGCCAGCCAGATGCTTCTAGAGGCCGTGGGCGTGGCGGTCCGGTTCCGAGAGGACGAGGCGACAGAGGCAGAGGCAGAGGCCGAGGTAGAGGCAGAGGACAGCCAGCTATTAGTGGTGGACAGGCCCGAGTGTTCGCGTTGACTCCTCAGGATGCACAGGCATCCAATGCCGTCATGACAGGTACTCTGCCAGTATGTTCTTTTGATGCACGGGTATTATTTGATCCAGGCTCCACACATTCCTATGTTTCCACGTATTTTGCACCGAGGTTGTGCCGAGAGTCTTCTCCGTTAGATCAGCCGCTTGTCGTTATTACCCCGGTAGGCGAGTCTTTTGTTGCCCGTTTTGTGTACCGATCGTGTTCCGTTCGTATCGGGGAGAGAGATTCTTCAGTTGATTTGATTCTCCTCGATATGCTAGACTTTGACGTTCTTCTTGGTATGGACTGGCTAGCCACCTGTTATGCATCCGTGGACTGCCGTGAAAAAGCAGTCAGATTCAGTTTTCCTGGTGAGCCGGTTCTTATTATTCAGGGAGATCGTAGTGCTACCCTTCCCAGCTTGATTTCTTCTCTTCGCGCTGGTCAGCTCTTAAGGAAAGGGTGTCAGGGATTCTTAGCCTATATTTGTGATATTAGCTCCACAGAGGTTCCGTTGGACCAGGTCCCTGTTGTGAGAGAATTTCCTGATGTATTCCCTGACGAGCTGCCTGGTCTGCCACCAGAGCGCGAGATTGAGTTCTGTATTGACTTGATCCCCGGCACGGGGCCTATCTCTATACCGCCTTATCGGATGGTCCCGGCGGAGCTGAGAGAGCTAAAGGATCAGTTACAGGACTTGCTGGACAAAGGGCTTATCCGACCGAGTGTGTCACCTTGGGGTGCTCCCGTCTTGTTTGTTAAGAAGAAGGACGGAAGTATGCGCTTATGCATTGATTATCGTCAGCTGAACCGGGTTACTGTGCGGAACAGGTATCCCCTACCCCGCATTGATGACTTATTTGATCAGCTCCAGGGTGCAGGGTTTTTCTCGAAGGTTGATTTACGGTCAGGTTATCACCAGTTGCGGGTTCGGAAGGAGGATATTCCGAAGACCGCCTTCCGTACTCGTTATGGTCACTACGAGTTCTTGGTGATGTCGTTCGGGCTCACCAATGCCCCGGCAGCTTTTATGGATTTGATGAACCGCGTGTTCAGGCCGTATCTCGATCAGTTCATCATTGTGTTCATTGACGACATCTTGGTTTATTCTCGGAGCCGGGAGGAGCATGAGCAGCACTTGCGTATCACATTGCAGACTTTGAGGGAGCATCAGCTGTTCGCCAAATTCTCCAAGTGCGCATTCTGGCTAGACAGTGTCGACTTCTTGGGTCATGTGGTGACGAGAGATGGTATTTGCGTGGACCCGAAGAAGATCGAGGCAGTTCAGCGTTGGCCTAGACCGGTATCAGTCACAGAGGTTCGCAGTTTTCTAGGTCTGGCCGGCTATTATCGACGTTTTGTCCAGGATTTCTCCCGCATTGCTGCACCGTTGACCGGGTTGACCCGGAAGGGGGTTCCTTTTGATTGGACCCAGGCATGTGAGGATAGCTTCCAGCAGTTGAAGACTCGTCTGACTACTGCTCCAGTGTTAGCATTGCCTTCAGGATCAGGCGGGTTCGTGGTATATTGTGATGCTTCTAGAGTGGGGCTGGGATGTGTGTTGATGCAGCATGACAGAGTTATCGCGTATGCTTCTCGGCAGCTGAGGAAACACGAGCAGAACTACCCCACCCATGATTTAGAGATGGCTGCAGTGGTATTTGCACTTAAGATCTGGAGACATTACCTATACGGTGAGTCATGCCAGATATTCACTGACCATAAGAGTTTGAAGTATATCTTCCAGCAGCGAGATCTGAACCTGAGACAGCGCCGTTGGATGGAGTTGGTGAAGGATTATGACTGCGAGATTCTATACCATCCGGGCAAGGCGAATGTGGTGGCGGATGCTTTGAGTAGGAGGCCCGGAGGTAGCTTATCTTGTTTGAGTGCAGTGTAGATGCAGTCGACGGTGGATTGGCAGGTGTTATGTGATAGCAGAGTGCAGTTCGAGTTTACTCCTACGGGGGGACAGCTGGCCCATTTCAGAGCACGCCCACAGCTACTTGACCGTATCTACGAGGCACAGTCCGGCGATGCCCGTACTTTAGAGATTATGGAGCAGATTCGGCAGGGCAGAGTTTCTGAGTTCGTGATTGATGATCATGGGATACTTCGATTTGGGACTCGACTGTGCGTGCCAGATTCATAGGGACTGAGGCGTGATATTCTCGAGGAGGCACATAGATCAGTATACAGTGTTCACCCAGGTTCCACCAAGATGTACCGTGATTTGAGAGAGGTTTACTGGTGGGACGGGATGAAGAAGGATATTGCAGACTTTGTGTCGAGATGCCTGACTTGTCAGCAAGTCAAGGCCGAGTACCAGAGGCCAGCCGGCGAGTTACAGCCTTTGCCCATCCCTGAGTGGAAGTGGGAGCAGGTCTCCATGGACTTCGTGGTGGGTCTACCCAGGACCAGTCAAGGGTACGACTCTATCTGGGTGATTGTTGATCGACTGACGAAAGCGGCTCACTTTCTGCCAGTGAAGACCACTTTTGGATTTTCTCAGTACGCCCAGGTTTATATTGATGAGATAGTGCGACTGCATGGTGCTCCGACTTTCATCGTGTCCGACCGTGGCACCCAGTTTACCAGCCGATTGTGGCAGAAACTACAGGAAGCTTTGGGCACCCGATTGAGTTTTAGCACAGCCTTTCATCCTCAGACTGACGGTCAGTCGGAGCGTACGATTCAGACTCTTGAGGACATGCTCAGAGCTTGTGTTTTAGATTTCGGTGGTAGCTGGGATCGTCATTTGCCTTTGATTGAGTTTTCCTACAATAATAGCTTCCAGGAGACGATTCAGATGACACCTTTCGAGGCTTTATATGGGAGGAGATGTCGATCGCCTGTATGTTGGACAGAGCTCAGGGAGAGCAGTATTTTGGGGCCGCGGATCGTGCAGGAGACGACCGAGAAGATACAGCTGATTCGGGACAGGATGAGAGCGGCACAGAGCAGGCAGAAATCTTATGCTGACAGGCGCCGTCGCCGACTCGAGTTCGCTGTGGGCGATCATGTTTTCCTGAAGGTCTCTCCGATGAAGGGTGTGATGAGATTTGGGCGGAAAGGGAAGCTGAGTCCTAGATATGTTGGTCCTTTCGAGATCCTAGAGCGTGTTGGTCCAGTCGCTTATCGGTTAGCTCTTCCGCCCAGCTTCCCCGATGTTCACCCCGTATTCCATGTCTCGATGCTCCGCAAGTACCTTCATGATCCTTCCCAGGCGATTCAGCACCAGACGATCCAGTTAGAGCGTGATCTTTCTTTCACCGAGCAGCCGGTTGTCATCTTGGATCGGCAGGTGAAGAATTTGAGGTCGAAGGTCATACCGTCTGTCAAAGTTCTTTGGCGTGGCCCGAACAGCGAGGAGGTCACCTGGGAGACCGAGGTCGAGATGAAGAAGAGATATCCCCATCTTTTTGAAGGTACGCATAGTTAAATTCTAAATTCGGGGACCGAATTTCTTTAAGGGGGGAAGATTGTAACCCTTCGAAAATCGTTTAGGCAGTTTTTCGGTAATCGGCCAATTTTTCGGCTTTTTCCGTAAAAAGTCAAAATTGATATTTTTCATTGTAGACCTAATTATACAAAATTTAGGCAAGATATTACTATAATTTTGTCACTAAAATGTCACTTATAATTTTCTAGTTAAATAAAAAAAAAATCGTAATTAATTAATTTTTTTATTATTTTAAGCCTTTTTAAATACATTTAATTAGGGATAAATAAAAATTTAATTAGGTAAATTTCTTAATTAGGTGTCTTTATAAGCTAAAATATGGTGTTAATAAAATTATATCATGTCTTGCAAACTTTTAGATTTTTGGTGGGAAAATTATGAAAAAAATGGCTTAAAAAGGGGTTTTTTTGGAAAAAGGTTGATATGAAAGCATGAAATGATATCATATGATGTTTGTTTGACCTAGAAACTTCTCAAAAAATCCACAAACCCCCTCCTCAAGCTCAGGCCGAGCCTCCCCTCCTTCAGCCCTCATTTTTTTCCATTTTCTTTCTTCAAAAATCCATGAAAAAGTGCACAAAATCCACAAAAATGCACATTTTTCTTCTCTAATTCAAATCAAAACCCTAAGCCACCTCTTTCCCACCCTAAATTGTTTCAAAACAAGGTGAAAAGAGGTTTCTTTCAAGGGCAAGTGCAAGTTGGGGTTCACTTGGGAGGTATAATCCTAAACTAGTTGTTAATTTGTAGTTTAATAAAGCTAGTTTAGTATTTTAAAATGATTAATTTCATTGAAATGGTTAGTTTTGAAAATTCAAGTAAGGGATTTGATTGTGGATTAGGGTTTGAAGCATGAGGTTAGAGTTAAATTAGGGCTTTGGGTTTCTAATTGATTAGAATGGTTAATGGTGTAATGATATGCTTGCTAAATCGATAAATTTCGATGTTTGTATCAAATCGGCTAGAAATTCGCTTACTAGATTTTTGTAGAAAATAGAATGCGTTCAATTTGCGTTAGGTTAGCAATATTATTAGCTTCGTATAGGATTATTAGAATGCGCGAACGCGGGGTTTCGTCTAGTCGGGTTGTAGTTTTGTCGATTTCCCCGAAATGACGACTTTAGCTAAAGGATTGCGATTTTCGTACGTTTTTCCGCGCACCGAGTGCATGCTATGATTAATTTGTGAGCGTCGATATTTGTATAATGTGACTTGCATCATTTAGGGTTATGTAATCTTATACTTGGTGTTGTGCAAATTTAGGATCGGTCGGGGAAACTTCGGATACGGCGCGAAAAGGCAAAGCGGTGGCCGGATCAGATTAGCGGGGATTTCTGGTGAGTAGATATATTCATCTATGGGGGAATCGTCTGGATGGCGTGAGGCGCCCCCCCTAGTTAGGATTACCCTACTTTTTGCAAGATTATATTGTTAGTTAGCTTATCCATTCATGTACACTGCATACCCTTATAGCGAACAGTATGTTAAATTGCATGGACATTCATCTCTACCTATGCGATATCATTTCGTAGGACACGAGCACCTTACCATTGGCATATGTTGCATGCGCACTATTCATGTGACACACACGCCTTTGGTAATTGACATGCCACGTGCACGATAGAACCTGTTTATCTTAATATCATCACCTGCATTCATACTTGATATATGAAACTGCATCGCATGCACATATCTCGCATCATCATCATATTTACATAGAACTCTAGCCAAAATTTACATCATATACATTGATATCATAGACATTTGTCTTATATATAACATGTGGACATTATGATTTTCCTGAGGATTTCAGTTTTGCTGCGATTTCTGGATTTTTGGGGAAAACCGCAAGAATTTAACAAAACCTTATATTTATCCTTTTCAAAACAAAAGTTGCGGTTTTCTCGTGATGTATGTGTCGTCCACCATGAGTTTTCATGTTTTCTGTTGGATTTCGAGACCCGATTCGAGGAGTGGATGAACCGTCTCGGGTACATGGTGGGCCCGGTATGGTACCCCGGGGCAAGAAGATCGAGTTGTAGACGATGAGCCTGGCAGGGGAAGACTACCTACCGGTGATGTCTGGCGCGGCGGATATCCGGAGGATACCGACCGTTATCGTGAGATTTATGATATGGGCCGATCCGGACTGACGGAGCCCTATATTGAGACAGATATGATTCCTTTTTGGTGTCGATGCTTGACACGGGTTTTCAGATGATTTCTTGATGATATTTAGCTATTATACAGATATTCATGTTTTAAAGTTAGGAATTCAATAACCTTAGCATTTAAAACACTTAAAGACTTAATAATGACATTGCATACCTGTGCATGCATACTAGAGATATTATAGCACATATGGACATGCATGTTGTGGTGCATTGCGTGCATTCTTACGATTGCCTTATTAGATGTTATATTTACTCACGAGCTGGCAACTCACCCCCGTTGTGCCACAGTGTCTTGCAGGTCGGACCCGTCAGTCTCGTAGCGGCGGGCTATCTTGTCATCAGTTTCTTTTGCTCAGACTCGCGACATCGCCCGTAGGTGGGTTGCGAGTATACTTTATTCCTTTTTGCTTTATCATTGTATCTAGTATTCTCCATCTACCACCTGTATTGTATATGCGACCTAGTGATGAGACTGAGAGACTTGTATATTTGTGGTTCTTTTGGGTCGAGCTCACTTGAGCCGACGTGTGTTTTCTGGTATTTGCATCTCTTTTATGCTCTTTTTCTTGATATTACTATTATATTGCATGTGGTTGTGATCCGCCTTGGGCGAAGAGCTAGCTCCCGCTTGGGGATGCCATTTTTATAATTACAGGTTTATTATCTTGTTGTACCCATTTTGAGGGATAGAAAATACAGGGGAGACTCTGCCGAAATTTTCAGAAATTTTTGATGTTCTTTTTTTGGATTCTATGCAACTTAATTGATTTCAAAACCGTTTTCATTTAAGGTTTTCCTTCACTCTCTTTTGCTTTTGGGTTAGATTTCTGGGCTTTGGCTGACTTAGGTTACGGTACGCCTTTAGACGTCTCGTAATTTAAGTGCCAGTCACGTTCCGTACTTTCGGGTCGTGACAAAACTGGCCCCCAAACGGGTACAACAAGTATAATATACATAAACAATAAAAAAGTATCCCCAAACGGGTGCTAGCTCAACGCCAACTGGCGGAAACAACCACAACGAGCACAATAATATACAACGCCAAAGGGCGAGGCTCAAAACTCAAAATAAAACAAAACCACCAGATCAGAATAATACATGCGCGACTCTAAGGTCGAAATAAAAGACTGGCCCAATAAACTATCAAATAATACAAGTTTGGTTGATGGAGCTTTCTAGATACAAATGAAATAATAAAAATACAACGGCGGTTCAGATACAAATGAACCAACCTACCGTGCAAATCACCCGAAATGAAAATGATGTGCCAGCAACTGCCAAGGGAAACCTGTACATCGAACCTGTAATAAAATTTGGCACAACGGGGGTGAGTTGCCAACTCGTGAGTAGAAGACATCTACGAAAAGAAATCGAATGCACGACGCTATCCTAGGTCATAATAATACACTACTAAATCTCAATCATATAGAATAGCAGGGTAATACTACGTATAAGTGCAAATACTCCGTGTCGTGTCAGTGCCTCATATAGTACTATGTCATATGAATGGATATGCATGCACCATGAATGTAAAATAAGAAATCCTGAAATCCTGGTATATCTGTATAAGAAATCTGAAATCTCAACAATGAAATCCATGGAAATCCGTGTCAAGCATCGACACAAACATGTAAATCTCAAATCTCATAGTCTCAATACCTCGGGCTCCGTCAGTCCGGATCGGCCCATATCATCAAATCTCACGACAACGGTCGGTATCCTCCGGATATCTGCCGCGCCAGACATCACCGGTAGGTAGCCTTCCCCTGCCAGGCTCATCGTCTACAACTCGATCTTCTTGCCCCGGGGTACCATACCGGGCCCACCATATACCCGAGACGGTTCATCCACTCCTCGAATCGGGTCTCGAAATCCATCAGAAAACATGAAATCTCATGGTGGACGACACATACATCACGAGAAAACCGCATCTTATTTTAAAAAGAGAAGAGGAGAGAGAGAGAAGTTTTATATATTTTTGCGGGTTTCCCCAAAAATCCAGAAATCTCATAGAAATCCAAATCTCAAGATCATGAGTAAGTATAAGATAAGTGTCGGCATATGCCCATAATACTGCATGATAACATGAAAATATGAATGCATGAATGTCTAAGCAATAAATATCATGTCTGTACTAATGTCAGAGAATAATCACAATATTATATCTGTCTAGCTGTTAACTGATTCTATCCATAAAAGACAATATGATCTAAAGTGTACGTGACATAGCAATTACCGATGATGATGTGTGTGAGCCGGCAAATAAGTGTGCGTGGAATATGCGTATCATCGGTAATAGTGCTGGTGTCCTACCTGGTAAAGTTTATACTGATTATAGCAACATATAAAAGAACATGCACCATGATGATTACAGTATGAATGTAAATACAGGTGTGCATTATCCACTCCTCTGCGAGATACGAGTACAACTACCACTATGTGAGTCGAACCTAAACCAGTGTCCATCTAACATCCTAAGGAACTAAACCTAATAGACTAGTCAGTAAGAAACTAGAGTCTACCTAAGGTCTGAATCAATATCTCTAATAGTCGGCGATCCCGCCTCAATAGCGTCACGTACGTAGTACGGCTTCCTCGAATCAAGAGTGCGGATCAATCATCAAATTTAAGCCTCGTACGGTAAAATCCATCGTACGGCATCCCAATATCGGGGTACGGTCAAGTATCTCCGAGGTGTCTCCTCATTCGTATAATGTCATCATCAGCACATCTCATGATCAAGGTGTTAAACTGTGATCGCATACATCAATCATATATCATTGCCATCATGATAAACATCATTAGTTTATCCTCAGAAATATCATGTCATATGTATCATATTGTGATTAAGTCATACCGATATCTTATCATCATCAAGTCACAAGCTACAGCCCAGGTACTATTTTAGCGTCCCATGTACCTCAATATCACCACTACCCTTCATAATTTATATATTCAAGTTCATTATCTCATTCTCTAATGATCCGCTAACACTTTATTACGACTGTATAGTCAAGAATCACGGCATTAAGCCCAGTTATACTGTTTCATCATGCCTCAGATATCATATCACATCAATGAATCCCATATACGTGTGGTGTATATATATACACCTATACCTAGTTTTATATATATACACACATATACGTATACGCCATGTCAAGTTTTAGTGTGTGCGTGTGTGTTTCTATCTGAAACCTACGAACCTCTCCCAAAGTATTCATCCTCAGGTATGGTTTTCCTAAATCAGTCTAGTCCCGTCTAGGGTCATTACTAGGGTCCTGCTCAGTAAGAATCTAGGGTCATATCAGGTTTCCTAATGTCAATAAGTACTATTCCTATTCTACGTTGCGGGGGTGCTAAACGCCATCCACCCGACTTCCCCCCGTAGATATACATCTACTCACCTGGTCCATGTCTGCCGAAGACAGTGTCGCCATCCTCATCTTCATCGCCCGCAGTCCACGTGAGGGGTACCTAGACGCAAACATTTAAATAGCATCGTAAACCGAATCACATACAAAAGTAAAACGATACAAAGAACAAGCATAGGTTAAAACCTATGTCCCGTCCACGCAAAAGAACCAAATACCACTCGATATCGGCGTACAAACTCCGATGGATCGAGATAAACATCAACAGATAACTCGTAGTTTTAAAACACATTACTTATATTGCAAAACATGATCAAATTCATCGAAACACTAAAATCGACCAAATCGTCCGTTTTCGAAAAACCCGAAAATGCCAATTTACCGTTTTTCATCAAAACTTGACATTTAAATGAAACCAATGGTCATAAAACTCATTAAATAGTATTACTAGACTATACAAACCATTACTATATTTTTATTATACAATTTTGCATTTATTTGAAATTTCTAGTTTGCAACTTTTAACAATTTTAACGTTTTTCAAGCAAAATACCACAATTCCACCTCAAAACATGATTTTGCATAAATTAATGACTTAAACCACAATTTATGATGATAATGATTTAATGAAACCATAAATTATATTTTTAATCTCATTTATTTAGGAATTTTCAAAATCTAGTTTACAAAATAATAGCATTTTATTAGTATTTTCCAATTCTCAAAGTAATCTAGTGATCAAACTAAGTTTTTCATTCGATTAATATGATAATATTCTCACTAAAACTACAATCTAATGATAGCAACTTTAATTGGAATTTTATATCACCCACAACACATTTTAGAAAAATCTAGTTAGCTAATTTTCTTATTTAAAACAATTTTAAATGAAAATTTTACAATTTAACAACCATGCAATATTTTCCAATTCTAAAAGTGTTAAACTAACTATTATAACCCTAATTAATTATTAAAAACCCTAACTTGAATTTACAACCCTAACTTGAATTTTAGAATTTGCAACTAGAATTAATCTAATTAAGCTTAAATGATCATCTAATAACAATAAATCAAAAGAAAGAAAATTATACCTCCAAAATGTGAAATCCAAACAAGAAATGAGCCTCCAAAATACATGCTTTCCCACTCCAAAATCCATATAAATAAGGGTAGAGAATAAAGGGTATGAAGAGATTAGGATTTTGTGTATTTTTTGTTGAATTTTTGATGTAATTTGATGGATTTTTGTGCAAAAATGAGGTGGGAAATGGGGGGGGCAGCCATGGGGGGTTTGTGGCCGGCCTTGGTGAGGTGAGGGAGAGAAAGAAGTGAGTGTGAAAGTGTGTAGAACTTTCAAGAGAAGAAAACATCACATAAGGTCTTTTCATGCTTTATTTAATTATTTATTTATTTATTTACTATAGCAACTCAAGAAAGCTCTAGAAAATAGGAAAAATTTGCAAATAATTTTTGCATGATACACACTAAATTCTAATATTCCATGGTTCATTTTTACAAATTAAAACCATTCAAATTTGTAATTTACACTAATTTAGTGTAAAAATAAAGCTTATGTTAATATTTAAAATAATTAATTTACGAAAAATATTTTATTAAACTAAAAATTTATAAGTGGCTAAATAAACACTATTTACTAGTAATTACATAATTAAATAGGTATTTTTGAATTTATAATGAAAAACAATTGCGGTTTGATTTTACGAAAAATACATTTTGCTTTACAGAAAATCATAAAATTCACTTAAACAATTTTATTCATTTAATTATTTCTTTAATTATTTTTAAAACGTTACACTCCGCCTACGAGGTTTACTCTAATTAGGTCCGTGCGAAAGCACGGGGAACCTCCCTCAAAGTACCGACACTGGCCTGGCTGAACGGTTAGCGAAGTTGTAGACTGTAATTAATCCTGGCTAGTTTTTCTTTTTAAGGTTTGAAAGAAAAACTTGATAAAAAGCAGTGGGAAATATCGATTAGACAAGATAATAAACCAATCTAATCTGTGCAAGAGCTTTCGCTGAGTATATTCTTTTCTTTCTCTTAATGGCAGATACCAATGACTGGACTTAAGCTTCTACTAGATAAAAACAAACTGAATGGGACCAACTATAAAGACTGGCTGAGGAATCTGAAGATCGCCTTGACTTATGATAAAGTATCATATGTCCTCACGGCTTCAGCCCCGCCCATCCCAGGTCCAAAATCCTCAGTTGCAGACATTGAAGTCCGCAAGACATGGGACGCTGACTGTGCCACGGCAAAATGCCTCGCGCTTGCATCGATGGACAACACACATCAAAAGCAGCACGAGGACATGGACATTCACGGTATATTGCTCCATACAAAGGAGTTGTATGGGGAGCAATCCCGCGTATTACGATACGAAGCATCAAAGAAATTGTTTCAGATGCGAATGGCCCCTGGCACACCAGTAGGAGACCACGTTCTGAAGATGATAGCTCTTATTGAAGAGCTTGAGGACCTTGGATGGACGATGGACAATGAACAATATATAGATATTATTCTGCAGTCCCTGCCCTCCACCTTTGCTCAGTTCATAGTGAACTTTAACATGCATGGCATGGAAAAGGAACTTCCTAAACTCCTTAATATGTTAAGGAGTGCGGAGAGCACTATGAAGTCAGCAAAAACTCCCGTTATGACTATTGGACAGTCTTCTTCTTCTCGCCCGAAAGCTAAGGCCAAGGGAAAGAAAAAGAAGAAACCCACTAATCCTAAGGGCGGAGTTAAAAAGGTAAAGGGAAAGGGAAAGTCCAAAGCTGGAGACCCAGGGAAAGGCGAATGTTTTCATTGCCACAAGACAGGACATTGGAAGCGCAATTGCATGGAGTACTTAAGTCTCAAGAAGAAGCATGGTGATGCTTCTGCTTCAGGTGCGTTTGTGACTGAAAACTGTTTTTCTATAAACTCTGCTTCCTGGGTATTGGATACCGGTTCAGGTTCTCACATTTGCAATTCTATGCAGGGGCTGAGAAATAGCAAGGTTTTGAAGACAGGTGACCATACTCTCCGCGTTGGAAATGGTTCCAATGTACATACAGTCGCAGTGGGAGAGTATCACTTGGGGTTGCCATCTGGATGTATTTTGATTTTGAATCCATGTTATTTTGTACCAAGTATGTTATGTAATATAATATACGTTTCTTTATTGGACAATGAAGGATATAACTTTGTATTGCAAAACAATGTTATGAACATTCACCTGAATCAAATGTTGGTTGGGTTTGGTACGCTTAATAACGGAATATATGTCCTAAATCAACACACAGTTTTCAGTGTACAACACACTAATAAAAGAAAACTTTCAGAATTGAATGAAGCTTTTCTTTGGCACTGTAGACTTGGTCATATTAACGAAATAAGACTGAACAAGTTACACAAAGATGGATATTTAAATTCTTTTGAATATAAATCTTATGCGACTTGCCAGTCTTGTATCAAGGGTAAAATGACCAAAACTCCGTTTACCGGACACGGAGAAAGAGCTACTCAGCTCATGGGCCTCATACATAGTGATGTATGTGGGCCAATGTCTACACAGGCTAGAGGCGGTTTTTCATACTTCATTACATTCACTGACGATTTCTCAAGATTCGGTCATGTATTTTTATTAAAGCACAAGTCCGACGCTTTCGAGAAATTCATTGAATATAAACAAGAAGTAGAAAAACAAACCGGCTTGAGTATTAAGATGCTTCGATCAGATCGAGGTGGAGAGTATCTCAGTACAGAATTTGCAAACTTCCTAAAAGAGAATGGGATTCTCTCTCAGCTCACTCCTCCTTACACACCACAGCACAACGGTATGTCAGAACGACGGAATAGGACCCTATTAGATATGGTCCGGTCCATGATGAGTGACGCTGAGTTACCAGTCTCGTTTTGGGGACATGCATTGGAGACTGCAGCGTTTCTGCTAAACAGGGTTCCAACCAAAGCCGTGTCTACCACGCCATATGAGATATGGAATGGAAAGAGACCATCTCTTAAGAGAATTAAGATTTGGGGTTGCCCGGCCTATGTTAAAAAGCAGAATCCGGACAAACTCGAGACACGGTCAGTCATGTGTAAATTTGTAGGATATCCAAAGAATTCTTATGGATATCTATTCTACCACAAAGAGGAACAAAAAGTGTTTGTTTCTTAACATGCCACATTCTTGGAAAAAGAGTTTTTTACAGATAAAGATGATGGCAAAGTGGTGGATCTAGAAGAGGTTCTAGAGACACAAACTACAAATGACAATTTGGTTGAACCGGCTGTTGCAACAGAAACTGAAGAACCTCGGCCACTCCGTAGGTCTGGTAGGACTTCTCGCCCACCGGAGAGGTACTACGGTTTCCTCATTGATGGTGACAGAGAAGATTGCGTCATGGATGATGATGATCCTACCAGTTTTCAGCAAGCTATCACGAGTGGTGACTCTGTGAAGTGGCTGGATGCCATGAGATCCGAAATGGAGTCTATATACACCAACAAAGTATGGACTTTGGACGTTGTACCCCCTGGGGTAAAACCTGTGGGGTGCAAATGGATCTTTAAAAGAAAGATTGGTGTGGATGGGCAGGTAGAGACCTATAAGGCAAGACTTGTGGCGAAAGGTTTTCGTCAAAGACCGGGCTTGGACTATGACGAAACTTTTTCGCCCGTAGCCATGCTTAAATCCATTCGGATCCTACTTGCTATTGCTGCTCACTACGACTATGAAATCTGGCAGATGGACGTTAAAACAGCATTTCTAAATGGAGATTTAGAAGAATGCGTTTATATGGATCAGCCAGAGGGCTTCATTGACAGTGGGAGCAGCGAGAAAGCATGTAGATTGCTTAAATCCATATATGGGTTAAAGCAGGCATCTCGGAGTTGGAACATCTGTTTCGATGATGTTATCAAAGAGTTTGATTTCATCAAAAATCCAGATGAACCTTGTGTTTATAAGAAGGCTGTAGGAAGAGCTGTCACATTCCTCGTATTGTACGTGGATGACATTCTTCTGATAGGAAATGATATTCCTATGCTACAGTCGGTCAAATCATTCTTATCACTAAGGTTCTCCATGAAGGACCTGGGTGATGCCACATACATCCTGGGCATAAGGATCTATAGGGATAGATCCAAAAAGTTATTGGGATTGTCCCAAACCAGGTACATCAACACCATCCTAAAAAGATTTAGTATGGAAGACTCCAAGCGGGGTGCCTTACCCGCTTGCCATGGAGCCACTCTCTCCAAGGATTCTTGTCCAAAGACCGATGAAGAGAGAGCTCGCATGAGCATTATACCTTATGCTTCGGCAGTAGGATCTATAATGTATGCGATGTTATGTACACGCCCAGATGTAGCTTATGCACTTAGTGTTGTAAGCAGGTATCAATCCAACCCAGGGGAGAACCACTGGACAGCTGTGAAGAACATTCTTAAGTACTTGCGAAGGACTAAAGAATTGTTCTTGGTGTATGGTAATACAGATCTCCAAATGGAGGCATTTACCGATTCGAGCTTCCAGAGCGATAAGGATGACAGCAAATCTATCTCAGGGTTTGTATTTACCCTCAATGGAGGGGCGGTAAGTTGGAAGAGTTCCAAACAGGATACCGTTGCAGACTCTACGATGGAGGCTGAGTACATTGCTGCCAATGATGCCGCCAAGGAAGCCGTCTGGATGAAGAAGTTCGTCTCGGAGCTAGGAGTAGTTCCAACCATTATTGATCCAATACCCTTGTATTGTGATAATAATGGGGCTATGGCGTTAGCCAAGGAGCCCAGATCCCATCAGCGGTCCAGACACATCCTGAGGCGATTCATTTGATCCGGGAGATTGTAGATCGCCGCGAGATCGAGATTAAGAGAGTAGACACAAAGAACAACGCCGCGGATCCACTCACCAAGGCCCTCCCTCAGCCACAACATGAGCGACTTTTTGAGATGTTGGGTATGAGATACGCCAATAATTGGCCTTAGTGCAAGTGGGAGATTGTTGGATATATGTATGCCCTAGAGGCCATTATGTGATAGTGGATGTATCTATACATGTATATATATATATATTCAGTGTGCATTCTTGCTCGACATGATAGTATGCTATCTGGTTATTCTTTATCTGACATGTTGATTTGATCATGCTTTTATTCATTCATACATGCTGATAAAGCCCTGGGGATATCGGCTTGACTACTCTGATTATGATGGAGATCATACTAGTGGGACATCTGTAGTCTATAAGCATATCCTGAAATGTCCCTAGTCGGAGGTGTATCGAGACGGGGCATCGATATACCAGAGTAGACTAGCGTATATGATACTAGACCCATGTGATGGGCGATGGATGTTCCCACATTCATCGATGTTTGACATCAAGATCATATACGGGTGCTCAGTGGTGACTGAGTACACTGGACGGACTCACCGAGAACTCCTATATGGGATTATATCTATCGTCGGATAGCAGTTCTCAGGTGACACTGGTACAGGTTAGTCTGTAGACCCGAGATCGTCATGGAGTCTTGTGTGTTCTCCCACTGTATTTTGATTGCCACCCTACCACGGCTCTACTGAGTCGTGCAAGCAGGTGGCCGTTGGGTACAGTCCCGAGACACACGAAGGCGATGAGCGATAGGAGGGGTTTCGTCTCTCCCGGTATTGGGAGTTGATGCTGTGCTGTGCCCGACTGGTTATAACAGCAAGTCCCTGGCCAGGGCTGTAAGATTTGCTGATAAGTGTTATCAGTAGTTTCTCGATCTGTTATAGACCATTCACCGGCACGACTTATTGAGTTATTAGGGTCGACGTGACCATCCCTAGGCTCGATATGCAGCATATCTGACGAAGAGACCGGACTGTACGGTAGTGTTGCCAGTTGGCTCGACGGGAGTTGTAGCAGGTTCGCTTGTTGTCTTCTGATCGCTCAATACCCGGATGGCCGTTACGTTTAGCTGACCGCTTGCGGCTTGGGGGTGCTTGATATGATCATCACCCACTGCCGGCGTATTGACGAGTCTTAGAGTCCCACATAGGAGTTACCTAGTCCAGGCGAAACGTTGTGGTGCGCATATGCGATATGCGCTTGGACCCGATTAAAATATGTGTATAGGATACCGTATATTAATTGGGCGGCTTGCTAATGGTCGGGTCGTATGTGATATGACCGGATTAGTAAATCAAGTGTTGATTTATCATTAGCTTCTCACTACAAATTCTATCTTGTTTATTTTGGATGTATGCATGCATGTATGCATTCATTCTTGTTCATGCACATATGGATGTGCATGCACACATGCATACATACATCATTTTATCATGGTTGCTTATACAATGAGAATGGTGGCAATATAAGAATCACACCATGGTTAATTTTGTGGATTATTATTGTTTTTAAATTAAAGCAAAAGAAAAATGAAAATGGGTTAAATCATAAAAGGTTTCTACACTCTTCCTAACCTTACCATGCTCACCTACCTTTTAACCCATGGTTTATTTTCTTTTTGTGCTTTTAACTTTAATCCAATAATATCTTTAAAGTTAACCATGGTTGAATATGAGAAAGAGAAAATATATATGCTTATTTTCTTTTCTCTTTCATGGGTTCTATTATTCTCTTCTTCACAAAAAGACCACCATCTTCATCAACCTTGATGCTTTGCTCTCTACTTCTTTCAAGAGAGCAAAATACTCATAAAAATAGGATTTTGAAGTGAGATCATTAGCCACAACATTATTCTACTCAAGTTTAGCCAACTTGATTAGAGTGTTCTCTTTGTTTTTCAAAGTTGCAAGCTTGGACGGGAAACTCCGGGTGGATCGTCGTGGACGTGAGAGGACTACAAGTGGACCTTCTTCCAACACTTAAGAGTCTAAGGAGTCAAGCAAAAAGGGAGCTACAAAGATTGTAGTCTCTAAACCCTAATTTTTATTAGCTTAATGTTTTGTAACCTTAATTTTCTAGGATCGATTCCTTTGCGTGTTTGTTTAGCACCATAAAAACTTAAACTTTTGGACATGTGATGCTTCAAAACTCTTCATAGGGTGCTAAACAAACCCTTCAGGAACACACTCGAGGCGAAGTGACAGTGTCAAGTCAGTGGACTAAGCTGTACTCATGTCACCTGGGAACTGATAACTGACGATAGGTATAATACCAACCAACAGTTCTCGACGAGTCCTGTCCAGTATACTGGTAACCTAACGGGCACCCGCATACTATCTCAAGTACGACGTACTGACGGCTGTGGGACAGACCATCTCCCACACTGGGATGAGAAGCGCATACGCTAGTCTACTCCGGAGTATCGATGCCCTGTCTCGATAGTCCAACGACTAGGGACCTGTATAAGGATGTGCTTATAGATCACCCAGCTCCCACGAGTGTGAGCGCTATCACAACGCTGGTAATCAAGCAAAGATCCTAAGGGCTCTACTAATATGTATATCAGCGATATGCTAAAAGAAACACATGCACATATTAAAGCAGAGACAAACCAAGTAGCATACTACCATTTCGAGCAAGATTGTATATACAACTATGAATATCCCAAGCTTCCATCAAGTAATATACAAACTAGTATGATACAGTAATGGCCTCTAGGGCATATACACTAACAATCTCCCACTTACACTAAGGCCATGTACTGGCGTATCGAAGACCTATCATCTCGATCAGCCGCTCGAACTGAGTCTGGGGCAAGGCCTTGGTGAATGGATCTGCTGTGTTATCTTCTGAAGCAACCCTCCGAACCTCGATCTCCTGGCGATCCACGATCTCCCTGATCAGGTGATACCGCCTCAAGATGTGTCTGGATTTCTGATGGGACCTGGGTTCCTTCGCTAAAGCTATAGCCCCGTTGTTGTCGCAATACAGAGGTATTGGGTCAACAATGGACGGAACCACCTGAAGTTCTCTCAAGAACTTCCTCATCCAAACAGCTTCTTTTGCGACATCAGATGCAGCGATGTATTCCGCTTCCATAGTCGAGTCAGCAACGGTTTCCTGTTTGGAGCTCTTCCAACACACCGCCCCTCCATTAAGGGTAAAGACAAAACCCGACATGGACTTGGAATCATCCTTGTCACTCTGGAAGCTGGAGTCAGCAAAGGCCTCAATCTGCAGGTCTTTTCCGCCATACACCAAGAACATCTGCTTAGTCCTTCTCAGGTACTTGAGAATGTTCTTTACTGCTATCCAATGTTTCTCCCCAGGGTTTGATTGATACCTGCTTACCACACTCAGTGCATAAGCCACATCCGGTCTGGTACACAACATCGCATACATTATAGAGCCTACCGCAGAAGCGTAGGGTATAATAGACATGCGATCCCTCTCCAAATCAGTCTTGGGAGACATCTCTTTGGAGAGGGTGATCCCGTGACAAGCCGGTAGACTACCGCGCTTGGAATCTTCCATACTGAATCTCTTCAGTATGGTGTCGATGTACCTGGACTGCGAAAGTCCTAATATCCTCTTGGATCTGTCACGGTAGATCCGGATACCCAGAATGTATGAGGCATCACCCAGGTCTTTCATGGAGAACCTGTGTGACAAGAACCCCTTGACAGATTGTAGCATAGGAATGTAATTTCCTATTAAGAGAATGTCATCCACGTATAAAACAAGGAATACTACATTTCTCGCTACAAATCTACAATAGATGCATGGTTCATCTGGATTTTTGATAAAGCCAAATTCCTTGACCGTCTCATCAAAACAGATGTTCCAACTCCGCGATGCCTGCTTTAGTCCATAAATGGACTTAAGCAACTTGCACACCTTTCCGCTGCTCCCACTCTGAATGAAACCCTCTGGCTGTTCCATATAGACACACTCCTTTAAATGTCCATTTAGAAAAGCAGTCTTTACGTCCATCTGCCAAATTTCATAATCGTGGAAAGCAGCAATGGCAAGAAGGATCCGAATGGATTTCAGCATAGCTACTGGAGAAAAGGTTTCGTCATAGTCCAAACCAGGTCTTTGACGAAAACTCTTTGCAACCAGTCTAGCTTTATAGGTCTCAACCTGTCCATCTACACCAATCTTCCTTTTGAAGATCCACTTGCATCCTACGGGTTTTACCCCATCTGGAGCAATGTCCAACGTCCATATTTTGTTGGTGTACATGGACTCCATTTCGGTCCGCATTGCATCCAGCCATTTTACCGAGTCGACGCTCTGAATGGCTTGCTGGAAACTAGTAGGCTCATCACAATCTATGATGCAATCCTCTCTATCCCCGTCAATGAGAAAACCGTAGTATCTCTCGGGCGGATGAGACTGCCTACTACTCCTGCGGAGTGGCGTGGGAATGTCCTGATCTTTCGAACCCTCTGGTTCTACTAAGCTTTCAGTAATAGCTCGTGGTTCTGGAATTTCTTCCAGTTCTATTGCGCTCCCACTTAATTCTTTTTCTATGAACTGGTGTTCTAGAAAGTGGGCATGGCGAGAAACAAACACCTTTTGTTCCTCTTCGCAATAGAAGAAATATCCCTTGGAGTTCTTTGGATATCCCACAAACTTGCACTGTACTGAGCGTGCCTCGAGCTTGTCCGCATGCTGCTTTTTTACAAAAGCTGGACATCCCCATGTCTTAATATGATTAAGATAGGGTCTCTTCCCATACTACATCTGATATGGTGTAGTAGGCACAGTCTTAGTTGGAACTCGGTTCAAAAGGTATGCGGCTGATTCTAGCGCATATCCCCAGAACGATCGCGGTAACTCAGCGTTACTCATCATGGACCGTACCATATCCAATAGGGTTCGGTTCCGTCTCTCCGATACACCGTTATGTTGCGGAGTGTATGGAGGAGTAAGCTGAGAGAGAATTCCATTCTCTTTTAAGTAACCCAGGAACTCGGCACTCAAGTATTCACCACCTCGATCAGATCTCAGTGCCTTGATAGTTTTGCCTGTTTGTTTTTCTACTTCATTCTTATATTCCTGGAATTTTTCAAAGGCCTCGGATTTATGTTTCATTAAGAAGACATAACCGTACCTTGAAAAGTCATCCGTAAAAGTAATGAAGTAAGAATAACCGCTTCGTGCATGTGTAGACATTGGACCACACACGTCGCTGTGTACGAGTCCCAAGAGCTCGCTCGCTCTTATTCCGTGTCCAGTGAACGGAGTCTTTGTCATCTTTCCTTTGAGACAGGATTGACAAGTTGCATACGATTGATATTCGAACGGATCCAAATATCCTTCTGTGTGTAACTTAGTCAACCTTCTCTCATTGATGTGACCCAGTCTACAATGCCATAAGAAAGTTTTATTGATTTCTGGAGAATTTCTTTTGTGTGTATTCTGGACATTGAAAATCTGTGGTTGGTTTAATACGTATATACCGTTGTTCAATGTACCTGACCCAATCAAAACTTGATTAAGGTGAATGTTCACTACATTACTTACAAATGCAAATTCATAACCTTCTTTAGATAATAAAGATACAGAAATGATATTACAGGTTGCATTTGGTACATAATAACAACTACGCAAAACCAAAAAGTGTCCATCCGACAATCCCAGGTGATAGTCCCCCACGGCCTCAGCATCCATGCTAGCACCGTTTGCAACTCTGAGGGTCATGTCACATGCCTTCAAAACTCTACGCTTTCTCAACGCCTGCAAAGAATTACAGATATGAGATCCTGATCCGGTATCCAATACCCAGGATGTAGAGTTTATTGATAGACAGTTTTCAATAACATACACACCTGAAGCTGAAGCTGCAACTCGCTTCAAATCCTGTGTTCTGGCCTTCCAAGCCTTGCAATCCTGTTTCCAGTGACCACTTTTGTGACAATAGAAGCATTCTTCCTTCCCCACCAGCTTTTCCGCTATCTTTGTTGCTTTTCCTTTTCCCTTCGTATCCACTTTACCGACACCGCCTCTTGGTTTGGCGGGGGCTTTCTTCTTCTTGCCCTTGGCTTTCGCCCTGGACCTAGAAGAGGAAGATCCTCCTACAAACAAAGTGGATGTCTCCCTACCCTTCTGTAGGGTGCCCTCAGCACTCCTCAACATTTTCAGAAGCTCGGAAAGTTCAACCTCCTTTCCTTGCATGTTGAAGTTAAGAATAAACTGGGCATAAGTGGAAGGAAGGGACTGGAGAATCAAATCAGTATAGAGTTCATTCTCCAACGTGGTCCCAAGGTCCGCGAGCTCCTCAATGTAGCCAATCATCTTAAGCACGTGTTCCGCTACCGATGATCCGACGGCCAACCTTGCCGAAAACAACTTCTTCGACACTTCGTATCAGGCGATACGAGACTGCTCTCCATACAGTTCTTTTGTATGAAGAAATATGGACTCTAGGTCCATATTCTCGTGCCTCCTCTGATGTTCGTTGTCCATCGAGGCTAGTACGAGGCATCTGGCCTTCACGCAATTTATTTCCCAGGTCTTGTAGATTTCCCTATCTACGACACTGGTTTTGGGACCTGGGACAGGGGGAGCTTTGGTGGTAAGGACATACCCCAACTTGTCGTAAGTGATTGCCATCTTGACATTCCTGAGCCAATCTTTGTAGTTTGGCCCTGTCAATATGTTTTTATCTAGTAATAACTTAAGTCCGGTCATGTTGAATGGTCGCTGCAATTAGGAGAGAGAAAAGAAACACTTTAGCATGATGCTCTTGCAAGTTTAGAGTGGTTTTTAGTTTTTCTAAACTGGATGGCTCCCACTGTCTCTCGAATCCCTTCTCAAACCGTAAAGAAAGGATTAGTCAGGATCAATCTCACCGTACAATACTTGCTTAACCGTTCAGCCAGGCCAGTGTCGGTACTTCGAGGGAGGTTTTCCAACGCTTTCGCGAAGTTCCTTAATTAAGTAACCTCTTTTTCCTGTGGGCGTAGCCCCGCTAACACCTTTCTAGACACCTACTAAGTTTATAGCATTGATCGTTAAGTGAGAGTTTTCCCGAGGAGTAGCATATACTCACAGTAGGATCGGGATCCAAATATCATCGTGTGATAAAACCGAAGGAATCCTACCAGAATCGTCACACTCCAAATGGTATGCAGCGCTAGCAAGTTTCAGTACTTTTGAAACTCCCGATGTGGATTTTTGCCCCATGCTCTTATGACCTTGACTTTGGCCAAAATATCATAAGTCACATGTCAAGTTCTACTCGTCATTCTCCTGGTTAATTTGGACCCACCCGTACCTACCCTTGACTTTGGCCAAAATGGCAGCACGACTGTCCCAAACCAACGCATCTATCTATGCTGCACATGAATACCCAATAGCTACCAATCACTATGCCTTGACTTTGGCCAAAATACATAGCTTGAATACTTTTTGACCATTCATGTGGAATGACGGAGGGCTACGAATGGTTTTGGCGAAACCGTGAACGTAGTGAACTTGATATAATCGATGGAACGAGATAGCTTTTAAAAGGAGTGGTTCAAGCTCCGCGTTTAAAAGTTTAGTTTTGAAAAGAACCGAGTGGTTTTCAAAGTGTTCCAATCGACTTTTACTTGGTTTATTTTCTTGCATTAGTTCTTTTAATGCGTCACATCATTTAATCCTACCATTGCAGAAAACAACCAAAATATGACGTACGCTTATGCCATTCGCATTCGCCACGGGGCCCCGTCATCACCCGTTAGGTTACTTAACTAACGACAGAGCAGGGGCTGGGCTAGCGCGGCTGTAAAACATAAGCAACGCCTAAATAGTTATCATATATAAATATATAGCAATGATAGACATTACAGATCACAAATGAATGCATTGGATATACTAGGAATCCGCAATCCGTTCGAGCCTGCAACGAAAAGCGGATTACACGGTCGCGGTGAATAGCCAATACCCCACCCAAGACCCCTACGGGTGCGGCAAACTACCCGCCAAGTACCCGAAGCGAAGCAACCTCCCTCACCACCGTGAGTAGGCCACTCGGCACTTCGAGATACCCGGTAGTTTGTGCACCCCCTCCATGGGTCTATCCTAGGAGCAAAAACAGTAAAAAGAATTATACAATGACGGCTACAACCCCGACCCAGTTGTGCGGCCATACAAATATTATTACATCAATTTACATATTACAATGAATGAAAGAAAAAGAAACACTCATCTCACATCCACCCCGGCTATTCACCCGCGACAATCCAACACATTCATATACGCATACCATCATCAAACACAGATCACAGATATGTATGACCCCGACTAATCGACATATAGCGATTAGCCGACGTTCAATACATATAAACATCACAGATATAACCCTTATAGTCAAAGTGCAGTGAAGTTCGATAAAAAATACGGATTTATAGGCCCCCAAAAACAAATTTCTATTCTGGAAAATCTGGGCACATATAAACCATCTTAAAAATCCCAAAACCAAGCCAGAAATACACTGCACCAAACTCGACCCAGAGACGAGCCAAGACGGCCGCGGTTGCGCGGCAATAGCTTGCTATTGCCGCGGAACCGCAGCTCTTTGGTCGAATCTCTGGATCGTTTTTGGTGGCTTTCTTCACAAAACCCTGAGATGATTTTTGGAGTATGACAAATTTTATTTTGAACAGAAAAAATTTTAACAGAAACTTAGGGTTTTGAAAACTCGGTTTTTCGATTTTTTTCGGTCGAACTTCCATACACTTTACTACCTAGATAGTTTATGTTTAGTTAGGCTCTGATACCACTGTAAGTCCACGTTGCCCACCCCGGTACTTGCGGGGAGGCGGAAAACGGAATAAAAATCAAATTTTTATCAACTTAGGCAACATGGACTAGACAAAGAAGGATCTTTGCTAAACAAAAACAAGCTAAAGTTAACTAGAAACTAGCTAAGTGTTGGAAGGGTTATACCTAGGGTTTTATGTCCTTCTCTCCTTGCTCCTTGGAGTAGTGGAAAGAGGTCACCTTTGTCGTCTTCTCACGTCGAAGAAAGATCCACCCGAAAGCCTCAACCTTTGGCTTCAACTCCAAGCTAGAAGTAACTAGGGTGCAAGAAGTGCTAATCCTTAAACCCTAGATGAGAGTAGAGATTATCAAGAAGGGGTTTTTCTCAAGCTCAAGTGTTTCTCAACACATGAGAGGGGAGAGCTTGAGGGAGAGGGAGAGCTTGAGGGAGAGGAAAGAAAAATAGAATGAGAGAAAATATGAAGCATTCTCTCATATATGTGTGAATTATTGTAATTAGATAATTAGCTAGATAATTGTCATGGTTAATCAAGACATGACCATTATCATTTCATTTTTAATGCAATTTGTAAGGATCAAAGAGCATCTTCCAAATGAAATGATGATGGTCAAAGTGTCAACCAAGGTCAACAAGTCAAGGAGGTCAAATGGTCAACAACCATAACCATACACAATTATTTAAACTAATATCAATTAACCATAATACACACATAAGCATTAGGGTTAATAAAATGACAATAGTCATTAACCCTAATCAAAGTCCTCTCCCTCTGTCTCAAGCAACTGTGCATACGCACCCGTATTCGTGATCCGAGGAACACGAATACAAAGAGAAAAAAAAAAACCAATCCCAAATCATATACTAGGATCCGGGTTAAACCAAAGCCCGCTAGTATAAGCTGTCCGGACAGCAAACGTGCACAAGTGCGCGGATGTGAACGAACCCTGTCGCAAAACCATGCGACCTCTACTCATTTTGCCTAAAGGCGAATAGCTCTCTGTGTGGGACTCTAAAGACTCAACACTACGCTGGCAGTGGGTTTAACCACAGACCGCAAGCGGCACTAGCTGTACGTAACGGTCCCCAGGTAGATGTCGATAAGAAGACTGACGAGGTGAACCCCATCTGAACTCCTACTGAGCCTATATGTGACAGTCTCCGTACAGTCCGGTCTGTTCGTCTGATATATCGCATGGCGGGCCTAGGGGGGCGGTGAACGTCAGTCCCCTAATAGCGGTACAAGTCGTGTCGGAGTGTAGCCCAGAACACCCTGAGATAACACTGGAAACCTACCAGTATATCTCGCTTGCCCTGGCCAGGGACTACTCGTGTAATGGCTCTCCTGGACACAGCGCGATGTCAACCCCCAATACCGGGAGAGACGAATCCTGTCTAACCGTCACTGCCTCCAAGTGCTTCGGGACTGCACCCAAAAACTACCTGTTTGCACGACTCCTTTGAGCCGTGGTAGGGTAGTAATCAAAGTGCACTGGGAACACACTCGAGGCGAAGTGACAGTGTCAAGTCAGCAGACTAAGCTGTACTCATGTCATCTGGGAACTGATAACTGACGATAGGTATAATACCAACCAACAGTTCCCGACGAGTCCTGTCCAGTGTACTCGTAACCTAACGAGCACCCGCATACTATCTCAAGTACGATGTACTGACGGCTGTGGGACAGACAGTCTCCCATACTGGGATGAGAAGCGCATACGCTGGTCTACTCCGGAGTATCGATGCCCTGTCTCGATAGTCCAACGACTAGGGACCTGTATAAGGATGTGCTTATAGATCACCCAGCTCCCACGAGTGTGAGCGCCATCACAACGCTGGTAATCAAGCAAAGATCCTAAGGGCTCTACTAATATGTATATCAGCGATATGCTAAAAGAAACACATGCACATATTAAAGCAGAGACAAACCAAGTAGCATACTACCATTTCGAGCAAGATTGTATATACAACTGTGAATATCCCAAGCTTCCATCAAGTAATATACAAACTAGTATGATACAGTAATGGCCTCTAGGGCATATACACTAACATTTATATGCAAAGCATATAAGCGCTGGAAATAAATAACTAAAGGCCAAACACATGGGCGCTCATATGCAAAGCATATGAGCGCCGAATAAAATAAACCCAAAGGCCAAATAGATCTCACGCGTTAAACACGTGAGCGCTTATATGCAAAGCAGATGAGCGCTGAAAGTAAAGCATGCTGAAACCCATGCTAGGGGTCACGTATTAAACACGTGAGTTCTTCTGTTGCACTCTTTGGTAAGATAGAATTAAATTCTATTTAGGAAATATTTTCCCTAATCTTTCTGATACGGAAAGATTCTTCTCTAACAGAGAATTTTGGATTTAAAATCCAATTGTGATAAAATATCACCGATCAAACCACCTGATAGAATTAAATTCTATGTGGGAAATATTTTCTTGATCTTTCTCAAATTAGAAAGATCTTCTCTGTTAAACAGAGGACCTTTGGATCAAAGATCCAACGGTGATTATAAAATCACTCACTGATCATCTGATAGAATAAAAATTTTATCTTAGGAAAAGATATTTCCTAATCTTGTTAAATAAACAAGAAAACTTCTCTGTTAAACAGAGAGCTTTTGAATTAAAAATCCAATGGTGAATAAAATTCACCAAGTGATCCGAGAGATCATTTTGGATTGATTATGAAATCAATCATGATCTCTTAATCAGAGATTTTCCTAACAAGTTGATCTTTTCTCTTATCGTATAAATAAAAGAGAAAAACAAAAAAAGGATAGAGAGGGGGAGAGGGAGAGAGAACTCCCCACAACCTTCTGTAAAAAAAATTATACAGCGAGCTCTTGAAAAAGAAAAAGAATCTAATTCTAAAAAGAAGAAGAAGACTTGCCTCATTGAAACCCTAGATAAAAAAACACACAGAGATCATAGTATCTCTTCTTTGCCTATCTAAGAGTTTAACCCTTTATATAAAAACTTAGTTCTTCCTCTGGTTGAGATTTGCAGAACACAAGTTGAGAATTTAATTCTCATCGGGAAGATTTTGTTCTGCAGATTCAAAACTTAGGGGAAAAGAACTAGATTATAAAAGAAAAATAAATAACAGGAACGTATGAGAATTTAATTGCTCCAAAAATTAGAGTTTAACCCTATATAAAGAACTTAGTTCTTCAAATGATGATGATCCAAGATCCTCAAAACCGAAATCTTGATGATCATTAATGACTAAAAATGTCATTAACAAGATATCAATATCTCTAAGAAAACACAAGAATAGCTTGGTGACTCGTTAGTGCTTAGCACTATTATGAAGCCTCATGTGTTTCCCACGTGAGTGCTTCAAATGAACAAAGAGAACAACCAAAACCGCCTCACGTGTTTCCCCACGTGAGTGCTTAAAAAAGGGAAACAAGCAAAAGAAAAGTCAAAGCTGCCTCACGTGGACGCCTAAAAAGAAAAGAAAAGCTTCTTTATCAATTAGGCAGCCGCCCCAAAAGGAAGCAGTCATGTGAAATGCATGTGATCTCTATCCAAGTGCTTAACACTTCTATAAAAAGAGGTAAACGAACAAATAAAGCCCAAAATCCAGCACTCACGTGCTTCCCACATGAGTATCATGCATAGTGCTCAGTACTCTATGATTAGTCAAAAATGACTAAAAATAGTCACATCTGAGCTCCTCACGTGTTTCGCACGTGAGCACCACAGGACTCTAGTGCTTAGCACTAATCCAGCACCCTACGTATTTCACACGTGAACGCTGTATGTCCCAGTGCTCAGCACTGTTAGATAATTATGGAAACTCAATCTCAGCCCACAATTGGCTAAGTTTCCCGAGGTTAAACCTCTTTTTTTTTAAATCAATCGAGCCCATATGCTCTTGATTTCCAAGGTCTCAAATATGACCAAAAATCCTTAAGTCCACAACAACCCCTTTCCCCTCAAATACGGGATTTGGTTTAAAAGTACATCTCTTCACAATTCTGATACATGTCGTTGTAATCTCTCAACGTCTTCAGAGAAGTGACGAGTCCCGACGACCAACAACTTCTTTCGCTGATACACTTCCAAATTGACGTACACACCTCAAATCGGATCGCACCCTAAATTGGGCACATTCCATGTCACCGTCGTTCACTCCGCCACGTAACAAATACACGTGCGTGCAAGATGGATAATAGACCGAAATGTCTCTAAACTAATATTCGCTCCCATATAAGACGATAATGGACCGAAATGTACCTAAACTAATATTCGCCCCCAAATACGGCGATAAAGGACCGAAATATTTTTAAACTAATATTCGCCTCCAAAATGGCGATAAAGGACCGAAATGTCCCTAAACTAACATTCGCCTCCAAAATGGCGATAATGGACCGCGATATCCTTAAAATAAAATAATCGAGCCCAAATGCTCATATGTTTAAGCTGATCTTAATATCAAACTAGATTAATGATTCTTAAATCAACCCAAACCCAAATCTAAAAATATACGGATTTGGATTAATCCACGCCCTACGGGCGACGCCATAAATTAGTCTCCGTATACAATCCACAGGCAACCAAAACAAACAAAAACACACACGACACGAAGTGAACTTCCGGAGCAGGAGAAAGTGGTTATCTCAATGCGGTAACGTAATTAACTGCAGGGGCTTACGCCTACAGGGAAGAGCGTCCCCACAATCAAAAATCCCTTATAAAATGAGGGAGAATCTGATAAAGTCTGTTACAACGGTCGCGTCTGTCCAAACTTCCGATATATGGTGTCATAAATCAACTTGGTATTTTCGAAGAGGTGGACGGATAAATCCAAATAGCATCTGCCCCTAGAATTCATGCCAGACGTTCCAACGTCTCGGTCCGTCTTCTGGCGGTGAACACCTCCGTTATGGGGAACGTGGCGGCTCGTGCTGGGATCGTCGCGGTCGTCGCTTGCCATTGAACCGAAGGCGGGGGATCAACTTTTTGTGGTGGAAAAGCCCTTCGCCTTCCCACAGACGACGCCAACTGATGGAGGTGGAAATTTCCCTCAGATGTTGTCCTCCGTCAATCTTGCTGCAAGCGGTCTTGAATGGTTGGGATTGAGAGTGAAAATTGGACGTGTGGATCTCAATGGGTTGTTGGATGCCGCTAACACCGGGCTACCTGCAAAGAAAGTCCCAGGGTGGGAACCACCGTAGGACCCTCCGACGATCAAATAAGTACCGATGTATAAAGGCAGGGTATCGGCGTATTGGAATAGATTTGACATACCCAAATCGTCTGGAAGAGATGGTTTATATAATGGTCACGTGGGGACGATCTGGCATGAGATTCCCGCCGTCCGTTACGCTCTTACGGTACGTTCGCATTGATGGCGGGATACACCCATTAATAGCAAGATACACTCGTTAACGAAGAAACATGCCAGCGTGGGATGCGGGACGTGGAGTGGCGGAGATCTCGTTCTAGCGAGATACGCGGAGCCGTTACGGGGGCGCTTGGGCTCCGTGCTCCTGGTTGGACAGGGGAGCCGAGGAGTCTCAGCTCGGTAGATAGCTCGGAGTCGAGCAAGGAGACCGAGGATGCCCGGCTGCTTAAGTGCATATGGGGATACTCCGAAAGGCTTTTCTGAAAGGTCGGGTATCATCTCGTCATAGAGTCCCGAAAAAGACTCATAATGTGTCACACTGATTCCCCGTCATAGCCCCCGGGGGGCCAGAGAGTATGCGCTGACGACACACCATCTTCCACGTGTCGCAATCTGGGGTATTCTCGTTCATGAGCCTCATCACTTTGATATGCGATGTGTGGCCAAGATCTAATAATAGTAGAAAATAATGCCGGTCCTTGATCTAAAGATGCAACCATTCATCTAAATCCAAACCTTTCAAGACCATGTCCTTCAACTAAATCATAGACTTGTAACAGATAATTTTGTTGTTGTTGGTTTGGTTTTTGAATTTTGATCATCACTCTCAACAACTGAGTAAAAAGTACAAAGCCTTAACAGGCCGGTAGGCCCACAAACATTTCTTCAACAACCGGTCCAAACCTGTTGCTCTTTTCTTCGACCCTTTCATTCCATCTCCTCTCATAAACTTTTGATCTCTATTATAATTCGAAGTTCCATTGTCAAGAAGAGAGGCGAAATTTGGGGAACATTGAGAAAGGTATGATGCATTTTGCCATTAGTTTTTCTGGAACTAGTTTTTTTTTTAATGAGAATCATGCATGTTTTGATATGAAATTGGGCGTTTTGCACTGCAAATAACTCCTATTTAGGGCATGTTTGGGTAGCTAGATTTAAAATTCGTAGCTTTTATTTGGGATGAGAATGTGCTGGAATGCAACTACATTCCTTGAAGCATAAATCCTTAGAATTTTACACTTTAATGTATATTTGGATAGCTTGGGATAAGGATTTTTAACAACAATGGTGGAAAAACAAAGCAAGGGTGATGCCATTCATCTCTTGAACATCAACGGTGAAGAGAAAAACGCCTCTCATCTTTTTAACACCAATGGTGAAGAGAAAAACGCAAATAAAGCCAAAAAGATTTAAACAGAGTTAATTAAACAAGTAAACGCCTCTCATATTTTTTTTACAGCAAGGATGAAATTTAAAAGCAAATGAAATAATCAGTAGTAGCAAATTGAATTTCGCGAGCCCTAGAGTTGGTGATTGAGCTATGGGCTTTAGAGAATCCAAGGACGAAGATGGATTAGGTTGCTTTGGGTGACGGGTTAAGTAGAGAAGGCCGTGGATGAGTTTATTTGGGTGATGGAAGTTGGCTGAAAGATGAGATGAGAAAATAATTGAAGAGAAAAAATAAGAAAGTGAAAGGGGATTTGCTCAGTATTCAGTATTTGTGTGTGTGTGTGTGAGAGAGAGAGAGAGTTTCCCCCCTCCGGATTATAAATAAGCTCTGAGCTAATTTTTATAATCCGGCGGAATGGGTCTATATGAGGGCCCCCCCCCCCCCGACCAACTCATCAAAACCCATCCAAACATGTCAATTTGCGGGATTGCTCCAATCCGTCGGATAAAAGGAATCTAGCCTTTTAATCTAGTGGATTATGCATATCCAAACATGCCCTTAATGTGGGGTTTTAATATTTCCTTTTGTTCATGAAGATGATGAGTTTATTTTTCCCACCACTGATAACCAAACAAGCGGAATCTGCTAATGCTTTTCTTGGCAGCTGATAAAATATAGCCTTAACATGTAAAAGTTAAGAGCAAGCTTGTATACATCTTGAAATTATCCTTATATGTACAGTGTATAGGCCTATGTCTATACTATCAACAACTGTTATTAAAGTGCAGTTATGCTCTCATGCTATATCTTACTAACAAGTGCCATCCGCTAGCCAACCCTTTATGCGTCCTGATTTTTTTATGAACGATTAAAATTAGAAATATAGCATATTATACGATTGTTATTTACATAAAAATCAAAGTTATTAATGCTTTGGAAATAGTATCAAAGTACGCAGCGGATGATCGATACACATGAATCGGAATTAATGAAAAAAAACAATCGGCAGCAACCACGCAAAGGCAATAAGTAAAAAAGGAAACACACCAAGCAACAAGAGGACATCAGATTTACCTAGGTTCAGTGCAAGCTCGCACCTAATCCTGTAAATCAACGATGAATCGCTTTCACTATTCAACGAAGAATTACACGCTCAATCTCTCTCTATTACAAACCCCTCTCTCAAAATTTTCCATCTGCCACTTAATTGCCGTAAGAGAATAATTGATGCTCTGTGGATTAATTCAAATCTTTCACCAAACTGAACCCTACTAGATACCCCACATGCAACCGCTTATGATCATCTCTAATTTTCGTGATCACTAGAATTCTTTCATCGTGCACTGCACGTGAGCTTCTAAACTGGGCCTTCTCTGGGCTTGATCAACTGGGCCATGAATTGTGCAATCAAAATCAACAATCTCTACCTTGATTCAAAATTTACCACATCCCGACACTTTCGTGAAAAAAATTGAAATCATGCAATTCGTCGTTTTTAACCTTTATCAAGCAATTAGGCAAATCAAGTCCCTGCAAAATTTGAACTTGATAACTGAGACCACCTTCGTAAATGCGTCCGCCGGATTTTTATGGTACCAATCTTCGTAAAAGAAATACACTCTTTTCACTCTCCCAAAAAGAATCTTTCATCTTGATGTGCTTAGTCCTCGAACCGTAAGCCTAATGCTCCATGAAGTGAATCACGCTCTGATTGTCGCAAAACACTTCAGTGTTATCTTGCGGAACACCAAAACCACCCATCAATCCTCGTAAATATATGGTTTCCTTGACAGCCTCCGTAACAGTCATCAACTCTGCCTCTGTCGTCGATAACGTGACAATGGACTATAACGTCGATCTTCATGACACTGCGCTAGTGCTCAACGTGAATACGTAATCCGTCGTTGATCTCCGTCTGTCTCTATCACTAGCAAAATCCGAGTCACAATACCTTATCACGATACAATCTTCTGTATTGCCTCTGCTGAATAACAAGCGAAATCCCGCAGTACCCTTTAAGTATCTCAAAATCCACTTCACAGCCTGCCAATGCTCTTTGTCCGGATTAGCCATGTTTCGGCTGGCCATCCCTACTGTATGTGCAATGTCTGGACGCATGCAAACTATCGCATATATCAAACTATCTACTGCACTCGCATATGGCTCTCTAGACATGTACTCGCTGTTCGTATCCGAATCTGGTGATAACATCGCTGAAAGTATGAAATGCACCCCTAAAGGAGTAGACACGGGCTTTGCCTTCTCCATCTCATATTGAGCGAGAACCTTCTCGATATACCATCTTTATCGCAGACTCAACTCACCACGCTTTCTCTCCCTAACAATCTCCATATCAAGTATCTTCTTCGCAGTCTCCAAATCTTTCATCTTGAACTTCTGACTCAATTAGTGTTTCAACCTGTTGATTTCTGACATGCTGTGTGATACCACCAATATATCGTCCACATATAATAGAAGATAAATCCTCGACCAATCGTTTAGTAGCTTCACATAAACACATTGATCCTTGATATTTCTTGTATATCCAATCGTCAACATGAACTGCTCAAATCGCTTGTACCACTGTCCCAGAGATTGTTTCAAACCATAAAGCGATTTCTTCAGTTTGCAAACATAGTCATCCTTTCCCTCGACTATCAACCCTCTCGGCTGTTGCATATAAATATACTCTTTTAGATCACCATGCAAGAAAGAAGTCTTGATATCAATCTGCTCTAACTCTATATCATAAACTGTAACCATGGCTAACAATACACGAATTGTAGTTGTCGAACCACCGAAGAAAATATCTCGTTGTAGTCTTCACCTTTCCTCTGTGCAAAATCTTTCGCCACCAATCTCGCCTTATATCTAATGCTCTCTATCTTTAACGAACCCTCTTTTACTTTAAAGACTCACTTGCAGCCGATCGCGTGCTTAACTTCTGGTGGAGCAACTAAATCTCATGTATCGTTCTAATGAAGAGACATCTCCTCCTCTATCGCAACTTTCCAACAAAGAAAATCGGTAGACTGCACAACCTCTCTTTAACTGGACTGTTCATTGTGCTCAATAGTCAATGCATAGATACCATGTTGTCGAAACCAATTGCGGTCATGTTCTCAAAACCAATTTTGACCGGCGGACGTCTAACTCGCGTAGAGCTCCGCTCCTCTATCTGTACTGGACCATCTGGTTCTGTCAGACCCTCCACGTGAATTTGAGTATCAATCATCTCATCTCTCCTATTATCCTGGACCGAAATCTCGATCTCCACTCCGCTTAGTGGCGCAACCATTCTCTCTTCATCGTTTGATTGAGTCTGTTTTCTACAAAGTATCGCAGACTCATCGAATGTAACGTGCCAGCTGATTACTATATTCTGAGTCTTAGGACACTGTTGCATGTATTCTTTGGATTCATTTTCATAGCCGAGTATAACACACTTTCTAACTCTCGATTCTAGCTTATCGCTCCTCTGCTGAACATAAGCTGGGTACCCAAATATACGAACCCGCCTGTAATCTCCAGCCTTTCCGGTCCACACTTCCTCAGGAATTTCCTTATCTATTGCCGCCTGATGATGATTTGTTGATAATGTACACGACGATAGATAGGGGTTCAATCCAAAACTTTTTTGGAAGTTCAGCTGTAAGCCGTAAACATTTGTTCTTCTCTAATAGTGTCCAATTTATTTGTTCTGCAACGCTATTTGACCGAGGATCTCCTGAAGTGGTGTCATGGCGTACAATCCCCTTTGACTTGCAGAAGTCAACAAACGTATGTGAAGTAAACTCTCCGCCGCTATCGAACCGAATGACCTTTATATGTCTACTAATCTACTTTTTCACCCTGTCCTTCCACATCTTGAATTTCTCAAAAGTCTCGGCTTTGGACTTGAGAATGTGCATCCAGACCTTTTTCTCGAAAAGTCATCAATGAAGGAAACGAAGTATTTAGCTTCACATCGCGAAAGAATCGGTGCTGGACCTTAAATATCAGTGTGGACATAATCAAGAATACCATTTGTATCATGTACTGTTGTCCGAACTTCACCTTTGTCTGCTTTCCTTAGGACACACTCACAAAAATCAAGACTGCCAAAATCTCCATCTCCAAGTAGCTGCCTCTTGCGAAGCATCTTCAAACTTGACTTCCCAATATGGCCCAACCGTAAATGCCACAATCTAACCGAATCCGATTCACCTGAACTAGTATATCTTGCAGCAGCATCATTTGTAACTACCAACCCTCTAGAAAGTACATGTTCCCTACCTTCTTTCCTTTCATTACAATAAGTGATCTCTTGAAAATTTTCATGGAACACCTATCGACTAGGCATTTGCAGCCGATCCCGTTAAAACTCCTACAGAAATCAAATTCTTCTTCAGATCTGGCACATATCTGACATCCGTCAAAATCCGCACTATCCCATCAAATATGCGTATCCAGATAGAACTAATCTCCTTGATCTTGAATGCCGGGTTATTACCCATCAAGACTGAATCTCCATCAAAAGAACTAAACGTCGCAAACCAACTCCGGTACGGTGTCATGTGGAAAAAGCTTTCCGAATCTAGCGTTCATAGATCATGTACGTCGCCGACTGCACAAACTGATAATACGGAACTATCGTTGGCATCATCTGACTCATCTGTGACAACTGCGGTACTAGAAAATTCCTTAGCATCCTCTTTGAACTTCTGTCAGTCTCTCTTCCAATGACCTTTCACCTTGCAATAATCACTCTTGTCATTAGTGTGATTTCTCGATTTGGATCTCGCTCTATTTTTGAAACCACTATATGACCACTTCTCAAAACGGTCTCTAGAAACCAGCACATAACCTTGACCATCATTATCTCACAATGCCTTCTGCGTCAACACCTCACTATGCATGTCCATTTCAATATCTTTTAAAGAAATTTTATCTCGGTTGAACACCATCAATTTCACGAATTTGTTATATTCAGAAGTCAAAAGAGTAAAGCATGATCATAACTTATTGCAAGTCCATTATGATCTGGTTGAGTTTGTCAATATGGTCTTTGAATGATGTGTCCTCTTTCATTTTCAACCTGTACAGACGCTGCTTGAGATAAATGCTATTTGTAAGAGATTTCTTCATGTACAAAGATTCTATCCTGCTCCATAATCTTGCTGCCGTTGTCTCTTGTGCGATCTCACATAAAACCTCGTCAGCCAACCACAGCCACATCGAACTAAAATCCTTATGCTCCATATCTCCTTTCTGAATATCTGTGGTCGTCGAAATAAGCTTCTCTTTTTCGAAAACTATCTTATGAACTCCTTGTTGCTTCAGACTTGTCATCTTCAATCTTCATAAACTGAAATTGTTCCTCCCATCAAATTTATCGAACTTATGATGTGTAGAAACAATCTTCCCAATAATCCGAAATATCGTAACAAAAGCTCTGATATCATTTGTTGTGAAAATAGCACCAAAGTACGTAGCAGATCGATACGCATGAATTAGAACTAATGAAAAAGAACAATCGGCAACAACTATGCAAAAGCAATAAGTAAAAAAGAAACACACCAAGCAACAAGAGGACATCGGATATTACCCAGGTTTGGTGCAAGCTCGCGTGCAAACCGATGACAAATCATTTTCACTATTCAATGAAGAATTACAAGAGAATTTTCTGCCGTCTCGATCTCACCCAAATACATGCTCAATCTCTCTTTACTACAAACACCTCTCTCAAATTTTTCCCTCTGCCAACTTTAATTGCCGCAAGAGAATAATTGATGCTGTGGATTAATTCAAATCTTTCACCAAACTGAGCCCTACTAGAGACCCCGTATGCAGCCGTCTATGATCACCTCTAATTCTCTTGAACAGGTGAATTCTTTCGTCGTGCGCTGCACGTAGGCTTCTAAACTGGGCCTCGTCTAGGCTTGATCAACTGGGCCATGAATTTTGCAATCAAAATCAACAATTAAGTATCTAATTAACTAGTATATTACAATCCAGACGGTTACATCCCTACAACATTTACCAACATCTTAGATGATGCCTTTTTTTTTGGCTAACCTGTATGAATTATGATTTATATAGCTGAAGGTTGGCTTATGACTTATGTGTATTGAATTTGTTGATACATAGTTCCAAATGCATGAAATTATCTTGGAAATTTTTATTTGGTGTATTTTTTTGGAATCAAATCTAATCCCACACAAGATAATTTTAATATGTGTTTGTTTCCTTTAATGTGTGTAATATTGTGTCGAATATGTTTAGTCCACATTCTTTCCCTCACATTAAATCAGAATTTAGCGCAATATACATTTTTTTCTAGATTCATGGTAGTTATAAATATACATTTTCAGTATATCAAATGAAAAAAAATGATATGGGTTCATATTCACAAGTATATTGTCAAGGGTGACACATTTGGATTTTTTTTCAGAAATAAATTAAATTCGAGCATCATTGAAGATTTGACTCTTGATTATCATTTGTCATTTCTTTGAGGGAATGGAGATGACAGTTGTAAGTTGAAGCTATCATCGTCTGATCATGCTCGAAGGCCTACTGGAGATTTGTGGATATACTGTTTGTGTGTGATGTCAGTTCAGTATGGCATATTAGCTAGCATGCCATGAGAGTTTAGGGCCAAGTGATTACGGAGCTCATCCCTTTGTATGTGTCCGGTTTAGTGAAGCAAGCAGCGAGCACCATTTATGAATTTTAATCTTGGTCTACCTTTAGTCATATTTTCCAAAGAGCCAGCAATGCGCCATGCTCCTGGATTGTACTGATCTCCGGTAGATCTCTAAGCATGTATTATTTTCTTGTGTCCAAATGCCATAAGAGTTTTAAATTGGCCTATGATATAGGATGAAATCATATTCCTAATTAAAATTCTAAGCATGCCCTTATCCAAATTACTTCAAATACTAAATTTTTATATCAAATATTATAAATTTATAAATTCATATTTGGTAAAAAAATGAAATAATATTTTGTTTTTAGCTTATTACACTTGACAAATTTTTGGCAAACCCTTCTTTAGGCGCTAGTTTCATAAAGTCATGAACTGTTAAAAAGAATTATTACTCCAAAATAATATAATTAATCCTTTAGTTTACTCCAGCTTCCTTTATAATTATTTATCCTTTTGTTTTATTTAAAAAAATTAATCTGATTTCCGTCAGGCAAATTTTTGTGAATTATGTCCGGGTTTTTCATCGGGAATAAACATTTATTTTGTCCAAATTCGCTCAGAAGTATTAGAAATATCCCCTATGCAATTTATTTAGACCCCACTTTATTCTGTTGCATTTAAAATGAATTATTGAAGCTTGGCATGTGGGCGTATACATCATAAGCCGAACCAGTAAGCCCCAATATGTGAGTCCTCGTCCTCACTTATAATATGTCTTGTTCTGCAAGGTTTTCATATTTATATTGACCTAGGCGTTCAAAGGTAGACGCTCTCCAAGGCTACTCTTACCGCGTACTTTATTATAAATCAAGATCGCTTCACCTTGTAAGGTCCATATCTGTGAAAACATGATTTTGTTTCTAGGTTGAATAGATTGCTTGAGGGACACACTTGTAGGAAGGATGAATATATAAATTTAATTTCCACATTATTTCCCTTTACCATGGAAATCTCCAAAACCTTTTCTGGTGAGCCTGTTGCTTTCTTGTTCCCTCTGAACCATTCCGTAGGTCCTTTCTTGGTTTCCTCTAGCAAATGGGGGTGTAACAATTGAATAAATTTCCATGTTAATTAGACAATTAATGAACTCCTTTTCTTCTCTTCTCTTCTCCGGATGCATGTATCTGGTGAGAAATAGGCTCCAAAATGATGGAGCCATCTGATACGTGCAGCTACTACTAGGAATTCTGAGTACATTAGATATTTTTCCTTTCTATCAATGAAAATAGTGAGTAAATTCTGTAATACTAAGAATTTTGATGTGGATTTGACATATTTTTACTTTCTTTATGAGAGTAAACTGTAGTCTGTAGAGAGCAGATATTTGATGAGTTCTTTCTTTTGATCATTTGATGAGATCTGAGGACCAATTAACTCCTCCAGCTCAAAGATGTTCTTACTTACAAGAAGCATAGGTTTTTAATTATTTTGTCTCGTGGCTATTTCTACCGCTAGCAAGCGCCCCGCGCAATGCGCTGAAATGTATAACTACAAGCCCAGAGGGCGGATGAATAGGGTTCAATTACAATTTTTGCAATGCAATAATAAAACAATGGAAATTATCACAATTTTAACTATATGCAAATATAAATACAGAGACAATTGCAAACGCTAACATAAAGAATTTAACGTGGTTCGACGTCTCACGCCTACTTCACCCTTAAGCCCTTAGGATTTCCCAAACCTTTCACTATCAGCCGCATTTAATTGGGTGGAAGAAGACTTTTACGAATTTGAGTTTCTCTCTAATTGATGAGAGACAATTTCGTTTAAGAATCTCACTCTCTAATAGGGACTAAGAGCTATAGAATTTCAGTGTATTGGAGATGAAATGCCAATGAAAATTTGAAAGTAGTTGAAGAAGTTTATTGCCAAATTTAAGAGTTGTATATATACTAAATAGATAGAGGTATTTAAGTGTAAATTAATAAAATATTTGCTGCTGAAAATTGACATATATAACAGCTATAAAAAAGAGGGCAAAATGGTGAAAAAAAGTTTGCTGAAATTTTCTTCTAAAACATGGCAGTTAACAGGAGAAAATAAAGGGGGAAAATATAGCACAAAACTCTCGGGTTAGACCAAACGAGCCAAAAATGCATGTCCAACAATGTTCGCCACGTGGCGAAATAAGGACCAAATGACTATTATTTATAGGGCACCATACTTTGACACGTGATCACTTGCAAAGGGAGGAATACACTGACCCAAGACAAGTAGAGAAATTAAGCCCGATCTTCTGAATGAAAAGAAAAAATATTTATTGTCGAAATCATACCGGGAGTTCATGGACATTAATTGTCATCAAATAATAATAATAATAGCTTTTAGGCTCATAAAATATATTTTGGGGATTTAATAAATATGAAAAAATGAATTCAAAATCCCAAAATAATATGAAAAACATTTTTCTATCTTAAAAAACATATATAATGAAAGCGTACATATGTTTTAATAAAGCTCTCTAGCGTGTTAATCCCTTTACATTAAAGTCCTAGAGAAAATATAGCTAAAAATACAAGACAAAAGAAATAACCCATACACCCAAAACCTTTGTCTTGCTCTCATTAAGCTTCAAATTGGCCTTCAAATGAATTTGGAAAAAGTCCCAACTTTTTCTCAAATCTTCGAAAGGATATGGCAATTTAGCTTGATTAACTCCAGCCTCCATTGAATGTTCCATGATTAATTAACTCTGCAAATATGGTTAGCACGAACATGGAATAAGATATTTGGCAATAATAAAAATACAAATGAGGTGAGACCAACATGCACATGTATGAAGTTCATAGTCAAGAAAAATCATATTAATTAAAAAGTGTATTGTTATATGATTTGCAAATTATAACATCTCATATTTCTGAACTTCATATGTAAATATATGAATGATTAACTTGGAAATACTTTGGCATTTTGTCGGCTTTTTAATATTTCCTTTGTTATAGCATATAAAAATCGCGAAATTTTTAAAAATCTTAAAATATTCTTTTTCCTTCAGTTTTTCAATTTTTTGCTTGTTATAGCACACACGAGAATCACGAAATGTTAAAAAATTTAATTTTTTTTGTTTTCTTCAAACTTTCAACATTTCTGCTTTCTTCGATTTTCCAACATTTGGCATGCTATAGCACACACGAATATGGAGAAATTTTATAAATCTCAAAATTTCTATTTTTTGCGGTTTTCCAATATTTTGATTGCTTTCAAGAAAATCATGAAATTTTTCAGAAATCTCAAAATTTTATGTTTTTTTTGTTTTTCAATATTTTTCATGATACAATATACGAAAATCGTAAAATTTTCAGAAAACTCAAAATTTATGTTTTCTTCATTTTTTTAATATCATGCATCCTGTAGCACATGGAAATCATGAATTTTTCAAAATTCTTAAATTTTTTGTTTTCTTCGTTTTTTAAAAATTTTGTTGTTTAGATTTATAATATTTGTTGCTTAAATTTATAATATTTTGTATGTTATCATAGAAATCCCAAAATTATTTGTTGTTTAAATTTAAAATATTTTGTATGCTATCACATGAAAATTGCGTAATATTAAAAATTATCAAACTTTTTTCAATATTTTGCTTGCTATTGTATACGAAAATCGTGTAATTTTCAAATTTCTAAAAAATTTTAGTTTTTTCGATTTGTTAAAATTTTGAATGGCATACGAAAATTAAGAAATTTTTAGAAATCTCAATTTTTAATGCTTTTCGGTTTTTCAATATTTTTCTTGCTAACACATGAAAATCGTGATATATTCAAAAACCTCAAAATTTTCTGTTTTATTTGGTTTTTCAATATTTTAGCATACAAAGATCACGATTTTTCCTAAAATATCAAAATTTTCTGTTTTTTTCCGTTCTTTAATATTTTTACTTATAGCACATGAAAATCACTAGATTTTAAGAAATCATAATTTTTTTTGTATTCTTCCATTTTATAATTTTTGTAGCACATTAAAATCGTGAAATTTTCAAACGTCTCAAAATTTTCTTTTTTCGGTTTTTTATTTTTTTACAAGCTATATAAAGCTTGAAAATTGTAATATTTTCAAGAATCTCAATATTTACCGTTTTCTTCGGTTTTTCAATATTTTGCATGCTATAAAAAACGAAAACAATTTTTCTTTATAAATTAAATTTTTTCTGTTATCTTCACTTCTTAATATTTTGCATGATACACATGAAAAATTGATTTTTTTTTCAAAAATCTCAAAATCATTTTGTTTTCTTGCCTTTTCATTATTTTGTATGCGATAAAACATATGAAAATCATGAAATTTCAAAAAAAAAAATCAGAATTTTCTGTTCTTTTTGGTTTTTCGATATTGTACTTAGATTTTTGGAGAACTTGTCAGTTTAAAGGAGACAAAAAATTATGTGAAATAAAATAAGAAAAGGTCGTCGATTGCTACTAAGAATATAACAGAACAAAAAAAAATCCGATCTGAGTGATTTTTTTGTTTTCTTTAAATTTTTTATATTTTTTGTTTGCCGCATACGAAATCACGAAATTTTCAAAAGTCAATATTTTCTTTATTATTTTTTATACATCACAAGAAAATCGCAAAATTTTCAAAAATCATGAAATTTTTAAAAATCTTCAAAAATCATGAAATTTTTAAAAATCTCAAATTTTCTCTTTCCTTCAAATTTTCGCACATGAAAATAGCGAAAATTTTAAAATATCAAAATTTTCAATTTTTTTGGTTTTTCTATATTTTTTTTTGCAATACCAAACGAAAATTGAAAAATTTGTAACTCAAAAAAGTTTTCAGTTTTTTTTTATGTTTCAATATTTTACATGCTATAACGATAAAAATTGTGAAATTTCTCAATATTTTGTCAATAAAATCTAAGTAGTGAGAGAAAAATAGTAAGCGATTTTAAAAAGGGGGGCAGATCAGATTTTTTCCACAATACAGGCTTAGCTATATGGATAAAAGAGGGATAAATATTGAGTAGCGGGCCAATAAAAAAATTTCCTTGACCCAAATATATTAAAAGAATTAAATGGGGGCTAGATAACATTTTTTCCACCAAAGTCCAAGTAAGATAAGCTAGTATTATATAGATTGTAATATATCATGTTTACTTTTGAAATGACAAGTAGTCAAGAAGAATTGATTCATTGCTTATATTAGGGTTTGCACCTAGTTTCCAGAATTTGGTTTCGATCAACCATATGTTATATATTAGTGTGTATGCATTTATTGATCAGTTCATTTGCTTTGGGTTAACATAGAAAATTTATTTACAGGGTCATGGCCTATGTTGGATTAATTGTCGAGGAGATGTATTCGTATTATTCTTACAGATTTATCTAGAGTGCTTATGGAATTCTCTTTGGCACCCAAAACTTTCTGAATTAAATTACACTGATAGGATATAACTTCAATTTAGATTGAACCTCTACCCATTACTAGCGTGCATTTCAATCTTTTAATCATAAAATTGTTTACAGATTGCGTAGTCATCTGTTTTCCAACATGGCTGAACGTGTTTGCTCAATATCCAAGCCGTGTATCAGTGTCTGAACATATTGAACATGGAGGAGCTCCAGTATAACTGGTGTTAGTGCTTCGTAGTGAAGGATGAAAGAAAAGAAGCTAGAACTGAGATGAGGAAGTATTGAGGATGGTTGACGGATAGAATATGGATTAATTTATCATGTAAGCCATGTGCTATATCCCTTACAAAATTGAATACTTCTTGAAGTTCTAATTACATTTTAAAAGAATCGTAGAAAATTATGAAATTTGATCTTTCATGTTTTATAACCGGATGGGACATTCTTTCTCCGGCATATGATGTAGACTATTAGTTAATCTAGTGAGAGTTCATGTTATAAAAAAGATTTTCATGGGAAGAACACATTTCTACTTTGATCATCGAACAAAAACTTAAGAGTTACTAATCCAAAGATTTTCTTGAGGTCTTAGATTTGTACATACATGCAAACTTTTCCTTCTCCATTTTGGATTTGTAATTTGTGGTTTAGGATTAAGTTTAGCTTACCATGTTATTCTTATTTACCATGATGTTCATCAAAAGTTGTATTACTAGTAACTCCAAAGAAATAAAGAACTAACTAGAGATTAACACAATACTATTCTCAAGTTAATTAAAACATTTTGAGTCCATCGATCGTCTAGTTGAGCCATTGGTCATTCCCCTATTATCATAAAGTTAGCAGGTCGTTGACGTGTTTAGAACAATGCTCTCCCCATATAAGAAACAATAGGCAAACCTTACCATCAATTAATACTAACAAAGGCACCCCCTTCATTAGTTTCTGAAAAATAGCAGATAACAAATATACGTAATGCACTAAAGGTTTATGGGCTTTTGCCTCTGTTCTTTTTGGCATACTTCATTTTTCCTTTGGTAGATAGTGACATAGTGCAGTAGGAAATGTGTGGTTGTAATTTTTTATTTTCCTTTTTGTAAATGAATAATTTAGTTGATAAATACATGAGACGGGCTCTCTACCCAACTCCTGTGAAGCATGGATTCGTCATAACCCCTCATGAATCAACTCAGACTAGCAAATCACAGTGGATTCTCTTTGATTAGCTCCGATTCACATACGCTGATATTTGTATTTAAATAAAAAAAAAAGTTATTCATATACTAAATGGTCAGACCTGATTCTCGTATCGGATTTGTGTGTCGGATATGATAATTTAAATTGGTTTTTAGATGCGGTTTGGATTGAATTTTGAAGTTTGAAGTTTGAAGTTAGAAATCAACCCTTTAATCCACATCCTTTTTAATACACTCATACCTGTGATATCAGGATAAAAAAATCCACAAAAATTAAGGCTTTCCCCGCCTTGGCGGAGCAACAACCTCTGCTCTTCAAGACATCTCTAATCGCCACCTCCCTCTTGAATTTCACTTGAAATTTTTTTGGCTTGTTCCTCCACAAAAATTAGGACCTTCTCTTGAGATATTCTCTTTTTATCTTTCTATTTTTCGTCTAATATTAGATTATTTATTAGCTTTGAATTGTTTAATAGTGTTTTTTGTTATTTATATATTTATGTTGTATATTAATATATGTGTTTACTCAATCAAATAGTATCTCGTATCCTAAGTTCCTTTGAAAATTGTGAATCCACGAACCTGAATCGTATAGTATCCGTATCAGAATTTGTGCTACATAGTTCCACTCCACACCTTAAAAAAGAAAGGAGGCACTGAAGAATTATGGTTGCTTCATGTGGTAAAGAGCATCTAACCCAGCATCTAACCCAAAATGCAGGCGAGTCAAATAAAACTTTGCATGACAATTTTTTTTTTGGGTTTAGTACATAATGTTATCTTCATAGAGGAAGCAATACAAAAAATTAGAAAATATAAAAAGATATGATTTATATTACAGGTTTTTAACTGTGTCAGGGTTCCACGTCATACAAAATGTTTGACAAGAACGTAATCATTTCCAATGAGGGAAGGATTGATAAATGAAGGGATAGGCAAATGGAACTGCTTAACAATATATGTATGCGTAGTATATTACTGAAGAAGTAATATTAGGAGTAGGTTCCATGCATGTAGTTGGTAAGATTGCAGTATGTATGTCCATCAAGTGCATGAGAAGTATGTGGATATTGCTTAAATATGATTTATACAGGATATAAATAGATTCAATAAAACTAACATATGACCAAATTTGTTTATATAGCTTAATTAATAAGAAAGTTGAATTTGTTCTTGGTGAAATAAGTATGAGTACTTTATTGGTACTTGGTAGTGTGGATTGTATGTTTTAGTCCTCAGAAAGCTTCTGACCCAAAAACAGAGGACTTTATTTTTCTTATGTGCCCACTTGATATTAGATGAACTATGTAAATACAATTCTTTTGAATGGCCTAAATCTGCTATTTGCTGAAATAACTATATAGTATGCTCGCTTAAATTTTTATGTAGCTAATTCTTAAAATAAATTATATTCATATCGATGTGCTCAACGAGGCACAAACGATAAAACACTAAACCTTGTGCTATATTTATGCAATACAAGAAGATGAAATCATAAAACAAGGTACTGCTAGTGGCACGCCTCAATTTAGAACTCTGCAAACAAATATATTTATGTTCTGAGCAAATATCGTAGGAACTTCAATAGAGAATCCAATCCCTCTTGCAGTTTTGGGTAACATGATTTACAAAACTATTGTGCAGTTGCTGTTTCTGTTCATTTGATTCCACGACACGTTTCCATTTTTGCAGCGGTTTCAGAGTGGAGAACATCAAAATACACATCTAGTGGCATGAGGCATCTCCCAGTGAGATTGCCAATAAATAAAGCGATGTAGGAATCAAAGCCAGCAGCGGGATGCATTACCAACCTTTTAAATAAGGATGCAACTGTTGCCCCTTGTGTCTCTTGGAGTATTGGAGGGATACCCACCAGCATAAAACAAGATTAATAGGGATCAAGTTATAGACTTAGATTGGCGTGAGCAGGTTCGAAAGCAATAGTCTTTGGTAGCTCAAGGTCGATCGTGGCAAGTAGAGAGAAGTCGGCCTTCTCGTTGCATGATTGGAGTCCAGGACCTATATCTCTAATCTAAAAATTTTAAATCCCTGTTTTCGATGACGTCTTAGATTCAGTGCTTCTGCAAAGTGTCTATGTAACGAACATTATTTTTATGATACTATTTTTGTACAGTTATTTTTATACTTAGTGATATTCTATGAAAATCCTCCTTTCCGCTCTCTTATTTAAATTTATATCTTTAAAAGAGTATTTTTGTATCAAGAACTTTTGTGTGCCGAGTTGGTTTCAACGCAAGAATTCCAACCTTAAGGTTTTGTGTTTGATCTCCAACCGAAATATTTTAGTTTTATTTTAAATCCCTAATTGGTAAACGAATACCATATTTTTAATAGCCAAATATTTATTAGTATTTTAAAAGAAGAGAGAAGATTTTCTTTTAATTAAAAATAAAATTTATTTATTTGTTGTTTTAATTTTGTGGGATTGATAAGATTTTAACAGGTTTTAACCCTGTAACCCTTCACTTCTATTTTTATCTTTCTCTCATTTCCTTTTCATTGAAAAAAAGAATAAAATCCAGCCTTCTTCCTCTATCATTTTCTCATAAAAAAAAGAGACCCTAATTTTTTCTACTGCCGTATTTTTTTTCTGGACTTTGAATTTATTTTCCTCTCCTGCCTCTTCTTCACCTTTGATCTGAAATTCCTAACCTAAGAACTCAAGCGAAAGAGAAGGAAGCTCGCACACTTCCATCGTCTCGATCGAATCGCTACATCTTTTACCTGTTAAGGAAGATTCCTGATCCTGCTTCATTATGAGTTCTCTTTTCTCTTTTGTTCTTTCTTGTCACGAGAACCCAGTTTAAAAAAAAAGATAGGTTAATAGGTTTTTTTTAAGGTAAAGTTCATGTTTTTAAGGATCATCTATTTCTAATCCTATTGTTTATAAGTATTTTATCAACTCATATTCAATTAGGTAATTTTGATCATCTATTTTATGCAGTCAACATATTTATTTTTTGTCAATTTAAAATAAAGTATTTTAGAAGGTTTACTGAACAGATTAGTATCTTGTTATTTTTGTTTATAACATACAAACCACTTTTAAAACAATAGTATGCTGTTTTTGAATTTTTATTAGATATAAGAAAATACAGATTAAATTTAGTATGAACAGTTTTTTTACGGTTAATCTAGATTAAATTGCTAATGTTAGATTATGATGGGTTGTTAGTTTTTTTTTAATATATTTAAGTGACTGGTTTTATATAATTTAAGTATACGTAATAAACTAATGTTATAAAAAGTGTTAAAGGTCAATAGTACTATAGTTCTTATATTTCAATAGTAGTTTGGTTCAGATTTTAAGAACTACTATTTTTAAATACTAAATATTCTTTAATCAATCCTTATGTATAAACTAATATAATTATATATTCATATGTTCACACATTTAGTTAATCGTATACTCTGCATACTGTCGCTTGAACTATTACTAGCTAGTTATGTTAATATTAATATCATGGTTGATTCTTGACCGTTAATATCATCCTATGTCATAGATGAACTTTTAATGAGTTCATATGTTTTTTTTTATTTCATGTTTTTATTTATGTGATTTCATCCACATCATATATCATCATATATCACGGTTATGATGATATCTATGCTATTTTAGATTGTTTAATTGGTATGCTCACACCTCATATCACGGGTGTGATGTTTTTGTTTTTGTACTTTGTGATTTATCAAGTTTGTGTGTGAAACCTCTCTCTCTCTCTATACATATATATATGAGAATAATGGAGAAAAGATGCCATAGGAGGGAATTCCCTCCTATGGCGTCGAAAAAATACCCTCTCCACCAATTTTTCCGACGATCGGCCCCCATCATCTTCATTGTCATCATTTAAGATGTGGCTACACCAAATTTCATGTGATTCTACAACTTTTTCACCGTTGATTTAGCAATGTAAAAAGTTCTATTGTCGGTAAACCGTTAATTTTGAACCCACTAAATCAACGGTGAAAAAGTTGTGGAATCACATGAAATTTGGTGTACCCACATCTTAAATGATGACGATGAAGATGATGGGGGCCGATCGTCGGAAAAATTGGTGGAGAGGATATTTTTTCGACGCCATAGGAGGGAATTCCCTCCTATGGCCTCTTTCCTCCATTAATCTCTCTCTCTCTCTCTCTCTCTATATATATATATATATATATATATATATGGAGAAAGAGGGGGAGGGAAGGTTTGCGTTTTTTAAAAATGCGAACCTGAATGAAGGCCGATGGATTTTATATTTTTAATCAACGGTTAAAATTAATGCAGCTTAGTTAATCGTTAATAAATGGAAGTTAAATATTCTACTCCTTGATTTTAAAAAAATCAAGAGAAATATCAAATCCTTTAGTATTATTACCTATACAATATCCGGAAGTAGAATATTTACTTTCCATTTATTAACGATTTATTAAGCTGAATTAATTTTAACCGTTAATTAAAAACACAAGATCCAACAGCTCTTATTCAGATCCACGTTTTTAAAAACAAATGCGACCCCGCCCTATAAGATATGTATTATACACACACACTCTATATTTTCATATATGGAAGATTTAATCATAATTGTGATTTCATAATGATCTAGTGACCGTTTTGCCGTAATTAACTAACTTACGGTGCATGCCATCTCTCCGTGGTCGGTACGAAATTCATAGTTTAAGTTAAGTCGGATTGTAAGCTGATTTTGCTTCAACCTTGAAACCTGTTTTTTTCCTCATCAGAAGAATCTGTTTTAGACCTGAACTAAAATAACCACAACTCCTAACATAGAAATCCAAACGGAGTAACGCTTGTTTTCTGGAATAATTTCAGGATGTTAGCTACATATTTATCCTGAATTAATTTTATTTAAAATTGATGGAAACCATTATAAAACACGTTTTAAAAATATGTGCCGAAACTGGACAGCAGCCGGAATTATCTGCATAGCTATCATAAAACAACCATATCTCTCTAGTTATCGTAACCCGAACATTTTTATGGGGAACCGTTTACAACTCACAGATGCTCATTTCTTGTTTAATATTTAAAACCATAAAATGAACAGAACCTACTCGAAAATGCAAAATACCACTAGAGCATGCATTCTGTTAATTATATGTATGCCTTAGAGGCCATTATTGTACATAAGATGTATATTATAGTGGATGCTTGGACATATATAGGGAGGAATTTCTTACTCGACATGATAGTATGCTATCTGGTTACTCTTTATCTTAACATGTACACTCACTGTCTCTCTGTTACATATTGATAAAGCCCTTAAGATGTGTACTTGACTTCCAAGAATATGATGGAGATCATACTAGTGGGGCATGGGTAGTCCGTAAGTGAATTCTTCAATTGTTCCTAGTCACAGGAGTATCGAGACGGGGATCGATATTCCAGAGTAGACTAGCGTATATGCTTCTTGACCCATATGATGGGCGATGGATGATCCCACATCCATGGGTGTTTGACATCAAAGATGGTATACGGGTGCTCAATGGAGACTGGGTACACTGAACAGGACTCGCCGAGAACTCCTAGATGGTATTATACCTCACGTCAGACAGCAGTTCTCTGGTGACACTGGTACAGATTAGTCTGTAGACCTGAGATCGTCATAGAGTCTTATGTGATTCCCACTGTGCTTTAATTTCCACCTTACCACGTTCAAGAGAACGTGCAAAACGATGGTTTTTGGGTACAGTCTTGAGTCACATGGAGGCAATGAGCGATAGGAGGGGATTTCGTCTCTCCCGGTATTGGGGGTTGATGTTGCACTGTGCTCGATTGGCCATAACAAGAAATCCCTGATCAGGGTTGCTGAGATTTACTGGTAAGTGTTATCAGTAGTTTCTCGAACCGTTATCGGCCTCACATCGGCATGACTTATCAAGCTATTGGGGTCTGACGTTTACCACCCCAGGCTGGATATGCGACATATCAGACGAAGAGACCGGACTGTACGGTAGTGTTACTTATTGGATTCGCATGAGTATGAGCAGTCTTGCTTGTTGATCTTCTGATCGCTCAATACCCGGGTAGCCGTTACATCCAGCTAGTACCGCTGACGGCTTATGGGTGACTGATATGATCATCACCTACTGTCGGCGTATTGACGAGTCTTTAGAGTCCTACACAGAGGTTTCCTGGCTCAGGCAAAACGAAGTAGGAGCACATATGTGATATGTGCGGGACCGAGATTAATACGTATATATGATACCGTATTCTATTCTCGCGATATGAGATATCGGTCGGTTATATGTGATATAGCCAGGTTGTCGAATCAAGTGTTGATTCGATAAGTTGATACATATAATATTAGTCGGTTATATGTAATATAGCCAGATTATTAAATCAAGTGTTGATTTAATAATTTAATGTATGATTATATATTTGATATATTAATTTATATTAACTAATATTAGCTCACTTAAGCATTTTTTCTCTCACTTGTATACACTTAATATATATGTGATATATATTATTGTATCATACTAGTTGCTACAAGCTATATGGGTGTATGAGACTCATACCATACAAATAATAATGTGGGGTTTTATTTATTAAGAGTAAAAGAAAATTAGTTGGAAATTAGTCAAGATTAGAAGCTTGGAGAAGGTTTGTGCTAACCTTTGACTTAATCCACTAATTTTGTCTCACTCTAGATATTTATTAACCTAACCATTATTGTTAGCCATGGTTTAGTCTCTATAAGAGTTATATGAGATATTTCTCATCCATGGTTGCCATTCTACATTTGTTTCTCTCCATAGTTATTTTTCTTCATCTCTTTTCTCAAGCTCCCTAGCTTTTTGGGAGGTGAAGAAAATTAGTGAGAAAAATATTTCTAAAGTGAGCAAAATTCCTACTTCATCAATCTACACTAGATTGGCCATTTAGTTTAGATTGTTTACTTCACTAATTCCTAATTAGTGAAGAGGTAGCTTGAGTTAGTGTCTTCTCGACGTAGATCATCTTCGGCCTCGAAGATTTCAAGCAAGCTTGTTCATTTCATCTTGTGGAGCCTTACTAAAGTCTGGGAGATCACTACTTGGAGCGAAGGAACTACTACACGGAGCGTTTGAAGTGAAGAACCGGTCTACAAAGGCTGTATTTCTTGGTCACTTAGATATAAAGATATTTACATGCTAGCTTAACTCCTAATTTTCTAGTTAGATCCTTGGCATGGGTTGCATAGTTCTCTAGGTTTTTTGATGTATATTCATGGTTCGGTCCGGTCAAGTTGTATAGATTGATAGATTGAACAGATTGAATATATGGATTCATATTGAATTGTTATACACACACACACACACATGAATCTCATTCAAGTCAGATTGATTATATTGAGACTCAGTCTGAGTCAGACAATAAAAGAAATTGAATCCTGAATTAGGTTTTGGTGTTATCGGTAACCGCTGCACATGGACGATAGGATTTGTGTCTTTTTCAAAGACGATTACCGTGTTGATAACACCATTTGTTAATTTGTCTATCTTAAATAGGCAAGCGCCCATATCTCCGGCTCCCTGAGGCTCAAGAGACTGGTCCCGCTTAAACCTATGTTTACTAGGGTCCTTATTGTAGTTTAGTATAAGTTAAGGAGGTTTTATGTAAAAATAATTTTGTATAATTTTCAAAATACACCTTAAGTATTTTATTATCGTCTTTAAAGTTTTCATTAATGTATATTTTATCATTGTGACATTTCTAGTGAATAAAACCTATTTTTCATAATATATGGTATTTATTTGTAATATTGGAATTTATATGGTATTTTCTTGTAAATGAGATGTCTTTCTTGAATTTTGGAAATGTGAAATATTATAAATATTAAAAATAGATATTTTGGTATTAATTACATATATATTTATTTATTAAAAATATAAATTTTATTTATAATAGAATTCACATTTTCTAAAGAAAATTGTATTTTAAATATTTCGAGACCGTATGCTCCTTACGGAGGTCTACATCTTACACTACTAAGCTTGAGGATGTGCGATAATCCGCACCATCCCGAACGGGTTCCCCGAAATGGGTTGTAGCGGCGCATTTGCAAATATTTGTTAAAATACATATCTTGTAGAAAATGTTTTTATAAGTTGGAGGCAGTTTTGTGTAAAATCGTATTTTCTCAAAACTATGTTCCCAAAGATTATCGTGCTATGTTACATATGAGTTTTGTGAGGATGTAGATCATTACCTCGTGAGTTTTCTATAACTAGAGTGGTTAAAAGGTATAAACATGTCGATATGAAATATAAAGGTATTTTAATGTAAAAATGGAATAAAACTTACTACGATTATCATTTTATTGTCAAACTTGTTCTATTGCCTTTGTTAATGTTTAATGGTCATGACATAAGAGTTTGGTAATATTGTGTTTAAGAAAAATAGACTTTTTAAGGAAAAACCGAATCGGAAGTCGGATTAACTCTGCTTCCGTCGGGTTTTAGTTTTGAATATTGTTTAGAATATAGAAGAGAAGAGAAATAGGGACTTACAGGATTAGAGCTAAGAGATGAGGAAGAGGAAGGTTTGGGAAACACCGGTGCATCATTTCGTTGCCGGAAACTCCTCAGAACGTCGTCGGAAGTTCGCCGGAGTTTCACCCTTCGCTAACTCCACTTGCACACAAAAAGTCTATGAAATTTTCTTGAGAGTTTGGACAGAGATTTGGAAGTGAGGAGGGGTGATTTTAGGTGTGGTATTTATAGGAATAATTAAGGTTTAGGGTAAATGGAAGGGTGTGATAAAAATTGTATTAAAAATGGTTTAATTGGGTGTTTTAAATTGCTCTGTAAATGTGCATGGAACTTAAATATGACAGAGGTTATGGAGGGAGTTCAGGGGTCGCAACAAGTCAAGAAAAATAGGGTTTCCACTGAGCCGGACCGGCGCCGCCGGCTGATTCAGCCGAGTCGCCCGCCCGAGTCGGGCCGCGTCTCGTCGCCACGTGTCCCCTGTCGCTTGGTCTATCTCGTAGACCCGTTTATTTTATGTGTGACTCTTGGTTTTACGGGTTATGCACGTGTAGACTCTTGGGCTTCTAAAAAGATTAAAATAATTTAATATAAAAATAATGTGTGGCTGATGGGATTTAAACTCTGCTGCTTTGATTCAGCAGTGTAAGGTCTTACCAATGAGCTACAAGCTCTTTCTTACTGTTCAAAAGCAAATTAAATATTTATAGTACTCACAGGAAATGTAAATACCCCAAGTATACATTAATTTTAAATCAATTTTATGTACACAAGAATTGGAGTTGTTACAGTCTACCCTTCTTACAAAAATTTCGTTCTCGAAATTTACAATTTATTTTAAGGACTACTTTACAATAAGTGGGGATATCTTGCACGCATCTCATCTTCTCTTTCCCATGTCGATTCTCCTGGAGTGTCTTTTCTCCACATCACTCGAACCAAGTTGACTTCCTTGTTCCGAAGTGACTTCGCTTTCCTGTCCAGGATCTCCACAGGTTGTTGCTCACAAGATAAGTCGGGCTGTACAGTGAGCTCGGAATGATCGAGAATGTGGCTGGGGTCACCCACATACCTTCTGAGTTGGGATATGTGGAATACGTTATGCACTCTTTTCGATGAAGGTGGAAGTGCTAAGCGATAATGTCATGCCCCACCCTCAATATAGAGAGTATTGTCCGCTCTGGCCAAAACCATATGGTTTTATCCTTCGGGGTGAACTGGGCCCGACCAGGGGCCACTTTCCAGGAGGTCACCGATCCCAGAACTTCCCTGGCTCGAGCATGCTTAACTATGGAGTTCTCAAGCTCCTGTAGTGTCGGTTCACTTAAAAGGCGCATCTGTATTAAATAGTGGTATCATTTCATTTATAGTACAGATCTGCCCTTTTTCGGAATGTATTCCGAAGAGTCCCCATTGTTCTACAGTGGGTCTCAGGGACTCAAGAGGTGTTCCCCACGGATTCAAGAGGTGGCCCCCGCCTACTTAACATGACACTTGCGTGGCACTTTGTTCCGTGTAGCACTTTGCTCCGTGAGCAAGAACCGGGTCCTGATATTCTCCCCACTTTTGAACAATGGTTCGTCCTCGAACCACAGACCTACTATTGAGGGACCAGCTCTGATACCATTCTGTCACGCTCCACCCCCAATACAGAGAGTATTGTCCGCTCTGGACAAAGCCGCACGGTTTTGTCCTTCGGGGCGAACCGGACCCGACCAGGGACCACTTCCCAAGAGGTCAACCATCCCAGAACTTCCCTGGCTCGAGCATGCTTAACTACGGAGTTCTCAAGCTCATGTAGTGCATGTTCACTTAAAAGACGCCTCTGTATTGAAGAGTGGTATCATTCTATTTATAGTACAGATCTGCCCTCTTTCGGAATGTATTCCGAAAAGTCCGCATTGTTCTATAGTGGGTCCCACGGACTCAAAAGGTGGCCCCCACGGATTCAAGAGGTGGCCCCCGACCACTTAACATGACACTTGGCGTGGAACTTTGTTCCGTGTGGCACTTTTCTCCATGAGCAAGAACCAGGTCCCGACAGATAAGCCACTTCACCGACTCGTTCGAGTATGTCGAACGGTCTAATGTATCTTGGAATAAGCTTACCCCGTCTTCCAAATCGGATCACTCCATGGTTCGGAGATATCTTTAAGAATACGTGATCTCCTGGCTGGAACTCCAAGTGACGGCGCTTTGCATTAGCCCAGTGCTTCTGTCGATCTTGGGCCATGTGCATTCTTTCTCTGATAGTACGAACCACATCAACAGCTGCTACTATCATCTCAAGTCCAAGGAGTTCCCTATCTCCGATGTCGTCCCAACTTAATGGCGATCGACACTTCCTTCCATCGAGCGTTGCAAAAGGTGCCATTCCAATACTTGTTTGGTAGCTGTCGTTGTATGAAAACTCCACAAGATGTAAGTGATCTTCCCACGATCCTCCGAAGTCTAACATACACGCTCTAAGTATATCCTCCAAGATCTGAATAGTTCGCTCAGACTGGCCATCAGTTTGTGGATGATAAGCCGTGCTGAAGTTCAGACTTGTTCCCAAGCTCGCTTGCAGACTCTGTCAAAATTATGATCGGAATCTAGTATCATGATCGGAGACAATGCAGACCGGTACTCCATGAAGTCTCACAATTTCCTGTATGAGTTCATGGGTATCAGAGATAGTACATATTTGAAGATTTAAAATCTTACTTAGATTCTTACCTCCTATACTTTTTTGCTAATGTCTCATTGGCCACCTCGAAATGGGATGAAGTGAGCTGACTTTGTGAGTCGATCCACAATAACCCATACCGCATCGTTACCCTTTGTGCTGCGAGGAAGTGAAGTCACAAAATCCATTGTGATGTGTTGCCACTTCCATTCTGAGATCAGTAACGGTTGAAGTAATCCAGCAGTCCTGTGATGTTCAGCCTTTACTTGCTGACACACCAAGCATTTTGCGACGCTTCTGGCTACTTCACGCTTCATTCCATACCACCAGTAATTTTGACGTAGATCTTTGTACATCTTTGTGCCTCCAGGGTGTACTGAGTAGGGAGAGCTGTGAGCTTCTTTTATTAACTCTTCCCGCATAGAACCTTTTGGTACACATAATCTGCTGCAGTATCTCAAAGATCCGTCTTCATGGATGATGAAATCTGTTCTGAGTCCATTATCTACTTGTTCTCTGATCCTTTGCAACTTAGCATCACTTGCTTGAGCTGCTTTGATTTGATTGACAATGGTAGATTGAACTTGTAAATTCATCAAACTTGAAGCGTTAACTGGCATGACTACTTCAATCTCCATCTGATGCAAGTCTTGTTGAAGTTTCCACTGAGCGGTGAGATTCATTGCTAATGGTTGGCGACTAAGGGCATCGGGTATCACTCACCTTCCCTGGGTGATATTGCAGGTTGATGTCAAAATCCGCCATGAGTTCTAACCATCGTCTCTGCCGCATATTAAGCTCCTTCTGAGTAAAGACATATTTCAGACTCTCATAATCTGTGTATATATTCACTTGTTCACCAAGAAGATAATGGCGCCAAATCTTAAAAGCAAAGATAACGACCACCAACTCCAAATCATGCGTCGGATAATTGCGCTCATGAACCTTTATCTGTCTTGAAGTATAAGCCACAACCTTACCGTGCTGATGTAGAACACATCCTAATCCCTTACCGGATGCATCGCAATGCACTTCGAAACCTCTAGATTGGTCTGGTATAACGAGAATAGGCGCTGATGTCAACCTTGACTTGAGTTCTACGAAAGCTTGCTCGCATGCTTCTGACCACATGAATTCTTCATCTTTACGTGTGAGCTTGGTCAGGGGTGTTGCTATCTTTGAAAAGCCTCCAATGAACTTTTGGTAATATCCAGTTAGACCCAAGAAACTTCGAATGTCCTTCACTGACTTTGGTGTCGGCCATTCACTTACTGCTGAAACTTTCACTGGATCCATAGAGATTCCTTCGCCTGATACAATATGTCCTAGGAAATCGACTTGATCTAGCCAAAACTCACATTTGCTGTATTTAACGTAGAGTTGATGTTGTCGTAGAGTTTCCAGGACAATTCGTAGGTGTTCGGCATGTTCTTTCCGACTCTTTGAATACACCAGGATGTCGTCGATAAAGATGACAACAAACCTGTCTAAGTACTCCCGGAAAACTTGATTCATCAGGTTCATGAATATTGCTGGTACGTTGGTCACTCCAAATGGCATCATAAGAAATTCGTAATGTTCATAACGAGTTCTGAAAGCTGTTTTATGAATATCAGCTTTCTTGACCTTCACCTGATGATAACCTGAACGAAAATCTAATTTGGAGAAAACACAAGATCCACTTAGCTGATCGAATAGATCGTCGATACGCGGTAGCGGATACTTGTTCTTTATCGTGACTTCGTTCAAGGCTCTATAATCGATGCACATTCTGTATGAACTTTCCTTCTTCTTCACTAGCAAAACTGGAGATCCCCAACTTGAAGTGCTGGGACGAATCCATCCTTCAATAATTCGTCCAACTGAGTTCGGATCTCCTTCAAACCTTCCAGACTTAGGCGATAAAATGCTTTGATCACCGGTTGTGCTCCTGGTACTAAATCAATGTTGAATTCAAGAGATCGATCGGGAGGCAAACCTGATATATCGTCAGGAAACACATCTTCGAACTATCGAATTACTTCTGGCTTTGATCCTTCCTCCGCTTGAATTGCTGCAATCACTGCCTTCTTTGGTTTCGCCTTGTAGGTACTTGGCTCCAGGGTACTGTCTCCATTTTTGAAATAGAAGACCGGATGGTTTGGAATCTCAAATACTACCCTCCTTTGACGACAATTGATGGTAGCATAGAAGGTTCCGAGCTAATCCATACCTAGAACCACATCGAAGTTCGGTATGTCCAGCACCTTGAAATCAGCATAGAATTCTCTGCTGCAGATGACTACTGGACACAAGTTGTATCCTATTGTTGCCTTTAGAACGCCGTTCCCTGAACTGACATCTCAGCTGGATACAAGCGGTGTGACTGGAATCGCATGAGTTCGGACGAACCGTTGCGACATAAAGCAATGAGATGCTCCAGTATCGAAGAGTGCTAGTGCAGGAAGTGAGGCTACTAAGATTGTATCTAAGGTATGTGGGATATGTTTTAGGTATAGGAAAAATATGTAGATATGTATTAAGATTGAAAGAAAAGCTTGAGAAGAAAGGGCTACCAGTGATAACTTGGCCAGTGGCCTCTGTTTCTTCCACGGTCATCGTGAAAGCCTGTCGCCGTGGTACATTCCTCCTGGCCGGAGGAGCATTCCTCAGAACGTTCCGTTGAGCTTGATGGAACTGGCGAGGAGGAGGTGCAGTCGGTGGTCCTCTAGGTGGTGGAGCAGGGAGAGCGAGTCTTAAAGCAGGTGCCTGAAGGGCTGGTCTCTGCTGGTAAGTGATTGCTGGCCTGGGTGCAGCAATTGGGTTGTGTCTTCTGGGACAAGACCCAATATCATGAGTAGCTGAGCCGCAGACTAAGTAAAGACGGTTGGCTCGCCGGCAGTCTTTCATCAGATGCCCATCTCTCTTGAAGTAGGTATAAAAGGCTGGGCCGGGCCGGTTGATTGGTACTCCCGGTCTCCTGGGCATAAAAGATGGCCTTGATGAGGCTCATCCTGCCATCTGGTTGGCAGGGTGCTTAACTCCAACAGATTGAGATCTGCCCCTCATCTTTACCACTGCCTCATAACGGCGGGCAACTTTCAGAGCCGATTCATGGGTCGTACAATCTCCTGTGGCTAGTGCAGCCCGGATCTCTGGATCTAACCCTTGTTGAAATCGACAGGCCCTGATCTCATCCGTCGGTATCAGGTGTGCCGCAAATCTATTAAAGTATTGTGTTAGCTGTTAGTATGCGATATATTGAAGAATCGAATTATTGAGACATATCTTACCGACTAAGCATGGTGAACTCAGCGTTATATTCATCTACTGACTTGGTCCACATTGAATCTTGTTGCAGATGGATGAACTGCTGTTCCATGTCAAACCTGGCAGTCTCAGGAAAGTACTTTGCGTCGAACATGTCGCGGAAAGTCTTCCATTTGATGGGTTGATCAAGACGGATTTCTTCCTCCTTCCACCAAACCCGTACATTGTCCGTGAGTTGTAATTTCGCAACACGGACCCAAGCTATCTCTGGCACTTGTGCCGCTGCCAGATCATCTTCGATATTTTGAGCCCATTCCTCAGCTTCTAGAGGGCTCTCTTTTCTTGAGAATTGTTTAGGGTGCAAAGCTCTGAATTGCTTCACCCCAGGTGCTTCTGCCTCTGGTCGATTCATCAAGATAGCAGTTTGCTGCTGCTGTCCTTCCAGGAGGCTGCGAATTGCCTCAAGCAGAACCGTCTGCTCGTTGATCGGAATATCTACGACAGGTGTAATCGATAAGGGAGGTGGAGTGTTATTGAAGTTGGTGCTACTGTTGTTTGGGGAATCCATAACCTTGAAAATTATTTTTGGGTTAGAACAGATTCAAAGTATATGAAATTGTAAGATTCAAGGAGTATGAATTATAAAGAATGTTTTTAGTTGCAGGTTCTTGTGTTATATTGCTTAGGTTGTCCACGTAGAACTGAACTGCATGGTAGGGTTCCATACAGCTCTGACCTGCATGGGCCACCAACAAAACCTGTCACGCCCCGCTTCCGAGTATACGGGCAGAGGACACGACGAAGCCGCTACGTATTTACTCTGAAGTAAACACGCTGAGTGTATATAAGTAATATAAATAAAATGCACAAGAGACAGAGACAATAGATATAATTGAGTATCAACTTTATTAGTTAACATTCTTTTTACAATACATCTGAAAAGTAAATACATGGAATGGAAAGTAATGCCTAAACAGTGGTATAACAGAAATGGAAAATACAGAATGTAAATATGTACAAGGAATCTAAAGCTCTGGGTCGAAAGTCAGCTGATCCAAATCCTCGCAGGTGGACTCGATCTCCTGAAGGTCCGATCCACCTGACAACATTCTAAAGAAGAAAGAGAAGGAATGTCGTCAGCGAACAATCACTCTGTAAGTCCCAAAGATAAGGGAGAAGTAGAATAGACACACACACACAGAGAGAGAGAGTGTAGCTTTTAAAGTTGTATTATATTGTTATAATGTTGTATTTAGTGTTAACGCTGTTGTTTGTAGTTTGGTACAGAAGAGGCCAGTGTATATGAGAGGAGTCTCGTTAGACCAGAGACTACGGTGGATGGAATTAAGGAACCGTTCAGCCATGGTACAACGGCAATTGAATTCAGGTTAGATGTATTAATGGTTGCATTCCCGTGCCACTTTTAACACCTTCCATACCGATCTACCTCTTAAACCCCGCGATATCTTGATTGTATTGTTTATATTGTATTGTCTTGTATTATAGATTGTATAGATGGATGACTTGCCGAAACCATGATATCAGTAAATGGATGTAACTGGAGAATCATGTAGATGAATGTATATCCATGGTTCGGTTCAGTCAAGTTGTATATATTGATAGATTGAACAGATTGAACATATGGATTCATATTGAATTGTTATATATATATATATATATATATATATATATATATATACACTTGAATCTCATTCAAGTCAGATTGATTATATTGAGACTCAGTCTGAGTCAGACAATTAGAAAAGAAATTGAATCCTGAATTAGGTTTTGGTATTATCGGTAACCGCTGCACATGGACGATAGGATTTGTGTCTTTTTCAAAGACGATTACCGTGTTGATAACACCGTTTGTTAAGTTGTCTACCTTAAATAGGCAAGCACACATATCTCTGGCTCCCTGAGGCTCAAGAGACTGGCCCCGCTTAAATCTACGTTTACTAGGGTCCTTATTGCAATTTAGTATAAGTTGAGGGGGTTTTATGTAAAAATAATTTTGTATAATTTTCAAAATACACCTCAAGTATTTTATTATCGTCTTTAAAGTTTTTATTGATGTATATTTTATCATTATGACATTTCTAGTGAATAAAACCTATTTTTCATAATATATGGTATTTATTTGTAATATTGGAATTTGTATGGTATTTTCTTGTAAATGAGATGTTTTTCTTGAATTTTGGAAATGTGAAATATTATAAATATTAAAAATAGATATTTTGATATTAATTACATATATATATATATATTTATTAAAAATATAAGTTTTATTTATAATAAAAATCATATTTTCTAAAGAAAATTGTATTTTAAATATTTCGAGACCGTATGCTCCTTGCGGAGGTCTGCATCTCGCACTACTAAGCCCGAGGATGTGTGATAATCCGCACCATCCCGAACGGGTTTCCCGAAATGGGTTGTAGCGGCGCATTTGCAAAGATTTGTTAAAATATATATCTTGTAGAAAAATGCTTTCATAAGTTGGAGGTAGTTTTGTGTAAAATCGTATTTTTTCAAAACTATGTTCCCAAATATCATCGTGCTATATTACATATGAGTGTTGTGAGGAGGTAAATCATTACCTCGTGAGTTTTCTATAACTAGAATGGTTAAAAGGTATAAACATGTCGATATGAAAAATAAAGGTATTTTAATGTAAAAATGGAATAAAACTTACTACGATTATCATTTCATTGTCAAACTTATTCTATTGCCTTTGTTAATATTTAATGGTCATGACATAAGAGTTTGGTAATATTGTGTTTAAGAAAAATAGACTTTTTAAGGAAAAACCGAATCGGAAGTTGGATTAACTCCGCTTCCGTCGAGTTTTAGTTTTGAATATTATTTAGAATATAGAAGAGAAGAGAAATAGGGACTTACGGGATTAGTGCCAAGAGAAGTGTAAGAGGAAGGTTGGGGAAACACCAGTGTGTCGTTTCGTCGCCGGAAACTCCTCGAAACGTCGTTGGAAGTTCGCCGGAGTTTTGCCCTTCGCTAGCTCCACTTGCACACAAAAAGTCTATGAAATTTTCTTGAGAGTTTGGACAGAGATTTGGAAGTGAGGAGGGGTGATTTTAGGTGTGATATTTATAGGAAAAATTAGGGTTTAGGGTAAATGAAAGGGTGTGATAAAAATTGTATTAAAAATGGTTTAATTGGGTGTTTTAAATTGCTCTGTAAATATGCAGGGAACTTAAATATGACAGAGGTTATGGGGGGAGTTCAGGGGTCACAACATGTCAAGAAAAATAAGGTTTCCACTGAGCCGGACCAGCGCCGCCGGCCGATTCTTCCGAGTCGCCCGTCCGAGTCAGCGAGTCGGGTCGCGTCTCGTCGCCACGTGTCCCCTGTCGCTTGGTCTATCTCGTGGACCCGTTTGTTTTATGTGTGACTCTTGGTTTTACGGGTTATGCATGTGTAGACTCTCGGGCTTCTAAAAAGATTAAAAGAATTTAATATAAAAATAATGTGTGGTTAATGGGATTTAAACTCTGGTGCTTTGGTTCAGCAGTGCAAGGTCTTACCAATGAGCTACAAGCTCTTTCTTGCTATTCAAAAGTAAATTAAATAGTTATAGTACTCACAGGAAATGTAAATAGCCCAAGTATACATTAACTTTAAATCAATTTTATGTACACAAGAATTGGAGTTGTTACACTTTCTGTAAAGGCAATTCGGAGTGTTTCGTAGTCGTAATTCTAACATCGTTTCGGGTAATTTAGACGTCGTTAAAAACTTCAAACGAATATCAAATACCCATTTTTCTCCTTCGCTGGAAAATTTTCCAAAAGTTGGATTTTTCCAAGTTTAAAATCTTCAGAAAATCATGCAGGTGATTCTATGGACCCTCTAGAAGAACGATACCCAAACTCGGCTCTTTGACCACGGAACCGCGACCAAACCCTAGGGTTTGCGGCAATTTCGCGGCGCCATAAGTGAGGCATGGGTCGGCCCTTTTACGGTCGGTCCATAGGTGTTGTGGTATGTTCTGGGTATTTTTAAACTCCGCTCAAGTGTTGAGCCCTCTGGGAAATATAGGTGTTTGTTGATTCGATCGAACTGTTTAATATCGTCTAGCTATCTGTGAATTGTGATACAATATTTGCAATCCACAATATTAGTTTGTGAAAACTAATTTGAATTTTGTAAATCTAGCAATTTAGTTTCAGTTGATCGGTTGCCACGGTATTTTGATATGGATCAAAACTCTGTCGTAATCACGTAGTGTACGCGGATACTCGCCGGGTAACATTACTAGATAGCCATGCCCCATAACCCCGACCAAGTGACTGTAGGAGAACCCCGTTGCCAAAAGCATCCTCCCGGGTGCTCGCGGCCGCGGTATTCCTCCTAAGTGCACTTCGTCGACGGTATCGGGGGTGCGGCCGTCTACTAATTTTCTGACGAGCATTCGATCAGTATGTTGGAAATCTTGTTGAATTGCCCAACTTGATATTGAAAAGTATTTTCAATAACGAGACTAAAATGCGGGGTTTATAATTGTCAGGCATGAAATTCGGAATATGTGATATTCTGGGTTTATGATGTCTAAGGAATTCATATGGTTAGGCATGAAATCCGAAGTATGTGATACATTGGGTTTATGATGTCTAAGGTAGTTGCGGATTCCAATTGTTGTAGTTTTCATTTTCTTTTCTGCGACCGTAAGTGTAATATGTGGTGTATCTCCGGTTTCGTTGCTATATGTCAACGACAATTGGGATACACATATTTACTTACGTTGATAACATATAATGTTATGTGTTGCTGTGATATGTTATATTGGATCGTCGTGTTTGAATAACTGGGTTTTTTTGCGTGAGATGAGAGTTTTTCATTTTCATTCATGTAAAAACTTGTATGTAATATTATTTTATTGGGGCACTTCCGGGTTGAGGATGATGTCACCATTGATGTATATTATTTACTTTTCCGTATTAGGATAGACCCAAAGTAGGGAGCACAAGTAATCGGGTTCTAGAGTCCAGTGGGAAACCATCTCGAGGAGTCGAGACCGGGTCTCCTAACTTTAGAATTGGTAGGATTGCTTGCCGCTCTCGTAGGGGTCTAGGGATGTGGGTTGGCTATTCATCGCGACCGTAGAATCCGTGTTTTTTACTGGCTTAATTTAAAACACGGAATTCCTAGTATATCCAATATTTCATATGTGGACTTCTGCTGCTGATATTCTGTGATGTGATCACTTTATATGATGAGACGAATGCTGTTATTATATATATCATATATAATAAACGTTGCTTATGTTTTGCACCCGTGCTAGTCCCGCCCCGCTATACCGTTAGTTAAGTAACCTAACGGTGCATAACAGGACACTGTGACGAATGCGGATGGCATAAGCTTACGTTGTATTTTCGTTTCTTCTGTGATGCTTAGGAAGCATAAATGATGGGACTTCATTAATGAGATTAATGAAAAAGAAAGAAACATAAAGATGTTGTAGAATCCTGTTTTAAAAACTGGTAGCTCTGGTTCTTGCTTTGCATAGTGGCATTCCTTGATGAATATCCAACACCTCATTCGATGAGGAAAGAGCCGAGATCCCTTCACTGGGAGTGACCTCTTTAGCGAAACTAGCAGATGCTATAACCCACTCGGTTTTGTGTTTTGATTGCTTCTCTAGTTCTTACTTTGCATAGTGGTATTCATGAATATCTAGCACCTCATTCGATGAGGAAAGAGCCGGGATCCCTTCACCGGGAGTGACCTTTTTAGCAAAACTAGTAAAAGCCTAAAAAATACTCATTTTTCAAAATCACTTGATTCTACAACGATATCAAGTTCATTACGCAAAGGGTTTTCTTAAAAATCCGTCGCAGCCCTCCGTCATTTCAGATAAGGACTATTTAGTATTCGTGTTGCTCTTGTTGGCCTTTGTCAAGGCGTAGTGTGCGGTAGCTGATTAGTGCTTATCTGTTAAAAGCATGTGATGCGATTGGATTAGGGTAGTCGTGCGATCTTGTTGGCCTTTGTCAAGAGACGTGCGGGTGGGTTTAATTTAATCATGAAATGTACGGGTTGAACTTGACTAGTATCCTATGGTTTGTTGGCCTTTGTCAAGGTCATAGGAGATTAGGGGCAAAATATTATCGCGAATTTCAAGTGTTGAAATTTGCAATGAGATTGCATACATTCTATGAGATAGTTGGATCCCGATACCCACTGCGAGTAAGAATTACTCCTGGGAGAGTTTTGCACATTACAATTAGCCGATCAAAATAGGTGTCTAGAAAGCTGTTAACGGGGTTACGCCCCTGGGAAAAAAAGGTTTATTTTAATTAAGTCCATATGAAAGCACGGGGAACTTCCCTCAAAATACCGACACTAGCCTGGCCGAAAGATTGGCGAACTTGTAGGGTGTAATTAATCTCGGCTAGTCTTACCTTTTAGGGTTTGAAGGAAGATTTGTCAAAAACAGTGGGATCCATCCTGATTAAATAAAATAATAACCAATCTAATCTTGCAAGAGCATACGCAGAGTGTTTTCTTCTCTCTCTCTTTCCCTCCTGGTAACGACCGTGACATGCCTTAATCAAGATAATAATATAGATGCATTGATCAAACCTCCTTATTATACCGAGCTGGGGAACGTTGGTTCCGCTCTATCTTATAATTGTTATAAGTTCGAGCAGGAAATAGGGAAATACCAGGATTCCCATGCCACCCAATAGAGAAATGTGTATGTTGATGCATATTCTTCGGGTGTGTTCGTTACCGAGAACTGTTTCTCAGTACACTCCATGTCCTAGGTATAAGATACCGGAACATGATCCCACATATATAAGATGTTACGTGGGCTAAAGAAAGGTAGACAACTGAGAAAAAGTGATCATTCTCTAGAGTAGGGAATGGTGCAATTGTTGCAGCCAAATCAGTTGGCAAATATTACCTTGTATTACCAAATGGTAGATACATTGATTCTGAACAAATATTATTACATGTCGAACCTGATATACAACATTACATCAGTTTCTTTATTAAGTTAAGGAAGGATATAATTTTGTATTGCAGGATAATGTTGTGAACATTTTCCATAATCAAGAGTTGGTTGGATCGGGCACGTTATGTAAATGGCATATACGTTCTAAATCAAACCACAGTTCAAAGTATATAGAACACACACAAGAAGAGTAGTTCAGAAATGAACGAATCCCTCTTATGGCATTGTAGATCAGGTCATATCAATGTGACACAGCTAGCTAATTTACATAAGGATGAATATTTGAATCCGTTCGAATTTTCATCTTATGATACTTACCAGTCTTTTCTCAAAAGTAAAATGACCAATACTCCGTTCACTGGAAACGGAGAAAAAGAGTTACTGAACTCTTGTGACTGATACACGGTGATGTATACGGTCCTATGTCTACAAATGTCAGGATTGGTTCCTCATACTTTATTATATTCAATGACCATCTCTTAAGATTCGGACATATGTTCTTGTTGAAACATATGTCTGAAACTTTTAAGAAATTTAAGGAATATAACCTTGAAGTTGAGAACTAGATGGGTAGAAGTATTAAGTCTTTCGATGTGATCGAGGAGGAGAATACTTGAGCACGGAGTTCCTGAATTATTTAAAAGAGAATGAGATTCTCTCTCATCTTACTCCTTTGTATACACCACAGAACAACGGTGTATCGAGGCGGAAGTATCGCGTCCTATGAGATATGGCGCGCTCTATGATGAGTACCGGTGAGTTACCTGTTTCTTTTTGGGGGTTATGCGCTTGAGAAACCGCATACCTATTGAATAGAGTTCCATCCAAATCAGTGTCTACCACTCCATATGAGATATGGAATGGGAAGAGACCATCTTTTAAACGAGTTAAGATATGAGTTGTCCAGCTTATGTTGAAAAATAAAATCCGGACAAGCTCGAGGCAAGGTCGGTTCTGTAAGTTTGATTGGATATCCCGAATATTCGCGAGGGTATATCTTCTACCACACTGAGGAGCAAAAGGTGTTTTGTTTCTCAGCATGCCACCTTTTTAGAAAAGGAATTTCTTATAGAATAAATTAGTGGTCATGAGGTAGAACTGGAAGGAGTTCCAGCTAGACAAACTAACAGCTGATGATTTGGTAAAACCAAAGGATTCAATAGTCTCCAACGAACCTCAGCCTCTCCGCGAATCTGGTAGGGTTCCTCATCCACCTGAGAGATACTGCGGTTTTCTCGGTGATGGTGGGAGCGAGGATTGCATCATGGTAGATGATGACCCAACCAGGTTCAGGTAGGCCATCATGAGTATGGACTCTGTAAAATGGCTGGATGCAATGCGATCTGAGATGGAATTCATGTACACCAACAAAATATGACTTTGAATGTTGCACCTGAAGGGGTAAAATCCATCGGGAGCAAGTGGATCTTAAGAAGATTCTTGGTGTAAATAGAAAAGTTGAGACTTTCAAAGCTAGACTTGTAGTAAAAGGTTTTCGTCAATAACCAGGTATGGATTATGATGAAATCTTTTCTCCAGTGGCTATACTTAAGTCCATCAGGATTAAAGCACGCATCGCGGAGATGGAACATCTATTTTGATGAGGCAGTCAAAGTTTTTGACTTCATAAAAAAGGTAGATGAACGTTGTATATATAAAAAGATTGTAGAGAGTAAGATTGTCTTTCTCGTATTGTATGTAGATGACATACTTTTGATAGAAAATGGGTTTCCTATGCTTCACTCGGTCAAGCTCCTCTTATCACGCGGATTCTCCATGAATGATTTGGTGATACCTACTACATCTTGAGCATTTAGATCTATAGAGATAAATATAAGCGGATGTTGGGAGTGTTCCAAATCCAGGTGCATTAACACCATACTAAAAGGATTTACTATGGAAGATTTTGAGCATGGTGGTTCGCCCACTTACTCAAAGATCACTCTCTCCAAAAAGATGTCTCCCAAGACTGATTTGGAAAAAGCTCGCATACAAGGGATAACCTATGCTTCGGCAGTAGGCTCTATCATGTATATGATGTTGTGCACCAGACAAGATGTAGCTAACTCACTAGGTGTAGTGATCAGGAATCAATCGGATCTTGGGAGAATCATTGGACAGCTGCGAAGGACATTCTTAAGTACTTGAGAAGCACTGAAGAAATATTCTTGGTGTTTAGTAACAGTGAACTCCAGTGGGAGTCATTTACCAATTCGAGCTTCCAGAGTGATAAGGTCGACTGAAAGTCAGTCTCAGGCTTTGTATTTACCTTCAGTGGTGGGAAGGGATGTTGGAAGAGTTATAAGCTAGATACCGTAACAAACTAGACGATAAAGACTGAATACATCCCTGCCAACGATGCTGCCAAAGTGGTTGTCTGGATATTTCTTGTTTATGAGATGAACATGGTTCCTACCATTGAGCGTCCAATAACTGTTATTGTGACAATAATGGATTTATGGCATTGGCCTAGGAACCCTGGTCCCATCAGCGATCCAGGCATAATCTGAGGCAGTATCATCTGATTTGGGAGATGGTTGATCTTCAAGGGATCGAGGTAAGGAGAGTTTTCGCGAAAGATAACACGGTGGATCCACTCACAGATGCCCTTTCCTAGAGAGACTTTTATGGGGCGTTGAGTATGAGATATTACAACAAATGACCTTAGTGCAAGTGGGAGATTGTTAGTTATATGTATGCTCTAGAGGCCATTATTGTACATATGATGTATATTATAGTGGATGCTTGGACATATATAGGGAGGACTTTCTTGCTCGACATGATAGTATGCTATCTAGTTGCTCTTTATCTTGACATGTACACTTATTATCTCTCTATTACATATCGATAAAGCCCTTAGGATGAGTACTTGACTACCAGAATTATGATGCAGATCATACTAGTGGGGCTTGGGTAGTCCGTAAGTTCATCCTTCAATTGTTTCTAGTCATAGGAGTATCGAGACAGGGTATCGATATTCCAGAGTAGACTAGTGTATACGCTTCTTGACCCATATGATGGGCGATGGATGATCCCACATCCATTGGTGTTTGACATCAAAGATGGTATACGGGTGCTCAGTGGAGACTGGGTACACTGAACATGACTCGCCGAAAACTCCTAGATGGTATTATATCTCACGTCAGATAGCAGTTTTCTGGTGACACTGTTACAGGTTAGTCTGTAAACCCGAGATCGTCATAGAGTCTTGTGTGATTCCCACTGTGCTTTGATTTCTACCTTACCACGTTCAAGAGATCATGCAAAACGGTGGTTTTTGGGTACAGTCTCGAGTCACATGAAGGCGATGAGCGATAGGAGAGGATTTCGTCTCTCCCGGTATTGGGGGTTGATGTTGCACTGTGCTCGATTGGCCATAACAAGAAATCCCTGGCCAGAGTTGCTGAGATTTACAGGTAAGTGTTATCAGTAATTTCTCGAACCGTTATGGGCCTCACATCGGCATGACTTATCAAGCTATTGCGGTCTAACGTTTACCACACCCAGGCTGGATATGTGACATATCAGACGAAGAGACCAGACTGTACGGTAGTGTTACTTATTGGATTCGCGTGAGTATGAGCAGGATTGCTTGTTAATTTTCTGATCGCTCAATACCCGGGTAGCCGTTACGTCCAGCTAGTACCGCTGACGGCTTGTGGGTGACTGATATGACATCACCTACTGCCGGCGTATTGACGAGTCTTTAGAGTCCTACACAGAGGTTTCCTGGCTCAGGCGAAATGAAGTAGGAGCACATATATGATATGTGCAGGACCGAGATTAATACGTGTATGTGATACCGTATTCTATTCTCGCGATATGAGATATCAGTTGGTTATATGTGATATAGCCGGGTTGTTGAATCAAGTGTTGATTCGATAAGTTGATACATATGATATTAGGCGGTTATATGTGATATAGCCGGATTATTAAATCAAGTGTTGATTTAATAATTTAATGTATGATTATATATTTGATATATTGATTTATATTAACTAATATTAGCTCACTTAAGCATTTCTTTTTCTCACTTGTATACACTCAATATATATGTGATATATATTATTGTGTCATTCTAGTTGTTATATGCTATATCGGTGTATGAGACTCATACCATACAAATAATAATGTGGGGTTTTATTTATTAAGAGTAAAAGAAAATTGGTTGGAAATTAGTCAAGGTTAGAAGCTTGGAGAAGTTTTGTGCTAACCTTTGACTTAGTCCGCTAATTTTGTCTCACTCTAGATATTTATCATCCTAACAATTATTGTTACCCATGGTTTAGTCTCTACAAGAGTTATATGAGATATTTCTCACCCATGATTGCCATTCTACACTTGCTTATCTCCATAGTTGTTTTTCTTCATCTCCTTTCTCAAACTCTCTAGCCTTTTGGGAGGTGGAGAAAATTAGTGAGAAAAATATTTTTAAAGTGAGCAAAATTCCTAGTTTATCAACCTACATTAGATTAGCCATTTAGTTTAGGTTTTTTGCTTCACTAATTTCTAATTAGTGAAGAGATAGCTTGAATTAGTGTCTTCTCGACGTAAATCATGTTCGGCCTCGAAAAATTCAAGTAAGCTCGTTCATTTCATCTTGTGGAGTCTTATTAGAGTCCAGAAGATCACTACTTGGAGCGAAAGGACTACTACATGGAGCTTTTGAAGTGAATGACCGGTCTACGTAGGTTGTATTTCTTGTTCACTTAGATGTAAAAATATTTACATGCTAGCTTAACACCTAATTTTCTAGTTAGATCATTGGCATGGGTTGCATAGTTATCTAGGTTTTTTAAAATTGCATACTTGATGCCCTATAAATCGTAGTGAGGTCGCTATGGAACCCAACACATTCTAAAATCTGCACTGGCCTGCTCTGCGCAGTGGTACGGAAACACCCATGGTTCCCTTACTTGAAACCCGATCGAGGAAAACTTAGTCTCATAATTTACACGACTTCCTAAAATAGAATTATTTTTGGGCAATAACTTTTAATTCCAACCCGAAACTGTTTGTTTCTGTATGTGAACTTTTGACTAATTCCTGGCCTGAAATTCAATTGTTATGATTACAACTTCATATTGTGCGTATAAAATATTTGGCATTGCATCTTGAACTTGAAATGAATCCGCGAATACATGACTCCATGAATACATGATTCTGTGAATACATGCCGTGAACTCGTGAATTTGATATGCATCTATAGTTTTTAAGCATTCATATATTCATACTAATATTGCGTTAACTCCTTAAAATGAATAATTCACATATGGATGAGAAGTTTGACGAATGGGGGTAAGTACGTGTAATGGGGATCATACATGATCGCTGTAGTTCCGGTTTGTACGGAACAATTGCATTACTAACTCATGAATACAAGAATTCGTGTTTCTGTTGTTACGACGAGAAACGAAATATCTTCATTACAAGGAGAACTCTTATGAATAAAATATTGTTGAATATTTTATAAGCTTTAAATTCTTGTACTATATTTTCGTTTACTGCTTATGCAGACGCTTAGTATTTTCATATTGGAAAGGAGTGTTTCTCGGTGTGAATACGTTGCGGGTCTCGTCCGCTCTCGCTCCTCGTCTTTTGGAATGCGGGGCATGACGGTCTCAAACAGAGTGCAAGTTGGCATAATGCAGGTAGATTACCACCCTACTCATATCATTTCTAGGAAATTATTTTTGTAATAAAAGACTAACCATTTAGTAAAATATTTCATGAAGCAATGCATGTAGAAGAACAAAGTAAAGGGAACTAGGATTGCCATTCCTCTTTGGGCCGTTGAAAGTTTGTAATTTTCCTTTCTAAGATTGCTATACCTTTCTATATTTGTTGTCACAGTCGCACAAAGATGGAGTTAGTGCGCTCTGTTTACCTTTAAAACACTATTTTGCTAGGTTGTAGTCGTGTGCTGTTTTCTGTCATAATGCGACATTTCTTTTGGTCTAGTTTAGGTTGAGAATTGTATTATTAATATTAAAACTTCTCCCGCATTTCTATGGTTATCGAGTTTTCTTGTGTCTGTTGCTGATATTGTTATTTATTTTTTGTGAATTTATATGATTGTAGGAGTTCTCTGGTTCTGAAGAATGGAGTGGTGAGTGGTTTCATCAACTTCTATGAGCGGTATGGTCCATGTGAAACTCTTCAACCAAAGAGGACTTCATCGAAGATTTACTCGACGGGTCGGAAGTCGGATGTCGGAAGATTGATTGCCAACATAAATGTGGACATTTCCTGTTAAGATCAGCTCTTTCATCTATGATTGGAAAATGATCACTGCACATATGATATATGTTGGTTGCTCAATCATTGTCAATTGAGCTCGCCACGATGTACAGGATACTTGCTTTTTTAAGAGCATGTGAAATTTGGGAGCTTATAAAAGATGTATTCATGCATGCAAAGAGAAATTAAATTGAGCCTGTATCTGTACGGGTTACTTCCATTCTAAAATTTCAGAAAGTATGTACTCTTTAGTATTTTTCTTTGCCTAAGAAAGTTAAACTGGTAATGCTCGGTATTGGCGACCTCCAACATCAGGACACGTGGCAGATGACGTGTGCCAAGGCTCGGAAGAAAGGGACCACAGGGGCCGACCAGGCCACCCTGTGTCCGACCTGCAAGCGCAAACTGGCCCACCTCGGGGCTCTCTGCGGATATGCCTCCTCGGCCAATCAGCTCGTCCCGAACTGCCACAAGACCAAGACTTCTCGGCCTTCTCGCTTGCCCTCGAGCCCCCGGCCGAGGCCGTCTTCCTCGGTCCTCCGACCAACTCCACCGCTCACAGGCGTAACCGCTGTTACGCAAATCTCGCCATGCGCGGATTCCCCGCCGGCAGCATCCCACGTTCCACGCCAACACGATCCCCATTAATGGGCGATCCGCTCTTTACACGGGCGTGACGTCGGGAGCGTAACTGCCGGCAAAATTTTCGCGCTTGCTGCTGCGTGCCATCACCGCTATATAAACCCCCATCACAGAGGGGTCAAGTAAGTCATTCTTTACACTTTACGCCGTTATTCTGTCCGGATCTCATCACTAATTTGAGCGTCGGAAGGTCCTCGGTTGTACTAAACCATTCCGGGACTTCTTTGCAGGTACTCGGCGACAGCTCCTCACCCCACCTTCTTCTCTCAAAACCCATTGAGACCCACAAGCAACGAAGGATAATTGGTCAGGTTCGTCTCGAGATCAACGGAAGACAACATCTGACGGAGGCCTGAAAAGGAGCTCCATCATAAACAGTAATTAGTTTTGCAGATTACCCACAAATATTTGTAGGAACTGCATGCTGTGGACATTGGTTTTTCCCCCTATCTACAGGAAAATCTTTGGTTTTTTTATTTTTATAAATACCCCCTTCAATCTTTTATTTGTATATACCCTGTTGAAATCTTTAAGTTTATTATGAAAAACACGTTTTCGTTGATAACTGCTCTAAACTTCACCGTTTTGAGTTGCTCAGAACTTTTTGTTTATATGAGACGGAATTAATTCGGTATGGAACGGTGTTTCAGTAGGTGGCAAAATATGCTAGCTATTATACCGACAAAAACTTGTATCCTAGCTAGCTACATTTTTATATATAGTAATGAGATACAAATTGAAATTAGTTTAGAGGTTAATGGAGAAAAGAGGCCATAGAAAGGAATTTCCTTTTATAGAGTCAAAAAAATACACCATTCCTCAATTTTTCCGACGATCGGCACCCACCATCTTCATCGTTATCATCTAAGAAGTGGGTACACCAAATTTCATGTGATTCTACAACTTTTTCACCGTTGATTTAGCAATGTAAAAAGTTAATAAACCGTTAACTTTTTACATTGCTAAATCAACGGTGAAAAGGTTGTAGAATTACATGAAATTTGGTGTATCCGCATCTTAGATGATAACGATGAAGATAGTGGGTGCCGATCGGCGGAAAAAATAAGAGAGGGTGTATTTTTTCGATGCCATAGAAGAAAATTCTCTATCTTTCCTCTGTTATCTCATTAGTTTATATATTATTTATAATTATAATGCATGTTGGCTCATACAAACAAGCAGCTAGCAAAGCTACGCCAACACTTAGGACAACAAACATTTGACTAATTATATGATAGAAAGTAAATGTCATATTTTGGACTGTTTAGTTAATTTGCTACAATATAAATGAAATGTTGTTTCATGCAACGATATTGAACTCTATATTCATTATTTTGAATCCTTATGATCAATATTTGATTCATTAAATTAATAAAAAGCAATACAGTAATTTGCAAAATTGTTAAGATATGTGAAGTAAAATAGTCTCACATCAGGAAAACTATAAGAGGTACATGAGTATAAAATATAAAATGGGATAAAGCTCAACAAGACTTGAGTATTATTGTTGGAACCCATTTATATTAAAAACCCGTGTTCAGTCATATAAATAAAAATATAAGAACTTAATATAAATAGTATTTATAAATTTAAGAATGATTTATAGTGCAAGGTCGTGCTATACAAATTAAATACATAATATTTAATATGCTAATTTTATATTTGTTTTAATTAAATGCTCGCTTTACTCGTATTCATATAGTGGTATTCTTGATCCTATGGCCTCATTTTTAGTACCGTCGATCTCTCTAAGTTGAAGTTTGGGACCTTGTACAATTTTCTACCAATTTGACCGAATATACGACGTGAACCCTAATTTTAATTTTTGTCGGTTTTTTCCCATCACATTATTGATTCTTCGGCTAATGAAACTCGGTGGATCTCCTTTCCCTCTAACACTACAGTATGATTTATATATGAAAATTGGGACGCGGATATAATGAGAAAGCTCATTTTAAGTGAATGTGCAAGCAAGACCGTGAAAGACGTCGGCGAGGGCGAAAGACGCATTATTGTAGCAGACGAGAAGTACAATGTATGAGGTCATATATATATATATATGTGTGTGTGTGTGTGTCTCTCTCTCTCTCTCTCTCTCTCTCTCAAAAGGTACCAAATGCCATGGGAGACCAAATTCCACACGCAACTCCGGAGTCATTAGGTGTCGCAGATTTGATATTTTGTTGATTTTGATCAACACATGATGACATGAGAGTCTCGTGTGTCATTAGGTGTTGGCCAAAATCAACAACCCTAACCCAAGCCAAGCTATCCCAATTCTGTCAAAATCTCATCAGATCTAAAAATTTCACCCTTTCCATCATCCCCGCCCCCTTCCCCTTCATCCTCAACATCCTTGCCACCATCCCCCTCATCCTCGGCATCCTCGCCGGCATCGTCTCTTCTTTATCGAGCCCTCCTGATGATGCTCGATACCGGTGATCTCACAGATCATGACACGTGGCAGATGATGTGTCCCAGGGCATGCAAGAAAGGAACTACAGCAGCTGACCAAACCACCCCTATACTCGTCCTACCGAGCAGACGCTGGCTCGCCTCCGAGCCCCAGCACAATGGGCCTCCTCAGCCTCACAGCTCGTTCTCGAGCTACCACAGAAACTAGATACCTCGGCCCCCCTGCTCGCTCTCCCGTCGAGGTCATCTTCTTCGGTCTCATTGACCGACCAACAACACTGCTTGCAGGCGTAACTGTCATCCCGCGAATCTCGCCATGCGTGAGATCTCCGTCGGCCACATCCCACGTTCCACGCCACCACGATCCCCTATTAACGAGCCTGTCTCGCCATTAATGGGAGGTCCCGCTCATCGCGCGGGCGTGACGTCGGGAGCGTAACGGCCGGCGTGATTCTCATGCCTGCTGCACCTGCTGCCACTGCTACTTAAACCCCTCTTTCAGACGGTCATGGTAAGCCAATTCTACTCCACTAAACCGTTACTCTGCTCGGATCTCTAGACTAACTTGATCGTCGGAGGGTCCTCGGTGGTACAACCATCCCGGGACTTCCTTGCAGGTAACTCGGCAACCACAACCTCAACCTATTGAGATCCACACGCTTTAGAAGCGACAGCCTCCAGATCCAATCTCAGCTACACATCGCAGCCATCCGCAGATCAACGGGAAGCAACATCTGAAGGAGATCCCACCCTCCATCAGTTGGCACCGTCTGTAGGAACTTAGGTTCCACAAAAACAAAAGTTCGCCTCCCGATCTCACTCCAATGGCGAGCGATCCTCAAGACGATCCAAGTGCCGACCGCCGCCTCCCTCTCAACGGTGGCATAGACGAGCTTCATCCGCCGAATGCCATCAACGCCCTCGCCGGCCGGATAGACCGACTCTCATCCTTCGTGGAGGCGCTCGTCCGCGTCCAAACGGCGGGGCAAAATCCCCAGGTCACCGCTCCCCCGCCTTGGGACCAGGACCCCTACGGGGGAAGTGAAGACTCAGCCCGCGTCGGCACGGCCGACCGCCACCTCGCTGCCTCCCACGGCCACGGATCCCCCGGGACAGTACGTTCTGCGACCCGCTGGGCGCCCAACAGCTCGACACCGAGGTCCGTTGCTAGAGTGCCCCATCCCGAGATCTTTCGCGCGCCTGTCCCTCCTGAGGAAATGTCGGTCAGCTCGCCTGTCACCAGGCATGACCGACACACCCTCCCCTGACGGGGCCGCGCAGACGGGGCTCATCAAGGCAGCTCAAGGGCCACCTCACTCGGGGATTTGAGGAACCTCATTGAGAGAAACCACGGCCGAGGCCAGACGCAGGCCGCCGCCAACAGCAGGGGCCTGGGATCAGAATGCGCCGAATCGTCGGGGTACCATGGCCGACTCGACGCCCTCGAGACAAAGATCGAGAGTCTGCATCGGGAAGGTCACCGTTCGAGTGACGGGGCTAAGTATGCCCCCGACTCGCTCACAAAACCGTTCACCGAGGAGCTGCTCGCCGTCCATGTCTCCTCCCGCAATAAGCCCCCAAAGGTCTCCCTCTTCGACGGCAAATCTGACCCAAGGACCACTTGGATGCGTTCACCGCGGGAATGAGCTTCCAAGACCACTCCTATTCCGCCCAGTGCCGAGCTTTCCCGGCCACTCTCATCCGTGTCGGGCGAGACTGGTTCCGAGGACTCGAGTCGCGCTCGATCTCAACCTTTGACGAGCTAGCCACATAATTCTTCGGCCACTTCTTCGGGAACAGGTGGCAGAAGCGCACAATCGACCACCTTTTCACGATCAAGAGCGGGGACAGAGAGACGTTCAAGGCCTACATCACCTGTTTCTACAACGCCTTTCTCGAGGTCCCAGAGCACCGGGACGAAACGGTCATCACAGCTCTAAGGTCTGGTCTTAGGCACAAGGAGTGGTTATGCTCTTTTGCACTGGCGCAACCTAAGACCATGGCCAAGGTAAAGGCCTGGACTGAGCGCGAGGTCTAGTTCGAGTCCGAGGTGAACGCAAGCCTCCCCCGAGCAGAGCAAGCCAAAAAAAGAGGGCCAAGGACGAGAGAAGAGGACCGGAACGGCAAAAGCCCTATCCCCCAAAGTTCCAGGAGTACATGCCGCTTAATGTCTCCCAGACAGTGCTACTTGAGGAGGCGAAGGGTTCTTCAAGTTCCCCCCGATCCTACGCTCGGCTTCAAAGCGAACCCGGGGCACCTACCGCGGCTTTCATAGGTCGTTGGGCCACTCAACGGAGAGCTGCAAACAACTCCGAGATTACATCTAGGAGCTGATCCGTTCGGGGCACCTCGCGGCGTACTTGAGGGACAAGCGGCAAGCTGACCGCGAGCAGGAGCAGCGTCCCCCTCCAGCCGAGCAGACCATCGGCCAGATCATGGTAGTGTCAGCAGAGCACGCGACTGGTATCCCCGAAGCCCGGTACCCCATGCCGAGTACAGATACCAGCAGACGTATGGGGGGCTCAAGCTGCATGAATAAAAGCATCTACTAACATGTATTTTCTTTTCAAAGCAATGTACCATCTTCCTAAGATCTTTTGTTTATACAATAAAAGGATTAATAGAGCATTGCAGAAAAGAAAAAAGAATCTTATTCATTCAAAAGGTACTATCGGCTCCTCAGCCGTACACAAAAAAGAAAATTTTATTATTACAACAGCGGGGGAATAGGGTGCAGAGAGCACTGCTCGTGGTACCTTGAGCCTATCTCCTCCAGCTGAGCCCTCGTAGCATCTAACCTCTGCCTCCGATCCCCCCCTACGAGCTTCGGCGTCGAGCCTCAACTGGTATCACTCACGGACGAGCGCTTCCGACCGGTTTAGCCGGATTGTGGAGATCAGGCCGAAGCGCCTCAGAGACCTTAGCTTGCCTATGGCCTTATCGAACAGCATTTCGGATAAGGGGTTGTAAAGCCCCAGCGACGCCCTCCAGATGGAATACATCAGTAGCTGAAAGAGGGAGGACCACCGAGGAAGCAATCGGCCGAATTGGTCCTCGATCCTGCCGATTACCAACTGCACCGTGTCCTCAGTGCAATACGGGTCATAGAGGTAGACATCCTCGAAGCCTACGATGTCTTCGATGGTGAAGGGGAAGCACTGCATTTTCGCGTTTCGAGTGTGAGAAGGAAGAAAATAGTTACTCCCTCCGTTTTATAGACAACGACGCCTGGGAGTCCAACGGTCGCCCGCTTCACCTGCAACGCAGGCGCTACGCGGCAAGCGTCGCGCCTCCCCATGAGAAACGGAACGACGCAACTCCGGTGCTTCTCCTTCGCCACGCATTGCGACACATGTCCCAAAGACCGTCCCACTGCTCGGTGCTCACCTTGGGAGGGTCGGACAGAGCTTCGCCAAGAGGCAACCGAGCAGCTACCCTGCTCGGCTATCCCCGGCCGGTAGCTTCCCTACCCCACGACGCCAGGGAGCAAAGCCCTCACAAAGAGGCAGCCCTGCAGCTACCCTGCTTGTCTATCCCTGGCTGGTAGCTTCCCTACCCTATGATGCCAGGGATCAAAGCCCTTGCCAAGAGGCAGCCCTGCAGTTACCCTGCTCGGCTATCCCTGACCAGTAGCTTCCCTACCCCACGACACCAGGGAGCAAAGCCCTCACAAAGAGGCAACCCTGCAGCTACCCTGCTCGGCTATCCCTGGCTGGTAGCTTCCCTACCCCACGACGCCAGGGATCAAAGCCCTCGCAAAGAGGCAGCCCTGCAGCTACCCTGCTCGGCTATCCCTGGCAGGTAGCTTCCCTACCCCACGATGCCAGGGATCAAAGCCCTCACAAAGAGGCAGCCCTGCAGCTACCCTGCTCGGCTATCCCTGGCCGGTAGCATCCCTACTCCACGACGCCAGGGATCAAAGCCCTCGCCAAGAGGTACAGGGCAGCAACCCTGCTCGGCCATCCTTAAGGACCCAAAAGCCATCGAAAGAAGCAACGGCTTAGCACAACCATGCTCGGTTATCCCTGGCACACCACCAGGGATCAAAGCCCTAGCCATGAGGCACCGGAGGGCAACCTCGCCCGGGCATCCTTAGTAGGCCTCCCACGCCCCTCTCGTGCTAAGGATGAAAAGCCCTCGAAAGAGGCAACCGCTTAGCATAATCCGTGCTCGGTTATTCCTGTCAGAACGCCAGGGATCAAAGCTGTCATGCCCCGCTTCCCAGAGTGCGCTAAGATCGACACGTGACCGAGCCAACCATGCTACCTGTGGCTAGGAAACACCTATCCACAGTCACATTATGGCTGTCTATAGATATCAAGAACAGGAAAATAAAAGAAACTGTCTAGTACATGTCCATGAGCCAGAAATAACGAGTCAAGAAATAATATGTGGAAGCAATAAATTCAAGTAACAATAACAATCTGGAATGTACGTCCCAAATTATGGGCTCACATCAAGAATGAAAGTACGAAAATAAAACTAAACTAACTAGCAACTAACATGATCTTCACTGCTTGGCTTGTTGGTCAAAATACTCCTGAACTGCCTGCGACAGAGATAGAGGATCTGGGACATGCAAAACTCAGACGTCAGTGCGTCATGATATCAACCAATAATAAAGGAACATGATACATGAGATATGCAGGCATGAATCATAAATAGTAACAAGTCAACAGGGATGCATAACAGTGAAGTGTATCAGTATATGTGACGTGCAGTGATCAATCTAAGCTGTGCTACTGGGTTATCTATTCTAAAGTTTGTTTGAAATCAATTAATGTAATCCTCCATATAACTCAAAGAATATGTCCCGTTACCCCCTGGGACCACGGATCAGGATATGTGAACCAAGAATGGTTCTGTCCCGTTACCCCCCAGGACCACGGATCAAGATGTAAGAGTCACGAATGGCTCTGTCCCGTTACCCCCCGGGACCACGGATCAAGTAATACACTTTTAAGTTAAAACTTTAGCCTAAACTTTTGATTTTCCCATACCCCCAAGGTTATGTGTTCAAGTCAGGTATTGATAATCTGGAGCTAATGCCAACGCAGGATCAAGCAGATACAAGTTTGTCTATACAGACAACATGATATATCCATCGGGACAACAGGTCAAGATTGTCAGCATTAGTAACAAGATCAGGTATCAAGTCAAGCAGTGATGCATCAGGTCAAGTCAGGTAGTGTACAGATATCAAGCGGATGCTCATAATAAAACTGTAGCAAGTATGGGTGCACGATAAAAGCATGGATGCATAAATATTTATTAGGGGTTACATCATGACTATATTGAAGGGTTGCTATGCACGCTCACAAGGTTCTACGAGGCATCAACCATGCCCGATTTAAAATTTAGCCGTGCCGAACAACCCAAAGCCGGATCTTTAAACTAGAGTTTAGGCGAAAACAAGCATGTTAAACACTTTAACACTAAGTGAGAGGGATTACAAGCTTTGTAGATCCGGTCCTTCACTTCTTAAGCTCCGTGTTGAGGTCCCTTCGCCGCGATCATCATGTTCCGGACTCTCGAGAGGCTCCACGAAGAGAAACATGCAGTCTTGCTTCCGATCTTCGATAACATAGATGATCTACCTCGAAGTTTCATTAACACAAGCTAACACTCACTAAATGAAGTGAACACCCTCATCTAAATGGTAAGGATAGATGAGGATGAGGAAGTAGGATTTTTGCTCTCATTTATAATCTATTTCTCACACATTTTTCATCACTTAGAAAAAGCTAGAAAGCTTTTTCCATGAAGCAAGAAGGAAGAAGAAGATGAATTAAAATTAGAATCCTTTTGTGATGAATAATGATAGACTTGATAAGGTTAGAAATGCAATCATGGTTCAAGTAACCATTGTAGAGATTTTACTAGAGTTAAGGGTTAGGGTTAAGTTAAAGAAATATCTTGCAAAAGATCTTTTCCAAAACAAAAAAGAAAACCTTCTAGAAACTTCTAGAAATGATTAACCCAAATCAAACCCTAACCATGTTTAATCTCCACTAAACATATTGCATTAATAACCATATCATGTTACAATATTATATATCATATATATAATATTTATTGTAACAAAATAAAATAATACAATTAACATATATCGCATATATATCAATGTATTACCCGAGTGAGAAAAAGAATCTTTTAGTGAGCTCATATTAATTAATGTAATTTAATATATCATATATATTATTATACATTAAATTATCGAATCAACACTTGATCCGACAATCCGGCTATATCGAATATAACCGACTAATATTTATCTGTACCGATTCATCGAATCAACACTTGATCCGATGACCCGGCTGATATCAAATATCGTGAGAAATGAATACGGTATCTCATATCGCATTATCCTCGGTCCTACACATATCACATATATGCCCCTACTCCATTTTGCCTGAGTCAAGAAACCTCTGTGTAGGACTTTAAAGAATCGTCAATACGCCGGCAGTAGGTGATGATCATATCAAACACCCACAAGCTGCAAGCGGTCAGCTAAACGTAACAGCTACCCAGGTATTGAGCGCTCAGAAGATCAACAAGAAAGCCTGTACATTCTCCTGTGAATCCAATCAGTAACACTCCCGTACAGTCCGGTCTCGTCGTCTGATATGTCGCATATCTCGCCTAGGGGTGGTAAACGTCAGACCCCAGTAGCTCGATAAGTCGTGACGATATGAGGTCCATAACAGTTCGAGAAACTACTGATAACACTTACCAGTAAATCTCAGCAACCCTGGCCAGGGATTTCCGGTTATAGCCAATCGAACACAGCACAACATCAACTCCCTATACCGGGAGAGACGAATCCCCTCCTATCGCTCATTGCCTCCATGTGATTCGGGACTGTACCCAAAAGCCACATTTTTGCACGCCCTCTTGGACGTGGTATGATGGAAATCAAAGCATAGTGGGAATCACACAAGACTCTATGACGATCTCGGGTCAACAGACTACTCTGTACCAGTGTCACCGGAGAACTGCTATCTAACGTGAGGTATAATACCATCTGGGAGTTCTCGGCGAGTCCGTCCAGTATACCCAGTCTCTACTGATCACCCATACACCATCCTTGATGTCAAACACCGATGGATATGGGATCATCCATCGCCCATCATATGGGTCAAGATGCGTATACGCTAGTCTACTCTGGTGTATCGATGCCCTGTCTCGATACACCCTCGACTAGGAACACTTATAGGATGTACTCGTCGACTACCGTGGCCCCACTAGTATGATCTCATCATAATCCCAGTAGTCGAGTACAGATCCTAAGGGCTTTATCAACATGTAACATAGAGACAATCAGAGTACATGTTTAGATAAAGTACAACCAGATAGCATACTATCATGTCGAGCAAGAAAGTCCTCCCTATATATGTCCAAGCATCCATTACAATATACATCGTATGTACAGTAATGGCCTCTAGGGCATACATATAACTAACATATATAGGATGCACCTTATCAAGTATGGTGTGCTAATATAACAATAATATGAATTAATATGACATGGCATGCAACTAGATATAAAGAATAATGGTATGGGTACACAATAAAACATGGATGCTCAATTATCTATCAGGGTTTACAAGATACACAATTATCTAGCAGGGGTTACAACTACAGCTCTAAGACTATGTAGGATGCACATTATCAAGCATGGGGGACTAATGTAATAATAATATGAGTTAATGTAATATGGCATGCAACTAGGTATGCAGAATTAATGGTATGGATACACAATAAAACATGGATGCATGAATAACTATCAGGGGTTGCAAATATAGCTCCACTACTATAATAACATGAATTAATATGATCTATAAATGCAGCTACATGGATATTAAATGATATGGATGCATACGGGTATCCGAAAAATAGTAAAACGTAATATGGATGTACAATTCAATCAATATGTAATATTTTTATTCATATGGATGCAAGATAAGTACTATAGCATGTAGCAAGATAAACTTACCTTGATCGGATCATACGACGGATACGTACGGTACGTCCGACGTCGGTAAATCGTCGCAACGCACACACGGCACGCGAGACGGGTCCAGGCAAGGCAAGAGGGTGATCACGCAGGCAAGGTACGTTCTCTGGATCGTCTGGAACGGCAGCGGCGACGTGACTCCGACGATCGCTGGAAAAAACAAGATTTCAAGAAAAGAGAAAGACAAGGAAAAAGAAGAAAAGGAAGAAGAAGAAAGGGAAGTGCTCACTGGGGTTTAGTGTACTGGGGTCAGGGAGACGAAGTGGTGGTGTCGTGGTCACCGGCGGTGAGGTGTAGGCGATGGAGTTTTGGCAAAAGACAGTGGAGTGCTAGGGTTTGGGTGTGCAGGGATCTTAGGGTTCTGTTGGTGCAGGGCTTGTTGGATGAGGGCTCGGTTGTTGGAAGAAAAGGAGAGGAAAAGGAGGAAAGAAGAAATGGGGTGAGGTGACAAGGAGAGGAGGTCGTCGGCGGTTGGGTTGAGGTTCTTGGGTGTGCAGGCTCGGTTGAGGAAGAAGAGGGGAGGAAGAAAATGATGACGAGGAGGAGGAGGAGATGATGAGGGTGGAGGTGTTAACGAGGTTGAGGAGGCAGATGAGCAAGGTTTAGGGTTAGGGTTTCGTTTTGCAGTGGGTTCTTGTGGCGAGGGGGCTCGGTTTAAATAGAGAAGAAGAAAAGAAGAGAAGGGAGGTGACCAGAGCGTGGGGGTTGTGACGCTACTCGATTCGCGAACAGTGTTCGCGAAAGAGGAGAGAGAGGGCTCGAGAGGAGAGAGAAAAAGAAGAGAGAGAGAGAGAGAGATAGGTTGTTAACTGTTAGGAAAAACGTTTAGATTTTAATTTAGGAAAAAAATCTGTTAGCTATCTAAATTTTAATTTATATCAGTTTATAAAATTAATATTATATAAATAAAATTTGATATTCTGGTAAATACAAATATAGTCCAAAACACGGCCGGGTCGGGTCTAAAAATTCAGGTTTAAAATACGAAAAATATACATGTCGACCAAGAATTAAAATTGGATATCCGGGTAACGAAAATGCATACTCCCAAGAACGGATGCACGTACGTGCGCGTAGCCATCCAAACAAGTCTTTTTCACTGAACGGGACGAGAACAAGATGCGCGGATGCTACCACAGGGTCAGGGGTATCAAGCAGGCCATGCAATATATTTTTAAAATATTTTATGTGACTTTAAATGTTATATTAAAAAAATGCAGATGCTAGATAAAAATGCCAGTATGCAGTATACATGAAAGTGCACGGATCCACGTAGATAAATCAAAAACATGAATCAAGACAGGTTTCAAGCATGTGGGTCGGGTCGGATGCAAATACAGATGTCAAAACACTATTCGCACCCAAAACACAGTAAATCAGGAAAATACCATAATAAAGAAATATTTGAACTTAAACTAGTATAAATGAACTAGGGTGTTACATTATACCCAACTACAAAAAGAATTTCGTCCTCGAAATTCCCAAAACAAGAAAAGATAAACAACATGAATCTACAAGAATAAGTGTGGAAACTTCTGTCGAATCTCGTCTTCTCATTCCCAAGTCGATTCTCCGTGCGAGCGATTTCCCCAAGAAACAAGTACGAGAGGGGTAACCTTGTTCTTAAGGACCTTTTCTCTTCGATCAACAATCGACATCGGTCGTTCCTTAAAGGTCAAATTCTCTCTTACAGTCAGCTCCGAATGATCCAGTACGTGTGTTTCATCTCGAACATACTTACGGAGTTGAGATACATGAAACACATCATAAACATTCGCCAAAGATGGTGGTAAAACCAATCGATAAGCCACTTCTTCAACACGCTCCATAATCTTGAAAGGCCCCACGAATCGAGAACTAAGCTTGCCTCGACTCCCAAAATGAATCACGCCTCTAGTCGGTGATATCTTCAAGAATACCAGATCACCAGCAGCGAACTATAGAGGTCTTCTCGATGTGTCGGCCCAACTCTTCTTCCGACCTTGTGCTGCCTTCATGTGATTTCGGATAGTATTAACTTTCTCCACGGTTTGCATGATGAAATCCGGTCCCAACAATCTTCGTTCTCCAACATCGTCCCAACAAACGGGTGAGCGACACTTACGACCATACAACGCTTCGAATGGAGCCGTCTAAATAGTCACCTGAAAACTGTTGTTGTAAGAAAACTCCACCAAGTGTAGATGATCCTCCCACGAACCCTTAAAGTCCAACATGCAAGCTCTCAACATGTCTTTAAGAGTTTGGATCGTTCTCTCCGACTGGCCATCCGTCTGAGGATGATAAGCAGTGCTAAACTTTAATCGCGTCCCCAAACTTTCCTGTAGACTCCTCCAGAAGTGCGATAAGAATCGGGTGTCACGGTCGGAAATGATGCTCATGGGTACTCCATGCAATCTCACAATCTCCTACATGTACCAACGCTTCCATTGACTGACCAACTCGAAACGGTATGAAATGAGCTGCCTTGGTCAATCGATCAACAATCACCCAAACTGCATTATTGCCCTTTGGACTCCGCGGTAAAGCTGTCACGAAATCCATGGTTATATGTTCCCACTTCCATTGAGGGATCAGAAGTGGTTGCAATAAACCAGCTACCCTTTAACATTCAGCCTTAACTTGCTAACACACCAAGCACTTCGCTACAAAGCGAGCAATCTCCCTTTTCATGCCTTCCCACCAGAAATGCTGTCATAGATCACGGTACATTTTCGTGCCTTCTGGATGTACGGAATATGCGGAACTGTGTGCCTCCTTCATAACTTCTTCGCGAATGTCTCCTTTCGGCACACACAAACAGCTACTATAATGCAACGAACCATCTTCATGAATCAACAAGTCTGTTCAAAGTCCCGCTTCAACCTGTTCTCAAAACTTCTGCAATCTTGGGTCCTGTGACTGCGCTGCTTTAATATTATCGATCAACGACGACTGTACTTGAAGCTGCATCAACTTTCCCGAAGAATGCGGTAGCACAATCTCCAACTTGAATCTCCGAAAATCTTCGAAAAGTTCCTTTTGTGCAGTCAACGTCCGAATTGCTGGCAACTGACTAAGCGCATCCGGCACAATATTAACTTTCCCTAGATGGTACTTGAGATCAAGATCATAGTCAGCCATCAGCTCTAACCATCTACGCTGCTTCATATTAAGCTCTTTCTACGTGAACACATACTTTAGGCTTTTGTGATCGGTGAATATTTCGACCCTTTCGTCCAATAAGTAGTGTCTCAAAATCTTCAAAGCGAAAATCACAGCTGCTAGCTCCAAATCATGAGTTGGGTAATTCTTCTCATCGATCTTCAACTGTCTCGATGCGTAAGCTATAACTTTCCCATGCTGCATCAAAACACATCCTAAACCTTTCCCAGATGTGTCGCTGTGAATCACCAATCCTTCGGAACCATCTGGTACGGTAAAAATAGGAGCGGTTATCAATCTTTGCTTCAACGCCTCAAAAGACGACGCACATTTATCCGTCCATACGAATGGTACTTCCTTACGCGTAAGCTTGGTCAAAGGTTCAGCCAAACGAGCAAAATTCTCCATGAATCTTCTGTAATATCCGGCAAGTCCAAGAAAACTTCTGATCTCATCTACGTTCTTCGGAATTGGCCAATCCTGAACTGCTGCAATCTTCTCGGGATCAACGGCGATTCCTTCTCCGGATACGACGTGCCCCAAAAACTTCACTTCTTCAATTCGCCTTTGCTCATCTTCGTATATAATCTTTCTTGCCTCAATGTCTGCGGTGCGATCTTCAAGTGTTCTGCATGCTCTTCAATGCTCCTCGAGTAGACCAGAATATCATCGATGAACACCGCTATAAACTGGTTCAAGAACGGTGAAAAGATTCGGTTCATCAAGTCCATAAATACCGCTGGTGCATTCGTGACTCCGAATGGCATCACTAAATACTCGTAATGTCCATACCAAGTTCGGAACGCAGTCTTGTAAATATCCTCTGATTTAACTCGAACCTGATAATATCTGGATCGTAAATCCAGCTTCGAGAATACCCTTGCGCCACTAAGTTGCTCAAATAATTCGCCAATGCGAGAGATCGGGTACTTGTTATTAATAGTCACCCGGTTTAATTCTCGATAATCGATGCGCATTCTCCTTGTGCCATCTTTCTTCTTGACTAGAAGAACTGGAGCTCCCCAAGGTGAATTGCTGCTGCGAATCCAACCCTTCTCAAGTAATTCGGTAACCTGCTTCTTGATTTCTTCCAACTCCACTGGTGCCATCGGATAGTACGCCTTGGAGATTAGCGCTGCACCAGGAACAAGATCGATTGCGAACTCCACATCTCGTTTTGGCGGTAAACCCGAGATGTCCTCTACCACGTCCATAAACTCTCGAACTACAGCTGGCGCTTCCTCCTTATCAACTTCCATTGACGAAAGAACACCGTTTGTCGGCCTAGCCCTAAACTCGACTGGCCTGACAGAACTGCTACCTCCAGCAAAAACAAACGTCGGATGTCCGGGAATCTGGAAAATCACTTTCTTTGTCCTACAATCAATGTGAGCGTGGAAAGTGCCGAGAAAATCCATTCCCAAGACAATTTCATAACTGCCGGTATCGATCACCAAGAAATCTGCAAATAACTCCCGTCCACAAATAACAACTGAACAATCCTTACATTCTCTACTAGCTATGATATTCCCATTCCCAGTGTGTATGTCCCAACAATTAGACAGGGTCGTGCAAGAAATCGAGTGTGTAGCAATAAACTTGGAAGACATTAAACAATGGGATGCACCAGCATCGAATAATGCTAATGCGGGAAAATTATGAACAAGTAGGATACCTGAAACAATTTCATCTGAAGCCTTGGCCTCTTCAGCCGTCGGGGTAAAGGATCGAGCTTGATTGGGTCCCTGAGTTAACTGCTTCTGCCCCTGAAACTGCCTCTGCGGTGGCCTCAGAACATCATCCTTCAAACGAAGGTTCAACGGGCAAATACTAATAGTATGATCAGCTGATTCGCAAACCAAACAAAGTCCAAGTTTCCTCCGACAATCCTTCTGCTGATGTCTGGGTAGATGGCAAAAGTCACACATCATTCTTCCTCTTTGCTCGGGTACGACGGGCTTCTTCATCGGTACTACGCCACGTCGGTTCACCGGAATACCTCTGTGTATAGGCGCTCGGTTTGGCGCAAACGCCAGCTTTCGCACTGCAACTGCCTGCTGCTGCGTACCCCCAGTCTTCATTGATAAGCTCTGCTGCTCTCGAGCTGCTTTAAGAACTTGAGAGAAAGTGGTCAATCCCAGAGATAAGATGTGCCGCTGGATTTCCACGTCCAAACTGCGCATGAACCTCCTTGCCCTATCAGCATCGTTGGCAACCAAAGGACCAGCAAATCTACTGAGCCGTATCCACTCAGCCGCATGTATATCTACAGATACGCCGTTCTGCTTCAAGCTGATAAACCTTTCTTCCATTTATTCCCGTGCAGTCTGCGGAAAGAACTTCTCCAAGAAACTCTTCGAGAAAGTATCCCAACTGATCGGCTTGGGCAAACGGGTCCCTTCCACAAGCCACCATTCACTGGCATAGTCTACCAATTGGATGCGCACGACATCCACTCTCTTGTCCTCTGGAATCTGTGCTGCAACGAGCAGATTCTCCATATCAACCAGCCACTGCTCTGCTGGCAACGGTTCCTCCAAACCAGTGAAGATGGAAGGACCAAGTTTCCTGAAATCCACCACGGTACCCACACGCTGTACTGGTTTGGTTACAACATCGTTTATAGGCTGCTGGACGGTCCACAAACCATCCTGAAAAGCTTCGGCCTGCCGCTGGTTCAGCTTGGTCTGCCACTTCTGGTTCTCCAGCATTCTATGAATTAGTCCAAGCAATGCGGCGTCATCAACACGCCTCTGGTACGATCGCAGATTTCTGTCCACCATAATTCTGAAGCCAACACCGAAGAGGATTAGCAAGATAAACAAGATTCAATAAACAGGATACAAGGAGTAAGATAGTTATGGATTCAAGGATGGCAAGATAGCAATAAGGCAGGACATGCTCCTAGTTACGAGTATTCTGATTCGTGTATTGGGTCCAATACCCAACTACAAAAGAATAAAATCTGATTAACCTAAATCCTATGGCTCTGATACCAAACAAATCCTGTCACGCCCCGCTTCCAAGAGTGCGCTAAGATCGGCACGTGACAGAGCCAACCATGCTACATGTGGCTAGGAAACATCCCTCTGCAGTCACATTACAGCTGTCTATAGATATCAAGAACAGGAAAATAAAAGAAAATATCTAGTACATGTCCATGAGCCAGAAATAACGAGTCAAGAAATAATATGCGGAAGCAATAAATTCAAGTAACAATAACAATCTAGAAAGTATGTCCCAAATTATGGGCTCACATCAAGAATGAAAGTACGAAAATAAAACTAAACTAACTAGTAACTAACATGATCTTCACTGCTTGGCTTGTTGGTCAAAACACTCCTGAACTGCCTGCGACAGAGATAGAGGATCTGGGCCATGCAAAACCAAGACGTCAGTGCGACATGATATCAACCAATAATAAAGGAACAGGATACACAAGATATGCAGGCATGAATCATAAATAGTAACAAGTCAACAGGGATGTATAACAGTGAAGTGTATCAGTATATGTGACCTGTAGTGATCAATCTAAGCTGTGTTACCGGGTTATCTATTCTAAAGTTTGATTGAAATCAATTAATATAATCCTCCATGTAACTCAAAGAATATGTCCCGTTACCCCCTGGGACCATGGATCAGGATATGTGAACCAAGAATGGTTCTGTCCCGTTAACCCCCGGGACCACGGATCAAGATGTAAGAGTCACGAATGGCTCTGTCCCGTTACCCCCCGGGACCACGGATCAAGTAATACCCTTTTAAGTTACACTTTAGTTTACACTTTTGATTTCTCCATACCCCCAAGGTTATGTGTTCAAGTCAGGTATTGATAATCTGGAGCTAATGCCAACGCAGGATCAAGCAGGTACAAGTTTGTCTATACAGACAACATGATATGTCCATCGGGACAACAGGTCAAGATTGTCGGCATTAGTAACAAGATCAGGTGTCAAGTCAAGCAGTGGTGCATCAGGTCAAGTCAGGTAGTGCACGGATATCAAGCAGATGCTCATAATAAAACTGTAGCAAGTACGGGTGCGCGATAAAAACATGGATGCATAAATATTTATCAGGGGTTACATCATGACTATGTAGGATGCACCTTGTCAAGTATGGGGTGCTAATATAACAATAATATGAATTAATACGACATGGCATGCAACTAGATATAAAGAATTAATGGTATGGGTACACAATAAAACATGGATGCTCAATTATCTATCAGGGTTTACAAGATGCACAATTATCTAGCAGGAGTTACAACTACAGCTCTAAGACTATGTAGGATGCACATTATCAAGCATGGGGGACTAATGTAATAATAATATGAGTTAATGTAATATGTCATGCAACTAGGTATGCAGAATTAATGGTATGGATACACAATAAAACATGGATGCATGAATAACTATTAGGGGTTGCAACTATAGCTCCACTACTATAATAACATGAATTAATTTGATCTATAAATGCAGCTACATGGATATTAAATGATATGGATGCATACGGGTATCCGAAAAACAGTAAAACGTAATATGGATGTACAATTCAATCAACATGTAATATTTTTATTCATATGGATGCAAGATAAGTACTATAGCGTGTAGCAAGATAAACTTGCCTTGATCGGATCACACGACGGATACGTACGGCACGTCCGACGTCGGTAAATTGTCGCAACGCACACACGGCACGCGAGACGGGTCCAGGCAAGGCAAGAGGGTGATCACGCAGACAAGATACATTCACTGGATCGTCTGGATCGGCAGCGGCAACGTGACTCCGATGATCACTGGAAAAAACAAGATTTCAAGAAAAGAGAAAGACAAGAAAAAAGAAGAAGAGGAAGAAGAAGAAAGAGAAGTGCTCACTGGGGTTTGGTGCACTGGGGTCAGGGAGACGAGGCGAGGTCACCGGCGGTGAGGTGTAGGCGATGGAGTTTTGGCAAAAGGCAGTAGGGTGCTAGGGTTTGGGTGTGCAGGGATCTTAGGGTTATGTTGGTGCAGGGCTTGTTGGATGAGGGCTCGGTTGTTGGAAGAAGAGGAGAGGAAGAGGAGGAAAGAAGAAATGAGGTGAGGTAACGAGGAGAGGAGGTCGTCGGCGGTTGGGTTGAGGTTCTTGGGTTTGCAGGCTCGGTTGAGGAAGAAGAGGGGAGGAAGAAAATGATGGCGAGGAGGAGGAGGAGATGATGAGGGTGGAGGTGTCGACGAAGTTAAGGAGGCAGAGGATCTAGGTTTTGGGTTAGGGTTTCGTTTTGCAGTGGGTTCTCGTGGCGAGGGGGCTCGGTTTAAATAGAGAAGAAGAAAAGAATAGAAGGGAGGTGACCAGAGCGCGGGGGCGGTGACGCGACTCGAGTCGCGAACAGTGTTCGCGAGAGGTGAGAGAGAGGGCTCAAGAGGAGAGAGAAAAAGAAGAGAGAGAGAGATATAAGTTGTTAACTGTTAGGAAAAACGTTTAGATTTTAATTTAGGGAAAAAAATCTGTTAGTTATCTAAATTTTAATTTGTATCAGTTTATAAAATTAATATTATATAAATAAAATTTGATATTCTGGTAAATACAAATATAGTCCAAAACACGCCCGGGTCGGGTCTAAAAGTTCAGTTTTAAAATACGAAAAATATACATGTCGACCAAAAATTAAAATTGGATATCCGGGTAACGAAAATGCATACCCCCAAGAACGGATGCACGTACGTGCGCATAGCCATCCAAATAAGTCCGTTTCACTGAAGGACGAGAACAAGATGCGCGGATGCTACCACAGGGTCAGGGTTATCAAGCAGGCCATGCAATGTATTTTTAAAATATTTTATGTGACTTTAAATATTATATTAAAAAAATGCAGATGCTAGATAAAAATGTCAGTATGCAGTATACATGAAAGTGCACGGATCCATATAGATAAATCATAAACATGAATCAAGACAGGTTTCAAGCATGTCGGTCGGGTCGGATGCAAATACAGATGTCAAAACACTATTCGAACCCAAAACACAGTAAATCAGGAAAATACCATAATAAAGAAATATTTGAACTCGAACTGGTATAAATGAACTAGGGTGTTACAAAATCCCTTGCCAAGAGGCACCGGGCGGCAACCCCGCTCGGGCATCCTTAAGGATCAAAACCCTCGCCAAGAGGCACCGAGCAGCTACCCTGCTCGGCCATCCACAGCAGGCCTCTCACGGCCCCTCTTACGTTGAGGATCAAAGCCTCCCCAAGAGGTACCGAGCAGCTACCTTGCTCGGCCATCCTCAGCAAGCCTCTCACGGCCCCTCTCGTGCCGAGGATCAAAGCCCTCGCCAAGAGGCACCGAGCAGCTACCCTGCTCGGCCATTCTCAGCAGGCCTATCACGACCCCTCTCACGCTGAGGATCAAAGCCCTCGCCAAGAGGCACCGAGCAGCTACCCTGCTCGGCCGTCCTTAGCAGGCCTCTCACGGCCCCTCCAGCGCTGAGGATCAAAGCCTTCGCCAAGAGGCACCGAGCAGCTACCCTGCTCGGCAATCTTCATCAGTTGGCCAATTACGCCCCCTTCAACAATTAAGGAGCGTGAACTCAACATGAGGCATCCAATCTATCAACGTCTTAGCGATCTACACTTCGACTTCGGGGCCATGGAGATACCGTCTTACCGCCTGCTTTGGAACACTGGGCAAGAGAGTAAACTCAAGTCGACGCGTAATCGCCAGACAAAGAGACAACACAACAGAAAGGCAGTCCCACGCAGATACAAGTGTTCACACAACAAGAAGAAAAATATGCGTGCAAACAAGACTGCAAGAAAAATACCTTTATTCGCAAAACTTAAAGCTTCTACAAGGTATTGTGGGCTCCCCAACCTTACAAAAATCCCGGAGGCCTACCAAACTCCCGAGAAAACAAATAAAAAGAAAAAAGAAAAGCAAAAGACGACGGGTCTCAGACCTCAGGGCCGGACGCATCCCCGGGAAGCTCAGCGACCGCGGCAGGGGCCTCGGCGTTACCCTCGCCGGCCGCCACCTCCTCGGCCTCGGCCCCGAGGTCTTCCCCATGCTCGTCATCCCCGTGAGGATATTCAGCTCAGAGATCCTGGTCGGCGAACCCCGGCACCCGAGCCTTGACGGCATTAAGGGCCTCATTCCAGATGGCGGTAGTGGCCGAGGCTAGGACGGTGTGAAATTCTTCCAATTTCTGGAAGTTCTTCACCGCCTTCGCCGCCAAGAGGTCGGCCCGTTTCACCGCCTCTACCGCCGCCCCCAGCTCCTTCCGGAGGGTGCTCACCGACTTCTTCATGGTGCCGACGAGTGCCGTGGAGTCCTGAAGCTTGGCCTCGGCAGCCTGGGCGGCTTCATGGAGCCTGGCAGCCTCTTGCTTCGCCGCTACCACTTCCTGCTTCACGGCCGCCGCCTCCTGTGAACTCGGCTAAGTTTCTCTTGAGGAGAAGCTGCGCTGCTTCGCGGCCGGTAGCTCCTGCTTCCTGGCCACCACCTCGGCCTCAAGAGCGGCGTCCCTCACCGTCGCCACTTCCAGCGCCCGCCTCGAGCTCTCCCTCAGCGAGAAGGACTCGCCCGAGGCTCGGACCGCCGGGCCTATCTCCTCCTCCTCCATCCGAATAACAAGAGCGATGTGGTGGAGAACGTGGGGAAATAAGAAAGGGGTCAGAAGGAAGGAGGATCACCAAGTCTCACGAAAGATGAAATGAGCAAAGTATGGGCACTAACCTGCATGACCTCTTGGGTGATGGACGCCAGTTGCCCCTTCAGACTTCCTCTGGAGACCCTGCCCCCGGCCGACCTCTCCATGTCGTGCAGAAGGCTGTCGGCGACGGAGAGCCCTGAGGGCACCTCAAAGCGGAGCTCCCCATCGTCCACCAAGATCGGGGAAGCCGGGTCCTGCGGGGCTGCACAGGGGAACCTCTTAAAAGCCGCCGGCGGCGGACTGGTCTCCACCTCCAAGGCCGGGGCTTCCTGCCCTCGAGCCCTCTTTCGGGTCGGCACCCTGCTGGACTCCGGGGCCCGATCCTCACTCGAGCGCTAGTGCTGGACGGCTGCCGGAGGAGCCGGGGTCAGCGCCTGACGGGAAGAGCTAGCCCTTCCAGCCCTCGACCCCTTCTTCGGCTTGCGCATAGCCGCTCGAAGGTAGCTCAAATCCATGAGTTCTGCACAAGACGAGATAAAATGGGGTCAGCGACTCAACCAAAAATCAAAATAAATACAAGCCTAACTTACCGACGAACTGGGCAGGGCTGAGCCCGGCCCAACTAAGGGCCCGCTCAGAAAGCAACACATCGGCCCGAGGAATGGGCTCCCACGCTGCCACTCTCACCGCGTCGGGGCCATTGGACGGGTTTCCCTGCCAGCACTTATCCCTAAACCACTGGTCAGGTACGGGCCAGTCCTCACCTTCTGCCGGCCCGACGAAGAAAAACTTCTTCTTCCAGTCGTGGATGGAAGAAGGCAGGACGACGACTCCCGACCCGGGCGCACTCCCCCGACGTTTCCTAAAGGAGAGATAGACCCACCTCGGGTGGCCAGCGTCAGAGTTGGGATGACTTTTGTAGATGAGAGAGGAGGTAAGGATGGACAGACCGAAAGGGACCATCTGCAATTTCAAGCGGAGCAGAAACCCAAGGAGAATCCTCCAGGAGTTCGGCACTAACTGGCCTGGGGCTAAACCGGAGTAAGACAGCGCTGCAGCGACCTCGGGAGAGAAGGGCAAGCGCATTCCAGTCCAAAAGGATTCCAGGTACAGGGCAATCTCTTTACCCCACACCTGATCCGCCCTCTCTCCTTCGTCGGCCAAACACAGAGTATAGCCAGAAGGGATATGGAAGCGGGCCCGAGCGGTGGCAAGATCTCCCTCGTACCTCACCAAGGAAGGCACGCCGGGGGCTTCCGCCACCTCCACTCGGGGATCCACTTCTGACACACGACCACGGGGAGAGGATCTGACCCTGTCTCCTCGAGAAGACCCCGACTCAGCAGAAGAATCCCTAGAATCTACCCCTGCGACATCTACAGACTCGCCAGAAGAAGACATCTAACCTGATTGAGAAGCCCGCGGGAAAGCAGAAGATCCGACCTAAGATGAGAGCGCCGAGCTTATGAGATGAAAGATGAGGAAAATATGAAAAGAGATGGCCCCTGAAGAGGGACCCACCTCTACCTATAGCCTCCGGCGCCCCCATCCAACGGCGACCGTCGACTCCCGCCAAAAACAACCCTTCACATTCGACGACCCAGACCGCTCCACCTGGCGTGCGCACATTGGACAACATCCCATCAGACGCCAGAGGCCTGCGACCCGTCGCGTCCACCAACTAACGCTCGACACGTGGGCCGCCGCTTCGTCAAAAGTGCGCACGATCTGACGCTTCTCATTAATGCAGAAGATCTCATCCTGATTCGCCTGCGTCATCCGGAAAAAGACAATGGATTTCCCGAGGACACGCCCGACGATATCTTCGGAAGAGAGCTCACCTTGGGTGACCCAGCAGACCACTCTCGACCCGACCCGTCAGCTGGTCGGGATGAGAGTGGGGGGCTAATGATGATACTCGATACCGGTGATCTCCCAGATCATGACACGTGGCAGACGATGTGTCATAGGGCATGCAAGAAAGGGCCTACAGCAGCCGACCAAACCACCCATATACTCATCCTACCAAGCAGACGCTGGCTCGCCTACGAGCCCCAGCACAATGGGCCTCCTCGGCCTCACAGCTCATTCCCGAGCTACCACAGAAACTAGATACCTCGGCTCCCCCGCTCGCCCGTGAGCTCTCCCGCCGAGGTCATCTTCCTCGGTCTCATTGACCGACCAACAGCAACGCTTGCAGGAGTAACCGCCATCCCGCGTATCTCGCCATGCGTGAGATCTCCACCGGTCACATCCCACGTTCCACGCTACCACGATACCCCATTAACGAGCCTGTCCGGCCATTAATAGGAGGTCCCGCTTATCATGCGGGCGTGACGTCGGGAGCGTAACGGCCGTCATGATTCTTGCGCCTGCTGCACCTGCTACCACCGCTACTTAAACCCCTCTTTTAGACGGTCAAGGTAAGCCAATTCTACTCCACTAAGCCGTTACTCTGCTCGGATCTCTAGACTAACTTGATCGTCGGGGGGTTCTCGGTGGTACAACCACCCCGGGACTTCCTTGCAGGTAACTCGGCAACCACAACCTCAACCCATTGAGATCCACAAGCTTCAGGAGCGACAGCCTCCAGATCCAATCTCAGCCACAAATCGCATCCATGCGCAGATCAACGGGAAGCAACATCTGAAGGAGATCCCACCCTCCATCACCTCCTCTTCTCCTGACAGAGCCGAGTGCCCTTCATCCTCCTCCTCCTACCCGTGGCCGAAGCCTGAATTGATTGGTCCAGGGATGAATATCTAGGCTTTGTGGTCAGGGTCGACCAGGCCTATTGGGTTGGCTAAGGATCGGCAGAGAACGGAGTTCAACATTATGTCCGGTGAGACTCTTACTTAACCCTCTTGCTATATGCTGATTTATTGCATAAAACACCCCTTGTGTAATACCTTGTGCAGCTATTATTATCTCTTAGTTGGTTTATTAGAGAGCCACATTCCTGAGTTAGCTCACATTCATGCCAAATTTCATCTTTCAAGCCATATCGAGACTCACCCCTGGCGTGACGTGCTTAGATGAGGCATTGATGAAAATTGATATGCAATTGAGTGTCACTCCTAATTTCTTGTTTAGTCAACACAGAGAAATATTTAACTATCTAGGTAGCATATGACACTTACGCAATTAGACTCATAATATGTAACACATATATATATAATTATTTAACTATACTGGTTTCCTGATGTTTGGATATTTTCATCTATGATATTGGTAGATGTACATTAGAGTCTTAAGCAGTTTAGAGAAATCTAGTTGAACAAAACATTTATCCAACATTTACGTTGGTTTACCGAAACTAGAATCAAACTTTGTGAGTCTAAAGCTACAATGAGTACGGAAGATTGATCAAGTTTGGCGTAAACTTAGTTCGTAGTCCAGTGAACTTTAATGGGACCAGAATACATTGTATAAGCATATATCAAGACAGATTTCAATAACAAAATGTGGAGGAAATGCTTACAGATTTCAAACAAGAAGGAAAAAAGGAGAGGACAAAATTCGATATAAAACTCGTTAAGAACAAGCAAATCCTTCGACACATATATAATTTCTTTATTTCCACAATGACATCCTATATATAGAACACATTCAAGGAATCATGAAGCCCAAAGCGAGCCCAGTCACCCTCTTCATCCTCCTCCTCCATCTATTCCTAATTATTTCGGGAGACACTAACTCAACCTACTACTTTACTAATGAGAGATTAGTGAAGCTAACACCATATACTAAAGTGCTAATCTAATAGAGGATGATGAAGTAGGAAGTGGGCTCACTTTAGTTTTATTTTTCTCACGATATTTTCTCACTTGAACAAAACCTAGAGAGCTCTTGAGCTTTTTGAAGAAGAAGATGAAGTCAAGAGATGAGAATGAACTAATGAGGTGAGAATCAACCATGAGTGAGTTTGTATCATATACTAACCATTGTAGAGACTACACCATGGCTAATTGAAATGGTTAGGTTAATAAATATTTTAAGTGAGACAAAACAAGTGGATTTTGTCAAAGATGTTTCAAGCTTCTCCAAGCTACTCTGGTATATCAATGCCCCGTCTCGATACACCCACGACTAGGAATATTAAAGGATGAACTTATGGACTATCATAACCCCACTAGTATGATCTGCATCATAATCCCGGTAGTCAAGTACATATCTTAGGGCTTCGCCAACATGTAACCATAAGACAGTATCAAGGAGTTCAGCGGCGAATGAATTAATTTCATAAAATTTCAATTTTTTATATCATAGTTATTGTTAATTTTAGTTAATTTCGTTATAATTGGATTATTGGAGTAGAAATTTTGAAAGATAATACTTGTAGAATTTGTGTGATTGTAGGGTTGACAATGACGTGATTGCTTGCTCTTTCTTCGGACTCGATATACGTTGATATCCCGTTGATGATCCATTTAGTGGCTTTAGCATACGTGAGAGACTTCATCTAATCACTACGTATGTAAGACAACCGGGTTGTCGGTACCTTGGTTAAGTTCATTAACCCTAACATATAAATTAATCGGGGTTTAAGCTTAATAAATATATTATCATAATATACTAAATCATTTATTTTAAACTTTAATTTAATCACGGGGCCTTTAACTCGAAGATGATGGGTCTCCCTCTCCTCGTGATCGACTTTCGGTTGTTTAGGATTATCTCACTTTTATTATGTAGACTTATTTTGCACTTAAAAGTTCTATGTGTTAAAATACATACGTTGTTGTCTAGACATTTTATATATCTTAGATAGATATCGCATATGTCATCGTTATTACATATGATTTTATATCAAACTTTCTTTGTTCAATTGATTTGCAATTGATTTAGGATTGGATTGGGATTAAGAGTTTATTGCAATTGGAATTGAAATTGGGATTGGATTTTGGATTGGGATTGGATTTGGAATTGAAATTGGAACATTGGATTTGGATTCGGCATTGAAATTGGAATTAGGATGTAATTGGTATGCGATTGGAATTGTAATGAAATTTGAATTCAATTTGGAATTGAAATTGAATTCTGAAATAAAATATCCGCAACCTAATTCCACACGAGTCCAACGTGGAAATAAAGTCTTTTTCCACGCGATTCCAGCGTCATATAATATAAAGATACTGACATGCATTTTACGCATAGAAAAAGCTCTACAGCCACGCAGCCTCACGCGACGACGGTCAACCATGGAAGAACAAAGATTCCTGTGGAAACAGGTTTATTGTGACGTGTTATTTGTGTGGAACTTTGTTACATATTCTTGTAGTGACGGTGTCTTATGTTTACGTAGCATGTCTAGTGCTGGAGAGCCTTGTTGTCAAGGATGTCTTATATATCGAGAATTTACACCATCGAGACTGCACACCCTTTTTTTGGTTTTATGATTTAAGTCTACGGTGGATGACGACGTTTCTGTCCGCTTCCTATTTTCTTAAATTGTAATTCTATTGAATTGGTTCATAAGGATCCGACAGAAAGGTTTTTGCTTCGGAATTAAAAATGATGAATAACAATGCCACTAGCACCAAGTTCGAGATGGAGAAATTTATTAGGAAACATAACTTCTCGATATGGCAGAGAAGGGTTAAGGCGCTTCTTGTAAAAGAAGGATTGTTTAAAACTCTTGGCGGTAAAAAACCTACCGACATGACAGATGATGCATAGTAAAATATGGATCAGAGGGCATAATGCACGATAGAGTTTTGTCTGGCGGATAATGTGATGTACAATGTCATGAAAGAAACTTTTGCGGCAAGTTTATGTTGAAGCTAGAGGGCTTGTATATGACAAAATCCTTGTCTAATAAACTGTATTTAAAGAAGCAATTTTACGGTCTATACATGAAGGAAGATACTTCAATTTATGACCACTTAAATAGCTTCAACAAGATGGTTAGCGATTTTCTATGTCTTGAAGTGAAGTTAGAGGAGGAGAACCAAGCGCTTTTGCTCCTTTCTTCGATTCCAAATTCGTATGAACACTTGGTGACAACAATTCTCTATACGAAGGAGACTCGAGAAATGGAGGAGGTTATAGCTAAACTTCTCAACAATGAGATCATGAAGAAATCAAATCTATCAGAGAAGTCATCAGAGTTGTTTGCCAGTAAAAGGGGAAGGTCGAAGACTTGAGACGGAGGTAAGAGCATAAGGGGAAAATCAAAATCATTCGGGCGAGGGGGTGAACCATGCTTCTTTTGCAAACAGACAGAGAATATAAAGAAGCAATGCCAAAAGTACAGACAGTGGTTGGAGAAGAGGGGTAAAGGTGCTGGCACAAAGAGTTCGGATCAATCCAGTGTTGCGACCATAGTATAAGAAGAAGACCCGTGTGATGTAATTGCAGTACATACCGGGAAAGAAGAAAATTCTGATGATTGGATACTTGACTCCGGACGTTCTTATCATATGTTTCCCAAAAAGGAATTGTTCAACACATATAAGGAGTTCAATGGCAGCAATGTTCTCATGGGAAACAATGTGGCATGAAAGGCCATTGGTATAGGGAACATAAAATTCCGCATGTTTGATGGTGTGGTGCGAATACTTGTGAACGTGCGACACATTCCAAAATTAAAGAAAAATCAGATTTCTCTAGGAGCATTGGATGCGATAGGATGCAACTTCATAAGTCAAGATGGAGTGCTAAAAGTTGTCAGGGATGCCTTAGTGGTCATGAAGGGACAGCGACTGAAGAATTTATATCGTTTGGACTGCAGCATAGTGACTTGTGGTGCAGCCATGGTTACAAAGAAATAGGTGGAGGATACTACAAAACTGTGGCATATGCTTCTTGGCACATGAGTGAAAGGGGGTTTCGTGAGTTGCATAGAAGGGAGTTGCTGAAAGATATTACCACGTGCAAGCTGGACTTTTGCAAATATTGCACGATGGAGAAGCAACATAAAGTTGGCTTCAAGTAAGCCGTGCACAAGACCAAAGGACTTCTCGACTACATACACTCAGACGTATAGGGGCCATCACCGGTTCCATCAAAGGGAGGTGTCATATACTATGTCACATTCATTGACGACCTCTCACGGAAAGTATGGGTCTATTTCCTCAAACACAAGTCAAAGTTGTTTGCCAGATTTAAGGAATGGAAAGCTGCTATAGAGAAGAAAAAGAGGCGATCGGTAAAGTATTTGCGGACAGATAATGGAGGTGAATATATCTCGAAGGAGTTTATAGATTACTGTAAAGAACAGGGCATACAGAAGCAATGGACAGTTACAGGACTTCCAGAGCCAAATGGGGTAGCGGAGTACATGAATAGAACACTACTAAAGAGAGCCAGATGTATGTGGTTGTAATCTGAAGTTTCGGATGACTTCTAGGCGGAGACGGTGAATCATGCGTGCTATTTGGTTAACATGTCTCCATCTATACCCATAAATCTTCAGATCTCAGAAGAAATATGGAGACGAGAGCCAGTCAGTTATGATTCGTTACAAGTGTTTGAGTGCCCTACTTACTTACTCGTGAATCAGAAAGATATGACCAAGCTGGATTCATAGTAAAAAAGGCGTGTTTTCTTGGAATTCAAACTTGGAACTAAAATTTACAAGTTATAGGATCCGAAAAACAGAAGGGCATTTACTATCCGAGATGTGATTTTCGATGAGGAATTTATGTTGAAAGACATGGCTGAAGACAATAAGGCGGCAGGTGGAGCATCGGGTGACAATGATTCGGTGAAGGTGGAGTTTTCTGGCACTCATAATACGGACACTGATGCACAATTTTAGCCTATTGATGAGGATGTGAACAGATGGAATACGGAGACATACGATTGTTGAAGTCGAAAATTGCACCCCGGTTGACCAAGTCAAGTCAAAGTCAACCCCAATCCAAGTGGGCCCATGCCCAAGTCGAGCCCGGACATGAAGCGTCCGGCCTTCCGCCACACCAAAATGAAATCATGTAATAAATAATTTTTTATATGATTTTTTATGCATGAATGTAAGTAAAATGGGCATAAAACCAAATTTTTGTAAAACCTATGGCTTATATGCAAAAAGAAATGGCACATGAACCATGGGATGGGCAAAATGCCATTTTGTAAAGCCCAAGGGGCTATATGTAAATATGTAAGCCTATATAAGACAACATGATGATGAATAAAAAAATATACACTTTTTCATTCCCCTCAAAATTTAGGATTGTGCCTCTTTCCCCTTTCTGAAGGTTCTAAACCTTCTTCTTTCTTTTGAATTAAATCAAGAGTTTTACTCTTCCTTTTCCAAAACTAAATAGTTTTTCACCATAAAACCCACAAAGGGGAGCTCAGATCTCACATCGGATCTCAAAAAGAAGAGATTTTTAAAATCTCACATCTCTTGATCTTCGAGACCCTGCCAACAGATGAGGAAGAAGGAGGCCCATCTCCGAAAACCCCATTTTGGGGAAGACCCAGGGCTCCAAAGAAGAACCCCTTTCATCAACTCTAAAACATCTTAGGAGTTTAACTCCACTCTAAATCCTCTTTTGGGATTTTAAATCCTATTTCTGGGACTAAAAGCCCCCTTTTCCTCGCCGGCGCCCGAGCTCTCAAGCGCCCGGCGCCCACGTGCCGGGCACGTGGTGCGCTAACGCTCGAACGCTCAAGCGCCCGGCGTCCACGTGCCGGGCACGTAGTGCGTTAGCACTCGAACGCCTTGCGCTCAAGCGCCCAACGCCCACCTGTCGGGCACGTGGTGCGCCAGCGCCTAAGCGCCCAGCGCTCGCGTGTTAGACACGCGAGGAGCTGGCCCCCCACGCATCCTTTGGATGCCCTTTCCCTTTTTCATATATATATATATATATATATACATACATACATACATATACACACACACTCTACAACATTGTCCATCTCAAAAAAAATTTGGACTGGAGCGCTGCCTCGCACCCCGCAAGGGGGCTGCTAGCCCCATTGACCCCCAGCCCGCTATCCGGGTAGCGGGACCCCCATAAAAACTCTGCGGGGCCCCCGATATATCCAAAACCCCTTCAAAACATAACACTACATGTTGAGTTTGCATGACCAGTTTAACCCGTTAATCGGAGGTTTTCTCGCTCCAAAAGGCGATGGGTAATTAACGGCAGCTTAGTCTGCGGCTGCCGGAAATTCGGATCCCCACAATCAATAAACCCCAACCTACCCTAGACAGGGGAAATCTGTAATGCGCTTGGCAAGCGCGCGCGTATTCCCATCTCAATGGGGTGACGAAAAACACCCTACAACGGTGAGAACCAACCCCAATAGGACCCACAGACAATGGCGTTAAGGAGATCATCACGTACACATAAAGTATCAGTCAGGTACAGTTTCGAAAATATGGTCGCATTTGCTCTAGTCACCGAAAGCAGAGATCCCAGCTCTTATCAGGAGTCCATTGGGTAAAAGAATAGAGATCGATAGATTGTTGCAATAACAAAGGAGATGGAGTCACTTCGAAAGAACGGAATGTGGAAGCTGATTGAGCTACTGAAAAGAAAAAGGGCTATTGGCTGCAAGTGGGTATTCAGAAAAAGGATAGTGAGCAATATAAGGCACGGTTAGTTGTGAAGGATTTGCTCAAAAAGAGAGGATTGGCTACAACGAGATTCTCTCGCCTGTAGTCAAGCATACATCTACCCGGGTTTTGTTGGAAAAGATAGCTGTTCAAGATTTAAAGTTGGAGAAAATGGACATGAAAATGGCCTTTCTGCTTAGTGAGTTGGAATAGACAATCTTCATAAGGCAACCTGAATGATTTGTGGAGCCCAACAAGAAGGATTACGTATGTGAACTCAAGCGGTCTCTATATGGGTTGAAGCGGTCTCCCAGACAGTGGTACAAGCGCTTTGATTCTTTTATGAAAATGACCAACTACTCTTGGTGTGAGCATGATGTTAGTTATATGTATGCCCTAGAGGCCATTACTGTACATAGGATGTATATTGTAGTGGATGCTGGGACATATATAGGGAGGACTTTCTTGCTCGACATGATAGTATGCTATCTGGTTACTCTTTACCTTAACGTGTACACTGACTGTCTCTCTGTTACATGTTGGTAAAGCCCTTAGGATGTGTGCTTGACTACCTGGACTATGATGCGGATCATACTAGTGGGGACATGGTAGTCTATAAGTACATCCTTCAAAGTCCCTAGTCGTGGGTGTATCGAGACGGGGCATCGATATACCAGAGTAGACTAGCGTATACCTTCTCGAACCATACAGATGGGCGATGGATGATCCCATATCCATTGGTGTTTGACATCGGAGATGATATACGGGTGCTCAGTGGAGACTGGGTACACTGGATGGACTCGCCGAGAACTCCCAGATGGTATTATACCTCACGTCAGATGGCAGTTCTCTGGTGACACAGGTACAGAGTAGTCTGTTGACCCGAGATCGTCATAGAGTCTTGTGTGGTTCCCACTGTGCTTTGATTTCCATCTTACCACGTCCAAGAGGGCGTGCAAAACGGTGGTTTTTGGGTACAGTCCCGAGTCACATGGAGGCAATGAGCGATAGGAGGGGATTCGTCTCTCCCGGTATAGGGAGTTGATGTTGCGCTGTGTTCGATTGGCTATAACAGGAAATCCCTGGCCAGGGTTGCTGAGATTTACTGGTAAGTGTTACCAGTAGTTTCTCGAATTGTTATAGACCTCATATCGACACGACTTATCGAGCTATTGGGGTCTGACGTTTACCACCCCTAGGCGAGATATGCGATATATCAGACGATCAGACCGGACTGTACGGTAGTGTTACTGGTTGGATTCACTGGAGTGTGAGCGGGCTTGCTCGTCGATCTTCTGATCGCTCAATACCCGGGTGGCCGTTACGTTTAGCAGACCGCTTGCGGCTTGTGGGTGCTTGATATGATCATCATCTGCTGCCGGCGTATTGACGAGTCTTTAGAGTCCTACACAGAGGTTTCCTGGCTCAAGCGAAACGAAATAGGAGCGCATATGAGATATGTGCAGGACCGAGAATAATGCGTGTATGTGATACCGTATTCTATTCTCGCGATGGATGTATCGATTGGTTATATGCGATATAACCTAGTTATCGAATCAAGGATTGATTCGATAAGCCGATACATAGGATACTAGCCGGTTATATGCGATATGACCGGATCGTTAAATCAAGTGTTGATTTAATGATTTAATGCATAATTATATATTTGATATATTACTTTGCATTAACTAGTATTGGTTCATTTAAAATGGATTTTCTCACTCGGGTGTGCGCATTGCATATGCGATATGATTTTGTGCACTTGCTTGTATCATGTTTGATGATACATGCCTTATTTGTTAAGTGTATAGAATTAAACCTTGGTTAATGGAATGGTTAGGGTTTACTATTTGATTATTCATTTTTATTCATTTGTTTATTCTTTTTGGAAAAGAAAAAGAGCATGATAAAATGGTGGCTTTTTTGTTTTGTTCATGAAGTTTCTTGAACACTTTGACTTTGTAACCCTTTTGTCTCATGCTTAAACCTAACCACTTCATTTAACCCTAATTAGTTCTCTACACTTAACCATGGTCATGTTATGCTAAGTTTGGATTTTCTTTTCTATTTTAAATTAACTTATCATAACTTTCTTCTTCTTCTTCTTCACATCTATCATGAAGAAAGCTTAGGTCATCAATGGTGATTGATGATAAAGAGTGAGAAATCCAATTCTAAATTGAACCCACTTCCTATTTCTTCATCCTCTACCTCTTACCAAGTAGTAGAGTGTGTTTCCTTCACAAGTTTTCATGACTTGGTGAAGTTTGGAGCTTGATCTTGCGATGCCTCGACGTAGATCATCTTCGGCATGGACATCGACGACCTAGCTCGCCATTTCTCCGACGAAGCCGACGCTAGAGCCCGGGAATTCATTTGGACAGCAAAGGGACTTCGTTGCGGAGCTATGGAGGTGGAGCACCGGATCTACAAAGGTTGTATTTCCGTTTCTTTTAGTTAAGTGTTAACTAGTTTCATTGTTTTCGCCTAGTTTTCTAGCCAACGATCCGTAGTCGGGTTTCTCGGCACCTAGATTTTTGAAATTGGCATGGTTGATGCCTTGTGAGACCTCACTAGAGTACCTAGGAACCCTACAGTGGTATCAGAGCCTAGCTAGAGCCTTAGGCGAAGTCCAGACGAAGTTTGAAAGCCGAACGAACCCGAAACCCCAACTCAAAATTGCTCTCTGTCCTTTTTCCAAAAACTGGGATTTTTCCAGATTAAAAATTGCCAAAAAATTCAGCAGGGAATCCTAAGAGTTACTGTGAAACACGTGGCTCTATATCGACCAATGAGCCGCGGAACCGCGGCCCCACCCTGGGTTTCGCGGCGGTTCCGCGGCCATGTTGGTGATTTATACCACGTGTCTTGCACAGTAATTCTTGTGTCAAAGTGCTGAGTCTTTTGGAAATTTTTATTTTTTTATTCAAGAGTTGAATTTTCTGGGGTTGTTTTGGGGATTCGGTGTTTCGATCGGAGTATCAGATTTTGTCTATGTGGCTTTCCGGATAAATTTTAGAATATGTTAAAAAGTTCGACCGGATATAAATACCCAATTTTTCCCCTGTCGGGAAATTTCCAAGTGTTGGATTTTTCCGTAGTTTAACGACGTTCTAAGTAGTGCAAGTAACGCGATGGACCCTCTAGAAGACAACAAACCTTAACTCGATTATGTGACCGTCTTGAACTGCCCTTTGAACCTTCGGGTTTGGGGCAGTACGGCGTGCCACATGTGAGGCGTTGGCTTGACCCTTCTACGGCTGGACCGTTGGTACTGAGGCACGAACTGAATGTTGTTAGACTTATTTCATGAGTTGATCTGTATCGGGAAAACTTGGGTGTTTGACTGTTCGATCGAAAAGTTTAACATTTTCTATTTATCTGGAATGGGATACAATAATTGGAATTCACAACAGTTATGAGATAACTGAATGAATGTTATAAACATAGCACTTTAGTCTCGATTGATCGGTTGCCACGGAATTTTGATGTGATCAAAAGTCCGTCGCAATCACGTAGCGTACGCGGATACTCACCGGATAAACTTAATAGACAGCCTCACTCCATAGCCCCGACCAAGTGACTGTAGGAGAACCCCGTCGCCGAAAGCATCCGTTCGGGTGCTCGCGGCAGCGGTGTTCCGCCTTGGTGCACTTCGTCGACGACATCGGGGGTGCGGCCGCCTACTGAAGTTTACGACGAGCATGCGATCAGGATGTCGGGAATCCTGTTGAATTGCCCGACTTGGTATTGAAAAGTGTTTTCGATAATGAGACTAAAATGCGGGGTTTATAATTGTTAGGCATGCGATGTCTAAAGAATTCATTTGGTCAGGCATGCGATGTCTGAGGTGGTTGCGGATTCCAACTGTTGTAGTTTTACACTTTCTTTTCTGTGACCGTAAGTGTAATATGTGATATCACCGGTTTCGTTGCTATATGTCAACGACAATTGGGATACGCATATTTACTTACGTTGATGACAGGTGATGTTATGTGTTGCTGGATATGTTATGTTGGATCGTCGTGTTTGAATAGCCGGGGTTTTTTATGTGAGATGAGTGTTTTTCATTTTCATTCATGTAAAAACTTGTATGTAATATTCTTTTATTGGGGCACTTCCAGGTTGCGGAAGTTGTCACCGTTGATGTATATTATTTACTTTTCTGCACTAGGATAGACCCAAGGAGGAGAGCACAAGTAACCGGGTTCTGGAGTCCAGTGGGAGACCAACTTGAGGAGTCGAGTCCGGGTCTCCTAACTCCAGAATTGGTAGCGTTGCTTGCCGCTCTCGTAGGGGTCTAGGGGTGTGGGTTTGGCTATTCATCACGACCGTGGAATCCGTGTTTTATACTGGCTCGTATTGAAAACACGGACGTCCTAGTATATCCAATATTTCATATGTTTCTTCTGCTGCGATATCTGTGATGTGATCATGTGATGTTCTTTGATAGATACTGTATATAGTATATATGATATATTATATAGGCGTTACTTATGTTTTACACCCGCGCTAGCCCTGCCCCGCTCTGCCGTTAGTTACCTAACCTAACGGTGCACGAGGGGACATCGAGGCGAATGCGGATGGCATAAGTGTACGTCGTATTTATCTGTGATGTTTAGGTACTTAAATGATGGGACTTCATTAATGTGATTAATGAAATAAAAAGAAACCTAAGATGTTGTAGAATCGAATTTCAAAATAAAACAGGTAGCTACAGTTCTTGCTTTGCACAGCGGTATATATGATATATCCTGCACCTTATTCGATAAGGAAAGGACCGAGATCCCTTCACCGGGAGTGACTCCTTTAACAATAACTGGCAGATGCTACACACTCGGTTTGTCTTTTGATTGCTTTTAAGTGTTTTTGCTTTGCACAGTGATATATATGATATATCCCGCACCTCATTCAACGAGGAAAGGACCGACGATCCCTTCACCGGGAGTGACTCCTTTAGCAAAACTAGAAAAGCCTCAAAAAGCACTCCATTTCAAAATCATTCGATCCTACAACGATATCAAGTTCATTACGCAATAGGTTTTCAGAAAAACCTGTCGTAGCCCTCCGTCATTTCAGATAAGTTGTATATAGTATTCGTGCTGCATTTGTTGGCTTTCGTCAAGGTGCAGTGTGCGGTAGCTATATGCTGCTTATCTGCCAGCATACGATGCGATTGGATTAGGGTAGTCGTGCGGCTTTGTTGGCTTTCGTCAAGGGTCGTGCGGGTGGGTTTAATTCGATCAAGAAATGTACGGGTTGAACTTGACTAGCGGGCTATGGTTTGTTGGCTTTCGTCAAGGTCATAGCACGTTAGGGGCAAAATATTATCGGGAATTTCAAGTGTTGAGATTTGCAATGAGATTGCATACCTTCTATGAGATAGTTGGATCCCGATATCCGCTGCGAGTAAGTGTTACTCCTGGGAGAGTTTTATACATTACAATTAGCCGATCAAGTAGGTGTCTAGAAAGGTGTCAACGAGGTTACGCCTCTGGGAAAACGATGTTTACATTAATTAGGTTCGTGCGAAAGCACGGGGGACCTCCCTCAAAGTACCGACACTGGCCTGGCTGAAAGATTGACGAACTTGTAGTGTGTAATTAATCCCGGCTAGTCTTTCCTTTTAGGGTTTGAAGGAAGATTTGATAAAAAGCAGTGGGAGCCATCCTGATTAGATAAAATAATAACCAATCTATTCTTGCAAGAGCGCACGCTGAGTGTTTTCTTCTCTCTCTCTCCTGGTAGCGACCAAATCACGCCTTAATCAAGATAATAATACGGATTATTGACCAAACCCGCTTGTTATACTGAGCTGGGGAACGTTGGTCCCGCTCCAACTTATAATTGTTATAAGACAGAGCAGGAAATTGGGGAATACCAGATTTCCCATGCCGCCCAAACGAAAAGAGTGCATGCTGATGCATCATCTTCGGGTATGTTCATTATACAGAACTGTTTCTCAGTATCCTCCGCATCCTGGTATATGATACCGGATCAGGATCCCAGATATGTAATCTGTTACATAGGGCTACAAAAGGGTAGAAAAACTGAGAACGGGTGATAAGTTTCATGAGACAGAAAACGGGGCAAGTGTTGCAGCCAAGTCTGTTGGTCACTGTCACCCTGTATTACCAATACATTGATTCTGAACGAATGTTATTAGATACCGAACCTGATATACAAAATCATATCAGTCTCTTTATTAGTAAAGAAATGATAAAATTCTGTATTGTTGGATAATGTTTTGAACATTTCCTATGTCAAAAGTTGATCGGATCAGGCACGTTATCTAAAAGCATTGATGTTCTAAATCAAACTACAGTTCTTAGTATATGGAACACACACAAGAGGAACAGTTCAGAAATGAACGGATCCTTCTTGAGGTATTGTAGACTAGGTCATATCAATGCGACCCGACTAGCTAAGTTACATTTAGATGCATATTTAAATCAGTTTGAATTTACATCTTATGAAACTTGCCAGTCATGTCACAAAGATAAGATGACCATAGCTCTGTTTATTGGAAACAGAGAAAGAGTTAGTGAACTCTTGGGATTGATACATATTGATGTATGTAAGGTCCCCTGTCTACACATGCCAGGACTGGTTCTTTTTTACTTCATTACATTCTCTGATGATCTTTCGAGTTTCAGATCTATGTTCCTGTTGAAACAAAAGTCCGAACCTTTTGAGATATTCACAGAATATAAGTTAGAAGTAGAGAACCAAAATACGGGTATAAGTATTATGTCCTTTGATGTGATCAAGGAGGAGAATACTTGAGCACGGAAATCCTGGATTATTCTAAAGGAGAATGAGATTCTCTCTCAGCATTACTCCTCCGTATACACCATAGCACGATGGTATATCGGGGTGGAGCAACAGCACCCTATATGATATGGTGTGCTCTATGATGAGTACTACTGAGTTTCCTTTTTCCTTTTGGGTGTTATGCACTTGAGAAGTTGCATACCTATTGAATAGGGTTTCGAATCAAATCAGTTGCCTACCACTCCATATGAGATATGGAAAGGGAAGAGCCCATGTCTTAAGCTAGTTAAGATTTGGGGATTGTCCGGCCTATGTCTAAAAGCAAAATCCGGACAAGCTCGAGGCAAGGTCTGTTATGTAGAACTGGAAATGTTCCAGCTATACAAACTGCAGCAGATGATTTGATAGAGCCAAAGGATTCAGTAGATTCCAACGAACCTCAGCCTCTCCGCCGATCTAGTAGGGTTCCTCACCCACTTGAGAGATACTTCGGTTTCTCTATGACAGTGGGAGCGAGGATTGCATCATGAGATGATGACCCAACTAGTTTCGAGCTGGCCATCAGGAGTGTGACTCTGTAAGAATGGCTGGATGCTTAGTGATCTGAGATGGAATCCATATACACAAACAAAGCATGGACTTTGGTTGCTATATCTGAAGGGTTAAATCCCCATCAGGAGCAAGTATATCTTGAGAAGATTACTTGGTGTACATCGAAAAGTTGAGACTTTCAAAGCTAGACTTGTTAAAGGTTTTCGTCATTGACCAGGCGTGGATAATGATGAAACCTTTTCCCGTACCTATGCTTAAGTCCATCCAGATCCTACTTGTCACGGCTACATACCATGACTACGATATCTCGTGGTTGGGTGTCATGACTGCTTTTCTAAATGATGGTTTAGAAGAGTGCGTCTATAAGTACACAGCCAGAGGGCCTCGTAGACAGTGGAAGCAGCGGAAACGTGTGCAAGATGCTTTATAAGATTAAAGCAGGCATCGCGGAGTTGGAACATCTGTTTTGATGGATTAGTCAAAGAGTTTGACATCATCAAAATGGTAGATGAACCTTGTATAAACAAAAAGGTAGTAGGGAGTATGGTGGTGATCCTCGTAGAGTACGTGGATGACATACTCTTGATAAGAAAGGAGTTTCTTATGCTACGCTCGATCGATCTCCGTTTATCACAAAGATTCTCCGTGTAGGATCAAAATTGATACCTCCTAAATCCTGAGTTTTGGATCTATGAGATAGATCTAAATGGATGTTAGGCTACTCACTAGCTGTAGTGAGATGGTATCAATCGATCTTGGGGAGAATCGCTGGAAGTGTTCCAGGGTGATAAAGACGACTGAATGTCAGTCGCAGGCATTGTCTTTACCCTCAGTAAAGGGACGGTATGTTGGAAGAGTTCCAAGCTAAAAACCGTGACATACTAGACGATAAAGGCAGGATACATCGCTACTTAAGATGCTACCAAAGAGGATGTTTGGGTGTATATTAGTTCATGAGATGAACTACGTTCCTACCATTGTGAGACAATGGAGTTGTGGCTTATGCCAAGGAACGCCGGTCCCATCAGTGATCCAGACTTATTCTAAGGCAGTATCACCTGATCATGGAGATGGTTGATCTCCAGGGTGATCGAGGCAAGGAGAGTAGACTAAGAGGACAACACAGCGGATCCACTCACGAAGGCCTATTCCTAGAGAGAGACTTTTATGGGATGGTTGAGTATGAGATACTACAACCACTGCTACAGATGGCCCTAGTGCAAGTGGGAGATTGTTAGTTATATGTATGCCCTAGAGGCCATTACTGTACATAGGATGTATATTGTAGTGGATGCTGGGACATATATAGGGAGGACTTTCTTGCTCGACATGATAGTATGCTATCTGGTTACTCTTTACCTTAACGTGTACACTGACTGTCTCTCTGTTACATGTTGGTAAAGCCCTTAGGATGTGTGCTTGACTACCTGGACTATGATGCGGATCATACTAGTGGGGACATGGTAGTCTATAAGTACATCCTTCAAAGTCCCTAGTCGTGGGTGTATCAAGACGGGGCATCGATATACCAGAGTAGACTAGCGTATACCTTCTCGACCCATACAGATGGGCGATGGATGATCCCATATCCATTGGTGTTTGACATCGGAGATGATATACGGGTGCTCAGTGGAGACTGGGTACACTGGATGGACTCGCCGAGAACTCCCAGATGGTATTATACCTCACGTCAGATGGCAGTTCTCTGGTGACACTGGTACAGAGTAGTCTGTTGACCCGAGATCGTCATAGAGTCTTGTGTGGTTCCCACTGTGCTTTGATTTCCATCTTACCACGTCCAAGAGGGTGTGCAAAATGGTGGTTTTTGGGTACAGTCCCGAGTCACATGGAGGCAATGAGCGATAGGAGGGGATTCGTCTCTCCCGGTATAGGGAGTTGATGTTGCGCTGTGTTCGATTGGCTATAACAGGAAATCCCTGGCCAGGGTTGCTGAGATTTACTGGTAAGTGTTACCAGTAGTTTCTCGAATTGTTATAGACCTCATATCGACACGACTTATCGAGCTATTGGGGTCTGACGTTTACCACCCCTAGGCGAGATATGCGACATATCAGACGATCAGACCGGACTGTACGGTAGTGTTACTGGTTGGATTCACTGGAGTGTGAGCGGGCTTGCTCGTCGATCTTCTGATCGCTCAATACCCGGGTGGCCGTTACGTTTAGCAGACCGCTTGCGGCTTGTGGGTGCTTGATATGATCATCATCTGCTGCCGGCGTATTGACGAGTCTTTAGAGTCCTACACAGAGGTTTCCTGGCTCAAGCGAAACGAAATAGGAGCGCATATGAGATATGTGCGGGACCGAGAATAATGCGTGTATGTGATACCGTATTCTATTCTCGCGATGGATGTATCGATTGGTTATATGCGATATAACCTAGTTATCGAATCAAGGATTGATTCGATAAGCCGATACATAGGATACTAGCCGGTTATATGCGATATGACCGGATCGTTAAATCAAGTGTTGATTTAATGATTTAATGCATAATTATATATTTGATATATTACTTTGCATTAACTAGTATTGGTTCATTTAAAATGGATTTTCTCACTCGGGTGTGCGCATTGCATATGCGATATGATTTTGTGCACTTGCTTGTATCATGTTTGATGATACATGCCTTATTTGTTAAGTGTATAGAATTAAACCTTGGTTAATGGAATGGTTAGGGTTTACTATTTGATTATTCATTTTTATTCATTTGTTTATTCTTTTTGGAAAAGAAAAAGCGCATGATAAAATGGTGGCTTTTTTGTTTTGTTCATGAAGTTTCTTGAACACTTTGACTTTGTAACCCTTTTGTCTCATGCTTAAACCTAACCACTTCATTTAACCCTAATTAGTTCTCTACACTTAACCATGGTCATGTTATGATAAGTTTGGATTTTCTTTTCTATTTTAAATTAACTTATCATAACTTTCTTCTTCTTCTTCTTCACATCTATCATGAAGAAAGCTTAGGTCATCAATGGTGATTGATGATAAAGAGTGAGAAATCCAATTCTAAATTGAACCCACTTCCTATTTCTTCATCCTCTACCTCTTGCCAAGTAGTAGAGTGTGTTTCCTTCACAAGTTTTCATGACTTGGTGAAGTTTGGAGCTTGATCTTGCGATGCCTCGACGTAGATCATCTTCGGCATGGACATCGACGACCTAGCTCGCCATTTCTCCGACGAAGCCGACGCTAGAACCCGGGAATTCATTTGGACAGCAAAGGGACTTCGTTGCGGAGCTATGGAGGTGGAGCACCGGATATACAAAGGTTGTATTTCCGTTTCTTTTAGTTAAGTGTTAACTAGTTTTATTGTTTTCGCCTAGTTTTCTAGCCAACGATCCGTAGTCGGGTTTCTCGGCACCTAGATTTTTGAAATTGGCACGGTTGATGCCTTGTGAGACCTCACTAGAGTGCCTAGGAACCCTACACATGACAGCTGTGTGTACTCGAAACGGCTTAGGATGGCTTGTCGATATATCTACTCCTATATGTCGATGATATGTTGATTGCTGCTAAGAGCATGGCGGAAATAAAGACGCTCAAAACTACATTGAGTGCAAAATTTGACATGAAAGATTTAAATGATGCAAAGAAAATTCTTGGGATGGAGATTTTTTGAAAAAGGAAAGCTGGAATGTTTTGGCTATCCCAAAGAAAGTATATTGAGAAGGTGTCAGAGAGATTCAACATGAAGGACTCAAGACAGGTGAGTACTCCTATTGCCGGTCATTTGAAGCTATCCTCCAAGGAGCGTCCGAAATCAGCGGAGGAGAAGGAAAAAATATCTCGAGTACCATATGTGAGTGCAGTAGTATCTGTTGGGTTTCGGCAGCGCCCCGACCATCAATCCATGACCAAATGCGGAACAAAAATTTACAAAAACCGGCGCTAACGGAACCCGCTACCCGGATCTACCTTTAACCCTTTACTAGCAAACTAGGAGTTAGAATGGTTATACCGAGTTGATCCGTGTCTTTCGGTCTTTAACCACCTTCCCAATCTTCTAGAGGCCTCCATGATCAAGCTTGATCTCCGGTCTCCCTCCACCAAAGAAGATCCACCCGAGAGTTTGTGAAACGAGCTCCTACTTCATATCCGAAGTAACTAGGGTACCTAGATCGCTAAACTAGATAGCCTAGAGGATGTAGAGTGTGGTGATGGATTAATTTGTCTCAAGACACCCAAGGTTTCTTAATACATGAGAGGGTTTGGATGGAGGAAGAAGAAGATGCCATGAGGATGAGAGTGAGGCAACTCAAGAAAGAAAAATGGCTAAGTTTCTTTTGTTGTGGTTGTGTTTTCAATAATTGAAACCATCCACAAAATATCCCATGGCTACAAAATATCTCGAGTCAACCAAAAATATCTCAAGTCAACAAAATCTCACAACAAACAAAAGCTTAATCATGCTTAGAAAAGTAATCATGGGTCGCTAATAAGCCATGCTACAAAAAATGCAATAAACACCTCATCTTACACCTCAATAACCTTTTAATTCAAAAAGGTCTAAATCATAATGAGGTGTAATCTTCTAAAAGTAATCTTGTAAGAAATTACAAGAATACCCCTCATCTGTATATACATACTTGCATCCGTATTCCGAAGAATACTTATACAATGAGACGAAAATAATCCAACAATATAATACTGGAATCCGGCTTAAACCAAAGCCACTAGTATTATCCGTCCGAATCCCGATACATGCACAAGTGCATGTAAATGATTGAACCTGCTGTAAAACCATACGTCCTCTACATCGTTTCGCCCGAAGCAGGAAAACCCTCTGTGTGGGACTCTAAAGACTCGTCAATACGCTGGCAGTGGGTTTAACCATAAGCACGTCAACGACACTAGCTGTACGTAATGGCTACCCAGGTATTGAGCGAAAGGGAGGCCGACGAGCAAAGTCATCCTGAAACCCTACTGAGCCTGACAGTGAAAATATCCGTACAGTCCGGTCCATTCGTCTATGAGTATCGCATATCGAGTCTAGGGGGGTGGATAAAGTCAGACCCCTAATAACGCGGCATTTAGTATCGGCATGAAACCCATCACCACCTGAGAAACTACCGATCCTAGATCAGTAATTCTCGACTATCTTGGCCAAGGATTTCTGGTGATGGCCACCCGTGCACAACGCGACATCAACCCCCAATACCGGGAGAGACGAATCCCCTGACGATCCGCTCACTGCTTCCATGTGGCTCGGGACTGTACCCAACTAAAACCTATTTGCACGACTCCTTTGAGCCGTAGTAGAGTAATAATTAAAGCACAGTGGGAACTCACACGAGACAAATGACAATCTCAGGTCGATAGACTAACCTGTACACATGTCACCTGGGAACTGCTATCTGACAATAGGTATACTACCAACTAGCAGGTTCTCGGCGAGTCCGTACAGTGTACTCATAACCCAATGAGCACCTGTATGTAAGTCAACGGTAGCGCCCCGGCCGTATAACAGACGCCAAATACGGAACAAAAACTTTTTACAACTGGCGCTATCGCGTACTATAACCCGGATCTGCCATTAAAACTAAACTAACAAACTACAAAGTGGGTAGAAATGTTATACCGAACGATCCGAGTCCTTCGGTCTTCAACCATCATCCCACACTTTGTTGCGACTGCTCCGATCTCCTGAATCTTCAGTCTTCTCGTTTAGGTGGCACCACGTCGACGGATCTTTAAACGGGCTCCCGCCTCTGAACCGAGGCAACTCGGTCGTCAAGTTTGCTAAAAGAGACGACCAAGATGATGTAGAGAATGAGTAGAACACTTTGTCTCGTTACGTCCAAAGCCGTGGACGAACGGTTAATGAAATTGCCTTTTGGATCGAATGAAAATGAGAGAATGAACTTATGAAATTTCCATGAGGCAAATTTCATATACTTTTTCCAAATCAACAACCATATATTTCCAAAGAGGGGGCCGACCATGTTATATGAGCAAGGGGGTGAGTGTAGGAGGAGGGAGAGGTGACCTTAAGCAAGCATACTTATCATGACTCATTACTTCATTAATGCAAAAACCATGAGTCACCATAACACATCATCAAGCATTAAATACAACCAATGAATCATATAACACCTCACTAACCTAGTCACCCTTTTCTAGAATCCTCTAGAAGCAATCTCATGACTCACCCTCATGACTCACCCAAGAAAAAAAGATAAATCCGTATTTAACCGAATGTTAAATACGGCCGATAGAAAACTGAAAACTGGCAACTTCCAAAAGTGATCCTGAAACGAATTTCAGGATAACCCCGTAACAGTATAAACATATCCGCATTTGTATTACGACCGAATACAAATGCAACTGAGACAAAGATATTATATCTACACAGTATAATACTGGGATCCGGCTTAAACCAAAGCCCACCAGTATTATCTGCCCGAAAAATGACACGTACGAAAACGCACGTGCATTTTCTGAACCTTGCCATAAAACCATACGACCTCTACAACGTTTCTCCCGAACTTGGGAAACTATCTGTGGGGGACTCTAATGACTCATCAACACACTGGCACTGGGTATAACCACTAGCACGTCAGAGGTACAAGCTGTATGTAACGGTTGCCTATGTATTGATTGGAAGGGAAGCTGACGAGCGAACTCATCCATAAACCCTACTGAGCCTAACAGTGACAATATACATACATTCCGGTCCGTTCGTCTATGAGTATCGCATATCTGCCTAGGGGGCTAGTAACGTCAGACCCCCAATAGCGGTCTAAGTCGTGTCAGAGAGTGGCCCAGAACACCCTGAGATACTACTGAAGTACCTACCAGTAAATCTCCTGCCTCGGCCGAGGGCTTTGTGTAATGGCTCTCCTAGACACAGCGCGATCTCACCCCCAATACCGGAAGAGACGAATCTCATGCCGATCCGCTCACTTGCCTCCATGTGGCTCGGGACTGTACCCAAAAAGGACCTGTTTGCACGACTCCTTTGAGCCGTGGTAGGGTAGAAATCAAAGTACAGTGGGAACTCACACGAGAAAAATGACGACCTCAGGTCGATGAACTAACCTGTACACATGTCACCAGGGAACTGCTATCTGACGATATGTATAATACCAACTAGCATGTTCCCGGCGAGTCCTGTCCGGTGTACTCATAACCCAATGAGCACCTGTATACATCTTAGGTGAACAAACTCACACCAATGGCTTGTGAGACCGGACACCGCCCCTCGTCGGGGTCTCGACTGTATACACTAGTCTACTCTGGAGTATCGATGCCCTGTCTCGAAACTCCCACGACTAGGGACACTTTAAGGATGTGCTTACAGACCCCAGCTCCCACGTATATGATCGCCATCATACTGCTGGCAGTCAAGCAAGAATCCTATGGGCTCTATCAACATGCAATAGTGAACTAAAGTATGTATACAATGATAAAGACAAACCAGATAGTGTACTATCATCTTGAGCAAGACTGTCATATCGGCATAGGTCCTGCCTCAATCATTGCAATCACGTACCTGCGATCCAATAATTGACTTTGAGGGCACTATCTCCAACAATCTCCCACTTGCACTTAAGGCTAATTATTGCGATGTCGCATACTCACAGCCCGTGTGATACCGAACATCCAACTCCTCTACTAATCAGTTTCACAAAGCTAGTTTGTAAAACTCTTGTGTTCGAGAAATAGCGTCAGTGAGTGGATCCGCCCTGATGTTTCTTTCTATGTCTCTCTTAATCTCAAGTTCGCGGAGAAAGCCATCTCCCGAATCGAGTAATACCTGTCTTAGAATATGTCTGGATATCTGTTGGGACCTAGTTCATAAATGAACTCCAAATCCAAACTTTTTGGACTGTTTTGATAACTGAACCTAATCAGTATCCAGCACCATGCCTCCTACAGTATCCTCTTGGACCATCTGTCCATAATACTGTCCCTCGTCAGAGGGAAAACTATAACTCTGACAATCACTCTGTCATCCATGTCACCTTGAAGCCTGGAATGATAACCGTCTCCCTGAGGAGGCTGCCGTTATCAAACCCGTAGAACATACACTTATGTTCTAAAACTTCTTCCTAATGTTTCTCCAGAATTGGATTAATATAAACTTATCGCACCTTAGTGCAAAAAACAACATTTGGTGTGGTACTTGATATCTCACGATTGACTCAATTGCCTAAACAAGTGATCTGCCAATCATGCACATCCCTCTCTCCTTTAGTCTGTAAGACACCTTTAGAGAGGGTGACTCCATCACCTGCAGGTACACCACCATGCCAGGAGTCATCTATTCTAAAATACTATTAGAATACTGTCAAAATACCCACATTGGGAAACTATCCAAATCTTGATCTAAAACCATAGATCTAGAAACCAGAATGTCTGATATTATATCCATATCCTTCGTGGAGAAACAAATGTGTGACGACCAAAGTACAACCGATCGTAGTATAGGAATTTTACTTCCTACTCTGTGTATCATCCAAATATCAGGACATCACACCCTACTACCTTCTTAACAGGTTCATCCCCTATTCTAATGAAGTCAAAGCCATGACCGTCTCATCAAAATTAGACGATCTATCTCCTCTATAACTGCTGAAGTCTATAAATAGACATAAGCTACTTGCCTACTTGCTTCCGCTGCTCCCACTAACTACGATAACCCTCTGGCAGAATAATATATACGTTTACTTCTAAAGCTAGTTTAGAACGACGCTATACTTATCCTCCTGCCGGGTCCCATAGTCTAGAACAACAGTAGTGTCAAGTCTGGGTAAACAAGAACCTCCTTGTCACCGTCCTTGAGGCTACCAGAGTACCTCTCGGGTGTCTGAGGTTACGCACCATATCTGCGGAGTGGTTATTGGAATGTCAAACCTGATTGAATATATAGGCCCTATTAAATTTTCCGTAATCGTTTGCGGTTCTGGAATTACTTCCAGTTCTACCATACTCCCACTACTGTTTTCTGAAAAAATCCATTTTACTAAAACTGTGGCGAGTCAAGAACAATATCACTATTGATCTTCCAAATGGTAGAAATGTCGACCCTCGTCAAAGCCAGGGTCAACCCACAAACAGCCATTACAGAAACGTGCATTGAGTTATCCAGTGTCTGGTTTTAAGCATAAGCTGGACAACTCCCCTTATCTTAACATCGTTAAGATATGAACCATTCTATATACAATATAGAAATAGAGGCACTAATTTAATTGGAACCAGATTCAAATCATGCAGTTATTTCCAGTGCATATCATCTTAATGGAGAAAGGCTAATCAACATTACTCAACTTAGGAATCCATCCAATTATGAGTAACCTGAAAGAGAAACAAGTTTCTCAAAACCATTACTATCATCTGAATACCTATCACAAGAATCTATATCTTCGATCTTTTTAAAGAATCCTGATACTTGCGTCATCTGGTTCTCTACTTTATTCTTATACCCATAACTTCTCAAAACTTAGACATTGTATTTTTACGAAACACTTGTCTAAAAACTAGAGAAGTCATAAGTAAACATAACATAGTACGAGGACCTACCCCTTTGTCCTGACGGACACTGGACAACATACAATACTCTGTATAAGTCCGCTGAGTTTGAATAACTCAAAACCTGTGCATCGTAGGTTAAAAACTGTACCCAGACGATTTCCTCAAATATCACCAATTACAACGAATTCTGATATAATGAGGATGATCACCTAATTCCCAATAACTTACTCCCACTCATCATCTGTAAAACCATACGGATATGAGAATGAAACCTGGTAAATACATACCCTGGAATAAGTATCTAATTGGAAAATCAGTTTTCCATTAATAATGTACTTAAACATGAAAATGTTTCGTAGGGGTATCCTGGTATTCTTAGTAATGCCTCTTCCATAATCCAATTCATGACTTTAACCGTATATCTCTTTGCCATCTTCCAAATCCCTTGATTTGTCTTTATTCATTACCTTCTGTACACCCCTTAGGCTAAGTGGTTTTCTTCCTTCCCTACCGTTCAGCACCAGCCTATGGTTTGGAAGAAGACTATCCAGTAAGCATAATAGGTGTACTCTCCTAATTCTAGGAGTACTCGCAACTTGAGAAGGTGATGATAAAAGACAACTGAATAATACTTTATTCTATTTCTCCCGAACTGGGGAAAAAAGCAAAAGTGAAATAGAAGTGGCGATGAAGTACACGGTTTGGTCGTGAATGATAGCAGTCGCAATTTACTTTGCCCTCTCTTTCTAATCCCTTTATCTTGTCTTTTACATATTACCTTCTGCACACCCTACTTAGGCTAATTGGTTTTCTTCATTCCCTACCTTTCGGTACCTTCCTATGGTTTGGAATAAGACTATCCAATAAGCGTAATAGGTGTACTCTCCTAAACTAAGGAGCCCTCGCAACCTGAGAGAAGGTGATAATAAAAGATAACTGAATAAACCAATTCTATTTCTCCTGAACCTGGATCCATCCTCGAAGAAGTCCCTTCGAGTTCGTATATAACAATACGATGGATCTATCCAATGGAAGTGGATGTCCGTAGTAATACGGGGTGTTCTGAGAAATGCAAAGGGTAAAAGAAGGAGCGGCAATGACTTATGCAACTCGGACAATCCAAAAGTCAGTATTTTAAGAAGGTTCGGTCAACTTGGTCACTGAGTCATAGTCTGGGGTCGGACAAAGGTCGCTGCCAAAGAGAGAGAAAAGAAACACTCTGCGTGCACTCTAACCTAGATCAGAATGGTTATCAATTTATCTAATCAGGAAACCTCCCACTGTAATCTCAAATTCTCCTCCAAACCTGAAAGAAGAATTAGTCGGGATCATCCGAAGAGTAAACCAACTCATCAGTGAGAATCGGGATCCAACTATCATCGCATGATAACTTGATGGAAGCCACTCAAGTTATCACACTCCAGAAGGTATGCGCATTCCTAGCAAGTTTCCTGTATGTTTGAAACTCCCGATATATATTTTTGCCACATGCTCTTATGACCTTGACTAAGGGCCAAATATCTCATAAGTCATATGTCAAGTTCTATCCATCATTATCCAGGTCAATTTGAACCCACCCGTACATACTTTTGACAAAGGGCCAAATATAGTAATACGACTGTCCCAAACCAACGCATCTATCTATGCAACATGTGAATACCCCAGCAGCTACCAATCACTATGTCTTGACTAAGGGCCAAGTATACATAGCTTGAATACTACTGACCATCCATAAGAAATGACGGAGGGCTACGGCTGGTTTTTGGCGGAAAAACTTTAACGTAATGAACTTGATCTCGTTGAAGAAACCTGATAGCTTTTTATAAAAATATAGTGGCGAAAACCTTTTGCTAAAGAGGTCACTCCCGGTGAAGGGATCTCGGCTCTTTCCTCGTGGAATGAGGTGCAGGATATTCCAACTGAATACCACGATGCAAAGCAACTTGTAATCGACTGTATTGAAGTTACTACCCTGACGTAAACTTCTGCCCAAGAGGTCACTCCCGGTGAAGGGATCTCAGCCCTTGCCTCGTCGAATGAGGTGCAGGATATTCTAAACCGAATATCACTATGCAAAACAAAAAGAAACGTCTTTGTAATAACACTTTTAAAATTGGTTCCAACAACATCAAATATAGGTTTGTTTTATCCTTGCATTGATAAGAATCAATGCAGTCCCATCAATCAATCACACCAGAAAAAAAACGAAAATAAAATGTACGTATATGCCATCCGCATTCGTCACTGGGTCCCGTCATCACCCGTTAGGTTACTTAACTAAGGACAGAGCGGGGGCTGGACTAGCGCGGGTGTAAAACATATACAACATCTAATAGTATATATACCAATATACAGTAATCGCTCCAGGCGTGATAATATGCAACATTACAGAAAAGTAATAAGCATCACAGAACAATACAGATAATCTGGGATCCCCGGGTTTCACAGAGCCGCTGCTGAAACCTGACATTCCCCTGATCGTGTGGATAGCCTGTGCAATGAAACCTAGACCCCTACGGGTGCGGCAAGTTACCCGCCAAAACCTGAAGCGAGGTAGTCCCCACAGCATAGTGAATGGAACACCCGGCACTTCACGGAATCCGGTAAATTGAGCGCCCCTCCTTGGGTCAACCTGTACCCCCTACGAGTGCGGTGAATAGTCTGCCAATTCTAGAGTGAGGTCCCTTTGCCTCTCAAAGCCATGAGATACGGACCCGTTGCCCTCCAGAACCCGGCTATCCGTGCACTCCTTCGCGGGATAAACCTAGTACAGAAATAAAATATATACAATGGGTACATCGACCTCAGCCCGGTCGTTCCCCAAAAAGAATATTATACAAACAGGCAGTGACGACAGTCCACATGTTGGACGCTCGCCCCGCAATATCAAAAGTACAAATAAATCCAAACTGCACTACCATTGCACACTGCTATCCACCACGACATATCTGCAACATCACAGCACAACACAGAATATCAACGCGAATGTCTCGTTCACAAACCCGTCTAAAAGAATTATAGCAATCAGACGCGGTTTACCGATCAAATGACATTCCCGGTCGGAGATATAATGTAAATACTGCATACTAACAAGTTTAAAATTTCGATCGACTAAATTTCCCGAAGTGGGCCCCACGTACATCTGCTGTACAGTAGTAAAATCTGGGCTCAAAAGATATATACCAAAAACCACAATTCCCCAATTTTAAGCTCTCTGGAAAACTTGGAGCACTGTTCCCTCAAAACGGCCGCGGTTCCGCGGTCAAACCCTAGGTTTGACCGCGGATCCGCGGTGGAATGAGGGATCACGTGCCCAAATTTTTCCAGAATTCTTAAAAAACCCTGCACGCTTTTCTGTGATACGCAAAATTATTTTTAGGCCCTTTAAAAAATCGACAGAAACTTGTGTGCAGAAAATTGCGATTTCGGAAATTCTGTTCGATCGATCTTTTAAATGTGTTAGCATAAGTTAGTATAGCTTAATGGTGAGGCTCTGATACCACTGTAAGTCAACGGTAGCGCCCCGGCCGTCTAACAGACGCCAAATGCGGAAGAAAAACTTTTTACAACAAGCGCTATCGCGTACTATAACCCGGATCTGCCATTAAAGCTAAACTAACAAACTACAAAGTGGGTAGAAATGTTATACCGAACGATCCGAGTCCTTCGGTCTTCAACCATCATCCCACGCTTTGTTGCGACTGCTCCGATCTCCTGAATCTCCAGTCTTCTCGTCCAGGTGGCACCACGTCGACAGATCTTTAAACGAGCTCCTGCCTCTGAACCGAGGCAATTCAGTCGTCAAGTTTGCTAAAAGAGACGACCAAGATGATGTAGAGAATGAGTATAACACTTTGTCTCGTTACGTCCAAAGCTATGGACGAACGGTTAATGAAGTTGCCTTTTGGATCGAATGAAAATGAGAGAATGAACTTATGAAATTTCCATGAGGCAAATTTCATATACTTTTTCCAAATCAACAACCATATATTTCCAAAGAGGGGGCCGGCCATGTTATATGAGCAAGGGGGTGAGTGTAGGAGGAGGGAGAGGTGACCTTAAGCAAGCATACTTATCATGACTCATTACTTCATTAATGCAAAAACCATGAGTCACTATAACACATCATCAAGCATTAAATACAACCAATGAATCATATAACATCTCACTAACCTAGTCACCCTTTTCTAGAATCCTCTAGAAGCAATCTCATGACTCACCCTCATGACTCACCCAAGAAAAAAAGATAAATTCGCATTTAACCGAATGTTAAATACGGCCGATAGAAAACTGGAAACTAGTAACTTCCAAAAGTGATCCTGAAACGAATTTCAGGATAACCCTGTAACAGTATAAACATACCCGCATTTGTATTACGACCGAATACAAATGCAACTGAGAAAAAGATATTATATCTACATAGTATAATACTGGGATCCGGCTTAAACCAAAGCCTACCAGTATTATCTGCCCGAAAAATGACATATGCAAAAACGCACGTGCATTTTCCGAACCTCGCCATAAAACCATACGGCCTCTACAATGTTTCTCCCGAACTTGGGAAACTGTCTGTGGGGGACTCTAATGACTCATCAACACACTGGCACTGGGTATAACCACTAGCACGTCAGAGGTACAAGCTGTACGTAACGGTTGCCTATGTATTGATTGGAAGGGAAGCTGACGAGCGAACTCATCCATAAACCCTACTGAGCCTAACAGTGACAATATACATACAGTCCGGTCCGTTCGTCTATGAGTATCGCATATCTGCCTAGGGGCTAGTAACGTCAGACCCCCAATAGCGGTATAAGTCGTGTCAGAGAGTGGCCCAGAACACCCTGAGATACTACTGGAGTACCTACCAGTAAATCTCCTGCCTCGGCCGAGGGCTTTGTGTAATGGCTCTCCTAGACACAGCGCGATCTCACCCCCAATACCGGGAGAGAAGAATCCCATGCCGATCCGCTCACTTGCCTCCATGTGGCTCGGGACTGTACCCAAAAAAGACCTGTTTGCACGACTCCTTTGAGCCGTGGTAGGGTAGAAATCAAAGCACAGTGGGAACTCACACGAGACAAATGAAGACCTCAGGTCGATGAACTAACCTGTACACATATCACCAGGGAACTGCTATCTGACGATATGTATAATACCAACTAGCATGTTCCCGGCGAGTCCTGTCCGGTGTACTCATAACCCAATGAGCACCTGCATACATCTTAGGTGAACAAACTGACACCAATGGCTTGTGAGACCGGCCACCGCCCCTCTTCGGGGTCTCGACTGTATACACTAGTCTACTCTTGAGTATCGATACCCTGTCTCGAAACTCCCACGACTAGGGACACTTTAAGGATGTGCTTACAGACCCCAGCTCCCACGTATATGATCGCCATCATACTGCTGGCAGTCAAGCAAGAATCCTATGGGCTCTATCAACATGCAATAGAGAACTAAAGTATGTATACAATGATAAAGACAAACCAGATAGCATACTATCATCTTGAGCAAGACTGTCATATCGGTATAGGTCCTGCCTCAATCATTGCAATCGCGTACCTGCGATCCAATAATTGACTTTGAGGGCACTATCTCCAATACTGTATACTATCTTAGGTAAACAAACTAAGACCAATGGCTTGTGAGACCTGGCCACCGCCCCTCATCGGGGTCTCGATCAGTATACACTAATCTATTCTAGAGTATCGATACCCAGTCTCGATACTCTCACGACTAGGGATGTCACGCCCCGCTTCCCAGAGTACGCAAGATTTGGGCACGTGACATAGCCAACCATGCTACCTGTGGGTAGGAAGTATCCATCCACAGTCACATTACGGTTGTAAGGATATCAAGAACAAGATAAAAAGCTAATCTAATACATGTCCAAATCCATAATAACAGGAATCAATAAACAATAAGTGCGGAAGCTAATGATCCAATACAATGAATAAACAGTATGTCCCATAATGCGGGCTCACATCTGGAAATGAAATGACATAAATAAACTAAACTCTAAAGAACTCACAGTTCAGCCTGCTGGCTGAAGTACTCCTGCTCGGTCGACGACAAAGGTACGGAATCTGGGCCATGCAAAACCCAGACGTCAGCGCGTCATGATATCAAGTATACAGTATAAACATGGTAATAAACAATGCAAGCATGAACATGAATAAAGCAGTAATAGGAAGTAACAAACAGGGTAATGTGCAGTGGTGACTAAACTGTCCTATCAGGTTTTCTACTCTATAGTCTTTGAAACCAATTGATGAATCGTCGATGTAACTCAATAGTATCCCGTGCGTGCCCGGGACCACGGTCATGATCCTCGGGGCTGAATCCGAGACGTGCCGCTAAGCAGTAAAAGGTAGTAGGATAGATGAGTGATGTCAGCATCAACACTCCGGAGCTGGCCAAGCCCGTAAGACTGATCAGAACAATGTATCGAACTGTTGAGTTACAAGTCGGTTTCACCTTTGATTTCCCCATACCCCCAAGCTATGTATGTCAGTCAGGTATTCAGTAGTCAAGGACTAATGCCAACACAAGTCAAGTAAAGGTAGGTCTGTCTGGATCGACAGCAGGAATGGTTAGGTTTGTCGGCATTAGGCATGAGATCAGGTAACAGGTCAGGTTACTTTCAACAGGTAGAGTCGATATGCACAGGGTGTTGTGTCCGGTGTATCGGTACATGTGTCAGGTGTATCAAGATCGGTCAATATGTAATGCAATCAGGTATATGATGATAACAGGTATAGTAACAAATAATGAACAGTAGCAGGGAACGGTAAATAACAAATATCATTCTATGCGAACACAGTGATGTTTGTATTTTCATATTAATCCGGTTCACGCACCTTTGAGGTGCAATAACCACAAGACGAAACAATATCGATAATATACGCAATGGAGTTACATGAATTTGAACTAAGCATAATAATTGTCTCATGAGTGATTTCAACAAATGAAGTGGGGATGATCTACTTGGTTTGATTAGTTAAGTATGAATTAATAGCAGACCGGTTAAAGCGAGCAATGATTTCATTGATTTAAAGTTACGGATAATCGTGGCTAGCGATTCTAAGTTATAAAAGGTATCGATGTTATATTAGTTGTGTGGTTATAATATGATGATTAAGTTGTAGCATATTAAAGCAAGTATTCGGATACTTGCCTCGGCGGTTCCGCAAACCGAAACACGGATGCGATGTCGGTAGAAACCACGATATGGAAGCACGGGCCACGGAACGAGTCCCAACAGAGGTCAACGGGATCACACGGACCAGGGGGCTTCGCTGGAGCGTCGGGTTCGTCAGACGGCACGGTCGGGTTCCGGCAACAACAAAGTAGCAAAGTTAGCAACAAAGATACGATATACGCCAAATACGACCAGCGAAGGAATTGTACCAAGAGGAAGCACAAGGAAACTCACCGCGAAGAAACAGGGTGCAAACACGATGGCTCGACGGCACTGGATCGCCGGCGAAGCGACGGCGGCGGCTGCAGCAAGGGTGGAGGCTTCGGGATGCGCGGAATAGGGTGCTGCGGCGAGTGGGGAAGAGAGGGGTCGGCTCTGGTGGTCGTGGGAGAGAGAGAGGTGGTCGGAGGTGGTGTCGACGTGGTCGCCGGCACGTTTCTCCGGCGAACAGCGGGGTAGGCGATGGGTTAGGGCTCGGGTTTACTGTTCCGGCGAGGGGAGGAAGGAAACGACGACGAGGTCTCGACGAGTAGGGTGAAAGGGGGTCGCGGGGTCGTCGACGACGACGGGTGGCGTCGACGGCGAGGTTTGCGCGGGTGGAGGCGAGGTCGGGAATGGGTCGCAGGCACGGGGAGGAGCGGGAGAACGGGGAAAAGAGGGTAGGTGGGTGTGGTGGAGGTCGTGTTGGTGAGAGCGGCGACGGCGAGGTCGCGAGGAAGTCGGCGACGGGATCGCGAGGGCTAGGGTTAGGGTTCGAGGTCGCGATGGAGGAGGATGGTGAGGGGCGGCTGTGCATGGTGTTAATATATATATATGGGAAGAGAGAGAGAGAGTTGTTGAGAGAAGGAGAGAGAAGGAGAGATTATGATAGATAGAGAGAGAGAGAATGAGTAGAGAGAGACAGAGATGAGGAAAGGGAGGCGGGGCCCACGCGAAGGAAAACCCCAGCTCGCGATTGGTTGATGCAGGATACTGAAATATTAAAGTAAAGATTTTAGGGATTAAACTGTTAAGGGAATTAGATTTGTATATAATTATATTAGTTTTATATTAAATTGAAACGGGCCCTTTTTGGCGCGAAATGAAACATTTCCAAATCGCGCCCGGGTTGCGCCCAAATGTTCTAAATTCAAATTATATGATTTTAAGCGGGTTCCAAATTTTGAAAAGAGGTGTTTAATGATTAAAATGCATGCCCCCAAGTCGGACACTTGCACGCGCGCGTAGTCGTCCAAACTTGCCTGTTTAGCCAAACGGAACGGAATCTCGACACGCGGACGCTACCACGCGACTAGTGGCGACGAGTAGGCCAAGATGGACATCTTAAATTTCATTTTCGGAGTTAAAATTTGTTATGTGCCAAAATGACTTAACCGGGTAAAATTTAGCAATAAATGCCAGAAAATCAGGACAATTGGAAAGAGCAATAAATAACCCTTAACTAGTAATATACATAGTATTATTGGGCTCGGGTGTTACATCATACCCAACTACAAAAGAATTTCGTCCTCGAAATTCCAAGAATACAAGATAACTAACTACTGGAAAAGATGAGGGAATTTCTGCCGGATCTCGTCTTCTCGCTCCCAAGTAGATTCTCCATGCGATCGGTTACCCCAAGAAACTAGCACAAGAGGGATAACCTTGTTCTTAAGAACCTTTTCTCTTCGATCCTTGATCTCGACTGGTCGCTCCTCAAAAGTCAGGTCCTCCCGAACGGTCAACTCCGAATGATCCAAGACATGAGTCTCATCACGAACATACCTCCGTAGTTGAGACACATGAAACACATCGTGAACTCCTGCTAATGACGATGGTAATGCCAACCGGTACGATACCTCTCCAACACGCTCCAATATCTCGAAGGGTCCAACGAATCGGGGACTAAGCTTTCCCCGACTTCCAAAGCGAATCACCCCTCTAGTCGGTGATATCTTCAGGAATACCAAATCGCCCACGGCGAACTCTAGAGGTCTTCTTGACGTGTCGGCCCAACTCTTCTGTCTGTCTTGAGCTGCCTTCATATGCTTCCTGATTGTATTCACCTTCTCGACTGTCTGTACCACCAAATCTGGTCCTAATAACCTTCGTTCACCAACATCATCCCAACAAACAGGTGAACGGCACTTACGACCATACAACGCTTTAAACGGAGCCATCTGAATTGTCGCTTGGAAGCTATTGTTGTACGAAAACTCCACCAGGTGTAGATGATCCTCCCAAGAACCTTTGAAGTCTAACATGCAAGCCCTCAACATATCTTCAAGGGTCTGGATCGTTCTCTCTGATTGTCCATCAGTCTGGGGATGATAAGCTGTGCTGAACTTCAATCGAGTCCCCAAACTTTCTTGTAAACTCCTCCAAAAGTGTGACAAGAACCGAGTGTCCCGATCGGACACGATGCTTACCGGCACTCCATGCAATCTGACAATCTCCAACATGTACCGCTCTGCCAAAGTCTCCGTCGATTGACCAACCCGAAAAGGAATAAAGTGAGCTGCCTTGGTCAACCGATCGACAATCACCCATACAGCATTGTTGCCCTTTGGACTCCGCGGTAAAGCCGTCACGAAATCCATGGTTATATGTTCCCACTTCCATCGAGGAATCGGAAGTGGTTGCAACAAACCGGCAACCCTTTGATGTTCAGTCTTGACTTGCTGACACACTAAGCACTTAGCCACAAAGCGAGCGATTTCCCGTTTCATACCTTCCCACCAGAAATGCTGTCGAATATCTCGGTACATCTTCATCCCTCCTGGATGTACAGAGTAAGCTGAACTATGTGCCTCCTTCATAAGCTCCTCACGCATATCTCCTTTTGGCACACACACACGGCTGCCATATCTCAACGAACCATCTTCATGGATCAGTAGATCTGTTCGTAGTCCGGCTTCAACCTGCTCTCGAAACTTTTGCAGTCCAGGATCTTGCGATTGTGCTGCTTTAATTTTCTCAATTAAAGACGACTGTACTTGCAATTGCATCAACTGTCCCGTAGAACGCGGTAGCACAACTTCCAAGTCAAATCTTCGAAAATCTGCAATGATCTCCCTCTGCGTAGTTAACACCTGAATTGCTGGTAACCGACTTAGTGCATCTGGCACGACATTAACTTTTCCCGGATGGTACTTAAGATCAAGGTCGTAGTCGGCCATCAGCTCCAACCATCTGCGTTGCCTCATGTTCAACTCCTTCTGAGTGAACACATACTTCAAACTCTTATGATCCGTAAAGACTTCAACTCTCTCGCCCAAAAGGTAGTGTCTCCAAATTTTCAGGGCGAAGATCACGGCTGCAAGCTCTAAGTCATGAGTCGGATAGTTCTGCTCATGAGTCTTCAGCTGTCTCGATGCGTAAGCGACGACTTTCCCATTCTGCATCAAAACACATCCCAATCCTTTTCCCGATGCGTCGCTGTGAAACACCAGTCCTCCTGAATCATCCGGTACGGTTAGGATAGGGGCGGTTATCAACCTCTGCTTCAACGCCTCGAAGGCCAATGCACATCCATCTGTCCACACAAACGGTACCTCCTTACGCGTAAGCTTGGTTAACGGCTCTGCCAGACGAGCAAAGTTCTCCATAAATCTTCTGTAGTATCCGGCTAATCCAAGGAAACTTCTTATTTCAGCAGCATTCTTTGGAATAGGCCAATCTTGAACTGCTGCAATCTTTTCTGGATCAACGGCGACTCCATCGCCCGACACGACATGCCCCAGAAACCTCACTTCTTCCAACCAGAATTCGCACTTACTCACTTTCGCAAATAACTTCTCTTGTCTCAGCGTCGGCAGTGCGATCCTTCTTCTTCACTAAGAGAACTGGAGTTCCCCACGGTGAGTTGCTGCTTCGAAGCCATCCCTTCTCGAGTAATTCACTCACTTGTTTCTTAACTCCCTCCACTTCTACTGGTGCCACTGCATAGTCAGCTTTTGATACTGGCGTTGCACCAGGAGTAAGGTCAAACGCAAACTCCACATCTCGCTTCGGTGGTAGCCCGAAATGTCTTCAAACACATCCATAAATTCGCGAACAACTGCCGGCTCTTCATTACTATCTACAACCATAGCCGCAAGAACACTGTTCGTCGGCCTAGCCCTAAACTCGACTGGCCCGACAGAACTTCTTTCTCCAATGAAAGTAAACTTAGGATGTCCGGGAATCTGGAAATTACCTTCCTTACCCTACAGCCAATGTGGGCGTGGAAAGTGCCAAGAAAATCCATCCCCAAGACAACCTCATAACTGCCCGTATCTACCCCCAAGAAGTCTGCAAAAAGCTCCCGTCCGCAAACAACAACTGTACAATCTCTACCTTCCTTACTAGCTATAATTTTCCCATTCCCAGTGTGTATGTCCCAGAACTAGACAGGGTCGTGCAGGTGATCGAGTGTGTAGTTATAAATTTGGATGACATAAACAATGGGATGCTCCGAAAATTAAGTAATGCCAAAGCGGGAAAACCATGAACGAGTAAATTACCTGAAACCAATTCTCCCGATGCCTTAGCTTCTTCAGCCGTCAACGTGAACGCTCGAGCCTGCTGTGGTCCTTGAGTAAGCGGTTCCTGTCCTTGGAACGGTCCCTGCGGAGGCTTCTGTGTATCATCCTTCGTGCGAGGCTTCGACGGACAAGCATCAACGGTGTGATCTGCCGCTCCACATCTAAAACAGAGTCCCAGCCTCAAACGACACTCCCTTCGCACATGTCCGGGTTTATGGCAGTGGCTACAGATCACGCTCCCCTTCCGATCACCCATACTTGTTTTCTTCATTGGTGCCACGCTGCGCCTGTTCACTGGAATACTTCTACGTACGGACGTGGGGTCCAGTGCAAAAGCCGGTTCCAGCTCGATCTGTTCCTTTAGACTCTCCAGCAATCCCCTTATCACTCTACGCCTGGCGGCTAAGACCGCACTTCTTTGGTCCATCTTCAAATTCGTACCTGCCATGAATCCTGGAAATCAAAGTACCCAACATTAGCATGATGATAGATTCTGAGTATAGATCAAGGCTAGAACTCCAAGATACTTAAATAGAGTACTGCATTGTAGCTATGCCGCGGTATCATAGCCGCAATTACTTAACTCGCCTAAGTCCTAGAGATAACAAGAAGTTAGGTTTTCAAGTTTGACAATGCAAAGTAAGTTTGCATGCCGACATGATCCGGAAGAATGATTCAAGGATGGTAAAACGGTCAAGGTGGCAGGACATGTTTCCTAATCACGGGTATTCTGATTCGTGTATCGGGTGCGATACCCAACTACAAGGAATCAACCCAATTAACCTATGGCTCTGATACCATAAAACCATGTCACGCCCCGCTTCCCAGAGTACGCAAGATTTGGGCACGTGACATAGCCAACCATGCTACCTGTGGGTAGGAAGTATCCATCCACAGTCACATTACGGTTGTAAGGATATCAAGAACAAGATAAAAAGCTAATCTAATACATGTCCAAATCCATAATAACAGGAATCAATAAACAATAAGTGCGGAAGCTAATGATCCAATACAATGAATAAACAGTATGTCCCATAATGCGGGCTCACATCTGGAAATGAAATGACATAAATAAACTAAACTCTAAAGAACTCACAGTTCAGCCTGCTGGCTGAAGTACTCCTGCTCGGTCGACGACAAAGGTACGGAATCTGGGCCATGCAAAACCCAGACGTCAGCGCGTCATGATATCAAGTATACAGTATAAATATGGTAATAAACAATGCAAGCATGAACATGAATAAAGCAGTAATAGGAAGTAACAAACAGGGTAATGTGCAGTGGTGACTAAACTGTCCTATCAGGTTTTCTACTCTATAGTCTTTGAAACCAATTGATGAATCGTCGATGTAACTCAATAGTATCCCGTGCGTGCCCGGGACCACGGTCATGATCCTCGGGGCTGAATCCGAGACGTGCCGCTAAGCAGTAAAAGGTAGTAGGATAGATGAGTGATGTCAGCATCAACACTCCGGAGCTGGCCAAGCCCGTAAGACTGATCAGAACAATGTATCGAACTGTTGAGTTACAAGTCGGTTTCACCTTTGATTTCCCCATACCCCCAAGCTATGTATGTCAGTCAGGTATTCAGTAGTCAAGGACTAATGCCAACACAAGTCAAGTAAAGGTAGGTCTGTCTGGATCGACAGCAGGAATGGTTAGGTTTGTCGGCATTAGGCATGAGATCAGGTAACAGGTCAGGTTACTTTCAACAGGTAGAGTCGATATGCACAGGGTGTTGTGTCCGGTGTATCGGTACATGTGTCAGGTGTATCAAGATCGGTCAATATGTAATGCAATCAAGTATATGATGATAACAGGTATAGTAACAAATAATGAACAGTAGCAGGGAACGGTAAATAACAAATATCATTCTATGCGAACACAGTGATGTTTGTATTTTCATATTAATCCGGTTCACGCACCTTTGAGGTGCAATAACCACAAGACGAAACAATATCGATAATATACGCAATGGAGTTACATGAATTTGAACTAAGCATAATAATTGTCTCATGAGTGATTTCAACAAATGAAGTGGGGATGATCTACTTGGTTTGATTAGTTAAGTATGAATTAATAGCAGACCGGTTAAAGCGAGCAATGATTTCATTGATTTAAAGTTACGGATAATCGTGGCTAGCGATTCTAAGTTATAAAAGGTATCGATGTTATATTAGTTGTGTGGTTATAATATGATGATTAAGTTGTAGCATGTTAAAGCAAGTATTCGGATACTTGCCTCGGCGGTTCCGCAAACCGAAACACGGATGCGATGTCGGTAGAAACCACGATATGGAAGCACGGGCCACGGAACGAGTCCCAACAGAGGTCAACGGGATCACACGGACCAGGGGGCTTCGCTGGAGCGTCGGGTTCGTCAGACGGCACGGTCGGGTTCCGGCAACAACAAAGTAGCAAAGTTAGCAACAAAGATACGATATACGCCAAATACGACCAGCGAAGGAATTGTACCAAGAGGAAGCACAAGGAAACTCACCGCGAAGAAACAGGGTGCAAACACGATGGCTCGATGGCACTGGATCGCCGGCGAAGCGACGGCGGCGGCTGCAGCAAGGGTGGAGGCTTCGGGATGCGCGGAATAGGGTGCTGCGGCGAGTGGGGAAGAGAGGGGTCGGCTCTGGTGGTCGTGGGAGAGAGAGAGGTGGTCGGAGGTGGTGTCGACGTGGTCGCCGGCACGTTTCTCCGGCGAACAGCGGGGTAGGCGATGGGTTAGGGCTCGGGTTTACTGTTCCGGCGAGGGGAGGAAGGAAACGACGACGAGGTCTCGACGAGTAGGGTGAAAGGGGGTCGCGGGGTCATCGACGACGACGGGTGGCGTCGACGGCGAGGTTTGCGCGGGTGGAGGCGAGGTCGGGAATGGGTCGCAGGCGCGGGGAGGAGCGGGAGAACGGGGAAAAGAGGGTAGGTGGGTGTGGTGGAGGTCGTGTTGGTGAGAGCGGCGACGGCGAGGTCGCGAGGAAGTCGGCGACGGGATCACGAGGGCTAGGGTTAGGGTTCGAGGTCGCGATGGAGGAGGATGGTGAGGGGCGGCTGTGCATGGTGTTAATATATATATATGGGAAGAGAGAGAGAGAGTTGTTGAGAGAAGGAGAGAGAAGGAGAGATTATGATAGATAGAGAGAGAGAGAATGAGTAGAGAGAGACAGAGATGAGGAAAGGGAGGCGGGGCCCACGCGAAGGAAAACCCCAGCTCGCGATTGGTTGATGCAGGATACTGAAATATTAAAGTAAAGATTTTAGGGATTAAACTGTTAAGGGAATTAGATTTGTATATAATTATATTAGTTTTATATTAAATTGAAACGGGCCCTTTTTGGCGCGAAATGAAACATTTCCAAATCGCGCCCGGGTTGCGCCCAAATGTTCCAAATTCAAATTATATGATTTTAAGCGGGTTCCAAATTTTGAAAAGAGGTGTTTAATGATTAAAATGCATGCCCCCAAGTCGGACACTTGCACGCGCGCGTAGTCGTCCAAACTTGCCTGTTTAGCCAAACGGAACGGAATCTCGACACGCGGACGCTACCACGCGACTAGTGGCGACGAGTAGGCCAAGATGGACATCTTAAATTTCATTTTCGGAGTTAAAATTTGTTATGTGCCAAAATGACTTAACCGGGTAAAATTTAGCAATAAACGCCAGAAAATCAGGACAATTGGAAAGAGCAATAAATAACCCTCAACTAGTAATATACATAGTATTATTGGGCTCGGGTGTTACAAGGGACATTTAAGGATGTGCTTATAGACCACCCAGCTCCCACATATATGATCGCCATCATAATGCTGGTAGTCAAGCAAGAATCATATGGGCTTTATCAACATGTAATAGTGATCTATAATACTATATAAAGCATGTACATGATAATAAAGATAAACCAGATAACATACTATCATCTTGAGTAAAACTGTTCTACCGGTATAGGTCATCCCTCAATCATCATAATCGCATGCCCGTGACTATGATAATTGCCTTGAGGGCACTATAGCCAACAATCTCCCACTTGCACTTAAGGCTAATTATTGCGATGTCGCATACTCACATCCCGTGTGATACCGAACACCCAACTCCTCTACTAATCAGTCTCGCAAAGCTCGTTTGAGAAAGTATTGCGTTCGAGAAATAGCCTCAATAAGTGGATCCGCTCCAATGTTTCTTTCTATATCTCTCTATATCTCAACTTCGCGGAGAAAGGCCATCTCCTGAAATGAGCAATACCTTTCTTAGAATTTGTCTGGATATCTGATGGGACCCAGTTCATAAATGAATTCCAAATCCAACAAACTTCTTAGACTGTATCGGCTACTGAATTTAATCAGTATCCTGCGCTATGCATTCCACAGTATCCACTTGGACTACATGTCCAACATACTGTTCCTCACAAGAGGGAAAACTATAACTCTAACAGCCACTCTATCATCCAGATCATCTTGGAAGCCTGAAATGATAACCGTCTCCCGAAGGAGGCTGCCGTTACCATATCCCTAGAACATCCACTTATGTTCATAACTACTTCCCAACGTTTCTCCAGGATTGGATATATATATATATATATATATATATTCTTATTACAGCTAGTACAAAAGCAATATCTGGTGTTGTACTTGACATCTCATGATTGACTCAATTGCCTAAGCAAGTGATATGCCAATTATGCAAATCCCTCTTCCCTTTAGTCTGAAAGACATCCTTTAGAGATGGTGACTCCATCACCTGTAGGTACACCACCATGCCGGGAGTCAACCATTCTAAAACACTTTTAGAATAATGTCAAAGTACCCAGATTGGAACACTTTCTAAATCTAGATCTAAAATCATAGATCTAGTAACTAGAAACCCTGATATTATATCCATATCCTATGTGGAGAAACAATTTTGTGACAACCACAAAATAACCGATTGTAGTATAGGAATTTCACTTCCTATAAAGTGCATGCCATCCAAATATCTGGACATCACTCTCTACTACCTTCTTACCAGATCCATCTCCTATTCTGATGAAGTCAAAGCCTATGACTGTCACATCAAAAATAGATGATCTATTTCCGCCATACCTGCTTTAGTCTATAAATAGACATAAGCTACTTGCCCACTATGCTTCCACTGCCCCCACTGACTACAAGAACTCTCTGGCAGAGTCATATACACGTGCACTTCTAAAGCTGGTTTAAAATGACGTTATACTCTTCCTCCTGCCGGGTCTTATAGTCTAGAACAGCAGTAATGACAAGTTTGGATAAACAAGAACCTCCCTGTCACCGTCTCTGAGAAGACCGAAGTACCTTTCGGGTGCATGAGGTTACCCACCAAATCTGCGGAGTGGTTAATAGAATGTCAAATCCAATTGAATTTTTAGGTTCTAATAAATTTTCAGTAATCGTTTGTGGTTCTGAAATCATTTCCAGTTCTACTATACTCCCACTAATGTTTTCTGAAAAGAATCCATTTTACTAAAACTAGTGGCGAGTCAAGAACAATATAACGATTGATCTTCCTGATGGTAGAAAGTTAACCCTCATCAAAACCCGGGATAACCCACAAACTGCCATTACTGAAATGTGCCTTGAGTTTTTCCGGATTCTGGTTTTAAGCATCAGCCGGAAAACTCTCTATATCTTAACATCATTAAAATACAAATTGATTCTATATACCATATAAAAACAAAGACACTAATTTAATTGGAAGCAGATTCAAAATCATGCAGCTGTCTCCAGTACATATCAACCAAATTGAAGGAGGACAAACATCATTACTCATCTAAGAGTGCATCCATATATGAGTAACCTGAAAGAGAAGCAAGTTCTCGAAACCATTACTTACAATAGAATACCTAGCACAAGTATCTACATCTTCAACTTCTTCGAAGATTCCTGATACTTCCAACAAATGGTTCTCTACTTTATTCTTATACCTATAACTTCTCATAACTTGGACCCTGTATTTCAACGAAATACTTGTTTAAAACTAAAGAAGTCAAAAGTAAAGAGAATATAGTACGAGTACCAACCCCTTTGTCCTAATGGACATTGGACAACATACAATACATTGTATAAGTCCCCTGAGTTCAATAACTCAAACCTTGTGCGTCGTAGATTGAAAATTGTACTATGGTTAATAAGAATTACACCGCTGTTGAATGCACCTTACCTAATCACCAACTGATATAGGTAAATGTGTCACGACCCGAAATTTAGTTCGTGACCGACACTTAAATCACGCCACGTCTAAAGGCGTAACGTAAATTAAGTAAGCCGAAGCCCAGAAATCTAAACCTTTTAAAGAAAATAAAAGAGGTGAAGTTTTGAAATAAAGGTATGATGAAATCAAATATTTTCTTAAATACATAGATAATGGAACATGAAAAATGCAAGTGGATTTTACCAGTTGAAAAACATGTTCGTCTTTTAAAAATTTAGGCAGCACCTTCCTTGTATATTTTGATCCAAAACTACATATACATGATAATATAAAAGGCATCCCCAAGCGGGAGCTAGCTCTTCGCCAATCGGCGGAATCACAACCACGCAAGTCAAAATATATGTATACGACGCCCAACAGTGAAGATCAACACAAAGAATAAAGAATAAAGCAAGACATCAACCCACCAAGCGAACATATAACCCATCGCTCTAATTCTCGCAACCACAAGTTTCTTCTGAGTCTTGCTACTTGTACAAATACTAGTTTCTGATTGATGGAGTTGACTAGATACAACAGGAATAATAATACAAGAGTGGGCACGAAATCATATGTCCCACCTACTAAAGCAAATCACCCGAAGGTAAGCTGTGTGCCAGCGATACCGCTACTGATCCACGCGGTCAAACCTACAAGAACTGTGGCACAACAGGGGTGAGTTGCCAACTCGTGAGTAGAAAACATTAGCAGGTAGAAATCGAATAAAACAATGATTTCTAGGTCAACTATATCATAAAGGTAATACTATGATATCTAAGATGACCGTGTCTGCATATATGCCAACAATATAATCAATGCTTGTATGCATGTGAATATCATCTACATGTCCATCAATGACACAATAACATCATGAAACCCGAGTGTCCAACATTGACACCCGAAATATCATGAAAGCATATGCATGTAAATATAAGGATATCAACCAACGTGTGTCCATCAACGACACATCAAAATCATAGAACCCGAGTGTCTAACACCGACACTCGAAACATCATGAAACCCGTGTCCAACATCGACACGTAAATCCTTATATCTCAGGCGCCGCATCCTCAGATCGGCTCTCAGACGCCGCATACTCTGGTCGGCCCTCATATCCATCTCACGACTCCGGTCGGTCTCCTCCGGGTAACCGCCGAGTTCAAATACTATCACCGATAGGTAGTGCTCCCCTGCCAGGCTCACCGCCTAACTATACGAGTCTTCTTGCCCCGGGGTACCTCACCGGGTCCACCATATACCCGCAGACGGTGCCTACCGCTCCTCGAATCGGGTTTCACATACCAACCTCAGAACCGAGAAAACTCATGGTGGACGCCTCGAAATATCATATCAAGAGAAACTGGGTTTTTAAAACAATACATACTTTTTTTTGAAATATAACCACGGTTCTCAAATCCAGAATCTCATTAAAACAACATCTCAATGCGTATAATCATAAAGCATGATGTATGCAAATAAAGAACAAAAATATGAGCATATCAAGTATATCATGCGATATAGTATAGTGATGTGAGCATATCAAGTATATCATGCAACATAGCATAATGATGTGAGCATAGCAAGTATATCATGCCAAAGAGTCATGTGACAGTACTGAACAATTAAGAGCAATAGCATGATATAGCAATTGTACTGTATAAGTGACATAGCAATTATCGATGATGAAGTGTGTGAGCCAGCAAATCTGTATGAGTGTAACATACGCATCATCGATAATGGTGTAAGTGTACTACCACAGGTATATGTAATGCAATGAGAATATCATGTACGTAGCAGAAAGTAAATCATGAGTACAATACTATAAGGTATACATATCTAATCTAACATCTACGTAAAGGCTCAACTAAGCGGTGTAGACAGGGATTAAATATCTATAACATATGCGAGTTGGTGAATCTATCAATCGGCATCCAGCCTCACAACATCACTTACGGTATAATCCATCGTACGACATCCTCTAGTCAAGGGTATGGATCAATCATCAGGTAAAACTCATCACGTACGGTAATCCATCGTACGGCGGCATTAAATAATTAGGGATCCTATCAACCTATAAGACAATGAGGGTACGGACCTAATGTCTCGTACGGCATATCACACATTATTCACATCATATATATATATATACCTATATCTCATGTCACATCCGTATCCATCTCATATCATGGGACCGACAAAGGTATCAATTATCTCATATCGACTCGCATCCATATAACGACATATCAAACCAAGTCATCATACCTCATCGTATACTCTTTTCATCATATCAATATCTCACATCAAGTCATCTTATATATACATTCTATATTATTAATCTTATGTCGTATTCATCGATCTCATATCATGCTACTACAAACCTCATACTTATTCTCTTGCACTACATATATATCGCGATTCACATTCACATTTCATATCCTCATATATCAATTCGAGACATCCTTATCAATAATATCATTTCATACTAAAATCTTTAATCACATCCGTAGGTTCCTAGTATTGGTTTCTCCGACTATATCCTATATATCAGTTTCCACTTTATAATTGCGGGGGTGCTATACGCCATCCACCCGACTTCCTTCGTAGATATAAATCTACTCACCTGCGGAACTCCTTGTTCAGCCGTAGTCGATGTGCTTCGTCGTCTCGGAATCCACTCAAAGGCACCTACAAATCAACACATATAGCCACGTTATGAAAATCAAATCTGGAAAACCGATATGGTACACGGTGCGCTCATAGGTTAGAACCTATAGCCTACGCATGCAAAAACGACCAAACAAGCCTCGTCGTTGACGTACAAACATTCAACAACCAAATCTCATAACTAATATCAAAACTAAGTATTCCAAAATACGGAAAACATAACCCAAAACCACCCCAAATATGCTCCAGATTTTGGCTCAGGTAATCTGGGACAAAAAAAAATACAGTAGCTATGTTATAAGGTATGTGAGCTACTGGAAAAACCCTAACACCAAATCTGCTACAGTAACCGGCCAAGCCGGCCCCTCCTTGGAGTTTGGGCCTCGTCTTCTCGTGGTGGTCTCCTATTGGTCTAACTAGGTTAATGTATATTTTTAATTTTTTTTATAAAGGTCCCGGGTTGCTCCAGATTCCCTGTAGACCTCCAAAAAGTCACAAAACCGACACGGAAAGTTTCTAAGTTCGTATTTTGGTTTCTATTCCGTATTCTAGGCCATAAAATCAACACTAGGGTCTTGTAAACAACCACTAAACATCACAAGCCCACACAATCACCCAAACCCTCTCTTGGAATTTCCAAATCTCGCTAATCTAAATCGATTTATCTCTAAACTACTATAGAGTGTTAGGAAACTAAAAATCTAAACTAGAAGTGTAGGAATTACCTCGTTTGGCAACTCAAGAAAATTCTTGAGTTGCTCAAAGTCTTCAAAATCCAAGCTTGGAAGGTCCATAAGGTGTAGGATGAGATGAGGATCATTTTTAATGAAGGGGGTATAGGGTTTAGGTGAAGGATTGGAGATGGAACATGATGGTAGAGGTGGAGGAAACAAGAGGATGAAGGAGATGAAGAAAACAAATGATGAAGGAAGAAGAATGGGTGAGGGGTGGAGCCATACCCTCTCTCTCTCATACCCTTACATGACATGACATCATTATGTACCCTCTCTCTCTCCTCAATCATGCCATCTCTTTTCTCACACAAATAAAACCAAAAATCAACATTGCAAATGAAGCCAATATGTAACAAAATACAACATGTCATGGTGCACTAACCATGGAAAATATAGAAATACGGATTTGGCTTAATCGCGATTAGTAGTCCACTAATCCATTTTTATTTAAACTGCATATAATTTATTATGAAAATGCCAAATCTAATAAATATATTCTTAAATGAATAAATCATTTTAATCTTCCATTATTTTCCAAATATTGGTATATAATTATACCATTTTACGAAAATCCCAAATTCGCAAATCGAATAGTTTTCACGAAATATATTATTTTAATATTAAATTCCAAAAATAATATTTTATATTTTCTGAAATGTTACAATCTTCCCCCCTTAAATAAATTCGGTCCCCGAATTTAAATTTAAACTCCCAAATACTAAAACATTTCAATAATCAGCTCAAATCACGGGCTCCGAAATCACGGAAGATATAGAAATACCATAGCGCATCGTGTGCGCCTGAAAACGAGTACGAAACTCAAAATCGAACTCCGTCAAGCGTCATGCAAATCATCGGATTTTCACGCAAATCATCGGAGTTACAATGGAGATACAAATCTTGAAATCCACTACTGAAATCCAATATGCACTAGTCAAATACTATAATACGGGTATAGTACGCATCTTTGGAAAAATCTCTTAAAACTGAATAAAACACATGCAAAATCTTTTCTGAATCACCGTGTGATGCGTAACTTACGGCACAAGTGACGGACGCTCATTTGTAAAGTAATAAATATACGTTCATATATGTTTTGCTCAAATATACGTTCCGCCGTTTTGAAATATCCTAAAAGGTTTTCCTTTATAAACGTTCGTGTCGCTCGTGGACACATAAGAAATAGCGAGACTATAGCTCCTTTTTGAAAACTTCTTGGTAAACTTTTTATGTATGCAAAGTACTCAGGTACTGTCCTCAGATTAGTCCTGTTCGGCTACTACATAATATAGTGCCCAACATGAAAACAAAGTGCTCAAGAGCAAAATCAGTCTCAAAAGGGTGTATCCAACAATCACATGCATCTGGTGCATACGGAAATCAAATCCAATACAAGTGCCACGATATGCCCAAAAGCAAAACTAAGTGCAACGGGTGTGCACGAAAGCATCTGTCCAATACAACAGGTGTGCACGACAATAATATCAAGTGCATCTATAGTGTACGAAAACATCTCATATCATGCGCCCAACATGCGCGAAAATCCGAATCAAGTGCATCCGTCATGCACGAATGAAATCTAAATCAAGTGCATCCAATATGCACGAATAAAGTCTAAATTAAGCGCGTCAGGTCCGTCTAAACTATCTAGTGCAGTAGCATACACGAAAATGAACGTCAAGTGCAACGCGCACAAAAACATAAATCTGGTGAAAACAATGCTCCAAGACATAAATCGGGTGCAACTAATGTATGGAGTATAAATCTAGCACAACCAATGCACGAAATACAAATCGGGTGCAATAAGTGCATAGAATACTCATCGATATCTTAAATGCTCACAAAAACAACACCGAGCATGCCAAGGTGTATTAAAATTAAAAGCGTGTGCAACTGTGCGCACAAAATCCATCGCAATGCACTGCAAGCACATATAAGCTATACCGAGTGCAAAAACCAAATCGATCGCGTATCACATGCACAAAATCAAATCGATAGTATCGAAATCCATAATCATAAATATGTGCAGCCAAGGCACAAAATCAATATCAAGTGCAATAGATATGCACAAATCGCAAACCGATGTAGCGGTGTATAAACATAAATCACGAAACCCAATCATCGAAACTCAATCCAAGCGATAAAAGTGTGATACTCGGATCACAAAACACAAATTGCAACAAATGACATTGAGGTACACCTCCTACAATGTCGAAAAGTATGTCTGTGCGCCCAAAACTGGCGGAGTAAGAACATCTACTTGCCTCCTGCTCACGGTCTAGCGTCCTCTGTCCCTGGGTTCTCATTTTCTCTGTGGATTACCCATCTCGAAATCCATCGGCTCATCGGCCGGATCTGGTGTGCTAACGGAAATGATTCCGCTCTGGCACTCCTCTGGTCATCTATCGGCTAATTAGCATGACCACTAGTAAAGCAGCACGTCACTGGCGTCGGTCTCTGGCCCTCTGAACACACATGACACAACTGATCCTGGGTGCAAATCTTATCGCAGCAGTGTCCTGGAAGGAAGCTGCCCAAGGTCTCTTCCGATCTCGCCTATGCCGAACTGTACGGAGGCTGGTACTCTTACATAATCTTTTCTTGTTTTCTGGACATCTGCGTTCTCAGCACAACATTTCCTCGGGAACTGGCCGTATCCCATCGCCTCTATATACATATCAGATCTTTAATCTCAACGGGGAGTAACAACAGCTCGTTAACATCTCACACGAACCTCTTTTTTCACTCGTCTCTATTATCGTCCACATCGAAATCACGCTATGCTATCTGCGTACTGCAATTGTTCTCGGCTATAGTCAATCCGGAGTCTCTCATACGGACTCAAAATTATGAACTCGGAACATGTCCTTGGGAACTTGTCCCAACCATCGGAGGAATACTCCATAGTTTTCCGCTCTCGATCAACTCACAACGCATCTGGGTGAGGTCCTTTATCCGAAACTAGTCAACTTACTGATCTCACATCGGGGCATCCGACGAACAACGTCCTCTCTTGATCGATCTACTCTAGATCTGCATAAGATTCTCCACACTGGATATCTTCAACTCAACTGAGCTTGCGTCGGCGCATCAAATCAGAAGAATCATATCAGTCGCTTAACTCGAGATACACTAGCTATCTCCTTTTACCTCTCTGCTTGAAATCTCCAATGGTTTCAGCTCATAAACTCTAGAAGCGACATCCCATCAATCTCAGCAACAGCTGGGTCATCCGTCTGCACAGTAGACAACATCACGATCTCCGAGATAGGTTGTACATCAACAGTTCTCTCACAATAGGCAGCCTCTATCAGTGGCCCGATCATCCGGTGCAAAACTGAACATTCGCCTCAAAAGATAGGTCACAACACCAACACTAAATCGAGACATTCCCATGTCATCAGAAAACACGATGGTCAGTTCTCGTCTATGACGAGCTCGCCCTGACCGCATCACTAGCAGCAGCTCAATCTGCGCTCAAACTATGGTGACAGGAATATCAAACATGTATCGATGAAGATAGATTAAATGAACGAAAGAATCACCAGATCCAGAATGGATACATGATCATAAGGAGGAACGAAATCAATGAGAGTATGATCATCGGAACGAATAGAATCAAGGATCTCAAATGGATGTATGATCATGGGAACGAAGAGAATCACAAGTCTCAAGATATGTACATCCTAAGGTTACTTAAGTGGAGTATCGTATCGTAAATATGCCGCGGAACATACGTACAGTACATCACTCTACTCAAGCTACCTACTCCATCAATCAGGGTCAACCTATGTAACGAAAGTTTGGGTCTAATACCCCCTGTTCAAGTCTAAGTTCTGTAAGGTCAAGCCTAGGTTCCAAAATAGATTATGCCCCAGACTCCACATAGGCAAACCTAAACTCGAACCAAGGTTAAACCTAACGTCCTGATACCAACTTTGTCACGACCCGAAATTTAGTTCGTGACCGGCACTTAAATCACGCCACGTCTAAAGGCGTAACGTAAATTAAGTAAGCCGAAGCCCAGAAATCTAAACTTTTAAAGAAAATAAAAGAGGTGAAGTTTTGAAATAAAGGTATGATGAAATCAAATGTTTTCTTAAATGCATAGATAATGGAACATGAAAAATGCAAGTGAATTTTACTAGTTGAAAAACATGTTTCTTCTTTTAAAAATTTGGGCAGCACCTCCCTTGTATATTTTAATCCAAAACCACATATACATGATAATATAAAAGGCATCCCCAAGCGGGAGCTAGCTCTTCACCATTCGGCGGGATCACAACCACGCAAGTCAAAATATATGTATACGACACCCAACGACGAAGATCAACACAAAGAATAAAGAATAAAGCAAGATATCAACTCACCAAGCGAACATATAACTCATCGCTCTAAGTCTCGCAACCACAAGTCTCTTCTAAGTCTTACTACTTATACAAATACTAGTTTTTGATTGATGGGGTTGACTAGATACAACAGGAATAATAATACAAGAGTGGGCACGAAATCATATGTCCCACCTACCAAAGCAAATCACCCGAAGGCAAGCAGTGTGCCAGCGATACCGATACTGATCCACGCCGTCAAACCTGCAAGAACTGTGGCACAACGGGAGTGAGTTGCCAACTCGTGAGTAGAAAACATCAGCAGGTAGAAATCGAATAAAACAACGATTCCTAAGTCAACTATATCATAAAGGTAATACTATGATATCTAGGGTGACCGTGTCTTCATATATGTCAACAATATAATCAATGTCTGTATGCATGTGAATATCATCTATGTGTCCATCAACGACACAATAACATCATGGAATCTGAGTTTCCAACATCTAAACCCAAAACATCATGAAAGCATATACATGTAAATATGAGGATATCAACCAGCGTGTATCCATCAACGACACATCAAAATCATGGAACCTGAGTATCCAACACCGACACTCGAAACATCATGAAACCCGTGTCCAGCATCGACACGTAAATCCTCATATCTCAGGCACCGCATCCTCAGATCGGCCCTCAGGCGCCGCATACTCTGGTTGGCCCTTATATCCATCTCACGACTCCGGTCGGTCTTCTCCGATAACCGCCGAGTCCAAATGCTATCACCGATAGGTAGTGCTTCCCTGCCGGGCTCACCGCCTAACTATACGAGTCTTCTTGTCTTGGGTACCTCACCGGGTCCACCATGTACCCGCAGACGTTGCCTACCGCTCCTCGAATCGGGTTTCACATACCAATCTCAGAACCGAGAAAACTCATGGTGGACGCCTCGAAATATCATATCAAGAGAAACCAGGTTTTTAAAATAATACATACTTTCTTGAAACATAACAACGGTTCTCAAATCCAGAATCTCATAAAAACAACATCTCAATGCGTATAATCATAAAGCATGATGTATGCAAATATAGAACAAAAATGTGAGCATATCAAGTATATCATGCGACATAGTATAGTGATGTGAGCATAGCAAGTATATCATGCAACATAGCATAATGATGTGAGTATCGCAAGTATATCATGCCAAAGAGTCATGTGACAGTACTGAACAATTAAGAGCAATAGCATGATGTAGCAATTCTACTGTATAAGCGGCATAGCAATTATGGATGATGAAGTGTGTGAGCCGGCAAATCTGTGTGAAAGTAACATACGCATTATCGATAATGGTGTAAGTGTACTAGCACATGTATATGTAATGCGTTGAGAATAGCATGAACGTAGCAGAAAGTAAATCGTGAGCACAATGCTATAAGATATATGTATCTAATCTAACATCTACGTAAAGGCTCAACTCAGCGGTGTAGACAGGGATTAAATATTTATAATATATGCGAGTCGGTGAATCTATCAATCGACATCTAGCCTCACAACATCACGTACAGTATAATCCATCGTACAACATGCTCTAGTCAAGGGTATGGATCAATCATCAGGTAAAACCCATCACGTACGGTAATCTATCGTACGGCGGCATTAAACAATTAGGGATCGTATCAACCTATAAGACAATGAGGGTACGGACCTAATATATCGTACGGCATATCACACATTATTCACATCCTTTTATATATATATATATACCTATATCTCAGGTCACAATCGTATCCATCTCATATCATGGGACCGACAAAGGTATCAATTATCTCATATCGAATCGCATCCGTATAACGACATATCAAACCAAGTCATCATACCTCATCGTATACTCACATCAATATCTCACATCAAGTCATCTTATATATACATTCTATCTTATTAATCTCATGTCGTATTCATCGATCTCATATCTTGCTACTACAAATCTCATACTTATTCTTTTGCACTACATATATATCGCAATTCACATTCACATTTCATATCCTCATATATCAATTCGAGACATCCTTATCAATCATATCATTTCATACTAAAACCTTTAATCACATATGTTGGTTCCTAATATAGGTTTCTCCGACTATATCCTATATATCGGTTTCCACTTTATAATTGCGGGGGTGCTATACGCCATCCACCCGACTTCCCCCGTAGATATAAATTTACTCACCCGCGGAACTCCTTGTTCAGCCGTAGTCGATGTGATTCGTCGTCTCGGAATCCACGCGAAAGTACCTACAAATCAACACATATCGCCACGTTATGAAAACCAAATCCGAAAACCGATACGGCACATGGTGCGCTCATAGGTTAGAACCTATAGCTTACGCATGCAAAAACGACCAAACAACCCTCGTCGTTGACGTACAAACATCCAACGACCAAATCTCATAACTAATATCAAAACCAAGAATTCCAAAATACGGAAAACATAACTCAAAACCACCCCAAATATGCTCCAGATTTTGGCTCAGGTAATCTTGGACAAAAAGAAAAATACAGTAGGTATGTTATAAGGTATGTGAGCTGCTGGCAAAACCCCAACACCAAATTTGCTACAGTAACCGACCTAACTGCTACAGTAACCGGCCAGGCCAGCCCCGCCTTGGAGTTTGGGCATCATCTTCTCGTGGTGGTCTCCTATTGGTCTAACTAGGTTAATATATATTTTTGATTTTTTCATTAAGGCCTCGGGTTGCTCCAGATTCCCTATAGACCTCCAAAAAGTCACAAAACCGACACAGAAAGTTTCTAAGTTCGTATTTTGGTTTCTATTCCGTGTTTTAGGCCATAAAATTAACACTAGGGTCTTGTAAACAACTACTAAACACCACAAGTCCACACAATCACCCAAACCCTTTCTTGGAATTTCCAAACCTCGCTAATCTAAATCGATTTATCTCTAAACTACTATAGGGTGCTAGGAAGCTAAAAATCTGAACTAGAAGTGTAGAAATTATCTCGTTTGGCAACTCAAGAAAATTCTTGAGTTGCTCAAAGTCTTCAAAATCCAAGATTGGAAGGTCCATAAGGTGTAGGATGAGGTGGGGATCATTTTTAATGAAGGGAGTATAGGGTTTTGGTGAAGGATTGGAGATGGACTATGAAGGTAGAAGTGGAGGAAGCAAGAGGATGAAGGAGATGAAGAAAACAAATGGTGAGGAAATGATAAAGGAAGAAGAATGGGTAAGGGGTGGAGCCATACCCTCTCTCTCTCTCTCATACCCTCACATGACATGATATGCATCATGACATCATTATGTCCCCCCTCTCTCTCTCCTCAATCATGCCATCTCTTTTCTCACACAAATAAAACCAAAAATCAACAATTCAAATGAAGCCAACATGTAACAAAATGCAACATGTCATGGTGCACTAACCATGGAAAATGTAAAAACACGGATTTGGCTTAATCGCGATTAGTGGTGCATTAATCCATTTTTATTTAAACTGCATATAATTTATTATGAAAATGCCAAATCCAATAAATATATTTTTTAAATGAATAAATCATTTTGATCTTCCATTACTTTCCAAATATTGGTATATAATTATACCATTTTACGAAAATCCCGAATTCGCAAATCGAATAGTTTTCGCGAAATATATTATTTTAAAATTAAATTCCAAAAATAATATTTTATATTTTCTGAAATGTTACAAAATGTCATAGACATAATTTCAAAAGGTTATATCTTACTTTATAAAATAAACGTACAGATATATCAGTTTGAAATTAGTGCATAACAACGGATATTCAAAACCAAATATTTGCTGTCAGGCAAAACCCAGATGATTTCCTCAAATATCATCAATTACAAAGAATTCCGATATATAGAGGATCTAATCACCCAATTCCCAATATCTTACTCCCACTCACCATCTGTAATACTATACAGATGTGAGAAATGAATTTGGTAAATACATACTCTGGAGTTAGAATCCAATTGGGAAAACAGTTTTCACTTAACATCGCACAGTGAAACTTAAATATGAAAATATTTCGAAGCGGTAATCTGGTATTCCTAGTAATGCCTCTTTCTCTATCGTGATTCATGACTATAACCGTATAGTTCTATGCCCTCACTCCAATCCCTTTATTATGTCTTTACTTGTTACCTTCTATACAACACCTTTAGGCTAATTGGTTTTCTTCCTTCCCTAACCCTTCGGCACCAGCCTAAGGTTTGGAAGAAGACTATCCAATAAGAGTAATAGGTGTACTCTCCTAATATCAGGAGCCCTCGCAACCTGGGAGAAGGTATAGGGAAAAGACAACTGAATAATCCTATTCTATTTCTCCTGAACGGGAAACCATCCTCGAATCTGGAATACGTTCCTTCGAGTTTGTATGTAACTATACGATGGCGTATCCAAGCATTATGGACGTTCGTAGTGATACGAAGTGTTCTGGAGAAAACTAAAGTTGATGTGGGGAGTGGCAGGGGTATACGCGTTTTTGTCGTGAATGATAGCAGTCGCAATTTCCTTTGCTTTTATTCTAATCTCTTTATATGTCTTTACTTATTAGCTTCTGTACACCACACTTAGGCTAATTGGTTTTCTTCCTTCCCTATCTTTCGGCACCTGCCTATGGTTTGAAAGAAGACAATCCAATAAGTGCAATAGGTGTACTCTCCTAATCCTAGGAGCTCTCACAACTTGAGAGAAGGTAAAGGGAAAAGACAACCGGATAATCCTATTCAATTTCTCGTGAACCAGAATCCATTCTCGAATCTGGAACAAGCTCCTTCGAGTTCGTATGTAACTATATGATGGATTATCTAATAGATGCGGATCTTCGTAGTGATACGGAGTGTTCTGGAGAAACGCAAAGGTGATATAGAAGTGGCAATGATATATACGACACCGTGACATTCCAAAAGCCAAAGTTTTTAAAGAAGGTCCGATTAACTTGGTTCATGATTTTTAGTTAAGGGTCGGGCCATGGTCGCTTGTTCAGTTGAAAATATTGCACTTTGGTATAAGTATTTTCCTTACATTTCTTAAATAATAAAAGGTGTTTATTATAAATATTAAACATATTTGGATTTATCGGCAAAATACTATTTTCCATATGTTTATATATTATAATTAATATTATGAAGGAAAATATAGGCATTTTATATTTATATAATATTTTGGTAATTGAAAATATGCATATCATATCAAATATTCTAATCACAATTCTTAAAAGATATAATATCATACAAATGGTTAGAATAATATTTCAAAATATATGCATAATATTTTAGTAATTAAAAGATGTATAGTATATCAAATATTCTTAATCATGTTTCTTAAAGATTTATTACCATATAAAGTTCATAGCATATCAAATATTCTTCATCAAGTTTCTTAAAGATTTATTACCATATATAGTGATTAAGACACTCTATCTAATTTAATAAATATACTAACATTATTCATAGAGATATTGTGCAAGATTTAGCTCAGGTCAAGAGATCAAGATGTTCAAGATGTCAGGATCAAAAATCTGCCAAAACCATAAAATCAATACTGACAGGGACTCAGAATCCAGGCATGGAAAGTTACCATATTAGGAATTCACCATATATGGTAACTAGTTTTTCTTCTTTGAGGGCTATATAAAGGACCAAGGGCTAAAGTTAGAAGGCATCAAGCCAAAGGGATCACGAAGTCCAAGACGGCTCACGCATCCAGGCAGATCATCAACTGTTCATCTACCTCCTTCGGAAGAGTTCAAGAAGCAAACCAAGTTTTTGTAATCATTTTCTAAGAAATAAAGTATAGATTTTTCAAGTTGATTAATAAAGGTAGTTGTTTTATTTAATTCTTTTGCATTTTACATTATATTTTCCCTCTCTGTCTTTTCATCTTCTTTTCCCAACATGCGCGAGTAATTCTCCGCTTGTTAGGGTTCATAGGATTAGGGTAGATTAATGGATGATGAAGATCCTTAAACTCTTTTTACGTCCTATAAAGTTTATAAACTTTACTAAAAGAATCATTAACATCCTAATCGGGCGCGCTACCAATTTATTGTTAGTCTCGACCGCGATTAGAGATTAGATTAATGATTGTTTTGGTAAAGGCTAGATATGAACGGAGTTCCGTATCGAGATAAGGGTTAAGAGTGGGATTCCTTTTCCCTCCAGAAACCCTAATCTACATGCATCACCGTCGTTTTAGTTTTAAATCTATTAAAGGATAAAAAGGGTAACTTTTAATTAATCGTCCATAACTACTAAATCCTAACGAACCCTACAAGCCCCCTTATTATATTAGCTACATCCATAAATAATCTAGATCTATATTCTGCATTAGTGATTTATATATTATGAAGGAAAATATAGGCATTTTATATTTATATAACATTTTGGTAATTGAAAATATGCATATCATATCAAATATTCTAATCACAATTCTTAAAAGATATAATATCATACAAATGTTAGAATAATATTTTAAAATATATGCATAATATTTTAGTAATTAAAAGATGCATAGCATATCAAATATTCTTAATCATGTTTCTTAAAGATTTATTACCATATAAAGTGCATAGCATATCAAATATTCTTAATCAAGTTTCTTAAAGATTTATTACCATATATAGTGATTAAGACACTCTCTCTAATTTAATAAATATACTAAAATTATTCATAGAGATATTGTGCGAGATTTAGCTTAGGTCAAGAGATCAAGATGTTCAAGATGTCAGGATCAAAAATCTGCCAAAATCATAAAATCAATACAGACAGGGACTCAGAATCCAGGCATGGAAAGTTACCATATTAGGAATTCACCATATATGGTAACTAGTTTTTCTTCTTTGAGGGCTATATAAAGGACCAAGGGATAAAGTTAGAAGGCATCAAGCCAAAGAGATCACGAAGTCCAAGACGGCTCACGCATCCAGGCTGATCATCAACTGTTCATCTACCTCCTTCGGAAGAGTTCGAGAAGCAAACCAAGTTTTTGTAATCATTTTCTAAGGAATAAAGTGTAGATTGTTCAAGTTGATTAATAAAGGTAGTTGTTTTATTTAATTCTTTTGCATTTTACATTATGTTTTCCCTCTCTGTATTTTCATCTTCTTTTCCCAACATGCGCGAGTAATTCTCCGTTTGTTAGGGTTCATAGGATTATGGTAGATTAATGGATGATGAAGATCCTTAAACTCTTTTTACGTCCTATAAAGTTTATAAAATTTACTAAAAGAATCATTAACATCCTAATCGGGCGCGCTACCAATTTATTGTTAGTCTCGACCGCGATTAGAGATTAGATTAATGATTGTTTTGGTAAAGGCTAGATATGAACGGAGTTCCGTGTCGAGATAAGGGTTAAGAGTGGGATTCCTTTTCCCTCCAGAAACCCTAATATACATGCATTACCGTCGTTCTAGTTTTAAATCTATTAAAGGATAAAAAGGGTAACTTTTAATTAATCGTCCATAACTACTAAATCCTAACGAACCCTACAAGCCCCCTTATTATATTAGCTACATCCATAAATAATCTAGATCTATATTCTGCATTAGTGGTTAACGTAGATCTAGAAACCATTCACAAAATTCTTTATTCCTCCTCTCTCTCTCAACACATCTAAAGTAAGAGTAAAATATTCAACGTTTCCCTGAGGACGACCCGTACTCATCTCGGTCTAGCTACACGCGACACTGTTATTGATTGCGGTTATTCTACAAACACACTTTTTCGTATCAATCAAATGGCGTCGTTGCCGGGGATACGTGCGTAATTTTTTATTCTTTCTATTTGTGTTGAATTCTTATATGATCTATATCATAATAAAATAAAACTGCAAATTGCATATTTAACGATTTGTGCGTGAATTTTTACAAGGAGATCTGGAGTCACAGACTTGAGGAAACAGGAGATCTAGGGTTCCAAACTTCTCTGGTATCTTTCCTAACTCTTTCTCTCTCCTCTAAAATCCAATAAAATCTATTTTTTGCAGGATTCTTTGCAAAATAGCGCCGCTCAAAAAAAAATCTTTTTGCAAAAGTTTTGTGATTGGTTTTGTTTTGCATATTTTAATACGGACTTTAAGGGGCAAAGACCAAATCAAGATTAGGTGGGGATTTCATCACCCTTCCTAAGCCCCACAAATCATAAACCGAGCATCTAGATCAACCCTTCATTAATTTAAAAAATATCTAGACCAGACTCTAAGGACTGTCGCGCTCAATAAGGACAGAAGAAGGTCGTGGGTAATCTATCGCTTATCCGCATTACTTTTGTAGTGTCTAGGCAAGTGTGTCAAAGGCTAGTGATTTTTAATTAGGCCCACTACTGTGGTTCCTTCCCATTTACCTGGCACTTACCTGGCTACAAGGGTAGTACAGAGACGGTAGAGGATTGATCCTGCGGCTTGTCCTTTGGAAGTCTAGGAGCGGTCTAGAAACTGGACCTAGGTGACCTTAGTTCTAGGGTTGCTTGTGCATTTTAGAGTGATTTGTCTTGTGTCCCACTCTTTTCAAAACAAACCAATTTTAAATCACACACACGCTGCCACTTGCACTAAACCCGCTTAGTGCATGCTCGGCTGGACACGTGATCCTAGTGCCCGTCTTGTCCGCGTTCCTGCTATCGACGCCGAAGTCAGTACTTCTTCATCTTCTTTTCCCCTACCACACACCACAACCGAGATGGACGGCACTCCATCAGAATATAACACCACGCTGCCACCGCCCGTAGGTGCGCAGAATCCACCGCGCATCTCTCTTCAAGAGAGATGCTATCCTATCCGTGGTCCTCTTCCCTCTTGTCTATCTCTTCCACCAGCTAACGGGGATAATTTTGAAATTAAACCCCACTACATCAATCTGCTGCCTAAATTTCACGGGCTTGAGTCGGAAGACGCGTACGTTTTCATCACCAAATTCGAAAACGTATGCGCAATGATGGGTACTTCACAATTAACTGTCGATGCTATGCGCTTGCATCTTCTCCCATTCACACTGTGCGACTTGGCAGAAAAATAGCTTTATAATACTGCTGCACACTCTATCACTAATTGGGATGAATTCGTCATAGCATTTCTTAAGAAGTTTTACCCAAACCATAAGACTGCCCATATTAGGAGCGAGATCAACCAGTTCACCCAGCTTCCTAATGAACCATTTTAGAAGTGCTTTGAACGTTTCAAGGATCTGCTTATCCAATGTCCTCATCATGGAATACAAAGATGGGATTTATGTCGGATTATATATGAGGGCATTAATCCAGCGACAAAGCAGATGCTTGAAACAATGTGTCAATGCAATTTCATGTCTAAAGATGACGGTGAAGGATGTAAATATCTAGAAGATCTCGCAGAAAACACTTTGCAGTGGGAAAGCGTAAGACCACCTACATCTAAGGGAGGTATTCACCAGCTCGATATTTCTATCGCAGTAAAAGCCGAAATGGCAGCGATACAAAAGAAACTCGACGCTATTGAGAACAAATTCTCATCATTCTCCCTAAATCAGGTCACGCTTCCTAAAACCGTCTGTGGTTGCTGTTCGGTTCCTTCACACTTAACGGAAGAATGCCCTATGAATGCATCGTTTCAAACTAATGTTGCTTTTCAGTAGCGACCTAGAAACGACCCTTATTCTTCCACGTACAATCAAGGATGGAGGAATCATCCTAACTTTGCTTGGAATCAAAACCAACAAAGCAATTATCAAAGATCTTCTCCACAGCAACCACAACCACAGAATCAGTCCCCCTTTCAGTCACAAAATTTTCAAAATCCAGCCAACACTTCTACACCACAAGTGGCCGGTACTGACAACTTTTCACTTGCACAAACTTTGGATTTGTTCATGAAACATTCCATGCAATTGTCGGCTGAGATGAAGTCTTCTATTGATACCATACAGAAAGACTCCGCCTCCCACGGCGAGAGTATTAAATCAACAGAAAACCAACTTGCACAGTTGAACGCCGCAATGAGTGCGAGAGAGAAAGGGAAACTCCCATCTCAACGCATACCTAATCCTGGCCACTCACAAAGCTATAATGTGAGAGCCGTTACTATGTTGAGATCGGGAAAAGTGCTGAGTAACCGAGTGGGTGAGCAATGTGATGATAGTGACACCAATGATACCCCAGCTTCTTCTTCTTCCCCTAATTCGTCTAGTCTCCCACCTTCATCCGAGCCTATTCTCCGTTTTCCTCAAGGCTCGAACCCTTCGCCCATTTCCTCGAATCTACCTAAAACGATCCCCACTCCAATTCTGGGATCCACTCCATCCCTACAATCCTCTTCAATGTTGGACCAAACCCTTATTGATAAAGCACCTTATCCAAACAGGTTAAGGGGCAACAGACCAAGTCCACAAATGGAGAAGATTGTGGAAATTTTTAAGCAAGTTAATATAAACATTCCTCTCCTACATGCTATTCAACAAGTTTCGTGATATGCGAAAATCCTAAAGGACTTGTGCACTAGGAAGAGAAAAGTTCAAGTACCTAAAAAAGTTTTCCTTACGAGTAATGTGAGCACTGCTTTTACACAACAACTACCCAAGAAACGAAAGGACCCCGGAAGTCCTACAATTTCTATTTCTATTGGGGGTAAAAATATCAATCGTGCTCTACTTGATTTAGGTGCTAGTGTTAACTTGCTTCCGTATTCTTTTTATGATCAATTAGGGATCAGAGAGTTAAAACCTGCGCATTGCACTCTTCAGATGGCCGATCGATCTATCACCCAACCTAGGGGTGAGCTAGAGGATGTGTTAATCAAAGTCGGGGATTCATATTTCCCGTAGACTTTATTGTTTTAGATACACAACCTGTGGCAAACCCACGCAATCAAATCCCGGTGATACTCGGTCGACCCTTTTTGGCCACTTCCAGCGCAGTAATCAATTGTAGAAACGGCTCTTTGACCCTATCCTTTGGAAAGAAGTCAATTGAGCTTAACATTTACAAGTTGGGACGTGAACCCTCCGAACCCTATGCTCATGTGTGTTCTGTCGAATTAATGGATGTCGACAGTAGCGAATTTGATCAACCTCATGATACTGACTCTTTTCATATGTTGTTGTTTGACCCAACCATGAGTTGTCCGGGTCAACATCTAACACCGATGAGGAACTTTTTATAGAGTCTGACGATCACCCCATTTTTTCTGATGACATTATTCTTCGGGGTATCGATGAAATCTTTGAGGAAATTTTCGCTGATGAACTCGCATTTTTAAAAAATACGGGTGTTGAGATAAATCAACTCCAAGATGAAGAAATTGGACCTCTACCCCTTCTTTTGGACAATCATGATAATGCGAGAAATCCATCATTACTATCACTGTGTCGTCTCTCTAAATTGAGACGCAATCCTTTTCCATTACACCTCTTATCACCTCCCCACTTCTTCTTGTCGAAAGGTGACATGTTCTTCCACCAACCTTGGTATTTCATTGATAAAATTTTTGAATAGTTGGTGTTGACCTTCGGTCTTTGCAAAGCTTGACATTGACCAATAACCTTGACCCTCTTGTGTGATTTTAAAAGATTAAAATTGTTTAACTCAACTTTTTTGGGGGGGTGGTATATTTTGGCTCTTGAAAGAAAATGATTTTTTAAAATTGTGAGCCTAAAATAAGTTTGGGGGAGGATTTTCACTTTCATATATTCTTTCCCCCATAAATAATTTCCTCCCAAGTCTATAATTTTTTGAGCTTAACGGATGATATCAGGGAGGACACTGCTGTAAACAGATTTGGGGGAGGTTTGTGCTTATTTACACATCAATTTGCATTATATTTTGCATAAGCACAACTTTTTTATAAATTTTTTTTTATATTACAAAAGAGTAGAAAGTAAAAAATTACATCCAAAAGATAGGAATAGTTTAAGAAAACCAAGAAAATTAGAAGTTTTCTTAAACGAACTAGTAATAAGTAGTTATGAGCTGTTGTCCCAAGGGTTAGTAAGATGAAGGAAGTCACTAATCTGAGGATAAAAATAAGTCTGAAAAATAGTTTCTATTCTGGAAGCCAAACATTTAAATGTTGATACCCTACTATATGCACTTACACACGTCTTGAAACTTGGGATAGTAGAGGATACCTTGAAATGCTCTTGTCTAAAAGCCAAAGTATGAAGGAAAAAAATGAAGAAAATATAAAAATGGTGAAAAGAAAAATGAACACCGGTTTTGTTATCACCAAGGCAGCAATAAAAAAATATAGCAAGGGTTCCTCTTCACCTAGTGCCCTAAGGCCAACTGCTCTGGGAGTCACTGCTAAGCCTTAGGTGGTGCAAGACGAGGAAAATACTATCACCTAATCTGCAAAGCACATGAGTAATCGGTCGGTTAGTACCTCAAGAAGTATTAACGATCGCATGAAAATGTGTGAGCAAATCTAAATATTCATCAAGTTAAAAAGTACTGAGGTAGATGGACAAGAGTATGATAGCTTGAATTGAATTCTCCGAGTGTAGGGATGTCCATTACACACACGTAGGGGTATATGATCGATGTTTGGATGAAAGGTAGGAATGAAGAATAAAGATGATGTTTTATTGAGGGATAATGTGATTTCTAACATCTTTCATGACTATTAAGATAGGGCTCATAACAACTGAAAAGCTAGTGTAGTTGTAAACTCTTCTTTTCAAAGTCTTTCTTTTATGGTTCTTATCTTTATATGTAAATTTCACCATCTCTCTTTTATTATAGGATATTGTGGGTGTAATCCGCTGAAAACCCTCAGGAGACAACACTCCTCCTACTAGGGACACCTAGAGGTTTAACGGCTTGTTGCACGTGCTCAGTGCAATCGTGTTTGCCTACGAAAGTGTGCTTAGTTTTCTTCTTTCTTTTTCTCTTTCTCTTGAATAACTAGTTTGCTCAGGATGATCAAAATTAAGTTTGGGGGTATTTGTTCAGTTGAAAATATTGCACTTTGGTATAAATATTTTCCTTACATTTCTTAAATAATAAAAGGTGTTTATTATAAATATTAAACATATTTGGATTTATCTGCAAAATACTATTTTCCATATGTTTATATATTATAATTAATATTATGAAGGAAAATATAGGCATTTTATATTTATATAATATTTTGGTAATTGAAAATATGCATATCATATCAAATATTCTAATCACAATTCTTAAAAGATATAATACCATACAAATGGTTAGAATAATATTTCAAAATATATGCATAATATTTTAGTAATTAAAAGATGCATAGCATATCAAATATTCTTAATCATGTTACTTAAAGATTTATTACCATATAAAGTGCATAGCATATCAAATATTCTTAATCAAGTTTCTTAAAGATTTATTACCATACATAGTGATTAAGACACTCTCTCTAATTTAATAAATATACTAACATTATTCATAGAGATATTGTGCAAGATTTAGCTCAGGTCAAGAGATCAAGATGTTCAAGATGTCAGGATCAAAAATCTGCCAAAATCATAAAATCAATACTAACAGGGACTCAGAATCCAGGCATGGAAAGTTACCATATTAGGTTTCACCATATATGGTAACTAGTTTTTCTTTTTTGAGGGCTATATAAAGGACCAAGGCTAAAGTTAGAAGGCATCAAGCCAAAGAGATCACGAAATCCAAGACGGCTCACGCATCCAGGCTGATCATCAACTGTTCATCTATCTCCTTCGGAAGAGTTCGAGAAGCAAACCAAGTTTTTGTAATCATTTTCTAAGGAATAAAGTGTAGATTGTTCAAGTTGATTAATAAAGGTAGTTGTTTTATTTAATTCTTTTGCATTTTACATTATGTTTTCCCTCTCTGTCTTTTCATCTTCTTTTCCCAACATGCGCGAGTAATTCTCCGTTTGTTAGGGTTCATAGGATTAGGGTAGATTAATGGATGATGAAGATCCTTAAACTCTTTTTACGTCCTATAAAGTTTATAAACTTTACTAAAAGAATCATTAACATCCTAATCGGGCGCGCAACCAATTTATTGTTAGTCTCGACCGCGATTAGAGATTAGATTAATGATTGTTTTGGTAAAGGCTAGATATGAACGGAGTTCCGTGTCGAGATAAGGGTTAAGAGTGAGATTCCTTTTCCCTCCAGAAACCCTAATCTACATGCATCACCGTCGTTCTAGTTTTAAATCTATTAAAGGATAAAAAGGATAACTTTTAATTAATCGTCCATAACTACTAAGTCCTAACGAACTATCACGCCCCGCTTCCCAAAATACGGAATACGAGGGGTAGACAAGGCCTGCCATGCTCCTACGGTCAAGGAATGTCCTGCCGTAGTCACACTTCGGCTTCTAGTTTTTCATGGTAAACAGTAAATGATGCGCAGGTAATGAGAAATGCAGTAACTGAAAGAAACAATGTAAAGACTGACCTGAAGTGGAACAAACGAATGTAACTCGGAAAGGCAAGTCAAGAAGTCTGTGATGCACGTCTAGTTCTGGTCCAGGCTAAATCTTCTCCTCACACTGAGCATGCATACTCAGGTCGTCAGAGCGACACAAAAGCAATATAATATATATAAAATCATGTGACAATTCTAACAGTGGTAATAGATATGTGAAACAGTAAATTAATGACAGCATGAATATGAATGTGCAGTAATCAATGCAGCGGAGCAGTAAAGCAGTAGAACGATATGTCACGTATGTCCACACAGTAAATAAGATATATCAATGCCAGTATTCCTACCAGTCTCTAAGTCTCACTGTACGGGTCACTAAGCCTATCGTCACTCCAAGTGTGAGAGTCAACCACTCGTGAGTGTCCTCCACCCAAGGGTAGAACCCAAGGGCAAGGGACCACGGGCCCAACATGTAACATGTATATCACGGTGAATATCACATACCCTGTAAATCTCCATATATCTCCCTAAATATATAAGCCGGCATGGGACTCCCGAGATTCTGTTGAACTCACACTTAAACTACCCCACACCCCGTGGTCTACATCAAACGCTAACCATAACCCTAAATACTAATCAATCCGTGACAAGTCTGTGCGAGAACTGGAGGCAGGACCTCCATCAAGCACGTCCCGACTAATACCTAAGATAAATGGCAGAGTCTGGTGCCTTATCTGTGACACCCGTGCAAGCGCTCCCATAAGTGTCCCATACCACTTATAGTCACACGTACACGCATCCCACAGACGTCGACAATGCAATAGAATAATAGGGTCACTGATTGTGTACAAGTACGTATCACTTTCACTTAATCACGGATACACGAACACTGACGTACTTGCTACAATCATCACTAAAATTTAACACCGGGTAAATGCACGATATCACTAGGTTATCACTGCAATGATATGGGTATGATATGATACGTAAACAGTATATGAAGTATGATTAAGGTGTCATAAAGTAGTATTCTATCACTTGCACGATTTATCATGAAACGTACGTATATAGTTTAGCGAAACGATAAACAGGTAATAATTAGTATGTTCAGTTGTCCATCTATCAAATTTAGTTTCAAGCCAATCGGGTTCCAGGATCAATAGTTATAACCATTTCATTTTAAGCACTCGCGGCTGGAAATCCGGTTTCAGAATCAGAAATCCGTTTTGCAACGCATTTTAATCTCAGTTGGGATCAGATTTTAGCGAAGCTACAGTTGGATGAAATATAGGGTTTTCAGTAAGGTTTTCAACTCAATAGACGGATCTTCGATCGCGTCTTTATGTCAGGAGATATACACTATTCAATTCCAATATGTCAGTTCTGATTCTGCTGGGACTGTTATGCGTCCCGATCTATTAAATTACAGATTAAATATCAAACGGTAACGAAACAGAATGAAACCAATTGTGTTGTCTAGATAACAGATTCACCTACAATAAACGGTGGAGTTCCGCAACCTACGAGTCATGGAAATCTTGTGGCACCCAAAACGGAACAGCAACCAACAATTGGAGTCGCTCTGGACTGCAGTCCAGAGTCGTACTCCGATCCAATTATCGTCACAGTTTAAGTTTAGGAATATCTGGAAAATCGCATAGGGTTAAATTTCGTCGAGTTGGCTTCGATTTGAGCCCTCGAACACACCATTCCAGTATGTATATAATTTATGGCGATTTTATTAGTTTTCAGGTACAAGGAAATTCCAGTTTTACGGTTAAACTTGAGGGTAGTTGTTTTAATCTTTAACGGTCGTAATTTCCAGCGAAACTTGCACAAAGTATTCATCACAGCAAGGGCCAAAGTAATTAATCCTGTTCCGTCATTTTAGAAAAGTATTTTCTTTGGGAACACGCGTCGAACATGTATGACACATAATTGATCTAAACTTGCAACTTTATGATATAAGTAATTAAAGATCATAACTTAGGTAAATAGCATGTAAGCAAGTAAAATACTTTCCGGGACACGGTGAACTGACGGCGCGGCAGCGAAGGCAGTAGTGACACGTCCCGGGCACGGGGTAGCAACCACGCGACGAGTCTCGGCTAGGCTTGGACTTAGGAGTGGGCTGTTGCGGGCTCGGGCAATGTCGTGTGGTGGTAGTAGGTTGATAGAGAATGGAAAGATGGGTGAGATTTAGAGAGGGAGAGAGAGAGTGCTAGAAAGAGAGAGAGAGAAATGAGAGAGAGAGAGTAGGCAGAGAGAGAGAGAGAGTATGCAGTGAGAGAGAGAGATACAGTGAGTGAAAGAGAGTTAGAGTTAGAGAGAGAGAGACAGTGAGTGAGAGAGAGTTAGAGAGAGAGAAAGAGAGAGAGAGAGACAGTGAGTGAGAGAGAGTTAGAGAGAGGGAAAGAGAGAGAGAGAGACAGCGAGTGAGGGAGAGTTAGAGAGAGAGAAAGAGAGAGAGAGAAAGCAGAGGAAGAGAGAGAGAGAGAGATACAGAGGGTGAGGGAGAGACAGGGGGTAGAGAGTGAAAGAGAGGGATCGACTGCAGCGAGAGAGAGGAGAGTGATCGGAGGTCGGGGTTGTAGATGATGAAGTTGGGTAGAGACGGCGATGATGATGATGACGACGACGACGATGACGACGGCGATGTGCAGGGGAGTCGACGAGGCATAGAGGGCTCGTGCTCGGGGTGCAGGGGAGTTTGGTCGGTGTGAGAGAGAAGAGTGAAGTGATGAAGGAGGAGGGATCGACAGTCGTCTTCGTTGCCAGTGGAAGTGTGGCGATGGAGGCGGTGGCTTGCGGGAGTGGGTTAAGAGAGAAGGAGGAAAGGAAATGTGTGAGAGGGAAGAGGGAGTAGCTTGGTAGGCTCGTCGGTGAGGTGGGTGATTTGGCTGGAGATGGGTGGAGCTCGGTGGTGGTGTTCCTGCGTGGAGATGAGGCGATGGTGATGGAGGAAGGTGGCCAGTGATGGGTAGCGGGAAAAGAGAGGAGGAGGAAAGAGAACGAGGGAGAGGAAGAATGCGATGAGAGTCCAGCGAGGGGTGATCGCGAGTAGGCAACAAGGCGCGCGTCGTGGGTGTAACGTGCGCGAGCGCGGGCGTCGGTGGAGGCGAGGAACGCGGCGACGTGGTCGCGAAGGAAAACGTGCACGGGAATTGAGGAGAAAATAGCCGTTGGGAGGAAGGAGAGGGGTGTAGAAGCGGGTCGGGTCGTGGGTGAAGCGGGCGCGGTGCTGAGGAGAGAAAGGTGGGCCGGGCCAGAAGGAAAAAAGAAGGAAAAAGAATTAGTTGAGGGAAAGAGAAGCGGGTCGGGCCAAGGGAAAAAGAATAAGTTTATTTAGAAAAAACAGAATGGCTGCTGGGCTTAAGAAGGCTAAGTTTGGGTTTTAAAAAGGAAATTCTCTTTAGGTTTAGGACAAGTAAAATTATAAATAAGATAAGTAAAATTATAAAATTAAATAAATAAAATTATAAAGTAACAGAATACAGATTTTGGTTTAAAAAGGGGCTGGGTATTACATCATACCACCCTTACAAAAATTTCGTCCTCGAAATTTAAAAGAAACAACTAGCTATAAATAATAAGCGAAGGATTATCATATCGAAAACTAATACATGTTGATTTACTTAAAAACGGGTAGACAAAGTTTTGAAGGTACATACATATATATAAGAACCACATACAAAAGTTAGGCCTAAAAGCATAATACAGGAACACTATAAGGGCAACTACAAATATACAAGAATATAGGTAACAATTAACGAATAATATTAATCAAAGTGTGCTCGGTAAAAGTCGAAACCAAATGTGCACATCTAAGTATATCAAAATAGCAAACAGAAATAATAAGTATAAGGCTCAACCACTTATAATAGTAAGCATATGCATAATACTAGAAATAAGATAACGATAATAAAGTAGTGAAAGATTTGTCGGTAGTTTAAAACATTTTAGGATGATGTATCGATCAAATAGTTTTGAATCAACTTAGAAAACTCACATAACGAAAACGGGGAACATGGAACAATATATACGCAGTGTAAGTTTGCGCTACTGAAAACGAGATTAATAATAGTGTACTTAAAATACATGAAATAGAGTAATCAATAACACACTCTCTTTGATAAATTCAAAGTACTGAAAACTAAATTTTTGAATAACAGTGTCCCTAAATATAATTAGGGTAATAGGAAGAACACAAATAGGTATAGGGCTAGATAGGATAATAATTATAAGGAAGTGTGGCTCAATCAGAAGGTTGGAGTGTGGCGGCTTTAGGCTGAAGATCAAGAAGATTGGGATCGGGTCAGCACAGAAAATAAGGGTGAGCAATAAAGGACTATAAGGAGAAAAATGTATGGGGAGGATACTGGTCGGTACATCATGTGAATCAAAAATTTGAAAAGTTAATGAACTCGGTATTTCATAAGAAAGGTCCTCCTCCCAGAAGGATCTCAAACAGGGTACAAACGAAGGATGAATGGTGGCTCATTCCAAGGATCAGGGTGCGGTACTTTCTAATCGAAACGAGGGTGAAAACTATGCAATGAGTAGGGTGGACAGTCAGGGAACTCAGCAGAAAAATAAATGGATATGGGCAATAAACAAGTATCAAGCGACCCAATAATCAAAAGGTTTACGAATTCAGAAGATTTATTTCATTCAAGAAAATTTGAAACAAGGCATTCCCAAAGGCGAAAAGTGGCCCTAAACTATACACATTTTATTTGGCCAGAAAGACAACATCAAAAGGAATTCTGTCAGTCACGGTTGTGGAGATTCAGTAGGTTGCGGTAGGCTCGCGCGCTCAGGTAGGGGCGTCCATTTCCATAGCGCCTCGCAGGTATCGCTATTGGAAGTTCTTCCACCACAGGATCTTGATCTTCTGGTCCTTCTTCCTCAGATAGAGCTTCTTCATCGAGATCTGATTCCATGTGATCCTCTCCTTCTGGGTTCTCTTCCATGGGATTTTCCTCCACTGGATTTTCTTCTATCGGGTCTTCATCGGGATCTTCCTCTATCGGGTCTTTCTCTATAGGGTTCTCTTCAGGATCTCCTTCTTCTTCGTCAGAATCAGCTATCATGTCAAACTCTGGGGCGGCTGCTCCTTCGCCCTCTGGATCGTGGTTTCCGAAATTGACTTAGGGACCGTTGATCTCATCGTCAGAACTTATCAGCGTGCGGTCTAAGGAAACGCATGACTGTGCATCCTCGTCTAGATGCGGCGCTGCTCCGGGGTGGGCCATGGCCTGAAACGAAAGAGTCATGATTAGACAGTGGAATACACCAAGAAAATAGCTCAGTGTACGAAGTATAGGAAAATGTGCGGTTGCAGGAATTTTAAAAGAATCAAGATTAAAATGTTGTGCTAATGAATAATATGAACAAGGGAAATGACAAGAGAATGATGCATATATTACGATTCAAATTTTTATTTCATTCAACTAAAAGTTCAACGGATACAAGATTTCAAACGGAAAGAAATATTCATAAAAAGATGACAACTTTATTACTGAAAGTAGATAACATGAAAAATCCTTCTTCGACTACTATAACGTTGCATTCTCGTCGCGTGAGTTGAATCCTGCGTTAGATCCGCCTTATAGTCGAAGTTCGAACTACGCGATAATCCTCACTTGAAAGAAGTGGGGAGTGTGGACGTGTTTCCTCCCTGTAGTTCTTTCCTTTCTGGGCAGCCGTTGATGAGATGTTTGTTGGACCCGCATATCAGACATTTCCCTTGGGCATGGCGACAATCCCTCTGAAGATGTTCTGGCCTCTTACAGTACCCACAACATGGGGTCTTCTACTGCTTCTGCCGCGGAGAAACAAATTGGCGCTTCATCTTCCTCTCTTTTCCTCGTCTAACGGGGATCCCTTTATGATTTGAGACTCCCGCTGGTGCCTGATTCTTCTATCTTCTCAGTCCTTCAGCCAACAAGTCGTTTGTTCGCTCCTGGGCTTCTTTCAAACCTTGCAGTACACTCAGAATCTCGACGGTCTGATTCTGGGGAGCGGATATGGATGAAGAGTCGTTGAAAGACATGATCCTGAAACAACAATTTTGAGGATGATATAAGTCATAAGCTATTCGAATCAAGATATAATATGGATAGGACAAAGATTCAAGAATCAGAGGTGCTGAATTTATTATACGTGGAGAACCAACCGTACGACTCCAAGGCATTTAAACAGAGTATGGTAGTGTAATCGTGATGTAGTTCACAATTACAACCACGAAACTTTGCCAAGTTACCTGAAACCCCAGTGAATGGATAGCAGAACGCTCAAAGCGAATATGAATCAAGAATATCAAGTTTACAATCTAGACTGAAGGATATCTTAGATTGTCAAGCTCTACACGGAAAACTGCAATCCCAAACGAAGCAAAACCTGGGCTCTGATACTAACTAAACCATGTCACGCCCCGCTTCCCAAAATACGGAATACGAGGGTGTAAGTGCACGGCGGCGCCCCGACCGTCAATTCCGACGCCAAAATGCGGAAGCGAAAAACTTTAATTTTGCAAACAAGCAAACCGGCACCACCGTGCACTAAACACCCGGATCGTGCCATTAAACTAGATCTAGCTAACTACAAGACGGGTTAGAGATATACCGAGTGATCCGAGTCCTCCGGTCTTCTCGTCATCGTCCCGATCTCCCGCGGAAAGTCCTGTCTCCATGTCGTCGCCTCCTCGCCGGAAGGGCACCACATCGCCTGCATCTTTTACGGGCTCCCACCTCTATACCGAGGCAACTCGGGCACGAAGCTGGCAAGTCGACGTGCCCAAGATTTGCTGTAGAATGTAGTGTAGAGGCTATGTCTCATATGGGGGTTTTGTTGCCATGGAGGATGGAGGAGGAGGTTAGGAAAATTGGTGCATTCAATTTTCTAGCAAGAAGAATGTGAGATGAAGAATTCCTCACATAACAAAAAAAAATAAACTCTCTCATTCTCACTCAAAATGGTGGAGGAATAAATAATACTAGAAGGAAGGTGAGTGTAGAAAAAGAGAATGGGTGACCACATCCAAAGATCATGATAACAAATCAAATCAACCTTCATCTCATTTCTAATCACAATTAATACAAAGGAAAAGATGGATAAAGCATCTCATGATGATAATCATATCATGAAGCCACAAATGCATAAAACCCCTCCTCAATAAGTTATTTGCAAACTTGCAAATAACCCCCTCCATCGGAAAAGTCCGGCCGGGAAAGAACAAAGAAAAACCGGTCGGAACGGAATGCAAACTGGCAACTCCAGAAAACTGGTCCCGTAATAAATTACAGGAAAACCCCGATACTGTGCATGCACACCCGCATCTATATTCCGACCGGATACAAATCCAATGAGACAAAATCTACACTGTACAATACTAGGATCCGGCTTAAACCAAAACCGGCTAGTAATATTCGTCCGATCCTGATCCGTGCAATACCGCACGTATCTGATCGAACCCTGCCATATATCCATACGGCCACTAGTACAAACCGTCCGATCCTGATCCGTGCAATACCGCACGTATCTGATCGGACCCTACCATATCTCCATACGGCCTCTACAGCGTTTCGCCCGAAACTTGAGTAACTGAAAGTGTGGTGGACTCTAAAAACTCGTCAATACTATGGCTGTAGATTTAACCACTAGCACGTCAGGGGTATAAGCCAATACGTGACAGGCCACCAGCTATTGACCAAAAGGGACGTCGAAGAGCGAACTCATCCTGACACCCTACTGAGCCTGTCAGTGACAATATCCGTACAGTCCGGTCCGTTCGTCTATGAGCATCGCATGGCGGGCCTAGGGGGTTGGTAAAAATTAGACCCCCAAAAGCGGTACAAGTCGTGTTGGAGTGTAGCCCAGAACACCCTGAGATACTACTGGAATACCTACCAGTAAATCTCCTGCCTTGGCCAAGGACTTCGTGTAATGGATCTCCTAGACACAGCGCGACCTCACCCCCAATACCGGGAGAGACGAACCCCTGAAGATCCGCTCACTGCCTCCATATGGCTCGGGACTGTACCCAACTAAAACCTGTTTGCACGACTCCTTTGAGCCGTGGTAGGGTAGTAATCAAAGTATAGTGGGAAATCACACGAGGCAAATGATGATCCTCAGGTCGATGAACTAACCTGTACACATGTCACCAGGGAACTGCTATCTGACGTCAGGTATAAGACCAACTAGCATGTTCCCGGCGAGTCCTGTCCGGTGTACTCATAACCCAATGAGCACCTGTATACATCTTAGGTGAACCAACTGACACCAGTGGCTTGTGAGACCGGCCACCGCCCCTCGTCGGGGTCTCGACTGTATACACTAGTCTACTCTGGAGAATCGATGCCCTGTCTCGAAACTCCCACGACTAGGGACCTTTTAAGGATGTGCTTATAAACTACCAGCTCCCACGTATATGATCACCCTCATACTGCTGGCAGTCAAGCAAGAATCCTATGGGCTCTATCAACGTGTAATTGCGACCTGTAAGGTCACCTAAACCAGTACACGATGATAAAGGTAAACCAGATAGCATACTATCATCTTGAGTAAGACTGTCCTACCGGGATAGGTCCTCCCTCAATCATTGCAATCACGTGTCTGTGATCCAATAATTGACTCTGAGGGCACTATCTCCAACAATCTCCTACTTGCACTCAAGGCTAATTATTGCGATGTCGCATACTCACAGCCCGTGTGATACCGAACACCCAACTCCTCTACTAGTCAGTCTCACAAAACTCGTTTGCGAAACTATTGCGTTCGAGGAATAGCCTCAGTGAGTGGATCCGCTTTGATGTTTCTTTCTATGTCTCTCTATATCTCAAGTTCGTGGAGAAAGCCATCTCCCGAAATGAGCAATACATGTCTTAGAATGTCTGGATGTCTGATGGGACCTAGCTCATAAATGAACTCCAAATCCAAATTTCTTAGACTGTACCGTCAACTGAACTTAATCAGTATCCTACGCCATGCCTCCCTCAGTATCTGCCTGGATCACCTGTCCAAAATACTGCCCCTCGTTAGAGAGAAAACCATAACTCTGACAACCTCCTTGTCGTCCAGGTCACCTTGGAAGCCTAGAATTATAACTGTCTCCCGAATGGGGCTGTCGTTATCATATCCATAGAACCTTTACTTATGTTCTAAAGCCGCTCCCGACTGTTTCTCCAGGATTGGATCAATATCAACTTATTGCATCTACCGCAAGAACAACATCTGGTGTGGTACTTGACATCTCATGATTGACTCAATTGCTTGAGCAAGTGATCTGCCAATCATGCATATCCCTCTCCCCTTTAGTCTGTAAGACACCTTTAGAGAGGGTGACTCCATCACCTGCAGGTACACTACCGTGCCAGGAGTCGTCCATTCTAAATACCTGTAGAATGGTGTCTAAGTACCCAGATTGGGAAACTACCCAAATCTAGATTTGTAGATCTAGTAACCAGTATGTTTGATATAATGTCCAAGTCCCATGTGGAGAAACCACTGTGTGACGACCAAAGTATAACCGATCGTAGTATAGGAATGTCACTTCCTGCTCTGTGTATGTCATCCAAAAACCAGGACATCACACCCTACTACCTTCTCAACAGATCCATCCCCTATTCTGATGAAGTCAAACCTATGACTGTCACATCAGAAATTGATGATCTATCTCCGCTATATCTGCTTAAGTCTATAAATAGACATAAGCTACCTGTCCACCAATGCTTCCGCTGCTCCCACTGACTACGACAACCCTCTGGCAGAGTCATATACACGTACACTTCTAAAACTAGTTCAGAACGACGCTATACTCATTCTTCTGCCGGGTCTCATAGCCTGGAACAACAGCAATGACAAGTGTGGGTAAACAAGAACTTCCCTGTCACCGTCCTTGAGGCTACCGGAGTACCTCTCGGGTGCCTGAAGTTACCCACCTTATCTGCGGAGTGGCCAATGGAATGTCAAACCAGATTGAATCTTTAGGTTCTTATCAAATCTTCAGTAATCGTTTGCGGTTCTGGAATCACTTCCAGTTCTACCATACTCCCACTACTGTTTTCTGAAAAATCCATTTCTTTAAAAATGTGGCGAGTCAAGAACAATATCACTACTGATCTTCCAGATGGTAGAAAATCAACCCTCGTCAAAGCCAGGGTCAACCCACAAACAGCCAATACAGAAACGTGCCTCGAGTTATCCAGAGTCTGGTTTTAAGCATAAGCCGGACAACTCCCCATACCTTAACATCGTTAAGATACGAACTGTTCTATATCCAATATAGGAACAGAGGCACTGATTTGATTTAACTAGATTCAAATCATGCAGCTGTCTCCAGTGCATGTTGACTAAGTGGAAAGAGGCCGATCAGCGTTACTCAACTTAGGAATGTTTTCAATTATGAGTAACCTGAAAGAGAAGCAAGTTCTCTTAACTGAATACCATACACAAGTATCTACATCTTCGATCACTTTGAAGAATCCCGATACTTGCAATATCTGGTTCTCTACTTTATTCAAATACCTATAACTTCTCAAAATTCGGACCCTGTGTTTCCACGAAACACCTGTCTAAAAACTAGAGAAGTCATAAGTAAACCGAATATAGTACGAGGACCAACCCCTCTGTCCTGATGGACCCTGGACAATATACAATATTCTGTATAAGTCCCTTGAGTCTGATTACTCATTCACTGTGTGTCGTAGGTTGAAAACTGTACTTATGGTTAAGAAGAATTACACCGCTGTTTAATGCTCCTTACCCAACCATCCACTGATATAGGTAAATGTCATAGACATAATTTCAAAAAGATATATCTCACTCTATAAAAATAGACGTACAGATATATCAATTTGAAATTGGTGCATAATAGCGGATATTCAAAACCAAATAATTGCCGTCCGGCAAACAACCCAGGTGACTTCCTCAAATATCACCGATTACAACGAATCCCGATATAATGAGGATGATCACCCAATTCCCAATAACTTACTCCCACTCATCATCTGTAAAACCATACAGATGTGAGAATCATACCTGGTAAATACATACCCTGGAGTAAGTGTCTAATCGGGAAATCAGTTTTCCATTAACAGTACACAGTGAAACTGAAACATTGAAATATTTCGTTGGGGTATCCTGGTATTCCTAGTAATGCCTCTTCCATTATCCAGATTCACAACTGTAACCGTATAATTCTTTGCCACCTCTCCAAATCCCTTTATATGTCTTTAGTCATTACCTTCTGCACACCCCATTAGGCCAAATGGTTTTCTTCCTTCCCTACCATTCGGCACCAGCCTATGGTTTGGAAGAAGACTATCCGATAAGCATAATGGGTGTACTGTCCTAATCCTAGGAGCACTCGCAATGCGAGAGAAGGTGAAGATAAAAGACACCTGAATAAATCTTATTCCTATTTCTCCTGAACCAGAATCCATCCCCGAACTGGAACAAGTTCCTTTCGAGTTCGTATATAACCATACGATGGAGTATCCAATAAACTGTGGATCTTCGTAGTGATACGGAGTGTCCTGAAGAAATACAAAGGTGATTTAGGATTGGCGAAGAAATACTTGGTATGGTCGTGAATAGCAGTCGCAATTTACTTTGCCCTCTTACTAATCCCTTTCTTTGTCTTTACTTAATACCTTCTGTACACCATCGTTAGGCTAATTGGTTTTCTTCATTCCCTACCGGTCGGCACCTGCCTATGGTTTGGAAGAAGACTATCCAATTTGCGTAATAGGTGTACTACTCCTAAACCAAGGAGTACTCGCAACCTGAGAGAAGGTAAATGTTTCCCTCCGAATGGCGGCGCGCAAGACTGCGGTGTCTTGGCACTGAGATTCGGGGCAGATGCTAATTGGTGCTATCCGTTCACCTCTCCGAAGATGCCAAGTTGATTTATGGCACCATGTATCGAAGGTTTAAACGGATTCGTCCGATGTAGCAGACTTCGTCAGATTCCCCCTTGCTTGAGGGGTTTTTGATTGTGGGGACGCTCTTCCCTGCAGGCGCAAGCCCCTGCAGTTAATTACGCTACCGCATTGCGGTAACAACTTTCTCTTTCTCCAGCTGGTCACTTCGTGTCGTGGGTGTTTGTTTTGTGTTTTGTTGCCCGTGGATTGTTTACGGAGACTGAGTTATGTCGTCGCCCGTAGGGCGTGGACTAGTCCAAATCCGTATTATCTTAGATTTGGGTTTGGGGGTTCGGTTTGAGGATACGTCAGCCGTACTTGAGGCTAAGATCAACTCAAACGTTTGTTAAGGATGCGTTAGTCTAACTTTGTGACTAAGATCAACTTAACGGGATCGTTTAGATCCGATAAAGGAGTGTTTGAACTCCATTGTTCCAGTTTAGGGACCTAGAGGTCCAACGTATGTATGGCCGTCAGGACCCGTCACCTCTCTGACGACGTTGAGGAATTACAACGACGGATGTCAGAGGAGTTCAGAGATATACCCTTGAGCCAGAGTTAATTGGGGGGATTTATAGTCCACTCTGTTTGAAGGTTTAAGGATACGTTAGCCATCTTTGAGGCTAAGATCAACTTAAACGGGACCGTTTAGATCCGACAAAAGAGCATGCGGGGCTCTATTGTTCTAGTTTAAGGACATTGCGGTCCATGGGTAGTTTAAGGACATTGCGGTCCATGGGTAGTTTAAGGACATTGCGGTCCATGTTAAGGACGTCGTAGTCTATGGGTTTAAGGACCCCACAGTCCATTGTTAGTTTTAAGACATCTCGGTCAAGGTTAAGGACGTCGTAGTCCATGGGTTTAAGGACCCCACAGTCCGGTATGTGCTCTGGATGCTTCACACGGGTTCACTGCCGTGTTCTGCGAGGACCAGGCTCCGCTCTGGACGTTTTCCACGGGGTCAAAGAGTGACATTATCCGCGTTCCACGTAACCAGGAATTTGCATTAAACACGGGTTTAAGGACCCCGCAGTCCGTATCAATGTGTGGTCGTCGGGACCCGTCACCTCTTTGAAGACATTGAGGGATTACAATGCCAAGTATCAAAGGAGTGAAGAGATGTACCCTAGAACCGGAGTGGATTAAATAGTCTTTGGCCCAATTTGGGATCAAGACGAATTAATTATGTTATGAGTCCATTGGCCCAGTTAATCACAAATTGAGGACTTATGGCCATCTTGGGCTAAGTCCAATCAGGAGAGGCTTTGCCTCCATCCATTTAAGCCAATTGGGCCAAAGCCTAGTGTTAGACACTACAGAGCAGTCAGTGTCGAACACTGGGAATGAGGTTGACAAGTTAGTGTTTAACACTAAGAGATGATTGGTGTTAAACACCAGCAATAAGGTTTTTCAAATTAGTGTTAAACACTAAAACAGATCAGTGTTGAACACTGCAAATGAAGATCTTAGATTAGTGTTAAACACTAAGGTAATCAGTGTTGAACACTGCAGATAAAGCTTTTTAATTAGTGTTGAACACTAAGGCCCAACAGTATTTTAACACTGGGTTCGAGAGTTTCAATTTAGTGTTAAACACTAAGACAAGAGGGGTCACGTGGCAGCACGTGAGAGCGCCCTCCCTTCATTTATTCTGAGATTATTGTGTCTTTCAGAGCGTCACGTGCCATCACGTGATGGGCATTCAAATGCCTATGTATTAAAGCTTCTGCCGAGGGTCACGTGGGTCACGTGGGGTGCTGCCTTAAGGGGTTTTCTGTAGATCTCTTGGGGGGTCACGTGATGGCACGTGACCCTGCCTCTATGTATTTTGTTTAGAGGCTTTGTTAATCTTTTTTCAGGAATTAAATTCCTCGAGCTGTGAATTTCGGAGGAATTAAATTCCTACTTCCTTTCGAAGACTTATATTCTGGAATAGAGTTTAACTCTGAATTTTTTGTAGGAATTACATTCCTCATTTATGTGAAGAACCAAATAGGGTTAAACCCTAACAAAGCTTTTTTAAGGAGTTTAAACTTCCATCCTCTGTTAAATTACGATTAAGGGAATTAAATTCCCGCTGCTGCAACAGAACTAGGTTCTTAATTAGGGTTAAACCCTGTTTCTTTTTATTCTGAAGGAATTAAATTCCCGTGATACAGGGTCAAGCCCTAATTTTATTTTAAAGGAATTAAATTCCTATAATTTTATTTTAAAGGAATTAAATTCCTATAGTTCTGTGAGAATTAAATTCTCATGCTTGCATTCCCTCTCTATGTTTTGGATCTGCATGGCAGGATCTCGACCCATTGAGAATTAAATTCTCAACCTTAAGGGGAGATGTGCACTTTGCAGATCCTCTATCAAAGAGAGAAGAAATATATTCTTCTGTTTTTATGTATCAGAGTTAAACTCTGTTGAGAATTAAATTCTCTTCTTCTTTCAAGGAGTTTTTTTCCTTTCATACCTAGGGTTTTTTGCAGAAGATCCAAGTTCTCCAAGTATCGAAGCTCTCTTTCTTTTTTCTTTTTTTTTCTGCGTCTCTATATATGTATGTATGTCTCTTGGCTCCTATTTATAGGAGAAGCAGCCGAATCAATCAGTTTTTGACGAATCTTCGTGAAAGATTGGATTTGCATCCATCATTCATTTTGGACCTTTGGATTATTAGGTGAATTTTATTCACCGTTGGATTTTAAATCCAGAGATTCTCCTTTGTTATTTTGGTTAGATTTAAAGGGGAAATCTTTCCAAACCCGAGATTTTCCCATAGATAGATCACCTCTGAATCTTTAATTTGATTGGTTCCAGATAGCCGCTTTCCTTTGGAAAGATTCGAGTTTCTTTCAGAATTTAATTCTGTTAACACAGTGGGCTTTGAAAGCCGGTCACGTGTGACCACGTGACTCATGGTCACGTGTGGGCACGTGACCCCCTTTGGAATGAGCCTTTTCCTTTCTTTTGCGCTCTGTCTTCTGATTGCTGCTTAAACGTCACGTGCTGCCACGTGACTCCTGGTCACGTGTGAGCACGTGACCCTTGTTTGAACCCTCTCTTTCCTTGGTTCAACTGGAGAACGAGTCTGCTGTCTTGAACGTCACGTTGCAACACGTGACCCTGGTCACGTGGAAGCACGTGACCTCTTCTGAAGCCTTTTCCTTGACTTGATCAGGGAACTGGTGTGCCTTTTGATGCTTGCATTCAAATGTCACGTGTCGCCACGTGACCCTGGTCACGTGGGAGCACGTGACTCTTTCTGAAGCCCATTTTCTTCAGCGTAGTCAGGAAACTGAACTTGACTTGATGATGCTTTTTAGGTGTCACGTGCCAACACGTGACCCTTTTCTGAAGCTTTTCCCAGAAGCTTTCCTGATTTTAAATCAGGAAACAAATGCCCCCACAGCGTTGTTCTCACGTGTCTGCACGCGAGTGCAACGCTGTCACCTCTTGTGACCGTTGGATTCCTCTAGGGATCTGGGGAGACGAAACGTTTTCATTGTCTTCTATAAATACCTCCGTCTCTTCATAGGAGCCTTCACTTTGTTGATCTTCTTCTTCTGAGAACTTCTTCTTTGAGAATTTAATTCTCGCTTTCAGAGCTCAGTTCTCTGTTTTGAAGCAATCTTCAGAGTTTAACTCTGTTCAAAAGGAATCCTTTTTCCTCAGGTAATGTTCTTGGACAACGATGGACCTTCACATTTCTCTGGATTTTAAATCCAAAACAAGGGTTTTTACCCTTTTTTTCTTCATATTTTCCATAAGAACATGAAACTGTTTAATCTTTCAACTGTAGATCTCTTAGGGTTTAGATGATCTTTGGGGAGATGATGATGGCGGTTCAAATCCATGGAATTTAATTCCATCCAAAATGCTTCTGGGAATTTAATTCCCTTTTCTTAATAAGGAATTTTAATTCCAACGAAGAACTCGATTTCTTCACACAGAGGCTTCCTGGGGTCTCTTGGCCCGAGGTTGTTCTTCTGCAATTAATGCAATGGGGGCTTTGTAATGATGTCTTACGACCTTTATTTCAGGTATCATGGATGCTCATCTGTATGATCTTGACGAGATCATTTCCTATGGGAATATTCGTGCACTGGGCCGCAGTCAGAACCAGGAGTTCACCAATGCTCAATGTGCCGAGATTATGAGCCGCTTTGATGAGTACAACCATCGGCTACTCCCCCGTCGCTCTTCTCTTCTGAGGCTGATCGTGTTGGCGATCAAGGAGGCTCTCCCTCTATTCTGTGCTGGTGTGCCGCTTGGGGCATTGGACGCCGCCGAGGATAAAGTACACTCGGTGTATCTGATGCACTTGATCTCAAAGAGAAGGCGGGATAATCTCATTGATCTCCTGCATCAGATGTTCCAGCAGTCGGCCATACTTGCCGCCTATCGGAGGGTGGAGGACATTCGTGAGGACCCCGATGCTTGTGATCGTGAGAGGAAACATACCCGGGAGGTTCGAAATGCTTGGAAAATCTTGAATAAAGTTAATTTTGAGTTTCTCAACCCATGTCCCGCATCTGAAGTTTTACCGTTGTAAATGCGTCCTCTGCGTTTTGTATGAACCTCTTGAAGTATGAGTGACAATTGTTATTATGTCTTTCCATGTTTGCATGTCTTTTCTCTGGGATTTTATCATTTTTGCTACTGTTGTTGTTTGTGCTTTTGATATGCAGGGTACTACTCCATGTATTTCCTTTTAAGCGCGCATCAGGTTTAATCCTCACGTGTTCTGCACGTGGGTCCCTTGATGGGGCGGTTCACAAAATTTTCTCATGCCGTATTTTCAGTGCACAATATTGGATGCAGAGAAAGGGCCTTGGAAATAGTTTCATTTCCTTGATTTTAGATGCCCTTCCTTTTTTGGGCCTTGGAAATAGCCTTACCATGCAAGATTTTCTGCGCACAGCACTTAATGCACTTCTTTATATATGAGGCTATAGCTTCTTTCTCCTTTCACAAAGGGCTTTATATTATTATTCTTTTTATCTTGGAGTAACTTGTCTTGAAAAACAAACGAGCACCATGGCCTGCAATCGTCCTCATGCTCGCCGACAGCCATGGGAAGTTCCTATTGAAGAGATGGTCCCCCGCTTCGCTGCTCGGTTGGTGGATCCCCTCCTTACCGACAACGAATGCGACTCAGCCATGCATGAACTCTCGATCCGTAGGGGGTCTCCCCTCCCGATGGGTTCTCTCTGGCTCCGGATGATCCTCACGGCCGTGCTTGCCGACATCCCTTCTCACCCGGCAGAGATGACCCTGGCGATGCTTGATGCGGCGGAGGAAAAGCTCGAGGGCTTTCATGAGGCGTGCCTGATTACTCAGGCTTTGAAGGACTGCTCAATTCATCTGCTGAGCGAGATAAGAGCCCGACGGGCCGTTATGTCTGCTTTTGCAGATGGCCATGGTGCCAATCGATGGGAAGCGACTTCTCGTGAGAACCGTCGCTTTGATGTGTTGGAGAGAGCAGAGAGAGAGATGGAGAACCTTGTTCTTTGTTTTGTTAATCCGTGCATTTCTGATCCCTTGTTTGGTGATCTTTTCCCGGTAGTGTAGTATGTTTGAATCAATGTACTCCTTTTATCATTGGCGATTTGCATGCTTTCTGTTGAATTTTCATGTTTGTCAGATAGTCGTACGTGTGTCTTGTTTGCGTAAATGAGCTGCCTGTTTTTCTTATGGGAACTTTCTTTAATTGCGAGCACCATCATTACGTTGCATGCACCTTAGTGCCTCGGGTAACATTTCCTTTTAAACATTCGTACAGTTGCGAATGCGCGCCTGATAGGATATAGATCATAAACTTTCCTTGTTATCTCCCATATTGAGTGGTTTGTGCTGGTTTTAGATCGAGTATTGTCGTCGAAGGGAGGCTTGTATATATATAGACTTGAGTGTACGCGCCTTCCTTTGGAGATTATGGCCGAGAAGGCGAGCTTACGAGGCTTAATCGAGCGGTGCGCGGCGAATATGGTGTCGTGCGAGAAAAGGCTCGGTCGCAAGTTCTCGGAGAGGGAGCTAGCTTTCGAGGCGCTAGGCGAGCTTCAGGCTAGCCTCACAGCCAGGGCCAACAAAGCGTATGAACTCTGGCGAGTGCTTCAGGAGTCCATCAAAGAGGTGGTGGCTCTCGACAAAGCTGCCACGTTCACTCGTGAGAGGGTCGAGGCTCATAAAGCCACCGAGAAAGAGCTCGAAGCTCGGCTCGCTTCGTATCAGGCTCAGCAAGCTCAAGCGGAGGCTCGTCTTCTGGAGATCTTGCGTCATGAAGCCGTGGCTCAGCAAAAGCAGGATGAGCTGACCAAGTTGCTGAATCGCCCGCCGGCCTGAAACATTTGTATCTTTTTCTTCCTTTTTGTACATACTCATGGATGAGAGTATTTTCTTTTTGTTTCTTTCATGACTTGTACTTTGTACCCATTTTGGTTTATGAATAAAAGATACATTTTTTTTCAATGATGTGTCCCCTTTTCATCAAATGTGTTCTGCGGATATTCTATCTTGATTTCCTTGCAGGACAGCAATGGCTCAGGACTCAGGGTTAAGATCTGCTTCCTAAGACTTTTGCATTTCACGAGCCACGAGGGTCTCATAAAGAGTTTTTCTCCCCACAGGTCGAAAGGATCCCATAGGTGTAAGTTCTTCTTAAAGATCGTGAGGATCCTTAAGCGGGTCTTCCCTTAAGAGTCGTAAAGATCTCGCAAAAGAGTTTTTTCTTCCTTACAGGTCGTGAGGGCCTGCAAGTGTTGGATGTGATCACCCTTGTCCGTGTTTCACGAAGTTAGGGGTTTCTCAAGGTATCGTAGTTTAAAGACGTCACGGTCAAGGTTAAGGACCTCATAGTCCGTGGATTTAGGGACTCCACAGTCCGATGTTTGGTTGCAGGGACCCGTCACCTCTTTGAAGACGTTGAGGAATTACAACGCCGGGCATCAAAGGAGTGAAGAGATGTACCCTTAAACCAAGGCAAAGTCTGTAGGGAATCGGGGTGGGTGATCGTTAGTTTTAAGACATCACGGTCGAGGTTAAGGACGTCATAGTCCGTGGATTTTAAGGACTCCACAGTCCGGTATTTGCTCTGGATGCTTCACACGGGTTCACTGCCGTGCTTGGCGAGGACCAGGCTCCGCTCTGGACGTTTTCCACGGGGTCAAAGAGTGACATTATCCGCGTTCCACGTAACCAGGAATTTTGCACTAGATGCTTCACGCGGGTTCACTGCCGCGTTAGGCGAGGACTAGGCTCCGCTCTGGATGCTTCGCACGGGTTCACTGCCATGCTCTGCGAGGACCAGGATCCGCTCTGGACGTTTTCCACGGGGTCAAAGAGTGACATTATCCGCGTTCCACGTAACCAGGAATTTTGCACTAGATGCTTCACGCGGGTTCACTGCCGCGTTAGGCGAGGACTAGGCTCCGCTCTGGATGCTTCGCACGGGTTCACTGCCATGCTCTGCGAGGACCAGGATCCGCTCTGGACGTTTTCCACGGGGTCAAAGAGTGACATTATCCGCGTTCCACGTAACCAGGAATTTTGCACTAGATGCTTCACACGGGTTCACTGCCGCGTTAGGCGAGGACTAGGCTCCGCTCTGGATGCTTCGCACGGGTTCACTGCCATGCTCTGCGAGGACCAGGATCCACTCTGGACGTTTTCCACGGGATCAAAGAGTGACATTATCCGCGTTCCACGTGACCAGGAATTTTGCACTAGATGCTTCACACGGGTGTACTGCCGCGTTAGGCGAGGACTAGGTTCCGCTCTGGATGCTTCGCATGGGTTCACTGCCATGCTCTGCGAGGTCCAGGATCCACTCTGGATGTTTTCCACGGGGTCAAAGAGTGACATTATCCGCGTTCCACGTAACCAGGAATTTTATCGATTGTATCCGCATTTCACGGAATGGAGGTTTGACTGTTGGCGATATGTATATCGCCGAGCCATGGAACTGGGGGTTGCCGCTGTTCCGCTTAGCTTGAAGTTGTGTCTGCTGCGTCGAGATGATCTCCAGGTTATTTATGAACCGTCGAGATTTGGCTTCCTCTCATGATGAAACCTGGGGGAGGAGTACGACTCCTTCTTTGTTTGCGCCCCTGGATTGTATACGGGGATAGATGTAACATTACCTGTAGGGCGAAGATTTCATTCTTTCGTCATTTTTTTATTCTTTCCGCGATGCTCTATCATTTCAGCTTTTTATATCGCGAAAATCGCGATTGCCCAATCATTTCGGCTATTTTTCGCGGTGCCCAATCATTTCGGCTATTTGTTTTATTTTTACTCGCTGCTTTTTTATTGCGAGCTGCCCTATCATTTCGGCTATTTTTCATGCATACATTTTTACCTGCTGCTTTTTATTGCAAGTTGCCCCATCATTTCGGCTATTTCGTAGGCATGTGTGGCCTGCTAGCTTTTTTTCGCCGCAAGCTCGGATTTTGGACACCGATTTCGGCATCAGCATCGCTGCAACTGGGATGTTGCCAGGAGCGAATCATCATTTGCCATGAGAGAACTTGGGATTTGATACCGGTTTAGGCATCAGCATCGCCGCAACTGGAATATTGCCAGGAGCGAATCATCATTTGCCTCTGTCGATGTTGAACAAAGGTGGCTTAGCAAACAGGGTTAAGGTCCTGTCGACTAAGGCTTTTGACTTCATGAGCCGTAAGGGTCTCACAAAGGTATTTCTCCCTACAAGTCGTGAGGATCTTGCAGGTGTATTTTCTCCTTAGGGATCGTGAGGATTCCTAAGTGTATGTTCCTCTGTAAGTCGTAAGGATCCTACAAGAGGGTTTTCTCCTTATGGGTCGAGGGGACCTACAAGGGTTGGGCTTTGCTGGGGAAATGTTTATTCGCGCCCGTGGATTGTATACAAGGGTCAGTATTGAGCCTCTTGTAGGGCAATATCGAAGGTTGTGGAGGATTTGCTTAAGAACAGGTTTAGGTTTCTGTAACTTAAGACTTTCAAATCTCATGAGCCGTGAGGGTCCCATAAGAGAATTCTCCTTACGAGTCGTGAGGATCTCGTAAGTGTATTTTCTCCTTAGGAATCGTGAGGATCCCTAAGTGTGTTGCTCCTTTGTGAGTCGTAAGGATCTCACGCAGGTGGTTTCTCCTTACAAGGTCGAGAGGACCCTACAAGTGTCTTTTAACGAGGTTGCGCCCTTTCGGGTTTTCACAAACACTCGCCGTCGTCCTGCTGTTTTTACTCACGGAGCCCTTTCGGGTTTTCATCCGTGCCCATTTTGCTTACAGACATACCGTTTTTTTATATTCTTTTTCACTTTTTTTTTACAAGGTCGCGCCCTTTCGGGTTTTCACGAACACTTGCCGGCAGCCCTGCTGTTTTTACTCACGGAGCCCTTTCGGGTTTTCATCCGTGCCCATTCTGCTTATGGACATACCGTTTTTTTTTATCATTTTTTTATCTTTTTTTTTATCCATCTCGTCAGCCGAAGGATGCTGCGGTAGTAGTTTTAGGGACGTTTCGGTCCGTCGTTAGTTTAAGGACGTTTCGGTCCGTCGTTAGTTTAAGGACGTTTCGGTCCGTCGTTATGGGAAGGCCGGCTGCTGCTTGTAAAGTCTGAGCCTAGGAAGACAGTGAGCGGACATAGTCGTCGTCATCTATCATTGACCCCGGCTGTGGCTCATTAAGCATAGTACTTCTTTAAGAATCGGCCGTTTATTGGCCTGAAAGGCCTTTCACCATGCATGTCCATGAGTAGATAGGCTCCACCATGGTAGACCTTGTCTATGATGTACGGGCCTTCATAGTTTGGCTCAAATTTTCCTCGCTTGGCGCGATTAGGGATCATAGGTCTTTTGACTACTAGTACGAGTTCGCCTTGGCGGAATGTCCTCGGCCTGGTCAATCTTTCTTATGAGCGCGTCATTTTTGCTTTGTAGGCCTCTAGATGTTGTTGCGCTATGAGCCGGGTTTCATCGAGGGCATCAAGTTCCTCAAGACGAAGGTGAGCATTTTCTTCGTTCGTCAGCTCGTGGTGGACTGCTACTCGTAGAGAGGGTAACTCTATCTCGAGGGGGAGCACTGCTTCCGTTCCAAATACCAACGCGTACGGCGTTGTGTTCGTGGCCGTCTTGAATGTAGTTCGATAAGCCCAAAGGGCTTCTTGCAGCCTTTCGTGCCAGTCTCTCTTATTCCTGGAAACGGTCTTTTTTATGATCTTCGTCAAGGTCTTATTGAAGGCCTCGGCCAGACCGTTAGCTCGTGGATTGTAAACCGAAGAATATCTCCAGTCTATATTATGCTGCTGTGCGAAGCGGCTAATCTTATGGCTTCGGTAGGCCGGCCCGTTATCGGAGATAATCCGCCGTGGAGTTCCGAACCGATAGATGACGTGCGTCTTGAAGAAATGGAGGATATTCTCCGTCTTCACTTCCCTCAGTGGTACTGCTTCTGCCCATTTGGAGAAGTAATCAGTTGTTGCCAGAATAAAACGGTGTCCCCGGGACGATGCTGGCTCAATGGGGCCGACTATGTCAGTCCCCCACATTTCGAATGGCCAGCTAGCTACCGTTGGGTGCAGTGGATTCGGATGTTGGTGGATGAAGTCTCCATGAATCTGGCATGAGTGGCATTGCTTCGCATACTCGAGACAGTCCTGGGTCATCGTGGGCCAGTAGTAACCCATCCGTTTAATTTTTAACTTCATCTTTGGGCCTGCTTGGTGAGAACCGCAAAGTCCGTCATGAACTTCTTGGATGACTCTTTCTGCTTCGTCAGGTCCTAAGCATCTCAGCCATAGAGAATCAAATGATCTCTTGTATAGAATATCGTTGATAAAAGCGAAGGATAAAGCTCGTTTCACGAGCTGATGTCTTGAGGACGCTTCTTCGGGTATTCGGTGGGACTTAAAGTAGTCTATGAAGACTTCCCTCCAGTCTTCGGCCTTCTCATGGTCTTTTATTTGTAGGGCCGTCTGCTCAGTCGTTCCCTTTTCTTCGCATGATTCCGGAGATATTTCTGCCGGGGCGAGCACTCGACGGCTTTGTACCACGATTCTGACGTCATCGAGGTTCTCGTCGGCCAGTTCTTTAGCAAGTTTGGCCAACGCGTCTGCTTTGCTGTTTTCCGCGCGCGGTATGTTCTCCAAAGTATAGGAGGGAATTTGTGTCAATAGTTGTTGCACCCTTTCGCCGTACTTCACCAACTCTGGCTTGCACGTTTGGTAGTCACCATTTACTTGACTAACGACTAGCTGAGAATCCCCGTATATAAGGAGGTCTTCGATTCCCATGTCGATGGCGATCTCGAGGCCTGCTATCAGAGCTTCGTATTCAGCTTCATTGTTTGTCCTCGGCTCTGTTAAGGAGAAGGCGAAGCGCATTATCCCTCCTTGTGGGGTTGCAAAGATGAGGCCTATCCCTGACTTGACCATTGGGACACCTTGTTTCTGTTTCTTTATGGAGGATGCTCCATCGAAATAGAGTTCCCATCGGGCGTTTCCGCCGCTAATCGCATCAAATGCATGCTCGTCCGGCAAATCACAGTTCAGAGGAGAATCGGCCGGTATCGGGTGCTCGGCGAGGAAGTCGGCAATGGCCTGGCCTTTCACTGCCTTGAGAGGTTGATATGTTATCGAGAACTCCATCAAGAGCAGGACCCACTTAGCAAGTCGTCCCGTCAATATGGCTTTCGACATCAGATATTTGAGAGGGTCCACCTTCGAAATAAGACGAACTTCATGTGCTAATGCGTAGTGTCTAAGCTTTGTTATTGCGAAGATCAACGCCAGGCAGTGCTTTTCAATGGGGGAATAGTTGCTTTCTGCCCCCAGCAGCACTCGACTTAAGTAGTAAAGTGCTATTTCTTTCCCCTGATCGTTCTCTTGTGCCCATAATGCGCCCAAAGAACCTTCGAGGGCGGCCGTGTAAAGAATGAGAGGCTTTCCCTTCACTGGAGCAGCCAACACTGGAGGGTTCTGCAGGTACTGCTTGATCTCGTCTAGTGCACCTTGACATTTGTGATCCCAAACGAATGGAGTTCCCTTTTTCATCAGGTGGCTGTAAGGACGGCATTTGCCCGAAAGATTAGCGATAAACCGCCGGATGTATGCGAGCTTCCCTTGGAGAGACCGCAACTGCTTGAGGGTTCTTGGCGGAGGCATTTCCATGATCGCCTTAATCTTTGACGGATCTATTTCAATACCTCGGTGTTGAACGATGAATCCCAGAAATTTGCCCGAGGAGACTCCAAACGCGCATTTGAGGGGATTCATTTTCAAATTATATTGCCGAAGGCGTCGAAATACAGTCTCCAGATGCTTTAAATGATCTTCGTATGACATGCTCTTTACTACGAGGTCGTCGATATAGCACTCGACGACGTCGTGTATGAGGTCATCAAAGATCTTTGTCATGGCCCTTTGATAGGTAGCGCCAGCGTTCTTAAGACCAAAGGGCATAACCCTGTAGCAAAATATACCCAAAGGGGTCCGGAAAGCGGTGTGCTTCTGGTCTTCGGGATGCATTTTTATCTGATTGTATCCTGATGAACTGTCCATAAAGGAGAAAACCTCGTGAGTGGACGTGTTATCTATCATTAGCTCGGTTACCGGCACCGGGAAATCGTCCTTTGGACAGGCTTTATTGAGATCCCTGAAATCCACGCATATGTGTACCGTCCCATTCTTCTTCATTACCGGGACGATATTGGCGATCCACTCGGGGTATTGGACTTCTTGGATAAATCCAGAATCGATCAACTTTTTGACTTCGGCGTTGATGCTCATTTCAAGCTCGAGTCGCATCCTCCTTGGCGCCTGCTTGACTGGCTTGATATCTGGGGATATTGCTAATCTATGCACAGCAATCTCCGGGTCCAATCCTGGCATCTCGGAGTAGTTCCACGGGAAGCAATCTTTATGCCGTAGAAGCACGTTCTTTAACGCAGCCACCTTTTCTTCGGATAACAGCTCGCTGACAAATGTCGGTCGCGGGTCGTCTGCCGATCCCAACTCAATCTTCTTGAGGTTATCTGCAGTAGTATGTATACCATCTTCCAGTTCTTTCGGAGCGGGCGGAAATTCTGAGATCACCTCATCATCGTTGTTCTCAAAGCACCGGGGGAGGTCATCTACGTTCTCGGGCTCTTCTCTTAATATCGTAATCGTATAACAGGTGCGAACCCGCTCCCTGGACTGAGGTGGACCCGGTTCTGCTCTTGCGGCCTTGGGCTCATGCTTTTGCGGTGGCGTCACATTCCAGCCGTCGGATAAAGCGAATCTGCCCCGTCGGTACTGGTCCTCGACCCAGTTCTTGAAGGTGAAGCAGTCTTCGGTAGGATGTCCTATGGCTCGGTGATAAGAGCAATAACTCGGATGAGAAGCCTTGCTAGCTTGCTCAGGATGTCTAGACTCTGGAAGCGTGATCATTTGATGTTTTATAGCGAGGTTAAGTAACCTCCCTGTTTTGTCTCGGGGGAAGGAGTACGCTCGACTCATCTTCTTCATGAGGGACAAACCCGAGCCGCTTCTTGATTTATTTCCGTCTCTGCGTCGGGCTATTCGTACAACGGATCGACGAGGATAAGCGTCTTTGTCTTTTGCAGCACGTTGAGATAGACATTGCGTCCTGGCCTTCTCGTAGATGGCCATTTTGCGGTTGTGGTCTTCCCGAGCTTCCTGACCCATTTTCCTGGTAGGCTTGCCCACTCGCTCTTCAAACGACGGACTCGGCGCTTTAATTGCGGGGTCTAGTTTTGATGGGTGGTTGGCGTCTCCTGACAGGGCGTCCTCCTCTTCACCAAAGGTATACATAGCGTAGCTGCTGTGAGCCCGTTCCCATTTTCCGGCTCTTGCGTATCCAAGCCCGAGTGTTTCCATCTTCCCGTTGGGCAATTTGCGTTGAGTCCCGGGGACATCCCAAATCCTGTTGTAGAATCGCGCCTGCCGAACGGTCTGTTCTAAAGGTACCCCTTGGCGCTTCAATAGCTTCTTTAATCCATTTGTATAGTATCTGGGCAGACGGATGGGTTGGAGCCTGTCAAGTGTAGCATCCGTGCCATGCCAGATCTCTTTTTCTATTTTCGACTCTGAGGATCGGTAGAATAGGATCACCTTCTCGCCCCTTCGCCTGGGAGGGACGTAAAATGTTTGCAGGTCCTGTACATCGTGAGCCTGAAGCGCGTCGAGGTCCTTGTAGTGTTCTCGCGGTACCATGGTGATTTGCAAACTATGGTCATCGCCAGGGGGTGTTTGTATTGACAGCCGATTGGAGAACACGGCATTAACTTCATCTTCTGAATCACTTCCGAAGACCAACATGGGGGCGGGCGTCCCCAGGTTGTCGCGTTGAGATGGCCCTGCATAAACTATCTCTTCCTCTTCTTCGGTATGCTCCCGAAAATCGGGACGGTGGCGGCGGTTTTGTTCTCCGGATTGCGACACCTCTCTGTATCCTCGAAATCTGGCAAAAAGTATTTCGCATCTTCGTATTTGCGGACTTCGTTCACGGAAAATGGGTTCAGCTCGCCTGTTACGGTATACTCGAAACCGTCCTTAAAGTACTTCATACACTGATGTTGTGTAGAAGGGATGATGTTGTACTCGTGTAGCCAGGGACGGCCGAGTAAGGCGTTGTAGCAGGTCTTGGCGTCAATGACATGGAATTTGATGTCTGTGACGAGAAGTCCAAAGCGTAATGTTAATATCACAGATCCGAGAGTCCGTGACGATTGTGAATCGAAACCGGAGATAGTGATTTTGTCACGAGCGAGGTGTTGCACGCTCATGCAGATTTCCTTCAACACCCGGACATTAAGGAGGTTGACGGAGGATCCATTATCCACCAGGATCTTGCCTATCTTGATATCATGGCAGTATCCGGAGACATATAGGGGACGGTTATGGTCGCATGTTCCGAGAAGGAGGTCTTCATCACCGAAAGTGATGTCGGCTGTATGCACTTCTTCCAGTTCATCCTTCATCTTTTCAGTGGCGAGGAAGGCTTGGAATTGCTCAGGTTCTTGTAACGCCTTAATTAGTGAGTCTCGCGCTTCTTTTGATAATAGGAGGGCATCAAGAATGCTAAGCTGAGAAGGTAGTTTCCTTAGGTGCGCGAGGATGTTATAGTCCACCTTACTCTTTCTGGGAGGGTCTTTGGCAACCAGCTCTCTCATGACTTGGTCATCTAAAGTGATATCTTCAGTGACCTTTTCCTTTCCCTTATCCCTTCTATTCCCGGGCCCGAGATTCTTTTCTGGGAGTGTGCGATTGCGTAGCTGAATGTTCTCGCAGGCCTCCGATTCTTCTTCTTTCCCCAAAACGGATTCTTTAAAGAGAGGGCCCAGAGCCATTTCTTCGTCAGAGTCGCTCCCAAAGGTGAGAACTTGTGACCCCCTGGCGTTAACCATGTAACAGTTGCCAGTCGTTCTGTTGTGCCCATCAACAGTACTTCTTCGCTCCCGACGGCTCTTGCGTTTCATGCGCTTAACATGTTGCCGACGAGCAACATATCCTTGCCACCATATCTTAAAGGCGTCGCACTCCTCCGTGGGATGTGAGATTTTCCGGTGATATGCGCAATAGTCAGGGTGCCTCCCCACCCCATCGTGTGTGTTTCCTTCCGAGGGTGGTAGCTTCATTCCCATTGACATGGCTTTGGCAAACCTTTTCCTCGTCTTGAATATCTTCTTGTCTACTTCGGATGCCTTTCGCTCTGGCAGGGTTAGTTCAACTCTTTCGTTCAGTTGCCCGCATTTGGCTCCTTCCGACGTGGTTATCTCACGCTCCTGGTCCGCTTTACATTTTAGACGAATCTCGTCTAGAAAAGCGTCGATCATTTCGTCTGTTGGCCATGCACGCTCCGGTACAGGCTCTGCCTCCAGCTTTCTAGTGCCAGGAGTTTTCCCATCATCGGTAAACGAGTGGGAGATCACGTTACAACTCGCCATATATCCTTCGGATTCATCCGACGAGCTTTCTTCATCATCTTCCTCTTGAAAGATGTGGTTGAGGAATTCTTGGAGTGTGACAGGAGTTCGCGCTTTTTGATTGTATTCTTCCAACGCGTCGATTTGCTTCTGCAAGTTCGTGTGTTCTTTTCCAGGCTTCACGGACTTCTTGGATTTCTTCTTCTTTTTCTTCGAAGATTTTGACGATTGGGCATGAGTATCTGGGCTCTTATCGCGAGTCTTTGTAGTCGGGCGGTGCCTTAGCATCCCTTCGATAATTTGAGGTTCAAGAGGGTCCTTCCATTCGATCGCAGGGCACGCATGAAGGTCTCTCAGCATTCTTCTGGTTTTAGTTGATAGCACGACCTCCCATGGAGCTTCTTCAATAAAAGAACATGTTGCCCCCGGTGTATCCGCTTTCCTAGGAGCATGCGGCTGTGGGGGGTTCACCTTCCACTTTTCGGACAGTACAAACTTCCCCTGGAGGTACTGGTCTTCAATCCATCCTTTGAAGACGAAGCAATCTTCAATCGGATGGCCTACCGTTTGATGGTAAGGGTAATAGTTAGGGTTATTCACCTCGGTGGGTTGCGGCGGTCGCCTTGGATTTGGCAGGTTTATAAGCCTGTTGCGTATTGCCAGCTCGAATAGCCGTTTCGTCTTGTCCCGTGGGAAGGAGTAGGGACGCTTCATCTTCTCATTATAATACCGACGCCTTTCCTCCAGTTGATCTGCCGGTTTCGGGGCGTTAGGTTGCTGTTGGGCATTCGCAACAAAGGTTGCTCTTCCTTTACCCTTGTCATTCCGAGGTTCCGACTTCGGGGCAGGTGGTCTATGACCCATCTAGTCCATCTGAGCCAACTTGTCGATCAAAGCCTGGAATGTGGTTGGCTTAAAGAACATCATAAACTGGGAGATAGTTGCGTGAGGGTCTAGAGTTCCCACGAACATGCCCACCGCAGGTGCTTCCTCAATGCGTTGCTCACATCTCGACCACAAGTTCCGCCAGCGTATAGCGTACTGGACCCAGGTTTCGCCCGGTTTTACCCTGGCGTTAATCAGTGCAGTTATTGGAGTGCGTTCGCTGGCACTTGCGAATCGCTGAGTGAACAACAGCTCCATTTCAGCGAACGTTTTGATAGAATCGTTCGGGAGTTCCGAATACCATTCGAACGCAGTTTCTGATAAGCTGCCCACGAACTGGCGGAGCAACAGTTTATCATCACCGCCGGTGTTACCGCAGAGGGCCCGGAACTGGGCGACGTGTTGGTGGGGATTGCCGGTCCCCTTATACACGTGGAATTTTGGTATCGTGTAGCCTTGCGGGTATTTGATTTGGTCGTACCAGCTCGGATACGGCCGCCCCGTTTTCACGACTTGACCAGCTGCCTCAGTCGCGTGATGAACCCGGATTTGCTGGGCTATGTAGTCAGCTAAGTCAGCCTTAGAGATTGCCTCCTCCTTGGCCGTTGAGAGGGCTGGTGGTGGATTTGACGTTTCTCCTCGGTCGTCTTCAAGAACGATTGGGGGATCCTCGGCGGGTAAGTCCTGCTGGATCATCATTCCTATCATATCTTGGAAGAGAAGGCCCATACGTTGTATGTTGGCCGCTTGTTCAGCAGCCTCTTTGTCCTTTTTCTCCAGTGTCCGGCGAAGGAATTCAGCGTCGGTTTCTTCCTCTCGGCGTGCGTCTGAGGACGTTTCTGGGTTTTCTTTTGGCCCGGTGAGCGCGGCCATAGCATTCATCATTTCTTGAAGCTTTTGTTGCTGCTCTTGAGCCTTCGTCACGGATCGGGTTAGCGGTCGGTGGCCCGTAGAAGTGCGGCTTTCCTCTTTTCCAGAGGCCATGTAAACAGTGTGCACCACCACCACCCCAGACTTAGGGCGTCTGGGCTCAGTGCTTTTAGCCGTCGTTGCATGCTGTGGGGTTTTCTCTGGCCTCCTCCTTTTATGAGCCATGGAGGTTGAGGGGGCCGTTGAGGTGGGCGTCCAGACAGCCTTTTGGGGTTTAGCCTGGTGACCAGCTTCCGGTTGGATTTTCAGCTTCTTGTGTTGGCGGGAGAAGTTTGGATCGATGATCGAGTTCCGTGCCTGCCGCCAAACCTTATAGATTTTGGAAGACAGCCGTTGAGGAGATCGGGGTTGTTCGGGTTTTATTCCGACAACCTCTTTTAATGAGGGAGGAGATCTCTTTAGCACTGCTGTAGGAGAATTCCTTCGCACCTTATTTAGCATTTCAAAGCTGTTCCCAGTTGGAACAGCAGCATTAACCTCTGCCATCGGGGCCGATGGAGTCAACCCGGAGGGGGAGTTGCCCCCAGCCTTCCTTACTCGGCGCCAATGGCGACGTCGAGCGTGTCGAGCGGACGGTGTAGGGTCAGCGGTAAGAATGGTTTCGTCTTGCCCCCTGTCTGGGTGGGGGGTCGCAGTTGGTATTAGCCTGTCAAAGACCGATGTCCTTTGGGCAGTAGGAGCGGGAGCTGAAGCCGTTAATCTTGTAAAGACCGACCTCTTGGCCGGAGAAGCTGCCTTGACGACTTCGGGGGCAGGAGCGGACACCTTCTTAGAAGCAGCCTTCTCTGAGATTGTAGGCCCCATGATGGGTTCGCAGGATTTCTGGCCCAATCTAGAGAAGACCGAGGCGTTGACGTTGGGCGACTCGTTGAGAGGAGCCGCGGCAGGGGTAAGACGATCAAAGACCGACTTCTTGAGAGCTTCCGTTGTCGGCGCTGGAGCGGTGAAGTTTGTAGGTGGGAGCATGGTCCCAAAGAACAATCCTGTGGTGGCGCGAGTGACCTGTTCCACGGGCATTGTGAATAGCGAAGCAGCTTGGGGTCCGTAGGCTATACCTCCTGGCGAGGCAGAGCGTTGGCTGCAATTGCAACCTGAGCAGTTGGAGAATTTCATGGAAGTAGAAGCCATCGGTCCTTTGCTTTCTGCAATAAGCAAGACGCCAACTCTTAGTATCTTGAAACCCAAGGGCAACCATTGGCGAACCGCGATTGGTTCGCGAGTCACGACACACGAAGTGTGGAGTGGAAAGAGGAAAAGGTCCCACCGGGCGTGCCAGAATCTGTTCCCCTCCGAATGGCGGCGCGCAAGACTGCGGTGTCTTGGCACTGAGATTCGGGGCAGATGCTAATTGGTGCTATCCGTTCACCTCTCCGAAGATGCCAAGTTGATTTATGGCACCATGTATCGAAGGTTTAAACGGATGCGTCCGATGTAGCAGACTTCGTCAGATTCCCCCTCGCTTGAGGGGTTTTTGATTGTGGGGACGCTCTTCCCTGCAGGCGCAAGCCCCTGCAGTTAATTACACTACCGCATTGCGGTAACAACTTTCTCCTTCTCCAGCTGGTCACTTCGTGTCGTGGGTGTTTGTTTTGTGTTTTGTTGCCCGTGGATTGTTTACGGAGACTGAGTTATGTCGTCGCCCGTAGGGCGTGGACTAGTCCAAATCCGTATTATCTTAGATTTGGGTTTGGGGGTTCGGTTTGAGGATACGTCAGCCGTACTTGAGGCTAAGATCAACTCAAACGTTTGTTAAGGATGCGTTAGTCTAACTTTGTGACTAAGATCAACTTAACGGGATCGTTTAGATCCGATAAAGGAGTGTTTGAACTCCATTGTTCCAGTTTAGGGACCTAGAGGTCCAACGTATGTATGGCCGTCAGGACCCGTCACCTCTCTGACGACGTTGAGGAATTACAACGACGGATGTCAGAGGAGTTCAGAGATGTACCCTTGAGCCAGAGTTAATTGGGGGGATTTATAGTCCACTCTGTTTGAAGGTTTAAGGATACGTTAGCCATCTTTGAGGCTAAGATCAACTTAAACGGGACCGTTTAGATCCGACAAAAGAGCATGCGGGGCTCTATTGTTCTAGTTTAAGGACATTGCGGTCCATGGGTAGTTTAAGGACATTGCGGTCCATGGGTAGTTTAAGGACATTGCGGTCCATGTTAAGGACGTCGTAGTCCATGGGTTTAAGGACCCCACAGTCCATTGTTAGTTTTAAGACATCTCGGTCAAGGTTAAGGACGTCGTAGTCCATGGGTTTAAGGACCCCACAGTCCGGTATGTGCTCTGGATGCTTCACACGGGTTCACTGCCGTGTTCTGCGAGGACCAGGCTCCGCTCTGGACGTTTTCCACGGGGTCAAAGAGTGACATTATCCGCGTTCCACGTAACCAGGAATTTGCATTAAACACGGGTTTAAGGACCCCGCAGTCCGTATCAATGTGTGGTCGTCGGGACCCGTCACCTCTTTGAAGACATTGAGGGATTACAATGCCAAGTATCAAAGGAGTGAAGAGATGTACCCTAGAACCGGAGTGGATTAAATAGTCTTTGGCCCAATTTGGGATCAAGACGAATTAATTATGTTATGAGTCCATTGGCCCAGTTAATCACAAATTGAGGACTTATGGCCATCTTGGGCTAAGTCCAATCAGGAGAGGCTTTGCCTCCATCCATTTAAGCCAATTGGGCCAAAGCCTAGTGTTAGACACTACAGAGCAGTCAGTGTCGAACACTGGGAATAAGGTTGACAAGTTAGTGTTTAACACTAAGAGATGATTGGTGTTAAACACCAGCAATAAGGCTTTTCAAATTAGTGTTAAACACTAAAACAGATCAGTGTTGAACACTGCAAATGAAGATCTTAGATTAGTGTTAAACACTAAGGTAATCAGTGTTGAACACTGCAGATAAAGCTTTTTAATTAGTGTTGAACACTAAGGCCCAACAGTATTTTAACACTGGGTTCGAGAGTTTCAATTTAGTGTTAAACACTAAGACAAGAGGGGTCACGTGGCAGCACGTGAGAGCGCCCTCCCTTCATTTATTCTGAGATTATTGTGTCTTTCAGAGCGTCACGTGCCATCACGTGATGGGCATTCAAATGCCTATGTATTAAAGCTTCTGCCGAGGGTCACGTGGGTCACGTGGGGTGCTGCCTTAAGGGGTTTTCTGTAGATCTATTGGGGGGTCACGTGATGGCACGTGACCCTGCCTCTATGTATTTTGTTTAGAGGCTTTGTTAATCTTTTTTCAGGAATTAAATTCCTCGAGCTGTGAATTTCGGAGGAATTAAATTCCTACTTCCTTTCGAAGACTTATATTCTGGAATAGAGTTTAACTCTGAATTTTTTGTAGGAATTACATTCCTCATATATGTGAAGAACCAAATAGGGTTAAACCCTAACAAAGCTTTTTTAAGGAGTTTAAACTTCCATCCTCTGTTAAATTACGATTAAGGGAATTAAATTCCCGCTGCTGCAACAGAACTAGGTTCTTAATTAGGGTTAAACCCTGTTTCTTTTTATTCTGAAGGAATTAAATTCACGTGATACAGGGTCAAGCCCTAATTTTATTTTAAAGGAATTAAATTCCTATAATTTTATTTTAAAGGAATTAAATTCCTATAGTTCTGTGAGAATTAAATTCTCATGCTTGCATTCCCTCTCTATGTTTTGGATCTGCATGGCAGGATCTCGACCCATTGAGAATTAAATTCTCAACCTTAAGGGGAGATGTGCACTTTGCAGATCCTCTATCAAAGAGAGAAGAAATATATTCTTCTGTTTTTATGTATCAGAGTTAAACTCTGTTGAGAATTAAATTCTCTTCTTCTTTCAAGGAGTTTTTCCCTTTCTTACCTAGGGTTTTTTGCAGAAGATCCAAGTTCTCCAAGTATCGAAGCTCTCTTTCTTTTTTTCTTTTTTTTTCTCTGCGTCTCTATATATGTATGTATGTCTCTTGGCTCCTATTTATAGGAGAAGCAGCCGAATCAATCAGTTTTTGACGAATCTTCGTGAAAGATTTGATTTGCATCCATCATTCATTTTGGACCTTTGGATTATTAGGTGAATTTTATTCACCGTTGGATTTTAAATCCAGAGATTCTCCTTTGTTATTTTGGTTAGATTTAAAGGGGAAATCTTTCCAAACCCGAGATTTTCCCATAGATAGATCACCTCTGAATCTTTAATTTGATTGGTTCCAGATAGCCGCTTTCCTTTGGAAAGATTCGAGTTTCTCTCAGAATTTAATTCTGTTAACACAGTGGGCTTTGAAAGCCGGTCACGTGTGACCACGTGACTCATGGTCACGTGTGGGCACGTGACCCCCTTTGGAATGAGCCTTTTCCTTTCTTTTGCGCTCTGTCTTCTGATTGCTGCTTAAACGTCACGTGCTGCCACGTGACTCCTGGTCACGTGTGAGCACGTGACCCTTGTTTGAACCCTCTCTTTCCTTGGTTCAACTGGAGAACGAGTCTGCTGTCTTGAACGTCACGTGCCAACACGTGACCTCTTCTGAAGCCTTTTTCTTGACTTGATCAGGAAACTGGTGTGCCTTTGACGCCTGTATTTAAATGTCACGTGTCGCCACGTGACCCTGGTCACGTGGGAGCACGTGACTCTTTCTGAAGCCCATTTTCTTCAGCGTAGTCAGGAAACTGAACTTGCCTTGATGATGCTTTTTAGGTGTCACGTGCCAACACGTGACCCTTTTCTGAAGCTTTTCCCAGAAGCTTTCCTGATTTTAAATCAGGAAACAGTAAAAAGAAAAGACAACTGAATAGTTCTATTCGTTTTCTCCAGAACCAGAAACCATCCTCGAATTTCTTCGAGTTCGTATATAACCATACGATGGTTTTGTCCAATGGAAGTGGACGTTCGTAGTAATACGGGGTGTTTGTAGGGCTCCTAGGCACTGCCAAGAGTTCTCACAAGGCATCATCCATGCCAATTTCAAAAATTACGGTGCCGAGAAACCCTAGACTACGGATCGTTGGCTAGATATATAGGCGAAAAAGAAACTAGTTAACAACTGAACTAAATGGTAAACGGAAATACAACCTTTGTAGATCCGGTTCTCCACCTCTATGGCTCCGCGATGAAGTCTCCTCGCTGTACAAATCGGATCTTGGGCTCTAGCGTCGGCTTCATCGGAGAAAAAGCGGGCTAGGTCATCGACGACGATGCCGAAGATGATCTACGTCGAGGCATCACAAGATCAAGCTCTCACTTCATCAAGTCATGAAACTTGTGAAGAAAACACACTCTACTACTTGGCAAGAGGTAGAGGATGAAGAAATAGGAAGTGGGTTCACTTTAGAATTGGATTTCTCACTCATTTGCTCAAGTTGCCATTGTTGAAGCAAGCTTTCTTCAAGTGAAGAAGAAGAAGAAGCAAGAAAGAATATGATAAGTGTTAATTCAAAAAGGAAAAGAAAATCAATCCTTATCATATTCAAACCATGGTTATGTGTAGAGACTAAACTAGGGTTAGTGAGAATGGTTAGGGTTAAGCATGAGACAAAATGGTCACTAAGTCAAAGCTTCATGAAGCTTCAATATACAAAAAAGTTAGCCACCATTTTCTTTATGCTTTTCATTTTCCAAAAATCAATAGATAAATAAATAAGTGAATAAAATAAAACCCTAACCATTATCATGTAACCATGGTTTGATCTTTACACAAAAACCCTAGCAAACATGTATCATCAAACATGATACAATCAAGTGCACAAAAGTATATCACATATACAATGTGCACATCCGAGTGAGAATAGCCATTTAAAGTGAACCGATACTAGTTAATGCAAAGTAATATATCAAATATATAATTATACATTAAATCATAAATCAACACTTGATTCAATGATCCGGTCATGTCGCACACAACCGACTAGTATACAATGTATCGGCTTATCGAATCAATCCTTGATTCGATAACTAGGTTATATCGCATATAACCATTCGATACATTCATCGCGAGAATGGAATACGGTATCACATACACGCATTATTCTCGGTCCCGCACATATCTCATATGCGCTCCTATTTCGTTTTGCTTGAACCAGGAAACCTCTGTGTAGGACTCTAAAGACTCGTCAATACGCCGGCAGCAGGTGATGATCATATCAAACACCCACAAGCCGCAAGCGGTCTGCTAAACGTAACGGCCACCCGGGTATTGAGCGATCAGAAGATCGACGAGCAAGCCCGCTCACACTCCAGTGAATCCAACCAGTAACACTTACCGTACAGTCCGGTATCGTCGTCTGATATGTCGCATATCTTGCCTAGGGGTGGTAAACGTCAGACCCCAATAGCTCGATAAGTCGTGTCGATATGAGGTCTATAACAGTTCGAGAAACTACTAGTAACACTTACTAGTAAATCTCAGCAACCCTGGCCAGGGATTTCCGGTTATAGCCAATCGAACACAGCGCAACATCAACTCCCTATACCGGGAGAGACGAATCCCCTCCTATCGCTCATTGCCTCCATGTGATTCGGGACTGTACCCAAAAACCACCGTTTTGCATGCCCTCTTGGACGTGGTAAGGTGAAAATCAAAGCACAGTGGGAACCACACAAGACTCTATGACGATCTCGGGTCAACAGACTACTCTGTACCAGTGTCACCAGAGAACTGCCATCTGACGTAAGGTATAATACCATCTGGGAGTTCTCGGTGAGTCCGTCCAGTGTACCCAGTCTCTACTGAGCACCCGTATATCTCCTATGATGTCAAACACCAATGGATATGGGATCATCCATCGCCCATCTGTATGGGTCGAGAAGGTACACGCTAGTCTACTCTGGTATATCGATGCCCCGTCTCGATATACCCACGACTAGGGACTTTGAAGGATGTACTTATGGACTACCATGTCCCCACTAGTATGATCCGCATCATAGTCCAGGTAGTCAAGTACACATCCTAAGGGCTTTACCAACATGTAATAGAGAGACAATCTGTGTACACGTCAAGGTAAAGAGCAACCAGATAGCATACTATCATGTCGAGCAAGAAAGTCCTCCCTATATATGTCCCAGCATCCACTACAATATACATCCGATGTACAGTAATGGCCTCTAGGGCATACATATAACTAACAATCTCCCACTTGCATTAGGGCCATCTGATAGCAGTGGTTGCAGTATCTCATACTCAACCATCCCTTAAAAGTCTCTCTCTGGGAATAGGCCTTCGTGAGTGGATCCGCCATGTTGTCCTCTGAGTCTGCTCTCCTAACCTTGATCACCATGGAGATCAACCATCTCCACGATCAGGTGACACTGCCTTAGAATATGTCTGGATCACTGATGGGACGGACGTTCCTTGGCATAAGCCACAACTCCATTGTCACACAATAGGAGGAACATAGTTCATCTCATGAACCAATATACACCCAAACAGCCTCTTTGGTAGCATCTTAAGTAGCGATGTATCCTGCCTTTATCGTCTAGTATGTCACGGTATCTAGCTTGGAACTCTTCCAACATACCGTCCCTTTACTGAGGGTAAAGACAATGCCTGCGACTGACATTCAGTCGTCTTTATCACCCTGGAACACTTCCAGTGATTCTCCCCAGGATCGATTGATACCATCTCACTACAACTAGTGAGAATCCTAACATCCAATTAAATCTATCTCATAGATCCAAAACTCAGGATTTAGAAGGTATCACTTTGATCCTAATTGGAGAATCCATGTGATAAGCGGAGATTGACCGAGCGTAGCATAGGAAACTTCTTTCTTATCAAGAGTATGTCATCCACGTACTCTACGCGGATCACCACCATACTCCCTACTACCATTTTGTATATACAAGGTTCATCTACCATTTTGATGAAGTCAAACTCTTTGACTACTACATCAAAACAGACGTTCCAACTCCGCGATGCCTGCTTTATCACATAAAACATCTTGCTCGCGTTTCCGCTGCTGCCACTGTCTACGAAGCCCTCTGACTGTGTACTTATAGACGTTCTCTTCTAAATCATTATTTAGAAAAGCAGTCATGGCACCCAACCGCCAGATATCGTAGTCATGGTATGTAACCGTGGCAAGTAGGATCTGGATGGACTTAAGCGTAGGCATTGGAAAAAGGTTTCATCATTATCCACGCCTGGTAGATGACGAAAAACTTTAAAAAGTCTAGCTTTGAAAGTCTTAACTTTTCCATCTACACCAAGTAATCTTCTCAAGATATACTTGCTCCTGATGGGGATTTAACCCTTCAGATATAGCAACTAAAGTCCATACTTTGTTGGTGTATAAGGATTCCATCCCAGATCACTAAGCATCCAGCCATTCTTACAGAGTCTTACTCCTGGTGGCCAGCCCGAAACTAGTTGGGTCATCATCTCATGATGCAATCCTCGCTCCCACTGTCATAGAGAAACCGAAGTAACTCTCTGGTGGGTGAGAAACCCTACTAGATCGGAGGAGAGGCTGAGGTTCGTTGGAATCTACTGATTCCTTTGGTTCTGTCAAATCATCAGCTGCAGTTTGTATAGCTGGAACATTTCCAGTTCTACATAACAGACGTTGCCTCGAGCTTGTCCGGATTTTGCTTTTCAGACATAACCGGGACAACCCCAAGTCTTAACCATCTTAAGATGTGGGCTCTTCCCTTTCCATATCAAATATGAAATGGTAGGCAACAGATTTGATTTGAACCCTTTTCAATAGGTATGCAACTTCTCAAGCGCATAACACCCAAAAGGAAATAGGTGACTCAGTAGTACTCATCATAGAGCACACCATATCATATAGGGTGTGATTGCTCCGCCCCGATATACCATCGTGCAATGGTATATACGGAGGAGTAATGCTGAGAGAGAATCTCATTCTCCTTTAGAATAGTCCAAGAATTCAGTGCTCAAATATTCTCTTCCTTGATCTCATCAAAGGACATAATACTTATACCCGTATTGGTTCTCTACTTCTAACTTATATTCTGTGAATATCTCAAAAGGTTCTGACTTGTGTTTCAACAGGAACATATATCTGAATCTTGAGAGATCATCAGAGAATGTAATGAAGTACAAAGAACTAGTCTTGGCATGTGTAGACAGGGGACCTTACATACATCAACATGTATCATCCCAAGAGTTCACTAACTCTTTCTCTGCTTCCAGTAAACAGAGCTATGGTCATCTTATCTTTGTGACATGACTGGCAAGTTTCACAAGATGTAAATTCAAAATGATTTAAATATACATCTACATGTAACTTCAGCTAGTCGGGTCGCATTGATATGACCTAGTCTACAATGCCTCAAGAAGGATTCGTTCATTTCTGAACTCTTCCTCTTCTGTGTGTTCTGTATACTAAGAACTGTAGTTTGATTTAGAACATCAATGCTTTTAGATAACGTGCCTGAACCGATCAACTTTTGATATAGGAAATGTTCAAAACATTATCCAACAATACAAAATTTTATCATTTCTTTACTGATAAAGAGACTGATATGATTTTGTATATCAGGTTCGGTATCTAATAACATTCGTTCAGAATCAATGTATTCTGGTAATACAGGGTGACAGTGACCAACAGACTTGGCTGCAACACTTGCCCCGTTTTCTATCTCATGAAACTTATCACCCTCTCTCAGTTTTTCTACCTTTTTGTAGCCCTATGTAACAGATTACATATCTGGGATCCTGATCCGGTATCATATACCTAGGATGCGGAGGATACTGAGAAACAGTTCTTTGTAATGAACACACCCGAAGATGATGCATCAGCATGCACTCTCTTCGTTTGGGCGGCACGGGAATTCTGGTAATCCCCAATTTCCTGCTCTGTCTTATAACAATTATAAGTTGGAGCGGGACCAACGTTCCCCAGCTCAGTATAACAAGCGGGTTCGGTCAAAAATCCGTATTATTATCTTGATTAAGGCGTGATATGGTCGCTACCTGGAGAGAGAGAGAAGAAAACACTCAGCGTGCGCTCTTGCAATAATAGATTGGTTTTTATTTTATCTAATTAGAATGGCTCCCACTGCTTTTTATCAAATCTTCCTTCAAACCCTAAAAGGAAAGACTAGCCGGGATTAATTACACGCTACAGGTTCGCCAATCTTTCAGCCAGGCCAGTGTCGGTACTTTGAGGGAGGTCCCCCGTGCTTTCGCACGAACCTAATTAATGTAAACCTCATTTTCCCAGAGGCGTAACCCCGTTGACACCTTTCTAGACACCTACTTGATCGGCTAATTGTAATGTGTAAAACTCTCCCAGGAGTAACAATTACTCGCAGCGGGTATCGGGATCCAACTATCTCATAGAAGGTATGCAATCTCATTGCAAATTTCAACACTTGAAATTCCCGATAATATTTTGCCCCAGTGTTCTATGACCTTGACGAATGCCAAACAACCCATAGTCCACTAGTCAAGTTCAACCCGTACATTTCTCGATTGAATTAAACCCACCCGCACGACCCTTGATGAATGCCAAACAACGCCGTACGAATACCCTAATCCAATCTGCATCATATGCATAAGCAGATAAATACTAGTTAGCTACCGCACACTACGCCTTGACGAATGCCAAACTACCGCAGCACGAATACTAACTAGTACTTATCTGAAATGACGGAGGGCTACGACAGGTTTTTCTGAAAACCTATTGCGTAATGTACTTGATATCGTTGTAGAATCAAATGATTTTAAAATGGAGTGTTTTTGAGGCTTTTCTAGTTTTGCTAAAGGAGTCACTCCCGGTGAAGGGATCGTCGGTCCTTTCCTCGTCGAATGAGGTGCGGGATATATCATATATATCACTGTGCAAAGCAAAAACTCTTAAAAGCAATCAAAAGACAAACCGAGTGTGTAGCATCTGCCAGTTATTGCTAAAGGAGTCACTCCCGGTGAAGGGATCTCGGTCCTTTCCTCATCGAATAAGGTGCAGGATATATCACATATACCGCTGTGCAAAGCAAGAACTGTAGCTACCTGTTTTATTTTGAAATTCGATTCTACAACATCTTAGGTTTCTTTTCTTTTCATTAATCACATTAATGAAGTCCCATCATTAAAGTACCTAAACATCACAGATAAATACGACGTACACTTATGCCATCCGCATTCGCCTCGATGTCCCCTCGTGCACCGTTAGGTTAGGTAACTAACGACAGAGCGGGGCAGGGCTAGCGCGGGTGTAAAACATAAGTAACGTCTATTTAATATATCATATATACTATATACTGTATCTATCACAGAACATCACATGATCACATCACAGATATCGCAGCAGAAGAATCATATGAAATATTGGATATACTAGGACGTCCGTGTTTTCAATACGAGCCAGTATAAAACACGGATTCCACGGTCGTGATGAATAGCCAAACCCACACCCCTAGACCCCTACGAGAGCGGCAAGCAACCCTTCCAATTCTAGGGTTAGGAGACCCGGACTCGACTCCTCGAGATGGTCTCCCACTGGACTCCAGAACCCGGTTACTTGTGCTCCCCTCCTTTGGTCTATCCTAGTGCGGAAAAGTAAATAATATACAACGGGTGACAACTTCGGCAATCTGGAAGTGCCCCAAATAAAAGAATATTACATACAAGTTTTTACATGAATGAAAATGAAAAACACTCATCTCACATAAAAAACCCCGGCTATTCAAACACGACGATCCAATATAACATATCCAGCAACACATAACATCACATGTCATCAACGTAAGTAAATATGCGCATCCCAATTGTCGTTGACATATAGCAACGAAACCGGCGATATCACATATTACACTTACGGTCACAGAAAAGAAAGTGTAAAACTACAACAGTTGGAATCCGCAATCTCTTTAGACATCGCATGCCTAATCAAATGAATTTCTTAGACATCTCATGCCTAACAATTATAAACCCCGCATTTTAGTCTCATTATCGAAAACACTTTTCAATATTAAGTCGGGTAATTCAACAAGATTCCCGACATCCTGATCGAATGCTCGTCGCAAACTTCAGTAGGCGGCCGCACCCCCGATACCGTCGACAAAGTGCACCAAGGCGAAACACCGCTGCCGCGAGCACCCGAACGGATGCTTTCGGCGACGAGGTTCTCCTACAGTCACTTGGTCGGGGCTATGGAGTGAGGCTGTCTATTAAGTTTACCTGGCGAGTATCCGCGTACGCTACGTGATTGCGACGGACTTTTGATCACATCAAAATTCCGTGGCAACCGATCAAGTGAGACTAAACTGGTGTGTTTATAAAATTCATTCAGTTATCTTATAACTCCTTGTGAATTCCAATTATTGTATCCCATTCCAGATAAGCAGAAAATGTTAAACTTTCCGATCGAACAATCGAACACCCAAGTTTTCCCTATACAGTCCAACACATGAAATAAGTCTAAAAACATTCAGTTCGTGCCTCAGTACCAACGGTCCAGCCGTAGAAGGGTCAAGCCAACGCCTCACATGTGGCACGCCGTACTCCCCCAAACCCGAAGGTTCAAAGGGCAGTTCAAGACGGTCACATAATCGAGTTAAGGTTTGTTGTCTTCTAGAGGGTCCATCGAGTTACTTGCACTACTTAGAACGTCTTTAAACCACGGAAAAATCCAACACTTGGAAATTTCCCGACAGGGGAAAAATTGGGTATTTATATCCGGTCGAACTTTTTAACATATTCATGAATATCCGGAAAATCACAGACAGGATTAGACAATCCGATCGAATCACCGAAGTCCCAACACAACCCCAGAAAACTCAACTGTTGAGTGCAGATTAAAACTTCCCAGAGAACATAGGAAACAGATACGGGCTTTACTGTACTAAAACGACACCCCAATCATTACAGACGGCCGCGGAACCGCCGCAAAAGGAGGCTATTGCCGCGGTTCCGCGGCGCATTGGTGGAGTTAGGGGCTCATTTTCTACAGTATCTCTTAGAATGTCCTGCTCTATTTTCTGAGAATTTTTAGTTCACAAAAATCCCTGTTTTTGAAAAAAGTCCAGAGAGCAAGAAAAAGTCGGGGTTTCGGGTTCGATCGGGTTTCTAACACCGTCTACGCATCGCCTAAGGCTCTAGCTAGGCTCTGACACCACTGTAGGCAGGCAGCCACCCCATCCAATGGGGTCTCCGTGGCACCAACAGGTCCCTCAGCAACTACTTTTTACGCATGCCCCCTCGCGAGGACTACAAGCCGCCGGAACACCTTCCGGTCTCGGGACACCCTGGGGGTAAGAGCCTATGCTTCGCCACACTGTCACACAGTGAGAACCCCCCATAGGTCGACATCTAATGCCTAGTAGCTCTGATACCACTGTAGGGTTCCTAGGCACTGCCAAGAGTTCTCACAAGGCATCAACCATGCCAATTTCAAAAATTACGGTGCCGAGAAACCCTAGACTACGGATCGTTGGCTAGATATATACGCGAAAAAGAAACTAGTTAACAACTGAACTAAATGGTAAACGGAAATACAACCTTTGTAGATCCGGTTCTCCACCTCCATGGCTCCGCGATGAAGTCTCCTCGCTGTACAAATCGGATCTTGGGCTCTAGCGTTGGCTTCATCGGAGAAAAAGCGGGCTAGGTCATCGACGACGATGCCGAAGATGATCTACGTCGAGGCATCACAAGATCAAGCTCTCACTTCACCAAGTCATGAAACTTGTGAAGAAAACACACTCTACTACTTGGAAAGAGGTAGAGGATGAAGAAATAGGAAGTGGGTTCACTTTAGAATTGGATTTCTCACTCATTTGCTCAAGTTGCCATTGTTGAAGCAAGCTTTCTTCAAGTGAAGAAGAAGAAGAAGCAAGAAAGAATATGATAAGTGTTAATTCAAAAAGGAAAAGAAAATCAATCCTTATCATATTCAAACCATGGTTATGTGTAGAGACTAAACTAGGGTTAGTGGGAATAGTTAGGGTTAAGCATGAGACAAAATGGTCACTAAGTCAAAGCTTCATGAAGCTTCAATATACAACAAAGTTAGCCACCATTTTCTTTATGCTTTTCATTTTCCAAAAATCAATAGATAAATAAATAAGTGAATAAAATAAAACCCTAACCATTATCATGTAACCATGGTTTGATCATTACACAAAAACCCTAGCAAACATGTATCATCAAACATGATACAATCAAGTGCACAAAAGTATATCACATATACAATGTGCACATCCGAGTGAGAATATCCATTTAAAGTGAACCGATACTAGTTAATGCAAAGTAATATATCAAATATATAATTATACATTAAATCATTAAATCAACACTTGATTCAATGATCCGGTCATGTCGCACACAACCGACTAGTATACAATGTATCGGCTTATCGAATCAATCCTTGATTCGATAACTAGGTTATATCGCATATAACCATTCGATACATTCATCGCGAGAATGGAATACGGTATCACATACACGCATTATTCTCGGTCCCGCACATATCTCATATGCGCTCCTATTTCGTTTTGCTTGAGCCAGGAAACCTCTGTGTAGGACTCTGAAGACTCGTCAATACGCAAGCAGCAGGTGATGATCATATCAAACACCCATAAGCCGCAAGCGGTCTGCTAAACGTAACGGCCACCCGGGTATTGAGCGATCAGAAGATCGACGAGCAAGCCCGCTCACACTCCAGTGAATCCAACCAGTAACACTTACCGTACAGTCCGGTCTCATCGTCTGATATGTCGCATATCTTGCCTAGGGGTGGTAAACGTCAGACCCCAATAGCTCGATAAGTCGTGTCGATATGAGGTCTATAACAGTTCGAGAAACTACTGGTAACACTTACTAGTAAATCTCAGCAACCCTGGCCAGGGATTTCCGGTTATAGCCAATCGAACACAGCGCAACATCAACTCCCTATACCGGGAGAGACGAATCCCCTCCTATCGCTCATTGCCTCCATGTGATTCGGGACTGTACCCAAAAACCACTGTTTTGCATGCCCTCTTGGACGTGGTAAGGTGGAAATCAAAGCACAGTGGGAACCACACAAGACTCTATGACGATCTCGGGTCAACAGACTACTCTGTACCAGTGTCACCAGAGAACTGCCATCTGACGTAAGGTATAATACCATCTGGGAGTTCTCGGCGAGTCCGTCCAGTGTACCCAGTCTCTACTGAGCACCCGTATATCTCCTCTGATGTCAAACACCAATGGATATGGGATCATCCATCGCCCATCTGTATGGGTCGAGAAGGTACACGCTAGTCTACTCTGGTATATCGATGCCCCGTCTCGATATACCCACGACTAGGGACTTTGAAGGATGTACTTATGGACTACCATGTCCCCACTAGTATGATCCGCATCATAGTCCAGGTAGTCAAGTACACATCCTAAGGGCTTTACCAACATGTAATAGAGAGACAATCTGTGTACACGTCAAGGTAAAGAGCAACCAGATAGCATACTATCATGTCGAGCAAGAAAGTCCTCCCTATATATGTCCCAGCATCCACTACAATATACATCCGATGTACAGTAATGGCCTCTAGGGCATACATATAACTAACAGTGTCCTGGAGAAAAGGGTAAAAGTAGGAGTGGTAATGAGGTTTGCAACTCTGACAATCCAAAAGCCAGTGTTAAGAAGGTTCGGTTAATTTTGGTCACTGAGTCATATTCTAGGGTCGGGTCAAAGGTCGCTGCCAAAGAGAGAGAGAAAAGAAACACTCAGCGTGCATTCTAACCTAGATCAGAATGGTTACCAATTTATCTAATCTGGAAACCTCCCACTGTACCGTCAAATTCTCCTCCAAACCTGAAAGAAGAATTAGTCGGGATCACCCGAGGAGTAAACCAACTCATCAGTGGGAATCGGGATCCAACTATCATCGCATAATAACGTGACGGAATCCGCTCACATTATCACACTCCAGAAGGTATGCGCATATCTGGCAAGTTTCAGTTTCTTTAGAAACTCCCGATGTGATTTTTACCCCATGCTCTTATGACCTTGACTTTGGCCAACAAATCATAAGTCACATGTCAAGTTCTACCCGTCATTCTCCAGGTTAATTTGAACCCACCCGTACCTACCCTTGACTTTGGCCAACAAGGCAGTACGACTGTCCCAAACCAACGCATCTATCTATGCTGCATATGAATACCCAACAGTTACCAAACACTGTGCCTTTACTTTGGCCAACAAACACAGCTTGAATACTATTGACTACCCATATGAAACGACAGAGGGCTACGAATGGTTTCTGGCGAAAACCTTTAACGTAATGAACTTGATATCGTTGAAGGAACGGATAGCTTTTTAGAAAATATAGTGACGAAAACCTTTACTAAAGAGGTCACTCCCGGTGAAGGGATCTCGGCTCTTTCCCCGTAGAATGAGGTGCAGGATATTCCAACTGAATACCACGGTGCAAAGCAAAAGTAATCGGCTATAGTGAAGTTATTGCCCTGATGCAAACTTTTTGTCCAAGGGGTCACTCCCGGTGAAGGGATCTCGGCCCTTGCCTCGTCGACTGAGGAGCAGGATATTCCAACTGAATACCACGATGCAAAACAAAAGAGAACGTCCTTGCAATAACAGCTTTTTGAAAAGTGTTCCAACAACATCAGATTAGGTTTGTTTTTAACTTGCATTGATCCGAATCAATGCAGTCCCATCAATTGATCACACCAAAAAGAACGAAAAATATACTGATGTACGTATATGCCATCCGCATTCGCCACTGGGTCCCGTCATTACCCGTTAGGTTAGCTAACTAACGACAGAGCGGGGACTGGACTAGCGCGGATGCAAAACATATACAACATCTACTAATATATATACCAATATATTATATTTCGCTCAAGGCGTGAAAAAAAGCAACATCACAGAATTGTACAGCATCACAGAACAATACAGATATCTGGGATCCCCGGGTTTCACAGAGCCACTACTGAAACCCGATGTTCCCCTGGTCGTGTGGATAGCCTGTGCAATGAAATCCTAGACCCCTACGGGCGCGGCAAGTCACCCGCCAAGACCTGAAGCGAGGCAGTCCCCTTCAGCACCGTGAATGGACCACCCAGCACTTCACGGAATCCGGTAACTTGGGCACCCCTCCTGGGTCAACCTGTACCCCCTACGAGTGCGGCGAATAGCCCGCCAATCCTAGAGTGAAGCCCCCTCCGTCTCAATGCCATGAGATGCGGGCCCATTGCCCTCTAGAACCCGGCTATCCGTGCACCCCTCCGCGGGGTAATCCTAGTACAGAAAATAAAATATACATACACCGGGTACATCGACCGCAAGCTGGCCATGCCCCAAAATAATAATACAATCAGGCTGTGACGGCAGTCCACATGTCGGACGCTCGCCCCGCAATATCAAATGTACATAATACAACAAAAACTGTACTAGCATTGCATCCAGGCTATCCCCCACGTCCGATCCGCAACATCACAGCAAAACACAGAACATCAACGTGAAAGTCACGTTCGCAAATCCGTCTAACCGGGCTATAGCAGTTAGACAGGATTTACCGATCAAGTGACATTCACGGTCGCAGATATAATGTAAATACTGTGAACTAATGTGTTTAAAATATCCGATCGATCAAATTTTACCAAGTGGGCCCCAAACAATACTGTAGCACTCACAGAAATTCTGGGCCCAAACAAAGTATACCAAAACCCCTACTTTCATCCCACAAGCCCACTGCAAAAAAATGATGACATGAATCCACATTCCTGCGGCGGAACCGCGGCCAAAGAGGGGTTATGGCCACGGTTCCGCGGTCGTACGGAAGGGTCAGGGCACCAAATTTTTCCAGTGTTCTTACGACTTTCAGTACATCACTTTTCTACAACCTGAAAAAAATTTCGAGCCAGAAAAAATTCGACAGAAAACTGATGTGAAGAAAACGCGGGTTTTGGGAATTTTGGTCGATCGGAAATGCAAACACATTAAACAAAGCTAGACTATGTTAATGGCATGGCTCTGATACCACTGTAAGTGCACGGAGGCGCCCCGACCGTCAATTCCGACGCCAAAATGCGGAAGCGAAAAACTTTAATTTTGCAAACAAGCAAACCGGCACCACCGCGCACTAAACACCCGGATCGTTCCATTAAACTAGATCTAGCTAACTACAAGACGGGTTAGAGATATACCGAGTGATCCGAGTCCTCCGGTCTTCTCGTCATCGTCCCGATCTCCCGCGGAAAGTCCTGTCTCCATGTCGTCGCCTCCTCGCCGGAAGGGCACCACATCGCCTGCATCTTTTACGGGCTCCCACCTCTATACCGAGGCAACTCGGGCACGAAGCTGGCAAGTTGACGTGCCCAAGATTTGCTGTAGAATGTAGTGTAGAGGCTATGTCTCATATGGGGGTTTTGTTGCCATGGAGGATGGAGGAGGAGGTTAGGAAAATTGGTGCTTTCAATTTTCTAGCAAGAAGAATGTGAGATGAAGAATTCCTCACATAACAAAAAAAAATGAACTCTCTCATTCTCACTCAAAATGGTGGAGGAATAAATAATACTAGAAGGAAGGTGAGTGTAGGAAAAGAGAATGGGTGACCACATCCAAAGATCATGATAACAAATCAAATCAACCTTCATCTCATTTCTAATCACAATTAATACAAAGGAAAAGATGGATAAAGCATCTCATGATAATAATCATATCATGAAGCCACAAATGCATAAAACCCCTCCTCAATAAGTTATTTGCAAACTCGCAAATAACCCCCTCCATCGGAAAAGTCCGGCCGGGAAAGAACAAAGGAAAACCGGTCGGAACGGAATGCAAACTGGCAACTCCAGAAAACTGGTCCCATAATAAATTACAGGAAAACCCCGATACTGTGCATACACACCCGCATCTGTATTCCGACCGGATACAAATGCAATGAGACAAAATCTACACTGTACAATACTAGGATCCGGCTTAAACCAAAGCCGGTTAGTAATATTCGTCCGATCCTGATCCGTGCAATACCGCACGTATCTGATCGAACCCTGCCATATATCCATACGGCCACTAGTACAAACCGTCCGATCCTGATCCGTGCAATACCGCACGTATCTGATCGGACCCTACCATATCTCCATACGGCCTCTACAGCGTTTCGCCCGAAACTTGAGTAACTGAAAGTGTGGTGGACTCTAAAGACTCGTCAATACTATGGCTGTAGATTTAACCACTAGCACGTCAGGGGTATAAGCCAATACGTGACGGGCCACCAGCTATTGACCAAAAGGGACGTCGATGAGCGAACTCATCCTGACACCCTACTGAGCCTGTCAGTGACAATATCCGTACAGTCCGGTCCGTTCGTCTATGAGCATCGCATGGCGGGCCTAGGGGGTTGGTAAAAGTCAGACCCCCAAAAGCGGTACAAGTCGTGTCGGGGTGTAGCCTAGAACACCCTGAGATACTACTGGAATACCTACCAGTAAATCTCCTGCCTTGGCCAAGGACTTCGTGTAATGGCTCTCCTAGACACAGCGCGACCTCACCCCCAATACCGGGAGAGACGAACCCCTGAAGATCCGCTCACTGCCTCCATGTGGCTTGGGACTGTACCCAACTAAAACCTGTTTGCACGACTCCTTTGAGCCGTGGTAGGGCAGTAATCAAAGTACAGTGGGAACTCACACGAGACAAATGACGATCCTCAGGTCGATGAACTAACCTGTACACATGTCACCAGGGAACTGCTATCTGACGTCAGGTATAAGACCAACTAGCATGTTCCCGGCGAGTCATGTCCGGTGTACTCATAACCCAATGAGCACCTGTATACATCTTAGGTGAACCAACTGACACCAGTGGCTTGTGAGACCGGCCACCGCCCCTCGTCGGGGTCTCGACTGTATGCACTAGTCTACTCTGGAGAATCGATGCCTTGTCTCGAAACTCCCACGACTAGGGACTTTTTAAGGATGTGCTTATAAACTACCAGCTCCCACGTATATGATCGCCCTCATACTGCTGGCAGTCAAGCAAGAATCCTAGGGGCTCTATCAACGTGTAATAGCGACCTGTAAGGTCACCTAAACCAGTACACGATGATAAAGGTAAACCAGATAGCATACTATCATCTTGAGTAAGACTGTCCTACCGGGATAGGTCCTCCCTTAATCATTGCAATCACGTGCCTGTGATCCAATAATTGACTCTGAGGGCACTATCTCCAACAGAGGGGTAGACAAGGCCAGCCATGCTCCTACGGTTAAGGAATGTCCTGCCGTAACCACACTTCGGCTTCTAGTTTTTCATGGTAAACAGTAAATGATGCGCAGGTAATGAGAAATGTCGTAACTGAAAGAAACAATGTAAAGACTGACCTGAAGTGGAACAAACGAATGTAACTCGGAAAGGAAAGTCAAGAAGTCTGTGATGCACGTCTAGTTCTGGTCCAGGCTAAATCTTCTCCTCACACTGAGCATGCATACTCAGGTCGTCAGAGCGACACAAAAGCAATATAATATATATAAAATCATGTGACAATTCTAACAGTGGTAACAGATATGTGAAACAGTAAATTAATGACAGCATAAATATGAATGTGCAGAAATCAATGCAGCGGAGCAGTAAAGCAGTAGAACGATATGTCACGTATGTCCACACAGTAAATAAGATATATCAATGCCAGTATTCTTACCAGTCTCTAAGTCTCACTGTACGGGTCACTAAGCCTATCGTCACTCCAAGTGTGAGAGTCAACCACTCGTGAGTGTCCTCCACCCAAGGGTAGAACCCAAGGGCAAGGGACCACGGGCCCAACATGTAACATGTATATCACGGTGAATATCACATACCCTGTAAATCTCCATATATCTCCCTAAATATATAAGCCGGCGTGGGACTCCCGAGATTCTGTTGAACTCACACTTAAACTACCCCACACCCCGTGGTCTACATCAAACGCTAACCATAACCCTAAATACTAATCGATCCGTGACAAGTCTGCGCGAGAACTGGAGGCAGGACCTCCATCAAGCACGTCCCGACTAATACCTAAGATAAATGGCAGAGTCTGGTGCCTTATCTGTGACACCCGTGCAAGCGCTCCCATAAGTGTCCCATACCACTTATAGTCACACGTACACGCATCCCACAGACGTCGACAATGCAATAGAATAATAGGGTCACTGATTGTGTACAAGTACGTATCACTTTCACTTAATCATGGATACACGAACACTGACGTACTTGCCACAATCATCACTAAAATCTAACACTGGGTAAATGCACGATATCACTAGGTTATCACTACAATGATATGATACGTAAACAGTATATGAAGTATGATTAAGGTGTCATAAAGTAGTATTGTATCACTTGCACGATTTATCATGAAACGTACGTATATAGTTTAGCGAAACGATAAACAGGTAATAATTAGTGTGTTCACTTGTCCATCCATCAAATTTAGTTTCAAGCCAATCGGGTTCCAGGATCAATAGTTATAACCATTTCATTTTAAGCGCTCGCGGCTGGAAATCCGGTTTCAGAATCAGAAATCCGTTTCGCAACGCATTTTAATCTCAGTTGGGATCAGATTTTAGCGATGCTACAGTTGGATGAAATCTAGGGTTTTCATTAAGGTTTTCAACGCAATATACGGATCTTCAATCGCGTTTGTACGTCAGGAGATATACACTATTCAATTCCAATATGTCAGTTCTGATTCTGCTGGGACTGTTATGCGTCCCGATCTATTAAATTACAGATTAAATATCAAACGGTAACGAAACAGAATGAAACCAATTGTGTTGTCTAGCTAACAGATTCACCTACAATAAACGGCGGAGTTCCGCAACCTATGAGTCATGGAAATCTTGTGGCACCCAAAACGGAACAGCAACCAACAATTGGAGTCGCTCTGGACTGCAGTCCAGAGTCGTACTCCGATCCAATTATCATCACAGTTTAAGTTTAGGAATATCTGGAAACTAGCATAGGGTTAAAGTTCGTCGAGTTGGCTTCGATTTGAGCCCTCGAACACACCATTCCAGTATGTATATAATTTATGGCGATTTTATTAGTTTTCAGGTACAAGGAAATTCCAGTTTTACGGTTAAACTTGAGGGTAGTTGTTTTAATCTTTAACGGTCTTAATTTCCAGCGAAACTTGCACAAAGTATTCATCACAGCAAGGGCCAAAGTAATTAATCCAGTTCCGTCATTTTAGAAAAGTATTTTCTTTGGGAACACGTGTCGAACAGGTATGGCACATAATTGATCTAAACTTGCAACTTTATGATATAAGTAATTAAGGATCGTAACTTAGGTAAATAGCATGTAAGCAAGTAAAATACTTGCCTGAACACGGTGAAATGACGGCGCGGCAGCGAAGGCAGTAGTGACACGTCCCGGGCACGGGGTAGCAACCACGCGACGAGTCTCGGCTAGGCTTGGGCTTGGGAGTGGGCTGTTGCGGGCTCGGGCAATGTCGTGTGGTGGTAGTAAGTTGATAGAGAATGGAAAGATGGGTGAGGTTTAGAGAGGGAGAGAGAGAGTGCTAGAGAGAGAGAGAGAAATGAGAGAGAGAGAGAGTAGGCAGAGAGAGAGAGAGAGTATGCAGTGAGAGAGAGAGATACAGTGAGTGAAAGAGAGTTAGAGTTAGAGAGAGAGAGAGACAGTGAGTGAGAGAGAGTTAGAGAGAGGGAAAGAGAGAGAGAGAGACAGTGAGTGAGAGAGAGTTAGAGAGAGAGAGAAAGCAGAGGAAGAGAGAGAGAGAGAGAGATACAGAGGGTGAGGGAGAGACAGGGGGTAGAGAGTGAAAGAGAGGGATCGACTGCAGCGAGAGAGAGGAGAGTGATCGGAGGTCGGGGTTGTAGATGATGAAGTTGGGTAGAGACGGCGATGATGATGATGACGACGACGACGATGACGACGGCGATGTGCAGGGGAGTCGACGAGACGTAGAGGGCTCATGCTCGGGGTGCAGGGGAGTTTGGTCGGTGTGAGAGAGGAGAGTGAAGTGATGAAGGAGGAGGGATCGGCAGTCGTCTTCGTTGCCAGTGGAAGTGTGGCGATGGAGGCGGTGGCTTGCGGGAGTGGGTTAAGAGAGAAGGAGGAAAGGAAATGTGTGAGAGGGAAGAGGGAATAGCTTGGTAGGCTCGTCGGTGAGGTGAGTGATTTGGCTGGAGATGGGTGGAGCTCGGTGGTGGTGTTCCTGCGTGGAGACGAGGCGATGGTGATGGAGGAAGGTGGCCAGTGATGGGTAGCGGGAAAAGAGAGGAGGAGGAAAGAGAACAAGGGAGAGGAAGAATGCGATGAGAGTCCAGCGAGGGGTGATCGCGAGTAGGCAACAAGGCGCGCGTCGTGGGTGTAACGTGCGCGAGCGCGGGCGTCGGTGGAGGCGAGGAACGCGGCGACGTGGTCGCGAAGGAAAACGTGCACGGGAATTGAGGAGAAAATAGCCGTTGGGAGGAAGGAGAGGGGTGTAGAAGCGGGTCGGGTCATGGGTGAAGCGGGCGCGGTGCTGAGGAGAGAAAGGTGGGCCGGGCCAGAAGGAAAAAAAAGGGAAAAAGAATTAGTTGAGGGAAAGAGAAGCGGGCCGGGCCAAGGGAAAAAGAATAAGTTTATTTAGAAAAAACAGAATGGCTGCTGGGCTTAAGAAGGCTAAGTTTGGGTTTTAAAAAAGAAATTCTCTTTAGGTTTAGGACAAGTAAAATTATAAATAAGATAAGTAAAATTATAAAATTAAATAAATAAAATTATAAAGTAACAGAATACAGATTTTGGTTTAAAAAGGGGCTGGGTATTACACGAACCCTATAAGCCCCCTTATTATATTAGCTACATCCATAAATAATCTAGATCTATGTTCTGCATTAGTGGTTAACGTAGATCTAGAAACCATTCAGTAAATTCTTTATTCCTCCTCTCTCTCTCAACACATCTAAAGTAAGAGTAAAATATTCAACGTTTCCCTGAGGACGACCCTTACTCATCTCGGTCTAGCTACACGCGACATCGTTATTGATTGCGGTTATTCTACAAACACACATTTTCGTATCAATCATCGCTGCTAAAGAGAGAGAGAAAATAAACACTCAGCGTGCACTTTAATCTAGTTCAGAATGGTTAATCGCTTTATCTAATCAGGATGGCTCCCACTGTTTTCTCGAATTCTCCTCCAAACCCAAAAGGAGAATTAGTCGGGATCATCTAAAATCACCCGAGGAGCAATACTTACTCATCAGTGGGAATCGGGATCCAACTATCATCGCATAATAACTTGATTGAAGCCACTTAATTCACCACACTCCAGAAGGTATGCGTATGCCTGACAATTTTTCTGTATGTTTGAAACTCCCGATGTGATTTTTTCCCCAAGCGGTTTATGACCTTGACAAAGGCCAACAAATCATAAACCATAAGTCAAGTTCAGCACGTCATTATCCTGGATTAACCTAGACATAGCCGTACAAACCCTTGACAATGGCCAACAAGATTATACGACTGTCCTAGATAATCGCATCTTAATGCAACAGACAAGCAATATCTAGCTACCGCACACTACGCCTTGACAAAGGCCAACAAACGCAGCACGAATACTAGGTACTACTCGAAAGAAATGATGGAGGGCTACAGATGGTTTTTGGCGAAAAACAATTAACGTAATGAACTTGATATCGTTGAAGGAACCTAGTGGTTTTACAAATATATAGTGGCGCAAACTTTTGCTAAAGAGGTCACTCCCGGTGAAGGGATCTCGGCTCTTTCCTCGTCGAATGAGGTGCAGGATATTCAAATCTGAATACCACGATGCAAAGCAAAAGAATCAACTATAGTGAAGTTATTACCCTGACGCAAACTTTTGCTCAAGAGGTCACTCCCGATAAAGGGATCTCGGCTCTTGCCTCGTCGAATGGGGTGCAGGATATTCATAACCGAATATCACTGTGCAAAGCAAAAGAGAACGTCTGTAATTTCAGTTTTTAAAAAACTTGGTTCCAACAACATCATATATAGGTTTGTTTTCCTTGCATTGAGCAGAATCATCGCAGTCCCATCAATTAAACATATCATACCAAAGAAAGGAACGAAACATATGATGTACGTATATGCCACCAGCATTCGCCACTGAGCCCCGTCATCACCCGTTAGGTTACTTAACTAACGACAGAGCGGGGGCTAGACTAGCGCGGGTGCAAAACATATAAAACATTTACTAGTATATATATAAATATATATGACAATCATCCCAGGCATCATATAAAGCAACATCACAGAATCTCAGCCAATAACACAGAGTGGAGGATAATCCTGGAGCCTCGGGTTTCACTTGAGCCGCAAATGAGACCCGACGTTCCCTGTCGTGTGGATAGCCTGTGCAATGAAAATCTAGACCCCAACGAGTGTGCCAAGTTACCCACCAATCTCAGAAGCGAGGCAACCCCAATCAACAACGTGAATGGGTCACCCAGCACTTCACGAAATTCGTTAACTTGAGCACCCCACCGTGGGTCAACCTATACCCCCTACGAGTGCGGCGAATAGCCCGCCAATTCTAGAGTAAAGTCCCCTCCGTCTCAACGCCATGAGATGCGGACCCGTTGCCCTCTAGAACCCGGCTAATCGTGCACTCTACTGTGGGGTAATCCTAGTAAAGAAAAGAAAATAAATATGTACAAGGGTGACATCGAACTCAACCCGGTCGTGCCCCAAACTAATAATATACAAACTGGCAGTGACGGCAGTCCACATGTCAGACGCTTGCCCTGCAATATCAAATGTACAAATGAAACTTAACTGTACTACCATTGCACCACTGGCTATCCACCACGACAATCCAACCACAATCACAGCACAACATGTTAGTTGTATGTATGCCCTAAAAGCCATTATTGTACATGTGATATATATTATAGTGGATGCTTGGACATATATAGGGATGACTTTCTTGCTCGACATGATAGCATGCTATCTGGTTGCTCTTTATCCAAACATGTACACTTATTGTCTCTCTATTACATGTTGATAAAGCTCTTAGGATGAGTACTTAACTACCAGGATTATGATGCAGATCATACTAGTGGGGACATGGTAGTCCGTAAGTACATCTTTCAATTGTTCTTAGTCATAGGAGTATCGAGATGAGGCATCGATATTCCAGAGTAGACTAGCGTATACGCTTCTTGACCCATATGATGGGCGATGGATGATCCCACATCCATTGGTGTTTGACATCAAAGATGGTATACGGGTGTTCAGTAGAGACCGGGTACACTGAACAGGACTCGCTGAGAACTCCTAGATGGTATTATACCTCACATCAGATAGCAGTTCTCTGGTGACACTGGTACAGGTTAGTCTGTAGACCCGAGATCGTCATAGAGTCTTGTGTGATTCCCACTGTGCTTTGATTTCCACCTTACCATGTTCAAGAGAACGTGCAAAACGGTGGTTTTTGGGTACAATCCCGAGTCACATGGAGGCAATGAGCGATAGGAGGGGATTTCGTCTCTTTCGGTATTGGGGGTTGATGTTGCGCTATGCTCGATTGGCCATAACAGAAAATCCCTGGCTAGGGTTGCTGAGATTTACTGGTAAGTGTTATCAGTAATTTCTCAAACTGTTATGGGCCTCACATCAGCATGACTTATCAGGCTATTGGGGTCTGACTTTTACCACCCCCAGGATGGATATGCGACATATCAGACGAAGAGACCGGACTATACGGTAGTGTTACTTATTGGATTCGCAGGAGTATGAACATGCTTGCTTGTTGATCTTCTGATCGCTTAATACCCGGGTAGCCGTTACGCCCAGCTAGTACCGCTGACGACTTATGGGTGACTGATATGATCATCACCTACTGCCGGCGTATTGACGAGTCTTTAGAGTCCTACACAGAGGTTTCCTGGCTCAGGAGAAACGAAGTAGGAGCACATATGTGATATGTGCGGGACCGAGATTAATACGTGTATGTGATACCATATTCTATTCTCGCGATATGTGATATCGGTCGGTTATATGTGATATAGCCGGGTTGTCGAATCAAGTGTTGATTCGATAAGTTGATACATATAATATTAGTCAGTTATATGTGATATAGCCGGATTATTAAATCAAGTGTTGATTTAATAATTTTGTATAATTATATATTTGATATATTAATTTACATTAACTGATATTAGCTCACTTAAGCACTTCCTTTTCTCACTTGTGTACACTTAATATATATGTGATATATATTATTGTGTCATGCTTGTTGCTGCATGCAACATGGGTGTATGAGACTTATACCATACAAACAATAATATGGGGTTTTATTTATTAAGAGTAAAAGAAAATTAGTTGGAAATTAGTCAAGGTTAGAAGTTTGGAGAAGCTGTGCTAACCTTTGACTTAGTCCACTAATTTTGTCTCACTCTAGATATTTATTAACTTAATCATAATTTTTAGCCATGGTTTAGTCTCTACAAGAGTTATATAAGATATTTCTCACCCATGGTTGCCATTCTACACTTGCTTCTTTCCATGGTTGCTTTTCTTCATCTTTTTCCTCAAGATCTCTTGCTTTTTAGGAGGTGAAGAAAGTTAGTGAGAAAAATATTTCTAAAGTGAGCAAAATTCCTACTTCATCAACCTACACTAGACTAGCCATTTAGTTTAGATTGTTTGCTTCACTAATTCCTAATTAGTGAAGATGTAGCTTGAGTTAGTGTCTTCTCGACGTAGATCATCTTCGGCCTCGAAGACTTCAAGCAAACTTATTCATTTCACCTTGTGGAGCCTTACTAGAGTCCGGAAGATCACTACTTGTAGCGAAGGGACTACTACTCGGAGCTTTAGAAGTGAATGACTGGTCTACAAAGGTTGTATTTCTTGTTCACTTAGATGTAAAAATGTTTACATGCTTGCTTGCTCCTAATTTTCTAGTTAGATCATTGGCATGGGTTGTTTAGCTCTTTAGGTTTTTTAAAATTGCATACTTGATACCCTATAAATCCTAGTAAGGATGCTAAGGAACCCTGCAGTGGCATCAGACCCAAGCTAGAGAATTAGATGATGTTTGTTGTATTACGGAACCGAAATGACTCCGAAACCTCTGTCGAAATTTTTAAGTCGACTAAATTTTTTTTAAGCAATTGCAAAATGTTACATGAATACCAGAGCAAAACGAGTCAATTTCACCGGGTTTGACCCGGCGAGAACTTGGTAAAAACCGGCCCCACCAGTTTTCTTGGCTAGTTTGGGCTTCGTTTTGGTTTGGTGTTCCAGTCCCTGGGTTTGGTATTTCAGATGTTGCTTATTTTTACTGAGATTGCATGTGATGTTATTTTTATGTAAAGGCAATTCGGAGTGCTTCATAGTCGTAATTCTAATATCGTTTCGAGTAATCTTGACGACGTTAAAAAGTCCGAACAAATATCAAATACCCATTTTTCTCCCTCGCTGGAAATTTTCTAAAAGTTGGATCTTTCCAAGTTTAAAATCATCAGAAAATCATGCAGGTGATTCTATGAACCCTCTAGAAGAACGATACCGAAACTCGACTCTTTGACCGCGGAACCGCGGCTAAACCCTAGGTTTTGCGGCAGTTCCGCGGTGCTATGAGTGAGGCATGGGTCGGCCCTTCTACGGTTGGTCCATAGGTGCTGTGGTATGTTCTGGGTATTTTTAAACTGTGCTCAAGTGTTGAGCTCTCTGGGAAATTTTGGGTGTTTAGTTATTCGATCGAATTGTTTAATATCGTCTAGCTATCGGTGAATTGTGATACAATATTTAGAATCCACAATAATTAGTTTTGTGAAAACTAATTTGAATTTTATAAATCTAGCAATTTAGTCTCAGTTGATTGGTTGCCACGGGATTTTGATATGGATGAAAAGTCCATCGCAATCACGTAGTGTATACGGATACTCGCCGGGTAACGTTACTAGATAGCCACGCCCCATAGCCCCGACCAAATGACTGTAGGAGAACCCCGTTGTCAAAAGCATCCTTCCGGGTACTCTCGGCCGCGGTGTTCTGCCTAAGTGCACTTCGTCAACGGCATCGGGGGTGTGGCCGTCTACTAAAGTTTCCGACGATCATTCGATCAGGATGTCAGGAATCTTGTTGAATTGCCCGACTTATTATTGGAAAGTGTTTTCAATAACGAGACTAAAATGCGAGCTTTATAATTGTTAAGCGTGGAACCTGCAGTAGGGGCCCTGGGTTCTCTTTGAGGCCATTCGCGAGACCGGGGGAAGCTTTAAGAACCCCTTACCCCTGGCCTCCTCTAGTAGCACCGCCTGGGAGACGTTGAGCGGGGTGTACTCCTGAAATTTTAGGAGATATGGTTTTTGCCGCTCAGGTCCCCTTCTCTTTTCTCTTGCCCTCTTCTTTTGGTAGGTTTGCTCTGCCCGGAGGAGATTTGTGTTTACCTTGGATTCGAGCTGGACCTCGCGCTCGGTCCAGGCCTTTACCTCGGCCATGGTCTTAGGTTGTGCTAGTGCAAAGGAGCGTAAACACTCCTTATGCCTAAGACCAGAGCTCAATGCCGTGATGACCGTCTCGTCCCGGTGCTCGGGGACCTCGAGAAGGGTGTTATAGAAAAGGGTGACGTATGCTTTGAACGTCTCTTTTTCCCCGCTCTTGATCTTGAAGAGGTAGTCGACGATGCGTTTTTACCGCCTGTTCCCGACGAAGTGGCCGAGGAATTGGATGGCCAGCTCGTCGAAAGTTAAGATCGAGCGCGGCTCGAGTCCTCGGAACCAGTCTCGCTCGGAGCGGATGAGAGTGGTCGGGAAAGCCCGACAGTGGGCGGTGTCAAAGTTGTCTTGGAAGCTCATTCCCGCGGTGAATGCATCCAAGTGGTCCTTCGGGTCAGATTTGCCGTCGAAGAGGGAGACCTTTGGGGGCTTGTTGCGAGAGGAGACGTGGACAGCGAGCGGCTCCTCGGTGAATGGTTTGGTGAGCGAGTCGGCGGAGTACTTAGCTCCGTCGCTTGTACGGTGACCCTCCCGATGCAGACCCTCGATCTTCTTCTCGAGGGCGTCAAGTCGGCCGTGGTACCTTGACGACTCGGCACGTTCTGATCCCAGGCCTCTGCTGTTGGAGGCCTGCGTCTGGCCGTGGCTCCGGTTCCTCTCAATGAGGTTCCTTAGATCCCCCGGTGAGGTGGCCTTCGAGCCGCCGCGGCGAGTCCCGTCCGTGCGATCCCATCAAGAGAGGGGGTGTCGGTCATGCCTGGTAACAGGCGAGCTGACAGACATCTTCTCGGGAGGGATAGGTGCGCGGAGGACCTCGGGGCGAGGTGCTCTAGCGACGGACCTCGGTGTCGAACAGTGGGGCGCCCTGCTGGTCTCAGAACGTATCGGCCCGGGAGATCTGCGGCCGTGGGAGGTAGCGAGGCGGTGGTCAGTGGTGCCGACGCGAACGGAGTCCTCTATTCCCCTGTAGGGGTCCTGGTCCCGAGGCGGTGGAGCGGCGACTTGGTGATCTGGCCCCGCCGTCTGGACGCGGATCGGCGCCTCCACAACAGACGTGAGTTGGTCTATCCGGCCGGCGAGGGTGCTGATGGCATTCAGCGGAGGGGGTTCGTCCGCACCTCCGTTGAGGGGGAGGCGGCGGCTGGTGCTTGGATCTTCGTGATGATTGCTCGCCATTGGATTGAGATCGGAAAGTGCACTTTTGTTTTTGTGGAATCAAGGAGTTCCCACAGACGGTGCCAGCTGACGCGACCTGGATCGCGCCAAGATGTTACCTTTTGTTGATCTGCTGATGGCGGCGACGGATGGCTGAGATTGGATCTAGAGGCTGTCACTCCTGAAGCGTGTGGATCTCAATGGGTTTGAGGTTGTGGTTGCCGAGCTACCTGCAAGGAAGCCCCGGGGTGGTTGTACCACCGAGGACCCTCCGACGGTCAAGTTATACTAGAGGTCCGAGCAGAGTAACGGCTTAGTGGATTAAAAATGGCTTACTTGAACCGTCTGAAGAAGAGGTTTATATAGCTGTGGTGATCGCACACTTTCGGCATGTCGGGATTCAAAGTTCTAAAGTTAACCGCGATCAGGACGGTGTCGCTTTGCAGCTAGCCGGTTGAGCACGGGTCGATCCGCAGGGAGATGGTAGTATGTCCGTTCGAGTCTTAGACGGGTCAATGAAGAATGTATATGTGTATGTTCAGTTCTATCCTAAATGTCGTATTTTATGTTCAAGTAAATTTGTTAAGGTTAAGGTTGGTTAGTAGAGTTAGGATTAATCTTGCGCTTATCTTTTGCCATTCTTAAAACGATATTGGGATAATCGGAAGTAGCGGGGATTAGAAAGACATAGGAATGGGATTTGCGAGTTTAAGCAAACCTTCCAAAGCTAAATCCATTCCTAGTTCCCCTTGTCCGTCTGCTAAATACGCTTATTTCCAACTCTCGGCCAAACACCCGCAACCATGTATCCAATTAAGTCACAACTACATATCACGTTGTTGTAACACCCGAGCCCAATAATACTATTTCTGTTACTGGTTGAGTGTTAGACATTGCTCATTTCAATTATCCTGCTTGTTTGGTGCTTATTGCTAAATTTTAACCGGCTAAGTCATTTTTTCCTATAACAAATTTTAACACCTAAAGTGAAATTAAAAATATCCATGTTGGCCTACTCGTCACCACTAGTCGCGTGGTAGCGTCCGCGCGTCGAGATTTCATCCCGTTCGGCGAAACGGGCAGGTTTAGACGACTACGCGCGCGTGCAAGTGTCCGACTTGGGGGCATGCATTTTAATCATAAAATACCTCATTTTAAAATTTGGAACTCGCTTAAAATCCTATTATTTGAATTTGAAACATTTGGGCGCAACCCGGGCGCGATTTGGAAATGTTTCATTTAGCGCCGAAATACCCATTTTAATTTAATATTATAAAACTATAATATATATATATATCTCTGTTCCTTTCATAACGTCTTAATCCCTGTAAATCTTTTTTGAAATTCCCTTTTAAATTTCTTGTGCAGCTCCCAGCCAATCACGAGGGATTAAATCCCTCGTGGGCCCCACCAACCCACTCTCTCTCTCTCTCCGCCTCTCTATCCCTCTCTATCTCTCTCTCTAATCTTTTTCTCTCTCTCTCTCTCCTAAAATCTCTCTCTCCCTCTCTCCTATAACTCTCTCTCTCTCTATTTTATATTGGCAACTGTTCCTCGTCTCAACTCACCACGAGAAAACTCGCGTGAACCCTAACCCCATCGACGAACCCCAACCCTAGCCGCCGCAGCCTCGCCGTCGACCTCCCCGCGACCTCGCCACCATCATCCTCCCCTCCACAGCCTCGACCGCACCCCTTCCTCCTCTTCTCCCTCCTTCAGCGCCTGCACCCGACGCCACCGCCACCTGCACGCTGTGCTGCCGTCGCCGCCGCCTCCCGTCGCCGACGACGCCAGAGTCTTCCTCCCTTCACCCTCGTCCCGACCTCCTCATCTTCCTCTTCCTTCCCTCGCCGGCGCTGCCACAAAACCCGAGCCTAACCCTAGCACCTAACCCCAGTCACCGGGAAAGCCGCCGTCGACCCTCGCCGTCGTTGCCAGAGCCACCTCCGACCACCTCCTTCTCCCCCTGCAAACCAGATCAAGCCAGCACCTCCTCTACTCATCGCACCATCCCATTCCAGCGACCTCCAGCACCTTTCAGCCGGGATTGCCGCTGCCGCTGCCTCGCCGGCGCCCTGTCGCCGTCGAACCCGTCGCGGTTGCCACCTTTGCCATCCCTGTAAGCATCCCTTTACTTTCTCCATTCGTGTTAACCCCTCGCTGGTCGTTCGTGTCCTTGTGTCGTATTTTGCTAATTCATCGCTGTTTTGACATTTCGCCGGATTCCGGCCGTGCCGACGACTTGACCCGACTCTCCAGCGAAGTACTCTGGTCCGTGTGGTTCCGCTGTTCGCTGTTTGGACTCGATCCATGGCCCGTGCATCCGTCGCGTGTTTTCCGCCGACGTTGCGTTCGTGTTTTCCGGTTTGCGAAACCGTCGAGGCAAGATTTCTTGCTACATGCTACATTAAACTAATTAAGTGTTTGACTCATAAAACTTGCAATATTAACTAAGTATAGTTACTTGTCTCATTGGACGAAATATGATATACATCATAATACTGCCACCTAAATCATATTTTGCCACCGTAACCGTAATAACAACTACCTGTTAATCATTTTGTTATTTAAAGGTCAATAGCCGTACACATATATCTTCATTAATTTTCTGTTATTAATACTGCGCTACCCTGTGATTAGTGCACCCCATGGGTGCTCGAACCTGTTAATATAATACAACTGCACCAGATTAAGGTACCATTGTGATTAAGTGACTATTATTGCTGTTTACTTTAAATTCTTGCTGCTGTTCATTATTCGATTGTATACCTGTTGTGAGAACATACTCGATTGCACTACATATTGACCTGATCTTGCTACACATGACATATATATACATACCGACTCAACCTGTTGTACCACGACCTGACTTGTTACCTGATCTCATGCCTAATGCCAACAAACCTGACTTGGGGTCCTCATGGACCATTCCTGTTGTCTATCCAGACAAACCTGACCTGTTATCTGATCCCGTGTTGGCATTAGTCCTTGATTACTGAATACCTGACCTGACATGCATAACTTGGGGGTATGGGGAAATCAAAGGTGAAACCGACTTGTAACTCAACAGTTCGATACCTGTTCTGATCAGTCTTACGGGCTTGGCCAGCCCCGGAGTGATGATGCTGACATCACTCGCCCATCCTGCTACCTATTACTGCCTAGCGGCACGTCTCGGATTCAGCCCCGAGAATCTTGACCGTGGTCCCAGGCACGCACGGGATACTATTGAGTTACATCGACGAGTCACCAATTGATTTCAAAGACTTTAGAGTAGAAACCTGATAGGACAGTTTAGTTACCACAGCACATTACCCTGCACTGTTATTTCATAGTACTGCTTTATTCATGTTCATCCCTGCATTGCTTATTACCATGTTCATATTATATTATTGGTTGACATGACGCGCTGACGTCTGGGTTTTGCATGGCCCAGATTCATTACCACTGTCGACGACCGAGCAGGAGTACTTCAGCCAGCAGGCTGATTTGTGAGTTCTGTAGTGATTAGTTTATTTATTGCATTTCATTTCCAGATGTGAGCCCGCATTATGGGACGTACTTTTCTATTTAATGTATTGGATCATTTGCTTCCGCACTTATTTTTCATTGACTCTTGTTATTATGGATTTGGACATGTGTTAGATAGTTTATTTATCTTGTTCTTGATATCTCTACAACCGTAATGTGACTGTGGATGGATACTTCCTACCCACAGGTAGCATGGTTGGCTATGTCACGTGCCCAATCTTGCGTACTCTGGGAAGCGGGGCGTGACAGTTGTAGTGCACTTGAAGGACTTCTCGACTTAGGTCGCGGCTATATGTCACGTATAGCGTGCCTAAGTGAGGGGGTTGCGTTTGTTTGGTCGGGGTTCGTTTCAAGATGTTTGGCGAAGAGAAAGCACAAGAGATTTTTCCGTCCCTCATACCACCTTCCTTAGCCTTAACAAGTGTGGAATTATTCACACATGATAAAAGAAAATAAAACAAAACAAGAAGGAAGAAAAGAGAGAAAAGGAAAATACGGTTTTACAAATGGTGCAAGCTAACTCTTGGGTCCTCACCTTAGCAAGGAACTCCGTCGAATATCATCGTTTGAAAATAATACGGAAAAGAGAAGAGAAGGAAAATAAAACAAGCAAAGAAATATCAACAACTACTTAACAAAAAGAATTAAAATTACAATACAAGATAATAAAATTACAAGACAAGAAGTAAAAGAGACAAGATAATAAAAACCCTCATCTTCATTTCATCATCCACTCAATACTCTCACTACATTTTAATGGAGGAAGATATGAAGAAGAAGAAGAAGCTAACTAAACTAAACTAATTCCTAACAAAAAGAAGCATAAAAAGAAGACCCTTGGCTTGGCACAAAACTGGGCTATTTATAGGCTGGGTGCTGAAACCCTAGGGCAAGATTCTGAGCCCAAATGAAATGTCCAAACTACCCCAAAAATCCGAGTTGACACTGAGTCAACTCGGCCGTGGATCCGCCGCCGAGTTTCCATATTGGCCGCGGATCCGCGGCTCTTTTGAGGAGTTGGATTGTCGTTTTTTCTGGGGTTTCTTGTGTGGCTTTCTTGAGTTGTTCTTCATGTTCCAAATTGCAAATTGCTTCCACAATTTCTTCAGATCTACAACAGTCCAAAATGGCTTCAAAAACAATTCTTTTGACCTCATCTCCCTCGAGCTCCGCGCACCCATTGAGTTTTGTGCTGCCCCCTCGTGATCTGTGTTTGTCCGAGACACGAATGACCACTGTCATATGTCTTGTCTCTGAAACTGGTACGTGGCACTGGACGGATATGGATGACCGGAGCCCAGCTTTTATCTGTTGTCAACAGATGTTCTGGATTTTGGCGTAACAGTGGAGATTTTGTATGAATTGCGTTATTTTGGACTAGGAACCTGTAGCCTGTAAATATGTAGCAAACACGGATTAAAAGCACCTACTTATAAACAAACGAGCATAAGAATGGGCGGTATTAAATGCAGTATTCTGGTATGAACAAATACCTCCAAACTTAACTTTTGCTCGTCCCGAGCAAAACCAATTATTCACAAAAAGTCCTAACCTCACTTTCGCAGAGAACGCGATTGCACTGAGCTCGTGTAACAAGCCTTTAAACCTTTAGGTGTCCCTAGTACGAAGAGTGTTGTTTCCTGGGGGTTTTCAGCGGATACTACCAACAAAATCCCGTCAAGCTAGTTTCATAAGTTAACGTCGATTCTACTCCTATGGTTTAGTATTTACGTTAGAAATTCTATCATCCTAACTTAGAAATATCCAACCCTTATTTTTCACACCTCCTATCTATTTAACTTCAGATCTTATACGTTCCAAAAAAGTTTAGAAAGATATTAGGTCTCCTGAGTTTTCCTTCTAAAGCGCGGTCTCAAATCAGGGATTTTTATTAGTTTTAAGGAAAATATAAGTCTTATTCTTTATTTCTATCTTCCCTCCAAATATCGATTGTATACCCCTGCGTGTGTGTAATATTTCACCCATACACTTAAGAATTCAATTCAAGTTATAGTACCCTTACCCTAATACCTAATACTACTTCTTTTCATTTAATGATGGACGGTTTTGCTCACACACCTTTCATGCAGCTATTAATGCTTCTTGAGGCACAAACAGCCGATTACTGAATGTGTGAGCTTAAAGCGTAAATAGCAATTTCCTGGTCTTGACTTAATTCTTTTTTTTTCTTTCTGTTTTTCTTTTTCTTTTCAAGACCGGATATATTTTTCAATGATACTCTTTTGGTGATTAGCTTTAAATACCGTTTTTTCTTTCATACTAGGCTTTTAGGCAAGAGTATTTTTAGGTATACTCTACTATCCTAAGTTTCAAGATGCGTGTAAGTGCAGTTTGTAGGGTATATACTTTCTAAATTTGAACTCAAGAATAGAAACTATTTTTCAGACTTATCTTTCAATAAAGCTTCAATACTTTCCCTTCATTTCGACTTAACTCAAGAACTGAACTTAAGATTACCTATTTCTCAAAAAAAACTGTAAGGACGTATAATTACCAAGGTTTAAACAGAAGGAGAGTTATTTTTAGGGTTTTCAATTTCTACGCCTAGGATTTAGTTATTTCTAACGTATCAACTAAGCTTTCGGAAAAAATCTAAGTTACCCTATTAGCTAACTTGACGATAAAGTTAAGGGTGGAGGAGGAAATTTTGTGGGCAAGTGGGAGCAAAGAAAAGGTTGATGTGAGAATCTTTTTCCATATGAATTTATATAAGATAGCAGCTCCAAGAGACAATTAAAACAAGGTATTATCTTTGGTTCATGAAACATTATTGCCATTTAAAAAACACCTTAAAGGTGGAGGGGACCCCGTCTCCTACGCTCGCTCATGCCAGGAGGAAACCAAACAAAGTCCAGCAAGACAGCAGGCCCCACACCAACAGCCTGCAGCATTAATTTTCTTCTTCTTTCTCAATTTAATTTGTTGTATTTTTTGAATTGTCCTTTTCTTCTTTAATTTGATTGGACGTATGATCAAAGTTTTTGGGAAATTAAAGCAAGCACTGTTGTGGATATACGTTGCAGCGTCAATCACGCGACCTAACCTCATCGTAATCTGCATGCAAGCCTGCACCCAGCACCCTGCGCCAACCTCCCAAGGTTACTGAGCATCGAGCCTGAGCACTTCTAATCCCAGCAGTCTTGTAGTTATATATGAACCAAGAGACTTGAGCATTTATTACTTGGACTATATACACTGTTACAAATGTGCCCAACATTAATGAGGCATTGGCAGCGGTTCCAACCGCTACCAATTACTCATAACGGTTGTCAAAGTATTGGCAGCAGTCTACCAATGCCAATATATGGCTGGCCCACAACCTTGTTGAGATAAAACATGCACCAATTTTGCATCAAATTAAACCCGAGCCCATTTCTTTTTCCTTCTCCGAAAACTTGAAATCAAAATCTCCCGCGCGTCTAGCCTTAGCTCGAGTTCCTTGCCGCCTCTCTTCGCCTCCGTGGCCGTAGCTACGCCTCCGTGGCCACTGCCTCTTCTCGCCTCCGTGCTATAGCTCGAGTCCCCGCGTACGCCTCCGTGGCCGTCTCGCCTCCCGTCTTTGCCGAAGACTTGGTCTCGCCACCGTTTGAGAGGTCGCCAGCCATAACAATGCTCGATTTGGCCTAAGACAGTGGGTTCCCTTCAAATTTTACTTTTTATATGGATATCTTGAAATTGCTATGTGAAATATTATTTCTCTCATTTTGAAGATGATGATTTTCTCTATTTGGTCTCTTGAAATTTGGATTTGATGAAATTAGAGTTAGGGTTAAAAAATGATTAGGGTTAATGGTTAGGGTTAGGATTATGGTTAATGGTTAGGGTTATGTTTAGGGCTAAACTAATGATTAGGGTAAAGTGTTAGGGTTAGGGTTAGGGTAATTTAGTGATTTTTTGTAGGCAGTTTAGCGAAAATAACAATATTTAAGGGTAATTTAGTGAAAAGACGACAATAGTTAAGGGTATTTTAGTGTAAAAAAGTAAAATTGAGCAAATGGTGTTTTTTAGTAAAAGTTTTAATGATATTTTAGTAAAAACACAACAGTAGTTTAGGTATTTTAGTGAAATTTGTAGTAATTTAGTTAATTTAAGATGATGAATTGTTTGGTTAAATTTTTTAAGGTAGTTTAGTGAAAAACCAACAATAATTAAGGGTATTTTATTGTAATTTAGCAAAACCGAAGAAATAGGTTGTTTAAGAAATTTTTTTAAGTAGTTTAGTGAAAAAATAGCAACAATTAAGGGTATTTTAGTGTAATTAGTAAAATTGAGCAAATTTAAAGTGTTTAGGAAAAATTTTAAGGTATCGTGTTCTGTTTCCGAATACATGCTACTTAACATACACATATATCTAAACTAAATCGTCAATTGAAACTAAATTTAACAAATTCGTCAATTAAACACTAACACTAAAACCATATATACACTTAAACTAAATAGTCAATCGAAACTAAATTACGTGCCTTAGATGTCGTCTATCGACTAATATCTGTTTGCTTTTGTTGTGACATAGAATTACATGAAGGCTGTCAATATCGAATAGTATCATTCAGTGTTAACAACCGTCGTGTAGTTTATATGACGAGAAGATTTATCGTATGATAACCGATAGATTTTTCCAGTGCGGACAAATTAAGAATGTATAAAACAAACACGTTCATTCACTTGTGTTTTCATCCATTTAGAGATATTTCGTAGGTAATTTTCCGCTGGTTCTCCATGTACAAACATAAATTAGATGTTCGTTTCAATATTATTTGACAGCATTTAAATGATCATCTTTTCTATTACAGGGTACTCGGAGAATAACGGGGATGTGCTGCCAAAATTTTCTCAAAATAGATGAAAATACTGTAAGTCCACGTTGTCCACCCCGGTGCTTGCGGGGAGGCGGAAAAAGGAATAAAAATCGGATTTTTATCGAACTAGACAACATGGACTAGCTAAAGGAGGATCTTTGCTAAACAAAAACTAACTAAAAGCTAACTAGAAATTAGCTACATGGAAGAATGGTTATACCTAGGGCTTTATGTCCTTCTCTCCTTGCTCCTTGGAGTGGAAGAAAGAGATCACCTTGTCGCCTTCTCTAGTCGAAGAAGGATCCACCCGAGAGCCTCAACCTTTGGCTTCAACTTCAAGCTAGAAGTAACTAAGGTGCTAGAAGTGCTAATCCTAGAACCTTAGATGAGAGTAGAGATTGCTTTGGAGAGGTTTATCTCAAGCTCAAGTATTTCTCAACATATGAGAGGGGAGAGCTTGAGAGAGAGGAAGAGGAGGAGAGAGAAACTATATGATAGAATGAAAGAATAATAGAACCATTCTCACATATATGTGTGAATTATTGTAAAAAGATAATTAGCAAGATAATTGTCATGGTTTAATTAAGACTTGACCATTATCATTTCATATTTAATGCAAATTGCAAGGATCAAAGAGCATCTTTTATATGGAATGATGATGGTCAAAGTGTCAACCTAGATCAACAAGTCAAGAATGGTCAAAATGTCAACAACCCTAACCATGCACAATTATATATAACTAATATCAATTAATCATAATACACGCATAAGTATTAGGGTTAATAAAATGTCAATGGTCATTAACCCTAATCAAAGTCCTCTCCCTCTGTCTCAATCAACTGTGCATACGCACCCGTATTCGTGATCCGAGGAACACGAATACAAAGAGATAAAACCAATCTCAAATCATATACTAGGATCTGGCTTAAACCAAAACCCGCTAGTATAAGCTGTCCGGACAGCAAACGTGCACAAGTGCGCGGATGTGAACGAACCCTGTCGCAAAACCATGCGATCTCTACTCATTTTGCCTAAAGGCGAATAGCTCTCTGTGTGGGACTCTAAAGACTCGACACTACGCTGGCAGTGGGTTTAACCACAGACCGCAAGCGGCACTAGCTGTACGTAACGGTCCCCAGGTAGATGCCGATAAGAAGACTGACGAGGTGACCCCGTCTGAACTCCTACTGAGCTTGTATGTGACAGTCTCCGTACAGTCCGGTCTGTTCGTCTGATACATTGCATGGCGGTCCTAGGGGGGCGGTGAACGTCAGTCCCCTAATAGCAGTACAAATCGTGTCGGAGTGTAGCCCAGAACACCCTAAGATAACACTGGAAACCTACCGGTATATCTCGCTTGCCTTGGCCATGGACTACTTGTGTAATGGCTCTCCTGGACACAGCGCGATGTCAACCCCCAATACCGGGAGAGACGAATCCTGTCTAACCGTCACTGCCTCCAAGTGCTTCGGGACTGCACCCAAAAACTACCTGTTTGCACGACTCCTTTGAGCCGTGGTAGGGTAGTAATCAAAGTGCAGTGGGAACACACTCGAGGCGAAGTGACAATGTCAAGTCAGCGGACTAAGCTGTACTCATGTCACTTGGGAACTGATAACTGACGATAGGTATAATACCAACCAACAGTTCCCGACGAGTCCTGTCCAGTGTACTCGTAACCTAACGAGCACCCGCATACTATCTCAAGTACGACGTACTGACGGCTGTGGGACAGACCGTCTCCCATGCTGGGATGAGAAGCGCATATGCTAGTCTACTCCGGAGTATCGATGCCCTGTCTCGATAGTCCAACGACTAGGGACCTGCATAAGGATGTGCTTATGGATTACCCAGCCCTACGAGTGTGAGCGCCATCACAACGCTGGTAATCAAGCAAAGATCCTAAGGGCTCTACTAATATGTATATAAGCGATATGCTAAAAGAAACACATGCACATATTAAAGCAGAGACAAACCAAGTAGCATACTACCATTTCGAGCAAGATTGTATATACAACTGTGAATATCCCAAGCTTCCATCAAGTAATATACATACTAGTATGATACAGTAATGGCCTCTAGGGCATATACACTAACAATCTCCCACTTGCACTAAGGCCATGTACTGGCGTATCGAAGACCTATCATCTCGATCAGCCGCTCGAACTGAGTCTGGGGTAAGGCCTTCGTGAATGGATCTGCAGTGTTATCTTCTGAAGCAACCCTCCGAACCTCGATCTCCTCGCGATCCACGATCTCCCTGATCAGGTGATACCGCCTTAAGATGTGTCTGGATTTCTGATGGGACCTGGGTTCCTTCGCTAAAGCTATAGCCCCGTTGTTATCGCAATACAGAGGTATTGGATCAACAATGGACGGAACCACCTGAAGTTCTTTCAAGAACTTCCTCATCCAGACAGCTTCTTTTGCGGCATCAGATGCAGCGATGTATTCCGCTTCCATAGTCGAGTCAGCAACGGTTTCCTGTTTGGAACTCTTCCAACACACCGCCCCTCCATTGAGGGTAAAGACAAAACCCGACATGGACTTGGAATCATCTTTGTCACTCTGGAAGCTGGAGTCAGCAAAGGCCTCAATCTGGAGGTCTTTTCCGCCATACACCAAGAACATCTCCTTAGTCCTTCTCAGGTACTTGAGAATGTTCTTTACCGCTATCCAATGTTTCTCCCCAGGGTTTGACTGATACCTGCTCACCACACTCAGTGCATAAGCCAAATCTGGTCTGGTACACAACATCGCATACATTATAGAGCATACTGCAGAAGCGTAGGGTATAATAGACATACGATCCCTCTCCAAATCAGTCTTGGGAGACATCTCTTTGGAGAGGGTGATCCCGTGACAAGCCGGTAGATTACCGCGCTTGGAATCTTCCATACTGAATCTTTTCAGTATGGTGTCGATGTACCTGGACTGTGAGAGTCCTAAAATCCTCTTGGATCTGTCACGGTAGATCCGGATCCCCAGAATGTATGAGCCATCACCCAGGTCTTTCATGGAGAACCTGTGTGACAAGAACCCCTTGACAGATTATAGCATAGGAATGTCATTTCCTATTAAGAGAATGTCATCCACGTATAAAACGAGGAATACTACAGTTCTCGCTAAAAATCTACAATAGATGCATGGCTCATCTGGATTTTTGATAAAGCCAAATTCCTTGACCGTCTCATCAAAACAGATGTTCCAACTCCGCGATGCCTGCTTTAGTCCATAAATGGACTTAAGCAACTTGCACACCTTTCCGCTGCTCCCACTCTGAATGAAACCCTCTGGCTGGTCCATATAGACACACTCCTCTAAATTTCCATTTAGAAAAGCGGTCTTTACGTCCATCTGCCAAATCTCATAATCGTGGAAGGCAGCAATGGCAAGAAGGATCCGAATGGATTTCAGCATAGCTACTGGAGAAAAGGTTTCGTCATAGTACAAACCAGATCGCTGACGAAAACCCTTTGCAACCAGTCTAGCTTTATAGGTCTCAACCTGTCCATCTACACCAATCTTCCTTTTGAAGATCCACTTGCATCCTACGGGTTTTACCCCATCTGGAGCAATGTCCAACGTCTATACTTTGTTGGTGTACATGGACTCCATTTCGGTCCGCATTGCATCCAGCCATTTTACCGAGTCAACGCTCTGTATGGCTTGCTGGAAGCTAGTAGGCTCATCACAATCTATGATGCAATCCTCTCTATCCCCGTCAATGAGAAAACCGTAGTATCTCTCGGGCGGATGAGACTGCTTACTACTCCTGCGGAGTGGCATGGGAATGTCCTGATCTTTCGAACCCTCTGGTTCTACTAAGCTTTCAGTAATAGCTCGTGGTTCTGGAATTTCTTCCAGTTCTATTGCGCTCCCACTTATTTCTTTTTCTATGAACTGGTGTTCTAGAAAGTGGGCATGGCGAGAAACAAAAACCTTTTGTTCCTCTTCGCAATAGAAGAAATATCCCTTGGAGTTCTTTGGATATCCCACAAACTTGCACTGTACTGAGCGTGCCTCGAGCTTGTCCGCATACTGCTTTTTGACAAAAGCTGGACATCCCAATGTCTTAATGTGATTAAGATAGGGTCTCTTCCCACACCACATCTGATATGGTGTAGTAGGCGCAGTCTTAGTTGGAACTCGGTTCAAAAGGTATGCAGCTGATTCTAACGCATATCACCAGAACAATCGCGGCAACTCAGCTTTACTCATCATGGACCGTACCATATCCAATAGGGTTCGGTTCCGTCTCTCCGATACACCGTTATGTTGCGGAGTGTATGGAGGAGTAAGCTGAGAGAGAATTCCATTCTCTTTTAAGTAACCCAGGAACTCGGCACTCAAGTATTCACCACCTCGATCAGATCTCAGTGCCTTGATACTTTTGCCTGTTTGTTTTTCTACTTCATTCTTGTATTCCTGGAATTTTTCAAAAGCCTCGGATTTATGTTTCATTAAGAAGACATATCCGTACCTTGAAAAGTCATCCGTAAAAGTAATGAAGTAAGAATAACCGCTTCGTGCATGTGTGGACATTGGACCGCACACGTCGCTGTGTACGAGTCCCAAGAGCTCGCTCGCTCTTACTCCGTGTCCAGTGAACGGAGTCTTTGTCATCTTTCCTCTGAGACAGGATTGACAAGTTGCATACGATTGATATTCGAACGGATCCAAATATCCTTCTGTATGTAACTTCGTCAACCTTCTCTCATTAATGTGACCCAGTCTACACTGCCATAAGAAAGTTTTATTGATTTCTGGAGACTTTCTTTTGTGTGTATTCTGGACATTGAAAATCTGTGGTTGGTTTAGTATGTATATACCGTTGTTTAATGTACCTGACCCAATCAAAACTTGATTAAGGTGAATGTTCACAACATTACTTACAAATGCAAATTCATAACCTTCTTTAGACAATAAAGATACAGAAATGATATTACAGGTTGCATTTGGTACAAAATAACAACTACGCAAAACCAAAAAGTGTCCATCCGACAATCCCAGGTGATAGTCCCCCACGGCCTCAGCATCCATGCTAGCTCCGTTTGCAACTCTGAGGGTCATGTCACCTGCCTTCAAAACTCTACGCTTTCTCAACGCCTGCAAAGAATTACAGATATGAGATCCTGATCCGGTATCCAATACCCAGGATGTAGAGTTTATTGATAGACAGTTTTCAATAACATACACACCTGAAGCTGAAGCCGCAACTCGCTTCAGATCCTGGGTTCTGGCCTTCCAAGCCTTGCAATCCTGTTTCCAGTGTCCACTTTTTTGACAGTAGAAGCATTCTTCCTTCCCCACCAGCTTTCCCGCTATCTTTGTTGCCTTTCCTTTTCCCTTCGTATCCACTTTACTGACACCGCCTCTTGGTTTGGCGGGGGCTTTCTTCTTCTTACCCTTGGCTTTCGCCCTGGACCTCGAAGAGGAATATCCTCCTACAAACAAAGTGGATGTCTCCCTACCTTTCTGTAGGGTGCCCTCAGCACTCCTCAACATGTTCAGAAGTTCGGAAAGTTCAACCTCCTTTCCTTGCATGTTGAAGTTTAGGACAAACTGGGCGTAAGTGGAAGGAAGGGACTGGAGAATCAAATCGGTGTAGAGTTCATTCTCCAACGTGGTCCCAAGGTCCGCGAGCTCCTCTATGCAGCCAATCATCTTAAGCACGTGTTCCGCTACCGATGATCCGACGGCCAATCTTGCCGAAAATAGCTTCTTCGACACTTCGTATCTTGCGATACGAGACTGCTCTCCATACAGTTCTTTTGTATGGAGAAATATGGACTCCAGATCCATATTCTCGTTCCTTCTCTGATGTTCGTTGTCCATCGAGACAAGCACAAGGCATTTGGCCTTCGCGCAATCGATCTCCCATGTCTTACGGATTTCTTTATCCGCGACGCTGGAGGTGGGACCTGGGACAGGGGGAGCTTTGGTGGTAAGGACATACCCCAACTTGTCGTAAGTGATTGCCATCTTGACATTCCTGAGCCAATCTTTGTAGTTTGGCCCTGTCAGTATGTTTTTATCTAGTAATAGCTTAAGTCCGGTCATGTTGAATGGTCGCTGCAATTAGGAGAGAGAAAAGAAACACTTTAGCATGATGCTCTTGCAAGTTTAGAGTGGTTTTTAGTTTTTCTAAACAGGATGGCTCCCACTGTCTCTCGAATCCCTTCTCAAACCGTAAAGAAAGAATTAGTCGGGATCAATCTCACCGTACAATACTTGCTTAACCGTTCAGCCAGGCCAGTGTCGGTACTTCGAGGGAGGTTTTCCAACGCTTTCGCGAAGTTCCTTAATTAAGTAACCTCTTTTCCCTGTAGGCGTAGCCCCGCTAACACCTTTCTAGACACCTATTAGGTTTATAGCATTGATCGTTAAGTGAGAAATTTCCCGAGGAGTAGCATATACTCATAGTAAGATCGGGATCCAAATATCATAGCGTGATAAAACCGAAGGAATCCTACCAGAATCATCACACTCCAAATGGTATGCAGCGCTAGCAAGTTTCAGTACTTATGAAACTCCCGATGTGGATTTTTGCCCCATGCTCTTATGACCTTGACTTTGGCCAAAATATCATAAGTCACATGTCAAGTTCTACCCGTCATTCTCCTGGTTAATTTGGACCCACCCGTACCTACCGTTGACTTTGGCCAAAATGGCAGCACGACTGTCCCAAACCAACGCATCTATCTATGCTGCACATGAATACCCAATAGCTACCAATCACTATGCCTTGACTTTGGCCAAAATACATAGCTTGAATACTTTTTGACCATTCATGTGGAATGACGGAGGGCTACGAATGGTTTTGGCGAAACCGTGAACATAGTGAACTTGATATAATCGATGGAACGAGATACCTTTTAAAAGGAGTGGTTCAAGCTCCGCGTTTAAAAGTTTAGTTTTGAAAAGAACCGAGTGGTTTTCAAAGTGTTCCAATCGACTTTTACTTGGTTTATTTTCTTGCATTAGTTCTTTTAATGCGTCCCATCATTTAATCCTACCATTGCAGAAAACAATCAAAATATGACGTACGCTTATGCCATTCGCATTTGCCACGGGGCCCCATCATCACCCGTTAGGTTACTTAACTAACGACAGAGCGGGGGCTGGGCTAGCGCGGCTGTAAAACATAAGCAACGCCTAAATAGTTATATTATATAGATATATAGCAATGATAGACATTACAGATCACAGATGAATACATTGGATATACTAGGAATCCGCAATCCGTTCGAGCCTGCAACGAAAAGCGGATTACACAGTCGCCGTGAATAGCCAATACCCCACCCAAGACCCCTACGGGTGCGGCAAACTACCCGCCAAGTACCCGAAGCGAAGAAACCTCCCTCAACACCGTGAGTAGGCCACTCGGCATTTCGAGATACCCGGTAGTTTATGCACCCCCTCCATGGGTCTATCCTAAGAGCAAAAACAGTAAAAAGAATTATACAATGGCGGCTACAACCCCGACCCGGTTGTGCGGCCATACAAATAATATTACATCAATTTACATGTTACATGAATTGAAAGAAAAGAAAACTCTCGTCTCAAAAAACCCCCCGGCTATTCACCCGCGACAATCCAACGCATTCATATACACATACCATCAACAAACACAGATCACAAATATGTATAACCCCCACTAATCGACATATAGCGATTAGCAGACGTTAAATACATATAAACATCACAGATATAACCCATTAGTCAAAGTGTAGTGGAGTTCGATCAAAAAATACGGATTTATAGGCACCCCAAATACAAATTTCTTTTCTGTAAAATCTGGGCAGAAAGAAACCATCTTAAAAATCCCAAAACCTCATCAGAAGAATACTGCACCAAATTCGGTCCAGAACCGAGTCAAAACGGCCGCGGTTCCGCGGCAATAGACATGCTTTTGCCGCGGAACCGCCGCGCTTTGAGCGATTCATTGGATCGTTTTTGGTGTGCTTCTTTAAAAATCCCTGAGCCGATTTTTGAAGTATGATTTTTTATTTTTTGAGCAGAAAAAAAATCAACAGAAACTTAGGGTTTTGTAAACTTGGTTTTGCGATTTTTCCGATCGAACTTCCATACACTTTACTACCTAGCTAGTTTATGTTTAGTTAGGCTCTGATACCACTGTAAGTCCACGTTGCCCACCCCGGTGCTTGCGGGGAGGCGGAAAACGGAATAAAAATCGGATTTTTATCGAACTAGGCAACATGGACTAGCTAAAGGAGGATCTTTGCTAAACAAAAACTAACTAAAAGCTAACTAGAAATTAGCTACATGGAAGAATGGTTATACCTAGGGCTTTATGTCCTTCTCTCCTTGCTCCTTAGAGTGGAAGAAAGAGATCACCTTGTCGCCTTCTCTAGTCGAAGAAGGATCCACCCGAGAGCCTCAACCTTTGGCTTCAATTTCAAGCTAGAAGTAACTAAGGTGCTATAAGTGCTAATCCTAGAACCTTAGATGAGAGTAGAGATTGCTTTGGAGAGGTTTATCTCAAGCTCAAGTGTTTCTCAACACATGAGAGGGGAGAGCTTGAGAGAGAGGAAGAGGATGAGAGAGAAACTATATGATAGAATGAGAGAATAATAGAACCATTCTCACATATATGTGTGAATTATTGTAAAAAGATAATTAGCAAGATAATTGTCATGGTTTAATCAAGACTTGACCATTATCATTTCATATTTAATGCAAATTGCAAGGATCAAAGAGCATCTTTTATATGGAATGATGATGGTCAAAGTGTCAACCTAGGTCAACAAGTCAAGAATGGTCAAAATGTCAACAACCCTAACCATGCACAATTATATATAACTAATATCAATTAATCATAATACACACATAAGCATTAGGGTTAACAAAATGACAATGGTCATTAACCCTAATCAAAGTCCTCTCCCTCTGTCTCAATCAACTGTGCATACGCACCCGTATTCGTGATCCGAGGAACACGAATACAAAGAGATAAAACTAATCTCAAATCATATACTAGGATCTGGCTTAAACCAAAGCCCGCTAGTATAAGCTGTCCGGACAGCAAACGTGCACAAGTGCGCGGATGTGAACGAACCCTGTCGCAAAACCATGCGACCTCTACTAATTTTGCCTAAAGGCGAATAGCTCTCTGTGTGGGACTCTAAAGACTCGACATTACGCTGGCAGTGGGTTTAACCACAGACCGTAAGCGGCACTAGCTGTACGTAACGGTCCCCAGGTAGATGCCGATAAGAAGACTGACGAGGTGACCCCATCTGAACTACTGAGCCTGTATGTGACAGTCTCCGTACAGTCCGGTCTGTTCGTCTGATACATCGCATGGCGGGCCTAGGGGGCGGTGAACGTCAGTCCCCTAATAGCAGTACAAGTCGTGTCGGAGTGTAGCCCAGAACACCCTGAGATAATACTGGAAACCTACCAGTATATCTCGCTTGCCCTGGCCAGGGACTACTTGTGTAATGGCTCTCCTGGACACAACGCGATGTCAACCCCCAATACCGGGAGAGACGAATCCTGTCTAACCGTCACTGCCTCCAAGTGCTTCGGGACTGCACCCAAAAACTACCTGTTTGCACGACTCCTTTGAGCCGTGGTAGGGTAGTAATCAAAGTGCAGTGGGAACACACTCGAGGCGAAGTGACAGTGTCCAGTCAGCGGACTAAGCTGTACTCATGTCACCTGGGAACTGATAACTGACGATAGGTATAATACCAACCAACAGTTCCCGACGAGTCCTGTCCAGTGTACTCGTAACCTAACGAGCACCCGCATACTATCTCAAGTACGACGTACTGACGGCTGTGGGACAGACCGTCTCCCACGCTGGGATGAGAAGCGCATACGCTAGTCTACTCCGGAGTATCGATTCCCTGTCTCGATAGTCCAACGACTAGGGACCTGTATAAGGATGTGCTTATGGATTACCCAGCCCCACGAGTGTGAGCGCCATCACAACGCTGGTAATCAAGCAAAGATCCTAAGGGCTCTACTAATATGTATATAAGCGATATGCTAAAAGAAACACATGCACATATTAAAGCAGAGACAAACCAAGTAGCATACTACCATTTCGAGTAAGATTGTATATACAACTGTGAATATCCCAAGTTTCCATCAAGTAATATACATACTAGTATGATACAGTAATGGCCTCTAGGGCATATACACTAACAAATACAAGTGAATGGGTGTATGCTCTATACATTCTTATTAGGATAGAAGTCTACCTCCGACAGCCGTTGCGTCGTTGCATGTTACTTAGCCTACACTTACACCTAAATTAAATCGTTAATTGAAACTAAGCTTAATTAATAAATCGTCAAGTGAATGGTTGTCACGTCCCGCTTCCCAAAAGAAGGAAGCAGGTACGTGACGAGGCCCGCGACGTATTTATTCCGAGAAGGCTTTTTCTCAAAACAAAATACGCTAAACGTATGTAAGCAGTATAAAAGAGAAGAACATGACAAGAGAATAAAATCCAACTACTTTATTATTTACATTCCGAACTTTACAGAGTAAAACTGATACATGATGTCTGAAACAAAATACATAAAATGTAATTGCCTCAACAAGTGGCATACTGAAAGAAAACTGAAAACAAAAGAACTAGTAGTCGGTCTTCTTCACAAGCCGAGAGTAGTTGTCACGCCCCGCTTCCCAGTATACGGGAAGAGGACGCGACGGGTCACGCGACGTATTTACTCAGAAGTAAACACGCTAAGCGTATCTAAGCAATATAAAATAAAACGTACATAAGAGACAAGATGTAAATAAACAACAACTTTATTTATTAACATTCTTTTTACAATACAACTGAAATGAAAATACATGGAATGAAAGCAATGCCTAAACAGTGGCATAACATAAATGTAAAGGAAATGTAATGTACAAATGAATCTAAAACTCCGGGCCTTTAGTAAACTGGTCCAAGTCCTCGCTGCTGGGCTCGATCTCCAGTGAGTCTGAATCACCCGACGACATTCCAAAGAGGAAGAAAGAGAACGTTGTCAGCAAACAAATCGCTCGGTAAGTCCCGTAGATAGATAAGAATGGAATAGACAGAATAGAGAGTATATTGTTATGATGTTGTATTTAGTGTTAACACTGTTGTTTGTAGCTTAGTACAGAAGAGGACAGAGTATACGAGAGGAGTCTCACTATCCCGGAGACTAAGGTATATGGAGTACAAGAAACCGTTCAGCCATGGTACAACGGCAATGGAGATTCAGGTTAGGTGTCTTATGGTTGTAGTCTCATGCCACTTCTAACACCTTCCGTACCAATCTACCCCTTATAAACCCCTCGATGTCTAGATTGTATTGTATTGTCTTGTAAATTGTATAGTGGATGACTTGCCGAAACCATGATATCTGTAATGGAACGGATATAATGGAAGAACATGTAAATAGAATATATGCATGGTTCGATTCAGTCAATACAGATTGATATAGATTAAATAGATGGATTCATATTGAATCATGTTGTATTGTAGTTTGTACTTGAATCACATTCAAGTCAGATTGATAAAATTGAGACTGAGTCTGAGTCAGACACTTTTAAAAGAACTTGAAATCCTGATTATTTTGGTGTTATCGGTAACTGCTCTATATGGACGGCAGTATTTGTGTCTTTTTCCAAGACAATTACCGTATTGATAACATCGTTTGTTAGGTTGTATACCTTAGATAGGAAAGCATCCATATCTCCGGCTTCTTGAGGCTCAAGAGACTGGTCCCGCTTAAACCTATGTTTACTAGGGCCCTTATTGTAATTTAGTATAACTTGAGGGGGTTTTATGTAAAAATAATTTTGGTATAATTTCAAAATACACCTAAAGTATTTAATTATCTTCTTTAGGGTTTTCATTGATGTATATTTTATAAATGTGACATTTCTAGTGAATACAACCTAATTTCATAATATATGGTATTTATTTGTAATACGAATATTGTTTTGAATTATCATGGTAGTTTCATGTAATATTTGAATTCTTTTCTTAAGTTTTGGAAACATGAAATAATATATATATTTAAAAAAAGTATTTTGGTAATATTTATATATACATATTTAACGAAAATAAATTTATTTATTTTCTCGTAACATTCTCATTTTCTAAAGAAAAATGTATAAAAATTCCATCGAGATCGAATGCTCTTTGCGGAGGTCTGCATCTCGCTCTAATAAGCCCGAGGATGTGCGATAATCTGCACCATCCCAAACGGGGCCCCAAAATGGGTTGTAGAGGCTCAATTGCATGGAAAGTTAAATACACTTTTTAAAGAAAACGGTTTTATAAGTTAAAGGGATTTATTTGCAAAGTCGTATTTCCCGTATTCTATTGTCCCAAGATTCATCATGCTATGATAGGTATGTGTGTTGTGAGGAGGTAGGTTATTGCCTCATAAGTTTTCTAAAAATAACACGGTTAAAAGGTATAAACATGTCGATATGAAATATAAAGGTATTTTAATGTAAAATTGAAATACAACTTGCTATGGTTATCATTTTAATGTCAAACTTGTTCAATTGTCTTTGTTAATGATTACTAAACAAGATATCAAATTTTTTAGGTTTGTTATTAAGAAAAGTTGTATTTTTAAAAGAAAAGAGAATCGGAAGCCGGATACCTCCGCTTCCGACACGTTTTAAGAATGAAGAATTTGGGAATAGCAAAAGAGAGAGAGAAAGGGGACTTACTGGCTTTGATGAGAGGGGAGAGGTAGGAGGAGGTCTAGGATTCATCGGTGTTTCGTTTCGTTGCCGGAAACTCCTTGTATCGTCGCCGGAACTTCGTCGGAGTTTCGCCTTTTGTTAACTCCACTTGTACACTATGAGAACTTGGAAATTTCTTGAGAGTTTTGGAAGGGAATTGTGAGTGGGGAGGGGTGAAATGAGGGTGGTATTTATAGGGAAAATTAGGGTTTAGGGTGTTTAAAGAATGCATTGAAATATGCATTAAAATTGGATTAATTGGGCATTTTATTGCTCTCTGGAAATAATCAGAGTAAACAAGCAATGTGGGGTTAGTGGGGTAGATGAAAGGCTGCAGAGGTCGAAGTTTGGGGGCAATACCGTTGGTTTAGACCGGCGGTGCCGGTTCTTTGTGTGTGTCGCCGGTTTTTTACCGTCGGGTGGGGCTAGGATTTAGGCCACGTGTCGGTATCGATTGGTATACTTCAGTGCAGATGTTTAAATGATTTGTAACTCTTCATTTTACGTGTTGTGCACGCGTAGACCCTTGGTCTTCTAAAAAGATTAAAAGAAATTTAATTAAAAAGAATGTGTGGCTGATGGGATTTGAACTCTGGTTTTATGGATCAGCAGTGCAAGGTCTTACCAGTGAGGTGCAAGGTCTTACTTGCCGTTCAAAAGCAAAACAAATTCTTATAGTACTCATAGGAAATGTAAATACCCTAATTGTACATTAAATTTTAATCAATTTTATGTACTCAAGAATTGGAGTTGTTATAGTCTACCCTCCTTACAAAAATTTCGTCCTTGAAATTTACAATTTATTTTAAGGACTAGTTTACAAATAGGTGAGGGTATCTTGCATGCATCTCGTTTTTCCTTTCTCATGTTGATTCTCTTGGCGTGTCTTTTCTTCACATCACTCGAACCAAGTTGACTTCATTATTCCTTAGTGACTTTACTTTTCTATCCAGGATCTCAACAGGTTGATACTCACACGATAAATCTGGCTGTACAGTGAGCTCGAAATGATCAAGAATATGGCTGGGGTCACTCACATACCTTCTGAGTTGGGATATGTGGAACACATTGTGCACTCCTTCCAATGAAGGTGGAAGTGCCAAGCGATAAGCCACTTCACGACTCGCTCGAATATATCGAACGGTGTCACGCCCCGCTTCCCGGTGTACAGGCAGAGAACGCGACGAGGCCGCTACGTATTTACTCTGAAGTAAACACGCTGAGCGTATCTAAGCAATATAAGTAAAATGCATAAGAGACAAAGACAATAAATATAATTGAACATCAACTTTATTTATTAACATTCTTTTTTACAATACATCTGAAAAGTAAATATATGGAATGGAAAGCAATGCCTAAACAGTGGCATAACAGAAATGGAAAGTACTGAAATAAAATGTACAAGTAACTAGAGTTCCGGGTCGAAAGCTAGCTGGTCCAAATTCTCGCTGGTCGGCTCGATCTCCAGTGAGTTCGAAACACCTGACGACATTCCAAAGAAGAAAAAAATGTCTTTAGCGAACAAATCGCTCGGTAAGTCCCATAAATAGACAAGAATGGAATAGACAGAATATATTGTTATAATGTTGTATTTAATGTTAACGCCATTGTTTGTATCTTGGTACAGAAAAGAACAGTGTATACGAGAGGAGTCTCAGTAGACCAGAGACTATGGTATACGGAGTACAAGGAACCGTTCAGCCACGGTACAACGACAATTAAATTCAGGTTAGATGTCTTTATGGTTGATGTCTCGTGCCACTTCTAGCACCTTCCGTACCAATCTACCCCTTATAAAACCCGTGATGTCTTGATTGTATTGATATATTGTTTGAATTGTATATTGTATATAGATGGATGACTTTCCGAAACCATGATATCAGTAAGTGGATGTAACTGGAGAATCATGTAGATGTATATCCATGGTTCGGTTCAGTCAATATAGATTGATTAGATTGAATATATGGATTTATGGATTCATGTTGAATTTGTAGTTTGTACTTTAATCATATTCAAGTCAGATTGATTATATTGAGACTCAGTCTGAGTCAGACAATTAGAAAAGAAATTGAATCCTGAATTAGGTTTTGGTGTTATCGGTAACCGCTGCACATGGACGGCAGGATTTGTGTCTTTTTCAAAGACGATTACCGTGTTGATAACACCATTTGTTAAGTTGTCTAGCTTAAATAGGCAAGCACCCATATCTCCGTCTCTCTGGTGCTCAAGAGACTGGTCCCGCTTAAACCTATGTTTACTAAAGTCCTTATTGTAATTTAGTATAACTTGAGGGTTTTTTTTATGTAAAAATAATTTTGTATAATTTTCAAAATACACCTCAAGTAATTTATTATCGTCTTTAAAGTTTTCATTGATGTATATTTTATCAACGTGACATTTCTAGTGAATAAAACCTATTTTTCATAATATATGATATTTATTTGTAATATTGGAATTGTATGGTATTTTCTTGTAAATGAGATATTTTCATGAATTTTGGAAATGTGGAATTTTATAAATATTAAAAATAGATATTTTGATATTAATTACATATATATATAATTATTAAAAATATAAGTTTTAATTATAATAGAAATCACAATTTCTAAAGAAAATTATATTTTAAATCTTTCGGGACCGTATGCTCCTTGCGGAGGTCTGTATCTCGCACTACTAAGCCCGAGAATGTGCGATAATCCACACCATCCCGAACGGGTTCCCCGAAATGGGTTGTAGCGGCGCATTGCAAAGATTTGTTAAAATACACATCTTGTAGAAAAATGTTTTTATAAGTCGGAGGTAGTTATGTGTAAACTCGTATTTTTCACAAATCTATGTTCCAAATTTCATCGTGCTATGTTACATATGAGTGTTGTGAGGAGGTAGGTCATTACCTCGTGAGTTTTCTAAAGCTATCATGGTTAAAAGGTATAAACATGTCGATATGAAATATAAAGGTATTTTAATGTAAAAATGGAATAAAACTTGCTATGCTTATCATTTTAATGTCAAACTTGTTCTATTATCTTAGTTAATGAGTATTAAACAATATATCAAAAGTTGTAGGTTTGTTATTAAGAAAATATTGTATTTTTAAAAGAAAAGATAATCGGAAGCCGGATAACTCCGCTTCCGACACATTTTAAGAGTTAAGAATTTAAGAATAGTGAAAGAGAGAGAGAAGGGGGACTTACTGGCTTAGGGTCAAGAGAAGAGGAAGGGGAAGATTGGGGAAGCACCGGTACGCGGTTTCGTCGCCGGAAACTCCTCGGATCGTCGTCGGAATTTCGCCCTTTGTTAACTCCACTTACACACAAAAAGTCTTGAGAATTTTCTTGAGAGTTTGGGTAAAAATTTGAGAGTGAGGAGGGGTGATTTTAGGTGTGGTATTTATAGGAAAAATTAGGGTTTAGGGTAATGAAAAAGTGTATTAAAAATGGATTAAATGGAGGTTTTAATTTGTTCTGTAAATGTGCAGGGAATTTAAATAATACAGGGCTTATGGGGTAGGCCAAAGGTTGCAGAGGAGAGAAGAAAAATGGGGTTTCGACTGAGTCGGACCGGCGCCGCCGGCCGATTCAGCCGAGTCGCCGGCCCGAGTCAGCCGAGTCAGGCCGCGTCTCCTCGCCACGTGTTCCCGTTGTTTGGTCTACTGCAGTGAACTAGTTTGTTTTATGTGTGACTCTTGGTTTTACGGGTTATGCATGTGTAGACTCTTGGGCCTCTAAAACATTAAAAGAATATAAAATAAAAATAATGTGTGGCTAATGGGATTAAAACTCTGGTTCTTTGGTTCTGCAGTGCAAGGTCTTACCAATGAGCCACAAGCTCCTTCTTACTATTCAAAAGTAAATCAAATACTTATAGTACCCACAAGAAATGTAAATACCCCAAGTATACATTAATTTTAAATCAATTTTATGCACATAAGAATTGGAGTTGTTACAGTCTACCCTCCTTACAAAAATTTCGTCCTCGAAATTCACAATTTATTTTAAGGACTAGTTTACAAATAAGTGAGGATATCTTGCACGCATCCCATCTTCCCTTTCCCATGTCGATTCTCCTGGAGTGTCTTTTCTCCACATCACTCGAACCAAGTTGACTTCCTTGTTCCGAAGTGACTTCAATTTTTTGTCCAGGATCTCAACATGTTGTTGCTCACAAGATAAGTCGGGCTGTACAGTGAGCTCGGAATGATCGAGAATATGGATGGGGTCACTCACATACCTTCTGAGTTGGGATATGTGGAACCCATTGCGCATTCCTTCCAATGAAGGTAGAAGTGCCAAGCGATAAGTCACTTCACCGACTCGTTCGAGTATGTCGAACGGTCCAATGTATCTCGGACTGAGCTTACCCCGTCTTCCAAATCGAATCACTCCGCAGTTTGGAGATATCTTCATAAATACATGATCTCCCGGCTGGAACTTCAAATGACGGAGTTTTGCATCTTCCCAGTGTTTCTGTCTATCTTGGGCCATGTGCATTCTTTCCCTGATAGTATGAACCACATCAACAGTTGCTACTATCATCTCAGGTCTAAGAAGTTCCCTATCACCGATGTCATCCCAACTTAATGGCGATCGACACTTCCTTCCATAAAGTGCTGCGAAAGGTGCCATTACGATACTTTCTTGGTAGCTGTTGTTGTATGAAAACTCCACAAGATGCAGGTGATCTTCCCACGATCCTCCGAAGTCTAGCATACACGCTCTGAGCATATCTTCCAAGATCTGAATAGTACGCTCAGATTGACCATCTGTTTGTGGATGATAAGCCACGCTGAAGTTCAGACTTGTTCCCGAGCTCGCTTGCAGACTTTGCCAAAATTGTGATCGGAATCCAGTGTCACGATCGGAGACAATGCAGACCGGTACTCCATGAAGTCTCACAATTTCCTGTATGAGTTCATGGGTATCAGAGATAGTACATATTTGAAGATTTAAAATCTTAGATTCTTACCTCCATGTACTTCTTTGCTAATATCTCAGTTGATTGGCCAACTCGAAATGGGATGAAGGGAGCCGACTTTGTGAGTCGATCCACAATAACCCATATCGCATCGTTACCCTTTGTGCTGCAAGGAAGTGCAGTCACAAAATCCATTATGATGTGTTGCCATTTCCATTCTGGGATAGGTAATGGTTGAAGTAATCCAGCTGTCCTGTGATGTTCAGCCTTTACTTGCTGACACACCAAGCATTTAGCGACGCTTCTGGCTACTTCACGCTTCATTCCATACCACCAGTAATTTTGACGTAGATCTATGTACATCTTTGTACCTCGAGGGTGTACTGAGTAGGGAGAGCTGTGAGCTTCTTTCATTAACTCTTCCCGAACAGAACCTTTTGGTACACATAATCTGCTGCCGTATCTCAAAGATCCGTCTTCATGGATGATGAAGTCTGTTCTGAGTCCATTCTATACTTGTTCTCTGATCTTTTACAACTTAGCATCACTTGCTTGAGCTGTTTTGATCTGATTGACAATGGTAGATTGAACTTGTAAATTCATCAAGCTTGAAGCATTACCTGGTATGACAACTTCAATCTCCATCTGCTGCAAATCCTGTTGAAGCTTCCACTCAGCGGTGAGATTCATCGATAATGGTTGGCGACTAAGGACATCAGGTACCACATTCACCTTTCCTGGGTGATATTGCAGGTTGATGTCAAAGTTCGCCATGAGTTCTAACCATCGTCTCTGCCGTATATTAAGCTCCTTCTGAGTAAACACATATTTCAGACGCTTGTGATCTGTGTATATGTTCACTCGTTCACCAAGAAGATAATGGCGCTAAATCTTAAGAGCAAAGATAATGGCTGCCAATTCCAAATCATGCGTCGGATAATTGCACTCATGAATCTTCAGCTGTCTTGAAGCATAAGCCACAACCTTACCGTGCTGATGTAGAACACATCCTAATCCCTTACCGGATGCATCACAGTACACTTCGAAACCTCTATATTGGTCCGGTATAACGAGAATAGGCGTTGATGTCAACCTTGACTTGAGTTCTACGAAAACTTGCTAGCATGCTTCTGACCACACAAAGTCTTCATCTTTATGTGTGAGCTTGGTCGGGGGTGTTGCTATCTTTGAAAAGCTTTCAATGAACCTTCTGTAATATCCAGCTAGACACAAGAAACTTCGAATGTCCTTCACTGACTTTGGTGTCGGCCATTCGCTTACTGCTGAAACTTTCGCTGGATCTACAGAGATTCCTTCGCCTGATACAATATGTCCGAGGAAACCAACTTGATTTAGCCAAAACTCGCACTTGCTGTACTTGGCATATAGTTGATGTTGTCGTAGAGTTTCCAGGACAATTCGTAGGTTCTCGGCATGTTCTTTCCGACTCTTTGAATACACCAGGATGTCGTCGATAAAGATGACAACAAACTTGTCTAAGTACTCCCGGAAAACTTGATTCATCAGGTTCATGAATATTGCTGGTGTGTTGGTCACTCCAAATGGCATCACAAGAAATTCGTAATGACCATAGCGAGTTCTGAATGCTGTTTTATGAATATCAACTTCCTTGACCTTCACCTGATGATAACCTGAACGAAAATCTAATTTGGAGAAAACACAATATCCACTTAGCTGATCGAATAAATCGTCGATGCGCGGAATTGGATACTTATTCTTTATTGTTACTTCGTTCAAGGCTCTATAATCGATACACATTCTTTATGAACCTTCCTTCTTCTTCACAAGCAGTACTGGTGATCCCTAACTTGAAGTGCTGGGACGAATCCATCCTTTCGCCAATAATTCGTTCAACTGAGTTCGGACTTCCTTCAAACCATCCGGACTTAATCGATAAGGTGCTTTGATCACCGGTTGTTCTCCTGGTATTAAATCAATGTTGAATTCAAGAGCTCGATCGGAAGGAAAACCTGATATATCGTCAGGAAACACATCGTCGAACTCTCGAACTACTTCTGGCTTTGATCCTTCTTCCGCTTGAATTACTGCAATCACTGCCTTCTTTGGTTTTGCCTTGTAGGTACTTGGCTCCAGGGTACGGTCTCCACTTTTGAAATAGAAGACCGGATGCTCTGGAATCCTTTGACGACAGTCAATGGTAGCATAAAATGTTCCGAGCCAATCCATACCTAGAACCACATCGAAGTTCGGTATGTCGACTACTGGACACAAGCTGTATCCCATTGTTGCCTTTAGAACGCCATTTCCTGAACTGACATTCCAGCTGGTTACAAGCGGTGTGACTGTTATCGTATGAGTTCAGATGAACCGTTGCGACATAAAGCAATGAGATGCTCTAGTATCGAAGAGTGCTAGTGCAGGAAGTGACGCTACTAAGATTGTACCTATGTTATGTGGGATATGTTTTAGGTATAGAAAAAATATGTAGATGGGGGTTAAGACTAAAAGAAAAGCTTGAAAAGAAAGGGTTACCAGTGATGACTTGGCCAGTGGCCTCAGCTTCATCCATGATCATCGTGAAAGCCTGTCGCCGTGGTACATTCCTCCTGGCCAGAGGATCATTCCTTTGAACGTTCTGTTGAGCTTGATGGAACTGACGAGGAGGAGGTGCAGTCGGTGGTCCTATAGGTGGTGGACCAGGAAGAGCGAGTCTTGGAGTAGGTGTCTGAAGGGCTGGTCGCTGCTGGTATGTGATTGCTGGCCTGGGTGCGACATATGGATTTTGTCTATGAGGATAAGACCCAATATCGTGAGTAGCTAAGCCGCAAACTAAGCAAAGGCGATTTGCACACCGGCAGTCTTTCATGAGATGCCCATCTTTCTTGCAGTATGTGCAAATGCTGGGATGGGCCGATTGATTGGTACTCCCGGTCTCCTGGGAACAAAAGATGGCCTTGATGAGGCTCCTCTTGCCATCTGGTTGGCAGGGCGCTTAACTCCAGCAGATTGAGATCTGCCCCTCATCTTTACCACTGCCTCATAACGACGGGCAGCTTTCAGAGACGATTCATGAGTCGGAAAATCTCCTGTGGCTAATGCGGCCTGGATCTCCGGGTCTAACCCTGTAACTGTTAGTGTATATGCCCTAGAGGCCATTACTGTATCATACTAATATGTATATTACTTGATGGAAGCTTGGGATATTCACAGTTGTATAGACAATCTTGCTCGAAATGGTAGTATGCTACTTGGTTTGTCTCTGCTTTAATGTGTATATGTGTTTCTTTATTGTATCATCTATACGCATTAGTGGAGCCCTTAGGATCTTTGCTTGATTACCAGCGTTGTGATGGCAGTCGCACTCGTGGGAGCTGGGTAATCTACAAGCAAATCCTTATACACACGTCCCTAGTCGTGGGATTATTGAGACAGGGCATCGATACTCCGGAGTAGAGTAGCGTATGCGCTTCTCATCCTAGTGCGGGAGGCGGTCTGTCCCACAGCCGTCAGTATGTCGTGCTTGAGATAGTATGCGGGTGCTCGTTAGGTTACGAGTACACTGGACAGGACTCGTCGGGAACTGTTGGTTGGTATTATACCTATCGTCAGTTATCAGTTCCCAGGTGATATGAGTACAGCTTAGTCCGCTGACTTGACACTGTCACTTCGCCTCAAGTGTGTTCCCACTGTACTTTGATTACTACCCTACCACGGCTCAAAAGAGTCGTGCAAACAGGTAGTGGTTGGGTGCAGTCCCGAAGCACTTGGAGGCAGTGATGGTTAGACAGGATTCGTCTCTCCCGGTATTGGGGGTTGGCATCGCGCTGTGTTTAGGAGAGCCATTACACAAGTAGTCTCAGGCCAGGGCAAGCGAGATATACTGGTAGGTTTCCAGTGTTATCTCAGGGTGTTCTGGGCTACACTCCGACACGACCTGTACCGCTATTAGGGGACTGACGTTTACCACCCCTTAGGCCCGCCATGCGATGTTATCAGACGAACAGACCGGACTGTACGGAGATTGTCACATACAGACTCAGTAGGAGTTCAGATGGGTTTACCTCGTCAGTCTTCTTATCGGCATCTACCTGGGGACCGTTACGTACAGCTAGTGCCGCTTGCGGTCTGTGGTTATACCCACTGCCAGCGTAGTGTCGAGTCTTTAGAGTCCCACACAGAGGGTTATTCGCCTTTGGGCAAAACAGAGTAGAGGTCGCATGGTTTTGCGACAGGGTCCGTTCACATCCGCGCACTTGTTTAATGCGGGTGTGTATGCACAGTTGATTGAGGCGGAGGAAGATGTTTTTCATTAGGGTTTTGGAACGGGTGTATATGCACTGTTGACAGTCATCTTTTTCCAAACCCTAATGATCTTGTGATTTATCAATTAATAATATTAATTAAATGAAATTGTGTCATGGTTGGGTTTGTTGACTTGTTGACCATGGTTGACTAGTTGACTAGGTTTGAAACATTGACCATCATCATTGCCTTTCAAGATGCTCTTTGATCTTTGCAAAATACATTTATTGTGATATGATAATGGTCTCTTCAAACTTTCCATCACCTTTTTTGATTTTCAATTAATATTATTATTAGATAAATCACATATATGTTATGGTTGTAAAATACCATCTCATTCTATCATATTGCTTCTCTCTCTTCTCTTCATCTTCTTCCTCCTCTAGTTCAAGGAGAAAAAATCTCATGTGTTGAGAAACATCTCCTTGAAGATAAAACACCCTAAGACACTCTCTACTCTCTCTAAGGTAAAAGGTTTAGCAAGCTGGATACCCTAGTTCTCTCAAAGTTCGAGAAAGGAGCTCAAAGGAAGAAACCCTTGGGTGGATCCATCTTTGACGAAAGAAGGCGACGAGGAAAGCACCATCCAACCACTACAAAGAGTTCAAGAAGAAGGAGTTCAAGTGAGGTATAACCCCTAACCGAGTAAATAGATCTCTAGTTAGGTTGCTAGTGTGTTGTTTAGCCTAGATCCGTGTTTCTAGTCCAAGTTACCTTTACCGAAAAAATTGTTTTTCACCATTTCCGCAAGCCCGAAAGAACCGGGAGAGGTAACATGGACTTACAGTAACGCCCCATGCCCCAGTACAGATGGTATTTTCCGCCTCTTTCGGAATGTGTTCCGAAGATTCCCCATTGTTCTACAGTAGGTCCCACGGACTCTGGAGGTGGCCCCCGCCCTCTTGGTATGACAATTGGCGTAGCACTTTGTTCTGTGTGGCACTTTGCTCTGTGAACAAGAACCGGGTCCCGACAAACCCTTATTGAAATGGACAGGCTCTGATCTCATCCGTCGGTATCAGGTGTGCCGCAAATCTGTTAAAGTATTGTGTTAGCTGTGTAGTATGTGATATATTGAAAAATCGAATTATTGAGACATATCTTACCGACTGAGCATGGTGAACTCAGCGTCATATTCATCTACTGACTTGGTCCACATTGAACCTTGTTGCAGATGGATGAACTGCTGTTCCATGTCGAACCTGGCAGTCTCAGAGAAGTACTTTGTGTCGAACATGATACGGAAAGTCTTCCATTTGATGGGTTGATCAAGACGGATTTCTTCCGCCTTCCACCAAACCCGTGCATTGTCCGTGAGCTGCAGTTTCGCCACACGAACCCAAGTTATCTCTGGCACCTGTGCCGCTGCCAGACCATCTTTAATGCTCTGAGCCCATTCCTCAGCTTCTAGAGGGCTCTCTTTTCCAGCAAACTGTTTAGGGTGTAAGGCCTTGAATTGCTTCACCGCAGATTCTTCTGCCTCGGGACGGTTCATTAGAATAGCAGTATGCTGCTGCTGTCCTTCCAGGAGGCTGCAAATTGCCTCAAGCAGAACCGTCTGCTCGTTGATCGGAGCAGCGACGACAGGTGTAATCGGTAGGGGAGGTGGAGTGTTGTTGAAGTTGGTGCTGGTATTGTTTGGGAAATTCATAACCTTGAAAGAAAAATTTGGGTTAGGACAGATTCAAAGTATATGAAATGATAAGATTCAAGAAGTATGAATTGTAAAGAATGTTTTCAGTTGCTGGTTCTTGTGTTATATTGCTTAGGTTGTCCACGCAGAAATGAATTGCATGGTAGGGTTCCATACAGCTCTGACCTATATGGGCCACCAACAAAACCTGTCACGTCCCGCTTCCCGGTGTACGGGCAGAGGACGCGATGAGGCCGCTACATATTTACTCTGAAGTAAACACGCTGAGCGTATCTAAGCAATATAAGTAAAATGCACAAGAGACAAAGATAATAGATATAATAGAACAACAACTTTATTTATTAACATTATTTTTACAATACACATGAAAAGTAAATACATGGAATGGAAATCAATGCTTAAACATTGGCATAATAGAAATGGAAAGTACTGAAATGAAATGTACAAGTAACTAGAGCTCCGGGCCGAAAGCTAGCTGGTCCAAATCCTTGCTGGTGGGCTCGATCTCCAGTGAGTCCGAAACACCTGACGAAATTCCAAAGAAGAAGAAAGAGAATGTCGTCAGCGAACAAATCACTCGGTAAGTCCCATAAATAGACAAGAATGGAATAGATAGAATAGTGAGTATATTGTTATAATGTTATATTTAATGTTAACGCCGTTGTTTGTAGCTTGGTACAGAAGATGCTAGTGTATACGGGAGGAATCACACTAGACCAGAGACTATGGTATATGGAGTACAAGGAACCGTTCAGCCACGGAACAACGACAATTGAATTCAGGTTAGGTGTCTTTATGGTTGCTGTCTCGTGCCATTTCTAACAACTTCCGTACCAATCTACCCCTTATAAACCCCGCGATATCTTGATTGTATTGATGTATTGTTTGAATTGTATATTGTATATAGATGGATGACTTTTCGAAATCATGATATCCGTAAATGGATGTAACTGGAGAATCATGTAGATGTATATCCATGATTCGGTTCAGTCAATATATATTGATTTGATTGAATATATGGATTCATGGATTCATGTTGAATTTGTAGTTTGTACTTGAATCATATTCAAGTCAGATTGATTATATTGAGACTCAGTCTGAGTCAGACAATTAGAAAATAAATTGAATCATGAATTAGGTTTTGGTGTTATCGGTAACCGCTGCACATGGACGGCAGGATTTGTGTCTTTTTCAATGACGATTACCGTGTTGATAGCACCGTTTATTAAGTTGTCTATCTTAAATAGGCAATCACCCATATCACCGGCACCCTGAGGCTCAAGAGACTGGTCCCGCTTAAACCTATATTTACTAAGGTCCTTATTGTAATTTAATATAACTTGAGGGGGTTTTATGTAAAAATAATTTTGTATAATTTTCAAAATACACCTCAAGTAATTTATTATCGTCTTTAAAGTTTTTATTGATGTATATTTTATCAATGTGACATTTCTAGTGAATAAAACCTATTTTCATAATATATGGTATTTATTTGTAATATTGGAATTGTATGGTATTTTCTTGTAAATGAGATGTTTTTTCTTGAATTTTGGAAATATGGAATTTTATAAATATTAAAAATAGATATTTTGATATTAATTACATACATATTTATTTATTAAAAATATAAGTTTTAATTATAATAGAAATCACAATTTCTAAAGAAAATTGTATTTTAAATCTTTTGAGACCGTATGCTCCTTGTGGAGGTCTGTATCTCGCACTACTAAGCCCAAAAATGTGTAATAATCCATACCATCCTGAACGAATTCCCCGAAATAGGTTGTAGCGGCGCATTGCAAATATTTGTTAAAATACACATCTTGTAGAAAAAGGTTTTTATAAGTCGGAGGTAGTTATGTGCAAACTCGTATTTTTCCCAAATCTATGTTCCCAATATCATCGTGCTAGATTACATATGAGTGTTGTGAGGAGGTAGGTCATTATCTCGTGAGTTTTCTAAAGCTAGCATAGTTAAAAGGTATAAACATGTCGATATGAAATATAAAGGTATTTTAATGAAAAAATGGAATAAAACTTACTATGGTTAACATTTTAATGTCAAACTTGTTCTATTGTCTTAGTTAATGAGTATTAAACAATATATCAAAAGTTGTAGGTTTGTTATTAAGAAAATATTGTATTTTTAAAAGAAAAGATAATCGGAAGCCGGATAACTCCGCTTCCGACACATTTTAAGAGTTAAGAATTTGAGAATAGTGAAAGAGAGAGAAAATGCGGGATTACTGGCTTAGGGTCAAGAGAATAGAAGAGGAAGATTGGGGAAGCACCGGTGCGTCGTTTCGTCGCCGGAAACTCCTCGGATCGTCGTCTGAATTTCATCGGAGCTTCGCCCTTTGTTAACTCCACTTGCACACAAAAAGTCTTGAGAATTTTCTTGAGAGTTTGGGCAGATATTTGAGAGTGAGGAGGGGTGATTTTAGGTCTGGTATTTATAGGAAAAATTAGGGTTTAGGGTAATGAAAGGGTGTATTAAAATTTTGTATTAAAAATGGATTAAATGGAGGTTTTAATTTGCTCTGTAAATGTGCAGGAAGTTTAAATAATACAAGGGTTATGGGGTAGGACAAAGGTTGTAGAGGAGAGAAGAAAAATGGGGTTTCGACTGAGTCGGACCGGCGCCGCCGGCCGATTCGGCCGAGTCGCCGGCCCGAGTCAAGCCGCGTCTCCTCGCCACGTGTCCTCGTCACTTGGTCTACTGCAGTGGACTCGTTTGTTTTATGTGTGACTCGTGGTTTTACGGGCTATGTACGTGTAGACACTTGGGCATCCAAAAGATTAAAAGAATTTAAAATAAAAGTAATGTGTGGCTAATGGGATTTGAACTCTGGTGCTATGGTTCAGCAGTGCAAGGTCTTACCAATGAGCTACAAGCTCTATTTTGTTGTTCAAAACTAAATCAAATACTTATAGCACTCATATGAAATGTAAATACCCCAAGTATACATTAACTTTAAATCAATTTTATGTACACAAGAATTGGAGTTGTTACAAACGGTCCAATATATCTCGGACTTAGCTTACTCCGTCTTCCAAAATGATCACTCCGCGGTTCGGAGATATCTTTAGAAATACGTGATCTCCCGGATGGAACTCCAAATGACGGTGCTTTGCATCAGCCCAGTGCTTCTGTCGATCTTGGGATATGCACATTCTTTTCCTGATAGTACGAACTACGTCGACATATACTATTATCATCTCAGGTCCAAGGAGTTCTCTATCTCCAATGTCGTCCCAACTTAATGGCGATCGACACTTCCTTCTATAAAGCGCTGCAAAAGGTGCCATTCCGATGCTTGCTTGGTAGCTGTTGTTGTATGAAAACTCCACAAGATGTTGGTGATCTTCCCACGATCCTCCGAAGTCTAGCATACACGCTCTGAGCATATCTTCCAAGATCTGAATAGTTCGCCCAGACCGACCTTCTGTTTGTGGATGATAAGTTATGCTGAAGTTCAGACTTGTTCCCAAGCTCGCTTGCAGACTATGTCAAAATTGTGATCGAAACCTGGTGTCACGATCGGAGACAATACAGACCGGTACTTCATGAAGTCTCACAATCTCCTGTATGAGTTCATGGGCATCAGAAATAGTACATATTTGTAGAGTTTAAAATCTTACTTAGATTCTTACCTCCATATACTTCTTTGCTAATGTCTCAGTAGATTGGCCAACTCGAAATGGGATGAAGTGAGCCGACTTTATGAGTTGATCCACAGTAACCCATACCGCATCGTTACCCTTTGTGCTGCAAGAAAGTGCAGTCACAAAACTCATTGTGATATGTTGCCACTTCCATTCTGGGATAGGTAACGGTTGAAGTAATTCAGCAGTCCTGTGATGTTCAGCCTTTACTTGCTGACACACCAAGCATTTAGCGACGCTTCTGGATACTTCACGTTTCATTCCATGCCACCAGTAATTTTGACGCAGATCCTTGTACATCTTTGTACCTTCAGGGTGTACTGAGTAGGGAGAGCTGTGATCTTCTTTATTAACTCTTCCCGAACAGAACCTTTTGGTACACACAGTCTGCTGCTGTATCTTAAAAATCCGTCTTCATGAATGATGAAGTCTGTTCTGAGTCCATTCTCTACTTGTTCTTTGATCTTTTGCAACTTAGTATCACTTGCTTGGGCTTCTTTGATTTGATTGACAATGGTAGATTGAACTTGTAAGTTCATCAAACTTGAAGCATTACCTGGCATGACTACCTCAATCTCCATCTGATGTAAATCCTATTGAAGCTTCCACTGAGCGGTGAGATTCATTGCTAATGGTTGGCGACTAAGGGCATCAGGTACTACATTCACCTTCCCTGGGTGATATTGCAGGTTGATGTCGAAGTCCGCCATGAGTTCTAACCATCGTCTCTGCCGCATATTATGCTCCTTCTGAGTAAACACATATTTCAGACTCTTGTGATCTGTGTATATGTTCACTCGTTCACCAAGAAGATAATGGCGCCAAATCTTAAGAGCAAAGATTACGGCCGTTAACTCCAAATCATGCGTCGGGTAATTGCGCTCATGAATCTTTAGCTGTCTTGAAGCATAAGTCACAACCTTACCGTGCTGATGTAGAACACATCCTTATCCCTTACCGGATGCATTGCAATGCACTTCGAAACCTACAGATTGGTCCGGTATGACGAGAATAGGCGCTGATGTCAATCTTGACTTGAGTTCTACGAAAGCTTGCTTGCATTCTTCTGACCATACGAATTCTTCATCTTTACGTGTGAGTTTGGTCAGGGTGTTGCTATCTTCGAAAACCCTTCAATGAACCTTCTGTAATATCCAGCTAGACCCAAGAAACTTCGAATGTCTTTCATTGACTTTGGTGTCGACCATTCACTTACTGCTGAAACTTTCGCTGGATCCACAGATATTCCTTCGCCCGATACAATGTGTCCGAGAAAACCAACTTGATTTAGCGAAAATTAGCATTTGCTATACTTGGCATAGAGTTCATGTTGTCGTAGGGTTTCTAAGACAATTCTTAAGTGTTCGGCGTGTTCCTTCCGACTCTTAGAATAAACCAGGATGTCGTCGATGAAGATGACAACGAATCTGTCTAGGTACTCCCGGAAAACTTGATTCATCAGGTTCATGAATATTGCTGGTGCGTTGGTCACTCCGAATGGCATCAAAAGAAATTCGTAATGGCCATAACGAGTTCTGAATGCTGTTTTATGAATATGGGCTTCCTTGACCTTCACCTGATGATAACCTGAATGGAGATCTAGCTTGGAGAAAATACAAGATCCACTTAGCTGATCGAATAAATCGTCAATGCGTGGGAGTGGATACTTGTTCTTTATCGTTACTTCGTTCAAGGCACTATAATCAATGCACATTCGATATGAACCTTCCTTCTTCTTTTCAAGCAGTACTGGTGATCCCCAACTTGAAGTGCTGGGACGAATCCATCCTTTCGCCAATAATTCGTCCAACTGAGTTCGGACTTCCTTCAAACCTTCCGGACTTAATCAATAAGGTGCTTTGATTATCGGTTATGCTCCTGGTATTAAATCAATGCTGAATTCAAGAGCTCGATCGGGAGGCAAACCTGATATATCGTCTGGAAACATATCGTCGAACTCTCACACTACTTCTGGCTTTGATCCTTCTTCCGCTTGAATTGCCGCAATCACTGCCTTCTTTGGTTTCATCTTGTAAGTACTTAGCTCCCGGGTACGGTCTCTACTTTTGAAATAGAAAACCGGATGCTATGGAATCTCGAATACTACCTTCCTTAGACGACAGTCAATTGTAGCATAGAATGTTCTGAGCCAATCCATACCTAGAACTACATCGAAGTTCAGTATGTCCAGCACTTTGAAGTCAGTATAGAATTCTCTGCTGCAGACGACCACTGGACACAGGCTGTATCCCATTGTTGCCTTTAGAACGCCGTTCCCTGAACTGACATTCCAGCTGGATACAAGCGGTGCGACCGGAATCGCATGAGTTCGGATGAACCGTTGCGACATAAAGCAATGAGATGCTCCAGTATTGAATAGTGCGAGTGCAGGAAGTGAGGCTACTAAGATTGTACCTAAGTTATGTGGGATATGTTTTAGGTATAAAGAAAAGATATATAGGTATGTCTATGAACTGAAAGAGAATTTGATAGGGAAGTGTTACCAGTGATGACTTGGCCGGTGGCTTCAGCTTCTTCCACTGTCATTGTGAAAGCCTGTCGCCTCGGTACATTCCTCCTTGCTGGAGGAGCATCCCTCTGTCTGTTCCTTGGTCCTTGAGGTGGGTTCCTTTGAGCTTGATGGAACGGACGAGGAGGAGGTGCAGTCGGTCCACGAAGAGGTGGAGAAGGTAGTGTAAGTCTCGAAGCAGGTGCCTGGATAGCTGGGCGCTGTGGGTATGTGATTGCTGGCCTGGGTGAAGTATATGGGTTGTGTCTATGAGGACAAGAACCAATATCATGAGTAGCTGAGCCGCAGACTAAGCAAAGATGGTTGGCTCGCTTGCAGTCTTTCATCTGATGTCCATCCCTCCTGCAATAGGTGTAAAAGGCTAGGCTAGGCCGGTTGTTTGGTACTCCCAGTCTCCTTGGCATAAATGGTGACCTTGAAGAGGCTCCTCCCGCCATCTGGTTGGCAGTGCGCTCATCCCGGAAGAATGAGGTCTGCCCCTCATCTTTACCACTACCTCATAACGACGGGCAGCTTTCAGAGCCGATTCGTGGGTCGAAAAATCTCCTGTGGCTAATGCAACTTAGATCTCCGGATCTAACCCTTGTTGAGATCGTCAGGCTTTGATCTCATCCGTCGGTATCTGGTGTGCCGCCAATCTGTTAAGGTATTGTGTTAGCTGTGTAGTATGTGATATTCTAAAATCGAAATATTGAGACGTATCTTACCGACTGAGCATGGTAAACTTAGCATCATACCCATCCACTGATTTTGTCCACATTGAACCCTGTTTCAAGTGAATGAACTGTTGTTCCATGTCAAATCTGGCAGTCCCGGGGAAGTACTTTGCGTCGAACATATCGCGGAAAGTCCTCCATTCGATCGGCTGGGTGAGACGGCTTTCTTCTTCCTTCCACCGCAACATGAACCCAAGCTATGTCTGGCACTTGTGCCGCTGCCAGGCCATCTTCAATACTTTGAGCCCATTTCTCAGCTTCTAGAGGGCTCTCTTTTCCTATGAACTGCTTGGGGTGCAAGGCCCTGAATTGTTTCACCCCAGGTGCTTCTGCCTCGGGACGGTTCGTCAAGATAGTAGTATGCTATTGCTGTCCCTCTAGGAGGCCGCTGATCGCCTCAAGAAAAACCGTCTGCTCGTTAATCGGAGCAGCTACGGCAAGTGTAATCGGTTGTGGAGGTGGAGTGTTGTTGAAGTTGGTGCTGGTGTTGTTTGGGGAATCCTTAACCTTGAAATAAAAATTTGGGTTAGGACAGATTCAAAATATATGAAATGATAAAATTCAAGAAATATGAATTGTAAAGAATGTTTTCAGTTGCTAGTTCTTGTGTTATATTGCTTAGGTTGTCCACACAGAGCTGATCTGTATGGGCCACCAACAAAACCTGTCACGTCCCGCTTTCCAGTGTACGGGCAGAGGACGCGACATGCCACGCGACATATTTACTCAGAAGTAAACACGCTAAGCGTATCTAAGTAATATAAAATAAAACGTACACAAGAGACAAGATATAAATAAACATCAACTTTATTTATTAACATTCTTTTTATAATACAACTGAAATGAAAATATATGGAATGAAAGCAATGCCTAAACAGTGGCATAACAGAAATGTAAAGTAAATGTAATGTACAAGTGAATCTAAAACTCCGGGTCTTCAGTAAACTGGTCCAAGTCATCGCTACTGGGCTCGATCTCCAGTGAGTCCGAATCACCTGACGATGTTCCAAAGAAGAAGAAAGATAATGTCGTCAGCGAAAAAATCGCTCGATAAGTCCCCTAGATAGATAAGAATGGAATAGACAGAATAGAGAGTATATTGTTATAATGTTGTATTTAGTGTTAACGCTGTTGTTTGTAGCTTGGTACAGAAGAGGCCAGTATATACGAGAGGAATCTCACGATCCCGGAGACTAAGGTATATGGAGTACAAGGAACCGTTCAGCCATGGTACAACGACAATGGAGATTCAGGTTAGGTGTCTTATGGTTGCAGTCTCGTGCCACTTCTAACACCTTCCGTAACAGTCTACCCCTTATAAATCCCATGATGTCTGGATTGTATTGATTGTATTGTCTTGTAAATTATATAGATGGATGACTTGCCGAAACTATGATATCAGTAATGGAAGGAATATAATGGAAGAACATGTAAATGGAATATATCCATGGTTCGGTTCAGTCAATATAGATTGATATAGATTGAATAGATGGATTCATATTGAATCATACTGTATTGTAGTTTGTACTTGAATCACATTCAAGTCAGATTGATAAGATTGAGACTCAGTCTGAGTTAGACACTTTTAAAAGAACTTGAAATCCTGATTGTTTTGGTATTATCGGTAACTGCTGCACATGGACGACAGGATTTGTGTCTTTTTCTAAGACAATTACCGTATTAATAACACCGTTTGTTAGGTTGTATACCTTAGATAGGCAAGCACCCATATCTCCGACTCTCCGAGTCTTAAGAGACTGGTCCCGCTTAAACTTATGTTTATTAGGGTCCTTATTGTAATTTAGTATAACTTGAGGAGGTTTTATGTAAAAATAATATTGGTATAATTTCAAAATACACCTCAAGTATTTAATTGTCGTCTTTAGGATTTTCATTGATGTATATTTTATAAATGTGACATTTCTAGTGAATAAAATCTAATTTCATAATATATGGTATTTATTTGTAATATGAATATTGTTTTGAATTATCATGGTAGTTTCATGTAATATTTGAATTCTTTTCTTGAGTTTTTGGAAACATGGAATAATATATATATTTAAAATAAGTATTTTGGTAATATTTATATATACATATTTAACGAAAATAAATTTATTTATTTTCTTGTAACAATCTCATTTTCTAAAGAAAAATGTATAAAAATTCCATCGAGATCGAATGCTCCTTGCGGAGGTCTGCATCTCGCTCTAATAAGCCCGAGGATGTGCGATAATCCGCACCATCCTAAATGGGGGCCCCAAAATGGGTTGTAGAGGCTCAATTGCATGGAAAGTTAAATACACTTTTTAAAGAAAACAGTTTTATAAGTTAAAGGGATTTATTTGTAAAGTCGTATTTTCCGTATTCTATTGTCCCAAGATTCATCGTGCTATGATAGATATGTGTGTTGTGAGGAGGTAGGTCATTACCTCATGAGTGTTCTAAAGATAACACGGTTAAAAGGTATAAACATGTCGATATGAAACATAAAGGTATTTTAATGTAAAATTGAAATACAACTTGCTATGGTTATCATTTTAATGTCAAACTTGTTCTGTTGTCTTTGTTAATGATTACTAAATAAGATATCAAAATTTGTAGGTTTGTTATTAATAAAAGTTGTATTTTTAAAAGAAAAGAGAATCGGAAGCTGGATAACTCCGCTTCCGACACGTTTTAAAAATGAAGAGTTTGGGAATAGCAAAAGAGAGAGAGAAGGGGGACTTACTAGCTTTGATGAGAGGGGAGAGGTAGGAGGAGGTCTAGGATTCGTCGGTGCTGTTTCCCCCAATCGGAGCAAAGCTCTGTTCAAATTTCAAATTTTGAAATGAAATAGCGCTTCATAGCAGCGCCAGCGCTGAGAGTCAAAGATTTTGAGGTAGCGCTTACGTGCAAAGCACGTGAGTGCTAGCGCTAGGAGCACCGCACCACGTGAAAAGCACGCGAGCGCTAGCGCTAAGAGCGTCGCACTCTAAGCAGCGCACCACATGCAAAGCACGGAGCGCTAGCGCTAAGAGCGCCGCACTCTAAGCAGCGCACCACGTGCAAAGCACGCGAGCGCTAGCGCTAAGTGCGCCGCATTCTAAGCAGCGCATCACGTGCAAAACACGAGAGCGCTAGCGTTGGAACTAAATGTTCCCAACCGTTAGATCAAAGATCCAACGAACATGATCAATTAACCAGAGTAAAATTCTGTTAAAGAAACATTCCTCACAATCTTTCCAAACAGGAAAGATTGTGCTCTGTAAATCAGAGAACCGTTGGATCAAATATCCAATGGTGATTAAAATCACCGAGATACAGAATAAATTCTGTATGGGAAAAGATTTCCCAATCTTGTTAAAAACAAGAAGATTGTCTTCTGTAAAAAAGAAGCCCTAGGATCAAAAATCCAACGGTGGGGAAATCCTCAAATCAATTAGAGAAAAGATCTCTTCAACTGATTCAACAAATCATCTTGCCCTATATAAAGGCCCTAAGACTTCAAATCTCAGAGAGAGGAACCCCCCATTAACTTAGAGAAATTTCAAAGACAAAGAGAAAGCTCTAAGAAGAAGAAAATTTTCTTCAAGGTAAAAAAGAACAGAGAGATGAAATCATCTCATATAAAAAGAAGAATTTACTTTTTTTTTCTAAGATCATAGATCTATAAGACCAAGGTCTTTCACAACAGAGATCAAAGTATTTCATCATAAAAATAAAGAGAAGAACTTAATTTTCTTCAGATCATAGATCTATAAGACAAATTGTCTTTCAGAGATTATAATATCTCATTATAAAGGGGGGGAATAATTCAATTCTCTTAGGATCATAGAGCCATAAAGGCAGAGTCCTTCGCCAAAAACATAATAGATTGAAACATCTCCTTTAAAAAATAAGAACTTTGTTCTTAGATCCGTGAGACAAAGTCTCTTATAAGAAAGAGAATTTAATTCTCAGGGCGCAAAGCAGCTTAAAAAAAAGCCCTAGCGTTCCAATCAAAAGAAGCGCTTCAGCGCTCCAGAGCTAACGCATAGCGTTGTAGTGCCTTAGCGCTCCAAACTTCACCAGAAGCGCAATGCGCTCATTAACCGGCGCTCAGCGCCGGGCGCGCCACATGCTCCTCATGTGTGCTCTACTTCACCAGAAGCGCAATGCGCTTATTGACTGGCGTTCAGCGCCAAGCGCGCCACATGCTCCTCACGTGTGCGCTACTTCACCAGAATCGCAATGCGCTCATTAACTGGCGCTCAGCGCCAAGCGAGCCACGTGCTCCTCACGTATGCGCTACTTCACCAGAAGTGCAATGTGCTCATTGACTGGCACTCAGCACCAAGCGCGCCACGTGCTCCTCACGTGTGCGCTAAGAGAACATAAATTGTTCTATAAAAAAGCCCCAGATGTATGATGAGTGCCCAGCACTCAATAAAGGACAAAAAGATTGTCAGAGCCCAAACCAATGCTCAGCATTGTTAAATGTTCAACATCTTAATTAAATGGGCCGAGACCAAAGTGGCCACAGATCCCGAATTCAGATCAATTGAGCCCATCTGCTCACAAATCTTTGATCTTAGCCCCAAATTGGACTACAGATCTTCCAACCAATATTGGTTCAAGGGTACATCTTTTCACTCCTCTGATATTTGTTGTTGTAATCCTTCAACGTCTTCAGAGTGGTGACGGGTCCTGACAACCAGTTCCACGGACTGTAGGGTCCTTAAACTCATGGACTATGATGTCTTTAAACTTTACAGACTATGACGTCTTTACACTCGACCGTAAAGTCCCTAAAATAAAACAATAGAGCCTAAATACTCTTTTGTTGGATCTAAATGATCCTGTTAAGTAGATCTTAGTCTAAAATTAGACTAACGTATTCTTAACAAACCGTTAAGTTGATCTTAGTCTAAAATTAGACTAACGTATCCTTAACAAACGTTTAAGTTGATCTTAGTCTTAAATGAGACTAACGTATTCTTAAATCCAACCCAAACCCAAATCTAAGAAAATACGGATTTGGACTAATCCACGCCCTACGGGCGACAACATAAATTAGTCTCCGTATACAATCCATGGGCAACCAAAAACAAAACAAACACACACGACACGAAGTGACCATCTGGAGAAGGAGAAAGTTGTTATTGCGATGCGGTAGCGTAATTAACTGCAGGGGTTTGCACGTGCAGGGAAGAGCGTCCCCATAATCAAACCCCCTCAAATGAGGGGGAATCTGACGAAGTCTGCTACAATGGCTACATCCTTCTAAACCTCCGATACACGGTGCCATAAATCAACTTGGCATTTTCGGAGAGGTGGACGGATAAATCCAAATAGCATCTGCCCCCAAATCCAGACAAGACGGACCTGCGCGGCCGTGTCTCTGTCTTTCGGCGGAGAACAGATTCTGGCACACCCGGTGGGACCTTTTCCTCTTTCCACTCCACACTTCGTGTGTCGTGTTCGCGAACGAATCGCGGTTTGATATGGTTGTCCTTGGGTTCGAGGTACTAAGATTTGGTTTTGCTCCCATGCAGAAAAAAGAACATCAATGGCCTCTAACTGTTCCAGCTGCAACAACAACTCCCGTTCCGCCTCATCTGGAGGAGTAACCTACGGGCCCCAAGTGGCCTCCCTTTTTACAATGCCGGTGGAACAAGTGACCCAAGGAACCACTGGGAAATTCTTCTGGACCATGATCCCACCAACGAGCTTCAACGTTCAAATGACGTCGCACGAAGCTCCAAAGAAGTTGGTCTTTGATCGGCTTACAACTACCGCGACCCCTCTCAACGGGTCGCCCAAGTCCAGCGCCTCAGTTTTCAGTAGACTGGGCCAAAGCTCAAGTGGGCCTATGAAGGAGCCCGCGATACCTGAAGCGGCCATCCCGAAAAGGATAGCCATTCCTGCTCCTGAAATCGTCAAGGCGACTTCTCCTGCTAAAGGGTCGGTCTTCACAAGACTGGCCGTTTCAGCTCCTACTCCACGCAAAGTCACGAAGGCTGCTTCCTCTGTTCGAAAGTCGGCCTTCGCAAGACTGACTATCCCCTCTCAACGGACTTCAGTCTTCGACAGGCTAGCACCAATAACACCCTCTCCTCAAAGCAGGGTGCATGAAGAAGCTCATCCAACAGCGGAGGTGATTCTGGCCGCACGACATGCTCGACGTCGCCACTGGCGCTGAGTGAGGAAAGCTGGGGGCAGTTCACCCTCTGGACTGACTCCGCCATCTCCAACTGAGGAAGTTGATGCTGTTGTTCCAACTGGGAACAACTTTGAACCACTTAGAAGAGTCCGCAAGAACTCTCCGACTGCTGTGCTGAAAAGATCTCCTCCACCTATGGAGAACGTTACAAAGGTGAAGCTGGAGTAGCCCCCTCAGCGGTTGTCCTCTCAAATTTACAAGGTCTGGCGTCAAGTCCAAGGCTCGGTGATTGATCAAGATTACTCCCGCCGACCAAAGAAGATAAAGGTTCGGCAAGAGAAGGACAACTCTGTCGTACCACAGAAGGTGTCGTCTATGTGGGTGCCCGCTGCAACGGCCCCCTCAACGTCACCAGTCCACAAAAAGAGAAGGCCGAAGAAGATCCCCATGTCTGCGACAAATGTCAAGGGCACTGATCCTAAACGCCCTAAGTCTGGGGGCATGGTGGTGCATACCGTCTATATGGCATCCGGAAAAGAGGATAGCCGTATCTCCACAGGTCATCGATCGCTTACGCGATCAGTGACTAAGGCTTAGGAGCAACAACAACAAAAGCTTCAAGAGATGCTAACAGCTATGGCCGCACTCACGGGACCAAAAACAAGCCCGGAGATATCATCGGAGCAGCGTCGTGAGAAGGAAACAGATGTTGAATTCCTTCGGAGAATGCTTGAGAAGAAGGACAAAGAGGCTGCGGAACAAGCGGCCAACATAAAACAAATGGCCCTCCTATTCGAAGATATGGTAGGCATGATGATCTAGCCGGACCCTTCAGCCGAAAATCCTCCAGTAATAATTGAAGATGATAGAGGAGAGACATCAAATCCTCTGCCGGCTCTGTAAGCAGCCAAGGAGGAGACCATCTCCAAAGCCATGCTTGATGATTATATAGCTCAACAAATACGAGCTCATCAAGTGAATGAAGCAAACAACCAAGTCATCAGAACTGGGCGACTATATCCAGGATGGTACGATCAGATTAAGTATCCGCCAGGATACATGATTCCTAAGTTTCACGTATACAAGGGGACAGGCAATCCCCATCAACATGTAGCTCAGTTCAGGGCTCTCTGCGGCAATACCGGAGGTGACGACAAATTGTTTCTTCGTCAGTTCGTCGGCAGCTTGGCGGAAACGGCCTTTGAATGGTATTCAGAGCTGCCCAACGACTCCGTCAAAACTTTTACGGAGATGGAATCGCTGTTCACCCAAAATTTCGTGAGCGCTAGCGAACGCGCCCCAATCACAGCATTAATTAATGCCAGAGTGAAGCCAGGGGAGACATGGGTCCAGTACGCGATACGATGGCGAAATCTATGGTCGAAGTGCGGGCAGCACATCGAAGAAGCACCTGTACTATGCATGTTCGTAGGTACCCTTGATCCGCAGGTGACCATATCCCAGTTCATGATGTTTTTCAAGCCGACTACCTTTCAGACCCTGATTGATAAGCTGGCCCAAATGGACCAGATAGGTCATAATCCTTCCTTTTCAAAGACAGAACCGCGGAACAAAAAGGGTAAAGGGAAAGCGACCTTTATCGCCAATACTCAACAACATCCAAGCAACTTAAACCCGGTTGTTCACCAAAGCAACGTGCGTTCACGCCAATCCCTCGAGGAGAGACTGGGACGTCCTTATTCGTTTCCCCGGGATAAAACGAGGAGACTGTTCGAGTTGGTAGTACGCAACAGGCTCATCACCTTGCCGGATCTGAAACGCCCATTACAACCCGGTGAGGCCAACAATCCTAATTACTACCCCTACCACCGAGCAGTAGGCCATCCGATCGAAGATTGCTCCGTCTTCATAGGCAGTATTGAGGACCAATACCAACAAGGCAAATTCGCACTATCTGAGAACTGGAAGGTGAACCTGCCACAACCTCACGCTCCAAAAAAGGTGGACATGCCGGGGGAATCGTGCTCTTTTATAGAAGAAGCTCCATGGGAGGTCGCTCTTTCAGCCAAGACGAAAAGAATGCTGAAGGATCTCCAAACATTCCCGGAAATTAGCTGGAAAAGTCCGCTGAAACCCGAGATCATTGAAGGAATGCTGAAGTCGCGCCTGACTGCAAGAATTGGTAGTGATAATCAAAACGCCCATGCCCAGCCGTCAAAGTCTTAAAAGAAGAAGACCAAAAAACCCGTGAAGCCTAATGACAAGCGCACAGACCTGCAAAAACATATTGACGCACTGGAAGAATATAACTAGAAGGCGCGAACTCTGGTCACACTCCAAGAATTCCTCAACTATATCCTTGAAAATGAAGATGAAGGAGAAGACTCATTAGATGAATTTGAGGATTATGTGGCAAGCTTCTACGAGATCTCTCACTCGTTAATAAACGATGAAGAAGTTCCGGATGCAGAGAAACTGGGGGCAGATCCCGAACCGGAACTCCTAAGACCGTCAGACGAGATGATTGACGTATTCCTGAATGAGGCCTGTCAGAAAAGAAAAGCTAATCGAGAGCGTGAACTGTCCATATTCGAAAAAGCCAAACGCCGGCGACTGGACGAAAGGGTAGAAACACTCCCACCAGATCAAACCACATCCGCCGCCAGCAAAAGCAGGTTCAAGACAAGAAAAATGTTCGCCAAAGCCATATCAATGGGAATGAAGCTGCCCTCTTTCAGAGGAAATTCTCCTGGCGGTACACATCTTGATGAAGCAGACGTACATCCTGACTTCTGCTTATATCATTAGAGGATTGAACACCCTACTGAAGAATGCAACGTCTTTAAAAATTGGTGGCAAGGGTATGTCGCTCACAGGCAACACTTCAAGAGGATGAAGCGTGAAGCTCGTTAACAGCGGAAAAATGTGACAGATGAACGAGGAAGAGCTGCTGGCAACTGTCACATGGTTGATAGCAGGGGATTGCAAGTTCTCACCTTCGGGAGTGATTCCGAAGAAGAAATGTCTCTCGGTCCTCTCTTCAAAGAATCCACCTCAGGAAAAGAGGAAGAAACGAAGACCTGGGAGAACATTTAGCCGCGCAATCGTACGCTATCTGAAAAGAATCTCGGACCCGCAAATAAGGGATCAAACAAAAGGGATAAGGGGAAAGAAAAGGTCGCTGAGGATATCGCCCTCGATGACCGAGTCGTCTAAGAGCTTGCAGCTAAGGACCCGCCCAAGAAAAACAAAGTGGATTACAACGTTCTGGCACACCTGAGGAAGATACCCTCGCAGCTAAACATTCTCGACGCCCTCCTGCTATCTAAAGAGGTGAGAGATTCTCTGATCAAGGCACTACAAGAACCTGACCAGTTTCAAGCTTTCCTTGCCGAAGAAAAGATGAAGAACGAGCTGGAAGAAGTTCACACAGCCGACATCACCTTCAGCGACGAAGATCTCCTTCTCGGGACATGCGAGCATAACAGTCCCTTGTATGTCACCGGATACTGTCATGACATCAAGATAGGCAAAATCCTGGTCGACAATGGGTCCTCCGTCAACCTTCTCAATGTAAGGGTGTTGAAGGAGATATGCATAAGCGTTCAACACGTCGCTCGGGATAAAATCACTATCTCTGGTTTTGACTCCCAGTCATCACGGACGCTCTGGTCTATGATACTGACGTTACGCTTTGGGCTGCTCGTCACTGACATCAAGTTTCACGTCATTGACGCCAAGACTTGCTACAACGCTTTGCTCGGCAGGCCTTGGTTACACGAGTACAACATTATCTTTTCTACACAACATCATTGTATGAGGTATTTCAAGGATGGTCTCGAGTATACCGTGGAAGGGGAGCTGAACCCATTCTCCATGAACGAAGTCTGTAAATATAAGGACGCAAAATACTTCTTGCCAGACTTTGAAGACAAGGAAATGTGCCATAAGCCGGAGAATAAGCAGAAAGCTATCACCACTATCCCGGTCTTTGGGAGCGATACCGAAGAGGAGGAGGAGATAGTCTATTCAGGGCCACCCCAATGCAACAAGACGGGGCCATCCACCCCTATTCTGGTCTTCGACAACGACTTTGAAGATGAGGTCAATGCAGTATTCTCGGCTCGTCCATCAGTGCAAGCCTTCACTGGAGATGATCAAAGTTTGCAGATCGCCATGGTTCCGCAAGAGCATTACAAAGAGCTCGACGCACTTGATACCTACAGTGTGCAAGAACTGCAGACGTTCTATGTCCTTCCCAGACTAAAAGATGAAAAGGAGATCCTCTTTTATCGGTCCGCTGAAACGAAAGTGGAGAAAGAAATCTGGCATGGCACCGATTCTATGCTTGACATACTCCAACCCATCCGTCTGCCCAGATACTACACAGAAGGATTAAAAAGGATATTGAGGTGCCAAGGCATACCCTTGAAGAAGACTGCTCGACATGCTCAGTTTTACAATAAAATCTGGAACGTCCCCGGGACTCAGCGAAAGTTGCGCAATGAGAGAATGGAAACGATTGGGCTTGGATATGTTCAATCCAAGAGACGAGAGCGATTTCATGGCTGCTACGTTATACATGACTTTGATGAAGAAGGAGATGCTCTGTTAGAAGACACTAACCCTGAACCAAAACGAGGTCTCGCCATGAAAGTGCCAAGTCCGTTGTTCGAAGAATAGATGGAAAAGATAATAAGGGAAGCGGGTCAAAAGGTCCGGGATGATCATAGCCGCGAAATGGCCATCTATGAGAAAGCCAGAACGCAACGCCTCCTTCAGCAGGCTACGAAAAATGACGATGCCCTTCGTCACCAACCCGTCATAAAGAAGACTCGACGCGAAGGCAAAAACAAACTGGAGAACCAAAAAAGCGTTCGACAGCAGCAAAGCGGGTCCAAGAAGTCACGCGATCGAAAACTGAGCAGCCAGGATCCTTCTCTTATAAAGAAGATGGGTCGAGCATATTCTTTGCCCCAAGACAAGACAAGGAAGATATTAGATCTTGTCATAAAATATCAGATGATGACACTCCCGGATTCCAAGCACCCGAGCAAGCAGGCGAGGTCTCTCACCCAGACTATTGCTCCTATCACTGAGCGGTAGGAAATCCTTTCGAAAACTGCTTTACATTCAAAGACTTGGTATAAGACCAGTATCAGCAAGGCAGGTTTGCTTTATCCAGCAGTTGGAGGGTAACCCCGCCACAGAAGCATGAACCGAGAGCCACGTATGCAGCGAGAATAGAGCCGGATCAACTTCGGTCTTCGAAGCGATCTCGCACTTGTCACGTAATAATGCTGACAAGAGAAGGAGTACGCGAGGATATGGATGACCTCTCCTGGTGCTCCGAAAATGAGGATGAAGATGAGTTGATCTCAGAACTTCCACCGGCGCCAAAAGAGCTGGAAGATGGGATACACACTACTACAGATAACTTCTGAAAAATCAATTTGGGAACGGCAAACGACCCACGACCGACGTTCGTCAGTGAGCTATTGTCTGATGAAAAGGTGGCTACGCTCAAAGATGTGCTCATGCAGTATAAAGACTGCTTTACATGGAACTATTCCGAGATGCCAGGATTAGATCCAGAAATAGCCGTCCACAAATTGGCGATTTCTGAGGATATCAATCCAATCAAACAAGCGCCAAGAAGAATGCGGCTTGAACTTGAAATGAGCATCAATGCTGAGGTCAAGAAGCTAATCGACTCTGGCTTTATCCAAGAGGTTCAGTATCCTGATTGGATCGCTAACATCGTCTCAGCGATGAAGAAAAATGGGACAGTACACATCTGCGTAGACTTTCGGGACCTCAACAAAGCATGTCTGAAGGATGACTTCCCCATATCGGTCACCGAGCTGATGATAGACAACACATCCACTCATGAAGTCTTCTCCTTCATGGACGGCTCATCAGGGTACAATCAAATAAAGATGCATCCCGAAGACCAGAAGCATATCGCTTTTCGGATTCCTCGGGCATATTCTGTTACAAAGTAATGCCTATCGGCTTGAAGAACGCCGGCGCTACCTATCAGAGGGCCATGACGAAGATTTTCGATGACCTCATACATGAAGTCGTCGAATGCTATATCGACGACCTCGTAGTAAAAAGCAAATCGCACGAGGATCATTGTGAGCATCTAAAAATAGTGTTCCAACGTCTTCGGAAATACAACTTGAAGATGAACCCTCTCAAATGCGCATTTGGAGTTTCCTCAGGAAAATTCCTGGGATTCATCGTACGACACCAGGGCATCGAAATAGACCCAACAAAGATCAAGGCGATCATGGAGATGCCTCCTCTGAGAACTCTCAAGCAACTGCGGTCTCTCCAAGGGAAGCTCGCGTATATTCGGCGGTTCATAGCCAATCTTTCCAGCAAATGCTGTCCCTACAGTCACTTGATGAAGAAGGGTACCCCTTTCGTATGGGATTGCAAATGCCAAAATACACTGGACGAAATCAAGAAATACCTGCAGAATCCGCCGGTACTGACCGCTCCGGTCAAAGGAAAGCCCCTCATTCTGTACACAACCGCCCTTGAGGGTTCTTAGGTGCGCTATGGGCACAGGAGAACGACCAAGGGAAAGAGAGAGCCCTCTACTATTTGAGTCGAGTTCTCCTGGGGGCAGAAATCAATTACTCCCGCATTGAAAAACACTGCCTGGCGTTGATCTTCTTGATAACGAAGCTCATGCACTATGCTTTGGCGCATGAGGTCCATCTCATATCAAAAGTGGATCCTCTCAAATATTTGATGTCAAGATCCATATTAAAGGGACGACACGCTAAATGGGCCCTCCTCTTGATGGAGTTTTCGATAACATATCGTCCCCTCAAGGCAGTGAAAGGCCAGGCCATCGCCGACTGTTAGTTATATGTATGCTCTAGAGGCCATTACTGTATATACGATGTATATTGTTCGGCACGTCTAAATTTTGAATCGGCCATGGTTGATGCCTTATAGACCCTTGTGAGAGTGCCTAGTAACCCTACACCGACTTCCTCGCTGAGCATCCAATACCTGCCGACTCTCCCTTGAACTGTGAATTGCCAGACGAGCACGCGTTTGACACGATCGACGGGGAGAAAGGAGAGAGTAATACCCAATGGGAACTCTACTTTGACGGGGCATCTTCCATGAAGAAGTGAAAGCACAGCTCCCCCATAATCAAGTCTGGGGTAGGCCTCATCTTCGTGACTCCACAAGGAGGGATAATGCGCTTTGCCTTTTCCCTAACAGAGCCGAGGACAAACAATGAAGCCGAATATGAAGCTTTGATAGCCGGTCTTGAGATCGCTGTCGACATGGGAATTGAAAACCTCCTCATATACGGAGACTCCCAACTGGTCGTTAGTCAAGTAAACGGAGACTATCAAACGTGCAAACCAGAGTTGGTAAAGTACGGTGAGAGAGTGCAGCAATTGCTGACTCAGATCCCTTCCTATGCCCTGGAAAGCATACCGCGTGCAGAAAATAGCAAAGTGGATGCGTTATCCAAACTCTCTAAAGAACTGGCTGACGAAAACCTCGATGACGTGAGGATCGTTGTGCAAAGCCGTCGGGTTCTTGCACCGGCAGAAATATCTCCCGAGTCTTCCGAAGAAAAGGGAGCGACCAAGCTGACGACCCTACAAATAAAGGACCAGGAAAGGGCCAAGGATTGGAGAGAAGTCTTTATAGACTATTTCAAATCCCGTCGAACACCTGAAGAAGCGTCCTCAAGATATCATCTCATGAAACAACCTCTATCCTTGGCCTTCGTCAATGACACTCTATATAAGAGATCATTTGATTCTTAATGGCTAAGATGCCTGGGACCTGAAGAAGCAAGGAGAGTCGTCCATGAAACTCACGATGGACGCTGCGGTTCTCACCAAGCCGGGCCGAAGATGAAACTGAAGATCAAAAGGATGGGCTACTATTGGCCCACAATGATCTAAGATTGCCTCGAATACGCGAAGCAGTGCCACTCGTGCCAGATTCACGGGGACTTTATCCACCATCATCCAAATCCGCTACATCCAACGGTGGTTAGCTGGCCGTTCGAAATGTGGGGAACTGACATAATCGGGCCCATTGAACCAGCATCGTCCAGAGTCCATCGGTTCATACTGGCGACAAATGATTACTTCTCCAAATGGGCAGAAGCAATACCGCTAAGAGAAGTGAAGACGGAGAATATTCTCCATTTCTTCAAGACATATGTCATCTATCGGTACGACATTCCGCGACGGATTATCTCCAATAACGGACCGGCTTACAGAAGCCATAAAATCAGCCGCTTCACACAGCAACATAATATAGACTGGAGATACTCTTTGGTCTACAATCCCCAAGCTAATGGTCTGGCTGAGGCTTTCAACAAGACCTTGACGAAGATCGTGAAAAAAATGGTGTCTAAAAATAAGAAGGACTGGCATGAGAGACTGCATGAAGCTCTCTGGGCGTATTGAACTACGTTCAAAACGGCCACAAAAACAACGCCGTATGCATTGGTATTCGGCACTGAAGCGGTACTCCCCTTGGAGAAAGAGCTACCCTCCTTACGAGTGGCGATTCATTACGAACTAACGGACGAAGACAATGCTCATCTTCGGCTTGAGGAGCTTGACGCCCTTGACGAAACCCGGCTCATGGCGCAACAAAACCTGGAGGCTTACAAAGGAAGAATGACGCGCTCGTACGAAAGGCTGACTAGGCCGAGAACATTCCGCCAAGGCGAACTCGTGCTAGTCGTAAAAAGACCTATGATTCCTAATCGTGCTAAACGGGGGAAATTCGAGCCGAACTATGAAGGCCCGTACATCATAGACAAAGTCTACCAAGGTGGGGCTTACCTGCTTATGGACATGCATGGCGAGAGACCCTTCAGGCCAATAAACGGCCGGTTCCTGAAAAAATACTACGCCTGACGAGTTACGGCTTAGGTTAATGATAGATGACGATGCCTATGTCCGCTCGCTATCTTCCCAAGCCCAAACTCTATAAGTAGTATCCGTGTGACGGACCGAGATGTCCCAAAACTAACAATGGACCGAAATATCCCTAAACTAACAATTGACCGAGACGTCGATAAACTACTACGGACCGCAGCATCCCAAGGCCGACGCAAAAAAAAACAAAAAGGAAAAAAAAGGGTACGTCCATAAGCGAGATGGGCACGGATGAAAACCCGAAAGGGCTCCGTGAGTAAAAACAGCAGGACTACCGGCGAGTTTGTGAAAACCCGAAAGGGCGAAATCTCGTTAAAAGACACTTGCAAGGTCCTTTCGACCCTGTAAGGAGAAAATACCGCGTGAGATCCTTACGACTCACAAGGGAGCAACACACTTAGGAACCCCCACGATTCCTAAGGAGAAAACACACTTACGAGATCCTCACGACTCGTAAGGAGAATTCCTCTTTGAGACCCTCATGGCTCATAGGATTCAAATGCCTTAAGATAAAGAGATCTGAACCTGTTCTTAAGCCGTCATCACACTCCTCAGATTGCCCTATAAGCGTTTCAATATCGACCCTTTTATACAATCCACCGGCACGATAAACATTTCCCTAATAAAGTCCTACCAGCAACTAGGGATATGCTCACATGGTGAACGGCCCTTGTAAGTCCTCTCGACTTATAAGGAGAAAACACTCTTGTAAGAGATTTATGACTTATAAGAGAACATACACTTAAGAATTCTCACGATTTTTAATGTGAAAACACACTTACGAGATCCTCACGACTCGTAGGGAGAAACACCTTTATGAGACCCTTACGGCTCATGAAGTCAAAAGCCTTAGTCAACAGGATTCTAACCCTATTTGGTAAGCCCCTTTTGTTCGAACCGACAAAGGCAAATGATGATTCGCTCCTGGCAATGTCCCAGTGGTAGCGATGCTGATGCCTAAATCGGTATCAAATCCTAAGTCCTTTCACGGCAAATGATGATTCACTCCTGGTAATATCCCAGTCGTAGCGATGCTGATGCTGAGATTGGAATCAGATTCCAAACTCAATACTCGCGACAAAAGTCAGCGAGCTATAAATGCATATGAAATAGCCGAAATGATAGGGCAACTTGCAACAAAATCAGCAAGTAAAATATATGCATACAAAATAGCCGAAATGATTGGGCAACTCGCAATAAAAAGCAGTGAGTAAAGAAAAAGAAAAATAGCCGAAATGATTGGGCACCATGAAAAATAGCTGAAATGATTGGATAATCGCGACTTTCGCGATACAAACAGCTGAAATGATAAAGCATCGCGGAAAGAAAACAAAAATACATATGAAATGAAATTTTTGCCCTACATATGAGATCACATCGATCCCTGTATACAATCCAGGGGAACAAATAAAGAGGGAACCATATCATCCCACCAGGCTCCATCAGAAAGAGAGCCAAGTCTCGATGGTAACATCTGCATCTCAAGAGATCAACAACGGCGTTACTTCTCGTTCCAACCAGAAGTAGATACAACGTCAGCAAAGCGGAGCCAAGGCAAAGCCCCTAGTTCCAGGTCCCAACAGTTCACAAACAACCTAGAGACCATCTCGACGTTCGTCTCGATACAGCAGACGCGATGTCACCCCAACATTCTTTCCCCAGCAGGATGCAGACGCGACACAAAACAACGGAGCCACGGCAAAATCCCTAGTTCCAGGTCCCAACGGTTCACAAACAACCTAGAGACCACCTCGACATTCGTCTCGATACAGCAGACGCGATGTCACTCCAGCATTCTTTCCCCAGTAGGATGCAGATGCGACACAAAACAACGGAGCCACGGCAAAGCCCCTAGTTCCAGGTCCCAACGGTTCACAAACAACCTAGAGACCACATCGACGTTCGTCTCGATACAGCAGACGCGATGTCACCCCAGCGTTCTTCCCCCAGCAGGATGCAGAGGCGACACAAAACAACGGAGCCACGGCAAAGCCCCTAGTTCTAGGTCCCAACGGTTCACAAACAACCTAGAGACCACCTCGATGTTCGTCTCGATACAGCAGACGCGATGTCACCCCAGCATTCTTCCCCCAGCAGGATTCAGATGCGACACAAAACAACGGAGCCATGGCAAAGTCCCTAGTTCCAAGCCTCGACGGTTCACCAACAACCCAGAGACAACTGCGACATTCGTCTCGATACAGCATACGCAATGCCAGCAAACGAAGCGAAGGCAATATTCCTAGCTTCAGTGTCTTGACGACAACTCATATAAAACCTGAAAGACTATCGGAGATCATCCCACACCAGCGCAGAGTGGTTATGACTCATCGGGGCTCCCCAAACTGAACCTAACCTCAAGTAAAAAAGCGACATGGCAAAATTCCTATCACTTGCTCTTCTGACGGTCAAATTGCCAAAGAAGATTACTTGAAGACGTCTTGTCCAGCCCCCGAAAGGATCAGAGACACGACAGTCGGAAGGCTACTCGAACAGCAAGATTGCCTATCAAGGAATACATCAGCTAACGTGACGGTACGACGGGCAAAACCCTAGTACCACAGACCCCAACGGACCTTTGTCGTAAAGAGCAGAGATTAATTATGACGTTAGGACATTCTTGCAAGAACTTCTTGTTTCGTCTCGACTCGTGAGGAAATTTGTGTCCTTGCGAGAACTTCTCGATTCTTCTCGACTCGTAGAGAAAAGCCTTAGGAAATGAGGATAAGAACTTGTTTCCTAAGCACTGGGGCCCTGCAAGTCAGTCTAAGATGGGTGCTTGTATACTATTCACGGGCCACACTCTTCGAAGCCGAACATCGACAACGAGGGAAAAAATCACTTACGAGTCCTCTCGACTTGTAAACGGGAAAATTCTCTTGGGAGATCCTTACGACTCTCAAGAGAAACACACACTTAGGAATCCTCACGATTCCTAAGAAGAAAATACACCTACAAGATCCTCTCAACTCGTAGGGAGAAAAATCTTTATGAGACCCTAACGGCTCATAAAATTGAAATGTCTTAGGCGGCAGACCTGAACTTGTTTCCTAAGCCATCGCTACCCTGCAAAAAGTCCAATATAGACATCTACCTACTATCTATGGGCCACACCTGCTAAAATCACATGGCGACAACAAAACAAAGAGAAGAAAACAACAGTGAGAGATAAAAATGTGTATCTTTTATTCATGAATTCAATTGAGTATAAGACGAATCATATAAAAGAATGAAGAATGGATACATGCTATTCAAAGATTACAAATGTTAATGGATACAAAGACAGCTACTGAGAGGGAGGCATCTTCAATAAATCAGCTAGCAGCTCACGCACTCCTCTCAACTCCTTCTCCTGATCGGTCGCCGCGGCCAGCTCCGCTTCAGTTTGAGTCCATTGCTGTAAGTAGGATGAAAGCTTTTCATCGATTTCCTGTTGAGCAGCTTCCTGACTCTGTGTAACCTGCTCAGTGAAGTCAAGCTTTTTCCTCAGCACCACCTCGTCAGAAATATATCGTTGAAGGTTTTCAAAGATGGAGTTCAGCTGTGCAGCATTCTCTTTGACCTGGGCACGCAGTTGGACAGACTCAGCGGAAGTCGCCTCATGTTCTTTTCGCTTGAGGATCGCCTCTTGTTCGAAATGGCGAAGGAAGGGGGCACTTTGCTCAACCCATGCAGCCCGCTAGGAGTTCAAAGCCAGAATCTCAGGAGCAGGACGCCTAAGCTCCAGCTCATGCAGGCAGGCCTCAATCTTCCTGCAGTGTTTAACCCAAGACTCAACGACGCCTTCGTTATAGAAGTTCACAAGCGTCGCCAATATTGGATTAACCTCGGCAGCAAAATCTGCAGCGAATGTAGGGGCCTCCGCGTCAAGCTCCTAGATGTATTCGCTCAACATACGCAGGCTGGTTGTAACAACCCCAAAATTTTTATACATTTGTTTTATCTCTCTTCAATAATATACCGTATTTATTTGTACTTGGTATTTTCCTTTTTCTATTAAATTTATTATTATTTTATTTCTCAATCTATTATGTATTTTTTTTCTAGGTACAATTTCTTTTTCTTATATTTAAGTTTTTAACTTCTCATTCTTATTTTTCCTTTCATAAATATTTAACCCAAATCCATTATTCTTATTCTCTACAGCCCATCTAAAAAGCCCATTTTCTTTTTAAGCAACATCATATATTTAATTCTAATTAAATATGTGCATGAACAACCTTATATCTCATTGGATAAGTCCTTGCATTGTTATTCCATAAGTCACATGTTCAAATCCCCATTCTTGCAATTATTTTTTATCATTTTTTTTATTCTTCTCATAACCTACAAATGAGACCTTTCATTTCCAAAATGAATGGTGACCTTTCATTTCTCTTTTAATTCTTATGTTAAATGCATATATTATTATACATAATTCACCATTACACCATCTTAATTGTCCTCCTCCATCTTTTCCTTCCTCATATTTTTCTATCTCTCATTTCTCCCTCTTCACCTAAAGTACAAGAAGAAGAACATGAAGAACTCTTCAAGAAGGTCTCGCTAGTAACGCGAGGCTGTCGGCGGATAGACAAGCCCGGTGACAATACCGGCTTGTGTATGTAAGTCCCTTCACTTTTTCCTTCCTCCATCTCTTTCTTTTTCTCTTTATATTTCTCTTGTTTTATATTGCCATGAAAAACTTCACTTGACATATCATAGTTCATAAATAATTAATTAAATGGATATATATATATAAATAATGAACACACAAACATACACACATATATAGTTTGTAAAGTCTTTTTCATTACTCTCAATTCACATGTTAAGATTTCATAGTGACCAATTAGGATTGTATGTTTGTTGTTTTATTTTAAATCACTTTATTTAAAGTTTGTAAAAAAAAAATGAAGTTACGAATAAATACCATAGTTTTCTCATTTCTCACATATGACATATCAATACCTTTAGTTTTAAAATAATTTTTATAAATTAATTTTTAATTCTGAAAATTTCAGGAAATTTCAATATGATATAATATATTATTTTGTACACGCTGTAAAAATTTTAGATCGAACCGCATAACGGTTTAGGAATTACATCGTTTTTATTCACTGGTCGTAAAACAGAAAACTGCAGTTATCGGTCAATTTCTAGGACACATAACTTGGTATACAGGTATCCAAATTGAGCAAACTCAGGTGTTTTTGATATCTACATCGAATGATCTAGATTTTATTAGTTTTATAGTTTTACTTAAAACCCATCTAAGATAAAGAAAACTGCGTTACAACATTAAGTGACGGATCTGGACAGAATCTGTTCCGATTCGCACACTGTTTTAAAATTGGACATAACTCGAACACCCGATGTCCGTTTGTGACAAAATTTAGATGTGTAGATGCACCATTGATAGAACTATAATTTTCTGTATATTATATTACTTAGGAATGCATGAAACAACCTGATATAGGCTTTGCAATAGAATATATAGTTGCTGTCCAGAAATCTGAATTTCTGTTTTAAACGCTGATATTAAAATGATCATAACTAGAGCTTCAGAAATCCAAATCTTATGAATCTTGGTGTTTTGGATAAGTACATAGAAATACCTACAATTTTATAATAAACTTCGTAACCTGAAACCTGATAGAAATTAACTCAAACTGCGTTTTAAAAATATGTGACGGTGCCGAATAGATTCTGATCCGTTTTGCGCGACGATACGAAAACATATATATCTCTCAAACCGGTTGTCGTATTTAGGTGAAACTGGAACTTACGCATCCAAAACATTTAGAGACATATCTCTGTTTATATTCCGCATTCGTTCAACTTGATTAATTAGTCGTACATAATATTTCTTTACAGCATTGTTTATGGTAGTTACTTGAATAATATACTTGACTCATTTCATGTTATTCGAACATGTATACATATTTATCTTGATCATTAAATTATTGTATGTACATAAAGACGATAATTAAATACTTAAGTTGTATTTTGAAAAATATACAATAGTATTTTTACAATAAACCCCCTCAAGTTTTATAAATTACAATAAGGCCCTTAACAATTATTGAACTTCAACTCACTTTCTTTTAGTCTGACTCGGGTTAGAGTCTGACTATTTCTGACTTGAAAATGATTCAAGTCAATCTATATTCTTTATATTTCAACTCAAGATGAATACATGAATTCCAGAATCCAGTTAACAATCTACTTGACTGAACTGAACCATGGATATTCCTTATACATGTTTTCCAGTATTCCATTTACATGACTCTACGGTTATAACCGTTTCCTGATATCATGGTTTCGGTCAGTCAGTTAATCAATCTTATAATCAATACAATTTTACAAGATAACAATACAAACAAGACATCGCGGGGTTTAAAGGGGTAGATTGGTACGGAAGGTGTTAAAGGTGGCACGAGGTGGTCAGATTAAGACACCTAACATGAATACTGTTGCTGTTGTACCGTGGCATAACGGTTCCTTGTACTCTCCATTTGCCCTGATCTCTAGCATATAGAGATCCCCCTTGTATACACTGGCATCCTACTGTACCAAGCTACAAACAACGGCGTTAAACAATATTCCATAATATTCAACAACATAATACTTTAGAAAATACTGCTACTCTGCCATTATCATTCTTCTTTCCTTTGGGACTTACCGAGCGATCTGTTCGCTGACGACATTCTGTTTCTCTCTTCTTTGAATGTCGTCAGGTGACCTGGACCCGGCAGAAGTTGAACCAACCCAAGAAGACTTGGAGCAATTTGCCGAAGACCCAGCAGTATAATTTCATTGTACACTTTTCTTTCCAGTACTTTCCTTTTTCTGTTATGCCACTGTTTAGGCATCTTTATTTCAGTTGTATTTGCTTTTCATGTATTGTACAGAGAATGTTAATAAATAAATGTTGCTGTTCTTTTTATACTCTTGTCTCTTGTGTATTTACTCTATATTGCTTAGCTACGCTTAGCGTATGTACTTCTGAGTACATACGTAGCGGACCTCGCCGCGTCCCCTTCGCCGTATACCGGGAAGCGGGGCGTGACAGGTTTTGTTGGTGGCCCATGCAGGTCAGAGCTGTGTGAATCCCTGTCATGCAGTTCTGGTCTGCGTGAACAACCTAAGCAATATAACACAAGAAACAGCAACTGAAAACATTCTTTACATTACATATTCCTTGAATCCATCTTGAACTCCACCTTTGGTTTCCTTGAACTCCATCTCTCCACTTTTGAATCCTTAATTCTTATTCATCCTTTCTATTTGTATCTTGTAGACTTATTAGCTCAATTGGTTAGAGTATCAATTGACGGAGCTCGAAGAAGATATCATCCTAATCCTGTTTCCTTACTCTATTACACCATCCTTCTTGAGTAATTTCGAGGACGAAATTATTTTTAAGGAGGGTAGAATGTAACAACCCCAAAATTTTTATACATTTGTTTTATCTCTCTTCAATAATATACCGTATTTATTTGTACTTGGTATTTTCCTTTTTCTATTAAATTTATTATTATTTTATTTCTCAATCTATTATGTATTTTTTTTCTAGGTACAATTTCTTTTTCTTATATTTAAGTTTTTAACTTCTCATTCTTATTTTTCCTTTCATAAATATTTAACCCAAATCCATTATTCTTATTCTCTACAGCTCATCTAAAAAGCCCATTTTCTTTTTAAGCAACATCATATATTTAATTCTAATTAAATATGTGCATGAACAACCTTATAGCTCATTGGATAAGTCCTTGCATTGTTATTCCATAAGTCACATGTTCAAATCCCCATTCTTGCAATTATTTTTTATCATTTTTTTTATTCTTCTCATAACCTACAAATGAGACCTTTCATTTCCAAAATGAATGGTGACCTTTCATTTCTCTTTTAATTCTTATGTTAAATGCATATATTATTATACATAATTCACCATTACACCATCTTAATTGTCCTCCTCCATCTTTTCCTTCCTTATATTTTTCTATCTCTCATTTCTCCCTCTTCACCTAAAGTCCAAGAAGAAGAACATGAAGAACTCTTCAAGAAGGTCTCGCTAGTAACGCGAGGTTGTCGGCGGATAGACAAGCCCGGTGACAATACCGGCTTGTGTATGTAAGTCCCTTCACTTTTTCCTTCCTCCATCTCTTTCTTTTTCTCTTTCTATTTCTCTTGTTTTATATTGCCATGAAAAACTTCACTTGACATATCATAGTTCATAAATAATTAATTAAATGGATATATATATAAATAATGAACACACAAACATACACACATATATAGTTTGTAAAGTCTTTTTCATTACTCTCAATTCACATGTTAAGATTTCATAGTGACCAATTAGGATTGTATGTTTGTTGTTTTATTTTAAATCACTTTATTTAAAGTTTGTAAAAAAAAAAATGAAGTTACGAATAAATACCATAGTTTTCTCATTTCTCACATATGACATATCAATACCTTTAGTTTTAAAATAATTTTTATAAATTAATTTTTAATTCTGAAAATTTCAGGAAATTTACATATGATATAATATATTATTTTGTACACGCTGTAAAAATTTTAGATCGAACCACATAACGGTTTAGGAATTACATCGTTTTTATTCACTGGTCGTAAAACAGAAAACTGCAGTTATCGGTCAATTTCTAGGACACATAACTTGGTATACAGGTATCCAAATTGAGCAAACTCAGGTGTTTTTGATATCTACATCGAATGATCTAGATTTTCTTAGTTTAATAGTTTTACTTAAAACCCATCTAAGATAAATAAAACTGCGTTACAACATTAAGTGACGGATCTGGACAGAATCTGTTCCGATTCGCACACTGTTTTAAAATTGGACATAACTCGAACACCCGATGTCCGTTTGTGACAAAATTTAGATGTGTAGATGCACCATTGATAGAACTATAATTTTCTGTATATTATATTACTTAGGAATGCATGAAACAACCTGATATAGGCTTTGCAATAGAATATATAGTTGCTGTCCAGAAATCTGAATTTCTGTTTTAAACGCTGATATTAAAATGATCATAACTAGAGCTGCAGAAATCCAAATCTTATAAATCTTGGTGTTTTGGATAAGTAAATCGAAATACCTACAATTTTATAATAAGCTTCGTAACCTGAAACCCGATAGAAATTAACTCAAACTGCGTTTTAAAAATATGTGACGGTGCCGAATAGATTCTGATCCGTTTTGCGCGACGATACGAAAACATATATATCTCTCAAACCGGTAGTCGTATTTAGGTGAAACTGGAACTTACGCATGCAAAACATTTAGAGACATATCTCTGTTTATATTCCGCATTCGTTCAACTTGATTAATTAGTCGTACATAATATTTCTTTACAGCAATGTTTATGGTAGTTACTTGAATAATATACTTGACTCATTTCATGTTATTCGAACATGTATACATATTTATCTTGATCATTAAATTATTGTATGTACATAAAGACGATAATTAAATACTTAAGTTGTATTTTGAAAAATATACAATAGTATTTTTACAATAAACCCCCTCAAGTTTTATAAATTACAATAAGGCCCTTAACAATTATTGAACTTCAACTCACTTTCTTTTAGTCTGACTCGGGTTAGAGTCTGACTATTTCTGACTTGAAAATGATTCAATTCAATCTATATTCTTTATATTTCAACTCAAGATGAATACATGAATTCCAGAATCCAGTTAACAATCTACTTGACTGAACTGAACCATGGATATTCCTTTTACATGTTTCCCAGTATTCCATTTACATGACTCTACGGTTATAACCGTTTCCTGATATCATGGTTTCGGTCAGTCAGTTAATCAATCTTACAATCAATACAATTTTACAAGATAACAATACAAACAAGACATCGCGGGGTTTAAAGGGGTAGATTGGTACGGAAGGTGTTAAAGGTGGCACGAGGTGGTCAGATTAAGACACCTAACATGAATACTGTTGCTGTTGTACCGTGGCATAACGGTTCCTTGTACTCTCCATTTGCCCTGATCTCTAGCATATAGAGATCACCCTCGTATACACTGGCATCCTTCTGTACCAAGCTACAAACAACGGCGTTAAACAATATTCCATAATATTCAACAACATAATACTTTAGAAAATACTGCTACTCTGCCATTATCATTCTTCTTTCCTTTGGGACTTACCGAGCGATCTGTTCGCTGACGACATTCTGTTTCTCTCTTCTTTGAATGTCGTCAGGTAACCTGGACCCGGCAGAAGTTGAACCAACCCAAGAAGACTTGGAGCAATTTGCCGAAGACCCAGCAGTATAATTTCATTGTACACTTTTCTTTCCAGTACTTTCCTTTTTCTGTTATGCCACTGTTTAGGCATTTTTTTATTTCAGATGTTTTTCCTTTTTCATGCATTGTACAAAGAATGTTATTAATAAAAGTTGCTGTTATTTCAATATCATTTGTCTCTTGTGATTATTTTATATTGCTTAGTTACGCTTAGCGTATGTACTTCTGAGTACATACGTAGCGGGCCTCGTCACGTCCACTTCGCCGTACACTGGGAAGCGGGGCGTGACACTGGTCATAGCGCCTTTTGAAGATGGACGTCTAGAAAAGGGCCATGTCGGCATTATGATGCGAGACTCGAACGGAGCTGGAGTCAGTGCGACCACTGCAAAACAAATCATAGTCAGATGTCGGCTCAAGAAATAAAGAAAATACACGAATAATAGAGTCTATTATACCGGCTGCAACAGGGGGCAGAGCTGGGAGTACTGGTGGCGCGACAATACCCTCGTCCCCTGCTTCAATTTGTAAGGCTACAAGTAACACAAAGAAGAATTAGCAATGTCATGGCTTCCTGTAGAAGAAAGGAAAAGACGCCGTTTAAAAAAGGGGGGACTATACTCACCCGCATCGGTAGGCAAAATGACTTCCGACTGGAAGGAGAAGTGCGGGTTCAGCACTTGATACAGATGATCGAAGAGAACTCCTGCAAGGTTACGATGATACTTGGTCAGTACACGAAAGATGCTGTCCCCGATTTAAATTAATTGCAAACCCATACCTTCCAGCATTTGAGAGGATATAAGAAGAGCAGCTGGTGGTGCTTCTTCACGTGTCGCAACCTCAGCGCTCACCACAGCTACTTTCGAAAGGAACAAAATGTCATCAGAAAGGACTGCAAAACGAAAAGAATGCAGCGACCCAAGACCTATCAGACAGGTCATCAGCCAAAACGGTGACGAAAGCATCGCCAAGCATCACGACTTATTCGATCTCATTCGGGGGATGGTTTCGCCGCCCGTGGCTTCGTCCCCTGATTCCATGAGGGCCGTCGTGACACTCGCAATGCCAGGCGATGGCAGGGAACCACAGGTGGAAAGAACGACAATTGGAGCAGTCCCGGACTCCTGAGAAAGAGTAGCCGCTTCGGTCTCGGTAGTTGCCGTCATCTCGCCTGTCACCTCCTCACCCGGACTTGGCCCTGCAGGGTATGATATATGAGAATATGAAGATTAAACTCTAATAAAAGGACTCAGTGTTACGTTACCTTGGGTCGGCTTTTCAATTGCTTCCCGAGCCGCGCGTACCGCCTGTCTATGAGTGGTAGATAGGGCGACCGGAGCACCCTCTGAAGAAGCAGGGGAAGGGGAAGCAGCGCTCGAGCCTGCACCTACAGCCATGGCGGCGTTACGTTCTCTTGCTACACGCTTCCTGCGCTTCATTTCTTCCAGGGCCGTGAGAGATGATCTTCTTAAGACCTTCGACAAGGAGACGCCATCGTCCGAGCCAGGAGCTACCTCTGGAGCCGTTATGGCGTCCGTCATCAGTTGCTTAAGTGAAGCCTCTTTTGGCGATACCGGGGAAGCTGGGACTTCGGTAGCCGGCACTGGAAGCATCTCCGCACCACCCTGCGAAATCGGCACTGCACTCAGGATAACTCAGGTTGAAGTAGTCCCTCCTATAAGATGAAAAAGGAGGGTCAGTCTTCCCATTAAAAAAGGGGAATGAAAACACAGTGAGCCGAAATATACCAAGGCCCAACGAAGCGCGAAGCCTCTCTTTCTCTTCAAAAGTCTTGAGGGAAGCTGCTAGAGCCTCTTCGACAGAGATACCTGTCGAAGAAGAAAAGCGTCAGTTAAAAGCATAATAATTAAAGTAGTCGCGAAAGAAAGTATGACCGAAGTCTACCTGACTGCGCGATAGTGATTATTACTGCTTCATCACGAGCCAGTCGCTTGGAAGCCACCGGGGCAGCTTCAAGATTGGTATCATCCGGTGCCATGAATAGACCCTCATTGGTCCCATATTCACTCAAGCCCTCGCTATAGGGAGCATGAGGCTCCTGGATAAGAAAGACGTCAGCAAAGGAAAGCGACTTCTTCTTTTTCTGCGAACGAGTACCAGCAGCCGACAATACAGGCTTGTGCTTGGCGGGCAACTTTGGGCGACGAGTCCCAATTTCTGTACCCACCCCCGATTTAGGAGACGCTGCAGCTACCACTTTTACAGGAGCACAGGGTTGGGGTAGCTCAGGGATAATACGTGGTACCACAGCCGTAGCATCTTCCCTTAAGGGAGGACGGATAATGGTCCGTCGTTTCAAGGGAACGGCGGGGTTACCAGCCGGGGCGGTGCCCTTGCGATCAAGCAGAAATCTCTTTTCTTCCCTAATAACAGTGCCCATCGAATGTTGATACCACGCCACATACACGTTCAGGGCTTTCAGAACACAACTCGGTTCACTAATGAAGAAGTTGGACCCTGTGTTTAGGCGCATAAAATGATGCAACGCGCTCCAGATACCCTCTTCAGTAGCAGCCGGTTCTGCCAAGAAGGCCTCAAGCGGGACGCCCTCATTATAGCTTAACTGTTGGGCGAAATGATGCGGGTTGTATCTCAAAAACAACGCCGAATTATTCTGCCTGAACACAAGAAAGCCCGGCCTGATGGAGTATAAATGTAGAATCTCCCGAGCTTTCAAGACAGAGGCCCTGTCTTTAAAGATGTCCTGCAATGGATGCACCATTTTTGCGGATTCCTGGCCAACGGTCAGAATTTTATCGGTGAAGGTCATGCCATCTCCAACCATGCGCGGACGAAGGAGCAAACCCCTAGCTTCCCACGGTGTCGGATTTACAATGAATGCGTCGACTAGCCGCATGATCCGAGGGAACTTACACTTGTCATAGAAGCAAGACCTTTTGTGGATACCGAAGACGCCAAGTACATGTAGCTTGATCCAGGACATAAAATAATGCATCGAGAAGTTCACGTGCTGCACCCCTGGTTCAGTAGTGTCTGCTGCCAAGATGAGGCCGTGATATAAATGGGCTAACCCAGCAATCCCGACGACCACTTGTATCCCAGCAACCATTCGGTGAGCTGGATAAAAAACGGACGGCCTCATATGGAGAGGGTGTATCGGAAGTGCAAACCAGCTTAGCCATAGCCCGAGGAACCCCAAAAAGAATGTTTCTTCGTCAACTCCAGGAGTTGCAAGTTCTGTGAAAGAGACGACCAGGGTGTTGGGGAGAAAGAAATTTCTCTGATCCGCTTCTGCTGCCGGTTAGTTGTCCAAACCGAAACCAAAAGGATCGTCGAGTTTGGCAAATTTCGTGACTTCCTCCGACAGGACTTCCGAGCGGAGAAAACGGGCGATGAAATATGTGAAATTAACCCCGCGGTCTCCGGATTCAAGAAAGATCCTCTCATAGATATTCAACACCTTTATCAAACTCGGGAATTGATGTTGAATGGCGTTCTCCGGGGTAAGACCCATTACCACTGATTTGGTGGCAAAGATGTACTCATCTGGAGGAAGCAACTCCTCATAATGTTCTCCCCTAACCGGTAAGCCGGAAACCTCGGGAAAATCCTTTAAAGAAATTGAAACTTCTCGATCCAACAAAAGGAAGGTGTGGGTCGGAATGTTCCATTGCTCCAGGAATCCTTGACCCACCAGGAAAGAGGCGTGGAATATTGGAAGAGAGACGCATAAACTGCGGGATACAATCCAAGCTTCAGCAGCTGCGACTTCTTAGCCGATAAAATATAGCGAGCCCATTGCAGATATCTGGCTGGGTGACGAGGAGTTAAGCTTATGTTATATGGCTGTCCCCAAGGACGCGACTCACCCTGGCATATACGCCGTCCTAGAGTATCCAAAGCCGCCGCCGGCTGTACGGGTATTGCAGCCATAGAAGGCTGAAGGAGACCCTCCGAAGTCCAATTGACCTCCTCCACGGCATAGTTTATCGGGGGTGCATCTGCATAAGGGATCGCCGAGATAGGCTCCGAAGGCGTCGCGCAAGAAAAGCTCCGTCAGCCCCTGGTAATTTGACTGTACCATCTACCCCATAGATGAAGATTCTTTCGCTCCGGAATATGATCTTTGATCAACGCGAAGACTTCCCTATCCACTGGCGCTGTAGGGAACCCGCTTTCTAAACGGACAAAGGGAAATGAAGTATCGAAAGACATGGTACCTGCACAAAAGAGAACAAAGTTAGCCGTCAATGCTACAATTCAAGTTCTGGCACTGGGTACTTTAAGTTCGTACCGCACTGCAATGCAGTAAAAAGGGCCAAAGGGGACCCACACAATCTAGATGATAACTCATCATTAATAAAACAGTCTCATCATTTGATGAGACTGTCATTAAACGAGGAAATCCTCAAAGGATTCTCATTTAATGAGGGCCCCTCGGGCCAATGAGTAAATCTCCCATTGAGAGCAGTGCTCTGGAACAGACAGACAACTGCCATAATTAATCATGAGGGGAATAAAATTCCCTCCAAAATTTCTAAAGAGCAATGCTCTATAAGGAAGATGAAACAATCTATCAAGAAACCCTAAGAAGCAAAGCTTCTACAGAGTAAAAACTCCATGATCTTCAAGATCTGTGAATAAACCTTTAGTTCTTCATGAACTATATTCCAGTTCATGGGTTAAAATCACCCTAAAAAAGATTACATCTTGGAAATGAGCATAGCTCTGTTAATGGGTAAAACCCTAATAATATATTTTTAGATCTATGATCTAAGGAGAGCAAACCTCTGTTTAAAAGTTCAATTTATACCTAAATTGGGCAGAGTTTTGACTCTTAAGAAATTTCTTAAAGGGAAGAGCTATGCTCTGAAAGAGAAATAATTCTCAGAAGAAAAAGTGAGAAGATGAACAAAGGTCATCTCAAAGGGCCAAGGGTCCTATTTATAGGCGCTGAGAGCCGTTTCAACTCTTAAGTTGATCCAATGGCAGAGATGCTGCCACCGCTGCACTTACGTGTGGGCCACGTGAGCGCAACGGTGGGGGGCATTTGTTTCCCCCAATCGGAGCAAACCTCTGTTCAAATTTCAAATTTTGAAATGAAGCAGCGCTTTATAGCAGCGCCAGCGCTGAGAGTCAAAGATTCTGAGGCAGCGCTCACGTGCAAAGCACATGAGCGCTGCACTCTAAGCAGCGCACCACATGAAAAACACGTGAGCGCTGCACTCTAAGCAGCGCACCACATGCAAAGCACGAGAGCGCTAGCGCTGGAACTAAATGTTCCTAACCGTTGGATCAAAGATCCAACGAACATGATCAATTAACCAGAGTAAAATTCTGTTAAGGAAACATTCCTCACAATCTTTCCAAACAGGAAAGATTGTGCTCTATAAATCAGAGCACCGTTGGATCAAACATCAAATGGTGATTAAAATCACCAAGGTACAGAATAAATTCTGTATGGGAAAAGATTTTCCAATCTTGTTAAAAACAAGAAGATTGCCTTCTGTAAAACAGAAACCCTAGGATCAAAAATCCAACAGTGGGGAAATCCCCAAATCAATAAGAGAAAAGATCTCTTCAACTGATTCAATAAATCAGCTTTCCCTATATAAAGGCCCCAAGACTTCAAATCTCAGAGAGAGGAACTCTCCCATAAACTTGGAGAAATTTCAAAGACAAAGAGCAAACTCTCATAAGAAGAAATTTTTCTTAAAGGTCAAAAAGAACAGAGAGATGAAATCATCTCATATAAAAAGAAGAATTTACTTCTTTTTCTAAGATCATAGATCTATAAGACCAAGGCCTTTCACAACAGGGATCAAAGTATCTCATCATAAAAATAAGGGGAAAAACTTAATCTTCTACAGATCATAGATCTATAAGACAAATTGTCTTTCAGAGATTATAATATCTCATTATAAAAGGGGGAGAATAATTAAATTCTCTTAGGATCATAGAGCCATAAAGGCCGAGTCCTTCACCAAAAACATAAGAAATTGAAATATCTCCTATAAAAAATAAGAACTTTGTTCTTAGATCCGTGAGACAAAGTCTCTTATAAGAAAGAGAATTTAATTCTCATGGCGCAAAGCTTCCTAAAAAAAGCCCTAGCGCTCCAATCAAAAGAAACACTTCAGCGCTCCAGAGCTAACACATAGCATTGCAGAGCCTTAGCGCTCCAAACTTCACCAGAAGCGCAATGCGCTCATTAACTGGCGCTCAGTGCCAGGCGCCCCACGTGCTCCTCACGTGTGCGCTATTTCACCAGAAGCGCAATGCGCTCATTAACTGGCACTCAGCGCCAAGCGCGCCACGTGCGCCACGTGCTCCTCACGTGTGCGCTACTTCACCAGAAGCGCAATGTGCTCATTGACTGGCGCTCAGCGCCAAGCGTATCACGTGCTCCTCACGTGTGCGCTAAGAGAACATAAACTGTTCTATAAAAAAAAGCCCCAGATCTATGATGAGTGCCCAACAATCAATAAAGGACAAAAAGATTGTCAGAGCCCGAACCAATGCTCAGCATTGTTAAATGTTCAACATCTTAATTAAATGGGCCGAGCCTAAAGTGGCAACAGATCCCTAATTCAGATCAATTGAGCCTATGTGCTCACAAATCTTTGATCTTAGTCCCAAATTGGACTATAGATCTTCCAACCAATATTGGTTCAAGGGTACATCTCTTCACTCCTCTGATATTTGTCGTTGTAATCTTTCAATGTCTTCAGAGAGGTGACTGGTCCTGACAACCAGATATTCCACGGACCGTGGGGTCCTTAAACTCATGGACTATGATGTCCTTAAACTTTACAGACTATGACGTCTTTAAACTCGACCGCAAAGTCCCTAAACTAAAACAATAGAGCCCAAATGCTCTTTTGTTGGATCTAAATGATCCTATTACGTAGATCTTAGTCTAAAATTAGACTAACGTATCCTTAACAAACCGTTAAGTTGATCTTAGTCTAAAATTAGACCAACGTATCTTTAACAAACGTTTAAGTTGATCTTAGTCTTAAATTAGACCAACGTAACCTTAAACCCAACCCAAACCCAAATCTAAGAAAATACGAATTTGGACTAATCCACGCCCTACGGGCGACAACATAAATTAGTCTCCGTATACAATCCACGGGCAACCAAAAACAAAACAAACACACACGACACGAAGTGACCATCTGGAGAAGAAGAAAGTTGTTACCGCGATACGGTAGCGTAATTAACTCCAGGGGCTTGCGGCTGCAGGGAAGAGCGTCCCCATAATCAAAAACCTCTCAAATGAGGGGGAATCTGACGAAGTCTGCTACAACGGCCGCATCCGTCTAAACCTCTGATACACGGTGCCATAAATCAACTTGTCATCTTCGGAGAGGTGGACGGATAAATCCAAATAGTATCTGCCCCCAAATTCAGGCAAGACAGACCTGCGCGGTCGCATCTCTGTCTTTCGGTGGAGAACATGTGCTTCGTTTCGTTGCCGGAAACTCCTTGTATCGTCGCCGGAACTTCGTCGGAGTTTCGCCCTTTGTTAACTCCACTTGTACACTATGCGAACTTAGAAATTTCTTGAGAGTTTTGGCAGGGAATTGTGAGTGAGGAGGGGTGAAATGAGGGTGGTATTTATAGGGAAAATTAGGGTTTAGGGTGTTTAAAGAATGCATTGAAATATGCATTAAAATTGGATTAATTAGGCATTTTATTGCTTTCTGGAAATAATCAGAGTAAACAAGCAATATGGGGTTAGTGGGGTAGATAAAAGGTTGCAGAGGTCGAAGTTTGGGGGCAATACCGTCGGTTTAGACCGGCGGTGCCGGTTCTTTATGTGTGTGTCGTCGGTTTTTACCGTCGGGTAGGGCTAGGGTTTAGGCCACGTGTCGGGGTTGATTGGTATACTTCAGTGCAGATGTTTAAATGATTTGTAACTCTTCATTTTTCGTGTTGTGCACGTGTAGACCCTTGGGCTTCTAAAAAGATTAAAAGAAATTTAATTAAAAAGAATGTGTGGCTGATGGGATTTGAACTCTGGTGTTATGGATCAGCAGTGTAAGGTCTTACCAGTGAGCTACAAGCTCTTTCTTGCTGTTCAAAAGAAAAACAAATTCTTATAGTACTCACAGGAAATGTAAATACCCCAATTGTACATTAACTTTTAATCAATTTTATGTACACAAGAATTGGAGTTGTTACAGTAGTCCTCCTGACTAGGCTCGATCTCCTCGGTCCTTACATCATCTGACAAAAATTCCAAGAAAACAAAGAGACATGGAGGAATGTCGTCAGCGAACTAGAGCCTGGTAAGTCCTCAAGATAGGTGTGAATTGTATGATTAGGTGGAAGGTGATATAGTAATTAAACATGGAAATATAACATAAGCATGTCAGTTAAATAATGTGTATGAATATAAAAGATGCAAAACCTAGTATGAGTTAGTCAACATGAGTATGTAGTAAGTGTGTGCTGGTGAACAGGAGTCACATAGTAATGTGTCATAAAAGGTCTTTATAAGGTAATTTAACTAACGTAACTTTAAATGTGAATGTCAATCAATCTCAAAAGTATTCACAAACTCAAGGATAGGGCCCCATGAGTAAAGAAACGCGGGGCCAAATGTGATGGGACTTCAACTGACGTTAAAGTATTCCAAACCTAAGAGCAGGACCCTAGAGGTTTGGAAACACGAGCCCTCATTCATGAATTTGTTATGTATCATTTCATCCCGGTACCATATCAACGTTATTTATATCGTTTCAGCCTGGTACCACATCGGCATTAATTGTATTAATGAGATTCCGTTGGATTCATATTCAAACTACCCCAACACCCCATGTATATTAGTCTATGATTAATGTTACGAGTCTTGATCGAATCCATGAATACAAAAGATATTATCAAGTTTTCAAGATTGAGTTCATATCAAGAATCATGTAGTCATGACAATTGCAACACATGTCAATTAAATTTGTCACGCCCCGCTTCCCAAGATGCGCAGACTACGGCACGTGAAAAAGCCAACCATGCTACATATGTCTAGAAAACATCCTTCCACAGTCACATTACGGCTGCCTATAGGATATCAAGAACATAAAAATATAAAATATATCTAATACATGTCTATTTGCCACAGTAAATAGAGTCAAGAAAAATGCATAAGCGAAAACGAATCAAATCCAATAAACAACATTTGAATCCTGTCCCAATATGGGCTCACATAAAAAAGAATAAAACTGCGGAAATAAACTAAACTAAACATCTCTAAAACACATGTTCAATTTCTCACTGCTCGTCTTGATTGCTAAAGTATTCTTGATCTGCCTGCAATAAAGGTAGAGGAACCGGGCCATGCAAAACTCAGACGTCAGTGCGTCATAATATCAAAATAACAGTAACGACTATGATATAATAATATAATTAAACATGCATATAAAGGATAAATACAGATCTGAAACTATGAGGTACAAGTATGTGATGTGGGTTCTAAAACTGTGCTTCTGGGTTATCTATTCTAAAAGTCTTTGAAATCAATTTAATGGAATCGTCGATTTAACTCAATAGTATCCCGTGCATGTCCGGGACCACGGTCAAGATTCTTAGGCTGAATCCGAGACGTGCCACTAGGCAGTAAACAAGTAACCTGTATACTTGAATGATGTCAGCAGCATCAACCCGGGGGTGGCCTAACCCGTAAAGATTGATCAGTATAACTATCGAACTGTTGAGTTATAAGTCAGGTTTCATTATTGATTTTTCCTTACTCCCCAGGTTTTGTGTTCAAGTCAGATATTGAATATATGAATCTAATGCCAACACAGGTTCAAGTAGGTACAGGTTTTATCTATGCAGACAACAAGTTACGTCCATCAGGACAACAAGTCAGGATTGTTGGCATTAGTAACAGGATCCAAGTAACAAGTCAAGTAGTGTGTCGTGGACATGTCATGTGATGCATATTAACCAAATAAATCCCAAATGTGAAACTGTAATCGATATTGGAACACGGTAAACAATATTGATGTCAGGATGCATATGTGTCTATCTGTAATAACCATTTATACGTCCATGACTATATATGATGCAAACTAGATAACACGTTGTACTAATATAGTAGTATACTGATATCATAATGTTCCGGCATGCAACTAGATATACTATTCTCAGTACGGATACGAACGAATATCGTAAAACTGTAAATCTATAACATTTGCTGTATAATAAAACATATGTACTATTTTTATAGGTATCGATATAGTAACATATCATGTTGCAAGATAAACTTGCCTGATCGGATCTCATGTCGGGGTACGTATGTCACGTTCGACGTCGGATAAACGTTACGATGCAACTCATGCGTGCAAGACTGGACCTGGCTGAACAATGACGTGATATGATGATTAGGCTTGATGACGACGATGACTGGATCATCCGGATAGTCGGCGACGCGCGCGATTCTGTCGTGACGAGATTAAGAAAGAAAAGAAAGAAAGAAGAGAAGAAGAAGAATGGGGTGTGGCTGTTGTGTCGGCTCTGGTGGCGAGAATAGAGGTGAGACGAGGCGACGGCGGCGATGGTGGGTAGCCGTCGGCGATAAGGGGGCAGTGGGTTTCTTGGTTACTGTTTGGGGTCGGGAATGTAGGGTTGATGGTGGTGGTTTATGGTGTCGGGGATCGGAGAGGGAGGTGAGGATGGTGAGGAGGATAACGACGAGCTCTCCGGCGATGAGGGGTGTAGGCGTCGGGGCTGTGCAGGGTTTGGGTTGCAGGCGGCGTCGCGAAGTCAGGTTGCAGGGATATCGTCGGGGGAAAGAAGGAGAGGAAGAGGAGGTGGTGTGGGCGAGGTCGGGGTGAGGTCAAAGTGGTGAGGTGATCGGCGGCGAGGGATTTCTGGAGTTGCTGCAGGGGGAGGTTGCTGGGTTTGCTCGGGGTTCGTGGGTTCTCAGGGATAGAGGAGGAGAGGAGGAAGTAGAGGTGGTGGAGGTTGCGAGGAGGTCGAGGAAGTGGTGGTGACGAGGTTATGGGGAGGTCGGCGGCGAAGGCGAGGTGAGGGCTAGGGTTTGGGTTAGTTTCTCATCGCGGGGAAAGGGATAAGAAAGAGAGGAGAGAGAGAGGCGTTTTAAATATTAGGTTAATAATAGTTTTGTGTGTGTGTGTGTGTATTGAGAGAGAGAAGGGGGGACACAGAGTGTAGAGAGAGAGAGCGACGTGAGTAAGAGAGAGAGAAGATATGAATCTCTGAGAAAATATTTAGTTAAAATATATATTATAAAGGTTTTGAAAAGAATACTATAATATATATTCCGGGTTTAAACAACTAATAACAAAATACCCCGAATATTATTCAGGTTTCTTCTAAAAATCTAGTTTTAAAATATAGATAATATACGTATAATATAAAACCATAATGCGATGCGCAGTTAATAAAAATGCATACCCCCAAGAATGGATATACTTAGCAATCCAAATGAGACTGTTTTAACAATCTGGACATGAACACGATGTATGAATGCACACATATGATATTGGGTATGATAACATGCCATGCTAGATATCAAAATATATTATCTGGTTATTAAATTATTTAAAAGAAGTGCAGCTACAAAAATATATCATATAAGTGTGTATCGAATCTAGATGTGCACGGATCCTCTGTACTAGCAAATATATGATGTAATCTTGAACCATAATGGGTTTCAAGCATGCGGGTCGGGTCGGATTGTAACAACTCCAATTTCAATGTACAGAAAATTGTTTAAAATTTAATGTACAATTGGAGTATTTGTAAATCCTATGTATACTATAAGTATTTTTTTTATTTTAGAACGGAAAAAAGCACTTGTAGCTCATTGGTAAAGCCTAGCAATGCTGTGACGTAGCCCCTGTGATCGAATCCCCCAGCCACATTATCTTTTTATTTAAATTTATTTTAATCTTTTAGAAGCCCAAGCGTTTGCATGTGCACTACAAGTAGAATGAGGAGTCACAGAATATTTAAACATGTGCACAAGGCTAGTTAAAGCGACAGAGACACATGGCGACGATCTGAGGCAATTCCACCGGTTTTTGACCGGCGAAACATGCTAAAAGCCTGGTACCGCCGGTCTCCCCCATCGGTAATGCTTTGATTTTTTCCCCCTGCACCTCTTCAGCTACCCCACTTCTCTCACACTATTTATTTTCTCTTCACATTTCCAGAGAACAATAAAACCTCATTTAATCCAAATTTTAATGCATTCTTTCACCCTATAAACCCTAATTTCTCCTATAAATACCACACCATATTTCATCCCTCCTCAATGAGAAATTCCATGTCAAAACTCTCCAATATTCTCAAGTCCCTTTAGTGTGCAAGTGGAGTTAGCGAAGGGCGAAGTTCCGGCGACGTTCCAAGAAGTTTCCGGCGACGAAACGACGCCCCGAGACCTTCCGTAGCTTCATCTCATTCTCCTCTAGTTCAAAAGACAGTAAGTCCCTTCTCTCCCTCTCTTCTTCTTCTTTAAAAACTTTCAATTCTAAAATCCGACGTAAGCGAAGTTAATCCGACTTCCGATTCGGTTTTCTATAAATCTCTATTTTTCTTAATCAATAAAATTTCATACCATCACATAATGTTTAACAAACATTAACGAACACCTTAAAACAAGTTTCATCTCAAAATATTCTTTTATGCAATTTTTATTGTACTTTTACGGTAAAATACCACATACTTTACATTTCGCCATAAAACAACATAAAACTTGTAATACCTTTAGATAAATCATGAGATAATGACCTACCTCCACACAACATACGTCTTTGACATAGCACGATGAAGTTTTGGGAATATTTTCATGGGATAACACGACTTTACAAATAAATACCATCAACTTATAAAACCATTTCTTTAAAAAGATGTATTAAATAATTCCTTGTAATTACGCCTCTACAACCCACTTTTGGGGACCCCGTTCGGGATGGTGCAGATTATCGCACATCCTCGGGCTTAGTAGAGCGAGATGCAGACCTCCGAAAGGAGAATTCGATCTCGATGGAATTTTTATGCATTTTTCTTTCGAAAATGAGATTTCTATAAGAAAATAAATAAAATTATTTTCATTAAATATATATATATATATATTATCTAAATATCTATTTTAATTATATAAATATTCCAAGTTTTCTAATCCAAAGGAATCACCATTACATGAAAATACCATCCAAATACAAAACAATTCCAATATTTCAATAAAATACCATATACTATGAAAACTGGGTTCTACTCACTAGAAATTTCACTTTTATAAAATATACAACTATGAAAATCTTAAAGATGATAATTAAATCCTTGAGGTGTATTTTGAAATTATACTAAAATTATTTTTTACATAAACCCCCCTCAAGTTATACAAAATTACAATAAGGACCCTAGTAAACATAGGTTTAAGCGGGACCAGTTCTCTTGAGCCTCAGGGAGATGGAAAATATGGGTGCTTGCCTATCTAAGCTAGACAATCTAATAAACGGTGTTATCAACACGGTAATTGTCTTGGAAAAAGACACAAATCCTGTCGTCCATGTGCATCAGTTACCGATAACATCAAAACTAATTCAGGATTTCAATTTCTTTTTAAAGTGTCTGACTCAGACCGAGTCTCAATCTAATCAATCTGACTTGAATGTGATTCAAGTATAAACTACAATACAACATGAATCCATAAATCCGTCTATTCAATCTATATCAATATATATTGACTGAACCGAACCATGGATATACTCCGTCTACATGACTCTCCATCTACATCCACTCCATTTACTGATATCATGGTCTCGGAAAGACATCCATTTATGTAATAAAAAAATACAATCCATACAAAAGACATTACGGGGTTTATAAGGGGTATATTGGTACGGAAGGTGTTAGAAGTGGCACGAGACTGTAAGCATAATACACCTAATCTGAATATCCATTTCCATTGTACCGTGGCTGAACGGTTTCTTGTGCTCCGTATACCTTAGTCTCTAGAATAGTGGGACTCCTCTCATATATACTGGCATTTTCTGTACCAAGCAACAAACAACAATGTTAACAATATAATTAAACATTATAAGATATATTCTCTTTCTGTCTATTCTATCTCTACTTACCTTTGGGACTTACCGAGCGATTGTTCGCTGACGACATTCCTTTCTTCTTTCTTTGGAATGTTGTCAGGTGATTCGGACTCATTGGAGATCGATCTTAGCACTAAATATTTGGAGCAGATACCATTTGACCCAGAGCTTTAGAGACTTGTACATTTTTATTTCATTTTAGTTATGCCATTGTTTAGGCATCACTTTCTATTCATATACTTTCATTTCAGTTGTACTTGTAAGAGAATGTTTAATAAATAAAGTTGATGTTCATTTACATTTCTGTCTCTTGTGTACATTACTTTATATTGCTTAGTTACGCTTAGCGTATTTACTTCTGAGTAAATACGTAGCGGCCTCGTCGCGGCCTCTTGCAATACACCGGAAAGCGGGACGTGACAGGTTTTGTTGGCAGCCCATGCAGGTCAGCTTTGTATGGACATGCAGGTCAGTTCTGCATGGACATGTGGGTTAATTCTGCATGAAGTCCTAACCAATATAACACAAGAAGCAGCAACTAAAAACATTCTTTACATATTCCTTGAATCTTTCAATTTCATATATTTTGAATCTGTCCTAACCCAAATTTTTCTTTCAAGGTTATGGATTCCCCAAACAGCACCAGCACCATCTTCAACAACACTCCACCACCTCTACCGCTTACACCTACCGTCGCTGCTCCGATCAATGAGTAGATGATACTGCTTGAGGCGATCCGTAGCCTCCTAGAGGGACAGTAGCAGCAGACTGCTATTTTGATGAACAACCTAGAAGCGGAAGCCCCGAGGGTAAAGCAATTCCAGGCTTTGCACCCCAAGCAATTCTCAGGAAAAGAGAGCCCTTTGGAAGCTGAGGAGTGGGCTCAGAGTATTGAAGATGATCTGGCAGCGGTACAAGTGCCTGAGATAGCTTAGGTTCGAGTTGCAAAGCTGCTGCTCACTGACAATGCATGGGTTTGGTGGAAGGCGGAAGAAAGCCGTCTTGACCAACCGATTGAATGGAAGACCTTTCGCGATATGTTCGATGCGAAGTACTTCACTGAGACTGCCAGATTCGACATGGAACAACAATTCATCCATCAACAACAGGGTTCGATGTGGACCAAATCCGTAGGTGAGTATGATGCTGAGTTTACCATGCTCAGTCGGTAAGATATGTCTCAATATTTCAATTTTCAAATATCACATACTACACAGCTAACACAATACCTTATAAGATTCGTGGCACACTTGATACCGACGGATGAGATCAGAGCCCATCGATTTTAGCAAGGGTTAGATCCGAAGATCAAAGCGGCGTTAGCTACAGGGATTTCCTGACCCACGAACTGGCTCTGAAAGCTGCCCGCCGATATGAGGCAGTGGTGAAAATGAAAGGCAGACCTCAATCTGCCGGGATGAAGCGCCCTGCCACTCAGATGGTAAGAGGAGCCTCTTCAAGGCCAACATTTGTCCCCAGGAGACCGGGAGTACCGAACAACCGGCCCAACCCAGCCTTTTTCACCTACTGCAGGAGAGATGGACATTTGGCAAAAGACTGCCGGTGTGAAAATCACCTTTGCTTAGTCTGCGGATCAGCTACTCATGACATCGGTTCTTGTCCTCGGAGACATAACCCAAATGCTGCACCCAAGCCAACAATCACTTACTAGCAGCGCCCAGCCATCCACGCACCTACTCCATGACTCGCACTACCTGCTCCACCTCATCATGGACCGACTGCACCTACTCCTCGTCATTTCCATCAAGCTCAACGGAATGTACCTCAAGGACCTAGGAACGGATAGAGGAATGCTCCTCTAGCAAGGAGGAATGTGCCGTGGCGACAGGCTTTCACAATGACTGTGGAAGAGGCTGAAGCCACCGGCCAAGTCATCACAGGTAACACTTTCCCTTCAAGCTTTATTTTCCATCCATATATACATATCCATATATTTTCCTTATACCTAAAACTATCCCACATAACTTAGGTACAATCTTAGTACCCTCACTCCCTGCACCAGCACTCTTCGATACTGGAGCATTTCATTATTTTATGTCGAACGGTTCGTCCGGACTCATGCGATTCCAGTCAAACCCCTCGTATCTAGCTAGAATGTCAGTTCAGGGAACGGCGTTCTAAAGGCAGCAATGGGATATGATCTGTGTCCAGTGGTCGTCTGCAGCAGAGAATTCTATGCTGACTTCAAGGTGCTGGACATACCGAATTTCGATGTCGTTTTGGGTATGGATTGGCTCAGAACATTCTATGCTACCATTGACTGTCGTCAAAGGGGGGTAGTTTTCGAGATTCCAGACTATCCGCTCTTCTATTTTAAAAGTGGAGACCGTACCCTGGAGCCAAGTACAAACAAAGCAAAACCGAAGAAGGCAGTGATCGCAGCAACTCAAGTGGAGGAAGGATCAAAGCCAGAAATAGTTCGAGAGTTCAACGATGTGTTTCCTGAAGACATATCAGGTTTCCCTCCCGATCGAGCTCTTGAATTCAGCATTGATTTAGTACCTGGAGCACAACCGGTAATCAAAGCACCGTATCGATTAAGTCCGGAAGGTTTGAAGGAAGTCCGAATTCAGTTGGACGAATTATTGGCGAAAGGATGGATTCGTCCCAGCACTTCAAGTTGGGGATCACCAGTTCTGCTTGTGAAGAAGGAAGGAAGGTTCATATCGAATGTTCATTGATTATAGAGCCTTGAATGATGTAACTATAAAGAACAAGTATTCACTCCCGCGCATCGACGATTTGTTCGATCGGCTAAGTGGATCTTGTGTTTTCTCCAAGTTAGATCTTCGTTCGGGTTATCATCAGATGAAGGTCAAGGAATCTGGTATCCATAAAATGGCATTCAAAACTTGCTATGGACATTACGAATTTCTTGTGATGCCATTTGGAGTGACCAACGCACCGGCTATATTCATGAACCTAATGAATCAATTTTTTCAGAAGTACCTAGACAGGTTTGTTGTCATCTTCATTGACGACATCCTGGTGTATTCTAAGAGTCGGAAGGAACATGCCGAGCACCTATGAATTGTCCTAGAAACTCTACGACAACATCAAATCTACGCCAAGTACAGCAAATGCGAATTTTGGCTAGATCAAGTTGGTTTTCTTGGACATATTGTATCAGGCGATGGAATCTCTGTGGGTCCAGCTAAAGTTTCAGCAGTAAGCGAATGGCCGACACCGAAGTCAGTGACGGACATTTGAAGTTTCTTAGGTCTAGCAGGATATTACAGAAGGTTCATTGAAGCATTTTCGAAGATTGCAACACCCCTGACCAAGCTCACACGTAAAGATGAAGAATTCGTGTGGTCAGAAGCATGCGAACAAGCTTTCGTAGAACTCAAGTCAAGATAGACATCAACGCTTATTCTCGTCATACCAGACCAATCTGGTGGTTTTTTAGTGCATTGCGATGCATCCGGTAGGGATTAGGATATGTTCTACATCAACACTGTATGGTTGTGGCTTATGCTTCAAGACAGCTGAAGATTCATGAGCGCAATTATCCGACGCATGATTTGGAGTTGGCGACCGTTATCTTTGCTCTTAAGATTTGGCGCAATTATCTTCTTGGTGAATGAGTGGACATATACACAGATCACAAGAGTCTGAAATATGTGTTTACTCAGAAGGAACTTAATATGCGGCAGAGAAGATGGTTTGAACTCATGGCGGACTTTGACATCAACCTGTAATATCACCCAAGGAAGGTGAATGTAGTATCTGATGCCTTTAGTCACCAACCATTAGCATTAAATCTCACCGCAAAGTGGAAGCTTCAACAAGACTTGCATCAAATGGAGATTGAAGTGGTCATGCTAAGTAACGCTTCAAGTTTGATGAACTTACAGGTTCAATCTACCGGTGTCAATCAGATCAAAGCAGCTCAAGCAAGTGATGCTAAGTTGCAAAAGATCAAAGAACAAGTGGAAAATGGACTTTGAGCAGACTTTATCATCCATGAAGATGGATCTTTGAGATACGGCAGTAGATTGTGTGTACCAAAGGTTCTGTGCGAGAAGAGTTGATGAAAGAAGCTCATAACTCTCGTTATTCAGTACACCCTGGAGATACAAAGATGTACAAAGATCTGCGTCAAAATTACTGATGGCATGGAATGAAGCGTGAAGTAGCCAGAAGCGTCGCTAAATGCTTGGTGTGTTAGCAAGTAAATGCTGAACATCACAGGATTGCTGGATTACTTCAACCGTTACCTATCCCAGAATGGAAGTGGCAATACATCACAATGGATTTTGTGATTGCTCTTTCTTGCAGCACGAAGGGTAACGATGCAGTATGGGTTGTTGTGGATCGACTCACAAAGTTGGCTCACTTTATTCCATTTCGAGTTGGCCAATCTACTGAGATACTAGCAAAGAAATACATATAGGTAAGAATCTATGTAAGATTTAAACTCTTCAAATATGTATTATTTCTGATACCCATGAACTCATACAGGAAATCGTGAGACTTCATGGAGTACCAGTCTGCATTGTCTCCGATCGTGACACCAGGTTCCGATCGTAGTTTTGGCAAAGTCTGCAAGCTAGCTTGGGAACAAGTCTGAACTTCAGCACAGCTTATCATCCACAAACAGATGGTCAGTCTGAGCGAACTATTCAGATCTTAGAAGATATGCTCAGAGGATGTATGCTAGACTTCGGAGGATCGTAGGAAGATCACCTACATCTTGTGGAGTTTTCATACAACAACAGCTACCAAGCAAGTATAAGAATAGCACCTTTTGCAACACTTTATGGAAGGAAGTGTCGATCGCCATTTAGTTGGGACGATATTGGAGATAGATAACTCCCTGGACCTGAGATGGTAGTAGCAACTGTCGACATGGTTCGTACTATCAGGAAACAAATGCGCAAGGCCCAAGATTGACAGAAGCACTGGGCTGATGCAAAGCGCCGTCACTTGGAGTTTCAACCGGGAGATCATGTATTTCTGAAGATATCCCCGAACCGTGGAGTGATCCTTTTTGGAAGACGGGGTAAGCTAAGTCCAAGGTATATTGGACCGTTCGACATACTCGAACGAGTCGGTGAAATGGATTATCGTTTGGCACTTCCACCTTCATTGGAAGGATTGCACAATGTGTTCCATATATCCCAACTCAGAAGGTATGTGAGTGACCCTAGCCATATTCTTGATCATTCCGAACTCACTGTACAGCCAGACTTATCCTGTGAGCAACAACCTGTTGAGATCCTGGATAGAAAAATGAAGTCACTTCGGAATAAGGAAGTCAACTTGGTTCGAGTGATGTGGAGAAAAGACACACCAGGAGAATCAACATGGGAAAGGGAAGATGTGATGCATGCAAGATATCCTCATTTACTTGTAAACTAGTCCTTAAAATAAATTGTAAATTTCGAGGACGAAATTTCTGTGAGGAGGGTAGACTGTAACAACTCCAACTTCAATGTACAGAAAATTGTTTAAAAGTTAATATACAATTGGGGTATTTGCAAATCCTGTGTATACTATAAGTATTTGTTTTATTTTAGAACAGCAAGAAAGCACTTGTACCTCATTGGTAAAGTATTGAACTGCTGTGATGTAGCCCCTGTGATCGAATCTCCCTAACCACATTACCTTTTTATTTAAATTTCTTTTAATCTTTTAGAAACCCAAGGGTTTGCACCTGCACTACACGTAGAATGAAGAGTCACAGAATATTTAAACATGTGCACAAGGCTAGTTGAAGCGACAGAGACACGTGGCGACGATCTGAGGCAATTCCACCGGTTTTAGACCGGAGAAAAATGCTAAAAGCCCGGTACCTCCGGTCTCCCCCGTTGGTAATGCTTTGATTTTTTGCCCCCTGCACTTCTTCATCTACCCCACTTCTCTCACAGTGTTTATTTTCTCTGCACATTTCCAGAGAACAATAAAACCTCATTTAATCCAATTTTTAATGCATCATTTCACCCTATAAACCTTAATTTCCCCAATAAATACTACACCATATTTCATCCCTCCTCACTGAGAAATTCCCTGTCAAAACTCTCCAAAATTCTAAAGTCCCTTTAGTGTTCAAATGGAGTTAGTGAAGGGCGAAGTTCCGACGACGTTCCAAGGAGTTTCCGGCGACGAAACAACGCCCCGAGAACTTCCGTAGCTTCATCTCTCTCTCCACTAGTTCAAAAGCCAATAAGTTCCTTATTCCTCTCTCTTCTTCTTCTTTAAAAACTTTCAATTCTAAAACCCGACGGAAATGGAGTTAATCCGACTTCCGATTCGGTTTTCTATAAAACTCTACTTTTCTTAATCAATAAAATTCCATATTATCACATAATGTTTAGCAAACATTAACGAACACCTTAAAACAAGTTTCATCTCAAAATATTCTATTATGCAATTTTTATTGTACTTTTATGGTAAAATACAACATATTTTACATTTCGCCATAAAACAATATAAAAGTTGTATTACCTTTAGATAACTCACGAGGTAATGACCTACCTCTGCACAACACACATCTTTGACATAGCACGATGAAGTTTTGGGAATATTTTCATGGGATAACACAACTTTACAAATAAATACCATCAACTTATAAAACCATTTCTTTAAAAAGATGTATTAAACAATTCCTTACAATTACGCCTCTACAACCCACTTTTGGGGACCCCGTTCGGGATGGTGCGGATTATCACACATCCTCGGGCCTAGTAGAGCGAGATGCACACCACCGAAAGGAGCATTCGATCTCGATGGAATTTTTATGCATTTTCTTTAGAAAATGAGATTTCTACAAGAAAATAAATAAAATTATTTTCATTAAATATATATATATATATAAATATAATCAAAATATATATTTTAATTATATAAATATTCCATGTTTTCTAAACCAAAATAATCACCATTACATGAAAATACCATCCAAATACAAAACAATTTCAATATTTCAACAAAATACCATATACTATGAAAACTGAGTTCTACTCACTAGCAATTTCACTTTTATGAAATATACAACTATGAAAACCCTAAAGACGATAATTAAATACTTGAGGTGTATTTTGAAATTATACTAAAATTACTTTTTACATAAAACCCCCTCGAGTTATATTAAATTACAATAAGAACCATAGTAAACATAGGTTTAAGCGGGACCAGTTCTCTTGAGCCACAGGGAGCCGGAGAATATGGGTGATTTCCTATCAAAGGTGGAAAATCTAACAAACGGTGTTATCAACATGGTAATTGTCTTGGAAAAAGACACAATCCTGCCGTCCATGTGCAACAGTTACCGATAACATCAAAACTAATTCAGGATTTCAATTTCTTTCTAAAGTGTCTGACTTAGACTGAGTCTCAATCTAATCAATCTGACTTGAATGTGATTCAAGTATAAACTACAATACAACATGAATCCATGAATCCGTATATTCAATCTATATCAATCTATATTGACCGAACCGAACCATAGATATACTCCGTCTACATGACTCTCCATCTATATCCACTCCATTTACTGATATCATGGTTTCGGCAAGTCATCCATTTATATATAATAAAACAATACAATCCATACAAAAGAAATCGCGGGGTTTATAAGGGGTAGATTGGTATGGAAGGTGTTAGAAGTGGCACGAGACTGTAACCATAATACACCTAACCTGAATATCCATTGCCGTTGTACCGTGGCTGAACGGTTCCTTATGCTCCGTATACCTTAGTCTCCGGAATAGTGGGACTCCTCTCGTATATACTGGCATTTTCTGTACCAAGTTACAAACAACAGCGTTAACAATATAATCAAACATTATAAGATATATTCTCTTTCTGTCTATTCTATCTCTACTTACCTTTGGGACTTACCGAGCGATAGTTCGCTGACGAAATTCCTTTCTTCTTTCTTTGGAATATTGTCAGGTGATTCAGACCCATTGGAGATCGAGCCCAGAGCTTTAGCAACTTGTACATTTTTATTTCATTTCAGTTATAACATTGTTTAGGTATCGCTTTCTATTCATGTGCTTTCATTTCAGTTGTACTTGTACAAGAATGTTTAATAAATAAAGTTGCTGTTCATTTACATTTCTGTATGTTGTGTACTTTACTTTATATTGCTTAGTTACGCTTAGTGTTTTTACTTCTGAGTAAATACGTAGCGGACTCATCGCGTCCTCTTGCCATACACTGGGAAGCAGGGCGTGACACGGATACAAACCACAGATACTAAATGCATTATCCGCACCCAAAATAAAATATCATATAAATGCACTAGGGTGTTACATTATACCCAATTACAAAAGAATTTCTTCCTCGAAATTCCCAGAACAAGAAAAGACAAGACAACACGGATCTAAGAAAAGATGTGTGGAAACTTCTGTCATATCTCGTCTTTACGTTCCCAAGTAGATTCTCTACGCGAACGATTCCTCCATAAAACAAGTACTGCAGGGATAAACTTTTTCTTGAGGACTTTGTCTCGTCGATCCACAATCGCCATTGGTCGTTCGTCGTATGTTAAGTCCCCCCTTACTGTTAGCTCCGAGTGATCTAAGACGTGCGTCTCATCTCGAACATACTTGCGGAGTTGATATACATAAAACACGTCGTGAACACTCGCCGAGGATGGTGGTAAAGCCAATCGATACGCTACCTCTCCAACACACTCTATGATACCGAAAGGCCCACGAATCGAGGAGTAAGCTTTCCTCGACTACCAAATCGAATTAGTCCTCTGGTCGGTGATATCTTCAGGAATATAAGATCACCAACTGCGAACTGCAGAGGTCTCCATTCTGTATCAGCCCAACTTTTCTATTGATCTTGTGCCGCCTTTATATGGTTTCAGATCACGCTAATTTTCCACCGTTTGCACAATAAGATATGGTCCCAATAATCTTCTTTCTCCAACATCATCCGAACAGAATGGCGAGCGACACTTACAACCGTACAATGCTTTGAATGGAGCTATCTGTATAGTCACCTGAAAACTGTTGTTATAAGAAAATTCCACCAAGTGCAAATGATCCTCCCATGAACCCTTGAAGTCTAACATGCATGTTCTCAACATATCTTCAAGAGTCTGGATCGTTCTTTCTGACTGGCCATCTGTTTGTGGATGATAGGAGGTGCTAAATTTCAAGCGAGTCCCTAAAATTTCCTGTAAAATCCTCCAAAAGTGCGATAAAAAACGGGTATCACGATCGGAAACTATGCTCATGGGTACTCCATGCAATCTCATAATCTTCTGCATGTACCGCTCTGCTAAATTCTCTGTCGACTGACCAACTCGAAACGGTATAAAATGAGCTATCTTGGTCAATCGATCAACAACGGTATAAAATAAGCTTCCTTGGTCAATTGATCAAAAATCACCCAAATTGCATTATTGCCCTTTGGACTCCGTTGTAAAACTGTCACGAAATCCATGGTTATATGTTCCTACTTCCATTGAGGAATCGGAAGTGGTTGCAATAAACCGGCCACCCTTTGATCTTCAGCCTTGACTTGCTGACACACCAAGCACTTCGATACATAACGAGCAATCTCCCTTTTCATGCCTTCCTACCAGAAATGTTGTCGTAGATTTCGGTACATCTTTGTGCCTCCCGGATGTACGGAATATACGGAACTATGAGCCTCCTTCATAACTTCTTCACGAACATCTTCTTTAGGAACACATAAACGATTACCACATTGTAACGAACCCTCTTCATGGATTAACAAGTCCGTTCAAAATCCCGCTTCTACTTGTTCTCGAAACTTCTGCAACCTTGGATCGTGCGACTGTGCTGCTTTAATGTTATCGATCAAGGTCGACTGTACTTGCAACTGCATCAACTGTCCCGAAGAATTTGGTAGTACAATCTCCAACTCGAACCTTTGAAGATCAGTTATAATCTCCTTCTGTGCTGTCAACATCCGTATTGCTGGCAACCGACTTAGGGCATCTGGAACTACATTAACTTTTCCCGGATGGTATTTTAGATCAAGATCATAGTCAGCTATTAGATCCAACCATCTACGCTGCTGCATGTTGAGCTCTTTCTATGTGAACACATACTTTAGGCTCTTATGATCGGTAAATAGTTCTACCCTTTCGCCCAATAAGTAGTGCTTCCAAATCTTCAAAGAAAAAATCACTGCTGCTAGCTCCAAATCATGAGTTGTGTAGTTCTTCTCGTGAATCTTCAATTGCCTTGACGAATAGGCTATAACCTTCTCACGCTGTATTAGAACACATCCCAAGCATTTTCCAGATGCGTCGCTGTGAATAACCAACCCTTTGGAACCGTTTGACACTATCAAGATAGGAGCGGTGGTCAATCTTTGCTTCAACGCTTCAAAAGCTGATGCAGATTTTTCTGTCCATACAAACAGTACCTCTTTTTGTATTAGCTTGGTCAGTGGTTCAGCTATTCGAGCAAAGTTCTCCACAAACCTTCTATAATATTCGGCAAGCCCAAGAAAACTTCGGATCTCCGCTACGTTCTTTGGAATTAGCCAATCATGAACAACTGCAATCTTTTCGGGGTCAGCGACAATTCCATTTCCGGGTACAACATGACCCAAGAACTTCACTTCTTCGAGCCAAAACTCGCACTTTCTCATCTTAGCATATAACCTTTCTTGCCTTAATGTTTGCAGTGTGATCTTCAAGTGTTCTGCATACTCTTCTTTGCTCCTTGAATAGACCAGAATATCATCAATAAACACCCCTACGAACTGTTCCAGATACGGTGAAAAGATTCGGTAAATCAAGTCCATAAATATTGCCGGTGCGTTAGTAACTCCAAATGGCATTACTAAGTACTCGTAATGCCCATATCGAGTTCGGAACGCTGTCTTGCAAATATCTTCTGATTTCACCTGAACTTGATGATATCTGGATCGCAAATCCAACTTTGAGAATACCCTCGCGCCACTGAGTTGATCGAATAATTCACCGATGCGAGGGATTGGGTACTTGTTCTTAAAACTCATCCGGTTTAATTCTCAATAATTAATGCACATCCTCCGCGTGCCATCCTTCTTCTTGACTAGAATAACTGGAGTTCCCCATGGTGAATTGCTGCTGCGAATCCAACCCTTCTCTAGCAATTCGGCAACATGTTTCTTTACATCTTCTAGTTCTACCGGTGCCATTAGATAATAAGCCTTTGAAATCGGCGCTGCTCCAGGAATAAGATCAATCGCGAACTCCACATCTCGTTTTGGCGGTAAACTCGAGATGTCCGCGAACACATCCATAAACTCCCGAACTACATCTGGCGCTTCTTCCTTATTTACTTCCATCGATGAAAGAACGACACTAGTCAGCCTAGCCCTAAATTCGACTGGCCCGACGGATCTGCTACCTCCCGAAAATATAAACTCTGGTTGTCCGGGAATCTGGAAAATCACTTTCTTTGCCCTATAATCGATGTGAGCGTGGAAAGTGCCAAGAAAGTCAATTCCCAAGACAACATCGTAACTGCCAGTATCGATCACCAAGAAATCCGCGAATAACTCTCGTCTGTAAATAACAATCGAACAATCCTTGCACTCAATACTAGATATAATTTTCCTATTCCCAGTGTGTATGTCCCAGCAACTAGACAGGGCCGTGTGTGGAATCGAGTGCGCACTAATAAACTTGAATGACATAAAGTAATGGGATGCACCAGAATCAAGTAATGCCAATACGAGAAAATTATAAACGAGTAGGATAACTGAAACAACTTCGTCTGAAGCCTTGGCCTCCTCGGCTGTCAAAGTGAAGTCCCGTGCTTTATTAGGCCCCTGAATAACCTACTTTTTTGGTGCTCTCGGAGCATCACCATTCAACTGAACTCTTGATGGACAAGCATGCATTCGATGATCAGTAGCTATGAAAATCAGACACTGCTCAAGCCTCATCCGACACTACCTCTGGAAATGACCCGTTCGTTGGCAGTAGTCACAAAATACACTCCTTCTCTGATCGGATACAACGGGCTTCTTCATATGTACAATGCCTCGCTTGTTCACCGGAATGCCTCTGCGTACAGGAGCTCTGTTTGGCATAAATGCCGGCTTCCACACCATAAATGCTTGCTATTGCGTATCCTTTACTTTTACCGATAAACTCTGCTGCTCCCTTGCTTCCTTGAGAACTCGGATAAAAGTGGTTAAACCCAGAGATATAATATGTCTATGAATCTCCACGTCCAAGCTACGCATAAACCTCCGTTCCTTATCTGCCTCGTTGGCAACCAAAGGCCCCACAAATCGATTGAGCCAAGAGAAAACAAGGTAATACAACGACCATAAGTCAAGAAAATGAGTCAAAATAGGACTCCAGGTTACCAAAATAGAGTACCACATTGTAACTATACCGCGATACATAGTTACAATCACATAACTCCATTCAAGTCTCCTAAATCCTATTTTCAGAATCGAAGGAATAAGAAGGGAGAAACAATAAGGAATCAGGAGGATTCTAAGTTGAGATGCAATGTTATTTCCATATCGTCAAGATACAAGAGTTAAGGGAAAGATAAAATTCAAGAATTTGAATGACAATACAATAATGTGGCAGGATATGTTCCTAATTCCAGGTTTTCTGGTTAGTGTATTGGGTTTAATACACAACTACAAAAGAACTAAACCCGATTAACCCTAAATCCTATGGCTCTGATACCAAACAAACTCTATCATGCCCCGCTTCCCAATATGCGCAGACCACGACACGTGATAGAGCCAACCATGCTACCTATGGCTAGGAAACATCCCTCCACAGTCACATTACGGCTGTCTATAGGATATCAAGAACAGAAAAATATAAAATCTATCTAATACATGTCCATTTGCCAAAGTAAATAGAGTTAAGAAAAATGCATAAGCAGAAACGAATCAAATCCAATAAAAAAGATTTGAATCCTGTCCCAATATGTGCTCACATCAAAAGGAATAAAACTACGGAAATAAACTAAACTAAACATCTCTAAAACACATGTTCAATTCCTCACTTCTCGGCTTGATTGCTAAAGTATTCTTGATCTGCCTGGAATAAAGGTGGAGGAACCGGGCCATGCAAAACCCATATGTCAGTGCGTCATAATATAAAAATAACAGTAACGACCAGGATATAATAATATAATTAAACATGCATATAAAGGATAAATACAGATCTGAAACTATGCGGTACAAGTATGTGATGTGGGTTCTAAAACCGTGCTTCTGGGTTATCTATTCTAAAAGTCTTTGAAATCAATTTAATGGAATCGTCGATGTAACTCAGTAGTATCCCGTGCGTGCCCGGGACCACAGTCAAGATTCTCGGGCGGAATCCGAGACGTGCCGCTAGGCAGTAAACAAGTAACATGTACAAGTGAATGATGTCAGCATCATCATCCCGGGGCTGGCCTAACCCGTAAAGACTGATCGGTATAAGTATCGAACTGTTGAGTTACTAGTCAGGTTTCATTATTGATTTCCCCTTACTCCTCAGGTTTTGTGTTCAAGTCAGGTATTGAAGATATGAATCGAATACTAACACAGGATCAAGTAGGTACAGTTTTTGTCTATACAGACACCAAGTTACGTCCATCAGGACAACAATTCAGGATTGTTGGCATTAGTAACAAGATCAAAGTAACAAGTCAAGTCGTGTGTCGTCGACATGTCATGTGATGTATATTAACCAAATAGGTGTCAAATGTGAAACTGTAATCGATATCGGAACACGGTAAACAACACTAATGTCAGGATGCATATGTGTCTATCTGTAATAACCATTTATATGTCCATAAAGATGTATGATGCAAATTAGATAACGCGTTGTACTAATATAGTAGTATACTAATATCATGATGTTCCGGCATGCAACTAGATATGCTATTCTCAGTACGGATATGAACGAATATCGTAAAACTGTAAATCTATAACATTTGTTGTATAATAAAACATATGTACTATTTTTATTCATATAGATATCGATATAGTAACATAGAATTTTGCAAGATAAACTTACTTGATCGGATCTCACATCGGGGTACGTACGTTACGTTTGACGTCGGATAAACATCGCGATGCAACTCACACGTGCAGGACTGGACCTGGCTAAACAGTGACGTGAAGTGATGACTTGGCTGGACGACGATGATGACTGGGTCTTCCAGATCGTCGGTGACGCGTGCGACTCCGGCGAGACGATAAAAAACCGATCAAGAAAGAAAAGAAAGAAAGAAAGAAGAGAAGAGAAGAAGAAGAATGGGGTGTGCCTGTTGTGTCGGTTCTGGTGGCGAGAACAGATGTGAGACGAGGAGACGACGATGATGGTGGGTAGCCGTCAGCGACAAAGGGGCAATGGGTTTCTTGGTTGCTGTTTGGGGTCGGGAATGCAGGGTTGATGGTGGTGGTGGTTTATGATGTCGGGGATCGGAGAGGGAGGTGAGGATGGTGAGTAGGATGACGACGAGGTCTCCGGCGATGAGGGGTGTAGGCATCGGGGCTGTGCAGGGTTTGGGTTGCAAGCGGCATCAGGAAGTCAGGGTTGCAGGGATCTCGTCGGGGGAAAAAGGAGAGGAAGAGGAGGTAGTGAGGGTGAGGTCGGGGTGAGGTCAAGGTGGTGAGGTGATCGGCGGCGAGGGGTTTCTGGAGTTGCTGCAGGGGGAGGTCGCTGGGTTTGCTCGGGGTTCGTGCATTCTTAGGGATACAGGAGGAGAGGAGGAAGTGGAGGTGGTGGAGGTTGTGAGGAGGTCGAGGAGGTGGTGGCGACGGGGTTGTGGGGAGGTCGGCGGTGAAGGCAAGGTGAGGGCTAGGGTTTGGGTTAGTTTCTCGTCATGAAGAAATGGAGAAGAAAGAGAGGAGAGAGAGGTGTTTTAAATATTAGGTTAATAATAGTTTTGTGTGTGTGTGTGTATTAAGTGAGAGAGAGAGAGGGACAAAGAGTGTAGAGAGAGAGAGAGAGAGAGAATAGGAATTTGAGAAAATATTTAGTTAAAATATATATTATAAACTGTTTAAATATATCGGTTTTGAAAATAATATTATAATATATATTCTAGGTTTAAACGGCTAATAACAAAGTACTCCGAATAATATTCGGATTTCTTCTAAAAATCTAGTTTTAAAATATGGATAATATACGTATAATCTAAAACCATAATGCGATGCCCGGTTAATAAAAATGCATACACCCAAGAACGGAGATACGTAAATAGACGTAGCGATCCAAACGAGTCTGTTTTAACAATCCGGACATGAACACGATGTATGAATGTATACATATGATATGGGGTATGATAACAAGCTATGCTAGATATCAAAATATATTATCTGGTTATTATATGTATTATTTAAAAGATGTGCAGATACAGAAACATATCATATAAGTGTGTATCGAATCTTGATGTGCATGGATTCTTTGTACTACCAAATATATGACGTAATTTTGAACCATAATGGATTTCAAGCATACGGGTCGGGTCAAATACTAACCACAGATATCAAATGCATTATCCGCACCCAAAAACAATAATAATCAAGAAGTTGTTGCGCGATTGGAAAATACCCCAAATAAAATATCGTATAAATGCATTAGGGTGTTACAGTATTCATGGTTCGAGTCAAGTTGGATCAAGCTTGATGGTTTAGCACAAGTCATGTCAAGTGTTCATGTCAAGTTCAAGTATCAAGTTCAGCTTCAAGTCAAGTTCGAGTTTAAGTCAAGTTTCAATACGACTTGATTTCCATGAAGTTACAATTTATATTTAGGGAGTTGGTAAGTAGTTAATATCATTGTCTCCGGTTCCTCCAGGTTCAAGAGAGAAGATGCCACTTACCTCATCTACAACCTAAATACTTACTTTGTCTAACTAGAATATAGGCAAGCACTCATTTTCTCCAGCTCGCCGAGTCTCAACAGAAAAGATACCGCTTAAACCCATTTGTTACCTAAGTATATTAAAGATTAATCACGTTATATATTTTAGGAATTTATGTGAAAATATATCATTTGGAATTTTAAGGTATTTATTTAAATTAAACCATTTGAAAACTCAATGGGGTTTTATATAAAAATACATTATTTCAAAACCTCGAGAGTGCTTTTGGTAAAAATATATTAATTAGAATGTCGAGAGTTTTTAATAAAAACATATTTTAGATTTCATGGTATTTTAGTGACAAAACCCAGCCTTTAAGAGTTTATGGTATTTTAATGAAAAATCTATCTTTTGAAAAACTTAAGGTATTTTAATAGAAACTTAATCTTTTCAATTTAGGGGTATTTTATACAAAATCTTATTTGCAAATTCTTTTCTTTTAAATTCATAGATTTGATAATTAACTAATTCCATATATTAATATTGTTGAAATTATTTTAGTTGCTTTAAAACCGTATTTATTTTCTTTTCTTTCGAGAACGCGCTCCGCGAAAAGCTTGGATCTCACTCGCTAAACCCAAGATGTGCGATAATCCGCATTATTTTCAACAGGGCTCCCCTAAAGAGGGTCGTGAGGTGAAAATACACAAAGGAAGAGAATTAAGGCTGAATTCTATTTTAAAGATTTCGAGGGTATTTTAGTGCAAATCGATTCTTTTAGGAAAAATCACTACGAACATGTGATCATGCTATAATTTAAAAGTGTACGTATGGGGTATGTCATTACCTCTGCATGATCTATAATCTCTTAACAATAAGCTACCATGAGGTATTATATGCATATAGTACTTATTTGTTATATTGTTTTCTTTTCAAACTAAATGTGACGAGAATATAATATCAATTAGTATGAAATATTTAACATGAACAAGATTACATTATTATACTATAAGCAACTAAATTCTATGCACACGAAATATATATGTATATTTATTTTAGGGATTTCAATTTGATAATATTAACAATTAAATGCACTATGGATATGTACATTGGTCATCAAATATTTTTATTTATATAGTTATCTAAGTGGGGAAATCCAATGAGAAAAGTACAAGATTTTTGGAATAGGACATGAAAAGGAGAGAGATAAATGAGACGAAGAGATATCGAGAAGAGAATGGTTATGGGACTTACGGGTTCCGCTCGTACGAGTATGTGCGAAGGAATAGGAAGAAGTAGCATCAGTTTGAAGAATCGAGACTGCGAATGTGACAGAGAAAGCGAGCTCGATCTACCGGCGTTCTATTTGCGATCTGTGGAACAACGTAAGGGGAAGGAAGGCTTAGGGAGAACTTGGCTTCACTAGAATTGGATTGAACTTGGACTTGAGAGAGAAATTTTTGAGAGTGATTTTGAGTATGATTTTCTAAATATTTTCGGTGGGGAGAACTTGGGAATGGATTGGGTATACATAGTAGAGAGGCAAAGAAAAAATATGGTGTGAGACATTTCATTAAAGAGAATTAAAATTCATTTTAAGGGAAAAGCATGAGGGAGACAGTTCTCAGAGTGAATGGGGAAGTTTCGGTATATGAAAACGAAGAGGCGGGAGATCAATAGACGCACCAACATGGGCGTGGCCCATTTGGATTCATCCTGGCCGCCCAAACTGGCCCTAGGTCGACTCCAACTAGGGTTCTGGGTTTAGGTCTCGAGGTTTAGGCTCGTGACGACATGTTCAGTCTAATTTCGTCTATCTTTTCTTTTGTAACCTTTCATAACTCCGTTAATCGCCCGTGAAAGATTCAGGATTCAAAACGATAAAAAGTAATTAAATAAAATAATTTAGGATGCAAGAATTCAAACATGCAGACTATGGGACAGCAGTGTAGACGCTTAACTAGTGAGCTACAAGTTGTTTCTTGCACTTATTTAACAAGAATTACGTATAACTTAATTCAAGAACAGAAAACAACATCTTTTATTAATTAAAACAAAAGGGAAGGTACATGGAATTTAGGGTCATTAAAATGGGTGTCCCATATCCGTATTCGAATCTATATTACTTAGCCTACACCTAAACTAAATTTCCAATTGAAACTAAACTTAACCAAATCGTTAATTAAACCTAACACTAACATCGGCGTTCCCGGCAAGGATGGCGTGCATGTGCCGTTCGATGCACATAGCGTCCTTGTCTGGGTCATAGACGAGATGAAGTATATCAGTAGAAGATGCCAATGGGAAGTAAAGACGCTTTACTATCACGCCTGGGTCGTGGCGATTGAGGAGCAGTGATGGTAGATGCTGGATCAAATAGCGGCGGATGTCCAGAGAGATGATTGGTCGCGGCTGGTCGACTACTTTTCTCACACCGATGTTCAGGTATAAATTTAATTTTAAAGATTATAACAATATAACATGAAATCATATTTAGAAATATAATATAATCTATTATATATTTGCAAGGCGGAGTCGGTTTGCACACGTAGAACCGAAACAACGGTGTGAGATCTCGCGCTATCCCGATCCAAAGCAAGTGCACGCAGGCCAGCGCATAGCACCTCCTCGTGAGTACTTCGACGCTTAAAAATACATGTTTCTATGTCGTAAATTATTTATTAAAATAAGTACTAATTTTATCGCAGAAAAAGAAAAATCCTGCCAGATACAATCATGCCGTTGAGTGGGCCGCATTACATAGAGGCTCCGGCAAGCACATGATAAGTTTCATATAATCAAGTCGATTCTATATTTTAAGTTAACACATATCTATATATCTATATAAACTATTTGCATTCCAAGAGAAGGTGGCCCCTTTATCACTTGGCCCAAACGACCCGATTACCGCTATTGTCCCTATCCTCGATGAGCTATCCGGTTGTCACGCCACGCTTCCCTGCAGACGAAAACGAAGACGTGGCAAGCCCACAACGTATTTATTATGAGAAGATCGTTTTCCTTAATAAATATATTAAGCATAAATAAGCAATATAACAATGTGCAAGAATAACAAGAGTAATAAAACTAAACGGTAACTTTATTTATATTCAAATTTCAAATACAACCGTTGGAAATAAAAAGATACAATGATTTAAACATATGCCTAAACATTGGCATACAAAAAGTAAATGCAGAAAAGAGCTAGTAGTCAGGCTGGGTAGCGAATTGGTTCAAGTCTTCCTGGCTCGGCTCTATCTCCTCAGAGTCCGGTCCCCCTGACGAACATTCCAAGGAAAAGAAATAGAGAGGAATGTCTTCAGCGAACTAGTGCTCAGTAAGTCCCTAAAATAAATAAGTAAAGATGACCGAAATGTGTATAAAGTGAATAGAAATCAACTGAATATGAACAGGTAAGGTTGTATATGAGAGTATCTAAATATGTTCATTTACAGGTTTAAGATATCAATTCTAACGTGGTTGTTTGTAGTTTGATAAAGAAAATATTCATGTATACGAGAGGAGTCTAACTTAACCCGTGGACTATGATAACATGTAGTATAAGGCCCCATCATAATCCACGGGACAACGACACATGAATTCATATATGTGTCTTTTAAAGTGACCTCTCATGCCATGATATACGTTCCGTACCAATCTACCTCTTATCCCCGCGTATTGTAGTGTATAGTTCAAGTTTACAAGTTTTTGCCAAATCCATGAATATAAGAGTACAAGTTCATATTCAAGTTGTAATTAGGTATTCAGGTATTCATGTCAAGTTATATTCATGGTTCGGTAAAGTCAAGTCAAGTATTCAAGTTTAAGTTTGGATATTCAAATTCAAGTTTAGATATTCATGTTCAAGATCAAGTGTTAAAGTTTGGGTTTGAGTTGCATTCGAGTTTTATTTTACAACAAATTCGAGTGTGTGTTCAAGTTATAGTCAATATCATATGAATGAATTTATCTTTTGAAATTCTTAAGTTCGGGAATAATCGGACAATTGTTGCACATGAACGGCAGGATTTGTGTCTTTTTCCAATACAATTGCCATTAATAACTCTGTTAATTTATAGTGTTGTCTAAACTGAATAAGCAAGCACTCACTTTCTCCGGCTCCTTTGGGCTCAAGAGAAATGATATCGCTTACACCTATATTAAATTTAGGATCTTTAGAGATTTATTCTTGTTGTTTACATTGTATTTATATTGTTTGCATTTCTCGAGAGGGTTTTATGTAAAATGTTTTAATATTGTTTAAAAATAAATCTCGAGGGTGATTTATAATATTAAGTGTTTTCTATGAAAAGATATTTTAGTTTTAGTGGTATTTTAGTGATCAAACCTAGTTTTTAAAAGTTTATGGTTTTTTTTATGAAAACCATACTTTTGAAAACTTGGTGGTATTTTTGGGTAATTTTTATTTTTCATTTTAATAATATATTTTTTTTTTCAAAAATTAGTTTTCATAGAAAAATACGTTTTTATGATTTAAGCAAATTTTCAAATGCTTTAATTTGTAATAAGCCGTATTCTTTAAAAATAGTATTTTTATTTCCTTTCGAGACCGAATTCTCCGTGAGAAGTTCTGCATCTTGCTCTACTACCATCCCAAAGATGTGCGATAATCCACACCATCCACAAATAGGTCCCCTAATGAGGATTGTAGAGGCGTAATTGCAAAAGGGTTTAAAAATAGCGATAAAAGCATTTTGTAAAAGTAATGGTATTTTAATGTAAATCGTATTCTTCAAATTAAACATGTATCTAAAATATCGTGCTATGAAACCATATTGTATATGATAGGGTAGGTCATTATCCCGTGAATTTTCTATAGGTATATATTTCAAGGTTTCGATTTACTTTTAAAGTTCATAGTATTCATATGAAAATTGTTCCATATGTGTTTATTTCGCATGAAATTTTAATTTCATTAAAAAGTAAATGATGTGAATAATATTTTAATGTGATGTTAGAGAGATTAGAGTGGAATATTATCATAATAAAGGTGATAAAACTTTTTAACCAAAATTTATTCAACATAACTCCACTTTATCGATATTGTTTTTTAGAACGCGATTTGAGTCGAAATGAAAAAAAGAAAGAGGAACTTACGGGTTTTCGAGCGATGAGAAGGGAGGAAAAAGGGAGAGGGGGACTTCGCGGTGTTGGGGTAAAAATTTACACCCCGGTTGACTGAGTCAAAGTCAAGGTCAACCCCCAAGCTAGGTGGGCCCAAACCCAGGTCAAGCGGACCCATGCCCAAGTCAAGCCCACGGCCAGCCTCCCTATGGCAACGACAAAATCATGTAATAAATAATTATTATGTAATTTTTTATACATGAATGTAAGCAAAATGGGCATAAAACCAATATTTTGTAAGCCCATGGCTTATGTGCAAAAATGAAATGGCACATGAGCCATTGGATAGGCAAAATGCCATTTTGCAAAGCCCAAGGGGCTATATGTAAATATGTAATCCTATAAAAGGCAACATGATGATGAATAAAGCATACACATTTCATTCCCCCAAAAACTAGGGTTTTTTGTGCCTCCTGCTCCTTCTACAAGGTTCTAAACCTTCTCATTTCTTTTGAATTAAATCAAGAGTTTTACCCTTTCTTTTCCAAAACTAAGTAGTTTTCCACCACAAAACCCGCAAAGGGGAACTCAGATCTCCCATCAGATCTCAAAAAGGAGTGATTTTTAAAATCTCCTACTTCTTGATCTTCAAGATCCGGCCAAACAACATGAGGAAGAAGAAGAACCCCCTTCATCAGCTTCAAAACATCCTAGGAATTTTAACTCCATATATATATATATATAACAACAAATATTTCCTTTCTGAAGCATAGCTTCTGTTTCTTATGCTAAAAGCCTCCTTTTCTCGCCGGCGCTCAAGCGCAGAGCGCCTGCGTGCCGACACGTGGCGCGCTTGCGCTCCAGCGCAAAGCGCCCACGTGCCGACACGTGGCGCGTTTGCACTACAGCGCCCTGCGCTCAAGCGTAAAGCGCCCACGTGCTGACACGTGGCGCGCTTGCGCTCCAGCGCAAGCGCTCGAGCGCAAGTCGCCCCGGTGCCGACACGTGGCGCGCAAGTCGCCCCGGTACCGACACGTGGCGTGCAAGTCGCCCCGGTGCCGACACGTGGCGCGCTTGCGCTCTAGCACAAGCGCTCAGGCGCAAGTCGCCCCCGTGCCGACACGTGGCGCGCTTGCGCTCGAGCGTCAGGCGCTGAAGCGCAAAGCGCCCACGTATCGACACGTGGCGCACTTGCGCTCAAGTGCCCAGTGCTCAAGCGCAGAGCGCCCACGTGCCGACACGTGGCACGCTAGCGCCTGAGCGCACAGCACTTGGGTGCACAGCGCCCAAGGCGCTGACCCCACGCATCCTTTGGATGCCTTTTCTCCCTCTTTCTTTTATACATATATACATATATACATATGTATACATATGTATACATATGTGCATACACACATACTCCACGAAAGTGTCCCTGTTAGAAAAAATTTCTAACGGGGCGCTGCCCCGCACCCCGCAAGGGGGCTGCTAGCCCCTTGACCCCCCGCACCCCCGTAAAAACTCTGCGTGGCTCCCGATATATTTAAACCCCCCTTCCAAAACAAAACACACGTACGCTACACATTGAGTTCGCATGACCAGTTTAACCCGTTAATCGGAGGTTCCCTCGCCCCAAAGGAGAGGGTTAATTAACGGCAGCTTAGTCCGCGGCTGCCGGAGATTCGGATCCCCACAATCAATAAACCCCAGCCTACCCTAGGCAGGGGGAATCTGTAGTATACGCCTGACAAGCGCGCACGTATTCCCATCTCAATGGGGTGACGAAAAACACCCTACAGATTCTGGCACGCCCGGTGGGACCTATCTCTTCTCCCATATTTCGGGTTAAACGTTCATGCGAACTCAATCAATATACATGTCTATATTTATACTAAAATAATGCTCTTTCATGCAGATTTTCAAGCAATCACCTTCCGACGATGTCTTCGATGACGAACTCAGCTCCCGTCTCCTACACGATGAGGATAGACTCTAGGACGGTCCTTCCGGCCAGTCTCGGGCGACAATGGGAGGAGCCTTTCCTACCATTCGGCTCTATCATGTTCATGCCAGTTGGCGCCATCCCAGCTCCTCAAGCCCCGGTGGCAGACAGACCGGTCTCGAAAGGAAAGATACCAAATGTGGTGATCTCAAGGACGCCCCAACCCAAACGCAAGTAGGTGTCTGAACGACTTTCCTTGGCCCCAGCTGGGGGCAAGGCCATCAACACCAACAAAGCTACAACGCGTCCCGAGCAAGCTCCAGCGGTGCCCAAGAACAGCCTCCTCTGCTGGTGATGAAGACCCTCTCGATGAGGATGATAGGCAGAAAGACCCTTCGGTCCATGATGAGTCGGGCTCGGAAAGCGAAGAAGAGCCGACTTTCCGCCCCAGAACCGCGGAGCAAGAGCTGCTTCAAGAGCTCCGAAAGCAGCTCAGAAACAAAGACAAGGAGATGGCCAAGCTCTACTCAAAAATTGACGACTTGACAAATGTCGTCCTACAGCTCACAGCCCAACTTGCCTCTCAGCCGCCCAATCAAGCGGAGGGCTCTGCTCGTGAACCGGGAAGTGGTGTCCCAAAGCAGCTGACGCCTATTCCCTCAAATCCAAGGGTGGGCGGACCGCACGAAAGTCAGTCGCATCCTATCTCGGCAAATGTCTTGGCTACCGATGACAGTAGCCCGCTAACTCAAGATCAAATCATGGATTTGGTTACCGACAAAGTCAAAACCTTGGTAGCCCAAGCTGAAGCGCAAAAAGATGTCAGCAGTAGTGGGAGACCATATCCTGCTCAGTAGGATCTAGTGGAATTCCCTAGCGGCATGTCATCCCCAAATTCGGAAGATTTGATGGGACGGGAAACGGGAATCAGCACATCGCCCACTTCAAAGCCTCATGCGGGAATACTGGGGGCAATGATGCGCTTCTCCTCCGCCAGTTCGTTAATAGCCTGACCGATGTTGCTTTCGAGTGGTACGCGAGCATACCGGATGGCTCCGTCACAACTTTTGTCCAAATGGAGTCTCTGTTTCGGCAGAGGTTCATGAGCGTCAGCGATAAGATTACCATTGCCGAGCTCGTAAGGACCAAGCCCAAGAGCGACAAAAGCAGCACGGATTTTATAACCCGATGGCGTAATCTCTCCGTCAAATGCGAACCGACGATAGAGCAGGACCAATCTGTCAGTCTCCTTGTCGGAAATCTCAACAACTGGATGGCCCCGTTTCTATGTACCGCGAGTTTCAAAACATTCCAAGAGCTGACCAAAAAGGTCCAAACGTTGGAACGCTTAAAGCCCGAGTCCGCTCAGGATCTTCAGTTCACAAACAGACCAAAACCTTGGAGGGACGACAACCGAAAAGGCGGAAGTTCTAACATCACCGATTCTCTAAATAAGCAGAGAACGGGCGGAGCAAAAATTGACCAGTCTCGAGAGCCAACTTTGGAGGAAAGAAGAAATAAGGTATACTCATTCCTAAGGGACAAGGTCCACAAAATTTTTAAAGATGCTCTGAAGAATGGCCTGCGGCTACCAGAACCGAAAAGGCTAAGTGAAGCGAACAAGACTGATCATCCCAACTTTTGCCCATACCACCGAGTGCTGGGGCACACTATTGAAGACTGTTGCATCTTCAAGGATTGGGTCGAGAAACAATACAGGGCGGGAGAAATATCATTGTCCCCTGGCGTGTTAACAAACAATTAAGCTGTGACCACCAATTTCATACACACGGGGACCGAAGTTCTTCAGGGACCTGATTCTCTCAAACACCCGCCTTTCTCTGGGAACAGTCGACCACCACGTCATAAAACTGGGAACAACAGACCACCAAGTATTTAAACTGGGAATAATCGACCGCCACGTCATTATACTGGGAACAATCGACCTCTAAGTCGTTAAACTGGGAATGTAAAAAAAAGTATGTAAATAAAAAATGTGTAAATAAAAAAATAGCCGAAATGATGGGGCAACTCGCAATAAAAATCAGCGAGTAAAATAAAGATGAAAATAAAGCCGAAATGATAGGGCAACCGCGAATAAATAGCCGAAATGATGGGGCAATCGCGACCTTCGCGATAAGAAAAGCTGAAATGATAGAGCGATCGCGGTAAAACAAAAAAAAACAAAAACAAAAAAACAAGGGTGGATGATGAGTTGCTCCTGGCATTATTCCAGTGCAGCAATATAGACGCCAAACAAAAATCCAATTTCCCAAAATTCTTTCGGCCCTACGGCCGGTCCCCAAATTGACTGCCGTATACAATCTACGGGCTCAAATAATTCTCAGCATACCCATGCCCCACCACAATCACCAGTTACGCGACTGGTCTCCGCCTTTGGAATTATGTTCCATTGAGAAGACCCACTCATGTGTCCTCACAATACATGAGGAGAACAAACCTTTGTGGGATCCTTACGACTCACAAAGGGAAAACACACTTAGGAGTCCTCATGACTCCTAAGGAGAAAATACACATGCGGGATCCTTACGACTCGCAGGGAGAAAATGCTTTTATGGGACCCTCACGGCCCATAAAATTGAAAAGTCTTAGGTGACAGGGATCTATACCTGTCTCCTAAGCCATCACTCCCCAATCCCCAAGTGGCGAATGATGAGTCGCTCCTGGTACCACATTCCAGTGCAGCGATGCAGACGCCAACCAAATTCCAAATCCTATACCCCAATGGCGAATGATGAGTCGCTCCTGGTACCATATTCCAGTGCAGCGATGTAGACGCCGACAAAGTCCCGAAATTTTTCCGGCCCTACGGTCTGGATCATACATCTTGCAAAATCGTATACAATCCACGGGCGTAAAACAATCCCAATCTCTCCCAAGTCCTACCGGCGAGACCACATTCAAAGTCCCACCGGCGATGAAAAAAAGAAGAAGAAAAAAGAAAAAAAGGTATGTCCACAAGCAAAATGGGCAGGGATGAAAACCCGAAAAGGCTCCGTGAGTAAAAATAGCAGGACTACAGGTGAGTTTGTGAAAACCCGAAAGGGCGCAAACTCGTGAAAAGAGATGAAATACACTCACAAAATCCTCTTGACTTTGTGAGGAGAAAATCCCCGCGTGAGATCCTTACGACTCACAAAGGAGCAACACACTTAGGATTCCCCACGACTCCTAAGGAGAAAATACACCTACGGGATCCTTACGACCCGTAGGGAGAAAATGCTTTGTGAGACCCTTACGACTCAAAAAATTGAAAAGTCTTAGGTGATAGGGACCTAAAACCTGTCTCCTAAGCCATCGCTTCCTGATAAACAAGCGCAAATGATGATTCGCTCCTGGTACCATATTCCAGTGTAGCGATACTGATGCTAAGCAAAAACCAATTCCCAAATCCTCTCGGGGCAAATGATGAGTTGCTCCTGGCATTATTCCAGTGCAGCAATGCAGATGCCAAACAAAAAAAAACCAATCCCCAAATCCTCTCATGACAAATGATGTTTCGCTCCTGGTACCATATTCCAGTATAGCGATGCTGATGTCAACTCAAATCAAACAAATCAAACCAACCAATTCCAACATCGACCTTTACGTCAACCAGCCGATACTCCGCCTCGGGGAAACGTCAAGCAGACACTCCATGCCTGGGGCACATCGACAACAGACACTCCGTCTCGGGGACACGTCAACCAGTCGATACTCCACCTCGGGGAAACGTCAAGCAGACACTCCGTGCTGGGGGCACATCGACAACAGACACTCCGTCTCGGGGATACGTCAACCAGCCGATACTCCTCCTCAGGGAAACGTCAAGCAGACACTTCGTGTCGGGGGCACATCGACCACAGACACTCCGTCTCGGGGATATGTCAACCAGCCGATACTCCGCCTCGAGGAAACGTCAAGCAGACACTCCGTGCCGGGGGCACATCGACAACCGATACTCTGCCTCGGGGAAACGTCAAGCAGACACTCCGTGCCGGGGGCGCATCGACAAAAGACACTCCGTCTCGGGGACACATCAACCGGCCGATACTCCGCCTCGGGGAAACGTCAAGCAGACACTCCGTGCCAGGGGCACATCGACAACAGACACTCCGTCTCGGGGATACGTCAACCAGCCGATACTCCGCCTCGGGGAAACGTCAAGCAGACACTCTGTGCCGGGGGCACATCGACAACAGACACTCCATCTCAGGGACACGTCAACCAGCCGATACTCCGCCTTGGGGAAACGTCAAGCAGACACTCCGTGCCGAGGGCACATCGACAACAAACACTCCGTCTCGGGGACACGTCAACCAGCCGATACTCCGCCTCGGGGAAACGTCAAGCAGACACTCCGTGCCGGGGGCACATCGACAACAGACACTCCGTCTCGGGGATACGTCAACCAGCCGATACTCCGCCTCGGGGAAACGTCAAGCAGACACTCCGTCCCGGGGGCACATCAACAACTGACACTCCGTCTCGGGGATACGTCAACCAGCCGATACTCCGCCTCGGGGAAACGTCAAGCAGACACTCCGTGCCGGGGGCACATCGACAACAGACACTTCGTCTCGGGGATACGTCAACCAGTCGATACTCCGCTTCGGGGAAACGTCAAGCAGACACTCCGTGCCGGGGGCACATCGACAACAGACACTCCATCTCGGGGACACGTCAACCAGCCGATACTCCGCCTTGGGGAAACGTCAAGCAGACACTCCGTGCCGGGGGCACATCGACAACAGACACTCCGTCTCGGGGACACGTCAACCAGCGACACTCTGCATCGGGGAAACGTCCAATACAGACACCCCGCATCAGGGAAACGTCCGACAGCGACACTCCGTGCCGGGGAAACGTCAAGCTGACACTCTGTGCCTGGGACACGTCAGCAAGCGACACTCTGCATCGAGGAAACGTCCAACACAGACACTCCCCATCAGGGAAACGTCAACCAGCGACACTCTGCATCGGGGAAACGTCCAACACAGACACTCCACATCAGGGAAACGTCAACCAGCGACACTCTGCATCGGGAAAACGTCCAACACAGACACTCCGCATCAGGGAAACGTCAACCAGCGACACTCTGCATCGGGGAAACGTCCAACACAGACACTCCGCATCAGAGAAACGTCCAACAGCGACACTCCGTGCCGGGGAAACATCAAGCAGACACTCCGTGCCGGGGACACGTCAACAAGCGATACTCTGCATCGGGGAAACGTCCAACACATACACTCCGTCTCGGGGATACGTCAACCAACCGACACTCCGCCTCGGGGAAACGTCGACCACCGACACTCCATACCGGGGACACGTCTACCAAGTTACTCTGTGCCGGAGAAACGTCTACCATAGACACTCCATCTCAGAGACGCGTCAAGCATCGACCTTCCATGTCGTAAAAAGGGCAGTGCATCTCAAAAAGAAGGAACCAAAGCAAGTCGCCTCCACGCAAAAGAAGATACATCAATTTCATGCACACGACCCACATGTGAGGTGTGCATTCATTGATGGGGGCAATTTGTTGGGGTAAAAATTTACACCCCGGTTGACCGAGTCAAAGTCAAGGTCAACCCCCAAGCTAACTGGGCCCAAGCCCAGGTCAAGCGGACCCATGCCCAAGTCAAGCCCACGGCCAGCCTCCCCATGGCAACGACAAAATCATGTAATAAATAATTATTATGTAATTTTTTATACATGAATGTAAGCAAAATGGGCATAAAGCCAATATTTTATAAGCCCATGGCTTATGTGCAAAAATGAAATGGCACATGAGCCATGGGATAGGCAAAATGCCATTTTGCAAAGCCCAAGGGGCTATATGTAAATATGTAAGCCTATAAAAGGCAACATGATGATGAATAAAGCATACACATTTCATTCCCCCAAAAACTAGGGTTTTTTGTGCCTCCTTCTCCTTTTCCAAGGTTCCAAACCTTCTCATTTCTTTTGAATTAAATCAAGAGTTTTACCCTTTCTTTTCCAAAACTAAGTAGTTTTCCACCACAAAACCAACAAAGGGGAACTCAGATCTCCCATCAGATCTAAAAAAGGAGTGATTTTTAAAATCTCCTACTTCTTGATCTTCAAGATCCGGCCAAACAACAGGAGGAAGAAGAAGAACCCCCTTCATCAGCTTCAAAACATCCTAGGAGTTTTAACTCCATATATATATATATATATATATATATATATATATATATATATATAACAACAAATATTTCCTTTCTAAAGCATAGCTTCTGTTTCTTAGGCTAAAAGCCTCCTTTTCTCGCCGGCGCTCAAGCGCAGAGCGCCCGCGTGCCGACACGTGGCGCGTTTGCACTACAGCGTCCTGCGCTCAAGCGCAAAGCGCCCACGTGCTGACACGTGGCGCGCTTGCGCTCGAGCGCAAGTCGCTCCGGTACCGACACGTGGTGCGCAAGCGCTCGAGCGCAAGTCGGCCCGGTGCCGACACGTGGCGCGCTTGCGCTCCAGCGCAAGCGCTCGAGCGTAAGTCGCCCTGGTGCCGACATGTGGCGCGCTTGCGCTCAAGCGCAAGAGCTCAGGCGCAAGTCGCCCCCGTGCTGACACGTGGCGCGCTTGCGCTCGAGCGTCAGGCGCTGAAGCGCAAAGCGCCCACGTATCGACATGCGGCGCACTTGCGCTCAAGCGCCCGGCGCTCAAGCGCAGAGCGCCCACGTGCCGACACGTGGCACGCTAAAGCCTGAGCGCACAGCGCCCAAGGCGCTGGCCCCACGCATCCTTTGGATGACTTTTCCCCCTCTTTCTTTTTTTTATATATATACATATATACATATATGTATACATATATGCATACACACATACTCCACGACACTGTCCCTGTTAGAAAAAATTTCTAACGGGGCGCTGCCCCGCACCTCGCAAGGGGGCTGCTAGCCCCCTTGACCCCCAGCCCGCTATCCGGGTAGCGGGACCCCCGTAAAAACTCTGTGTGGCTCCCGATATATTTAAACCCCCCTCCAAAACAAAACACGCGTACACTGCACATTGAGTTCGCATGACTAGTTTAACCCGTTAATCGGAGGTTCTCTCGCCCCAAAGGAGAGGGGTAATTAACGACAGCTTAGTCCGCGGCTGCCGGAGATTCGGATCACCACAATCAATAAACCCCGGCCTACCCTAGGCAGGGGGAATCTGTAGTATACGCCTGACAAGCGCGCGCATATTCCCATCTCAATGGGGTGACGAAAAACACCCTACACGCGGGTCTTGGTAGCATCGAGGAGGGAGGAAAAAGAGTGAGAAGGTTTTCGCGGATCTTAGTAGCGTCGAGGAAGGCTCCGGTCTTCACATAAGAACTTAACTCAAGCTAACTCTACTTTTAACTCCTCTTACTCAAGAATTTTTAGAGAATTTTGATAATAATTTTCAGAATGGGGAAGAGCTAGGGAATGAGGTGGTATTTATAGGGAAAAGTTTAAGATTATGTGAATTAAAAATGAATTAAAAAGATATTAAGTGGTGTTAATGGAAGAATAAAAGGTTGTGAAGTTTTTGGTTGAAATTAAAGAAAACAAATAATTAAATTGAGTAGAGGGGAGTCAGAGGGTTGCACGGGGTGAGCATGGAGACGACTGGATCAAATCTAACCGCCGGTGGTGGTTTTTGGGCTAATTTCGGCGGTCGAAATTTTGCCACGTGTCTCGAGGCATTGGGTATGTGTTAAACTCATAATTCAAACCTCATTTTTCTTGTTTGATTTCTCATAAACTTTTCGATTCTCCGTGTATTGCACGTGCAACTCTTAGGCTTCCGAAAAGTTAAAAAGAAAAAATATTAAAAATAATTGGGACTGATGGGATTCGAACACGCAGGCTATGGCATAGCAGCGGAGAGTCTTAACCAGTGAGGCACAAATTGCTTCTTGTGTTTATTGAACAATATTAACTTATAACTCCTAGTCAGGCCGAATACCCTTTTTATATATTGAAGAAGTTACATTTGTACATGGATTTCAGAGTCATTACATTCTACCCTCCTTATAAAAAATTTCTTCCTCGAAATTTATATAAAGACTAATTTTCAAAAAGGTGAGAGTATCGTGCACACATATCGTCTTCTCGCTCCCAGGTTGATCCTCCTGGCGAATCCTTTCTGCACATCACTTGGACTAAGTTCACCTCCTTGTTTCGTATAGCCTTCACCTTTCGATCCAAGATCTCAATTGGTTGCTGCTCGCAAGTTAGATCGGTCTGTACAGTGAGCTCTGAGTGATCAAGTATGTGACTAGGGTCGCTCATATATCGTCGTAGTTGGGATATATGGAAAAAGTTGTGCACTCCTTCCAATGAGGGTGGTAGTGCCAAGTGGTACACCACTTCTCCAACTCGTTCAAGTATGTCAAACGGTCCTATATACCTTGGACTAAGTTTACCCCTCTTGCCAAAATGTATCACTCCTCTGTTCAGAGAGATCTTCAGAAACACATGCGCTCTGAGTTGGAATTATAGGTGTCGATGCTTTGCATCTACCCAATACTTCTGTCGATCCTGGGCTATGCGCATCTTTTCCCTGATCGTGCGAATCACATCTACAGTTGTTATGATCATCTCTGGTCGAAGGAGTTCACGGTCTCCAACGTCGTCCCAACTCAGCGGGGAACGACACTTACGTCCGTATAGTGCTGCGAAAGGTGCCATCCTAATACTTTCCTGGTAGCTATTGTTATATGAAAACTCCACAAGGTGGAGGCGATCTTCCCACGAACCTCCGAAATCTAGCATACAGGCTCTCAACATATCTTCCATGATCTGAATTGTTCGCTCGAATTATCCGTCTGTTTGGGAATGATATGTTATGCTGAAATTTAGACTCGTTCCCAGACTCGCTTGAAGACTGTGCCAAAACTGGGATCAGAATCTAGTATCACGATCGGAGACTATGCAATAGGTATCCCATGTAATCTCACGATCTCCTGCATGAGTTTATGGGTATCAAGATAAGTATGGTACATCTTGAAGGTTTAAATATTATTTTTGATTTTTACCCACCTCTATGTACTTCCTTGTCAACGTCTCTGTTGATTGGCCAACTCTTAATGGATTAAAGTGAGCCGACTTGGTGAGTCGATCCACAATAACCCAAACTGCATCGTTACCCTTCGTGCTGCGAGGGAGTGCAGGTATGAAGTCCATGATAATGTGCTATTATTTCTATTCTGGAATAGGTAATTGCTGAAGTAAACCAGCGGTTCTTTGATGTTCAGCCTTCACTTGCTGAAAGATTAAGCACTTTGCTATGCTCCTTGCAACTTCTCGTTTCATTTTATACCACCAATAGTGTTGTTGTAAATCCTTGTGCATCTTCGTGTCGCCGGGGTGTATAGAATACGAAGAGCTGTGAGCTTCTTTTATCAACTGATTGTTGCGAAAAAGTATGTATGTGTGCTGTAAATAACCGCAATTAAGACAATGTCGCAAATAGCTAGCCGTGATGAGTACGGGTCGTCCGCAGGGAAACAGTGAATTTCTTATCTTTCTTTATATGAGTTGATAAAAGAGAGGAGGGATTGTTGTCGTTTTAAATTAAGATGGGTGAAAATTTTATAATGAAAGGCTTGTAGGGTTTATAGGACTTAGTAGTTAATGGATGAAAGTTTAGAAATGATTCTTTTATCTTTTAATTGTTTAAAACTAGAGAGATAGCGATAAATATGGATTAGGGTTCTTGGAGAGAATTAGGGTTTCACACTACTGTCCCTTGTCCTTCTATTGATCTCTATTTATCTCAAGCCCTTAACAAAACAAGTATTAACGAATCTCAAATCGTGGTCATGACTATCATTAATTGATAGCACGCCCGATAATAGGTTTAACATTTATTTTTCTAAAGTTTATAAATATTAAAACGTTAAAAGAAATTAAGGGATTTTTCATCCATTATTCTACCCTATCCTACAAACCCTAGCAAGCAAGAATTTATTCGCTCATAGATATTAGCGTAGTAAAAGAGAGATGGAAGATGAATGAAATCATTATTTAAAATTAGAAAGTAATACTGAATGTAATGCAGAAAAGTAATGTAGAAAGTAAATGTAGAAGAGAATTAAAACAAAGAACTATCTTTATTGATCAACTATTGTATTACAATTTGTTCGCTGAAAAACTAAATTACAAAAACCTAGTTGCTCGCTAGATCTCTCTCTAGATCGAGAGTTAGATGAATGAATGAATGTTTAGATATCTATTGGTCCTTTTATAGGCTCTGGAATGTGAAACCCTATATGACATATTGAAAAGTGTGAAATTATGATCACGACCCTGAAGTTTCAGATCCTATGGCCGCTAAATGACCGCTGAACCGCCGCCAAAAGCCTTATTTGACCGCGCTTCCGCCGCCGTTTGGTGGGTTCATGCCTCCAATTTTTTTCCCTTTTCTCTCGATATTTGGAGATCCTCTTGATACAAAGATTATTAAAATATTGCTTTTAGTCTCTGCCATTGCTAGATTCTTCGATTTGCTTCTAATATTCGGCAGATTCGGTTTTGTAATTCGATTTGATGTGGATCTCTTACTTAGATTTCAGACCTGAGCTAATCTTATTATAATACCTGCACAATATCTCAAATCAAATTGTTAGTAGCATTTATTTTATTTGAGGTATTATTCTAACCAACTATATGATATAATATCTTAAGAATAATGGGTAGGAATATTTGATATGATATGCATATTTTAATTAATAATCTCATGGATATTTTATTCAAATATGATATGCATATATTTCCCTAATTATATTAATTATATATGAAGAAACATATGATAATAATCTTTTTACAAATAAACCCACATATGTTCTTTATTTATAATTAACACCTTTTAGTAGTTAATAATAATAGGGAAAATGTCCATACAAATGTGCAATAAATTCGACTAATTATCAACTCTTGTCGAATAGGGCCGACTGACATGCATAAACGGCTCTCATACTACAAGGATCTATTTTCATGGATGAAGAAGTCAGTTCGAAGACCACTTTCTACTTGTTCTCGGATCTTTTGTAGCTTGGTATCATCTGCTTGAGCTGCCTTGATCTTATTGACAAGAGTGAAATGGACTTGTAAATTCATCAAGGATGATCCATTATCTGGCACAACTACTTCAATCTCCAATCCATGCAGTTCTTGTTGTAGTCTCCACTGAGCGGTGAGGTTCATTGCTAAAGGTCGGCGACTAAGTGCATCAAGAATTATGTTCACCTTTTCAGGATGATATTGTAGGTTGATGTCGAAGTCTGCCATGAGCTCTAGCCATCTTCTCTGCCGCATGTTAAGTTGCTTCTGAGTAAATACATACTCAAACTCTTATGGTCGGTGTATATATCCACTCGTTCTCTCAAAACATAGTGACACCAAATCTTGAGTACGAAGATGACGGCTGCCAATTCCAGATCATGTGTTGGATAGTTGCACTCAGGGATTTTTAACTGCCTTGATGTAGAAGCCACAACTTTTCCATACTGATGTAGAACACATCCTAATATTTTACCGGATGTATCGCAATGTACATCGAATCCATCAGATCAATCCGGTATTACGAGAATAGGTGCAGAGGTTAATCTCGACTTGAGTTCTACAAAAGCCTTCTCACATGCTTCTGACCACACGAATGCTTCGTTTTTACGTGTAAACCTGGTCAGGGGTGCTGCGATCTTTGAGAATCTTTCTATGAAGCATATGTAGTATCCTGTTAAGCCAAAAAAACTTCTTATATTTTTTACGGACTTCGGTGTAGGCCACTCGATGACTGCTGACACCCTAGATGGATCCACAGAGATTTATTCTCCTGAAATGATATGCCTGAGGAATCTGACCTGGTCTAGCTAAAATTCACACTTGCTGTACTTGGCATAGAGTTGATGCTATCGTAGTGTCTCCAGGACAATGCGTAAGTGCTCGGCGTGTTATTTCCGATTCTTTGAATACACCAGAATGTCATCGATGAAGATAATAACAAATTTGTCTAAGTACTCTCGGAAAACTTGGTTTATCAGGTTCATAAAAATGGCTGGTGCATTAGTCACTCTAAATGGCATTACGAGATATTCATAATGGCCATAACGAGTACTAAACGCCATCTTCGGAATATCGGACTCCTTGACCTTCACCTGATGATAGCCTAAGCGGAGATCTAACTTTGAGAAGACACAAGATCCACTTAGCTGATTGAAAAAGTCATCGATGCGAGGTAGCGGATACTTGTTCTTAATTGTTACTTCGTTCAGTGTTCGATAACCTACGCACATCCGGTAGGTACCTTCCTTCTTCTTCACTAGTAACACTGGTGATCCCCAACTTGAGGTACTGGGTCTGATCCTACCTTTCTTTAGGTGCTCGTCTAATTGAATACGAATTTCTTTCAATCGTTCCATACTTAATTGATATGGAGGTTTTATTACAGGTTGTGCACCGAGTTGTAAATTAATACTTAATTTAAGAGCTCGATCGGTAGACAAATCTGATATGTCTTTAGGGAAAACATTCTCGAACTATTTCGGGCTTTTCTCCTTCAGCTTCCAGGGATGACACTTCAGCGGTCTTCAGTTTGGCACAGTAGGTTCCTGGCTCCAAAGTTCTGTCTCCACTTTTGAAATGGAAGACCGGGTGATCTGATATCTCAAAGACTACCCTCCTTTGACGGCAGTCAATGGTAGCATAAAATACTCTCAGCCAATCCATTCCCAACACAATATCGAAATTGGTTTGTCTAGCATTTTGAAATTTGCGTAGAATTCTCGGCCGCAAACTACAACTGGGCACTGATCATACCCCAAAGTTTCCTTCAAGACTCTATTTTCGGAACTGACGTTTCAGCTTGAAATGAGTGGCTTGACGGGGATCGCGTGCGTTCTCACGAACCATTGTGATATGAAGCAATGTGAAGCTCCAGTGACGAAAAGTGTGAGTGCAGAAAGGGTGGCAACTAGTATAGTACCTAAGTTTTGTGAGGTTGCGTTTAGGTATAGGAAAAGATAACGGTGTACTAGTATCGTAAGATTGAAAGGATACGAAGAATTTACCTGTGATGACTTGACCTGTGGCTTTGGCTTCTTTGACCGTCATTGTAAAAGCCCGACGTCTCGGAACATTCCTCCTCTCCTGAGGCACATTCCTCCATCTTTGAGGCACGTTTCTCTGTGCTTGATGGAACTGACACTGAGGCTATGTGGCGGTCCACGTTGAGCTGGTGCAGGAAGAGTTAGGCGGGGCACAAGTACCTGAATAGCCAGCCTCTGTGGAGCTGGTATTGTGGGTCTGGGTACTGGTGCTGTGTTACCTCGATATAGGCATGCACGTATAGCGTGAGTAGATGCTCCACAAATCAAACAAAAGCTATTTTCACGCCTGCAGTCCTTCGCCAAGTGTCCGGTTCTTTTGCAGTAGAAACAGAAATTTGAACTGGATCGGTTAAATGATCCTCTTGGCCTCTTGGGTGCAAAAGTTGTCCTGGAAAAGGCTCCTCCTGTCATCTGGATAGTAGGGAGTTTGATACCGGCTGATTGCGGCTTACCCTTTTTCTTGACCACGGCTTCATAATGGCTGCTGCTTTCAGAGTGAGTTCATGAGTTGGATAGTCGCATGTGGCTAATGCCGCTTGAATCTCCGGGTCTAAGCCTTATTGGAATCGTCTAGCCTGAATCTCATTGGTAGGGATCGGGTATGCCGCGAACCTGATATGATGTAGATGTCAGAACAGTTTTGTGTTTTACGGAACAAAATTTAAGACGAATTCATTACTTGCTAAGCATGATGAATTTAGCATCATATTCATCCACTTAATTTACCCACATAGAGCCCTATTGCAGGTGGATAAACTGTTGTTCCATCTCAAAACGTACGGTCTCGGGGAAAAACTTCGTATCGAATAGGTCACGGAACGTCTTCCACTCTATTGGTTATGCAAGATGGCTCTCCCTGGATTTCTACCAGACTCTTGCGTTGTTCGTGATATGGAGTTTTTCCACATGAACCTAATCTATGTCTGGTACCTGCGCTACTGCAAGGTCGTTCTCGATACTTTTGGCCCACTCTTCAGCCTCAAGAGGACTCTCTTTCCCTGAGAAGTTTTTTGGACGCAACGCCCAGAATCGCTTTACGCCAGGTGCTTCGACTTCATGACGGTTCAAAAGGATAGCAGTTTGCTGCTGCTGACCCTCCAGAAGGCTTTTGATAGCCTCCAGAAGCACCGTCTGTTCGTTGATTGGAGTCATAATGGTAAGGGATATGGTAGGGTAGGCGGTGGTGTGGTGCCGTTGACGTTGATGCTGGTGTTGTTTGGAGAATCTAATACCTTGATAGGAAAGACATGTTATGATAGATTCAAGAAATTTGAAATGCAAAGAATGTATAGTTGCCAATTCTTATAATTCTTGTGATATATTGCTTAAGAATTCATGCAGAACTGACTTGCATGTCATGCCCCGCTTCCCAGTAGACGGAAACAGAGACGTAGTAAGTCCGCAACGTATTTATTATGAGAAGCACGTTTCCCTTAATAAATACATTAAGCGTAAATAAGTAATATACCAATGTCCAAGAATAATAAGAGTAATAAAATTAAAAAGCAGCTTTATTTACATTCAAATTTCAAATACAACCGTCGGAAATAAAAAGATAGAATGATTTAAACAAATGCCTAAACATTGGCATACAGAAAGTAAATACAGAAAGAGGCTAGTAGTCAGGCTGGGTAGCGAACTGGTCCAAGTCCTCCTGGCTCGACTTTATCTCCTCAGAGTCTGTTCCACCTGATGAACATTCCAAGGAAAATATATAGAGAGGAATGACGTCAGCGAACCAACGCTTGGTAAGTCCTCAAAAGAAATAAGTAAAGATAACCGGAAGGTGTACAAAATGAATAGAAACTAAGTGAATATAAATGATTGGTTGCGAAAAGGTGTGTATGTGTGTTGTAAATAACCGCAATCAAGACGGTGTCGCAAATAGCTAGCCGCGATGAGTACGGGTTGTCCGCAGGAAAATGGTGAATTTCTTATCTTGTTTTAGACGAGTTGATAGAAGAAATGTGAGATGTTTATCATTTTAAACTAGGATGGTTAGAAAATTTTATAATAGAAAGGCTTGTAGGGTTTATAGGATTTAGTAGTTAATAGATGGAGTTTTAAAAATAATTCTTTTTATTTTTTAATTATTTAATTCTAGAGAAATAGCGATGAATGTGGATTAGGGTTCTTGGAGGGAATTAGGGTTTCCCACTACTACCCCTGTCCTTTCATTGATCCTTATTTGTCTTAAGTTCATAACAAAACGATTATTAACGAATCTCAAATCGTGGTCGTGACTATTATGAAGTGATAGCGCGCCCGATAAGAGGGTTAACATTTATTTTGCTAAGTTTTATAAATATTAAAATATCAAAATCAATTAAGAGATTTTTCAGCCATTACCCTACCCTATTCTACAAACCCTAACAAGAAAGAAATTACTCGCTCATGGTTCTTGGTATAGTAAAAGAGATGTGGAAGATGAATGAAACCATATTAAAATTTAGAAGTGCAGAAAATAATGTTGAATGTAATGCAGAAAAGTAATGTGGAAAAGTAATGCGAAAGTAAAGCAGAAAATAAATGCAGAATGTAAATGCGAAAAAATTAAAAGAAAAAACTACTTTTATTTATCAACTATTGCATTACAAAATTTCTTGCTTAATAAGATAGATTATAAGAACCTTTGTTTTTCTCGTAGAGCTCTCTCTGATTTGAGGGATAAATGAATAGATGACTTGATTAGATGATTTTGGAATGCACAGCTCTCGGTCCTTTATATAGTCTCTGAAACTAGAAACCCTAGATACCATATTGGAGTATGAAACATTATGATCATATTCCTGAAATTCCACATCCAACGGCCCAGAACCGACCACGGAACCGCCGCCCAAACCCCCTCTTGGCCGTGGATCCGCCACCTTCTGGTGGGATGGTGACTTGGGATTTTTTCTGGCTTTTTCTCTCGATATTTAGAGATCCTCTTAATATACAGATTCTGAAAATATTTCCCTTAGTCTCTGCCATTGCTAAATTCTTTAATTTGCTTCTAATATTTGGCAGATTTGGTTTGATATTCCGATTTGATGTGGATCTCCTACTTAGATTTCAGACCTGGGCTAATACCTGCACAATATCTAAAATTCATCTTGTTGGTAGTATTTATTATTTTTGAGATATTATTCCAACCATTTATATGATATGATATTTTAAGAATATTGAGTAGGAATATTTGACATGATATACATATTTTAATTAATAATATTTTATTTAAATATTATATGGATATATTTTCCCTAATTATATTAATTATAAATGAAGAAATATATGATAATAATTTTTTATAAATAAACCCACATATGTTCTTTATTTACAATTAACACGTTTCATTAGTTAATAATAGTAGGAAAAATATTCATATAAAAGTATAATATTTTTGACTAATAAAATACCCCCAAACTTATTTTTGATCGTCCCGCAAAAACTATTTATTAAAAAGAAAAAGAAAAACCCAGCACACTTTCGTAGGCAACACGATTGCACTTAGCTCGTGCAACAAGCCTTTAAACATCTAGGTGTCCCTAGTAGGAGGAGTGTTGTCTCCTGAGGGTTTTCAGCGGATTACACCCACAAAATCTCAAAATAAAATAAAGAAGATAAAATTTATATGCAAAGATAAGGAACATATAAAAGAAAAAACTTGAAAACAAATGTTTCAAACTACACTAGCTTTTTAGTTGTCATGAGCCCTATCTTAATAGTCATGAAAAGATGTCAGAAATCACATCATCCCTCAATAAAACATCGTCTTTATTCTTCCTCCCTACTTTTCCTCCAAATATCGATCATATACCCCTACGTGTGTATAAAAGACATCCCTACACTTGGAGAATTCAATTCAGGCTATCATACCTTTTATCCATATAACTTAGTACTTTTTAGTCCATGAATGTTTTAGATGGATTTGTTCACACATTCTTCATGCGACCGTTAATACTTCTAGAGGTACTAACCAATCGATTACCGAACGTGCTCACTTATTAAGACCTAATTAGCAATATCCTAGTCTTGCAACACCTAAGGCTTAGCAGTAACTCCCAAACCAGTTGGTCTAAAGCACTAGGTGATAAGGCACCCTCGCTATATTTTTTTTATGCTGCCTTAAGTAATTACGAAACCTGTGTTTATTTTTCTTCACCATTTATATTTTATGTCATTTATATTTTGTTGATTTATATTTTTTTCCTTCGTACTAAGGCTTTTAGACAAGGGCATTTCAAGATATGCTCTACTATCCCAATTTTCAAGATGTGTGCAAGTGCGTATAGTAGGGTATCAACATTCAGAAGTTTGGACTCAAAAATAGGGACTATTTTTCAGACTTATTTCTATTCACATATTAGTGATTCCTTCATTTTACTAACCCTTGAGACAACAGCTCATGACTACCTATTACTAACTTTGTTTTAAAACATCTAATTTTTTTGCTTTTCTAATCTCTTTCTTTCTTCTATATGTATTTTTCACTTTATAACTTTTATTTTCAAAATTTATTATATATATATATATATATATATATATATGTATATATTGCCTAGTGCTAAATGATATTTCAATAAACACATACCTCTCTCCCCAAACCTATTTGCAGCAGTGTCCTCATCTGATGTTGTTCTTCGAATGCATAAATCTGTAGATTTGGGTGGAGAATAATAGGGACAAAAAACCACCCCCAAACTTGTTCTTTCGCACGCACAGATATTTATCTTTTTTTTAACACACCTCCATTCTTAGATGAAACAGTGTTACTGAAACATGGAGGTGAGGCGGAGGAAAGTTAGTCGTCATAAAGTGTCTCCTGCAAGAATATGAGCTCCTCCGATGGGTCAGCGGAAAATTACGGTTTTAATCTATGACTATTTACTTTAAAAATCGAACCGTTATTAACGTTTTCTACATCTACTGCATTGTGCAGATACACATAGCACACCAAAAAAGATCATTTCCAACGAGATTTTAGCTTACCCGGATGAAGATAGAGACGGGAATACTAAAGAAGGGCTTGTTGTCCCAGTGTGAATGTTTTTCTCAAAAGATGTTTATCGTGGAACACCTTTGTCCGGTTCTTTACTATAACAACATTATCGTAAGCTTCATCGGGAAGTTCGCTTAGCTCAATTAATTGCAGCTTCCGATAGCTGCTGGATTGATCAAAATCACAATTAAGCTCTTTAATAGCCCACATTGCTTTATATTCGATCTCGACAGGAAGGTGGCAAGCCTTCCCAAACACTAGTCGGTATGGAGACATACCAAGATCGGTCTTATAAGCGGTACGAAATGCCCAAAGAGTATCCGTAAATTTGGTGGATCAATCTTTACGGTTTTTAGAAACCGTTTTCTCCAAAAAAATTTTGATCTGTCTATTGGAGATCTCAGTTTTCCCGTTCGTTTGGGAACGATAGGACGTAGAAAACTTGTGGTTGATTGAATTTTTTCGCATCAAAGTCTCGAAAGAGCGATTACAGAAATGTGTCCCATTATCGTTAATGAAAGCGCGTGAGTGCCCGAACCGAGAAAAGATATTTTCTTTAAGGAACTTAACAACAACCTTGTTTTCATTAGTACGACACGGTATTTCTTCTACCCATTTGGAGAGATAATCAACTGCTAATAAAATGTATAAATTTCCAAAAGAGGTGGGAAATAGGCTCATAAAATCAATTCCCCATACATCAAATATCTCCACAACCAAGATAGGTTGGAGCGGCATCTTATTTCTCCATGAAATCCGACCCATGTGTTGACGCTGTGAACAAGTTTTGCAATAATCATATGCATTTTTAAATAACATTGGCCAATAAAAGGCACATTGCAAAACTTTCTCCGTCGTTTTCCTTGGACCAAAGTGACCGCCACATGCTTGATCATGGCAGGAAGACAGTACACTCTTGAACTCATTATTAGGGATACATCGATGGATGATCCGATCAGGACAATACTTAAACACATAGGGTTCGTCTCAGTAAAAGTATATTATATGTGATAGAAATATGTGATTGTCTTGATTTGATCATTCGCTAGGTAGAAGTCCTGTTGCTAGATAATTCACAATATTAGCGAACTAAGGTTCGCGAGATATGGTCAAGATTCGTTCATCTGGAAATGAATCGTTTATTGGCACGGTCAATGTTGGCGAAGAAGAAAGTCGTGAAAGATAGTCGGCTACGACGTTTTCACATCCACTTTTGTCTCTTATGACAATGTCAAATTCTTGTAACAAAAGGATCCAACGTATTAACCTAGACTAAGCATCCTTCTTCGATATAAGATGTCGTAAAGCAGAATGATCGGTGTAAACTACAACTGAAGAGCCAATTAAGTAGGGCCTGAATTTTTCTAATGTAAATACAGCTGCCAAGAGTTCTTTCTCGGTGGTTGTATAATTCATTTGGGCACCGTTCAGGGTCCTACTTGCATAGTAAATTACATGTGGAATCTTATTAATATGCTGTCCTAAGACTGCACCAATAACAAAATCGAATGCATCACACATAAGCCCAAAAGGGTGATTCCAGTCCGGAGATGATAGAACGGGGGGCTGCAGTGAGGGATCATTTAAGCGATTCAAAAGCAGCCACACAATCTGAGTCGAAGTGAAATATTGTGTTCTTGGCCAAGAGACGAGTTAAGGGTCTAGAAATCTTACTAAAGTCCTTAATGAATCGTCTATAAAACCCGGCATGACCAAGAAAGGATCGTATATTTTTGACACATTCGGGAGGAAGAAGGTTGGAAATGACATCTTTTTAGCTTTGTTTACCTCAATATCTTTTCGTGAAATGATATGCCTTAAGACAATACCTTCTTGAACCATGAAATGATATTTTTCCCAATTCAAAGTTAAATTCTTATCCTTACAACGGGTAAGAACAGCATCAAGATGACGTAAGTATTCATCAAAAGAGTCCCCAAATATGGAGAAATCGTTCATAAATATTTCCAGAAAATTCTCGACAATGTCCGAAAATATCCCGATCATACACCGCCGAAATATAGCGGAAGTATTGCATAACTCAAAGAGCATGCGTCTATAAGCAAAAAGTACCGAAAGGATAAATAAAAGTTGTCTTATCTTGATCCTTTTTGGCGATGGGAATCTGGTTATAGCCTAAGTATCCATCCATAAAACAGTAGTACTCATGCTCGGCTAAACATTCCAACATCCGGTCAATGAAAGGTAGAGAGAAGTGATCTTTCCTCGTCGCGGCATTGAGTTTTCTATAATCAATACATACCCGCCATCTAGTTTGGATGCGTGTTTGAATCAACTCATTAGTTATGACCGCGATGCCAGACTTTTTAGGGACCACATGAATAGGACTTACCCATTGGCTATCAAATATTGGGTAAATTATATCATTATCTAAGCATTTGACGATTTCTTTCTTCACCGTCTCTTTCATGACGGGATTCAACCGTCTTTGTGGGTCTCTCACTAGTTTGGCTTCATCCATCAAATGTATATAATGTTCCACAATCAAGGGACTAATCCTTTTGATGTCCGCTATTGTCCAACCAAAATCTTGCCGATTCGATCTTAAGACCGACAAAAAAGCGCTCTCTTGCTCTAAAGCTAGAGAAGCTGATATGATAACGGGCAAAGACTCATTCTCACCTAAATACGCATATTTAAGATGAGATGGCGACGGCTTGAGATCTAGTGTCGGCGGAGAGACGATAGAAGGTAGGGTAAGGGAATGCTACTCGGACTCCATAAGAGGTTCATAGCCAGCGTAAGAGATTGACTCGGATAGCTTAACTAAATTATTCGACAAGTCAAAGTATTTAGACTCGGGGGTGGATTTGTAGACAGAAGGGTCCTTACTCTTATAATAAATAGCTGGATCAAACAATAACGTACTAGTGGAATCGAGATCATTATCATAGAGCTCCTCAAATTCGCAACTGTCGGAAGGTATCTCGTTGACAGAATATATGTTAATTATATGAGCAGAAGGTTCGGAGGGTTGATTTCCTACCCTAAAAATGTTAGAAGTTCAATTGTCATCTTCCCAAAGGACAGGTTCATGAAACCGTTACGGCAATTGATAACTGCATTGGAAGTTGCTAGAAAAGGTCGACCAAGAATCACCGGAATTTGGTTCCGTGGGTTCGTCACAGGCTGTATATCTAAAACTATAAAATACACAGGGAATATAAATTCCCCGACTTTGATCAACACGTCCTCTAGCTCATCCCTAGGGTGGGTGATAGATCGATCGGTCATCTGGAGAGTGTAGTGCATAGGTTTCAACTCTCCTATGCCTAATTGCTCATACATAGAATATAGGAGCAAGTTAACACTAGCACCGAGATCGAGTAGAGAGCGATTGATGTTTTTACCTCCAATAGTTATAAAAATTATAGGATAGCCAGGGTCCATATGTTTCTTGAGCAAATGTTGGGTAAGAGTATCGCTCACATTGTTCGCTAAGAAAATCTTTTTAGGTACTTGGGTTTTTCTTTTCTTAGTGCACAAGTCCTTTAGAATTTTCGCATAGGATGAAACTTGTTGGATAGCTTCTAAGAGAGGAATATTTATGTTAACTTGCTTAAACATTTGCATAATCTTCTCCATTTATGCACTTGGTTTGTTGGGCCTCAACTGGTTTGGAAAAGGTGCTTTATCAACAAGGGTCGGGTCCAATACTTGAGGAGAAGTTTGTGGGGATGGAATGGATCCTAAAATCGGATATAGGGTGGTCTGAGATGGTAGTTCATTCAAGGAAGTGGATTGAGGGTTCGAGCCCAGTGGAGAACGGAGAATAGGCTCAGAAGAAGATGTTGGATTAGACGAAATAGGAGTAGAAGTAGTAGCCGGGGTATCATCTAAATTATCAGCTTATTCACCAACATGGTTGTTCAGCACTCTTTCCGATCTCAACATTGTTACGGCATTCACTTTATGATTTTGTTGGTTAAGGACGATATTTGCGCTTTATGAGTGGCCGAGATTTGATAGAGATTGAGATGGAAGTTTCCCTTTCTTTCTCTCACTCATCGCGGTATTTAACTGTGCAATTTGTGCTTCGATCGATTTTATGCTTTCACCATGGGAAGCAGTGTGTTGCACAAGCGTTTGGATAGAAAATATTAAATTGGCCGATGTTTGTGCGGATTGTTTAATAAACTGTCACGCCCCGCTTCTCAATAGGCGGAACGGTGACGTGGCCAGCCCGCAACGTATTTACTATGAAACAAATACGTTATGATAATTATGCAATATAACAATGAACAAGAATGATAAGAGTAATAAAATGAAACAGCAACTTTATTTACATTCAACTTTACATACAACTGTCTGAAAATAAAACATACAATAAATAAAGAAAATGCCAAAATAATGGCATATAGAAAGTAAGTGCGCGCTGAAAAGAGCTAGTAATATGGTTGTGCAGCAAGCTGGTCCAAATCCTCCGGGCTCGGCTCTATCTCCTCAGAGTCCGGTCCTCCTGACGAACATCCCAAAGAAAAAAATAAAAAGGAATGTCGTCAGCAAATTAGCGCTCGGTAAGTCCCAAAAGAAGTAAGAGAAGATAATAAATAATGAGAATAGAAACCAATTGAACAAAAGACAGGTAAAACTGTATATGATCATTCACTAGTATAAGATAGTTATTGTAGAGTGGTTATTTGTCGTTTGATAAAGAAGGTATTCATGTATATGAGAAGAGTCCATCTTACCCCGTGGACTATGGTAACATGTAGTACAAGGCCCCATCATAACCCATGGGACAATGGCATATAAATTCATGTAGGTGTCTTTTAAAGTGACCTCTCGTGTCACGATATACGTTCCATACCAATCTACCCCTTTATCCCCACAAATTGTATTGTATAGATTAAGATTATAGGCCTTGGCCGAATCCAGGGATATAAAGTGTACAGGTTCATGTTCAAGATGTAAGCATGTGTTCATGTATTCATGTCAAGTTATAACCATGATTCGGTCTAGTCGAGTCTAGTATGCAAGTTCGAATTTGATATTTGAATTAGAGTATTCAAGTTCATGATCAAGTATACAAGTTCGTGTTTGATTTTGGATTCTGGGTTGAATGTGGATTACTGTTGGAGTCAGAAACTTGTGAACAGATTTAACTTTTGAACTTCTTAGGTTTAGGAGTAATCGGCAACTACTGCACATGAACGGCAGGATTTGTGTCTTTTTCCAAGAAAATTGCCATTGATAACTCCGTTAAGTTATCTAACCTGAATTGGTAAGCACTCACATTCTCCGGCTTCATGGGCTCAAGAGAAATGATACCGCTTAAGCCTATGTTAATTCTATAGTTCTTAAAGTATTGTCTGCATATCTCGAGGGGGTTTTATGAAAAATATTTTAATATTATTTTAAAATAACCTCGAGGGTGATTTACAAGATTTAGGGTTTTCATGGACATATATTTTAATTATTGGGGTATTTTAATGATAAAAACTTAGCTTTTAAAAGTTTACGGTATTTTTATGAAAACTACTACTTTTGGAAACTTGGTGGTATTTTATTAAAAATTCTAATTTTCTATTTTAAAAATATAGTTTCTTAATATGTTTTTATTGAAAATACGGATTCATAATTTTTATATAATTTTTAAAAAATTAGTTTTGTTTAGAAAAGCCGCGTTTCTTAAAAACCGTATTTTTATTTTTTTTCGAGAACGAATACTCCGTGAGGAGTTCTGCATCTCGCTCTACTGTCTGAAGGATGTGCGATAATCCACATCATCCATTAGCAGGTCCCCTAACGAAGGTTGTAGAGGCATAATTGCTAAGACTTTCAAAATACCGATTAAAAAAATACCCGTTTTGTAAAGATGTGGTATTTTAATGTAAAAGTCATTCTTTAAATTAGCTATATATTTAGAGTACCGTGCTATGAAACCATAGTGTGCGTGTGGGATAGGTCGTTACCCCGTGATGTTTTCTTAAAGGTATCTTTTTAACAATTATTGAAAAGGGGTTATACTAAAGTTCATGGTATTTTAATGAAAAAGTTCATTATATGTTTGTTTCATTTGAATTTTTTTTGTTAAACTTCAAGCTAAATGATATACATAATGTTATGAGTGGTCGTAGGATATTAGTTTGGCATATTTTATTTATAGAGTGGGTGAAAAGGTTTGAAAAGAAAGAAATATCGGTTCTAACTCCACTTTACCGATATGTTTTTAGAAAATGATTTAAGATGAAAGGAAAAGAGAGAAGATGGAATTACGGTTTTAGGTAGTTAATAAGAGAACGAAGAAGCTCTCGGGGGTCGTGGATTCGTTGGAGGTGTTCCGGTCGTCGAGATTGGCCTGCTACTCTACTTGGGGGGCTTAACTCCGCTTGATACTTAGAGAGTTTGAGAGAATTTTTGCTAGAATTTCAGAATGGGAAAGTGCTAGGGCATGGGGCGGTATTATAGTGGAGAATTAGGGTTTGAGAATTAAAAATGTGGATTAAAAGAATTTAAATAGTGTTAAATGGTGAATTGAAGAGTCTCTATTTGATTGCAGGAAAATCAAACAGTGCAGGGGAGTTAAGGAATGTCGAAGAGTCAAGTGTGCAAAGCATGGAGGCTAATGGGAGCATCGGGACCGTCGGCGGCTGCCAAAGAGGAAAAACGGGCGGTCAATATTTGATGGTTCATCATGAGATTTGTGCCACGTGTCAAGTTGGGTGTGTACACCTCATTGCGCCTGTTTGATTTTTCTGAAACTTTTCGTTTCTCCAGGTATTGCACGTGCAACTCTTGGGCTTCCAAAAAATTTGAAAGAAATATCTAAAAATAATTGTGTCTGATGAGAATCGAACACATAGGTTATGTTACAGCAGTGCAGAGGCTTTACCAATGAGGTACAAGTTGCTTCTTGATTTTATTAAACAAAAATAACTTTTAACTCTTACACAGGCTGTAATACCTTTTCTGTACAATAACACGAAATTTCTGTACTGTGATTTCAGAGTCGTTACATAAACGTTTCTTAGATTCTTTTGAGTGTAGAGATTTTATCGGTACCGGCCGTTGGAATATTAGTCTGTGGTTGGAAAGAATTGTTATAAGGGGCAAAGTTATTAGCCGGATTTTGGAAAGATTGCGGTTGAAAGGGCTGCTGAATTTATTGTGGTGGTTGTTGTTGCTGTGGGGGAAGCCTTTGATAGTTATTTTGGCTTGGGAACTGAGTTTGAGTTTGAGTTTGGTTTTGGTTCCAAGAAAAATTAGGATGATTCCTCCATCTCTGATTATATGTGGATGAATAAGGATCGTTTCTAGGTCGTTCCTGAAAAGAAGTATTAGTTTGTTCTTGACCTTATACAGAGGATTCAAAGGACATTCTTCCGTTAAATGTGATGAGTCAAAACAGCAACCACACACGGTTTTGGGGAGTATAACTTGGTTTAGGGAGGCTGAAGAGAATTTTCTTTCCATAGCTTCGAGTTTCTTTTGCATCACGGCCATTTCGGCTTTCATTGCGATGGAAGTGTCGAGTTGATGGATAGCTGCCCTAGATGAAGACGATGTTGTTGGTCTAGCGCTCTGCCACTGTAATGTTTTTTCGGCAAGATCTTCCAGGAATTGCCACGTTTCGTCGTCGTATTTTGACATGAAGTGACATTGACAAATGGTTTCAAACATTTGTTTTGTAGCTGGATTGATACCCTCATACATAATTTGGAAAATTTGTCATCTTTCGATTTCGTGATGAGTGCATTGGACAAAGAGATCTTTAAACCGTTCAAAGCATTTCCAAAAGGCTTCGTTGGGAAGTTGGGAAAACTGCTTAATCTCGCTCCGAATATGGGCAGTCTTGTGATGAGAATTAAATTTCTTAAGGAATGCTTTAATGAATTCATTTCATTTAGCGATAGAATATGCGGCGGTGCTATAAAGCCATTTTTCTGCGAGATTGCACAAAGTAAAAGGGAGAAGACGTAATCGCAGAGCATCCCCTGAAAGTTGGGTGGAGCTCATCATTGCACATACGTTTTCGAATTTAGTTATAAAAACGTATGCATCTTCAGATTCAAGCCCGTGAAATTTGGGCAACAAGTTGATGAAGTGGGGCTTAATTTCGAAATTATCCCCATTGGCTGGTGGAAGAAACAGACACGTAGGAAGGGGTCTGCGTACGGGATAACATCGGTCTTGAAGAGCGATGCGTGGTTGTCACGACCCGAATGTATGGAATGCGACTATCACTTAAATTACGAAACGTCTAAAGGCGTAACGTAATCTAAGTAAGCCAAAGCCCAGTAATCTAAACCATTAGATAAATAGAGTGAAGGAAAACTTGTTTGAAAGAAGTGATTTTAACAAAATAAGGTCGCATGAAAACAATTTTGATCACATTTTCCCGAAAATTTCGGCAGAGTCTCCTTTGAAAATACTGGCCTCAAACGGGTACAAAACAAGAATATACATAAGTGATGAATAAAGGCATCCCCAAGTGGGAGCTAGCTCTTCGCCAAAGGCGGAATCACAACCACACGCAATAAATATATCATAAAAGTGCAAAATAAGCATGTAGAAGCACGAGAATAAGAAAGCATCACGTCGGCCCCAAGTGAGCTCGATACCAGAAAAACCACACATGTACTAATTTCACTATCCAACCTCTAGGTCACATATACAATAGTAGAAGCGGTAGATGGAGAATACTAGATACAAATAATAATATAAGGTGGAAACAAAAGTATCCTCGCAACCCACCTATGAGCAATGCCGCAAGTCCAAGCAAAATAAACAAAATGAGGAAATACGCCCGCCGCTACAATGCTGGCGGGTCGGACCTGCAAGATACTATGGCACAATGGGGGTGAGTTGTCAACTCATGAGTAGTAAGTAATATCTAATAAGGCTATCGTAAGCATGCATGCAATTGCGTCACAAACTACATATACTAATCTAATGCGATGCACAAGTATGAATGCAACATGAATGGATAATCAATACGAAATCATGATATATCTGATAAGAGAAAATCAGTATCTTTATCTTAGTAAGACCTTTGTATAATAAAACTGGATTATCATAAGTGAAATCGACAGAAATCCATGTCAAATATCGACACAAAATCCTAAAATCTCGGGCTCTATCAGTCCGGATCGGCCCATATCATAAAATCTCACGACTACGTCGGTATCCTCTGGATATCTGCCGCATCAGACATCACCGGTAGGTAGTCCGCCCCTTCCAGGCTCATCGTCATCCCCACAAAAACACTCTCGCCCGGGGCACCATACCGGGTCCACCATGTACCCGAAAAGTTTCATCCTACTCCTCGAATCGGGTCTCGAAAACCAACAGAAATCAGAAAAACTCATGGTGGAAGACACATACATCATATCACGAGAAAACCGCAACTTGCATTTTTTAAAATGATAATAGGTTTATAAATTCTTGCGGTTTTCCCCCAAAATCCATAAATCTCATAAATACTGAAATCTCCAAGAAAATCACAATATATGAACATGTCGGCGATGATGAATGCCTATGGTATCAATAATATGAAATACGATGTGTGACTAGAAAACTATGCATGAATGATGATGCAATGAGGTAAATGACTAGCAAGCCTACGTATCCAATCTTGATGAGATGAATATACAACTACAAGTCTACATATATATATATATATATATGATGCAAATGCACATAAGGTATATGACTAGCAAGCCTACGTATCCAATCCTGATGAGATGAATATACAACTATAAGTCTATATATCGTGTATGATACAATTGCACAGATACCGATTCTAATTAAGCTCGATAGTGATCGCGACATAGCAATTACCAATGGCGTGTGTGTTCGCATAAAATAGTGCACGTGCGGCATGGACCAATGGTAATGGTGCAAGTGTCCTATGAGATGATATCATATATATATAAGATGATGCAATGCAATGAGATCAATGACAAGGAGACTACGTATATAAATGCAAGAAATACTAATAATCTTAACTATCGGACGCCTTGAACCATCTAGACGATTCCCCCATAGATGAGTACATCTACTCACCGGGACGCCTCGGCTAAACTGATCTAATAACAGCCTTTCCTTTCTGCGCCGCGTCCGACGTCTCCGCAACCGATCCTAGAATTACACAATGTAACACATAAGGCTAAATATCCTGAGGAGACATGAAGATAGCGATACGAAAGAATTAACGTCCACAAGTTAGACTTTTGTGCACTTTGGTGCAGAAAACGCGCACGATATCGCCACAAACCGCAACTAGGGGTCGCTATGCGTAGCAATCCCTAAATCTAGAACCCGATCGTACATTTCTTAGAAATTAGGTTGTAGATCCTCACAACCTCAAACTAAATAAAAACCTAATTATTCTATAAACCTAGTAAGAAAACAAGGGCATTTTAGTGCAAAACTAGATGTTTTAGCAAACGTAGTGGCCCCATAGTTCATTTAATATCTTAATTAACCCACACAATTATTAACTATATTTTAATCTCACCTATTTACACACTAATTATTAAATTAGTTTGCATGCACAATTAATTAGGACAATTAAAAGTAACGATTGACAAATTAACTACTAGATTAGATTTGGCAAGGTCTTTAGATATTAATCTACACATGCAACCATACTTTGGTGATGTAAACTTTAACTTAATCTCAAACCTTTCTCTTTGATATTCAAAACATGAAATTAAACTATATTAACACATAATTAAAATTAGATTCAAAGCAATAATTAACAAAGTGATAATTAGATTAAGATTTTTACCTCACAATGGTTTGGAAAAGATCCAAACTTACAAACTTGGCCACCCAAAATGCTACTAGCTTCAAGATCCAAGCTTAGAGTGAACAAGGAATTTTGTGAAGATTTTTGCTAGGATAAGTGTTGATTTTATGTTTGATTTTTTTTTATGAGAAAGTGAGGTTGGAATGAGAAGAAGAAGAAGAAATTGAGGAGGGAGGGGGCTGCTGGCTTTGTGGCTGAGCAAAGCTAGGGAATGAGGTGTGTGTGTGTGTGTGAGAAAATTCCAAAGCCAAACTCTCCCCATACTTCATTTATTATACACCATGCTCTTTAGTTTATTAGTTATTTTCTTTTAATTTTATTTTCTATTTAACTTCTACCTAGAATTGTCTAGAAACAAGGGGAAATTTTTTAAAAGAAAGAACATGTAACAAAGTGAGTGTTAAGTTGTCATGGTGCACTAAACTTGTATTAATCCAATCTAATTTGTAATTATCACCAATTTAGTGTATAAGTGTATGATTAAAATAATAATTAAAAATAATTAATTAAGGAAAATATTTAAGTAAACTAGCAATTAATAGGTGACTAATTAAATACCAATTCTAGCAATTACATAGTTAAAATAGGTATATTCAAGTCTATATGGAAAAATAATTATATCTTGGGTTTTTACGGAAAAACACGTATTATCACTAATTATCATATAATTATCCTAAACGATTTTTCTAAAGCGTTACAGTGGTGGATTCTGAATTTATGCATTTACGGGTGGTGGCAAGGTAATGTTGTAAAAACCTGATGGAGATCCATCCATCTCGGAAGATGTGGTAGGTGGAGGAGAAATAGAAGATGGAAAAAGTATCGATTTCGGAGTCGATAGCAAAAACACGGACTAGACGAACACTAAAATCCCGTGTCCAGCCGATCTTGCACTAAGCGGGTTTAGTGCACGTGGCAGCGTGTGATATGTGTGAGAAAAATTGTCGGACGTGAAGCTTGACTCAACCAATCACAAAATGCACAATCAATCCCTGGAGTTAGGGTCATCTAGGTTAAGTCACTAGACCGCTCTTAGACTTCCAAAGGAGAAGACGGAGGATCAATTCTCTACCACCTCCTTATCAATCTTGCGGCTAGGTAAGTGCCAGGTAAGTGGGAGGTATCCGCTATACGAATCACCGAAATAGTGGGCCTAATTAAGTAACCACTTTTCTTAGTCACATTTGCCTAGACACCACAAGAGAAATATGGATAAGCAATAGATTACCCACGACCCTCTTTTGTCCTAATTGAGCGTGAATGTTCTTAAAGGCTTGGTCTAGATATTTTTTTATTAATATAGGGTGATAGTATACTCATTTGTGATTTGTGTGGTCTAGGTCACCTAATCTGAGTTTGGGTTTATTGCCCCTTAATATCCAGTTTAAGTATCCAAAGCAACATGAAATCAAAACATGCAAAAAGATATTTTAGCGGTGTTGTTTGCAAAGAATTCTGCAGGTAAAAACAGTTTATTGGAGTTTTAGAGGAAAGAGGAAGACTATGGGATAATACCAGAGAAAATTGGGGGCCCAACTCTTCAATAGGGCCGCGGTTCCGCCGCCAAAAGCAACCCAAGGCCACGATTCCGCCGCCACTTGGCAAGCTCTTCTCTTCAAATTTCTTCAGAGCACTCCAATGCTTCTCTGGTCCAAGTTGAAACTCTCGGAATCTCTGTTGGTCTGCTCCAATTACTCCAGATATCCTTACAAAAACTCGTACAAGAATCGTTAAACACAAGATGCGTTTTTGGTTCTCTTTTATTTTATATTTCTGGTTTTTTTAATAAGAAATCAACCCGAATAACAAGAAAAAAATTACGATCGTTTCTCCGATAACGACGCTATTTGATTGGTTGCGAAAATGTGTTTATGTGTGTTGAAAACAACCACAATTAAGATGGTATCGCAAATAGCTAGCCGCGATGAGTACGGGTCGTCCACAGGGAAACAATGAATTTCTTATCTTGCTTTAGACGAGTTGATAGAAGAAAGATGAGATGTTTGTCGTTTTAAACTAGGATGGTTAGAAAATTTTATAATAGAAAGGCTTGTAGGTTTTATAGGATTTAGTAGTTAATGGATAGAGTTTTAAAAATAATTATTTTTATCTTTTAATTATTTAATACTAGAGAGATAGCAATGAATATAGATTAGGGTTCTTGGAGAGAATTAGGGTTTTCTATTACTTCCCCTTGTCCTTCCATTGATCCCTATTTGTCTCAAACCCTTAACAAAACGATCATTAACGAATATCAAATCATGGTTGTGACTATCATGAAGTGATAGCGCGCCCGATAAGAGGGTTAACATTTATTTTGCTAAGTTTATAAATATTAAAATGTCAAAAGAAATTAAGAGATTTTTCATCCATTACTCTACCCTATCCTACAAACCCTAGAAAGTAAGAAATTACTCGCTCATGGTTCTTGGTGTAGTAAAAAAGATGTTAAAGATGAATGAAACCATATTAAAATTTAGAAGTGCAGAAAGTAATACTGAATGTAACGCAGAAAAGTAATGCAGAAAAGTAATGCGAAAAATTAGTGCAGAAAGTAAATGCGAAAAAAATAAAAGAAAAACTATCTTTATTTATCATCTATTGCATTACAAAATTTATTGCTTAATAAGGTAGATTACAAGAACTCTAGTTTTGCTCGTAGAGCTCTCTCTTGATCGGGAGATAGATGAATAGATGACTTGATTAGATGATTTTGGATTGCAAAGCTCTCGGTCCTTTATATAGTCTCTGAAACTAGAAACCCTAGATGCCATATTAGAGTATGAAACATTACGATCATATCCCTGAAATTCCACATCCAACGGCCTAGAACCGACAGCGAAACCGCCACCCAAACCCCTTCTTGACCGTGGATCCGTCGCCTTCTGGTGGGATGGTGACTTGGATTTTTTTCTGGCTTTTTCTCTTGATATTTGGAGATTATCTTGATATACAGATTCTGAAAATATTGCCCTTAGTCTTTGCCATTGTTAGATTTTTTGATTTGCTTCTAATATTTGGCAGATTTGGTTTGATATTCCGATTTGATATGAATCTCCTACATAGATTTCAGACCTGAGCTAATACCTGCATAATATCTCAAATTCATCTTATTAATAGCATTTGTTATTTTTGAGATATTATTCCAACCATTTATATGATATGATATTTTAAGAATATTAAGTAGGAATATTTGACATGATATGCGTATTCATAATTAATAAAATTTTATTTAAATATTATATGCATATTTTTTCCCTAATTATATTAATTATAAATGAAAAAACATATGATAATAATATTTTTACAAATAAACCCACATTTGTTTTTTTATTTATAATTAACACCTTTCATTAGTTAATAATAGTGGGGAAAATGTTCAAACAAATATGCAATATTTTTGACTAATCAATAAACATGTAAGGTTTTATATGAGAGTATCTAAACATATTCATTTATAGGTATAAGATAGCTATTCTAACGTGGTTGTTTATAATTTGACAAAGAAGGTATTCATGTATACGAGAAAAGTCCAATTTACCCATGGTAACATGTAGTATAAGGTCCTGTCATAACCTATAGGACAACGACACATGAATTCTTATAGGTGTATTTTAAAAAGACCTCTCGTACCACGATATACGTTCCGTACCAATCTACTCCTTATCCCTACGTATTGTAGTGTATAGTTCAAGTTTACGGGTCTCGGCCAAATCCATGAATATAAGAGTACAAGTTTATATTCAAATTGTAATCAGGTATTCATCTAAAATTCATGTCAAGTTATATTTATGGTTCGGTCAATTCAAGTCAAGTATTCAAGCTCAAGTTTGGATATTCAAGTTCAGGTTCAAGATTAAGTGTTCAAGTTTGGATTTGAGTTGAATTCGAGTTTGAGTTTATAACAAGTTTGAATGTGTATTCAAGTTATAGTCAATATCTTGTGAATGGATTTAGATTTTGAAATTCTTAAGTTCAGGAATAATCGGACAACCGCTGCACATGAACGACAGGATTTGTGTTTTTTTCCAAGACGATTGCAATCGATAACTCCATTAATTTGCAGTGTTTTCTAACCTGAATAGGCAAGCACTCACTTTCTCCAGCTCCCTATGGCTTAAGAGAAATGATACCGCTTAAACCTATATTAAATCAAGGGTTCTTAGAGATTTATTCTTATTGTTTACATTGTATTTATATTGTTTGTATTTCTTGAGGGGGTTTTATGTAAATTGTTTTAATATTGTTTAAAAATAAATCTCGAGGGTGATTCATAATATTAAGCGTTTTTTATGAAAATGTATTTTAGTTTTAGCGGTATTTTAATGATGAAACCTAGTTTTAAAAATTTTATGGTATTTTTATGAAAACTATACTTTTGAAAACTTGGTGGTACTTTTGGGTAATTTTTATTTTTCATTTTAATAGTATATTTTTTTTCAAAAATTAGTTTTCATAGAAAAATACGGATTTATGATTTATGCAAATTTTCAAATGCTTTAATTTGTAAAAAGTCGTATTCTTTAAAAATCGTATTTTTATTTCCTTACAAGACCGAATTCTCCGTGAGGAGTTCTGCATCTCGCTCTACTATCCCAAGAATGTGCGATAATCCGCACCATTCACAGACGGGTCTCCTAACGAGGGTTATAGAGAAGTAATTGCAAAAGGGTTTAAAAACAGCGATAAAAGCATTTTGTAAGAGTAATGGTATTTTAATATAAATTGTATTCTTCAAATTAAACATGTATCTAAAATATCGTGCTATGAAACCATAGTATATGTGATGGGGTAGGTCGTTACCCCGCGGAGACAGCGTTGTGGAGTGTGTGTGTGTGTGTATAATGATAAAGCGCCCAAAAGACGTGTGGGGCCAGCGCTTCACGTGCCCATCACGCAGGCGATGGACGCTAGGCGCCAGCGCCTCACGTGCCTGGCCCGTGGGCACTGGGCGCCAGCGCTTCACGTGCCTGGCATGCGGGCGCTGGACGCTGGGCGCCAGCGCCTCACATGCGTGGCACGCGGGCGCTAGTGCTCTACGTGCCTGGCACGCAGGCACTGGGCGCCAGCGGGAAAAAAAGGGCTTAACCCCTGCACATGGAGTTGTACTCTCGATTGAATTTTGGAGTTGAACTTCTAGAATGAAAGACTTCTTTTTATATGGAGTTAAACTCCCAGAAACTTTAATTTATGGAGTTAAACTCCAAGAAATCTTTGTAAATGCTCAAGAGAACCCATTGTTTCTCCCCTAAGCCTTAGATCTTTCCTAAAACGGGGTCTTTGAAGATGGGTCTCCTTCTTCCTCCTCTGTTGGCCGGATCTTGAAGAACAAGAAGTATGAGATTTTAAAAATCTCTTATTTTTGAGATCTGATGGGAGATCTAAGTTCCCCTTTGTGGGTTTTGTGATGGAAAACTATTTATTTTTGAGAAAGGAAGAGTTAAACTCTTGATTTAATTCAAAAAGGGAAGAAAGTTTTAGAACCTTGAGGAAGGAGAAAGAGCCATAAGAACCCTAACTTTTTCTGAGAGGAATAAAAGTCTCCTTTATTTCATTGTCATGTTGCTTTTTATAGGCTTACACATTTACATATAGCCTCTTGGGCTTTACAAAATGGCATTTTGCCCATCCCATGCCTCAAGTGCTCATTTCTTTTGCACATGAGCCATGAGCTTTACAAAAATTTGGCTTTATGCCCATTTTGCTTACATTCATGCATAAAAAATTACATCAAAATTATTTATTACATGATTTTTATTTTGGCATAGGGGAGGCTGGCCGTGGGGCTCGACTTGGGCATGGGTCCACTTGAGCTGGGCTTGGGCCCGCTGGCTTGGGATTGACCTTGACTTTGACTTGGTCAACCGGGGTGCAATTTTTGACCCCAACAAATTGCGATTTGGTGGTATTATTATTTTGTATTGCTGGTTATATATAAAAGCAACACGCACGGGGTGTTTCGGGTTTTAAAAAATATATATTTACATATTGGTAACTGTTTCAACCGTTACCAATTGGTAGCAGATATCTGATATATTTCAGATGCCATTACCCTGTACACCTCTATGGTAACGGTTCCAACCGTTATGGGTGGATATAAGTGATATTTGTCGTATAATGCAACTCATTGGTAATAGTTTTAACTGTTACTAAAAGGGGGTAACGGTAACGGTTCACACCTTTGTCATACATCTGGTAACGGGGTTTTAGGTAACGGTTGTGTAACGGTTGGAACAATTACCAATAGGGGTTTAGGTATCTGTTCTAACCGTTATGAATGAACCCCTCTGTAGAAGTGATATATTCACGATTTATTCTCTGTCGGAAAATATACAAGATATTGCAGTTAACCATACAGATATTACAACCAGGGGTTTTGACAGCGGGAGAATGGGTCAGGTTTTTTTTAATGATATTCTTTAATCTCTAAGGGCTTTTTGACAACGGGAAAGTTGGTCAGGTTTTTTTTATTCGTTAACTATTTTTAAGTATTCTGTTTAGTAAGAATTAATTTTACAATATAAATATGTGCATCATAACGTGCAAGATACTAGTTAATATAACTCAAATGATATGCTTTGTACATGAAATGAAATATTACCGAAAATGCTCACATTCCTGAGAGTGTGATGTCCTGACATCTAATTCCAATGAATTTTGCATTATCATGCTTGGTATATTTTAATCATTTCTGCTAATATATTTATGTGTAATGGCTGACGGTCAGCGGGTCGTGGTGGAAGGTCGACAGTCGACGGGCGGCTGAACGGTGGAAGGCGGCGGACGCTCATGGAACATCTTGTGTTTGCTGGGAATATTTCGTGATAATTTAGGATAGACACCAATTTTTGGGGTATCATATTATTATCATAGTTATCATATATTACCTGGGATACTTTTTACACCAAAATAAGCATGATAATTTTTTTTATGGGAATTTAGGTTTACCGGAAAGATTTCTTCCTACTAAGAACACCCAAAAAGAAATTATCCTCTCTTATAGATTCTCCCAATCCTTGGAGAATATATTTTACTAAGATAAAGCTGAAGTGTTTTTTCAAATAAGGTTTAGCAAAACACATATTAAATTTATTAATCATGAAGCTGTTAGCTCAAGAAATGGGTGGATGATCAGAGTAAAAGTTGAGATTTAATCGTGTTGCGAAAAGACAATCACGAAGACAAAACAATCGATATAGAAAAGTAGAACAAATCAATTTAAAGCAAATATAAAATAAGAGTACCAACCACAAAACCAAATAGAGGAAGACGAACCTTTATTAATAACCAAAAGCGGAGGAGTACAAATTGGTGGACGAATACAGATCCCCTCAAATAACCCTAGCTCTCTCAAACAACAAGAGGATTCTCTAAAATATCATAAAGCCATTAAATCGAGAGCTAAAACATACTATTATATATATAGCATACAAAAGATATTCCCGAATAACTAATTTCCTAAGTAAAAAAACATCCAGCTCAGAACACGGCAGACGTGTGCAGAAGGAATGCAAATCTCGAATCTACAGAGTATACCTAGACGTCTGAAGAAGTATGTTCATACGTCTGGCCTTCACGTCTTCAAAAGGGAAGAGTGCTCGCAGATGTCTGATGGGGTTAGACGTCTGCCCAATATATGCTTGCGCATACAGAGGCTTGACAGACGTCTGAAGCTTTAGCTCCAGACGTTTGTCCCCTTGCATTACAGATAATTCTTAATCTTGACAATGGGAAATAAAATAGGGATCGAACGGGAGGCAATACATAACAAATCTCTACCTTACCTCGTATTCCCAACAACACTCCTCCTTAAAATTAATAGTAGCTTCGTCTTCACCACAAAGACCCTCAAGAGCTCAAATATGTGCGACGCACTCAAATAAAGTTCAAGCAATGTTCAAACTTCACAACAGAAAAATACTTCGTCAACATATTAGCCAGATTATCCACTATACCAACCTTCTTCAGAATAATCTCATCTTTCTCAACGACTTCCTGCATGAACCAGTACCTCATATTAATGTGCTTCTTCCTATCATGATGCATCTGATGTTTAATTAAGTGAATCACGCTTTGGCTATCACAGTAGACTATTATGGTATCCTTCTAAATACCAAGTTTCGAAAATAGGCCCTTCAACGAGATCACTTTCTTAATGGCCGCAACAACGGTCATACACTCCGCCTCCATCGTAGAAAATGCAACCATAGGTTGTAACGAAGCACGCCAACTGATGGCACACCCTCCTAAAGAGAATACATCACCGGTGATCGATTTTCGTCTGTCAAGATCACCCGCATTATCGGAATCGCTGAATCTAACCAAATTGTCGTTGTTCCTCCCAAACACCAACCCCACGTCAGACGTACGTCGCAGGTATTGTGTAACAAGCTAGTTCATTTATACCAATTCCAGTTCCCGTATTTCCTTAATTGTGGTATTTTCCTGATTTATCATGGTTTGAGTGCGATTGGTATTTTACATTTTACATTGCATTCGACCCGACCCGCTTGCTTGAACCAGTTTAATTCATATTTATGAATTACCCTGACTTGTTATGTAGACAGTGCATTTTCATGTTTAGTGCATACTGACATTTTATCTGGCATTGCATCTTTTACCATATAACATTTTAAGTCACAGAAAATATTTTAAAATTACATAACATGGTCTGCATGATACCCTTAATCTCGTGGTAGCATCCGCGCAACTTGTTCTCGTCCTGTTCAGTGAAACGGACGTGTTTGGATAGCTACGCGCACGTACGTGCATCCATTCTTGGGGGTATGCATTTTCGTTATCTGAGTATTCATTTTGAATTTTGAAAGTCGCATATATTTTTCATATTTTAAATCTGTATTTTTGGACCAGACCCGGGCGCGTTTTGGAATATTTTGTATTCCGTCTAAATTCAAATTTATTTAATATTTATTTATTTTAAATTTCGTTAACAACCTAAATCTTTTCTAATTTACCTAACTAAAATCTTTTCCAAATTTTAATCCTAACTCCTAAACCAATCAGCACGCTTCTCTCTCTACCTCTCTCTCTTTCCTTCTCTAACCTGGGCCCCACACCCCTCTCTCTCACTCAGAACACAAATCTCTCTCTTTCTTCTTCTCTTTTTCTCTCTCCTTCATGCGCTCTCTCTTTCTCTCTCTCCCCCACAAAACGACGATTTCATCTCTCCTCACTCTTCATTCCCTCTCTCTCTCTCCTCTCGATCTCACTCTTCTCTCTATCTCTCTCTCCCTTTCTCTCTCTGTCTCGCTCTCTCTCCCCCTCATCATCTTCTTCCTTAAAATTTTTCCTTCACCGCGAGAACCCCAGCGAAACCCTAGCCTAGCCTTCGCTCGCCTCATCGCCGCGCAACACTTCCATTCTCGACCTCGCATTTGTCTCCACCTCCTCCTCAACACCAACCCAGAAACCCCACTCCCTCTCCTTCGCCTCGCCTGCACACCTCACCTCGCGTCGCCGACGAAATCACCACCTTCGTCTCTTCACCCTCGCTTTCCTCTCATCCTCTACGACTCCTCGTCTCCTCGCCTTCTTCACCCGAGCAAACCCCCTGCACCAACCGACCCCAACACCTGCACACTCACCGCCGGCATCCACCATCTCGTTACCGCCGCGCCTCATCGTCGTCACCATCGCCTCGCCCCGCGACCACCATCTCCGCCACCTTTCTCTCCTCTCCACTTCTTCCTTCACCTCGACCTCGACTTCACCCCGGTATACCCCTGCACCCCAAGTTTCCGGCCACTGCACCCATCTCCGCCTTACCTCGCCTTGCCTTCGCCGACCACCTCGTCACCGCCCTCGTCATCAACTCCGACTCTTAACACCACCACCATCATCCTCGGCTCTTCCCAGCACACCTGACCTTGATTTGATCCCTGCGAGAACCCGACCTCCTAGCCTCACCTGCACACTTGCCGGAGTCCGATCCATCACCGTCGTCGCCCCTTGTCACCTCCTCGGCCCAGAACCCCAGACCCCAGGACACCATCACCCACTTCCTCTCTTCTTCTTCTTCTTTTCTCTTCTCTTCCTCTTTCTTGATCTTGTTTTTCCGGTGATCGCCGGAGACCCATTGCCGACATCATCCCAGTACCGCCTCCTCTGACCCCAAAGCACCAACCCCAGTGCAACCTTCATCTCTTCCTTCTTCTTCTTCTTCTTCTTTCTTCTTCTTTCTCTTCCTCTTTCTCTTTCTTGATTCCGTTTTCCGGTCATCCGCCGGAGCCGTGCCGCTGCCGACGATCCGAGCAACCCAGTGGACGTTCCTTACCTACACGGTTACATTCTTGCATTGCTTGGTTCAGTCTCATGTGCGCCGTTTGTGCATTGCAACATTTACCGACATTGGACGTTGTCGTGCGTATCCGTCGCGTGATCCATCGAGACAAGTTAATCTTGCTACATGCTATACTACTATAATCTATATCTATTTGAACAATAACACTTCATAATAATTAGTTTTGCATCCCACATTATCATTTTGCATGTTTTACTGTGTTCGGACATCCGTATCCATCCGTACAAGTTATTTCACATCTAGTGCATGCAAACTTATCTTGTTACATACTATATTATAATATACCGCACCCAATGGAACATTTACATATCATATTGTTTAGTTGTACATCCCGCATTTATCAGTTTATCATTTTACGGCTATACGACGTCCGTGTGCATCCATATCATTATTTACACATCTAGTCGCATGCTAAATCATCTTGCTACATGCTAGGTATAGTATTATGCATCCATATGAATAAAATGGTAACCGTTTATCCCATTATACATCCAAGTTGAAGTTTTACAGTTTTCGGATACCCGTTTTCATCCATATCATATAATATACATATAGCTGAATCTACATATCACATTAACACATATTACTGTTATATTAACATCCCATGTTTAATAAACTGCATCCTAATTAGTATTGGAACTATAAATGTAACCCTAATCGATAATTGTGCATCCATATCTTTGAATCTATATCTATTTGCATACCATATCACATTATTCTATTTTATTGTTATATTAGTACTCCATACTTGATTTTGTGTACCCATATTTATTACAGTTTGATTATGAGCATCCACTTGATACTTGTGCACTACCTGACACGACCTGATACACTACTACTGACATGACTTGATACCTGTGCACTACTTGACATGACTTGATATATGTACACCACCTGATATGACCTGATGTACCACAGCTTAACATGTTACCTGACCTTGTTACTAAAGCCGACAATCTTGACCTGTTGTCCCTACGAACATTTCCTGTTGTCTATTCAGACAAACCTGTACCTGCTTGATCCTGTGTTGGCATTAGCTCCAGATTTATCAATACCTGATTTGAACACTTAACTTAGGGGTATGGGGAAATCAATGGTGAAACCTGACTTGTAACTCGACAGTTCAATGCCTTTATTGATCAGTCTTACAGGCTAGGCCAGCCCCGGAATGATGCTGCTGACATCATTCGTCTTTACATCCTACCTTTTACAGCCTAGCGGTACGTCTCGGATTCAGCCAGAGAGTCTTGACCATGGTCCCGGGCACGCACGGGATACTATTGAGTTACATCGACGATTCATCAAATTGATTTCAAGGACTTGAGAGTAGTTAACCTAGTATACCAGTTTAGACTACTCACTGTACTTCACATGTTTATATCCTGTACACTGATCTATATTCATGTTACTGTTTACTTGTTACTGTTCATACTTCATGCCTGCATATTTCATCACATCCCGCTTGCTTAAAATTATTGATGTTATGACGCACTGACGTCTGGGTTTTGCATGACCCAGATTCTCTACCCTTGTCGCAGGCAGTCCAGGAGTATTTCCGCCGTCAGGCCGAGCAGTGAGGATCCAGTTAGTATCGAGTTAGTTCAGTTACTTCCGTACTTTCCAGATTGTCATTATTACTTGGATCTATTTCTTCCGCATATTATTTCTTGACTCGTTTATTCTGGCTCATGGACATGTACTAGATAGTTTATTTTATTTTCCTGTTCTTGATATCTTCTAGACAGCCGTAATGTGACTGTGGAGGGATGTTTCCTAGCCACAGGTAGCATGGTTGGCTCTGTCACGTGCCGATCTTAGCGCACTCTGGGAAGCAGGGCATGACAGGGTTTGTTTTGTATCAGAGCCATATGATTTAGGTTTATCAGATTTGATTCTTTTGTAGTTGGGTATTGGACCCAATACACGAATCAGGAAACCCGTAATTAGGAACATGTCCTGCCATATTGTTATCGTGATTCTTAAATCATATCTTTCTCTTGACTCCTGTCCTGATGATATGCAAACAACTTTGCATCTCGAGTTGAAATTCTTTTGGTTTCCTATTGTTTCTTCCATCCTATTCCTTTGATTCTGATACTAGTATTTGGACGACTTGAACAGAGTTATATGATTGTAACTATGAACTGCAGCATGGTTACAATGTGGTACTCTATTTAAGTAACTTGGAGTCCTGGTCTTGATTCATTTCCTTGATTCATGGTCGTGAAATTTCCTTGGTTCTCTCAGTTTCATTGCTTACCAGTTCATGTTTTGCAGATTTCTTGGTGATTGATACCGGCAGTTATGACGTTGTCTTGGGAATGGATTTTCTCGGCACTTTCCACGCTTACATTGATTATAGGGCAAAGAAAGTGATTTTCCAGATTCCCAGACATCCGGAGTTTGTCGGGCCAGTCGAGTTTAGGGCTAGTCCGACAAACAATGTTCTTTCGTCAATGGAAGTTGATAAGGAGGAAGCGCCAGCCGTAGTTCAAGATTTCATGGACATGTTCGAGGACATCTCGGGGTTACCGCCAAAACGAGATGTGGAGTTCGCGATCGAACTTGTTTCTGGTGCAGCGCCAATCTCAAAGGCGTACTATCCGATGGTACCAGTGGAGTTGGAAGAAGTCATGAAGCAGGTTAATGAATTACTTGAGAAGGGTTGGATTCACAGCAGCAATTCACCTTGGGGAGCTCCAGTTCTTCTAGTAAAGAAGAAAGATGGCACAAGGAGGATGTGCATCGATTATCGAGAATTAAACCGGGTGACTATTAAGAACAAGTACCCGATCCCTCGCATTGGCGAATTGTTCGAGCAGCTTAGTGGTGCGAGGGTATTCTCGAAGATAGATTTGCGATCCGGATATCATCAGGTCCGAGTTAAATCTGAGGATATTTGCAAGACTGCGTTCCGAACTCGGTATGGACATTACGAGTATTTAGTGATGCCATTCGGAGTCACGAAAGCACCGGCGATACTTATGGACTTGATGAACCGAATCTTTTCACCGTTCTTGGATCAGTTTATTGTGGTGTTTATTGATGATATTCTGGTGTGTTCGAGGAGCATTGAAGAGCATGCAGAACACTTGAAGATCGCACTACAGGCATTGAGGCAAGAAAGGTTATATGCAAAGATGAGCAAGTGCGAGTTTTGGCTTGAAGAAGTGAAGTTTTTAGGGCATGACGTATCCAGAGATGGAATCGCCGTTGATCCCGAAAAGATTGCAGCAGTTCGAGATTGGCCGATTCTGAAGAACGTTGCAGAGATCAGAAGCTTTCTTGGACTTGCCGGATATTACAGAAGGTTCGTGGAGAATTTTGCTCGTTTGGCTGAGCCTTTGACCAAGCTTACGCGCAAGGAGGTACCGTTCGTATGGACGGATAAATGTGCGTCGGCTTTTGAGGCGTTGAAGCAGAGACTGATAACCGCTCCTATTTTGACCGTACCAGACAGTTCCAGAGGATTGGTGATTCACAACGACGCATCTGGAAAAGGATTGGGATGTGTTTTGATGCAGCACAGGAAGGTTATAGCTTATGCATCGAGACAGTTGAAGACCCATGAGAAGAATTACCCAACTCATGATTTGGAGCTAGCAGCTATGATTTTCTCTTTGAAGATTTGGTGACACTACTTATTGGGCGAAAGGGTCGAAGTATTCACCGATCACAAAAGCCTAAAGTATGTGTTCATACAGAAAGAGCTTAATATGAGGCAGCGTAGATGGTTGGAGCTGATGGATGACTACGATCTTGATCTTAAGTACCATCCGGGGAAAGTTAATGTTTTGCCGGATGCGCTTAGTCGGTTGCCAGCAATTCGGATGTTGACTGCACAGAAGGAACTTATTGAAGACTTTCGAAGATTCGATTTGGAGATTGTGCTACCGCATTCTTCGGGACAGTTGATGCAGCTGCAAGTACAGTCGTCGTTGATCGTGAATATTAAAGCAACGCAGTTACAGGACCCTAGATTGCAAAAGTTTCGAGAACAAGTTGAAGCTGGACTTCGAACGGACTTATTGATTCATGAAGATGGTTCGTTGCGATATGGCAGTCGTTTGTGTGTGCCAAAAGGAGATATTCTCGAAGAAGTTATGAAAGAGGCGCACAGTTCTGCATATTCCGTACATCCAGGAGGCACGAAGATGTACCGAGATCTACGACAACATTTCTGATGGGAAGGCATGAAACGGGAGATTGCCCGCTTTGTAGCGAAGTGCTAGGTGTGTCAACAAGTTAAGGCTGAACATCAAAGGGTTGCTGGTTTATTGCAACCACTTCCGATTCCTTAATGGAAGTAGGAACATATAACCATGGATTTCTTGACGGCTTTACCGCGGAGTCCAAAGGGCAACAATGCAGTTTGGGTGATTGTTGATCGATTGACCAAGGCAGCTCATTTCATCCCATTTCGAGTTGGTCAGTCAACGGAAACGTTAGCAGAACGGTACATGCAGGAGATTGTAAGATTTCATGGAGTACCGGTGAGCATTGTGTCCGACCGAGACACCCGTTTCTTATCACACTTCTGGAGGAGCTTACAGGAAAGTTTTGGGACTCGATTGAAGTTTAGTATAGCTTATCATCCTCAGACAGATGGCCAGTCGGAGAGAACGATCTAAACTCTTAAAGACATGTTGAGAGCTTGCATGTTAGACTTTAAGGGTTCATGGGAGGATCATCTACACTTGGTGGAGTTTTCTTACAATAACAGTTTTCAGGCGACTATTTAGATGGCTCCATTCGAAGCATTATATGGTCGCAAGTGTTGTTCACCTATTTGTTGGGATGATGTTAGAGAGCGAAGATTGTTGGGACCGGATTGGGTAGTGCAAACAGTTGAGAAGGTTAACACTATCCGGAAACATATGAAGGCAGCGCAAGATCGGCAGAAGAGTTGGGCCGATACATCGAGAAGACCTCTAGAGTTCGCTGTTGGTGATCTGGTATTCTTGAAGATATCACCGACTAGAGGAGTGATTCGTTTCGGAAGTCGAGGAAAGCTTAGTCCTCGATTCGTTGGGCCTTTCGAGATTTTGGAGCGTGTTGGAGAAGTGGCGTATCGATTGACTTTACCGCAATCCTTGGCGAATGTTCATGACGTGTTTCATGTATCTCAACTCCGTAAATATGTTCGAGATGAAACACACGTGCTGGATCATTCGGAGCAGACTGTACGAGAAGAATTAACCTTTGAGGAACGACCGGTGTCGATTGTGGATCGAAGGGAAAAGGTTCTTAAGAACAAGGTTATCCCTCTTGTACTAGTTTCTTGGAGAAATCGCTCACATGGAGAATCAACTTGGGAACGAGAAGATGAAATCCGGCAGAAGTTTCCATATATATTCTTGTAGTTTCTTGATTGTTTATCCTTTCTTGTTCTTGGAATTTCGAGGACGAAATTCTTTTAGTAGTTGGGTATAATGTAACAACCTAGTTCATTTATACCAATTCCAGTTCCCGTATTTCCTTAATTGTGGTATTTTCCTGATTTATCATGGTTTGGATGCGATTGGTATTTTACATTTTACATTGCATTCGACCCGACCCGCTTGCTTGAACCAGTTTGATTCATATTTATGAATTACCCTGACTTGTTATGTAGACTGTGCATTCTCATGTTTAGTGCATAGTGGCATTTTATCTGGCATTGCATATTTTACCATATAAAATTTTAAGTCACAGAAAATATTTTAAAATTACATAACATGGTCTGCATGATTCCCCTAACCCCGTGGTAGCATCCGCGCATCTTGTTCTCGTCCATTTCAGTGAAACAGACGTGTTTGGAAGGCTACACGCACGTATGTGCATCCGTTCATGGGGGTATGCATTTTCATTACCTGAGCATTCATTTTGAATTCTGAAAGTCGCATATATTTTTCATATTTTAAATCTGAATTTTTAGACCCGACCCGGGCGCGTTTTGGAATATTTTGTATCCCGCCTAAATTCAAATTTATTTAATATTTATTTATTTTAAATTTTTCATTAAAAATTTTGTTAACAACCTAAATCTTTTCTAATTTACCTAACTAAAATCTTTTCCAAATTTTAATCCTAACTCCTAAACCAATCAACACGCTTCTCTCTCTACCTCTCTCTCTTTCCTTCTCTAACCTGGGCCCCACACCCCTCTCTCTCACTCAGAACACAAATCTCTCTCTTTCTTCTTCTCTTTTTCTCTCTCCTTCACGCTTTCTCTCTTTCTCTCTCCCCCACAAAACGACGATTTCATCTATCCTCACTGTTCATTCTCTCTCTCTCTCCTCTCGATCTCTCTCTTCTCTCTATCTCTCCCTCCCTTTCTCTCTCTGTCTCGCTCTCTCTCTCCCCCCCACCTCATCATCTTCTTCCTTAAAATTTTTCCTTCGCCGCGAGAACCCCAGCGAAACCCTAGCCTAGCCTTCTCTCGCCTCATCGCCGCGCGACACCTCCATTCTCGACCTCGCCTTCGTCTCCACCTCCTCCTCAACACCAACCCAGAAACCCCACTCCCTCTCCTTGGCCTCACCTGTGCACCTCACCTTGCGTCTCCGACGACATCACCACCTTCGTCTCTTCACCCTCGCTTTCCTCTCATCCTCTACGACTCCTCGTCTCCGTGCCTTCTTCACCCGTGAAAACCCCCTGCACTAACCGACCCCAACACCTGCACACTCACCGCCGGCATCCACCATCTCGTTACCGCCGCGCCTCGTCGTCGTCAGCATCGCCTCGCCCCGCGACCACCATCTCCGCCACCTTTCTCTCCTCTCTACTTCGTCCTTCACCTCGACCTCGACTTCACCCCGGTGTACCCCTGCACCCCAAGTTTCCGGCCACTGCACCTATATCCTCCTTACCTCGCCTTGCCTTCTCCGACCTCCTCGTCACCGCCATCGTCATCAACTCCGACTCCTAACACCACCACCATCATCCTCGGCTCTTCCCTGCACACCTGACCTTGATTCGATCACTGCGGGAACTCGACCTCCTAGCCTCACCTGCACACTTGCCGGAGTCCGATCCATCGCCGTCGTCGCCCCTTGTCACCTCCTCGGCCCAGAACCCCAGACCCCAGGAAACCATCACCTACTTCCTCTCTTCTTCTTCCTCTTCTTCTTCTTCTTCTTTTCTTTTATCTTCCTCTTTCTTGATCTTGTTTTTCCGGTGATCGCCGGAGACCCATTGCCGACATCACCCCAGTACCACCTCCTCTGACCCCAAAGCACCAACCCCAGTGCAACCTTCATCTCTTCCTTCTTCTTCTTCTTCTTTCTTCTTCTTTCTCTTCCTCTTTCTCTTTCTTGATTCCGTTTTCTGGTCACCCGCAGGAGCCGTGCCGCTGCCGACGATCCGAGCAACCCAGTGGACGTTCCTTACCTACGCGGTTACATTCTTGCATTGCTTGGTTCATTCCCGTGTGCGCCGTATGTGCATTGCAACTTTTACCGACATTGGACGTTGTCGTGCGTATCCGTCGCGTGATCCATCGAGGCAAGTTAATCTTGCTACATGCTATACTACTATATTCTATATTCATTTGAACAATAACACTTCATAATAATTAGTTTTGCATCCCACACTATCATTTTGCATGTTTTACTGTGTTCGGACATCCGTATCCATCCGTACAAGTTATTTCACATCTAGTGCATGCAAACTTATCTTGTTACATACTATATTACAATATACTGCACCCAATGGAACATTTATATCTCATATTGTTTAGTTGTACATCCCGCATTTATCAGTTTATCATTTTACGGCTATACGACGTCCGTGTGCATCCATATCATTATTTACACATCTAGTCGCATGCTAGCTAAATCATCTTGTTACATACTTGGTATAGTATTATGCATCCATATGAATAAAATGGTAACCGTTTATCCCATTATACATCCATGTTAAAGTTTTACAGTTTTCGGATACCCGTTTTCATCCATATCATATAATATACATATAGCTGAATCTACAGATCACATTAACACATATTACCGTTATATTAACACCCCATGTTTAATAAACTGCATCCTAATTAGTATTGGAACTATAAATGTAACCCTGATCGATAATTGTGCATCCATATCTTTGAATCTATATCTATTTGCATAACATATCACATTATTCCATTTTATTGTTATATTAGTACTCCATACTTGATTTTGTGCACCCATATTTATTACAGTTCGATTATGAGCATCCACTTGATACTTGTGCACTACTTGACACGACCTGATACACTACTACTGACATGACTTGATACCTGTGCACTACTTGACATGACTTAATACATGTACACCACCTGACATGACATGATGTACCACAGCTTAACATTTTACCTGATCTTGTTACTAATGCCGACAATCTTGACCTGTTGTCCTTACGGACATTTCTTGTTGTCTATTCAGAAAAACCTGTACCTGCTTGATCCTGTGTTGGCATTAGCTCCAGCTTTATCAATACCTGACCTGAACACTTAACTTAGGGGTATGGGGAAATCAATGGTGAAACCTGACTTGTAACTCGACAGTTCGATGCCTTTACTGATCAGTCTTACGGGCTAGGCCAGCCCCGGAATGATGCTGCTGACATCATTCGTCTTTACATCCTGCCTTTTACTGCCTAGCGGCACGTCTCGGATTCAGCCCGAGAGTCTTGACCGTGGTCCCAAGCACGCACGGGATACTATTAAGTTACATCGATGATTCATCAAATTGATTTCAAGGACTTGAGAGTAGTTAACCCAGTGGACCAGTTTAGACTACTCACTGCACTTCACATGTTTATATCCTGTACACTGATCTATATTCATGTTACTATTTACTTGTTACTGTTCATACTTCATTCCTGCATATTTCATCACATCATGCTTGCTTAAAATTATTGATGTTATGACGCACTGACGTCTGGGTTTTGCTTGGCCCAGATTCTCTACCCTTGTCGCAGACAGTCCAGGAGTATTTCCGCCGTCAGGCCGAGCAGTGAGGATCCAGTTAGTATCCAGTTAGTTCAGTTACTTCCGTACTTTCCAGATTGTCATTATTACTTTGATCTATTGCTTCCGCATATTATTTCTTGACTCGTTTATTCTGGCTCATGGACATGTACTAGATAGTTTATTTTATTTTCCTGTTCTTCATATCTTCTAGACAGCCGTAATGTGACTGTGGAGGGATGTTTCCTAGACACAGGTAGCATAGTTGGCTCTGTCACGTGCCGATCTTAGCGCACTTTGGGAAGCGAGGCGTGACATATTGTAAAATCCATTTCATAGTTTGATAATGGCCTTTACTTGGAGATGCCATATAGAGACTAACAATACTAACATCATGTGAAATGTTAGGTCGTGTACAAACCATGGTATACATAATACTACCTACCTCATTCGCATATGGAACATTCAATATATACTTAATCTCAACCTCTGTTTACGGTATGAACGAGTTGAAATTTTAAAATGAGCTGCCAACAGAGTACTTATATATTTAGCGTTTACCATGCCGAAACACTCCAAAACTTTCTCAATATATCGTTGTTGAGACAAGTAATGATTTCCTCCTTTCCGATCGTGTCTTATCTCTATACCAAGTATTTTCTTGGATGCTCCCAAATCTTTGATCTCAAACTTGACTTTCAACTGCTCCTTCAAATTTCGAATATCAACCATATAACCTGTTGCTATCAACATATCATCAATATAAAGTAGCAAGTATATGAAAGAACTATCGACGAACTTCTTACAATAAACACAACTGTCATCCTTACTTCTCATAAACCCAATATCTATCATGAAGGAGTCAAACTTCTTATACCAAGTTCTAGGTGACTGCTTCAAACCGTAGAGAGATTTCTCTGGCAAAAAATATTGTCTTCTTTGCCTTCAACTTCAAAACTCTCGGGTTGTAGCATGTAGATCTTCTCTACCAAATCGCCATGTAAGAATGATGTCTTCACATCGAACTGCTCAAGCTCCAAATCTTGTACAGCTACCAAACCGAGCAAGATACGTATAAAGGTATGTTTAACGACCGGAGAAAATACATCATTGAAGTCAACTCTCTGAACCTGCAAATATACTTTAGCTACTAACCGTGACTTATATATAGTATCAATCACCCTTTGGTCACCTTTTTTCTTCTTGAAAAGCCACTTGCAGTCAATTACTTTCTTTCCTCTTTCGGGCTTCACGAGCTTACAAGTCTAGTTCTTATGAAGAGACTCAATCACTTCATTCGTAGAGACTAATCAACGAGCTAATTCGTCAGATGAGATGACTTCTTTATAGTTCGTCGGTTTGCTACTGTCAACTGTCTCTGCAATAGACAATGCATACGCCACTAGATTATCATAGCCATATCTTTGTGGTGGTCTAATGTCCCTTCTATATCGGTTACGAGCGAGTAAACACTCCTTATCATGGGACTGCTCATCATAAGTTTCTTCAGACGATGGTGAAGGAGAGTTCTCCAGCGAATCCGAGCTTTCACCGACCTTAATATCAACTCTTGGTTCGTCCTTCCTTGAATCGTCTACAACTGTAGATTCCTTATTGTTCGGGTTCAACATAGCAGATTCATAAAAAAGTCACATCTCTGCTAATCATAAATTTATACGACTTAGGATTTGAACACCACAATCTATAACCTTTAACGCCAACAGTATACCCAAGAATATGCACTTATTCGCTTGAGGATCTAACTTGGCTTCACAGCAATGTGCATAAGTGGAGCAACCAAACACTTTAAGTGTTGAATAATCAGCATGCTTCCCTGATCATACCTGCTCTGGTGTCTCATTACCTAGCATCATATAAGGTGACCGATTCACAATATAGTATGCCGTGTTTACCGCTTGTGCCTAAAACTCCTTGTCGAGCCGTGTATTAGACAACATGCTCCGTGGTTTCTCCAAAAGAGTCTGGTTCATCCGCTCTGCGATTTCATTCTGTTGTGGTGTATAAAAAACGGTATGATACCGAACTATCTTTCCATTTTTGCAGAGACCATTGAAATCTCCACCGCAAAACTCTAACCAGTTGTCTGTCCCCAGTCTCTTGATCTGCTTCTCTGTCTGCTTCTCAAGTAATGTCTTCTATTGCTTGAACGTAGTAAACACACCGCTTTTATGCTTCAAGAAGTAGACTCAAACCTTTCTCGAAAAATTATTAATGAAGGTAAGCAGATACTTGTCACCGCTTCCTTTAGAAGCAATCAGAGAGGGCCCCCAAAGATCCGAATGTATATAATCTAGAATACATTTCGTTTTGTGCACCTCCAAACTAAAACTAACACGTTTTTGGTTCCCAAAAGACGCAATGCTCACAAAACTCTAGCTTTGTCGTACTCTTCCCATCATGTAGACCCTGCTTCGAAAACTCGGTCATACCTCTCTTACTCATATGCCCAAGCCTCATGTGCTATATAGTCTGGTAGTTTTTGAATCCGTCATAGATTTGGATGATAAAATAGCCGCCAATTCGGAAGTCATTGAACTCTGCAATTAATACAAGGGATCTTTCTTCAAGCCCTTCATCACAACGAGAGTGCCTTTGGTTACCTTCAAAACTCCATTTTCAGCGGAAAACTTATAACTTTTGTCGTCGAGTGCACCCAAAAAGATGAGATTCTTCTTCAAATCAGGTATGTGCTTGACTTCCGCTAATGTTCTCATAACACCGTCAAACATTTGGATCGTCTCCTTGCCTATAACTCGACACGAATTATTATTTCCCATCAAAACCACTCCACCATCAATGGACTCATAGGTGGTAAACAATCTCTATTGGGACACATATGGTAAAAACAACCCGATTCCATGATCCACCCGTTCTTGAATCGATGTGTGTTGCCGAGGACAATAAGAAAATCTCCCTCCCTTTCCGCTATGCTCGTCTCAGCCGAAAAATCCTTTTTCGATTTGTCTTCCTGCTTTAGTTCGTTCCGCAACTTTAAAAAATCGACCTTAAAGTGTCCTTTCTTTTTACAATAATTGCAGGTCATGTTCTTAGCCTTAGATTTCGACCTCGACTTCTTTATATTTGCTTCTGGATCTCTCTTTTCCGCACGCCCTTGAACAATTAAGCTAGACGACGAACCATCCGTTTCGGTAAAAATCAACTCCTTATCAATCTTCTCTTTGTTCATCAAATTCTTCTTGACATCCTTGATTGAGATCGTGTCTTGTCCATAAACCATGTTGTCACGAAAGTGCTTATATGAGAATGGCAACAAACACAATAAGAGAAGAGCCCGATCTTTATCATCAATCTTAATATCAATATTACCTGGATCTTTAATGATTGAATTAAACTCACTGACGTGAGATTTGATTGAAGAGCGTTCTGACATACGAAATATGTAGAGACGCTGCTTCAACATGAGTCGATTCGTAAGAATTTTTCTCAAATATAACTCCTCCAATTTCTTCCACAAATCAACCACCTTTTCTCTACCAAAACTTTATTTAGAACTTTGTTTGTCAAATATAAATGGATAGGCGTGAGGGCTTTCTCATCCATCTCCTCCTAAGGTTTCTCTGTCATAGTGGAAGGCTTTTTATCCTTCTATAAAATCACATTCTTCAAATTATTTTGAGTCAAACAGCAATCATACGGACTTGTCCAAACTGAAACTTATATTTCCATCAAACTTCTCGATATCGAACTTCCTGATTGTCGGAGACACGGCATGAGATCAAATCAAAATACGATGTGCTAACGAACTCTAAACTTTAAAATCACAATCTAATAAAGTGGGGAAAATGACATAATTGTCGTTACCCACCGTTGACCTTGATCATAATATTGAAGACCTAATGGTTCAATCCAAAAGATCTCAAACAACAACAAAAGGCTTTGATACCAATTTGTTGCGTCAAGACGACCACGAAGACAAAACAATCGATATAGAGAAGTAGAACAAATCAATTTAAAGCAATTAGAAAATAAGAGTACTAACCACAAAACCAAATAGTCGAAGGTGAAGTTTTATTAATAACCAAAAGAGGATACAAATCGGTAGACGAATACAAATCACCTCAAATAACTCTTGCTCTCTCAAACAACAAGAGAGTTCTCTCAAATATCATAAAGGCATCAAATTTAGGGCTAAAACATATTATCTTATATATAGCATACAAAAGATATTCTCAAATAACTAATTTTCTAAATAAGGAATACATCTGGCCCAAAACACGGCATGCGTCTGCAGAAGGAATGCACAGACATTTGTCCAGGTGTCTTTGAATCCACAGAGTATACAGGATGTCTGAATAAGGATATTCAGATGTTTGGCCTTCACGTCTTCAAACGGGCAGAGTGCTCGCAGACGTCAGGACTGATGGGGTCAGACGTCTGCCTAATATATACTTGCACATATAGAGCCTTACAGATGTCAAAAGTTTTAGTTCCAGACGTCTGTCCCCTTTCCATACAGAGAACTCTGAATCTTGACAATATCGGAGCAATGAGTACAAATCACCTCAAATAACTCTAGCTCTCTCAAACAACAAGAGAGTTCTCTCAAATATCATAAAGACATCAAATTTAGGGCTAAAACATACTATCTTATATATAGCATACAAAAGATATTCTCAAATAACCAATTTTCTAAATAAGGAATACATCTGACCCAAAACAAGGCATCCGTCTGCAGAAGGAATGCACAGACATTTGTCCAGGTGTCTTTGAATCCACAGAGTTTACAGGATGTCTGAATAAGGATATTCAGATGTTTGTCCTTCACGTCTTCAAACGGGCAGAGTGCTCACAGACGTCAGGACTGATGGGGTCAGACGTCTGCCTAATGTATACTTGCACATATAGAGCCTTGACAGATGTCTAAAGTTTTAGTTCCAGACGTCTGTCCCCTTTCCATACAGATAACTCTGAATCTTGACAACATCGGAGCAATGAGAAATCAATATGGATCGAATGGAAGGCAATAAACAACAAATTGCTTATTAGATAGAAAATAAAATAGATTAATGTTGTTGCCTGAAATCTTGATGAAAGAGTTAATTGGAGGTAAGATTCGAGCCATGAGCCTAACGAGCTAGCTACAGTATAGCTCAATTGGTATCAATTTCATCTCCAATATGAGATATTGTAAATTCGATCCAGATGGGGGTTGATGCAAAAAAAAGTTTGTGAACCAAGTAAAAAGATATTGAACTTTTGACTTGCAGCATGCATGATTGCTACTAGCGATAGGAAGCAACGTTTATGTGGATGCTCTTGTTTTCCAACACGGAAAGCAATGGATTTTGCTTGCATGATTCAATTTGAAAAGTATATTGCTAAATATATATAGGGTTAACGTATAGATAGGCTCAACCTAATGAGACATCTTTTATTAAAATCCGAATTCAAAAGTTCAGGCTTGAGCATGTGTGAGTATGTATATATTGCTTCTTTCCTTTATTTCCATGCCTCTCTCTTGCTCTCTCTACATACAGACATAAGCATGGACACAGTTAAGAATTAAGCATTTAAAATTGAATTAAATGTAAATGTATTACCATGATTTCAGATGATCAGCTACCGTCTTTTATCCATAATTTCCTTTCTATCTTTCTTTTTTCCTTTCTATCTTTCTTTTTTGTTCTTTCTATTATTTTCTCTACTTTTTTCTTTTGAATGGTTCAACATATATAGCTCCAGTGGAATCATTAGAAATCGCTTTTAATAAATGAAGATAGCGTACATATATAAAAATGGAACAGTAGTAGATCCAATGCTATATAAGTGAAAATGGAAACAGTAGTAGATCCAATGCTATATAAATGAAGATAGCGTACATATATAAAAATGGAAAAACTTAACAAATACCACACCACACACTCATACAAAAACCCAAAACTATATAAGTGAATGAAACAGTAGTAGATCCAATGCTGCTCCGAGGCTTCCTTCTCCCACGGATCGATTTCTCAAGATCAATACGTCAAGACCAGGATCCACTTTAATTGTTCTCGATCTTGTCCTTGTCCTTGTGTGTACGCACATCAGGACCCAACCTGGCCTCTTGCTGCATGCAGCTGCCAACACTATTAAAATAGAGGGTTGCCCCTACGGATTACGAAATCCGTAGGGACAGATTTCGTTTGACCCTACAGACTAATCCGTAGGGCCTTAAAGTTGCCCCTATGGTTCTCACATATTAATTTAAGAATATTAAATCGTAAATTGTTGTTTGCCCCAATGGAGCCGCAAACCAAGAACCTACGGACTTATCCGTAGGGGCATGTAAATAGGGATTTAATTAAAAAGGCACAGATCGATCCCTACGCTGATTATCTTATTCTCGAAGTATCGCGCGCGAACCCAAAATCCCCTAATCCTCGTTCCCGCCGATCGCCAAATCTCTCGTCGCCGTTCTCGTCGTCGCCAGCGCATGCCGTTTCGTCGTAGCCACCGTCTGGTTCTTTCTCGTCGCCGTTTTCGTCACCGCCTCCGTTTCGTCGTCGCCACCGATCGATCGTCTCCTCCACTGCACAGGTTATGAAATCTTCAATTAAACAAATTTTTGATTATTTTAGGGTTTGGGTACCGATGAGGCATCGGTTGGGGTTAGCGTTAGGGTTAGGGTTGGGGTTGTGGTTGGGGCTGGGGTTCGGTAGGGGGCTGCGGTTGGGGTTGGGGTTTGGCTGGTGATGGGGTGGGGCTGGGGTTAGGGTTAGGGATGGGGTTGGGGCTGGGGTTTGGTTGGGGCTGGGGCTAGGGTTGGGGTTCTTAAATTTTAGAGTATGATAGGTGTGGTACTAATTTTCCTGGGGAAAAGTGTGTGAGAGCATGGACTGCAGATCAGTTCAAATTAGAGCTGAAAATTAAAAATGTTGCTTGCATTTTGATCAGGCTTATATTTTACTGGTTAATGTGGGTGTAGGAGCAGGTGGTTGAGCAGGCCGAGGCATCGGGGATCGATTTTACCGGACAGAGCGATCCGATGCTGCTGACCCCAGTCCTGGACACCGCACACGGAGGGCACCACGGAGGTTGGGAGAGAGGCCGAGGACCGGGCCCTACCAGGGCCCATATGAGGTTGGACTCCACCCCGGCGGTTACTTCCTCCGTCTCCAGTGAGCGACGTTTTCAGCAAGAACTGAAGAGCTTGAAGGCCACCGTTCAGGAGTTGAAGGAGATGCTAGTATGTATACTACTTAATAGTAAAATATTATGTCATATTATAGATAGCAATATATCCAATATTAGTACGTAGCCTGAGCTTATTTGGTTGTAGACCTAGTTTTGATTAATCATACATACATATCTAATTAAAATAAACTACGGTTTTCCAAACTAGATATCCAAACGAGGCCTAAGTCCCTAAGTATACATAGATTGGGGCTTCGAAATAACTTGATAATGATACGAATTCGAATAATACACAGTTCTTACTCGCTTATTACACACGTAGGTCCAGACACGACAGGGTACATCGGCCGAGCCTCCACATGCATCTCCTTCAGATGCGGCTCCGCAAGCCACGATATCTGCTGTGGTTCCGCAGACAGCTCCTATAGCTCCACCGTCCGCTCAGACTCCCGCAACCGCGGCTCCGCAAGCCACTACCTCGACGGCGGCTGCGCAGACCACATCGCCAGCTCCACAGCCCGCTCAGACTCCCGCACGCTCCGCATTGCATGATTTATTGACCGAGGAGCAGGCGCGCCAGATTCTGGCGTTTATCAGAGGTGGAGCTGGACCGAGCCAGGGTAGTTTTTTGATTCTTATATTTTAAACATGTATTTATTTATATGATACATATTGTACTACATTTTGGACGATATTGATATTGGTGGCGTTTGCGTGTTTATATTGATATCATATTTTGCTTGTTGGTTTTTTTTGTATATTATGCAGGAGATGTGATTATGAATACCGCGATATATGTTCTGCGTGACGATTAATTTTATATATGATCGATATATATATTATTGTGCACAGGGCGAGAAAAAATAAACAGCCTTTTTTTAAAAAAAAAATCTGATAATATGTAACTACGGATTTAACCGTAGGGCCCTTCATTGCCCCTACGGATTAATCCGTAGGGCCCAACAATGTACCTACAGATTTATCCGTAGGGGAAAAATATTTTGCCCCTATGATCTCACTATTAGGGGTTACGAATACCCCTACGGATATATCCGTAGGGGCAAACATATGCCCCTACACAGGTATCCGTAGGGACAAAATATAAGGATACCTGATATTTTGTCTCTACGGATATATACCTACGCACTTATCCGTAGGGGCAACTACTTAGCCCTACGGATAAGTCCGTAGGTACACCTAATCTATTTTATAAAACCGTAAATAAATTAAATTTTTTGTTCTTACGGCCTTATCCGTAGGGAAAACTGGACCTACATATAACTCCGTAGGGGCAATTTTTAGTCCGTATGGGCATGTTCAAGGATTCGACTTGCACCTACGGCTTTTGTTCCTACATGGTATTTTCTTGCCCCTACGGATATATCCATAGGGACAGTGGTTTGCTCCTACGGATAAATCCGTAGGGGCAACCCTTATTTGTAGCAGTGCAATGATGCACTTAGCTTTCAAAAACAAAGCGGTTGGTACGTTTCCCACCTGTCAAATTTATAATGATACAAGTGCTAGAAAAAATACAGTATATTCGAAAGAGTATTTCTCTCTGAAAGTAGATTTGTTTCTTAATTTCCTCCATGTAATATCCCACCAAATGGCTAAAGTGTTCAAGCTTCTACCTTTGTCATGGAAAACTTCTATACTCATCGATCATGTGGGAAAAAAAATATAGAGATGGTAAAGCTGATGGATCTAAATAAGAGGTGCATGCATGTTCTTTTTTATTCTTAATTTTCCCCTGTGCATAACACACACTCGTCTGACCCGCACCATTTTCGATTAAGTTGTCCATATTGAAATCTCTTAATACTTGGCAAAGCCATCCTTAAGTCCTTATATATTTTTGAGAGGCGTATATATTAATTTCCCAAATTACCTGAGTCATATTGATCTAATGACTTTATAGTTATGGAATCTAAATATAGATTCAATTTTATAACTTATGATATCCCTTCCAACCTCCAACTTATTCTATTGTCTCTTGCTTTTGCATGCAGTCTCTGTGAGTTCAGCAAAATGATAAGATCTGCCTCTCTGCTCTTCTATCTTGTCTGAGTTTCTCATAAAACGGGAACGCGCGCTGCCAATTCCTATTTTTATTGATCAATCACCCAGCCTTATTCCAAGGTTCTTCAAAAATTGTTGTGTATTTATCTTTAAAAGAGTATTTACCATCAATCTAGCCAAAAATTGATTCTCCTCCTGCAAATAATGAAGAAGACACCTTATAGGAACGCATCTTTTAACACTATGATCACCCCTTTTGCACAACATCGCATCAATCTTTAATTTTTTTCTTTGGCACCCATATCCTACCGATTTTGTAATGGTTCTTCACAATTTCTGCCCATTTGACCCAATTTTATTGATGATCACATTTTAACTCTTGCCTTATAATTGGTGGATGTTTTCAAGGTGTCTGTTTTCATGGCAAGGAAAAAAAAAAACGAGTTTAAGTAGAAGTTGTTGGGGCAAATGGACAAAAGGACAAAAGTCCAAACCATATTTTTGTCAAATATTTTATTTATTAATTATATATATTTGGAACGATTTCCCACCGACGGTATCAACCGTTGGTAATGTCCATGAACGGTTGCGAACGGTTTTTCAGCGACGGTTTCAACCGTTGCCGAAACGTTTTTCACGAACGGTTTCAAATATTGGTGATGCTCGTTCGAGTCCAACAGTTTTAGAGGTTATATAAAACAATTCCTGAAGGCAAATAGAATAACAATAAAAAACAAAACACACAAAAAAATTCTTTATTTCTTCTTTCCGTGCATTCATAGCATTCTGAGTATCTGATTTCGAAACAGAAAGGGTACTAACGCTGCTCCGGCGACTTTCGCAGTCAGGAGTACCAAAAGAGCTGGGGGAGTCGTATCTTGAGATTGAATCACCGCGGTAAATCTGTCAAGAGGGAGGTGATATCTTTCTTAGATCAAGTGTATGTCTCTTTCTCATAAACTTCGTCTTTCATATTTCCGATTTACAAAAAATCTGATTACAGGTATTACAAGTTTTGTTTATTTGTGTTTTGAGATAAAACGTTTTAATCAATTATTTCTGACAATATTTTTTCAACAATTTAAGAAAGATACTGATCTGTTTAATTTAATCTGTAATCATCTGTTAATTAACTAGTAATTTGTTTAGTACCAATTTACTTAATTATTTGTAATTGCATATGATAATCTGTAACTAGATATTTAGTGACTGCACTATACCGATTGGTCTATTTTGTCGGGCTTGTTCCCCTAAAAAAAATTACCTTATAGATATTGACTGCACAATACCGATTGGTAAGCTCGGGTAATAAAACGAATCGATGGCGAATTGATTCGCTTCGCTTCATGATGACGTAGACGAATTTGGCTAGGCGATTCGCTTCGTCCACCACGAATTGGCGAAGCGAGCGGGTTCTCAACTTTTCTGGCCGTACTTCGTCATAGTTCGTCTCGTTTAACTCGCCATGCCTCGACAAACTCGCCAACTCGTCTCGCTTCGTCTCGGGAATCACCACAATTCGCCTCGAATTGGTAAGACTGGCCGATCCACCTCGCCTCGTTGACCGATTCGCCACGAATTTGTTTTGAACTCGTCGTTCAACGGTCACAAACGGCCGTCTACTTGACGAATCGCCTCGTCTCGTTTCGGGTTCGCTTTGCCTCACCTTGGAAATCCCATCCAACAGCTCCTAACGGTCGGATTTAGGCGAAGCGGGGCGAATAATTTTTTTTATAAAAAAAATAGCAACCGAGCCAGGCGAAAAAATTCGCCTGGCTCAGTGAATTTGCCTCGCCTCATCTCGTGAACCGGCGAGGAGAAGTGAGCAGGCTCTGGTTTCGTTACTATTGCTCCCGCCTCGCCTAGCCGGCTAAACGAGAAAAATTTGCTTCGCCAGCTAGGCAAAGCAAACGAATTCCGAAACGAATTTCTTCACCTCGCTTCATCAGCTACGCCTACCGATTGGTCTACTTTGTCGGGTATGTTCCCCTCAAAAATTACCTTACGGATATTGACTACACTATACCGATTGGTTTATTTTGTTAGACCTGTTCCCTTCAAAAATTACTTTACGGATATTGATTGCACTACTTCCTTATATCTTGTTACCAGTAATTCCAAATTAAAAGTGAATATTAATATTAAGAATTAGTCTATTTGTTAGGCCATACCGAATATTCGTATTCATCCTTTTTAATTCAAACATATTCTTGTTGTCCGTTAGTTGATATAATATGGTAAAAAGCAACGAATCCAGTTCCATAAAATCCGAAAAGTTCAATTACTAAAGTGACTTTAAGACTTGGCAAATCCAAGTAGAATACTGGTTGACTATACTAGGATTAATAACTGTAATTAAAGAGGGTCATATCTCTTCTATATCTGCTAATTCTGTCCCTGAGAAAAGTCCAACCGATGATGGGAGTACTGTTGTACCCATTCCTTCCTTGGAAAAAACCAAATCAAAGTATTCCTCTCCCGAGGAGATAGATTACTATTGTAAGTTTCGAATACTTATGCTTTGGAAGGTCCATTTTACCATGCATTCCTTCATTTTAAAACCACTAAGGAACTTTGGTTTGCATTAAAACAATGATATGGTAACGATAATGCTGGGGTAGAGAGATTTCGCATATCGCTCTTTATGAATTTTATCCTTAAGAATAATGAGCCTATAAATGAACAACTTCATGACTTTTAGGAGTTAGTCATGAAAGTGATTAATTCTGAAACCATACTTTCTGATCAATTTCAAGTGACTGTCTTGATTAATGTTCTTCCGCCATCTTTGGAACCCTTTGCTAACTAAATTCGAATAAACCAAAATGCACTTACACTTCTTAATGTCATAAATTCCATTAGAATTGAGGAACAAAGAAGGGTTGTACTTAATCCTGGTACTAAAAGTTATAATAAAATCAACCTGACTGAAGGTTCTAATAAAAATGTCTCTAAGAGAAACTTGTTTAGATCTAGGAACAAAAAGTTCAAAAAGAAACATTTTAAGAAAGGTCTAAATCAGAACAAAACTCACAAGCCAACGAACAAGGCAAAATTCTATTTCGTATGTGGGAGAACCAACCGTATATCTACCATATGCTTCTTCAGGAAAACCGAATTAGTTCGGAAATCTGAAGCATTAACAATGCAAATGTAAATGTAGTGAAAATGAATGAGGGTTCTTTTCTTAGGTATATTTCTCACACTATAAACCTTATCACATCATCTAATAATCGGTGGTTAGATAGTGGTGCAAATGTGTACGTATATTCTAACAATAAATGGTTTACTTCTTTTTAGAATGAATGTGGGGGAAATGTATCACTTGGAAATGATACATCACTAGTGAGGGGAAGGGGATTCATTAGGCTCCCTATGAACTCTGAAAAATATTTATCACTAAGTGATATTTTGTATGTTCTTGGTGTAAAAAAGAATTTATTAAGTCATTCTTTACTTTCTAAAAGAGCTTATAAAATTGTATTAGAAAATATTCAATATGTAATTTCCAAAGGAAATATGTATGTTGGTAAGGTTTATGTGTATGATGGACAATTTAAGCTGAATATTGGTTGTAATAATAATAAAATAAATAAAACTAGTCTCATTGTTTTAACCTTATTTTCTTGTGATATGTGGCTGTTGGGGTCAAAAATTGCATCCCGGTTGACCAAGTCAAAGTCAAAGTGAACCTCAAGCCAGGTGGGCCCAAGCCCAGGTCAAGTGGGCCCATGCCCAAGTCAAGCCCCGCGGCCGGCCTCCCCATGCCAAAATAAAAATCATGTAACAAATAATTTTGATGTAATTTTTTGTGAATGAATGTAAGCAAAATGGGCATAAAGCCAAATTTTTTGTAAAGCCCATGGCTTATGTGCAAAAGAAATGAGACATGAGGCATGGGATGGGAAAAATGCCGTTTTGTAGAGCCCAAGAGGCTATATGTAAATGTGTAAGCCTATATAAGGCAACATGATGATGAATAAAGAATATATTTTTCATTCTCTAAAAACTCTTGGGGTTTTGTGCCTCCTTCTCCTTCCTTAAGGTTCTAAACCCTCTTCTCCTTTTCAAAATTAAATCAAGAGTTTTACTCTTTCTTTTCCCAAACTAAATAGTTTTTCACCATAAAACCCACAAAGGGGAGCTCAGATCTTCTATTAGATCTCAAAAAGGGGAGATTTTTAAATCTCACCCCCCTCTTGTTCTCCAAGATCCGGCCGATAGAAAAGGAAGAAGAAGTCCCATCTTCAAAAATCCTACTTTGGGGAAGACCCAGGGCTCAAGGGAGAAGCCTCTTTCATCAGCTCCAAAAATATCTTAGGAGTTCGACTCCATAAGTCAAATCGGGAGCACAGCTCCCAGTGCAGGGACCAAGTCCCTTTCTTGCTGGCGTCAGCGCCCGCGTGCCGTGCACATGGGGCGTCGGCGCCCAGCGCGCTACCACCCATGTGCTTGGGGTGCCAGCGCCCAGCGCACTCGCGCCTACGTGCCAAGCACATGAGGCGGCAGCGCCCAGTGCCTGCGTGCTACGCACATGCGGCACTGGTCCCCACGCGTCCTTTGGACGCTTTTCCCCCTTATATATATGTATATGTATATATATACATACACACACACTCTACGACACTGTCCCTATTAGAAAAAATTTCTAACGGGGCGCTGCTAGCCCTCTTGACCCCCAGCCCGCTATCCGGGTAGCGGGACCCCCGTAAAAACTCTGCGGGGCCACCGATATATCCAAAATCCCTTCAAAACACAACACTGTACATTGAGTTCGTATGACCTGTTTGACCCGTCAATCGGAGGTTCTCTCTCTCCAAAGGCGAGAGGTAATTAACGATAGCTTAGTCCGTGGCTGCCGGAGATTCGGATCTCCACAATCAATAAACCTCGGCCTACCCTAGGCAGGGGGAATCTGTAATGCGCCCGACAAGCGTGCGCGTATTTCCATTTCAATGGGGTGACGAAAAATACCCTACAGATTCTGGCACGCCCGGTGGGACTTATCATTCCTCCCATATTTCGAGTTAAATGTTCATACGAACTCAATCAATATACATATCGATTTCCTGTACTGAAATCATGCTTCTTTATGCAGGTTAACAAATTTCAAATTGCAATCGCCGGACGCAGCAAAAATGTCTCCAAGGACAAGCTCAGTTCTCGACACAGCTCCCATCTCCTATACGATGAAGATGGACACCAGGACGGTCCTTCCGGCCAGTCTCGGGCGACAATGGGAAGAGCCGTCGCTACCATTTGGCTCTATTCTATTGGTGTCAGCTAACTCCATCCCAGCTCCTCAAGCTCCGGTGACAGACAAACCGGTCTCGAAAGGCAAAAGGCCAAATGTGGTGGTCTCGAAGGCGCCCCTACTCAAACGCAAGTCGGTGTTTGAACGACTTTCCTTGGCCCCAGCTGGCGGCAAGGCCATTAACACCAACAAAGCAATAAGGCGTCTCGAGCAAGCTCCGGCGGTGCCCCTGACAACTGCTCTGTTTCCCCAATCAGAGCAAAGCTCTGTTCAAATTCCGAGGTTTGAAATGAAGCGATACTTCGTGAAGAGCGCCAGCAGTGAATGCGCCAGCATTGAGAGTCAAAGACTCTGAAACGGCGCTCGCATGCAAAGCACGAGAGTGCTAAGCGCCAAGAGCGCTAAGCGCCAAGAGCGCTTCATTTCTTGCACCTGGTTATAACAAGTTAAGTTATGCAGCGCATAAACGCCTGACAAAGGAATAACAAAGAATTAAAAATAAGAGGAGCACTTGGCAGATAATAAAATACTTAATTAGACATTTATTTATTTATTATTATTACAATGTAAACAGATCGCCAAACATGGGATCAAAAGGACAGGGGTTTGCAAAGCTAAGAATGAGATTATCTAGTTCCCTCTCTGTCTTCTCCACCATGTCAAAACGGCGATCTTCTCGAGGAGTAGCCACCCATCGATCAGCGCCACACTCCCCAGAGAAAGTAGAGATAATGACCCGACGAGCCCGTATCTGGCTCAGCAAATGGACAGAGCAATCCCTCAGGGGTTTAGTGATCAAATGCGCCTCGAAGAAGTACTCGATCTTGTCTTTAGCAGCATCGAGCATTGCCGAGGTCATCTCTGCTGGAGGAGGGGGAATATCAGCGAGCACGGACGTAAAGATCATCCGAAGCCAAATAGAGTGTGGGGGGAGAGGAGACCCTACACGAGTCAAGAGCTCGTACAGTGCTGCGTCGCATTGGTCATCCGTACGAGCAGGATCCACCAAGCGCGCAGCAAAGTGAGGAACAATGTCCTGGATAGGCACTTCCCATGGTTGTCGACGAGCATGTGGGTGGTTGCAAGCCATAGTTGAGAGGGTTCTTTGGAGACGAGATAAGAAAGAAGCTTTGCTTCAGATTATGAAGGCTAGGCACAGGAAAATTTGTGCATAGTTGAGCTATTTCCAAGACCTGGGAAATAAAAGTTCTGGGAATATAAGTTTGACTTAAAAGGAGGGTGAAAAGACACCTCCAATAAAGTAGTGCTTTAGATGCAGCGCCAAGGGCGCTGCGCTACAACTAGCGCACCACGTGCAAAGCTCATAGGCGCCACCGCTAGATGTGCTGCGCTACAAGCAGCGCATCACGTGCAAAGTACGTGTGCGCTAGCGCTAAGAGCGCTGCGCTCCAAGTAGCGCACCATGGGCAGAGCGCATAAGCGCTAGCGCTGGAACTAAAAGCTCCCCACTGTTACATCAAAGATCTAATAATGATAAATCATTAATTAAGCAGAATTAAATTCTGTTAAGGAAAGATTCCTCAAAATCTTTCCAAATAAAAAGATTGTGCTCTGTAAATCAGAGCACCGTTGGATCAATGATCCAATGGTAAATAAAAATTACCAAATGACAGAATAAATTCTGTATGGAAAGATTTTCCAATCTTGTTAAAAACAAGAAGATTGCCTTCTGTAAATCAGAAGCCCTTGGATCAAAGATCCAACGATGGAAAATTCCCCAAATCAATTGGAGAAAAGATCTCCTTAACCAATTGAACAAACCAGCCTCCCCTATATAAAGGACCCGAGACTTCAAGTCTCATAGAGAGGAACCCCCCCATAAATTTTGAGAAAATCTCAAGAAGAAGAAGAAACTCTCGGTGAAGGAAGACAATTCTTTTTCAAGGTAAAAAGAATATACAGACGAAATCGTCTTAATATAATCAGAAGTACTTACTTCTTTCACAGATCATAGATCTATAAGACAAAGTTGTCTTTCACAAAAGAGATTATGAACATCTTATTATAAAAAGGAGGGGAGAATAATTCAATTCTCTTAAGGATCATAGATCCATAAAGGCAAAGCCTTTCATCAATATAAGAGATTGAAACATCTCTTACAAAATAAGAACGGTTGTTCTTAGATCTTGAGACGAAATCTTTTTAAAAGAACATAAATTGTTTCTCAGATCTTAAAATTGATTAAATGCGCTTTGCGCTCTTGAACTACGCTTCTACGCTCTCTGGACTGGCGCTCAGCGCCAAATGCGCCACGTGTCAATCACGTATGCGCCAATTAACAACTAGCGCTTTGCGCTATTAAAATAGCGCACTGCACTCATGGGCCGGCGCTCAGCGCCAAGCGCACCACGTGTCACTCACGTATGCGCCACTAAACTGAAAGCTCAATGCGCTCATGAATTAGTGCTCTGCGCTCATAAATTGGCATCATGCGCTCATCATCTGGCGCCTAGCGCCAAGCGCGACACGTGTCCTTCACGTGTGCACTACTTGGCAGAAGCGCACTGCGCTCCTTGACTGGCGCAAAGCGCCAAGCGCGCCAAGTGTTGCGCTGATAGAACGTAAATTGTTCTTTAATAAGCCCAAGGCTATGAGGAATGCTCAACATTTAGTAAAGATAAAAACATTGTCAGGGCCAAGCCCAAATAAAGGCTCAACAGTCCAAAATAAAATGTTAAATATTTTAACCTGATTAGACTTAGCCCAAGTTGGCCATAAGTCCTCAATTCAGATTAAATGAGCCCATATGCTCATAAATCTTTTAACAGATCTGAGCCCCAAATTGGACTACAGATCTCCCAACCAAAATTGGTTCAAGGGTACATCTCTGAACTCCTCTGATATTTGTCGTTGTAATCCTTCAACGTCTTCAGAGAGGTGACGGGTCCCGACAACCATACATTTCATAGACTATGATGTCTTTAAACTGGACTGTGGGGTCCCTTTAAACCCACGGACTATGATGTCCTTTACCTTGGACCGAGATGTTCTTAAACTAACATTGGACCACCATGTCCTTAAAATGGTAATCGACCGCAATGTCCCTAAACTAAACAATAGAGTCTAAATGCTCTATTGTTGGATCTAAATGATTCCGTTGAGTTGATCATAGTCTAAAATTAGACTAACGTATCCTTAATATACGTTTAAGTTGATCTTAGTCTCAAATGAGACTAACGTATCCTTAAACCCAACCCCCAAACCCAAATCTAAGAAAATACGGATTTGGACTAATCCACGCCCTACGGGCGACAACATAAATTAGCTTCCATATACAATCCACGGGCAACCAAAAACAAAACAAACACCCACGACATGAAGTGACCATCTGGAGAAGGAGGAAATGGTTACCGCGATGCGGTAGCATAATTAACTGCAAGGGCTTGCGCCTGTAGGGAAGAGCGTCTCCACTATCAAAACCCCCTCAAATTAGGGGGAATCTGACGAAGTCTGCTATATCGGCCGCATCCGTCTAAACCTTCGATACATGGTGCCATAAATCAACTTAGCATCTTCGGAGAGGTGGACGGATAGCACTAATTAGCATCTGCCTCGAAATTCAGGCAAGACGGACCTGTGCGGTCGCGTCCCCACGTTTCGGCGGGGAACAGATTCTGGCACACCCGGTGGGACCTTTTCCTCTTTCCACTCTACACTTCGTGTGTCGTGTTCGCGAACGAATCGCGGTTTGCTATGGTTGCCCTTGGCTTCGAGGTACTAAGATTTGGTGTCTTGTTTGGTGTAGAAAACGAAAGATCAATGGCGTCTACCTGCACAAAATGCTCCAGCTGCAACTGCAACTCCCGTTCCACCTCATCTGGAGGTGTAACTTACGGGCCCCAGGCGGCCTCCCTTTTCACAATGCCGGTAGAGCAGCTAACGCAGGCTACCACCGGATTGTTCTTCGGGACCATGCTCCCACCAGTGAGCGTTAACATCCCGCTGCCGCAAGAAGCGCAGAAGAAGTCGGTCTTTGATCGGCTCACTACCACTACGGCCCCTCTCAACGGGTCATCCAATGCCAAGCCAACAGCATGAGTCTTCGATAGGCTCAGCCTGAACTCCATTGGGCCCGTTAAGAAGCCCACGATACCTGAAGCGGCCATCCCAAAACGGATAGCCATTCCTGCTCTCGAGGTCACCAAAGTAACTTCTCCCGTCAAAGGATCAGTCTTTACAAGGATGGCCACTCCGGCTCCCGTTCCTGCTCAAAGGTCTGTCTTTGACAGATTGGATACTGCTGCTCAACGGATGTCGGTCTTTAAGAGGCTGGTACCAGCGGCGCCTGACCAGAACAGGGGGCATGACAAAGCCATCCCCATAGCTGAACCAACACCATCTGCGCGACATGCTCGCCGTCGTCACTAGCGTCGAGTAAGGAAGGATGGGGGCAACGCCCCCTCTGGGCTAACTCCGCCAGCTCCCATGGTGGAAATCAATGCTGCTGTTCCAACCGGGAACAGTTTTGAACCGCTTAGGAGGGTTCGCAAGAACTCTCTGACTGCCGTGCTGAAGAGATCTCCTCCACCTATGGAGATTACTACAGAAAGGAAGACGGAGCAGCCTCCTCAGCGGCTGTCCTCTAAAATTTATAAAGTCTGGCGATAGGTCCAGGAATCGGTGATTAACCAGGACTACTCTCGCCGAACAAAGAAGCTCAAAGCTCAGCAAGAAAAGAGCCATCTTGTGGTACCACAAAAGACGTCATCCGTCTGGGTTCTCGCTGCAACGGCTCCCTCAACGTCAACCGCTCAAAAGAGAAATGCCAGAAAAAGCCCCTGTGAACGTGGAAAACCGTAAAAGCGCTGAATCTAAACGCCCCAAGTCCGGGGGCATGATGGTACATACCGTTTATATGGCTTCCGGAAAAGAAGAAAGCCGTGCTTCTACGGGTCATCAACCGCTTACCCGATCGATAACGAAGGCTCAGGAACAACAGCAGCAGAAACTTCAGGAGATGCTGACTGCAATGGCCGCACTCACTGGGGCAAAAGATAATCCAGAGACCTCGGAGCAGCGTCGGGAACAAGAAACTGATACCGAGTTCCTCCGATGAATGCTCGAGAGGAAAGAAAAAAAGGCCGCGGAATGGGCAGCCAATATAAAACGAATGGCTCTCTTATTCCAAGACATGGCTGGGATGATGTTACAGCCGGAACCTCCAGCTGAAGACCCCCCGATCATCATTGAACACGACAGAGGGGAGACATCGAACCCTCCTTCAGCTCTTTCAGCAGCCAAAGAGGAAACCATCTCTAAGGCCGCTCTGGATGACTATATTGCTCAACAAATACGAGCTCACCAGGCGAATGAAGCGGCCGGCCAAATCGTTAAAACTGGGCGACCATATCCAGGCTGGTATGACCAAATAAGGTACCCGCTGGGATATACGATCCCTAAATTTCATGTATATAAAGGGACGAGAAATCCGCATCTGCATGTCGCCCAGTTCAGGGCTCTATGTGGCAACACTGGAGGTGACGATAAACTGCTACTTCGCCAGTTCGTCGGCAGCTTTTCGGAGACGGCATTTGAGTGGTATTCTGAACTTCCAAACGACTCTGTCAAGACGTTTGCGGAGATAGAACTGCTGTTTACGCAGAGATTTGCTAGTGTTAGTGAACGCACCCCAATAACGGCATTGATCAATGCCAGGGTGAAGCCATGTGAAACATGGGTCCAATACGCAATACGATGGCGAAGTTTATGGTCAAAATGTGAGCAGCACATCGAAGAAGTGCCGGCAGTGGGCATGTTTGTGGGCACTCTGGACCCTCATGCAACTATTTCATAATTCATGATGTTCTTAAAGCCGACCACGTTCCAGGCCTTGATCGACAAACTGGCCCAAATGGCCCAAATGGGTCATAGTCCGTCTCCTTCAAAACCGGAGCCGCGGAACGAAAAGGGTAAAGGGAAGGCGACCTTCATCGCGAATACTCAACAGCAGCCCAGTGGCCCAAAACTAACTGATCGCCTAGACGAGAGGCGACAATTCTATAATGAGAAGATGAAGCCCCTTATTCGTTTCCCCGGGACAAAATGAAGAGATTGTTTGAGCTGGCAGTGCGCAACAGCCTCATCAATTTGCTGAATCCAAAACGACCGTTGCAACCCGGCGAGGCTAATAGCCCCAATTATTTCCCCTACCATCAAACGGTAAGCCATTCAATTAAAGATTGCTTCGTCTTTAAAGGCTGGATCGAAGACCAATACCAACATGGCAAGTTTGCGCTGTCCGAGAATTGGAAGGTGAACCTACCATAGCCACACGTTCCCAAGAAGACAGTCACACCGAGGGCATCATGCTCTTTCATAGAAGAAGCTCCATGCGAGGTCACTCTTTCAGCCAAAACTAAAAGAATGCTAAAGGGTCTCCAAACATGCCCGGCGATCAGGTGGAAGAATCCGCTGGAACCCGAGATTATCAAGGTAATGCTGAAACCGCACCCAACTCTAAAAATTGGTGGTGATAGTCAAAGTGCTCACACCCAGCCGTCAAAATCTTCGAAAAAGAAGAAGAAATCCAAGAAGCCCGTGAAGCCTGGTGACAAGCGCACAGACCTGCAAAAACAGATTGACACGTTGGAAGAATATAATCAAAAAGCGCGAACTCCAGTCACACTCCAAGAATTTCTCAGCCACGTTCTTGAGAACAGAGATGATGACAATGGAGAAGACTCGTCGGATGAATGTGAAGATTATGTGGCAAGTTACCATGTGATCTCTCACTTGTCGATAGATGATGAATAAACTCCTTACACAGAGAAACTGGCGGCAAATCCTTAGCCGGAACTTCTAGGGCCATCAGACGAAATGATTGATGCATTCCTCAATGAAGCTCTTTCGAAAAGCAAAGCTGATCGGGAGCGTGAGATGGCCATATTTGAAAAGGCCAAGCGCCGGCGACTGGACGAAAGGGTTGAAACACTCCCGCCAGATCAAAGTACATCCGTCGCAAATAAAAACAGGTTCAAAACGAGGAAAAAGTTCGCTAAAGACATATCGATGGGAATGAAGTTGCCACCCTCCGAAGGAAATATTCTTGGTGAAGCAGAAACACATCCTAGCTACTGCTTATATCATCGAAAGATTACGCACCCCACTGAAGAGTGCAACGCTTTTAAAAGATGGTGGCAGGGATATGTTGCTCACCGGCAACATTTCAAGCGGATGAAACGCAAAACTCGTCGGGAGCAAAGAAATACGACCGAGGAGCGTAAAGGAACTACCGGCAACTGTCACATGGTCGATGCTGGGGGACCGCATGTTCTCACCTTCGGGAGCGACTCTGACGAAGAAATGACTCTTGGCCCTCTCTTTATAGAGTCCACCTCGGGAAAAGAGGAAGAACCGAAGAGCTGTGAGAATATTCAGCTGCGCAATCGTATGCTGCCCGAAAAGAATCTTGGACCCGCGAATAGTGGGTCGAATAGAAACGATAAGGGAAAAGAAAAGGTCCCTGAGGATATCATCCTTGATGACCAAGCCATCGAAGAGCTGACAGCCAAGGACCCGCCAAAGAAAAGTAAGGTTGACTACAACGTTCTGGCACACTTGAGAAAGCTACCTTCACAGCTAAGCATTCTCGATACCTTTCTGCTATCCAAAGAAGTGAGAGATTCATTGATCAAGGCACTGCAAGAGCCCGACCAATTTCAAGCTTTCCTTGCCGAAGAAAAGATGAAAGACAAGCTGGAAGAAGTGCACACAGCGGATATCACCTTCGGCGATGAGGATCTCCTCCTTGGGACATGCGAGCATAACCGTCCCCTTTATGTCTCCGGATACTGTCATGATGTAAAGATAGGCAAAATCCTGGTTGGCAATGGTTCTTCCGTCAATCTGCTCAACGTGAGAGTGTTGAAGGAAATCTGCATGAGCGTTCAGCATCTCGCTCGTGATAAAATCACCATCTCCGGATTTGACTCCCAATCATCACGGACGCTTGGGTCTGTAATATTGATACTACGCTTTGGGCTGCTTGTCACGGACATTAAGTTTCACGTCATTGACGCCAAGACTTACTACAACGCTTTGCTCGGCATGCCTTGGTTACACGAGTATAACAACATCCCTTCTACAAAACACCAGTGTATGAAATATTTCAAGGATGGTCTCGAGTATACTGTGACAGGGGAACTAAACCCATTCTCCGTGAATGAAGTCCGCAAATACGAGGATGCAAAATACTTCCCGCCAGATTTTGAAGACACAGAAAGATGTCGCAAATCGGAGGACAAGAACAAAGCTATCACCACTATTCCAGTCTTCGGGAGTGATACCGAGGAGGAAGAAGAAATGGTTTATTCAGGTCGGCCCCAGTGCAACAAGCCGGAACCGTCCACTCCTATATGTTGGATGTATATGCCCTAGAGGCCAGTATTGTATATGTATACATATGGATACTAGGGATATGTATGTACAGAACAATCTTGCTCAGTTTTATAGTATATTATTTGACTTGTCTTTATCGGGATATGTGTATTTATTTGTATTGTTGTTATATCTAGCTTGCACATATTGATAAAGACTCGATACGGTGGTATACTATAGTGGTTTGTCTTTATCTTAACATGGCATATGTCATACTCGTTATTACATATTGCGGTTACATGCTGATAAAGCCCCTAGGATCTTGCTTAACTACCTGCGTTGTGATGGCGATCAAACTTGTGGGAGCAGGGTAGTCCATAAGAACATCCTTAAATGGTCCCTAGTCGCGTGAGTATCGAGACTGGGCATTGATACTCCAGAGTAGACTGGTGTATACGTTTCTACCCCCATTGGGGGATGGTTGGTCCCGCAGCCATTGGTCTGATGCACCTAAGATTGTATACAGGTGCTCACTGGGTATGAGTACACTGGACGGACTCGCCGAGAACATCCATATGGTACTATACCTATCGTCAGATGGAAGTTCTCAGATGACATGTGTACAGGTTAGTCTTTGGACCCGAGATCGGCATTTGTCTCGTGTGAGTTCCCACCGAACTTTGATCACTACCCTACCACGGCTCTACTGAGTCATGCAAACAGGTTTTGGTTGGGTTCAGTCCCGAGCCACATGGAGGCAGTGAGCGATTGTCGGGGATTCGTCTCTCCCGGTATAGGGGGTCGATATCGCACTGTGATTCAATTGGTCAGGACCATAAGACCTTGACCAAGGCACTTGGGATTTACTGATAGGTTGATCAGTAGTTTCCCGGATTGGTCCTGAGCCACATCGGCATGACTTATCAGGTTGTTAGGGTCTGACGTTCACCATCCCCTAGACCCGGTATGCGATACGCTTTGACGAAGAGACCGGACTGTGCGGATATTGTCGCGGATAGGCTCAGTAGGAGATCCGGATGAGTTTGCTCATCGGCCATCTTTTCGACAGGTACCTGGGTAGCCGTTACGTACAGCTAGTGCCGCTGACGTGCTTGTGGTTAAACCCACTGCCAGAGTACTGTCGAGTCTTTAGAGTCCCACACAGAGGGTTTCCCTGATTCAAGCGAAATGATGTAGTAGCCGTATTGGATACGTGCAGGGTTCGATCGATTGATGTACTTGGTACTCGGATTTTCGATCGGACGGTTTGTAATACTAGCCGGCTCGGGTTTGAGCCGGATTATTAAATCAGGTATTGATTTAATAATTTACGTATATGTATTTCGATATATATATATTCTAGTATTACGTTCTTCGTGTTATTCTATCTCTTTTAGGCGTTCGTATTTTTATCTAATTTCCGGTATATTTGTACAGTAGACTGAAATCCGTATTTACTACAGATTTCCTTCTAGAAGATGGCCACCTCATTTAGTATTTTCCATTTATTTCATAAATGGAAATGAGGTGTAAAGTGAGAGGAATGGGAGGAATGGAGTTGACCATGCTTCAATAGTGAACAAATGAATTTATAATTCATTTGTAGTTACTATTGAAGCATGGTTGTGGATTTTTTATTCTAAAAATTCATATACAAAACATTGGTATTGATTTTCTCTCTCGAAGGATGCTTCATAATTTCTTGAGCTCTCATTCCTCTCTAGCCTCCTCCACCTTCATCTTCTTCCTCTTCACTACCTTCTCATGAGTTGAGAATCAAGTGAAGAGGCAAGAAAGAGATAGCTTGACACTTAGATCACTAAACTACATCCTAAACTACTTGGTTTAGCAAACCAAGTTCTCTAGTTGCTCCTTTAGTTGCATAGTTAAGAGCTAGAGCCATGGATCATACTCCCCGGGTGGATCGTCTACGACGAAAGGAGGCCGGAGAACAAGCTCGATCCCGGAGGACAAATGGAGCCGGAGTTGGAGTTCAAACATGTTCAAGGTGGATGCAAGGAGCTAAGGATGAAGAACCAAGACCGAAGGACTCGATTCTTTTGGTATACCATTTTTCATAGTAGTTAGCATCTCTTTGTTTGCTAGTTGGTTTTATGGTAAAGATCCGTTTTTTTAGTTATCTTTGCGCCCCTTTTAAAGCTCTAGAAAATTTTTGTTCCGCAAACCGCCTCGTTTGGAGGCTCGGGCGTGAATATAACCCAACATGGTATCAGAGCCATCCCATAAAACCTATACTGGCTTGTTTAAACGTGTTTAGAATAACGATCGACCGAAAATTCCAAAAACTGCATTTCATTTCATGTAGTTTCTGTTGATTTTTAAAAGTGCTCGAAAAATCAATTTTATGGTCTCAGAAAATCATGCAGGCTTTTCTAAGAACCCTGAAGAAATTTGGTCTCGTGTTCCCTCCAAATTGCCGCGTATCCGCCGCGCAAACCCCCTTTTAGCGGCGGTTCCGCGGCCGTTTTGGGGCCTACGTGGACAAAATTTCTTCTGGGCCTCTTATTGTTGAAATTGTGGTTTCTAGAATAATTACTTTTTGGGCCCAGATTTGTTACAGTGTTGGTTTAATAATTGGGTCATACTTGGAAAGTTTAGTCGATCGTAATTTTAAAATACGTATTTTATTTTCAGTGCATTCACTTATATCTGCGACCGGGAATGTCACTTGATCGGTAAAACTCGTCTGACTGCTATATGTTCTTTTAGACGGGTTTTGCGAACGTAACATTCGCGTTGATGTTGTGTGCTTGTGCTGTGTTTGTGGTTGGATTGTCGTGGTGGATAGCATGTTTTGCAATGTTAGAAATACAGTTTATAATTTCATTTGTACATTTGTTATTGCGGGGCGAGCATCCGACTTTTGGACTGCCGTCTTTGCCAGGTTGTATATTATTTTGGGGCACGACCGGGCTGAGGTCGATGTCACCGTTTGTACATATTATTTTATTATTTCTGTACTAGGATTACCTCGCGGAGGAGTGCACGAATAGCCGGATTCTAGATGGCAACGAGCCCGCATCTCTTGGCGTAGAGACGGAGGGGGCTTCTTTCTCATGGCGTTGAGACAGAGGGGGCTTCAATCTAGAATTGGCGAGATATTCGTCGCACTCATAGGGGGTACAGGTTTTCATTGCACAGTTTATCCACACGACCGGGAATGTCGGGTTTTATTTGCGGCTCAAATGAAACCCGGGGCTCCAAGATTATCCACCATTCTGTATTGTTATCTGTGATGTTGTTTATTATCATGCCTGGGACGAATGTTATATATACATATATATACTAGTAGATGTTGTATATGTTTTGCACCCGCGCTAGTCCAGCCCCCGCTCTGTCGTTAGTTAAGTAACCTAACGGGTGATGACGAGGCCCCATGGCGAATGCGGATGGTATATACGTACATTTTATTTTCGTTCTTTTTTGGTATGATAGGTTACAAATTGATGGGACCGCGTTAATTTTGATTAATGCAAGATAATAAACCTAAAAGATGTTATTGGAACCAAGCTTTAAAAACGGACATTACAGACGTTCTCTTTTGCTTTGCACAATGGTATTCGGTTTGGAATACCCAGCACCTTATTCGACGAGGCAAGGGCCGAGATCCCTTCACCGGGAGTGACCCCTTGAGTAAAAGTTTGCGTCAGGGTAATAACTTCACTATAGTCGATTATTTTTGCTTTGCATCATGGTATTCAGTTTGGAATATCCTGCACCTCATTCGACGAGGAAAGAGCCGAGATCCCCTCACAGGGAGTGACCTCTTTAGCAAAGGTTTTCGCCACTATATATTTACAAAAACTACTCAGGTTCCTTCAACGATATCAAGTTCATTATGTTAACGGGTTTTTCGCCAAAAACCCAGCCGTAGCTCTCTGTCATTTCTTACAAGTATTGCTTAGTATTCATACTGTGTATGTTGACCTCTGTCAAGGCATAGTGAATGGTAGCTAAGTAATGCTTGTTTGTTGCATAGATATGCGATTATTTAGGACAGTCGTACCTTTGTCAAGGGCTTGTGCGGGTGGGTCTAAATTAATCCAGGACAATGACTGGTTGAACTTGACTTGCGACTTATGACATGTTGACCTCTGTTAAGGTCATGAAGCTGCTTGGGGTTAAAATCACATCGGGAGTTTCAAATATACAGGAAACTTGCAGATTTAGCATACCTTCTGGAGTGTGGTGACTAGAGTGGATTCCATCTAGTGAATCACACAATGATAGTTGGGTCCCGATCCCACTGATGAGTAGGATTACTCTCGGGAGATTATCACACTTAACAATCAATACTATAAACCAAGTAGGTGTCTAGAAAGGTGTTAGCGGGGCTACGCCTCCAGGGAAAAGAGGTTATGTAATTAAGAAACTTTGCGAAAGCGTTGGAAAACCTCACTCGAAGTACCAACACCAGCCTGGCTGAAAGGTTAAGCAAGTATTATAACGTGCGATTAATCCTGACTAGTTCTTCTTTTAGGGTTTGAAGAAGAATTTGAGGAAACAGTGGGAGTCATCCTGGTTAGATAAATTAATAACCAATCTAATCTTGCAAGAGCGCACGCTGAGTGTTTTCCCTCTCTCTCCAGGTAGCAACCATTTCACGCCCTAATCAAGATAATAAAATGTATCGCTTGACCGATCCGAATTCTTATTCGGGGCTGGGGAACGTCGGTTCGGCTTTAACTTACGACAACTGTCATAAGTATGAGCAAGGGAAAGAGGAAAGTTTGAATTCCTTGATAAACCCATCGAAGAAGAAACATACTGTTGCTTCTTCTTCAGGTATTCTTGTTATTGAGAACTGTTTTTCGGTCAGTCCTACCTCCTGGGTACTCGATACCGGATCAGGATCTCATAGCTGTAATTTATTACAGGGGCTGAGAAAAAGTAGGATAGTTGGACCTGGTGATATGTCCCTCAGAGTAGGGAAAGGAGCACAATTTAATGCTGCGGCCGTCGGTGAATATCACCTAGTATTGCCAAATGGCAATACTATGATTTTGAACAATTGCTACTGTGTGCCTTCCATGCTTTGCAACATCATATCAGTTTCTTTACTTGATAAAGATGGATATAACTTTGATCTTGATATAAATATCATGAACATTTACCTTGATAAGGTACTGGTTGCAGAAGGTACACTGTGTAATGGTATCTATATTCTAAATCAGAACACAGTTCTCAATGTACAAAACACACGCAAGGGGAAGAGTTCAGATACGAACGAATCCTACTTGTGGCATTGTAGACTTGGTTATATCGGGGAGAAAAGACTAAGTTGCATAAAGATGGACTCTTGAATACGTTCAAATTTTCATCTTATGAAACTTTTCAGTCTTGTCTCAAAGGAAAGATGACCAAATCTCCGTTCACCGGACATGGAGAAAGAGCAGCAGAGCTCTTAGGACTCATACACAGTGATGTGTATGGTCCGATGTCTATACATGCAAGGGGTGGGTTCTCATACTTCATCACATTCACTGACGATCTCTCTAGGTTCGGATATGTGTATCTCATGAAACACAAATCTGAAACTTTTGAGAAATTCAAAGAATTCAGAAAAGAAGTAGAGAACCAGATTGGCAAAAGTATTAAGATCCTCCGATCTGATAGGGGGGAGTACTTAAGTACGGAATTCAGGGACTTTCTAAAAGAGAATGGTATTCTCTCTTAGCTTATTCCTCCATATACTCCACAGCACAACGGTGTGTCGGAGCGGAAGAATCGTACCCTATTGGATATGGTTCGCTCCATGATGAGTAGTGCTGAGTTACCTCTTTCATTCTGGGGACTTGCGCTTGAGACAGCAGCTTACCTATTGAATCAAGTCCCATCCAAATCGTGCCTAAGACTCCATATGAAATATGGAGTGGAAAGAAACCATGTCTTAAAAGGGTTAAGATATGGGGTTGTCCGGTCTATGTGAAAAACCAGAATCCGGAAAAACTTAAGGCACAGTCAGTTCTATGTAAGTTTGTAGGATATCCCAGGTATTCAAATGGATATCTGTTCTACCACACCGAGGAACAGAAGGTGTTTGTTGCTCAGCACGCCACCTTTTTAGAGTGGCAGTTTCTTGCAAAAGAAATTAGTAGGAGCACGGTAGAACTGGAAGAAATTCCAGAAGGACAAACTGCAACTGAAGATTTAGTGGAACCTCAGGATTCAATAACCCTGGACGAAACTCAGCCACTCCGCAGATCTAGTAGGATTTCTCAACCGCCCGAGAGATACTACGGTTTTCTCATAGATGGGGATCGAGAGGATTGCATCTTGGAAGAAGATGATCCTACTAGTTTCAGGCAGGCCATTATCAGTAGGGACTCTGATAAGTGGCTGGATGCTATGCAATCTGAAATGGAGTCCATGTACACCAATAAAGTATGGACCCTGGAAGTTGCTCCACGTGGGGTAAAACCCGTTGGATGCAAATGGATCTACAAGAAGAAACTTGGTGTGGATGGGCAGGTGGAAACCTATAAGGCTAGACTCGTTGCAAAAGGTTTTCGTCAAAGACCAGGAGTGGACTATGACGAAACCTTTTCTCCAGTGGCTATGCTCAAATCCATTAGGATCCTGCTTGCCATTGCTGCCTTCCATGACTATGAGATCTGGCAGATGGACGTAAAAACGACTTTTCTAAACGGGAGCTTAGAAGAGTGCGTTTATATGGATCAGCCAGAAGGTTTTGTAGACAGTGGGAGCAGCAGGAAGGTGTGCAAGTTACTCAAATCCATTTATGGATTGAAGCAAGCATCGCGGAGCTGGAACATATGTTTTGATGAGACAGTCAAGGACTTTGACTTCATCAAGAACGAAGATGAGCCTTGTATTTATAAGAAGATTGTAGGACGAACTGTCGTGTTCCTAGTCTTGTACGTGGACAACATTCTTTTGATAGGAAATGACATTCCTATGCTACAATCGGTCAAGATATTCTTATCACAAAGGTTCTCTATGAAAGACCTAGGTGATGCCTCGTACATTCTGGGGATCAAGATCTACAGAGATAGATCCAAGAGATTACTGGGACTTTCGCAGTCCAGGTACATAGAGACCGTACTAAAGAGATTTAGTATGGAAGATTCTAAGCACGGTAACATACCCGCATTGCACGGAATCACCCTCTCCAAGAAGATGTCTCCCAAGACTGACGAGGAGAGGGTTCGCATGAGCACTATACCCTACGCTTCGGCGGTAGGATCTATAATGTATGCGATGCTATGTACAAGATCAGATGTAGCTTACGCGCTAAGCGTGGTGAGCCGGCATCAGTCAGACCCGGGTGAGAACCACTGGACAGCAGTAAAGAACATTCTCAAGTACCTAAGAAAGACTAAGAAGATGTTCCTGATTTACGGTAATGGAGACCTCAGGGTCGAGTCCTTTACCGACTCAAGCTTACAGAGTGATAAGGATGACAGCAAGTCTGTCTCGGGTTTTGTGTTTACCCTCAACGGAGGGGCGGTATGTTGGAAGAGTTCCAAACAGGATACCATCGCAGACTCGACGATCGAGGCTGAATACATTGCTGCAAGCGATGCCGCAAAAGAGACGGTCTGGATAAAGAAGTTCATAGCTGTACTTTAGGTGGTTCCGTCCATTATTGATCCGATACCAGTATATTATGATAACAATGGGGCTATAGCTTTAGCGAAGAAACCACGGTCCCATCAGAAATCCAGGCACATCTTAAGGCGGTATCACCTGATCAGGAAGATCGTAGATCGCCAGGAGATCGAGGTCCGGAGAGTGCATACGAAAGACAACACGGCAGATCCATTTACAAAGGCCCTCCCTCAAGCACAGTTCGAGCGACTTTTTGGGATGTTGGGTATGCGGTACGCCAGCAGCTGGCCTTAGAGCAGACGTTGGGAATTCGGTACGCCAATCACTGGCCTTTAGTGCAAGTGGGGGATTGTTGGATGTATATGCCGTAGAGGCCAGTATTGTATATGTATACATATGGATACTAGGGATATGTATGTACAGAACAATCTTGCTCAGTTTTATAGTATATTATTTAACTTGTCTTTATTGGGATATGTGTATTTATTTGTATTGTTGTTATATCCAGCTTGCACATATTGATAAAGACTCGATACGGTGGTATACTATAGTGGTTTGTCTTTATCTTAACATGGCATATGTCATACTCGTTATTACATATTGCGGTTACATGTTGATAAAGCCCCTAGGATCTTGCTTGACTACCTGCGTTGTGATGGCGATCATACTTGTGGGAGCAGGGTAGTCCATAAGCACATCCTTAAATGGTCTCTAGTCGCGTGAGTATCGAGACTGGGCATTGATACTCCAGAGTAGACTGGTGTATACGTTTCTACCCCTATCGGGGGATGGTTGGTCCCGCAGCCATTGGTCTGATGCACCTAAGATCGTATACAGGTGCTCACTGGGTGTGAGTACATTGGACGGACTCGCCGAGAACTTCCATATGGTACTATACCTATCGTCAGATGGAAGTTCTCAGATGACATGTGTACAGGTTAGTCTTTGGACCCGAGATCGGCATTTGTCTCGTGTGAGTTCCCACTGAACTTTGATCACTACCCTACCACGGCTCTACTGAGTCGTGCAAACAGGTTTTGGTTGGGTTCAGTCCCGAGCCATATGAAGGCAGTGAGCGATTGTCGGGGATTCGTCTCTCCCGGTATAGGGGGTCGATATCGCACTGTGATTCGATTGGTCAGGACCATAAGACCTTGACCAAGGCACTTGGGATTTACTGATAGGTTGATCAGTAGTTTCCCGGATTGGTCATGAGCCACATTAGCACGACTTATCAGGTTGTTAGGGTGTGACGTTCACCATCCCCTAGACCCGGTATGCGATACTCTTTGACGAAGAGATCGGACTGTGCAGATATTGTCGCGGATAGGCTTAGTAGGAGATCCGGATGAGTTTGCTCATCGGCCTTCTTTTCGACAGGTACCTGGGTAGCCGTTACGTACAGCTAGTGCCGCTGACGTGCTTGTGGTTAAACCCACTGCCAGAGTACTGTAGAGTTTTTAGAGTCCCACACAGAGAGTTTCCCTGATTCAGGCGAAATGATGTAGTAGCCGTATTGGATACGTGCAGGGTTCGATCGATTGATGTACTTGGTACTCGGATTTTCGATCGGACAGTTTGTAATACTAGCCGGCTCGGGTTTAAGCCGGATTATTAAATCAGGTATTGATTTAATAATTTACGTATATGTATTTCGATATATATATATATATATATATTCGAGTATTACGTTCTTCGTGTTATTCTATCTCTTTTGGGCGTTCGGATTTTTATCTGATTGCCGGTATATTTGTACAGTAGACTGAAATTCGTATTTACTACAGATTTCCTTCTAGAAGGTGGCCACCTCATTTAGTATTTTCCATTTATTTCATAAATGGAAATGAGGTGTAAAGTGAGAGGAATGGGAGGAATGGAGTTGACCATGCTTCAATAGTGAACAAATGAATTTATAATTCATTTGTTCACTATTGAAGCATGGTTGTGGATTTTTTATTCTAAAAATTCATATACAAAACATTGGTATTGATTTTCTCTCTCCAAGGATGCTTCATAATTTCTTGAGCTCTCATTCCTCTCTTTCTCTCTAGCCTCCTACACCTTCATCTTCTTCCTCTTCACTACCTTCTCATGAGTTGAGAATCAAGTGAAGAGGCAAGAAAGAGATAGCTTGAAACTTAGATCTCTAAATTACATCCTAGACTACTTGGTTTAGCAAACCAATTTCTCTAGTTGCTCCTTTAGTTGCATAGTTAGGAGCTAGAGCCATGGATCATACTCCCCGGGTGGATCGTCTACGACGAAAGGAGGCCGGAGAACAAGCTCGACCCCGGAGGACCGATGGAGCCGGAGTTGGAGTTCAAACATGTTCAAGGTGGATGCAAGGAGCTAAGGATGAAGAACCAAGACCGAAGGACTCGATTCTTTTGGTATACCATTTTTCATAGTAGTTAGCATCTCTTTGTTTGCTAGTTGGTTTTATGGTAAAGATCCATTTTTTTTGAGTTATCTTTGCGCCCCTTTTAAAGCTCTAGAAAATTTTTGTTCCGCAAACTGCCTCGTTTGGAGGCTCGGGCGTGAATATAACCCAACACTATATTGATCTTCGGCAGCGACTCGGAAGATGAGGTCAATGCCGTATTCTCTGCTCTGCCATCAATACAAGCCTTCGCTGATGAAGATCAAAATTTGCAAGTTGCCATCGTTCCGCCAAAGCATTATAAAGAGCTAGACGCGCTTGATACCTACAGTGTGGAAGAACTGCGGACATTCTATGTCCCTCCCAGACGAAAAGGTTAAAAGGCAATCCTATTCTACCGATCCGGAGAAACCAAAGTGGAGAAAGAAATTTGGCTTGGTGCGGATTCTACACTTGACAGGCTCCAGCCCTTCCGTTTGCCCAGATATTACACAGACGGACTAAAGAGACTCTTGAGACGCCAAGGTGTACCCCTTAAGCAAACTGCGCGATAAGCACGGTTCTATAACAGGATCTAGAACGTTCCCGGAACTCAACGAAAGTTGCCTAACGGGAGAATGGAAATGATCGGGCTTGGATATGTTCGATCCAAGAAACGGGAGCTATTTCGCGACTGCTACGTCATACATGACTTTGATGAAGAAGGAGATGCTCTGTGGGAAGATGCTAACCCTGAACCAGAATGAGCTCCCGCCATGAAAATGCCAAATCCGTCGTTTGAAGAACAGATGGACAAGCTTATAAGGGAAGCGGGTCAAAAGGTTCGAGACGATCATAATCGTGAAATGACCATCTATGAGAAAGCCAGAACGCAGCGCCTCCTTCAGCAGGCTGTGGAAAATGAAAATGCTCCTCCTTATCAACCCGTTGTACAAAAGGCCCGTCGCAGAGGCAAAAATAAATCAAAAAGCGGGAAAGGTGTTCGATAGCGACAAAGCGGGATCAAGAAGCCACGCGATCGAAAATCGAGCAATCCGGATTCGTCTCTTATAAAGAAGATGGGTCGAGCATACTCTTTTCCCCAGGACAAGACACCGAAGATACTTGATCTTGCCATAAAACATCAAATAATTATCCTCCCGGAGTCTAAGCACCCCGAGCTAGCAGGCGAAGTCTCTCATCCAGACTATTGCTCCTACCACAGGGCAATATGACATCCTATTGAAGACTGCTTCACATTTAAGAATTGGATCGAAGACCAATATCAACAAGGCAGGTTTGCTCTATCCAGCAGTTGGAGAATAACCCCACCGTAGAAGCATGAACCGAAGACCACAAGAGCAGAACCAGATCAACATCGGTCTTGGAAGCGATCTCGTACTTGTCATATGATAACGCTATCAGAAGAAGAACCCGAGAATGCGGATGACCTCCCCTGGTGCTTCGAAAACGATGATGACGAGGTAATCTCAGAGTTTCCACGGGCGCCAAAAGAGCTGGAAGATGGAATACATACTACTGCAGATAACCTCAAGAAAATTGATTTGGAGACGACAAGTGACCCGCAGCCGACATTTGTCAGTGAGCTGTTGTCTGAGGAAAGGGTGGCTACGCTTAAGGACGTGCTCATGCAGCATAAAGATTGCTTCACATGGAACTATTCCGAGATACCAGGACTAGATCCAGAGATTGCTGTACACAAATTGGCAATATCCCCGGACGTCAAGCCGATCAAACAAGCACCGAGAAGAATGCGGCTCGAGCTTGAGATGAGCATCAACGTCGGGGTCAAGAAGCTAATCGACTCCGGCTTCATCCAAGAGGTTCAATATCCTTACTGGATCGCCAATATCGTCCCAGTGATGAAGAAAAATGGGACGGTGTGCATATGTATGGACTTCCGGGATCTCAACAAAGCTTGCCCAAAGGACGACTTTCCAGTACCAGTTACTGAGTTGATGATAGATAACACATCCACTCACGAAGTCTTCTCCTTTATGGATGGATCATCAGGATACAATCAGATAAAGATGCATCCCTAGGACCAGAAGCACACCGCTTTCCGGACCCCTTTGGGCATGTTCTGCTACAAAGTTATGCCCTTCGGTCTAAAGAACGCTGGCGCCACCTATCAGAGGGCCATGATGAAGATTTTCGATGACCTCATACATGAAATCGTCGAATGCTATATCGACGACCTCGTAGTTAAAAGCAAATCATACAAGGAACATTTAGAGCATCTGAAGATCGTGTTTCAGCGCCTTCGGAAATACAACTTGAAGATGAACCCTCTCAAATGCGCGTTCGGATTGTCCTCAGGCAAGTTCCTGGGATTCATCGTCCGACACCGAGGCATCGAGATAGACTCGTCGAAGATCAAGGCGACCATGGAAATGTCCCCGCCAAAGAATCTTAAGCAGCTGTGATCTCTCCAAGGAAAGCTCGCATATATCCGGCGATTCATAGCTAATCTTTCCGGCAAGTGCCGCCCCTACAGTCACTTGATGAAAAAGGGAACCCCGTTCGTCTGGGATCGCAAATGCCAAAGCGCACTGGAGGAAATCAAGCAATACCTATAGAATCCGCAAGTGCTGGCCGCTCCCGTTAGAGGAAAACCTCTCGTCCTGTACACAACAGCCCTCGAAGGTTCTTTAGGCGCACTGTGGGCACAAGAAAATGACCAAGAGAAAGAGAGAGCCTTTTATTATCTGAGTCGAGTTCTCCTGGGGGCAGAAAGAAATTACTCTCCCATTGAAAAACACTGCCTGGCGTTGATCTTCGCAATAACGAAGCTCAGGCACTACGCGTTGGCACATGAGCTTCATCTCATATCAAAGGTAAATCCTCTCAAATATTTGATGTCAAAGGCCATATTGACGGGACGGCTCGCTAAATGGGCCCTGCTCTTGATGGAGTTCTGGGTAACTTTTCGTCCCCTCAAGGCAGTGAAAGGCCAGGCCATCGCCGATTTCCTCGCTGAGCATCCGATACCTGCCGACTCTCCCTTGAACTGCGAATTGCCGGACGAACACGCGTTTGACACGATCGACGAAGAGAGAAGAGATAATGATACCCGCTGGGAAATTTACTTTGATGGAGCATCTTCTATGAAAAAGCGCAAACAAAGCACCCCCATAATCAAATAAAGGGTAGGCCTCATCTTCGTGACTCCACAAGGAGGGATAATGCGCTTTGCCTTCTCCTTAACAGAGCCGAGGACAAACAATGAAGCCGAGTATGAAGCTTTGATAGCAGGTCTCGAGATCGCCATCGACATGGGAATTGGAAACCTGCTCATATACGGAGACTCCTAACTGGTCGTTAGTCAAGTAAACGGCGACTATCAGACGTGCAAGCCTGAGTTGGTGAAATACGGCGAGAGAGTGCAGCAACTGCTAATTCAAATTCCCTCCTACGCCTTGGAAAGCATACCGCGCACGGAAAACAACAAGGCGGATGCATTAGCCAAGATCGTTAAAGAACTTGCCGACGAGAATCTCGATGACGTAAGGATCATTGTGCAAATCCGTCGGGTTCTTGCACCGGCAGAAATATCTCCGGAGTCGTCTGAAGAAAAAGGAGCGACCGAGCAAATGACTCTGCAAATAATGTTAGTTGTATGTATGCCCTAGAGGCCAGTATTGTACAGATGATGTATATTATATTGGATGCTTGGACATATATAGAGATGACTTTCTTGCTCGATATGATAGTATGCTATCTGGTTGCTCTTTATCTTAACATGTACACTTGTCTCTTTAAACTGTCTTATAGTTACATGTTGATAAAGCCCTTAGGATGTGTACTTGACTACCTGGACTATGATGCAGATCATACTAGTAGGGACATGGTAGTCTATAAGTACATCCTTCAAGGTCCCTAGTCGTGGGTGTATCAAGACAGGGCATCGATATACCAGTATAGACTAACGTATACGCTTCTCGACCCATGAGATGGGCGATGGATGATCCCATATCCATTGGTGTTTGACATCAGAGATGGTATACGGGTGCTCAGTGGAGACTGGGTACACTGGACGGACTCGCCGAGAACTCCCAGATGGTATTATACCTCACGTCAGATGGCAGTTCTCAGGTGACACTTGTGCAGGTTAGTCTGTAGACCCGAGATTGTCATAGAGTCTTGTGTGATTCCCACTGTGCTTTGATCTCCACCTTACCACGTCCATGTGGGCGTGCAAAACAGTGGTCTTTGGGTACAGTCCCGAGTCACATGGAGGCAATGAGCGATAGGAGGGGTTTCGTCTCTCCCGGTATTGGGGGTTGATGTTGCGCTGTGCTCGATTGGTCGTAACAGGGAAGTCCCTGGCCAGGGCTGATCAGAGATTTGCTGGTAAGTGTTACCAGTAGTTTCTCGACCCGCTATGAGCCTCACATCGGCACGACTTATCGGTTATTGGGGTCTGACGTATACCACCCCTAGACTTGATATGCGACATATCAGACGAACAGACCGGACTGTACGGTAAGTGTTACTGGTTGGATTCACAGGAGTGTGAGCGGGCTAGCTCGTCGATCTTCTGATCGCTCAATACCCGGATGGCCGTTACGTTTAGCAGACCGCTTGCGGCTTGTGGGTGCTTGATATGATCATCATCTGCTACCGGCGTATTGACGAGTCTTTAGAGTCCTACACAGAGGTTTCCTGGCTCAAGCGAAACGAAATAGGAGTGCATATGAGATATGTGCAGGACCGAGAATGATGCGTGTATGTGATACCGTATTCCATTCTCGCGATGGATGTATCGATTGGTTATATTCGATATAACCTAGATATCGAATCAAGGATTGATTCGATAAGCCGATACATAGGATACTAGTCGGTTATATGCGATATGACCGGATCGTTAAATCAAGTGTTGATTTAATGATTTAATGTATAATCATATATTTGATATATTACTTTGCATTAACTAGTATTGGTTCACTTTAAATGGATTTTCTCACTTGATGTGCAAGAAGTATATGTGATATACTTTTGTGCACATATTTGTATCATGTTTGATGATACTTGATCATGTGGTTAAGTGTAAAGGATTAAACCATGGTTAAGAGATGATTAGGGTTTTGCTTTTTCATTTATTTATTTGTTTATTTATTTTGAAAAGGTTATGATAAGAATGGTGGCTTTCTTTTGTTTCTAGTTGAAGCTTCATGAAGCTTTGATTTTTTAACCATTCTTGTCTTCATGCTTAACCCTAACCCATCCAAGTAACCATGGTCTATTCTCTACACTCTACCCTAGTTAGTATATGATAAGTAATGATTTTATTATTCTTTTAGAAAAACACTTATCATATTCTTTCTTCTTCTTCATCATCTTCATCAAGAAAGAAAGCTTGATGTCATTAATGGCAACTTGAGCTATAGTGTAAGAAATCCAATTCCAAAATGAACCCACCTCCTATTTCTTCATCCTCTACCTCTTGCCAAGTTGTTTTGGGTGTTTTCTTCACAAGTTTCACAACTTGGTGAAGTCGGAGCTTGAACTTGTGATGCCTCGACGTAGATCATCTTCGGCACGAAGCCGACGACCTAGTCCGCCCATTTCTCCGATGAAGCCGACGATTGAGTTCGGGATTCGAGATAGACAGCGAGAGGACGCCTACGTGGAGCTAAGGAAGTGGAGAAGCGGATCTACAAAGGTTGTAGCCTCTCTCCTTTAGTTAAAGTGTTAACTAGTTTCGTTTTTCGCCTAAATTTCTAGTTAACGATCCGTATTAGGGTTTCTCGGCACCCGTAAAGTTTGAAATTGGCATGGTTGATGCCTTGTGAGACCTCTTGAGAGTGCCTAGGAACCCTACAGTGGTATCAGAGCCTAGCTAGAGCCTTAGGCGAAGTCTAGACGACGTTTGAAACCCCAATACACATCGAAACCCTAACACATCATGCTCTCTGGACTTTTTTCAAAAACTGGGATTTTTCCAGATTAAAAATTCTTAAAAAATTCAGCAGGGAATTCTAAGAACTACGATGCAAAATTTACCTCATGAACAGTAAATAGTGCGGCGGAACCGCGGCAGAAGCATGGCTTCTGCGGCGGTTCCGCGGCCAACTAATGGGTTTTTCCTGTAATTTTTGCACAGTAATTCATCATTGCAGCAGCTGAGTTTTCTGGGAATTTTTTAATATGCACTCAACAGTTGAGTTTTCTGAGGTGTTTTAGAGCTTCGATGATTCGACTGGAAATTTCAAATGTCGTCTATGTGTTTTCCGGGTATATGGAATATGTTAAAAATTTCGACCGGATATAAATACCCAACTTTTCCCCTGTCGGGAAATTTCCAAGTGTTGGATTTTTCCGCGGTTTAAAGATGTTCTAAGTAGTGCAAGTAACGCGATGGACCCTCTAGAAGACAACAAACCTTAACTCGATTATGTGACCGTCTTGAACTGCCCTTTGAACCTTCGGGTTTGGGGCAGTACGGCGTGCCACATGTGAGGCGTTGGCTTGACCCTTCTACGGCTGGACCGTTGCTACTGAGGCACGAACTGAATGTTTTTAGACTTGTTTCATGTGTTGATCTGTATCGGGAAAACTTGGGTGTTCGAATGTTCGATCGGAAAGTTTAATATTTTCTATTTATCCGGAATGGGATACAATAATTGGAATTCACAAACAGTTATGAGATAACTGAATGAATGCTATAAATCTAGCGGTTTAGTCTCATTTGATATTGAAAAGAGTTTTCGATAATGGGACTAAAATGCGGGGTTTATAACTGTTAGGCATGAGATGTCTAAGTATTTCATTTGATTAGGCATGTGATGTCTAAAAGGGTTGCGGATTCCAACTGTTGTAGTTTTACACTTTCTTTTCTATGACCGTAAGTGTAATATGTGATATCGCCGGTTTCGTTGCTATATGTCAACGACAATTGGGATGCGCATATTTACTTACGTTGATGACATGTGATGTTATGTGTTGCTGGATATGTTATATTGGATCGTCGTGTTCGAATAGCCGGGGTTTTTATGTGAGATGAGTGTTTTTCATTTTCATTCATGTAAAAACTTGTATGTAATATTCTTTTATTGGGGCACTTCCAGGTCGCGGAAGCTGTCACCCTTTGTATATTATTTACTTTTCCGCATTACGATAGACCCAAGGAGGGGAGCACAAGTAACCGGGTTCTGGGGTCCAGTGGGAGACCAACTCGAGGAGTCGAGTCCGGGTCTCCTAACCCTAGAATTGGAAGGGTTGCTTGCCGCTCTCGTAGGGGTCTAGGGGTGTGGGATTGGCTATTCATCACGACCGTGGAATCCGTGTTTTATACTGGCTCGTATTGAAAACACGGACGTCCTAGTATATCCAATGTTTCATATGTTTCTTCTGCTGCGATATTTGTGATGTGATCATGTGATGTTCTATGATAGATACAGTATATAGTATATATGATATATTATATAGTTGTTACTTATGTTTTGCACCCGCACTATCCCTGCCCTGCTCTGTCGTTAGTTACCTAACCTAACGGTGCACGAGGGGATATCGAGGCGAATGCGGATGGCATAAGTGTACGTCATATTTATCTGTGATGTTTAGGTATTTAAATGATGGGACTTCATTAATGTGATTAATGAAAGAAAATAAACCTAAGATGTTGTAGAATCAAATTTTAAATAAAAAGGGTAGCTACAGTTCTTGCTTTGCACAGCGGTATATGTGATATATCCTGCACCTTATTCGATGAGGAAAGGACCGAGATCCCTTCACCGGGAGTGACTCCTTTAGCAATAACTGGCAGATGCTACACACTCGGTTTGTTTTTGATTGCTTCTATAGTTTCTGCTTTGCACAGTGATATATATGATATATCCCGCACCTCATTCGACGAGGAAAGGGCCGACGATCCCTTCACCGGGAGTGACCCCTTTAGCAAAACTGGAAAAGCCTCAAAATCACTCCATATCAAAACTTCATTTGATTCTACAACGATATCAAGTTCATTACGCAATAGGTTTTCAGAAAAACCTGACGTAGCCCTCCGTCATTTCAGATAAATCCTACTTAGTATTCGTGCTACGTTTGTTGACCTCCGTCAAGGCGTAGTGTGCGGTAGCTAACTAGTATTTATCTGCTTATGCATGTGATGCAGATTGGATTAGGGTAGTCGTACGACCTTGTTGACCTCCGTCAAGGGTCGTGCGGGTGGGTTTGATTCAATCAAGAAATGACGGGTTGAACTTGACTTGCACCCTATGGTTTGTTGACCTCCGTCAAGGTCATAGGATGCTTGGGGCAGAATATTATCGGGAATTTCAAGTGTTGAAATTTGCAATGAGATTGCATACCTTCTATGAGATAGTTGGATCCCGATACCCACTGCGAGTAAGAGTTACTCCTGAGAGAGTTTTGCACATTGCAATTAGCCGATTAAGTAGGTGTCTAGAAAGGTGTCAACGAGGTTACGCCTCTGGGAAAACGAGGTTTACATTAATTAGGTTCGTGCGAAAGCACGGGGGACCTCCCTCAAAGTACCGACACTGGGCTGGCTGAAAGATTGGCGAACTTATAGTGTGTAATTAATCCCGGCTAGTCTTTCCTTTTAGGTTTTGAAGAAAGATTTGATAAAAACCAGTGGGAGCCATCCTGATTAGATAAGATAATAACCAATCCGATCTTGCACGAGCATACGCTAAAGTGTTTTCTTCTCTCTCTCTCCAGGTAGCGACCATTTCATGCCCTAATGAAGATAATAATAAGGATGTATTGACCGAACCCGCATGTTATACTGTGCTGGGGAACGTTGGTTCCGTTCTTTCTTATAAGAGTTATAGGAATGAACAGGATATAGGGGAATACCAGGATTCCCATGGACCCGAATGAAGAAAGTACATGTTGATGCATTTTCTTCGGGTGTGTTCGTTACAGAGAACTGTTTCTCCATTTGCTCTACGTCCTGGGTATTAGATACCGGGTCAGGATCCCATATATGTAATCAGTTACATGGGCTAAGGAAAGGTAAAGAACTTGGAGAAGGTGATAAAGACATTAGAGTTGGAAATGGTGTAATTGTTGCAGCTAAGACTGTCGGGGAATATCACCTAGTATTACCGACTGGTAATACATTGGTTCTGAACGAATGCTATTACATGCCGAACCTGATATGCAACATTATATCGGTTTCTTTATTGAGTAAAGAGGGATATAATTTTGTATTACAGGACAATGTTATGAACATTTTCCGTAACCAAAAGTTGGTTGGATCAGGCACGTTGTGCAATGGCATTTATGTTCTAAATCAATCAACAGTTCTGAGCATAACAAACACACACAAGAGGAAGAGTTCAGAACTGAACGAATCCTTCTTGTGGCATTGTAGACTGGGTCACATCAATGCGACACGACTGGCTAAGTTGCATAAGGATGGATATTTAAATCCGTTTGAATTTTCATCTTATGACACTTGCCAGTCATGTCTCAAAGGAAAGATGACCAAAACTCCGTTTACGGGACACGGAGAAAGAGTTACCGAACTCTTGGGACTTATACATAGTGATGTATGCGGTCCCATGTCTACACATGCCAGGGATGGTTCTTCGTACTTCATTACATTCACTGACGATCTCTCTAGGTTCGGGTATGTGTTCCTGATGAAACACAAATTAGAAGCTTTTGAGAAATTTAGAGAATATAAACAAGAAGTTGAGAACCAAACCGGAAAAAGTATTAAAATCCTACGATCTGATCGAGGAGGAGAATACTTGAGCATTGAATTCCTGGACTTCCTAAAAGAGAATGGGATTCTCTTTCAGCTAACTCCTCCATATACACCACAGCACAACGGTGTATCGGAGCGGAGAAACCGCACCCTATTAGATATGGTGCGCTCTATGATGAGTGTAGCTGAGTTACCTGTTTCCTTCTGGGGATATGCACTGGAAACAGCAGCATACCTACTGAACAGGGTTCCCACCAAATCTGTGCCTACCACACCATATGAGATATGGGAAGGGAAGAGACCATATCTTAATTTTATAAAGATATGGGGTTGCCCGGCCTATGTCAAAAGACAAAAACCGGACAAACTCGAGGCAAGATCTGTTTTGTGTAAATTTGTTGGATATCCCAAACATTCGCAAGGGTATATCTTCTACCACAGTGAGGAACAAAGAGTATTTGTTGCTCAACATGCCACCTTTTTAGAAAAGGAATTTCTTGCAAAAGAAATTAGTGGCTCTGAGGTAGAACTGGAAGAGGTTCCAGCTGAACAAAACACAACAGAAGATTTAGTGGAACCAGAGCATTCAGTAGCTCCCGACGAACCTCAGCCTCTCCGCCGATCTAGTAGGGTTCCTCGCCCACCTGAGAGATACTACGGTTTTCTCATGGATGGTGGGAGCGAGGATTGCATCATGGAGGATGATGACCTAACTAGCTTCGAGCAGGCCATCACGAGTAGGGACTCAGTGAAATGGCTGGATGCTATGCGGTCCGAGATGGAATCCATGTACACCAACAAAGTATGGACTTTGGATGTTGCTCCTGAAGGGGTAAAACCCATTGGGAGCAAATGGATCTTCAAGAAGAAACTTGGTGTAGATGGGAAAGTGGAGACTTTCAAAGCTAGACTTGTAGCAAAGGGTTTTCGTCAAAGACCAGGTGTGGACTATGACGAAACCTTTTCTCCAGTGGCTATGCTTAAATCCATCCGGATCATGCTTGCCATCGCTGCATATCATGATTACGAAATCTGGCAAATGGATGTTAAGACCGCCTTTCTAAATGGTGATTTAGAAGAGTGCGTGTACATGACTCAGCCAGAGGGCTTCATAGACAGTGGGAGCAGCGGGAAAGTGTGTAAGCTGCTTAAATCCATTTATGGATTAAAGCAAGCATCGCGGAGTTGGAACATCTGCTTTGATGTCGTTATCAAAGAGTTTGATTTCGTCAAAAATCCAGATGAACCTTGTATTTACAAGAAGGTGGCAGAGAGTAAGGTTGTCTTCCTCGTATTGTACGTGGACGACATACTCTTGATAGGAAATGATATTCCTATGCTACAATCGGTCAAGCTCTTCTTATCACAAAGATTCTCAATGAAAGATCTTGGTGATGCCTCCTGCATATTGGGAATTAGGATCTATAGAGATAGATCCAAACGGATATTGGGATTGTCCCAATCCAGGTACATTGACACCATTCTAAAGAGGTTTAGTATGGAAGAATCCAAGCGTGGGAACTTACCCACGATCTCTGGAGTCACTCTCTCCAAAGAGATGTCTCCCAAGACTGATTTGGAGAGAGCTCGCATGCAAGGGATACCCTATGCTTCGGCTGTAGGCTCTATCATGTACGCGATGCTATGTACCAGACCCGATGTTGCATACTCACTAAGTGTAGTGAGCAGGTATCAAGCTGATCCTGGAGAGAGTCACTGGACAGCTGTGAAGAGCATTCTCAAGTACTTACGAAGGACTAAAGAGATGCTCTTGGTGTATGGTAATGGAGAGCTCCAAGTGGAGTCCTTTACCGATTCGAGCTTCCAGAGTGATAAGGAAGACTCTAAGTCGCAGTCGGGATTTGTATTTACCCTTTACGGAGGGGCGGTTAGCTGGAAGAGTTCCAAGCAGGAAACCGTGGCAGACTCGACGATGGAGGCTGAATACATCGCTGCCAACGATGCTGCTAAAGAAGCTGTCTGGATCAAGAAGTTCATTACTGAACTTGGAGTGGTTCCATCCATTGAGCATCCAATACCTTTGTATTGCGATAACAATGGAGCGGTGGCTTTGGCCAAGGAACCCAGGTCCCATCAGCGATCCAGGCATATTCTGAGGCGGTATCACCTGATCCGGGAGATAGTTGATCGCCGGGAGATCGAGGTCAGGAGGGTTGACACGAAGAACAACACGGCGGATCCACTCACGAAGGCCATTCCCCAGATACAGTTTGAGAGACTCTTCGGGATGCTCGGTATGCGATACTACAGCAGCTGGCCCTAGTGCAAGTGGGAGATTGTTAGTTGTATGTATGCCCTAGAGGCCAGTATTGTACAGATGATGTATATTATATTGGATGCTTGGACATATATAGAGATGACTTTCTTGCTCGATATGATAGTATGCTATCTGGTTGCTCTTTATCTTAACATGTACACTTGTCTCTTTAAATTGTCTTATAGTTACATGTTGATAAAGCCCTTAGGATGTGTACTTGACTACCTGGACTATGATGCAGATCATACTAGTGGGGACATGGTAGTCTATAAGTACATCCTTCAAGGTCCCTAGTCGTGGGTGTATCAAGACAGGGCATCGATATACCAGTGTAGACTAGCGTATACGCTTCTCGACCCATGAGATGGGCGATGGATGATCCCATATCCATTGGTGTTTGACATCAGAGATGGTATACGGGTGCTCACTGGAGACTGGGTACACTGGACGGACTCGCCGAGAACTCCCAGATGGTATTATACCTCACGTCAGATGGCAGTTCTCAGGTGACACTTGTGCAGGTTAGTCTGTAGACCCGAGATCGTCATAGAGTCTTGTGTGATTCCCACTGTGCTTTGATCTCCACCTTACCATGTCCATGAGGGCGTGCAAAACGGTGGTCTTTGGGTACAGTCCCGAGTCACATGGAGGCAATGAGCGATAGGAGGGGTTTCGTCTCTCCCGGTATTGGGGGTTGATGTTGCGCTGTGCTCGATTGGTCATAACAGGGAAGTCCCTGGCCAGGGCTGATCAGAGATTTGCTGGTAAGTGTTACCAGTAGTTTCTCGACCCGTTATGAGCCTCACATCGGCACGACTTATCGGTTATTGGGGTCTGACGTATACCACCCCTAGACTTGATATGCGACATATCAGACGAACAGACCGGACTGTACGGTAAGTGTTACTGGTTGGATTCACAGGAGTGTGAGCGGGCTAGCTCGTCGATCTTTTGATCGCTCAATACCCGGATGGCCGTTACGTTTAGCAGACCGCTTGCGGCTTGTGGGTGCTTGATATGATCATCATCTGCTACCGGCGTATTGACGAGTCTTTAGAGTCCTACACAGAGGTTTCCTGGCTCAAGCGAAACGAAATAGGAGTGCATATGAGATATGTGCAGGACCGAGAATGATGCGTGTATGTGATACCGTATTCCATTCTCGCGATGGATGTATCGATTGGTTATATTCGATATAACCTAGATATCGAATCAAGGATTGATTCGATAAGCCGATAGATAGGATACTAGTCGGTTATATGCGATATGACCGGATCGTTAAATCAAGTGTTGATTTAATGATTTAATGTATAATCATATATTTGATATATTACTTTGCATTAACTAGTATTGGTTCACTTTAAATGGATTTTCTCACTTGATGTGCAAGAAGTATATGTGATATACTTTTGTGCACATATTTGTATCATGTTTGATGATACTTGATCATGTGGTTAAGTGTAAAGGATTAAACCATGGTTAAGAGATGATTAGGGTTTTGCTTTTTCATTTATTTATTTGTTTATTTATTTTGAAAAGGTTATGATAAGAATGGTGGCTTTCTTTTGTTTCTAGTTGAAGCTTCATGAAGCTTTGATTTTTTAACCATTCTTGTCTTCATGCTTAACCCTAACCCATCCAAGTAACCATGGTCTATTCTCTACACTCTACCCTAGTTAGTATATGATAAGTAATGATTTTATTATTCTTTTAGAAAAACACTTATCATATTCTTTCTTCTTCTTCATCATCTTCATCAAGAAAGAAAGCTTGATGTCATTAATGGCAACTTGAGCTATAGTGTGAGAAATCCAATTCCAAAGTGAACCCACCTCCTATTTCTTCATCCTCTACCTCTTGCCAAGTTGTTTTGGGTGTTTTCTTCACAAGTTTCACAACTTGGTGAAGTCGGAGCTTGAACTTGTGATGCCTCGACGTAGATCATCTTCGGCACGAAGCCGACGACCTAGTCCGCCCATTTCTCCGATGAAGCCGACGATTGAGTTCGGGATTCGAGATAGATAGCGAGAGGACGCCTACGTGGAGCTAAGGAAGTGGAGAACCGGATCTACAAAGGTTGTAGCCTCTCTCCTTTAGTTAAAGTGTTAACTAGTTTCGTTTTTCGCCTAAATTTCTAGTTAACGATCCGTATTAGGGTTTCTCGGCACCCGTAAAGTTTGAAATTGGCATGGTTGATGCCTTGTGAGACCTCTTGAGAGTGCCTAGGAACCGAAACGCCCTTAAACTAATGACGGACCGAAACATCCTTAAACTAACGACGGACCGAAATGTACCTAAAACTAACAATGGACCACTATGTCCTAAAACTGGCGTCGGACCGAAACGTCCTTAAACTAATGATGGACCACTATGTCCTAAAACTAGCTGTTGACCGAAACGTCGATAAACTACTGTGGATTGCAGCATCCCAAGGCTGACAAAAAAAACGGTATGTCCATAAGCAAAATGGGCATGGATGAAAACCCGGAAGGGCTTCGTGAGTAAAAACAGCAGGGCTACCGGCGAGTTTTTGTGAAAACCCGAAAGGGCGCAACCTCGTTAAAAGACACTTGCAAGGTCCTCTCGACCTTGTGAGGAGAAACCACCTACGTGAGATCCTTACGACTCACAAGGGAGCAACACACTTAGGGATCCCCACGATTCCTAAGGAGAAATTACACTTACGAGATCCTCACGACTCATAAGGAGAACCCTCTTATGTGACCCTCACGGCTCATAAGATTCAAAAGTCTTAAGCTATAGGGATCTGAACCTATTCTTAAGCGGCCACCACAACCTCTAATGCTGCCGTACAAGCGGTTAATGCCGACCCTTGTATGCAATCCACGGACGCGAATAAACATTTCCTTAACAAAGTCCCATCCGTGACTAGGGATATGTTTGCACAGTGAACAGCCCTTGTAAGTCCTCTCGACTTATAAGGAGAAAGCCCTCTTGTAAGATCCTTACGACTTACGAGAAGCCATACACTTAGGAGTCCTCACGGTTCCTAAGAATAAAACGCACCTAAGAGATCCTCATGACTTGCAGGGAGAAGTACCTTTATGGGACCCTTACGGCTCATGAAGTCAAAAGCCTTAGTCGACAGGATCCTAACCCTGTCTACTAAGCCACCTTTGTTCGACATCGACGAAGGCAAATGATGATTCGCTCCTGGCAATATCCCAGTTGTAGCGGTGCTGATGCCGAAATCGGTGTCTAATTCCAAGCTTGCAGCGAAAAGCCAGCGAGCCACACATGCATACGAAATAGCCGAAATGATAGGGCGACTTGCAAACAAAATCAGCAAGTAAAAATATATGCATGCAAAATAGCTGAAATGATGGGGCAACTCGCAATAAAAAGCAGCGAGTAAAAAATAAAACAAATAGCCGAAATGATTGGGCACCGCGAAAAATAGCCGAAATGATTGGGCAATCGCGACCTTCGCGATATAAAAGATGAAATGATAGAGCATCGCGGAAAGAAATAAAAAAAATAATAAAAAAATGAAATTTATGCCCTACGGGTGATATCACATCAATCCCTGTATACAATCCAGGGGCGCAAACAAAGAATGAATCACACCTTCCCTCCCTAGGCTCCATCAGAAGAAGAAGCCAAATCTCAATGGTTCACAGACAGTCTGGAGATCATCTCAATATCCGTCTCATTTCAACAGACACGACATCAACAAATCGGAGCTGCGGCAAAATTCCCAGTTCCATGACTCGACGATGTACAAACAACCGAGAGTCAACAATTCCTGGTTAAGTGGAATGCGACCTATGTCAATCCTAACCCCGTGGGAAACGTCCAGAGCGGATCCTGTTCCTCGTAGAATGCGGCTATGTCAATCCTGACCCTATGGGAAGCATCCAGAGCGGAGCCTGTTCCTCGCACAACAGGGCTATGACCCCGTGGGAAGCATCTAGAGCAAATTCCTGGTTACGTGGAACGCGGCCTATGTCAATCCTGACCCCGTGGGAAACGTCCAGAGCGGATCCTGGTCCTCGCAGAACACGGGTATTCCAATCCTGACCCCGTAGGAAGCATCCAGAGCGGAGCCTGGTCCTCCCAGAACACGGGTATGACCCCGTGGGAAGCATCCAGAGCAAATTCCTGGTTACGTGGAACACGGCCTATATCAATCTTGACCCCATGGGAAACGTCCAGAGCAGATCCTGGTCCTCGCAGAACATGGCTATAATCCTGTGGGAAGTATCCAGAGCGGAGCCTGGTCCTCGCAGAACACGGCTATGACCCCGTGGGAAGCATCCAGAGAAAAATCCTGGTCACGTAGAACGCGGCTTATGTCAATCCTGATCCCGTAGGAAATGTCCAGAGCGGATCCTGATCCTCGCAAAAACACGGCTATGACCCCGTGGGAAGCATCCAGAGCAAATTCCTGGTCACGTAGAATGAGGCTTATGTCAATCCTGAGCCCGTGGGAAATGTCCAGAGAGGATCCTGGTCCTCGTAGAATACGGCTATGACCCCGTGGGAAGCATCCAGAGCGGAGCATGGTCCTCGCAGAACACGGCTATGACCCCGTGGGAAGCATCCAGAGCAAAATTCCTGGTCACGTAGAACGCGGCTTATGTCAATCCTGACCCTATGGGAAACGTCCAGAGAGGATCCTGTTCCTCGCAGAATACGGCTATAACCCAGTGGGAAGCATCCAGAGCGGAGCCTGGTCCTCGTAGAATACGGCTATAACCCCGTGGGAAGCATCCAGAGCAAATTCTTGGTCACGAGGAACGCGGCTTATGTCAATCCTGACCCCGTGGGAAACGTCCAGAGTGGAGCCTGGTCCTCGCAGAACACGGCTATGTCAAACCGACCCCGTGAGAAGCATCCAGAGCAACCCTTGACTCCGTAAAGTGTGGATAAAGTCAAACCCTGACACCATATGGCCAATGTCAATTTTGACCCCGTAAGGCTTATGTCAACCTTTGTCGTAGAGCAATGCTCCGACACTTCCTCGTCGTTAAGCAAAGCTTCGACTTGGACCTTATATCAACCCCTATCGTCGAGCAATGCTCCGACACTTCCTCGTCGTTAAGCAAAGCTTCGACTTGGACCTTATGTCAACCCCTGTCGTCGAGCAATGTTCCGACACCTCCTCATCGTTGAGCAAAACTTCGACTTCTTATCCATATGTGGACCTTATGTCAACCCCTATTGATGTTAACCTGTTTAAACAACTCAGTGATCTTATCTATATGTGGACTTGGTGTGTTAGCCCTTAACCGATTAGGATAAGGTGCTTTAGCAATAAGCGCTGGGTCCATCATAGGAGAAGGAAGTGTGTGTGGAACCGATCCCAGAATAGAAGTGGGAATCTTCCATGGAGGAATAGAAGAACTGGGGTCAGAATTAGAAGTGTGTGTGTGTGGAAAGGTCTCAGCCGGGGTGTTGATAGGATTGTTAATATCATCAACTTCTTCCCCAACATGATTGTCAAGCACTCTTCCACATCTCAACGTGGTGATTGCATTCACATGATGTGAATAGCCAGGATTGGGTAAGGGTTGAGCTGGAAGTTTCCCTTTCTCTCTTGCACTAATTTCGGCTTTTAATCGTGCAATTTCTTCTTCCATCGATTTAAAACTCTCGTTTTGGGATGCAGAGTTTTTCTTAATTTTATCGACAGAAGACTTCATTTCAGCCGAAACTTGCATGATATTTGATAAGACCAAATTCATGTATTGTGCAAAAGAAGAGGATTCATCAGTTCCGGTCAACTGTAAAGGACTAGACAGTGCAGGTGTGTTGACCGGATTTTGAAAGTTATGTGCTTGAAAAGGGTGCTGACTCAATTGAAGTTGTGGTTGCTGTTGTGGTGGAGGGATCCTTTGGAAATTGTTTTGGCTTGGAACCGTGTTTTGAGAGTGTGATTGGTTCCAAGCAAAATTAGGGTGATTCCTCCAACCCTGATTATATGTGGAAGAAAAAGGATCGTTTCTAGGTCTTTGAAATGCGGCATTGGTATGCTCACGACCTTGAAATGGACATTCTTCCGTCAAGTGAGACGGATCAGAACAGCAGCCACATACAGTTTTGGAAAGTGACATTTGATTAAGGGAGGCGGCTAAAAATTTATTTTCCATAGTCTCAAGTTTCTTGTGTATAGCTGAAATGTCAGCTCTAACTCCTATGGAAACATCCGATTATTGCCACTCCTAAATGATGGACTTTCCCACTGTAAAGACTTTTCAGCGAACTCTTCTAAATATCGCCAAGCTTCCCCATCATCCTTGGTCATGAAGGTGCCTTGACACATGTTTTCAAGACTCTGTTTAGTGTTAGGGTTACTGCCCTCATATATGATTCGGCAAAGCTCCCATCTCGGGATGCCGTGATGAGGACACTGAACCAAAAGATCCTTCAAACGTTCAAAGCATTTAGAGAATGGTTCAGCAGGGAGCTGGGCAAATTGATTCAGTTCGCTACGGATTCGAGCTGTCTTTTGTATTGGGTAAAATTTCTTAAGGAATGCCGCGACGAATTCTTCCCAATTCGTAATAGAGTGTGCGGTAGTGTTATATAGCCACTTCTCGGTTATATCGCACAATGTAAATGGAAGAAGTCGTAGACGCATAGCATCCACTGAAAGTTGTGACGTACCCATCATTGCGCATACGTTTTCAAATTTGGTAATGAAAAAGTAAGCGTCCTCAATCTCGAGTCCGTGGAATTTGGGTAAAAGGTTGATGTATTGGGGTTTAATCTCAAAGTTATCCCCATTGGCTGGTGGTGTGGATAAGCAGGTCGAAAGAGGACATCGAATAGGGTAACACCTCTCCTGGAGAGAGATGCGGGGTGGATTCTGCGCACCAACGGACGGCGACAGATTAGGGTTAAAGAAGTTTGATGGATTCGGATCCATTGGTGTGGGTGTGGTAGTGGGTAAAGGAAAGGTAAATGGAAAAATATCGACTTCGGAGTCGATAAAGGGTACGCGGACTAAACGGGCACTAGAATCCCGTGTCCAGCCTATCTTGTACTAAAAAGGGTTAGTACAAGTGGCAGCGTTGGCTTATAATTAGGGGTAATGAATGAATGCGGTGTTTGCTTTGAAAAAGGGACGGATTTTCGAAAAAATGATGCGACACAACAAATGCAGCACACAAACCCTAGAATCTAGTGGTCACCTAGGTCCGGCTCTAGACCGCTCCTAACTGCCAAAAGATAAGTAGCAGGATAGAATCCTCCACTGCCTCTTTGTCCCCCTGTGGCCAGGTAAGTGCCAGGTAAGTGGGAAGGTACTCCACTACGTAAGTAGTGGGCCTAATTAATAACCACTAGCCTTCGACACACTTTCCTAGGCACCACAAGAAAACGCGGATAAGCAATGAATTTCCCACGGCCTTCTTCTGTCCTAATTGAGCGCGACAGTCCTTAGAGTCATCTTTAGATTTCTTTTAGTTAATGTGGGTCAATGCGGATGCAAGTTTTGTGGTTTTCGGGGCCTAGGAACGGTAATGAAATCCCCACCTAATTTGGATTTGGCCATGCCCCTTAATATCCGTATTTAGAATGCAAACAACCAAGAAACAAAATCACGCACAAATTTAATTTTGGAATTTGCGAGCTGCTATTCTTTGCAAAGAATCCTGCAGAAAATTGTTAGTTGGAGCTAAAAAGAGGAGAGAGGAGAAGGTAAGAAATAACCTGAAGCAAAAATTTTGCAGAGATCCCCCAAGACTGCCGCGGTTCCGCCGCAATTGGGCACTTAGGCCGCGCTTCCGCGGTTCGATGATGAGATCACCCCACCAAAATTTTTCAGGGAGCTTCTGTAGACTCCCTCTGCTCTCTGGTATTTTCCAAAAAATTTTCCAAATTTCCAGCAAGCTCCAGATCTCCTTGCAATGAAACACAACAAATTGTTTAGGGTTTGCACGAATTTTGATCTCAAAAATCACAATGAAATAAATCTTTCAATTCAAACTTTGATATAAAACGAATTAGCGCGCGATCCCTGGCAACGGCGCCATTTGATTGAAAAGAAATTCTTGTTTGTGTAATGTAGAAAGCGAATAAGTTTCTCTTTGTGTCGGTAATTAGAAAATTGAATAAAGTTCACAATCAAAGAATTATATTTGACCGCAATCAATTACGGTGTCGATTGTAGATCGTAAGCAAGTGCGGATCGTCCATAGGGATTGTACGATTCGTTTCTGTATTTAATTTGTTTGAATTGAAAAGTTAATCGAAAAGAAAAGAAAACATGATTCAAGATTTTATCGATTGATTCAGGTGTCACTAATCTAATCAAGAATCAAGAAATGATAAACAATCAAGAATCGGGTTTCGATGATATTTCCAACCAAATGTCAAGAATCTAAATGAGGCTTGTAGGAATCGATCGGATCTATAGACGTGATGTAATCTCAAGATATCGTGTTCTTGTCCTTCGAAGGATTGATACTAGATCGATGATGATCGACGAGAGTTAGGTCTTTCTCGTGAAACTAGGGTTTCATCATTTTACCCTTGTTCTTTCATCGATATCATTCACATTCTAGCCTCTCGCAATTTCAAGAAACGATCATAACTCCCCAATTTCGAGCAATATCAATCAAGAAAGCATCGCAACGAAATGGGTCGTCGGTTCTTGAATTTGCTAGGGTTTACAAAACTCGTAGGAATCAAGAATCGTTTTCAGATATATTACATCATCATTCTATTGATCGTCTCGACTCCTCGACGAGCGGAGTGTTACTCATACATCACAACAAGAACCACAACTAGAAATTGAGATCGAATCATGATGCAAGAATTTAAAGAAAACAAGATAAAAGAATATCACCTTTTATTTATATCAACAATTTGATTACAGTCGCTCAAGAACTACAAGAGGAAGAACTAAATTGTCGATTTGGCGTCGCTCGGCTCCGTGAGTCGCGGATCGCTTGGACCACTTGCTCTGTTGAAGATCGGCTCGGCTCATAAAAGGTTGCAAGGCTTCTTGCTTGATGGGGTACTCGGGATATTGGCTTTTGATTGGAATTAGGGTTAGGGTTTCACACAAGCCTTGTCACTAGACTTGTGGAAGAAGAAGATGAAGAAAGAGGTAAGAGATAGAATGGCTCTAGTTTGATACTAGATTGGGGATAGATCCCCTACTCATCCCTAGGTCTAGGCTTTCTATTTATAGACTTCCCAAACCCTAGGTCTAGGTTTGAAATTACAATTCCCTCCAAAAGTTTGTTGAGGAGTTTCTAGAAAGAGTTTGTTAGGAGCTAGCTTAGGTTTTAAGCTAAGATTAATTTAGCTTAGAAACCCTAGTTTGCTGATCTGGCAGAAACCTCTGGAGTCTTCTAGAACATGGAGTGTCTTTCTGAACTGTTGGAGCTGAGACAGGAGTTTTGGTGCAAAGATGAAGTGGTGACGTCATCAATTAGCCGCGGAACCGCGGCACAAGCTGGCTCCGGCCGCGGTTCCGCGGCCATGTAGGAGGATTGGGCTTTGAAACTTCTGGTGCTGCTTTGTGATGATATTTTGGGCTTTATCTGATATGTTGAATTGTATTTGTCCCTTTGGATTGATACCAGAACTGAAATCATTGAGTTGGCGTCATGTTTGATCGGTACCATGTAATTTTTTTGGCCTTTCTTCTGGATTTTCCTGCACAGATCTCAAAACAAGTGTTGCGCAATATAGAGATGATGCGATGCCATGAAATGCAGTCAATTTCCTTTATAGTGTCGGTTTAAGAGTCTAGCACATGCAATCTGATATTTTGTGACAGTTTTGTTAATATGTGAAATATGAACGCCGAACACTTCTATATGAATGCAAATGATGAGGAAATTGCCGGCTAAAATATACAATATTTTATATTAATCAGCTTGCGACTGAGAGTATCTGGTACAACATTTACTTTCCCCGGGTGATACTGAAGGTCCAAGTCGTAATCTGCCATCAGCTCTACCCATCGGTGCTGCCTCATGTTTAGTTCCTTCTGAGTGAAGACGTACTTCAGACTTTTATAATCCGTGTACACCTCTACCTTCTCGCCCAATAGATAGTGCCTCCAAATTTTCAACGCAAAGACTACTGCAGCTAACTCCAAGTCATGCGTAGGATAGTTCTTCTCGTGATTTCTCAGCTGTCGAGAGGCGTAAGCAACCACTCGGCCGTGCTGCATCAGAACACAGCCTAATCCCTTCCCTGAGGCATCACTGTGTATCACCAAACCACCGGAATCATCTGGTACTGTAAGAATGGGCGCCTTGGTTAACTTCTGCTTCAGTGTATCAAATACCTGAGTACACTCCTCTGTCCATGCAAACGGTACCTCCTTCCGTGTCAGCCTCGTCAACGGTTCAGCGATTCGTGAGAAGTCTTGGATGAACCTCCGATAATAACCTGCCAATCCCAGAAAGCTTCTGATCTCGACCACTGACTTCGGCGTTGGCCAATCTCTGACAGATTCTATCTTTGTCGGGTCCACTGAAATGCCTTCGCTAGAAACAATGTGTCCCAAAAACTGAACCTTGTCGAGCCAGAATTCACACTTGCTTAGTTTCGCATACAGCTTCTCTTCCCGAAGAATTTATAGAACCGTGCGCAAATGCTCAACATGCTCCTCCCGGGTCTTCGAGTAAACAAGTATGTCGTCGATAAATACTACGACAAACCTGTCCAAGTACTTTGCAAAAACCCTGTTCATCAAGTCTATGAATATCGCTGGAGCATTGGTAACACCGAACGGCATCACAAGAAACTCATAATGTCCGTATCGGGTCCTGAAAGCCGTCTTGCATACATCCTCGGCAGCTACTCTGATTTGATGATATCCAGAACGGAGATCCAACTTCGAAAATACCTTGGCCCCACTTAGCCGATCGAATAAGTCGTCGATGCGCGGGATTGGGTACTTGTTCTTTATTGTGACTTTGTTCAGCTCCCGATAATCTATAAACATCCGCAGTGATCCATCCTTTTTCTTCACTAACAGAACTGGTGCACCCCACGGTGAAGCGCTCGGCCGAATAAATCCCTTCTCCAATAGTTCTTCAATTTGCTTCTTCAACTCCGCCAACTCAACCGGTGTCATTCTGTATGGGGCCTTGGATACTGGTGCCGTACCTAGAGTCAAATCGATCGAGAACTCCAAGACGTGTGGAGGTGGTAGACCTGGTAAATCTTCAGGAAATACGTCCAGAAAGTCCCGAACAATCTCTGGGGCTGCGCTCTCATCAATCTCCATAGCTGTCAGCTCCTTTGGCTTGGCTCTATACTTGGCTGGCTCCAAAGATTCACTCCCGCCTTCAAAAATAAACTCCGGATGATTGGGAATACGGAAGATCACATTCCTTGCTCGGCAATCAATGACTGCATGGAAGGTACTCATCCAATCCATCCCGAGAATTGCGTCATACCTGCCTGTCCTGATCAAAAGGAAATTCGCATAGAATTCCCTGCCACACACTACAACCGGACAAGATCTACATTCTCGACTAGATATTATAATGCCATTACCCGTATGTATCTCCCAGCCCTTGGTTAGTGGTTCATGTGGTATGGAGTGTGTATCAATGAAATGCTCGGATATGAAACAGTGCGATGCTCCAGAATCAAATAGTACTCTAGCTGGCAAGGAATGTACGAGTAGAATACCTGTAACCACTTTTCCTGAAGCCTCTGCCTGCTCGGCGGTCAAGGTGATAGCCCGTCCCTGACCGCGACCTGTATAGGGTTGCTTCTGCTCCTATAGCCTCTGATGCTGCGGTCCAGAACCTCCCTATATCTCTGTTCGCTCGGGGTAACCGCTAATCCTGTGCTGACTGGATCCGCAAATCAAGCACTGTCCCTTGGCGCGGCGACAGTCCTTCTGGATATGCCCATCTCTATTGCAGTAGCCGCAAACTTTGTTCTGTCTCTGGGGGCGATGCTGGGGCACAAATGGGCGCTTCATCTGAGTCGTTCTAGGCCTGTGAACTGGTATGGTTCCTCGAGAAGGTGCATGAGTACGTGCTGGAATGACTGGGGGCTTCCTGAACTTGTTGATTAATTGCTCCTGAATTCTCGCCGCGTTGAGTACTTGTGCAAAAGTCTGCAACTCCAGTGATGCAATCAACTGCTGCAGCTCGAAATCAAATCCCTGCAAGAAGCGTCTGGCCCTGGTAGCCTCTGAAGCGACCATGTATGGAGCAAATCGGCTCAGACGGTTGAACTCTGCCGCATATACGTCCACTGGACGTCCATTCTGCTTCAGTAAAATGAATCTTTCCTCCATCTCTGCCTTGGCGGTGGAAGGGAAATAATGGTCCAGGAAACATTCCTTGAATTTGCTCCATTCGTTCGGCCTGTCTAGCCTGCTTTCTTCCACTGACCACCATGTACGGGCTTCATTTTCTAATTGGATCTTTATCACATTCACCCTATCTTCATCTGGTACCCTGGTGGCCGTCAGTAAGTTCTCCATGTTCACTAGCCATTGTTCGGCCTCGAGTGGCTCAGCTAGCCCTGTGAATGCAGCTGGATGCAACCTCCGGAAATCTGATACGGTGCCAGCCCTGGCAGAGTAAGCTGGTGGAGCAGTGCCCTCGGAGGCGGTAATGAGTGCGGAGGGTCCCCCTGCAGCGGTAATAGCCCTGAGTCCCTCGGCGAGTAAGTTCGTCTTCCTCTCCTGAGCTTCTACGAGAGAGGTAAGTGCACTAAGTATTCTTTCCGTGCGATCCTGAGAACTTGAGTCCAAGGAGTGGTCGTTCGGGGATGTCATATCGCTGGAAGATTCAAAGGGATATGATTAGATTCAAGGATGAAAATCAAGAATAATGAAGCGAAAATAATGTAATACAGTGTAGTTAATGTTATCCCTTGTTACTAAACACGGCTCTGATACCAACAAAACCATGTCATGCCCCACTTCCCAAAATACAAAAAACGAGGGATGACTAGGCCAGCCATGCTCCTACAGTCAAGGAATAATCCCGCCGTAGTCACACTTCGGCTACTAGCATTACATGGTAATCAATAAACAAAGCACAGCAGTAAAGGAAACACATCACTACAATATTACATCAAATTTTCATTGTTCACAATTCGCAAATAAACAGGAAAGAACTACTAACCGAGTTCGAATACAAGATCTCTTTTAGGGAAAGCAGAAAAGAAAGAAAAGGTACTCCAGACTAGATCTCCGCCAGCTCGAAAGGTAAATCCGACTCCTGCGCTGGTCCTTCCTCGAGGCCTGAGCATGCACACTCAGGTCGTCAGAGCGACGTAATAACAATTTTTATATTAATGACATGAAACATGCAAATACGATAATAACAGTGAAAATAAAATGCGGGTAATCTCTATGTCACTAAATGATGCGAAGTATGATCCGTGTCCCTATCGGTCTCTAAGTCATATTTGAAATCGTATAGTGGAAAGGAGGATCATGTTTAACAGGAGTCTCGTACAGACCCGAGACAACGGCCCACACGCCCGGGACATAACCCTGTCAGCCGGATCGCTAGATCCTACCTAATATATACATATCACTGCTCAAATGATCATCCTCTAAAACACGGTCCCGCAAAATACGATGCTCTTTCCACTTCGATTTCCCCTTTTTCCCAGATTTACACTATTTATGATTATGATTTAGTCGTGTACAAGTATGCCAATAGCACGGTTTTGTCACTGTTCACTGTATTAATCACTGTCACGAATCATTTACTTTTCCATTGGCGTACTAGACACTCCTAAACCAATATCATTCACGCACGATAATGCAATGTCCACTGAATAATAACGCGCACTAACACTATGTATATTTCAATTGGGTAAGGTATGTGAATTTATGCAGCTAACAAGTCATGTATGATATGAACCAATATTCACGTCACAGGCTTACAAAAATTGCAGTAATTCATATGTTCAGAATTCAGCAAAATAGTACAAATACGATAACAAGTACACTCTATCAGCAGTCCATCAAAATTTGTTTCAGTTCAATCGGGTTTCTGGTATTCAAGTTACAACCGTTTCAATTTAAGTGCTCGCTGCAGGAAATTCAGTTTCTGAACTGAACGTCCGTTTCGCGGCACAAATTTCACCCAGTTGGGATCAGAATTTAGCGACGCTACAGTTGAATGAAATATAGGGTTTTCAACGCAATAGACGGATTCTCATTCGCGTCTGTACATCAGAAGTTATACACTGTTCAACACTAGTATGTCAATTCCGTTTCTGTTTGGGACTGTTATACGCCCTGATCTTTTAAATTACAGTTTAAATAATAAACGTCGATAAAATGGGGTGAAATTACTTGAGTTATTTAGCTAACAGTTTCTTCTTCAATAACGTGTAGGGTTCCGCAACATACGAGTTCAGGCGGCAAGCTAGTAATCATTACGAGACAGAAAACAACAAACAGAGCTGCTCTGGACTGCAGTCCAGAGCCGCTCTCCGAACCAATTCTCGTCATGATTTCAGTACATAAACAACTAAGAACTTGCATAGGTTTATAGTTCGTCGAGTCTTCTTCAATTTGAGCCCTTGAACGCCTCAGTTCAATATGTACACAATTAATTGTGATTTTAACAATTTTCAGGTGCGGGAAATTCCCAGTTTTTACGGGTGTAATTAGGGGTGATCGTTTAAGTCGTTAACAGTCTTATTTTTCAGTGAGATTTCACCACAATGTTCATTATCACATGGGCTAGATTATACAATCAAGTTCCGTCAAATTAAATAAGGGTTTTCGTTGGGATCTTGCATCGAACAGTTATGTCATATAAGTTATCGTGAATTGTAAATGTGGAATTAGTACGATTTTAGTTTGTAGCGGAAATAAACTAGCATGTAGCAAGTAGGGTACTTGCCTAGAGACGTTTTGGCGATGCACGGCAGCGGCAACGGCACGAACGCGCGACGAACGGCGCGGTTTGGATTCACGGCCTCGGCTCGCGTTCGGGTTCGTCGTCGGAGTTGTCCGGGGGTGGCTCGTGTTCGCTGGAAGCGGAGGGGGATGCTCTGTGGATCTCCGGGGATGTGCTGGGATCGACGATGGTCGGCGGCATCGCTCCAGCGATGTGCACAGTGGGTGTCGGAGCTTGGTGTTTAGGGTTTGAAAGAGAGAGAGAGAGAGGTAGTGGGGCTCGGGTTTGTAGGTTTTGGAGGTGTTCGTGATGCTGATGAGGGTGTATAGGAGTCGACGAAGTGGTGGGGACTCATCGGCGTCGGGTGCAGGCGGTGGCCGTGGTCGGGTGCGAGTGAGTTGGGTGTGCAGGGGAGGGTTCTGCGGTGGTTGGAGGAGGTGAGGAGAGGCTCTGTTAATGGAGAGAAGAGAGCGATGGAGGATGAATGAGGGGTTGTAGTCATCGGCGGCGGCGAGTGATGAAGGCAGTGGGCTGTGAGAGTGGGTTTTCGAGAGAGAGGAGAGGAATGAGTTGGAGAGTGAGAGGGAGAGAGGAGTTGGAGACGAAAGGTTTGAGGGGCCCGCAAGGGGTGTGCGGCGTGGGGCAACAGCGCGGGCGACGTGGGCGCGAGGGGAACGTGGGTGCAACGGGAAAAGAAACTGGCGGGAAAACTTTACGTTGGAGGAAGAAGAGAAATGATGGCCGGTCGGGTCAGTTTGCTACGGGCGCGGGCTTGGGGTTGGGCCGGGCCAAGGAAGGTGAGGTTTTAATTTAATTGTTTTTAATATTTTCTTTGTTTGGGCTGAGTTTTGGGGTGCTGGGCTTGGAAAAAGGGATACTTGCTTAACAAAAATTTGGTTTTGTTGGGATGAGGAAGTTACGGATATTGGTTTAATTAATAAATGATTTGGCTGGGAAAAGGAATATATATTATGGTTTGGTTAATTTTGGGCTTTGATTTTTAATTGGTTTAGAAAAACGAATACTACAACTTACGCACTGACCTTCACACAACCTAATGATACGGGAAAAATGGGATAACATACGGGAACCTGAGAAAAATATGGAAAGATTCTCATTGAAGGAAATGGGGATTTACACTCCATGCATTCAGTAATAGTTTATGGTTTTGAAATTTCTTCCAGTTCTATTGCTCTCCTATTTATTTATTTTTCAAGAAATTGAGTCTCCAAAAAGTGGGCATGCCGAGAAACAAAAATCTTTTGTTTCTCCGTGTAATAGAGAAGATACCTTCTGGAGTTCCTTGGGTATCCCACAAACTTACACAGTACTGAGCATTCCTCGAGCTTGTCCGCATGCTGCTTTTTGACAAAATCTGGACATCCCCATATCTTTAGATACTTAAGACAAGGTTTCTTCCCACTCCACATTTCATATGGTGTGGTAGGCACAGACTTAATAGGAACCTTGTTCAAAAGATATGCTGCTGATTCTAGTGCATAACCCCAGAAGGATCGCGGTAACTCAGTGTTACTTATCATGGAACATACCATATCCAATAAGGTGCAGTTTCGGCTTTCCGATACACCGTTGTGTTGAGGTGTGTGTGGAGGGGTAAGCTGAGAGAGAATTCCATTCTCTTTTAAGTAATCTAGGAACTCAGCACTTAAGTATTCACCACCTTGATCAGAACTAAGTGTCTTAATACTTTTGCCTGTTTGTTTTTCTACTTCATCCTTGTATTTCTGGAATTTCTCAAAGGCCTCGGATTTATCTTTCATCATGAATACATGTCCATACCTTGAGAAATAATCCGTAAAAGTAATGAAGTAGGAATAACCACTTCTTGCATGTGTAGACATTGGACCACACACGTCGCTGTGTATGAGTCCCAAGAGCCCGCTGGCTCTTACCCCGTGTCCAGTGAACAGAATCTTTGTCATCTTTCGTTTAAGACATGATTGACAAGTTGCATAAGACAGATATTCAAACGGATCTAAATATCCGTCTTTATGTAATTTCGTCAACCATGTTTCATTGATGTGACCAAGTCTACAATGTTATAAGAAAGCTTGGTTTAATTCTGGAGACTTTCTTTTAAGTGTATTCTGGACATAAAAAACTTGGTGTTGATTTAATATGTATATACCATTATCTAGTGTAGCTGACCCAATCAAACTATGATTAAGGTGGATGTTTACGACATCTCTTACAAATGTAAAATCATAACTTTCTTTAGATAGTAAAGATACATAGATTATATTACATGTCAAATTAGGTACACAAAAACAGTTACGCAAAATCAAAATATGTCCACTTGTCAATCCTAGGTGATATTCCCCTACGGACACAGCATCCACGCTCGCTCCATTAGCAACCGTGAGGGTCATATCACCTGCCTTGATAACTCTACAGTTTCTCAGAGCTTGCAATGAATTATAGATATGAGATCATGATTCGATATCTAGTACCCAAGAAGTAGAGTTAATTGACATACAGTTTTCAATCATAAACACACCTGAAGCTGAAACCATAACGTGGTTTGAATCCTGGTTTCTGGCTTTGCAAGCCCTGCAGTCCTTCTTCCACCGGTCTTTCCTATGACAATAGAAACATTCCTCCTTCTCTACTGTCTGCCCCGAAACTTTTGCCTTGCTCTTTCCCTCTTACTTACTGACACCGCCTTTCAGCTTGGTGGGGGCTTTCTTCTTCTTCCCCTTGGATTTCATCTTGGATCTAGAGGAGGAAGATTCCCCAATAAGCAGAGCGGGTGTCTCCCTGGTTTTTTGTAGGGTTCCCTCTGCACTCCTCAACATGTTGAGGAGTTCTGGAAGTGTAACTTTTTTCCCTTGAATATTGAAATTCAAGATAAACTGGACGTAGGTAGAGGGGAGGGACTGTGAAATTAAGTCTGTATATAACTCGTTCTCCAATGTGGTCCCAAGGTCCGCGCTCTTCAATATAATTGATCATTTTAAGGACGCGGTCCCCTGCAAATGACCCGAAAGCCAACCTCGCCTGAAACAATTTCTTCGAGGTCTCATATCTTGCGATACGAGATTGCTCTCCATATAAATATTTGGTATGGAGGAAGATGGAAGCTAAGTCCATCTTCTCATGCTGCCTCTGGTGTTCATTATCCATTGAGGCCAGCACGAGGCACTTGGCTCTCGCACAATCTATTTCACATGTCTTACTGTTGGGACTTTACCCGTGCGTCCCTTTGTAGTTTTGAAAGAAATGGTTTTAGAAATAGTGCGCACGCGAGCTCGGTCTCGTTTTAAAATTTATAAATTGCAATTGAACGGCGCATTATAGCGAGTCGATAAGTACGGGTCGATCCACAGGGAATTGGTGATTAGAGATTGTTGTTTAAAGGTTCGAGAAGAAAGAATTTAGGTTTTGTCACAAAAATTAGAAAATACGGAAATATAGAACTAGGTTAAGAAAATGGCCATGGCTCTGGTTCGGATGGTTGAATCGCGGCAATTTCTTCGACGTTTCCTTAATCATGAGTTGTTCCGTCCTTATGTTGATTCCGACATGGAGCATGGCTTGTTAAGGCATTTGCGAAGCACAAGTCATCAAGATATCGAAGTTTGATGCAAGACACGAAACGAATCCGTATTGTCTCACTTACCGTTTTTATGTCCAAGCTTGAAGTATCAATACTAAGCACAAGGGTTAGAAAGTATACAACAACACCAAATACACAAATTAGCATATGAGAACAAGCTCTCAAATGAGATCTCTAAGAGGGAAGAAGAAGAAGAAAACCATGCTTGAGATCCACACAACTCTCTTCAAACTTTAAACTAAAAGTTGTACAAAAACTTAGACTAAAGAAATGGATCAAGTATATCCCTCCTTGAGCTTGCTCTCTGTTCTATTTTTTATAGGCAAAAAATCAACAAAAACAAATAATAAAAATTTGATGATGTGACGGTGTGGAATGACCAGAAGAAAGTTGGAGCTAAAGGGAGTTTGTGGGGCTGGCGGCGCCGGGGATTTGGAGAGTTCTGCCGGTCTTGTTTTGAGGTGTGGGGCCCGTATTTGTATGGTGATCTTTTATGCTCTCCATGATCTCACTAGTATTGTTTGATTCTTTAATATAATTTTGGTTTGCAATCTGTAGATTTGGAGGGAAAATGTGACTTTAAATCACATCATATCTTTTTGCTTCACTCATCACACACCCACTTGTCTTATCCATTTACACAAGTCATGATTTGTATGCCCACTTGTGTGCCTACTTGTGCAACGCTGCCCCACCATGGTTCATGCATAAAAAGGGTTTGTGTTCATACATATATTGTTGCATTTGTCTTGATAAAAAATATGTGCACATGTTTATTGCAAAAAGAAACTCTTTAAATATGGATCAGTTTTCTGTTCCGGTTGCAGTATCGGATCACAAACATCGTATCCATGCATTTGAGTGTGTTTTTAGTATTTTGACACGAATACCTGTAATCTGTATTTATTGAGCAGACATGGATTAATTGTACCGATATATCACAAAAATGCTAATGAATGAGCGGTATTGAAATGCAGTTTTTTCGTGATGAACAAATACCCCCAAACTTATCTTTTGCTCGTTCCGAGCAAAACAAAATCCTAACTCACTTTCACAGGGAACGCGATTGCACTGAGCCTGTGCAACAAGCCGTTGAACCTCTAGATGTCCCTAGTAGGAGGAGTGTTGTCTCTTGAGGGTTTTCAGCGGATTACACCTACAAAATCCCGTCAAGCTAGTTTCGTGAGGAAACTGTTGATTCTAATCTTAAGATTTAAGTATCAAAGCTAGAAGTTCTATCATCCTAGTCAGAAACGTCTGACCCCTATTTTTCACTCCTCACATCTTACCCCTGTTTTTTACACCTCACATCTTATTTAACATAAATTCACATATGTCTTCACGTGATCGTGTGAATAGTGTCGTTTAAGTTTTAAAAACTTTGATTAGGGTCTTCATGTAACAAATATGGACCAGGACAAACTTCTAAAGGATCACACGAGTTCGAAAAGACTTAAGATTTTCTCAATTTTCGTTCTCCAGTTAAATTTCAAGTCAGAAATTATATCATTTTTAACAAAACTAAGTCTTATTATTCACTCCTACCTTTTACTTGTTTTAGTTCATACACACCTTTTGTGATCGTGCAAAAAGTCTTATAAACTTACAAATGAAACCTTCATATCTCTGCTAAAAAACTGTTATAATAGAAAACTCGTCTCCGCTAAGATTATTCTCCCACAAAGAACCGTGAGGACTTTTAACTCGAAGAGAACACTTGCTTAGGTTGTTTTATTTGGTGATTGGAGATTTAGCGAGTTTTAGGTCAATGACTCCCAAAGCATATGGTTTTAGGGCATTAGGTGTGGAGACACCTCTAGGACTTAATTGTCCAAGTCACCAAGGCCACAAAAAAAAAGACTTATTTTGTTGCATTTAAAATATTCTGAAAGAAGTGCGAATAGAGATATTTCCAGTTTTTCTTTTTAATCCTAAAGACGTGTTTGTATGGATAAGGTTTGTAATCACTTCAACAAAGTTCTATATGGGTTATTTTTCAGACTTAAGCTTCCATTAAAACTTTCAATAATATCTCTCATATCCATTTTACTTTATGAATTCTTTTTGATATTACTTAATTCAGAACAAACCTATTTGATCCTAAAGAAATTTATCAATTTTCAAAAGTTTAAAGACATTTCAGACTTTTCATCTAATTCTCAAAAACTCACGACACGTGTAAAGTGATATAAAAGACGTATATTAGCTAAGGTTAAACTCAAATGAGGGTTATCTTTCGGTGTTCCAATCTCTCAAAAAGGATTTAGTAGTTTATATCTTATCAAACTAGACTGTCAGACTTCGAGTCTAAGTTTTCCCGCTAGCTAACTTGACGACAAAGTTTTTATGTTTTTTGAAAAAATTTCAAATTTTTATGGGTTTCTTAATATATATGTAATACAGAATTTACACATGATGTAGTAAAGTAAACGGAGTGCTCACCCCCAAACCTGAGATTTACGATGTCCTCATCGTTGCCCCCGTCTCTGGTAGCTAGATTTAGACATCAGGGTGAGATTTTATTCACAAAAAGAAAACTCTAAGAGCTAATTACAGTATTCACAAGTTAAGAGATTGCGTTAGTCCAGAAATTAGTACCAGCCATTCAAAATTTTTGTCAATATAAGACGAGGGCTGGTAAAATAGAAAGTGTATAAAAAAGAAAAAGAAAATGTACATGTTAGTAGTATGGTTAGATATTAGAAAAGATTATGGGTGTGTGAAAGTAGGGATCAGAAGACGTTGCATGTGAAGAAGAAGTTTTGAATGAGTCAAAGAATTGTTGCCCGAATGACTTGTATGTTCAAGAAGCATGTGTTGAGTTTCAAGGTCAGGCTTGTTTAAAAACTGGAGTTCATCCTCAAAAATTTCAGCAAAAGAAAGGTCCGTAGGATATTCCCAAAATGATCCTGTCTCAAACTCACAAAGAATATCAAGTTCATCCACAAATATCTCCTCAAAACTTGGCATGAAAGAAAGTTTCTCAAGGTTGTCTTCCTCCCTATAACTCTGCACAATCCTACTCTCGTCGTTATAGCTCACATCTCCCAAAACTAGTTCTCCCCCATCACATTCACATATGGGTAGGTCCATATCATCTAAAAATGTAGGTTCCCACATTAACATTTCGTCCAAAACTATATCAATAGGTGATACTAAATTGTGGGTTCCTGATTGTGAATTATATTGAACACTACATCAACACAATACCCGTCAAATTCACAAGCTCCCTCCTCTAAAATTTTAGCGCAAAAGTTTTAGAGGAGGGAGTCTCATCTTCATGTAGTATATCGGTTAAATCATCCTCAAGATCACAAGTGATGGGAGGCCTATTTGATATTTGAAGGGTAGTGTCGGACTGACTCGGAGAGTATTCTTGCTTGTCCCAGTAACACTTAGTCAAATTAATTACATCATCATTTATGAAATCATCAAAATTTGTTTGATCTTTTATTTCACTCAGCCGACTTCCTAGATGACAGATATTGACTTTATTTGGTTCAAATTGACTGTGTTTACTCCCTAAAATCATCACAGCTAAATGTTTTACTTGTTCATCGATTCTAACCAATGATTGAGCTTGAGCGTGAAATAATTGATCTATGCACATGTCTAGCGTCAAAGCTGTTTGATTCTCGAATGCAATCATCACTTCAATACTCTTCTCTAAAGAGGTCAACCTAGCATCCATCTCACAATCATACCCTAATAACGTGTCAATTGTTTCAGGAAAGAAGGGTTGTGATGGTAGTGATGCTAAAGCTGTCATTTTGTCGACCTCTTTCTCTAAGTTTTCAATCATTTGATCTATGTTTGAAGTGAGATTGGGTTCAAGAGTGTTAGATAGATGACCGGTATCAAAATTTAGAGAGGGTTGGCCACCCCCTAGGAAAAGACAGTTTTCATGAATGTGGGAAGAATCTTGGCAATTTGAACAAACGAATTGGGTCTGAGTATTAACAAAAGAATATGGATTGTGAAGAATCGAATCGAACTGTGTTTCACCCATATCAACAAGTACTCACAAAATCAAAAAAACAAAGAATATCACACCCCTAACAGTTTATGTTATACTAAGTCAACTAGAGCTGCTCAAGAACCTGATTGTCGAAGTAAAATCGTGTCGAGAAACGGGCTCAAGATATACGGATCACGAAGCCATATAAGTGCAGAGATAAGGGGAGGTTGTCCAGCTCTTTTGTGAATTTCCTTAATTAGAATAACCCTTTCTCTTTTGGCGGTTGCACCGTTAACACTTGCCTAGATATCTCGTGAACAATATATCGTTAAGCGGTGTTCTAAACACAATTAACTTGCCCTATTGAGTGCGAATCCTCAAAATTAGATTTCTGATTGATCTTTAAAATTACTGTGGGTATACAAGAATGCAGTTTTGTGATTTGTGGGCCACGGAAAAAGGCGATGAAATCCCTTACCGTATCTTGTTTGGTTCTCGTGCCCTTAATATCCGTATTAAGATGCAGATGCGTAAATCAATAAAATAATTTAAGCAATTCAATCAAGCAAGCAAATCTTTTTCGTTTTTTAGGCTTAAGCGCTGCAACAAATACGAGTTAGTTCTCTGTTCTATTGGCGGCAATTTTGCGAAGAATCCTGCAGAAGATATAATGGTGGAATGCCTCGGATTTAAGCAAAGGTGCTGGAAAAATGCATACCGATGTGATTTGGGTTAAGAAACCCCCGTTGAAATGATCACGGGTACTTGAATGTTCGCTTGCATGGGTCAAACTGTCCGGATGTTTGGCACTGTATTTCACTAAATCCTCGTTATTGAAATTGAATCTTGCTCCGCATGATCGCTGCTCGTAATTCCATTTAAATCTGAAAATGTCAGAAAATACGATATTTAGTGCAAAAGGCGATATATCTGCCCAAATTCCTGCACACACAAAATTATAAAAATCAAATAATAACAGTAGAGCACTAACAGAACACTAGAGACAACCCAAAAAGAAAATTCCCAAACACCCTCAAAGAGGCCGGTGGTAGCGGGAATTTTGAAGAATCCGCCGGCCAAATTAAAACTTTGGGTTCTCAAATTTTGTGTGGGTTCTCTATTTTATACAAGTATTCTATTGTTATATTTTAATTTTTTAGTTTAATCACAGAGTGTTAGCAGATCAAATAGACAGAGATCAAAAATTAGAAAAGTTAGTTTTGTTCTTGAAAATTTTTAGTTAGAGTTTGTTTGTTAGTTTGAACCAGAAATAACAACCCTTGATGACTACCGTTTCCCCGGTAACGGCGCCAAAAACTTGTTGGAACTTTACCCGTGTGCCTTTGTAGTTTTGAAAGAAATGGTTTTAGAAATAGTGCGCATGCGTGCCCGGTCTCATTTTAAAATTTATAAACCGCAAGTGCACGGCGCGTTGTAGCGAGCCGGCAAGTACGTGTTGATCCATAGGGAATTGGTGATCAGAGATTGTTGTTTAAAGGTTCGAGAAGAAAGAATTTGGGTTTTGTCACAAAAATTAGAAAATACAGAAATATAGAACAAGGTTAAGAAAATGGTCGTGGCTCCAGTTCGGATGGTTGAATCGCGGCAATTTTTTCAACGTTTCCTTGATCATGAGTTGTTCCGTCCTTGTGTTGATTCTGACATGGAGCATGATTTTTCAAGACGTTTGCGAAGTACAAGTTATCAAGATATCGAATTTTGACGCAAGACACGAAACGAATCCGTATTGTCTCATTTACCGTTTGTATGTCCAAGCTTGAAGTATCAATACTAAGCACAAGGGTTAGACAGCATACAACAACACCAAATACACAAACTAGAATATGAGAGCAAGTGGTTTTAGCATTAAGCTTGCTAAGTGCATTGTGATAGTATAGGGTATATGAAATGAAAAAGTGTGTCAATCAACTTGTTAAAAAAATACCCTATCTAACACTTAGCAACCTTAACATAAATGCGATTCTAACTTTAACATTGTAACATGGGGTTTTGGAGAGAATATGGTGTGTAATGAGGTTACTAAGTAACCATAGAATCACATATCATATCAAACCAATCTAAGTTAGCAATCTTAAGGTTATAATCAAGATTTGAGCACATTAAACATTCACAAGAGATGGAGGAAGGCAAAGCCATTCATCTCACATCCTCACCATCACCACAACCATAAAGAATTACTCAAGAATCATACTAAAAAGAAATGAAAAACAATACTAGGTTAAGAAGCAAATGAACAAAGAAAAAACAACACTTGTATTAAAAAATGAATGAGTTAAGATACATGATATTGGTTACTTGTTCAACCTCCTTAATAAAGCTCTCAAATGAGAGCTCCAAGAGAGAAGAAGAAGAAGAAGAAAACCATACTTGAGTTCAACACAACTCTCTTCAAAATTTAAACTAAAACTTGTACAAAAACATGGACAAAAGAAATGGATCAAGTATATCCCCCCTTTGTTAGTTATATGTATGCCATAGATGCCATTACTGTACATACGATGTATATTGTAATGGATTCTTAGACATATATAGGGAGGACTTTCTTGCTCGACATGATAGTATTCTATCTGGTTGCACTTTATTTTAATATGTACACTGATTGTCTCTATGTTACATGTTGATAAAGGTCTTAAGATGAGTACTTGACTACCAGGATTATGATGCAGATCATACTAGTGGGGACAGTGTAGTCGGTAAGTACATCCTTCAAATGTTCCTAGTCGTGGGTGTATCGAGATAGGGCTCGATATACCAGAGTAGACTAGCGTATAGCTTCTCGATCCATGTAGATGGGTAATGGATGATCCCATATCCATTGGTGTTTGATGATTGAAATGAATTCTCGTTGTGTAGTATGTAATTGTAAAGAAATCACAACCAAAAATTATTTGACCGCAATCAACTACGGTGTCGGATTGTAGATTGTAAGTGAGTGCGGATCGTCCACAGGGAAAGTGTAATCGTTCGTCTTTTGAATTAGATGAATTGAAACTTTAAAGAAAGAAAACAAAACAATTCAAGATTTATAGTTGAAGTTCAAGAATTAGAAAACAAAGATCTAATAACAAGAAAAAGATATAATCAAGAATTGATAGTTTGTTGATTTTTCCAAACCAAATCTCAAGAATCGAAATGAGGCTCGTAGGAATCGATCGGATCTATAGATGTGATGTAATCTTTCAATTTCGTATTCTTATCCTTCGATGAATTGATACTAGATCGATGATGATCGACAAGAATTAGGGATTTCTTGTGAAACTAGGGTTTCATCTTATCCCTTGTTCATTCATCGATATCATTCATATTCTAGCCTCTAGTAAATTCAAGAAACGATCGTAGATCCCTAATTTAGAGCGATCACAATCAAGAAAGCATCGCAACGAAACTCGGTCATCGATTCTTGAACTTGCTAGGGTTTACAAAACTCGTAGGACTTAAAAATCGGATTAAGATTTGTTACATCATCATTCTACAATCGTCTCGACTCCTTTACGAGCGGAGTTTTACTCAAACATCACAACAAGAACAACAATTACAAATTGAGATCTAATCATGATGCAAGAATTTAAAGAAAGCTAGATAAAAGAATTTCACCTTTTATTTATATCGACAATTTCATTACATTCACTCAAGAACTACAAGAGGAAGAATTCGATCGTCGATTTGGCTTCGCTCGTCTCCGTGGGTCGCGGATCGGCTTGGATCACTTGCCCGATTGAAGATCGGCTCGGCTCCTAAAAGGTTGAAGGCTTCTCGCTTGATTTGGTACTCAAGATCTTGGATTTGGAGTGGAATTAGGGTTAGGGTTTCGCACAAGCCTTGTCACGAGACTTGTGGAAAAAGATGGTGTAGAATGAACCAATGGTTATTGATTATTGATTAGCCTTTAACCCTAGGTCTAGGTTCCTATTTATAGACATCTAAACCCTAGATCTAGGATTTCAAATTCTAAGTTTCCCTCCTAAAGTTTGTTGAAGAAATTCAAATTTCCCTCCAAAAGTTAGTTAGGGGAGAAGCTTCTAGATGTGATTAGTTAGGAGGGAGCTTCTAGAAGAGAATTAATTAGGAGCTTAATTAGGATTAGCCTTGCTTAATCTTCTTTGCTGATCTGGCAGTAGCTTCTGGAGAATTATGGAATTTGACGTATCAGAAATGAATGTGGGCCCAGATATGAGAATTTTGCACTGAAATTGGACTGATGATGTGGCAGAAGAGGCGCGGATCCGCGGCACAAGCCACCTCCTGCCGCGGATCCGCGGCGCCTCTGGTGAGTTGGGGCTTGGGCTCTCTGGTGCTTGCTTGGGATGATGTATGGGCCTTTATTGTATATATAGAATTGTATAATTCCTTCTGAATTGCTACCAGATCTGAAATGATTTAGTTGGCGTATTTTGATCAGCTCTTTTGCTTTTCTTCCGTATTTCCTGCACAGACTCAAGACAAGTGTTGCGCAAATACAGAAATGATGCGGTGCCATGAAATGCGGTTAATTTCCCTTAAAGTGCCGGTTTAAAAGTCTAATACATGAAATCTGATATTTTATGACTGATTTGCTAATATGTGAAATATGACTACCGTACACTTCTAAATGAGTGCAAAAGATGGGGAAATTGCCGGCTAAAATATACATTATTTTCGACTGATCAAATACCCCCAAACTTAATTTCGATCGTCTCGAGCGAATGTTTTATTAAAAAGAGAAGGAGAAAATAAAGAAAGAGAAAAAACTAACTAGCACACTTTCGTAGGCAACACGATTGCACTGAGCACGTGCAACAAGCCTTTAAACCTCTAGGTGTCCCTAGTAGGAGGAGTGTTGTCTCCTGAGGGTTTTCAGCGGATTGCACCCACAAAATCCAATAATAAAAGGAAGATCATGAATATTACATTTAAAGAAAAGAATTGTAAAAGAAAAGCTTCGAAAATTAGGGTTTCCAACTAAGCTAGCTTTTCGGTTGTCATGAGCCCTATCTTAATGGTCATGAAAAAATGTTAGAAATCACGTCCTCTCTCAATAAAACATCGTCATATTATTCATTCCTATCTTTCTTCCAAAACATCGATCATATCACCCTGCGTGTGTGTAAAGGACATCCCTACACCCGGAGAATTCAATTCAAGCTATCATACTCTTGCCCGTCAGCCTCAGTACTTTTTTTAATTAATGAATATTTAGACGAAATTGCTCACACACTTTCATGCGACCGTTAATACTTCTTGAGGTACTAACCGACCGATTACTCCTCTGCTTGCTTACTTGGTGTATTTTCCTCGTCTTGCACCACCTCAGGCATAGCAGTGACTCCCAGACCAGTTGGCCTTAGGGCACTAGGTGAAGAAGCACCCTTGCTATATATTTTTTATTGCCTTTGGTGATAACAAAACTAGTGTCCATTTTTCTCACCACTTTATATATTTTTATTCACTTTTTTTTTTATTTCCTTCATACTTTTGCTTTAAGACAAGAGCATTTCAAGGTATCCTCTACTATCCCAGGTTTCAAGACGTGTGTAAGTGCGAATAGCAGGGTAGCAACGTTCAAAATGTTTGGCTTCCAGAATAGAAACTATTTTTCAGACTTATTTTTATCCTCAGATTAGTGACGTCTTTCATCTTACTAACCCTTGGGACAACGGCTCATAACTACTTATTACTAGTTCGTATAAGAAAACTTCTAATTTTCTTAGTTTTCTTAAATTTTTCTAATCTCATGGATGTAATTTTTCACTATCTAATCTTTTATTATCTTATTTATGTATAAAAAATGTTTTTATCTTTTTGAAAAATTTTAAATTTTTATAGGTTTTCAAAAATGTTTTGTGCTTATGCAAATGATATGCAAATGATACGAAAATAAGCACAAACCTCCCCCAAACTTGTTTTCAACAGTGTCCTCACTGTTGCCTTCCGCTAAATCTCGAAAAACCTGTAAGCTTGGGAGGAATTTATTAGTGGGGGCAAAATATTTAAGTGAAGACCCTCCCCCAAACTTATTTTTGGCTCAAAATTTTGTAAAAATTTTATTTTCAAGAGCCCGATTATACCCCCCCAAACTTATGCAATGTTAATCTTTGAAAATCATATGAGGGGGTCAAAAATCAGTGGTCGATGCCAAGCTTTACAAAGACCGAATGTTAACACTAACCATTCAAAAATTTTATCAATGCAGTGCTCTGGTTGGTGGAAGAAGAAGTAGAGAAAAGTTAAGTGGTGGAAAAGAATGTGTGTGCGTCTCATTTTGGAGAGACGATGCAGTGAATGCGATGGATTACTCGCATTCTTATTACATTTCAGAAGAAAGGGTGGAGGTTCAATTTCATTGATTTGGACATGATTCGTCTCAACACCCGTGCTTTTTAGAAATGCGAGTTCATCAGCGAAGATCTCCTCAAAAGTTTCATCTATACCCCGAAGAATAATGTCATCACAAGGTGTGGGGTGATCTTCAGACTCTAAAAGCAGTTCATAATAAGTGTTAGTTGTTGACCCGAACATCTCGGTGGAAGAGTCCGTATGTGTATGATACATAGTTGGGTCAAACAATAACGTATGAAAAGAGTCAAGATCAGTATCAGGAGGATCATTAAATTCGCTGCTGTCGACATCCATTAAGTCGACAGAACATACCTGAGCAGTAGGTTCGGAGGGTACACTTCCCAACTTGTAAATGTTCAGTTCAATTGATCTATTCCCGAAAGATAGGGTCATAGAACCATTACGACAGTTGATAATAGCATTGGAAGTGGCCAAAAAGGGGCGACCTAAAATCACCGGAATTTGATTCCGTGGGTTCGCTACAGGCTGTGTATCAATTACAATAAAGTCCACAGGGAATATGAATTCCCCGATTTTTATTAACACATCCTCCAGTTCACCCCTAGGTTTGGTGATTGATCGGTCAGCCATCTGGAGAGTGCACTTGGTTGGCTTCAACTCTCCGATACCTAATTGCTCATAAACTGAGAAAGGAAGCAAGTTAACACTAGCGCCAAGGTCTAGTAGAGCACGGTTAATGTGTTTTTCCCCAATAGAAACGGAAATAGTAGGATATCCTGGATCCTTAAGTTTCCTCGGTAATTGTTGGGGGAAAGCCGTGTCTATTGTTTTTTCCATAAAAATCTTCTTGGGCGCTTGAGTCTTCCTCTTCCTAGTGCACAAGTTCTTAAGAGTTTTCGCATAGGACGGAACTTGTTGGATGGCATCTAGGAGAGGGATGTTGGTGTTTACTTGCTTAAAAATGTTCATAATCTTCTCCATATGTGGACTCGGTGTGTTTGCCCTTAACCGATTAGGATAAGGTGCTTTAGCAATAAGCGCTGGGTCCATCATAGGAGAAGGAAGTGGGTGTGGAACCGATCCCAGAATAGAAGTGGGGATCGTCCGTGGAGGGGTAAAAGAGGTGGGCTGTAATGGCGAGCCTTTTGGGAAATGGAGAATAGGCTCGGAAGAAGGTGGTAGGGTAGAAGAACTGGGGTTAGAATTGGAAGTAGAAGTGGAAGGAAAGGTCTCAGCCGGGGTGTTATTGATTGATTTATCAGTATCATCAAACTCTTCCCCAAGGTGATGGTCAAGCACTCTTCCAGATCTCAACGTGATCTCATCCACATGATGTGAATAGCCAGGATTGGGTAAAGGTTGAGCTGGAAGTTTTCCTTTCTCTCGTGCACTCAATTCGGCTTTTAGTTGTGCAATTTGTTCTTCCATCGATTTGATGTTCTCATTTTGAGAGATAATGATCTTCATCACATTCTCGACGGAAGATTGCAAACTTGCCGTCCCTTGGATGGATTGTTTCATGAAAGTATCCAAGGTTTGTGCTAGTGCAGAGGTATTATCTGTACCGGTCAATTGCAAAGGACTAGACGGTGCAAAAGTGTTGGCCGGATTTTGAAAGTTTTGTGCTTGGAAGGGGTGCTGACTCAATTGAAGTTGTGGGTGCTGTTGTGGTGGAGGGACCCCTTGGAAATGGGTTGGAACCGTGTTTTGAAATTGTGATTGGTTCCAAGCAAAATTTAGGTGATTCCTCCAACCCTGATCATATGTGGAGGAAAATGGATCGTTTCTAGGTCTTTGAAATGCGGCATTGGTATGCTCATGACCTTGAAACGGACATTCTTCCGTCAAGTGAGACGGATCAGAACAGCAGCCACATACAGTTTTGGAGAGTGACATTTGATTTAGGGCGGCAGCTAAAAATTTGTTTTCCATATTCTCGAGTTTCTTATTGATAGCTGCAATGTCAGCTCTAACTCCTATGGAAATATCATTGCCATCCCTAGATGATTGACTCACACCCTCCCACTGTAAAGATTTTTCAGCGAAATCTTCTAGAAATTTCCAGGCTTCCCCATCATCTTTGGTCATGAAGTTGCCTTGACACATGGATTCAAGGGTCTGTCTTGTGTATGGAGTAATGCCCTCATAAATGATTCGGCACAGTTCCCATCTCGGGATGCCGTGATGTGGACATTGGACTAACAGATCCTTGAAACGTTCAAGACATTTTGAAAATGTTTCATTTGGAAGCTGGGTGAATTGATAGATTTCGCTACGGACTCGAGCTGTCTTTTGATGTGGGTAGAATTTCTTAAGGAATGCTTTGACGAAGTCTTCCCAATTTGAAATGGAATGTGCGGTAGTGTTATATAGCCACTTCTCGGCTAAATCGCACAAAGTGAATGGGAGAAGACGTAGACGGAAAGCATCCACAGAAAGCTGTGAAGTACCCATCATTGTGCATACATTTTCAAATTTCGTGATAAACACGTATGCGTCTTCAGACTCGAGACCGTGAAATTTTGGTAGAAGGTTGATGTATTGGGGTTTTATTTGAAAATTTTCCCCGTTGGCTGGTGGAATGGAAAGACAGGTGGAAAGTGGGCCTCGTGTAGGATAGCACCTCTCTTGGAGAGAGATGCGAGGTGGATTCTGCGCACCAACGGACGGCGGCAGAGTAGTGGAAAAGAAGTTCGATGGAGGTGGATCCATCGATGTGGGTGTGGTGGTGGGTAAAAGAAAGGGTAACTGTAGAAATACCGACTTTTGGGTCGATGAGGGAAACGCGGACTTAACGGGCACTAGAAACCCATGTCCAGCCTATCTTGCACTAAAAAGGGTTAGTACAAGTGGCAGCGTTGGCTTTATAATTAGGGGAAATGATATGAATGCGGTGTTTGTTTTGAAAAATTTTTACGGATTTTTTTGAAAATATGATGCAACACTACAAATGCAACACACAAAACCCTAATTCTATGTTCACCTAGGTCAAACTCTAGACCGCTCCTAACTGCCAAAAGACAAGTCGCGGGATAGAATCTTCCACTGCCTCTTTGTCCCCCTGTGGCCGGATAAGTGCCAGGTAAGTGGGAAGGTACTCCACTACGTAAGTAGTGGGCCTAATTAAAAACCACTAGCCTTAGACACACTCGCCTTAGGCACCACAAGAAAACGCGGATAAGCAATGAATTACCCACGGCCCTCTTCTGTCCTAATTGAGCGCGACGGTCCTTAGAGTCATCTCTAGATATTTTTTAATTAATGAGGGTAAATGCGGATGCAATTTTGTGATTTTCGGGGCCTAGGAAGGGTAATGAACTCCCCACCTAATTTGAATTTGGTCGTGCCCCTTAAATTCCGTATTCATATGCAAACAACCAAGAAAATCAAAACACGCACAAATTTATTTTTGCTTTTGCGGCGCTGCGATTTATTTGCAAAGAAACCTGCAGCAAAGTGTTAATTGGAGTAGACAGAGAAGAAGATAAGAAAGTTAGGGACTCACAGAGGAAAATTGGTGCAGTGAAGAGCTAGGAATGCCGCAGATCCGCCGCAGGAGAGGTTGTTTTGCCGCGGAAACGCGCTTGGGTGGTGAGATCACTGCACAAGATTTTTACAGAGAGCTTCTGTTCAGCTGCTGAGTCCTCTGGAATTTTCAGAAATTTTTTTCTCCAGCTCCAATGATCCCAGATTTTCTCGCAATCAAATCACAAAACACGTATTAGGGTTTGTACGAGTTTAGATCTAAAAATTATGATGGAATAAATTGTTCAACTCAAATTTCAAAATACGAACTATTAGCGCACTATCCCCGGCAACGGCGCCATTTGATTGAAATGAATTCTCGTTGTGTAGTATGTAATTGTAAAGAAATCACAACCAAAAATTATTTGACCGCAATCAACTACGGTGTCGGATTGTAGATTGTAAGTGAGTGCGGATCGTCCACAGGGAAAGTGTAATCGTTCGTCTTTTGAATTAGATGAATTGAAACTTTAAAGAAAGAAAACAAAACAATTCAAGATTTATAGTTGAAGTTCAAGAATTAGAAAACAAAGATCTAATAACAAGAAAAAGATAGAATCAAGAATTGATAGTTTGTTGATTTTTCCAAACCAAATCTCAAGAATCGAAATGAGGCTCGTAGGAATAGATCGGATCTATAGATGTGATGTAATCTTTCAATTTCGTATTCTTATCCTTCGATGAATTGATACTAGATCGATGATGATCGACAAGAATTAGGGATTTCTTGTGAAACTAGGATTTCATCTTATCCCTTGTTCATTCATTGATATCATTCATATTCTAGCCTCTAGTAAATTCAAGAAACGATCGTAGATCCCTAATTTCGAGCGATCACAATCAAGAAAGCATCGCAACGAAACTCGGTCATCGATTCTTGAACTTGCTAGGGTTTACAAAACTCGTAGGACTTAAAAATCGTAGTAAGATTTGTTACATCATCATTCTACAATCGTCTCGACTCCTTTACGAGCGGAGTTTTACTCAAACATCACAACAAGAACAACAATTACAAATTGAGATCTAATCATGATGCAAGAATTTAAAGAAAGCTAGATAAAAGAATTTCACCTTTTATTTATATCGACAATTTCATTACATTCGCTCAAGAACTACAAGAGGAAGAATTCGATCGTCGATTTGGCTTCGCTCGTCTCCGTGGGTCGCGGATCGGCTTGGATTACTTGCCCGATTGAAGATCGGCTCGGCTCCTAAAAGGTTGAAGGCTTCTCGCTTGATTTGGTACTCAAGATCTTGGATTTGGAGTGGAATTAGGGTTAGGGTTTCGCACAAGCCTTGTCACGAGACTTGTGGAAAAAGATGGTGTAGAATGAACCAATGGTTATTGATTATTGATTATCCTTTAACCCTAGGTCTAGGTTCCTATTTATAGACATCTAAACCCTAGATCTAGGATTTCAAATTCTAAGTTTCCCTCCTAAAGTTTGTTGAAGAAATTTAAATTTCCCTCCAAAAGTTAGTTAGGGGAGAAGCTTCTAGATGTGATTAGTTAGGAGGGAGCTTCTAGAAGAGGATTAATTAGGAGCTTTATTAGGATTAGCCTTGCTTAATCTTCTTTGCTGATCTGGCAGTAGCTTCTGGAGAATTATGGAATTTGACGTATCAGAAATGAATGTGGGCCCAGATATGAGAATTTTGCACTGAAATTGGACTGATGATGTGGCAGAAGAGGCGCGGATCCGCGGCACAAGCCACCTCCTGCCGCGGATCCGCGGCGCCTCTGGTGAGTTGGGGCTTGGGCTCTCTGGTGCTTGCTTGGGATGATGTATGGGCCTTTATTGTATATATAGAATTGTATAATTCCTTCTGAATTGCTACCAGATCTGAAATGATTTAGTTGGCGTATTTTGATCAGCTCTTTTGCTTTTCTTCTGTATTTCCTGCACAGACTCAAGACAAGTGTTGCGAAAATACAGAAATGATGCGATGCCATGAAATGCGGTTAATTTCCCTTAAAGTGCCGGTTTAAAAGTCTAATACATGAAATCTGATATTTTATGACTGATTTGCTAATATGTGAAATATGACTACCGTACACTTCTAAATGAGTGCAAAAGATGGGAAAATTGCCGGCTAAAATATACATTATTTTCGACTGATCATTTGACATCAGAGATAGTATACGGGTGCTCAGTGGAGACTGAGTACACTGGACGGACTCGCCGAGAACTCCCAGATGATATTATACCTCACGTCAGATGGCAGTTCTATGGTGACACTGGTACAGGTTAGTCTGTAGACCCGAGATCGTCATAGAGTCTTGTGTGATTCCTACTGTGCTTTGATTTCCACCTTACCACGTTCAAAAGAACGTGCAAAACGGTGGCTTTTGGGTAAAGTCCCGAATCACATGGAGGCAATGAGCGATAGGAGGGATTTCGTCTCTCCCGGTATTGGGGGTTGATGTTGCGCTGTGCTCGATTGGCTATAACAGGAAGTCCCTGGCCAGGGCAGTTTCAGAGATATACTGGTAAGTGTTATCAGTAGTTTCTCGACCCGTTATGAGTCTCACATTGGCACGACTTATCGAGTTACTGGGGTCTGACGTTTACCACCCTTAGACGAGATATGCGACATATCAGACGAAGAGACCGGACTGTACGGTAGTGTTACTGATTGGATTCGCAGGAGTATGAGCAGGCTTGCCTATTGATTTTCTGATCGCTCAATACCCGGATGGCCGTTACGTTTAGCAAACTGCTTGCGGCTTGTGGGTGTTTGATACGATCATCACCTATTGCCGGCGTATTGACGAGTCTTTAGAGTCCTACACAGAGGTTTCCTGGCTCAAGCGAAACGGAGTAGGAGCACATATGGGATATGTGCGGGACCGAAATTAATACAATATGTGATACCGTATTCTATTCTCGCGATATGTGGTATAGGTCGGTTATATGTGATATAGCCGGGTTATCGGATCAAGTGTTGATTCGATAAGTTGTTACATTTGATATTAGTCGGTTATATGCGATATAGCCAGATTATTAAATCAAGTGTTGATTTGATAATTTAATGTATAATTATATATTTGATATATTATATTACATTAACTAATATTTTCTCAATTATGATTTCTTTTTCTCACTTGTGTGCATGTGTATGTATGTGATCTATATTAATGTACAAAAATTTGTGTCATGCTTGATGATACATGATACATGGATGTATGAGACTTATACTATGCTTGATATAATCTAGGGTTTATAATTATATAAGTAATTCAAAATTAGATGCATATTCGGCAAGGCTACAAGCTTGTAGAAGCTTATGGATGTATTTACCAAAGTCTTCTCTTTTTGTTTAGATATTTGTCAACTCAACCATTATACTAACCCTAGTTAAGTCTTTACATGAGTTAATGTATGACACTAACTCATCCATGGTTCTTATTCTCACCTCATGAGTTCATTCTCTCTTGATGATTTTTCTTCATCTTCTTCATGAAAAAAGCTTGCTAGCTTTTTGTGAGTAAGAAAATATTGTGAGAAAAATAAAACCAAAATGAGCAAAATTCCTACTTCATCATCCTTTACTACTTGCCATTTAGTATAGGGTGGTTGCTTCACTAATTCCACAATTAGTGAAGGGGTAGCTTGGGTTAGTGTCTCCTCGACGTAGATCATCTTCGGCCTCAAAGACTTCGATGCAAGCATGTTCATTTCGTCATGGGAGCCTCTCTAGAGTCCGGGACTTTATGATCGCAGCGAAGGGACTACTACACGGAGCTAATGAAGTGAAGGACCGGTCTACAATGGTTGTATTCCTTGTTCACTTTACTTGCAAAGTTGTTTGCATTTCATTTCGTCGGATTTCTAGTATACGATTCTATGTTAGGGTTAGCTAGAACGGCTAAAATTTTAATATGGCATGAAAGATGCCTCCCAAAACCTTGCTACCGTACTAGACAACCCTGCAGTGGTATCAGAGCGATGGTAGAAAATTAGACGGATTTTGTTAAGATTACGAAACCGAAATACTTCGAAACTTGCAACGCCAAAAACTAGTTTCTGTTGATTTTAAAAAGTCTTTTAAAAAGTTTTTAAACAACTGCAAAATGTCACATGAGATGTAACATGAACACAGTGGAAATTTCATGAGGTTTGCTCGGAATTTGGCCGAGGAAAAGTGTTAAATATCCGAGGAGGCCGGCCAAAAAATGTTGTTTTTGGTTGAAATTTTCAGTGTGTTCCAGAGACTGGGTTTTGGTGTTTCAGGTGTTGTTTGTTTTTGCTAATTTTACATATGATGTGATCTTACACTATAAGAAATTTAGAGTGTTTCGTATTCGTAGTTTTAACATTGTTCCGGGTATTCACATGTTGTCTAGGCGAAGTTAAAAAGTTCCATCGAATGTCAAAAACTTATTTTTCCAAGTTTAACGTATTCGAAAAATCATGCAAGTAATTCTGTGAACCCTCTAGAAGAATGAAACCCTAACTCAACATTTTGGATCACGGAACTGCAGTCATACCCTAGGGTTTGCCGCAGTTCCGTGGCGACATGAGTGAGTATTGGGTTTGCCCTTCTACGGCTGGTGCATAGGTACTGTGGCATGTTCTGGGTATTATTAAACTGTGCTCAAGTGTTGATCTCTCAGGGAATTGTATGAATAGATCGAAAAGTTTAACGTCGTCCGGGTATCATGTGATGGGATACAATATTTGAAATCCACAAATGTAGTTATGAGATAACTAGTTTGAATTTTATAAATCTAGCAGTTTAGTCTCATTGGATCAGTTGCCACAGGATTTTGATGTGATCAAAAGTCTGTCGCAATCACGTAGCGTACGCGAATGCTCGCCGGGTAACCTTACTAGATAGCCACGCCCCATAGCTCCGACCAAGCGACTGTAGGAGAACCCCGTCGCCAAAAGCATCCGTTCGGGTACTCGCGGCAGCGGTTTTCCGTCTTAGTGCACTTCGTCGACGGCATCGGGGGGTGCGGCCGTCTGCTAAAGTTTCCGACGATCATTCGATCAGGTTATCGGGAATCTTGTTGAATTACCCGACAGGTTATTAGAAAGTGTTTTCAATATCGAGACTAAAATGCGGGGTTTATAATTGTTAGGCATGTGATGTCTAAGGAATTCATTTGGTTAGGCATGAAATCCAAAGTATGTGATATATTGGGTTTATGATGTCTAAGGTGGTTGCGGATTCCAACTGTTGTAGTTTTTCACTTTCTTTTCTGCGACCGTAAGTGTAATATGTGGTGTGTCGCCGGTTTCAGTGATATATGTCAACGATAATTGGGATACGCATATTTACTTACGTTGATGACATGTGATGTTGTGTTGCTGGGATATGTTAGATTGGATCGTCGTGTTTGAATAGCCGGGGGTTTTATGTGAGATGGGAGATTTTATTTTCATTCATGTAAAAGCTTGTATTTAATATTCTTTTATTGGGGCACTTCCGGGTTGAGGATGATGTCACCATTGTATATTATTTACTTTTCTGCATTAGGATAGACCCAAGACGGGGAGCACAAGTAACAGGGTTCTAGGGTCCAGTGGGAGACCATCTTGAGGAGTCGAGACCGGGTCTCCTAACTCTAGAATTGGTAGGGTTACTTGACGCTCTCGTAGGGGTCTAAGGATGTGGGTTTGTCTATTCATCACGACCGTGGAATCCGTGTTTTATACAGGCTTAATTTAAAACCCGGAAATCCTAGTATATCCAATATTTCATATGTTGATTTCTGCTGCGATATTCTGTGATGTGATCACTGTATATGATGAGATAGATACTGTATATAGTATATATGATATATTATATAGACGTTGCTTATGTTTTACACCCGCACTAGCCCTGTCCCGTTCTGCCGTTAGTTATCTAACCTAACGGTGCATGAGGGGACAGGAGAATGCGGATGGCATAAGCGTATGTTGTATTTATCTGTGATGCTTAGGTAACTAAAATGATAGGACTTCATTAATGAGATTAATGAAAGAAAATAAAGCTAAAGATGTTTTGGAATCGAATTTTCAAAAACAGGTAGCTCTAGTTCTTGCTTTGCATAGAGGTGTTCCTTGTAGAACATCCTGCACCTTATTCGATAAGGAAAGAGCCGAGATCCCTTCACCGGGAGTGACCTCTTTAGAAATAACTGGCAGATGCTACACACTCGGTTTGTCATTGCTTCTATAGTTTTTTCTTTGCATAGTGGTATTTATGAAATATCCTGCACCTTATTCGATAAGGAAAGAGCCGAGATCCCTTCACCGGAAGTGACCTCTTTAGCAAAACTAGTAAAAGCCTAAAAAACATTCCTTTTTAAAATTCATCGATTCTACAACGATATCAAGTTCATTACGCAAAGGGTTTTCTTAAAAACCTGTCGTATCCCTCCGTCATTTCAGATAAGTACCACTTAGCATTCGTACTGCGGTAGTTTTGCCTTCGTCAATGCGTAGTGTTCGGTAGCTAACTAGTGCTTATTTGCAACATGAGATGCGATTGGATTAGGCTATTCATACGGCGTAGTTTTACCTCCGTCAAGATCATAGGACGCTAGGGGTAAAATATTATTGGGAATTTCAAGTGTTGAAATTTGCAATGAGATTGCATACCTTCTATGAGATAGTTGGATCCCGATACCCACTGCGAGTAAGAGTTACTCCTGGGAGAGTTTTACGCATTACAATTAGCCGATCAAGTGGGTGTCTAGAAAGGTGTTAACGGGGTTACGCCCCTGGGAAAATGAGGTTTATTTTAATTAGGTCTGTGTGAAAGTACGGGGAACCTTCCTTAAAATACCAACACTGGCCTGGCTGAAAGATTGACGAAGTTGTAGGGTGTGATTAATCCCGGCTAGTCTTACCTTTTGGGTTTGAAGGTAGATTTGACTAAAACAGTGGGAGCCATCCTGATTAGATAAAATAATAACCAATCTAATCTTGCAAGAGCATAGGCAGAGTGTTTTCTTCTCTCTCTCTCTCTCTCCAGGTAGCGACCATGTCACGCCTTAATCAAGATAATAATATGGATGTATTCACCGAACCCGCTTGTTATATTGAGCTGGAGAACGTTGGTCCCGCTCCAACTTCTAATTGTTATAAGTCCGAGCAGGAAATAGGGGAATACCAAGATTCCTGTGCCGCCCAAACGAAAAAAGTGCATGCTGATGCATCTTCTTCGGGTATGTTCATTACCGAGAACTGTTTTTTAGTATCCTCTACGTCCTGGGTATGAGATACCGGATCAGGATCCCATATATGTAATCTGTTACATGAGCTAAAGATAGGTAGAGAACTGGGAATGGGTGATAAGTTTCAAGAGTTGGAAATGGTGCAAGTGTTGCAGCCAAGCTTGTTGGAAGTTATCACCCTGTATTACCAGAATACATTGATTCTGAATAAATGTTATTGGATACCGAACCTGAGGTACAATATTGTTTCCCCCAATCAGAGCAAAGCACTGTTTTGAAATTCAAAAATAGAAGCAACGCTTCAGATTCTTCGCGCTGCGCGCCACGTGTCAAAAGCAGGCACGCCAGCGCCAGGAGCGCTGCGCCCTAGGCAGCACACCTCCAATCAGAGCAAAGCTCTGTTTTAAAATTCAAAATTTAAAAGTTGAAGCAACGCTTTGAATCTAGCGCCAGACGCGCTGTGAGTCAAATACGGATGCGCTCTGCGCTGCGTGCCACGTGTCAAACACAGGTGCGCTAGCGCAGTTGCGCTGCGCTCTGCGCGTCACGTGTCAAACACGGGTGCGCAAGCGCAGATGCGCTGCGCTCTGCGCTGCGTGCCATGTGTCAAACACGGTGCGCTAGTGCAGTTGCGCTGCGCTCTGCTCTGCACGCCACGTGTCAAACACGGACGCGCTAGCGCAGTTGCGCTGCGATCTGCACTGCGCGCCACGTGTCGAGCGCAGGTGCGCTGGCGCAAGGTGCGCCAGCGCTGGAATTAAAATTCCCCCACCGTCAGATCAAAAGATCTACTAATAACAAATTATTAATTAATCGGAACTAAAATTCTGTTATGGAAAGATTTTCCAATCTTATTAAAACAAAAAGATTATCTTCTGTAAAATAGAAGCCTTAAGATCAAAGATCCAACGGTGGGAAATATTCCCAAATCAATCAGAGAAAGATCTCTTAAAACTGATTTAACAAATCTTTTGGCCCTATATAAAGGACCCTAGACTTCAAGTCTAAAACACACATACAGAGAGAGAGAAAACCCTCTGCAAACTTTGAGAAAACTCAAAGAAAAAGAAAGGCAAGCCTTTAGCAAAAGAAGATCATTTCTTCAAGGTAAAAAATGTTTCATGAACAAAGAGATGAAATCATCTCATAAAAAGAAGAACTGTCTTCTTAAAAGATCATAGATCTACAACAGACCAAGGTCTCTCATAAAAAGATCAAAAGACCTAATCATAAAAATAAAAGAAGTATTTACTTCATTCACAGATCCTTGATCTGCAAAGGCAAAGCCCTTTTATAAATAAGAACTTTTATTCTTGAACCTTGAGGCAAAGCCTCTTTTGAAGAAAGTAAAAGTTGTTCTCTAATCTTAAAATCGATTAGAAGCGCTTTGCGCTATTGAAAAGTGCCTCACACTCATGAACTGCGCCCTTGCGCTCCTTGGACCGGCGCTCAGCGCCAAAACCTGCCACGTATCAACCAGAGACGCAATCTGCGCTTTGCGCTTCTAAAAACAGAGCACTGCGCTCATGGGCTAGCGCTCAGCGCTAAGCGCGACACGTGTCCTCCTCGTGTGCGCTCTTTCCTTGGTGTAAAGCGCCTGACGCGCCACGTGGCGCACTGTCAGAACATACTTTGTTCTGATAAATGCTATGCATTATTAAAGGGCCGAGCCCAGATGAAGGCTCAATAGCCAGAACAATAAAATGTTCAACTCATATCAACTGAGCCCATATGCTCGTAAACCTGCAAACAGACTTTAGTCCCAAATTGGACTATAGATCTCCCAACCAACATTGGTTCAAGGGTACATCTCTGAACTCCTCTAATATTTGTCATTGTAATCCTTCAACGTCTTCAGAGAGGCGACGGGTCCCGACAGCCATACATTCCACGGACTATGATGTCCTTAACCTTGACTGTGAGGTCTTTAAACTCATGGACTATGATGTCCTTAACCTTGACCGTGATGTCTTAAAACTAACATTGGACTGTGGAGTCCTTAAACCCACGGACTATGATGTCCTTAACCTTGACCGTGATGTCTTAAAACTAACATTGGACTGTGGAGTCCTTAAACCCACGGACTATGATGGCCTCAACCTTGACCGGGATGTCTTTAAACTTACATTGGACCACCATGTCCTTAAACTGGTAATCGACCGAAATGTCCGTAAACTAAACAATAGAGTCTAAATGCTCTTTTGTTGGATCTAAACGATCCTGTTAAGTTGATCTTAGTCTAAAATAGGACTAACGTATCCTTAACAAATGTTTAAGTCGATCTTAGTCTCAAATGAGGCTAACGTATCCTTAAACCCAAACCCACAAACCCAAATCTAAGAAAGATACGGATTTGGACTAGTCCACGCCCTACGGGCGACAACGTAACTTAGTCTCCGTATACAATCCACGGGCAACCAAACACAAAACAAACACCCACAACACGAAGTGACCATCTGGAGAAGGAGAAAGTGGTTACCGCGATGCGGTAGCGTAATTAACTGCAGGGTCTTGCGCTTTCAGGGAAGAGCGTCCCCACAATCAAAAACCCCTCAGACGAGGGGGAATCTGACGAAGTCTGCTACATCGGCCGCATCCGTTTAAACCTTCGATACATGGTGCCATAAATCAACTTGACATCTTCAGAGAGGTGGACGTATAGCACCAATTAGCATCTGCCCCGAATTTCAGGCAAGACGAACCTACGCGGTCGTGTCTCTGTATTCGGAAGGGAACAGATTCTGGAACGCCCGGTGGGACCTCTTCCTCTTTCCACTCCACACTTCGTGTGTCGTGCTTGCGAACGAATCGCGGTTTGCTATGGTTACCTGTGGACTCGAGGTACTTAGATTTGGAGTCTTGCTCCGTGCAGAAAACAGAAGTTCAATGGCTTCAAATTGCACTAACTGCAACTATAACTCTCGCTCCGTCCCGTCCGGAGGAGTGACTTACGGGCCCAAAGCGGCTTCCCTGTTCACGATGCCCGTGGAACATGTCACTCAAGACACCACGGGATTGTTTTTCAGAACCATGCTTCCGCCGATGAGCTTCAGCAGCCCCGTGCCCGTACCCGAAGCTCCCAAGAAGTCGGTCTTTGATCGGCTTACAGCTACTGCGGCCCCTTTCAACGGGTCGTCCAGCTCCAGCTCCTCGGTCTTCGCCAGACTGGGCCAAAGTTCAGGGGGTCCATGATGAAGCCTGCACATCAAGAAAAGGTTATTCCAAAGGGAGTAGCCAACCCTGCTCCTGAAGTCATCAAGGCGGCTTCTCCTGCCAAAGGGTCGGTCTTTACAAGACTGACTGTCCCAACTCCCACTCCCGCTTTTTCTATTCAAAGGACATCCGTTTTCAACAGGATGACACCAGCAACAGCCATTCACCTGAGCAGGGGGCATGACAAAGCCATCCCCATAGCTGAACCAACACCATCTGCGTGACATGCTCGCCGTCGTCACTGGCGCTGAGTACGGAAGGCTGGGGGCAGCTCTCCATCTGGATTTACTCCACCAACTCCACCGGTGGAGATCGATGCTGCTGTTCCAACGGGGAACAGCTTTGAGCTGCTGAATAAGGTGCGCAGGAACTCTCCTACCGCCGTGCTGAAGAGATCTCCTCCACCGGTGGAGACAGTCACAGAAATGAAGCAAAAGCAGTCCCCTCGACGGCTGTCTTCCAAAGTTTACAAAATATGGTGACAAGTCCAAGAGTCAGTGGTCGATCAAGACTATACTCGCCGACAAAAGAAGCTGAAGGTTCAGTAGGAAGAGAATCGTCCTAGCAAGCCATAAAGGACGACGACTGCCTGGATGCCCGCTGCGACGACCCCCTCAACATCAACTGCTCAAAGGAGAAGGAGGCCAAGGAAAGTCCTTATGAATACGGCAGAACGTAAAGACCCTGAGACCAAACGCCCCAAGTCTGGGGGCATAACGGTCCATACTGTTTACATGGTGTCCGGGAAAGAAGATAGCCGCGCTTCGACGGGCCACCGACCGCTCACCCGATCAATAACATGGGTTTAAGAAGAGCAACAACAGAAGCTTCATGAGATGCTGACTACAATGGCCGCACTTACCGGGCCAAAAGAATGAACGGAGGCATCATCAGAACAGCGTCACGAACAAAAAACTGACGCTGACTTCCTACGCAGAGTCCTCGAAAAGAAAGACAGAGAAGCGGCAGAATAAGCTGCCAACATAAAACAAATGGCGCTTCTCTTCCAAGACATGGTAGGGATGATGTTACAGCCGGATCCTCCAGTTGAAGACCCTCCGACCATTGTTGAAGACGATAGAGGGGAGACATCTAATCCTCCTCCGGCTCTTTCAGCAGCCAAGGAGGAAACCATCTCCAAGGCCGCACTCGATGATTATATAGCTCAGCAAATACGAGCTCACCGAGCGAACTAAACGGCTGGCCAAGTTGTCAAGACCGGACGACCCTATCCGGGCTGGTATGACCAAATAAGTTACCCGCCGGGATATACGATCCCTAAGTTCCATATGTATAAAGGGACGGGGAATCCACATCAGCATGTCGCTCAATTCAGGGCTCTGCTCTATGCGGCAACACTGGATGTGACGACAAACTGTTGCTTCGCCAATTCGTCGGCAGCTTAGCGGAAACGGCCTTCGTATGGTATTCGGAGCTACCTAACGACTCTGTCAAAACATTTGCGGAGATGGAGCTGCTGTTTACACAAAGATTTGCAAGCGCCAGCGAGCACACCCCGGTCATCGCATTGATCAATGCCAGGGTAAGGCCAGGCGAAACGTGGGTTCAATATGCAATACGATGGCGAAACTTATGGTTGAAGTGCGAACAACGCATCGAAGAAGCACCTACGGTAGGCATGTTCGTGGGCACTCTTGATCCGCAAGCGACCATCTCGCAATTCATGATGTTCTTCAAGCCAACTACTTTCCAGGCCTTGATTGACAAGTTGGCCCAAATGGATCAGATGGGTCATAGACCATCTCCTTCAAAGACGGATCCTCGGAATGAAAAGGGGAAAGGAAAAGCAACTTTCGTTGCTAATACTCAACAACAGCCGAGCAACTTAAAGCCGGTTGTCCGTCAAAACAATACGCGTCCACGCCCATCCCTTGAGGAAAGGTTAGGAAGTCCTTACTCGTTTCCTCTGGATAAAACGAGAAGACTGTTCGAGCTGGCGGTGCGCAACAGACTCATCAATCTGCTGGGTCCAAAACGTCCGTTGCAGCCAGGCGAACTCAACAATCCTAATTACTGCCCTTACCATCAAGCAGTAAGCCATCCAATCGAAGATTGCTTCGTTTTCAATGGCTGGATTGAGGATCAATACCAACAAGGCAAGTTCGCATTATCCGAAAACTGGAAGGTGAACCCGCCACAACCTCATGCCCCTAAAAAAGTGGACATGCAGGGGGCATCGTGCACTTTTATAGAAAAAGTTCCATGGGAGGTCGCTCTTTCAGCCAAGACGAAAAGAATGTTGAAAGATCTTCACACATGCCCAGCCGTTAGGTGGAAAAATCCGCCAGAGCCTGAAGACATTGATGGGATGCTGAAACCACACCCAACACCAAGAATTGATAGTAGTGGGCAAAACACCCAGGCACGGCCGTCAAAGTCTTCAAAGAAAAAGAAGAAGACTAAAAAGCTTGCGCAGTTTGATGACAAGCGCACGGATCTGCGAAAACATATTGACGCACAGGAAGAATATAATCAGAAGGCGCGGACCCCTGTCACACTCCGAGAATTCCTCAGCCACGTCCTTGAGGACGGAGATGATGACAAAGACTCGTCGGATGAACCTGAGGATTATGTGGCAAGCTGCCATATGATCTCTCACTCGTCGATAGGAAGTGAAGAAGCTCCTGACGCAGAGAAACTGGGGGCAGATCCCGAGCCGGAACTTCTAGGGCCATCAGACGAAACATTTGACGCATTCCTGAACGAAGCCCGTCTAAAAAGCAAAGCTGATCGGGAGCGCGAGATGGACATATTTGAAAAGGCCAAACGCCGGCGACTGGACAAAAGGGTCGAAACACTCCCACCAGATCAAAATACATCCGCCGCAAATAAAAGCAGGATCAAGACTAGGAAGCGATTCGCCAAAGCCATATCGATGGGGATGAAGCTGCCCTCTTTTAAAGAAAATTCTCCTGGCGGTATATATCTTGATGAAGCGGACGTACATCCTAACTTTTGCTTGTATCATCAGAAGATCGCACACCCTACTGAAGACTGTAACTCTTTAAGTGTTGGTGGCAAGGGTATGTCGCCCACAGGCAACACTTCAAGAGGACAAAGCGTGAAGCTCGTAGACAGCGGAAAAATGTGACAGATGAGCGTAAAAGAATTGCCGGCAATTGTCATAGGGTTGATCCCGAAGGATCGCGAGTTCTCACCTTCGGGAGCGACTCCGACGAAGAGGTAGCCCTTGGCCCTCTCTTCAAGGAATCCATCTCTGAAACGAAAGAACTGAGGAGTTGCGAGAACATTCAGCCGTGCAATCGCGCGCTACCCTGAAAGAATCTCGGACCCGCAAACAAGGGATCGAATAAAAAGGATAAGGGGAAGGGAAAAACGACCTTCGTTGCCAACACTCAACAACAATCGAGTGGCCCGAGACCAGTTATTCGCCAAAGTAACAAGCGGCAACCCCTCAATGAGAAGTTGAAACGTCCTTACTCATTTCCCCAGGATGAAACAAGGAGACTGTTCGAATTAGCAGTGCGCAAGAGGCTTATCACTCTACCGGAGCTGAAACACCCACTACAACTGAACGATGTCAACAATCCTAATTACTGCCTTTACCACCGAGTATTGGGCCATCCGATCGAAAACTGCTACGTCTTCAAAAACTGGGTTGAAGACCAATACCAACAGGGCAAGTTCGCGCTGTCCGAAAACTGGAAGGTGAGCCCGCCACAACCGCATGCTCCGAAAAAGATGGATATGCCGGGGGCATCGTGCTCATTCATAGAGAAAGCCCCATGGACCGAAAATTCCGTAAACTAGAAATTCGCCTCAAATATAGCAGCGATGGACCGCTATGTCCTAAAACTGGCTATAGACCGAAAAGTCAATAAACTAGGGATTCGCCTCAAATACGGCGACGGTGGACCACTATGCCCTAAAACTGGTTGCGGACCGAAACGTCCCTAAACTAACGATGGACCACTATGTCCTAAAACTGGCTGCGGACTGAAACGTCCCTAAACTAATGATGGACCGCAATGTCCTAAAACTTGCAACTGACCGAAATATCGTTAAACTACTACCAACCCGCAGCATCATCCTCGGGCTGACGTGGTAAAAAAAAAGGGTATGTCCATAAGCAAAATGGGCACGGATGAAAACCCGAAAGGGCTCCGTGAGTAAAAACAGCAGGGCTACCGGCAATTTTGTGAAAACCCGAAAGGGCGCAACCTCGTTAAAAAAAATATATATATATAAAAAAACAAAAAAACGGTATGTCTATAAGCGAAATGGGCACGGATGAAAACCCGAAAGGGCTCCGTGAGTAAAAACAGCAGGGCTACCGGCGAGTTTTGTGAAAACCCGAGAGGGCGCATTCTCGTTAAAAGACACTTGCAAGGTCCTCTCGACTTTGTAAGGAGAAACCGCCTGCGTGAGATCCTTACGACTCACAAAGGAGCAACACACTTAGGGATCCCCACGATCCCTAAGGAGAAATTACACTTGCGAGATCCTCACGACTCGTAAGGAGAACCCTCTTATGAGACCCTCACGGCTCATAAGATTCAAAAGCCTTAAGTTACAGGGATCTGAACCTGTTCTTAAGCAGTCATACCGCCCGATTATGCCCTACAAGCGGCTCAATATTGACCCTTGTATACAATCCATGGGCGCGAATAAACATTTCCCTAACAAAGTCCCATTCGCGACTAGGGATATGTTTGCACGGTGAACAACCCTTATGAGTTCTCTCGACTTATAAGGAGAAAACACTCTTGTAAGATCCTTACGACTTATAAGAGAATATACACTTAGGAGTCCTCACGATTCCTAAGGAGAAAACGCACCTACGAGATCCTCACGACTCGTAGGGGGAAATGCCTTTATGAGACCCTTACGGCTCATGAAGTCAAAAGCCTTAGTCGACAGGATCCTAACCCTGTTCGCTAAGCCACCTTTGTTCGACATCGGCAGAGGTAAATGATGATTCGCTCCTGGCAATATTCCAGTTGTAGCGGTGCTGATGCCGAAATCAGTGTCTAATCCCAAGCTTGCAGTAAGAAGCTAGCGAGCCACACATGCGTATGAAACGGCCGAAATGATGGGGCAACTTGCAAACAAAATCAGCAAGTAAAAATGTATGCATGCCAAATAGCCAAAATGATTGGGTAACTCGCAATAAAAAGCAGCGAGTAAAATGAAATAAATAGACGAAATAATTGGTCACCGCGAAAAATAGCCGAAAGGATTGGGCAATCGCGACCTTCGCGATATAAAAGCTGAAATGATAGAGCATCGCGGAAAGAAATAGAATAAAATGAAATTTATGCCCTACAAGCGATTCACATCAATCCCTGTATACAATACAGGGGCACAAACAAAGAGGGGACCATACCTTCCCACCAGGCTCCATCAGAAAGAGAGCCAAGTCTCGACGGTCACATCTGCATCCCAGAAGACCAACAACAGTGATCCTCCTTATGCCAGCAAGGCACGGAAGCGACACAACGAAACGGAGCCACGGCATAGTCCCCAGTTCCAAATCTTAACGGCAATATCTGCAACCTAAAAATCAGCAACGGTGATCCTCCTCATTCCAACAGGACACGGACGCAACATCATCAAGCAGGAGTGACGGCAAAATTCCAGCTCCACCTCAGCATTCGTCACAACAGACGCAATGTCAACAACGGCATTCCTCCGCAGTCCAGCAGGATGCAGATGCAACGTCAACAAAAGACCCCATGATCGAAACAAAGCGGAGTGAGGGAAAAAACCCAACTCCACCACGATGTTCGTCTCGATACAACAGACGAAATGCCACTACATCGTCCTTCCTCCAACAGGATTCGGATACGTAAAACCAAAAAATGAAGCAAAGGCAATATTCCTAGCTTCAATGTCTTGACGGCAACTCATATAAACCTAAAAGACAATCGGAGATCATCCCACACCAGCGTGGAGTGGTCACCACCTTGGCATTCGTCTCGATACAGCAGAAAAAATGTCACTACAACGTCCTTCCTCCAACAGGATTCGGACGCGCCAAAACAACAAAGCAAAGGCCAAATTCCTAGCTTCAGGGTCTTGACGGCAACTCATATAAAACCTGAAAGACCATCGGAGATCATCTCACACCAGTATGGAGTGATCACCACCTCGACGTTCGTCTCGACACAACAGACGAGATGTCACTACAGCGTTCTTCCTCTAACAGGATTCGGACATGCCAGCAAAACGAAGCAAATGCCAAATTCCTAGATTCAGTGTCTTGACGGCAACTCATATAAAACCTGAAAGACCATCGGAGATCATCTCACACCAGCATGGAGTGATCACCACCTCGAAGTTCGTCTCGATACAACAGACGAGATGTCACTACAGCGTTCTTCCTCCAACAGGATTCGGACGTGCCAGCAAAACGAAGCAAAGGCCAAATTCCTAGCTTCAGGGTCTTGACGGCAACTCATATAAAACCGGAAAGACCATCGGAGATCATCCCACACCAGCATGGAGTGATCACCACCTCGATGTTCGTCTTGACACAACAGACGAGATGTCACTACAGCGTTCTTCCTCCAGGAGGATTCAGACGCGACAATCAAACAACGGAGCCACGGCAAAATCCCTAGTTCCAAACCTCGACAGTTCACCAGCAACCTAGAGACAACCGCGACATTCGTCTCGATACAGCAGACGCAATGCCAGCAAACGAAGCAAAGGCCAAATTCCTAGCTTCAGGGTCTTGACGGCAACTCATATAAAACCGGAAAGACCATCGGAGATCATCTTACACCAGCATGGAGTGATCGCCACCTCGGCGTTCGTCTCGATACAGCAGACGCGATGTCACCCCAGCGTTCTTCCCCCAGCAGGATTCAGACGTGACAATCAAATAATGGAGCCATGATAAAATCCCTAGTTCTAAGCCTCGATGGTGCACCCGCAACCTAAAGACAACCGCGACATTCGTCTCGTTACAGCGGACGCAATGCCAGCAAAACGAAGCAAAGGCCAAATTCTTAGCTTCAGGGTCTTGATGGCAACTCATATAAAACCTGAAAGACTATCGGAGATCATCCTACACCAGCGCGGAGTGGTTATGACTCATCGGGGCTCTCTAAAATGAGCCTAACCTCAAGTAAAAAGCGGCATGGCAAAATTCCTAACGCTTGCTCTTCCGACGGTCAAACTGCCTAGGAGGATTGCTTGAAGACGTCTTGTCCAGCCCCCGAAGGGATCAGAGACATGACAGTCGCAAGGCTACTCGAACAGCAAGGTTGCTTATCGAGGAATACATCAGCCAACGCGACGGTACAAACGGACAAAACCCTAGTACTACAGACCCTAACGGACCTCTGTCGTAAAGAGCAAAGGTTAACTGTGACGTTAGGATATTCTTGTGAGAAATGCTCGATTCGTCTCGACTCGTGAGGAAAAGCCTTAGGCAGCGGGGATTAAAAAGCCTGTTTCCTAAGCACTGGGGCCCTGCAAGTCGGTCCAAAGCGGACTCTTGCATACTATTCACGGACCACACTCTCCAAAGTCGAATCTTGACAAGGAGGGAAACAACCACTTACGAGTCCTTTCGACTTGTAAGAGGGAAAATTCTCTAGTGAGATCCTTACGACTCTTAAGAGAAAACGCACTTAGGAGTTCTCACGACCCCTAAGGAGAAAATACACCTACGAGATCCTCTCGACTCGTAGGGAGAAAAGTCTTTATGAGACCCTCACGGCTCATAAATTTGAAAATTCTTAGGTGGCAGATCCTAACCCTGTTTCCTAAGCCATCGGTGCCCTACAAGGAGGTCAAGATAGACTATCTGCAGACCACACTCTCCGAAGTCGAACATCGACAAGGAGGGAAACAATCACTTATGAGTCCTTTCGATTTGTAAGGGAGAAAATTCTCTTATGAGATCATTACGACTCTTAAGAGAAAATGCACTTAGGAATCCTCAATACACCTACAAGATCCTCACGACTCGTAGGGAGAAATTTTTTTATGATACCCTCACGGCTCATAAAAAGTCTTAGGTAACAGATCCTAACCCCGTTTCCTAAGCCATTACTACCCTTTGAAGAAGCCAAGACAAGGTGCTCACTCTATTATCTACCGGTTATATTTGCTAAGGTGACATGGTGATAACAGAAGAAAGAAGAAAGCAGAAAGATGACACAAAACATTACAAAAAAAATGTATCTTGTATTCATGAATTCAGTTGGGTACAAAATACATCATGTGAAAGAATTAAAGAATGAATACATTTTATTCGAAATTACAAAGGGTACAAAATTATTGAGAAGGAAGCGCTTTCAATAATCCAATCAGCCGCTCACGCACTTCCTTCAGCCCCTCTTCTTGATCAGCTGCCGCAGCCAACTCTGCTTCAACCTGGGCTCGCTGCTGCAAGTAAGATGAAAGTTGTTCCTCGGCAGCCCGCTGAGCTGCTTCACGATTTTATGCATCCCGCTCGATGACGTCGAGCTTCTGCCTCAATGTTAACCCATCAGAAATGCATCGCAGAAGGCCTTCGAAGATAACTTTCAACTGGGCAGCATTCGCATCAACCTGAGCATGCAGTCGAGCAGATTCGCTTGAAGTTCTTTACATTCCTTCTACTTTAAAGACACTTCTTGCTCAAGATGGTGAAAGTAGGAGGTGCTCTGCTCGATCCACGCGGTCCGTTGAGTGCTCGTAGCCAGAATCTCAGGTGCAGGACGCCAAAGCTCAAGCTCATGCAGGCAAGACTAGATTTCCCTGCAGCAATTAACCCAGGACTCAACGACACCCTCATCATGAAAGTCCGCGAGCGTCGCCAGCATGGGGTTAACCTCTGCGGCAAAATCCGCAACAGATGTGGGAGTCTCCACATCGAGATCCTCAATACAGTCACTCAGCATGCGCAGACTATTCGCGGCGCCTTTCGAGGATGGACATCTGGAGAATGGGCCTACCGGCATCATAATTCGAGACTCGAAAGAGGCCGGAGTCGAAACGATCACTGCAAAATAAATCACAATCAGATGACGGTTCAAGAAATATAAGAAGTTCATGAATGATGGGATTTGCTATACCAGCTGCAGTAGGTGGCAAAGACGGGAGGATCAGTGGCGCAACTGTTCTCTCATCTCCTCCTTCAATCTGTAGTACTGCAACCAAGACAAAGAAGAATTAGAAATGATTTCACTGTTGATAAAAGAAAGAGCATTAATTGAAGGCTGTATTCACCAGCGCCACTGGATGAAGCAATCTCCGATGGGAAGGAGAAGTGGGGATGCAGCATCTGGTACAGGTGGTCAAAAAGGACTCCTGCAAAAATGCGATAACGCAACGTCAGTGCATGAAGTATACGGCTAAGTGATAAGACTAATGGATCATAAATCCATACCTTCCAACATATGAGACGGTGCGAGAGAAGGTAGAGAGGTGGTCACCGTTAGGGCGGTAACTGACGACGCTGCCTCGAGTAGCGCGACATCAGCACTAGCCGCACCTGCATTAGAAACAAGATAAACCCTGTCAGGAAAGATTGAAAAAGACTGCAGAATAAAAAGAAGGGTGGTGACCTAAAGTCTACCTGATGAGTCGCCAGCCGAAACCGAGACGAGGGCATTACTCGATTCAATAACGGCGTCTCCCTCCTCCATCGGGATGGTCTCACCTCCCGTCGCCTCATCCCCTGACTCCAGGAGAGCCGTCGTCACGCTTGCGACGCCAGGAGACGGCAAGGAACCGTAGGCGGGAAGAGCGATGATCGGGGCGGTGCCCGACTCTTGAGAGAGAGCGGCCACCTCAGACCCAGCAATTGTACCTATTTCACTCGCCACCACGGGCTCAGTAATTGTGGCCGTCTCGTCCACCGCCGCTTTAGGCTTGGCCGTGGTAGCCGTCTCGTCAGCCAATACCTCAAGGTCGGCAATTGCGACCACATCGCCTACCGTCGCCCCGGGTTCGAGAATAGCCGTCACCTCCTCCACTGCTCCCTCAGGCTCCGCGGTCGTCGCCGTCTCTTCGGGAAGACTCGGCCCTGCAAGATAGGGTATATGTGAACCGATAATTCAAAAATCTTGACAATAGGACTTCACGGCATATTACCTAGAGTTGATTTACCGTTCGCTTCCCGTGCCGCCCGTGCCGCCCGTCTATAAGAAGTAGATAAGGCGACCGGAGACTCCTCTGAAGGAGTAGCAGCAGGGGCAGCAGTGCTCTCGAACCCGCACCCACAGCTAGAGCAGCATTACGTTCCCTTGCTGCGCGCCTCTGGCGTTTCCTTTCCTCCACGGCCGTTAAAGTAGACCTTCTAGAAGCCTCCTTCAACAGGGCGTCATCATCCGCACCTAGGGTTACCTTTGGAGCTGTCAAGGCTTCCGTCATCGGTCGTTTGAGTAAGGCCTCTTTCGGAAGTACCGAAGAGGCCGGGACTTCGGTAGCTGGCCCGGGAAGAGTCTCCGCATCATCTCGCGGGACTGGCATTTTGGTCCCTACGATGAGATAAAGAAAATGTTAGATTGTCCATAAAAAAGGAAATGAAGACTTAAAGAGCCGAGACATACCAATGCCCAACAGAGCGCGATTCCTCTCCTCCTCCTCGAAGGTCCTGAGGGAAGCCGCCAGAGCCTCTTCAGTAGTAAAGCCTGTTACAAAAGGAGGAATGTCAGTCAAGACATGATAATAAAAATAGAGATATAACGCAATGACAAAAGCGCGACTGATATTTACTTGATTGCATGAGGGCGGCTATTTTCGCTTGGTGGCTTGCGAGTCGCGCAGAAGCAGCAATAGTGGCATCGAGATCGGTGTCTTCTGGCGCTATAAAGAGACCCTCATTGGTTCCATATTCACTTAGGCCTTCAATATAAGGAGCCTGAGGCTCCAAGACGAGTACAGCATCTAGGGAGAGGACCGACTTCTTCTTCTTCTGTGCGCGAGCTCCAGTCGCTGCAAGCACGAGCTTACGCTTGGTGGGCACCTTGGGACGGCGAGTCCCGATATCCGAGCCCACGCCAGATTCGGGTGAAGCTACAGTTACTGTCTCTGCGGGAACACGGGGCACCGATGGCACATCCATTATCTCCACAGGAGCGCGGGGCAATCCACGCATAGGGCTTAGCACACGCGGAGGCTCGACTGCATCGACTTCTCTTAGCGAAGGGGGGACAGTGGTCCGTCGCTTTAAAGGGACTTTACGATCACTGGCAGGAGGTGCACTTTTGCGATCAAGCAGCAACTGCCTTTCTTCTTTAATAACGGCGCCCGTCGAATGCTGGTACCATGCCGTATATGCATTAAGAATCCATGGGACACAACTCGGCTTGTTGATAAAGAAGTGAGAGCCCGTATTCAAACGCATGAAGTGATGCAGCGCGCTCCTCATCCCCTCTTCAGTAGCAGTGGGTTCCAGCAGAAAAGCCTCCAGCGGCACTCCTTAGTTATAGCTCAATTGTTGGGCAAAACGATGCGGATTATATCTCATGAAAAGCGCCGCATCATTTTGCCTAAACACCAGGAAGCCCGGTCTGATAGAATATAAATGGAGGGTCTCCCGAGCTATCAAAACTGAGGCTCCATCTTTGAAAATATCTTGCAATAACCGCACCGTTGTGGTAGACTCTTTTCCGATGGTTAACACCTTATCGGTAAAGGTCATCCCGTCTCTAACCGTGCGGGTGCGAAGGAGCAAACCTCTAGCAGCCCGCGGTGACAGATTTAAAATTGAGGCGCCGACCAGTCGCATAATCCGGGGGAAACTGCACCTGTCATAGAACGATGGCCTTCTATGGATACCAAAAAACGCCAAGCGCATGTAGCTCGAGCCATGACATGAAGTAATGCATCAAGAAGTTCGCATGCTGTACTCCAGGTTCAGTTGTATCCGCCGCTTGACTAAGGCCGTGATACAGATGGGCTAAGCCGGCGACCCCGACAGCCATTTTCACTCCAATAGTCATCCGGTGAGCCGGGTAAAAGACAGATGGCCTCATGCGGCGAAGGTGCATTGGGAGCACGAACCAGCTCATCCATAGCCCAAGAAATCCCAGAAAGAATGCTTCCTCATCCATCCTAGGGACTGCAATCTCCGAAAAAGGAACAACTGGAGAGTTGGGAAGGAAGAAACCCTTCTGATTTACCTCAGTCGCTGGAAGGTTCTCCAAACCTAAGCCGAAAGGGTCGTCGAGCGTGGCGAATTTAACGGCCTCCTTCGAGAAGACTTGTGGGTGAAGGAAGCGAGCGATGAAATCCTCGAAACTAACCCCGCGGCTCCCAGATTCGAGAAAAAGGCCCTCGTAGATACCCAACACTTTGATCAAACTAGGAAACTGGTGTTGAACAGCATTCACCGGGGTAAGGCCCATTATCACCGGCTTGGCACCGAAAACATATTCGTCCATGGGAAGCAACTCCTCATAATGCTCCCCTATGAACGGTAGGCCAGAGACCTCTGCAAATTCCTCTAAAGAGATTGATACTTCTCGGTCCAGCGAGAAGAAGGTGTGAGTAGGAATATTCCACTGTTCCAGAAATGCCTTAACCCACCAGGTGGGAAGCATAGGATATTGGAAGAGAGAAGCATAAACGGCGGTATACAACCCAAGCCTCATCAACTGTGACTTCTTCGCTGACAGAATGTAGCGGGTCCATTGCAGATAACCGGTCGGATGACGAAGAATCATACCTATGTTATATGGTTGCCCCCATGGCTGCTCCTCGCCTTGACAAATACGGCGTCCCAAGGTCTAAAACCATGGGAGGCTGAATGGGAATCGAAGCTATAGCAGGCTGAAGAAGGCCTTCTGAAGTCCAATTGACCATCTCCACGGCATAGTTCACCGGGGGTGAGTTGGCGTAATGGATCGCCGTGATGGGCTCCGAGGGTACCGCGCATGAAAAGCTTTGTCGACCCCTGATAATCTGATTGTACCATGACCACCAAAGGTGAAGATTCTTATGTTCCGGATCATGGTCTCTGATCAAAGCTAAGACCTCCCGGTCTACGGGTGCTCCAGAAAATCCCCCCTCTGAACGAACGAACGGGAACGAAGCATTGAAAGACATGTTGCCTGCAAAAAGAATGGAATTCAGTTATCGGTATTATAATTTTAAAATCCCGACGCTCGTCACTTTAAAATTTGTACTACACTGCAATGTAGTGGAAATGGGACCAAAGGGGGACTCACAAAATCCAGATGACAATACGACAATTAATAAGACAGCCTCATCATTGGATGAGACTGTCAATTAATGAGGAAATCTTCAAGGAATATTCTCATTGAATGAGAAATCCCTAGGGAAAAAGGAGAAAATCTCCTTTTGAGAGCAAAGCTCTGTAACAGAGTGATACTTGTCAAACTCTGGTCAAGAAGGAATAAAATTCCTTAAAGAGCCTAGCTCTGTAATGATGATGGAAAATCCATCAAAGATTAACTAAAATTAAAATTAACTCTTGAGAATTAAAAATTCTGGGATCTTCAAGATCCATAAAAAAAAACTCTTAAGAGTTCTTCATCAGAAGATCAAAAGATCTACATATTATCAAAAGAGCAGAGCTCTGATACATGGGATAAGAAACCCTAAGAAAAGATATGTTTAGATCTATGGGTTCATGAGAGCAAGGCTCTATTAATGAAACCCTAAAAGGGTTTTCTTTAGATCAAAGATCTATGAAGAGCAAGGCTCTGTTGATGGGTAAAAACCCTAATTTATTAAAATTAAAATTTACCTAAGAGTTCTGACTATTGAAAGTTCTTAACTGAAGAGCAAGGCTATGAATAAAATTCTCAAGTAGAAGATGGAAATCATCTAAGGGATCAAAGGTCCTATTTATAGGCGCTGAACCGCCTCTTCAACTCCTGAGTTGATCCAAGGGCTCAAATGTTGCCACCTTTGTACTCACGTGTGTGCCACGTGAGCGCAACGGGGGGGGGCATTTGTTTCCCCCAATAAGAGCAAAGTTCTGTTTTGAATTTCAAAATTCAAAAATAGAACCAACGCTTCAGATTCTGCGCGCTGCGCGCCACGTGTGAAAAGCAGACACGCCAACGCCATGAGCGCTGCGCCCTAGGCAGCGTACCCTCAATCAGAGTAAAGCTCTGTTTTAAAATTCAAAATTTAAAAGTTGAAGCAACGCTTCGAATCCAGCGCCAGACGTGCCGCGTGTCAAACACGGATGCGCAAGCGCAGTTGCGCTGCGCGCTGCGATGTGTGCCACGTGTCAAACACGGGTGCGCTAGCGCAGTTGCGCTGCGCTCTGCGCGCCACGTGTCAAACACGGGTGCGCAAGCGCAGTTGCGCTCTGCACTGCGTGCCACGTGTCAAACACGGGTGCGCTAGTGCAGTTGCGCTGCGCTTTGCCCTGCGCGCCACGTGTCAAACACGGGTTCGCTACTGCAGTTGCGCTGCGCTCTGCCCTACACGCCATGTGTCAAATACGGGCGTGCTAGAACAGTTGCGCTGCGCGCCACGTGTCGAGCGCAGGTGCGCTGGCGCAAGGTGCGCCAGCGCTGGAATTAAAATTCCCCCACCGTCAGATCAAAAGATCTACTAATAACAAATTATTAATTAATCAGAACTAAAATTCTGTTATGGAAAGATTTTCCAATCTTATTAAAACAAGAAGATTATCTTCTGTAAAACAGAAGCCTTAGGATCAAAGATCCAACGGTGGAAAATATTCCCAAATCAATCAGAGAAAGATCTCTTAAAACTTATTTAACAAATCTTTTGGCCCTATATAAAGGACCCTAGACTTCAAGTCTAAAACACACATATAGAGAGAGAGAAAACCCTCTGCAAACTTTGAGAAAACTCAAAGAAAAAGAAAGGCAAGCCTTTAGCAAAAGAAGATCATTTCTTCAAGATAAAAATGTTTCATGAACAAAGAGATAAAATCATCTCATAAAAAGAAGAACTGTCTTCTTAAAAGATCATTGATCTACAACAGACTAAGGTCTCTCATAAAAAGATCAAAAGACCTAATCATAAAAATAAAAGAAGTATTTACTTCATTCACAGATCCTTGATCTGCAAAGGCAAAGCCCTTTTATAAATAAGAACTTTTGTTCTTGAACCTTGAGGCAAAGCCTCTTTTGAAGAACGTAAAAGTTGTTCTCTGATCTTAAAATCGATCAGAAGCGCTTTGCGCTATTGAAAAGTGCCTCGCACTCATGAACTGCGCCCTTGCGCCCCTTGGACTGGCGCTCAGTGCCAAAACCTGCCACGTGTCAACCAGAGACGCAATCTGCGCTTTGCGCTTCTAAAAACAGAGCACTGCGCTCATGGGCTAGCGCTCAGCGCTAAGCGCGACACGTGTCCTCCTCGTGTGCGCTACATAACAGAAGCGCAATGCGCTCTTTCCTTGGCGCAAAGCGCCTAACGCGCCACGTGGCGCACTGTCAGAATATACTTTGTTCGTATAAATGCTATGCATTATTAAAAGGGCCGAGCCCAGATGAAGGCTCAATAGCCAGAACAATAAAATGTTCAACTCATATCAACTGAGCCTATATGCTCATAAACCTGCAAACAGACTTTAGTCCCAAATTGGACTATAGATCTCCTAACCAACATTGGTTCAAGGTTACATCTCTGAACTCCTCTGATATTTGTCGTTGTAATCCTTCAACGTCTTTAGAGAGGTGACGGGTCCCGAAAGCCATACATTCCACGGACTATGATGTCCTTAACCTTGACTGTGAGGTCTTTAAACTCATGGACTATGATGTCCTTAACCTTGACCGTGATGTCTTAAAACTAACATTGGACTGTGGAGTCCTTAAACACATGGACTATGATGTCCTTAACCTTGACCGTGATGTCTTAAAACTAACATTGGATTGTGGAGTCCTTAAACCCACGGACTATGATGTCCTCAACCTTGACCGGGATGTCTTTAAACTAACATTGGACCACCATGTCCTTAAACTGGTAATCGACTGAAATGTCCATAAACTAAACAATATAGTCTAAATGCTCTTTTGTTGGATCTAAAGGATCCTGTTAAGTTGATCTTAGTCTAAAATAGGACTAACGTATCCTTAACAAACGTTTAAGTCGATCTTAGTCTCAAATGAGGCTAACGTATCCTTAAACCCAAACCCCCAAACCCAAATCTAAGAAAGATACGGATTTGGACTAGTCCACGCCCTACGGGCGACAACGTAACTTAGTCTCCGTATACAATCCACGGGCAACCAAACACAAAAGAAACACCCACGACACGAAGTGACCATCTGGCGAAGGAGAAAGTGGTTACCGCGATACGGTAGCGTAATTAACCATAGGAGCTTGCGCCTGCAGGGAAGGCGTCCCCACAATCAAAACCCCCTCAGACGAGGGGGAATCTGACGAAGTCTGCTATATCAGCCGCATCCGTTTAAACCTTCGATACATGGTGCCATAAATCAACTTGACATCTTCAGAGAGGTGGACGGAAAGCACCAATTAGCATCTGCCCCGAATTTCAGACAAGACGAACCTACGCGGTCGCGTCTCTGTATTCGGAGGGGAACAAACATCATATCAGTCTCTTTATTATGTAAAGAAGGATATAATTTTGTATTGATGGATAATGTTTTGAACATTTGCTATATCAAGTGTTGATCGGTTCAGGCACGTTATCTAATGACATATTCTAAATCAAACTACAGTTCTTAACATATAGAACACACACAAGAGGAAGAGTTCAGAAATGAATGAATCCTTCTTAAGGTATTATAGAGTAGGTCATATCAATGCGACACAACTAGCTAAGTTACATTTAGATGCATATTTAAATCAGTTTGAATTTACATCTTGTGAAACTTGCTAGTCATGTCACAAAGATAAGATGACCATAGCTCCGTTTATTGGAAACAGAGAAAGAGTTAGTGAACTCTTGGGATTAATACATGATGATGTATGAAAGTCCCCTGTCTACACATGCCATGACCGGTTCTTTGTACTTCATTACATTCACTGATGATCTCTCAAGATTCACACATGTGTCCCTGTTGAAACACAAGTCTGAAGCTTTTGAGAAATTCAAAAAATATAAGTCAGAAGTAGAGAATCAAAACGGGTATAAGTATTATATCCTTTGATGTGATCAGGGAGGAGAATACTTGAGCACGGAATTCCTGGACTATTCTAAAGGAGAATGAGATTCTCTCAGCATTACTCCTCTGTATACACCACAGCACAACCGTGTATCGGGACGGAGCAATCGTACCCTATTAGATATGGTGCGCTCTATGATGAGTACTACTGAGTTGTCTATTTCCTTTTAGGGAGTTATGCACTTGAGAAGCTGCATATCTATTGAATAAGGTTCCAACTAAATCAGGAGCCTACCACTCCATATGAGATAAGGAATGGGAAGAGCCCATCTCTTAAGTAAGTTAAGATTTGGAGTTGTCCGGCCTATGTCTGAAAACAAAATCCGGACAAGGTCGAAGTAAGGTCAGTTCTGTGGAAGTTTGTTGGATATCCCAAGCATTCGCAAGGGAATGTCTTTTACCACACCGAGAAACAAAAGGTGTTTTATTTCTCGGCATGCCACCTTTTTAGAAAAAGAATTTCTTGTGAAGAAATTAGTGGTCACGAGGTAGAACTGGATAGAGTTCTAGCTATACAAACTACAGCTGACGATTTAGTAGAACCGGAGGATTCAATATTTTCTGACAAACCTCAGCCTCTCCGCCGATCTAGTAGGGTTTTTCACCCACTTGAGATTTACTTCGGTTTTCTCTAAGATAGTGGGACCGAGAATTGTATCATGAGATGATGACCCAACTAGTTTCGAGCAGGCCATCAAGAGTGGGGAATCTGTAAGAATGGCTGGATGCTAAGCGATCTGAGATGGAATCTATGTACACCAACAAAGTATGGACTTTGGTTGCTTTATCTGAAGGGTTAAATCCCCATCAGGAGCAAGTATATCTTGAGAAGATTACTTGGTATACATAGAAAAGTTGAGACTTTCAAAGCTAAGACTTGTTGCAAAAGGTTCTCGTCGTTCACCAGGTGTGGATAATGATGAAACCTTTTCTAGTGCCTATACTTAAGTCCATCCGGATCCTACTTGTCATTGCTACATACCATGACTAAGATATCTGGCGGTTGGGTGTCATGACTGCTTTTCTAAATAGTGATTTAGAAGAGAGCCTCTATAAGTACTCAGCCAGAGGGCTTCATAGACAGTGGGAGCAGCGGAAACATGTGCAAGTTGCTTTATGGGTTAAAGCAGGTATCGCGGAGTTGGAACATCTGTTTTGATGTGGTAGTCAAAGCGTTTGACTTCATCAAAATGGTAGATGAACCTTGTATATATAAAAAGGTAGTAGGGAGTATGGTGGTGATCCTCGTATTGTACGCGGATGACAAACTCTTGGTAGAAAAGGAGTTTCCTATGCTACACTCGGTCAATCTCCTCTTATCACAAGGATTCTCCATATAGGATCAAGGTGATACCTCCTAAATCCTGGGTTTTGGATCTATGAGATAGATCTAAGTGGATGTTAGGATTCTCACTAGGTGTAGTGAGATGGTATCAATCGATCCTGGGGAGAATCACTGGATAGCTTCCAGGGTCATAAGGTCGACTGAATATCAGTCACAGGCATTTTCTTTACCCTTAGTGGAGGGACGGTATGTTGGAAGAGTTCCAAGCTAGATACCGTGGCAAACTAGACGATAAAGGCTGGATACATCATTACCAAGGATGCTACCAAAGAGGCAAGTCTGGATATATATTTGTTCATGAGATGAACTTCGTTCCTACCGTTGTATGACAATGGAGCCGTGGCTTATGCCTAGGAACCCCATCCTATCAGTGATCCAGACATATTCTTAGGCAGTATCACCTGATCATGGAGATGGTTGATCTCCAGGGAGATAGAGATTAGGAGAGTAGACACAGAGGACAACAGGGCGGATCCACTCACAAAGGCCTTTTCCCAGGAGAGACTTTTATGGGATGGTTGAGTATGAGATACTTCAACCACTGCTGATTATTAGGTATGGGATACTACATCAGATGGCCCTAGTGCAAATGGGAGATTATTAGTTATATGTATGCCCTAGAGGCCATTACTGTACATACGATGTATATTGTAGTGGATGCTTGGACATATATAGGGAGGACTTTCTTGCTCGACATGATAGTATGATATCTGGTTGCACTTTATCTTAGCATGTACACTGATTGTCTCTATGTTACATGTTGATAAAGCCCTTAGGATGAGTACTTGACTACCAGGATTATGATGCAGATCATACTAGTGGGGACAATGTAGTCGGTAAGTACATCCTTCAAATGTTCCTAGTCATAGGTGTATCGAGATAGGGCATCGATATACCAGAGTAGACTAGCGTATAGCTTCTCGACCTATGTAGATGGGCGATGTATGATCCCATATCCATTGGTGTTTGACATCAGAGATAGTATACGGGTGCTCAGTAGAGACTGGGTACACTGGACGGACTCGCCGAGAGCTCCCAGTTGGTATTATACCTCACGTCAGATGGCAGTTCTCTGGTGACACTGGTACAGGTTAGTCTGTAGACCCGATATCGTCATAGAGTCTTGTGTGATTCCCACTGTGCTTTGATTTCCACCTTACCACGTTCAAGAGAATATGCAAAATGGTGGCTTTTGGGTACAGTCCCGAATCACATGGAGGCAATGAGCGATAGGAGGGGTTTCATCTCTTCCGGTATTGGGGGTTGATGTTGCGCTGTGCTCGATTGGCTATAACAGGAAGTCCCTGGCCAGGGCTGCTTCAGAGAAATACTGGTAAGTGTTATCAGTAGTTTCTGGACCCGTTATAAGCCTCACATCGGCACGACTTATCGAGTTACTGGGGTCTGACGTTTACCATCCTTAGACGAGATATGCGACATATCAGACGGAGAGATCGGACTGTATGGTAGTGTTACTGATTGGATTCTCAGAAGTATGAGCAGGCTTGCCTGTTGATCTTCTGATCCCTCAATTCCCGGGTGGCCGTTATATTTAGCAGACCGCTTGCGGCTTGTGAGTGTTTGATATGATCATCACCTACTGCCGGCGTATTGACGAGGCTTTGGAGTCCTACACAGAGGTTTCTTGGCTCAAGCGAAACGGAGTAGGAGCACATATGGGATATGTACGGGACCGAGATTAATACGGTATATGATACCGTATTCTATTCTCATGATATATGACATAGGTCGGTTATATGTGATATAGCCGGGTTATCGGATCAAGTGTTGATTCTATAAGTTGTTACATTTGATATTAGTCGGTTATATGTGATATAACCAAATTATTAAATCAAGCGTTGATTTGATAATTTAATGTATAATTATATATTTGATATATTACATTACATTAACTAATATTTTCTCACTTATGATTTCTTTTTCTCACTTGTGTGCATGTGTATATCTGTGATATATATTAATGTACAAAGATTTGTGTCATGCTTGATGATACATAATACATGGGTGTATGAGACTTATACCATGCTTGATATAATTTAGGGTTTATAATTATCTAAGTAATTCAAATATTGGATGCATATTTGGCAAGGCTACAAGCTTGTAGAAGCTTATGATTATATTGACCAAAGTCTTCTCTTTTTGTTTCACTTGTAGATATTTGTCAACCCAACCATTATACTAACCCTAGTTAAGTCTCTACATGAGTTAGTGTATGACACTAACTCACCCATGGTTCATATTCTCACCTCATGAGTTCATTCTCTCTTGATGATTTTTCTTCGTCTTCTTCATGAAAAAAGCTTGCTAGCTTTTTGTGAGTGAGAAAATATTGTGAGAAAAATAAAACCAAAATGAGAAAAATTCCTACTTCATCATCCTCTACTACTTTCCATTTAGTATAGGGTGCTTGTTTCACTAATTCCACAATTAGTGAAGGGGTAGCTTGGGTTAGTGTCTCCTTGACGTATATCATCTTCGGCCTCGAAGACTTCGATGCAAGTATGTTCATTTCTTCATGGGAGCCTCTCTAGAGTCCCGGACTTCATGATCGCAGTGAAGGGACTATTACACGGAGCTAATGAAGTGAAGGACCGGTCTACAAAGGTTGTATTCCTTGTTCACTTTACTTGCAAAGTTGTTTGCATTTCATTTCGTCGGATTTCTAGTATACGATTCTATGTTAGGGTTAGATATGGGATGAAAGATGCCTCCCGAAACCTTTTTGCCATGCTCGGCAATCCTGTACCCTTGAGCTTACTCTCTGTTCTGATTTTTATAGACACAAAATCAACAAAAACAAACAATAAAAATAAGATGATGTGACAGTATGGAATGACCATAAGAAAGTTAGAGCTAAAAGGAGTTAGTGGGGCCGGCGGTGCTAGGGATTTAGGGAGTTCTGCCGGTCTTGTTTTGAGGTGTGGGCCCGTATTTGTGTGATAATCTTTTGTGCTCTCCATGATCTCACTAGCATTGTTTGATTCTTTAATATAAGCTTGGTTTGCAATTTATAGATTTGGAGGGAAAATGGGACATTAAATCACATCATATCTTTTTGATTCACTCTTCACACACCCACTTGTATCATTCACTTGCATAAGTCATGATTTGTATGCCCACACGTATGCCCACTTGTGCAAGGCTGCCCCACCATGGTTCATGCATAAAAAGGATTTGTGTTCACACTTGTATTGTTGCATTTGTCTTGATAAAAAATGTGTGCACATGTTTATTGCAAAAAGAAACTCTTTAAATACTGATCGATTTTTTGTTCCGGTTGCAGTGCCGGCTCACAAATGTCGTATCCGTATATTTGAGTGTGTTTTCAGTATTTTGACACGAATACCTCTAATCTGTATTTATTGAGAAGACATTGATTAATAGTACCGATATATCACAAAAATGATAATGAATGAGCGGTATTGAAATGCAGTTTTTTCGTGATGAACACTTACGGATCTCAACATCCGCGACGGTGGAATCTGGACCTGGGACGGTGGGGGGTTTGGTATTAAAGAGGTAACCCAGATTGTCATAGGTTATGGCCATCTAGATATTCCTTAGACAATCTTTATAGTTGGCCCCGTCAATTTATTTTTATTTAGCAGTAATTTAAGCCCGGTCATTTTGGTCGCTGCAGTCAAGAGAGATAGAAGAAAACACTCAGCATGATACTCTTGCAAGTTTAGATTGGTTATTAGTTTATCTAAACAGGATGGCTCCTACCGTTTCTCAAATCCTCCTTCAAACCATAAAATATGAATTAGTCGGGATTAATCGCACCTTACAATTCATGCCTAACCTTTAGGCCAGGATAGTGTCGGTACTTCGAGAGAGGTTTTCCAACATTTTCACGAAGTTCCTTAATTACATAACCTCTTTTCCCTGTAGGCGTAGCCCCGCTAATACCGTTCTAGGTACCTACTTATTTTATAGCATTGATTGTAAAGTGAAAAACTCTCCCGAGAAGTAACAAAACTCACGGTGGGATCGGGATCCAACTTCCATTGCTTGACAACTTTGAAGGAATCCTAACAAAATCATCACACTCCAGATGCTATGCAAAACTAGCAAATTTCCTTTTCTTTTGAAACTCTCGATGTGGATTTTTGCCCCAGGTGCTTATGACCTTAACAAAGGCCAACATATCATTAGACACAAGTCAAGTTCTACCCATCATTGTCCAGCTTAATTAGAACTCATTCGTACAAACTCTTGACGAAGGCCAAAATAGTTGTACGCCTATCCTAAACTAACACATCTATCTATGCTACTAATGATTACTCAGCAGCTACCAACCACTATGCCTTGGCGAAAGTCAAAATACATAGCATGGATACTACTGAATACCTATCTGAAATGACGGAGGGCTATGGCTAGTTTTGGCGAAAACCGTGAACGTAATGAACTTGATATAATCGAAGGAACCATGATAGCTTTTAAAAGGAGTGGTTTAGGCTCCACATTTAAAAGTCGTTTTTCAAGAAAACCGAGTGGTTTTGAAATTGTTCCAATGATTTAACTTCGGTTTGTTTTCTTTGCATTAATCAATATTAATGCGGTCCCATCATTTAATCCTATCATTGCAGAAATAAACGAAAATAGAACGTACGCTTATACCATCCGCATTCGCCACGAGGCCCCGTCATGCACCGTTAGCTTACTTAATTAACAGCTGAGCGGGGGCTGGACTAGCGCGGGTGCAAAATATAAGCAACGTTTATTATATACAATATATATATATATATATATATATATATATATATATCCATTTTTCTTACGCAATAATAGGCATTCCAGATCACAGATCACAGCAACACAGATGAATATATTGGATATACTAGGATTTCCGTGTTTCGTTTTATCCTGGAAAGAAAAACGGATTCCATGGTCATGATGAATAGCCAAACCCTACCCTAGACCCCTACAGGTGAGGAAAACTACCCGCCAAATTTCCGAAGTGAAGCAACCTCCCTCAATAAAATTAGTAGGCCACTCGGCACTTCAAGAACCCGGTAGTTTGTGCACTGCACCTTGGGTCTATCCTAGGTGCATGAAAAAATAAATGAAATAATACAACGGTGGCTACAATCTCAACCTGGATGTGCCCCACAAAAGAATATTACATCAATTTACAAATATACATGAATGAAAAAAAAGAACACTCTTCTCACATCCTCCCGGCTATTCATTCACGAAGATCCAATACTTCATATACACAAACCATCAACAAGATACTAGATATGTGCAACCTCCACTAATCGACATATAACAATTAGTAGACGTTTAACAACACATAGATACAAACACAAAACACTGTTAAGCAAAAACTTAGAATTTCGATCGATAAAAACTTTCCGTATTTACCCCATGTAAAAAGCAGTACACAAACAAATCTAGGCAAAACCCAAATATGCCAAAAATCATATCTCCAAGTACCTGAACCCCAGAAAAAATTAGAAGCACTATAGCCATAACTCGGTCGCGGATCCGCGGTCTAGTTGATGGGATAGGTGCTAGAATTTTTTTCTTGGTCCTAAAAAAGTCTGCATGTATTCTTAAGGTCACTGAAATGATTTTTTTAACAACTTTGAAAATCCGACAGCAAGCATTATATGGAAATGTAATTTCGGACATTTTTCCGTCGATCGAAGTTCTAATTACTTCTTAACAAGCTAGTTGAGGTTTAAGTAGGCTCTGATACCACTATAAGTCGATGTCGCACACCCCACGCACTTGTGGGGAGGCGGGAATTAAAAAAACGATTTTCTTACTTTGCAACACCGACCTAAATTCCAGGATCTTTACGGAAACCTTAACTAGCTATATTACTTGGAGGTTCTAACTACTCGGTAAGAGTTTTGTACCTCCTAGATACTTTTCCTTCGGGTCTTCTTCTCCTTTCCTTGAGCTCCTCGAAGGTCTGGATTCGCTTGATCATCGGTCTCCTCATGTCAAAGATGATCCACCCCAGAGTCTATGGTTCAAGCTCCAATCTCTAAACCGAGGTAACTAAAGTACCTAGTTCGCTAAACAAGGTGGCTTAGGAGATGTAGAGTGTTTATTATTTAATCTCAAAGGACCTTATGGTTCACAACTCATGTGAGGGTCAGGGACTTGAGGAAGAAGGAGAGGAAAAATGGAGAGAGAAAGGAAAAGAGCAAATGAACTAAGCATTATGCTAGTGAGGGATGGCTCATTCTTTATCTCACATAAAGCATGGATTATTTTCAATAGAAAATAACAACCATATTTCAATAGTAAACCCAAACACATAAAATAATGAAATAAGCCATGCTTCACCATGCCATAAATATCTCCATTTTCCATCTCATTAATCCATTTCCAAAAATAGATAAATCCAATAATGAGGTGTCCCCTTCTAGAATCATCTCTTATGAAATTACAAGAATGCTCTCACCGTATATACATACCTGTATTCGTATTGTAAAAATACGAATACGATGAGATAATAAGAATCCAATAATATAATAATAGAATCTGGTTTAAACCAAAGCCCCGAGTATTATCCGTCCGAATAACATCCGTGCAGCTAGTACACATATATGATCGGAACCTTGCTCGTAAACCATACGGCCTCTACATCGTTTCTCCTGAACCAGGGAAACCCTCTATGTGGGACTCTAAACACTCGACGGTATGCTGGAAGTAGGTTTAACTACAAGTCCATCAGTGGCACTAGCTGTACATAACGGCTACCCAGATATCTGTCGAAAAGAAGGCCGATGAGCGAACTCATCTGAACTCCTACTGAGCCTATCCGTGACAATCTCCGTACAGTCCGGTCTGTTCATCTAAGAGCATCGCATATCGGGCCTAGGAGGTGGTAACCGTCAGAACCTTAATAGCGCAATAAGTCATGTCGGTGTAGAACCCAATACACCATGAGAAACTACTAGTTACCTACCAGTAAATCTCGCTTGCCCTGGTTAGGGACTTTTTGTATTGGCTACCCGAACACAGCGCGATATCAACTCCTAATACTTGGAGAGACAAATCCTTTTTATCCACTACTGCCTCCAAGTGCTTCGGGACTGCACCCAACCACTACCTATTTGCACGACAGGGTAGTGATCTAAGTACAGTAGGAACACACTCGAGACGAATATTGATGTGATGTCAAGTTAATGGACTAACCTATACTCATATCACCCGGGAACTGCTAACTGACGATAGGTATAACACCAACCAGCAGTTCCCATCCAGTCCATCCAGTGTAACTCATAACCCAATGAGCACCTGTATACTATCTCCGGTATCGCATACCAATGGCTGCGGGACATGCCATCTCTCTGACTGGGATGAGAAATGTATACACCAGTCTACTCTGGAGTATCGATGCCCTGTCTCGATAATCTTATGACTAGGGACAAGCTTAAGGATGTGCTTATAGACTACCCAGCCCCGACTAGTGTGATTTCCATCACAATGCTGGTAGTCAAGCAAAGATCCTAAGGGCTCTATCAATATGTATTAGCGATATGCTGAAAGAAACATATACACATATTAAGATAGAATCAAACCAGATAGTATACTATCATATTGAGAATGACTGTTATTATATCCGTGTAGTAATATATAATTCTGTACTATACAATAATGGCCTCTAGGGCATATATCACTGACAAACACTATTTACCGCCGAAAACAAAGACGAATTGGGATATAACGTCTTTCCTGAATTTGGGGGCAGATGCTATTTTGAACATATCCGTCCACCTCTCTGAAGATTCCAAGTTGATTTATTGCACCGTATATCGGAGGTTTGGACAGATGTGACCGATATAGCGTGACTTTATCAGATTCCCTCTCTTGGAGAGGGTTTTGATTCTAGGGACGCTCTTCCCTTCAGGCGCAAGCCCTTGCAGCTAATTATGTTATCGCATTGCGATAACAATTTTCACCTGCTCTAGTAGGTCACTTTGTGTCGTGTTATAAGTATTTTTTATTATGGTTGACCGTGAATTGTATACGGAGACAAGTTTATATCGTCGCTAGTAGGGCGCGGATTAGTCCAAATCAATAAATATTAGATTTGGGTTTGAACTTAGGTCATATGTTCCATTAGTTTAGGGGTTTAAGGATCATTATTCTTGTTTTAGATTAAGACCGACTTAAATATATGAGCGTATGGGCTAAAGATACGTTAATCTCATATAAGACTAAGATCACCTTAGACGTACAGTTATGGATCATTAATCTTAGTAAGATCGATTTAAGGAGCATATGAGCTCGGTTACAATGAGCAATATGGGCTCAAGGAGTTTAAGACTTCAGAGACTTAGCTAATTTTGAGGCTCAGTCTTGGGCTTTTATATTACCCATCAGTGCTAAGCATTCAGTCATTTAGACTATAAGTATAATATCCAGATCATGCTCTGGCGCTCACGTGGATATCATGTAAGGCACTCGGGCTTGGGTAATACCCTATCAGTGCTAAGCATTTTTTTATACAGCGTTCACGCGGGTATCACGTGAGACGCTCAGGCTCTGGAATTGTTCAAGCGCTCAAGTGTATGGCACGTGGGGTACTAAGTCTTTACTTTTAGGCCCTCACGTGTATGGCACGTGAGGCGCTGTCTTCACGAGCCTTCTGTGCTTACGTAGATATCATGTGAAGCGCAGTCTTCATGGTTTCTTTTGAGCGCTTACGCGGATATCACGTGAGACACTATGTTCTTAGAGATTTAATTCCTGTTCATGTGAGAGAAGTTAAACTTCTTTTAATGGTTTTTTGAAGATTAATGATCTCCAAGATCTCTATTTTGAAGATCTGGGATCGGATTTCTTCAATAACTAAGTTCTTGAATACGAAGGAACTAAGTTCTGTAAGTCTACGGAAGCGCCCCAGCCGTTATTCTGACGCCAAACACGGAAAAAAAACTTTTATAACTGGAGTTATCGCATACTATAACCCGGATCTTGCCATTAACGCTAAACTAACAAACTGTAAAGAGGTAGAAAGGCTATACCGATCGATCCGAGTCCTTCGGTCTTTAGCCATCATCCCACGCTCCTCGCGGCAACTCCAATCTCTCGTCTCCTCATCGAGGTGGCACCATGTCTGTCATGCCCCGCTTCCCGGTATACGGCGAAGGGGACGCGACGAGGTCCGCTACGTATATACTCAGGAGTACATACGCTAAGCGTATCTAAACAATATAAAGATAATCACAAGAGACAAGAGATAAAATAACAGCAACTTTATTTATTAACATTCTTTGTACAATGCATGAAAAGTAAATACAGCTGGAATAAAAACGATGCCTAAACAATGGCATAACAGGAAATTAAAATACTGAATGGAAATGTACAATGGCTAGAGCTCAGGGTCTTCGAGAAACTGATCCAAGTCTTCATTGGTGGGCTCGATCTCTGCTGTGTCCAGAACACCTGACGACATTCAAAGAAAAAAGAAATAGAATGTCGTCAGCGAACAGGTCGCTCGGTAAGTCCCAAAGTTAAGAGAGAAATAGAAAAGACAGAATAAGAATGTATATTTTAAAGTTGTATAATATTATAGAATATTGTGTTAACGCTGTTGTTTGTAGCTTGGTACAGAAGGATGCCAGTGTATACGAGAGGGGTCTCTATATGCTAGAGAGCAGGGCAAATTGAAAGTACAAGGAACTGTTATGCTACGGTACAACAGCAACAGGATTCATGTTAGGTGCCTTAATCTTACTGTCTCGTGCCACTTTTAACACCTTCCGTACCAATATACCCCTTAAACCCCGTAGTGTTTTGATTGTATTGTTATATTGTATTGTATAAGTTGTATAGTTGGGTGACTGACCGAAACCATGATATCAGTAACGGATGTAAACTGGATTCATGTAAATGGAAAGTATATCCATGGTTTGGTTCAGTCAAGTTGAATAGATTGATAACTGGATTCATGAATTCGTGTGTTCATGTTGAATTGTAATATGATAGATTTAGAGATTGACTTGAATCATAGTCAAGTCAGGTTAATCAAACTCAAACCCGAGTCGGACAGTAGAGATGTAAATCGAAGTCTTATATTTACTAGGGTCCTTAGGGTAATTTATAAAACTTGAGGGGGTTTTATGTAAAAATACTTTTATATAATTTTCAAGATACACCCCAAGTATTTATTATTCGTCTTTATAGTTGTGATGAGTGTAATTTTTATTTTGTGATATTTCTAGTGAAAATATCCTAATTCCATAAATAAAGTTTTTATGTGTAAATGGTGATTATATTGAATTCATGGTATTTTAGTGTAAACCGATTCTTATGACATTTTTAGAAAAAGGTTGAACAAAATAGATATTTTCATGATAAATATACATATATTTATACAAAAATAATTTTAATAAATATTTTATATTCTAAAAAATCGTGTTTTCTTTAGATGTCGTATTTTAAACCTTTCGAGACCGAATGCTCCTTGCGAAGGTCTGAATCTCGTACTACTAAGCTCGAGGGTGCACGATAAACCGTACTATCCCGAACGTGTTCCCCAAAATGGGTTGTAGTGGCGCTTTGCAAAAATTTTAAAAATACAAACCTTTAGAATACGGTTTTTATTAAGTAAATGGTATTTATTTGCAAAATTCGATTTTTTCGTATTTTAGATTCTAGGGTTTTCTATTTCAACTAGACTATTTCTAAATGGTCTAAACAACAAGTTGTTAGAAGCCTCAAATCGCCTTTTCACCGCCAATTGTGGCCAGGTAAGTACAAATGAGGAAAGGAGGGATCCGCTCACGAATCGTGAGACGGGCCTTTTAAAGTTACCTTTGCTCACTTGCCTAGCCTAGACACCACAAAGTCAGGTTTAGATAAACGACCGATGTCCATAACTTATCGTATTTTCCTATTAAAAGATATTTGTTTTAAAAGTGTAACAAACCTAAAACCTTTAGAAAAGGTTTTATTAAGAAAATGGTATTTAAATGTAAAAATCTTGTTTTATCGTATTTTAAGTTTTGATAATATCATTTAGGGTTGTAATTGCGTGTGTGTGGAGGTAGGTCATTACCTCGTGACCTACTTTAAGGTATAGCAATGTTAAGGGGGTTAAATGTGAAAAAGAAACGTTGCGGTATTTAAGTGAAAAAAGGTACGATAAATGGAAACGTTATCATTTCATGTGATAAAACTTGTTCAAATTGTTTGTTAAATGATTAATAGTCAACATAAAGATGTTTAAGCATGAATGTATTGGTGAGAAGTGAGATTTTAAAGAAAACCGAATCGGAAATCGGATTTGTTCCGATTCCGTCGGGTTTTGTAAATTCGTATTTTTATGAGAGAAAAGAAAGATAAAAAGGGGGACTTACGGGTTTGGACAACACTAGAGAGTGAGAGGGAAGTAGAGGATCCGCCGGTGCGTCGATTCGTCGTCGAGAGTTCCCAGCACGATCATTAGAATTTCGCCGTCGATTTCGTCAGCGCTTCGCCTTTTGCTCGTTTTCCAAAGTACCAACGTTTTCTTGAGATTTTAGGAGAGTGGGCTAAAAATTTTGGGATGAGAGGGTAGGAGGTAGGGGTGTATTTATAGGGTTAGGGTAGGTGTAGAGTTTTTAATTAAAAAAATGTAAACATAATAGGAAAATATATTAAAAATGTAGTAAATAGGTGTTAATGGGCTCTCTGGAGGTGGTCTAAAGAATTAAAGTATGCAGTGGAGGTGGGGAGGTGAAGAGCCAACTTTTCTCTGTTGATGACTCGGCCGACCGGCCAAGTCTGGCCGGCGGCGCCGGCCCTAGTCGGCCGGTCCGCCGGCCGACACGGCCGAGTCGGGCCGAGTCAGGGGTGCCGGAAGTTGGGGGGTCGCCGGAGGTAGCCACTAGAACTTCTAACTTTTTGGGTGTAGTGGGAAATTTTGGAGTTATGGCTGTTGGACTATTGAGCTTCTATAAAATTTAAAACAAAACAATATTAAAATTAATGTGGGGCAGTGGATTTGAACTCTGGTGGCTTGGTTCAGCTGTGCAAGGTCTTACCAATAAGCTACAAGCTCCTTATTGTAATTATGGTGTGAAATAAATACTTAAAGAGATATCAGCAACATTAAATATTCCAAGTATACTTTGAATTTAAATCAATTCTTTGTACATTAAAAATGGAGTTGTTACAGTCTATCCTCCTTACAAAAATTTCGTCCTCGAAATTTACAACTTTTATTTGAGGACTAGTTTACAAAGAGGTGTGGATATCTAGTACGCATTTCATCCTCCCTTTCCCAAGTGGACTCTCCAGGAGTGTCTTTCCTCCATATCACTCGGACCAAGTTAACTTCCTTGTTCCGAAGTGTCTTCAGTTTCCTGTCCAGGATCTCCACAGGCTGTTGCTCACAAGACAAATCGGGTTTTATAGTGAGCTCGGAATGATCGAGAACACGGCTGGGGTCACTCACATACCTTCTGAGTTGGGATATGTGTAACACGTTATGCACTCCTTCCAATGAAGGTGGAAGCGCTAAGCGGTATGCCACTTCACCGACTCGTTCGAATATGTCGAACAGTCCAATATCTCGGACTTAGCTTACCCCGTCTTCCAAACCGGATCACCCGCGGTTCGGAGATATCTTCAAGAACACATGATCTCCTGGCTGGAACTCCAGATGACGTCTCTTTGCATCAGCCCAGTGCTTCTGTCGATCTTGGGCTATGCGCATTCTTTCCCTGATAGTACGAACCACATCAACAGTCGCTACTATCATCTCTGGTCCAAGAAGTTCCCTATCTCCGATGTCGTCCCAACTTAAAGGTGATCGACACTTCCTTCCATACAATGCTGCAAAAGGTGCCATTCCTATGCTTGCTTGGTAGCTGTTGTTGTACGAAAACTCCACAAGATGTAGGTGATCTTCCCACGATCCTTTGAAGTCTAACATACACGCTCAGAGCATATCCTCCAAGATCTGAATAGTTCATTCCGACTGACCATCTGTTTGTGGATGATAAGCCGTGCTGAAGTTTAGACTTGTCCCCAAGCTTGCTTGCAGACTTTGCTAAAATTGCGATCGAAACCTGGTGTCACGATCAGAGACAATGCAGACCGGTACTCCATGAAGTCTCACAATTTCCTGTATGAGTTCATGGGTATCATAGATAGTACATTATGAAGAGTTTAAATCTTTAAATAGATTATTACCTCCATGTACTTCTTTGCTAGTGTCTCAGTTGATTGACCAACTCGAAATGGGATGAAGTGAGCCGACTTTGTGAGTCGATCCACAATGACCCATACGGCATCGTTACCCTTTGTGCTGCGAGGAAGAGCAGTCACAAAATCCATCGTGATATGTTGCCACTTCCATTCTGGGATTGGTAACGGTTGAAGTAATCCAGTAGTCCTCTGATGTTCAGCCTTCACTTGCTGACACACCAAGCATTTTGCGACGCTTCTGGCTACTTCACGCTTCATTCCATGCCACCAATAATTCTGACGTAGATCTTTGCACATTTTGGTACCACTAGGGTGTACTAAGTAGGGAGAGCTGTGAGCTTCTTTCATTAACTCTTCCCAAACATGACCTTTTGGTACACACAATCTGCTGCCGTATCTCAAATATCCGTCTTCATGAATGATGAAGTCTGTTCTGAGTCCATTCTTCACTTGTTCTCTGATCTTTTGCAACTTAGCATCAATTCTTCACTTGTTCTCTGATCTTTTGCAACTTAGCATCACTTGCTTGGGCTGCTTTGATTTGATTGACAATGGTAGATTGAACTTGTAAATTCAACAAACTTGAAACATTACCTGGCATGACTACTTCAATCTCCATCTGATGCAAGTTTTGTTGAAGTTTCCACTGAGCGGTGAGATTCATTGATAATAGTTGGCGACTAAGTGCATCAGGTACCACATTCACCTTCTCTGGGTGATATTGCAAGTTGATGTCAAAGTCCGCCATGAGTTCTAGCCATCTTCTCTGCCGCATATTCAACTCCTTCTGAGTAAACACGTACTTCAGGCTCTTATGATCTGTGTAGATGTTCACTCGTTCACCAGGTAGATAATAGCGCCAAATCTAGAGAGAAAAAATGATGGCTGTCAATTCTAAATCATGCGTCGGATAATTGCGCTCATGAATCTTCAGCTGTCTTGAAGTATAAGCCACAACTTTACCGTGCTGATGTAGAACACATCCTAATCTCTTACCGGATGCATCACAATGAACTTCGAATCCCCTAGATTGGTCCGGTATAACGAGAATAGGTGTTGATGTCAACCTTGACTTGAGTTCTACGAAAGCTTGTTCGCATGCTTCTGACCACACAAATTCTTCATCTTTACGTGTGAGCTTGGTCAGGGGTGTTGCTATCTTCGAAAATCCTTCAATGAATCTTCTGTAATATCCAGCTAAGCCTAAGAAACTCCGAATGTCCTTTACTGACTTTGGTGTAGGCCATTCGCTAACTGCTGAAACTTTTGCTGGATCCACCGAGATTCCTTCTCCTGATACGATATATCCAAGAAAACCAACTAGCTTTAGCCAAAACTCGCACTTGCTGTACTTGGCATAGAGCTGATGTTGTCGAAGAGTTTCCAGGACAATTCGTAGATGTTCTGCATGCTCTTTCTGATTCTTCGAATACACTAGGATGTCGTCGATGAAGATGACAACAAACCTGTCTAAGTACTCCCAGAAAACTTGATTCATTAGGTTCATGAATATTGCGGGTGCGTTGGTCACTCCAAATGGCATCACGAGAAATTCGTAATGTCCATAGCGAGTTCTGAAAGCTGTTTTGTGAATATCAGTTTCCTTGACCTTCACCTGATGATAACCTGAACGAAGATCCAATTTAGAGAAAACACAAGATCCACTTAGCTGATCGAATAAATCATCGATGCTCGGGAGTGGATACTTGTTCTTTATAGTGAATTCGTTCAAGGCTTTGTAATCGATGCACATTCTGTATGAACCTTCCTTCTTCTTCACAAGTAGTACAGGTGATCCCCAACTTGAAGTTCTGGGACGAATCCATCCTTTCTCCTGTAATTCGTCCAACTGTGTTCGGACTTCCTTCAAACCTTCTGGACTTAAACGATAGGGTGCTTTGATCACCGGTTGTGCTCCTGGTACTAAATCAATACTGAATTCAAGAGCTCGATCGGGAGGCAAACCTGATATATCGTCACGAAATACATCGTCGAACTCTCGAACCACATCTGGTCTTGATTCTTCCTCTGCTTGAGCTGCTGCAACTACTGCTTCTCTTGGCTTCGCTTTGTAGGTACTTGGCTCCAGTGTACGGTCTCCTCTTTTTAAATAGAAGACCGGATGGTCTGGAATCTCGAATACTACCCTCCTTTAACGACAGTCAATGGTAGTATAAAAAGTTCCAAGCCAATCCATTCCTAGAACCACATCGAAGTTCGGTATGTCCAGCACTTTTAAGTTAGCATAAAACTCTCTGCTGCAGACAACGACTGGACACAAACGGTATCCCATGGTTGCCTTTAGAACGCCATTTCCTGAACTGACATTCCAGCTGGATACAAGCGGTGAGACTGGAATCGCATGGGTTCGAACAAACCTTTGCGACATAAAGCAGTGAGATGCTCCAGTATCAAACAGTGCTAGTGCAGGGATTGAGGATACTAAGAATGTACCTATGGTATGTGGGATATATTTTAGGTATAGGGAAAGTGTGTAGATAAACAAGACTAAAAGAAAAGTTTGAGAAGAATAGTTTACCAGTGATGACTTGGCCAGTGGCCTCAGCTTCTTCCACTGACATAGTGAAAGCCTGGCGCCTTGGTACATTCCTCCTGGTCTGAGAAGAATTCCTCAGAACGTTCCTTTGAGCTTGATGGAACTGACGAGGAGGTGGTGCAGCTTGTGGTCCTCTGGGTGGTGCAGGTAGTGCAAGTCTGGAAGCAGGTGCTTGAAGAGCTGGTCCCTGCGGATAGGTAACTGCTGGCCTGGGTGCAGCAATTAGATTTTGCTTTTGGGGACAAGACCCAATATCATGTGCAGCTGAGCCGCAGATCAAGCAAAGATGGTTGGCTCGCCGGCAGTCTTTCATCATATGTCCAGTTCTCTTGCAGTAGGTACAAAACGCTGGGCTGGGATGGTTGTTCTGTACTCCGGGTCGCCTTGGCACAAAAGATGGCCTGGACGAGGCTCCTCCTGCCTTCTGGTTGGCAGGACGCTTAAATCCAGCAGATTGAGGTCTTCCCCTCGCCTTTACCACTGCCTCATAACGGCGGGCAGCTTTCAGAGCCGATTCATGAGTCGGAAAATCTCCTGTGGCCAGTGCAGCCCGGATTTCCGAATCCAAACCTTATTGAAGCGACGGGCTCTAATCTCATCCATCGGTATAAGGTGTGCCGCAAATCTATTAAAAATATTGTGTTAGCTGTGTAATATGTGATATAAAATTTTTGAATTATTGAGACATATCTTACCGACTGAGCATGGTGAACTCTGCGTCATACTCTTCTACTGACTTGGTCCACATCGAACCTTGTTGCAGATGGATGAACTGTTGTTTCATGTCGAACCTAGAAGTCTCAGGGAAGTACTTAGCGTCGAACATGTCATGGAAAGTCTTCCATTCGATAGGCTGTTCAAGACGGCTTTCATCCGCCTTCCACCAGTTGCGAGCATTGTCCGTGAGCTGCAGTTTCGCCACACGAACCCAAGCTATGTCTAGCACTTGTGCTGCCGCCAGATCATCCTTTATGCTCTGTGCCCATTCCTCAGCTTCAAGTGGGCTTCCTTTACCAGAGAACTTCTTGGGGTGCAAAGCCCTGAATTGCTTCACCCCGGGTGCGTCTGCCTCGGGACGGTTCATTAAAAGAGCAGTCTGCTGCTGCTGTCCCTCTAGGAGGCTTCGGATTGCCTCAAGAAGAACCGTCTGCTCGTTGATCGGAGCAGGGACGGCAGGTATGAGTGGTAGGGCTGGAGGTGTGTTGTTGACATTGGTGCTGGTGTTGTTCGGGGAATCCATAACCTTGAAGAAAAATTTGGGTTAGGACAGATTCAAAATATTTGAAATAATAAGATTCAATGAATATGAAATTGTAAGATTCAAGGAACATGAATTGTAAAGAATGTTTTAGTCGCTGGTTCTTGTGTTATATTGCTTAGGTTGTTCACGCAGAACAGAACTGCATAGTATGGTTCTATACAGCTCTGACCTGCATGGGCAACCAACAAAACCTGTCACGCCCCGCTTCCCGGTATACGGTGAAGGGGACGCGACGAGGTCCGCTACGTATATACTCAGAAGTACATACGCTAAGCGTATCTAAGCAATATAAAGATAATCACAAGGGACAAGAGATAAAATAACAGCAACTTTATTTATTAACATTCTTTGTACAATGCATGAAAAGTAAATACAACTGGAATAAAAACGATGCCTAAATAATGGCATAACAGGAAATGAAAATACTGAATGGAAATGTACAATGGCTAGAGCTCAGGGTCTTCGAGAAACTGATCCAAGTCTTCACTGGTGGGCTCGATCTCTGCTGTGTCCAGAACACCTGACGACATTCAAAGAAAAAAGAAATAGAATGTCGTCAGTGAACAGGTCGCTCGGTAAGTCCCAAAGTTAAGGGAGAAATAGAAAAGACAGAATAAGAATGTATCTTTTAAAGTTGTATAATATTGTAGAATATTGTGTTAACGCTGTTGTTTGTAGCTTGGTACAGAAGGATGCCAGTGTATACGAGAGGGGTCTCTATATGCTAGAGGCCAGGGCAAACTGAAAGTACAAGGAACCGTTATGCCACGGTACAACAGCAACATGATTCATGTTAGGTGCCTTAATCTTACTGTCTCGTACCACTTTTAACACCTTCCATACCAATCTACCCCTTAAACCCCATAGTGTTTTGATTGTATTGTTATATTGTATTGTATAAGTTGTATAGTTGGGTGACTGACCGAAACCATGATATCAGTAACGGATGTAAACTGGATTCATGTAAATGGAAAGTATATCCATGATTTGGTTCAGTCAAGTTGAATAGATTGATAACTGGATTCATGGATTCGTGTGTTCATGTTGAATTGTAATATTATAGATTTAGAGATTGACTTGAATCATAGTCAAGTCACGTTAATAAGACTCAAACCCGAGTCGGACAGTAGAGATGTAAATCGAAATCTTATATTTACTAGGGTCCTTAGGGTAATTTATAAAACTTGAGGGGGTTTTATGTAAAAATACTTTTATATAATTTTCAAGATACACCCCAAGTATTTATTATTCGTCTTTATAGTTGTGATGAGTGTAATTTTTATTTTGTGATATTTCTAGTGAAAATATCCTAATTCCATAAATAAAGTTTTTATGTGTAAATGGTGATTATATTGAATTCATGGTATTTTAGTGTAAACCGATTCTTATGACATTTTTAGAAAAAGTTGAACAAAATAGATATTTTCATGATAAATATACATATATTTATACAAAAATAATTTTAATAAATATTTTATATTCTAAAAAATCGTGTTTTTTTTAGATGTCGTATTTTAAATCTTTCGAGACCGAATGCTCCTTGCGGAGGTCTGAATCTCGCACTACTAAGCCCGAGGGTGCACGATAAACCGTACTATCCCGAACGTGTTCCCCAAAATGGGTTGTAGTGGCGCTTTGCAAAAATTTTAAAAATACAAACCTTTAGAATACGGTTTTTATTAAGTAAATGGTATTTATTTGCAAAAGTCGATTTTTTCGTATTTTAGATTCTAGGGTTTTCTATTTCAACTAGACTATTTCTAAATGGTCTAAACAACAAGTTGTTAGAAGCCTCAAATCGCCTCTTCACCGCCAATTGTGGCCAGGTAAGTACAAATGAGGAAAGGAGGGATCCGCTCACGAATCGTGAGACGGGCCTTTTAAAGTTACCTTTGCTCACTTGCCTAGCCTAGACACCGCAAAGTCAGGTTTAGATAAACGACCGATGTCCATAACTTATCGCATTTTCCTATTAAAAGATATTTGTTTTAAAAGTGTAACAAACCTAAAACCTTTAGAAAAGGTTTTATTAAGAAAATGGTATTTAAATGTAAAAATCTTGTTTTATCGTATTTTAAGTTTTGATAATATCATTTAGGGTTGTAATTGCGTGTGTGTGGAGGTAGGTCATTACCACGTGACCTACTTCAAGGTATAGCAATGTTAAGGTGGTTAAATGTGAAAAAGAAACGTTGCGGTATTTAAGTGAAAAAAGGTACGATAAATGGAAACGTTATCATTTCATGTGATAAAACTTGTTCAAATTGTTTGTTAAATGATTAATAGTCAACATAAAGATGTTTAAGCATGAATGTATTGGTGAGAAGTGAGATTTTAAAGAAAACCGATTCGGAAATCGGATTTGTTCCGATTCCGTCGGGTTTTGTAAATTCGTATTTTTATGAGAGAAAAGAAAGATAGAAAGGGGGACTTACGGGTTTGGACAACACTAGAGAGTGAGAGGGAAGTAGAGGATCCGCCGGTGCGTCTATTCATCGTCGAGAGTTCCTAGTACGATCACCGGAATTTCGCTGTCGATTTCGTCAACGCTTCGCCTTTCGCTCGTTTTCCAAAGTACCAACGTTTTCTTGAGATTTTGGGAGAGTGGGCTCAGAATTTTGGGATGAGATGGTAGGAGGTAGGGGTGTATTTATAGGGTTAGGCTAGGGTTAGGGTAGGTGTAGAGTTTTTAATATAAAAAATGTAAAAATAATAGGAAATTGTATTAAAAATGTAGTAAATAGGTGTTAATGGGCTCTCTGGAGGTGGTTTGAAGAATTAAAGTATGCAGTGGAGGTGGGGAGGTGAAGAGCCATCTTTTCTCTGTTGATGACTCGGCCGACCGGCCAAGTCCGGCCGGCGGTGCCGGCCCGAGTCGGGGTGCCGGAAGTTGGGGGATCGCCGGAGGTAGCCACTGGAACTTCTATCTTTTTGGGTGTAGTGGGATATTTTGGAGTTATGGCTATTGGACTGTTGGGCTTCTATAAAATTTAAAACAAAACAATATTACAAATAATATGAGGCAGGGATTTGAACTCTGGTGGCTTGGTTCAGCAGTGCAAGGTCTTACCAATGAGCTAAAGCTCCTTCTTGTAATTATGGTGTGAAATAAATACTTAAAGAGATCATCAACATTAAATACTCCAAGTATACTTTGAATTTAAATCAATTCTTTGTACATTAAAAATGGAGTTGTTACAGTCTACCCTCCTTACAAAAATTTCGTCCTCGAAATTTACAACTTTTATTTGAGGACTAGTTTACAAAAAGGTGTGGATATCTAGTACGCATTTCATCCTCCCTTTCCCAAGTGGACTCTCCTGGAGTGTCTTTCCTCCATATCACTCGGACCAAGTTAACTTCCTTGTTCCGAAGTGTCTTCACTTTCTTGTCCAGGATCTCCACAGGCTGTTGCTCACAAGACAAATCGGGTTGTATAGTGAGCTCGGAATGATCGAGAACACGGCTGGGGTCACTCACATACCTTTTGAGTTGGGATATGTGTTACACGTTATGCACTCCTTCCAATAAAGGCGGAAGCGCTAAGCGGTATGCCACTTCACCGACTCGTTCGTGTATGTCGAACGGTCCAATATATCTCGGACTTAGCTTACCCCGTCTTCCAAACCGGATCACCCGCGGTTCGGAGATATCTTCAAGAACACATGATCTCCTGGCTGGAACTCCAGATGACGTCTCTTTGCATCAGCCCAGTGCTTCTGTCGATCTTGGGCTATGTGCATTCTTTCTCTGATAGTACGAACCACATCAACATTTGCTACTATCATCTCTGGTCCAAGAAGTTCCCTATCTCCGATGTCGTCCCAACTTAATGGTGATCGGCACTTCCTTCCATACAATGCTGCAAAAGGTGTCATTCCTATGCTTGCTTGGTAGCTGTTGTTGTACGAAAACTCCACAAGATGTAGGTGATCTTCCCACGATCCTTTGAACTCTAACATACACGCTCTGAGCATATCCTCCATGTTAGTTATATGTATGCCCTAGAGGCCATTACTGTACATTGGATGTATATTGTAGTGGATGCTGGGACATATATAGGTAGGACTTTCTTGCTAGACATGATAGTACGCTATCTGGTTGCTCTTTATCTTAACATGTATACTTTCTGTCTCTCTGATCACATGTTGATAAAGCCCTTAGGATGTGTACTCGACTTCCAGGACTATGATGCAGATCATACTAGTAGGGTCTGGGTAGTCAATAAGTACATCCTTCAATGTTCCTAGTCGTGGGAATATCGAGACGGGGCATCGATATTCCAGAGTAGACTAGCGTATATCTTCTCGACCCATATGATGGGCGATGGATGATCCCATATCCATTGGTGTTTGACATCAGAGATGGTATACGGGTGCTCAGTGGAGACTGGGTACACTGAACGGACTCGCCGAGAACTCCCAGATGGTATTATACCTCACGTCAGATGGCAGTTCTCTGGTGACACTGGTACAGCTTAGTCTGTTGACCCGAGATCGTCATAGAGTCTTGTGTGTCTCCCACTGTGCTTTGATTTCCACCCTACCACGGCTCTACTGAGTCGTGCAAACAGGTAGTTTTTGGGTACAGTCCCGATTCACATGGAGGCAATGAGCGATAGGAGGGGATTCGTCTCTCCCGGTATTGGGGGTCGATTTTGCGCTATGCTCGTCTGGCCATAACAGGAAATCCCTGGCCAGGGTTGCTGTGATATACTGGTAAGAGTTATCAGTAGTTTCACGATAGTTATGGACCCTACGTCGGCATGACTTATCAAGCTATTGGGGTCTGACGTTTACCACCCCTAGGCGAGATATGCGACATATCAAACGAACAGACCGGACTGTACGGTAAGTGTTACTGGTTGGATTCACAGGAGTGTGAGCGGGCTTGCTCGTCGATCTTCTAATCGCTCAATACCCGGGTGGCCGTTTCATTTAGCAGACCGCTTGCGTCTTGTGGGTGTTTGATATGATCATCATCTGCTGCCGGCGTATTGACGAGTCTTTAGAGTCCTACACAGAGGTTTCCTAGCTCAAGCGAAACGAAATAGGAGCGCATATGAGATATGTGCGGGACTGAGAATAATGCATGTATAAGATACCGTATTTCATTCTCGCGATGAATGTGTCGAATGGTTGTATGCAATATAACCTAGTTATCGAATCAAGAATTGATTCGATAAGCCGATACATTGGATACTAGCCGGTTATATGCGACATGACCGGATCATTGAATCAAGTGTTGATTTAATGATTTAATGTATAATTATATATTTGATATATTACTTTGCATCAACTAGTATTGGTTCACTTTAAATGGATTTACTCACTTGAAATGCACATTGTATATGTGATATATTTTAGTGCACTTCATTGTATCATGTTTGATGATACATTCTTGCTTGGGTTTGTGTAAAGAATTAAACCATGGTTAGTTAGTGGTTAGGGTTTCATTTCATTTACTTATTCATTTATCTATTTATTTATTTTATTTATTTTATTTAGAAAAGATAATGAGAATGGTGGCTTATTTTGTAGTTTTGTGGAAACTTCATGAAGTGTTGAAAGCTTGACCATTCTTGTTCTTTTCCTAAACCTAACCATTAACCCTAACCATGGTTTATTCTCTACAACTAACTAAGGTTAAGATTATGATAAGTGTCATATTGTTTTTATTTTAAAAATGACTTATCATATCTTTTCTTCTTCTTCTTCATCTTGAGCAAGAAAGAAAACCTAGCTACCATCAATGGCAACTAGTGAAAATGAGTGAAAAATCCAATTCTAAAGTGAACCCACTTCTTATTTCTTCATCCTCTATCTCTTGCCAAGTAGTATAGGGTGTTTTCTTCACAAGTTTCATGACTTGGTGAAGTGGGATTTTGATCTTGTGATGCCTCGACGTAGATCATCTTCGGCATCGAAGCCGACGATCAAGCCCGCCCATTTTTCCGATGAAGCCGATGCTAGAGTCCGGGATTCGACTTGGACAACGGAGGGACATCATCTCGGAGCTTAGGAAGTGGTGGACCAGATCTACAAAGGTTGTAGCCCCTTTCCTTTTAAGTTAAAGTCGTTAACTTGCATCGCATAGCCTATATATCTAGTTAACGATCCGTATTAGGGTTTCTCGGCACTCGTAAAATTTAAATTGGGCATGTTTGATCACTTGTGAGACTTAATTAGTGTGCCTAGGAACCCTACAGTGGTATCAGAGCCTAGCTAGAGCCTTAGGCGATGCGTAGACGGAATTAGAAGTCCGATCGAATCAAAACCCAAACCCAAATTTGCTCTCTGGACAATTTTGAAAAACTGGGTTTTTTCCAGATTAAAAATATGCAGAAAAACCAGCATGAGATTATAAGAATTACAGAGAAGCCCGTACCCCTGAATCCACCAAAGTGCGGCGGAACCGCTGCATTAGCATGGCTAATGCGGCGGTTCCGCGGCTATGTGGTCTCTTCTTGCGTTAAATTTTGCACAGTAATTCTTAGTTTGCAGTGCTGGTTTTCCTGGGAATTTTTAATATTTTTTCAAGAGTTGAATTTTCTGGGTTGTATTGGGGACTCTGTGTATCGATCGGATTGTCTAATTTTGTCAGTGTGTTTTTCCGGGTATTTTTAGAATATGTTAAAAAGTTTGACCGGAGATAAATGCCCATTTTTTCCCCTGCCGGGAAATTTCTAATTGTTTGATTTTTCCGTAGTTTAACGACGTTCTAAGTAGTGCAAGTAACGCGATGGTCCCTCTAGAAGACAACAAACCTTAACTCGATTATGTGACCGTCTTGAACTGCCCTTTGAACCTTCGGGTTTGGGGCAGTACGGCGTGCCACATGTGAGGCGTTGGCTTGACCCTTCTACGGCTGGACCGTTGGTACTGAGGCACGAACTGAATGCTGTTAGACTTATTTCATGTGTTGAGCTGTATCGGGAAAACTTGGGTGTTCGATTGTTCGATCGGAAAGTTTAACATTTTCTATCTTATCCGGAATGTGATACAATAATTGGAATTCAAAAGCAGTTATGAGATAACTGAATGAATATTATAAACATAGCAGCTTAGTCTCACTTGATCGGTTGCCACGGAATTTTGATGTGATCAAAAGTCCGTCGCAATCACGTAGCGTACGCGGATACTCGCCGGGTAAACTTAATAGACAGCCTCACTCCATAGCCCCGACCAAGTGACTGTAGGAGAACCCCGTCGCCGAAAGCATCCGTTCGTGTGCTCGCGGCAGCGGTGTTCCGCCTTGGTGCACTTTGTCGACGGCGTCGGGGGTGCGGCCGCCTACTAAAGTTTGCGACGAGCATTCGATCATGATGTCGGGAATCTTGTTGAATTGCCCGACTTGATATTGAAAAGAGTTTTCGATAATGAGACTAAAATGCGGGGTTTATAATTGTTAGGCATGGGATGTCTAAGTATTTCATTTGATTAGGCATGCGATGTCTAAAAAGGTTGCGGATTCCAACTGTTGTAGTTTTACACCTTCTTTTCTGTGACCGTAAGTGTAATATGTGATATTGCCGGTTTCGTTGCTATATGTCAACGACAATTGGGATACGCATGTTTACTTACATTGATGACATGTGATGTCATGTGTTGCTGGATATGTTATATTGGATCGTCGTGTTTGAATAGCCGGGTTTTTTTTATGTGAGATGAGTGTTTTTCATTTTCATTCATGTAAAAAACTTGTATGTAATATTCTTTTATTGGGGCACTTCCAGGTTGCGAATGATGTCACCGTTTGTATATTATTTATTTTTCCGCATTAGGATAGACCCAAGGAGGGGAGCACAAGTAACCGGGTTCTAGGGTCCAGTGGGAGACCATCTCGAGGAGTCGAGTCCGGGTCTCCTAACTCTAGAATTGGTAGGGTTGCTTGCCGCTCTCGTAGGGGTCTAGGGGTGTGGGATTGGCTATTCATCACGACCGTAGAATCCGTGTTTTATACTGGCTCGTATTGAAAACACGGACGTCCTAGTATATCCAATATTTCATATGATATTTTCTGCTGCGTTATCTGTGATGTAATTATGTGATGTTCTGTGATAGATATAGTATATAGTATATATGATATATTATATAGACGTTGCATATGTTTTACACCCGCGCTAGCCCTGCCTCGCTCTGCCGTTAGTTACCTAACCTAACGGTGCAGACGGGACATCGAGGCGAATGCGGATGGCATAAGCGTACGTTATATTTATCTGTGATGATTAGGTGGACTTAAATGATGGGATATTCATTAATGAGATTAATGAAAGAAAATAAACCTAATCGATGTTGTGGAATCAAATTTCAAAATAAAAACAGGTAGCTACAGTTCTTGCTTTGCATCGCGGTGTTCATTATAGAACATCCTGCACCTTATTCGATGAGGAAAGGACCGAGATCCCTTCACCGGGAGTGACTCCTTTAGCAATAACTGGCAGATGCTACAACCCTCGGTTTGTCTTTGATCGCTTCTATAGTTTCCGCTTTGCACAGTGATATATATGATATATCCCGCACCTCATTCGACGAGGAAAGGGCCGACGATCCCTTCACCGGGAGTGACCCCTTTAGCAAAACTAGAAAAGCCTCGAAAACAGTCCATTTAAAAACCATTTGATTCCGCAACGAGATCAAGTTCAAAGCGTTAAAGGTTTTCATAAAAACCGTTCTCAACCCTCCGTCATTTTAGGAAGTAGAGTACTTAGTATTCGTGCTGTGTTTGTTGACCATAGTCAAGGCACAGTGTACGGTAGCTAAGTGATGTCTTCCTACACCGCATATGATGCGATTAGTTAGGACAGTCGCGTGACTTTGTTGACCTTAGTTAAGGGTCATGTGGGTGGGTCTAATTAATCATGAAATGACGGGTAGAACTTGACTAGTACTTATGATTTGTTGACCTTAGTTAAGGTCATAAGTGCTAGGGGTAAAAACCTTTATCGGGAGTTTCAAGTGTTGAAATTTGCAATGAGATTGCATACCTTCTATATGATAGTTGGATCCCGATACCCACTGCGAGTAATTGTTACTCCTGGGAGAGTTTTGCACTTTACAATTAGCCGATCAAGTAGGTGTCTAGAAAGGTGTCAACGGGGTTACGTGTAATGACCCCAAAATCTTTATACATTTGTATTATCCCTCTTCAATAATATACCGTATTTATTTGTACTTGGTATTTTCCTTTTTCTATTAAATTTATTATTATTTTATTCCTTAATCTATTATGTATTTTTTTTCTAGGTACAATTTCATTTTCTTATATTTAAGTTTTTAACTTCTCATTCTTATTTTTCCTTTCATAAATATTTAACCCAAATCCATTATTCTAATTCTCTACAGCCCATCTAAAAAGCCCATTTTCTTTTTAAGCAACATCATATATTTAATTCTAATTAAATATATGCATGAACAATCTTATAGCTCATTGGTTAAGTCCTTGCATTGTTATTCCATAAGTCACATGTTCAAATCCCCATTCTTGCAATTATTTTTTTATCATTTTTTATTCTTCCCATAACCTAGAAATGAGACCTTTCATTTCCAAAATGAATGGTGACCTTTCATTTCTCTTTTAATTCTCATGTTAAATGCATATATTATTATTCACCATTACAACATCTTTATTTGTCCTCCTCCATCTTTTCCTTCCTCATATTTTTCTATCTCTCACTTCTTCCTCTTCACCAAGATGACAAGAAGAAGAACATGAAGAAGTCTTCAAGAAGGTCTCGCTAGTAACGCGAGGCTATCGGCGGATAGATAAGCCCAGTGACAATACCGGCTTGTGCACGTAAGTCCCTTCTCTCTCCTTTCCACCCATCTCTTTTTTCCTCTTGTCATGCATCGTGAACCCCCTATTCTTTTCATATCATAATCCATAAGAGAAGATACACATAAACATATACATATACATATACATAAGTTTAGATATATATGATTCTATATGGTTTAATAATATCTTATTATCTCTTGTTCAAATTAAAATATTTTTAATTCTTTCTTCATGATTATGAATGTTTATTACAAGTTGTGAGAACATAGATTTCAATCCATAATATATCTACGATATCTCATGGAATCAGTTTGGTTATTAAAAGAAAGGATAAAGCTTGCATAAAAATACTAGTTAATCTTTTTGCCGATTTTAGTATACACATCAATACCTTTAGGTTTAAAATAATTTTTAGACATTAATTTTTACTTCTGAAAATTTCATGGAATTTACATATGATAGATTATATTATTTTATACATGCTGTAAAAATTTTAGATCGATCCGCATAACAGTTTGTGAATTACATCGTATTTATTCACTGATCGTAAAACAGAAAACTGCAGCTATCGGTCAATTTCTAGGACACATAACTTGGTATACCGGTATCCAAATTGAGAAAACTCAGATGTTTTTGATATCTACATCGAATGATATAGATTTTATTAGTTTTATAGTTTTACTGAAAAACTACCTAAGATAAAGAAAACTGCATTACAATATTAAGTGACGGATCTGGACAGAATCTGTCCTGATTCGCACATTGTTTTTAAATTGGACATAACTCGAACACCCGATATACGTTTGTGACAAAATTTAGATGTGTAGATGCACCATTGATAGAAATATAATTTTATGTATATTATATTACTTAGGAATGCATGAAACAACCTGATATAGGCTTTACAATACAATATATAGTTGCTGTCCAGAAATCTGAATTTCTGTTTTAAATGCTGATATTAAAATGATCATAACTAGAGCTTCATAAATCCAAATCGTATGAATCTTGGTGTTTTCGATAAGTACATCGAAATACCTACAATTTTATAATAATTTTCGTAATCTGAAACCTGATACAAATTAACTCAAACTGCGTTTTAAAAATATGTGACGGTGCCGAATAGATTCTGATCTGTTTTGCGCGACGATACGAAAACATATATATCTCTCAAACCGGTAGTCATATTTAGGCAAAACTGGAACTCACGCATGCAAAACATTTAGAGCCATATTTCTGTTTATATTTCGTATTCGTTCAACTTGATTAATTAGTCGTACATAATATTTCTTTACAGCATTGTTTATGGTAGTTACTCGAATAATATACTTGACTCATTTCATGCTATTCGAACATGTATACATATTTATCTTGATCATTAAATTGTTGTATGTACTTAAAGACGATAATTAAATACTTGAGTTATATTTTGAAAACTATACAAAAATATTTTTACATAAAACCCCCTCAAGTTTATAAATTACCCTAAGGACCCTAACAATTATAAGACCACGATTCATAATTCTGATTGTCTGACTCGGGTTTGAGTCTGATTAATTTGACTTGAATATGATTCAAGTCAACCTATAATCTACAAGATTCCAATTCAAAATGAACACATGAATCCATGAATACAATTATCAATCTATATAACTTGGCTGAACCGAAGCATGGATATATTCCTTTTACATGATTCTCAGTATTCCATTTACATGACTCTACGGTTACAACCGTTTCCTGATATCATGGTTTCGGTCAGTCAGTCAATCAATTATACAATTAGTACAATTTACAAGACAAACAATACAATCAAAACACTACGGGGTTTAAGGGGTAGATTGGTACGGAAGGTGTTAAAGGTGGCACGAGGTGGTCATATTTAATACACCTAACATGAATCCAGTTGCTGTTGTACCGTGGCATAAACGGTTCCTTGTACTATACGTGCCCTTAGTCTCTGGCATATAGAGACTCCTCTCGTATACACTGGCATCCTTCTGTACCAAGCTACAAAACTTGAATATGTTTCAAGTCAATCTATATTCTTTTATATTCCAACTCAAGATGAATACATGAATTCCAGATTCCAGTTAACAATCTATATAACTTGACCGAACCAAACCATGGATATTCCTTTTACATGATTCCCAGTATTCCATTTACATGACTCTACGGTTATAACTGTTTCCTGATATCATGGTTTCGGTCAGTCAATCAAGTCAATCAAAGTTAATCAAGCAATCATTACAAGTTTACAAGATAACAATACAAATATGACATCACGGGGTTTAAAGGGGTAGATTGGTACGGAAGATGTTAAAAGTGGAATGAGGTGGTCAGATTAAGACACCTAACCTATATTCCGTTGCTGTTGTACCGTGGCATAAACGGTTCCTTGTACTATACGTGCTCTTAGTCTCTGGCATATAGAGACTCCCCTCGTATACACTGGCATCCTTCTGTACCAAGCTACAACAACAGCGTTAGCACCATACTATTATAATATGACAATACAATACAACATTAAAAGCTACTCTCTCTCTCTTTTACTCTCTGTCTATTTCTCCATTATCTTTGGAACTTACCGAGCGACCTGTTCGCTGACGACATTCTATTTCTTTCTTCTTTGAATGTCGTCAGGTGCGTCGGACCAAGCTGAGATCGAGCCCACCAGTGAAGACTTGTAGCGGTTCCACGAAGACCTCGAGCTCTAGATATTGTATCTTGTTCTTTCCAGTATTTTTCATTTTCATGTTATGCCACTGTTTAGGCATCGCTTTTCATTTCAGTTGTATTTTCCTTTTCATGCATTGTATAAAGAATGTTATTAATAAAAGTTGCTGTTATTTCTATTATTCGTCTCTTGTGATTCATTTTATATTGCTTAGTTACGCTTAGCGTATGTACTTCTGAGTACATACGTAGCGGGCCTCGTCACGTCCACTTCGCCGTACACTGGGAAGCGGGGAGTGACATTACGCCTCTGGGAAAACGAGGTTTACTGTAATTAGGTCCGTGCGAAAGCAGGGGGAACCTCCCTCAAAGTACCGACACTGGCCTGGCTGAAAGATTGGCGAACTTGTAAAGTGTAATTAATCCCGGCTAGTCTTTCCTTTTAGGGTTTGAAGGAAGATTTGATAAAAACAGTGGGAGCCATCCTGATTAGATAAAATAACCAATCTAATCTTGGAAGAGCGCACGCAGAGTGTTTTCTTCTCTCTCTCTCCAGGTAGCGACCATATCACGCCTTAATCAAGATAATAATATGGATGTATTGACCGAACCCGCTTGTTATACTGAGCTGGGGAACGTTGGTCCCGCTCCAACTTATAATTGTTATAAGACAGAGCAGGAAATAGGGGAATACCAGAATTCCTATGCCGCCCAAACGAAGAAAGTGCATATGATGCATCTCCTTCGGGTGTGTTCATTATAAAGAACTGTTTCTCAGTATCCTCTGAATCCTGGGTATTTGATACAGGATCAGGATCCCAGATATGTAATCTGTTACATAGGGCTACAAAAGGGTAGAAAACTGAGAACGGGTGATGAGTTTCATGAGACAGAAAACGGGGCAAGTGTTGCAGCCAAGTCTGTTGGTCACTGTCACCTTGTGTTACCAATACATTGATTCTGAACAAATGCTATTAGATATCGAACTTGATATACAAAATCATATCAGTCTCTTTATGAGTAAAGAAATGATAAAATTTTGTATTGATGGATAATGTTTTGAACATTTCCTATATCAAAAGTTGATCGGTTCAGGCACGTTATCTAAAAGCATTGATGTTCTAAATCAAACTACAGTTCCTAGTATACAGAACACACACAAGAGGAAGAGTTCAGAAATGAACGAATCCTTCTTGAGGCATTGTAGACTAGGTCATATCAATGCGACCCGACTGGATGAAGTTACATTTTAGATGCATATTTAAATCAGTTTGAATTTACATCTTGTGAAACTTGCCAGTCATGTCACAAAGATTAGATGACCATAGCTCTGTTTATTGGAAACAGAGAAAGTGTTAGTGAACTCTTGGGACTGATACATGATGATGTATGTAAGGTCTCCTGTCTACACATGCCAGGACCGGTTCTTTGTACTTCATTACGTTCTCAGATGATCTCTCAAGATTCAGACATATGTTCCTGTTGAAACATACGTCCGAACCTTTTGAGATATTCACAGAATATAAGTTAGAAGTAGAGAACTAATAACCGGGTATAAGTATTATGTCCTATGATGAGATCAGGGAGGAGAATACTTGTGCATGGCATTCCTGGACCATTCTAAAGGAGAATGAGATTCTCTCTCCGTATTACTCCTCTGAATACCCCACAGCACAACGGTGTATCAGGGCGGAGCAATCGCACAATATTAGATATGGTGTGCTCTATGATGAGTATTACTGAGTTACCTATTTCCTTTTGGGGTTATGCGCTTGAGAAGCTGCATACCTATTGAATTAGGTTCGAATCAGATCACTGCCTACCATTCCATATGAGATATGGTATGGGAAGAGCCTTTCTCTTAAGTAAGTTAAGATTTGGGATTGTCCGGCCTATGTCAAAAGCAAAATCCGGACAAGATCGAGGCAAGGTCAGTTCTGTAGAACTGGAAAGGTTCCAGCTATACAAAACTGCAGCTGATTTGACAGAACCAAAGGATTCAATGGTCCCCGACGAACCTCAGCCTCTCCGCCGATCTGGTAGGGTTCCTCATCCGCCTGAGAGATACCTTGGTTTCTCGATGACAGTGGGAACAAGGAATGCATCATGAGATGATGACCCAACTAGATTCGAGCAGGCCATCAAGAGTAGGGACTCTGTAAGAATGGCTGGATGCTTAGCGATCTGAGATGGAATCCATATACACCAACAAAGTATGGACTTTGGTTGCTATATCTGAAGGGTTAAATCCCCATCAGGAGCAAGTATATCTTGAGAAGATTATTTGGTGTAGATGGAAAAGTTGAGACTTTCAAAGCTAGACTTGTTAAAGGTTTTAGTCATCAACCAGGTGTGGATAATGATGAAACCTTTTCTAGGGACTATGCTTAGGTCCATCTAGATCCTACTTGCCATTGCTACATACCATAACTACGATATCTGGTGGTTGGGTGACATGACTACTTTTCTAAATAATGATTTAGAAGAGAACGTCTATAAGTACACAGCCAGAGGGCTTCGTAGACAGTGGGAGCAGCGGAAACGTGTGCAAGATGTTTTATGTGATGAAGCAGGCGTCGCGGAGTTGGAACGTCTGTTTTGATGAATTAGTCAAACAGTTTGACATCATCAGAATGGTAGATGAACCTTGTATATACAAAGAGGTAGTAGAGAGTATGGTAGTGATCCTCGTAGAATACGTGGATGACATACTCTTGATAGGGAAGGCGTTTCTTATGCTACGCACGGTCAATCTCCGCTTATCACAACCATTCTCCAAATAGGATAAAGGTGATACCACCTCGATCCTGGGGAGAATCACTGGAAAAGTTCCAGGGTGATGGGGACGACTGAATGTCAGTCGCAGGCATTGTCTTTACCCTCGGTTAAGGGACGGTATGTTGGAAGAGTTCCAAGCTAGATACCGTGGCAAACTAGATGATAAAGGCTGGTAACATCGCTATTAAAGATACTACCAAAGAGGCAGTTTGGGTGTATATTGGTTCATAAGATGAACTAGGTTCCTACCATTGTATGACAATGGAACTGTGGCTTTGGCCTAGGAACCCTGGTCCCATCAGTGACCCAGACATATTCTGAGGCAGCATCACCTGAACATGGAGATAGATGATCTCCGGGGTGATCGAGGTTAGGAGAGTAGACTAAGAGGAGAACACGGCGGATCCACTCACGAAGGCCTTTTCCCAAAGAGAGACTTTTAGGGGATGGTTGAGTATTAGATACTACAACTACTTCTACAGATGGCCCTAGTGCAAGTGGGAGATTGTTAGTTATATGTATGCCCTAGAGGCCATTACTGTACATTGGATGTATATTGTAGTGGATGCTGGGACATATATAGGTAGGACTTTCTTGCTCAACATGATAGTACGCTATCTGGTTGCTCTTTATCTTAACATGTATACTTTCTGTCTCTCTGATCACATGCTGATAAAGCCCTTAGGATGTGTACTCGACTTCCAGGACTATGATGCAGATCATACTAGTGGGGTCTGGGTAGTCAATGAGTACATCCTTCAATGTTCCTAGTCGTGGGAATATCGAGACAGGGCATCGATATTCCAGAGTAGACTAGCGTATATCTTCTCGACCCATGTGATGGGCGATGGATGATCCCATATCCATTGGTGTTTGACATCAGAGATGGTATATGGGTGCTCAGTGGAGACTGGGTACACTGAACGGACTCGCCGAGAACTCCCAGATGGTATTATACCTCACGTCAGATGGCAGTTCTCTGGTGACACTGGTACAGCTTAGTCTGTTGACCCGAGATCGTCATAGAGTCTTGTGTGTCTCCCACTGTGCTTTGATTTCCACCCTACCACGGCTCTACTGAGTCGTGCAAACAGGTGGTTTTTGGGTACAGTCCCGATTCACATGGAGGCAATGAGCGATAGGAGGGGATTCGTCTCTCCCGGTATTGGGGGTCGATGTTGCGCTATGCTCGACTGGCCATAACAGGAAATCCCTGGCCAGGGTTGCTGTGATATACTGGTAAGAGTTATCAGTAGTTTCACGATAGTTATGGACCCTACGTCGGCATGACTTATCAAGCTATTGGGGTCTGACGTTTACCACCCCTAGGCGAGATATGCGACATATCAGACGAACAGACCGGACTGTACGGTAAGTGTTATTGGTTGGATTCACAGGAGTGTGAGCGGGCTTGCTCGTCGATCTTCTGATCGCTCAATACCTGGGTGGCCGTTATGTTTAGCAGACCGCTTGCGGCTTGTGGGTGTTTGATATGATCATCATCTGCTGCCGGCGTATTGACGAGTCTTTAGAGTCCTACACAGAGGTTTCCTAGCTCAAGCGAAACGAAATAGGAGCGCATATGAGATATGTGCGGGACCGAGAATAATGCATGTATAAGATACCGTATTTCATTCTCGCGATGAATGTGTCGAATGGTTGTTTGCGATATAACCTAGTTATCGAATCAAGGATTGATTCGATTAGCCGATACATTGGATACTAGCCGGTTATATGCGACATGACCGGATCATTGAATCAAGTGTTGATTTAATGATTTAATGTATAATTATATATTTGATATATTACTTTGCATCAACTAGTATTGTTTCACTTTAAATGGATTTACTCACTTGAAATGCACATTGTATATGTGATATATTTTAGTGCACTTCATTGTATCATGTTTGATGATACATTCTTGCTTGGGTTTGTGTAAAGAATTAAACCATGGTTAGTTAGTGGTTAGGGTTTCATTTCATTTACTTATTCATTTATCTATTTATTTATTTTATTTATTTCATTTAGAAAAGATAATGAGAATGGTGGCTTATTTTGTAGTTTTGTGGAAACTTCATGAAGTGTTGAAAGCTTGACCATTCTTGTTCTTTTCCTAAACCTAACCATTAACCCTAACCATGGTTTATTCTCTACAACTAACTAAGGTTAAGATTATGATAAGTGTCATATTGTTTTTATTTTAAAAATGACTTATCATATCTTTTCTTCTTCTTCTTCATCTTGAGCAAGAAAGAAAACCTAGCTACCATCAATGGCAACTAGTGAAAATGAGTGAGAAATCCAATTCTAAAGTGAACCCACTTCCTATTTCTTCATCCTCTACCTCTTGCCAAGTAGTATAGGGTGTTTTCTTCACAAGTTTCATGACTTGGTGAAGTGGGAGTTTGATCTTGTGATGCCTCGACGTAGAACATCTTCGGCATCGAAGCCGACGATCAAGCCCGTCCATTTTTCCGATGAAGCCGATGCTAGAGTCCGGGATTTGACTTGGACAGCGGAAGGACATCATCGTGGAGCTTAGGAAGTGGCGGACCGGATCTACAAAGGTTGTAGCCCCTTTCCTTTTAAGTTAAAGTCGTTAACTTGCATCGCATAGCCTATATATCTAGTTAACGATCCGTATTAGGGTTTCTCGGCACTCGTAAAATTTAAATTGGGCATGTTTGATCACTTGTGAGACTTCATTAGTGTGCCTAGGAACCCTACACTCCAAGATCTGAATAGTTCGTTCCGACTGACCATCTGTTTGTGGATGATAAGCCGTGCTGAAGTTCAGGCTTGTCCCCAAGCTTGCTTGCAGACTTTGCCAAAATTGCGATCGAAACCTGGTGTCATGATCGGAGACAATGCAGACCGGTACTCCATGAAATCTCACAATTTCTTGTATGAGTTCATGGGTATCAGAGATAGTACATTATGAAGAGTTTAAATTTTTAAATCGATTATTACCTCCATGTACTTCTTTGCTAGTGTCTCAGTTGATTGACCAACTCGAAATGGGATGAAGTGAGCCGACTTTGTGAGTCTATCCTCAATGACCCATACGGCATCGTTACCCTTTGTGCTTCGAGGAAGAGCAGTCATAAAATCCATCGTGATGTGTTGCCACTTCCATTCTGGGATTGGTAATGGTTGAAGTAATCCAGCAGTCCTCTGATGTTCAACCTTTACTTGCTGACACACCAAGCATTTTGCGACGCTTCTGGCTACTTCACGCTTCATTCCATGCCACCAATAATTCTGACGTAGATCTTTGTAGATTTTGGTACCTCCAGGGTGTACTGAGTAGAGAGAGCTGTGAGCTTCTTTCATTAACTCTTCCCAAACAGGACCTTTTGGTACACACAATCTGCTGCCGTATCTCAAAGATCCATCTTCATGAATGATGAAGTCTGTTCTGAGTCCATTCTCCACTTGTTCTCTGATCTTTTGCAACTTAGCATCATTTGCTTGGGCTGCTTTGATCTGATTGACAATGGTAGATTGAACTTGTAAATTCATCAAACTTGAAACATTACCCGGCATGACTACTTCAATCTCCATCTGATGCAAGTCTTGTTGAAGTTTCCACTGAGCGGTGAGATTCATTGATAATGGTTGGCGACTAAGTGCATTAGGTACCACATTCACCTTCCCTGGGTGATATTGCAAGTTGATGTCAAAGTCCGCCATGAGTTCTAACCATCTTCTCTGCAGCATATTCAACTCCTTCTGAGTAAACACATACTTCAGGCTCTTATGATCTGTGTAGATGTTCACTCGTTCACCAAGTAGATAATGCAGCCAAATCTTGAGAGCAAAAATGACGGCTGCCAATTCCAAATCATGCGTCGGATAATTGCGCTCATGAATCTTCTGCTGCCTTGAAGTATAAGCCACAACTTTACCGTGCTGATGTAGAACACATCTTAATCCCTTACCGGATGCATCGCATTGAACTTCGAATCCCCCAGATTGGTCCGGTATAACGAGAATAGGTGCTGATGTCAACCTTGACTTGAGTTCTACAAAAGCTTGTTCGCATGCTTCTGACCACACAAATTCTTCATCTTTACGTGTGAGCTTGGTCAAGGGTGTTGCTATCTTCGAAAATCCTTCAATGAATCTTTTGTAATATCCAGCTAAGCCTAAGAAACTCCGAATGTCCTTCACTGACTTTGGTATAGGCCATTCGCTAACTGCTGAAACTTTTGCTGGATCCACCGAGATTCCTTCTCCTGATACGATATGTCCAAGAAAACCAACTTGCTTTAGCCAAAACTCGCACTTGCTGTACTTGGCATAGAGCTGATGTTGTCGAAGAGTTTCCAGGACAATTCGTAGATGTTCTGCATGCTCTTTCCGATTCTTAGAATACACCAGGATGTCGTCGATGAAGATGACAACAAACCTGTCTAAGTACTCCCGGAAAACTTGATTCATTAGGTTCATGAATATTGCGGGTCCGTTGGTCACTCTAAATGGCATCACGAGAAATTCGTAATGTCCATAGCGAGTTCTGAAAGCTGTTTTGTGAATATCAGTTTCCTTGATCTTCACCTGATGATAACCTGAATGAAGATCCAATTTAGAGAAAACAAAAGATCCACTTAGCTGATCGAATAAATCGTCGATGCGTGGGAGTGGATACTTGTTTTTTATAGTGACTTCATTCAAGGCTCTGTAATCGATGAACATTCTGTATGAACCTTCCTTCTTCTTCACAAGTAGTACAGGTGATCCCCAACTTGAAGTGTTGGGACGAATCCATCCTTTCGCCAGTAATTCGTCCAACTGTGTTCGGACTTCCTTCAAACCTTCTGGACTTAAACGATAGGGTGCTTTGATCACTGGTTGTGCTCCTGGTACTAAATCAATACTGAATTCAAGAGCTCGATCGGAAGGCAAACCTGATATATCGTCAGGAAATACATCGTCGAACTCTCGAACCACATCTGGTCTTGATTCTTCCTCTGCTTGAGCTGCTGCAACTACTGCTTCTCTTGGCTTCGCTTTGTAGGTACTTGGCTCCAGTGTACGGTCTCTGCTTTTGAAATAGAAGACCGGATGGTCTGGAATATCGAATACTATCCTCCTTTGACGACAGTCAATGGTAGCATAAAAAGTTCCAAGCCAATCCATTCCTAGAACCACATCGAAGTTCGGTATGTCCAGCACTTTGAAGTCAGCATAAAACTCTCTGCTGCAGACGACGACTGGACACAAACGGTATCCTATGGTTGCCTTTAGAACGCCATTTCCTGAACTGACATTCCAGCTAGGTACAAGCGGTGAGACTGGAATCGCATGGGTTCGAACAAACCGTTGCGACATAAAGCCGTGAGATGCTCCAGTATCAAACAGTGCTAGTACAGGGATTGAGGATACTAAGATTGTACCTAAGGTATGTGGGATATGTTTTAGGTATAGGTAAAGTGTGTAAATAAACAAGACTTAAAGAAAAGTTTGAGAAGAATAGTTTACCAGTGATGACTTGGCCAGTAGCCTCAGCTTCTTCCACTGACATAGTGAAAGCCTGGCGCCTTGGTACATTCCTCCTGTTCTGAGAAGCATTCCTCGGAACGTTCCTTTGAGCTTGATGGAACTGACGAGGAGGTGGTGCGGCTTGTGGTCCTCTGGGTGGTGCAGGTAGTGCAAGTCTGGGAGCAGGTTCTTGAAGAGCTGGTCGCTGCGGATAGGTAACTGCTGGCCTGGGTGCAGCAATCGGGTTTTGCTTTTGGGGACAAGACCCATTATCTTGAGCAGCTGAGCCGCAGATCAAGCAAAGATGGTTCGCTCGCCGGCAGTTTTTCATCATATCTCCAGTTCTCTTGCAGTAGGTACAAAAGGCTGGGCTGGGACGGTTGTTCTGTACTCCGGGTCGCCTTGGCACAAAAGATGGCCTGGACGAGGCTCCTCCTGCCATCTGGTTGGCAGGACGCTTAAATCCAGCAGATTGAGGTCTTCCCCTCGCCTTTACCACTGCCTCATAACGACGGGCAGCTTTCAGAGCCGATTCATGAGTCGGAAAATCTCCTGTGGCCAGTGCAGCCTGGATTTCCGAATCCAAACCTTGTTGAAAGCGACGGTGTCACGCCCCGCTTCCCAAAGTACGCTAAAGTGGGCCCGTGACATAGCCAACCATGCTACCTGTGGATAGGAAAAATCCTTCCACGGTCACATTACGGCTGTGGAGATATCAAGAACAGGAAAGTAAACTAACTACCTAGTACATGTCCATAAGCCAGAGTAAAAGAATCAAGAGATAACAATATGCGGAAGCCAAAAGATACAATAAATGAAACACCTGGAGTGAAACTACGTACCGACAGGAACCTCACCGCTCGTCTAACAGCGGCAAAACTCCTAATCAGTCTGCAGCAAGGTAGAAGAATCTGGGCCAAGCAAAACCCAGACGTCAGCGCATCAAGTCATCAAGTAATATAATATGAACAGTGTAGCAGGCAATGTAATATAAACATGATTAAAACGAGAGTAGCAATAATATGAATCAAGCAGTGCAGGGTAGTGTGCATTGGGTATCTAAACTGTTCTATCAGGTTTTCTATTCTAGAGTCTTTGAAACCAAATTGATGAATCATCTATGTAACTCAATAGTATCCCATGCATGCCCGGGACCACGGTCAAGACCCTCGGGGCTGAATCCGAGACGTGCCGCTAGGCAGTAACAGGTAGCAGGATGGGCGAGTGATGTCAGCATCATCACTCCGGGGCTGGCCTAGCCCGTTAAACTGATCAGAACAGGTATCGAACTGTTGAGTTACGAGTCAGGTTTCACCTTTGATTTTCCCATACCCCCAAGTTATGTATGTCGAGTCAGGTATTCAGTAATCAAGAACTAATGCCAACACAGGATCAGGTAAAAGCAGGTTTGTCTGGATAGACAACAGGAATGGTCCATGAGGACTACATGTCAGGTTTGTTGGCATTAGACACAAGATCAGGTAACAGGTAAAGCCATGGTACATCATGTCAAGCCAGGTAATGTATAAAGGTGTCATGTCATGTCAAGAGTGTACGGTACCATGTCATGTCAAGTAGGAAGTGTAACAGGTCATGTCAGGGAGCACAAGATGTCATGTGGGTGCTCATAATCAAACTAACATAAGCATGTGTATAAATAAACAAGCATGAGTACTATCAGAACAATAAACTGGAACATGTAATATGATATGCAAATAGATATAATTTCAAGGATATAGATGCACAGTTATCGATTAGGGTTACATTTATAGTTCCAATATTAATTAGGATGCAATTTATTAAACATGGAGTGTTAATATCACATTATTATGTAGTAATGTGATCTATGGATGCAATTATATGTATCTTAAATACGATGGATGCAAACGGGTATCCGAAAAGTTATAAAACTATAAAATGGTAATGTGGGATGTACAATTAAGCAATATGTGATATAAATATTGATATATTAATATTAATATGGATAGCATATTCAAAGCGATTAATAACTATAAAAGTGGTATTGATTAACCATGCACAAGAAAGTCCGTTCAGAAATTCAGCGTCACCCTAATTTGTAAAATAGCTTAAAAATAACAAACGTTCTCCAAAAGGGACATGTCTTATACCAAAACAAAGATAATTCAATAAGGTTTTCAGTTTTATAAGTATAAGCATCTCAGGTTGTCCCTACAAAAAGTTATGAACATTCGAAATTGGAAGTTTGCTGCTGGAATTTCCCTGGACAGCAGTTTGGAGACATTCTCATTTGCATTTTACGTTATTTAAACAATTTAATTTGCAAGTAAATATTTCATAGAGTTATAATATTATTCTGAGTTAGCTTCGTAATGAACTAAAGAACGTATACTAATGATTTTTCTATGATTTTTCTATGATTTATAATGAATTTTATAAGGTAAGGTGTACAGTAAATTTCAGATTTATCGTATCCGCTTTTTCAACGACGTTTCATGTGTAAACTATAATATTTTCAAATATATAATATTATAAAATGCAGATTATAAACTAATTAAAGATAATAATAAGAAATATTACGACGATATATATTTTAATTGATATGGATGCAGTATAATGTAATCTAGTATGTCACAAGATAAGTTTTCATGATCTAGATTTAATATGATATAAACGGATGCAAACGGAACATCGAAACGTTATAAAATTAAACATGGGGCACTAGATTTAAACTATAGGTATGGTATTTATTTAAATAGGTATAAAATTAATTATATAGCATGTAGCAAGATTAACTTGCCTCGATGGGTCGCGAATCGGGAAAACGGAACGTTAACCGTCGGCGGGGAAAACTCGCGACGGGCGCACGGTTCACGGAATGAACCCAAACGGCGAACAAAGGAACCACACGGGTCGGGGTACCTCGCTGGAACGTCGTGAAGCTCACCGGCACGACGGAATTCCGGCAACAAGAGAACAGTTAAAAAAAATGAGAAACGAGACATGAAGCAAGAAGAGAAAGAATGATAAAGAGAAGTACGAGAGAATATATGAGAGAGAGAGAGAGAAAAAGTGGAGAGAGAGAGAGAGAGAAAAAGTGGAGAGAGAGAGAGAGTGGGAGTGGGGCCCACGGGAAATGGAGAAGGATGTTTGGCTGAAGAGAGGGATAAATGGTTAGAAAAATTTAAATTAAAGATTTAAAAGATTTGAGGAACAGTAATATTTTATATGGTTAACCAAATATATTCGATGGTTTATATATATTAAAATCTGGGATTTTGGCGCAAAGTAAAACATTTCCAAATCGCGCCCGGGTCGGGTCCAAAAATTTGAAATTGAAATAATAGAATTTTAGACGGGATCCAAAATTTAAAATGAAGTGTTTTATGATTAAAAAGCATACCCCCAAAACGGACACATGTACGCACGTGTAGCCGTCCAAACTCGCCCGTTTCACTGAACGGGACGAGAACACAATACACGGACGCTACCATAAGGCTAGGGGTGTCAAGCAGGCCAAGATGAATATTTTTAATTTTATTTTAGATGCCAAAAATTGTTATATGCAGAAATTAATTTCCGGGTAGAATTTACAATAATTAACCATCACGCAAGATAAATGAAATAAGTGCCACACTACGTTCGAACGGTAACTGAAATTAGTAGCATTGGGCTCGGGTGTTACAGAGAACAAATTAATAAAAATAAATATTTCTCCTTCAGGTATTCTACGGTGCCTTCCTGTGTCAATTGTTAATTCTTGGTCATTGAGATTCGCGGATTTTTCAGATTAATATTTAGAGATAGATCTTACCTTTCTTTTTATCTCCTCAAACAAATCGAAATGATTGAAGTTTTTCTATTTGGAATCGTCTTAGGTCTAATTCCTATTACTTTAGCGGGATTATTTGTAACTGCATATTTACAATACAGACGCGGCGATCAGTTGGACCTTTGATTGAATAACATTTTTTTGATTGACCTCTCATCCGTCGGTATAAGGTGTGCCATAACTCTGTTAAAAATATTGTGTTAGCTGTGTAATATGTGATATAAAAATTTCGAATTATTGAGACATATCTTACCGACTAAGCATGGTGAACTTTGCGTCATACTCATCTACTGACTTGGTCCACATCGAACCTTGTTGCAGATGGATGAACTGTTGTTCCATGTCGAACCTGGCAGTCTCAGGGAAGTACTTAGAGTCAAACATGTCGCGGAAAGTCTTCCATTTGATAGGCTGTTCAAGACGGCTTTCTTCCGCCTTCCACCAGTTGCGAGCATTGTCCGTGAGCTGCAGTTTCGCCACACGAACCCAAGCTATGTCTGGCACTTGTGCGGCCGCCAGATCATCCATTATGCTCTATGCCCATTCCTCAGCTTCAAGTGGGCTTCCTTTACCAGAGAACTGCTTGGGGTGCAAAGCCCTGAATTGCTTCACCCCAGGTGCGTTTACCTCGGGACGGTTCATTTAAAGAGCAGCCTGCTGCTGCTGTCCCTCTAGGAGGCTTCGGATTGCCTCAAGCAGAACCGTCTGCTCGTTGATCGGAGCAGGGACGGCAGGTGTGAGTGGTAGGGCTGGAGGTGTGTTGTTGACATTGGTGCTGGTGTTGTTCGGGGAATCCATAACCTTGAAGAAAAATTTGGGTTAGGACAGATTCAAAATATTTGAAATGATAAGATTCAATGAATATGAAATTGTAAGATTTAAGGAACATGAATTGTAAAGAATGTTTTAGTTGCTGGTTCTTGTGTTATATTGCTTAGGTTGTTCACGCAGAACAGAACTGCATAGTATGGTTCTATACAGCTCTGACCTGCATGGGCCACCAACAAAACCTGTCATGCCCCGCTTCCCGGTATACGGCGAAGGGGACGCGACGAGGTCCGCTACGTATATACTCAGAAGTACATACGCTAAGCGTATCTAAGAAATATAAAGATAATCACAAGAGACAAGAGATAAAATAACAGCAACTTTATTTATTAATATTCTTTGTACAATGCATGAAAAGTAAATACAACTGGAATAAAAACGATGCCTAAACAATGTCATAACAGGAAATGAAAATACTGAATGGAAATGTACAATGGCTAGAGCTCAGGGTCTTCGAGAAACTGATCCAAGTCTTCACTGGTGGGCTCGATCTCTGCTGTGTCCAGAACACCTGACGACATTCAAAGAAGAAAGAAATAGAATGTCATCTGCGAACAGGTCGCTCGGTAAGTCCCAAAGTTAAGGGAGAAATAGAAAAGACAGAATAAGAATGTATCTTTTAAAGTTGTATAATATTGTAGAATATTGTGTTAACGCTGTTGTTTGTAGCTTGGTACAGAAGGATGCCAGTGTATACGAGAGGGGTCTCTATATGCTAGAGACCAGGGCAAACTGAAAGTATAAGGAACCGTTATGCCACGGTACAACAACAACAGGATTCATGTTAGGTGTCTTAATCTTACTGTCTCGTACCACTTTTAACACCTTCCGTACCAATCTACCCCTTAAACCCCGTAGTATTTTGATTGTATTGTTATATTGTATTGTATAAGTTGTATAGTTGGGTGACTGACCGAAACCATGATATCAGTAACGGATGTAAACTGGATTCATGTAAATGGAAAGTATATCCATGGTTTGGTTCAGTCAAGTTGAATAGATTGATAACTGGATTCATGGATTCGTGTGTTCATATTGAATTGTAATATTATAGATTTAGAGATTGACTTGAATCATAGTCAAGTCAGGTTAATCAGACTCAAACCCGAGTCGGACAGTAGAGATGTAAATCGAAGTCTTATATTTACTAGGGTCCTTAGGGTAATTTATAAAACTTGAGGGGGTTTTATGTAAAAATACTTTTATATAATTTTCAAGATACACCCCAAGTATTTATTATTCGTCTTTATAGTTGTGATGAGTGTAATTTTTATTTTGTGATATTTCTAGTGAAAATATCCTAATTCCATAAATAAAGGTATTTATGTGTAAATGGTGATTATATTGAATTCATGGTATTTTAGTGTAAACCGATTCTTATGACATTTTTAGAAAATGGTTGAACAAAATAGATATTTTCATGATAAATATACATATATTTATACAAAAATAATTTTAATAAATATTTTATATTCTAAAAAATCGTGTTTTCTTAAGATGTCGTATTTTAAACCTTTCGAGACCGAATGCTCCTTGCGGAGGTCTGAATCACGCACTACTAAGCCTGAGGGTGCACGATAAAACATACTATCCCGAACGTGTTCCCTAAAATGGGTTGTAGTGGCGCTTTGCAAAGATTTTAAAAATACAAACCTTTAGAATACGGTTTTTATTAAGTAAATGGTATTTATTTGCAAAAGTCGATTTTTTCGTATTTTAGATTCTAGGGTTTTCTATTTCAACTAGACTATTTCTAAATAGTCTAAACAACAAGTTGTTAGAAGTCTCAAATCACCTCTTCACCGCCAATTGTGGCCAGGTAAGTACAAATGAGGAAAGGAGGGATCCGCTCACGAATCGTGAGACGGGCCTTTTAAAGTTACCTTTGCTCACTTGCCTAGCCTAGAAACCACAAAGTCAGGTTTAGATAAACGACCGATGTCCACAACTTATCGTATTTTCCTATTAAAAGATATTTGTTTTAAAAGTGTAACAAACCTAAAAGTTTTAGAAAAGGTTTTATTAAGAAAATGGTATTTAAATGTAAAAATCTTGTTTTATCGTATTTTAAGTTTTGATGATATCCTTTAGGGTTGTAATTGCGTGTGTGTTAAAGTAGGTCATTACCTCGTGATCTATTTTAAGGTATAGCAATGTTAAGGGGGTTAAATGTGAAAACGAAACGTTGTGGTATTTAAGTGAAAAAAAGTACGATAAATGGAAACGTTATCATTTCATGTGATAAAACATGTTCAAATTGTTTGTTAAATGATTAATAGTCAACATAAAGATGTTTAAGCATGAATGTATTAGTGAGAAGTGAGATTTTAAAGAAAACCGAATCGGAAATCGGATTTGTTCCGATTCCGTCGGGTTTTGTAAATTCGTATTTTTATGAGAGAAAAGAAAGATAGAAAGGGGGATTTACGGGTTTGGACAACACTAGAGAGTGAGAGGGAAGTAGAGGATCCGCCGGTGCGTCGATTCGTCGTCGATAGTTCCTAGCACGATTACCGGAATTTCGCCGTCGATTTCGTCAGCGTTTCGCCTTTCGCTCGTTTTCCAAAGTACCAACGTTTTCTTTAGATTTTGGGAGAGTGGGCTCAGAATTTTGGGATGAGAGGGTAGGAGGTAGGGGTGTATTTATAGGGTTAGGCTAGGGTTTGGGTAGGTTTAGAGTTTTTAATTTAAAAAATGTAAAAATAATAGGAAAATGTATTAAAAATGTAGTAAATAGGTGTTAATAGGCTCTCTGGAGGTGGTCTGAAGAATTAAAGTATGCAGTGGAGGTGGGGAGGTGAAGAGCCAACTTTTCTCTGTTGATGACACGGCCTACCGGCCAAGTCCGGCCGGCGGCGCCGGCCCGAGTCGGCCAGTCTGCCGGCCGACTCGGCCGAGTCGAGTCGAGTCGCGGTGCCGGAAGTTGGGGGGTCGCCGGAGGTAGCCACTGAACTTCTAACTTTTTGGGTGTAGTGGGAAATTTTGGAGTTATGGCTGTTGGACTTCTATAAAATTTAAAACAAAACAATATTAAAAATAATGTAGGACAGGAGATTTGAACTCTGGTGGCTTGGTTCAGCAGTGCAAGGTCTTACCAATGAGCTACAAACTCCTTCTTGTAATTATAGTGTGAAATAAATACTTAAAGAGATATCAGCAATATTAAATATCCCAAGTATATTTTGAATTTAAATCAATTCTTTGTACATTAAAAATGGAGTTGTTACAACGTCAACGGATCTTTAAACGGGCTCCGGCCTCTATACCGAGGCAACTTGGTCATCAAGTCTTCTAAAAGAGATGACCAAGTTGAATTAAAGAATGAGTAGAATACTTTGTCTCGAACACCCTAGGGTTCTCATCGCATGAGAGGGATAGGGTGGAGGTAGAAGAAAATGCAAAGAGTTGGAAATGGTGAGCTTAAGAAAACTCAAGAGAGCAAGAACTCAAGCATAATCACTTGTGTGTTATTTATTTTGTGAGTAGATATATATGGTTTGTGTAAAGAAAATATCTCAAAAAATATCTATCCAAAAATATCTCCACAAATCCTAAAATATCCATACACAAAACAAACCATCATTAATTCTATGATGACTCACTTAGTGACTCATTAGCATGAGTCACTAAGGAACATGCTAGAAGAAATGAGTCACCAATATGAGTCACCCTTTCCAAAACTTAATAATCATTTAAACCAAAATGATTAATCCAAAAAGAAATGCATCTTCTAAAATATTCTCGTAACGGATTACGAGAATACCCCTCACCTGTATATACATACTTGTATCCGTATTCTGACCGAATACGAATACGAGAGACTAAAATATTCCGACGCAATATAATACATGGATCCGGCTTAAACAAAAGCCCACCAGTATTATCTGTCCGAAATATGACACGTGCACAACTGCACGTGCAATTTCGAACCCTGCTATAAAACCATACGGCCTCTACAACGTTTCGCCCGAACTTGGGAAACTATCTGTGGGGGACTTCAAAAACTCGTCAGTACCCTGGCAGTGGTTTTAACCACAAGCGCGTCAGCGGCACTAGCAATGCGTAACGGCTGCCCATGTACTGACCGAAACGGAAGCTGATGAGCGAACTCATCCTGGAACCCTACTGAGCCTATCCGTGACAATATACATACAGTCCGGTCCGTTCGTCTATGAGTATCGCATATCGGGCCTAGGGGGTTGGTAACGTCAGACCCCCAATAGCGGTATAAGTCGTGTTGGAGAGTAGCCCTGAACACCCTGAGAAACTACTAGAATACTTACCAGTAATTCTCATCTGCCTTGGCTAAGGACTTCGTGTAATGGCTCTCCTAGACACAGCACGATCTCACCCCCAATACCGGGAGAGACGAATCCCCTGCCGATGCGCTCACTTTCCTCCATGTGGCTCGGGACTGTACCCAAAAAAAACCTGTTTGCACGACTCCTTTGAGCTGTGGTAGGATAGAAATCAAAGCACAGTGGGAACTTACACGAGACAAATGACGATCTCAGGTAGATGAACTAACCTGTACACATGTCACCAGGGAACTGCTATCTGACGCTAGGTATCATACCAACTAGCAGGTTCCTGGCAAGTCCTGTCCGGTGTACTCATAACCCAATGAGCACCTGTATACATCTTAGGTTATCCAACTGACACCAGTGGCTTGTGAGACCGGCCACTGCCCCTCGTCGGGGTTTCGACTGTATACACTAGTCTACTCCGGAGTATCGATGCCCTGTCTCGAAACTCCTATGACTAGGGACCACATTTAAGGATGTGCTTATGGACTGCCCAACTCTCATGTATATGATCGCCATCATACTGTTGGTGGTCAAGCAGGATCCTAAAGGCTCTATCAACATGTAATAGTGATCATGTCACCTAAATCTGTACACGACTGATAAAGGCAAACCAGATAGCATACTATTATCTCGAGTAAGACTGTCCTACCGGTATAGGTCCTCCCTCAATCATTGCAATCACGTACCTGCGATCCAATAATTGACTTTGAGGGCACTATATCCAACAAGTTCTTGGAGTATGAACTCCATCTTTTTCATGTCCTTTCTTCCATTATGTTTATATGGTAGTTGATAAAATATGATAGTTTTCCCCAAAATTTTTGAGTCTGAAGAACAAGATCTTCCCGATGATAATTAAATTCTCAACTTATGGAATATTTGTCTTGCGGATCTCAGATCCAGAGAAAAAACTAAGTTCTTTTTTAGAGGGTTAAATCCTTTTATGCATATGATGGGTAAAGGAGATGCTTTTTTCTCTGTGTTTACCTAGGGTTTAAGAGGAGTAAGAAGATATTCTTCAAAGAGAATTGAATTCTCGGTTGTAGATTCTATCACCTTATGGGGTTGATTCCTCCTATAAATTTAATCTCATGGGTCCTTTATATAGGATATGAGAAATTGTTGATTAGTTGAGAGAATCTCTCATTTAAGAGATCTCAACTTGATTTCATAATGAAGTGGTGATTTTTAATCACCGTTGGATCTTAGATCCAAGGCTTTCTATTTAATATAGTATATTTTTCTTGTTTTTAACAAGATTGAAGGGAATATTTTCCACGTATAGAATTTAGTTCTATGTTTTGAGTCGAACAATGATCTTTTAATCACTATTGGATTTTTAATCCAAGGGTTCTCTGTTTAACAGAGCAACGTTTCTTGTTTTAAAAAAGATCAAATATATATTTTTCCCCAAATAGAATTTAATTCTATCTTTTGATGATTTTTTAGTCACCATTGGATCTTTGATCCAATGACTCTCTATTTAACAGAGAATATTTTTCTTGTTTAGGGAAATATTTCCCATGCAGAATTTAATTCTACCCGAAGCAAACCGCTTCAACGCTCACGTGCTATGCACGTGGGCGTTGCCATAGGATTTAATCCTTTCTGAAGCAGGTGCCGACGTGCTTTGCATACAGGTGCTCACATGTCTAACACGTGAGGCGCTGCCACATGATTTAATCCTAACAGAAACAGGCGTTCATGTGCTTTGCACGCGGATGCTCACGTGTCTAAAACGTAAGGCGCTGCCTTAGGATTTAATCCTATCAGACATAGGCGTTCACGTGCTTTGCACGTGGACGCTCTCGTATCTAACACGTGAGGCACTGCCCTATTTTTTATCAGGGAACAAATGCCCCCTACCGTTGTTCCCACGTACCTTGCACGTGGGTGCAACGGTGTCCAGCCTTTAAGCTGTTTGATCCACCTCGGGATATGGGAGATCTGAACAGACCCCATCTCTCTATAAATGTGGAATTAATCCCTAAGTGACATTTTCACCTCCGTTTCTTCTTCTTCTTTGAGAATTTTATTCTCCATTAGTGTTTAGCTCTGTCGTGACGCTTAGTTTTTCATTTTTCTTCATAAATCTGCATTGTAGACTCACCATGCCTAATTTTCGGTAAGAGTCTTTTTCTTCAGAGCTTAGCTCTTGCATTTGAAACATTCTTCTTCAGAAATTTCAGAGTTCAACTCTATTTTGATCACAGAGCTTAGTTCTAGCATTTTATCTTTGGGGATTTCTTGAAGTTTTGACTTCATTTGATGTCAAAAAACTTAGTTCTGATTTTTATTTTAGATCATATCCTCTTTGGAGATCTCTTAAAGTTTTGACTTCATTTGTTATCATAGAACTTAGTTTTGATTTCAATTTTAGATCATATCTCTTTTGGGGATTTCTTTATTTATTTTATTTCGACAGAGTTTTTCTCTGATAATCTTTAATATCAAATTCCCTATTTTGGAGATTTTTAGGGCTTAACTCCAATTTATTTTGTAGAGCTTGGCTCTGATCTCGTTAATTTTTCCCCTTTAAGGAAATTTTGGTGTTTTATACCATTTCATAATATTAAACAGAGCCCAGCTCTGAAAATTTTTATTATTAAAACCAACCTTGGAGAATATTTTTAGATTTCTCTACCGGGCATATGTTCCAATCATTAATGAGCCGCCATTTTGATTCTGTGAGGTCCACTAACTTTTGGACTTAGTGATTCTAGCACTTATTGATAATTTTCCATCTGGTTTCTTTTCAGGTACCATGACTTCGATTTCGTACTTCACTTATACTCGTTCAAAAAGTGCTTTTGCTGATTCGCCTACTGATCTTGAAGTCCTCGCTTTGATTCGAGATCACGATCCGGAACAGAAATCTTTTCATTTATAGGCAACATGGTACAATCACATCATCCGAGGACATCGCAGTTTTACTTGTGAAGCACCATCAGAGCCAATCCCTCCAATTCAGTACACGAACTTTTTGCAGACTGCTTATGTAGTGGAGGAAATTAATTGGACGGCGAATGGCCGTCTTCAACCGTCTATGGCATCAATACCGGTCCAACCACCAATGGCCATAGATATTTTAGGACGTTGGATATGCCAAGGAGATGCGCGGCCATGGGGGCAGGTTTATACCATAGGGGTGACCCCACGACATCCGACAGGTTATCTCGCTTAGGCTCGTTATGTCCTATCCACCGAAATGTCATTGCTGTTGAAGAATGGATTGTATTCGGCAATGTACACATCCCTATTTTATTATCATACTCCTCACGTATAGTGTGTCAAGTTATTATCGAAACAATAGAATATCCCAACCCATACTTTTCTACTATTAGACAAAGAAGTATCGATTTCTCTGGAAGAGTTTCGAGAAATCTCTGGATTGCCTATCATAGGGGAGCATTACGAGGAGATACTTCCTCCTGACGAATCAATTTTTGCAACAAAATTGGTTGTCAGTGGCCTTACGCCCGAGAATGGCATTCGACATAAATTCCCGGGTCTCATCAGGGTGTTGAATATCTATGAGAGCTTAATGATCCTTTTGAGTTTGGTTTGGAAAAACCACCGACTACTGATAAGGATCTAAAGCAATTCTATATTCCGGATTCCCCCATCACTTCTTTTGAAGAAATTGCTTCCCCGGGCATTGCGAAGAGACGTTTCTTATGGGCTTCATCGGTTTATGGCTTAGCTGGTTCACGCTTCCTACGCATCATTGGTTCATGAGTCCGTCCATCTTTCACCCATCTAACCATATCGCGAAGGGAACGCGTGTGGCTGTCGGTGTTGCGGGATTGACCCATTTATATAATGGTTTAAGTATGGTAGCTGACACTGCCCAGCCGGGTGTGGAGCCTGATTGGTTCGAAAAAGAGTTTTTGTAGAATAACCGCAATCAGAACGGTGTCGCGTGTAGCTAGACCGAGGTGAGTACGAGTCGTCCTCTGGGAAACGTTGAATCTTTTATTCTTACTTTAGATGTGTTGAGAGAGAGGGGGGAATAAAGAATATTGTAGAATGGTTTCTAGATCTACGTTAAGCACTAATGCAAAATATAGATCTAGATTAATTATGGATGTAAGTTTATATGAAAAGGGGGGCTTGTAGGATTTGTTAGGATTTAGTAGTTATAGATGATTAATTAAAGATTACCCTTTTTATCCTTTAATAGATTTAAAACTAGAACGACGGTGATGCATGTAGATTAGGGTTTCTAGAGGGAAAAGGGTTCCCACTCTTAACCCCTATCTCGACACGGAACTCCGTTCATATCTAGACTTTTCCAAAATAATCATTAATCTAATCTCTAATCGCGGTCGGGACTAACAATAAATTGGTAGCACGCCCGATTAGGATGTTAATGATTGTCTTGATAAAGTTTATAAACTTTATAGGACGTAAAAAGAGTTTAAGGATCTTCATCATCCATTAGCCTACCCTAATCCTACGAACCCTAACAAGCGGAGAATTACTCACGCATGTTGGGAGATAAAGAGATGGAGAGAAAATGCATAATTAAACTATGAAGAAATAGAATAAGAAAAAGAAAGCTACCTTTATTAATCAACAAAACTCATTACACTTTGATTCCTTAGAAAATGATTACAAAGACTAGTTGTTTCTCGATCTCTTCTAAGGAGATAGATGAACCGTTGATGATCAGTCTGGATGCGTGAGCCGTCTTGGACTTCGTGATCGCGTCGACTTGATGATTTTTCCAAGGGGGTTTCAGTCCTTATTTATACCCCAAAAGCCAGAAACTTAGTCTCCTAAATTGGAAACCATTACTTAGGGTTTCACCAGAAAAATTGCACCTCCTGAATCTTTTCCCCTGCGGCGGATCCGCGGCCAAAGGGGGGGTTTGGCCGTGAATCCGCGGCCTTTAGATCTGGTCCATTGATTTTCTTTCTGGGGTTTTTCTCTACTTGACACGTGGAGTTCTATGGAATCTTTGGAATTTGGAAATATTCTCGTAGTTTCTGCCAGACTTGATTTCCAAGTTTTGATTTCTTAATTAGGCAGGTTTGCTTTAACAACTTTATTTCCTTGATTTAGTCCTGAAAATTCTGCACAACAACTCAAATGATATTTAGTAGAGTTTGTTTTCTTAAGATTTGGTCAACGATATTTTTTGCATACATTTTCCTACCAAATGTTAAATATAATATATCAACACATGGAATATAGTATTTTTATAGATAAACCCTCATATGTATGATATATTATAATAAAGACCTTTTCTAATATAGAAATAGTAGGAAAAATGTAATAACAAATGTGCAGTTTTATCAACTGAACAAGTACCCCCAAACTTATCTTTGATCATCCCGAGCAAACTAGTTTATTCAAGAGAAGGAGAAAAAGAAAGGAGAAACTAAGCACAATTTCGTAGGCAAACACGATTGCACTGAGCGCGTGCAACAAGCCGTTAAACCTCTAGGTGTCCCTAGTAGGAGGAGTGTTGTCTCCTGAGGGTTTTCAGCGGATTACACCCACAAAATCCTATAATAAAAGAGAGATGGTGAAATTTACATCTAAAATAAGAACCATAAAAAAATACTTTGAAAATAAGAGTTTCCAACTACACTAGCTTTTCAGTTGTCATGAGCCCTATCTTAATAGTCATGAAAAGATGTTAGAAATCACATTATCCCTCAATAAAACATCGTCTTTATTTTTCATTCCTATCTTTCATCCAAACATCGATCATATAACCCTACGTGTGTGTAAAGAACATCCCTACACTCGGAGAATTCAATTCAAGCTATCATACTCTTGTCCATCTACCTTAGTACTTTTTAATTTGATGAATATTTATGGATTTGCTCACATATTTTCATGCGACCGTTAATACTTCTTGAGGTACTAACCGACCGATTACTTATGTGCTTGCTGATTAGGTGATAGTATTTTTCTCGTCTTGCACCACCTAAGGCTTAGCAGTGACTCCCAAACCAGTTGGTCTAAGGCACTAGGTGATGAAGCACCCTCGCTATATTTTTTTATTGCTGCCTTGGCGATAACAAAACCAGTGTTCATTTTTCTTTTCACCATTTTTATATTTTCTTCATTTTTTTTATTTCCTTTATACTTTGGCTTTTAGACAAGAGCATTTCAAGGTATCCTCTACTATCCCGAGTTTCAAGACTGTGTAAGTGCGTATAGTAGGGTATCAACATTCAAATGTTTGGCTTCCAGAATAGAAACTATTTTTCAGACTTATTTTTATCCTCAGATTAGTGACTTCCTTTATCTTACTAACCCTTGGGACAACGGCTCATAACTACTTATTATCAGTTCGTTTAAGAAAACTTCTAATTTTCTTAGTTTTCTTAAACTATTCCTATCTTTTGGATGTAATTTTTCACTTTCTACTCTTTTGTTATATAAAAAAAAATTGAATGCCCAGTGTCAAAGATAATTCAGTGAATTTAAACCTCCCCCCAAACCTGTTTTCAGCAGTGTCCTCACTGATGTAGCCTTTTGAGAGCATGGACCTGTATACTAGGGGAGAGATACAAGGGGTAAAATAATAGTTAAATGAAAACTACCCCCAAACTTGTTCTTTGGCACGCACAGATATTCAATTAAATCCATTTTTACTCACCTCCATTCTTAAAATGAAAACATGTTACCAAAATATGGAGGTGAGGCGGAGAAAATTTAGTTTTGATAAAGCGGCTCCTGTAAAAACAAGAGCTCTTCCGCGGGGTCAGCAGAAAAATACGGTTTTAATCTATGCCCATTTACTTTAAAAATTGAACCGTTTTTCGAATTTTCAACTTCTACTGCCCCATGCGGGTGTACATACCGCACCACAAAAGGTCCTTTCCAACGAGATTTAAGCTTACCCGGATGAAGATGGAGACGGGAATCGTAAAGAAGGACTTGTTGCCCCGATGTGAAGGTTTTTCTAAAAAGATTTTTATCGTGGAACACTTTAGTCTTGTTCTTCACTATCACCGCATTATCGTAAGCTTCATCATGGAGTTCGCTTAACTCATTCAATTGCATCTTCCGATAGCTGCCTGCATGATCAAGATCAAAATTAAGCTCTTTAATAGCCCACATAGCTTTATGTTCGATCTCGACAGGAAGGTGGCATGCCTTCCCAAACACTAGGCGGTATGGAGACATACCAAGATCGGTCTTATAAACGGTGCAGAATGCCCAAAGAGCATCCGTCAATTTAGTTGACCAATCTTTACGGTTTTTAGAAACCGTCTTCTCCAAAATTTGTTTGATCTGCCTATTTGAGATCTCAGCCTGCCCGCTTGTTTGGGGATGATAGGGCGTAGAAAGCTTGTGAGTGATTGAATATTTCCGCATCAAGGCCTCGAAAGGCCGATTACAGAAATGTGTCCCGTTGTCGCTAATTATAGCGCGAGGGTGTCCGAATCGCGAAAAGATATTTTCTTTAAGGAACTTAATGACAACTTTGTTGTCATTAGTGCGAAACGGTATAGCTTCCACCCATTTCGAGACATAATCAACCGCTAACAAGATATATAAATTCCCAAAGGAGTTGGGAAAAGGGCCCATAAAATCAATACCCCAAACATCGAATATTTCCACAACCAATATAGGTTGGAGCGGCATCTCGTTTCTTCGTGAAATCCGACCCAAATGCTGACATCGCGGACAAGTTTTGCAATGTTCATATGCATCTTTAAATAATGTTGGCCAATAAAAGCCACATTGCAAAACTTTCTCCGCCGTTTTTCGAGGACCAAAATGACCGCCGCATGCCTGATCATGAAAAAATGATAACACGCTCTTGAATTCATCGTTAGGGACACACCTGCGAATGATTTGATCGGAACACTACTTGAATAGATAAGGTTCATCCCAGTAAAAGTATTTACTTGGGATAGAAATCGAAGTTTGTCTTGTTTCGACCAATCGCTAGGAATAAGTCCCGTCGCAAGATAGTTCACGATATCCACGAACCATGGTTCGCAGGATACAGTCAAGAGCTGTTCGTTAGGAAATGAGTCATTTATCGGCACGGTCAAAGTTGGCGAAGAAGTGATGCGTGAATGATGGTCGGCTACAACGTTTTCACATCCACTCTTGTCTCGGATGACAAGATCAAATTCTTGTAACAATAGGATCCAACGTATTAGCCTGGCCTTCGCATCCTTCTTCGATAAAAGATGTGGTAGGGCGGAGTGATCTGTGTAAACCACAATTGGCGAGCCAATCAAGTAGGGCCTGAATTTCTCTACTGCAAATACAACTGCCAAAAGTTCTTTCTCGATAGTTGTGTAATTTATTTGTGCATCATTCAAGGTCCTACTTGCATAGTAAATTACATATGGCATCTTATCAATGTGATGTCCTAAGACAACACCAATAGCAAAATCTGATGCATCACACATAATCTCGAACGGGTGGTTCCAATCCGGAGATGATAGAATGGGGGCTGTAGTGAGTGATCCTTTAAGCGATTCAAAAGCAGCCTCACAATCCGAATCGAAATGAAATGTAGTATCCTTGGCCAATAGAAGGGTTAAGGGTCTAGCAATTTTGCTAAAGTCCTTAATAAATCTCCTATAAAATCCTGCATGACCAAGGAAGGATTGTATATCTTTGACGCAATTGGGACGAGGGAGGTTATGAATGACATCTATTTTAGGTCTGTCAACCTCAATGCCTTTTCGTGAAATTATATGTCCAAGTACAATACCTTCTTGGACCATAAAATGGCATTTTTCACAATTCAAAGTCAAGTTCTTATCCTTACAGCGGGTAAGAACCGCGTCAAGATTACAAAGGCAGTCCTCAAAGGAGTCCCCAAAAATGGAGAAATCGTCCATAAAAATTTCTAGAAAATTTTATCACCAAATCTGAGAATATCCCCATCATGCACCGCTGAAATGTAGTGGAAGCGTTGCATAACCCAAAGGGCATGCGTTTATAAGCAAAAGTTTCGAAAGGACAAGTAAATATGGTTTTATCTTGATCCTTTTCGGCGATGGGGACCTGGTTATAGCCAGAGTATCCATCCAAGAAACAGTAGTATTCGTGTCCAGCTAATCGTTCTAACATCTGGTCAATGAAAGGTAGAGAGAAGTGATCTTTCCTCGTCGTGGCATTGAGTTTCCTGTAATCAATACATACGCGCCACCCAGTTTGGGTGCGTATTTGGATTAACTCATTAGCCTCATTAGTGATGACCGTGATACCAGACTTTTTAGGGACCACATGAATTGGACTTACCCATTGGCTATCAGATATGGGGTAAATTATTCCATTATCAAGGCACTTGACGATTTCTTTCTTTACCGCCTCCTTCATAACGGGATTTAACCATCTTTGTGGGTCTCGGGTTGGTTTGGCTTCATCCATCAGATGTATGTAATGTTCAACAATTAAGGGACTAATCCCTTTGATGTCGGCCATTGTCCAACCAAATGCTTGCCGATTCGATCTCAACACTGCCAAAAGTGCGTTCTCTTGCTCTAAGGCTAGAGAAGCGGATATAATTACTGGCAAAGTCTCATTCTCTCCTAAATATGCATATTTAAGATGAGAAGGTAGTGGTTTGAGATCAAGAATTGGCGGAGAGACAATAGAAGGTGGGGTAAGGGAATGATATTCGGACTTCCTAAGAGGTTCAAAACTTACATAAGATATTGACTCGGAAAGTGGTGCTGACTTTTGCAATGAGTCAACGGGTTCAAACTCAAGGACGGACTCATTGAACATATTCTCACTATGAAGTGGTGCAAGATCAAACGATGTCTCATTAGTGTTGTCGAGATCATCAAAGCAAAGTTCCTCAACCGTACAGCTTTCGGGAGCTATCTCATGGATGGAACAAACATCCAGCAAATGAGCAGAAGGTTCTGATGGCTGACTTCCTAGCTTGTAAATATTAATCTCAATTGTCATTTTCCCGAAGGATAAGTTCATAGAACCTGTGACAACCGAGTCCAATTCTATAAATTTCAGTTACCGTATGTATGGTGTGTGGTATTTATTTCATTTGTCTTGCTTGACTGTTGCTAGTTATAAATTTACCCCGACAATTCAAATTCTGCATATAACAATTTAAGTCATCTAAAATTAAATTAAAAATACTTGTCATGCCTGCTCGATACCCCTAACCCTGTGGTAGCGTCCTTGCATCGTGTTCTCGTCCCGTTCAGTGAAACGGACGTGTTTGGACGGCTACGCGCACGTGCGTGCGTCCGTTTTTGGGGGTATGCTTTTTAATTATAAAATCATTCACTTTAATTTTTGGAACCTGCCAATAATTTTCATTTTTCAAATTCGAATTTTAGACCCGACCCGGGCGCAATTCTGAAATATTTTGTATTTCCGCCAATCCCATTTATTTTTAAATTCCTTTAAAATCAACTTTAATATTTAACTAATCTAACGTATATTTTATCAGCATGAAAATATTACTAAGGGAAATCTTTCAGCTCTGTTAGTTTTTTTAAATATCTTTTATATTTTTTCCTTAACAAATCTTTAACCCCAGAAATCTTTTGAGCCAATCGCGAGCCTCCTCCTCTCTCTCCCGACCCCACCTCTTTCTCTCTCTCCCTTTCTCCTTTTCTCTCTCTCTTCTCTCTTTCTCTCTCCGCGCTAAGTGCCAAATTTCTTTCTCCTCTCCATTTCCTCTCTCCTCTCGATCTCTCTCTACATCTCTGTCTATCTCCTCTCGATTTCTCTCTACATTTCTGTCTCTCTCCTCTTCTCTCTCCTCTCGATCTCTCTCTACATCTCTGTCTCTCTCCTCATCTCTCTCCTCTCGATCTCTCTCTCTCCCTCCCCGCGTCTTCTCTCTCTCCCCGCGTCTTCTCTCTCTCTCTTCTTCTTTTATATTTCCTTCCTTCCCTTCTCTAAAATAAACCGAACCCAACCCCTGAAAACCCTAGCCGCCTCGTCTTCCCTCGCCGTTGCCTTAACGCCGACACCATCGTCGCAGACCTCGTCGCCTCCTCGCCCACGTCACCTCCACATCCTCTTCTTCCTCCTTCGCTCTCTCCCGAGCACCCTGCGCCTGCTGTCGCGCCCCTGCACTTATGTGCGCTGCTGCACCGCCGCAGGATTGCCGCCGGTGACTCGTCCCCGTGCCCTTAGCCTTGTGCACACCCCAGTAAGCGCCTTCTCCATCTCATCCTTCTCTTCTTCTTCTTTTTCTGCAACTGAAAATCCTTGCTGTTCATGGTTGGGTTTCTATAGATCGTCGGAGCACGTCATTCTCGCCGCGGTCGATCTCGCCGCCACCCCAGCACTTCCTCGGCAAACCCTGTTTGCGTTGGTACCTCTTTCCTCCTCTGTTCTTTCCTGGTTATCTTTTCTTTTCAAGTTAAAATTTACTGTTTTCTATTTGTCTATTAGCCGGAATCCGGCGATGCCGACGACGTTCCCCGACGTTCCAGCCAGGACCCCTGACCCGTGTGACTCCACTGTTCGTCGTTTGGGTTCATTCCGTGTACCGTGCGCGCGTCGCGACCTTTCCCGCCAACGCGAGACGTTAAGTTTGCCGTATCGCGTTCCGTCGAGGCAAGTAAAACTGGCTACATGCTACTTGATTTATTACATATACATTCTATGGCACATTAAACCCGTAGTCTAACCTTAGTACCATAATTTTCCTTTTTCATGCTCGATGTCGCGTTATATCACTTTATTTTTCCAAACTTGAAACCTACCGTGTGCATTTACTTTATTAAACCCAATAACCATATTTATATGTTTAAATCACATTTTAACTATTGACACGGCCTATGGTATTCTCTATATAGTTTTGCTCCATCAGACACTCATGTGTATTTTAACCTGTTTTAGCTAGGATTTCATCCAGTGAACCTAGCTCTGTATCATTGCATCCCTAAAATTTCTTAATACCTGATAACATGAGTAAGCATTTATTTTAGTTCTGCTGTAGTTAGGTAATGTTGACAACATCCCTTTAACGCAAAGTGATAACCATGCATCGTTATAATTTAATCAGTACCTAATTGCTTATTATATCACCTGATCTGGTTTATTGTGCTGATATTACTCATGCTTGTTCATTTATAACAATAATTATGTTAATTTGTTTTATGAGCACCCACATAGCATTTTGTGCTTCCTGACATGACCTGTTGCACTTCCTACATGACACGACATGGTACCGTACGACTCTTGATATGTCATGACCCTTATATACACTACCCGGCTTAACCTGATGTACCATGGTCTTACCCGTTACCTGATCTGTGTCTAATGCCAACAAACCTGACCTGTTGTCCTTACGGACCGTTCCTGTTGTCTATCCAGACAAACCTGTACCTGCCTGATCCTGAGTTGGCATTAGCTCCAGATTATTTAATACCTGACTTGAACTCATATAACTTGGGGGTATGGGGAAATCAATGATGAAACCTGACTTGTAACTCGACAGTGTGCTACCTTTACCGACTAGTTTTAGAGGCTGGGCCAGCCTTGGGATGATGCTGCTGACATCATCCATCGTTATCCATTTTCTTTAGAGGCTAGGCCAGCCTTGGGATGATGCCATGGACATCATTCATCTTTACCATTTTCCTTTAGTACCTAGCGGCATGTCTCGGTTTCAGCCTGAGAATCTTCACCGTGATCCCGGGCACGCACGGGATACTATTGAGTTACATCGATGATTCATCAAATTGATTTCAAAGACTTTAGAATAAAAAATCCAATAGCACAGTTTAGTTTACTCACTGCACACTACCCTGCACTGCCTGATTTATATTACTGTTACACCTGCTTTTCATTCATGTGTATATTTGCATTGCCCGTTACCCTGTTTATATTTTATTACTTGATGACATGACGCGCTGACGTCTGGGTTTTGCATGGCTCAGATTCTGTACCGTTGCTGCAGTCCGAGCAGGGGTATTTCAGCCAGCAGGCTGAGCTTTGAGGTGTCGCTAGTAGTTAGTTCTTTATTTCCTGCATTTATTTCCTGATGTGAGCCCGCACTATGGGACATACATTCCAGTTATTTTGTATTGGATCTTTTGCTTCCGCACCTTTATTATTATTGACTCTTGTTATCTTGGCTTATGGACATGTATTTAGATAGTTACATTTGTTCTTGATATTTCTACAACCGTAATGTGACTGTGGATAGATACACCCTACCCACAGGTAGCATGGTTGGCTATGTCACGTGCCCAATTTAGCGTACTCTAGGAAGCGGGGCGTGACATGGTTCTTTTGGTATCAGAGCCATAGGATAGTCGGGCTGATTCTTTTGTAGTTGGGTATTGTACCCAATACACGAATCAGAATACCCGTGTTTAGGAGACATGTCCTGCCACCTTGCCGTTTTACCATTCTTGAATCAAGTTCTTCCTGACTATATCTTTTACGATGTGCAAACTTCCTTTGCATATCGACTCGAAAGCCTGATTCCTTGTTATCTCTAGGACTCAGGCGACTTGGGTGGAGTTATGTACTTGTAGTATGATACCGCGGCATAGTTACAATGCGGTACTCTATTTAAGTAACTTGGAGTTCTATCCTTGATATATATTTTGAATATGTTATCATGCTAATCTTGGGTGTTTTGATTTCAGGAGTATGGCAGGTAAGAATCTGAAAACGTACCAAAGGCGTGTTGACGAAGCCGCTATGCTTGTAGTGATACGAGGAATGCCGGAGAATCAAAAGAGGCAGACCGAGTTGATCCAGCAGCAAGCTGAATCGTTTCAGGAAGGTTTGCAGACTGTTCAGCAGTCCGGGAACAATGTTGGAGCTAAACCAGTTGATCGCGTGGGGACCGTAGCAGATTTTAGGCGTTTGGGTCCGTCTGTCTTTACTGGTTTGGAGGAGCCGTTGCCAGCAGAGCAGTGGCTAGTTGACACGGAGAACTTACTTACTGCGGCGCAGATTCCAGATGATAAAAGAGTGGATTTGGTGCGCATCCAGTTAGTGGACTACGCCCGTGAATGGTGGCTTGTGAAGGAGACCCGCCTGCCCAAGCCGATCAAGTGGGCGGATTTTTCGAAGAGTTTCCTGGAGAAGTTCTTCCCGCGGACTAAACGGGAGGAAATGGAAGAGAAGTTCATCAATTTGAAGCAGAATGGTGCGGCCGTAGATGTACATGCAGCTGAGTGGACACGGCTCAGTAGATTCGCTGGACCTTTAGTTGCCAACGATGCAGACAGGGCAAGGAGGTTCATGCGCAGCTTGGATGTGGACATCCAGAGGCAGATTGCCTCCCTGGGTTTGACCATTTTCTCACAGGTACTTACGGCAACTCGAGAACAGTAGAGATTATCTGGGAGGACTGGGAGTTCACAGCACACAGCAATTACAGTACGGAAGCCGACTTTTGCACCAAACCGAGCACATGGAAACATGGGTGTTCCAGTGAACCATCGTGGCGTAACACCGATGAAAAAGTCTGCTGTTGTTGACCAGAGAAAGTGCGTGACTTGTAACTACTGCCATTTACCCGGTCATGTGCAAAGAGACTGTCGAAGGAGACAGGGGCTTTGTTTGGTTTGTGGAGCGGCGGATCACACTATCAACGCTTGTCCGTCGAAGCTTCGTACGAGGGATGAGATTCAGAAGCCTTCGCAGAAACCGTTCCAGGGACAGAAGCAGCTGACTCAAGGACCTAATCAGACTCAAGCTTTTACCTTGACGGCTGAGGAAGCTAAGGCTTCGGGAGAAGTTGTTTCAGGTATTCTACTCGTTCATGGTTTTCCCGCATTAGCGTTATTTGATTCTGGTGCATCCCATTGTTTTATGTCATCCAAGTTTATAGCTACACACTCGATTACTTGCACGACCCTGTCTAGTTTCTGGGACATACACACTGGGAATGGGAAAATCATATCTAGTAGGGAATGTAAAGATTGTACAGTTGTTGTTTGCGGACGGGAGCTTTTTGCAGATTTCTTGGTGATTGATACGGACAGCTACGAAGTCGTCTTGGGAATGGATTTTCTTGGCACTTTCCACGCTCACATTGATTGTAGAGCAAAGAAAGTAATTTTCCAGATTCCCGGACATCCCGAGTTTACCTTCACTGGAGGAAGCAGTTCTGTCGGGCCAGTCGAGTTTAGGGCTAGGCCGACAACTAATATTCTTGCATCAATGGAGATTGAAGAAAGTGAAGAGCCAGCTGTTGTTCGTGATTTTATGGATGTGTTTGAAGATATATCGGGATTACCGCCGAAGCGGGACGTGGAGTTCGCAGTTGATCTTATTCCTGGTGCAGCGCCAGTATCTAAAGCGTATTACCCAATGGCACCAGTGGAGTTGGAAGAAGTCAAGAAATAGGTTGCTGAACTGCTTGAGAAGGGTTGGATTCAAAGCAGTAACTCGCCTTGGGGAGCTCCAGTTCTTCTAGTTAAGAAGAAGGATGGCACAAGAAGGATGTGCATCGACTATCGAGAATTAAACCGGGTGACTATTAAGAATAAGTACCCGATCTCTCGCATTGGCGAACTTTTTGAGCAGCTTAGTGGCGCGAGGGTATTCTCGAAGCTGGATTTGCGATCCGGATATCATCAGGTCCGAATGAAAGCAGAAGATATTTGCAAGACGGCGCTCCGAACTCGGTATGGACATTACGAGTACTTAGTGATGCCCTTCGGAGTAACGAATGCACCGGCGATATTCATGGACTTGATGAACCGAATCTTTTCACCATTCTTGGACCAGTTTATTGTGGTGTTCATTGACGATATTCTGGTCTATTCAAAGAGTTTTGAAGAGCATGCCGAGCATTTGAAGATCACACTGCAGACGCTGAGACAAGAGAAGTTATATGTGAATATGAACAAGTGCGAGTTTTGGCTGGAGGAAGTAAAGTTTTTGGGGCATGTTGTGTCTGGCGATGGAATCGCCGTCGATCTAGAAAAGATAGCAGCAGTTCGAGATTGGCCGATTCCAAAGAATGTTGCGGAGATAAGAAGTTTCCTTGGACTGGCCGGGTATTACAGAAGATTTGTGGAGAACTTTGCTCGTCTGGCGGAGCCGTTGACCAAGCTTACGCGCAAGGAGATACCTTTTGTGTGGACGGATGGTTGTGCGTCAGCTTTGGAGACGCTGAAGCAGTGATTGATAACCGCTCCTATTCTGACCGTGCCAGACAGTTCCGGAGGGTTAGTGATTCACAGCGACGCATCTGGAAAAGGATTGGGATGTGTTTTGATGCAGCATGGGAAGGTTGTAGCGTACGCATCAAGACAGTTGAAGACCCATGAGAAGAATTACCCAACTCACGACTTGGAGCTTGCGGCTGTGATTTTCGCTTTGAAGATTTGGAGACACTACCTTTTGGGCGAAAGGGTCGTAGTTTTCACGGATCATAAGAGCTTGAAGTACGTGTTCACACAGAAGGAGCTTAATATGAGGCAGCATAGATGGTTAGAGCTGATGGCTGACTACGATCTTGATCTTAAGAACCATCCGGGGAAGGTTAATGTCGTACCAGATGCACTCAGTCGGTTACCAGCAATTCAGATGTTGACTACGCAGAAAGAACTCGTTGAAGACTTTCGAAGATTTGATTTGGAGGTTGTGCTACCGCATTCTTCGGAACAGTTGATGCAGCTGTAAGTACATTCGTCGTTAATCGAGAATATTAAAGCAGCGCAATCGCAGGATCCTAGATTGCAAAAGTTTCGAGAGCAGATTGAAGCCGGACTACGAACAGATTTATTGATCCACGAAGATGGTTCGTTGAGGTATGGTAGCCGTGTGTGTGTGCCAAAGGGAGATGTTCGCGAAGAGCTTATGAAGGAGGCACACAGTTCAGCTTATTCCGTACATCCAGGAGGCACGAAGATGTACCGAGACTTACGACAACATTTCTGGTGGGAAGGCATGGAACGGGAGATCGCTCGCTTTGTGGCAAAGTGCTTGGTGTGTTAGCAAGTTAAGGCTGAACATCAAAGGGTTGCTGGTTTATTGCAACCACTTCCGATTCCTCAGTGGAAGTGGGAACATATAACCATGGATTTCGTGATAGCTCTACCGCGGAGTCCAAAAGGCAACAATGCAGTATGGATGATTGTTGATCGTTTGACCAAGGCAGCTCATTTTATTCCTTTTTGGGTTGGTCAGTCAACAGAGACTTTGGCGGAGCGGTACATGCAGGAGATTATAAGATTGCATGGAGTACCGGTGAGCATCGTGTCCGATCGGGACACTCGGTTCTTATCACACTTTTGGCGGAGTTTACAGGAAAGTTTGGGGACTCGATTGAAGTTTAGCACCCCTTATCATCCTCAAACTGATGGTCAGTCGGAGAGAACGATCCAAACTCTTGAAGATATGTTGAGAGCGTGCATGTTGGACTTCAAGGGTTCTTGGGAGGATCATCTACATTTGGTGGAGTTTTCTTACAACAACAGTTTCCAGACAACTATTCAGATGGCTCCATTTGAAGCTTTATATGATCGCAAATGTCGTTCACCTGTTTGTTGGGACGATGTCGGTGAACGAAGATTGTTGGGACCAGATTTGGTTGTGCAGACAGTTGAGAAAGTTAACACTATCAGAAATCATATGAAAGCAGCACAAGACCGACAGAAGAGTTGGGCAGATACGTCGAGGAGACCTCTAGAATTCGCCATGGGTGATTTGGTATTCTTGAAGATATCACCGACTAGAGGGGTGATTCGTTTTGGAAGTCAAGGAAAGCTCAGTGCTCGATTCGTTGGACCCTTTGAGATCTTGGACCGTGTTGGTGAGGTAGCGTATCGTTTGGCGTTACCGCAGTCTTTAGCGAATGTACACGATGTGTTCCACGTATCTCAACTCCGAAGGTATGTTCGAGATGAAACACATGTGTTGGATCATTCAGAGCTAACGGTACGAGAAGACTTGACTTTTGAGGAGCGACCGGTTGAAATTGTGGATCGAAGGGAAAAGGTTCTTAAGAACAAGGTTATCCCTCTTGTACTTGTTTCTTGGGGTAATCGCTCACATGGAGAGTCCACTTGGGAACGAGAAGATAAATCTGGCAGAAGTTTCCTCATCTATTCTTGTAGTTTGATTTTCATCTATCCTTTGTATTCTTGGAATTTCGATGACGAAATTCTTTTGTAGTTGGGTATAATGTGACAACCGAGTCCAATTCTATAAATTTCAGTTACCGTATGTATGGTGTGTGGTATTTATTTCATTTGTCTTGCTTGACTGTTGCTAGTTATAAATTTACCCCGACAATTCAAATTCTGCATATAACAATTTAAGTCATCTAAAATTAAATTAAAAATAGTTGTCATGGCCTGCTCGATACCCCTAACCCTGTGGTAGCGTCCTTGCATCGTGTTCTCGTCCCGTTCAGTGAAACGGACGTGTTTGGACGGCTACGCGCACGTGCGTACGTCCGTTTTTGGGGGTATGCTTTTTAATTATAAAATCATTCACTTTAATTTTTGGAACCTGCCAATAATTTTCATTTTTCAAATTCGAATTTTAGACCCTACCCGGGCGCAATTTTGAAATATTTTGTATTTCCGCCAATCCCATTTATTTTTAAATTCCTTTAAAATCAACTTTAATATTTAACTAATCTAACGTATATTTTATCAGCATGAAAATATTACTAAGGGAAATCTTTCAGCTTTGTTAGTTTTTTTAAATATCTTTTATATTTTTTCCTTAAAAAATCTTTAACCCCAGAAATCTTTTGAGCCAATCGCGAGCCTCCTCCTCTCTCTCCCGACCCCACCTCTTTCTCTCTCTTCCTTTCTCCTTCTCTCTCTCTCTCTCTTCTCTCTTTCTCTCTCTCTGCGCTAAGTGCCAAATTTCTTTCTCCTCTCTATTTCCTCTCTCCTCTCGATCTCTCTCCACATCTCTGTCTCTCTCCTCTTCTCTCTCCTCTCGATCTCTCTCTACATCTCTGTCTCTCTCCTCTTCTCTCTCTCCTCTCTCTCTCTCTCTCTCCCTCCCCGCGTCTTCTCTCTCTCTCTCTCCTTCTTTTATATTTCCTTCCTTCCCTTCTCTAAAATAAACCGAACGCAACCCCTGAAAACCCTAGCCGCCTCGTCTTCCCTCGCCGTTGCCCCAATGCCGACACCATCGTCGCAGACCTCGTCGCCTCCTCGCCCACGTCACCTCCACATCCTCTTCTTCCTCCTTCCCTCTCTCCTGAGCACCCTGCGCCTGCTGCCGCGCCCTGCACTTCTGTGCTCTGCTGCACCGCCGCAGGATTGCCGCTGATGACTCGTCCCCGTGCCCTTAGCCTTGTGCACACCCCAGTAAGCGCCTTCTCCATCTCATCCTTCTCTTCTTCTTTTTTTTCTGCAACTGAAAATCCTTGTTGTTCATGGTTGGGTTTCTATAGATCGTCGGAGCACGTCATTCTCGCCGCGGTCGATCTCGCCGCCACCCCAGCACTTCCTCGGCAAACCCTGTTTGCGTTGGTACCTCTTTCTTCCTCTGTTCTTTCCTGGTTATCTTTTCTTTTCAAGTTAAAATTTACTGTTTTCTGTTTGTCTGTTTGCCGGAATCCGGCGATGCCGACGATGTTCCCCGACGTTCCAGCCAGGACCCCTGACCCGTATGACTCCACTGTTCGTCGTTTGGGTTCATTCCGTATACCGTGCGCGCGTCGCGAACTTTCCCGCCGACGCGAGACGTTCCGTTTGCCGTATCGCGTTCCGTCGAGGCAAGTAAAACTGGCTACATGCTACTTGATTTATTATATATACATTCTATGGCACATTAAACCCGTAGTCTAACCTTAGTACCATAATTTTTCTTTTTCATGCTCGATGTCGCGTTATATCACTTTATTTTTCCAAACTTGAAACCTACCGTGTGCATTTACTTTATTAAACCCAATAACCATATTTATATGTTTAAATCAAATTTTAACTATTGACACGGCCTATGGTATTCTCTATATAGTTTTGCTCCATCGGACACTCATGTGTATTTTAACCTGTTTTAGCTAGGATTTCATCCAGTGAACCTAGCTCTATATCATTGCATCCCTAAAATTTCTTAATACCTGATAACATGAGTAAACATTTATTTTAGTTCTGCTGTAGTTAGGTAATGTTGACAACATCCCTTTAACGCAAAGTGATAACCATGCATCGTTATAATTTAATCAGTACCTAATTGCTTATTATATCACTTGATCTGGTTTATTGTGCTGATATTACTCATGCTTGTTCATTTATAACAATAATTACGTTAGTTTGTTTTATGAGCACCCACATAGCATTTTGTGCTTCCAGACATGACCTGTTTCACTTCCTACGTGACACGACATGGTGCCGTATGACTCTTGATATGTCATGACCCTTATATACACTACCCGGCTTGACCTGATGTACCATAGTCTTACCCGTTACCTGATCTGTGTCTAATGCCAACAAACCTGACCTGTTGTCCTTACGGACCATTCCTGTTGTCTATCCAGACAAATCTGTACCTGCCTGATCCTGAGTTGGCATTAGCTCCAGATTATTTAATACCTGACTTGAACACATATAACTTGGGGGTATGGGGAAATCAATGATGAAACCTGACTTGTAACTCGACAGTGTGCTACCTTTACCGACTAGTTTTAGAGGCTGGGCCAGCCTTGGGATGATGCTGCTGACATCATCCATCGTTATCCATTTTCTTCAAAGGCTAGGCCAGCCTTGGGATGATGCCATGGACACCATTCATCTTTACCCTTTTCCTTTAGTGCCTAGCGGCATGTCTCGGTTTCAGCCCGAGAATCTTCACCGTGATCCCGGGCACGCACGGGATACTATTGAGTTACATCGATGATTCTTCAAATTGATTTCAAAGACTTTAGAATAGAAAACCCAATAGCACAGTTTAGTTTACTCACTGCACACTACCCTGCACTGCCTGATTTATATTACTGTTACACCTGCTTTTCATTTATGTGTATATTTGCATTGCCCGTTACCCTGTTTATATTTTATTACTTGATGACATGACGCGCTGACGTCTGGGTTCTGCATGGCCCAGATTCTGTACCGTTGCTGCAGTCCGAGCAGGAGTACTTCAGCCAGCAGGCTGAGCTTTGAGGTGTCGCTAGTAGTTAGTTCTTTATTTCCTGCATTTTTTTCCTGATGTGAGCCCGCACTATGGGACATACATTCCAGTTATTTTGTATTGGATCTTTTGCTTCCGCACCTTTATTATTATTGACTCTTGTTATCTTGGCTTATGGACATGTATTTAGATAGTTACATTTGTTCTTGATATCTCTACAACCGTAATGTGACTGTGGATGGATACACCCTACCCACAGGTAGCATGGTTGGCTATGTCACGTGCGCAATTTAGCGTACTCTGGGAAGCGGGGCGTGACAGAACCGTTTCGATAATTAATTACAGCATTAGAAGTTTCTAGGAAGGGTTGACCAAGTATCACCGGGATTTGATTGTGTGGGTTTACCACAGGTTCTGTATCTAAAACAATAAAGTCCACGGGAAATATGAATTCCCCGACTTTAATTAACACATCCTCTAGTTCACCCCGAGGTTTGGTGATCGATCGGTCTGCCATCTGGAGAGTACAATAGGCGGATTTTAACTCTCCAATTCCCAACTGCTCGTATTCTGAATAAGGAAGCAAGTTAACGCTAGCGCCAAGATCGAGTAAAGCACGATTAATATTTTTACCCCAATAGAAATAGAGATTATAGGACAGCCAGGGTTCTTACGTTTCTTTGGTATTTGCTGGGTAAAGGCTGTGCTAACATTGCTCGTCATGAAAACCTTCTTAGGCACTTGAGTTTTTCTCTTCCTAGTGCACAAGTCTTTAAGGATTCTTGCATAAGATGGGACTTGTTGAATAGCATCTAGGAGAGGAATATTCACGCTAACTTGCATAAACATTTCCACAATCTTCTCCATTTGCGGGTTAGGTCTGTTGGCCCTTAATCTGTTTGGAAACGGAGCTTGATCAATAAGTTTTGGGTCCAACGTTTGTGGAGAAGATTGAGGGGACGGATTCGATCCCAAAATTGGAGTGGGAATCGACTTAGATAGATCAGGCGAAGTGTTCAAGCCTTGGGGAAAACGGAGAATAGGCTCGGATGAAGGTGGGAGACTAGACGAATTAGGAGAAGAAGAAGAAGCTAGGGTATCATTGGTGTCACTAACATCAAATTGCTCACCCACTCGGTTATTCAGCACTTTCCCCGATCTCAACGTAGTACCGGCATTCACATTATGATTTTGTGAATGGCCAGGATTCGGCAGGGGTTGAGATGGGAGTTTCCCTTTCTCTCTCGCACTCATTGCGGCGTTTAACTGTGCGAGTTGGTTTTCTATTGATTTAATACTTTCGCCGTGGGAGGCGGAATCTTGCTTTATGGTATCAATAGAAGACTTCATCTCAGCCGATATTTGAATGGTATGTTTTATAAACATATCCAAAGTTTGTGCGAGTGAAGAGTTGTCAGTACCTGCCACTTGTGGTGTAGAAGTGTTGGCAGGATTTTGAAAATTCTGTGACTGAAAGGGGAGCTGATTCTGTAGTTGTGGTTGCTGTGGAGGAGGTCTTTGATAATTGCTTTGGAACTGATTTTGATTTTGGGGTTGGTTTTGGTTCCAAGCAAAGTTAGGATGATTCCTCCATCCTTGAATGTACGTGGAAGAATAAGGATCGTTTCTAGGTCGCTGCTGAAAAGTAGCATTAGTTTGAAACGATGCATTCATAGGACATTCTTCCGTTAAGTGTGAGGGATCTGAACAGCAACCACAGACAGTCTTGGGAAGCGTGACCTGATTTAGGAAGAATGATGAGAACTTGTTCTCAATAGCGTCGAGTTTTTTCTGTATCGCTGCCATTTCGGCTTTTACTGCGATAGAAATATCGAGCTGATGAATACTTCCCTTAGAAGAATGTGGTCTTACGCTTTCCCACTGCAAAGTGTGTTCAGCAAGGTCTTCCAGATATTTCCAAGCTTCACCGTCATCTTTAGACATGAAATTGCATTGACAATTTGTTTCAAGCATCTGCTTTGTCGCTGGATTAATGCCCTCATATATAATTCGGCATAAATCCCATCTATTGATTCCATGATGAGGACATTGGACAAGCAGATCTTTGAAACGTTCAAAGCACTTCCAAAATGGTTCATTGGGAAGCTGGGTGAACTGGTTGATCTCGCTCCTAACACGGGCGGTCTTATGGTTTGGGTAAAACTTCTTAAGAAATGCTATGACGAATTCATCCCAATTAGTGATAGAGTGTGCGGCAATATTATAAAGCTATTTTTCTGCCAAGTCGCACAGTGTGAATGGGAGAAGACGCAAGCACATAGCATCCACAGTCAATTGTGAAGTACCCATCATTGCGCACACGTTTTCGAATTTAGTGATGAAAACGTATGCGTCTTCCGACTCAAGCCCGTGAAATTTGGGCAGCAGATTGATGTAGTGGGGTTTAATTTCGAAATTATCCCCGTTAGCTGGTGGAATAGATAGACAAGTAGGAAGGGGAACACGGATAGGATAGCATCTCTCTTGGAGAGAGATGCGAGGTGGATTCTGCGCACCTACGGGCGGTGGCAGCGTGGTGTTGAAGTGAGATGGAGCACCGTCCATCTCGGTTGATGTGGTGTGTGGTGGGGGAAAAGAAGATGAAGAAGTACCGACTTCGGCGTCGATAGCAGGAACGCGGACAAGACGGGTACTAGAATCCCGTGTCCAGCCGAGCATGCACTAAGCGGGTTTAGTGCAAGTGGCAGCGTGTGTGATTTAAAATTGGTTTGTTTTGAAAAAAATGGGACTCAAGACAAATCACTCTAAAATGCACAAGCAACCCTAGAACTAAGGTTACCTAGGTCCAGTCTCTAGACCGCTCTTAGACTTCCAAAGGACAAGCCGTAGGATCAATCCTCTACCACCTCTTTACTACTCTTGTGGCCAGGTAAGTGCCAGGTAGGTGGGAGGTATCCGCTATACGAATCACCGAAAATAGCGGGCCTAATTAAGTAAACCACTTGCCTTAGACACACTTGCCTAGGCACCACAAAAGTAATGCGGATAACCGATAGATTACCCACGACCTTCCTCTGTCCTTAATGAGCGCGACAGTCCTTAGAGTCTGGTCTAGATATTTTTTTTAAATTAATGTAGGGTTGATGCAGATGCTCTGTTTGTGATTTGTGGGGCTTAGGAAGGGTGATGAAATCCCCACCTAATCTGGATTTGGTCTTTGCCTCTTAAAGTCCGTATTAAAATATGCAAAACAAAACCAATCACAAAACTTTGCAAAAAGATTTTTGAGCGGCGATATTTTGCAAAGAATCCTGCAGAAAAGAGATTTTATTGGATTTGAGAGGAGAGAGAAAGAGGTTAGAATCTTACCAGAGAAGATTAAAGCCCTAGATCACCTAACTGGCCGCGCTTCCGCCGCCGATGTGCAGTTCCGGCCGTGGTTCCGCCGCAAGGAAGAGAGATCACTTGATGAAATTTTTTCTGTGGCCTTCTGTGCTCCTCTGGATCTCCAAGAATGTCCCTGTCTCCTGTTTGCTCAAGTCTGTGACTCCAGATCTCCTTGCAAAAATTTCACACACTTCGTTAAATATACGATTTGCAGTTTTGTTTTAATTATGATATAGATCGAATAAGAATTCAACACAAATAGTAAGAATAAAAAATTACGCACGTATCCCCGGCAACGGCGCCATTTGATTGGTTCGAAAAAGAGTTTTTGTAGAATAACCGCAATCAGAACGGTGTTGCGTGTAGCTAGACCGAGGTGAGTACGGGTCGTCCTCTAGGAAACGTTGAATCTTTTATTCTTACTTTAGATGTGTTGAGAGAGAGAGGGGAATAAAGAATATTGTAGAATGGTTTCTAGATCTACGTTAAGCACAAATGCAAAATATAGATCTATATTAATTATGGATGTAAGTTTATATGAAAAGGGGGGCTTGTAGGGTTTGTTAGGATTTAGTAGTTATGGATGAGTAATTAAAGATTACCCTTTTTATCCTTTAATAGATTTAAAACTAGAACGACGGTGATGCATGTAGATTAGGGTTTCTGGAGGGAAAAGAGTTCCCACTCTTAACCCCTATCTTTACACGGAACTCCGTTCATAACTAGCATTTACCAAAACAATCATTAATCTAATCTCTAATCACGGCCGAGACTAACAATAAATTGGTAGCGCGCCCGATTAGGATGTTAATGATTGTCTTGATAAAGTTTATAAACTTTATAGGACGTCAAAAGAGTTTAAGGATCTTCATCATTCATTAGCCTACCCTAATCCTACGAACCCTAACAAGCGGAGAATTACTCGCGCATGTTAGGTGATAAAGAGATGGAGAGAAATGCATAATTAAACTACGAAGAAATAGAATAAGAAAAAGAAAGCTACCTTTATTAATCAACAAAACTCATTACACTTTGATTCCTTAGAAAATGATTACAAAGACTAGTTGCTTCTCGATCTCTTCTAAGGAGGTAGATGAACCGTTGATGATCAGTCTGGATGCGTGAGCCGTCTTGGATTTCGTGATCACGTCGACTTGATGATTTTTCCAAGGGAGTCTCGGTCCTTATTTATACTCCAAAAGCCAGAAACTTAGTCTCCTAAATTGGAAACCATTAGTTAGGGTTTCACCAGAAAAATCGCACCTCCTGAATCTTCTCCCCTGCGGCGGATCCGCGGCCGAAAGGGGGGTTTGGCCGCGGATCCGCGGCCTTTAGATCTGGTCCATTGATTTTCTTTCTGGGATTTTTCTCTACTTGACACATGGAGTTCTCTGGAATCTTTGGAATTTGGAAATATTCTCGTAGTTGCTGCCAGACTTGATTTCTAAGTTTTGATTTCTTAATTAGGCTGGTTTGCTTTAACAACTTGATTTCCTTGATTTAGTCCTAAAAATTCTGCACAACAACTCAAATGATATTTAGTAGAGTTTGTTTTCTTAAGATTTGGTCAATGATATTTTTTGCATACATTTTCCTACCAAATGTTAATTATAATATATCAACACATGGAAAATAGTATTTTTACAGATAAACCCTCATATGTATGATATATTATAATAAAGACCTTTTATAATATAGAAATAATAGGAAAAATGTAATAACAAATGTGCAGTTTTATCAACTGAACAGAGCCCGTTAACTTCCTTTATTGTGGATCGAGATGCACATGCTGGGTGCCTTCGTCGAGCATAAGAGACTCGAGTTCTATGGAGGATATAACATCCCACGGGTTATGAAGTTGGTTGACGCTTCTTCTCCTGATCCAATGCAACGGGCGGCTCGGCGATTGCTTCTACGTCCACGCCTTATGGAGGACAGCATGACCTTCATCGACAGTGTTCTAACCACTAGCAAAGAACCTTTGAGAGCGGTCCAGCCATTACATGATGTGCTGAAGGACGGGGTTTTTGTTTTGAAGGCTAGGGAAGTCTCGAACTTGTACTCCACTAGGCATGGATTCCTCGTATATCGACAAAATTCATTCATGCTATTCATGCACTACAACCAACATCGATTTGCCCAGCAATTTGGCTACGATCAAGGTGTTCCCCTTGAGGCTTTTCTCGTCAATCTTATCGCTTCGGAGGAGACTGTTTGCGATGTTGTCCATCATTTCATGCCGTTGAACACAGGGTCTCATTTCTTAATGGCCGAGCCGGATCATATTCCGAAAGCCTTATATGTTTATACTTCCTGGTATCAACATGCGATGGGCGCTATTATCAAAGAATAAAGGAGGTTGCTTCTTGATCACAAGGATTCTGTCCCAGCCAGCAGTCTTGCGATTCCGTTGAAATGGCGATCAGTCGTCCAATCTTCCTTAAGAGAGAGCGATGCGGTGGTGCCCCCACGAGTCTTTCTGATGGCGTCGACGATTAGATCAAGGCCCGACATGAGTACCCATGGCGGCGTGATGGCTGCAGTGTCACCTGAGTCAGATATTGGCTTTGAAATTAGAACACGCCGTTCGAAGATACCCATGAAGAGAAAACATGTATTGTTAAGCACTGCTCTTGGCTCATAAAAGAAGAAGAGGTTGATGTTCTCAACTGAAGTCGTGTTCGGTCAGGATGTCCATGCTCCTTATAGCGAGGGTCTGTCTGAATATGGAACAAATGATGATCTTTTTCTCCCTGAGACCTCCACCGATGAAAATGCAGCAACCAATCTTTAAGCAGCCCTCGAAGTATCCGAACGGTTGTCCCGTGAGCAAGCAGCGCTTGCTGCTCTTACGGCATTTGGTATATCTCATTCACACTCTTTGCATATCCTAGAGCGAAATGATATCGTGATTTATTTTTAACACCTTTTTTTCTCAACAGGCATCTTTGCTGAGGATGCTCTCCAAGCGTCGCTTAAAGGACATACCAAGAGGAAGAAAGGTTTCATGCTTCTATAGATTTCGGTATGACTTGTTTTGTGCATTTTGGAATGTATAACTTATTTCGTCCATGTCTTGACTCCTTTCCTTTATTCTTTTATAGGAAATTCCGTGGCTAGCCCCGACTCAAGCGGGGCACGGTCCTTAGGTGTCCATACAGAGAATGTTCCTCCTTCAATAATCACTATGGAATCTTCGGAGCAGCCGATTGTTGCTCAGGCTTCCTTCATGCAGCCATGAGAGGTGTTGTTGAAACAATCGATGGTGGATGTTGCAGCAACTTCTGAGGCTGGCTCTGATTCGGATGAGGACCTTCCTTTATCAGTTGTCCTTGAGAGATTTGTGCGGACAGCTCAAGCAGAAGAGAAGCATCGGAGATATGTGTAAAGATAACGTCATGCCAACCTGTCCGTGGGTGCTGGCTCGAGCGAGACACGAACTTTCGATGCTCTTATGGAAGACATTCCTCCTGCTTTATCGACCGCTCATAGACAAATTACATGAGCATCTCATAAGGAGGCGGAGCGCCTTGTTCAGGGAAAGCAGAACATGATGCCTTGGTTAAACCTGTTAGGATTCACATATTTTCTGGGTTTCATCAAATAAAAATTTATTCGAACTTTAACATCCCTTTTTGTATGACGACATCTGATACAGTAGGGACAAGCTTATGTGCTGAAGCAGAAAAGGAGGCAGCATCATCTAGAGATTCTAGAATGGAGGATCAAAACCGTGAGTCTAATGTTTCTCCAATCGCCACTCCTTCCCTCAGTGGATTTCAGATATCTGCAGGTGATGCTTGCATAGCGACGAACTTTGTCGATTCAGGAGACGAAAGTGTGGATCTCGAATCTGTCTCCTCCGTGGCAATGGAGACTGAAGAAACTGTCGAAGCTAGTAGTGCTCCGGATACAATCATAGTCTCTACCTTATCGACCATCACGGGATCCATCGGTACATTGCATGGTATCATTCTTACATTCACTTTTATTTCCGCCAGACATATTTGCTGGCGTTTTCTTCGTTTCTGGTGCGGTTACGACAATTATTATATCGGTCACGACATCCATTATCATGAATCCTGGAGATCTACAGGTTGGGGAACCCCTATCGGCCGACATCATGACTGTCATCGCTCCTCATATTTCCTTCTCGCTTCTATGAATCTTTCCGAGCTTAGCGATGGAAGGTAACTTTTCATTCGATTTTCATCATTTCTTTATGTCTGTATTGACCTAACTCTTTACGTTAATTGCCAGGTGTGTACTGTCACAGTCTTACATGAGTACTCTTTAACCAGTTGTGTCAAGCGTTAACCACTCGCTTCGCATTCCAACTGGGGCCTACTCCTCTTTCCGAAGTTGGTCAGTATATATTTCATTTCTTACTCCAACTTTCTATAAGTAACCCACTCATGATAAGAATTTTTCTTGTACTGATAGCAGTCTTACGGCTTGAAGAAGAAGACGGAGAAATGACCAATCCTTTATGCTCCCAGATTTACTGCTTCCGGCTATTGGTAGGTCGAATCTCATGCATCTTCCCCCTTTTAAACAGGGATCTAACCTATCTTTATGTTTGCCCTGTTTTGTAGCAGCTCCATTGACTTTAGTTTCTTATGAATCTTGCATATCTATGCCTATGAGACCCTTCGCTAGACGCCAATCTTCTAGAGGCGTGGAAAATAGTAGGCGCACGCTGAGTGAGTTTATTGAAGACCTTGATATCGAGGCCCTCACCTCAGCTAGGGACTTTGCAGATGAAGTCAATCCTATACTGGCTACCCTTGTAACCTTTCATAATGAAGACTTCGTCCTTGTTTGGGTTAGCTACTACAGACAGATTGAAGATTGCCTCCATGAGATTGAGTGTAAGCATCTTACTCCTGAGGCCTTATCTTCAAGGGCCCAATTGACTGCACGAATTGAACAGTGCACCGCCCTCGTTCAATGTTACGAACAGAAGCTGGCCAGGAAGGAAGAGGAATATGAGACGGCTTCAAGAGAATCAGGACAGTTATGAACTCAAATAGAGGCTAACACTGTATGGGTCCAAGCTATTTTCCAGAATCTTCAACGCTGCATATTCAGAGGGAAGGCGTTGAAAAAGGATCTTAACTCTATAGATCAAGGAATGCGAGGCCATGAGATTGCCAAGTAGGAGCTTTCTGAGAAGCACAATTCATATCAGCAACAACAAACCCAAACCAAAGCACTGCTGGCCGCACTAGTGGAGCGCAAAAATGAACTCTAGTAAGAGAATGAGCGCATCACCATCTTGCTGAAAACTCCACCCTCTTAGTAACTATCATTTTACTCTTTTTTTTCATAGATAGTATCTTTTAACCATTTTGATTTATGAATAAAAGATTTTTTTTCATATTTGGACCTCTTTGTTTCTTGATTGTTCTGAACTGGCGTGGATTAGTTTATTTACTCGTTCGGAGTGTTTAATTTATTCTTCCCTTAGGCTTATAGACAAACTCACCTTAATGTTAAATATAGATAACCCCCATTTTTTATAATAGGAGTGTGTTAGGTTTATGGTACTGGGTTAAGTCCATCGTACGGTTACGTTGGGTAATATATTCTCGACATACAGTCCTTAGGTTGCTGGTTGAGTAGCCTCGCGTCTGTCGTATCTCTGATCCCTTCTGAGGCTAAACAAGACGTCTTCAAGCAGTCTTCTCAGATTGGAATATTCATATTACCATCAGAAGATCCAGCGTTAGGTGTTGCCGTGGCGCTTTACTTGAGATTGGGCTCAATTTGGAGCCCCGATGAGTCATAACCACGCCCTTCTGCGGTGAGATGACATCCAGTGGTCTTTAGGCTTATCATCAAGACCCGAATCTAGGCATATGCCGTCACTTCGCTTTTGTTTTGGTGTTGCACTGATTCTTTACTAAAGTAGGGTAGACATTCGTATGACCTCTATTCTGTACGTATCACCATCGAGACCTGGAGCTAGAAATATGCTATTACACCGATTTTATTTTACCGTTATGCCCGCATCCTGTTGGAATGAGGAGGAACGTCGAGATAGTCTCTAGGCTATAGATATACTGTCCAGACTTAGGAAAATATGGTCCCTTTTCTTTCATTTGTACCCATGGATTGTATACAAGATTCAGTGTGGACTTACTTGCAGGGCAAAAAAATTATCTTATTTTTTTTGTGATGCTCTATCATTTCAGCTTTTCATAACGTGAAAGTCGCGATTGCCCAATCACTTCGGCTATTTATTCGTGTTGCCTAATCATTTCAGCCATTTCATTTTATTTTTACTCGCCTCCTTTTATTGTAAGTTACTCATTTCGGCTATTTTTATTTTTCATACTCATCGGTTTTGTTGTGAGTCGAAGACTTGGTATGATGGTACCTTATTTGGCATCAATATTGCTACGATTGGAATATTGGTAGGATCAGCTCATTATATTCCACTACTTATTTCGGCTAATGATGGCTTAGCTGACAGGTTTAGATCCCCGCTAACTAAGGCTTTTTCGACTTTACGAGCCATATGGGTCTTACAAAGGTATTTCTCCCTATGAGTCATGAGAATCTCATAGGTTTATTTTCTCCTTAGAAGTCGGGGGGACTCCTACGTGTCTCTTACTCTTGTAAGTCGTAAGGATCTTGCATCAGTACTTTCTCCTTTCCAGTCGAGGGGACTTTCAAGTGTCGTTCACCTTGTCGAGCAACATTTCTCGTTTTCGGTGAGACTTGGTTGGACATATATTTATTTACGCCCGTGGATTGTATACAAGAGTCGATATTGGACCACTTGTAGGGCATAAATTTGTAGGGTTATGATGGCTTAAGAACATGTTTAGATCCCTGAAACTTAAGACTTTTGAATTCCATAAGCCGCGAGGGTCTTACAGAAGGTATATTCTTCTTACGAGTCATGAAGATCTCGTAAGTTCATTTTCTCCTTAGAAATCGTATGAATTCCTAATTGTGTTGCTCCTTTGTGAGTCTTAAGGATCTCACGCGGGTGTTTTCTTCTTACAAAGTTGAGAAGACCTTGCAATTGCATCTTTTCTTTTTTACAACGAGGTCACACCCCTTCGGGTTTTCACAAACTCTCCAGTAGCCTTGCTGATTTTACTCACGGCGTCCTTTCGGGTTTTCATCCGTGCCCAGTTTGCTTGTGGACATACCATTTTTTTCTTTTTTTTTAATCCAACATCGCTCAAGAAGAAAGGCAGCTCGTAAGGTAACACACTATCATCAATAGGTCACGACTATTCAAAGGCCCGCATCATTGGTAGGGCTTCCCAGCCGATGTGGATTTCAGGTGTAGTTTTGCCGATGGGGCCTGGAAGCGATATGAATTGTTTATGCCTTGGATTGTATATGACTGGTTATATGACCTATACCATGAGGCTAAACATATTAGTTTAGGGATGTTTCAGTCCATCATTAGTTTAGGGATGTTTCGGTTCATTATTGGTTTAGGCACATTTCGGTCCAACATTAGTTTAGGGACATTAAGGTCTATGGGAACATAGCATGAGGTCATATTGTTTATACCTGTAGATTGTATACGTTGATCAATATAGAGATCCACCATAGGGCACGGTGCTAGTTTAGGGACATAGCGGTCCAACATTCCTGTGTTCAGGATGAAATGATAGTTTAGGAAAATTTCGGTTTGATACCAGTTTAAGGACGTAGTGGCCCATCATGATCATGTACGGGATGCCATACCGGTACAACATTCCCATGTTCAGGACGAAAGGATAGTTTAAGGACATTTCGGTCCGATACCAATTTAAGGACGTGGTGGTTCACTATCTCGGCATAATGGGGGCGCATACGACTTTCAGAGCTTTGACTCAAGAAGATAGAGAGCGGAAACAAGCGTCGTCATCTATCATTGACCTAAGTCGCGACTTTTCAAGCGTAGTATTTTTTTAGGAATCGGTCGTTTATTGGCCGAAATGGCCTTTTGCCATGCATATGCATGAGCTGGTAAGCTCCATCTTGGCAGTCCTTATTTATGATGTACGTGCCTTCATTGTTTAGATTGAACTTTCCCATTTTGCACGATTGGGAATCATCGGGCTTTTGACAATCAGCACGAGTTCGCCTTGGCAAAATGTTCTCGGCCTAGTTAGTCTTTCATATGATTGCGTCATCCTTGCCTTATAAGCTTCCCAATTTTGCTATCCTACAAGGTGGGTTTCATCGAGTTCCTCGAGCCTAAGATGAGCATTTTCTTCATCCGTTAGCTCGTATTGAACTGCTTCATAATAAGGGGTGTTCTATCTCCAGTTGAAGTACGGCTTCAGTGTCAAACACCAATGCATATGGTGTTGTATTTGTGGCCGTCTTGAATGTTTTTTGGTACGTCCAAAGAGTTTCATGTAGTCTTTCGTGCCAGTCCTTCTTGTTCCTGGACACCGTCTTCTTTAAAATTTTGGTCAGGGTTTTGTTGAATGCTTTAGTTAGACCATTTGTCCGAGGATTATAGACCGAAGAGTATCTCCAGTCTATCTTTTGTTGCTGTGCGAAGCTGCTTATTTTGTGGCTTCTATAGGCTGGTCCATTATCCGAAATTATCCGTCACGGAGTTCCGAACTGGTAGATAACATGAGTTTTGAAGAAGTGGAGGATATTCTCTGTCGTTACCTCTCTTAGCAGTACTACTTCTGCCTACTTAGAGAAGTAATCAGTTGTTGCTACTATAAACTGATGTCCTCTGGATGATACTGGTTCAATAGGGCCGATTATATTTGTTCCCCACATCTCAAACGACCAACTAGCTACTGTCGGATGCAGCGGATTTAGATGTTGATGTATGAAATCCCCATGTATTTGGCATGAGTGATATTGCTTCGCATATTCGAGGCAGTCCTGAAATATCATGGGCCAATAATAGCCCATCCTTTTTATTTTCAGTTTCATCTTTGGACCTTCTTGATGGGAGCCGCAAAATCTGTCATGTACTTCTTTGACGACTTTCTTTGCTTCCTTCAGCCCTAGGCATCTTAACCATACGAAGTCGAGTGATCTTTTGTATAGAGTATCATTGATGAAGGCGAATAACATAGCTCGTTTTATGAGCTGATGTCCAGATGACGTATCTTCGGGTGTTTGTTGGGCCATAAAGTAGCCTATAAAATCTTCTTTCCATTCCTCGACCTCTTCTTCATTTTCTATTTGGAGAATTTCTCATTCGGTCGTTTCTTTTTTTTCCGGATAGTTTTATCAGGGCTTTCGAAGGTATATCTGCTGGCGTCAGGATCCTATGGTTTTGAACAATGATCTTTATGTCATCGAGATCTTCATCGGCCAATTCTTTAGCCAACTTGGTTAACACGTCCGCCTTACTGTTTTCAGCTCGCGGTATTCTTTCCAGGGTATAGGAAGGGATTTGGGTCAGAAGATGCTGCACTCTTTCGCCATGCCTTATTAGTTCTGTTTTGCATGTCTGGTAGTCACTATTTACCTGACTGACGATCAGCTGAGAATCTCCGTATATTAGGAGGTATTTGATCCCTATGTCGATAGCGATCTCAAGACCGACTATCAAAATTTCGTATTCAACTTCATTATTAGTCCTGGGATCCGTCGAGGAGAGGGCGTAACGCAATATTCCTCCTTGCGGGGTCACGAAAATAGGGCCCATCTTGTCTTTGATTATAGGAGTGTTCTTCTTTCACTGCTTCATAGAAAATTCTCCATCGAAGTAGAGCTCTTATCGAGACTCATTTTCTTCTTTCTCCTTTTTGACTGCGTCGAACGCGTGTTCATCCAGAAACTCGCAGTTTAGGGGAGAATCAACTGGTATCGGATGTTCCACAAGAAAGTTGGCGATACCTTGTCCTTTCACCGCTTTGAGGGGTCGATATGTTACCGAGAGTTCAATCAGCAGTAGGGCCCATTTGGCAAGCCTTCCTATTAATATGGTTTTTGACATCAGATACTTAAGAGGATACACCTTTGATAAGATATGGACTTCATGCACCAAGGCGTAGTGTCTGAGCTTTGTTATTGCGAAGATCAGCGCCAAGTAGTGCTTTTTGATGGGGAGTAGTTACTTTCTTCCCTCAGGAGAACTCGACTTAGATTGTAAAGAGCTCTCTCTTTTCCTTGATCGTTCTCTTGTTTCCATAACGCGCCTAAAGAATCATCAAGGGATATCGTGTATAAGATAAGGGATGTTCCTTTAACCGGAGTGGCCAATACCGGCGGATTTTGCAGGAATTGTTTAATTTCTTCCAATGCATTTTGGTACTTCTGATCCCAGACGAACGGGGTCCCCTTCTTCATCAAATGGCTGTTGGGACGACATTTTCCGGAGAGATTGGCTATGAATCGCCGGATATATGCGAGCTTTCCTTAGAGAGATCGCAGTTGTTTGAGGGTTTTTAGCGAGGGAATTTCCATAATTGCCTTGATCTTTGAGGGATCAATTTCGATACCTCGATGACGAATGATGAAGACTAGGAATTTGCATGAAGAGACTCCAAACGTGCACTTTAGAGAGTTCATCTTCAGATTATCAAGAAATTAATCGAATCAGATTTCATCCAAGAAGTTCAATATCCCGACCGGATTGCCAATATCATTCCGGTGATGAAGAAAAATAGAACGGTTCGAATATGCGTGGACTTTTAGAACCTCAACAAGGAATGCCCAAAAGATGACTTCCCAGTGCCTATTACCAAGCTAATGATCCATAACACATTCACCCATGAAGTCTTCTCCTTTATGAATGGATCTTCAGGATACAACCAAATAAAGATGGATCATGAAGATCAGAAGCATACCGCCTTCCGGACTCTATTAGGCGTGTTCTGCTATAAGGTGATGTCCTTCAGTTCGAAGAACGCCTGAGCTACATACCAAAGGGCCATGATGAAGATATCAAATGACCTTATACACAAGATCATCGAATGCTATATCGATAACCTTGTGGTCAAGAGCAAATCTCATGAGGAGCACTGGGAACATCTAAAGATCGTGTTCGAGCATCTTCGGAAGTATTCGGTATTGATACTCATCTCAAGTTCATGCTACATCCTTCTTGGCGCCTGTTTGACTGGATTTATATCTTGCGATATGGCCAGTTTGTGTACCGCCACCTCTGAATCTAATCCCAGAATTTCGAAGTAGATTTGAGCGAAGAAATTTTTGTACTGCATAAGTACGTCTTTTAATGTGGCTACCCATTTTTTGGATAGCAGCTCACTGACAAACGTCGGTCTCAGATTATCCTCCATTTCTAAGTCAATTTTCCTTAGATTATCTATCGTGGTATGTATCCCATCCTCTAGCTCTTTTGGTGCCGGTGGAAATTCTGAGATCTCCTTATTATCGTTTTTATTTGTGAAGCATCCGAAAAGGTCAATCATATTCTCATGCCCTCCCTCTTTTGAGAGTGTTATCATATGACAGGTATGAGTCCGCTTCCATTTTCATGGACGAGTTGGCCCCATCCTGATGGTATAGGTCTTCTTTGGCTCGTGCTTTTGTGGCGGGCTTATCCTCTAACTATCGGATAACATGAACCTATCTTGTTGATATTGGTTCTCCACCCAGTTCTTGAACCTGAAACGGTCTTCAAATGGGTGACCTATTGCTCAGTGATAGGAGGAATAATCCAAATGATGGACTTAATTTAACTGTTCGGGGGTGCCGAGACTCCAGAAGCGTCATCATTTGATGTTTTATGGCAAGGCTGAAGATCTTCCCTGTCTTGTCTAGAGGGAACGAATATTTCTGACCCATCTTCTTTATAAAGGACGAGCTCCAAACGAACTTTTCTTGATTAAACGGTGTCTTGGACCTGCTTTGTTGTCCTTAAACGTTGCTTGCGATCTTCGCATTATTTTTGTCTCCACTTTGGGGTTTTCCTCCTTCGCGAGAGCACACAGTGGGCTGTGGATGGAGAGTATCATTATCTACTTCTTCCACTGATTGCTCATTGAGATGCTGCTTCTTGGACTTTTCATATATGGCTATTTCGCGACTGTGGTTTTCTTGGCTCGCTTGACAAGCTTCTATTATTATCTTAACAATTTGTTCTTTGAGCGACGGACTTGAGGTTCTTCGAGCGAGACTTTTCTCTCGTTCGGCGACATAGCTATTTGGAGAAACATCTTCTTCTCCATTTGAACTGTTTATGGTGTGGCAGCTATAAATTTTCTCCTATTTGTTGGATCGAATATATCCCAGCCCAGTTGTTTTCATTTTCGCGTTGGGCTTCTTCGTTGAGTCCTAGGAATATCTCAAATCCTTTTATAAAATTGGGCTTGTCGAACAGTTTGTTCGAAAGGCACACCTTGACGCTTTAATAGCTCCTTTAATCTCTCCGCATAATATCTTGGTATATGGATGGGCTGAAACTTGTCAAGAGTTGGATCGGCCCCATGCCAGACATCTTATTCTACCTTGGTCTCTATAGATTTATAGGAGAGGATCGCCTTTTTGCCTTTATGCCTAAGAGGCACGTAGAAAGTTTCCAACTCTTGCACGCTACATGTATTGAGCGCATCAAGTTCCTTATAATGTCAAAGTGGGGCCATCATAATATATAGACTCTGATCTGCTTTGGCAAGAGTTTGTGTCGATGGACGAATGGAGAACACCGTATTAGTCTCGTCTTCGGAGTCGCTGCCAAAGAACAGGATAAGGGTCGATGGTCCGGATTTATTGTTCTCTCTCTGAGGCTGTCCCGAGTAGACTATTTGTTCTTCTTCCTCAGTATCACTTCCGAAGATTGGGATGGTATCCACAGATTTTTGCTTATTTTCCGGCTTTGGGCACCTTTCAATATCTTCGAAATCCACCTGAAAGTATTTTGCATTTTCATACTTTCGCACTTCATTCACCGAGAAATGATTGAGTTCTCCCATGACAGTGTACTCCAAGCCATCTTTGAAATACTTCATACACTGATATTGTGTAGAAGGAATGATATTGTACTCGTGTGGCAAATGCCTGCCAAGTAGAGTGTTATAAGAGGTCTTGACGTCAATGACATGGAATTTGATGTCAGTGATGAGTAGCCGGAAGCGGAGTGTCAATATTATGGACCCAAGCATCCATGACAACTGCGAGTCGAACCCCAAGATGGTAATTTGTCTCGGGCAAAATGCTGAACATTTACCCGATTGAAAGGCTGGTAAAAGAAGCTTTTCAAAAAAGAAAAAACGATCGGGAACACGAGATGGCCATATATGAAAAGGCCAAACGGTAGTGTTTAAACAAAGAAGCTGCGGCGAGGATGTGTCATAAAGCTCTCCGACCAAACCAAAGCATCCCTGTAACAAATAAGAGCAGGACTAAAGCTGAGAAGCGGTTTACCAAGGCCCTATCCATGAGGATGAAACTATCACCACTCATGATGTACACTCCTGGGTCCCATATTTTGATGGTGGAGAGGGACAACCAAAATACTTCTCGTTTCACCGAAGGATCGCTTATCCCATCGAGAAATGCATCGCCTTTAAGAAGTGGTGGAAAGGATATGTTGCCCATAGAAAATATTTCATGAAGGAGAAGTATGGGGATCGTGCTCGTCAATATGAGAGCAGTAAGATGGCAGTGCATAAAGAAGCAATTGACAGCTGTCATGTAGTTAGTACCAGTTCAAAAGGGGGAAATCTCGTGTTCTCACGTTCGGGAGTGATTCTGAGAATGAAATGGCCCTCGGCCCCCTCTCTGAAGGCTCCGTCTTGGAGAAAGAAGAGGGGGAAGGGATTGCAAGAACATCTAGTTGTGCAACCGCACGCTGCTTAAAAAGAACCTCGGATCCGCAAACAAGGGTTCGAATAAAAATGATAAAAGAAAGGGGGAAATGCCCGAAGAGACCGCCCTTAATGAAGAGGTGGCCAAAGAGCTCGCCGCAAAGAACCTGCCTAAGAAAACCAAGGTGGACTATAATGTCCTTGCGTATTTAAGGAAGATACCCTCACAATTGAGAATATTAGATGCTCTACTCTTTTCCAATGAGGCACGAGACTCCTTGATCAAGGCCTTATAAGAACCTGATCAGTTTCAAGCCTTCCTCGCAGAAGAGAAAATGAAGAATGAACTAGCAGAGGTCCACACTAGCAGAGGTCCACATGCTAGCACAATCGACCGCTATATGTTACCGGGTACTGCATCCATATCGCTTTTCAGCGCTGGAGGAGCTTCTTTATCATATGGGAATGAATAGGAGACCATATGACAGATTTCCACACATTCTTCCGCTTCCTTCTATGAGTCATTTTCCTCATCATCGTCACCTTCTTTGTCCTTGTCCTCAAGAATATGCTGGAGGAATTCTTCGAGTATGACTGGTATTCGTGCTTTCTGATTGTACTCTTCCAGCGCGTCTATATATTTTTGGAGGTCTGTGTGCCTGTCTACATACTCAGTGGGTTGCACATGCTTCTTAGTATTCTTCTTTTTCTTAGAAGATTTTGAAGGCTTGATTTGGGGTTTTCCCCCTTTTCAGCAATTTTCGATGCGGGACGCGGTTTCAACATCCCTTCTATAATCTCAGGCTCAAGGGGCTTTTCTACTTGATCGCCGTGCATGTTTGTAGATCTTTCAGCATTCTTTTAGTTTTTTCTGAAAGAAATACTTCCCATGGATCTTCTTCCATAATATAGCAGGATGCCCTCTGCGTATCCACTTTCTTGGAAGCGTGCTTTTAGGGCGGATTTATCCTCCAATTATCCGACAGTGTGAATTTGCCCTGGTGATACTGGTCCTCGACCCTGTTTTTGAAGACGTGGCAATTCTCAATTGGATGGCTCACTATCCGGTCATAGGGGCAGTAGCTAAAGTTATTAACATCACTAGCTTGTGCGGGTCACCGCGGTTCTGGCAATATTATCAAATTATTTTGCATAGCCAGCTCGAACAATCTCCTCGTCTTATCTCGAGGGAAAGAATATGCATGTCCCATCCTTTCTTCTAAGGTTAGGGAAAGAATATGCCAGCTCGAACAATCTCCTCGTCTCCTCGTCTTACAGCTGTTGTTTTGGCGGGCGGCTGCTTTCGGACCGCTTGGTTGTTGTTTTATATTAGCAACAAAGGTTACTTTTCCTTTGCCCTTATTATTTTGGGGGACCTTGCTTGAAGAGGAAGGACCATGACCCATCTGATCCATCTGGGCCAGTTTATCAATCTGTGCCTGGAACGTGGTGGGCTTGAAGAATGTCATAAATTGGGATATGGTCGATTGAAGATTTATAGTTCCAATGAACATCCCCACAGCTAGAGACTCCTCAATGCGTTGTTTGCATTTGAACCACAAGTTCAGCGATAGGATCATATATTGGACTAATGTTTCCCTTGGCTTGACCCTGGAATTGATCAACGCCGTGATTGAAGTGCGCTTAATTGCATTGGATGACCTTTGTGTGAAAAGAAGCTCCATCTCAGAGAAGGGTTTTACGGAGTCATTTGGGAGCTCCAAGTACCATTCAAAAGCTGTTTCTGATAGGCTTCCGATGAATTGGCAAAGCAACAATTTTTCATCGCCTCCGGTAATGCCATACAGAGCTCGGAACTGAATGCTGATGAGGATTACCCGTTCTTTTATATACGTGGAACTTGGGGATCGTATATCCCGGTGGGTATTTCATCTGGTCGTACCAGGCCAGATATTGTCACCCAGTTTTGAAGAGCTGGTTTGTAGCTTCATTGGCTTGATAGGCTCTGATTTGTTGAACGATATAGTCATCCAATGCTGCCTTGGAGATTGTTTCCTCCTTTGCCGCTAATAGAGCCTGGGGAGGATTTAACGTTTCCCCTTTATCTTTTTCGATTATCACGGGTAGTTCTTCAACCGGTGGTTTTGGTTGGATTATCATCCAAACAATGTCTTGAAACAGAAGAGCCATCTGGTTTATGTTAGCAGCCTGCTCTGCCGCTTCGCTTTCCTTCTTCTCAACCACCTGTCGTAAGAACTCGGTATCGGTTTCATATTCCTGCCAGTCTTCTGTCCCTTTATCTGGACTTTCTTTAGGTCCGGTAAGTGCTTCCATCCTAGCGAGCATATCTTGGAGCTTCTGAGCATTCATTAGTGACTGAGTTGTGTGATATAGTACCCGCAAGGTAATTATTGTAATCGCAGGTTGGCGATTATGATAATTGTGGGTGGACCTATTGTCACGCCCCGCTTCCCAAAGTACGGATAAGGAGATGCGACGAGGCCCGCGACGTATTTACTCAGAAGTAAACACGTTAAGCATAAATAAGAAATATAATAAATGTACACAAGAAATAACAAGAGGTATAAATTAACAACAACTTTTTCTTGATTAAACATTCTTTACAATACACTGGAAAGTAAATACAATATTGGAAAGCAATGCCTAAACAATGTCATGAACTGAAAGCAAAAGTATATACAAGTGAACTAAAGCTCTGGGTCCTCAATGAACTGCTCCAAATCGTCCTGGCTGGGCTCGATCTTCAGGGAGTCGGGTTCTCCTGACAACATTCCAAAGAAAGAAGGGAAAAAGAATGTCTTCAGCGAACAATCGCTCGGTAAGTCCCAAAAGATAAAGAAGAATAGATAGAGAATAGAACAGGTAAAGTATATATGGTTATGTTTGTTATGTTAACGTAGTTGTTCGTAACTTGGTACATAATGTGCCAGTGTATACGAGAGGAGTCCCACTTGCTCTGTGGACTAAGGTATACGGAGTACAAGGCCCTCTCAAAACCCACGGGACAACGGCAACGGATGTTCATGTTAGGTGTATTATTGTGACCATCATCGTGCCAGTTTTAACACATTCCATACCAGTCTACCCCTTAAAACCCCGTAATGCATATTGTATTTATTGTATTGATTTGTTGTATGAGACTTGCCGAAACCATGGTATAAATTGTTCATGTAAACTGATAAGGATATAAACGGATAATCATGTAGTCAAGTCAATATATATCCATGGTTCGGTCCAGTCGAGTCATGTTGATATTTGATAGTATTCTGATATTCATCTTCAAGTTCCAGTATATATGGATTCATGTTGTATTGAATTGTATTCATGTATGGATGGTATTCAGATTAGACTGAGACTCTGTCTGAATCAGACACTTAATCAAAATTGGATTCCTGAATTAGGTTTTGGAGTTATCGGTAACTGCTGCACATGGACGGCAGGATTTGTGACTTTTTCTAAGCTAATTATCGTTGATAACCCCGTTTTAGTTTTCTACCTTAAATAGGAAAGCACCCACTTTCATCGGCTCCCTGAGGCTCAAGAGAATTGGTCCCTCTTAAACCTATATTTACTTGGGTCCTTATTGTAATTTAATATAATTTGAGCGGGTTTTATGAAAAATTGTTTTAGTATACTTTCAATATAAACTCAAGTATTTATTTATTGTGTTTAGGATTTTCATGGATGTAACTTTTAAAAGTGAGGTATTCTAGTGAATAAATACCTAGTTTTAATAATATGTTATTTTTGTGTAAATTTGACTTGTATGGATTCTTGATAGTATTTTCATGAAACATGTGATTCTTTTCTTTTGTTTGGTAAAAATGTGGAATTTATTATATATTTAAAATAAATGATTTGATAATATTTATATATATTTATAAAAATAAAATTTATTTATTAATAGAAAATCACATTATTCTTAAAAACTGCATTAAAAATTCCATCGAGATCGGATGCTCCGTGAGGAGGTCTGCATCTCGCTCTACTAGTTCCGAGGATTTGCGATAACCTGCACCATCCCTATCGGGTTCTCCAAAATGGGTTGTAGAGGCTTAATTACAAGGAATGCAAATAATACAATTTAAAGAATACGGTTTTGAATAGTTTATGGTGTTTTAATGTAACAATAGTATTTTTCCCAAAAATATTGTTAAAAGGAAATCGTGCTATGTCAAGATGCGTGTTGTGAGAGGTAGGTCATTACATCGTGAGATTTTCCTAAAGGTAGTACAAGAAAATATGGTAAAAGATGTCGTATGTAAAGTTTGTGGTATTTAAACGTAAAAGTGCAATAAAAGTTATATAGCATGGTATTTTAATATGAAACTTGTTCTCAAAGTTTGTTTTAAGATTATTAAACAAGATATAATGATTTGGTCTATTGGTTATTAAGAAAGATGGTGTATTTAACAAATGTAGAATCGGATGTCGGAATAACTCCACTTCCGACGAGTTTTGAAAAGAAAACTTTTTAAGTTAGGAAAAGAGAAGAAAAGCGGAAACTTACGAGTTGGAATGAGAGAGGGGAGATATAGGAAGGATTTGAGAGTTTCGTGGAGTCACGGGGTCACCGAAATCTTCTTGAATCGTCGTTGGAACTTGACCTTGGGCTAACTCCACTTGTACACTTCTTTGACTTGGAACAATTTAAGAACTTTTGATAATGGATTTCAGAATGGAGAGGGCTAGGGTGTGATGTTGTATTTTTAGGAGAAATTAGGGTTTTTAGGATTGAATAAAGGAATTAAAATGAATTTAAAATAGAATTAAAGAATGAAATTACACTCTCTTGATAAATATAGAGAAATCAAACAGAAGAGGAGTAGTGGGGGTAAGGAAAAATTCACTTGGGCAAAGTTTGGGGGCATTACCATTGGGCAAACCCGGCGGCGCCGGTCCAAAAGCAATCTTCACCGGTCATTTTGGTGAATTTGGGTGTGGGATTCTTGTTACGTGTCTAGGTCGCTGTTAATACAATTTTTCACATGTTTGTTTTCAGTGACTTTTCATTTTTACGTGTATTGCACATGTAAACTTTTAGGCTTCCAAAAAGCTTAATAGAAAAATTATTAAAAATAATATGTGGCTGATGGGATTCGAACACAGGGATTATGTCACAGCAGTGTAAGAATTTACCAATGAGCTACAAGCTATTTCTTGTTGTTTTTCAAACAAAATAATACTTAAAGTATACTCAGGCTTGCAAATACTCCATTCAGTACATTAACTTTAAGAAAATCTTGTACATTAAAACATAATCGTTACATTCTACCCTCCTTATAAAAATTTCTTCCTCGAAATTTGCAAATATCTAAGGACAAATTTACAAAAAAGTAAGGGTATCATGCACGCATGTCATCTTCTCGTTCCAATATTGATTCTCCTGGTGAATCTTTTGTCTACATCACTCGAACCAAATTTACTTCCTTGTTCTTAAGTTACATTACCTTTTTGTCCATGATTTTAACGGGTTGCTGCTTACAAGATAAGTCTGTCTGTACAGTGAGCTCGGAGTGATCAAGGATGTGGCTGCGGTCGCTCACATATCTTCGAAGCTGTGAGATGTGGAATACGTTGTGCACTCCTTCCAACGAGGGTGGAAATGCCAAACGATATGCCACTTCTCCGACTCATTCGAGTATGTCGAACGGTCCAATAAATCTCGGACTGAGCTTACGCCTCATTCCAAAATTAATCACTCCACAGTTTGGAGAGATCTTTAAGAACACATGATCTCCCGGTGGGAACTCCAAGTGTCGGCGTTTTGCATCAGCCCAGTGCTTCTGTCGGTCTTGGGCTATGCGCATTCTTTCTCTAATCGTGCGAACTACATCCACAGTTGCTATGATCATCTCTGGTCCAAGAAGTTCCCTATCTCCGATATCTTCCCAACTTAATGGTGAACGACACTTCCTTCCATAGAGAGCTGCGAACGGTGCCATTCCAATACTCCCTTGGTAGCTGTTGTTGTATGAAAACTTTACAAGATGTAGATGATCTTCCCACGATCCTCCGAAGTCTAACATACATGCTCTTAGCATATCTTTAAGGATATGAATCATTCGCTCAGACCGACCATCTGTTTGTGGATGATAAGCCATGCTGAAATTCAGACTCGTTCCCAAGCTAGCTTGTAGACTCTGCCAAAACTGCGATCGAAATCTGGTGTCACGATCGGAGACAATGCAAACCGGTACTCCATGTAATCTCACGATCTCTTGCATGAGTTCATGGGTATCAGAGATAGTACACTATGAAGAGTTAAATCTTATTTAGATTCAGACTTACTTCTATGTACTTCTTTGCTAGTATCTCGGTTGATTGGCCAATTCGAAATGGGATAAAGTGAGGCGATTTTGTGAGTCGATCCACAATAACCCATACTGCATCATTACCTTTCGTGCTGCGAGGAAGTGCAATCATGAAGTCCATGGTGATGTGTTGACACTTCTATTCTGGAATAGATAACGGTTGAAGTAAACCAGCAGTGCTGTGATGTTCAGCTTTTACTTGCTGACACACCTAGCATTTGGCTATGCTTCTGGCTACTTCACACTACATTCCATGCCACCAGTAATGTTGCCGCAGATCTTTGTACATCTTTGTACCACCAGGGTGTACTGAATATGGAGAACTGTGAGCTTCTTTCATCAACTCTTCCCGAACAGAACCTTGTGGTACACACAATCTGCTTCTGTATCTCAAGGATCCTTCTTCATGGATGATGAAGTCTGTTCTAAGTCCATTTTATACTTGTTCTCTGATCTTTTGCAACTTGACATCACTTGCTTTAGCTGCTTTGATTTGATTGACAATAGCAGACCGAACTTGTAAGTTCATCAAATTTGAAGTATTACCTGGCATAACCACTTCAATCTCCATCTTGTGTAAATCTTGCTGAAGCTTCCAATGTGCGATGAGATTCATTAATGTGGCTGGAGACTAAGTGCATTAGGAACTACATTCACCATCCCTGGATGATATTTTAGGTTGATGTCGAAGTCCGCCATAAGTTCTAGCCATCTTCACTGCCGCATATTCAGCTCTTTCTGAGTAAACACAGACTTCAGGCTTTTGTGGTCTATGTATATATCCACCCGTTCTCCAAGAAGATAATGACGCTAAATCTTCAGTGCAAATATAACTGCTGCCAACTCTAAGTCATGCGTTGGATAATTGCGCTCATGAATCTTCAACTGTCTTGATTCATAAGATACAACTTTTCCATGTTAGTGTAGAACACATCCTAATCCCTTACTGGATGCATCGCAATGCACTACGAAACCTCCAGATTGGTGCGGTATTACGAGAATAGGCACTGATGTCAATTTTGACTTTAGTTCTGCAAAAGCCTTTTCGCATGCTTCTGACCACACAAATGCTTCATCTTTACATGTGGGCTTGGTCAGGGGTGTTGAAATCTTCGAAAAGCCTTCTATGAATCTTCGATAGTATCCCGCTAATCTCAATAAACTTGAAATGTCTTTCACTGTTTTTGGTGTCGGCCATTCGCTTACTGCTGATAGTTTAGCTAGATCCATAGAGATTTCTTCTCCTGAAACGATATGCCCGAGAAATCCGCCTTGATTTAGCCAAAACTCGCACTTGCTGTACTTGGCATAGAGTTGATGCTATCGCAAAGTCTCCAGGACAATATTTAAATGTTCAGCGTGTTCTTTCCGACTCTTAAAATACATCAGGATGTCATCGATGAATATGACAACGAACCTGTCTAGGTACTCTCAGAAAACTTGGTTCATCAGATTCATGAATACGGCTGGTGCATTGATCATTCCAAATGGCATTACAAGAAACTCATAATGACCATAGAGAGTCTTGAGACCTTCACCTGATGATAACCCGAACGAAGATCTAATTTTGAGAAAATGCAAGATCCACTTAGCTGATCAAATAGATCGTCGATTCGCAGTAGCGGATACTTGTTCTTTTTCGTGATTTCGTTCAGAGCTCGGTAGTCAATGCATATTCTGTATGAACCTTCCTTCTTCTTCATAAGCAAAACTGTAGATCCCCAACTTGAAGTATTGGGACGAATCCACCCTTTCTGCAGAAGTTCATCCAGCTTAGTACGGATCTCCTTCAATCTTTCTGGACTTAACCGATACGGTGCTTTGATTACCGGTTGTGCACCAGGTACTAAGTCAATACTGAATTCAAGAGCTCGATCTGGAGGCAAACCTGATATGTCTTCAGGAAATACATCGTCGAACTCTCGAACTACCTCTGTCTTCGATTCTTCCTCTGCTTGTAGTGTTGCAACCACGGCTTTCTTTGGTTTAGCTTTGTATGTGCTAGGCTCCAGTGTACGGTCTTCACTCTTGAAATAAAAGACTGGATGGTCTGGAATCTTGAACACTACCCTTCTTTGATGATAGTCGATGGTAGCGTAAAAAGTTCCTAGCCAATCCATACCCAAGACTACATCGAAGTTCGGTATGTCCAGCACCTTGAAGTCAGCATAAAATTCTTTGCTGCAGACACCACTGGACATAGGACATATCCCAAAGTTGCCTTTAGAATTCCATTCCTTGAACTGACATTCCAGCTAGATACGAGCGGTTTAACTGGAATCGCATGAGTTCGGACGAATCATTGCGACATAAAGCAATATGATGCTCCAGTATCGAAGAGTGCTAGTACAGGAAGTGAGGCCACTAAGATTGTACCTAAGTTGTGTGGAATATGTTTAGGTATAGGAAAAGATACTTTTATATGTATAAAGGTTGAAAGAAAGTTTGAAAGAAAGGGAGTTACCAGTGATGACTTGACCAGTGGCTTCAGCTTCTTCTACAGTTATTGTGAAAGCCTATCGCCTAGGTACATTCCTCCTTGCTGGGGGAGCATTCCTCTGTCCGTTCCTCTGCCCTTGAGGAAGGTTCTACTGTGCATGATGGAACTGGCGAGGAGGAGGTGCAGTAAGTCCACGAGGAGGTGGAGGTGGGAGAGCAAGTCAAGGAGTAAGTGCTTGGACAGCTGCCCGTTGTGGATAGGTGATTGCTGGTCTGGGTGGATGGTTTGGATTGAATCTATGAGGACAAGATTCAATATCATGTGTGGATGAGACACAGAATAAGCATAGGCGATTTGCACGCCTGTAATTCTTTGCCAGGTGTCCATTTCTTTTGCAATAGAAGAAGAAATCTGGACCGGGCCGGTTAAAAGGTACTCCCGGTCTCCTGGGTACAAACGGTGGCCTGGAAGAGGCTTCTCCTGTATCTGAGTAGCAGGGATCTTCACACCGGCAGATTGAGCTCTGCCCTTTTTCTTCACCACTGCCTCATATTTTCGGGCAGCCTTCAGAGCTAAATCATAGGTTGGGAAATCACCTGTAACCGATCTATCGCATCACATCAAGCTAACTAATGCAGCTTGGATCTCCGGGTCCAACCCTTGCTGAAATCTTCTGGCCCTTATCTCAGCAGTCGGTATGAGATGGGCCGCAAACCTGTTATGGTCTTGTGTTTGCTGTGTAGTATGTGATATTAGAAATTCGAATATTTAAGACATATCTCACATGCTCAACATGGTGAACTCAGTATCATACTCTTCCACAGATTTGCTCTACATAGAGCCTTGTTGCAAGTGGATGAATTGCTGCTCCATATCAAAACGGGCAGTCTCGGGAAAATATTTCGCATCGAACATCTCGCGAAAATTCCTTCACTCGATCAGCTGGGCAAGACGGCTTTTTTCCTCCTTCCACCATACTCTGGTGTTATCCGTTAGTTGCAGCTTTGCAACCCTTACCCAAGCAATCTCTGGAACTTGTGCTGCTTCCAGGTCGTCTTCGATCGACTGAGCCCATTCCTTTACTTCCAAAGGGCTCTCTTTCCTAGAGAATTGTTTAGGGTGCAATGCCCGGAATTGTTTCACTCCAGGTGCCTCAGCTTCAGGGCGGTTCATTATGATAGAAGTCTGCTGCTGCTGTCCCTCTAAGAGGCTCTTGATTGCCTCAAGAAATACCATCTGCTCATTAATAGGAGCTGCAACGGTAGATGTAAGTGGAAGAGGTGGTGGTGTGGTGTTGCCATTCACGTTGGTGCTCGTGTTGTTCAGGGAATCCATAAGCTTGAAAGAAAAATAGGGTTAGGATAGATTCAAAGAATATGAAATGTAAAGAACGTTTAGTTTCCGATTCTTATAATTCTTGTGATATATTGCTTAGGTTTCCATGCAGTAATGACCCTGCATGGTATGACTTCATATAGAACTAACTTGTATGGGCCGCAAACAAAACCAGTCACGCCCAACTTCCCAGAGTACGGGTAAAGAGATGCGACGAGGCCCACAACGTATTTACTCAGAAGTAAACACGTTAAGCGTAAATAAGCAATATAATAAATGTACACTAGAAATGACAAGAGGTATAAATCAACAACAAATTTTTATAGATTAAACATTCTTTACGATATACTGGAAAGCAATGCCTAAACAATGTCATGAACTGAAAGTAAAAGTATATACAAGTGAACTAGAGCTCTCGGTCCTTAATGAACTTCTCCAAATCGTCCTGGCTGGGCTCGATCTCCAGAGAGTCGGGTCCTCCTAACAACATTCTAAAGAAAGAAGGGAAAATGAATGTCGTCAACGAACAATCGCTCGGTAAGTCCCAAAAGATAAAGAAGAATAGACAGAGAATAGAACATCTAAAGTATATATGGTTATGTTTGTTTTGTTAACGTAGTTGTTCGTAGTTTGGTACAGAATGTGCCAGTGTATACGAGAGGAGTCCAACTTGCTCTGTGGACTAAGGTATACAGAGTACAAGGCCCCGTCAAAACCCACGGGAAAATGGCAATGGATGTGCGGGTTAGGGGTATTATAGTGACCATCATTGTGCCACTTTTAACACATTCCATACCAGTCTACCCCTTAAAATCTCGTAATGCATATTGTATTTATTGTATTGATTTGTTGTGTGAGACTTGCCGAAACTATGGTATAAATTGTTCATATAAACGGATAATGATATAAACGGATAGTCATGTAGTCAAGTCAATATATATTCATGGTTCGGTCCAGTCGAGTCATGTTGATATTTGATAGTATTCTGATATTCATGTTCAAGTTCCAGTATATATGGATTTATGTTATATTGAATTGTATTCATGTATGGATGGTATTCAGATTAGACTGAGACTCTGTCTGAATCAGACACTTAATCAGAATTGGATTCCTGAATTAGGTTTTGGAGTTATCGGTAACTGCTGCACATGGACGGTAGGATTTGTGAATTTTTCCAAGCCAATTACCATTGATAACCCCGTTTTAGTTTTCTAACTTAAATAGGCAAGCACCCACTTTCTTCGGCTTCTTGAGGCTTAAGAGAATTGGTCCCGCTTAAACCTATATTTACTTGGGTCCTTATTGTAAATTAATATAACTTGAGAGAGTTTTATGAAAAATAGTTTTAGTATACTTTCATAATAAACCTCATGTATTTATTTATCGTGTTTAGGGTTTTCATGGATGTAACTTTTAAAATTATGGTATTCTAGTGAATAAATACCTATTTTTAATAATATATGGTTTTTTTGTGTAAATTTGACTTGTATGGATTCTTGATGGTATTTTCATGAAATTTGTGATTCTTTTCTTTTGTTTGGAAAAAATGTGGAATTTATTATATAATTAAAATAGATGATTTGATAATATTTATATATATTTATAAAAATAAAATTTATTTATTAATAGAAAATCACGTTATTCTTAAAATTTGCATTAAAATTCCATCGAGATCGGATGCTCCGTGAGGAGGACTGCATCTCGCTCTAATAGTTCCGAGGATTTGTGATAAACCGTACCATTCCTATCGGGTTCCCCAAAATTGGTTGTAAAGGCTTAATTGCAAGGAATGTAAATAATACAAATTTAAAGAATACGGTTTTGAATAGTTTATGGTATTTTAATGTAACAGTAGTATTTTCCCAAAAATATTGTTAGAAGGAAATCGTGCTATGTCAAGATACGTATTGTGAGAGGTAGGTCATTACCTCATGAGATTTTCCTAAAAGTAGTATAAGCAAATATGATAAAAGATGTCTTATGTAAAGTCTGTGGTATTTAAACGTAAAAATGCAATAAAAGTTACATAGCATGGTATTTTAATATGAAACTTGTTCTCAAAGTTTGTTTTAAGATTATTAAACAAGATATAATGATTTGGTCGATTGGTTATTAAGAAAGATGGTGTATTTAACAAATGTAGAATCGGATGTCGGAATAACTCCACTTCAGACGAGTTTTGAAAAGAGAACTTTTCAAGTTAGGAAGAGAGAAGAAAAAAGGGAACTTACGAGTTGGAATGAAAGAGAGGAGGTATAGGAAGGATTTAATAGTTTTGTGGAGTCGCGGGGTCGCCGGAATCTTCTTAAATTGTCGTCGGAACTTGATCTTGGGCTAACTCCACTTGTACACTTCTTTGACTTGGAACAATTTGAGAATTTTTGATAATGGATTTCAGAATGGAGAGGGCTAGGGTGTGATGTTGTATTTATAGGAGAAATTAGGGTTTTGAGGATTGAAGAAAGCAAATAAAATGCATTTAAAATAGAATTAAAGAGTGAAATTACACTCTCTGGATAAATGTAGAGAAATCAAACAGAAGAGGAGTAGTGGGTTAGGGGAAAAGTTACTTGGGCAAAGTTTTGGGGCATTACCATCGGGCAAGCCCGGTGGCGCCGGTCCAAAGGCAATCTTTGCCGGTCATTTTAGTGAGGTTGGGTATGGGATTCTTGCCACGTGTCTAGGTCGTTGTTAATACAATTTTCCACATGTTTGTTTTCAACGACTTTTTATTTTTACGTGTATTGCACGTGTAAACTTTTAGGCGTCCAAAAAGTTTAAAAGAAAAATCATTAACATTAATATGTGGCTGATGGGATTCGAATACAGGGGCTATGTCACAGCAGTGCAAGGTTTTACTAATGAGCTACAAGCTATTTCTTGTTGTTCTTCAAACAAAATAATACTTAAAATATACTCGGGCTTGCAAATACTCCATTCAGTATATTAACTTTAAGAAAATATTGTATATTAAAATAGAGTCGTTACACCTATACGGATACAACAGTCTTACTCGAGATGATAGTATGTTATCTTGTTTGACTTTATCATTATGTACATGTCCTGTATGGGATAGCATATCACTATTACATATTGATAGTGCCCATAGGATTCATGTTTGACTAACATGGTTATTGTGGCAATCACACTTGTAAGAATTGGATAGTCTATAAGCACATCTTTAAATGTCCCTAGTCGTGGGAATATCGAGACTAAGCATCGATATTCTAGAGTAGACTGGTATATACGTTTCTTAACCCCGACGAGGGGTGATGGCCGGTGTCACAGCTATTAGTGTTAGTCAGTCACCGAGATTGTATACATGTGCTCATAGGTTATGAGTTACACTGGAAGGACTCACCGAGATCAAGCTAGATGGTATTATTCCTATCATCAGGGAGCAGGTCTCTTGTGGCATTAGTACAGGTTAGTCTGTTGACCCAAGATCGTCATTTGTCTTGTGTGAGTTCGCAGTGTATTTTGATTACTACCCTACCACGGCTCAAAAGTGTCGTGCAAACAGGTTTTAGTTAGTTAAAGTCCCGAGCCACATGGATGCAGTGAGCAGATTGCGGGGATTTGTCTTTCCCGGTATTGGGGGTTGATGTCGTGTTGTGCCCAGTTGGCCATTGTTTACCGCCAAAAACAGTGACGAACAGGGATTGAACGTCTTGCCTGAATTTGGGGGCAGATACTATTTGGACATATCCATTCACCTTTCCGAATATACCAAGTTGATTTATCGCACCGTATATCGGAGATTTAGATAGATGCAACCGATTTAGCAGACTTCATTAGATTCCCCTCATTTGTGAGGTTTTTTTTTATTGTGGGGACGCTCTTCCCTACAGGCGCAAGCCCCTGCAATTAATTACGTTATCGCGTTGCGATAATCACTTTCTCCTTCTCCAGTAGTTCACTTCATGTCATGTGTTTTATTTATTTCGGGGTTACCCTTAGATTGTATACGGAGACTAATTTATATCGTCGCCCGTAGGGCGCGGATTAGTCCAAATCGGTATATTTTAGATTTAGGGATTAAACTTGGGTTGTATGTATTCCCTTAGTTCAGGAGATATTTTATTTTATTTGAGAATCGTTAATCTGGTTTGAGATTAAGATTAACTTAAATATATATGTGAGCATTTGGGCTTAATTTATTTTAAATAAGAATACGTTAGTCTTATTTAAGAGTAAGATCAAGTAAGCAAAATATTCAAGATCATTAAATTTAGTTAAGATCAAACAACAGAGCATTTGGGCTCAGGTGCAAGAGAACTTCAGAGGGACTTATCCAATTTGTGCTTGGTTGGTCTGCTCAAACTTTTTTCTCTTATTCATAAGTACTAATTTCACGACCCAAAATTGGTATGTGACCTACACTTAAATCACGTGATATCTAAAGATGTCGACGCGACACAAGTAAGCCAAAAGCCCAGAATCTAAACCTTTTTACGAAACTATTGGAGGTAAAGTTTAAAAATAGTCATTAGATGGAATCAGTTTAAATAAGTGTGTTTGAAAAGCATCTATGACGTTTTAAAAATCGACAGCAGCTCCTTTATAAATTTTGAATAAAACCTGATACAAGTGCAATAATATATAAAGTGTCACGCCCCGCATCCCAAAATACGGAATACGAGGTATGACTAGGCCAGCCATGCTCCTACGGTCAAGGGGTCGTCCCGCCGTAGTCACACTTCGGCTTCTAGCACTACATGGTAATCAGTAATAAAGCACAGTATTAAAGGAATCACATCATTAATTTATTACATTAAAATTTCATTGTTCACAGATTACAGATAATAAAAACGATAACTAACCAAGTTCAATCTCACAATCTCTTTTATGGAAAGAAGTAAATGAAGTAGGTACACCAACTATATCTCCGTGAACTCAAAGGATAGATCCGTCTACTGTGCTGGTCCTCCCGCAGGATCTGAGCATGCATACTCAGGTCGTCAGAGCGAGACAATAACAATATTATTATAATCAGATGAAACAAGTAAATGAGGTAATACTGGTATGCGAATAATGGAAGTAATCACTATGTCACACTATGATGCAAAATATGTTATGTGTCCCTATCGGTCTCTAGGTCATGTTTGAAATCACATAGTGGAAGGAGGATCATGTTTAACAGGAGTCTCGTACATACCCGAGACAACGGCCCACATGCCCGGGACATAACCCTGTCAGCCGGATCGCTAGATCCTGTCCTACACGTATAAGTATCACGGTTCGAATGATCATCCTCTAAACACGGTCCCGCTAAATACGATACTCTTTCCACTTTGATTTCCCCTTTTTCCCCAGGTTACACTATTTATGATATTGATCTAGTTGTGTACAAGTATACCAATGACACGGTTTCATCACTATCCACTGTATCAATCACTGTCACGAATGTTCACTTTCCATTGGTGTACTCGTCACTCCTAAACCAACATCTATCACGCACGATAATGCAATGTCCACACGCACTAACACTGTGTAAATGACAAGAGTACGATATATGTATTGTATGCTACCAATAAGCTCGGTATGTTATGAATTAACATGCATGTCACGAACTAAAATAAATTGTACAAATAAATATGTTACGAATTCAGCAAAAATGATGTAAGTAAGATATATGGAACAATCAGTCAGTAATTCATCAAAATTTGTTTCAGTTCAATCGGATTTTCGGTTTTCAAGATATAACTGTTTCAGTTTAAGTGTTCGCGGCTGGAATTACAATTTCAGAACTGAACGCCTGTTTCGCAACACGAATTGCACCCAGTTGGGCTCAAAATTTAGCGATGTCACAGTTAAATGAAATTTAGGGTTTTCGATAAAGTATTCAACTCAACCGACGGATCCTCAATCGCATCTGTACGTTGAAAGTTATACACAGTTTAATCTCAATATGTCATTTCAGAAATTGTTCTGAACAGCTTTACGTTCTGCCCTTTTAAATATGGTTTAAAATAACAAACGGCGATGAATCGGAATGAAACCACTTGTTTTCTTTCACTAACAGAAATATATTATAACTACTGTAAAGTTCCGTATCATACTATTTCAGGAAACACGGGGACGCAGGTCTTTGGACAGAACACACTAATCAGAAACGCTCTGGACTGCAGTCCAGAGTCGTGTTCCGATCCAAATATCTTCATGGTTACAAAACAGAAATGATCAGAAATTTACGTAGGATTAAAGTTCGTCAAGTCGGCTTCGATTTAAGCCCTCGAACGCATCTTTCCAATATGTGTATGATTTATGGTGATTTTATGCGTTTTCAGTTACGAGAGAATTCTAGTTTTAACGACATGTTTGGGGGTATCGATTTTTGTTACTAACAATCGTGTTTTCCAGCGAATTTCACACAAGATATTCATCATTATAAGGGCCAACATAAAATATCGATTTCCGTCAAATTAGACAATTATTTCTATAGGAAACTAACATCGAGCACTTAGGTCATGACACGTATAGGAAATCGGTAAGTTTGTAAACTACATAATCTAGGTGGGTAACACTATTATTATAGCATGAAGCAAGTAAATACTTGCCTGGAGACGTCTCGGGGTCGCAAGGCAGCAACGTCGTCACGAACGCGCGTTGTACGCCGCGGAACAAGTTCGCGCGAGCCTCGATCGAACACGGGTTTTACGTCGGAGTTCCCGGAGTCGTCTTTGTGCTTGCTGGAAGTCTAGAATGGTGCTCTGTGGGTCTCCCGGGGTGTGCTGGGGTCGGCGTCGGTCGGCGGCGCTCCAGCTATGTGTACAGTGCAGTTTCACAGTGAGAGGAAAAAAGTTAAAAATGGGTTTTTGAGATTTTGAAGAGGAGGAGAGGTTTAGGCAGTGGGTTAGTGGATTACGGTGATGGTGATGATGCTGAGGGGGATCGTAGGGAGATCGGCGATGTAGTGGGGAGTTCGCCGGCGTCGAGGGGCGTAAGGTGGCCGAGTTCGGTAGTGGTGTTTGTGTGCAGAGGGGTGGGTGTGCAGGTGTGACTTGAGTTGGTGGAGGTGGTGTCGTGAAGGGAGAGGGTTGGTAGAGGAGTGATTTGAGGGTTGCTGAGGGGCTGTCGAGGGTCGTCGCCGGCGGCGAGGTGGGGAAAATTTTTGTGCTCGGTGGGTTTCCTGTGGGGGAGAGATGAGGGATTCTAAAAGAAAAGGAGAAGACTCGGGCGAAGAAGATAATGGAGACGAGGGGGTCGTGCGTTGCAGTCGTAACGGCCGGAACGGGGGCGTGGGCGTGGGCGTGAGGCACGGCGAGGAAAAGGGGTTGCGTGCGAGATTTTGGGAGGTAGCCGTTGGAAATTTGAAGAGGGAGATGAACAGGGAGTGTGGGTCGGGTCTTGAAGAGGAGGCTGGGAAAAGAGATTGGGCTCGTGGGAATTCTTTTTTTGAGAAAAATATATGGTGGGCTGAGGAGGAACGGGCCGTCGTAATTAAATTTTAGGATTTTAATTAAAAAGGTTGTGGGCTGTAAACGAAACGGGCTGGGAAAATTCAAAAATGATTTTGAATGGGCTGAGGGAAAAATAAAAGGGAATGGGCTGAGGGTAATATTTAATAAGGAATTTTATTAACTAAAATGTGTGGGCTGAAAGAATTTTAAGGGGATGGGCCGGGGCTTTTCATGTGTTAATAATAAAATTTTAATGTGTTGGGCTGGGTAAAAAGGAACGGGCTGAGGCTATAAGTAATGTAGTTTGGGTTTTAATTTATTTTAGCCTTGGTATTAATTTGTTCTGAGTCTTGGTTTTAACTTCTAGGTTTAGGATTATGATTTCAAAAGAGCTGGAAAAATAGGGTTTAAATAACCAACTAAAAATATATGAAGTCAAGAATAAGGTAATCACTAGAATTCAAAAATAGGAAATTTCATTTAGAAAGGAAACGGGGATTTACATAAAGCATCCCAACGGGAGCTAGCTTCCACGTCCAAACGACAGACCAACCACGCAGATAATATATGACACCCAATGGCGAAGAAAAGAAAAGCGAAACAATAAACAATAAGAATAAAAAGTCGACTCCAACAAGTGCGACACCCACCAACACATAACTCTAATTCTCGCTTCTAAGTCCATAATCATACAAGTTCTGGGTCGATGGAGTTTTACTAGATACAAAAGAATATATATATATATATATACAAGTGTAGGTACGATACAACAATAGCCCACCTACCAAAATAATCACCAAAAAGAAGTGTGTGCCGCAAGACGCTGATGATCCGAGCGGTATATCCTGCAAGAAACTGGGGCACAACGGGGGTGAGTTGCCAACTCAGTAAATAAAAGCATATCACAAGGTAGAAATCGAAATGCACAACAATATGCTAGGTCATAAGTATAGTACTATCATATCATGTACTAATATATATATATATATATAATGCATAAGTACAAAAAATGCGTCACTATCGATCACATAACTGTAATATCTCATATTATATACCATTCATCCAGGTATAAGCCTACAAGATAGCCCAAAATATGTATGAAAAACCTCTTTTCAAAATAGCCGCGGGTTACGTATGCCCCGGCATAAAAGCAGACGTAATAGTATGAAGTATTATATGTATTTTATTTAAGATAAACGCCTCGCTGTTTAGTAAAGATTTTTAAGAGGTTTACAGTTTTAAAGATCCTTGTGTCATTCTAGGCATGTCAAAAATAATGAGACTATAGCTCGTTTAGAAACCCTTTTTATATATATCAACCGGTAAATTAGTATTCAGATATTGTCCCCCGGATTAGTCCTAGTCAGCTACTATAACGCATAAACTATAACGGTATATTTCGAATGATCGCAAAACATCAATATATGGGTGTCCAGTATCGACACTGCATATATCACTCTGATGATATTATATATATATATATATATATATATATATATATATATATAGCAGCGTCCTATACTACTGATATATATCATCGAAAGTAAAAATATCATAAAAACTCATAAGAATCAAATAGGAATACCCATGGTACTGGTATTCGCAATAACTCAGCAGGTAATAAAGGCACTGTATGTAAGTATAGTCAGTTCTGCTAACAAACGCAACAGTTCTACTGTGTCATGGCAATACTATTGATGTATAATGTAGCATACGCGTCTGTGTTCGTGCAGCATGGAAATTATTAGTATTTATGCAAATGTTATATAAGTGTTTAAAGAAAGTAATTCTACCTATATCCGTAGCATATAGTAACAATCCAATTTTCCAGATATAGGGAATTCATAACGCCTCGTAACGGCATTTACATACACATCGCATGGTATAGCGGTCCTACAGTGTCATGGTAGTACCAATGAGGTGTAGTGTAACCTATGCATCTGTGCTCATGCAACATAGTACTCATTGGTAGTTGTGCAGCGTTCTATCAGTTTGTTCGTATAAAAGAGAACGTATATAATCGATAAGCGTACCGCGGACATGTATAGGAAATCTAAGCGTATCGCGTAATTATTAAACGTAACTAATTTCTATGAGCTATACAGTTATTGTTGAAAATGGAAGGAAACGTTATTTTGAAATAAAGAAGCCGCATAAGTTAAAATAGATATTCGATTGGAAAATACCATCGCATCCCGTCATTTATCGTTTAAAAGGGAAAACAAATCATTGGTTTTTAAAAGAATATTGCTCAATCAAACGTAACGTCCCAAGTCGGGAAAACTCATGACTCCACGAGTACAAATGAAACTTGGCCGTAATCGACACACTCTTCTCATCATCACAAGTACGTTATGATCCCTCGTACAATATTCATCCAATATCATATCCATATCGTACGGATCTATCGTCACGTACGTATGTCATCATAACCATATATCAAATATAACCACATGTATAACCTACTAAATGCGAACTAACATCAATACACTTCGCTAAGTTACCTAACATATTATAAAAATCTAACTAGATAGCATAACTATCCTAGTTAAATGGTTGCGAGGGTGCTATACGCCATTTACCCGACTTCCCCCGTAGATATAAATCTACTCACCAACTTGTCGAGCTCGTTGAAATCCACGATTGCTTTGTCCGCCCTTGCCGTCTCGGAAACCTATGTGATCGCACCTACAATCGTAGTTATAACATATCGGCGTAAATATCATAAAAAATCAAAAACAATGAGCCAAGTACCCATAAGTTAGAACCTATAGCTTACTTACTCCAAATACGACCAAATACCCTTGACATTAATGTACGAACGTCAATATTTCAGTTGCGGTACAGAAATACGAAAAACCGTATTAAAATATCGGAAACATTAATAAAAAAAAAATACTAGAACACTCTCAGACTTCTCTATATGAAATCTGGAACAAATCAAACAATACAGTAGCTTATCTTATTACCAAATAAAGCTACTGACAAAAATCCAAAACACCATTACCCTAAAAGGCCGGCGACAACGGGTAAAAGAGGAAAACCGACGGGTGAACAGGAGAATTAGGGGCTCAGGCTTTAGGTGGGGTCTCGTAGTGGTCTCACCATATCCTAGTATTGTTAGTTTTTCTAGTGTGTTAACTTAGTAGTTCCATATTCAAATTTACCCATACGAATATCACAAAAGAACTAGTTTCAGATATTTGTACACAAAAATAGATATGTAACAAAAATGAACTTGCAAGGGAGGTGAGATATACCTATACGGATGGTGCAAAGGGAATTCCACCTCTATAATTGATGGCTTGAGGTTTCTTGAAGTGGTTGTGGCTCTAATTTGTTGGTATGAGCAATATTGATGAAGGAACACTCTCATTTCTCTTTTGATATGATGAATGCTTGGAGTTTTTGGTGTTAGAGGTTGAAAGGAAGTATTGGTTCAGTTTGGGAAAAAGGAGAATGAATATGTGTAATTAGATGAAAGAGGTAGGTAGAAAAGAATGAGATGGAGGGAGGTGAGGGTGTGTGTGTGGTGTGGAGGTTGTGAGGGCTATTCTAACCTAAACATTTACCTAACCCTTATACAAAATAAATACAAACCTTTTAAAATAAATACCCTCATGTTACACTAAATCAAAATTCATGTTTTTAAAAGAAATAAAACACTTATCATAATACTTAAATACCACAATCTTTTAATAAAATCTCATATCATATTAAAATAATTTAAATATCATTTTTTATGATATCACAACTTTTTCTTCATTTTTACCAAAATAATTACATTTTTGCGGATATCGATCCGATACCAAAATTCATATGCGATATCATTTTTGTAAACTCATTATATTCATATTTAAAATTATAAATTAATATTTATAATTTTCTAAAATGTTACAATATCCCCTCCTTAAAGAAATTCGGTCCCCAAATTTAAATTTAATCCCCATCTTAAAACATTTTTCTCAGTCAAATCAAATCAATTCAAATCAAATTGCCGGGGTCCAAATTTTAAAACATATAATCCACTCCAATTAACGGAACTCCGAAGTCCCACATGAGCTAAGACGTAAATTAACGCAACCGTCCGCGTGAAAACTCAAAAATATATAAAACTCACATAACTGTAACTCTAGCGGTTGCTATAAGAATTATACCAGTTATGATGCAAATTCCAAATACGAAATCAATGATGTATATCAAGTGCACGATCATTGCCATATTCGTAGTTCAATATCTGTGGTACACGACTAAGCGAAAATATAGAAATCAAATCTATAATATATCTTATTAAGTGCAATGCACGAAAACGAAATCAACCCTAATGGTTTTGCATGAAAATCCAGACCACATGCCACTGGTGTGCATGAAAACAAAAACAAGAATAGGTGTGTATTACATCCACTGCATCAAATGGGCATGGAGCCAATATCAAGTGCATCTAGAATGTACAAAATATACATCGGGTGCATCGGGGGTGCACAAAATCAACATCAAGTGCATCTGGGTGCACAAAATCAACATCAAGTTCATCGGGGTGCACAAAATCAACATCAAGTGCATCGGGGTGCACAAATCATCAAAATGTGCAACTGGTGTGCCCAAAATGCCAATCGAGTGCAGTCAAAGTTCACGAAAATCTCAAACAAGTGCACTTGGTGTGCACAAAACACTAATCAAGTGCAACTGATGTGTATGGAAATCTCAAACAAGTGCACCTGGTGTGCACAAAACACCAATCAAGTGCAACTGATGTGCACGGAAATCTCAAATAATTGCACCTGGTGTGCACAAAACACTAATCAAGTGCAACTGATGTGCATGGAAATCTCAAATAAGTGCACCTGGTGTGCACAAGTCATTTGTGTGACCCTCAATCCTCAAAATACACAAGTCAAAATAATGGACGTCGAGTTGTCCTTTCTTCAACGTCGAAAACGCAATATTCGGACCATCAAAATGTAAATAAAAAACAAATGACATCGAAGTACACCCTCTTCAATGTCGAAAGGTGTCTATACACCCGGAACTGGCAGAGCAAGGATTACCACTTGCCTTCTGCCCACGGTCTAGCATTCTCTGTCTCTGAATTCTTGTTCTTTCTGCGGATCACTAACACTACGGCCTCTTTATACAATCGTCTGGTGAGGAGCAACAACGCAAACAGTCTTATGCTGATACTTCTCAAGACACTTCCTTGCCAAGTAGTCCAGTCTCTCGCAATGAAACATGTCGATGACGGCGATCTCTAACCTCTGCGTGCGCGCCTAGCAACTGACCCTGGGTCCAATCTCAATCATTATAGAATCCTGGAAAGAAACTGTCATGTCTCCTGCCGATCTCATCTATCCAATATGCCCGGAACTAGCACTCCTTAAAGAATCCACTTCCGTTTCGGAACAACGACAATCTCATTAAGATTTTCCCCTAAAAGTGGGGTCGTACACAACGCCTCTGTATACATATCGAATCTCCAGTACCGACGGAGAAGAACAACTGCGCATAAAGACTTCTCACATCTCTAAATCCATTACTTTTCAGTATTGATCAAATAAGGAGCATATCGCGATAGTTACGTGAGTTGCAAGTCATACTCAGCTATGATCAAACTCGGAGTCTTACATAAAAACTCGAAAATACGAACCCGGCACCTCTGACACACCATGGAAGAATCTGGCTAAGCCCACCTTCGAGAACTCATCCCAATTCGTCGAAGGAAAACTCACTACACGGTCTCTCTCGAGCGACCCATTTCAGGTCTATGTAAGACCCATCAAAAGAAGCTAGTCAACTTCACCAATCTCGCATCGGAGCCCCAAAAAGAATTAAATATCCTAGCCATCATACCCATGAATGACTAAGAATCCTCTGGCCCATCTATACTCATAAATATCGGTGACTTTTAGTTTCATGAACTCTAGAAGCGACACCTTGCTAATCTCAGCAACGGTTGGTACAACTGTCTGAATAGTAGGCAATACAACGATCTTCGGAGTAGGGTAAACATCATGCCTCCAAGTCCGGCTGATCTCCAGCAATGACCCGACCCTCTGGTGCGGATCCCGAAGAAAAGTTGCTTCAAAATTAGAAACCCGATCATATAAGGATAAACAACATGTTCCTATGTCATCGGAATATCACCCTGGTCAGTCCTCGTCCCAGAAAAGTTTTCCCTGACCGTGTCTCTAACCGCAGCCCTCTCAGCTTGTGTAGACATGGTGATCGGAACAACCAGCATGTATCGATAAGGATAGATCAACTAAACGAATAGAAGAAAAGATCTTAAGATATATATCCTAAGGTAACTTAGGCGAAGTATTGTAACGTAAATATGCCGCGGAATATATGTACGATACGTCACTCTACTTAGTACCTACTCCGTCAACCAAGGTCAACCTACATAACGAAAGTTCGGGTATAAGACCTCCAAATTCAAGTCTAAGCTCCGTATGGTCAAGCTTAGGTAACGACAGTGTATGCCTAGACTCCACATAGTCAAACCTAGACTCGAACAAAGATTAAACCAAACGCTTTGATACCAACTTTTCATGAGTGGCACGTGACCGGCACTTAAATCACGTGATATCTAAAGATATCGATGCGGCGCAAGTAAGCCGAAAGCCTGGAATCTAAAACTTTTTACAAAAATATTGGAGGTGAAATTTAAAAATAGTCATTAGATGGAATCAGTTTAAATAAGTGTGTTTGAAAAGAATCTATGACGTTTTAAAAATCGGCAGCACCCCCTTTGTAAATTTTGAATAAAACATGATACAAGCATAATAATATATAAAGCATCCCAACAGGAGCTAGCTTCCATGCCCAAACGGCAGAGCAACCACGCAGATAATATACGACGCCCAATGGCAAAGAAAAGAAAAGCGAAATAATAAACAACAAGAACAAAAAGTCGAATCCAACGAGTGCAACGCTCGCCAACATAACTTTAAGTCTCGCTTCTAAGTCCATAATTATACAAGTTCTGGGTCGATAGAGTTTTACTAGATACAAATATATATATATATATACAAGTGTGGGTACGATACAACAGTAGCCCACCTACCAAAGCAATCACCAAAAAGAAGTGTGTTCCGCAAGCCGCTGATCATCCGAGCGGTATATCTTGCAAGAAACTGGGGCACAATAGGGGTGAGTTGTCGACTCTATGAATAAAAGTATATCACAAGGTAGAAATCGAAATGCACAACGATATCCCAGGTCATAAGTATAGTACTATCATATCCTGTACTAATATATATAATGCATAAGTAAAATAAATGCATCACTATCTATCACGTAACTGTAACATCTCATATGTATATAACATACATCCAGGTATAAGCCTATAAGGTAACCCAAAAATATGTATGTAAAACCGTTTTTTAAAATAGCCGCGGGATACGTATACCCCGGCATAAAAGCCGACGTAATAGTATGAAGAATTATATGTATTTTATTTAAGATAAACGTCACGGTGTTTAGTAAAGACTTTTAAGAGATTTACAGTTTTAAAGATCCTTGTGTCATTCTAGGCATGTCAAAAATAATGAGACTATAGCTCGTTTAGAAACCCTTTTTATATGTATCAAACGATAAATTAGTATTCAGGTACTGTCCCCCGGATCAGTTCTGGTCGGCTATTATAACGCATAAACTATAGCGGTATATCTCGAATGACCGCAAAATATCAATATATGGGTGTCCAGTATCGACACCCTAAATCATCATATCTTTCGTGTCCATCATCAACACGCAAAATCATCAAATCTCTCATGTTAATCACCAACACGCAAATCCAGATATCTTCGACACCATCTCATCAGATCGGTCACCCCTCGATATCCTTAGGCCCGGTCAGTATCCCCTGTATATCGGTCGTGCTCATATCTATCTCCGAAATCGAGTGTCATCGCTAGGCTCCCCGCCTCTATCGCGGCTTTCCTTCCCCTCGGTCTCGACCGGGTCCATTATGTATCCGACTTTATTCCCCCCCAGTCCGGATATGTAGCACGTCCGTAACCGTATAACCCCCCACTTGGTTCGGAAAAAAATCATATCAGAAAACATAAAACTCATGGTGGACGTCAACTCATTGTATACAGAAATATCAAGTAAGGAAGAAGAATAATTGCATATATCACTCTTATGATATTATATATATATATATATATATATATATATATATATATATAACAGCGTCCCGTATTACTGATATATATCATTGAAAGTAAAAATATCATAAAAGCTCATAAAAATCCAATACGAATACCCATAGTACTGGTATTCACAATAACTTAGCAGGTAATAAAGGAACCGTATGTAAGTATAGTCAGTCGTGCTAACAAACGTAACAGTTCTACCATGTCATGGCAATACTAATGATGTGTAGTGTAGCATACGCGTGCTCGTGCAGCATGGCAATCATTAGTATTTGTATAAGTGTTCTATAAGTGTTTAAAGCAGAAAGTAATTTTACCTATATCCGTAGCATATAATTACAATCCAATTTTCCGGATATAGGGAACTCATAACACCTCGTATCGGCATTTACATACACATCGCGCGGTATAGCGGTCCTACAGTATCATGGAAGTACCAATGAGGTGTAGTGTAACATATGCATCTGTGCTCATGCAACATAGTACTCATTGGTAGTTGTGCAGTGTTCTATCAGTATATTCATATAAAAGAGAACGTATATAATCGATAAGCGTATCGCGAACATGTAAAGGAAATCTAAGCGTATCGCGTAATTATTAAACGTAACTAATTGCTATGAGCTATACCGTTATCTTTGAAAATAGAAAGAAACGTTATTTTGAAATAAAGAAGCTTCATTAAGTTAAAATAGATATTTGTTTTGGAAAATAGCATCGCATCCTTGTCATTTATCATTTAAAAGGGATAATGAATCGTTGGTTTTTAAAAGAGTACAGCTCAATAAAACGTAACGTCCCAAGTCGGGATAACTCATGACTCCACGAGTCCAAATGAAACTTGGCCGTAATCAGCATACTCTCCTCATCATCACAAGTACGGTATGATCCCTCATACAGTATCCATCCAATATCATATCCATATCGTACGGATCTATTGTTACGTATTTATTTCATCATAACCATATATCAAATATAACCATATGTATAACCCACTAGATGCGAACTAACATCAATACACTTAGCTAAGTTATCTAATATATCATAAAAATCTAACTAGATAGCATAACTATCCTAATTAAATGGTTGCAGGGGTGCTATACGCCATCCACCCGACTTCCCCCATAGATATAAATCTACTCACCAATTTTTCGAGCTCGTCGAAATCCATGATTGCTTTGTCCGTCCTTGCCATCTCGGAAACCTCCGTGATCGCACCTACAATCCTAGTTATAACACATTGGCATAAATATCATAACAAAACCAAAACAATGAGCCAAGTACCCATAGGTTAGAACCTATAGCTTACTTACTCCAAATACGACCAAATACCCCTGACATTAATGTACGAACGTCAATATTTCAGTCGCGGTACAGAAATATGAGAAAACGTATTAAAATATCGGAAATATTGATAAAACAATAATAGAACACTCCTAGATTTCTCTATATGAAATCTGGGAGAAATCAAACAATACAGTAGCTTATCTTATTACAAAATAAAGCTACTGACAAAAACCCAAAACATTATTACCCTTAAAGGCTGGCGGCGATGAGTAAAAGAGGAAAAGGAAAACAGACGGGTGAACGGAAGAATTAGGGGCTCGGGGTTTAGGTGGGGCTCCTAGTGGTCTCACCATATCCTAGTATTGTTATTTTTTCTAGTGGGTTAACCTAGTAGTTTCAGATTCAAATTTACCCATACAAATATTGATAGTTATATGTATGCCCTAGAGGCCATTACTGTACACACGATGTATATTGTAGTAGATGCTTGGACATATATAGGGAGGACTTTCTTGCTCAACATGATAGTATGCTATCTGGTTGCTTTTTATCTTAAAATGTACACCGATGTCTGTATGTTACATGTTGATAAAGCCCTTAGGATCAGTACTTGACTACCAGGATTATGATGCAGATCATACTAGTGGGGACAGTGTAGTCGCTAAGTACATCCTTCAAATGTTCCTAGTCGAGGGTTTATCGAGACAGGGCATCGATATACCAGAGTAGACTAGCGTATAGTTTCTCGGCCCATACAGATGGGCGATGGATGATCCCATATCAATTGGTGTTTGACATCAGAGACAGTATACGGGTGCTCAGTGGAGACTGGGTACACTAAACGGAGTCGCCGAGAACTCCCAGATGGTATTATACCTAACGTCCGATGGCAGTTCTCTGGTGACACTGGTACAGGTTAGTCTGCAACCCAAGATCGTCATAGAGTCTTGTGTGATTCGCACTGTGCTTTGACTTCCACCTTACCACGTTCAAGAGAACATGCAAAACGGTGGCTTTTGGGTGCAGTCCCGAATCATATGGAGGCAATGAGTGATAGGAGGGGTTTCATCTCTCTCGGTATAGGGAGTTATGTTGCGCAGTGCTCGATTGGCTATAACAGGAAGTCCCTGGCAAGGGCTGCTTCAGAGATATACTGGTAAGTGTTATCAGTAGTTTCTCGGCCCGTTATAAGCCTTATATCGACACGACTTATCGAGTTACTGGGGTCTGACGTTTACCACCCCTAGACGAGATATGCGACATATCAGACGAAGAGACCGGACTGTACGGTAGTGTTACTGATTGGATTCGCAGGAGTAAGAGCAGGCTTGCTTATTGATCTTCTGATCACTTAATATCTGGGTGGCCATTACTTTTAGCAGACCGCTTGCGGCTTGTGGGTGTTTGATATGATCATCATCTACTGCCGGCGTATTGACAAATCTTTAGAGTCCTGCACAGAGCTTTCCTGGCTCAAGCAAAACGGAGTAGGAGCACATATATGATATGTGCGGGACCGAGATTGATACGATATGAGATACTGTATTCTATTCTCGCGATTTATGACATTGGTCGGTTATATGAGATATAACCGGGTTATCGGATCAAGTGTTGATTCGATAAGTTGTTACATATAATATTAGTCGGTTATATGTAATATAGCCGGATTATTAAATCAAGAGTTGATTTAATAATTTAATGTATAATTATATATTTGATATATTATATTACATTAACTAATATTAAGCTCACTTATGATTTCTTTTTCTTACTTTGTGCATGTATATGTATGTATGTATGTATATATATATATATATATATATATATATATATATATATATATATATAAGTGTACATTATTATGTGACATGCTTGATGATACATGGACATGGGTGTGTTTATGACTTACACCATGCTAGGGTTGATCTAGGGTTTTATTTATTTAAATTTATTCAAAAATGTGTTGGATTTTGTCAAGGCAAGAAGCTTTGAGAAGGTTAAAGTTGCATTGATTTAGTCTTCCATTTTTGTTTAGCTTAAGATATTTATAAACCCAACCATCATAGCTAGCCATGGTTAACTCTCTACAAGGGTTAAGGGATGGCATATACTCACCATGGTTTGTTTTCTAACCTCATGATTTTATTCATTCATCATGAGAGTTATCTTCTTCTTCTTCCTCAAAACTTTCTAGCTTCAATGGAGGTATGAGAAAAAATGTGAGAAAATGAAATCTAACGTGAGCCCACTTCCTACTTCATCATTCTCTACTATTTGCTATTTAGTATAGGGTGTTTGCTTCACTAATTCCATAGTTAGTGAAGAGATAGCTTGGGTTAGTGTCTCCTCGACGTAGATCATCTTTAGCCTCGAAGACTTCGAATCAAGCATGTTCGTTTCTTCAAGGGAGTCTTTCTAGAGTCCGGAGTTCACGATCGTAGCGAAGGGACTACTACACGGAGCTATTGAAGTGTAAGACCAGTCTACAAAGGTTGTATTCCTTGCTCACTTTTCATATGCGAAGTTGTTTGCATTACATTCCGTCAATTTCTAGTATACGGTTCTAGGGTTAGGGTTAGCTAGAACGGCAAATTTTTGAATTTGGCATGGACGATACCTCCCGAAACCTTGCTGCCGTGCTAGGGAACCCTGCAGTGGTATCAGAGACATGCTAGAAATTTATACGGATTTTGTTAAGATTACGAAACCGAAACAACTTCGAAACTTGAAACGCGAAATTGAAGTTTCTGTCAAATTTAAAATGTTGTCAAAAATTTTTTTAAACAAGTACAGAGTGATGTATGAGATATATCATGAACACAGTCAAAATTTCAGGGCATTCTGAAAAAAATGGCCGGCCATGACATGTGTGATCTCGGCCAAATCCGAGCCCCTCCCCCTGAAATTTTTTGTGTGTTCCAGTGACTTGGTTTTAATGTTTCAGGTGTTGTTTTTTTTTGCTAATTTTGCATGTGATATAATCTTACACTATAAGCAATTCGGAGTGTTTCGTATTCATAGTTTTAACAATGTTTCGGGTTATTCACATATTGTCTAGGCGAAATTGAAAAGTTCAATCAAATGTCAAAAACCCATTTTTCCAAGTTTAACGTATTCAGAAAAACATGCAAGTGATCCTATGAACCCTCTAGAAGAATGAAACCCTAACTTGACTTTTTGGATCGTGGAACCGCGGTCAAACCCTAGGGTTTGCCGTAGTTCCGTGGCGACATGAGTGAGGCTTGGGTTTGCCCTTCTATGGCTGGTGCATAGGTACGGTGGCATATTCTGGGTATTATTGAACGGTGCTCAAGTGTTGAGCTGTTGGGAAATTTTGGGACTTTGATGAATCGATCGAAAAGTTTAACGTTCGTCTGGATATTATGTGATGGGATACAATATTTGGAATCCACAAGTAGTTATGAGATAACTAATTTGAATGTTATAAATCTAGCAATTTAGTCTCATTTGATCTGTTGCCACGGGATTTTGATGTGATCAAAAGTCCGTCGCAATCACATAGCGTACGCGGATATTCGCCGGGTAACCTTATTAGATAGCCACACCCCATAGCCCCGACTAAGTGATTGTAGGAGAACCCCGTCGCCAAAAGCACCCGTTCGGATGCTCGCGGCCGCGGTGTTCCGCCATAGTGCACTTCGTCGACGGCATCGGGGAGTGCGGCCGTCTACTAAAGTTTCCGACGAGCATTCGATCAGGATGTCGGGAATCTTGTTGAATTGCCCGATTAGATATTGAAAAGTTTTTTCGAGATCGGGACTAAAATACGGGGTTATTAATTGTTATGCATGCGATGTCTAAGGAATTCATTTGGTTAGGCATGAAATCCGAATATGAGATATTTCAGGTGTATGATGTCTAAGGTGGTTGTGGATTCCAACTGTTGTAGTTTTTTACTTTCTTTTCTGCGACCGTAAGTGTAATATGTGGTGTATCGCCGGTTTCGGTGCTATATGTCAACGAAAATTAGGATACGCATATTTACTTACGTTGATGACATGTGATGTTATGTGTTGCTGTGATATGTTATATTGGATCGTCGTGTTTTGAATAGCCGGGGGTTTTATGTGAGATGGGAGTTTTTCATTTTCATTCATGTAAAATTCATTGTATGTAATATTCTTTTATTGGGGCACTTTCGGGTTGAGGATGATGTCACCATCGTATATTGTTTACTTTTCCGCGTTAGGATATAACAAAGGCAGGGAGCACAAGTAACCGGGTTCTAGGGTCCAGTGGGAGACCATCTCAAGGAGTTGAGACCGGGTTTCCTAACTCTAGAATTGGAAGGGTTTCTTGCCGCTCTCGTAGGGGTGTAGGGGTGTGGGTTTGGTTATTCATCACGACCGTGGAATCCGTGTTTTATACTGGCTTAATCTAAAACACGAAAATCCTAGTATATCCAATATTTCATATGTTTTTATTCTGCTGCGATATTCTGTGATGTGACCATTGATTATATTCTGAGATGAATGCTTATATTATATATATATATATATATATGATATATATTATATATCGTTGCTTTCGTTTCATATCTGATGCTTAGGAAGCATAATAAATGGGACTCCATTAATGAGATTAATGAAATAAAAGAAACCTAAAAATGTTGGAGAAACTTGTCTCGAAAACTGGTAGCTCTAGTTCTTGCTTTGCATAGCGGTATTCCTTATAGAATATCCAGCACCTTATTCGATAAGGAAAGAGCCGAGATCCCTTCACCGGGAGTGACCTCTTTAGCGAAACTAGAAGATGCTACAAACTCGGTTTGTCTTTTGATTGCTTTTATAGTTTTTGCTTTGCATAGTGGTATTTGTGAAATATTCTGCACCTTATTCGATAAGGAAAGAGCCGAGATCCCATCACCGGGAGTGACCTCTTTAGCAAAACTAGTAAAAGCCTAAAAAATACTCCTTTACAATATAACTCGATTCTACAACGAGATCAAGTTCATTACGCAAAAGGTTTTCTTAAAAACCTATCGTAGCCCTCCGTCATTTCAGATAAGTAGTAGTTAGTATTCGTGCTGCGTTTGTGGACCTTTGTCAAGGCGTAGTGTGCGGTAGCTGATTATTGTTTATCTGCAAAGAATATGATGCGATTGATTTAGGGTAGTCATGCGACCTTGTTGACCTCTATCATGGGTCGTCCGGGTGGGTTTATTTCATTCATGAAATGACGGGTTGAACTTGACTAGCAGCCTATGGTTTATTGACCTCTGTCAAGGTCATAGGACGCTTGGGGCAAAACATTATCGGGAATTTCAAGTGTTGAAATTTGCAATGAGATTGCATACCTTCTATAAGATAGTTGGATCACGATACCCACTTCGAGTAAAAGTTACTCCTGGGAGAGTTTTACACATTACAATTAGCTGATCAAGTAGGTATCTAGAAAGGTGTTAACGGGGTTACGCTCCTGGGAAAATGAGGTTTATTTTAATTAGGTCCATACGAAAGCACTGGGAACCTCCCTCAAAGTACCGACACTGGCCTGGCCGAAAGATTGGCGAACTTGTAGGGTGTAATTAATCCCGGCTAGTCTTTCCTTTTAGGGTTTGAAGGAAGATTTAACTAAAATAGTGGGAGCCATCCTGATTAGATAAAATAATAACCAATCTAATCTTGCAAGAGCATACGCTGAGTGTTTTCTTCTCTCTCTCTCTCCAGGTAGCAACCATGTCACGCCTTAATCAAGATAATAATATGGATGTATTGACCGAACCCGCTTGTTATACTGAGCTGGGGAACG